>OU862908.1:31664489-34593239 GCA_917880885.1 Limnephilus marmoratus
CCATTTTTTGTCTTTGTTTGTGAGTTATAACATCGATCACAGTATTATAAGTAGATAATCGTTTACCAAATCTTAAAATCCAATGGCCTGGGCGGTCGCCCCGTGGCTACTTTATGACTGCGATACATCCTTGATGTTAATTCTCCTGTCACAAATCTTTATTCATCCAGCTTGATTAATTTATTTTTTAATATGTAAGTGTGTTTGTAGTTTAAGATGTGACATATTTATGTTGCGTTCATCACAAGTAAAGAGTAATAATTATTCGGCATCTGTTTGAAATCGCTACGTACTCGTAGCACATGATTGCTTAGGGGCTCGGAAGTTGGTCATTGCAGCACTGTTGAAATCTTAAAGATCATGCGATGTTAGACAGCGATGATAAATAAATTACTGCTTTTATGTAAATACCGCAGAAGAGTCCCAACAACTTTCCCAAGAGCCAGTGGAACTATGTTATCCCTATTTATTGGGGTGTTTTGTGATTATGAGATTTAACCCCTTAAATAAAATTTATTTGCGAACGCCTGGATTCGAACCCTAACCTTTAGAACTAGAAGTAAGCTTTATATTTCCGATAAGCCACCTCTTTAAGAGAGAAAAATTTATTGACCACGAATGACAAATCATGGTAACTAATTTGATTTATATATTTAACCTTCCATTGTTGTGTGCGTGCATTCATAAGCGCACCTCAATGTGTCACACTCACGGCATATATTAAAATATTGTATTTAATAGATTAAATATGATTCAATTCCTTGTTGACTGTTCCTACATGTTACTAGATTCATTCTTCAAATCACACTTAGGATGATCAACAGACTTGATGTTAGTATCCAAGTTACAAAACATCCGCGTACTTTTTTATTATTATTACGTTAAAAGAAATATAGTATTTCGCTTTCTTAACTTAAGTACAGAGTTTTTTAGGTATTTATATTCTTCTCCATTTTTAGGTTATCCGGGAGAAGATTATATATGTGTCAGTACCGGATTATCCCTAAGGCAGAGTAGGCAACTGCCTAGGGGCCCCACATTGGCTAGGGGCCCCGCGTCCCGAGAAAAATGACTTCTTCAATTAGTGGGCAACGAGGTTTCGGAAAAAGTCAGCTTTCAAGATGTTTTCATTTTTTTTATTAGGAACATTTGCATTAGGTACCTACACGCATTAAAGAAAACAACAAATTATAATAATTAGGTTATAACCCAATAAATAACAAATGTTCACATTATGTACAAATAATAAATAAAAAGTCTATAATTAAAACAAACATATAAACACAGTTGTATTTTACTTTTCTTTCCTTCTATTTGTTGCAACATTACTTAGTAACTGAAAATTTCGGTGAATTTGTTATTATAAAATGGTAAAAAAAAACTCCCTCTGACTACCTGTTGATCTATGTGTAGAAATAGTGTACAAAATTTCAAAAGCATCGGTCGAGTCAAGTCAAGATTTTGAGTTATGATGTTCACATAATTTTTTTTATACCTACTCGAAATATACTTGAGCTTGAGGGCCGGTCGCTTGAAACGCTGTATCTTCGTTAATTTTGCTCCGATTTACTTGAAATTTTGACACAATACTCAATATACCTACCGACATGTTTTACACTCAGAAAAAAAATTCAAAACAAAGTTTTAAAACCTTACCCCCCCCCCCAGCCTTGTTAAGGATTTGACAAGGGAACAAGGAAGCGTTTGGAGGCCCCTTCAACCCTCCCCCCCCCGTTAGTCCGTCATTGGTAAAGGGGCCCCGAGACGTGCATTGCCTAGAGGCCCCGACATGGTTAATCTGGCCCTGTATGTGTACGCCCTCGTGGCCAATGCTTCTATTGCCACTTTCAGTCTTGACAGTATTTGTGTACAATTTATTATGTTGTCTAGTATAATGTTCGTGTACTGGTGACGTTTTTTTAAATGTTGTGTTTGTGTGTATAAGTCCATTTTGTATTTTGTAGATTAAAAGGCATATATGTTATTTTTATTTTTTATTATTTCATAAATGTTTGCATGTTACATTTTTTGCCTATTTTTAACTACCATACTAGCCTATTGCCCGTGTTATATTGGTACAAAGTTCTTATTTTCCAGAAGGTTCATTTCCTGGTATAGTTTTTTTATGGGAGTGTCTGGGTAATAATTGAAGAGTTTTTTTAATAACTTTGTTCTGTATTATTTGTAGCGCGTAAAATGGACCATTACGAACAAATTATAATAAGTACCCGTAGGTGGACACATTAATAAAAGCAGTTATTTTAAACCGGTGTACAGCGATATTACGAAAGCTGCCTGTTAGCAAGGAAGTTGGAGTTTGCTTATAAACATAATCTGATAAAAAAAGGAAATATCAAATATTCAAACGAAGAAAATATTATGGATAGCTATAACACCAACTATGAAATGATTTGAAAGTCTGCTTCTATAAAATAGTTGTTATGGTTTAAGTTCTTACAAAAGAGTATTTAGCGTTTTTTTTTATTATTTTTCACGATTTTTTAAATTATTATTTGGTACGTATAATTAAATATTGTTCTGGCGCTCTTTATTTAGCTTTGCGATTGTTATCAAAAGGAATCCATGATTTCGAAAAGGACCACTAATTTAGAATCATGCACACGTTGTCCGGAAACTAGAGGTATCTACAAGCGGGAAACTGGATGAATCCAAAAAAGAGGAACGAAAAAAACTTATTTTCCCGATCGCGTTCTGATTTTTTTCACGGTTTTCGTTTTTTTGCAACTAAAGGGTTAAAGAGCTTTCGCAGCCTGGTGCAGGCTTTGACGAGCTGAAAGTTTCAGCCTGAAACCAACCCTGAAGCGACCGATTTATTTGAATTTTGACATAAAAAATTCCAACTTCGGACTCGATTTACTTGAAAAATTAAAGCTTTTAAAGAAGTAATTAATTTTAAAAATCGACTACAAAATTCAATTCTCGCCTTGTCTGCTAAATCCTTTCTTACGTATTCCGATAAATTGTAGTTACATAAACATGGATATTTTCCCACCTTTTGAATAATTAATTTATTCAATAAATTATTCACCTCTAGAATAATTTAACA
This sequence comes from Limnephilus marmoratus, assembly GCA_917880885.1. Taxonomy (NCBI): domain Eukaryota; kingdom Metazoa; phylum Arthropoda; class Insecta; order Trichoptera; family Limnephilidae; genus Limnephilus; species Limnephilus marmoratus. Next base: position 31,667,557 of record OU862908.1, read on the forward strand.
ATCAAATCGTTTACTGGAGGGTGAAACGTATTTGAATACCTCCTAGCGGTGCAACTGACGTCAAACCCGTAGTCGACGTATAACGCTTTGCATTTCTAACAAAATAGTATGACGGGTACCTACTAGCGAGCGGCGCGTACGATACACGCATGAAACTCGAGTCGCTTGTAAGTATCTCTATGTACGAATGGCTTTAATTTTGTCACCACCCATCACTTTCCTTGGTCCGAGCGCAGAGCGCGCACAGTGCCGCCAGTTGCGCACTATTGGCCAGTTAGCTGCGCGGGTTTACTTTTACCGCCTGAATCATTATTTATTGACCTTCACAACATGGTTGCTGCTGGCTGCTCTACTCCGTCCATTTATATAATGCAAATCAAATTGGAATATTAATTTAACTTCATTCTTGTTTGCGTTCAACTATCATACATTGTCGTGATGACATCTGGTAAACATTGCCGTTTAGCACCATGAGTCATGAATTTAGAAAATTTAGGCAATTGTTCCAAATAGTTCCGATTACATAATGATACGCCTACAGTCAGTGATTTCAACCTATTTTGCGTATCATCGAGTTTCCGCCAGAAGCTTCTTCCCATATGTTTAAAAAAGCAAAATGCATCTTAAATTACTACCATTGCCCTCTGTAGGGTAAATACTCAAAGGCATTAGGTTCGGAGCTTGACTAAACCCTGCTGTCATTTATCTTAATTGCTTGCTATATGCTCAAGCAGTTCCCTCTGTCAGTAATATACATAGAGTGTTATTGTGATTAATATTTTGTCAACACTGTGAGTTGGTTTATTGTGGTATTAGTTATTTAAACCCGTTGATATAAAAATGACATTTGAATGCCAAAGCATTTCTTTTGCTCATTTCTGTACCCAAAATAATTTTCAGAAACATCTGTATTTTATTTTCACAGAAATATGTATGACAAATTTGTAACATCCAGCATTTTAAATAATCATTTATTTTACAAGGTTCTACCAATCACACTCTCTATTTAGTTTGTGTCTGACAGTTGATCGTTATTATGAGGCGCATTATAGTTCGTCACTTTGGTTGGATACGGTTCTAACTTCGCCTTATTTTGTTCTGAGGTTTAAAAGTTGGCAAAACGGAATTTTCGTAATCTAATTTTAAAAAATACATATATTTTTATAAGAACAACTATCTTTTTAAACGACTTCAAAAAGGAGGAGGTTCTCAATTCGACTGTATTTTTTTTTTTTTTTGTTTGTTACCTCAGAACTTTTGACTGGGTGAACCGATATTGATGATTCTTTTTTTATTATTATTTTTAATTGTAAAACTAACGTTTTTAAGACAAGATTTTTTATGCATAGCACAAAGGGTAACAATTATTATAAGCAATAATTATCAGCCTGAAACACTCATCCACATTGAAAAATCTTCCGAGAAAAGATACATGACGCCAACGGGACTTGAACCCGTGTCCTCTCGATTGCCGGTCGATTGCTCTGACCACTGAGCTATGGCGGCTTATCTCGTACCCGCCAAATGATTCAATATATGCTAGTGTTTCATTCAACAATTACTGCTTATTATATTTTTTCCACCTGAAAACAACCAACTTTATTTTTGCGAGAGAAACATTGTAAGTGTTAAATCCCTCGCTAGGTGGCGTCGAGACAAATTATGTCTTCATTTATTGGGGAAATACTTAAACTTGTCAAATATTAATTATTATTTTTAATTGTAAAACTAACGTTTTTAAGACAAGATTTTTTATGCATAGCACAAAGGGTAACAATTATTATAAGCAATAATTATCAGCCTGAAACACTCATCCACATTGAAAAATCTTCCGAGAAAAGATACATGACGCCAACGGGACTTGAACCCGTGTCCTCTCGATTGCCGGTCGATTGCTCTGACCACTGAGCTATGGCGGCTTATCTCGTACCCGCCAAATGATTCAATATATGCTAGTGTTTCATTCAACAATTACTGCTTATTATATTTTTTCCACCTGAAAACAACCAACTTTATTTTTGCGAGAGAAACATTGTAAGTGTTAAATCCCTCGCTAGGTGGCGTCGAGACAAATTATGTCTTCATTTATTGGGGAAATACTTAAACTTGTCAAATATTAATTATTATTTTTAATTGTAAAACTAACGTTTTTAAGACAAGATTTTTTATGCATAGCACAAAGGGTAACAATTATTATAAGCAATAATTATCAGCCTGAAACACTCATCCACATTGAAAAATCTTGCTTATTGCTTAATTATTATTGTTACCCTTTGTGCTATGCATAAAAAATCTTGTCTTAAAAACGTTAGTTTTACAATTAAAAATAATAATTAATATTTGACAAGTTTAAGTATTTCCCCAATAAATGAAGACATAATTTGTCTCGACGCCACCTAGCGAGGGATTTAACACTTACAATGTTTCTCTCGCAAAAATAAAGTTGGTTGTTTTCAGGTGGAAAAAATATAATAAGCAGTAATTGTTGAATGAAACACTAGCATATATTGAATCATTTGGCGGGTACGAGATAAGCCGCCATAGCTCAGTGGTCAGAGCAATCGACCGGCAATCGAGAGGACACGGGTTCAAGTCCCGTTGGCGTCATGTATCTTTTCTCGGAAGATTTTTCAATGTGGATGAGTGTTTCAGGCTGATAATTATTGCTTATAATAATTGTTACCCTTTGTGCTATGCATAAAAAATCTTGTCTTAAAAACGTTAGTTTTACAATTAAAAATAATAATTAATATTTGACAAGTTTAAGTATTTCCCCAATAAATGAAGACATAATTTGTCTCGACGCCACCTAGCGAGGGATTTAACACTTACAATGTTTCTCTCGCAAAAATAAAGTTGGTTGTTTTCAGGTGGAAAAAATATAATAAGCAGTAATTGTTGAATGAAACACTAGCATATATTGAATCATTTGGCGGGTACGAGATAAGCCGCCATAGCTCAGTGGTCAGAGCAATCGACCGGCAATCGAGAGGACACGGGTTCAAGTCCCGTTGGCGTCATGTATCTTTTCTCGGAAGATTTTTCAATGTGGATGAGTGTTTCAGGCTGATAATTATTGCTTATAATAATTGTTACCCTTTGTGCTATGCATAAAAAATCTTGTCTTAAAAACGTTAGTTTTACAATTAAAAATAATAATTAATATTTGACAAGTTTAAGTATTTCCCCAATAAATGAAGACATAATTTGTCTCGACGCCACCTAGCGAGGGATTTAACACTTACAATGTTTCTCTCGCAAAAATAAAGTTGGTTGTTTTCAGGTGGAAAAAAAAAATATAATAAGCAGTAATTGTTGAATGAAACACTAGCATATATTGAATCATTTGGCGGGTACGAGATAAGCCGCCATAGCTCAGTGGTCAGAGCAATCGACCGGCAATCGAGAGGACACGGGTTCAAGTCCCGTTGGCGTCATGTATCTTTTCTCGGAAGATTTTTCAATGTGGATGAGTGTTTCAGGCTGATAATTATTGCTTATAATAATTGATTCTTTTTTTATTTGAAAGCTGATGCTTCCCGTGTGGTCCCATTTTAATTTGGTCTGGTTCTGACAATGGCATCCATGAGAAAACCACATAAGTCTTAAATTTGCATTAAGTATGTGCGCGACAAATGGACGAATAACTCAATATTACGCCAACCGATTTCAATGATTCTTGTTTTATTGGAAAGGATGTACTTCAAGGGTAATTTTATGAGAGTTTGGTTAGGTTTTGATTATCGGATCCATGACAAATTAACGAAACTCGGCCGAATCTCTTAATTTGGTCCTAACGTCGCTATGGTCAAATTATGTCTGTCTCATATGAGCAGCACGTTTAGTACCTAGGTATTTAGACAAATTAGTTAGTGTACTTCAGATTCACTAAAAATCAAAAAATAAACAAAAATTTTAACAAAACAAAAAAACGACTTCAAAAAATGCACTAAAAAGTAAAAAAATAATTTCGTATTCTTCTACAACTTCATAATCAACTTACTTTTTCTAATCATCAATATGTAGATACGATTGTTATTTTTGGAGTCGGTGTCAGCAAAGGTATCCGGCCCGGCGTGTTCAAAAGTACTTGACAGCTCCCCGCGTCGCCGCGGCCCCGCTCTCGCCTCTCGCCTCGTCAAGTCGCTTGTGCGACACAAGCACATTACACCTATAACTATGTATGTAGTTACAAACCTACCTTGACTGACACCGACTCCAAAAGTAACAATCGTATCTACATATTGATGATTAGAAAAAGTAAGTTGATTATGAAGTTGTAGAAGAATACGAAATTATTTTTTTACTTTTTAGTGCATTTTTTGAAGTCGTTTTTTTGTTTTGTTAAAATTTTTGTTTATTATAACTTTATATACATACAATAGGATTTCATAAAACTTCTTTCTAATTCACAAGTGGTGCACGCAGTGCCTTCAGACCTAAGAACTGGAACCAAGCCGGTCTCCAGCTAGGGAAGATTTAAAATTGCAAGTCATTATGTAAAATTTTTAATAAATATCAAAAATGGCCTTAAATGACGAAAGTGACCTAAAAACTGTATATAACTGCCATACCTACATAATTACATATAGTAGAAAGAGAAACATTTTTTCAGTATTGTAGCTAATCCCGTTATTAGTACTATACAATATTTATATTTTATCAGATTTTGGGGCCCATTTTGAGAAATAAGTAGTTTTATTAAAAACTGCATTTCAACTTTTTTTTCAACGTTTCAGTTCAATAGTTTTGCATTTCTAAACTAAACTAAACGACTAGACTAGAACTACTTTTGTCCGACATAAAATTATTATTATTGGTGAAGTTGGCACGTTTCCTTGGTTATGCAGAGTGATTCAACCAAATAGGTACCCGCCCTGCAGTGCTCAGGTGGTGGACACTAGACACTGGACACTGACAGACCCGCACCATGCAGGTACCTACCAAAGGTGTCCGGCAATAATTGGTCTGCAACGTTGATATAAATTTGACTAGATGATCCATTGAATTTTTATACGGAGCAAGGACGAGGTGTGGCCAGGAACCTACTCGAAATCTCTTCTGCAATCAAAAATTCTTGTACTAATTTCGGCTGTGTTTCTGTTCGGATTCAATGATTTCTGGTACTCGAATTTGCTTTGAATTTACCTGTCATTTTCAAATTTGAAACTGACTGTGATGTAGTGATAATATAATATTTGTTATCAGTTTTCTTTTTTACATAAGTTTCTTTAGTTCGAATATATTTTTTACAAAAATTTTTTTGATAATAAATTCAGTATTTGAAATTTCTTAGGGAAAAGTAAAGTAAAATTAAAGTAATATTTCCTGGTTTTCAAGGGTCTGCGCTCTTTAGCTAATACAATTATAATATCCTGTGATTTGTCACGGGTCTGCACTAGTGTACTCATAAAAACCTTCGATGGGGGAAAATTTTCTGTAATATTTCCTCTTTAATTCAAAATGAGCATTTTTGTAACTGAAGGGGTGGAAACATTATGCGCTAAGAACTAAAACTGCACCACGTGATCTACTATAACGTTTTTAGAGGCTTATAGGTAGGTACCTACCTACGCAAAAACATGTATGGTTTTCGTAAAACGTTTAATTTATTTTATTTTGGTGCCCTTCGATAAAATCACTCCCGCGGTAATGCCAAATCACCCAACTTTTGAGTAATCCAAAGAAAATATATCCATCGATAATTTGACACTACTTGCAACATCGGTCATGAATATGCGTTTATTGACCCACGGGGATTTTAAATTGGGGTTAATATTGGCACCGCAAAAACCAACTTTGTACAATTTATATCACTGGTCAGTAAACATAAAGTCCGTGTTGCGGCTGGTGGGTCCCAAATCACCCATTGTGTGATGTTCCGGGCTCCGGGGACACAACCAAGTATAGAAAAGTTGGTCAACTCGGTGATGGAATCCTACAAATGAGGGCGCACGATTTTAAGAGCCTCTTCTCCTCCATTGTGCTATAATTTCCCAATATCGGAATTTAGATTGTTATTTTAGCTTTTTAATAAATATTTTGTATGTTAAGAGACACAACGTGATCTTTAATACTAAGATATATGTTTCAATTCGTCTGAGCACGTTTCATAAACTGAGCACGTCAGCCTCCGTATTCAGATAGCCTTCATTTAATTGAAAATATATTTTTAAAAAAAGGTTATATTGTTATGTTTACAAACCAACTCTTTAAAACTTTGTGATTATTTAAAAAAATAACAGCCAAAAATATGGGAAAAATCAGTCGACGATAATATTGTTATTTCTGATTTTGGAATATGAGATCGACAATAAATAAATAAAAAATAAGAGGTCACAAATGCCGTGTTGGTTAAGGCGTTTGTCCCGGTAAGATAAGAGGTCTTGAGTTCGAGTACCAGTTGCGATCGTTATCTTATTATTTTTCTGTGTCTTGTTCTTTTTCATATTATTTTCTTTGAAGTTATGTGAGTATCTAGTAAAATACAAAATTATAATAAATATCAAATATACACCATCCTCATTACCCATATGATTTTCTCGGTCCGTTAGCTAGTAATTTCTAACTTTACGTTGTTGTTATTACATTGTTAATCTAAACAATAATAAATTGGCATTACCCTTTAAAACAATTGAATAATTTATTTATAAAAACCACAAGGTAGGTACTTACATACAGTACCTACAAACATCCTTGCCTACTCCATTACTATTATTTTTTATTCTTTCTATTATTGTTTAAACCAGATGATTTATACATTTTATACCTTCCATCAATTTTCCAATTAAAGATATGAGTAACATAATACTTTTATTACGATTAACAGAAAAAAAGTTGTGTTATTTTAACCTTAACATCTGGAATTAACGACTGTAACAGACTTTTGCACACACTGTAATTAAAATACCAATTTCCAAGGCTGTTTTAATAAACGTGAATAAATTTTAGGTTAAAAACCGCGCTGACAAAAGTAATGCAATCAAATTTTTAATAATATTTAGAAAATCGTATAACTAAAAATTAAATTACTATGTGCCATTTTTTAGGTCTCCATATTATTATACTACATTGATTATATTATTGAATAATTATGGAAAGTTGTTTAAACAAGCACAAGCATTTTTTGTTTTACTCAATTTCTAACTATACACGGTGTTCGGAAACTAGTGGTACAAGCAGGAAACTGGTAAATCCTTACACAACAGTGAGCATTAAATTAATCGTTAAGGATAGGTAAATTAAATTTAATTCAATAAATTAAATTGAATTGTCACCGACTTACTTTTTTTTTGCTTAAGTCCAATAACTCAGAAGTCAACAAAATGTCCAGTTTCGTATATCAGTAAATAATAATAACATAAATAAAAAGAATGTAGCAGATCAAGTGTTCCCCACCGGCCGATCGCGGAGCAAAATATATTCGATCCAAATAATTACTAATTACGTTTGTGATTTTTTTTGCATAATTATTACGTCCATGTTATAAATTTTCAACCACGGATGAAAAAAATAATATCCTGACCAGAGGGTAAATTGGCTTTGTTAGATTCGTGCTTATAATAATGATAATAGTTGGATAATTTGTAGAGCGCCGTTTTTGTGAAAAATCATCTCAAGGGCGGTTATCTGTTAAGGACCGGTATAATTGACAAAATTTTGCACAATCGAAAACACGGAAAAACAAAAAGACCTACAGAATTCTTGTTAGAAGGCGATCCATATGAAAATTAATATAAAAACCCTTCTTCATAAAAATAACATACGTTATGTTTTATTTTCAGGAAAAACGCTGTCAAAACCCGCCAACTGCCCCACAGAAGATAGAGAGAGTAATCACACAATGTCAAGAAGAAATCAAAATCTCTATTCTCAGAGGTCAGTTTTTAATATGTATATAATCATTTACATACCTTTGGCTGGGGTCAATGACATTGTGAAATCTGTGCATAATCCAACCCACTATAATTTTACTGCCATACCAAAAACATCTTCGAAAATCGCGTGAAATTGTGTAGCCATATTAGTAATTTCCAATTAGAATCAATGATATGGTTGAAAAGTAAGTACACACTAGTAATTGACTTTGCATTAAAAATGATTTACTTATGTGTAACGTTACTTCTCATAATGCAAAAAATTGAGTTATGATGTTGAAATATTCTGTATTGATAATGTAATTTTTGGCATTGGCGAAGTAATTGTTCTGTTTTTGTTTTTTAGTTCTGTAAGTAATAAAAGTTATGCATTGTTAGTTTTTATCACTATAAAAACCGGAAGGTTCGTAGATCAATACATATAAAGCGATTTGGTGACAATATTTATCAGATCTGAGAAAAATTGTGACGGAGGAAATATTTTGTTTTGTATGGCATGTACTATTTTGTTTTGTATGGAGTATTTATAAATGTAAATTCATTAGATAAACATTATAAAATGGATAGGGTCTTAGGGAATAGTGTACTAATTGATGTAGAGATTAAAAATGGTGCTCTTGTTTTGAACAAGTTGATATTTTTTAAAATAATTATATGATTTTTTTATAGGCATTTGGATTAACATTAGGAAAATTAATGCATGAACGGAGAGGTCACCGACCCGATCTTAATGCTAGTAGGTACTGGATTAGGAAAATATATTTATATCAGCTCCAACTATTATTATTAAATTTTTTTTGGGTCATATTTATTTTTGTATTCATTTAGTAATAATGCAATGTTAATCAATTTCAATTAACATTCGTTTAAAATGGTTAATGCAAACGTTGGAGGTAATAATACAATTATTTTTGTAATGAACATCCTCAAAGTTTTAGCTGAATAGAATAGTAAAAAAATTGTTTAGTCATGGAATTTTTTTTTTGCTAGAGTTAATTACATTATTTTATAATAAATTATAAACCACTTTTCATTTTTTATAACTGTTTCGCGCGGTGAACATCTTTATTTAATTCGTAGTTTATCTACATACATAATACACAATTAACACTAACGCCATAAGCGTCATAACACCGTAAATAATGCCATAAACATTCCGGATTGCGATTTAAAGTCATAGGCACATATACTCGCACCTAGACTATATTATTTTTCTAGAATTGGTATAACCTACATACATTAGTTCGTGAACGTGTGTATATCTACCAACTACCTACCATACTTATATTTTCTACAGTTCAATGTTATTTTTTGTTTTAGAAAGTCGAGCATGTTGTTTGCGCCCAAACATCATTTGCGAACTTTAATTCTTTTGAAATGATTCACGAGCGAACAACCAATATTTGAACACGAGGAAACAATGTGTGTTATGGACATTGCTTTAAAAAGGAGAAAACTTCGTCCACACAAATGCTCTATTTATTTTCTATTTTATCTCTTCCATTGAAATTTAAGACCATAAGTAAGTTTTTAAAAGTACAGATTTTTTAATGTTTAAAACAGACAATCTTATTTTATGTAAAATTTGTTCATGCAACAAACGATATTCATGCCAATAAAACGGTTTTAGACATTTTTATACTCCTTTGAAATTATAGTAAAGGTCATATCTTTCCTCTGCCTTATTACATAATTATTATTTCCTATTACAGAGAAGATTTTATATCATAATTCTTACATAATGAACAACTAGATACAAAAGGTTACGTCGTAATACTAAAACGTGTCGTAACACTTTAAACTGCTTTATATTATTAAGTAAAACTCTGTTAAAATGTTCTGTTGTTGTCGTCTGTCTCTATACAACCTTTTAGCTCATCAATCGGCTTCCCCCGATATGATCAAAGGCGGATGGCACATGAGGCAACTGAGCCTTGGAGAATTTCCATATGAATACATTCGGCGGACTACTTTTCTAGTATTAGCCGCGAAGGTCGGACTTAATTACTGCAAAGACTGTTTGAAGTTTCAGGAGGCGCTTACTTTATTGTTTACTTGGAATGAAATAATAAAATTATATTGTGATGTTTCCTGTGAAAATTTTAATCTAGTCTCGCATTAATATTATGTTTCCTTTGTTCAACTATTCGTATTTCCATCGTTCTGAAATTCTGATCCAAGTACCGACATGTTCAGGTGAGATTTATGACAATGTTAGCAGGTGTAATGACATCTTCCTACCATAAAATAATTCTGTATGGATTACGTCGTAATGAATGCAGATTCATGACTGGTTTCCATTTCATTCGTTGGAAAGTAATTCCACGTCTGAGTATCGTGTGAAAATGTATTGTTGTTGAGACAATTGAAGGTTGTATTGTCTCCACAGTACATTTCTTGCACGATATGGGAACGTTAGTATGCCCAATATTTATACGAAATATGATTTTTACACGCTCATTATTTACATAGTTGATTTATATGGAGAAATTGCCGTTCATAATATATGCAATCTTTTAAGATTCGTATCATAAAAGTCATCTCGAATAACTTGATTTTTATTGTTCTCCTTAGAAAACAATAAAAAACAAGTTATTGTTTTCCGAGAATGGGTGATAGGCACAGATTAAATATTTTTTGTCCTGATGTTGTGATGTTTTCTATTCATTAGATATAATTTGTGATTTTCAATACATTTTTATAATACATACTTTCTCGTATTTCCTTCAGTTGACAAGCAACATAGTATTTGGTTCAAGTAGGTAATCATTGATGTATTGATGGAAAATGAATTAAAATACAAGTACATAGATACCTACCTACAATTAATTTTGTTTCAACGTCTATCAAGGTTGTAATCAGTGGCGTAGCGTGCCTTGGAGGGGCCCCGTATCAAAATTAGTTGGGGGCCCCCCAACTAATTTATAAAATAATGTTTAGATAATTAAAAAATATATATACGTTAAATAACCTACGATACGTAAGGTTACGAGTATTTGGTCATAAATTCGGAATTTATATTTTTTTGTAGGCGACATAACCTAAAAATCTTAAAGTGCTAAAATATCTATTCTCACAGCATTATGAGAAAAATGGCTTTGAGAGTAATAATCAACTACTAATAAAGAATATCAAAACAAAATTCTTATTATAACTCGGTACAATACGTGATCACGTATTTTCATGTATTGAAGGTTGTCATTGTTCTTTCAAAAAATAATTCACCCTTCGCTACTGGTAGATAAATAGGTAGTAGGTACTTACCATTGCAATCTAAATCACTCACAGAAGCTGATTGCTAAAAAAATGAAGAAATTTTGAGCATTTTTTTTATAACCTCCTCCCTTTTCTGTTTACTTTTTTTCTTTTCATAGCTCCACTAGGCTTGTTGAAAAAGTATCGATATATCGATATTTTTAATTCGATATATCGATATTTTTAGCCGATATATTTTGATCCGATATATCGATATTAAATATCCAATATCGAAAATAGTATCAAAAACGATATTTTTTTAAATTTATGTATTTAAAGTCACTAGAATCCAAAACCGTATAGGAACGAATGGAAAAAAGTAACTGTATTGGGTCATGACATCTGGCGGTTGAAATTTTAACTATTAATAGCTTACAAATCTATTGTCTATGCATTAGTATTTGTGATCACCAACACTATCTCATGTGTGTAGGTACATACATAGAAATGTATGCTATTTTTCGCCATTTTTTTCTAAGCCACTCCTATGTGTTGGTTCCCAATTGTCTATGATTATTGACTATACCTTGTTCCAAACACGAAGTCCTTTTTGACAGATCAATACGCCGAATGTTACTGAGACGCATACAAACTTTGTATGCGTCTCAATTTACATATAAATTAGAAGACAGCTTTTTAGTTTTTGATATTTTTGTAATTATTACGTAATAAAAATGAATAGTGATAAAAATACCTTCATTTTTATTGAGATTTTTGTACATTAAAAAAAGCACATTGTGTACAAAAATTACAAATGATAATATTGAGTTGAATACATTATTATTTAAAAAAAACGCAAAATCTCTTGAAAATTTGACCGATATATCGATATTTTTTCCACGATATATCGACGTCGATATTGATATTTTAATAAATATCGATACATCGATATATCCATATTTTTTTTCACTTTCGACATCCCTAAGCTCCACTGAGATAATCTCTTTTCATTTCACTAATTATTTTAACAAATCAAACTAATTTCAACCAATAAATAATCAGAAGATCAAGATTGTATTGTATTACAATGTAATAAATAACGTTTGAACCGGAATGTAATAAAACGCGTAAATATTGCACTCCGTTTTTTGTCATTATAAATGGGGAATACCGCAATAATTGTGCGCACGCTTAACCCGGGGAAAAAAGAGATTGCTTTTTTTAATTTTGTCATTTCTGAAGTGAAAATTATAGGCACGTATGACAAGTTTTTTTAAATGTTTTTTTTCACGGGAAGCACGAGATTAAGTGACTTGTGGATAACATTTTACTAAATTTTGCTTACACACGTTGGGGGCCCCTGTAGCCCCGGGGCCCCGTATCATTGATACGGCTGATACAGCGGTAGCTACGCTACTGGTTGTAATAAATTATGAGAAATTAATTAAATTTTTAAATTATTAAACTAATAATAAGAAGTACAAGAATTTTTCACAAGAATATAACATTTTTTAAATAGGTTTGCGTGTTGGTTACTGTGTCCTAACTCCTGATATCCATTTTACTAGTATGAATAACACGTTTCAGCGGCAATCCTTTCTAATCTTCTGCGGTTTTAACCTTATTGATTATGTGTTAAGTCTTGTATAATGATACTTTCAACTTCGCGTTTCAATGGATGCTCCATTGTGGCACATCGGAAAATCGAGGCCAATCGATTCTTAATTATGTCAACGTGAATCGCGAATTTCCTCGACCACAAACGGTGTTTAATTTCCATGTGCATAGTTTGTTATCTATGGCATATCTTTTAAGTAGGTGCCAAGTTGCATTATATGCATATCATGCTCCTTTATACGAATAAAATTTATGCAGCTTTGTAATTAATAATAATAACACAAGAGAAATGTTGCAAATTTTGTTGCATCGCGACATTTATACGAATAAAATTTATGCAGCTTTGTAATTAATAATAATAACACAAGAGAAATGTTGCAAATTTTGTTGCATCGCGACAATTTCATAACAGTGTTAGTGAAATATTAACTGAGCTTTTTAACTACAATATTAACATGCTTAGTCAAAATCTTATGCCCAGGAATGCGACTATTTTTTACCATAATTATATGCAGATAGTTTCGTAGCCAACTATTTTCATACCATTCCTGAAGTAGAGTTATATTTAGTCCATATATCTAATATTTTTTGTGTTTTATTAGAAATGAACAGTAGTTATATATTCTGGTGACTTCATTATTTCCTAGTCACTTCTTTGCATTCATGAAAATGTCAACCGTGATGTGATGTTGGAAGATAAATGAACCTCACCCTTCTAAAGATCCTGTTTCAAAAAGACCTACCGTTTTGGTATGCGATTGTATAATAAATATGATCCAGACTATATCCGGTACATTTACACAAGGATGTATTTTTTTAATGAATTTTGCAACCTATTCGAAGTCGAATATTCCTTGTCGAAATGTTGTAGCCTGCAAAAGTTTCATGTACTGCAAAATCATTTGTCATTTACGTATATACTATTATATAGGTACCTAAATTAAAATATGCAATTCAATTGGGTTTATCGGCTAACTCCAGAATGCAACCTCAGTTCAAGGACTTTATTTTCACAACCTTGAGCATCGGTTGGTTGACTAGATACGAACTCTCGGATTCCACACGTTTGTGGATCATAATAATATCATTATCGATTGCTTGTGGTTTTGAGGAATCCCTCGGAAAATGATATGGGAACTTATCTCCAAGTATTATAAATTTTGTAAAACTCTCGTAGATTACTGAATGAAAATATTTTCTTAGCTTAAATTTTAAAATGCATTTTTTCTTGCAACAGTAACGGAACGTAACAACATATGAGCAGGTACTGAGAAAGGTATCAAGTGTGTATATTGATAGAAACACATTGATTATAACAGTGTCGTTCATTGCTACATCATGATCAAAGGTAGATGATGTTTAGTTTTCAAGTTTGATTAGGTACGAATTGCATTCAACATTTTTTGAAAATGGTCATTTTATTATTATCATCCTCTGATCTTTGTGGCTAACTAAATAAATAAGCCTACAAATTCCTTATCAAACTCGTTGAAAAAAAGACATTTGATCAGAAATTTGTAATTTTTTTTTCCATTATGGTTCGTTTTTCTAAGGGTAGGCAAAGCTTTTCAGCATTCGTCTGCACATTTGTCTGCACATTGCACTGGGGTATAGAGCGCTCATGAATTTTTTAGTGTTTCCAAAAAACTTTTCATGTTTTATTTTTTTTATTTCAGAGGCTCTTGACGTCATCCAGCAGGAACAGATGATGCCAGAACAAAGAACGAGAAACAAGAGAGAAGTTCCATTTACAAGGGACGAAAAACGAATCGCTGGAGTGAGTGATAAACTATCCTTTATCCTATGTTCTATTTTCTTTGCTAACTTCTACAATAATAGAAAAAAGACTAAGTAGGTATTTCTCCATCCCCTCATGGAGCAACTGAAACAAAATACAGTTGGCAACTCAATTGTTATACAAAGGAAACCAAATTGCGAATTTCATTGGCGATCTGCACACAGGCAACTTGTTAAAGACCAGTTCTGTTATCAAAGGCGACGCCATTGTCAAACACGACTAGCAACTAGCACTGCTAGTCGCGTTTCAGTTGCCAGGTTGACAGTTTGACATGGTTACGCCTCACGACCAGTCAAGTTTGTGTCATATGTCAGAGAAGGAAAATATCGATTTTGTTCAGGAGGTTGATAAATTATTAATTAATTATATTTTTGTGAAACAAGCTGATATAATTACCGACATCGTAAAGTTGAGTTGCGCCGTGAATTCAGTTGAATTGAGTAGTCCTAGTTTTTGGTTTCTCCATGAGCGAAGGCCCTAAATCTACATAAAAATTTGTATTCCGTATTTCCTCCTGAAAAATCAAGACGAGAGGTCAATTGCGAAACCCGGCATTGTGAAAAAATTAAAATTATTAACTAGGTATTGTATTACTCAATCTAGAAATTTCGGATATTCCTCCCATATAATAATTATTGTATTCGGATCTTATGATAAATGTAGATATAATCGTTTGGTGTTATTTTTTTAAATATTGATTTTATTTTTGCGGATGTTAAATATGTATTATGTGTAGGTATAATTAACAATTGAACTGCAATGGTACAAACTAAAAAAAGGTAGGGTAAACTTGTTTAGTCCGAGATACTGATACGACCTGTCCGTACCTATCCGTGATATTTAATAATAGTTTTTTGAGACGCATTTTTTTAATACGAATATATTTAAATCTGTATATTATTATATTTTCTAATATATTCATATTAGAAAATTCACCGTAATAAAGCTATAATTAAATAGCACGTACCTCAGTAGTGCGCTTGCTTTGATGTTGCGCCATTTTTTTTATCATTTTTCAAAACCGTGGGTTCATTTACGTTTTTAGATTTTCACGGCCAAAAGTATTTTCGTTATTTTTTTTGTGGGTGTTATGCCGTGTTGCACTACCTTCATCTTTAGCCAACATTTCGGACAGCGTTGCAGTGTCCATCATCATGTGGGTTCATTGTTGAAAATCGATGATTTTTATGCGGTTGCAACGGCGTGTTTAGAAAAGCATGGTAAAGGAGATGAAGTTGAAAACTGCATTAACTTCACCATCAGTGAAGGAATTTAGTACCTTAGTATCTTATGAAAAAATTGCTAATATATTTATTTTAATAAGCTTAGTACTTCCTTAAATGCGGGAACCATTTATTGGATAACCAACACCTCTGCCATAGGTCACCCCAAGTGTTCGCTACGTTTGGTGACTTACATATAATAACCAGATAACCAACACCTCTGCCATAGGTGACTTAGAAGGGGTGCCCGGGTTAATGGGGTGAGGTATGTCCGGGTATTGGTGATGGATGCGTCTGCCCATCGTCTGCATGGCAGGCCGGATCGAGAGAGAATGGTTGAGGGAGTCCCTTTAACTTCTCCAGCCGTACTCATTCGGAATATCGCCTTGCACGGCAGTGGGAGTGATGGATTCATACGTGGCCACACTGACCCCCAGATTCCTACACACTCCTTCCACGGAATTATTTTCCTCAGGGCCTCCTGTGTGGAGCTAATGTTAAAAAAAACAATTTTTGCGGTTATTTTACTCTGCTGGATATATACTACCATAATCAAGCAAGCAAAAAAAATTACCTAGAATAATTGAATTAGGAGGGATTCATGTGACGAAATTTGATTCTTCATTATTTTCAGGTTGTTCGTTATCCCAAAGTATTTGACTCTCTTTAAACGAATTAATTAAGCAAAAGCAAGAGAAAATAAGTTCGTAGTATTCCATTAATTTTTAGCAACGACAGGTACAATGGAGTTTCCATAATCATCATTGAGTAACTTGGCTAATATCACGGTCTAACTTAATTGTCACGAACTAACTTGAATTTTTTGGTTAAATTCTAATTGTTAATTAATGTGTTAGTTTCGTAAAGCGAATAATTTGGCTGTTTAATTTGTATGCAAAATTCCTTGTTTTTCGTAATGAATTCACATTTTCTCTCTAAGAACTTATGATATACAACCAACATATTTAGCAAAAGCTAAGTATCACGGACTAACCCAGTTTTACCCTTTTATGGGTTACAGACACATTACAGGTTACCGACATTTCAAAACAAGATAAAAATATTTCCAATAATGTTGAAATTCATTTTAATGAGCACTGCATCCAATAAATGATTGTTTTCTTTTAATGATACAGTCTGAGCGGTTTATCAGATGTGCCAATTCCTGAAATAGCGGGCCTTTCTTCAAAGTGTAGGTTCTCGCTATCTTGCTAATAAGCGCTTTGAAAATGTACGATTCATGTTTTATCAAAGTAACTTTCTTTTCAACTGCAGCGAGTCATAAATATCAACATAACGATTTGATTGTAGAAACAATATTTAGGTTAACTTAATAATATACAATGAGGCCTATTTATTAGAGATTACCGCATATTTGGTTTGTTTTTTTATCTACAGAAAAAAACTTCCTTCTTATTTATTGAGCGCAACAGTTAACCTAAATAGTTTTTCTGGGCAATGGTGTGTGTGCGTATTTGACCAAAGATTTTATTACGTACCTACATATTAATTACAGAGATAAAATATTAATGAGTTAATGACTAACACAATGACTTAAATATGCAACACTATATCTATTTAATTGCTCCTGGAAATCAAAACAATCATTTACAGAAAAAAATAGTTCCATAAACGATAAAAATAAATTAATTAATGCAAAAACTTAAGTGTTTTTTATCGTAATTAGAATAAAAAATAATATTGTTTTCGATCACTTGTGGATAAAATAAATATATACTAGCTGGTTCCCGGCATGCGCTGCTATGCCATTTAATAAAGAAATTGTTTCTCCCTGCGTGTCCTTTCCCATTCGTCCCGTTCCCCTTCCGCCTCCACTTCTTCTCCCGCGTTCCCACTCCGCCTCATCCACCTTCCTTCTCCCCTCTCCACTTCCTCCCTTCCCCCGTCCCGCGAACCACCCTCCCCAGTTTCCCTCCCCCCTCCCAGATTTCCTTCCCCCTACCGCGAACCCCCTAGCCGAGTTACTCCCCCTTTCCCCTCCCGTATTCCATACATTCAGTTTTCAAACATCTCGCGTGCCACCTATTGCAATTTTTTTTTATATAAATTTCGTAATGCCAGAGCCCACCAGTAGTCTTATACAAACCTTGTCCTGACAATAACGAACACACAAAAAAAAAATTACCCAATTTGGTGCAGTCGTTCGGAAGTTATGCGCGTACATATATTTCGGCGATTCATTTTTATTTATATGATGATGATGATGATAGATAGATAAGATAGATATATTAAAAAACAGTTTTGGCCCGTCTATTGTTTACAAAATGCATGACATATTACTAATTTATTTGTTTTTTTCAGTGCCTGCTCCAGTGCGTATACAGAAAAGTCAAAGCTGTGAGTATTTTTATTTGTTTATATAATCTAATAATTACCTGCTCAGTGTTCATGGCCTGATCTGATTCATTTCGCTTCACATTATGTAAACGAGAAACCAGTAAGTGGCAACTTGATAACCTTACTCTAAAATTTAACACGTTCATGTTACTCCTTCCCAACAAGTATTTCAGAAAAAAATGGTCGTGCAAATTTATCCAAATGTGTATACATAGAGTAAGGCATAGGTACAGCACGTTCCATATCTATTGGTTTGAATGTAATAACTAATAACTAATCCGATAAAAAAATTGTTTATCTTGGTGCCTTTTTTGCTCTGTGGCAATAACTACCTAACTAACTACTTGATAAAAAGTATCCACCGGTACAAAAAAAAACTGCTGAGAAATCCATCCAAACTCTAAATCATTGTGGTCCAGAAATCGTATGATTTGCGAAGTTAATTTAATTATTTTTTGAGTTGGTGTAGCCGGAGTTGTTCTGACCCTACAAATAAGTATTTTTAACATTTAGATAAGTTGAGTGACTTCTACTGAAAGTGCACTGTCACCGATTTTACATAAAGTTGTATAGAAATCTGCCTGAACCGTGTCAACGTACGTTAAACTTGCAGAGTAGAAATCGCCGCAAACAACAAATTGCACTAGTATTTCAATAAAACAAGTTTGTTACATATGATATATCATGACTTTTACGCGTTTCCAGCGAAATGCTACTATGCTACTCAATACAGAAAAGTATGTCCAAATAAATACCGTGGAACCAAGAGTTGCAACTTTCGATAAAACACTTTATTTTAGGTTAAAGTTAATCGGTTTCGGACACATTACGCCTTCCTCACGGCAGATAAAGATAATCTGCACTGGAGATAATAATACTATAAACCTGTTTGGCTGCGTTTGAAACGTATTAGGAAAAACTAAATATTGACTAGTAACTAAAATCTTACTTTACTTAGATACTTGTATTTTTATGTATAACATTATATAAACATATATTATGTGCATTTGGGTTCGACCATAGAGTTATAAAATTTCAAGAAAACATTGCAAATTATTATGAAAACAGACAGATGTAGGTACCTACATAATATAACTAATGTTAAGGGACCTGGTGTTCCACGTTATTTTTCGACGAAATTCGAGTTATTTTTTGAGAAAAGTAGTGTTGTTTTTCAAGAAAAGCTGTTATATTTTGCAACAAAAATGATGATATGTAAACTTATTGGTATTTTGCAGCAAAAAAAGTCGATGTGACACCGTTTTTTTGTTGTTTAAATAAAAAAATAATGAGAGCGGAGTTTCTGCTTTCCATTTTATGGATAATCAAGGTTGTCGACAATACTTTCTTATTTTAAATTACTGGAAATCACGTGAAAAATATAAAAATCAGGTTTACTTGCCCGAAATTTACGAATTTCGCGTTATTCTCGAGAAAATGGCAAAGATATGTGTTGAAATAATTACAAAATTCGCATATCGGAAACTAATAACTAGTTCATCAAGCTTATCAACTCAAATATCCAATCTGCTAATGCGTGGATAAAATTTTAAGCTTTTCTCTCACACAGGTAAACAAAAAATGATTTTTGTATAATCGCACTTCTCGGATACGAAAAAATAACCCCACAAATAATATGGTTTTCAAATAACAACGGGGTGGGGAGTTCTAAGTTGAAATAACGAAATTTGTTATCTGTTTATTGATATTTAATATGTCTGGTGCATTTTACCTCAATGGTTACACATATTTAGTCTAGCACGAGTGATAACGCGTATTGTCTATTATGATAGAGCTGAACACTGGCCAGTGAACAGTGTACCTGTAGATGAACAAGTGGACACTTACAGGGTACAGGTAGGTACTATAATAGGTAAGGTGTTGTTGATAGTGAACTGGTCACTGCTCCGCCAGACTTATCCTTTCACTCTGCCCTACATACTAGCTGGGGGCGCCGGGTGCGGGAGGCTGCGGCTGTGGCTGCGGCTGTGGCTGCGGCTGTGCGTCGGGACAGCTTTGGTATTATGGCTGCTCTCGCGGACTGGTTGGAAAGTTTCTGACAGCCATTGATGAATTTGCAACACCGCATTCATAATGTGTTACTAAAGTTAATGTTAAAACCACTACGCGTGTTGTTATTATTATTGACGTTATTATGCGGAGTTCAGAGTTTCACGGGGCAGGTATTTTTGACTGAGTAAGTAAGTAAGTTCAAGTATTTTTGACTGAGTAAGTAAGTAAGTTTGGAGTATTTTTGGTGCCATATGAGGAAAATGTATAACTTCATATTAGACGTTTTGAGCTCAAATGCTGAATACGTTTTAAATTGTTTACTGTAATTGTTAGAGATAGTATGTTTTTAACAATCGATCCAAATAATTCTTTCGTTAGCTTTATTGTCTTCCACTTCCTACTACCTACTACTACAAACCTACCTACTACAAACAACGCGATAAAATCTTAGGTAGAACGAAACTCCCAGTGGTAGGACCACAATGTATTAAAAAATTTCAGCATAATTTAATAAAACATGGGTAAACGAACTCAAGTAAGAAAAACGCTTTTCCGATATATCAGAAAATCACTGAACTTTTGTTGAGCATGCTTCGCAAAACAAGCGCTCATTTTTAATGGCTTCAATAAAACCAATTTCCTCCTTGCACTGTTACAAGTTTCGACTGAATTCAGTCGACCAATCTGCATCACATAACTGACATGTAATTTGGTAAGAACTTCAATTTTCAAGGATGTGCAAAATGAACCAATGACGTGGAGAATAAATGTTGCAAAATCCGCTCAGATTTCGTATTCTACAGGTTTAATCATTTACATTAATTGCAATATAGTGTAGGTTTTATTTTAAATTTATATGAATACCTCACAAGTCTCAGCTGCTCCCGTCTGGAGCCAGTGGGACTATGGCATCCCCAATTGGGGTAAGTTCTGAGGCTGAAGGTAGTGGGGAGGAGAAAGAGGTGGGGAAGAGGAAGGTGGGGAAAAGGAAGGTGGGGAAGTACTTGGCTATTCATATCTTGTCGCCAAACTCGGCTAAAGCCATTTTAAGCAACGTTTCAATTCTGAATGGTGGTCTTACACCAGGGCGTTACTGAGAGTATCTTCCACTCTGGTATAAAAAATACTTGTATAATTGAGTCAATAAAACCGTGATCAGATGTAACGTATTATTATTATTTTTTTAATTATAACAGCGTCTTTCAAAAGGATTTGAGTGCATAACAATTTATGTTACCTAATTATAAAAGTTTTAAGTACTTATCTTTTCAAATAATTTAAAAAATCATCAAATTAATTCGTAAAGTTATGTATACCGAATGAATTGACTCGATATTCAAGAAAGACCTAAGACCAAAATCCGATTGAAAGTTTGATAGCCAAAACGTTCATTTTACAAAAAGTGTCTTTATCTTTTACTCACGATAAAGAGACCTTAGCGGTGTCATTGAAAATTATGAACAATGTGCATGAAAAATGGAGCATTTTTTGCATGCATTCATGCAACTTTTAGTGATATACAATAAACTTAAGATGCTCAAAAGAATGTGTAGTTAAGTTTTTTAACCTTATTATGTTCCATAAATAGTCTCGATTAACTCGTGACTTCGATTCTTTTATTTTTATTCATGCACCACGATCAAATCAGCTTCTGAAGGTGCAAATTATATCTATGTTAGACTTCAGTCTTATTTTCTAGACCTAGATATTGTGAGCCATACGGAATGTGTTTTGGTAAAACCCTTCAAGTCACATTTTTTTGGAAATTTTACACTTCGGTGGTTCCATGTAGAAGAGTCAATAATTGTATGAATGTAAAATAATTGTTGTCGATTTAGGCATTTTTAGATTGTATAGAAAAAAAAACATGGATGAATTTACTCAGTCCTCAAAATCTTTCATTATTACAAATAGTATTGATATATAAACAAAAAAAAAAAAAAATTCTTGTAAATTTGTATATATTTGTTTTTATCATCTCCTGTAAAGTTTTCATTTTGTTGCTTGAAGGGTTTTACCAAACCGCAGTCGATATTATATTTCCCGTATAACAAGATAAGTAATAAAATTAAGTATTTAATATTGTCACTTTTAAAGTATTTATTATTTAGTTACTTTAATATTGCATAAGAAAGATTCGCTCTAATGTAATCGCTTACAAATCTTTGTTTTTTTCATTAAGTTATTTTTTACACATATTTAAAAAAAAAACCTTAAGGACATATATTTAATAATTTTATCTATTGTTGTAAATGGTATGAACTAATGATATAATGAATGATAACATTTTGTCTGATCTCTTTGTTGTTAATTCATATATTTTTATTACTTATAATTTTCTCTGTTTATCATTTTATTTTTAAATTTTATTATTTTGCTTTTACATAACTGTTTTGCGTGACCGATATTTGGGTGTGTTATTTTTATTAAATTGTGAAATTATTAACCCCGATACAGGCGAACCCTAGTGGGGTTAATAATTATATACTAAAACTATATGTATTTAAATTGTGAAGAAGCAATAAATAAATAAATCTCAACGAAGCGAGGAGTGTTTGCCAAAATATAAAAATCTCATTTTTTTATATGAACAACAAAATTGATTTCCTGTCCAGCTAATAATAATGGAATTGCATTATACAACCTAAATTGATTTGAGCATGTGAATGGTTCCAGGTGGACAGTTTCGGATTCCCGACCCTCGAGGGCCTGGTGCGGCTCTACTCCGACGGGGTGAACGAAAGGGGCTACTTCATGGCGGTGGTGGAAGCCAGTAGAGAATGCCTCATGAAGTCCCACGCCCGCTTCTCCAGGGCTATCCCTATTGGTGAGTTGTCTCCTTCCACCTCAGTATAAACTCGGAACTGGAGTAAAAATAACAACGGACTTAACGTTTTATGTAGCAATTACCAGCGTAGGTAAAGCAATTCTTTAGAGCAGGACTTCCCAACCAGGGGGGGCGTAGAGAAATATCAGGGGGGGCGTAATAGGTACGTTTGCATTTCTGAAAAAAAATCTATTTAAAGCGTAGGTAAATTAACTGTAAGTAGACCAACTGGTACAGAGCATTGAAGCTCAAGTATCTCATTAGTACTTTAAAAGTTTTTATTTATTTGTTCTAAAATTACTTTGAAAGTTGTTCATTATCTAATTATTAAAATATAATTTAAATAAATAAATAAATTATAATAGAATAATATGCATAAATAAAAGAAAACTAAGAAATGTAAATGTAAAAGTAATTAATGGTTAAAAGTGTGCCTACTCTTCTATTATCCCGACGCTGCTAACCAAATTTTGTAAAAATCTCAAAGCGAATTTTGAAATTGAAAATTAAATTTGAAGTGGTAGACGCACTTCTACCAAACATTTTTTTTACTTTGGAATTTTCATTAACGGTAATGAAATATCTTTAAAACTTCTAAAACCTAGCTCCACAGACTGCATACTGCAGAGCACCTCAAGACGTTACAATTTCGTTGGATTACAATTTGAAAATGCAGTCAGCCGCACTGTAGGGGTTAAAGATCCATAATAAACAAATGTATTGTATCTGTATTGTACCTAATAATTTAGTTAATAATATAAAAAATGTGTTTCTTATTTTTGTTGAAACTTAATTAAGGGGGGCATGAAAATATTTTTTTTGGTTCAGGGAGGATCGGCCAAATAAAGGTTGGGAAACCCTGCTTTAGAGTATTATTTACTATACTCCTCTCGCGGTGGGTGTACAAAGAATTCTTCTTGTTTTCTTTACTTTTATATTTTACACAAAAATATTAATTTTGGATGATCTTTTCATGGAATCGTCTTCAGATCATCAATCTCAGTAGGTGCACATACAAAATGTCAATGCTTTCGGATTTATAAAGAGAAAAAGCCTTTATTTCCGAAGCTCGCGGTGTTTATATATGATGACCGGCCAACTCAGAATGAAACCAACTCAGAACCACCTCAGAAAGGTCATGAAGAGTGATGATAAAAAAATTGGTTAAATATGTTAATTTAGGTTAGGGTTACTGGCTATTTTAAAATTATTTTTTCATAGCTTTTAACGACCTTTCTGAGGTAGTTCTGAGTTGGTTTCATTCTGAGTTGGCATAGAACCGTTTAAATATCAATTCACACAGCAAACTGCTTGTATTGCGAGCAAACACAATAATTGCACCTAATATGTGTGTACAAATGGCGTCAATTTTGGAAAAGGCAGATATTTGTTTGATGATGCTATAAATCAAAATTACGCTAATACCTACCTCACCTTACCGCGCAAACAAAATTGTTGTGTTTTATAATTTATCGTTTTGTACATATTTTCTTCCTTATGAGTACCTACTGACGTTTTTAATGGTGTGAGGCTGAGCAATTTGTGTGCCCGGGGTAACACATTTTCTATGAGAGGATATACAACAACAAACAATATTGCATAAAACTTAAAAATATTAATATATGATTAACTTACTTACACAAAAATCAAACCGTTTCTGTGGACATCATCTAAACAAACTAGATTAATAGCACCCACAATAAACCAAACTGTCACAAATGTCCTCGATGCACCAAAATATCTTCACATATGTAATAGGTATGTTTACGAATAATCCCTTTATGAATAGATCCCAAAATTCGGTAAGGAATCGACATATTATAAACCGAGTGTTGTAGAACCTGCGCAGAAAATTAAAGTTCGCTAAACAAAGGTTCGCACAGTCCATTGTGGTACTTTTCTGCGCAGGTCTTGATCTTCAGCACTCGGCTTATGTCGATTCCTTACCGACCCATGGGACGATGGGCTATGTTTTCGTACCCAGGCGATAATTTACAGTTCTACGAGCTACCCCACAGCTTATACTAAACGTGTAGCGCGTCGTAGAGAATTAAACATCTTTGATATGAACCAATCGGTTCATAATCGGGAATTATTAGTAAAGACGCGTGATTGAATGCGTGTTTAGTGAAAAGAAAGAGAGGATAGACCGCCATACAACTCTGTCTTGGCACACTCTCCTTTCTTCAGTCACATTCACACACATATAGTCCGGTCAAAATAGACATTCAAGGTTACAATAATTCGCACAGAGCTGAAAATTGGTACGAATGTTGGGAACACTATTATAAATTAAATGTGAAAAGTTTCCCTCAATCACACATCTGCAAAAAAAAATATTCAAGGTCAAAGTTCGCGAATATGGGTTTTTGCATTTTTGGCGTAGACACTCTTCTGTTATTGCTTTCCTTGACGTTGTCCGACTCTAGTATTTTATCTTCCTTTCTTCGTTTATCCGCTCTACATCCCTAAACCAACAAATCCGATTATCTTCATAATGTTTTTTTTTTATTCCAGATAACGGTCGAAACTGCGATGTATCCTTCGATGTGTTCGAGTGCATATCGGACCGCATCGGGGAGTACTGCGGCAACTCGGGCCTCTGATTATATAAAAAAACCAATAAATAATTAATTGATGCTTCAACAAACACTCGTTACCTTTTGTACAAATTTAATTTTATTAATGAAGTAATTTTCTTGCCAAACCAAAACTAAAAATATCTAAAATATATTTTAACGTTTTCTTATTTTATTCTATCTATGTAATGTGATTTTTTCTCCTTTCAATAACACGATGCAATGGGGGCTAAGCAATCCTTTTATAAACCGCGTTTTGTCTGGGTTCTAGCAAAACTATTCTAATGGCTTTCAACATAATACAATAGATAATTTATCAAACCATCAGAGATATGAGTATTATCAATTTCCTCATTGTTAAATGACTACCAGGAGTGTCGATTTGATAAACTATTTTTGGACCCTTAAAAAGTGTGTTCGGATGAAAGAGGTAGGTATTGTATATAACCGTGGACTTTATATAGCAGAGAGTTTAAGGCTTTTGATAAAAATTCTATCATAGTATTTAGTTTTGTAAAAATATTTAGTATTTTATATTTGTAAACTAGCCTACATGGGTTGCTATGATATCTCGATACCCACAAAGCCCTATGTATGAAAAATATTGTATTATTTTTACTTCCTAAATCATCCTACATTATAACACAAAATAAATATTTCCTCGGACCATGAGGAACGTGAAAAATAATAAAAAAATATCCTTAACATTTGTGTTTTATTTGTTTTATCCGAAAAGTTGTGTAAATATTTTGTACCTACCCATTAACATCTGGGTAGACAGACGGCTGTACTCGGGTAAGTAATATAAGGGCAAGTATATTAATAATAATAAGGAAAGACGAAAATATATATTTCTGAAATGTAAATATTAAATATATACGGTCTCCGGAATCTCAAAGTGCAAAGCGCAAAAAACTGGTGAATCTACACTTCACATTTGGTGTCGATTTTGTGGCATGACTTTTTTTTTATTTGAGTTTTTGTTTTCCATTAAATCGATTCCGAAATTAGAAGATTTTAAATATAAAAAAATGTAATCGGTCTCTAGGTGGTTAATATATCAGCCGTTTAACATCTTTCATAATTTTAACCCTTTAGTTGAGGAAAAAAATGGAGAAAAGTTAAATAAAATATCTAAATTAAAAAAGATAAAAAAATCTCTATATATTGTATAAAAATGAGCAAAAAATGTGCAAAAAATATTACGCCAACTCCGAAGAGTCACCGTGATAAAATAAAGATGGTATTCAATTTTTCTTAAAATATTCCCTGCATAATTTGAAAATTACCCATAATGTCGGATAATTATTATGCGCCAGCAACAATGCTAGAACGGTTGACGGTTTCCAAGTTTCAAATTTGTCACGGTTTTTTTTTTCAAATTCCATATATATCTAATTCGCATGTAAGATTCACATGTCTGTGTCATAATTTTTAAAATAAATAAATAAGACCTTTTGACCTCTCCAGCAGGACTCTCTCGGAACACTTTGCTTTGGGAATCCATCGCAGTGGGAGGGATGTATTCATACGTCCCGCCACTCCTGGAGACACTGACCCCCAGATTCCTACCCACCCCTTATCCTTTTTCCTTCGCAGAACTTCATCTCCTTCCTTTCTCCAAAAGACCCACCACACGGCATTCCCAAAGATGACTTTTTCTCAGGGCCTCTGGTGTTGAGCTAATGTAAAAAAAGTCAAGAGTAGAATATAGAACCATAAGCTAACTCTAAGTGAGAGTAACAATTATTATGACATTTTTTGTAAAATATCTCCGTGATGAACTAATGTTCCCAGCATTTCTATACGGTTAGTCGTACGAACGAAAAAATACGCATTGGTTATTGAATTTCAACGGCAACGTAAATCTTAGGGAACGTACCCATACTACGTGACCAACTTTTTGCTATTTTTAACCCCCCCCCCCCCCCCCGGTGACCAAAATCCTAAGCAACCCGCCGCTCATTTGTATGGAGCGTGACATTTTGAAGACCCCCCCCCCCCCCTAAAAGTGTCACGTAGTATGGGTACGTTCCCTTACATTCGACTTAAATATGTATGGAATTATATTTAACAGAATTATATTGTACAGTTACTTGCATGAATCTAAAGGACATAGTTCAATGTTGTCATTAAACATTTAAGTAGGGAAAGGCATTTTTCACACATCTTCCCCCTCACCCCCAAGTCTTTTCTAATCTAGACAAATACACAAACGCAACCAACAAATAATATTGAATATTATTTTACCAATGTTTTACGAATATTAAAAAACATATTTCTTTTACGTTATGCGTCTTTTACGTTTTAAATTGGCGTGTTAAATCAGTTTATTTAGTTTTTTGGCTTGAGTGAAGTGATTTCGTGTCAATCACTAAGGAAGGTTTTTTTGAAAATCTAGGTACCAAAACACAGGTGGTCAATTTTTTTAGTTTTTAATCTTTAAAAAAAAATGTAGGATGGGGGCGCCATCGGTAGGTACTTACTGCACAGGGCGCCAGATTTCGTAGATCCAACACTATATAATCGTAGATTTACCAGTTTCCCGCTATTATTACGATTTTCCTAACACCATCTATAAATAATAAGGGTCGATCGAGACAGGTTTTTCGTTCGAGACCGAGACTAAATTAAAATCTCGGCCGAGACCGAGAATAGATAAATTCAGAAAAAAAATTAAAACGCGCTATTTTTACAGTATAGCAACAATAAAACATTATACCTACTTAGTAAATACATTAAATCGAAATAACATCGACAGCTCTCTCACGCACTGACACCAAGTGACGAATGTGGACGTGCGCGGTAGATTTGAATCCCATTATCCTACACCGTACCTACTTACAACGGTCTCGGTTATGGCCGAGAATCTCGGTGATTTTTCGCCGAGAACCGAGACAGAGTTCTCGGTAGAATTTGTAGCCGAGAATGCCGAGACCGAGATCTCGGTCGACCCTTAATAAATAATACCCATCGTTTTCACCACGTAAGAAAAAATAATCAAATAGCCATGTATAAAACTTAATGTTTATATTATAAAGACTGCGTCAAACTCATTTTGAACCAAGCGAGGGAAAGTAAGACAGGGAAAAGAAAAGTAATTAGGGGGTATTTCACCATCCTCCTCATAGATTATCCATACGATAACGTACATTTTTGATTAATTAAAATGGAATTATTTGTTTAAAAAATCTGATTTTACTAATAGAGGCTTTATGTAGGATAGGTTATCCGAGTTTTTTTCCTGTTGCGAGTATTTATTGGATTATTTATACATTTATACATACACATGTAACACAATCACGAGTCATTAAACATGCAACATTGATCAAAAAACTGTGAAAACACATATATGTACACAATATATGTATAACCTTTACGAGAGTGCAATTATTCATGTGTAAAGGGGAGAACAAAATGAAGTTTTAATAAATAAAAAAAAATTATAACACAAATATATACGTGCATAAATAAAAAATAATAATATTTATATACGATATAAACATAATACATAGCACACATAACATAATTCAAGCGTTGTTTTCTGAATAAATTTATGAAGATTAATTTGATAAAAGTTTTCCCTTTACATTAGAGACATCTATGGTTCAGATCTCGCACTTAAATAGTCACAAGAGGCAAGAGGCTGCATAAAGATCACAAAATAGAACCTTTTTTATCTGTAGCGAGCTCGACTATTTTACCTTTTAGCTGGGTAATTCACAAAACTGTTACTAAATAAATTAAATGAAAATAAATTGATGTAGATTTTTACGATTTATTTAGGTACCACGAATATTGTACCTCAATCGAAAAAAATAACTATAAGAATGTGCAAAATTAACTTTAATTCGCTGACAACAGAGGGAAAAAATAATGATTAAAAATTAATTCTACGTAATGCCATTTATTCTAACCTCGTTTGAACTCAAGATTCGTAGAAAATGTTAAATATATACGAACATTGAAAAATACGGTTCGGACCGATAAATCTAAAAAAAACAGCTTCACTCCACAAATTTAATAGACAAATTATTTTATAGAGCGCACTTTGAATGAATACATGCGGCGCACTGATAATGGTTCAAATTGGTTCTAAATAGTTTGGAAAACAAGTGTCAACAAGTGACTGGAGAACAATTTTATTTACGAAGATTTCGGTTAATAAATATTACAATAATTACATGATCCACGCAATTGATTAGCGGTAAAGTAAGAGGTTAGTAACAGCTTCTGATTTCCCTACACATATAAACACGATGATAATATGTACTATGTATAAGGTGGGATCTGAATACAATTTCGTACATAGTTTTTGTTATAAATAAATCACAATTTCGCTTTACGGTTTCCGTTTCTTAATTGTGTATCTTTTATCGGGGATATTCTGGCGTTGTTATGCAAGTAAGCAAAAAATAATCAAATATCGAGAAACGATAAATTCCTAAATGGATCAGAGTTAAAATGCTGACTTTGAACCTCAAAGAACCCAAATAATATATAAAATTAATTGTGACTGAAATCATAAGCATATCGTAAAATTATGATTTATAATTTCCAACTAGGGCCACGTGAGTAATGTCTGACCAATGGTAAAGCCAGTCACGTTATGACTAAACAGTCGTTTATCTTTTCATCTTCAAGCTCAGGTAAACTAATTATGAATTAACATTACTTTAGCTCCGACTGGGTAATTAATTAATTGGGCTAATTTTTTTGTTGTTATGTGTATAGGAAAATCTTAATATATAAAAATGAATGTTTCGTATACCATTCATCCGATTGAGATGAAACTTGATTGACTTGTAGTGACCACCCGCGCAAAGGTTTCTATAAAATGGCGAGGTCTGGCGTTAAGAAATTTGTGTAAAAAATTACAATAGGTGGCGCGCGAGTGTTTGAAAAATAGATGTATTTCATATAATTTATTAACCTCTAATAACTTTGAGCTTCGAGCACATCATCTGTTTACGTGAGGCAGGTCTGTATGGGATTGTATGGAGAGCGTTATTGGGCGTGCGATGATCTTTTATCTTTGCGTGCGGCACCCACATTAATTTGGAAAATCCATGCCTTATCACACAGTTAGCTGTGAGAGATGTGTGCATTTCATATAGTTTAGTGGCAGGGTGGGGAGGAGGGAAGGAAAGAGGAATCCGGGAGAGAAGAGGGGAACAATGGTGGAGGGGAATGGGGGACGATTTGGAATTCAGTTTCTAATTCAGTGGTGAGTGTATTCGTACTTTAAAATTATTATTTCACGTAGCAAAAAGTGTTTTATTTGGAAAAGCACAGTATTATAAGTAGGTACGTTTACCAAATTTCGATATCTTTCCAATTAATTAATCATATTATTTAACATATAACAGGATACATGTTACACAGGTAACATGTTACATAGTTACATGTATACATAGGTAACATGTTACACAATCAGGTGGCTACGTAAGTAATTGCGTAAATGTGAAATTCTAGGGAAATTTCACCTCGAAATCTAGGGAAATAATTTTTTTGGACAGAACATCCCTGTTTTGAATGGAAGAATTAATGGCGGAATGATATAGGTGACTTTTAAGTGTGAGAAGTCGATGCGTTTTTTATTCACGATTAACTGCTTTTAATATAGAAAAACATTGGTAAAATGTCCACATCTCACCGCTACTGTTATTGTATTTTACCAAAGTGTAATATAAAAACAATAAATCATCTTTTTCAATGCAAATACAAATGACATCGTAAGCCATCGAATTTTGTGTTCAGGCGTGACTTTGTACATTGTTTTATGTATAACACATACAGAAACACTGGTATTTATAATACACTGATCATAACGATTGGGTAATAACTTGTATAAAAAGCCCTTGATACTAAAAACAATTCGAAAATACGATCGATGTATTGCAAACCAAATGTCAAATATGACCTATTTATGACTATATTTACGACTATATTTAATTGTTGAGGGCCTAAATAAAGTTTCCAATAAACACAACAACTATTATTTATCTAAATCTCTTTAACAGTATGAAAATAACCAAAAACACGAAATGTTGAATGGCGTACGTGTCTTACGTGGCGTAAGATTTCAAATGTCAATACATTAATACTTCAACACGCAATAATATACAATAATACTTCAACCAGGTGAATAGTTAGCAGTGACATCACCACTAACCATTTCAGTAATGCCAACTTGACGCTGTGTTTTGACGAGAGGTTTAAAAATGGACTTTTTAATAATTTTTTAAAAACTCTGCGTTTAATATTATTAAATAAAAGTTATATATTCAGAATCAGCGTTAATTTGTCTATATGAAGACATTTTTTTAAAGCCATAACATTTTTCACTCGAGTTCCTTATTACAAGTGGAAAAAATATTATCAAGATAAAATTTATGTGAAAATATATTGTAACCAGAACTTAATTTAGATTTCTAGATTGACTACGTGATAAAAACCTAAGCCCCCCACCCTTCATTGTGACCAAGCGTGGTATTTTGAAGATTATGGGTACACTCCCTAAATTGAGAAATGCGCTCAGTACGATGAATGTTGTAAACGGGGAAAGTGTAGAATTCATTGTGCAGTGGAATTTTAATAAAAACTGTAAATAGATTGCGAATCATGTCATACGACGAAAGTGTGACCAGAGAACACCCAAAAGCGCACGGGATGAAAATCTAATTCAATGCGTAACATGTTTTGGATAAAAAAAAATTAGATTCATAAAGATACAGTGGCAAAGCACTGCCACCAAAACATGTCTCACCAATTTACAGACACATTTGGTGTTATGGTCAAAGAGATTATTAATGACAGATGCAGATTACTAACAACTAAACTGCTTTGGGATGTTCTTGAACAATAACACCCCAAAGTAGTTGGATGCTGATTCTCCATGCTGAATAGAGAGATGGTGAAACAACATGGTATTGTAAAGAATTGGACCTTCACCCGAAAACAACCGACCGGAAAAATAACGATTATTGTATAGACAGATGATACTTGGCCCAGCGTTTACAGCCGCAGCCGACTTATTCATTATCGAAAATCCATTGTTTCATTTTTATATGCTGAACCACTAGCAAGTAACTAAGTGAATTATCCATTTAAACTATAAACACATCTCAAGTCAATCTAGGAGTAATCTTCATCACGCGATGCACAAGGGTTTTTCCACTCAATCTTTTACGGCGTGTTAACTTCTAAACATTGTAAACTAAATAATTAAATTATTACTCGTTCTAAAATAAACTCGCCTGAATATTGCAACTTTTTTATGGTAGGAAAGATATGTACATTTTATTTGTGTCCCGTTTGCTTATTTCGCAATGTAAACTCAAACCTATGATCGTATTATCTTTTCCAGGCCTCAAAAAACATCTTATAGAAACATAACGTTGTACAAGATTACTGAATATTTAATGGAGTATTTCTTTTTGTTTGCACCTCCACTCCTTTCCTTCTTTGCTAGCCCTTTATTTCGCTTTTCGCGAAAGCTCTATACCGAGGGTGATGTTGAAATCTCTTCAATTCATACAAAGTCTTCCTCGTGGGGCGCACGTTTTCTAACAAAAGGATTTTTATTTTTCTTCGACTTCTGAGCCCACGACATTATTATCTTTGAGCTTTTATCTTTATCATTTCTCAAGTTTTCTCATTCATTACAATTTGTCGTAAGCGAGAGCTGCCTATCGTATAGAGCAGATGTCTGATAACTTATCATTGTATGTTATTGTATATGATTTATCTAACGATGGAGCGGGTAGGTAATGAAGGATAGTTACCCATTGCATTCAACTCGTGTGAATTAGACACGTCAATGAAACAAACAATAATTCTGTTATACAATATAATAGTTACTAGTTACCTACAGTCTCAAGAGTCGAGAGGTGGCTACTAAAGTCCAGTCAAGGACCCGCGACTCCCAGAAAAAGGCCCATTTGAAAATTGAATTATTTCCCACTTTAGTTTGCGCAGATTAAAGAACGCTGTCGGATTAATTTGAATGTATAATTATGAGAATTTTCTCAAATTGTATGGAAGCGAGTCCGCGTAATATTTATGTAATTAATGTAATCTTTAGTACGGTCGCGTTATCGGCGGAGTATGCGGAATTATCTATGAGCCTGGGTTTTTTGTGATTATGCGAATAAAGCTTTTGTTATTGAATGAAATGCACTCGTCAATGTGGGTCGAAAGGTCACTGCACATGCATTCATACATAACTTTAGTGCCTGAACATTTCGGCTATTTAACTGCATTTTTTAAATATTGATGGGTGCATTTTACAGATACCCATTATCTATAATACGGTTGAGGAATCCTTTGCAGGTATCGCAACATCCATTTCCGTTGCATAAGTTTAAACCAACTTTTAGCGCAGGTAAATTTTATCTTAATTCTAATTATGATATAACAAAAATATCACATTAAATCTACAAACAAATGTACCATTTTAAATAAAATATTTAAATAACATTTCGCGCTTTGAGCCACACTACCATTGACCACTGCAAGGTGTTATAACGCACTTAAATCATTTGTCGGTCGTAATTAAGACAATACTATGGGATATATTTCGCCGAAAAGAACACTTTTAATATATCACGAAGGTCATCGACACAGGAATTAAAAGAATGGGATAATTAAGTCAAATCTTTCTAATTGCTGATCACAGGGTCATCACATCCGAATTTCTGGCCGCAAACCTGCTGAGAAATAATCGTGGCATAACTACCTACTGCATAGGTAACGTGATCATTGCACAATGGCTGGGGCTGGGAGTCAAGAGTTAGAAGGTGCTTTATCCCCTGGAGTCTGAAATAAATCATTTTTTGACTTGTAATTGTATTCGTAGTTAAAGGGGTGGAACATATTTCACATAATAAAATGATAGTAATCTTCTCATAGATATCAGATGAGATAAACCATCGATTACGTCCTCGTGGCTGAGGGGTAAGGCTCTCAACTGCCAACCCGGAGGTTGCAGGTTCAAATCCCGGCGTGCGCAAATAAATTTTACTTATAATTTGTGTTCACAATAAAAATTAATCCATATAATTTGCCGCACATTCAGGAGTGGAAGATATTCTCAGAATCGAAAGTTGAGAGAAATGGCAGTGGCAAATCAGTGTTTGGTGACCAGATATTAAAATCCATGTACTCCTCCATCATCCTCTTTCCCATCTTCTTCCCCTCCCCACTTCCTTCAGCCTCACAACACACCCCAATTGGGAATGCCATAGTTTCACTGGCTCCTGACGATTTTTTTTTTGCATGAGCTCCACACAGGAGGCCCTGAGGAAAATAATTTCTCTCAGGGCCTATGTCATCTTTGGGGATGCTGTGTGGAGGGTTTTTTAAGGAAAGGAAGGAGAGGAGAGTTCTGGGAAGGAAAAGGGTTTAAGGAGTGGGTAGGAATCTGGAGTTCAGTGTGTCCTAGTCATCCGCCTCTAAGACCTAGACGAACCTCACCCCATGAACCCATGATTGGGAGCAGTTGGAAATCTTTTGCGGAATTTACATTGAAAAAAAAATCTATTAACAATAAACTAATTATATTACCCCGCATCCTATTGCAGAAGTGGAATTATTCACAAATAACCCAGTTTTAAGAATAAAAAAAAACTCTGCCATTTTATGACCCGTAAAGTAAAAACCCGACAGCCACCACCAGCCGCGGCGTGTACCAACTGACGTTATCTCACATCCTGTCTTTAGACATTACATTACTATTCATCTTGGCGAGTATTCCATATTTACAGAAGAAATAAAACATTTCCCAATGGCATTGTTTCATTTCGGCACTGGCGATTGTTTGGAATTCAAAGTGATCAGGATTCATTAATAAATCATTTGGATGAACCCGAGTTAATCATTACCCGCTGGGTATCCAGTATCCACTTGTGCAACGCAGTAGTTTATCTCTGTAGTTAGGAGTAAAGTTGGCAGTTAGCAGTTAGCCAGTTAGGCTGGGCTTTGAACCATGGGTTAGTGCGGGAGATACAGATCTGACCGCCATAAGCCTTTATATTGAAAGCCCCAGCAACCTTGTGAGATTTCTTTTGAGCAGATTTGGTAAACATGCAATGTTGATTATTTGCATTGTTTAAACGTTTAAAGGAACTTCGGTTTTATCTGAAAAAAAAAACTAAAATTATCTACACATTTTAAATAATTAGTTATAAAGGGTGTATACACAAGCACCAAATAATATTTTCATACTAATTCAGATAGAAAAACTATGTAGAATATTTGTGAATAAATATGATTCTACTTCTGATTAGCCATTTTATAAAAACAATATATTGAATATCGATGTCATGTATGCATACTTTGTTAATTAATTATGAGAAACAATTTATTCTATGATACAAAAAACCGAATAAATACAATAAAAATGCTACTTAAAATGGCTTTAGCCGTGTTTGTTGAAAAGATTTGTCATTTTTTCAAGAATTTGTCAATGATACCACTTCAAATCATAATTCTCTTGTAAGAATCCAAAATTTTAGTCTGTTTGGCGCCAAAGAGCCGCAGTAAACGGCTTTCAAAGTTGACCCCAAACCTTGTGTTTCGCCTCATAAGAATAATAACTTTTCCACACATGGACGACAATTTTTAGTTAAATAATCCTAGTAAGAATTCAAAATATCAGTCGGTTCGGCACCATAGAGCCCGAAAAAACGACTCTCAAAGTTCTACACGAAGAGTTGAATTTCGCGCCAAAAATTTGATTTTTCCAAAACTTACTCTTCTTTTTGCAGATTTTCTCAACGATTTCTCTTCAGACCTTATTTTTAGTAAGAATGCAAAAGTTAGGCCGGTTCGGCGCCATAGAGCCTTAGGAAACGGCTTTCAAAGTTCAACCCCGAGCGTTGTATTTGGCCTCGTAAGAATGATGATTTTTCCACAAATGCTGCCTTTTTTCAGATTCTGTCAATGATTTCTCTTCAGACTATAATTTTTAGTAAGAATCCACTACCATGATCCCTTATTACAACCTTCAGCCACACAACATTAACTTACACCAATTAGGGTTGCCATAGTCTATCTGGCTCCAGACGGTTAGGAGAAGTTGGGACTCTTTTTACAGCAATCAATTAAAAAAGAGTAAATTCATCTACGGTTTTCTCGAGATAACCTAAATAAAATTGTATGCATGAATTTAGTTTTTATTGTTAAAAATGCCTTTGGAGGTATTTCACTATCTTCTCGATAACTTTTTTTTTTACATGAGCTCCACACAGGAGGCACTGAGGAAAATAATTTCCCTCAGGGCCTATGTCATCTTTGGGGATGCTGTGTGGAGGGTTTTTTTTAAGGAAAGGAAGGAGAGGAGAGTTCTGGGAAGGAAAAGGGTTTAAGGGGTGGGTAGGAATCTGGGGTTCAGTATGTCCGTGTCATCCGCCTCCAAGACCTAGACAAACCTCACCCCATGAACCCGGGCACCCCTGCTAAATCACCAAACGTGGCGAACCACTTGGGGCGACCTATGGCAGAGGTGTTGGTTATCCAATAAAGGTTCCCGGGCGGCGGTACCCATTCCCGCCTCCCAAATTGAATCAATTTTAATTAAAAAAATATTTACAATTGGTAGAAAATCGGCTAACTTATCCGGCATACTTATATATTCACTATTCGTCGGTTTGAGTAATTAATTATAATTTGCATATTACGATTGATAATCGAAAATAATACGTTATCCTGTGAATACCGCTTATCGAGAGGATGATGAAATACCCCCTTAATCAGTAAATATTACTTTATTAAAATTGTTTAAACAGCCAGCGGCCGAAAATCCACATTTCGTCGAAAGTTGTTCTTAAGTTACAAGCTTTTCAAAATTATAACTCAATATCGATTTTATTTCATTCCAAATTTGCTTTAATTTATACCTACATCCAAAAATGCTGAACGGCGTGATGATAAAACTATTAAAATAATGTACTTTTTGTAATTATATTTTTGATTATTAGTATTTATCATTTTTCAATAATGTTTTGGTTAAATAAGAATTTTAAAAAAATCTGAAATATATTAGTTTGTAAGTGCGCAAATAAATACACAAACGGACCAGTTTTCGTCAAGAAACATATGTACGTATATATTTTTTAATGATTTTATTTAAACTAAAATCAAAATTCTAAAAGATGCGATACCCAGACAATGTATTGATTTATTTTACTGCACGAGCATGTGATTTGAAATGGGTGTGGTATAATACAAAATCTTTTTTTGAAAATTTAACAAATCTGCCAACGACCTATGGTATAACCTAATTATACTAAAAATAAACGTTTTTTCTCACAATTTAAAACATGCGAATGCTAGATAAAAGAACAATCTTTCGAAATCCATTTATAATTTGTTGTGGAAAAGAGTAAAAACAGTCTAAAATATAAATTAAAAATTACATATTTCTGGTTTTCTCTTTAACATGTGGTACTTTGAATTATATATGAAACCACTGAAAAGTAACATTCCTAAAAAAGTGGCTTGAGGTATTTTACCAAAACACAGTCGACATGTGTATTCACAACGGATTACTCCCTTTTCCATAATATACCAGAAACTAGTCAACTAACTAGTGGTCACTGGTCTGCTGGTCACAGTGGGTACTAGCACCAGCAGTACCAGCACTAACACCAGCAGTCGGCGGTGGGTGATGGTAAGGGGGGAAGGGGGAGGTAAACGGCGAGGACATCATCTCCCAGACATCTTTCCACACGAGAAGCCACCCCACAATGCTATTTGAAGCATTAATCAAAATTTGTGGACCATACACAATTTAATCAATCTCTGTCAGCTGTTGATGAGATTAAGTTGCATTTAGGTGCTCTGACATCGGGTTTCCCGGACAACGTCGGATTTCCCAGAACAAAATATTTTTAATTGATATTTAGTATGGTGTTTCATTTATTTCAGATTTTTTTTATTCTGATGGCCTGCGTGGTCTAGTGGTAAGGCTCTTGACTCGCAATCCAAAGGTCGAGGGATCGAATCCCGGCGTGGGCAAATAAATTTCATTTGAATAATTTAATAATTTGTTATTTCACAATTATTTCATTTGAAATAATGTACGGTTATATATATTTTTATTTTGCCGCACGTTCCAGAGTGGAAGATACTCTCAGTATCGCCCCGGTGTAAGACCACCATTCAGAATTAAAAAGTTGCTTGAAATGGCGTTGGCGGTGGTGACCAGATCTGAATAGCCAGATACTTCCCCACATTCCTCTTTTCTATCTCCTTCCTCTCCCCACTACCTTCAGCCTCACAACATTCCCCAATTGGGGATACCATAGTCTCACTGGCTCTAGATGGGAGCAGTTAAGACTCTTATGAG
The DNA here is from genome assembly GCA_917880885.1 of Limnephilus marmoratus. NCBI lineage: Eukaryota > Metazoa > Arthropoda > Insecta > Trichoptera > Limnephilidae > Limnephilus > Limnephilus marmoratus. Next base: position 31,706,395 of record OU862908.1, read on the forward strand.
ATATTCACATTAAAAAAAATCAACCTTTTGTTGAATTCAGCGGTCTGAAAAAATCAGTTCTTTCTTCATTAAAAAAAATGTGATTTTAAAAATAATTCTCTCACTAAAAAACTACCCTGAAAAGATTACGAAACTTGATCAAAAACGTCATGCGCGCCGCGATCATTTTACAAAATGTAGTGGTTTCATGACATTCTTTATCTTGTTTAATTTGTGACGCGGTGTTTTCCTTATTTGGGTTTTCGATTTGCAAAGACGTTGAAAATTTTATTCCAATTAAGAACATATTTGATCATAATATTATTTTGTTACTTGATAATAACCAAAAATACTAATTTCGGTAATTCGTATGTGAAATATTAGCTTGGTGTATTCCTGCGTGAAATTTTTCAAGTTCGATGAACTTAAACATGCGTTGACTTTACCTATGTGTAATTTTCAAAAGTAAAACTCATTGTTCAGACAAGCTATAAAATAGGCAAATAATTTATACTTAACAAAAATCTTTTTTAATAAAAAGATTTTAAAAAAAAACTTTTTTAATAAAAAGATTTTTTTAAGTATAAATTATTTACCTATTTTATCGCTTGTCTGAACAATAGGTAAATAATTTATACTTAAAAAAATCTTTTTATTAATTAGTTTTATCCTATATTTGAAATTATAATTTCTTTTATTTGAATTTTTAGTAGATTTCATTTTATTTTTAAATTTCACACTGTATTCATTCGAAAGGTAAATTTCTTATCGTGTCTCAAATTTGAAAACAAAAAATATATATATTATAGAGAAAATGGACAATATTAGTTTTTGATAGGCCATTGCCTATCAAAAAATATACTTTTATCATGTCTCAACTTCAACTGTCTTCAACAAAAATATAATTTAATTATAAAGAAAATTGACGATATTAGTTTTTGATGGGCAATCAACATCATAGATTTTTTTTATATAAATATTTGTTAAATAAGTACTTTCAGGTTCACAAAGATTGCGATTTTAAAATCCCGCCATTTATCACAGATCTACCTGCGCTAGTAAGAGTAGGTAAGTAGGTTCCAACAAAGTGGCATTTCAACACCCCTTTGAAAAGTCATTAAAAGTTATGAAAAAAAGAATAGCCCATAAACTAAACTAACGTATTTAACCATTCTTTGTCATCATTTTTAATTAATTTTAAAATGAGGTGTTGAAGTTGCATGATTATGAGTTGTCCGGACACCAATAAAAACATAACAACTACATAGTAATCGAATAATGTAATGTAAACATACCTTTTATAGATAAATAAATAAATAAATAAAATAAAAATAGTTATTTTTTTTTTTTGCTTAAAATCACGTTCAAACATTTGAGAACTTTCGACTGCACTGACCTTATTTTTGCCCGTAGAAAATGGTTCTATTTCTGATTGAGGAAATATCACGTTATGGTAGAGCCTTCCTTATTGTACTTAAAATAATTGCATGCGCCAAAGTAACAATCACTAAACGAAGCATTCCTGTCATTAAAAAGCCATCGTTTGTTTCCGAAAAAGCATTGTTTCCCATAGACCTCATGGATAATTAATGGATTATGGTGGAAATAAGCCAAATATTGTATTGCCTCAAGGCTCGTGCTTCCTCGTCAGGTTACGTAGTGTCTATATGCGTAGAATTATTTTTTGAGCGGTTAATTTGTTCGATTTTCGGAACAACTCAAATAGGTCTCATGAAATCGTTGTCTCGCTTACTATCATGGTTAGAAATGTGATCTAAACGGTGTTAGAAAGAGAAAATACAATGCTTTATATTTAAATGTTAAAGTTATCCACTAAATAATTAAAATGTACACCTTTATGAAACCAAAGTTTCAAATCGAAAAATTGAAAAAAAAAATTGAAACTCTGGAATTTATTATTGATTATTTTGACACGAAACGACAATTGGTTGAAGATAATGTTTACAAGAATTTTCCCACCGGAATGAAATGATTTTCCGGGATAAAAAGTAGACTATGTCATTTCCCATTCCTCCAATTACCTCTGTTTAAAAAAATCACGTTGATCGGTCGCTCCATTTATATTATGATAGCGAGTTCGCGGTATGCGTTGCTATGCCAAATAAATAAATTGTTTCTCCCTGCGAGTCTTTTCCCATTCATCCCGTCCCCCTTCCTCTCCCGCGTCCTCTTGCCCTCTCGCGTTCCCACTCCGCCTTCCTCATCTTCCCTCCCCACTCCATTCGCCCGCTTCCCCGTCCCGCGAACGCCCCTCCCGAGTTCACCTCCCCCCTTCCAGGTTCCCCTCCCCCCTTCCAGGTTCCCCTCCCCCCCTCCCGCTGACCCCCTACATGAGTTCCTCATCCCCCTCCCCCTCCCGCATTCCATACATTCAGTCCCGATACATTATATTAGTGCAATTTTTTAATACAAGTTTAAACCTTGTCCTGACTATAACAAATATAAAAAAAAATATCAAATTTGGTGCAGTCGTTCGGAAGTTATGGGCGTGCATACATTTCGGCGATTTATTTTTATTTATATGTACAGAGATTTATATATTTCGAATTATAAAATTTGAAAGCGCATTACATCACCTTTCAAAAAAAGTTTTTTAGTTTTTGGATGTGTTTAGAAATATTCCATTTGTTTGGACTTTATTGCAAAGTGGAAATATTTTGACCTTCCGAAAAATTGGCCAGAGGCCTGAAAAATTGAAAATTAAGTAGGTAAGTAGCAGTGGCGGTCCGTGAGTTTTCAGTGAGCTAGAGTGCTAAGATTGAAAAATACGGCATTACTGATGTTGTTGTAGCTGAAAATTATTTTTTTCTTAATATTTGAACTTTTTGTATGAAGATCTTTCAGTATGTGGATGCGGCACATCCCTTAACTGAAAGAATCCTAAAGATATTCGTACAAAAATTTGAAATTTTGAAAAAACAAATTTTTTCACCTACAATGTCAATAACGTCATATTTTTCAATCTTAGCGCTCTAGGTCACTGAAAACTCACGGACCGCCACTGGTAGGTAGATATTATTTTTCTAAAATTAAACGGATTGTTTATTTAAAAAATAAGAAAAGTCCTAAGTGATAAAATATTATAGAAACTAGATAAACATTACGAAAGTAGTTAATACAGTTTTCGAAAAGATGCACTGTGCACCACGATGTTTAAAATTTGTTGGAACATATTAAATATATTGCTGTATTTTGTACTACCATTGAAATATTTGTAATACCCAAATACCTTAGGTCCAGCATTAAATTAACAGAGCGAACTTTGTAATTATTAATAATTAGTTACCAGAAGCCAGAAGAATTATGTAATAGAACCTTATTCAGAAGCGAATTATGTATGACCTTGCCCTACCATGGGAAAATAATTACAATGGGAGAGTGAAGGTGGTGCATTCAATTAAATTAGATTAGATAAAAAAATAACACAAATTAGAAATACGGAAACAATATAAAAATTAGTTAATACAAATTATTTATTAGTGAACTTGTCAAACTAATTAGAAAATATATTTATAAGACTTAGGAATATTCTTAGACTAGGAAACTCGGAAAAAGGATAGTATGAAATAATTTTTCAACCTATATTACAATATGGTATTACTAGCTGGGGAGGAGCATATTATGATAATATTTTAAATTCGCTCAAAACAATTAATAAAATAGGTAATGTTTAAAAACCATCAACCCTTTACACTGAAACTTTTTTTATAATATTAATACAAATATTACACTACTACAGTACCTATAAACACACAGATAAAATGTATAAAAAAATATTTTACAATATTATACCAACAAAAAATCAGAATTACAAAAATCCCAAAATTGAACACCAAGCACATTAAAAATACCTCCCTTTATCTAGAAACATTCTTCAAAAACCATATAATTATCTATTATTATTATTATTATCTTTTTCAAGTTTCGATAAATATTGTGTTTTTCTTATTTATTTTCTTGTTAATATTTGAAAAAGAACAAACATTCCCGGCTTACGAACAACCTAATTTGAAAATTTACTACCACCGCAGTAGGCGGAAAATTTTATATGTGTTTATTTTATTATTTTAAAGTACAATAAATAACATGCTTTCATTATTTGAGCTTGAATGCTCTCACCAAACATAATAGACTTCTCCCTTTATGGTGAGGAAAAGCTATTATGATTTTACTTTATAACACATTCTGAACATGTAATCAGGGCCGGATTAACCATGTCGGGCCCCTAGGCAATGCACGTCTCGGGGCCCCTTTACCAATGGCGTACAAACGGGGGGGGGGGTAAGGTTTTAAAACTTTTTTGAATTTTTTTTCTGAATGTAAAACATATATTGAGTATTGCGTCAAAATTTCAAGTAAATCGAAGCAAAACTGACGAAGGTACAGCGTTTCAAGCGACCGGCCCGCTCGATTCAAGTATATTTCGAGTATAAAATTTTTTTAATCGGTTTTCTCGCAAACATTTCTGAAGTTCGTGAACACCATAACTCAAAATCTTGACTTGACTGGACCGATACTTTTGAAATTTTGTACACTATTTCTACACATAAATCAACAGGTAGTCAGGGGGAGTTTTTTTACCATTTTATAATAACAAATTCGCCGAATTTTTTAGCAAAAGTCCCGTTTTTCACTTCAAAATGCTGCCAAAAATAAAAAAAAACTGACCATCTAGGAAAACATATTACCTTTCAAACGCATTTCGATTTTTTTTGTTTCAAGTGATCCGGTGACGAGTTGTAACACACAGGGCCGCCGAGAGGGCACGTTGGCCAAGTCTGAAACTAGGGGCCCGGGCCTAAGGGGGGCCCGGGACGGACTCAGGGCCACCGGATTTTTTATTTATTTATTAAAGCCAATGACAACCGGAGCGCACGCGGGCCGGGCCCGCACGCTCCGTAGGCCCAGCTGTCAAGCACGCCATTGTGCCGGCCGGCCCGCTAGCTGTGTGGCAACTTTTTAAACATTTCCATTAAATAATTATGCTAAATTCGAATGATTGGTATAATGGTATAAGATACTAGAAAATAAGAAAAGGTAGGTAATGAAATAGTATTCCTAACAGTGGCAGGTTAGCATGACATTTTTAATAGTTTTCTCTCCCCCCCCCCGATAGGTAAGTTGGTGGGAGGGGGCCCGGTATAGTACACTAGACTTGGGGCTCAGATTGGCTGTCAGCGGCCCTGGTAACACACAGTTATTTCACAGCATACAGAGTTGTTTCACAGCATAACAACTTTTTTTCGAGGCGCCCAGCCGGAGATTCGCTCTCACAGACTTATTTATTGATATTTTTAATTGATTTTTTTTTTCAAAGATACTTCAGACGTTATACTATAAAGTGTATATAAAATAAATAAAACTAACATTATTCATATCTCAAAAAAAATCATGACAATATGTCTTTATTTCGCCTTTAAAACCTTATTCCCCCTTAAGACACCAGGACACTGTAAAAAATACTTTTGTCATTTTTTTATACGTATATTTCATTTTTTGAAAGATGCATTTGTTAAAAATGCTCTCACTAAATATTATAAAGAAATTCGAAAAATTGACGGAGATTCAGCATTTTATGTGATACCACTTGGAACAGTTTGTATGTTGAATTATCCTTCAGCACAACTTTGAATGCGTTTTTCTCAAAACTTTTTTGACACGTTTTTAAACCTGGTTGACAACATTTAAAAAAAACTATACATTCGATTTGCATGCACCAAGTCGTCATCTGTTAGAAAATCTACTGTCTATGGCATAGGGGAATTTTATATCTAAAAAAAAAAATGGTGGACCAGCGAAATTTATTTTCGATTTTTTATGAAAAATTTACATTGTTCAAAAAAAAAATAGACCTTCATAAAAAAATCCCGAAGTGGTGTCATAGTGACTGGATGTTCTAACTGTTTAAGACTTAGTGCATGCAAATCGGATATACAGTTTTTCCAATATGTTGTCAACCAGGTTGAAAAACGTAGTTTCGAGAAAAACTCTTTCAAAGTTTTGCTGAGGATAACTCAACATACAAACTGTTTAAAACGAATTTAAAATAACAATTTTTTAATGTTTAAGATTTGATCAAGGGAACTTGGAGGCGTTTGGAGGCCCCCAAGACTCAGAGGCCCGCGTGAACTGAATACAAAACTTGTAAAATTACATCAACTTCACTAACATCTTGAAAGCTGACTTTTTCCAAAACTTGTTGCTTACTAATTGAAACAAGTCATTTTGTCTCGGGACGCGGGGCCCCTAGCCGATACGGGGCCCCTAGGCAGTTGCCTACTCTGCCTTAGGGATAATCTGGTACTGCATGTAATGGTAATAATTGTATATCTATTGTAAAAGAAATAAGTACATTAAATTAAATATCGTGGGCGGGAGTCATGCTCAAATCAAAATTTGGGAGGCGGGAATGGGTACCGCCGCCCCGGGAACTTTTATTGGATAACCAACACCTCTGTCATAGGTCACCCCAAGTGGTTCGCTACGTTTGGTGATTTAGCAGGGGTGCCCGGGTTCATGGGGTGAGGTTGTCTAGGTCTTAGAGGCGGATGACCAAGACACACTGAACTCCAGATTCCTACCCACCCCTTAAACCCTTTTCCTTACCAGATCTCTCCTCTCCTTCATTTCCTTAAAAAAAACCCTCCACACATCATCCCCAAAGATGACATAGGCCCTGAGGGAAATTATTTTCCTCAGAGCCTCCTGTGTAGAGCTCATGTAAAAAAAAAATGCTATACGCTTCACATCGAGCTTATATAAAAGTGAGGTGAGCTGGACGACAACCATTCGACTACCAAAAGAAATCGAAAAGAAAGATTTCCAGACGCTCTACAATAAAGGCCTATAAAGGACTGAAGAAGTGGAAGATGCTTGGAGGCACCTTTTTCGAAATCCAAGACCTTTTTAGAAAAACCTAGACAATAAATACATAATCGTGACGTTATTATTCGAATCTGGTATTCTTTCAATTGATAAATGAATTTATTAATAACTAATAACCCCAAATATTGATTGCAGTAGCAGTGGACCAAATTTAACTTTGTGGTCTATTAGATTTTATCTGATCATTGAATGCAACTTCTTTGTGCACTTTTCCATAGCACGTTGGGTATATTCTGTTATTATAATTTACTAGCGAGTTCCCAGCATGCGTTGCAATCCCAGATGAAGAAATAGTTTCTCCCTGCATGTCCTTTCGCATTCACCCCCGTTCCCCCTCCGCCTCCCCTGCTCCTCCCACGTCCTCTCCCACATTTCCCTTCCACCTTCCCCGCCTTTCCCCTCCCTCTCCCTGGGCGTGCACACAACAACTTACCAAAATTTCATCTCAATCGGATGAATAGTATCTACTTATAGAAAATAATGTCATAACCACAGAGCTCACTATTATGTATAGAAACTATCGCGAGTATACGCACATCAAATCACCAAAGTTTCATCGCAATCGGATGAATAGTATCTACTTATAGAAAATAATGTCATAACCACAGAGCTCATTATTATGTATAGAAACTATCGCGAGTATACGCACATCAAATCACCAAAGTTTCATCGCAATCGGATGCATAGTATCTACTTATAGAAAATAATGTCATAACCACAAAGCTCATTATTATGTATAGAAACTATCGCGAGTATACGCACATCAAATCGCCAAAGTTTCATCGCAATCGGATGAATGGTTTAGTAATGCATAAAGGACAAAAAAGAAATATTCATTTTTACATATTAACAATCAATCAAATTTGGTACCTATTTCAAATACCTATAATTCTTGATTAGATTGAAAGTATTCAATTTGGGTGAGAATCGTAAATCGTAGTGACATGGTTGACAGTTTCGTAAGTTTTGGTAATGCTTAAAAAACTTTTCACATGTATTGTCACGTGGTTGTAATAATCCAAAAACTTTCGCGAGGGTGGAAAGAAGATATTTTGAAAGTTTCAAACATTTCCTATGCTTAATGTAGCAATACATAAAGCACAAACAAACAAGCAAGCAGGCAAACATACATTAATTTTTATTGTATACAGGGTGTTAAGGGACGTACTTGACTTACTTTAATCGAAATTCCTGACATTATTTGGAATAAAAATATGTATATAATCTACCAAGTAAAAGCCCAAGCCCAAACTGGGCGTAAAGCAAATAAAATCAACATATATTTTACTTAAATAATATTATGAAATTAAATATATTTGTTTTATTTTTTATACATTTTTACCTATAGTATATGTACTACAAACTGTATCACAATTAAAAGGACATTATTATGATGAATTTGAATGGAACCTAAACATATTTTTTAACAAGATTCTACAATGAGCCACTGTTTCTTTTGAAAATAGACTGTTTTATATCTTAATCCAGTCCCCGAAGTTGCCGGGCTTTACGATTTTTTTTTCTCTTGCAGAGTTTTTCGAAATCTCATATAAACATTTATAAAATGTCCCTATTGTTTGAAAGGTTAGGTGTGCAAAACTTCATCAATCTCGGAATAAAATGTAGATTTGTATAAAAAAGCAAAGTCAGGGCGCCCGCCCGACCGCCACAAATACTCTTCTTTAAATATACAGAAGATTTGTTTCATTTTTCGTAAATTACATAAAGTGAAAAATTATGTATACAAGGTGTCCGGAAACTCGTAGTACAAGCGGGAAACTGGAGACTCCACATCACATTTGGAGTCGATTTTGTGGTATAACTTTTTTTGATTTGAGCTTTCGTTTTCGAGTAAATCGGATCCGAAGTTGGAAGTTTTTTGGTTAAATTTGAAAAAATTGTTCACTAGGGGGTTGATTTCAGCTATGTAATGTCTTATAAAATGCATCGAAGGGTAAACCGGGCTCAAAAGTTTTTTTAACCCTTTAGTTGCCGAAAAAATGGAAAAATTGAAAAAAAATAATATTAAAATCGAAATGCTGAGATCGAAAAAAATAAGTTTTTTGGGTTCTCTACGTGATGTAGATTCACCAGTTTCCCGCTTGTACTACGAGTTTCCGGACACGTTGTATATTATATACTATCTACTTTTGTAATCTAACATAACAAGTTTAAAAATATATTGAAATAAACCACTTATTTGGCTAGAAAATACCTGCACATCAAAAAATGCAGCCAGTTTCTTCAAACCCAGTTACGTGAGTTTATTAGGGAAGTTTTCTTCCACCGATTCCGAGAGGTTCTTTTACCAACGACGGCGTTCCCAAGTTCCTAGTCCCTAAGTTCCCAGTTCCTAGGTTCCCAGTTCCTAAGTTCCCAGTTCCTAAGTTCCCAGTTCCTAAGTTCCTAATGGCCGTTATACACGACATCTTTTTTCAGCCCGATTCCAATTAGACACAAAAGTCAACATTTTTCGCTCTCGCGATCGCTATTTTCATCTCTATTTTCATGTCTATGATTTCAGTTGGCATCACAACAAACAGCATGGTTCATATGTTGTTTGCAGTGATGACAATTGAAATCGTAGATATGAAAATAGAGATGAAAATAGCGATCGCGTAGAGCAAAAAATGTTCACTTTTGTGTCTAATTGGAATCGGGCTGAAAAAAAGGTATCGTGTATAACGGCCATAAGTTCCTAGTTCCTAGGGTCTATGTCTAGCGCGTCACTGAATTCGACCGCGGAGGCTAGGCCACTTGGTGGGGGTCTCAAAAGCTACAAAGGATCCAAGATTCGGATAACCCTGTGTATGGCACGTATAAAAGAAAAAATAATGGGAATACAAAATCAGTTGAGAACGAACTAACGAACGAATATAACATACTGCGGATCTGTTAAATAAATACCGCATTGTTAAGTTCATTATTATTGCTGCTATACGATACGACACGTTTACACGGATCAGTTTATCTAAGTATTAAATTCGGACCTAGCTGCTAGGTTCTTGTGTTAACTCTTCGAAGCAAGTGATGGATTTTAAGTGAATTCAGTGTAATTTTTAGTGTGTTATATTTTTTGTGGAAATTCGATTAATGGTGAAAACTTTGTGAAACAGGGTTACAATAATAATCAGGGTAAGTTACCTCATTTTATCTACTATTAAATTCATTTGTAGTAACTAACAACAATTAAAAAGAAAGAAGACAATATACGCATCATCTAAAAAACATTTGTTTTACAATTTTATTTTATCGGGTATTTCAGTAGGTCACAAAAAACAATAGGTAGGTAGGTAGGTACCCACCTATTTTAAAGTACAATATTAGTACTATTTTCTACGTTTTAATAAATCCCAAATCTAATGATCGATACATCATGTAGTTTTTCGTGATTTTTTTAGTTTTAATAAATCCCAAAACTTACGTTACATTATGTAGTTTTCATGAATTTAATTTGAGTTTGTTCTCCGGTCATAACACAATAATTAGGCAGTGTTTATGTGAACAAGGTTGCATTGTTCTCTCATTACGCCGTTGGTGATAACTATCAAATTATTACAGGCACTGGTATGTGTATAAAAAAACATCTTCCTTCCGTTGTAATTACCTCTGTCACATGATTAAGGTTAGTCAATATTTATGCCGTTGGTTTCATGAATATTAAAAACAGGCGGATCGGTAAACAGAAAATTCTATATTCAGATAAATGAATTAGTGCTAAATTATAAAATTAAGGAAATTGGTGAGGTTAAGGCTTGCTCCACCTTGTACCTACTTAATGTGGGTTAATAAATACTTATAAGTTATTTTCTGAGCACGGAAGGGAGGGTATAAGGAAGTCTAACAAGCAATAAGTAGAACCACCCCTCAATAGTAATAAAACTTCCCTTATAGTACCTTACAGTTCGACATCGGATAATAATAGTGCATATTATATTTCTTGCTTTTGGAAATTATCTTCTTATTAATGTACATTTTTAAGTGCAGCTGCATAAAAACACATAAGAGTAAGAAAAAAACACACATGCAGCTATAAAAGATGTGGCTTGGCGTATTTCTGCATATCGCTCGCCGTACATTCCCAATGGGAATACATGGCGAGCGATATGCTGTAGGTAGGTACTGAACGATTTGGAAAATAGTTAAAATAAGTTTTTCATCAGGTAAAAAAAACTTAATTAACATGAATTTTCATAAGGTTTTTTAATGTAGTGCAAAAATTTCACAAATTTAAAAAATAAAATAATGTCGTATAGAATACTGAGTTTGTAAATAAAATCCCGGATTCCTTCAGAAATTAAATAGGTTAGAAAACGAATTTTACGTTTTGCAGTCGATTAAATGAAACATTGAAAACCGACCATGTTATAACACTGACTCAGGGGTTTTTCAAGTAGCCGCAAAGTTCAAGTCATGAACGATCTCAAACCGTGTGGTTTCTCAAATAGAGGTTTACACGGGTGTTACTTGTATAGGGAGTACTTTCCTACGTAGATTAAAAATGTGCATATTATGATCAAACTTAAATTTTTACTTAACTGGGTTTGAAATTCTTAAATTATAGCGGAAATTTAAAGAAAATCATAAAAATAAATAAATAAAATAAATCATAAAATCATAAGAAAATCATTATTGATTGTTCGAAATAGCTTTGTGTTCTCTAAAAACCGGTTAATTTCTTTTTTTAAACAGAATTCGGATAAAAAAATCAAGAATTCCTACGAATGGTAACTATTTCCATTTTTTATTGGAATTTTTTAACTGGATAGTTTTATAAGCCTTTGTTTGAGGTATTGTCGGGTAAAATATTTATTTTTTTACTGGCGTAAAAATTTCCAGACATTTTGTTTTATTATATATAAATTTTGTATATTCAAAATAAAACTTCTCTAAAACAAAATAAAATATAACACGGATTCCCAATTCAATGTTAGCAAGTCGCATTTTACCTAGTCAGGTATTGTGTCCAAGTCCAGGTCCAGTGACCATGTGCAATATGTGCATTGGCTGCACTTGGCGCGTTTCCCTCCCTATCTCGGCAGATCTGCTCATTGTTCACGGAAGATAGATATCAATTTTTCAATGAAAACACACACCCACAATTATCTGATAATGATTACTACGAAAATATCTGCATTGTTTGCTCAAGAAATTCGATAATAATTCTAAACCTAGGTGATTAATATTTTCATGACAAGGTAATTCCGTGAATGGAAAGCTTTTATTGCCACAATAATGCTAATGAAGTTAGATAGTGGATTGATTAGTGGTGTGTTGTTCCCACAGCCTAAGGTGAGCGGGGAACAATGCCGAGTGTTCAGGGATGCTGTGTGCGGGTGCTGGTGCTGGTGCTGGTGGGGGCGGTGATGATGGTGGCGGTCACCTCTGCGCAAGGACCTCCCCCCAAAGCGGCGGCGAATGATGGCGACTTCAGCAATGTTAACGCGGATGGTTCTTTTGATTTTGGGTAAGTTCATTGTTTGTTTAAGCTTTCGAGCCGACAATACCCGCCCTTCTGTTTACAGTCAATTCATTTAATTTAAACAAAAACAAAATTATAAATCAGTCAACCTATCAGACAAGCCGTGTTTCTCGAATTAGTTTTATCAAATTGTATTTGTTATTAAAATTGTTTTACGATTTACTTTTAATCACAAGGTTTCAATACATGAGTTAACTCAATTTGGAAGGCTAACCCCTTATTATCGGAATCTTTTGAACACTCCTGCTTTGACTTAGCAGGGGTGCCCGGGTTCATGGGGTGAGGTTTGTCTGGGTCTTAGCGGCCGATGCATTTGCACACCTACTGCATGACAGGCCGGATCGGGAGAGACCAGGTTGATGGAGACCTTTTGATATCTTCAAAATATTTTCATTAATTATAATAATTCTCCTCATAATGAGAATAAAGCAAGATTAAGACGAGCTGCAAGTTTAGTGTATAATGTTTACTTTAATGTTTTCGTAAAGCTACAACAACAAGGACCGCGGCGCGTCCTACCACCTGGCACAGGCCAACCGGGCTAACGTGGTGCAGGGGAGGTTCGGCTCGAGGGACCCTAAAGACAACATCATCAAAGAGACGGTCTACACTGCTGGTCCCAGAGGGTATGTAATTAATCTCTTTAGTTTCATCCGTGTTTCAGATTTCAAAAACACGCACGCCCATTCTACGACTTGTAATCGTTGCACCACTCATCCAAGAACTCATCTACTCCTTATTTCATTCAAAAAAAGTTTGTGACTAATTCCTAGATTTTCAAAAAAGTGATGCAATATAAAGAATATTCGTAAGTTTTGATTTTATTTCTACTTTTTCTAAAACATAATAATGATTCATTTTTGCTCTTTGTGCAATGATTTTTCGGATCCAAAACACAGATTTAAAAAAAAAGTGTATATATTTAAAGTTACGTGCCTTATTTTATTTTCTTCACATAAATGCAATATTTCTAATTTCCCCAATCATTTTACTTAATATCTGTCGCGAATCTGAAACAGTTAGTTACACTGGGGGAGGGGTGGCTCAACTGTCACGGAATCAATAATTCGATTCAAAATATATAAAATTATTTGTTACTTCTGTGTTCATAAATATATCTGATCTATTTGTTTAAGTGTTATCTACTTCATACACATTTGGCTTTTTATTCCCGGGGGAATTTTACATAGGTCCATGAAATAGTTATAATTTCTGGTATAATATTAGTATTTTTACCTGCCCACCCCTCACTGTACCCTCTCAATGCCCCCTAATTTTCTCTGGGTCTTCTACTACCCCCCTGAAAGTCTCAAACGCCCACAAGGGGGCGTTATCACCGACGTTGAGAACCTATACACTAGATCTCTCGTTATTTATTAATCCTAGGTCACATTTTATTTTATTAAAATCACTGATTCTTCCTAGTAAGAGGAAAATGAATAATGTTGCTATTAATGATCAGATTTCGTGCTCGAGGACCCCATATCCATAGGAAGATGGATTTGGACCAGAGGCCCAGGGGACCCATCGGAAACAAGGACGATCCCTATTTCGACCCCAACGAGGACCCAAGCTACTCTTTTGGTTTCAAAACGAACACATACGAAAAGCAGGAAGATGCAAACAGACGTGGGGATGTTACTGGTAGGAAAACCATTTATTTTGCACCTACATTCCTACACACTGAAATCAGAAATTTCAAAAACTCCAACATAGAGTTGGAATGAAAATTCAAACATCGATTTCATTAAACTTGTAATAAAAAGATTTTTTCGTAAATAGGCCACTTGCATCACATTTAAAAAAAATTCGGTTTGGGCAAATATTCTAAGACATTCTATATTTTCATTTTTTTTAATCGTGTTTTTGAAACCCTGGCGATTTTTTGAATATTTCAATCCGAAAAATCAGACCATTTTTTATAAACCGGAAAGACGGGACATAATTTTATGGGTGCGAAAAAACGATAATTACAGTTTGGCAATTAAGGCTCCGCAACCGGGCCCGAAATGAAGAAGATAAAGAATGTTAGAGGAGAGCGCTAACATTTACAGCAACAAAATCGATTCGATAATTGCGAAAATGTTTAATAAAACCCGACTCGTTTAAAATAGAGCAAAATTCTCACGGGCATTGTCTTAAACAGCTTTTAAAGAAACACTGTGATTTTTTTCATACACACAACTTGTAAAATAACTGAAACAAACTTGTTTATAATAATTTTTGGAGCATACTTTGCGATTTTTTTCTATCGAGGGAATTTTATATAATTTGCGTTTCGGTGCGGGCAATGTCTAGATATTATCTTCAAGAATAACATATATTTTTTTGATATGTAAGAAATCGGTAGTAATTCGGGTAGCGGGCCCTTAAGTGTAGAAAATAAATGATGGCGCTGCGATCTTTTTTTTAGTGTTAAATGACAACACCAAGATGGCTCATAAGACAATGAATATGTTTAAAAAAAACACTTCGGTCAAAATGCATATTTCATAACGTATTTGTATTTTCAAAAATTTTGCACAAAAAACTACAATTTAATAGAAGTAAAATTGTAATTTAATATAAGTAAAATAAAACAAAATAAATTTTAAGTGGGCGTTTATTTCGTTATAAGGTAATAATAATAATAATATTAAATCTGATATGAAAATATCTGGAGTCGGTGAATTATATTCCCATTTGGTCTCTAGTAGGTTGACATGTTGTTCTTGTATTGTTTTGTATTTATAATACTTATATAGTGCAATTGCATAACGTGGATTCACTAGATGATCATTTGGGGAAGTGTATGAAAGGGTTTAGTTTTTCCTTCTTTTTTTTTTTTTTTTTTTTTTTTTTTTTTTTTTTTTTTTTTTTTTTTTTTTTTTTTTTTTTTTTTTTTTTTTTTTTTTTGGGGGGAAAATTTAACCCGAACATTTAAATCTGGTGCGTAAAAAGGATGGGGCGGTACATATACAAATAAACACAAACAATTTACATATCACAAAAACTAATAATAAAAACTTTTATTCAAACAATTTAAGGTCAGAAAATTATGCAACATTACAAAGTTATAAAGATAATATTCAAAATAAAGTTGCAAAGTTTATAAACAAAGCCGATGGAATGCAAAATTTTTCGTAAATATTCCCGGCTACCATCAAATCCAATGTCTTCTTTGAGTACGGTTAGTAAAGTTCTTAAAGTTGGGACTTCTTTACATACTATGTAAAAGAAATGAATTTTTTGACGAATGGGTCAAATATCAAAATCATCCAACTCTTTTTTAGGGCGCCCCATTTTCCGTTTTCCCAGTATTTCAAATTTTCCATCTGCTTTTTCCCCTTCCTTGACGATTCGCCTTACCGTTGATTGAGACTTACCTGTGTGAAAAACGTCATAAAAATTATTATTATAGAAGGTATTTAAAAAAATGAGTTTAAAGAAGTTGCATATTATTATTATTTTATTTTTAATTGAGTTATTCCCTTTTTCTTGTGGCTTCACATGAACTGTCAAATGAGAGTGTCAAATTCAGATTTTTAAACATAACCTTAAATCAGATTGTGATGGTTATAATCGCTCGAAAATTGGCATAAATCTTGTAATACTAATGAAATTTATTAAACAAACTATACTACATACCAGTCATTTCTGCAGTTCGTTTGTAAACATCTTCTAAATTAGACAGAAGCTTCTGCGCGTAATATTCGGCTAGGCAGCGTTGAAAAACGCAGTATATAACCCATCTTGCATCACTACGTATTGGTTTGTTCATTTTAATTAAATTCAAACAATGCACAGGCAAACAATGAATAAAAATATTATTAAATGAGCGATCTTCTACTCAGATTTAAGACAATAAATCGACCATAACATGCGATAACATGACAGCCATAGGAAACGTCATAGCAAAGCGAGCAATTCGGTGCTGCCATAGTAATGAAAACATTGAAAACTTTTAGTTTCAATTTATTTAATTTCTAGACTTAATTGCCAAACTATACATAGCCGAAAATCATTAAAAAAAACGTTTTCCACAAGAAAGGGCATAGGAGAATAACGAGGCATACCAAAAATATTACATCTCATAAATATTTTTTTCCTTGGTCCATCTTATTGATCATAAATCATTATCATGTTCAACGTCTATATTATTAAATCCAATGTAATACACTTGTACTTGTAAATAATAATAATAATAAGAATATTATAAATTTTGATTTTGTTAAAATCAGCACCACTACCATTATGCCTCTAAAACATGTACAGACAGCGTAAAATGTACGGGGTTCTCTTCATAACGTCTGTCAAAAAGTCAAACCAAATGATAAGTTCGCAGAGAACAAACAAAAAATCTAGTGAATGTTAAATGTCAAATTAAAAAATTCGCCTGAAATCAAAGTGTTGCCATATAAAAAAAAATAAATCAGGGTGGAATTTTACAAAATTAATAGGAACATTTTCGGAGACAGGACATTTCATGTAGTGACGTCACGGGCCCGAATAATGGATTTATTTATTTAAAAAAATAAAAACTGTACATTTCTAAAAAAAATTAATAACATTTTCGTAATCTCAGTAAAAAAATCTATCCACACGATGTTTTCCAAGTCGTTATGAAATTTCTTCTTCAATATTCGCAAATTCACTTTGTGGCGTCATCTTAATTAAATGAAAACAAATCACTTTGTATATGCCGCAGGCAAATCGTAAAATCAGGCTGATCATGATGCGCCTGGGGAACTTTACGATCTGCTGCCAGGCACTTCACGAAGTAGCTAGGCGCATCATGATCTGCTTGATGTTACGATCGGCCGCCGACTTATTTAATTAAATTTATTAACATGCTTCGATACCAATGGTTACTTCATCAGGATAAAATTAAAAACATTTATTTAAAATAATTTTAATTTTATCCTGATGAAGGATTGGCTTCGAAATATGTTGATAATTTTGATAAGTGGTGTATAAGAAGTGATTTGTTTTTATACCATAATTATTATTTGACTTAAAAGAATTGTAGTAATATTTCATTGTACTTAGGTATTGAATATTAATACCATAGCATTTCTGATTTCCTACAGCAAAGGTCTCTTACAGAGATGAAATGACAATATGTCCAGGTGTTCATTATTGTAACATTTTAATTGTAAATAAATGTAAATAATGTTTTGATTTTCGTAAATAAAAAAAATAAAAATAAAAACATAAAAATAATTATGCCAAGCCAAAACAACAATACCTGACTTTTGATATACTGTCTTTCAGAGCACCGGACCAATTTTGGCCCCTTTCTCTTTCATCATGAATTTAGTAAGGTTGTGTAGAATGTGAGATGTTGGTGTTTGTTAATTTTTATTTGCAAAGGACATGGCTGCAATATGGGGGAGGATTATTTCGGAGGAGTTTTTTGAAATTAGATTTCATTTTTACTACAGGGCGGGGGTGACAATACCTAATGGTTGTAAACTTGTCAATAAATAAAGCAATCGTATATTTAATTTTGTCATATTCGTAAGTTGATTGATAATTCCAATATTTTAGGTCGATATTCTTATGTGGATGATGTCGGTGAGAGGCACAACGTGGAATACATAGCGGGGAAAGACACCGGGTTCCATGTAAAAACTGCTTTTCCTGATTCCAATCCGGGATCCATCGGACCCCTATTCTACAACGGTCCTCTGGTAAGAGGAGAAAAGAAACAGAGAGGTCACACTTCTGTACAACGAGGACTTGATGGATCTTATAGGTAAATTAACTGTTTCAATATAACTTCCCCAACAAATATATTTTTAAAAACTACTTATATTCTCGGACTCCTACAACATTTTCTCCTTTGTAGTGGAACAGAATAAAATTTATATTGTAACCCCGTTCACAGTAACATTTTATTTCCTGAAAAAAGCATGGTTATGTTTTGACCCACTTGTACATTGACAAAAAAATACCCGTAACATTATCGTAATTATTATTTTACTTGGTAATATGCATGTTGTCTGCTTTAAGATTTATTTCTGCTGGACCAGACCAAAGGAGAACCGAAAGCAGCGATGCAAGTGGTAATGTTCGTGGATCGTACAGTTACCTCGATGATAAAAATGTTCAGAGGTAGGTCTGAAGAAGAAAAATATTAAAAAAATAGAATAGAAAAAAATATGTTAGATTATGAACATTTTTGTGTCAAATATTATGTAACTACATACATATATGTTATTTGGTTGTTTTCCAGAACTGTTCACTACATTGCTGGACCAGGCATCGGATACAGAGTAGTTAAGAGTAGCAAGGATCCATTCATTCCGTCGTTCTTTCCAGTCCTCCCAGATTACAGAGATCCGGCTCTAAACAAGCCCTTCCCTACAACTGACTTTGTTCCAGGCAATTCATTCACGAGTGATAAAGATGATGATATATTTGGAAGACCAGAGGGATCAGCAGCGTCAGGTCATGTCAAACCTCCAAAAAATAATCGGCCTAATAATAATAAGCCTTTGCCGCCACTTGCTACCGGAGGCGACGATGATGGAAATGACTTATTCGATAAAAATACTGGCCCATCTGGAAGTCAAGAGAAGCCTGGCTTTGGATCAGATTCTACAAAACCAGGGTCCAGACCAACTAGCGGATCTGGTCCGGGAGACTCATCGTTTGGTGGTCCGAACGCAGGAAAGCCCGGAAGTGACGATGGGGATGACGATGATTTTTTTGGAAAACCAAGTTCGAAACCGATAAACAGTAAGCCAAGCGGCGGAAGTAATGAGTTCGGAAAACCCGATGTAACTGGTAATGATGATAATAAGCCTAATTCTGGAGAAGAAGATGACATATTTGGGGAAGCTAAGCCTAGTGGACCGACCGGTGGTAGCAGACCTACAAGCAGGCCTGGTAGTGGAAATAGGCCTAGTTATGGAGGAAATAGGCCTGGAAGCGGCGGAAGGCCTAGTAGCAGACCGGGGGGAAGTTCTGAATCAAATGGAAGTCCAGAAGGTCCTGGTGGTAGTAGGCCTGGGGGTAGTAGGCCTGGGAGTAGACCGACCGGGAGGCCTGGAGGCAGGCCTGGTGGAAGGCCTGTAGGAAGGCCTGGAGGAGATCGACCTTTCATTAAGCCAGGTAGGCCAAGCGGACGCCCCGATAGTAGACCGAGCAGCGAAGATCAAGACGGTCCAAAACCCGGTATAGGTGATGAAGATGACGACATTTTTGGAGTATCCAAACCTAGCGGCCCTCCAAGTGGTGGTGACAAAACAAACGG
Organism: Limnephilus marmoratus; assembly: GCA_917880885.1. NCBI lineage: Eukaryota > Metazoa > Arthropoda > Insecta > Trichoptera > Limnephilidae > Limnephilus > Limnephilus marmoratus. Next base: position 31,726,002 of record OU862908.1, read on the forward strand.
TAAACCCGGAGTCATCTCAAGACCAAGCAATAACAAAGTCGATAAAGATGACATAGGAAGACCAGGAAGTGGGGAAGGAGGAATATCATTTGTGAATGTAGACGACGACGAAGATATATTTGGAGCAAGTCCATCGGGTGGAAACAAGCCGGGAAAGGAAGACGGTATTACAAAACTTAACATCTTTAAATGAACAATATAATATGAACGCTTCATTATCTTCATTGATCATATATAGCTAATTAAATATGTTTATAGGATCGAAACCGGGATCTTCAAGTGAATCGGGATTTTCATCAAGACCTGGTAGTGGAGCAGAAAAGCCATTTAGACCAGACAGTGGAGCAGAGAGGCCGTTTAGACCCGACAGTGGAGCAGAAAGGCCGTTTAGACCAGACAGTGGAGCCGAAACAGGACCAAGCGCAGCAGAAAGCCCAACATCAGGAACATCAGGCTCCGCAAAACCCATCGGACCACCATTCACTGGAGGATTTTTAGACGGAGGCAGTAAAGAAGATGGTGATAAAAAGGGTGGAAATAAAGACAAGCATGACGGAGTATATTCACATCCCGGAGGAGACACAGAAATAACTTTTGGTGGACCCGGAGACAAGAACCTAGGGGGAACGATTTTCACAAATTTAGGGGATGAATCGATACACTTTCCTCCAGGAAAATCTGTAAGAGCCCACGTACAATCCATTGATATATTTCCATATGGAACCAAAGTACCATCCCCTGGAGAAGCCATAGATGAAGAGCTCAAAAAGCACGGAAGCCGGTAGCCTAACTTTAATAAAAACTTGTACTGTTCGAACCTAGATGATTATTTTCAGACAATAAATATTTTCCTCGTGTTTATTTTATAAGGTGAAACAATGTTAGCATCAACAAAATACATGTTGTACATTTCTATGGCTATGCTTGGACTTGTAAAAACCTTCCCTATTTATTTCTCTGCATATACTCGTACGTGCAGGCTGAAAACTTGTGCAAATTAGTTTAAGTTATTAGTGTAATGAATTATTTTATTATGTTCAAAATTAAAAACATGAACCATGAATCTATCAACTTATTTCTGAGAACTAATGATAGATATGCATATGTATAGAAATTTTGCTAATAATTTTCAAAACTGCTGATGGAAAAGAATTAGAGTTCCCTAATGGAAAATTATTATCTCCTGGCGCATTTAGTAAACATTTTCATCTAGGTTCTAGGTGATCAATAATTCGGTGGGTAGAACACTCAATTATCAATCGGACGGCAAGAATTGGATTCCCACCGCCTTACTCATAATCGCAGAAGAAGATAATACCAGGGTAACACGAACGGGTTAGGTGAAATTTTGTACGACAATTTTAACTAACCTGTACGTATTACCGTAGTTTTATCTTATTCTGCGATTATGAGTAAGGCGGTCAGTGCGTAAAGAAAGAAACAGGAGGACAGCACTATATTTAATAATAATATTAGTCAGATTTTCAGTTTTCTTTCCTAAATTCGCTTTGTTTTTCTCATGGTAAAAAGGTATTCAATGAAAAGGATAAAAACAAAAAAAATCAAAGGGTGTGAAGCATATTTTAAATGAAACCATATGTCGATTAAGAGGTATTTATTAATTATCATCCATACAATTTCATCGATTTGATGTCTATAAACAGAGGTTCGGCAGAAAAATTTGATGACTTCAGCAACTTCCATTTTATGTACACATTTTACTCGCCGATACTTCTCACCTACTTTCCAAAATATTATAAATCCTAAAATTGTATAATAATAATAATAATAATGATGTTAATCAATGCATATTTACAACACTGCTTTGACAAACAATGGATGAATAAAAATCTTAAGTTCAAAATTTACAAAAAAAACTAACTTCAATAATTTGAATTGGTGTTGGTTTTAATTTTATTAGTAAACAATTTTTTATTTTTCATTAGTCATACAAATATTATCCCTCCGCAAGATTAAGTACTAATCATAAAATAAGAGTCCAAATCAATGTTAAATAATAAAAATATTGTAAATTAAGAAAAAATATTGAACATATGAAAAAAATTAGGTATACAAAAAAAAGAACCTTGAAAAACATAAGAGTGCTTGTTTTGAACTAATTACAATAATAATAATTACAACATTGAACCAAAACTAATTTAATATCAGAATAGAAACAAATATGGCCAAGTCACCAACTTCATCTGATTATTGTTGGAAAAAAATAGCCTTTTTGTTTTTATATTCCTTTCCTTTTATTATTTTTCTCAGGGCCTAATGTGTGAAGCAAATGCTAAAAAAAGTGTATATATCCGTTGGCTCTCGGGTAAAGGGGTGTAACTCGAATTTTTGCTCAAATGTAGGTAGAAAGATCGAAAGCAATCTTCATTTGAGTACAGGGGAATATCGGTTTTATTTTCTTTAAGCGGAATGCTGGTATGCAAAATGCTGCAATAATTCAAGATATATATCTTTTTCCCAAATCAAATGCTAAAAATGAACAACAAAGAAAATGGCTTGTCAAATGAATCTCTGGTCACATTCACGGTTGACTTACAGCAGCAGCATATTAATTATTAAAGTTTTATTTACATCCACTAGTTAACATCCAGTGGCGGCTCGAGCAATTCTTTAGTGGTGGGGATCAACATTTTTTACGTACTGTACCGTAATCTCACAAGTCTCACCACCCGTAGAACATAATATAAAACTTCTCAAAAAAAATTTTTGACGGTCTAATCATGCTAGTCGGATATCTAAACACAAAATAATATAAAATGTCTATAGATATATGCCAATTTACAATATATTATAATAAAAATAAAGCTTATCTCGCAAGATTATCGAACTAATTTGAGCACGAGCGATTCCCGCCCGTAACGGCGCAAACAAATGGTTCAGTGGGGATCTAAAGAATTGTCCCCATGGCATTTGAAGTCACATATGACTGCGCTTGCGCAGTTGCATACGATCGCGAAACAATGCAAGCAAAGTATGGGGATAGTTCGGATCGTCCCCCAAGTGCGCAATAGATTCTGCGCACTGAGAAATAGACCCGCTGTTTTCTGCGCCGTACATTGTTCGCTGTAGGCGCGTAGGGTCTTATTAAAATCATCCGGAATAATTGAACACTGGTGGGGACTGTCCCCATTGTCCCCCTGTGAAGAACCGCCACTGTTAACATCAAAATATGAGTATAAGTCTAGTTGAATATTTGGATAAAAGGATATAACTGGATATAAGGAAGAATTTTTTTATTTTGTAAAGTGTTAGGGGTCGTCCATTAATCACGTGATGTTTTTTTAGCTACTTTTTAACCCCCCCCCCCGGTGATATGTGGTGAGGTTTTAGACTAACCCCCCCCCCCCCCACCCCCCCAAATCATGTGTATTTTTTTTAGTACAAAGTATTTTGAAATTTTCAGAATATTATCACGAAAAATAAATAAACGTGATATCTCATTATACACCCCCCCCCCCCCCCCCTCCCCCCGGACGACCCCTTATAACTTCAGCCACACTGGCAATATGCATCATTAGAAAGGTGATTAAATTTCCAAGATTCTTTCAAAGTACTATAGTCAATAACATAGGAACGTTTTTTTCCAACCTTTAAATTATTATACACCTTTACACGATAGTCACGGATTTGTTCAAATGTTTTTAGATGGTTTTTATATTCTAGCCAAAAAACTTAATTTTTTCATTTGCATTAGTCCGTTTCGTTTTACGCAATCAAAATAAATTTAATTATCAGCCTAGCTACAAAATTGAAAGCATTCAGTTCTAAGGTGTAAAACGGAGGTGCAAATTATTTTAAACTTATAAATTTCATGAACTGCGCATCAGATTTGAGGGGAACACTGTTAATGGTGGGTAACAGGAAGACAATCAAATTTAAAGAAAACAAGAATAAAAAAATACATCCTCAATCTTATTGAATCTTTTGATATCATCTTCATTTTTATGGTAACCCTGTACATGCGTTCAAGCCCAAAATCCAGCAGATTATTTCATTTTTCAATTTACCAAACAAAACAATGTCATATACACCTTTGCCTTCAAAAAACTAAACACTATTTGACACATAACTTCTTAACTTATTAATAATACAAAGAAATACAGACTTGTAAATATATTTTTTTATTAAAACAACCATAATATTATGAATACATTTATAACTATGCAACAATGACTTACAAAACTAAAAACCCTTTTAAGGATTGTTGAAAAATAGGGACAAAAACAGAAAAGTGAAAATGTAACATGAATTGTAAATGGTAAAAAATCAATCAGCAGAATATCTAGCTTAATAAAAAATATTGCTTGAGCTCATGAACTATAAAAAAATGCTGATTCAACAATCTAATGATAAATTTGAAGACATTTCATACAGCAGTAGGTAGTAAAATTTTACTTAGTCCCATTTGGTTGATAATATAAATATAAAATATTTCTACAAGTGTTAGTAAATTAAACAATGTCAAATTTGAAAAGTCTTGAGAAACAGCATACTTTAAAATGAAGAGTATTAGAGTAGCAAACAAACATGAGTGTTTCAGTATGAAAAAATTAAACAATTCGGTATATTAAAGCCTTCGAACTAATCTTTTAAGTTTTGAGTGCCTACTCTAAAAATGATTAATTAATAATTATTACATCTACATAGTTACAAATAAATGAATTCGTTTTTATCTTAAAAATTAGCACAATTAATAATTTTACAAAATATTTGACATATAAGTATAAAAAATAATTTATGAAGAAGAATATTGAGATTCAAATATAACAAAATATGTAACTATGTATTCTCCAATGGTAGTCTAAGCACACTGCACCCAACGTGACCACTAAAAATACTCGTATGTGCATTTCAAAGCCATCGTACATAAATGTATGCAATAAGACGATAGTGTTCAATGATCACCAAAAGAATTGTGTCAAAAATAGTATGTCAAAACCACATCAATCAAAAAGCATTAATTCAAATAAAATTTGAAGATTCTCATATGGATTATGTAGATAAATGTTATTTGACTTTTGGGTTGTGAAGCTATTTCTCGCTTCCTTATCCTTGAGTAAACTTTCAAAAAATCAACCAACATATTTCAGATCAGCGCAAAGAAAGAGAAGAGGATGTAATTATAATACAAATGAAGCTCGTAGCCACGTTAATATATATATATATATAATGAGAAAACAGCAAATGAAAGGCATCTTACACTAGTTTTGAACCAGTACCTAATGAAGGCAAAATTACAACCACTAGCTATTTGGAGCCAAATTGGTTAAAAGCTCGAGATGTTTAGATTTTAAGGTTTAAAGCTTTTAACGTTATAACAGGGTACACTATAAATTACCCAAACATTTGCTTTACGGCTCGAACCACTACGTAGTAAGAAAATTAGCTATTTTCGCATAAATTTATAGTTAGTTGTGCAAGGTTTAATTACTCTAAGTAGGTTTTCATTAGATATCCACTATAATAATCTACAATAGAAGGCAAATATTACTTTCAGAGGACTGAAAATTTTAACAGGTCAAATTAATAAAAAATGCAAAAGATCTACGTATCTAAATAGTTAATATAAGCACATTAATGGAAAATAAATTGTAAATTTTAGTTAGGAAGCATTCAACAATGGGACACAAAATGAGGAAGTGTAAAACATTCCAAAATAATTAATTCTTTGCAAAGTTCAGAATATTGCAACTTCCCACAAATATATTTTTTTTAAATTAAGAATATTAGCCACACATTTAAAAACTTAAGAGCTATAAAGTTAATAATAGTTTCTTTTAAATATTTTGAAGTTTCAACTATTTTTTGTTATGAAAGAAGTGCATTTGCAGGTTTTGTTTACGATGGAACAAATTTAAATAATGTATGTGTATGTATTTTATTGTGAGTTTTGAAAATTAATAATGCAATAAAGCTTTGGCTTTTTTAGATTTTCGCAAATGAAAAGACACTAATTTTAGGATTAACAAAATTATTTTTTTAAATATTTGATAGATTTAGATAACTCATGGAAGAACAAAGGATTTATTTATAGAATTGTATGATAAATTGCATGTTAATATTATAACCTTAATAATATCACGGAACTATGAGGTGAGCAATATTCCAAGTCATGATACAATAGTAAATGCAGCTAGACAAATGCTCAAATCAAACACATGTATATACATATACGCACATTCAAATAAATCTAAAATAAAATCATGACTTCATCATTTTTTATCTGTCAAATTTGAATTATAATACCATAAATATAAAACACATTCGCCTGCCTTGCAGATAGAAGCGCGCTGTGATTTTTTTTTCCCCCAGTTTTGGAAATATTTCAGTACACATTTTCCAGTTGATAGATTTAGAACTTCTGTATGGAAAGAGGATTCTTTTTTAGAATTCGATAATAAACTTTAGCAAAAAATGATTAGAAAAGCAATGACAACCTGAAAATCATTTTTAAAAACCACCGCACACGTCTAGCACTAGTGCTTTGCAACTAAAATTAGAGCCTTCCACAATTTTCAATTCCATACTACATATTATTTTCAAACACATAACACACAATTAAAACAAACATTGGAGCATAAATATAAACAAAAACATCAACTTCAAAACAACAACAAAAACACAATTTGGACGTAAATAAAAAATGTTTCGAAATAGAAAAGAAAGCAAAACAGAAAATTGTAGGAACATGCGATTGCGATTACATGTAGATATAAATTCAAATAAAACTATAAGTAGGTATACAATTAATTTGAATGAATGAAATATAGAAGATATGAAGACAGATTACAGATATATTGAGATGTGCGAGACATATTATATAATATAGGTATTTTTTATGTTTAAGTATTCTCAAGAGTTACAATAAAAGTCTTATGTTTTATCAAAATGCTTTGCTTATATTTAAAAGAGTGTAAAATTGTTTATAAATAGTGAAGATAAATATAGGTATAGTTAGATGAAAAATCTATCGAGGGAATATTTTTAAGTGTTGATTACAAGTGTTGTGTATATGTATTAACAGTGCTCTTTGTCTACAGGGATATAATATATATATTTTTTTTAAATTCTGATAATAATGAAAGACAAAACATAAATGCCTGAATCCTAGAGTATGAAAGAGTTAAATGGGACTAAACATTAGGAACGTAAAGACTTATAGCATATTTTGTGTGCGTCAGATAATGGTCTTCTTACCCAAAAAGGTGTGCAAAACATGGACACCATTCCACAGCTAACATGTTAACATTGTTGTATAGGTAGATGAGGGCAAACGTAACAAGATTTATGAGAAACCTAATCCTCCTATTTATAAACGTATTTTATAAAAACTGAAAATAACTTTTTAACTTTATGATACATCTTAACCGAGTTTTATTTACATTGGATTTTTTCCCCAACAGCTAACTACATAAGCGACCGGATGTAAAAATACAAATGGATCAATTCGTCGCCTGACCGCATAACTACCCTCACTGCATTTGAGCACATTTTATAAATCATTTTATTTACAAATAATACATTTACACATACAGAACAACATTTTTTGTTTATTTTTTTGTGACAATTGATCCACATGGTAAACTAAAAATGACCAAAAATGAACAATGCATTTTAGAACACATCAAAAAAAAAATTGAAAAATTTCACATAAATGTATTATCTTTCTGCACAATAAAATCATCCCATAAAGTCAATGGAATAATAAAATTGACAAAGAAGAAAATACTAATAATCATTTTAGCATATAGAAATAAGGCGTCAAAAAAAAAGCGTCTGTTCCGGTAAGACAAAAGAGATCCTGGGTTTGATTCCCATTTGCGACCATTACCTTTTTATTTTTTCTATCTTGTTCTTTTTCGTATTTCGTTTGGATCCATTAGTATTATATTCTTCTTCAATTATTATATTACCTTAATGGGTATAACCTTCAAAAGTTATTCCAATAAAATGGAAGTAATAAAAGTTAAATTGTCATGACTGCAACAGTTGGGGCAGTTTTGCATTCACTTGACAAATAATGATTGTTGGGTAAACTTGTAAATATCTCAATTATTTGTCTGGGATAAGGGTTCAGGTTCTGATTCTGATTACGTGGAGTTAACTTCCATGTTCACGTAGATCAGGTTTCAGGGTTTGGGCCAGAGCCTATATTATGTCGTAGATTTCTTTATTTTCTTGCTAGTGTCTTCGATGATAGATTTTAACTTGGCTAGCGGGGATTTCTTCCTATCGAGGAGGTCGTCCACTTCTCCCAATCTCCCGGAGTAGGTGGGCGGCAGGTGGATCTGCAGCGGGTCCCTCAGTCTTCTTAAGTCTGTCTCTACCTTGTTGATCTAAAAATAAAATTATTCCTTATTAAATAATACAATTTTTTAAAGATTGATTTTGTATTTTTGATAAGAAAATAGTCAAAAATGAAGAAAGATCATCCAATTAAGTTTCATAACATGATCTGAAAAAACCTCACCTGGTTTTTGAGAGTATTATAGCGTTCCACATCAAGTCCAAGCTTTTTAGCTTGTTTGTGCAAAATTATTAAATGTTGACGATCCTTCACTTCAGGCAGGAAGTACTCCTAAAAACAAAGAAAATAAAATAAGTCAGTAACACTACATTAGGTGAAATATAGTCAGTTCGAAAAGGTTCCATTTGTTTGTCCGTAACATCTTTATAATTAATGCTTATTTTAGATAAACCTTATAGTACGAGGGTCAGTCAAAAACTAATGCCTCCTATTTTTTTTCTCCTTTTCTTTGCCAAGAAATTAAAATGCAATTACATGGGTTGAAAACCACACCATTGACGACTGATTTGTCACTTTTCAATATAATCTCCACTCCATCCATTTCCACAATTTTGGTCCATCTTTTAACAAGGGTATGTATCCCAGTGTAGTAAAAAGCACGGTTCTGCTTCCTAATCCATTGACGCACTCCTCATTTTCAAAATGAATCCCACGATGAGCTTCTTTTAGCGGCCCAAACAGATGGGGCCAGGTCATGGTTGTATGAAGGATGAGATAAGACTACCCATTCAATTTTCACAAACTCTTCAGTGGTGTGACGACTGTGGTCTTGCATTGTATGCGAAAGAAGAACATCCGCCATAGCTTTTGTCGAGCGTACTATTTATTGTGCATCCCTACTATAAAAGTCAACCATAATCACACCCTCTGCATCCCAGAAAACTGTAGCCATAAATTTCCCTGCCGATAGCACAGTTTCCGCTTTTCCACAAACTCCGCTTTTCGTCGGCTAACGGTGTTTATCCTTCAGCTTCGTTACAGCGATGAACCCATCGTCTAACAATGCTGACATCTATCCACTGATGCATCACCATACATATTTTTCAGTCTTTCATGAATGCGAATGGGTGTTTCACCTTCTGCATTCAACAACTCAATCACAGAACACCGTCTAATATGAACTTCAATGTCGGCCTGCAAGCGATTGCAGTGCTGCCACCTGTTGAGACAGAAAGTTACTACTGCAGTAGATTATAGAAGGGTTTGAGGAATAGCGCCAATTCAAAATTTTCGCTTAACTAACTTTATTTAAGTAGAAAAAATAGGAGGCATTAATTTTTTACTGATCCTAGTACTTTGTAATTGCTGCTCATTTATAGAAAAATATACTATTTTAATTATTAAGCTGATTACTTCTAAACTACATAAATAACCAAATAAATATTGCATATCTGGCTTAATTGATTGTTACTAATACAACATGAATCATAAAAGAATGGTAATTATTGCAAAAAATAATCTTGGCCAACCTTCTATATCAATTTGATGAAATAAAAAATAAAACATCACACAAGAAGTGTCCTTTAGGTCGAAATTAAAATTTTATACTGCAAATTTATGTTCAGACATAAATCGGTTGTTTGTAATTTAAATTTTAGCCTATTAATATACTTAAAAAAAATTATATCGTATTATGTCATATTTGCATAGTAGATGGGACAAAACGATTTTTTATAAATTATTACCATGAACTCGCAAATAAATGCCACAGTTGCCTTTGAAATTGCGATAAATCAAATTCTTTAATGGCCTATATCTTACATCACTCCGCTGTCTGTACGCTTAGATCTTTTAAACTACGCAACAGATTTTCATGCAGTTTTCACCAATAGATAGAGTGATTCATGAGGAAGGTTTATAGGTATATAATTTGTCAAGGTTTTGTGTAAATTCGTTGAAATATATAATATATAAAGGGAGCAGGCTGGCAAGCAGGCAGTAGGCAGCGGGCTGGCAAGCGGGCGGAGTGGATTTGATATGTATGCAAATTAACAGATGGCTTTGGTTATAAAGGTTGGGTAATGGCGTTGTCAGTAGATGATGTTGTGTTTCATTAGCCGCAGCAATGTGTGTCCGGGTCTGCTAGTTTTCTATATATATTTAAAACAAAATAGCTGCAAGAAAATTATAAGGTTCTTTGATAAAAAAAATGAGTTACATTTGGCCATAATTAAGTTTTGAATGAAGTTAGTTGGAACCTTATCGAACCAAACTTGTTATTTGAAATAGGTTCCAACTGTTCTTGATCCCTTATCAGACAGAACCTAATCTAAATTTAGGCGCAGTTGGAACCGTATTATTTTTGAAAAATCGGTTTATAGACATTTAACAGTGCTGAATGTTTTTTCCAATATAGTTTAATCGGAAATAAAATCCCTGGTGACAAAAACTCAATTTTTTCAAAAACACCAGTTGGAACCTTTCACTCTTCCCTAACGACTGAGTTCTGAAGTTATCAGAATCAGAAATATTTGTTTTAGAAATAAAAACGAATTTCACACTTGACTTTATATAAAGGGTCAATATTTGCAGCTTATGAAATTGGCTGTGGACATACTTTTCTAATTGAATTTATGAGTTATAAGACAAACTTTGACAAGTTGGGTTTACATAAAGGAGAGGTCAATGAACAACCGCAGGGTTAGGTATATTATTTGATTCTGCTCTAAGAAAAAGGGAAAGATGATAATCATTTTAGCATATAAAAATTAATCTTGCCTGTTTAGTCAGCACAAAGTAGGCGTACGCCGCCATGGCAGTGCCGTAAGTGACGAAGTAGGTGACGGGCTCCATGATGTCCCAGGAGTACTCCCACCAGGTGAGGCGGGCCAGCACTCCGAACTGAACACCCATGAGGCCCAGTCCAGCCCAGGTCAGGGCGGTTGTGCGCCTCACGGCCACCACTTCTAGATCAGATTTTTTCTAGAAAGTAATAGAAGAATTGTTAAGAAATATATAATAAGCGGACACAAAATGAATTTTGTTGCCATCTCTGCCAGCGAAAGACTTGGAATGAAGAGTAAAATTAACAAAAATTATTTGATTTTTCGAGCAGATACCCACTCAAAATGTTGAATTTTATCAGTTACAAAATTCAGTGAATATTCAGACCACCATGTTGTTTTGTAAAGATTTTTTTATATATGAGAACTATGCAGGGAAGCTGTCGATATCAACTGCTTGCAGCAGTCCGTGTACATATTTAAAGCCTAACTGCCTGAAACCAGGCAACGAGACTATAGAATGGATAATATTGGAGAATGTTGTGAGGAGGAAAGAAATGAGGGCGAAGAAGAAGATAGAATAAAGGAAGACTGACCAATGCAAATCATTCACTAGACTTAGCCACAATACAGGAAATATCTTAAATTCCAGATAAAGTGTGAAACATTTTAAAGACTGATTATAAAAATTGCAGAATGTGTTATGCCAGCTGTTTATTTTTTAATTAAAAAAAGCTAGTTACTTCTTCCAGTGGCATCAGCTCCTGCTTCAGGGTCTCTAGCTTGGCCCTCAGCCCCCTCTCCTGGCGCAGCTGATGTTCCCCCACATTGAGGGCTGCGTACAGCTGGTTCACCAAGTTCCTCACGTCGCTTAGCCGCTCTAGCTCCTCCTGCGTCAGGCGCTCCTGGAATAAGGAATGGAAAAATTATATACAAACTGCACTGCTCAGCAATTCTGCCTTAGCAATACGCCTGTCTCGACACAGGTATATCCTAGTGAGATCGGCATACAAAAAATCCAATGTACATATACTCTTTTAAAGATAAATAAATAAATAAAAATATGTACATGATAGTAGGTATCGTTTTTCACAATGAAAGTTAAAAATATTACCATTGGAAGCTTCAACAGAAAATGAGGGGTCTTTTCAGAAACAGAAATATCTACAAAACCTTTTTTTCGTGTGAATTTTAAGTGAATAGTCAGTCACTCAGGATCAATATTTTATGATAATCTTTAAATACAAAAAAATTAATAAACTGTTAGACACAATGAATAATAAAATAACTCAATTCATTTGTGAAAGGCCATTAAATAAGTCGAAAAGTGCAAATTTTGATAAAAGAGAAATATTTAGAAATTTGAAAAAACTAGTTTTCACAGAGCGAAATACCCATATATTTTAGATCTACAATTATTGTTTTTAACAAAAACGAAAATTTAAGTATGATTTATTTTTCAAAATACCTAATTCCACTTAAAAAATAATTAATTAAAATTTAAAATAACATTGATAGGTCAAGGTTTTTCGTAATGACTAGTAAGGAATACTGTAGAATTATTAAGTTTATTATAGTTAAGCGCACTTGAACTGAAATAACAGAAAACTGTGCTCTACAAATTGTTATTATTATTAAGGGTCATAGAAAATGTATTTAACAAGGTTAGCTCATCGAGCGTAGAGCGGTGATTGGGTGGAAAGTCATGACGTAGCTTGAAGTCCATTTTCCAGGTCCATTTGGGAGGTTTGAATTTACTGCAATGCACTGTGGTGTCAAGCTATTCTGGCGATTTGAGTGGGCTTTATTCGATGATAAAGTAAGGACGTATACCTCGGAAAAGGCATTAAAAAAACGAGGGAAATTAAATTTAAAAAAACTGCAAAATCTGTGTAACTATAATATCAATAATCAGTGTCCAAATATGTAAACTCATTTCAACTAATACATTTATATTTGGTACACCTGAAAATAATAATAAATTCTGTTCAATGGCGCAGGTTCTTATAAACGGTGTCCGGAAACTCGTAGTACAAGTGGAAAACTGGTCAATCTGCATCACATTCGTAGTCGATTCGTGATATAACTTTTTTGATTTGATCTTTCGTTTTCGAGTAAATCGGGTACGAAGTTGGAATTGTTTTAGTCAAATTTGAAAAAATTGCTCACTAGGGGGTTAATATCAGACGTGTAATGTCTTTTAAAATGTATCGAATGGTAAACCAGGCACAAAAGGTTTTTTAACCCAGTTGCTGAAAAATTGGAAAAATAGTTAAAAAATAATATAAAAATCGAAATGCTCAGATCGAAAAAAATTATTTTTTTGGGTTCTCTACGTGATTCAGATTCACTAGTTTCCCGCTTGTACTCCAAGTTTCTGGACACATTGTATATATCCAACTTTACCTCACTTAGTACAAAAAAATTGCCTACCCACATTAAACCTGCGTTCTGTACTGATAACAATTTAGGTAAATTACTAAAAAACACCAAAGACAGAAATCATAAATTAAACCACTCAGGCATTTACCAAATATGTTGCAATTATTGTCCGTCGTTCTACATAGGTAAGACAACTAGAAATATAAATATTAGAATCACAGAACAAAGATGCTTAAATAATAATAATTTTTCAGAGTTTGCCAATCGTCCCATTTCCCCAGATCACACTTTTGAGGTTGAAATTCTTCACCGTAACAATAAAAGCAAAAAGTTAGATAACTTAGAAGCACTTGAAATTAGAAAATCCCTAAATAATAATTACAGTATTTTCAATAATTTTTAAAATATTTATATTGAGGGATCAGTAGGATTTATCGGTCCAACTAGGAGTTCTACTGAGCCGAACTATCTGATATGAAAATATTTGGAGTCGGTGAATTATTGTCTCATTTGGTCTCTGGTAGGTTGACATGTTGTTTTTGTATTATTTTATATTTATTATACTTATATAAAACACTTGCATAGCATGGATTGACTAGATGATCATTTGTGGAAAAGTGTGTGGAAGGGTTTAGTTTTTCCTGTGGGGAAGATTTAACCCGGACATAAAGTCGTTAGAATATGAATAACCAAATTAATTTATCTTTTAGTCCCATTCTAAACATATGGAGCCATGATAGCCAAAAGGTCGTAAGCAACAGTTTTTTACAAATAGTGTTTTTTTACCGTATGCACCCTAAACGGCTAGATGCACCGCCTTAATGTTTGAAAATACCAAAAATCAAGTCCCAAATGGATTTTGTGGCCCTATACATTTTATTGGTTCCATGCCAACTCAGAATGAAACCAACTCAGAAACACCTCAGAAAGATCATTAAAAGCTATGAAAAAATAATTTAAAAATAGCCAGTAACTCTAATCTAACTTAACCTATTTAACCAATTTTTTAATATATTTTTATCATCACTCTTAATGACCTTTCTGAGGTGCTTCTGTCTGAGTTGGTTTCATTCTGAGTTGTCTGGTCACCCATTTTATCGTATATTACTGTTCTAAAATTTAGTTCAGGCAAAACATCGTAAGCGGCACAGTAAAACTATATGGTTGAGTCACGTTGCGCCTTCTGAATGAAATAACTTTTTTTACATTAGCTCCACACAGGAGGCCCTGGGGAAAATAATTCCCTGCAGGGCCTATCTCATCTTTGGGGAAGCTGTGTGGAGGGTCTTTTTAGGAAAGGAGAAGTTCTGAGAAGGAAAAGGGCATTAGGGGTGGGTAGGAATCTGGGGATCAGTGTATCCAGGAGTGACGGACGTATAAATCCATCCCTCCAACTGCAAGGTAATGTTCCGAGAAAGTACAGCTGAAGAAGCAAAAGGGACTCCCTCAACCATTCTCTCTCATTCCGGCTTGTCATGCAGCTGATGGGTAGACGCATCCGCCTCAAAGACCTGGAAATACCTTACCCCATGAGCCCGGGCACCCCTGCTAAGTCACCAAACATAGCGGACCACTTGAGGTGACCTATGGCAGAGGTGTTGGTTACCACTCTCCGTAATAATATTGTCATTTTAATAGTACGCGGCGCGGCATGCGCGTCTTGATCGCCTGCCATTCACAGACTGATGTGTGGACAGCTGCGGCAGGCGGTTCGTGTGAGTAGGCCATCGGGATCGCCTCGAAGGCGTTCCCGGACACAGTCAGAGGGGTGTTTGTGAGTTGGAAGTTCGAGTTCGTCGAAATGTTTGAAGTTGGAACGTTGCCCGCAGTGTGGGCTTACCACGCCAATATTCTATATTGTAGGTTAGTTATAATCGTGGAACTATGATCATGGAACTATCCATACTCTTAGGTTATAATATTCTCCTGACGAAGGAAGGGTGCCTTCGTAACCGGTAGTGTGAATAAACTAAAATGGTCTACAACAAATGTACTTGTTTATATTGTAAATTATGGCGAGCCACAAAGTTAATGCTTTTTACAAATATGTGTTTGTTTCACTTGATCGCGCCATGTTTTCCTCGAGCGTCCTCGACATCTTCTACCATTCACGTCCACACCATAAATTCTCCTTGCACCTCTTTCTTTTTCACCTAATTTTACCATATATAAAAATTTGATTCACTTGACCGCGCCGTGTCCTCCTCGGGCGTCCTCGACTTTTTCTACCCTTCACTACTGTGTATCATATTATGTAAATATTAAAAAAAAACTAAATTATATCAACTTTAATTTGACTCCGCACAACATTCCTGTGCAGAGATAATGCCTGTCTTCCTCGGCCGTCATCGTCTTTTTCTACTGTATACAACATTGTTATACACTGTTAAAATTAATATTAAAATCAAACATTATAATTCACCTCCGTTCCTACATCATTCCAGTGCAGAGATAATCGTTAGGTCTTCCATGGATGTCCCCGACTTTTTCTACCATTCACTACTATATACCGCATTGTCACGGTTTCAAAATAATATTTTATCGACTTTAATTCGACTTATATGTACAAACATAAAAGTGCGAGGAAATTAACTTAGATTTACCAAAAAAAAAAATTGTGTGCTACCCTACTTAGTGAAAAATGAAAGAGATCATTTGTCCAACTGGACTTCAAGTACGTCAAGAGTTTGCGAGTGGTACGATGTGTTTTTTCCTAAAATTGCCTGCATGAGTTAACCTTGGGACCAAAAATTCCAAAACCGAGGCAAAAGTTTTTAGATACGTACCCAGTACACCTAACTTGTTATTTTACTTTTATAAACGAGGGTCGTCGAAGAATTAAAGACCTTTACTCATTTTCGAAAACGCGGACAATGTTTCTTAAAATATGGGGAGTCCGCCCCCCTAGTTGAGAAAGCGAATTTTGATCCCAGTCGTCAGCTGGTCTACCACACAAACGATTTTGAGGGGGGAAAAGGTTTACGCAACGTGCTTGCTCATTGGGTTCCAAAAATGCCGAAGAGAAAATCAAACAGTTTTTCTAACCAAAGCGATGCTTTTTTTGGGTTGGAACACCTCCTAATTCCGGAATCATAAAGGCAATCAATTGCATGATTTGCATCTTTTTCTTCACCTGAAGCAACATTTGGCCGGTACAGTTCCACTGTGTCGAAAAATAGTGGGGATATGTACCTAAAATGTCATACGATTTTTTTGAAAATATAATTAATTTTAACATACCCTTTAAGGCGTACATGCTATACTGAACTATTCCACACGATTAATTACAAACAAATGCAGCAACCAATTCGCCAATTAACTATATTTTTCATACGTTGAATAATATTTGCCTAAACTCTAACATCGACATTTTCTCCGATTCACTGCCCAAATTTAAAAAGACCATCATGTCAATAATATAAACTGTTTAAGGGCGTTTAACCAGCCAGCGGCCGAAAATCCACATTTCATTGCTTTAATTTATACCTACATCAAAAAATGCTGAAAGGCGTGATGATAAAACTATTAAAATTATGAACTTTTTGTAAATATTTTTTGATCATAAGTATTTATCATTTTTCAATAACGTCTAAGTAAAATGAGAATGTTAAAAAAATCAGAAATATATTAGTTTTGTAAGTGCGCTAATGAATACACAAATGGACCAATTTTCATCCAGAAACACATGTAAGTAAGTATATATTAATATTATGTAAGTATTATTTAAACTAAAATTAAAATTCTATAACAAACATTTCCCAGATAATATTTTGATTTATTTTACTGCATGATTATTGATTATATGATTTGAAATGGGTTTTATATTACAAAATCTTTTTTGAAAATTTAACAAATCTGCCAACGACCCATGGTATAACCTTATTATACTAAATATAAACATTTTTTCTCAAAATTTAAAACATACGTTTACTAGATAAAAGAACAATCTTTCGAAATCAATTTATAATTTTTTGTGGAAAAGAGTCAATACGTCTAAAACCTGATTTAAAACTGACATATTTCTGGTTTTCTCTGGTGCGCGTACAATTCCTTTCACACATCACCACTTCTCACATCTACAAACAAACTCACACATACACATACACCTACCCACTACATCTTACTAAATATATATACCATAAATAAGACACTACAAAGAAACATATAGGTGCCCACCCTGAAATGTTACTTAACATCTGTAAATTGCCTCATCACTGTAACCAATGTACTGTTTGTTTCTAATAAATAAATATTCTTTTCCCGATTTTTTTAAACTTAAAAGGTTTTTAATTCTTGGACAACCCACGTGGGTGTAGGTATGTAGTATGGGTACGTTCCCTTAGACATAAAGAAGGTACTGATTGATAGATATTATTGATACTGATTTTTGAAAATCTGAATTAGTCATTTCGTAGACTTCCTAGAGAGAGTAAGAATACATTAAAAAAAACTTTTGGGTAGATATTTTTTCTCTGTAAAACGCTCCTCAATTGAAATAAAGATGATTTTTTAATACGTGTTTGCTGCTACAAGAAACACCTTCAAAATTAGAGCAAGGAATTTAAACCCAACCCATCATCAAAATTATAACATACCCCTAAATACATTGAACGCGAGATTGGAAAGGGGTCAGTGAAAACTGTATTTTCACATGAGACAAAAACAAAATTGCCTCTCTGAACTGATAATAATAATAAATAATAATATTTGGCTAATTTATATAGCGCCGTTTTGTGAGAAATCACCTCAAGGGCGCTGTACAGTACAAGTAAATATGTAATAAAATTGGTGAAACTAAGATTTGTAATTATAACTAGTGACTTATAGCTAGTGACTTATGACTAAGACTTACGATAGTTGACTTAAAACTCAACTATGATGTCATATTCTCAGAGGAGGTTTCCACAAACCACAAAAGATGTGTAAAATAAGAAGACCTCGAAGTTTGTGATGAGACTGTTTCCATCTAGGTACAGATCTCAAAAGTTATCTAGAATTAAATAATAAAAAAATCTATATCTATCATCTATCCGTCTATATAATATAATACAATAGAAAACTACGTCGGCGGCTTGGTTTTTTATTATATTTCATTTTCATTAATTTAAAATCTACAGTTTTCTCGGGACAAGAGGAAGGACACTGTCCACATGAGATTGCGAAATACCACCCCACCCCCTTTTCCCACCCCTTAAACAGAATTTTGATACTTTTGATGAAATTTTGAAAAACCACCCATCCTCTTAAAGCAGAATTTTGATAGTTTTTGATGAAATTTTGCACACTCGACGTTCAAAATAAGAGGAAAATTACTGTCTACATCTGATTTAAAAAAAAAACTTCACAGCCCCGGCAAAGCCGCAAACTGCAGCTAGCAAATAAATAAATAAACTTCAGCTTGTGTAGTTAGAGGGATGGTAATGTTTTATTTTTCAAAATCCATCTCAAAAGTCTGGAGCATCATTCCGCGTTACGCTTCCTGCTCCTTAGGCAACATTTCAACAGGCTAGATCATAGATTCTCAACGTGGGCGATTCAGACCTTCAGGGGGGCGGTAGAATACCAAGATAAAATTGAGGGGCGGTAGGAGACCCAGAGAAACCTATCCCACCCCATCCTATCTTGCCCCATCCCATTAGGGGCCATCCATAAATTACATCAAAATATTTTCCCTATCCCATCACGCCCCCTCCGTCGTGTTATCCCGTTGCGCCCCCTCCGTTTGCTGTTTCGGATTCACGAGTTAGGGGGCGATAGAAATAAAAATATTCTAAGTGGGCGGTGGGCAAAAAAATATTGAGAATCTATGGGGTAGATGAACACAGCGTAATTAATCACGATAATACTTTTGGCCGTAAAAATCTCAATTTTTTTTTCACCACAAAAAGCAGTCTTTATATTGTAAATGCCATTTTTGTATAGAATCGACAAACATGAAAACATGGTTAAATAACCCACGTGACCCTATTTACCCAACGCTCGGGGTTCATTTTTATTTAGATATCTTAAAATGAAATCGAAATGAAATATTTTTTAGAATAAAATTCCAATAAAACGCCAAAGAACCTCATTTTTTCATTGAACTGTAATCAAAATTAAGCTCTTGTAGCCAACAAAAGCTCGAATGAAAGAAATTTCTACTTCATCCAAGCTTACGGCACCTAGCAATTAGTAATCCTCAGCATTGTTGATCTTAAATAACTTGGAAGAAAGAAAATAAACAAAAAATAGAATAAAATAAACAAAATAAATCGACCAAATCAACTTTTCATTTTGTTCAAAAATTTTCAAGAAAAATCTATTAACAAAATGGAACAATACATAATAATCACTTTCATAAGCAAACGCATTTGAAGAAAAAGGCTTTCAAAAAAACTATTCATACAAAATTTAATTTTAGATTTGAAGCCAAAATACCCAACCGAACTGAATAATATTTTATTAAAATCAAAAGTTATATCAAATATCTAGTATGGATGTACTATTTTATTAATTTTCGTTTGTTGATATATACATAGGAAATTAAAGAAAACAATTTTGCTTTATTTTGGAGGCAACTTTAAAAAAATATCTTGCGTTATCTTACTACTGTGTTAATATAATGAAAATAAAAATAAAAATTAAGCAACTTAAAAAATGCGTTTTTTGCTAAATTTTAATTTATTTACGACAAACTTGTGTTCCGACGTAAATTTGCTATTTGTAAATGCTTTCTTTTATTAATTTTTATTTTATATTTCATCATATTTCTATTCTAAATATAGTAAAATTATTATTTTTAATGTTTGTCATATACTCACAAATAATTGCCCAAGTTACCTCTAAAACCATGAAATATTAAAATCTTTAATGGCCTATATTTTATAATTTAAAACACAAAATAAAGTAGCACATATCCGTACTAGATATTTGATATTTCTTTTGATTAGAAAAATATTTTTTCAGTTTTCGGGTATTTTGGTGTAAAATCCAAAATTAAGATTTGTATAAAACGGGCCGAAACGGATCGCTTAATACGTACGTTCCCCTTAATAACGCAAGTTTCACAAATTTACATTAAAAAGAAAATAAATTAAACCGAAGAAAGCCCAGTTGAAGTCGGGACTCGGATGTAAGTTATAACCTCTTGGGAAGCGAAAAATGAGAACAATTTAAGCTACTCTTACACCTTGAATGGTAAGATAATAAATTCACAACCGGGAAAAACGCCTTCAAAGTTACAAGTCACTCGGAATAAATTATGTGACAAAACAAACGCTTTTGAATTAGGTGGCTCTTTTCAAGAACCCGCCGGAAAAACGCCGTATTGTCGTAAAACAGATAAACAAAGTTCCGACCTAATTTTTATTGCGGAACAACAACTTTCAGCGGGGGACGACTATTCAAGGGTAGGCGGCAGAGGAAGACGGAAGGTCACCAGGCCACCAGTTTGCAGGAATAAGGAAGAAAATAACACTTTGAAATGGGGGAAACGATGTCGTGATATTTAAAACAATAGTTTACGTAATGTGACGCAAAAAAATTAAGCGGAAATACTTTAGAATGTTTTCAGCAATTTAAGGACGAAAACCACAAAAATAGGTCGGAAGCCGGAATGGAGGTGTTTAAAATAAGCGATTGTTCGTGGTAAAATATTAATCTCAGGGTTGCCGTCGATTTAATGGCATCGTTTGCGAAAAACTCTGGCCCACGTACCTGCCTTGTGATTTGTAACGGGGCGGAAAGGTGAGGAATTATTATGCAGGGGGATGTAGAACAGGATAATACGATTCTACATTATTCATTTCCCTTCGGAAGGTCGGCCCAGCCACCCTACACACAGCTTGTCAACAGTTACAGGGAAAGGTTAACACAAATCTTCTCCACAAGCTCCTACTAATTCCCCTTTAAAGTGTCGGGAAAGCGGATCTAAACTTTAAACAGTAGCAAACTCCCTTAGTGTACGGCCTGAGTGGTTAGCGTTCGGCGTGGCGGTCAGCGGAGCGGTGGAGCGGTCAAGAGCGTGCTCACTGAGTGGCCTCAGTGCACGCTCAGCGTTGACGGTCACCGCTATTATTTTAACCATGGCTTCTGTGTCAAACGATATTGTTGATATGTACTTGGAAGAAAATTTATGGTTAAAATATAATTTTGAGTCAAGACAAGGTCCCTGTGATATTGTTATGCAAAGAAAAAAAGCGGTCGTTTAAAATATTAAGATTGAATGGAGATAAATTTTACGAGTATATGAGGATGACAGTGGCAACTTTTGATTATGTCCTACTTTATTCTTATATAAAGAATGAGAAGATAACCATATTTTAGGCTTATTCTGTATTTCTGAAATGATTTCTTCAAACGACATTATGCGCACGCTCTTGTCACCGCTGTAAAATCACAAACTCGTTTGAACCTGCACGCGACGCCCCGCTCGACGCAAACATGCACGCTGCTGCCACCGCGCCGCTCGGCCCCCACTCAGGACGGTGCCACAGTATTTGAACTACGGTATTATGCAAAAACATGTGTTTGACATGAACGCCGCACGCTCCGCCCCGCCCCACGCTCGATTTGAGCGTGCACTCAGGCCGTACACTTAGCCCGACTCTCGTTCTTTTTACCACGCTTCCTAACCAGGGCACCGGTGTCCAAGATGATATCATATAGATCCTTGGCTTTGCCCGGTTGTATTCTCGTGCGAAAGTTAAAAAACCACGATTATCTTAGAAAATATAAAAATAATAGCAAATAAAAGAGTGTGAAGATGTGTTTCATAACATAAAATAAAGTATGCATATACAAAGTTTTATTGTCATAACAATACGAATAGGTATAATGCATAGACATATGAATATTAGTAGATAAGAACATAAAGGTGAGGGGTAGACAACAACTACAGCGGGGCGCAGAGCGGGAAGATGACTTTGGAGATATGTAATTCGTCGATAACTCAATATGACACTAAACAGGGTGTCCGGGGGTAAAGTGCATTAACTTCAAGAGGTGATTCTACATAATACAAGTTAAAAAGATGAATAACTTTTTTCGAAATTCTAACTTTTAGGGGTAGTTTTGAGGTCAAAAGATAAAATTAGTCCGGCGTATGCGGCCAGATTTATTATTTTCCGCTGTTACGATACGGGCCAGTCACAATCCAGTCGGACGCCCGGCAGGCTCTCAGCAAGATCGTACCTCACACTAAGGATTTTTAGTAGGTACTTCTTTTTGTATGGGGAAAAAAATGTTCGAATTTCGGAAAAAGTTGTTAACCTTTTATACTCCTACCGACCATCATGTAGAATCACCTCCCGAAGTTAATGCACTTTACCCCCGGACACCCTTGTACAGGCATCTCGCATTATAATATCACCATATAGTTCTTAAAAGTAAACTCTGCTTCATTCATATATCTATGGTATAATGAATCACAAAGAGCTAAAAACTGTAACATAAATATTAAATTGTGAATTTAATTTCACCAAACAGCGTTTCAATTTGTATAATCCTTCCGCAAATATCGTTTGCTCCGAGAGCAAAGTGGGTATTTGACTACAAAGTGGTTGGTACAAGTGAGTAAGTGACATCAATAGGCAATAGGCCCATTGTTCCACACAACAGGCGATTAAATGCGCCTTCATTTGTTGAATCGGGGAAGTTACGCGTCACGCGGCACAATGGGGAAATTAGCAATAAATCAATTTGCGACAAAAGGTGCGGAAATTATCACTAGAACGCGACGTGGAAGAAGATTAGTCGAACAATTAAATTTTTTACTAAAATTATTATCATTCGTTTTTTTATGCAAATCCAAAAGAAAAATTTCGGCCAAAAAAACGGTCAATGGCGAAGATCAAAATCACAAAATTTAAAATTAATAAACAACGCTCAAATTTAAAACATAATTTACCCAAACCTGGATGATAACCCTTACTTCTACTTAACCCAAGTGTGGAAATCGGCTGTGAACCGTTAGGTGATGAAAATGTTGGAAAACATTGGTAATAAAGAAACCAAGAAGGGAAATAAGTTCCTTTACACTCATAAATTTTGAATTGCTCACCAGCAAAATTACACGTAAAAGTGTACCTTACATTCGTGAGAACTGTGCGAGACAATTTTTTAAAAACATTTTTTTGCCAACCCTTACAGCGAAATGTTTATTAGGATCCTTATGAAAATCTCGTAAAAAAGTTTTAGAAGTTTTTATATCGTTATTCACTATTTTTACAGTAAGAGGAGAGAGAATCTTTTCACAACTTCAATAAAATTGAATTCGATCATTTTCCGAGCGCGAAGAGCAAAATAATTTATTTCGAAGGAAGCAAATACTTTGGGTTGAGACTATAAACATGATGTGAAAAAAAAACTGTGGTACACTACTTTTATTGAATTAATAAATAGCAGCCAACCTGGTGTCGCTTATCTCAAGCTGCATCAAAGCTTATTATATTAACTAACTAATCATAATCACATACACACACACACGACACACAGGATAATTACACACAAACACAGGACATACAGGATGTTAAGGGACGTCCTTGACTTACTTTAACCAGTGATTCCTGACGTTATTTGTCTAACCTAAAACATAAAAAAAACAATAGGTATTGGACAGGTGGGGTCGTGGTGAAGGATTGGGCGGTTAATCGGCTGAGAATCCTGTGATGACATGTGGAATTTTTTTGTTATTATTTTGTTTATTTGAAAAAAAAAAATTGAAAAAAAAACAAACAAGAAAAAAGTCACTAAAATTTCATTAATATTTTTTTACTCTAAATAATGTCAGGAATCATTGTTGAGTGGTAGTTAAGTACGTCCCTTAAAACCCTGTATACACACTTATTAATCAAATAAGAGTGGTTTATCACAAAATGTGCAAAATAAATGTTTGAAATTATTTTTATTTAACGTTTTTATGACGGGGGATCGACTGAATCCCAAAATGGATGTAGGTAAAAATTAGGTATTCCCAAGATTTCAGTTGAGGATTAACTGGGTTAAATAACATTTTATTCAAATGTCCTACATTTGACATGTATGTGTAGGTTTTAATGAACACCATTCAAGGTTCGGAATTTTTCTGGAAAAAAATCGTACATTTCACTAACAAATAAATTTATCCGAGTTACATAATATCACAATTGTTTATACAAGATTTTTTATATTTGATATAATAACCTTACATATTTTAAAATATTATTTAGTAAAATGTGCCTCACTGGGTCCTTTCCATGCTGAGGCCCTCGGTTTTACGTATTAACAAAATTCAATAAAAAGGATAACATGAAATAATAAATGGAAATAAAATTCAATTATAAGGCCGTTATTTGGGTTCAATTTATAGAAGGCGGGTACCGCCGCCCCTGCAACCATTTATAGGATAACCAACACCCCAGCCATATGCCACCCAAAGTGGTTCGCTACAAAATGTTTGGTGATTTAACAGGGGTGCCCGGGTTTATGGGGTGAGGATTGTTTAGGTCTTGGCGGCAGATCATTTTGCCTAACTGTTGCGTGGCGGACTGGAACGGGGAAGTCTGTTTGAGGGAGACCTTTTGACCTCTCACTCTCCAGCCGGACTCTCTCGACCGATTCATACATCCATCACTCCTGGACACACTGATCCCAAGATTCCACCCCTCATACCTTTTTCCTTTCCAGAACTTCCTCTTTCCTTTCCTTAAAAGACCCTCCAGCATCTACAGCATCTCCAAAGATGAAATAGGCTCTGAGGGAAATTATTTTCCTCCCATGTGGAGTTATGTAATTTTTTTTCGCTGAGTCCTCGTTTCGTTCGAGTAGCACGCGATGTCTATGGCAAACGGTCAATGACTGCAGAGGAACGGCTGCATGGCATTTTCCATACAAAACCTTAAATTTGTATTTGATGACAAAATACTTGACCAAATTGACTAATATTTTTTTAATCAAAAGGATTAGCAATATTTAGTCCTACGTTATCTATATGCATTTCAAAATATAAAAAGAAAGAAAGAATTCGATTTTCTAAATTTTACAGGTAACTTTGGTAATTTATGAATTATTGATAATTTCCTACTAAGTATGTAAATATGATTAAATATAAAATAAAAATACGAAGGATTAGAAAAAAGCATTTTTATGGGCTTAAATTTAAGTTACAAACTACTGCTTAACGTTAGAACGAGTGATTTTATTTTTGAAAAATCGGGCGAATAAGGAACTCCAGTGAAAAATATTATGGCTTTAAAAAAATATGTTCATATAGACCAATAAACACTGATTCTGAATGTATAACTTTTATTTCATAATATTAAACGCAGAGTTTTTAAAAAATTATTAAAAAGTCCATTTTTAAACCTCTCCTCGAAACACAGTGTCAAGTTGGCATTACTGAAATGGTGAATCGTGACGTCACGCGTCACACTCACCCACTGTCACCTGGTGATCGCGTGTATTGTATTGTCAGTATTATTGTATTGACATTTGAATATGCAATTCAACATTTCGTTTTTGGTTTATTTTCATACTGTTTATAGAGATTTAGATAAATAATAGTTATTGTGTTTGTTGAAACATAATTTAGGCCCTCAACAATTTACGAAAAGGGCTATATTTGCGGACAATCTGGAATAAATTTTGCCTATTTGAGGTTAAAGCACAAAATACGATGTCATGTATTTGCAATGAAAGAGATGATTTGTTTTTATATTGCACTTTGATTAAATACAATAACAGTAGCGGTGAAATGTGGACATTTTACCAATGTTTTTCTATATTAACAGCAGTTAATCTTGAATAAAAAACGAATTCTCACACCGAAATGTCATAGTATTCATTGGCCATCATTCCACCATTTTAAAACAGGGATGAACTGCCCAAAAAAATATTTCCCTAGATTTTGAAGTGAAATTTCCCTAGAATTTCACATTTACGCAATTACCTACGTAGCCACCTTTTTGTGTAACACTAATCCTGTTATATGTTAATTAATATGATTGATTAATTGGAAAGATATCGGAACTTGGTAAATATACTAATAATACTGTGCTTTTCCAAATAAAACACCCTTTGCTCCGTGAAGTAATAATTTAAAAGTACGAATACACTCACCACTGAATTAGAAACTGAATTCCAAATAAAAAAAAAACACTTTGCAAAATAAAAATCAACCGCAATCACCGAAAAAACGGAACTTAAAACATAAATAATTTTTTTTTTCAGAGGTCCCATTTATCTTTTTAGATACATAGGGAACGTACCCATACTACGTGACAAACTTTTTGCACTTTTTAACCCCCCTCCCCCCACCGTGACCAAAAACCTAAGCAACCCACCGCTCATTTGTACCAAGCGTGGTATTTTGAAGACCCCCCCCCCCCCGAACGTGTCACGTAGTATGGGTACGTTCTCTAATATCATTTTGAGTTGTCAGTGTTAAAAATAACATTGCATGTAAGTACATGAACAATAATTAAGATTCATAGGAATCCCAAAAAATATATATACGTATATATACCAGTAATATTGTCATATGTAATAAAAATTTTGCCAGAGTTCGAAATTTCCCTAGATTTTGTCCTGATTTCCCTTATCCCTAAAAAATATTTTTCTCCCCTAGATCTAGGGAAATTTCCCTCGACATAACATCACTGATTCAATATGACAACTTGAAGGTAAATAAACTATCGGTGGGTGAAGACCATATTACCATATTAACAATCT
Organism: Limnephilus marmoratus; assembly: GCA_917880885.1. Taxonomy (NCBI): domain Eukaryota; kingdom Metazoa; phylum Arthropoda; class Insecta; order Trichoptera; family Limnephilidae; genus Limnephilus; species Limnephilus marmoratus. The sequence goes on from OU862908.1 coordinate 31,753,122, forward strand.
ACCATAGATATGGTGCTTTTCTGATGGTCTAGAAAAATTATAACTTTGACAATTATTTTAACTATTAAAACTAACTATAAAAATAAAAATAAAAATGCAGTTATTTAAGTTTGAAGGTCTTTATTCATTAAAAAAAATAAAAAATTTGGACTGGAGTTCTCTATTGTGATGTGTTGACAACAAATTCTGGGGAAATTTGAAATATTCTAGGGAAATTACAGCGAAGAAAAAAATCGCTTTGTGGCTTGATATTTACGTGGAAAGTTAGCTTGTTTTTAACCACTTATTAGAATTCACACATTAAAACATGTCAACTAGTTTTGGTTGTATCCTAACCTTAGGGACAATAATATTATAAATTACCTAAGTTAAGACATGTATATTATAAAAATAGTAGGAACAAAGAAAAAAATGTTAGAGAAGAACGGAGCATTACAGAGGGGGATGCAGAGGGGTGGGAAGAGGGTAGAGGTTACACGGAGAGAGAGAGAGGTAGCAACCTTAAAATTGAACTTTTGGTTATTAATTAGCAAAAAAAACCTTTTTGTTTATTTAATACCGCCTTCCGCGTTGCCCTGGCTTTACGCAGAGTTTTTCGAAATCTAATGTAAGACGGTGACCTTTCTCTTGTTTGTTTTTTACATTAACTCCACACAGGAGGTCCACAGGAAATTAATTTTCCCCAGGGCCTATTCTTAATTTGGGAGGCGGGAATGGGTACCGCCGCCCCGGGAACCTTTATTGGATAACCAACACCTCTGCCATAGGTCACCCCAAGTGGTTCACTACGTTTGGTGATTTAGCAGGGGTGCCCGGGTTCATGGGGTGAGGTTTGTCTAGGTCTTGGATGCGGATAACCAGGACATCCTGAACCCAAGATTCCTACCCACCCCTTAAACCCTTTTCCTTCTTAGAACTCCCCTCTCCTTCCTTTCCTTAAAAAAAAAACCCCACACAGCATCATAGTTGAGCATAAATATGACATAGGCCCTGAGTGAAATTATGTTCCTCAGGGCCTCCTGTGTGGAGCTCATGTAAAAAAAAATGTCATCTGTAAAGGTGCTGTATGATAGGTCAATGAAAGTCAAGTGGGCGAAAGTCCATTTAATTTACATATTTTGGATCTTATAAAAAAGAAAAATGGTGGCCCCGGTACGCGTAAGCAAGCACCCAGTGTTTAATAATTTAATAATGTTTATAAAAATATATATATTGGTAATGTATGAACATATATTTTTTAAATAGTGTAATGATTTATTATGATGTAAAACGGTTATTCACCAATACATTATGGAGAAGATTACAAATTAGACAAAAAGTATAGCAAAACACATAAAAAGGTCAGTTTCACTACTTTGTGACATACGTCAAAAGATAATTGTTAAACTGCCTGTAGGTTAAGTTAAAAATGTCGATGGTCAATGCAGACTCGTTGAGCAGTTCAGTCGCTCTGTTGACTGGCGCGTTCTGATAGGCAGAAGTCCTCGCTTTTGGAGCATAAAAAAGGGTATGGGACCTTCCACGAGTATACTTGTCTGGGACATATAAGTTAATTTCTTTCAAAATAGGTGGATTATGTATAGTTCCAGAGATTATCTTAAAAAAATGGTTTCCTAAAAATATTTTTCGGCGGGCTTCTAATGTATTAAGATCGAGCATTCCTGCTAAGAATAAGGATGGATACAGGAAAGGGTAGTACATATATTCCCTCATATATAGGTAACGCATGAATCTCTTTTGTACTTTTTCTATTTCGAGAATATGGTTTTGCTCAGAAGGGGCCCAAATAATGGAGCTATATTCCAAGATACTGCGAACAAGTGCTTCATACGTTCTTCGGATTGCGATTCCGTTGGTAAATGATCTTGAATTACGAAGAACAAATCCAAGCATTTTGTTGGCACGGGAGACAATATCAGATATATGGGATTTGAAATATAAGGGATGATGAATCGTGGTAGGAAAGCAATACTGCTGTAATTAATCTTTAATTTTATACCGTATGTTTTCTACATTAAAATATTGCAGTTCCGTGGATTAAGCAGATAATAATTTCACAATTGACTTAAGGGCCCGCAACCCGGGTTTATACCGATTTATTACATAATTCACTTAAACACGGTAAGTTTTAAAGCTCTTAAAAATATATGCTATTCTTGAAGATAATATATAGACTTTGCCCGCGCCGAAACGCAAATTATATAAAATTCCCTCGATAGAAAAAAATCGCAAAGTATGCTCCAAAAATTATTATTAACACGTTTGTTTCAGTTATTTTACAAGTTATATGTATGAAAAAATTCACAGTATTTCTTTAAATGCTGTTTAAGATAATGCCCGCGAGATTTTTGCTCTATTTTAAACGAGTCGTGTTTTATTAAACATTTTCGCAAATTTCGCATTGATTTTGTCGCTGTAAATGTTAGCGCTCTCCTCTAACATTCGTAATTTCGTATCTCTCCATCTTCTTCTTTTCGGGCCCGGTTGCAGAGCCTTAGGCCAGCGCCACACTTGACGGAAATTCCGTCGCGTAACTTCCGCGGGAGTCAATCCGTTGCCATACGTTGCAGCCACACTGAATATTCAGTGGCGGATTATCAGTCGACTGCCAACGCTTATACGGTGTGGTCGTAATAAATCCGATAGAAGTTTTAGCTATTTATGAGGCATTAGAAGAAGAAAAAAAAAGAATGCGTAAATATTGGGTTCATCCCTTAAATACTCTTCGACTAGAAATTGGGCAATTTCATACCTTGTATATGCAACTAAGACATTATCCAGATAAAGCATCGAATATTATCGAATGTCCATACAATCATTTGATGAATTGCTGAATTTAACGAAGGAATATATTACCTAGACTAAAGTCTGGACTAGAGTCCCAAAGGCAAACTCTATTTTGCACTTCGATAATAAATCGTTCAGTGTCGAACATCCTGTGCGTGCGTCGTCGCCGCGTGTTTTCCGCCGAATGTGGCGCGATGCATACAAATACCAAATACTTGGAATGCATCGTTGCCGATCTTCCGCCGTCGGAAGATCGGCGCGCGGAGAACGGAGCAGACGCGAGAGTCGGCGGTCCGTCACGGAGCGACCGATTGTCCGCGATGGAACGACCGATCTTCCGCGTAGTATGCCCGCTATTTGTAATTTATATGCAATTACATGTATTGGCGTTCCGTCGCGGAAGTTACGCGACGGAATTTCCGTCAAGTGTGGCGCTAGCCTTAACGTATACGAAAAATTTTTCAATATCGCAACATTTTATTTTCTATGGATCTCAGCGGACTGCTTTCCGCCATAATTGACAATTATGAAATAACTTAAGTACCCACACTGGTTTAAAAAATAATGGATAATTTATCTTACATACCAAACATATCTATCTTCGCAATTTATTGTACCATTTGCTCACCCCCGCACCGCAGTTTCAAAATCATACCCGCAATATGTCAAATTTCGCTGTCATCTGTGTCACATCTTCAGAAAGACATAACCAAAAGGATATTACTTATTACGAGGTTTTTTGTCAGTAACTTTTATTACAAAATAGATAGCCAGATAAAAAGCGACAAGAAATAAAATAAGAAAAATGGAGCGAGGGGGTTTCAGAAGGATTCTGTTTTCTTAGAAAGCCAATCAATCAAAATGTTGACTGAACTAATATTGAAAAAAATGTGAGAAAACGTGAAGCGCTTCAGTTTTGAAGTTATTTGTCTCAAGTCAATATCTGCCTAATGTGGCGTGTATTAAACAAACAATATTGAAGAAGGAAAAATCATATTACTTAGAGAAAGGAGTTTTTTTTTAAAGAAAGATAAACATTCCAAGGTAACGAATAACCTGAAAATATTTGAAAATCTCCTCCTACCATCACAGAAAGCGGAAAATGTTGAAGGAGTATTAATAGATGAAGAATAACCCGGAAAGGTCTTCAAAACGTCGGGCGTTTATCACGAGTGATGATATATCGTTGGACCAGCTTTATTGAATTACATATTGCGGTTCGATGAGTAATGGTGAAATTTCAAGTTGGAAATGTTAAGATTTCCCGAAAATAAAAATTCGATTCATAACAGAAAACCTGAAAATTTCGTGTAAAAATGCAATTGAAAAAATATTGTGTAACATAAATATATTATTTAAATACCCTACTAATTCATTATTCACTAATGATAATGACTGAACAGATAATAAAACAAATAATAAAAAGCTGGAACTGTGGTGTGGGCAAGTCTCGGTGGCTTGCCTGTAAGCAACACGCCCACATACAGAAAATTCGTCTGTCATTTGCTCTTAGTTCGTAATTCACAAACATCTTGAAAAACAGCGCATCATGCTAAAAGGCAGTTAAAAACTCTATGAAAATTTACACTATCCTGGAGCGAAGCAAGTTTTAACTATTTTAAATCGAAATAATATACATATGATAAAGTCCTTCAAAATAAAATTATATTTTTTTCGGATGTAATACAATGGAGACCAATTTACAATATCCATGATTCCTTTATTTCCGAAAAAAATCTTATTTTGTTGAATGAAAAATAACTTTATTGTAACGCATAATTGTAATATGTTGTACCCAATGTAATTTTATGGTGCTTAAAATGGGGTAGGTAGATTCCGAAAATCTAGCATGTTATTTCATTTGACGACGATGGCGATTTTGGGACTTACATTGTCATGCCATTATCCACTACAGATTGAAATTGAAAGTTTTGAAAAAAAATACAAAGAGTTTTTTTTAGTTAAGTACGTGTAAGTTTTATAGATATATTATCATCTTAACTCTAAGTTTAAATATAACCCAACTTCAAACCATTCTCGCACTGTAACTTATCTCACGGCAAACAGTCAGCACCATCTAAATTTATACACCTAACTGCTTATAAAGTTAACGGGCAAACTTTGAAGTTTATGCTATTAGAGCACCTTCTATTGTTGAACTAGGAAAGTTACGATAAACACACTTCAAGAACTCACTACAAGAACTGTAACTATATGCGAGGGTGTTTAATAGAACGGTAGATTTTGTCTACCTGGTTTTTCACACAGAAACTATAGATCATTATTTTTTTACATTAACTTTAACTCCACACAGGAGGCCCGGAAAAAAATAATTTCCCTCAGGGTTTATGTCATCTTTGGGGATGCTATGGGAAGAGACTATTTGATGGGAGGAAGGAGTAAACATGGGTCTGAAGTTAGCCATGTTGTAGAAGGGAGGAAATAGAAGCCGACAGGTCGTTCCACAGCCGAACTGTTGAACTCAAGAACGAGTAGTAAAAACGACCCGTTCTATGTTCCCAATTTTGGGTGAGCGTTCGGCGAGTTTCCCGACTACGCACCGGTGCCGAAGGGATCAACGACGCTAGTCCCTCGGAACATCTTCCATTGAAACACCAGTAGAACAAGGACAGCATTTCCACTTGACCCTGTTTTATAAAGATTGAAGTTCGTTTGTTAAGGTAGGGGAATCTATCAAACGGCAGCCCATTTCTGCACAGCATCAAGGGTTTTCTTCAAGTACCTATCTTATAAGATAATTTTGCAATAAAAGTTATAAGTATAAACAACGTTTTAACTCCTGCGAAGAGCGAAAAACGAGAAGAAGGTTTTTTTTTAAAAAAAGGTCAAAATTGATGATCAGTGCAGTACAGTTTGTGATTTCAAAAGTATTTTATTAAATTTGTTTCGCAGTCAGTTGACCCCTAGGGGCTGCTCAGTGTTCAGTGATCAGTGCTCACTGCTCCAAGTTATGGGCGCCACCCCTTCCGGTTCTCGGCTCGTCTCTGGCGGTAAGAAACTTTTTTTCATTTTGCGGTCTCTCTGGTCTTCACCTAATATATTTCTCAGACTCTCGGTCTATTCTTAGAAATGAGAGTGAATATAGATATTATGAGGTAAAGTTCTTAAGGCAATACTAAAGTTACCGGTCGGGTTTGGGGTTAGGGGAGATGGTGTATGTTTTTTAATTCGGTGCATAAGTTAGATCCTCTGTTCAGATTAATTATGTATTGCAACACTTCCGCGATAAGTTGTTAGAACATTAGCTGTTTCGACGGGTTTCTTCTGCGAAGAAAACTTTTCGCCGGGTCGGTTTCCGAATCTCTAATTTAATTGAACAATGTTATTTTCTTTTCTGTTTTTATTTATATAGTATACCTACCATACTTAAGTATCGTTGGTGTATAAACTTCAATTTTTCTTCCTGTTAACTCTTTGAAAATAAAGTAATTGACGGTGTTTTTATTATCCCTACATTTCATGGGAATACGTTTATCTTTCTATTGTTTGCTGAGGATGGCGCTTGAAAATGTATTAAATGATAAAATTATATAATTTAATTGTAATGAATGTGCTTTAATGCAAAATAAAAGCTGTTGGTTTTGTAAAAAACGCGTTACTTTCACAAAACTTATAAAATATTTATATTTATCAAGTTTATCTTGTAGAACTACAGTTTAATTTTTATTTCTTTTATATATTCGATAAAATTATTATTTAAATTAAAAAAAAAACAGTTTATTATAAACAAGTTCTGCTATAATAATAGCGCAGTTTTATGTTATTTCACTTCAAGTGCTAAGTGTTATGTAATTATCATTACGCATGACAGCTGTTTGGCCTTCATTTGATAATGCCTTCGGAAGGCGAAACAGCTGTCATGCGTAATAATAAGTACATAGCTGAATTTATTTATAATAAATAATTAAATAATAATACTGTTAAATTAAATAATAATATTATCCACGTACACCACGTGCAAGTGTAGATACTACATAAGTATAGGGTGATTCCATTATCGCGGTGCAACATTTAGACGCATATAAAGCCTCTTAATAATAAAACAAAACATATTTTTAACGAAATCATTATTGGAAGAGCTACATTTTAACCTGTTTACTTTTTATTGGTTTATAAGAATATTATTGAAATATTAAAATAGTCAGGAGGGAGGTTTAAAATGCGATCGCGGGTGCAACCAATTTGGCCCACCCTTCCAAATCATAAGACAAAAACACAAAAGTCTGTTAATTGTTAAACTAATAAGGGGTTAAACTAATCAACTAAAAAAATAAACAAATATTAGAAAACAAAAACAAGTAATGAATTATTAGCTTTTCAAGCAATTGCGGGTGCAACATCAAATTATCGCGGGTGCAACTCGTTTAATTTAAGTGTGTATAAACATCAATAAACCCTGATAGAGGAACGAAATAAAAAATCCAATAATGCTTATTACTATTCAGTACACTTCTTGATCATTTATGTTAATTTTTTCTTTTCAGTTACGACAAAATTCGCCGAAAATTCTATGAACATATTACATCCATCTATCCTTTTCAAAAATAAAAAAATTGTTTTTTTCTTATTTTGTAGAATTTCTTTTTATATTTTGTAATTTGTAAGAGGTTCCAAATTGTTATCGTCTAAATCACTTTCTGTTTCATTGGTGGTTTTTGGAGATTTAAAAACCAATGTGTATTTGAGACGAGACAGTGAGGTTCGCGCCACAGAAATGCTATCGCCATCTTCAGATTGAAAGAAATGTTTTGATTGAATGCCTGATTTATTTTTCATCCCTTCCCATTTATCATCCAACGTGACCATCTTTTTTTAACTTCTTTTTTTTTAATATAAAGAAGATGTTTCAGAGAGACTGTGCGCCAAATCACAGAATTTCTATAAAAAAGCGGAATATAATATAAACACACCTATTAAACACAAATCACTAGTAATACACAGCATGTATTATTATTGAAGGCATAAGAAAACAATAAAATATATGATAAATCACACAATAAGGGTAGTTGTCAAAGAGTTGCACCCGCGATTCTAACACAATCGCGGGTGCAACCAATTTGAGTCAACGTTTATTTCAATTCGGCTAACATTATACTCTTAAAAACGTATTATTCAAGATTGCCTGTGATTTCTTCTTACTTTTACAAAGTTTCAAAACGTTAGCACTTTATTTCTGTGAAAAACACAAACTTTTACATCTTTTGTATCGCGGGTGCAACAAGCTAACAGTGACTTCTTGTAGTCAATGATGCTTACAAAATAACAACAAGTACTTACTTCTTTCGGCGCATAAGAATAAATTAATATTGTGACTACACCTTTAGCAGTAAAATATAACTTCAAACTATCGGTAACAGCTGTTTCGCGCCAGTGTTGCACGGTGTGATTTTGCAGTTTATATACCGATTCTTCGAATGATAATGTTTCCAAGCGCGCCAAAAATTTCAATATGAAGTAAAATCCATTTTTTTTATTTTATTATTAAATATAGACCTTCTTCTTTGTACGGATATAAAAAAAAAGTAACAAATATTGCGATTTAAAAATTACTGTCGAGAATCGTCTATAGCGGAATCGCCCTTTAATAAATACAAAACAATACAAGAACAACATGTCAACCTAACAGAGACCAAACGGAAAACAATTCACCGACTCCAGATATTTTCATAGCAGAGGGTTCGGCTCGGTAGAACTCCTGGCTGAACCGATAAATCCTACTGAAACGAATCTCTTGGCGTAGGGCTGAGTCTCAACGGATCGCAGCATGACGCTGCTCTACCGGGCACAACACCCTGCCAGGTACGAAGGTCGTCTGCGGATGATTCCGAGTTCCGACATCGAACTTTAAGCTCGGTCAGAGACGGGGCGCCATCGCCATCGCGCCGGGATATTTAACCACGTTGCGCAGTGCTCGCCCCGCCTCGTCGGGCTTCGACGGAGGCCCCCGCGAACGGGGGCCTCCTGATAGATGTTACATTGTTTAGAGAGCCTTTCGACTCGCGGAACTCACATCACGTATCACCGCCCGATTTGCCTAGGCGGGATACGGCCTTAGAGGCGTTCAGGCCTAATCCTGTGGATGGTAGCATCGCACCACCGCCACCCGCCGGTCGACCGAGTGCGTGAATCAAATGTCCAAAACTGCCGTTCCTCTCGGACTAAGCAGTATTACTGTCGCAATGATCGGTCATCAGTAGGGTAAAACTAACCTGTCTCACGACGCGACGGTATAATCCCAGCTCACGTTCCTTTTTGAAGGGTGAATATAAAAATAAATATATTTTTTTAAATTTATCAATGTTTAAAAAAGAAGACCACTCCGGAGAGCCAAGACGTGCTACAAAATCAGTAGGCTTACAGCTTACACGCCTTATTTCCTTAGCTTTTATTAAGGTTTCAAAGAAATACGGAGAAAATGCCGCTTTTTTAGGATTAAATAAAAGGGTACTGCGAATTGCGCCAACAAAAATGTGAAATTTACCTAACGTATGAAAACAATAAAAAATAGCGCTTCAAGAAATATTTTTAAATTAACTACCTTAAATTGAGTGAAAATAAGTCGTGTAACGAGAAAATAAGTAGATAATAAAATTAGTTTAACTTATCAATGAACATTAATGAAAAACTGCCAACAAATTGGAACCCGCTAAGCTGGAAATTAACAATAATTACTTAAACTCAGCAAGAGCAAAATGTTTATGACTGAGGGGGCGCACAGTGGGCTGAAAATCGCCTTTCATAGACATAGAGACTTGAATTTCCAAGGGTCTTTTTTTTGCTAGAAATGGATTCTGCTGATCATTACTATGCTATAAAATTTCGTACGAAGCAATTGCGTGTACAAATGAAGGAGTTATTATTTTTTTAAGAAAAATTTGTATGGCACTGACATTAAAAATGAGGATATCTCTGGAATCATAAGGTTGGCCATTACATCCTTACACACAGATATACTACTATTTATTTGTATTTTTTTGACATACATACATATTGTGGCGCAACGAGCGATTTATTTTTTAAAAATCTTGAAAGTAAAAAAAAAATCTTTTTTTTGTTGATGATTCATTTTAATGCTTAAATGCATTGTCATCCTCTTCTACAATACTTATCATGATAACTGATTAATAATCAATTATCATGATAAATAGTTGAAGCACCCATTTCCGTACATTACTTCGACCAAAACTGTCAAATATGCCAATGATGCCAATATGGTGGAGTAACTCTAGAGTAACTATCGGTTTTCGGAAAGTAAGTACAAAAGTTAAAAGTAATGTACTTAATGTAAGCAGTCAAATTGATTGAAAAACATATTTTGGTGAAATTTAACTATATTAACGGCCTTTTGTTTAACTTTTACTTTTAAAGTTAAAAACAAAAGGCCGTTACTATAGTTAAATTTTACCAAAATACGTTTTTCAATCAATTTGACGTTGTACGTTAATTTTAACTTTTGTACTTACTTTCCGAAAACCGATAGTTACTCTAGAGTTACTCCACCATATTGGCATCATTGGCATATTTGACAGTTTTGGTCGAAGTAATGGACGGAAAAGGGTGCTTCAACATTGATTATTAATCAGTTATCATGATAAATATTGTAGAAGAGGATGACAATGCATTTAAGCATTAAAATGAATCATCAACATAAAAAGTTTTTTTTTAACTTTCAAGATTTTTAAAAAATAAATCTCACGTTGCGCCACAATACGAAGTATGTCAAAAAATACAAATAAATAGTAGTATATCTGTGTGTAAGGATGGAATGGCCAACCTTATGATTCCAGAGATATCCTCATTTTTAATGTCAGTGCCATACAAATTTTTCTTAAAAAAATGATAACTCCTTCATTTGTACACGCAATTGCTTCATACGAAATTTTATAGCATAGTAATGATCAGCAGAATCCATTTCTAGCAAAAAAAAAGACCCTTGGAAATTCAAGTCTCTATGTCTATGAAAGGCGATTTTCAGCCCACTGTGGGGCGCCAGTCTACCCAGTTATAATTAGATCAAGCAAGGAATTATAACGAGACAACTTGAGGCTGTTAAAACATTCAAAATGAAAAAATAAGGACTAAAATAAAGAAAAATGAACGAAAATCAAGAAAAAGTTTTAAACATCTAATATGAAAAGGATCTAACGAGAAGAAAGTGCATTTCATGGCGAATGGGTTTTCTTTAATATTTTTAATTTAATTCAATAAAATAACAAATTTAATTGGATTAAATTGAATATCAAATAACCCCAGTTGATTGTGATGGCAATCAGAATTCATATATTTCAGAAAATAATAAATTACAGAACATCACACCACGAGACTGTTGCTGAGAAGTGGAAGAAATTCCATCGAACTGTCGGGCGATATTGTACTACACAGGCAAAAACTCACCCAATGAGATGAAACAATGGAGTTTTTCCACGAAAAGTAATTTTGAAAGGAAGAATAATAACAAATAATACATATTTTTTTAAATTATTGTATATTATATATGTACATTATGGTATATGTATATCGTCACTTCATTTGGATAGGGTTCTAACTGATATTTTTTTCAAAAATTACCTTTAAATGCCAAAGAATTTCTTTTGCTTATTTCTATACCGAAAATAATTTTTAGAACCATCTGTGTTGTATTTTCATAGATATATGTATGACAAAGTTCTAACATCAAGCATTCTCAATAATAATTCATTTTACAAGGTTCTAACATCACTTATCTCTACTTTGTATCTGACAGTTGATCTAAAATACGAGCCGCATTATGGTTCGTCACTTCATTTGGATAAGGTTCTAACTACGCCTTACCATTTTCTAAGATTTCTATGTTTCAAAAGACGAATATTCGTAATCTATTTAACAATTTTAGATAAAGTATTTTATTTTATCACATTTTAATGGAAAATATTTAAATTGGACGTGGCCCTAGCTTGGACTTGAATTAGGGAAATGTAATTAGAACCTTGTGCAATGAATTGTTATGCCCTAGCTGGTTGCATGTTTAGGTATGTTCTAAAATGGTAAGTATACGACCTATTTAAATACTTTCCTTTAAAATATGTTCAATAAAATACTTTACACAAGATTCAACCTCAAAGTCGAAAATTGGTAAATAGATTATGATTATGAGAAATCATCTTTGCAAAGTTTGACACCTCATATCTCAGAACAAGGCGAAGCGAAGTCAGAACCCTATCCAAATGAAGTGACGATATGTTAGATAGATGCGTTAATAAAAATTTCATTATTAGTACATAGAGGGCAGAGCTAAGAGCTTTCCCGAAAGTCCGCAAGATGGCGGCTAGATTAATTATATGGTAGTGCTCCAGGGGGCCGAAGGCCGAGGTGAAGGAGCTCCCACAAACACAAACACGGTGGAGATCAGATCTAATTCAGCTAGCTTCTAGTTAAGTCGACTACTCGCAGTCATAACTTGTAATAAGCGAAGTATTAATAAACCTCAGATTAACCAAAGAACTCTATTTCTTCCCTAAGAGAAATCTCCTTCCGAGACGTGTTGGAGATATACTGATTGTGTGAACACAACAGTAAATTATTATCTTCTTACTTATTACTAGGTTGTGGTAATAGTTCCTTTTTTACTATTCTGACCTTGCGTGTCGTATAATATTTACACCGCGTTCATAAGTAAGGGAGTAGTGTTGAGTACCTCATACAAGAGGCACCTCAAATGTCCCATACAAACACGTAAAATGTCCCCCCACCTCACAATATGTATTTGTACCAACTCTTTTTCTTTGTATTACTACAAATCTGACGACCTCCATAGTCCAGTGGCTAAGACTCTTGACTTACATTCCGGAGGTCGCGGGTTCGAACCCGGCATGCGCAAATAAATTTTATTTGATTAATTTGTGTTATTTCACAATTAATTCATTTAAAATAATATATAGTATATTTGCGGCATGTTCCAGAGTGGAAGATACTATTAGTATCGCCCTGGTGTAAGACCACCATTCAGAATTGAAACGTTGCTTGAAAATGGCTTTAGCCGTGTTTAGTGACCAGATCTGAATAGCCAGGTACTTCCCAACCTTCCTCTTCCCCACCTCCTTCCCCTCCCCACTACCTTCAGCCTCACAACATACCCCAATTGGGGATGCCATAGTCTCACTGGCTCCAGACGGGAGCAGTTGAGATTCTTGTGTGGTAATCACTGTAAAAAAAAAAAAAAAAAAAGGGGGGACAAATATGAAGGAGGGACAAATATGAGGTGTGAGGTGGTTTGTTTTGTTGGACTACATTCATGTCATGTACAGGACAAATATGAGGTGAGGTGTGAGGTGGTTGGTGTATTGGACTACATGTCATGTCACGTTGTCACGTATGGGACAAATATGAGGTGAGGTGTGAGGTGGTTGATGTATTAAACTACATGTCATGTCACGCATAGTTTGGGACAAATGTATGAGGTGGTGAAGCGTGAAGTGTTTGTATATTCTATGACATTTTTGTATTAGAACCGTGAGGTGGTGATGGAGTAAGCCATTCATATATTGTGAATACCGCAGAAGCGCTCCCAACTGCTCCGAAATTTTTATTTTTTTATTCTTAAAGTGAAACGAAATTATTTGTAACGAGAAATATTTTAACTAACATATAAGCCGGGCCTTAGAACATAATCTTGAGTATCTTGACTTGGTTTAGCCCGCAGACAACAAAGACATCGACTGAGAAATAATGTGGCGCGCGATATCAGCATCCCAATCAATGAAAGCAATCCCGTCTCCGTCCCTTCAACACCCCGGAATACTGGATTAAGTTAACGGCATTACCATCCATTGAATGTCAGCAAGATTTGTTTTCAATTATCACAATCTGTCTCGATTCTCGCGCTGAGGAATAACGTGAAATTATGAAATCGAGGAGCGTAGCACATGTAGTTAGGAAAGGGGAAACGAACACTGGGTCATTGGAACCAATAACTTGAAAAGTCTACACGCCAAAGTTTTGGAGCCATCAGATCAAACAGATCGATATTGAGAACATGTCTTCCCTAACGATGAACACCGAAGACTGTTCGAAATGATGGCTTACGAAGGAGGGAGGTGAACACCACTCTGTTACTCTAAAGTCAAGAAACATAAGACTATTGACTGTGAGAAGCGTAAATTATATCGTACCTGTAGAAGTTTGTTTGTGCCTTATCATGCTGTGCTGTGCTGGACCAATCGGAGGTGTGTAGAATAATTAAATAGTAGTTTCTTTAAAAGAGCAGAGGATTGATGTGAGTGAAAACCGATAGAAAGACCTATCTGATCCTTAATGGTTCAGGAAAGGAGTTGGTCCCCTCGACTATCATCAATAAGAAGAGAAAAACAAACCTGTTTTGGTGTCTTCACATAATAATCATTATCGTTGACGATCAGCCTGAAGTCCTCCTCGAGCAGCGATTCGATGGTGTCCGAGGAGGAGAGTCGCACGCCCTGCGCGCTTGTGACCTGCGCGCGGTCGATGCCGCGGTCCTCGGCGCGCAGCATGGCCAGCAGGTCGCCCACCGTGTGTCCCAGGGGGCGCAGTGTGAAGCGGCAGCGCTCGCGCCGGCTCGGCAGCGGCACGGTCAGCTGGGGCAACCCACCACGGTAGCCGATCGTCACCTCTGCAAAGGAAATAACTGTTATATAATGTGCTCATCATCAGATCGTAGAGGTTGATGTCACGGTACGATCATCGGGTATATCCAGAGTCCAGACATGATACTCGCAGGGCTAAAATACTCGTACGTATATATCAATAATTCATATTATCTACCATGGAGCATTAAGCTCATTTTTACCCATTATTATTTCCTTTCCCCCCTACTAGAAAACACAATGTAGAAATTACTGTATTTCATAGGAACATATTTTCCTAATCCCCAGGTCGATTATAGTCCCTGATGGAAATTATTTTCCTAATTCCCAAGTCGGTAGAGTCCCCGATGGAAATTATTTTCCTAATTCCCAAGTAGATATAGTCCCTGATGGAAATTATTTTCCTAATCCCCAGGTCGATATAGTCCCTGATGGAAATTATTTTCCTAATTCCCAAGGAGATATAGTCCCTGATGGAAATTATTTTCCTAATCCCCAGGTCGATATAGTCCCTGATGGAAATTATTTTCCTAATTCCCAAGGAGATATAGTCCCTGATGGAAATTATTTTCCTAATCCCCAGGTCGATATAGTCCCTGATGGAAATTATTTTCCTAATTCCCAAGGAGATATAGTCCCTGATGGAAATTATTTTCCTAATTCCTACGTCGATATAGGCCCTGATGGAAATTATTTTCCTAATTCTTAAGTCGATATAGGCCCTGATGGAAATTATTTTCCTTAGGGCCTCCTCTGTGGAGCTAATGTAATAAAAAATCCCACTAAGAATCTGTGTCGGTTGGAAGAAATTATCACCAAAAGTATGTAACAAATTTATTTTTTGTTCGGGAAAACCGTACATTAACAAGTTTTCGCTGTTACATTAATGTTAAGTCATAAATCATAATAAATAAAATAAAGATCAAAAGCAATATGTATGTTTTACATAATTCATAAATAAATAGAAATAATTATATTATAATATAATGAATTATAAATTACATGAATAGAAACTATTCGACTAATGCAATTCGAGAAAATAATAAAGCTGACAAAAAGTTATGTTTCACCATTTCAACACTTGGAAATAATTGGTCGTCCTTTCCAAATGGTAATTTTGAAAATGTTAATTAAATTTCTTAAAGTTCGATAACTCTTCTTTTTTATAGCTAAATACGAACTCGATATTCTGTATTTTAAAGCTAAACACAGATTTTCATATTATTTGATCCGAGCTTTGTTTCTTTAATCCAATTGCAAAAATATAACCCAAAATCAAAGGAAACAGACGAGCCTCCCTCATTTGAATAACTCATTATGTTTAGATCAAGAGATTTCAATCGCGAGCAAAAGCTGCACAGCTCTTGGATAGAAAACAGAAACGACGACGGACAACAGAATGCGAAATGAGCTGAACTTGGATTCACCGTTCCCGGAATAGAAGCCGACGGCGACGGAAATAGTCGCATTTGTCAACTTATTATTTTATCTATGTCACAAACTCAGACACATTTCATTTCAAATATATGCCTGTCTAAGTATGTGCACGAATGATATTTAACTTTAAGTTCTTTTGTTTGGGGCTGGAGTAACAATTAACATTACTAACTTTCCTGTCTCGTTGGTTAAAAACCCCCGAGGCGTGAAGGGTGCAAAACCACTGTACCGGAAATCAATTCTGCCATAAATATATTTGCGTAACTTTGGTATGAACATATTCTGTGAGAAAATTACTCGGTAAAAAGTTCGCCCATTGAATTTCGCGGATGACATCATAAAATTAATGGTATAACCGCAGTGAAATTGGATTACCAAAGTTGGCTCACTCATCACTGGGCTTACACAAAAGTCAACAACCACAAAACGAGATCTCAACAATGAATTGATTTAAGCCACTGACACAGATTTAATCAAAAACTGTCAGTGCAAAATCAATTATTTTTAAACACACTTTTGTTTTTGTGAACTATTTAAGTATTCTTCTCTGATGAAACTCGCCGAATTCATTGAAAAAGTTTTCTTGAGCAGATTTCAATAACTATGAACCAACCAAAGCAAAACTGGCCAATAATTCTATGGTGGGAGGACTTACGAGTATAAACACAAAAAGACAACTTTACAAGAAAGCATAAACAAAGTTTAAAAAATGATTAGCTGTTACTAGGGTAGAGATAATATTTAACTTTTTGTACCGTATTTAAAAATATACAATTACCAGCTGAAGTTCCCCAGCGTTGCTCGGACTTTACACAGAGTTTTTCGAAATCAGACGTAGACTCTAATTTTACAATTATTTTGAACATCAAGTGTGCCAAATTTCATCAATCTCTGATTAAATTGCAGATTTGTATAAAAACAAATCCAGGCCGCCCGCCAGTCACTATTTCGCATTTGTATGTATATACAGATCACCACGAAATAAATATATGAGCAGGTTACTTCAAAATGAGCAAAAATGCACTTTTACTCATAAGACCTACCACCACAGAATTGTTAAGGAGCGTAAATAATAAGCCCATCAGAATAAAACGGGTGTATAAAAGCAACACTGTTAAAAATATTAAAAACAATGTTAACCTTTCCTGTAACCGCCCGTGTCGATGTTAATTTAACATTATGGTCGTAGAACATTTTAAACAGGAATCATTAATCTTTAATGTTATTCCAGTAAAACCCTACCACGAGTTGGTTGCCACTTTCCACCTGATAATAATGTAAGCAACATAATACCAGGCAAAGTGACATCATAAAATTAACGTTAATGGACTATGAATATTGAATATTTTACGAAACGTCGCGCGTCGACTCGTTCAGAACCAGTTTCCACACGAACATCACACGTGATGCCTTACCCCTGATGCCAAGGGTAGAAAGCGAAAACCTCTTCAAAACATTGATACTAATGAGTATATGGTCAATGAAGGTCTTGAGATTCACATAAAAGCACCTGATGACTTTCATACTTTTGTGTGAAACCTACTGGACCACAGTAATTCCCATACGATAGTGAAAGTAGCCGATGATAATCACCAAATGGCCAGAGCAGTGTTTTCTGTAATCAGAGTCATCAGCACAATAATTCGGTTTACCTGCGACTGAACTAACGGATCATTATGTTAATGGGTGGTATTAATTAACGGAACAACCTAGTGGCTGGTGCTGCTACTGCCTATGACGGTAGTGGAAAGCATTGTTTACCTGTAATGTGCAGCTTCCCGCTCTGTTTGGCGCCCGAGCATAGCGCACAGCCTAACGAGTCACGAGAGACCGATTCATCTTAGCAACATGAGCTGTGTCTGCTACCCGCTAGTCCGCTAGTAGCCGGTACCCGCTCCCCCGTGCCTACTGCTCTGTGCTCAATGCTCAGTGCTGCTGTCTCTCTGCCTGCCACCGGAGGAGTGTGTGTATATAAGATAAGATTTACGAGGAAATTGATCTTCATCACACGATGACAGTATTGGTCTAGAGATACCATAACTACTTCACATTGATAATCTAGAGCATAGGTTCCCAACCTTTTTTTGCCCACCGCCCACTTTGAGAAAAAAAAAATTTCTAGCGCCCCCCAACTCGTAAATCCGAAAGAGCAATTGTCGTCTCGATTATATTTACCAACGGTGGCGGGGGGGGGGGGGGGGGAGGAGATAGGATGGGGAAAGATGCGTTTTTTTTTTTTTATTGTATATTTTATTTGGTGACCGGCCAACTCAGAATGAAACCAACTCAGAAGGACCTCATAAAGGTCATTAAAGAGTGATGATAAAAAAAATATTGATTAAGTTAGGTTAGGTTTACCGGCAATTTTAAATGTATTTTTTTCATAGCTGTTAATGACCTTTCTGAGGTGTTTCTGAGATGGTTTAGTTCTGAGTTGACATGGAACCGTTCTGAATTATTTTTATTTTTTTTACTTGGGTTTTATTGCTCAGAAAGATTACACTTGTGCAGTAATTCACGTGACACGCTACAGTGGTATTGTAGGCTAATTTCCGTGTTTTGACGTCTAACTTTCCCTTTATCCTATTTTTCTTTTTCATTTTAATCTTTTCTGCAATTTTTTAATTTAACATTTCAAAGTCAGTGTTTAGTTTTAATTTGTTATAGATTATGATTCCTGAGTATTTAATTTCTTCTACTTCTTCAATATTATGATTTTCTATATTAAGGGTAGTAATTTCGTTGAGTTTCTTCTCTAATACCATGAATTTACTTTTAGTTACATTTATTTTCAGTTTATTCGAAGAAAAAAAAACTTTAATATATAATATAGAAGTGTTCTTTAAAAAAAAAGCTTTTTTTGACAATGCATCTTCGATATTATTTGGTATAATATATAAAAGTGTGTCATCAGCAAAAGTTTGATAGAACAGTACTTTAGGCACTTCACTATATCATTAATATATATACTTAATAAATAGGAGCGGTCCCAATACAGATCCTTGAGGAACTCCGAGGTTTACTTGTTGTTCTTCGGATATAGCATCTCCAATTTTGTTTCTTTGTTTTCTATTTTTAATTTTATTATTAGTATTTCTCTGTCTGTCGTTTCAAAAACACGTCTAAAATCCAAGAACACTACTATTGTATTTTTCTTCTGATCTATACTGGTTTTCCATTATGAATATTTGTTTCTAAACCCTGCTGTTTTACAAGAATGTTATTTTTTTCAATAAATTTTCTCATCTCTTCTTTAACTATGGATTCTAGTATTGTTCATATGTAGGTTATCCATTTATTACCTGAGATCTTCGAAATTTTTAGCATTTATTATTTTGGGCACTGGTGTTATTATGGAAGTTTTCCACGACTGCGGAAAAATTCCCTTTAACACAGATTAATTTATTAGTGCAACTACTTAAATTTAATTATGCCTATAGTAATTCCAGACGTCGATGATTTTTGCGTCATTGTATTAAAAATTTTCATTAAATACTCACTGTTACCTGAAAATATTATTATTCTCTCTACTTTCCGATGATTGAGAAGAAGTATCTGTGATTAATGAAATACTCTTATTTATGTTTTCGACACTTAGTATTAAATTTGGCTATTTTAGTTTTATCATCTTCAACTCCATCGGGAACCGAACTTCCTTCATGTTTTCCCTCTGTTTGCCACTTATAATTTCTTTAAGTGTAGTCCACATTTTTCTTGAATCTCTTTGAGAGGTAATAATTTTTAGCCTCGAATACGAATTTTTGGTATGTTTTATTTCTGTGCCTATACATTTTTCTTAGTTTCTTACAGGTTTCGCACCTTTCTTCTGGAAATTGTATTTTACAGGCTTTATAAGCTGTATCCCTTTGTTTTTTTTAGAAGATTTAGGGATTTCGTAGGTATACTATTTATTTGTATCTTTTAATATACTACTAGCTGGTTCCCGGCATGCGTTGATATACCATTTTTAAAGAAATAAATTGTTTCCCTGTTCCCCTCCCGCATTTCCTTCCCCTCTCGCGTTCCCTTTCCACCTTCCCCGCCTACCAATTTTCTGCGCATTTTTCTTAAATTTTCTTTCCGTAAGAACCTTCTACAAAGAATTAAGAAACTTAAAAAAAAAGTGAAATGAAGGCGTGACCAAGGGAAACAGGAATTCATTTTATATATAAATACTAGCTGGTCCCGGCATGCGTTGCTATGCCATTTAATAAAGAAATCGTTTCTCCCTGAGTGTCCTTTCCCATTCGACCCGTTCCCCTTCCGCCTCCCCTTCTTCTCCTGCGTCCTCTTCCCCTCTCGCGTTCCCACTCCATCACCTCCACCTTCCCTCTCCCCATTCCATTCCCCCCCCCCTTCCCCCGTCCCGCAAACTCCCAGGTTCCCCTCCCCCCTCTCGTCTTCGCCTTTCACCTTCCCCGCCTTCCCTCTTCCCTTTACCGCTCCCTCGTACCGCCAACCCTCCTCCCGCGTTCCATATATTCAATCCCAGTACATTCAGTTTTTAAACAGCCCGCGTGCCACCTTTTACAATTTTTATTCAAATTTCCATTTTACATGTATATTAAATTTGGTACCTAACATAGGTACCTATTTAAAATATCTAAAATTCTTGATTCGATTCAAACTATTAGGGGAGTAACTACTTTAAATAAATTTATCAACTTAAAGATTTTCAAAAATAGAATTTTATTTAACAATCATTGTTTTGCAAAATATCCTTTTCAAACACGCGTACTGTCAAACGTGCGATAGTCGTTTGGGTTAGTAATAGGTTTTCTAAAATTATCCAATTTTCTGCACAATTTTCTTAATTTTTCTCTCCGTAAGAACCATCCTCGTACTTCAAGGAATATTCAAGGAATAATTAGATTGATTCTTCAAAAAAATCTAAGAATTTTGTATCATTTTGATTTGGGGAAAGATAAATAGCTGCATAAAAAGCAGCCCAGCTTAAAATCCTTCAATAGCCAGTAGGTATTTAGGTATTATTTTTATCTAGTACCGCATTTGTTGTGACTTTGTAAGAGATGTTGTTTACACACTCACACACATACACTACAGAATTAATGTGATAACTCCACCTGTATGCATGCTGCTAAATGAGTCGCATCTAATTGTCGAATAGCCCTTAAATATTGTTTCATTTTGGTTAATTTCTTCGGCAATACAGGTTTCGCTCATCATCACCATGTGCAGTTCGTATTCTTTTAGCATGTCTTCGACTTCTTCGATATGTGCTAGCAAACTAGCTATGGGTTTCTCTGGGTCTCCTACCGCCCCCCTGAAAGTCTGAAACGCCCCCCAATTTTCTCTTTGCCTTCTACCGCCCCCCTGAAGGTCTGAAACGCCCCCAAGGGGGCGTTATCGCCCACGTTGGGAACCTATGATCTAGAGTGATTGATGTTAAAAATAGAAATTACACTACAAGAATCACTTTTATCAAATTACTGGAAGTTACGTATCATATAAACATGTCGAAGTATTGTAGGTACATAGGGCCTTTAACCAGCCAGGGGCCGAGAATCCAAATTTCGTCGAAAAATGTTCTTATTATCGTACAGGGCGGTTCCAAAGAGAAATATTAATTATTCTCCGTACCTGCTTTTTTTTAAAATTATAACTCAATATTGATTTTATTTCATTCAAAATTTGCTTTAATTCCTACCTACATCCAAAAATGGTGGAAGGAGTGATGATAAAACTATTAAAATTATGCACTTTTTGTAATTATTTTTTGATCATAATTATTTATAATTTTTTAGTAATGTCTAAGCAAAAAAAAATGTAAAAAATCTTAAATATATTAGTTTGCAAGACCGTAAATAAATAGACAAACTGAAGTATCTTCGTCACAAAATACGTGCGCGGATCATTTTTTCAATGATTTTATTTAAACTAAAATTCTGAAACATAGCCTTTCCAGATAATTTGGTCCGGGTCTTGGCGGCGGGTGCGTCTGCCCACTAGCTGCATGGCAGGCCGGATCGGGAGAGAAAAGTTGAGGGAGTCCCTTTGAATTCTCCAGCCGTACCCTCTCGGAACATCGCCTTGTACTGCAGTGGGAGGGACGGATTCATAAGTCCGATACTCCTGGACACACTGACTCCGAATTCCTATCCACCCCTAATACCCCTTTCCTTTATTCCTACCCACCCCTAATACTCTCCCTCCTTACCTAAAAAAAACCCTCCACACAGCATCTCCAAAGTTTCCATAGGCCCTGAGGGGAATTATTTTTCTCAGTGCCTCCTGTGGAGTTAGGTTATGTAAAAAACGGTATCTAACATTATTAATTAAAACCAAATCACCGAAGTAATTAACCAATCAAATAGGAAACACGTTCCATAATTATCGCGACATGTAGCTTAAGAGGAATAACTAATTAAGTAAAGACATTATACCTTCCTGGCTGACCGAGTTCCGATAAATCCCAAACATCCATAACGATGTATTACGAAGGTACAAATATTAGACCCGAAGTATCTAATAATTGATAGCGTGATTTGCGTACAAAACGCGGGAACTGTGAAGCCTACCCCAATAGAAATAAAGCTTTTACGTCATTTGAATCTTGATAGAACCAAACTTTTTCTAAAAACGGGAAAAGCTACTCAGAACTCTCCTCACAGTACTTATTAAAGAAATATTTGAAGGTGGTAAAAAATTAAATGTTTTCTTTGATAACAAGTCTTGAAATAACAAACAAATAAATAGCCCGTGGTTCCACAAAATAAATTCCAGCTGTTCAAAAATAAAAGCTTTTGTTATAAGTTTAATGAGTACGTGACTACCCCGTCTAACTACCTAACCGCCACCGCCACCACCCCAGACCCCATACAGTCCTACAGTCCATTATCACGTAAAGGTAACCAGATCAGTTGGCAATTAATTGCGGCGTGTAATCACCATTGTGGTTTTGTTAGTATTGTATAAACACTCCCTCGGGCCTTTATCAGATGAATACTATAATTGCGGAAGGTTCAAGGTCGTTATTATGGCAGACTCGTGCGGGCTATATTTTGATCGGATTAACGTATCTAGGACCTGGTCTGTTCATCTGTTGACCCAGTTCTAGGTCGACATACCATCTTTAATTTACCAATTTAGTTTGGGAACAATTTGGTCATTCTATAAATAAGAGCGTAAGCAAAAATCAATTACCAATACTTCTATTTTAACATTAAAACACGGGCTTTAGTCTATTCTGGGTTTAGATTAGATCTAATGAGAAATTATAGTTGCGTTAACCTAGAAAGACGTGTACAGTGATCCGTGTTTAGTGGGACGGATAAAAAAATAATATAGATTTGCACTCGTCTTATATATCATATTATTATCGAAAAAGAACAAAAAGAAAACGTGAAAGACATACAGATAAATGTTTAAAAAATATCACCGTTACGTAACAAAGAAAGGGACCCTCGGTACATGAGCATTTAAATTAATAGAGATTGAAGTTTTATCCACAGATCTAAAGAAAATACGATCAACAACATTTCCATGGAAATTAACTTTTGTAATGGCTTTTTCTTAATCTGCCATGTCATGTTTTGTAGATTCCGCTTTCCTAATCCGCAAAAGTTATTAATCATTCAGATTTTAAGAACTAATTCCGTGCAGCCGCTGAAATATGCGAAAAATTTCACGTGCCGCAGATTGAAAAAGAAAAACATATATCACTAGAAAATCTAATGGGCTTCTTATAATCTTGGACAGATGAAGAGGATCGCACGCAAGCCTAGAGACAATAATCGTGCTCCCGATTGCCAAGCAACTAAGTTTCGAAGTAGGTATCTATTCGTACATACTCATATTCGCTTACAGATATAACAAGTTATAAGAAAATGAAACTTGTTGTTCTTACGTTCTATTTATCTTAATATTTACAAGAAATCAGGAGAAAAGCAGAGCGAAGGAATAATAAATGCACAATGTGGAACACGGATTAAATGCCTTTTTGTTCTGGAAACCAATTAAAAAATTCTATCTTTTGAATGGTAAACAACTTCAACAACCCTGTCATTAAAAGTTCGACAAAAAACTTTGTCTTACAAAGCGAAACGGATTTCATAAGGCACTATATAAGCGAGCGACGTCAATGCTATGCATGTATTAAATGAAAACACTTTCAGACTTGAAAAGTTCAACGTAAAGAAGTTCCGGGTTGATCCACTGTTTACGAAATTAAAAAAAGGTATTAAATATATATTAACTATATATTTCACTAGTTGAAGAAAATTCTGAAAATGCGTTGATTCATAACCAATACCTTGGATTCCAGCGTTAATTCAAATCGTATTTGAATGCACGCTGCTTGCTCGTCCAACCGAAAATCTATATCGAGTATGGCAAAATAATGGTGCTGGAATATGAATCCGTTGCACAATCTAATTACTTAATTTCCGTCAGTACTCCAGAAAACAGGAAAACGTGTATTAATGTGTTTCAAACTGTGTCGAAAAAACGGAGACGGTAACGTGAAACATTTATAACAGTTACTAATATACAAATAGTTCGCATCCGTCGTGGGTCGCGTTAATGAGAACTTTTATTCCACCGGCTTAAACTCTGAACTAAAGTTGTAGAGTGCAAGGTATTCCTAGAAGAGGAATTTGATCAACACCCGGGTTAGACAACAATGTTAGTCGTAACTTTGGTTGCTGAAATACCGAACTAAAGTTCTAGAGGGCGAGGTATTCCTAGAAAGGGAATTTGATCAACTTCCTGGTTAGACACAATATTAGTCGAAACGTTAAAATTAACGAATTTAAACTAAAGATCTTGAGTGCGAGGTATTCCTAGAAGAGGAATTTGATCAACACCCGGGTTAGACAACAACAATGTTAGTAGTAACGTTGGATGCTGAAATACTGAATTAAAGTTCTAGAATGTGAGGTATTCCTAGACAGGGAATTCGATCGACACAGGGGGTAGACAACAATGTTCGTGGTAACGTTGGATCGTTGAATGCTGAAAACTGAACTAAAGTTCTAGAGTGATAGGTATTCCTAGAAGGGGAATTTGATCAACACCCGGGTTAGACAACAATGTTAGTCGTAACGTTGGATACTGAAATACTGAACTAGAGTTCTAGAAGGTGAGGTGTTCCTAGTAGGGGGGTTCAATCAACACCCGGTTTAGACAACAATGTTGGTCATAACGTTGGTTGCTGAAATACTGAACTCATATAAGATCCCTTTTCTTTCAGGAAGATAAATAACCACTAAAGTGCAATTGCAATTTTTGTTGGGTGCTGGTGTTCAATACATTGGATGTAGTGAATTAAACGCAACAGATAAAAAAGATATGCGAAACCTTTGAGTAAAAATTTTTGATTCGCAGATCGTAAAATACTTATTCATAAAAACTAATCTATTTACTAATTTAACCAAAAAGTTTGTTAACGGAACAATATTATGTATACGAATCGTTCAATAAATAACGATTTACCCTATTACAAAATTGGCGCTGTATAAATTACTCGTATATGCATGTAGTGGAATATTTTTTTATGTTGTGAATGAATAATCGCTGTCCCCAGTAAGGATTGATCTTTTTTTTTTTAATTATTATTTAAGTCTATTTTAGGAATATATTATATTATCTACGTACATTACCCACATACAAGAAAATCTTTTTTTGCACAATTTTCTTCAGTTTTCAAATCAAATTTTCACAGATCAGTTTCATTTGAAGTTATAATGGCACACGTCAAATACACGTAGGTTGCCCGAGCCTGGTGTACATGATCAAAATGAATTGTTTTTTGGGAAAATGTTGATTGTAACGCTTCGAAGTTTATCGTCAGACAGATGTCTAAATTAAGATTAATAGTACCCATGTATCCCGAAACGTTGATTACTTTTATTCCGGCGCGCTCACGTGATTGATAGGGTATCAAAACACAAGGTTGTAATTAATATAATTCACAATGTGGATTTAACGAGAAAGCCGTAGTGGATCAACTTCTTCGCGAGGGAAAATGATGCAAGAAACAGATAATACGGCATTTAGCAATCAGTATTTAGCAGTGGGTACTCGTCTTGAATGTTTAGCGGGCCCGACAATGCATAACGGTGCGATGCCTTCACGGCAATATTGCCTCTGCATTAACTGAGAAATTTTCACGGGCAATAATTTCTTCTCTCCTCGAGTAGGAGTGCGCGTGTGAGTGTGGATGCACAACCACCGGCGTGTCTCGTTCTTCGTACCACATTGCCTCTGGATGTGCTGTTATAATAATTCTTTTACGTTCAATGCAAAAATGGATCAGCTGAAAATGGAATCAGTCATGATCGGACAACGCTGGCGGTAGTAATCGGGTGCCTTACGTGGAAATACAACGCAAGTGTTCACCATCACGGAATATTGGAGACATGTTGTTGGCATTATTGCAGTTCGTGAGCAGTTAGGCAGTTAGCCAGTTACCCAGTTACCACGCGCAGGAAAGTCCATGCATAAGAAGGGTGGCTTCAGAATTGCCGGAAGTAAAACACTTTTGGTTGCGTTTTCTGCCACCTCAAGTTGGTGACTCGTGCGGTACGGTTTCAATTAATGCTGAATTTACGATACGATTAGTTTTTCAATCATCAATGCCGGATTTTCGAGGTTTCAAAAACAAGTAGGTATGTATTTATTATTTTATTTTATTTAGTACTAGCGTAGACCAGTGAAATATAAAATCACAAGATATTAAAGATTTGTGAAGCTGGGAGTATTTTACTTTTAAAAACTAACAATGTCAATTTTAGAGTCAATCAGAAATTTACCTTTTGAGTGAACACCGTTAGTAAAGTTGAAAAATTACGAACTTCATAAATTTAAACAAAAGAAATACAAATTTCAAATATAGAAATATAAGTTATAGTTAATTAAAATAAAATAATGTTGGTAACCATGTACATTAACGTTTGTCTTAATTGTTTCTACAATTAGTTCCAATTTTCAAAATGACACTTAAATCCACGTTCTAGAATTTATTGGACCGGAAAATCTGGGACCTAGGACCGGAGGACCTAGAACCATAATCGAATTCTAGTATTTTTAATGAATTTAATATTTTGTAAAGTAAGAAAGATAAAGAGGACAACTTCATTTGGTAGACATAATAAAAAGGCGGAAAGAAAATAAAATTACAGGTTTGGAAAAGGCAAAACAAAAACTCAACGAGGCAGGAATTTAACATGTCATTCTGTAAGACCACGATTAAGTACTTTATTTATAAAAATATGATCACTTAAATTGTTAGACAAAATTACGTGGATGTGCCAAAAAAATTAAGCATCACTTCACTGCTTCCTGGTCAGTGGCGCCCCATCACTAGCAGTTGGTTAGCAATCCAACATTTTGGATCCAAAGTTTTTGGTTGATGTGTTGATGGCTGAAAAATGTTTTTTTAAGCCAAAAGTAGGAATTAAAAAGAAGAAAAAATTTGGCGAAAATAAAACCTTTTTTCTTTTGTAAATCAGACCATGGTTGATATTATATTATGTTTATAAATGTTTTCCGCGAAGCTTTTCTGAGGCCAAGACTCGAAAATAACTGCTGGCAACGAAAAGTTAAACGTTTTTCACTTAAAGTGTAAGACATGCTAGAAATGGTGGCAGGAGAGCCCATTGCCCATTCCCTCCCAGACGCTGGTCATGCACCCGAATTAGTTGGCGAGCATTCGGTGGAAGCAAAGCGGGGGACAACAATAAAAAGACCATCAAGTCGGGAAGGAATCGATGTAACATAAGCCTCTGCCAACAGCTTACAAATAAATACAGGATGAAAAGAAATATTGCTTTTCGCAAGAGGGGTAAAAAAAGTCTAGGCACTAAGTTGGCAACTGGTGAATAGATCAATGGTATAAAAATTAATTTGAGTTAATAGTTATGAAGGTCAACAGCGGTTAGAACATCAAACAAAACAACTATTCTCCATATTGTGAAATGGAATAAGAACATTAGGGGGCATACATTAATTACGTGAGCTCAAAAGATTGGAGGGGTTACAGCAAATGTTCACGTTACTTGAAAAGAATATACGAAATGGCCCAAATTTATCTCACCAAAAGAGGGGGGGGGGGGGGGGGTCTAGATTGGAAGAAAAACTGCTCACGTAATTAATGTATGCCCCCTTAATTTATCTCATTGTAAGAGAAACGGGGAGCGGAAAATAGTTTCAGTACAGCTAAAATCATCTTAAAGGACGGTTAAATGTACATATTTGTATTGATAGTATCGAAAGCTTAAAGAAGATTTTTCGGTTTGTTTGGAACACTCACCTGCAGTCTCCTCTTAGGTACCCCGCAAAGACTCACAGATACTAGGTGCCTAGCGACTAGCGACGTTCATCAATACTGTTTAAATTTTGGCTCGCGACAAATCGACAATGTGCTTTTTATGTTTTTTGTTTCATTCTTCAGTTTGATAAAAAAAACTTTTTTAATCCATTTAGTACACAACTACACAAGCAAGGGTCTTTTTAACCCTTAGCGGAATTGTGTTATACTGGTGGTAGCAGTGAGCTTTTTAAAATAACACATATTGAAGTAACTAATACTGCCAACTATTTGCCACTGCCAAAAACTTCCTTAAAAATTTCAAAAACATCACATTTACCGACATTATTGTCATTCAGTTAAAAATTTTGAATGTAAAATAAGTCAAAAGTTCCGCTAAGGGTTAAAATAATTTAGCTGTATATATATATGCCAAAATACTTTAAGGATGAAATTGTTTTTAATAGAGACATTCATAATTACGAAACAAGAAATATAAACAGAGTTCGATTGCCACAAATGAAGAAATCAAAATCACAGAACAGCCTAATGTACAGAGGACTAAAGATGTATGATGAACTGCCTGAAAGTATGAAGAATGAAGAAAGAATGAACGTATTTAAAAAGAAATGTTATGCTTACTGTAAAAATATTTAAATTTATCAAATGAAATGTTACATTGTGCTTATTAGTTTATATGCATGTAGTATAAACTAACTCAATAATTAATAAAAAATAAAAAAATAAAAATAAATACACGAGTAAAAGGAAAAGCGCATAGTCAGGGTTATGAGACCAGGCGAGATTTTTTTACATTTTATTTTGAAAGGGGCAATCGAAGACATAATTCCAAGAAAAAAAAGAATGCCTTCCAGGTTTAAGACAACGAAAATGTGTCCTACGCAGCAAATAACAGAACAAATCCTTTAAATATAAATACTGCCTTCTGGGCAGAAGCCAAATTTACATAATTTAGTATTGGAATCTTAACCACCATGATTCAGAATTTATAGCACTGAACAGAAGTCGTAATTCGAATTCATCCGTGAATTTGTCGGCTTTGTGTTTTGACGTAGGTACAAAACACCACTCACATTTGCGCTTTGCTATGCGGAGGCAAAGCTCATAACGAATTATGGAAAGCAAAATACCAATGCAGTGTACGGCGTGCTTAAAGTCCTGGAATTCTCGTCAGAATATGAATACCACAGAGTTAGCTATATACATAAATGGTCCTTTGATTCAAAATATAGGCCATTTAAAAGAATTTTAACATTTGTTTGATGTTCACGTATTTGACAGAAAAAATATTTATTTAAAAGTTAACAAGCTGAATTCGTTCTTATAACTTGTAGAAGAATTGCAGTACACGATTAATTTTCAGCTTGTTCAGGGTGAAATTCGAGATTTCCAACCAGACACAGAGGAACAACAAGACACAGCCGGAAATATGTCATTT
Source organism: Limnephilus marmoratus (assembly GCA_917880885.1). NCBI lineage: Eukaryota > Metazoa > Arthropoda > Insecta > Trichoptera > Limnephilidae > Limnephilus > Limnephilus marmoratus. The sequence goes on from OU862908.1 coordinate 31,782,691, forward strand.
TTAAATTAAATTCTGGACGTATCGACTCTTTTCTACCAAAAAATATAAATTGATTTTGGAAGATTGTTATTTTATCTAGAAAAGTTTGGTTATAAATTTTGAAAAAAATATGTTTATTTTTATTACAATAAGGTTATCCGTTTCTCGTTGGCAGATTTGTTAAATTTTCAAACAAAATATTGTATTGCACAGTGCACAACACACATTTAAAATCATATAATTATGCACTAAAATTAATCAACCATTTAAATAGGAATGCTACTTTTCAGAATTTTAATTTTGGTTAATATAAAATCATTAAAAAAAATCCGCGCACGTCTTTTGCGAAAATACAGTTCAATTCAGTTTGTCTATTTATTTACGGTCTTATAAACTAATTATTTCAGATTTTTTTACACTCACTTCGCTTAGACATTATTGAAAAATTATACATACTTTTACCAAAAAATAATCACAGAAAGTACATAATTTTAATAATTTTATCATCACGCATTTGAGCATTTTTATTGTTAACTTGAATGTAGGTATATATTAAAGCAAATTTTGAATTAAATAAGATATTGAGTTATTAGTTAAGAATGCTGGTACGGAAAATGATCAATCTTTGTCATCGGAACCGCCCTCTGGACAATTGCAATGGTTGGAAACCTCGGTAATATGTCATCTCTCAGACATCATTTTTTTTATAAAAGATTAAAAATTTAATAAAAAACGAAAGTGTTCTACACTAAGTAAGACTTACAAAAATTAATAAAACCCCCGTCGCCGCATCACCCAAATACAACGTTATAATATCAATTATCGTAATAACAATAAGAGAATCAGTTTATCGGTTTGAGGAGGTTATTCATACAATATCTATATTTATAAAAATTTAGGTTCCGTATGTTTGCGTTCGCTAATCTCGGAAAGTAATCGATGGATTGTTTTAAAATTTTTACAGAACATTGCATTTTAGCAGAAGAGCATTTATACATACTTTTTATTTGAAAGTTACAAAGGAAAAGAATAATTTTATGCGTTTTAAATTGACTCATAATTTGTCATAGTAAACAATGGAATGACAGTTCTAGACAGAATGACATTTTGCAGAAAAATGATTGTTAAATAAAATTCTATTTTTGAAAATCTTTAAGTTGATAAATTTATTTAAAGTAGGTACTCCCCTAATAGTTTGAATCGAATCAATAATTTTAGATATTTTAAATAGGTACCTATGTTAGATACCAAATTTAATATACATGAAAAATTGAAATTTGAATAAAATTGTAAAAGGTGGCACGCGGGCTGTTTAAAAACTGAATGTACTGGGATTGAATATATGGAACGCGGGAGGAGGGTTTGCGGGACGAGGGAGCGGTAAAGGGAAGAGGGAAGGCGGGGAAGGTGGAAGGCGAAGGCGAGAGGGGGGAGGGGAACCTGGAAAGGGGAGGGGAACCTGGGAGGGCGGAGGAGAACTCGGGAGAAGGGTTTGCGGGACGGAGGAAGGGGGGGGGGGGGGGAGTGGAGTGGGGAGAGGGAAGGTAGAGGTGACGGAGTAGGAACGCGAGAGGGGAAGAGGATGCAGGAGAAGAAGGGGAGGCGGAAGGGGAACGGGTCGAATGGGAAAGGACACTTAGGGAGAAACAATTTCTTTATTAAATGGCATAGCAACGCATGAAATAACGTGATATTGTAAAAGCTTTTAAGGTCTGAATAAATAAATAATTTAAAAAAAAATTATACTACAGCATAGTCACAGCAGATATTCAATTAAGCAATGTGTCTTCTTGGAAAATGCACAGTTGCTAGACAATTTTTGTTAACTCCTCTAATAATTAAAATCAGACAAAGCCACAGCGAAGCGTGGTCGGGTTCAGCTAGTTATTATATAAATAAAAAGTATAAATTTCAAGGAACACAGCTGAACTAAAATAATGTAATGTTTTTTGAAGTGAAAAATGTAAGGTTTTACTGAGTTTTTAGCTGAGATTTAGTGATTTATTGCATAAAACAATGTTGTACGCATTCAGTCATAAGTGTTGGTTATAATAATGCTTTGAGTGGGAATAGTTGTGACTTGTAAGAAAGACCCATCATATAAAATGAAAACAAAAGTATGCAAGGAAAATCAAAAAAAAATGCTCGGTTTTCCAAATTACTAACTAACTAACTAACCATCACGCCGTTTCCCCGCAGGGGTAGGCAGAGAGGACGGACCGCCAAACATCCCGGTCTTGGCACACATTCCTTGCCTCGTTTACATTCATACAACGTCTCATACATTCTCTTCTATTATTCTGACTCTTGACATGGCCCGACTCAAGTATCTGATTCACGGAATGAATAAAAACATACAATAAAAACATATAAATTTATTACAGACCACTATAATTTTATTTTATTCACTCTCTGCCGGTTCCTTCGTCAGGAGCATATTAGAACTCAATTCTAATATATAATAATAAAGGGTGTCTTCGAAAACCGGCAGGGTGTGAAAAAAATAAAATTAAAGTGTTTTAATTAAATTATACATATATTATGTTTTTATTGTAAATTATGGCGAGCCACAAAATGAATGCTTTTTACAAATATGGAAAAAAAATCATTACATTTCAAAGCAACCCACACAAACAAGCTCTCATTGTTTAAAAATTAAATTGAATTAACAAAACAATCCCATACACGAAACAAGCCGAGCCACAAAACCGTCAAGAACACACATTCAGATTAATCGTCTACATTGCAAATAAAATTATTTTTGTTAACGGATGACAAGCGAATGATTTCATAAAGACCACAAAGACTAATAGCGGGAGATGGAGGACAACTCGGATGGATGGAGGTTTCCACTCGGAGAGAACTTGAACATGTCATCTTTAAATCAGGCACACGGTATTTAAATAGAGCTTCTCTCTTCCGTCAAAGTTATAATAGAATGAACCAAAATATCTCCTAAGTGATATCGGTCGAAAATTTTATCAAAAATGTTGTATTTTAAGGTAGGAAAACATTTTCCTCAATTTTATTCAGAATATAATAGCAAAGGACTAAAGACAAACAAGAAAACCCAATTTTATAAGGGTTCGATTTGCCGCTGTTTGGATTAAGCTTAATAAATATAAGGAGGGCTAATCCGAAACCTTTGTGATTGACCCAAGCAAACGAATCGTTATTTGGTTCCATTTTAATATAAATGTTTCTTTTCAGATACTGGATTAAGTGCTACATTCCAAATTGTGTCAAAAGGGAAACCAGTGTCAGATGAAAATCGTGAGAAGTGTATAAACGAGGAAGAGTGACATTCCTGACGTTGGACTGAGTGGTTCGGGCGATCGATACCGGACGACGGTGTATTTATAATCCCAGTTAACAGGAACACATCAAGATAGGTTCAGGACACAGCGCTGAGGATGGAGGGGGTAGCAGCAACCGCAGGCGCCGGTGAGTCTATTGTTGTTTGACGCTAGATACATCCCTAGTAAAAATGTGTCCTCGTACTGTATTTACACAGACGAATCACAAAAAGCTCGGAAAATTCAAAGGGAAACTATTTTTAATCTCATACGACAGAGAAAACATTTTTTGTTGTACGACAAAATAAAAATGCGAGATTCTTTTCTAGATAAAGTATATTCCTATAATAATATAGAAATGAAAATCATACAAAAGCGAACTTTTTAATTGAAGACGGGTCAAGTTTTACTATGTATTCATCAGAAGTCTAATTGAATACAGCCTTCGACCAAGTATATACTTGGTCGAAGAATACAGCTCAATAGTTTGGTATCCCTCTTACAAATTGCAAATTAATAACAACATTGAGCGAATACAAAATATATATACATCCCGTTAAAACACATAAAGTATCCTCTCCTATTAAATAATCTAAAAATTCATACATTAGGATTAGAAGAGGGAAAATAAATGATTTAACTTTCTTATTTAAAATACTAAACTCCAAATTAGACTGATCCGAACTCCTGCACTTATAAACTTACACATACCCGCAAGAACAACACAACACAATATTCTATTGTACTGCAGTATATCCAAGTGCAACTACATTGCTCATTCCCCGATACAGCGGTTTCACACTATGTGGAAAAACAATACTGATATATTTGTTAACTTGATGAATTTTGTGGATCGTATTAAAAATCTATTCCAATCATATTCCAAATCTTTGGTTGTCTTTCTGTGAGCCCATCTAATCACTGAAATTTTTTTTGCTTCTTGTATGTATTTTTAATTTTTTCGATTTCTTTCTCATGTTCAAAAGGATTACTCACGGTAAAGTTGTGCTACTTATATTTAATTTAAAAAGCCATCCGCCGCTCATTTGTACTAACCGTGATATTTTGAAGACCCCCCCCTGAACGGGTCACGTAGTATGGGTACGTTCCCTAATACATATACATGTAATACCCAAATCTCTGAGCAATGTCAATTCGGTCTATTTTAAGAATGCCACACAAAAGTTTTATCAAACTTTCAATGTAGTAATTACAATTTGTCAGTTAGTTCATTATACTGTGTTTAGTAATGCTAACCTAACTCCCACTCCCCGTCCCCGAGGCCGATTGAAATAACATATCCCAGACGCTGACGGCTGACGGGCCATTGTCAGAGGATAAGGCATTCCATGTAGACATTAGGCTACGAAAGCTCTTCTTTGTGACTCATTCAACGTAATATCCGTGGGAAAAGCGGCCTGCAAAAACACCAAGACGGCTAGTATCGCGCTTTTTGGACGAATATCGAAAAATGAAATATGGCTAATAAATACATTACGATTTTTTTCCTCAACTACCTATTTACGAGTATTTTCAAAATAAAGCAAAAAAAAGTTTTTATATTTCACCGAAAACTCCTGGTAAATTCTAGCGTAAATTGAGTACGGAATTTTTGCCGAAAGGCAAACAAAACCAAATTTTAGTTCGCAACGTTATTTCTCTAATAAGCTTTGAAATATTAATTTCCTGTTTCTTCCACATTTTTCTATGATTTAACAAGAAGAAAGATTTCGAAAAAAGGGTTTTATAATTTCATTATGCAATATACCGATAAATCCAGAAGTTAATTCTTTAAAATTCAATTTATCAAAAAAAATCGTTTGAACGGGATAAAATAAATCATTCGGCCGTAGGAACAAATTACATACAATACAAATAAACTCCCATTGTCGCATCGGCCCTCTACGCAGCGACAGGTCGATACGATGGGCGAAGGATAAAGATAAAGATAAAAAAGATACCAGCCTATCAAGGTGACTTTATGAAGGAAATGTAGATGTAAATGGCAAAGGCTCGCTACTTTTGGCTAAAAGTTAGAAGGTTGACCCATTGAAGCTTAAAGCTGTACACATGTCCCAGAGGAGGAAGGTGTAGGTACCTACGCAAGCTTTATAGGATATTGGAAGATTACACGCTTCAGGTTCAGGATAAACGTAAGGACCATTCCGAGGCGAGCGTCTAGGGAGAAACTTACTTGGACTGAGCTGCATGAATAATGTATGACGAAACATTTTTATTTTCACTCAGTAAATAGCTCATTTCAAACCAGCCCCGTCCGTTTATCTTCTCGTATAAATAAAGCATTCTTTGCAAAACAGCAATGTACTTATGATTAAGTCCACTAAAGGTCAGAGGAAATGATTTGATGAAAGGGACACGGTCCCTTAATAATGCAGGAAATTGTAGCATTACTTGCCCCCAACTTTAAAGTACCAAGCTACGTGCGTCATTTTCTTTTAAAATAATACAGTCCTATTGACGAGACAAAGGCCAAATAAAATAATGGGAGTTGTGAAACATTAAATATACTTCATAATGTTTAAAAATATTCATTTTAAGGGTGGATAAAAAAACGCAAGTTTCATATTAAAAGAAAACTGTGACAAAGAAGCTGAAAACTCCTTTCTAAGATAGCTCGTTTGTCAGAAAACATTCAAAGTTGGTAGAAGTTCAGCAAATATGCCGAAAGTTGAAAATATTTACTTCTATTAATTAACACAAAAGAAAAATTATATAAAAAAGGTAAACATCATCGTTGTTTGAAGCAAATAATAATATTTTTTTCTTTGTTTTACAGTTTTTTAGAGAAAATTATCCTTTCTGGGGTACCCCGTTCTAAGAGAGATAAATAAAGAGATAAAACATATCATCATTAAACAATAAAATCAATCAAGTTGTTTGGTCAACCATAAAAAAGGTTCTCATGATAAATCAAATAAAACACACAAAAAAGTATTTCATAAAATAAAAACACCAACTGCATATTACTCGTATTATAGTGAAAATGTAGGGTAAATGATAACATTGAATAACATATAATACCGATGAGTGAATTTAATAAACACGTTAAAAGGCATAATATATGTCGGATTCGTACGAGACCACAGTTAGGTGATGTGTGAAAAGTATTATAATAATTGCCCACTGACCGCATCAAGGTGGCCATTGACACCGCTGCTCTGGCACAGAACTTAATCAGTGCAAAAATATAGAGCGGTAAGGCACTCTCAGGCGGCCCAGGCGCTAGAGAAGAAATCGCACTCCACTAAATGCACAGCAAAGATTGTATTTAATATACGCATGGTGTTCTACTAATTCAAGGGAACAGAAACTAATTTTACAAGTAGAATAATTATACAGTCAAAAAGAGAACTTTTCGGAAAGTGTGATTGATAAATGCAGACGCGGTTATCATGAGAACAATCCATAGTCTTACGTCAAAAGCCGAGAACGCAATATTTCCTGCGTGCCAACTGCTCTACCTACCGTGCTACAGGGTGGCGCATGCCAAATCTTCCTTCAAAACCATCAGGCAATATGGATAGATCCTCTTCACTACCAACATTTATTTCGATTAAAAAAAATAATAATTTTCTCTCAAGTCTTTCAGCACTAGGATCTACATACTCCAACATAAATGTTTCGAAAAGTACATTGCTTAGACCATATTGAATATGGTACTTTCCGAAGACTTGAGAGAATTTAAAACGTAATTTATTGGGATCATCAAATATGATTTTAGCAAATTGTTAACAGACTGATTACCTTCACTAATCCGCAGGTGTGATGTGGACACTCTGAGTCGGTTCTAGAAGTATTTCAATGGAGCCTGCTCTAATGAGTTAGCAGCATTTATCCCTTGTGCACCGGTGCACGTAAAACGAAAATCGACGGACATGAGCGGAACACCCGTTCACAGTTGATATATTTTCGTTCACATATTTTTTACACTTATACAGACAGTTAACACGTGTTAACTGAAATAAAAAAAAACATTAATTGATGTATGTGAAATTAACATAAACATTCTAATTACACGTGTTAGATGAAATAATAATAAAAAACAACCATTGAAGTACGCGAAAAAACAATTGTTTATTTTTTGATGTATTTGCTATAAAACCAACAAAAAATATGAAAATTAACTAACATGTTAACTACTTCTTGGAACAAAAATTTGTCAAAAATCACAAAAAAAATACCCATTTCTTTGAAAGAGTTTGGTGCTGAGCTAATTTTCATTAAAAAATTCATTTTAAGTTTTTAATTTTTCGAATAAAGTAGTTTTCCCAAAAGTAGGGTTTTACATTGTGATGACACTGAAATAAAATCAAATTACAGTGTTTACGCCACTATTAGATACAACATGTATTGAGATTAGTGTTCTCATCAGGATGAATCGTATAAAAGTCAAATGTAGATTATTTTTGGGAGAGGGGTTAGAGAGCGGGGAGGAGACAAACCCAAATCGGCAGAAGAATTGTTGAAGGACTGGAAGGGGTAGAAGTAAAGGGGGGTTAACTACGAAAAATGTAAGGAAATGGGTATTAAGTGGAAATAAATTCAAAAGAGGATTGTTTAAAAAAAAAAACTTAAATATTTTAGTTAAGACACATAAAATTTTTAACCCTGTATTAATATCAAAATGGATGGTTGTATAAATGATTTATTATTGCTATTTAGAGCTCTAAGATGTTGTTTAACTCTTATTTCAAAGTTTATAGTAGTTTTTCTTATAAAGAGAACATTGTTCTCGAAACGTGTAGTCACTCACTGCATGAATTGATATGATGATAACCAATTTAAAAAATATATTTCAAATATCTAATGTTCCATCATAATCGACTAGATTCTGTGAAGAAATATTCTAGAAAAAGTTACTAGACAATCCGTGACGATGCCGTGACGCGTAGCCGGCGTAGCACTTGCGTACATCTTGATTCTTTCATGTAGAGTACTCCCGACTGCTAGCGACCCAGTAATATAGAAGAGTGGGATCAGTGATGAATAATTGGGGCGGAGGGGGGGGGGGGGGGGCAATTAGATGGAAGAGGGTTGGGAGGAAGAGTGGGGGGGGGGGGTTGTCAAACGAATAATTGGATCTTACGGTGGCTCGAGATTGCCTATTAGCAAAGTGTTCGAAAAAATAATTATGTCGAATGACGATTAGATATAATGAAAAAATGTGGAGAGTGATAAGAAAAGTGAGGAGAGTTAATTTTAATATACCAAAGTATCAGTAACGGTTCGTTCTTTATTACGATATTATTTTATACTTTTTCATGATCAGATTGCGCTAGTTACCTCCCACACACAGTGACCAAGTGATCAAAAAAGCCGTGATGATACTTAGGTTTTTCAGTCATTTTTCGTAAAACCGCTTAGAAACAAATATAGGGAAATTGAGGGTGAAATGTAATAATTCCAACTGTTTAAGGGGTTATACACAGAGGCTCAAAAAAAGGAATTTTTCAAGAATATTTTTATATTTATTAATGTAAAAATGTGTACACGTATTATGGTAACTTTAACTGTATTATAACATTTTTGTATTTGTAAAAATAATCATTTTGAACGCTGTTATAGCTGATCTCCAGAAGCTCCTCTTAAAAAGGCATATCTCCAAACTGGATCATTTAAAATGAAAAAAACCAAACGGATTTCGTTTAAGTAATGTATAAATAATCGATTTTTGATCAAAATTTTGGCCTTAAATTGTTTATAAAAAATATATAAAAGACAATTTGTCTATTGGTTGTACTTCTTTATTGGTAATGACAAAACAAATCATGTGTTGCTCTGTTAACAAAGAAACTACATTTGAAGTTTATTTGTCGATCTTAAAAACATTATAACACTTTAACACTTATTTTTCTGATATCTTGATTACTTGAATGTCTGCTACGTAGCTAGTTAAAAACAATAATAATCTGTTTGTACGTCACCATGACAACACATCAATGAATGACATTTGAAAAGTAATTCATTATTCGAACACGAAGGAATCCCTATGCATTTCTAGGTAGGTATTCCTTTACGTATATATATATATTTATCGGTGAGAATCGATCTTTGATTAATAACTAAAAAATATACTAAAGAAGCTTGTGTTAAAATTTGACACTGATCGGTTCAGCCGTTTCTGAGGCGTCTTAGTCACCGACTTTAAAAACACAGTTTTGAGAAAAACACGTTTAAAGTTTGCCTCCTACTTTCAAATGCTTTGACATGTCTTTACAAATATGCTTGTAACTTCGAAAATAATCGCCAGATTGACTTGAACATTTCCGTGTGTGTGTACTTAAATATATGTACATTACGAAAATGAAATAACAAAATCGATTTCTTGAAAATTCTAACTGTATATAACCCCTTAAACTCGTTTATTTATTTGCATAAAACCACAAAGCTTAACTTTGTTTGCACTAGGAATATTATTATCCTCACCATAATTTTAATTCCCTTTTTCGGGTCGGAACGGGGGCTTCCGTTTCTTCTTCAAAGCATTCCATCTTCCAAAATTCCGGAGCCCACACCACAATGTATATTGTACCCCAGACTTTACTAGCACAGCATTTAAAATTTTTTAACCAATCTTATTTCGGCAGCTCTATAGCCTACCAAACCAAAGTGCGAGTATTTATTAAATTATTTCGATAAAAATTATCACAAATAAGACTGAAAAAATTACAAATTATCTAGTAAAAAAAGGCAAATATAAAAAGGCTTTTCACAAATATTTGCCAAATAATCCCGTTGCAAGCCTACTGCAGACAGCGACAGGTGGATCGTAATAATATGCTATGCTTCACGCAATGGGCTGTGGGCGAGAAAAGTACGAGTAAAACGCAACAGTACTTAGGTAATGAACAATCTAACATACACACGTTTGGATCAGGTACCCAATTATAATTGTGCATAGACACGTGAGTTTTAACTAGACAAACACATGAAAATAATGCTATAATTAAGTTTATTGGTGGAAAAACTTTTTTAGATGTGACCTGACCAATTTTTGCGAATTTCTTATTAAAAAGGATGTTAAAATTGATAGAAATGTAATGGGGTTGTATCGATGTAAAAATAAACACGACTCGTATGGGGGTATACATTAATTACGTGAGCTCAAAAGGGGAGAAGTCCAGCAAAATCTCACGTCTAATGAAGAGAACATATGAAGTGGCTCAAATTCATCTCACCCAGGGGGGGGGGGTCTAGATTGGAAGAAAAACTGCTCCCGTAATTAATGTATGCCCCCTATCCATGATATAATATGTGTTCAGTGGCTTCGTTCCATTGAACAATGATTGTAGAACCGTCCCAGGACGAGAGCGAATGACGTGTACTTGTACATGTACATGGACGATTTCGGTGTCGAAAACTAACAAAAAGCTTTAAATCTTAGTCAAAACAAAAATAACAAAAAAATTCAAAATAAAGCTAAGGAGCTAAAAGCGGAAAGGTTGGTGCCAAAAAATAGGACGATTATTAAATTAAAAGCTAAATTTTAAATCACACTCTGTAGATTTCCCCATTCTCGACATTTTTAACGAAAAAAATTACACACTAAGTAGAAATTATCTATTTACACACGAGTTTTAATAAGTCATCATTATTTTTGAAGTGAAACTTCTATAGCCCCGCCGTGATTTGGATTTCGGATGAAACGGAAATGACGATTACTGCACCTGTGACGTCTCAACTGCGCTCATTGGCCGCTTTTATTATGATGTCACTTTTAAAGGCTCCTATTGGTTGATATATGAAACGGAAATTACGCTAGGTCTGCGCTCATTGGTCGCTTTGATTATGACCTCACTTTTCAAGTATTGGTTGAGATTGTTTTGGTAAAGTTTCGCTCCTACCGCGTGTAAACTGCACTCTAATTTTTTAAACTGTTTTACTGTGACTAGTATCTTCGCCCATGCATTAGGGCTCATAAACGCCTAGTACAAAACGTAAATGCACACGAAAAAAAACTGAATTACAGAATATTTTAATTTCGACTTTAGTAGGAAGCTTGTAATAAACTAGATCTAGCAACAGGCACTAATATTCAGGCGCTTTTGAAATTAAAGTGCCTATTTCCCGGCAATAAAATAAGTTGACACAAGCAAATTTGCTTAGAAGGGTTTGGGTACAAAACGTAAATGCACACGAAAAAAAACTGAATTACAGAATTTTAATTTCGACTTTAGTAGGAAGCTTGTAACTACGAGTAGATCTAGCAACAGGCACTAATATCTCCCGGCAATAAAATAAGTTGACACAAGCAAATTTGCTTAGAAGGGTTTGGGTACATATTAGAAGTGGGGCTGTATAAGATACCGACATAAGACGTAAGACGGTGCGAGGGTTGGCTCTGTTTATTCCAGTGATGTAAAACCAGCGAACCGCTAGCCCGTTTCATGTGGAGAACTTGGCCAAAAAAAATCAACAATCTTGGTCTTAGAAAATTTGCGTTGTATGATTAATATTATGAAATCGGTTCACTTATAGGGGTACACGATAAAAAATTTGTTTCTTAAAATACAGAAACGGAATTGAGTTTCGAACGGAAAGATATTTCTTATTTAGCAATCGATTTCCGGAGTATATGATCAAAATATTTAACATTGGAGAAAAAGATAACAATAATAATCTAAACGAAAATACGATAGAGGACAAGAACAGAAAAATAGAAAAAGATAATTTTCGCAACTGGGATTCGAGCCCAGAACCTCTCGTCTAACCGGGACGTGCGCGTTTACCAATTCCGCCATTGCCACCTTCTGTCAAACCGTCATATTAGTCCATCACATATTTCTAATTTTAGAATTATCTATTATTATCTTCAACATTTTATTTTTCTTACATATTATAAATAAAATCGGATATATTTATCCGATAGACAACCTATATATTTATACGATGTGACGCTATCTAGGTTACGATTGTTTTCAATAAAAAGGGTAGTTGCCCATAATATTGAAAAAAAATGTTAAAAAGATAACATTGTTAATTCTAAAATTTGAAATAAGAGATTGACTAATATGAAGATTTGTTAGAAGGTGTAATTGGTAAACGCGCATGTCCCTGCTAGACGAGAGGTTCTGGGTACGAGTCCCAGTTGCGACTAAATATGTAAATGTAAATAATTGTCGATAATTTCGGCAGTAACTTCAGTTAAGTATGTTTCTGAACCTGTTGACCTGACCCTTGGGGTGATTTTTCATAAAAAGGGCGCTATCCAAATAAACGAATAATTATCTAAAGATATTATGAAATGCAATATTTTAGTTAGGTACCTAGTTTTTTTTTCATAAAAGGTATACTTATATATCTACTGGCTCTGGACAGTTGGGACGTTGTTAAACAAAAAGCGTTGCGTTGGCGACGCCATCTACTGCAAAGTTAACCATGTCAAGCTGTAGGTACCCGAAAATTTAGAAAGGTGATTAATTGTACCTCTGGCTAAAGGTTGTGTATCACTGGTTTTCACTAATGTACAGCTCTGCGGGTGGTGCAGATTAAACCCTTATGCGATTATTCATAGGAATGAGTTTCTTACACTTCCTCCCTACGCGAGGTGTATGAGAAATAATCTAATAAGCAATTCAATCACCACCTGTGTATCTCAGTCACACAGTGTACTTCTGGCAGGGGCTTGCCTTGAATTTATAAAAATTACAACTACTTAAATGTATTTCTAACTTCAACATTTTATATGGAAAAAACACGGAAAGTAACCTAACTGAAAAGTATTCGCATGAAAAATTTTCAGTACGAAGAATAGTAATAATTGCCAAATTTAGAATTATTAGAATTTTAGAGCACCATAAATTGATCAAATAAAATATAATGTTTTGAGTCAAATGGTAAAAATGATTTTTTTTAAATATATTTATTTAAGGTACAAGTACTCGAACCTTTAAATCTTAATATACCTATAAAACAAAGTCAAATTAGTTGCACCATTTATAACTCAAGAACGGCTGGACCGATTTTTACGATATTTGATTTGTTGGATTTGTCTCCGCCCCGAATAGCAGAATAGGTATTAAAACATCGGAAAAATTCACGAAATTTTTTTTTAAGAAAATTCTTTTCTTCGTATATTTTGAATGGAACGAATTCTCATCTTTTGAAAGAACTGTTTGTGCTAAATATAATATTAAATACTGAGTGAATTCCAAAAATTCAAAAACGTCAAATGTCAATGTGCTGATTTTTTTGCTTTTGTTCTTATACATATAATGCTGCTCCTCTTTCTTACACACTAAATGTCAATAGTCTAAAATGAGACAAACGGTGAACGTATGTCTGCACCCCTCCAAAGGAAAAATACAATAATTATAATGTATCTCTCACACGTATAAAGAAAATGAAAAAAAAAACTTTTAACTAAATAACATAAAAAACTGAATTTAATTCAGCTAATAAGTTAACACAACAGTTATTGATTCTGAGGCGGTACGAAGTTCTCCGGGTCATATAGTAGATACAGAATAAAACATTTTTGATTACAAAACGATACGCAGTGTGAAGATTAAATCAACTTAAATCTACTATCAAGCTATTGGAATTCAAAAAATATGTGAAATGATTTTTCGTAAGTTCTTTTGGTGCTCTTAGTGAGTGCTATGAAATATCTGCTACTTCTGCATAAGGGAGTTCATAAACGAATTGGTAATGACATTATTGGTTACAGTGATAGATTTTTTGTTCGTGTAACTCTATAATCAAAGGAACATGAAATGAAATCAGTTACAATAATACAGGGCTGTCATTGAGGGAATTAATGATTTTAAAATGTTACCGTACTGAAAAAATGTCGTCGCTCCAAACGAATAAGGGTGACTTTTTCGAGTACGACGCAGTGTAACTGTTTGCGGAGTGAAAAAAAATATGCCTATGTTGTTTATCATTATTTTCAGATTCCGTGACATTTTTCTTCAAGAAGTTTCTCATAAAATAACAAATGACTCAGCAAAGTGCCCTTTTGCTTTTGGGGAGACGATATTATTATGTAGATACCTTTTTAAAAACTGTGTCGAACCACTCTGGAGATATTCCTCGGGATTACTGAAAGCGGTATTATTGCGCAATTTAGAAGATTGATTATATTTTGGAGATTTTGTGTTGCTGATTGCATTTGAATTTGTAATCCTAAAATTTGTGTAATTTGTGGATTCTCGCTGATTCCCAAGTGAAAACAGTAGCAAAAAACTGGGTTATTTAGATCACGCATTTTTGTATATTTTCAGATGTGTGTCTTTAAAAAATTGACTCATAGTGTTACATATTTGAAATAAAAGAAAATATCTACACACATTAACAAGAGATGAAGGTGTTAATTGCTTCCTGTATTTTGCAAAATGTACATTCCTGAAAACGTTATTTTCAGAAAGAGTCTAGATATTTTGCTGTTAAAGTGATTTCATTTTCAGTCCAACTGCATTATTCACTCGTATTCAATGTTTTTCACTAACAATGTTTTTTTAAAGCTATATTTATGTATGTATTACAATTTATTTATATTTTAGGGTCCCGTTTTTAACATTACTATTCTGTTACAATTGAGCGGGGATTCACTCCAATTCAGAAAAAAAACCTTCTTTTTATATTTTGATTTGCTTAGTTTTACATACTGAAAATGGTAAGTAAAATTTGAAAAAAAAAGAGAAATTTTATGATAATTTTATCATTTTATTACGCATAATTACATTGAACAATGAAAAAGTGAATAAAAAAATACGCATCGCATCGATGATCGCAAAATGTAGTTTTATTTGAAATATTATTGGAGCTTTATACAAAAGAATGAACAGATATTAAACTTATCTTTTGTAATTACAACGCCTTTAATTTCGCGAACGATTTGATTTTTGAAGAGTTTTTCCGTTCCGAAAATTATAAATAATTACGGCAAAGGACATTCAAACTTATCTGGCCCTCATGGGCGCCCGCAGGGGGGGGGCACTTGCCCCCCCCTGGACACAGAGACAAAGTAAACAGCAACAAAAAGACTTTATGGACAAAATTGTAGATTTGTTTGGTAGCGATAACAGACGACTCCCCTTCTTGTTTAAAGAATAAATTTTATTTTAAATTTATGTTGTAATATTTTTTGTTATATGAATATATTTCGTTAATAAAAAAAATGTTACTACAGTGTGCCCTTCATTACTACAGTGTCCTGTCCGTTCGTTCACCATACAAATTAATATGCTACAGTAAATTAAAACTACATTAAAACATTAGTAAAAATATTTTGCCCCCCCCCCTAGAAAATTTTCTGCGGGCGGCCCATGCTGGCCCTACCATATTTAATAAGTGCCAATGAACATAAAAATCGAAACAAATTGCACCACCGATCTCAAAAAAAAAAAACTTTTTATATTGACATTGTTTGTAATCTTATGTATAAATATGACTTTATGGAGTAATTTGCCTGTCTGTGTATTTTATGCTATTGTATTGTACTTAGTTACTTTAAAGTTATTCTTCTTTATACATTTTATATACATAGTGGTTTCTTGTTATATTTGTGCTTTAGTGTTTTATTAATACTGCCGTGCTGACAAACTGCTTTGGCGTTTAGCGAATGAAAAAAAAAATTGTTAACTGGTTAACAATGGAATCTACATCCACCAATTTCAATTACTGTTTCAAAGCCAAAACACAAGCGTGAGAGGGAAATATCGCACACATGTATTATTTCCCCTCAATGATACGCGTTCGTGTACTTAATACCGCTTTATCACGTTTTAACTGGCGTACGATTAAACGAGGCAATTCATCACAATAACTTGAATCCAAAATGCTCAACCCTTTGAATAATGAATTTATTTTTACGTGATTTATTCAATGCGGAGCTCGGACGCGTATTGCCAGGAACCTCTGATTGACAAATTTATTAAGGCGATTGATATCGACGATCGAGAACTTCGAAAGGATGAAAATCGTGATTTTTGAGTGGTGCGAATAATAGAACACGCGATCCGACTATGGGACCACTCACGAATTGCGTAGGTCGTTTCAGAATATGCAGCGCTTCAAGTTAAATAATTGCGAATAGGTAGATACTAGATGGAAATAATATTGTTGTGCCAGTTCTATTGGATGGAGGCTTGAACTTCAACTGAATAGGCCACTTGCATCACATTTTTTTAAATTTTTTTCCGGTTTAGGCAAATATTCTAAAACATTCTGAATTTTTTTTTTAATCGTATTTTTGAAACCCTGGGGATTTTTTGAAAATTTCAAACCGAAAAATCAGACCATTTTTTATAAACCGGAAAGACGGGACATAATTTTATAGGTGTGAAAAAACGATAATTACATAGCCGAAAATCATTTAAAAAAAAGAACGTTTTCCACACGAATGGCACAGGAGAATAACGAGGCATACCAAAAATATTACATCTCATAAATATTTTTTTCCCTGATCCATCTTATTGATCATAAATCATTATAATGTACAGCGTCTATATTACTAAATTCAATGTAATATACTTGAACTTGTAAATTGTAATAATAATAAGAATATTATAAAATTTTATTTTGTTAAAATCAGCACCATAATCTTTATACCTCTAAAACACGTACCGACATCATCTTCACGTTCTGAAGAGAACCCCGTACATCATTAATTGTACGGGGTTCTCTTCAGAACATCTGTCAAAAAATCAAACCAAATGATAAGTTCGCAGAGAACAAACAATAAATCTAGTGAACGAATTAAAAAATTGGCCTGAAATCAAAGTGATGCCATATAAAAAAAATAAATCAGTGTGGAATTTTATAAAATTAATAGGAACATTTTCGGCGACGGGACATTTTCATGTAGTGACGTCACGAGCCCAAATAATGGATTTATTTATTTAAAAATAAAAAAACTGTACATTTCTAAAAATTTTTACAAACATTTTCGTAATCTTAGTAAAAAAAAACTCTATCCACACGATTTTTTCCAAGTCGTTATGAAGTCCATGAAAGTGACCTATTCACCCACAACTGGTATATAAAAATGAGAAACACGTATAGGAGTCTTATTGATGAGACCTGCTTACCTAGTTTTTTTTTATCCTCCGAGGGAAATGTACGGAAAAATTGTTCAATGCTCCTTTTACGAATATTCAGTTCGTGCTTGTTGCTAAAGGCGCATTACTCACGTTACTTACTTCGCGTGATGAAAAGGTTTCAATCAACTAGCAATTAAGTAATAATGGGATTGCATTAAATTGATAATTAACGTTTCAAGCATCTAACCGGATTAGTATTAATTTGTAGGATTGAACATCATTTAACCGACAATCGCGGTACGGTAGATATTGAATTATGTACAAAAATCTTGCCAACATTATTAACAATGTCCAGCATCAACGGCGATAAATTATCCATAATGCCTATAAAGCTAATTAAAGCTTAGTACGTTTAATTCTCCTTGACATGAGTTATACACATTGTACCTTACTAATAAATGTGCTTTAAATTTTACACAACTTTTACACAACCATTTGCAGAATGATCTTGATTTTCTTGTGAAATGGTCGGAACTGAACAACTCTCCCTTCAGCGTCCAGAAATCAAGATTCGTCGTCACATTAACAAGATTCAGACACAGTCCTGTTATCCTTCCACATCAATAAAAATATATTAACACGCAAAAATGAGATTCGAGACCACTAAATGATTTCTATCAAATTCATATATCTGACATTGTCTCCCGCGCCAACAAAATACTTAGATTTGTTCTTCGTAATGCGAGATCATTTACTAACGGAATCGCAATACGGAGAGCATATAGGTATATAATATTACATATATGAAGCAGTATCCTCGAATATTGCTCCATTATTTGGGCTCCATACTGAACAAAACCATATACTAGAAATAGAAAAATTACGAAAGAGGTTTATGCGTTATCTGTATATTAGAGAATATACTCGTACATGCATTCCATGTTATAATATATAACGGGAATTCTCGATTTCAACACTTTAGAAAGCCGTCAAAAATATTTTTAGGTAAACATTTTATTACTATACTTAATCTACATATGCTGAATTGAGAGGTTAACTTATATGCACCTAACAAATAATCGTGGGAGATTTATGCTCCGAAAGCGACGATTTCTGCCTATCACACCTCGTCAATCATCAGGGCGACTCAACCACTTAACGATTCTGCATTGACTATCTACATTTTTAATGTCACTTCAGACAGTTCAGCAATTATCTTTTGACTCGTGTCACAAAATTGTAAAACTGCCCCCATGATCTTTCATACTTACATATACCTGAAAGTAATCTTCTCCGTAATAAATTGGTGCAAAACCGTTTTACGGATAACATGAATACATAAAATAAAATTAAAACATATTTTACTTTACTTTTTTAAAAAGAAAGACCCGGGAATTAAAAAAAAATTCCCGGGTTACGAACAGGGTTGCCAGGTTTTTTCCAAATATATACCGAACGGTGAGCAAAAAAAAAATCAAGGTGAATTTCCCTAGATTTCGGTGGTACCTTGGCAAATCAAAACTCTCGCGTCGGGGGGGAGGGTCGGACTTTGAAACAATGTAAGCAGTCAAATTATTCGAATAATCACATTTACGCAAGTATGTAGTCCCCTGATGTGTAACACTAATCCGCGAAATGGCTCGAAAACAGTGAGCGCGTGCACGAAGCGGCAAAACCGCACAAACTAAGTAGGGATGCTACACAACATCGACTGCCGATTGCGTCAAATCTGACAGTTGAATCGTTTATTAGGGAGAAATATTAATCAGAAAAAAATACCGTACCGCCCATACTCCGGTATTTTTGTCGCACCGAACACGGTGCTAAAATACCGAACGGTTTGGTAGAATACCAAACACCTGGCAACCCTGGTTACGAATAACCTGAAAATATTTAAAAAAAATCTTCTACTACCACCACAGTAAGCGGAAAATGTTACTTGTGTCGTGATGGAAGATTAAGTCAGCCGAGGAATCGAACACGCGACACCCGGGTAGGACCCAAACGCGTTACCAACTCGGCCACTAACCGGTCAAATTAATAAATAAAATTAAAAACACGTTTATCAGTAGGGGGGTTGAGTATAAAGTTAAAAAAATATTTTGTCATTTTATGCCTGGTTGGACGTAGAAAACATTAGAGTGTGAACTTATGAAGTTTCTGCTTTGTTTTCAATAAATTAAAATTAAAAATTACTGAAAAAACGATTCCATGGTGACGCCTTCAACCCCTATGAAAATGTGTGCCTTTCCCGAGGGAACAATTTACTCAATGTTAATGTTTTTGGCACACGGATACGATATGGGTAGGTACTACTGTGAAATAAAAAATAACGACCCCACCATTTTACATATTATATTACGACCGAAAGCCCAAGATTCTTATCGAAATCGGCTTATCTATCTAGCATTGTATTGTTAAACGTTCGGGTTATTTATTCAAACGTTTATCACGTAAACCTATTTACGATAGTTTTCGGAAAAGAGCTTTTAACAGAAAAGTTTTGATAATACTCCAACAAGGCTCCTGGCAACCAACAACCACTCTTTTGACAAAAACAATTCGTCACCGCTGGGTAAAGTTAGAATATTGCCAATATTGGCAATATGAGATGTTGTCTAAAATTGAAAAAATATTCGCCTTTGGATAACATTTTTTTCTCGGTTGTGTCAAACTTAAACAAAATTATGAAAATATGAAACTTTTTTGTGAATTGGTGTTGCGAGTAGAGAAAAAATTGTCATCTCATTTGAAAAATTACCTTCTTTTTTTTTTACATGTGCTCCACACAGGAGGCCCTAAAGAAAATAATTTCCCTCAGGGCCTATGTCATCTTTGAGGATGCTGTGTGGAGGGTTTTTAAGGAAAGGAAGGAGAGGAGAATTCCGGGAAGGAAAAGGGTTTAAGGGGTGGATAGGAATCTGGGGTTCAGTATGTCCTGGTCATCCGCCTCCAAGATCTAGACAAACCTCACCCCCATGAACCCGGGCACCCCTGCTAAATCACCAAACGTAGCGAACCACTTGGGGTGACCTATGGCAGAGGTGTTGGTTATCCAATTAAGGTTCCCGGGGCGGCGGTACCCATTCCCGCCTCCCAAATTGTAAACCTACTCAACATATTTTTCATTTTACCGTCATTTATGTAGCTAAAATGCTGTGCTATTTCGAGTGCACTAGTCTAATAGAGTGGTGACTTAACTTCTCAAAAAATGCACATTGCAATATCACTGAGGGCGTTGCAATGTGAAGTAGGTATGCCAAGAGGGTTCTCAGTGCAACAGAAACATTAAACATAAATATTTGAGTTAATTCCGAGGTAAGGTTTTATTTTATTTTTTTAAATACAGCTTTCACAGCTTTTCAAAAAAAAATAAACTATAATTCATTTAAGGATATTTCTAACAGCCTGAACATAAAACTATTCATATTATTGATATGCATTATCGCTTTGCGGCGGCACATAAAAACCCCCCAAACAAGACCATGTCAAGCGAAATGTGGAAAAAGGAAAAAACGGCCGTAAAGAACAGTTAGCATTATATTTAGCACTCACTTTTCACAAAACCAAAAAGAGGTTTTATAGAGGACATTTCATTTTCCGACACGATGAAAAGGGGTTTCGTTGCTACCCTATCTGAGAATGAAATAATGTATAAGAGGCTTCTAATGCGAGCTTTGATTGGTAATTGGTTTGATGTTAGTGGATTTACTAATGCCATAGTTATACCTCATAATAAATTATGAACCCGTAAAAAAAAACAAAATTGTGCACAATAAATATATATATGTATAATTTATTTATTTTCATTAAAATTTTATTAGTTACAGATATTTGTTTGTTTTTTTGGCTACCACACTAATCTAATGCCCGTGTTGTGGTAGTCGTACATTTAATATTTTAAATACGATTTAATAAATACTATTTTATTAAAACAGATGATTAAACACACTAAACAAAAATTAAGAAATATTTAAAAGTAAGTAAAAAATAAAGAGAAAAAAAATCATATTTTAAAGAAAAGTAGAAATAAAAAAGAAAATTCAAATTTTGAAATATTTAGGTACTAATGATAAAGATAAATTGTTAAGAATTCAAGTGTTCTGTACAAATATAGATGACATTGCTGCAAACCAATCTCAGGATTGAAACCAGAGAGAGAGAGTACAAATATATAAATTAAAACATTTAGGTATATAAATTAAAATTAAAACATAAATAAAATTAAGTGTAAAACTAAGAGAGAAAAAATAATAACATTTCAAAGAAAAATAGAAATAAAAATGGAAATAATAATTTTGGAATGCAAAAATTAATAATTAAAATGTAGTGTTAAGAACTCATGTACTCTTTAAAGTACGCTCGTCCCCTTTCGAAAATCCAATGTTGTACACGTGTTATAAAAAGAGAATTAGAATTATTTGACTTTATGTCAGTACTCAGAGCATTATATATTTTAGGAACGATGAACCAGAATTGTCATTGCGCGAATGAGGTATTAGTTTTTGGGACCACGCAACCCAGGTTTGATGAAAAGCGGTGTATTGTATAATGTATGCCTATGTTGGGTTGTTCTGTGCTGCTAACAAAACAAAATCAAGCTGTTTCGTGTTGATCGCCCTCGATTGCTCAATTATTATACGAACGAACATAATGAATAATTTTGCATCACTAACGCACGTTAAAGCGCAATTACACTTCGCGGTGAAATGGGGAAACGGGAAATGGGGGTCATATAAATTTTCAATTCACTCCATAAAAGGAAAAACTGTGTTTCCTAATAATTAGGAAATGCATTACTGATTCTTCGTGAATGAAAGGAAACCACGATAAATCATAAAGATATAACATGACATTTTTCGCAAAGCATTGTATATCGATTGTCGTCATCAAATCCAAACTCCGCTGAATAAAAAAAACTCCTTATTCACCCTCTCGTATCGTATGTTAACTATCATTAGAGCAATCTTCTTGTCATGATGATTACCGGGAAGAATAATGTGGTGAATTCTCGTTGCCTTCCACGTGGCAGTCCTAATACAAATCATTATTACCACAATTGTACAACTTTGCACGGGATTCCAACTTCGACATCCGTACCCAGCGTAATAATTCATACAACCATGACAAAGAAACCAAATTCCTAACATAATCTTGTGATTTATATTTAGAAAAATAAACCCCGCAACTTCAAAAACGTGCCAAAATTTATAAATGAAATGCAGATTACCACAAGTATACAAAAAGGCTTTCGGTATTTCGAGTCTATTTTATCAACTCGAATCCTGGTTAGTTCAGTCCAAAAGCGTATTCCGAAGTAGAGGAGTAACCACCCACAGCCAAATTCAGCCACGGGCGATACCATAATAAGAAAACGAGCTTACTTCCAGGGGATACATTTGAATTTCACGTTCGGGGATTCTTGTTTGCGATAAATATTTTTTTACATTAAGGTTCTCGGTCATTACTATTAAAGATAATATCAATTTATTTTTTCCAACATGTAAGGCTTTTCAATACAAATTATCAATCATAATATACGAGATGAGAGGATAAGACTTTAAAAAACCGTTCGTGATTGCACGTGATATAAAGTGTTTCCGCGGACAAAAGGGTGTTTGTGATCGATGCCATTCACTTTAGTGTAGTAAATTTGATGGACCTTTCTTACATGAAAGGATTCTCACAATGACCAAAATAATACCGCGTCACGAAAACAAAATAGATTCATTTTTCAATGCCCCACCAAAATTCACTGAAAATTACTGCTTCTACCAAGAGCACGTTTTAGAAGTGTTTTACTTAGCGTTTTTAATGCTGGTGGATTGTGCTGTCCACTTAAGCTCCTAAATGAGACATTAAAATGCCTGTCTTGAGATTTTTCGTAATCAAGGACTATAAAGGTTACGGAGGGAGGCCGCGGAATAGTTAATCACTAAGTAGCGATAGCTCTTTGGACAGAAACGCTCACCGGAAGCAGACTGGATTACTTTTCCGAAAAGTTTAATGCGGAGTTTCATCGCTTAACGTTTAAGAAGATAAAAATAACATCCATCATATTGTAGGAAAATGCGCGCAGAAATTTTGTCAAATTTACACATTAAATTATTCGGTAGCGCCAGTAAAACTGAAATGCTAATGCAGTACCTATTTGCATTAGCATTTCATTTTTTGACGTATTAATTTAAAAAGTGCACACCCAAATCTAAAAGCCTCGAAATGGGGGAAAAAAATTGACGATCTCGGTAGAGTAGTTTTCAGCGCATTTGTCGTTGAGTCGGGATATGAAGTATGATTTTTTTATTCAAATATTTCACAAAATAACCTTACTCCTCCTCTACTTATAAAATGAGACTTGCGAGATAAACCAGAATCTCGTGCGTAAACCTTTCTATACGCAAAAGTTGGCGTTTAGATTGGCGCCATCAAATCTTTACAAACCCAGCTTTATGCTTGAGTTTCGAAGTTTAAATTAAAATTACAGTTATCCTTCTGGTAATAAGATAATAATAGTATGTAAGACATCTTCCAATACGCAGAACAAAGTTATTGCTCTAGCAAGTTGCTACGAGATATTAAAAGTTTAAAATAATTACAATATAAAAGTTTCGATTTATCCATGGAAAATCGGCCATAGGTCACATTATTTTAGCAAAATATTTAAAACATTCAAGCAAAAATAAATCTTAGTTCGGTTCGTGTAACTTGAATAATACGCGAAGGCTGAATGTTGGAAAGGTTCCAAAAGTTAAATTACGAAAATTACATTAGAGGAAGACATGCAACTGTTATTCTACTAAACTTGCAGCATCTTTGGGAATTCGGGGCATGAGTCGTGGTTTTTCGAGAGTATTTACTTTTTAAAAATAAAATAGGCAGAAATGAAATACAAAAATTAAATTTCATGAAGATGAAATATAAAATACGTTGTGTTGGTCAGCTATACAAAATCTGATTTTTTATACATACAAGTAGCACAAGAAACACGAAAACTAACGTTATTTCTCCAAAAATCAATTGAGTAAAACAATTTATAGAATGTTACGAAATTCAATTAAAAAATTGTCGGAAAAAATGGTAATGTGAAAAAAACTTTTTGTACCGATCCGTTTTTGTCTCTGATATTCCATGTACTTTGTACTTTTCAGATTCCATAATCGTTGTTTGAATTTTTTTCTATTTATTATTTACTCTTATTTTATATCTTATGTACCTATATGATTTAAAATAATAGTACGTGCACAGCTCCTAAATTTTAAAAATAATAGATTGTTAATAAGAACCTGTTTACAAAACTTTATCTAGCAGTTTAGCGGGGCTTCGGGGGATCCCGGTTTAAATCCCGGCGTGCGAAAGTAATTTTTATTCGCTTGGTTTGTGTTTTAACAATTTAATGATTAAAAATAATACAAGGCATATTGGCCGCACGTTACAGAGTGGAAGATACTCTCAATATCTCCCTGGTGTAAGAGACTACGATTCAGAATTAAAATGTTGCTTGAAATGGCTTTAGCCGTTTTTGGTGTCTAGATCTGGACAAACAGGTACTCCCCACCTTTCCCTCCCCACTTATCTTCAGCCTCACAACATACCTCAATTGGGGATGCCATGGTCTCACCGGCTCCAGGCGCAGTAGGGATTCTAGCGCGACATTGACGTAAAACAACAACAAAAAAATTCAAACGTGTTGCTTGATTAATTGCTGTTTTGAATTTTTCTACACAATAAGATTTAGTTTTCAACTGGCATTATCTCAAATCTTCTCCGAAGCTAAACAAATCTTTGTCCTGCTCGTTAGAGCAAGTATTGGAAAGATGGAATCCTTACTCTGTAACATTATTAGTATACCGCACAAGAATCCCAACTGCTCCCATCTGAAGCCAGTGAGACTATGGCACCCCCAAATTAGGGCATGAAGCTGAAGGTAGTGGGGAGGGGTAGGAGATGGGAAAGAGATGGGAAAGTACCTGGCTATTCAGACCCTGTCACCAAACACGGCTAAAGCCAATAAGTAAAGTTTCAATTCTGAATGGTGATCTTACACCAGGGCGATACTGAGAATATCTTCCGCTGTAGAAAGAGCCGCAAATACACCACATAATATAATGTTAAATTAATCATTCGTGAAATAGAGCACATTAATTAAATTATTTTTAAAAATCCATTTGTGCATGCCGGTATTTTTTTCTTTGTTTTACAGTTTTTTAGAGAAAAATGTGTCCTTACTGGGGTACCCCGTTCTAAGGACACATTCTACAAGTTTTGTTGTTTGAAATATAAATAAATACCTATGTTAGAATATTACAGAGAAAAATTATAAAGTTAAATCTAAAGAAAGTACAATACAAGCACTAATCTTTGTTAGGTTGCAAAATTGTATCTATATTCTTCCTTCTCATTTCCATAATCCATATCTTTATGCTTCTTTTGAAGTCGGTTATTTTTTTAATAGTTTTTATTGCAAGAGCGAGTAAATTAAATAATTTTATAGAGAAGTATTGCATATTTCTTTCTTCAAAAGTCGTTTTAGTTGTAGGTTGGTGGAATGTTTGTTGTAATGTAGATCTTGTGAATCAGCCCGGGTTTGTGTAAAGTTATCCTTGTTTTTGAATGTGTATATTAGAATATCTTTTGTATATAATTGTTTCAATAACATTAAAATCAGCACTTTAAAAACATAGTCTGTAGGGGTTCTGATGGGGACTCTTAAGTATAATTTTCAAAATTGCCCTTTGTGCTATGAGGACTGCTTTTATAGTGGAATCGCATGAGCTTCCCCATCCGATAAGACCATATTGTAGATGAGCATTTGAACCCGCGACCTTGGGATTGCTAGTCGAGACCCTTACCCCTCTACCACGGAGACCGTCAATCATACCATTCATTAAGATCTTCAATAACCCGAATAAAATAATTCGAATGGGGCAACAGTTTGGGCAACACAAATATTAAATGTTTTGCTAGGCCCTCTATTTTTTTTAATCTAAGATAACGCGTAAGTAATGCTCCGTAGGTAAAGAATGTAAAATTCGAGTGAGCCTCATAATCTGGTGGGCAAGGAGATCCTGAGTCCTGGGGCGTGTGGTGGGAGGTGGGAGATACAGGGGCGGGGGGGGGGCGCAGGATACACGTGGAGGGGAAACAGAGGTCTGCATTGCGGCATGGCCAGACCTCCGAGAGGGTGACCACATTAGGAGTTTTTTCTAATATTGTTAGAATGCAAGCTTAGGTCCGAGCAGATCTCTAAACTTAGTCAGCTAATTATTCGGATGATATATAAATCTGCGAGTATTCAATAACACATCCAGGTGTGTAGAAGTGCCAAACATGCACAATTATACTTCAACAATATATTTGCAGTCCCCGCGAATACTAGGAATATCTTTCTATGACTGGGGGTTAGTAGCTCTAAAACATCCGACAATAAAATTGCACTATTGATCTTAATTTATTTTTCAGTGCCAATTTATTTTTCAATGTCATTAAACCTTAATGTTAGCACCAACTCCACGATGTTATCGATGATCAGAAACGATCAGTTCTCCTATACTAGGGGTTAGTAACTCTAAAACATTCGTCAATTTCTCTATTGATCCTAATGAATTAAACATGTATTTTTCCATGCCAACAATTAAACCCTGGTGTTAGCATCAACTCCATCACCTTATCGAAGATCAGAAATGCACCATTTCCCTCCAGGCTAATAGTTTTCACCAATCAGTGAGTGTGAAATTGAACCCATTTTTCCGACGATTACTACTAATTCCGCCGGTAGTGATGAGTTTAATATGGCCGCGATTATAAAAATTATGGTATCTTTTATCAGTCACCATTTAGTATGTAACTAGCTGTTTACCGACCAACACAAAAAAATACTTTATTATCATCCCCTACCATAAATTTTTTTCACAATAACTTTTGTTATTGCCAATTTGAACCAATGTAATATCAGCGTCATCAGAAATTAAAACAAACGATAAAATATCAGTTTAAAAGATTATAATTTATAACTCACGAAATTACGTTTGAGATAAATGGAGATAAAAATTCCCTCTGAAATATCCGATAAAATTAAAATAATTCAATATTCCGCGAATAAAAAGTCGCAAATAAAAGGATCGAAAGTTATTCTTTCAATTTCCGGATTTGCTACTATACAAGCGCCTAACATATTGATGTTAGGCGCTTAACATATTGATATATAGTAGCAATATTGCTTAGCTTGTATTGTATAGTAGTATAGTAGCAAATAATATTGATGTACAAATTAGTATTACCAAATGGTCATCTACTTGGAATACTACGACCCTTATGCACCTATACAACAGATTACAGCACATATATAAATACAGTATTATTATTAGAGATGCCCCGAATAGTGATTTTGCCGAATACCGAATATTCGGCTAGGCTCTCGGCCTAAGTACCGAATATTCGGCGACACTTAGTACATTTCGCAAACAGTTTCTGATGTAAAAATCAATTACATTTCGCAAATGAAATTGATTTTTACATGAAAACTGATCGCTTAGACCTAGAACCCTTACAAGTGGTTGTCATCAAACGCAAAACGGTATCCAAAGCCTAGCAGAATTAGCTAAGATTTATTTATCCCGGTCGCAATGTATATAGGGAGCGGCTACTTTCGGAAGCAGGTATAATTTACGAGGAAAATCGCAATCGTTTGCTATTAAGAAATGCTGAAAAAAATGTTGTCATTCTTCATAGCTTACCACTGATAGATGATTAAATATGCAGATTTTTTGTCAAAATCAAATTTTGTGAGTAATATTTTATTTATTATACTTTTTTTAATTGATTTAGTATTCAGTGTTCGGCCGAATAGTTTGCAATATTCGGCCGAATAGTAAAAAAAGTAGTCGAATAGGGCGAATACCGAATAGTAGCCGAATATTCGTGGCATCTCTAATTATTATTAAGAAATGGTCTGTTATGAACAGTTACAAAGTCAGGTATACACATTACCAAAAGTTAAGAAAGTAATAATAATATAATGGAAGCCCTATAATATATTCCCACAAAGGGGTATGAGTATATAGGATATAAATATATGCGCGTGTTAGGTCCGACAGCGGGCTGCCCAGGCCCAGTGATAACGTCCCAGAGGTACTCCTTTACACAGCTAGTTTGGCTTATGCGATTCTTGGCCGGAATATACATAGATTAGAAAATGCAGATAAACGGTTAGTGTTTGAATGCATTATCGTAAATCCATTATCTTATATGAAAATGCTATACAATGTAAAAACATATTGATACTTTAATTTTCACCAATCTTACAAAGATTTGGGAAGCAGAAAAAAAAAGTATTTGATTTATAACTTAATGAGTAAAATCTCAAACGGTAATGTTTAATCATTGAAACATATTAGCGACTCTCAAATGAAAACTTGAAACAAAAAAATATATTAGTAAGTTAAAAATATAGTCGCATATAGAAAATTAACCCAGGACCTTAGTCGGTGCTCTGCTCTAGATGCGACCGACTCTTTTTCTGATTTTTCGGTTTCCAATTTCCGTCCCAAATATTGTCTACAAAGACTAAAAATAAGTCATTTATTTAAGTAATTTTTCTTTTAAGAATTCTCATTTCCTCAAATTCTTGCAATATTCGAATTATCAATAGTAATTGAAATATTTATCAATAATGTTAACAATTAAAATCCTGTCAAATGTTCTGTTACTTTTCTTACGGATTCGTATTCCCCCAAATTTATTTGCAATATCCGAATTGTTGATATATTTGTATCGCAGTAATTGAAAACTTAATGTTCTCTTTTACGCACAGACTTGACAAATCCCAAGTGTGTCAAAATGTCAAAGCTTTGAAATGCTGAGATTGCTTTTATAAATTTTTTAAGTCTGTTGAAAACCCAAGATACAAGTCGGTAGTCGTAATTTGGTTGTAATATCATTCACGGTTTAAACTTAAAATAGCCTAATAACATTTAAAAAAAATCTAAATTCAGACAAACGAATTTGTTGTCTTACCTTTTGTAATGTAGAGTAAAGGTAGGTCGAGGAAAGGGAAGACATAACACCTTTAAATAAACATGTTTATTTCAAAAGAAACACAAAGTGGAGTAGTACTACTGTTCTCTGCATGCTGCAAATTTTAATTAATGAAGATGTCTAATTTTAATGATATCATAGGTGTTCGTTAGAATAATTGCATGGACGGTGTATTAAATAAGAATAACATTTGTCTCGATCCGCTTCACCAGTGGTTTTCAAAGTGGGAGTCGCTAGACATCAAGAATTAAAATAAGATTTTTTCAAACTTTTTTACCTTAGAAACAAACAATGGTTATAATTTTACAGAAGTAGGTCACTAACAGAAATAAAAATTGTACGCAAGTAATACAAATTTGTCGAACATTGGTTCAATCTTCGAGACCCAGAGCATTAGGTCATTTTTATATTTTAGTTTCTTTCTATATTTCGTTTTCATCGCAACGATATTTATAAGGGCACGCCATTTAACACAGAGATGAGCAACCAGCGGCCTGCAAACTCATTTATAATAATAATACCAAAAATAAGCTTTAAGTTGTTACACATTTTTACGTGATATTTAATTTGATAATATTGACAAAAAGGTCACTGCCCAGCTTTACATTTCAGACCCGGAATGCTGCTGGTTTTCAGCAGTGTCTCGAGCGGGATCGGGCTTTGATCAAATAAAATATCAAAAAAATCTTCGGTTATGTTTAGCAAAGGGTTTTGCGGTAAACCATAGTCTTTCTTCAAAGTTTTCAATCAGCCGTTCAAAATTTTTTTATTTTTTTACTTGTTCTTAAAAAGGTTGAATTTGGTGGTTACCTAATATAGGTTAATTTTTTACCTTAATTGCAGAAAGAATTTGCGCAGCGCTTTTTTGTTGAGATCTATGTTTAATGCAATTTAAAGGATTCCGTTTTATAAAATACCAAAAAAAATATATACAAAATATTATACTTTCCGAACGATAATAAATCAACAGACCGTGTTGACCGTGAATATAGTATAATTTTTGCCTACGGTAATTATTCTCTCTTTCCGCGTCAAACTTTATTTTTACATAGGCGCTTTATTTGATAGTTTTATTAAAAATACCATTGTATAAAATTCAAATAGGTTGGCGAGACTGCCGCGCCGACTGCAAAGTTAACCACGTCAAATACACCCTATCACCTAAGGCCCGCGAACAAAAGGAAAATTGTTAAATTGGTCTTCCGGCTAAAAAGGTTGATCACCACTGATTTAACACATAAAAAAGACTGGAGGGTCGCAAGGTGGTGACATTTTTTTTATTACTAAAAGGGGGTCGCGCCTTTAAAAAGTTTGAAAATCGCTGTGCTACGCGACACACGTGAAACAGCGTGCTAATTAGAATTAAGAGTGGAACAATACCGACACCAGACAGCTGGAATGTAAACCGTATGCTGAATATGAACTATGTAGTAGTAGAAATGCATGACTATACGAGTATGTATATAACTTTTACTAATACATAAACTTCGTGATGCCTTCATAGGTTGGATGTCAACCAATTAATCTTAAGTATTTTCGTACAAAAATATTCGAGGAAAAATCAAAACATTTAGCGACACGTCCACAAAACTTCATTATTATGAAAAGTAAAGTTTATTTTAGTTCTCCGATGGGAATTGAAACCTCAATATCCTGATCGCAAATCAAACTCCCGACTTTCCGACGATTCCGGTAAACCACAAAGGTCCCATAACGATAACCGTACAACATTCGTTCAATTTCCTTGTTTTATTTTTAATCTGGAACAGGACAATCTCGTAAAGATCTAAGCTTTCTTGTTACATATATTTCTTTAAAATAAGTGAACTGTTCCAGCAACGATTTAATATAAATTTCAAAAAGGCTGTTCTGAAATAAATAATTTGAGCTGTAAGCGAAGAGATGCTTTCTTTCTTTTACTTCGTGTTCTTTGTTTTCACAGCGTTCGGTTTCCCACTTCGTAGTTCATCCGCATTCTTCATACAACATTCGCTAGTCACAGTCTACTTGCGCTGTTCAGTCAGGAGGAGCCAATCAACATTGCATGAGAAAGCTCCCGGCGTATCATTCTAAGCACTCACTCATGAACGCAGCATTTAAGCGCTAGAAAAACATTTGGAAATTGCTGTTTTTTTAACTTCTACATCCAACGCATTCAATTATTGACTTTTGAGAACGAAGGCATGCAACGCTCGCGCAGTAATTAAGACATCAATGTAAGTGCATTCTATAAAACTGACAACGAAAAAGAAAATTTGCTCATGATCTTCTCGTGAACGTTGTAATAAAAAAAACATGTCGCGAAAAGATCAGATCAAATTTATGGGTGAATAGAAAAATAAGAAAGATAACTAATTACCTAGATTAAACACAAATATGTAATAACTTTATTAGTAAAAACCTTAGGTAAAATAATTTAGGTAAAATAGATAATAAATAAATAAATAATAATAAATAAATTTCCTTAGGTAAAATAATTTTGAATTGAAAAGGAACCACAGCGAAACCGATGAGTTTTTTTTAATGAAGGTTAAACTTTACTGAAATTTTATAGATACGATGAAAAGTTATAGTTTGAAATCACGGCAAAAACGTACTACAACTTACACAAAACCATCGTACGTACAAGACTTGTCCGATGCACTTAAATTAAAATTAACGGTGGGTAAAATCAAGATACCCAATTCGAAATCACTATCGATAATGGGTTGTTTTCGCACGATTTTTGCGCTAGGTTCCATCTTCGAAAGACGGTCCCATTAGATTGGGAGAATTGTCAAATCTCGTACGAGACGATTTAAAGTTTTCGTCCTAATAACATATTCTTGTGTTCCAATGTGTAATAACAGGGTCGGACACGTGTTTCCAAATTATAAAGATATGAAGGCGAAATAATGAATTAATTCCATCAAACTTTTTAATTGGATATCCTTAGATGAATTAAGTAACCATTCGTCCTGTAAAGTCTGTAATTCTCATTTTTCTCAAAATTGAGTCCCCAATATAAATAATAATTATAATAAAATAAAACACTTAATTTTAATTAATTTACTATCGACCGGTTTCGCTTTGTGCAAACATCATCAGGGTACAAATGAATACTGATCAGTATTAATTTATACCCTGCAAAGAGCAAAGCGAAACCGGTTGGTAAATAAATTAATTAATACTCGTGGTTTTACACAAAATAAGTGTTATATTTTTATTAAATATTTCAACCACAAAGTGATTGCTTTCCACTACAGGATACTTTTAAATCAGTACAAAGGAAATGGGAAAAACCGACAGACAATAAAATTATGGAGACTAAAAGAATTATACTAATGTATCGAAAGGGACTTGTATTGCATTGACTGGGAAATTTTTAATGGCATATTGGAAAAAGACTTAATATTGGGCTATTAGATACATCTAATTGATTATCATCTATTGGTTTTTATATGCATATTGTTCGTCGGTTTTACCATTTCCTTTGTACTTATGTAAATGTATCCTCACCGTGTGTTATATTTTTATCTTGTTGTCTCCCTCTGTATTGATATATAAGCACACTGTATTCCTTGTTTCGCATAATTTTTTTTACCCTGATGATGCTTGAGCAATCCGAAACCAGTCGGTAGATAATTCGAGTTTTTCGATTGAGTTTCGCTCTTCATCTTTTTCTGTTTCCAGATTTTCGATCGAGTTTCGCTAATACTGTTTTCATTCAATTAAATATTATAATTTGAGATTTTACTCACAAAGTAAAAAATTTAAAATAAAATATTCATCCTAGACTTGCAGAAAAGTCAATAGATGTCGCGTATTAAAAATAAAATGGTTAAAAATTTATCCAGACACTATCTAGATAGCATTTAGTTCGAGTTGAATCTTGCAATCATATATAGATAGCAGCCAATAATATGTGTGTTAAAAAAATGCAGATAATGTTGTAGTTCTTAGTCGAAGTATAATATAGTTAAAAGTGACCGAATTGGATATAGGTTCTGTAGCTCAGTTGATAGAGCACTTGCTATGTAAGCAAACGGTCCTGGGTTCGAGTTCCAGTAGAGCCAATATCTTGTTCTGATTTTCTGTCTCCAGATTTTCGATTGAGTTTCGCTAATATAGTCTTCATTTAATAGGCCACTTGCATGGACGACTTGGAAAAAATCGTGTGGATAGATTTTTTTACTAAGATTACGAAAATGTTAATAAAATTTTTTAGAAATGTACAGTTTTTTTTATTTTTAAATAAATAAATCCATTATTTGGGCCCGTGACTTCACTATATGAAAATGTCCCATCTCCGAAAGTTCCTATTAATTTTGTAAAATTCCACACTGATTTATTTTTTTTATATGGCAACACTTTGATTTCAGGCGAATTTTTGAATTTGAGATTTGAAGTTCACTAGATTTATTGTTTGTTCTCCGCGAACTTATCATTTGATTTGACTTTTTGACAGATGTTCTGAAGATAACCCCGTACAATTTACGCCATTTTACGCTGTCTGTACGTGTTTTAGAGGTATAATGGTAGTGGTGCTGATTTTAACAAAATCAAATTGTATAATATTCTTATTATTATTATTCTTCTTCTGTCGTATGGTGGGGGGTCAGAGGGGGACATCTAGGTCTGCGAGCCAGTCTAGGGCCTCAGGCGTTGCCCTGTGGACCTCATAAATCCCGCCGGGGAATGAATGGAGCGGGCATTCGTTGACCACATGTTCGGTGGTCTGCACCGCACCGCATTCACACGTCGCCGACTCTTTAAGGCCCCATCTATGCATCATGTGAGCACAACGGCTACGGGAGCACCTTATTCTATTGATGGCAGTCCAGAGTTTGCGAGGCAATGAGAACCCAGGCTGTCTCTCAGTGGGGTCTTGCACGAGATCGGCGTTTTTGACGTTGGCTGATTGCCACTCAAGCTTCCACCTATCTTCTGGGGTGAGAGGTGTTCGAAGGAGTCTTTCTCCTTCCGTCCAGAAGGGTTTTCGAGACTTTAAGCGGCATGCCGGGTGAGAAACGACATCATCGTGCAAGGGTATTTCGCTTTTTTATTATTATAATTTACAAGTACAAGTATATTACATTGGATTTAGTAATATAGACGTTGAACATTATAATGATTTATGATCCATAAGATGGATCAAGGCAAAAAATATTTATGAGATGTAATATTTTTGGTACGCCTCGTTATTTTCCTGTGCCCTTTCTTGAGAAAAATTGTCATTGGGAATGCATCTGTCAATATTTTGTTTCGCCATATTTGTCAGAAATAATTATTTCAGGCATCTGTATTATTTTTACTCTTGTCCATTTTACTTTTGAAACAGAAAACAACAATCAATCGAAATAGTGCGACTAGGCGATGAACAAACGAATAGAAATGACAGTCCATAGTCCCTGGATTGCCATACATATCACACCCAAATTCATGTCAGGTGGACCGCCTTAAAACTGCCCATTAAATTTAAGAATCGATTCATTTATGGGAGTCGTCTTATTATGTAAAAGTATTTCTGAAGAAGGAATTCGTAGTTCTTTCTTATCTCGTTTGTGACCGATAGGTTAAGAAGATCATCAACAATATCGTATTCTATGAAATTGGAAAAAGTAATTTGATCACGTAGTGACACAATCGGCAAAACGGTAAGTTTAAATACCTATTTACGTAATACATCTGGTAAATTTTAAAGCACGACGATTTACTATCATATCATACATATATATTATTAAAATTATTTTTTTAACAAAAGATAGATTCTCACATACAAATGCATTATTTTAATATAAACCAGTTCACTAGGCTGAGCCTATTCTGAGGTTAATTACACCAAATGATGCATGATACTTCGTTACGTTTAGATTTTAACGGTTTATTCCAACGAAGGTGGGTAGGTACTCGTAGCATGAGAATTACTCAATAAAAATGACACTCCGAAAGTACAATAAAATACGTTGATGTATTTACGTTGTGACATGCATCATAAGATGAATAATAAAAATTAATAAAAATTCATGCTGTTTGAGAAAATGATGTCGTTTCATTTTTAGATGTAGACGTACCTCTAAATGATTTCTTCATTGATTTGAAAATTTTCCAGCCTATAAACACTAGTTCGGGAGAAAGTGTCTACGCAGGAATGAGAAAGTCTCATTATAAATTCGATACAGTTTGTGTATGGATCTTTATTCCTATTAACCTAATGGGACGAATAATTAAGATAATGGGACGAACCTCATCGGTAGCCAATTTCTGAACTGCCAATTTCTCCATCGAAATACTAATTATGTACTTGAAGCGGGGGCAAATGAAGCAGTTTTTCAAAATTCAAAATACAGCTTCATCTTTAAAACATCTATAAAAACACTATATAAAAGATTCTAGAATTAAAAGAAGAAATGATAACTGAATCACGGTTGCTTGTAATGTGTATTGATAATCGCGAATATTTTTGCCGCCCGCACACCCACCCCACAGGGTCCCACGTGTTTAGCACGTACAATGTTCGTCGCACATACAACGTCCGACAATTACATTTCTAACACGTTCCACGCATTTAAAACATTTCGAATTGCTGTTCCGGTATGTTGAGGGTACCTCGAACCTTTTTAGTGGCTATTACAGGAGTGTGCCGTTAATTAATAATATTGTAAGTGCCCTGTAGGCGTGATATATTGTTAATTATTAGATAGACGAATAAGCATTTTAACTAACCATCATGCCGTTTCCCCGCAGGGGTAGGTTCATACGTCGTCTCATGCATGTTCTTCTATTATTCTGACTATTGACATGGCACCACTCAAGTATCTGATTCACTTGGAAGTGCCATGTCTTCCTCGGGCATTCCCGAATTCTTTTGCCATTCAAATTAGCATATATTCATATATTCTCCTTACACTCCTTTCCTCGTTCATTCACTATACATGCCCAAATCGTCCGAGAGTCCCTTTCTTAATTTTATTCATTAAGTTTACATTCTTTGTGGATCTCAACGTTTCTCACACGATTATACATGGTTTTACCACACGTATGCTTCAGGGATTTCATTCTACAGCATTTAGTCTACTTTAATTCTTCCTTTGCCAAATCCATTGTGGACGGCTAGCTTCGCGACAGTTTTTTTGTTGGCGCCAACGGGGTTCAGTACTCCAGTAATTAATTGCAATCACCCTTATTTCAATATCTCTATTAGAGATGGGAAGCCATCTCTCGTAAACATACTTTCCAAATACACTAACTCATCCACCTGCTCCAAGTATTCATCATTCACAACTATGTTGTACAACAAGTTTTCGTACTCTCTTTCAAATACCATGACTTTAGGCTTACTTACATTCATCATTAACTCATTCTTCATACACACTTCGTTCATCCTAGACACGGTAGACTGAAGTTCTTCCATACTGTTAGAAATCAGCACCGCATCATAAGCATACAACACGCAACATTTTACAAGTACCTTATTTCCCAGTTTTTTTTTTTTTTTTTTTACAGTGAATACCGCACAAGAATCTCAACTGCTCCCGTCTGGAGCCAGTGAGACTATGGCATCCCCAATTTGGGTATGTTGTGAGGCTGAAGGTAGTGGGGAGGGGAAGGAGGTGGAGAAGAGGAAGGTTGGGAAGTACCTGGCTATTCAGATCTGGTCACTAAACACGGCTAAAGCCATTTTCAAGCAACGTTTCAATTCTGAATGGTGGTCTTACACCAGGGCGATACTAATAATATCTTCCACTCTGGAACATGCCGCAAATATACTATATATTATTTTAAATGAATTAATTGTGAAATAACACAAATTAATCAAATAAAATGTATTTGCGCATGCCGGGTTCGAACCCGCGACCTCCGGAATGTGATTCAAGAGTCTTAGCCACTGGACTACGGAGGTCGTCGTCGAGTTGGAAGTAAATGACGTAATATGTTTTGAAAGATCGTTATTTATTGCGAAAAAACACTTGCTATGTATTTGACAGATTTATAAACATTGTAAACATCCCGAGAAAAGGAGAGTTGTTAAAAAAAATTGTTTTCTCCTTTCAAAATTAATGAAAAAATTAGATTTTCATAATGCGTTAATTTTCGTTAACAACAAAATATTTGAGAATATAATATACCCCTACACAATATGGGAAAACAAGTAGACATGAAGACAATGAGACAGGAGATAGGAGCAAGTCAGGCTCTTAAGCTTTCGACAGCTTTTCATGCTTTGTATCCGAGTGAATTCAAATAGAGTATTATTAATCATCGAATGTTTTGTTAAAAATAATAAACAAATTTTTAAGGAAAGCTCTTTATTAATTTCCATTGAAGGCTATAAAAGTACACCTATTCGGTACATAAATTAAATGTACGTGTAATTAGTTCATTGAGCTTAAACAGTACTAAACAAGTCAAATTGTTGAAATTCAATGCCGTGTTTATATTTGACATGCTCCTGAGGGTTGATTAAAATAAAATAAAAATTACATTTAAACTTATATTATGATGAAAGGTGCCAAAATTAGAGCATTGAGAGTATGATTTATAAAAACGTTGAACACAAAATAAATTAATACCTACTTAAATTACTACGACTTTTCACTCAGTAGGTCGCTTGCAAATGTGAGTTAAGATTAGTTTACGTAAAGGTTAATAATAATTATTATATCAAAAATCAGAATTTTTATGTTTTCTGATTTTTTATTGAGTTTCGCTGACGTGGTCTTTATTTAATTAAAGGAGGAGTTAAAGGAGGAGGTCCTGGGTTCAAGTCCCAGATGTGCCAATATCTTCTTATGGTTTTTTGTTTTTTTTTTATAGTGATATCTTACAAGAGTCTCAGCTGCTCCCGTCTTTTTTTTGACATGATCTCCACACAGGAGGCCCTGAGGAAAATAATTTCCCTCAGGACCCATGTCATCTTTGAGGATGCTGTGTGGAAGGTTTTTTTAGGGAAAGGAAGGAGAGGAGAGTTCTGGGAAGGAAAAGGGTTTAAGGGGTGAGTAGGAATCTGGGGTTCAGTGTGTCCTGGTCATCCGCCTCCAAGATCTATACAAACCTCACCCCATGAACCCGGGCACCCCTGCTAAATCACCAAACGTAGCGAACCACTTGGGGTGACCTATCAAATAAAGGTTCCCGGGGCGGCGGTACCCATTCCCGCCTCCCAAATTGTGAGGTCAGTCAATCTGGAGCCAGTGAGACTATGGCATCCCTAATTGGGGTATGTTGTGAGGCTGAAGGTTATGGGGAGGGGAAGGAGATAGGGAAGAGGAAGGTGGGGAAGTACCTGGGTTTTCAGATTTTTCAGATTTTGTTACCAGATTTTCGATAGAGTTTCGCTAATATTGTCTTCCTCTAATTAAATAAATAATTTTTCGCTTTTAAATTAAGTTTAAAATCACGTTTTAAACATATTTTTTATTGAAAATAGTTATGTAAAGCAAGTTAATCTAAAATGACACCACATCATAATTTTTCAATTATTAAATAAGAAATTCACTGGTTTATTGATTTTACTATAGTTTCTGTTGACAACGTTGCTAAAAGCCATGCATAAATTATTATTGAAGTTAATTTTATACCGCATTTAGAAAAAGCCCATTAATATATTAAAATCTCAGAAATACAATTAGCAGCGGTAAATTTAATGATCTTACGTGTTACAATGCGTTCACTGTACCGTTCCATATAAATCAAGATGAACGGGAGAGGAAGAAAGTCTCTAATAAATAAATAAAAACATCGGACGTAAGAAACGAGACTAAGATAACTACACCCTACTGAGCACTTGCTTCCACATTTCAAATAATAAAAATCCGATAAGTAAATCAAATCGAAGACAATAGAGTTTATTTTAGCTCAAGATAGGAAAAGAATAAACGGAAATGTTGAATAAGAAGATCTTAACCCGTCTAATCACAGGAGACCCAAGTTGTCCCAAAACATCATATGCCGTTATAATAACAGGAGACCCAGATTGTCCCAGAGCGACAGTGCATTATTAAAAGTTAGATATCTCTCTTCCTGTCATGCGAATATTTGTGATTTCTTTTATGTTAGAAACGGAATGAAATAATGCTTCTCGTTGTCTCAGAATTATATGAGCTAGGTTTTTCAGATATTTTACCAACCCGATCAAAAGTGACGGTTTAATTTTTCGCCAATTTGTGACGTATCACACATTTAATTTTAAAATAAAATTGTATGAAAGTGATAAAAAGTGAGGTGACAGTTTTATTGCAAAATTTTATTTAGAAAAGGAATCTGTATTTTAAATTTAAAGTTTATTCTATTTTAATTACTTTAATTCGAATATTCGCAGGTATGCATTTTTTAGCCAATTTAAATTTCCAATATTAAAATTTTAATATTTAGAAACAAAAATGTTGATTTCTAATAAACACACCGGAAAGATTATTTTATCTAGATTTTAGATCAATTTTTGTTTTTGCAAAAGCATTAAAAAAAACAATAAATAGGAACATTTAAAATGCATGGGAAGAACCAGGAATTTTGCGCGAAAACCTTGATAGGCAAAATAGGACAGAAAATTATTTTCTTATTATTCGAAGGGTTAAGGTAAAAAGATATTGAATGTCCGTAAACCATTATTTCGAGATAGTCGAAGTCGACAATTTGAATCTCTTTGAAGAAATTGATCTTGACGCGGGGAAATATAAAAATTTCTATGCAGCGGAATGAGAAAAAAATACAGTTTTTATATGCTACTAATTTAAGTTTTCCTTCGTAAAGTGTTCGTATTTTTTTAAAAGTGAAAATAAGTAAATAAAACAACGAGATGAACTACTTTTTTATTAAATATCTAGTTTATACGTTCACTTGAATATAGACGAAGAATAAGCAACTTTTGTTTATTTTTTAAATTGTAATTAGGAGCTCGACTGTAGCCTAGTAAACATAAGAGTATCTTCTCGACACAAAGGGCATACATAAGGATCTATTTCATTGACACTGTTCACAAACAGATGTAGAGAACACGCCAATTCCTCGCCTAGATAGTTAAGCAAACGAATATACAAATACGAGGGTTGGCTGAAAAATAATGCACACACGCTTGTACAGCGCGAACAAAATGACCTTCAGAAGCGCGCCAGGTGGAATATGAAAATGACATTCCTCCTCTATACGTACGCTCAAGTTTAAGGTAGTTGAATTCATCCAGTGTTTTTTTTAGAAGCGGAAATATGGAGACGTGTTTTAGTGTTATGTCAACGCAAGGTAAACAGCGTGCTGTTATCGAATTTTTATTGCTGCAAAAGTGAACTGAGATTCATGAGTCGTTTCAATGATGTTTCTGGTGACGATGCTGTTGATAGGTCTACTGTAAATCGATGGGTAGTAAAATTTCATAAATGTGAGCCTGGTTGTTGATGAAACACACAAGCGGACGTCCGATCATTGATACAGATGACAAACAATCCAAGCTCGTTCACAATTTGATTAAAAATGACCGGTGAATCACTCAAAAGTGTATCACAAACCATTTTGGAATATCCAAGGAATGTGTCGGCTTCATTGATGAAACAATTGGGATACCGAAAATCTGTGGACGATGGGTACCACGCTGTTTCACAGACGAGAACAAACAGCGTCGATTAGAGCCACTGCAAAACTTGAAGTTTGAACCGATTCCACACACTTCTCCCTCCCCCGATCTTTCGCCTTGCGATTTTATTTTTTTTCCTCTACTCAAGGGAGACTTCAAGGGTAATCATTACACCTCGGACAATGAAGTGAAGACAGCTGTCAAGTCCTGGATTCGAAAAATGTCAGAAGAATTTTTCAGTTAGGTACGTAATGAAAATGCGGTAGCCTTAACGGTAACTGTGTATATGTAACATATGATTTTGAAGCTGAAGAATTGTACTTTATTATACTTACTGCCCTGCCCGATCTTGATTTATTTATTTTTCGTGTTTTACAAGCATGTGTGCATTACTTTTCAGACTACCCTATTAATATCGAAAATTTTAGTACAAAACATTCACAGCCTTACTAAAAAACCTAGTGAAAATTTTATTCAATTGACAAACGGCCGCGGATGTGAAAACATTACTAATTAAAAATTTGTTCATTGAAAGAAATACACGTGGTTTCCACGGCCTGAGAGGGTAGTTTATCTCTGTTTTAACCTTTAATGTCCGAACGATATTTGTATTTTTTCCGTAGTATTTTGAATGTTCTATATATTTCTTATTTTTGAAGGTGTCGTAAAAAAAAATACCATTTATAAAAACTAGATAAAATTACCTTTTAGATTTGTATATTTGAAATACAGTTTAGTTTTCAAAAACTGACATATTTTAAGATTCAAACTCGGAAATAAATGGAAAAAAATTTCTTACCAAAGTTTTTTTGACTAAAACGTAGAGAAATTAAGAAAAAAACAAAATTTCAAAAACACAGTCCTTTTATGTAATAAATTTGGAAGGAAACTATCACCTCACTTTTTCCTCGGGCATACAATAAAAAAATAATAAAAAATTTCAAAGTTTTTTTTATTGCTAAAAAACTAACCTATAAATTATACCGTCTTTTAAATCAGATTTCTTGCATCTCTAAAGACGTTAATTACTTTGATGCATTTACCCACAAATGTATTAGATAATATTATTTAAAAAAAACACCACTGTCATAAAATTATCATAAAATAAAACCTTTAAATGTAAATTTGAATTCTCATGTATCATAAAAAAAAGTTTTTGACACTTCAATTTTCAAAGTACAATTATTGTTTTATAACTTGACTAAAACTTATGAAAAACCACACAACACACGGTAAATATATCAATAATATAAATATAAGAGTAAATTATTCATATTAATAGAAATTAACCATCACATAAGTAATATTGGACACACAGAAAACATTTCGCGCTACCAGCGTCTTTTTCGACCGCGAACACGAATGCGCAGGCGCCGCGCCGCCGCGCAACCTAGCGGTTATGAAGGAAAACAAACAATTTAGTACTTAAATATGCGTGGTTGCCGGATTTACAGTACGTTTTAAGACCAAATCTTATTGGTAATGTTATCGTGTTTTAGTGTATTTTTGTTTTATTCATGTTGCTGCAGCAACACGGGTAATCGGGCGTGCTGTGTTTTTTTTTTAGT
Source organism: Limnephilus marmoratus (assembly GCA_917880885.1). Lineage (NCBI taxonomy): Eukaryota > Metazoa > Arthropoda > Insecta > Trichoptera > Limnephilidae > Limnephilus > Limnephilus marmoratus. The sequence goes on from OU862908.1 coordinate 31,825,118, forward strand.
AAGGCTGTCAATGTTTAAAACGTACAATATATACGTCAAAATATTATTTCTGAAAATGCTTAGCTTACTACATTTTTTTTAAATTTATTGAAATTTTTAAACCATATGAAACCAATGTCTATTTTTATTACTAACCCTTGTAAAAAAAATAAACCATAATATATGCCCAATGTGAAAGCCCTATGGGCGTATAAAAGGGTAATCAATAAATAAATAAATTAGGATATATTATAAAAAAACAAATATAAAGCTTTTTTCCACTTTATATTTGTTTTATTGTAATATATTAATTATAATGAAATTCCACCATGAATTGTCAGTTTCAAAAATAGAAATATTAAATTAATTAGGTATTATTAATCATTCAGGAATGATTATCCAAAAGAGTTAAATGTAGATGCCAACAGTTTTCATCAACGATTTTACACAATATGTTTTTTTTTTAGGTTTTGTGGGATATTTTGCTTTTTCTCAAGATCAAGCTAGTGCTTCGCTTATTTATTATCAACCATGGAAACCTTTTTATTGCTTCATAGGGTTTGTAGATTGATTACAGTATATACCAAAGCTTTGTTGACATAACATTCGCAAGAATTGCTGCCATCATACCAAATATTATTGGCATTATATTACATAAGCAATGTACGGATATAAAACTTGGGACACGGCTTTAAGCTCCAGCCGAAAGGAGTTTGAAATAGTTCGCTTTGTGAAGTGAGGAATTTCCGATTTATGGATCGTTAGGCAAGCCATAAACTTCACAGCTCTTTCATAAATTCACTGAAAGCCTCAGTCCATTTACCGCTGATATTAAGAGGTAATACCACCGGTGAGAAATCTCGACGGTAGGTATTTTCAAATATTATCGTTGTCGCGCAGCGCTCACAAAAGAACTAGCTATAGATGTGTTGGTGAGACCACGTGAGTGTTTGGCTCGAACACCCGCTCGCCCCCTCTGCGTCTCCTGCCTACCTACCGTCTTCCGCGAATCTCATCGCATGCATGTTTCGACTTATTTCGTCGCTAATGAAGTTTTTGACTCGGCGCGGTACCGCTCTCCATACACAGAAAAAAGGGCGCATTATTTTTAAACGCACGAGGTCTCTAAAGGTGCATATGATTTGTAGCTATTCGAAACGTAAAAATAAATAAAATTAGTCTAAACGACCCGAAGTTTAGAAAAAACTATATTTCGTGATTTGGAAAAAATAAAATAATGGTCTTTTGTTTTGTAGCAAACTTACTTTTTATTCAATAACGGCTGTACAAAAAACACAAAACATATTTTGTCCAATATACGTAATCTAGTTGTTAAAAATGTAAACTAACTAACCATCACGCCGTTTCCCCGCAGGGGTAGGCAGAGAGTATGGACCGCCAAACAACTCGATCTTGGCACACACTCCTTGCCTCGTTCACATATAAGTAACTGATTCACTTGGTCGTGCCATGTCTTCCTCGGGCGTTCCCGACTTCTTCTTTCATTCACATTTACGTCATAATTATATTCTCCTTACACTCCTTTACTCGTTCATTCGCTCTACATGCCCAAACCATCTGAGCGTCCCTTTCTTAATCTTACTCATTACGCTTACATCAGCCTTGCATTCTTCGCGGATCTCCACATTTTTCACACGATCGTACATGGTTTTACCACACATACGCCTCAGGGATCTCATTTCTACAGCATACAGTCTACTTTCATCCTTCCTCTGTCAGTTCCATGCCTCACTGCCATACATCAGGGTAGGTACCAGCACTCAATTATGGACGGCTACCTTCGCTTCTTTTGACAGTTTTTTGTTGGCGCCAAAGGCGTTCGTCCTCCATTAATAAAGTTGCCTGCATTTACCCTTCTTTCGATATCTCTGTCAAAACTACCATCTCTCGTAAACATACTTCCCAAGTACACAAACTCACCCACCTGCTCCAAATACTCATCATTCACAACTATGTTGCACATTGTTTTCATACTATCTCTTTCAAATACCATGACTTTAGATTTACTTACATTCATCATCAACTCATTCTTCATACATACTTCGATCATCCTAGACACGAGAGACTGTTAAAAATGTACAAGGGAAAAATAACACGTTTTCTGGATAAAACTAAGATACTAAACAATAATGTACACCAACTGTACTGAATATCCAGGCACTTCCCCACTTTCCTCTTCCTCACTTCCTTCCGCTCCCCATTATCTTCAGCCTCACAACATACCCTAATTGTGGATGCCATAGTCTCACTGGCTCTTGTGCGGTATTCACATAAAAAACAACATTTTTTAACAAAATATAACAAATAAAATATAACGGTTGGATAAAACTGAATGTTAACGTAGTTTAAAGGCAGCGATTACTTAAAATCTTGCTTCGAATCCAAATTTAACATTATATTTATTGAATGTAGTTTGGCGCTATTATAACCTTTTCAAGCATTATAGCCAGCGACAGAAGGAGATACACACATCTTTCCACGTTTTTTTTTTTCATTAGCTCCACATATGGGATCCTTAGGAAAAAAAACCCTCAGGGCCTATGTCATCTTTGGGGACGCTGTGTAGGGGTCCTTACAGGGAAAGGAAGGATAGGAAGTTCTGGGAAGGGAGGTATCTGTCAATGGGTCCAAGGGTGACAGAAGTATGAATCCAACCCTCCCATTAAGGTGCAAGGCAATGGATCGAGAGAGTCCGGGTGGAGAGGTCAAAAGGTCTCCTTCGACCAGTCTCTCCCGATCCGGCCCGCCACGCAGAAGGTGGGCAAATGCAGAGACGTAGCGAATTACATGTGGAGACCTATGGCAGGGGTCTTGGTTATCCAATTCACGGGGCGGCGGAATCCATATCCGCCTCCATGAATACAAAGAACATCCAAGGCCATAATCCTGGTAAATACGCGAAGCACTTTGTAATAATAATAATAATAACATTATATTTATATAGCGCTGTTTTGTGACATTTCACTTCAAGTGAGCTTAACTATAATAAATTTAAAAAATAATCCTACAGTGCTCCTTATAATATTGAGAAAATAATAAAAGAATATTGAGTATTTACAAAACAATGACATAAGAACAAAATTAACAAAGATAGTGCTGTTATAGCACACACGGGACAATAATAATAATAGACAATAGCGGTGCTATTGTAACACAGGACACAACAAGAACTTTAAAACTAAAATATAAAATACTAACAGAAAGGCAGTTTGCGTTCAGAAATGAGAAATATTCTGACATAAATTCGGATATTAAACATAAAATAAAAATACAATTATGAGGAAACCGAAACCAAACAATCACGGGAAACTTGAGAACATGGCTTATTATTATTACGTATATTGGAGAGATGTTAAGATTCATGAATGGTATGATTTTTTAAATAATTTTGTTTTTAAAGCCAGTTTAAATTCAGCCAAATTCTGGATATTCGTAAGAGCTGAGGGAAGTTTATTCCAAATGAGAGTAATTAGTAACATCTAGATCTGCTGACCTTAGAGTAAGCTGTCTCTCGCTTAAGTTTTGTCGGACACATAGTTCCAATATATAGGCTGGCGCCATTCCTTGCAATATTTTGAAGGTCAAGCAGATCTTGAAAGATCTTGATTATAGAAAGAAAACACCTTCGAATGAGAATATGGGAAGATATTGGAAAAGAAAACTAACGTTTAACGAAAACACGAAAACACGGAAAGAGGAAAAAAGGAATGGTCAATTGGAATTATATAACAGATATGCCACCTGAATTGTTTAAAATGAAAAAAGAGGAATTTTACCATGAATTATCTTCACCGAATAATGAAAAACTCGAAAGGAATACGGTGGGTCAAAGTGATGATAATTTTTAAGCAATAGAAACTTTGGAAAAATATGTGAGCTGCGGCCAAAAACTTCAGTGGCTAGAGTATTAAACATGTTACAGCACTCGCAATTTAAAGGAAATATGCAACAAATTATGTAAAATAAAATGAAAACCAAGTAATAAAGCAATTTACAAAAGAAACAGGATTACATGTGCCTGTGGACAGTGTAACGATGAAAACAAAACCTTTTTAGCGGCAAGTCCGGTTGACCTAATCGGTAAGGATACTGTAACACTGGTCGACATTTATTTTTTTAAGTGCAGTCCCTTAAGCAAAGCTAATTTTTTTATATGTATTTAGTATCCATAAACACGAAATGAAACAAAAAAAAATTTTATAGGTCAGGTTTTTTTATTATTTAACGAAGTTTTTTTTACATAATTCTTACAAAGTACTTGCACGGGTACTTACAAGAAAATGTCAAAACTAATTAAATTAAATTTTTTTGCTCCTTATTTGCGCTTGTGAGTATCTTAAGAGTCTCTCTGCAGGGTCCAGCAATAGTCTACTAGCATAGATAGACTCCACTTTCCTTGGTATCGCTTTTCCATAGCCGCAATGTCCTGGTGAAATCGTTCGCCGTGCTCGGAACTGACATCTCCCATTTTTTCGGGGAAAAATTCAAATGAGAGTGAAGGAAGTGTATTTTTAGTGACATGTTACAACCTATATTTTTATAGGCCATGAGCATTTCAGACACAATGCTGATATAGTCTTCACACTTTTATGACTTCCAAGAAAGTTCTCGACAACATTCTTGAGGACTGACTAAGCAGCTAGCTCGACTGGTCTCAACACTGTTATAAAATTCGGATCAGTCAAGACCTCCCTTTTTTGTGGTCCCACGAATATTCCTTCTTTAATTTTTACGTCGCTGATCTTAGGAAACTTTTGCTTTAAGTAAATCATGCCATTTCCATCCTTAGACAAGCCTTTTACAAAATTTTTCATCAAACCCAATTTAATGTGTAAGGGTGGAAGTAAGATATCTTTAGATTTTACTAAGGGAGCATGTTGAACATTCTTCGTGCCAGGTTTAAGGTGCTTTCTAGTAGGCCAGTCCTTCTTGGTATAATGGTTTTTCCTGTCTCTGCTGTCCCACTCGCACAGAAAACAACAATACTTTGTGTATCCCGCTTGCTGTCCTAGTAGGAGCCCTATTAATTTTAGATCACCACATATTTTCCATTCGTATTTTACATATTTAATTTTTGTTAACAGCAGCTTCATGTTGTCATAGTTCTCTTTCATGTTTGCAGCATGACCAAGTGGAATGGATGGTTGAGTATTTCCATTGTAAATTAAAACAGCTTTCAAACTTACTTTCGACGAGTCTATGAAAAGTCTCCCAATTTGCTACGTTATGTTCCAAGCCAAGAGCTGCGAACAGACCTTCAATGTCTTGACAGTAACATAAAGTGTCTTCCATGACATAATATGGAACCAAGATACGTTGCTAGTTTCTAAAATGCGTGATTTTTGTACCCTTTTCGCCATATTATAAAAAAAATCAATGATAACTCACAAATAAATATGAATTAATACATATTTTAGTAAAACTTAAAACCCATAAAAACCTGACGTGATAGAAAAAAACTAATCACATATCTGAAATCAGCGTGAAATTTCCTGTCAGATTTGGCTACTTTCGTTAAAGGGACAAAAATGTGTTGACCAGTGTAATTGAAGTTAAACGCTTCTTCAAACTTTGCAAATACACTTTGTGGCGTCATTTTTAATTAAATGAGAACAAATAACTTTGTAAAAATAGCACGATGTAATCAATATTATCAACATGTTTCAAAAACAGAGTGTTCTTCGTCAGAATAGGATTAATACTAAAAGTCAAACAAATATGGACACATAAGAATTATAGACAAAATATTAAAGGGAGAAGCATTTTATCGAAAGACAACGACGTTCGAAGGAGACAACACAGAGGTGTCGAAAAAGTAAACTAAGGTAAACGGTTATCCAATAAATGGTTCCCGGGGCGATGGTACCTATAAAGCCTCCCAAATTGAAAATTTATTATAGTACTTGACATAAACAATTTTAATTTGGCTCAATTTTAGTATGAAAGCTCGATCAGTATTGGTATACCGCGATGAGTCACTAAACAGAAAAAAAAAACGAATAAAAAATATCGATTACTCGGGCAAGGACAACACTAGTCTACCGATAAAATTCGTTTCATCACCACTTCGCTTTATATGTATGTATTTGTCAAAACTCTCGTTCCCCGGCCCCCTCAGGAGAAATGAGCGAAAGGGACACCTGCACGTCGGGCCGAAAATACCTAAATAAAATCTTCGAAATCGATGTTTTGTATTCCCCATTTTTCTTCTCCAAAACTGGACGGATTTAAAATTTTTTTTTCACTAACTGTATTAAAAGAAAATATTCTATGTCGGTACGTTTTGCTTTTTTTCAAAATACATTGTTTAGTTTGTATACTGAACGTTTTTTGACGGCGTTTAAATTAGGCAATTTTATTAATTTTTGGAAGGTCCTAACTTCTATAAGAAGTAAATTATCAAAAAAAACAAAACGTACCGACACGCTAGTGGTCGATATCTATATTATGTAAAAAAAATTTTTGCTCTAGGGTCAAAATCCAGAGAGATAAACGGGGAATACGTTTGTATGGAAAAACGCCGCTAGTATTTCCTCTTAAACTAGGCCGAAAAGATTTGGCTGCAATCAGAACTCATATTCACATAAAAACTTTGGATTAATGTGACGTCAATAATTTTGCAAACAACTTTTTTACGCAAGCTTAAAAAAATTATTTGCTTTCATATAGCAACAATTTTATTTTAAATACGATAAAAGCTACGAATACCTTCATATTGATAAAAAAAATACATTTATTACGGATAACGCAATACGATATACATACAGAATATTATTTTCTGAAGAGTGTAATTATTAAAATAGGCTAATTTATATAGCGCCGTTTTCGTGGAGAATCACCGCAATTGTAGAGTAAGAGTGTAACGAGTATAAATTACAAAAGCAATCGATGATCTTTAAACTCAAAATGCAATGGTTGCACCAACAGACATCATTGCCAAAGCATAATAATTTATGATTTTTTGCAGAAGATTTTCTGGTTATCGAACAATAGTTCACGCTGAGGTGCAACAATACTCAGTTTTGCAGGCGACATCTGCAAAAGAAATGAGCGGGAGAAAGTTATCGCCACGAAACGTCCTCTGATGGCGCGCGGTGACGGAATCAGATAAATACGGTTCAATTCACCGAAGCAGTTCTTAAAATAAGTCAATAGTATAGACATTCAAATTAATGTCTATGATCAATATTCAAATATAGTTTTGTAGATTTTTGGAAGGACGACCTCAGATTCTCTTCCTCCGCTGTTGGATGGATGATAGACTTCCCAGAGGAAAATAATTTCCCTCAGGGCCTACGTCATCTTTGGGGATGCTGTGTGGAGGGTCTTTTAAAGGAATGAAAGGATATGAAGTTCGGGATAAGGAAAAGAGGATGGACGTACGAATCCACCCCTTCCACAGCGGTGCAAGGCGATTGGTCGAGAGAGTCCTACTGGAGAGGCAAAATGGCCTCCCTCAATCAGTCTCTCCCCATCCGATCCGCCACGCAGTAAGTGGGCAGACGCACCCGCCGCCCAGACTTAGAAAAACATAGCGAACCTCATAGGGGTCACCTATGACAGAGGTGTTGTTTATCCAATAAAAAAAGCCATTTAATTTTAAAGATTGTGAAAGTGGTGTTTGACGTCAGCTACTGTCTTGGATTTAACATCTCACCTACCTATAAGTTTTTCCAACCTATAAAGGACTCGAATAGCGCGTCACTTTCCGCGACTCTTCTAGCTGACTACCATTTTTTTGACGATGTTTTTTTTTTATTGAGAGTCTTTGTCTACCCTCCGTAACGTAAACTTCCAAATTGGTACTACACATTTATTGAACGCGCGTGATGCAGAGGAGATAAATACACATTTTTGAGAATGACCTAAGTTTGCTAAGTTACTCTCTTATCGATATTGATCTATAAAATAGTTTACAATACCTCTCTCTCTCTTTTTCAAATAAACCTAATTAAAAGTTTCAGAAAGCACAAAGAACACACAATATTTGATACAATTACAAATAATTATAAAAAAAACAACTTTGAACAGCACTCTATTTAACAGTAATTTTAATAAATATAATAATAGAGGTATGTAAAACGGTGACCGAATAACTCAAAATGAACTCAACACCTCCTTTGAAAAGTCTTAAGTGATGAAAAAATGTATAAAAAATTGGTTAAATAGATTACGTTAGGTTATGTTATGGGCTATTTTCCAATAATTATTATTTGTATTGCTTTTAATGACTTTTAAAGAGGTGTTGAGTTGATTCTGAGTTGGCACGGAACCACGTAAAACAAGGTATTCGGTATTGTAAGTTTGAAACATTGGCGTTAGGGTAGATTTTGCATAATTATTATATTTAACATAATACTATTTTATAAACATAATATTGAAATTTGTAACTAAAGTAAATTATTTATTATCCACGAGGATCAACCAAAAGTTAGATTGTTTTCAGTAACATTATTCTTACTGGATCTTTTATTACGAAATCAGAATTTTGAATATGACCTGCTTTCAAAAATCTGCTTCAGTTTTGTTGCCATAAAAAAAGGAAGTGAAATTAAAATATTCTTTGCATTTATAATCTGTATACTTGTAACCTGTAATCAGATCATGTAATTACAGCGTGGCAAACGACGTGATGAAAGTTCATGGAATATTCATAAGAGATGACACCATATGCATAATGAGATGACCTCGATCCTTCACGGTCCGCAAGGGAACAGTCTGCTAAAACCTCTACTCGTACAGATTTAAAAGAAGACAAAGGCACATATTATTTCAGGGTTATTCATTTTTTAATCGTCGTCCTTTGAACATGGATCGTTCCGAGACGGTCGCGAAAGATTAGTAAAAATAGCTTTATTAAACAGAAGGTAAAAAATACAAATGTATATAATTAAATTAATGAATAACATAATTAAATGAGTGGTGTATACTTAGTTATATCGTACAAAAACAATTATATAATAAGAAATACATTTTTTAACATATGTAAAAATTGCATTTATATATTAAAAACTTTTAAAAATAAACAAAAAATAATTATTATTTTTAATTGTAAAACTAACGTTTTTAAGACAAGATTTTTTATGCATAGCACAAAGGGTAATGTAAAGTAATTTAAAGTAGTGTTTCAGGCTGATAATTATTGCTTATAATAATTGTTACCCTTTGTGCTAAACAAAAAATAATCAAGATGTATAAACAACAAAAAATAAATTATTATAAATGTAAGCATTACTATAAAAATAAATTTAAGGGATGGCTATATAAAAAAACATTTATTATTAATAATATTTAATTGACTATCAACATTTTCTCTAATTTCTAACTAATTGTAAACCCGTTGTGTTTGTGTGCAAAAATTTTAACGCTTTATTTATATCAAAAGAATAATTTGTGTCCAAAATGTAGTTGGTAAATTCAGAATAATAATTATTATTTAAACATCTTAGATGCTCCTTAACTGTGGTTTTAAAATTCTTCCCTATATACAAAAAGTAAAATACGTAATGGTAATTAAATTCGGAATAGTAGCTAGGTACAGTATCTTAGTGCATCTACATGATACATTGAAAAACAAATCACACTTGATACATTCGACCGGAAAAAACCACACAATATCATAAAGTTTTGACACTTAAGAGGAAATACCAGCGGCGTTTTTTCCATACAAACGTATTCCCCATTTATCTCTCTGGATTTTGACCCTACAGCAATTTTTTTTTTACATAATATAGTTATTGACCATTAGCGTGTCGGTACGTTTTGATTTTTTTGATAATTTACTACTTATAGAAGTTAGGACCTTCCAAAAATGAATAAAATTGCCTAGTTTAAACGCCGTCAAAAGACGTTCAGTATACGAACTAAACAATGTATTTTGAAAAAAAGCAAAACGTACCGACATAGAATATTTTCTTTTAATACAGATAGTGAAAAAAAAAATTAAAATCGGTCCAGTTTTGGAGAAGAAAAATGGGGAATACAAAACATCGATTTTGACGATTTTATTTAGGTATTTTCGGCCGTATATGCAGTTGTCCCTTTCGCTCAGTTCCCCTGAGGGGAGCGCGGAGTGGAACAGAAGACATTGGTTACAATACCTATCGACGATATTTTTAAATGACCGGCATAGCTCTTAATTGTCACTTCAAGGGGAAATTAAAACTTCACTCCAACTCACTCGAATCAAGTTCAGAATGACAAACTATCGCCCGTTATCATTAGTATTTTGCTATAGCAGAAAAACGAGTTGAAGGGAAATTTTCTTGTAAACTCAATGCCGTTTATTCTTAAATTAGTTCAGCTTTGTTCTTTTCAAAAACTTATTCATAAGACATGTTTCTTTTAATACTAACAAAAACTCTTATTAACGGAATCAATTGAAGAACAATACGCCATTGCAGTTTTTAGTGTCACTTTTTATGATCAGCGGTAAAATTGCAAAAGCGATCACATGTTTTAATGATAATAGAAGTCACATAAAAAACTACAACAATTGATAGATTTTCTGCACAGGTCCGATTGTATAAAATTATACATCACGTGTGCATTATTCATAGATAACTAATTGTATTTCTCATTTCTTTAAATAAACCATAATGTATTTTGAGGTGGATTTTATGGTTTTGAGAACATTTCTTAGGCATCCGATATCATTTATTTCATCGATATTTTTAGTTAATTTATAATACAGTCTTAGAGTTTTAACCCCTCAGACCTCGCTTATTTTGTCGGAAGGTCAAAATATTTACGATTTTCAATAAATTCCAAATAAATGAAATATTTCTGAACGCGTCCGAAAACTAAAAACTTTTGGAAGGTGATGAAATTCGCTTTCAAATTTTTAAAATCGTAATAAACATATAATTTTTGACCTATAAAAATGTTAAATGCAAACATAAAAGAGTTTTCAAAATGACTCAACTTAATTCTGATAAAAATAAAATACATATATTAAGAGGCAAAAATATTATTGTCAGCTCAGTTTTTGTCGTTTCATGTAAAAGTAATTAATAATCATCGCTTTTTTCAAATTGCGTTCGGAAACTTAGGTTTCATAAAAGTGTACATTTTAATTATTTTGTGGTCAACTTTTAGATTTGAATATAAAGCCTGGTGTTTTTTCTTCCTAACATCGTTTAGATCAGTTCCATGCCAACTCAGAATCAGCTCAACACAACACCTCTTTGAAAAGACATTAAAAGCTATGAAATAAAATAGCCCACAACCTAAACTAACGTAACGTATTTAACCAATTTTTTTCATCACTTTTCACGACTTTTCAAAGGAGGTGTTGAGTTGATTAATTTTGGTTGTCCGGTCACAATTTAGATCATATTTCTAACGATGCTAGTAAGGGAGATACAAACTGAATCAATGACCAAATACAAACAAGATATAAAGAAATGGATTATAAGTATTGGACGTCATACTACTGCTAACATCTGTAAAATAGAGTACAAATAGACAGAATTACCATCTCACGTATGTCCTTACCCTTATTAAAGAACTTAAAATAGTAAAATCCTATATGTATAATATAACTACCTATATAGATTCGAAAGGATTTACTACTTTATTCATCTCTTCCTTCACCTATATAATGCTCTCTTTATGATATTAACCCTCAATCTTAATCATCTTTCTGTTTGAATTGTATAAATCAGTATGTATCTTACCTTAAATGTTCTTATGTTGTAATTAAATATTCTTTTGTATGATACTCATTTATGTACCTCTACGCCTGTCTCAACACAGGTATACCCTAGTGAGACAGGCATCGAATAATGTAATACAAACATTCTTTTTATAGATAAATAAATAAATAAATGATTTATATCAGATAAATATGAGTTAGCCTGAGGGGATAATAACATTTGTGCGATTTAAAAAGAAAATTTACTGACATGAATATTTCCAAGCCAATAAATAAAATCAACCTAGTCATGTATTTGGCCTGTTGAAGTATTGGAAAGAAAGTAAATAAAAAATATCGCGTGCGAGAATAATAATAATCCTGAAGGTAGACACTAGCTCCCGAGTCGATATAACCGATCATAGTTGGTGAATGGTTCTTGAAAGAATAGTTGCACACTCGAAATCAAGTGCTTTTTTACGATAAAAATATTCTCTAGAACGCCAGATAAGATACGTTTTGATTTGAGTGGATACGTAAATCATATTTTGAAAACTTTTTAATACTACATTATTTGCCATTCAAATTACTTAGTGATAGAAAATTAATAAACAGTAAAAAAAATTCGTCTGAATAAAAATCTGACATAATTATATACTCATAGCTGGTTATTACTTTTTTTTTGCATTCAAAATTTATATTTAAAAAATTATATGTTTTTTTCGAATTATAAAATTGAGAGCGTATTTCATCACCTTTCAAAAACAGTTCTAGTTTTCGGATGCGTTCAAAAGTATTCCGTTTATTTGGATATTATTGAAAAGCGGAAAAATTTTGACATGTGGAGGACGAACAAGACACAGATCTGGATCCGATTGGCCGCCCCCCATACACCAATAGGAATCAACCTTTATCACAAGTCACCCTCTCGCGCTGTGCGAAGATCATCCAGATCATTCTTCTACTGCCGGATATTACACTGTCTTGTAAATCGTACTTGTTCGCTCTCCACTATCCTATACAAATGTTCATATTAAATATTAAATTATGGTGCGTTATATTCGTATGTAATTTGTTAAATAAACCTGTAAGTAATATATCTACGATCTGCTTATTTGATTTATCACACATTACACACACGTAAACTTAAACCCATAGACCTTCCGACCAAATATAACCGAGGGGTTAAATCTTACGTCAAATAACTTCAACTGAAAAGTACTGAAAACAGTACGAGAGAGAAATAAACTGATGTATTTCGTTCTTTATCACGTACAATACCTTTACCACCTGACAATAAGTAAATCCGAAGAAAAGGTCTGATAATCACGTGTCGAGTATATTGACGAAAGGATTTGTCAGTTTTTTTACGAGAGAGATAAGAAACAAGTAAATACATACTTTACTTTCAAAACGTGCCAAACATACAGACGCGCATTATTTAGTCCTCCGTGCTTTATTTGCTCACTCGGTGGACTTACTAGTGAACTTATCAACAGAGCAAACAGCGGCGGTCATGAAAACACGAGGAATCAGTTAGCACATCTATTTGACTGATGTGTCGGCAAATAACGGTCAAGGTTTATTATTTATACAATGTTATTTATTTTCTGCCACTTGAAATCAAAGGGTTCCTAAAATATTTGTATTTAATCCATAACCCAGTTTTACTAATTGAAGTATTTGAACAGTCTAAAATTACACTACATTCGTGTATATCGCATGAAAAGATTTTTTAAAGCGTCGATGACACGTGGCGAGTTTACAAGCTAAAACCGGTTAAATCGGCGAGTGAGATTGTCATGATGACACACAAAACTGTCCACTCGCTCAGAAGCGTAGGAAACTGAGGCCGCTGCTAGCGCCAGTAACAAGAATAACGACGCCTGCGTGAATTAATTCTTCAGATGTTTGATAGTCGAAATCAGCTATTTATCGGAAGCCATCTTGAAAAACATAAATAAACCAATTACGAGCAAGCGGAGCAAGCATGTAGCGAGTAAAGTTGACGACCTTTTAACTTTTTTCGTAGATTGTCAACAATCTGCTAGTTAGCAAGTAACACGATGACACTGGGCAAGTTTACTAACAGATAGGGAATTTCCCAGAAAGTAGCTTGTGAACTCGCCATGTGTCATCGACGCTTAAGCAAAGATTAATTGCAATCTTGTACAACATTGGCTTGTAATGTCTTCCTGCCACATTGAAGAAGATTACAGTGAATATGGTAACACCAAGAAAATGACTACACTTTGAAGTCAGTGCAATGAAACAGGTGAACTGTGGGGTAGTGGTTATTTGCTAAACCTGATTTGAGCTTTGACTCTCACCAGATAAACGATTAGCTTACTGCATAGCAGCCCCAATTGGTGAACCTTGCACCCCCGAGCGGAGAAAATAAGGGAAACAGGGGGAACGATCTGGTATCGATAGACGCCGGCGTAGTCCAGCGGTAAGACTCTTGACTCGCACACCGAAGGTCGCGGGATCGAATCCCGGCGTGGCAAATAAATTTTATTTGATTAATTTGTGTTATTTCTCAATTTATTCATTTAAAATAATATGTAGTATGTTTGCGGCATCAGTATCGCCCTGGTGTAAGACCACCATTCAGAATTGAAACGTTGCTTGAAATGGCATTAGCCGTGTTTGGTGACCAGATCTGAATAGCCAGGTACTTTCCCATCTTCCTCTTCCCTATCTCCCTCCCCTCCCCACTACCTTCAGCCTTACAACATACCCCAATTGGGGATGCCGTAGTCTCACTGGCTTCAGACGAGAGCAGTTGGGACTCTTGAAGTCATTTTAATCAAAGTTACAATATTATTGTTTCGGTGTATCACAATAAGCGTGATAATTATAACCCTCCACTCCGGACAAAATATACAAATACGTTATATAAATATCATCAATCAATTTTACGTGAGAAAAGAAACCTTTTTTTAAATTCCTACTTCGCCAACAAATGATCTTCCCGACCACGTAAGTCATAGATACTTATTTTTATTTTTTTTTAGATTAACTCCACACAGGAAAATAATTTCCCTCAGGACATATGGCATCCATGGGGATGCTGTGAGAAGGGTATTTTTGTTGAAAGGAATGAGTGAAACTGGTTCTTGAAGAGAGAGACCCATGTTGTAGAATGAAGGAAACACAGGCCGGAAAATCGTTCTACAGCCGAACTGTTGAATCAAGAACGTGTGTGACAAATTTAATGTCAACCGTGTACAAAGTTAACGCGCGCGTTTGGCCCTTTTCCCGACTGTGCACCTGTGCCGAAGGAATCAATGACGTTAATTCCCCAGTTGCGATAAAGGTATTGTAATAAAATACATAATATGTACTTCGTTATATAAAACGACCGGATTTTATTTTTTGAAATGTTTAACAACTTGTCCGTCGATAAAAATCACGAAAAACGTTCATTTAACTTCGGTGAAATACAAGCCACCCGCGATAAAATTGATGTTTGACAGTGGCGTGCATTGCTCCATGATCAAAGATAGGCCGTGTGTAGTTTTTCAAGTTCGGGTATGAATTGTGTATATCAGGCCAAAATACCCAATCGAACTAAATAATTTTTTTACATAAAATGTAGCAAATATCTGATACGGGTACTTGTTATTTTATTTATTTGTGTTTTAAACTACAAATTATTAAAAATAGGCCATTGAAGAATTTGATTTTTCATGATTTTAGAGGAAACTTTAATAATTTTTGGTGGGTTTAACAGTAATTATAAAAAAAACAGTTAACTTCCCCACCTACTGTGATAATATATAATTAAATAAAATTACGATTAAAAAAGGTGTTCTTTTGGCTCGAAATTTAAATAATACGACAAATTTGTGTTCCAACCTAAGCCAGTCGTTTTGTAATTTAAGTGTAAGGCTACGAACGCACAGGCAGGCGGCTTGCTTAGCGCCTAGAGCCTAGATAGGTAGTAGATAGCTGATGGATAGCCGCTTAGCGTGTATCCAGGTAAACCAACGTGTTGGTTTTTTGCCACTAGGCTCTAGGCGCTAAGCTAGCCACCTGCCTGTGCGTTCGTAGCCTTAGTCAATCAATATGATTTTTTCAATCCTTTTTATTTATTTATTTTATATTTTATCATTTTTACATAGTAGACAGGGCAAAGATGATTTTTAAATAATTTAACTCACAAATAATTGCTAAAGTTGCCTCTAAAATCACGAAAAATTGAATTCTTCAATGGATTATATTTAATAAATTTAAAAAACAAAAAAATAATATTCGTTCCAGACGTTTGCAATAACCTTTAATTTTTGTTTTGAGTTGGCAGCAAATCGAAAATTAGGTTTTGTATGAAATAGGTCACGCAGCTGTTCCTCCAACATCTTTACTGATTGTTATGGACAACCGAATAAATGAGAGTACCAAATTAATGGAAAAAATACATTAATTTTATCAATAATTTGCTTTTACTTTTTTCTACAATTTCTTCTTATGGTTTTCTTACACCTTTTCAGCCTTTATGTTCTGCAAGCCACTGGTGTGCGTGACGTGCTCAAATGAATCTATTAATAATCCGAGCGACTTGTAAAGCCCCCGACAAGGTTCGTCCACCCCCCGGGAGGGGTCCCGCCCCGCCCCCAGCGGCTCAGGAACCAACCTGTCCCGTCGGCGGGGCTTAACCTACTCATTATTGTCACCCCACACAGGTTAACAAGTGAACTTAATAACCCGGGGGGTATAAGCTTACCAACGTTGAAACATTCACACACAAAGTGAACGGATTATTCAATCACCGAACGTGAATGGATAAACACAAAGCTTACGCATATTACGATGTTATTATAATATACTGACTCGGCATACAATATGATTGGAAAAGCTATTGGAAAAATATTATAAATACTCGTACATCAGACTAAAAAGCACTGCAGGGGAAAACAAAACTGCTCCTTATCAAGACTGGTGCCATCAAATTAGTATAAGGTTGCTTTGTTTCAAACTCTCGTCACATGTTTGATGACAGTATCAAATAGTCGATTAGCACCATTCTGATATTTTAACGATTCCAGTTAGACCGATTCTCGGTCTAAAGCAGGAAGTGCGTGAAAGAAATTGGATAAGACCCAGAAAGATACGTAATCATCAAGTGATAGTCAATGACGTTATACACTGTAGACGCGTGGTAGAAATCTCAAAATGGGAAGCCAACAACAAGACAATTGTAGAGTACTCGATTTCTAGTACTTTTGTACTAAATTGCCACCCGTCGAGTAAGGTCGTGTCCTACAAGTAAGTAAATTGCATTAAAAAGTGCCAAAATTCCCTCCATTGTGATAAGAAAATGTTTCCATTACACGGTAAACAGTAGTAAAAGCGAAGGAATAACATTTCTTTCATAAATACATGCAAATTACCTATTATTATCGATTATATAAATAATACAATTGCTTTCCGCCCAAAGATTTTATGCGTCATTAGAGAACTCAAGGCCTACTAAAGTACAGGTCTGGATGCGCAACAGCCAAATTACAAAGTCGATGCCGTCGCTAAGTAAAATTTACTTTTTATAATAATAATCTAATGATTCTTTAGTTACTTGCCTGCGGTAAAACAACATACAAATCAGCAGAAATAACAAATACAATAACAATCGACGCCATTTGCAAACTCTCGTTTTTCATTAAAGCTTGAAAATTTAACACCTCAAAATTCGATTGGTGCCCAGGCCTCCTACTTTAGTCGGCCTTGAGACAGTATTCGACGGAACTTTTGAATTTTGAATACGAAAATTCCGCCCGCGTTCTATCTTTTGTTTCGTCCATATGCACATATTCTTTAAACGTCTATCTTTATCATACATGGATAACTTTTGAATTAAGAAATTATTGAAAATCGCTGAAAACAAAAGAGTGTTGATTAATTGCCACATTATATCTTGAGTTTGTGAGACTATGGCAAGTCTATTTATATAACGTCATTGGTGATAGTTAGTTTAAACAATATTATAGAACAACAAAATTAACTTCTACCCCGATCACGAGTTTGTTTCCTTTCAGATGGGATAACTTATTTAATACCGAGACACTAGGCTACACCATCAACATTCCCAAATACATCCAACGTCAGGAACTTCGTTAATATTATTTCTCATTCCTCCCCTTACAAGAACAAGGTAAGGTTCGTTGTAGTATTTAGCGGAAAACCAAAGTGAATAGTGAATGCAGTTATGCAAATATGCATTCAAAATAATATGCTGATTTACCCGACGTGAAAACCAAAAATCTTACTACAGGGGAGCAAGCAGAATTTCATTTTGAAAATTTATTAAGTTCTTAAATTGCTTGTGCGTGGCATATTAAAGTTCTCTTAATGTATTTTGATAGAAAGCGGCCACTTTGTGGTTTGACATATTGAATGAAATAAAACGATAACTTTGTTTTTTAACCACGCTTTTGATCAGTTTAATTTTATACCCTGAAGATGCTTGACTAAAGCGAAACCGGTCGGTATTATAAAAATTAAATGAATCGTGGTTAAAAAACAAAGTTATCGTTTTATTTCATTCTCTTAATGATTAATTAAAGACATTTGGTACAACAATATGAGAAATCTTGGAAGAAACTATCGATAAAAATCAGACAAAACTATCCATCAAAAATTATTAATTTAAAGATAATCTCCTAAACTCTGCGTGTTAAGAGTAGTTACATTCAAATTGCCCCCTGCATGGTTCATAATTGGGGCAATATCGAATATATATTGTGACTTCTGTATGTTGTACAGTATTAAAAAATATAAAACAGAAAAAGACACGGAAAATAAGGATATTAGCTTTATGACCGAGACTAGAACTGAAAGTTTTCTACTACATCATAATATTTTCAATATATTTTTTTTACAAATAAACTTATGTTGTTTTTTTCTCTAAGTACATAAACATGTATCTCTTTTAATTTCATTATCTTGGTACACTCTTCTTTGAACCTCATGCAAATGATTCAGAAGAGTAGTATATAAATGGTGAGGTGTAAAATAACTGCATTGCAAAACCTAATTTGCATGGACTTAAAAAGTTACATCAATAAAATTATATAAAAAGGTATTATCGTGATATATTTTGGGTTATTACGCCGGGAGGCGCTACCCCCCTATTTAGCCAATGTTTCGAATAGCTTTACAGTGTCCATCATCGTGACAGATGTCCGTTGTACATTTGCCGCGATGATGGACATTATAATGCTAAACCCAAAAACAAATCTCGGTAATATATATACACATATATGTGTCATCTCATACATACTCTTCTGTAATTATGACTCTTGACATGACCTTACCCGAATATTTGATTCACTTGATCGTCCCATGTCTTCATTTTGAGATGGAAATCGTAAAGAAGTATCAAGTGTTAATATCATTCAAAATTATCGTTTAGGGTTTTAGGTTTCCAAGCAATTTTGCATCGATGTTGAGTAATAAAATCTGATAAAAAGAACTATGAAAACCGAAAAATTGACTATCATTTAACACGAGACCTTTGGGTTAACCAGAGCAAATCCAACGAGGCCAATTCGATAAAAAGTCAGTTGAATTAGTAATGTGTTCGAATTAGATGAAACATTTTATTTTATCTCTGTTGTGATTGAGCGACTTGAGTTTTATTTGCACCGTTCTAAACAAACAGTCATAAAACGCCCACCACAATGTATTATTTCTCTCAGTCACATGAGCGAATGTGTGGACTTACGGACCTTGTATTTTATTATAAAAAGCGATGCATCTACTAAACTCATGTTCGATTTCCACATCATTCGATAACTCAAGACTTACTTTTATTATGCAGATTCTAGATATTAAGAGCGCAATGAAACTAATATTTTAATTGACGCTTTGGTTTCACTTACACCTTTCCTTTTTATATGAGGGCAAACTTCAAGGCTCCAGCAAAATCAAAGCGTTATAATAAAAACACCACACTTCAATCAATCCAACGATGTTCACTTAACACATTTCTGTTAAATAATACAACCTAGGTACCGTTGAATTAAGGATTTTCCGGCAAGGGTCGCACCTGTTGATAAGCGGGGAATAAAAAATGAAGTTCGAGTACGCTATCAAATTTCATAAAGGCTACCCAACTACGTCTATAATCTACATATACTCGTATAGATCTGTATAATATAAACACAGAAAAGTAGTTCAAGTTTTCTAGATTTTCACGGCCAAAAGTAATTTCGTTATTTGTTTTTGGGGTGTTATGCCGTGTTGAGCTACCTTCTTCTTTGGCCAACGTTTCGAACAGCGTTACAATGGTGTTACAATTCCAGGAAACACTACTTTTCCGTTTTTTCCGTTATTTGATTTTGGGGTGTTGCGCACCACCTTCTTTAGCCAACGTTTCGGACAGCGTTACAGTGTCCATCATCAGGGCAGATGTATGATCTGCCATACATCTGCCCTGATGATGGACACTGTAACGCTGTCCGAAACGTTGGCTAAAGAAAGTGGTGCGCAACACCCCAAAATCAAATAACGGAAAAAACGGAAAAGTAGTGTTTCCTGGAAATGTAACACCGAGGGTTGCTAACTTAAATGTACAAAGAAGATAAAGAAATCAAAACAGATTTCTTTACGTTGAACTTGCGAGTATTAAACTTCAAATAAAAATTACAACATCCCCAAACATCAATTTAATATAGAAATATGCAATACGATAAAAGCATTTAAAGGATGATGATGTTACCGATCATAAATTTATCTCTGCAGAGCTATTGCAGTTTGAACGCTGGATTCCAAAAGGGAGCATTTTTAACCATAAAATGTTCCAACTTCACTGAATCTACAGATTAGCATTTTCAACACGGTTAAATCGAATCCTGCAACACCTAGTTGACGTTAACCATAACTGCTACAAATTTTATTAGCATTTTCGCTATGAAAAGATAACGACAGTGCAACTTTATTAATAAAAGTTTTCCAAAAGTTGTTATTAGATTTCCGTTTGAAACAAATCTTCCTTACGAAAGTATGGTGTAATCTCAAAGTGCACCATGGTATTTCTACATTAAAAGAGCTACGTTCTAAATATTCATCACAAATAAATACGTGAAACAATTTTTTTAATATCTATTGATATCTTCTTTGGTTAGCATTGTGAATTGCTGAAATAGGGAAATTCGCAAATTTAATTATTACATATGCCTTTTTACATCACTATTAAGGGCGTTTAACCAGCCAGCCGCCGAAAATCCACATTTCGTCGAAAGTTGTTCTTACGATCGTGCAGGGCTGTTACGATGAGAAAGATTAATTATTCTCCGTACCAGCTTATAAATTATAACTCAATATCGATTTTATTTCATTCCAAGTTTGCTTTAATTTATACCTACATCCAAAAATACTGAAAGGCGTGATGATAAAACTATTAAAATAATGTACTTTTTGTAGTTATTCTTTGATTATAAGTATTTATCATTTTTCAATAATGTCTAAATTTAATAAGAATATTAAAAAAATCTGAAATATATTAGTTTGTAAGTGCGCAAATAAATACAAAAACGGACCAATTTTCGTCAAGAAACACATGTACGTATATATTTTTTAATGATTTTATTTCAACTAAAATTAAAATTCTAAAACATGCGATACCCAGATAATGTATTAATTTATTTTACTGAGAAATGAGTGTGGTATAATACAAAATCTTTTTTGAAAATTTAACAAATCTGCCAACGACCTATGGTGTAACCTTATTTTACCAATAATAAACATTTTTTTCTCAAAATTTAAAACAATCGAATGCTAGATAAAGAACAATCTGTCGAAATCAATTTTTAATTTTTTGTGGAAAAGAGTCGATACGTCTAAAATCGAATTTAAAAATGACATATTTCTGGTTTTCTCTGGTAATACCCTCTTAAAGCTGAAGCCCGAACACACGTAATGTATAACGTAATACACGAAAATGAAAAATAACGTCTATTCAAGGGAAAATTTGGTAACCATTTTACTTCGCTGAGCTACGTTTTTACATTTTTAGAGTGATGTATTGTTTTGATTAACAACCTTCGTAGCAAGACCCACAGTCACTTATATGATTCATCAAGCGTTACAATCATCTTCACAATACCTCGGGGACTAAGTGAAGTCTAACTTCACTTCAAACAATACTTATTTTCGCGAGAGACGAAGTTCAAGGCTTATCTAAATATAGTTCTACAACAATTTTAAAATAAGCACGGTACGAATATCAACAGAAGAGAAAATTGGTTTGGAATGAGGCGAGATTTAAAGATCTCGATTGAAAACAAAGTTACCATGTACATAATAAAAAACCTCAAAGGCTATTTTATTTGAGTTATTAAGAGGGCATTACCAGAGAAAGCCGGAAATACGTCATTTTCAAAAAAGTTTTTAGACGTATTGACTCTTTTCCACAAAAAATTATAAATGGATTTCGAAAGATTGTTCTTTTATCTAGCATAGTTATGTAATAAATTTTTAGATTTTTTTTTTAATTTTTAGTATAATAAGATTATTCCATAGGTCGTTGGCAGATTTGTTAAATTTTCAAAAAAGTTTTTGTATTATACCACACCCATTTCAAATAATGTAATCATGCAGTAAACTAAATCAATACATTATCTAGCAAAGTTATGTATTAGAATTTTAATTTTAGTTTCAATAAAATCATTAAAAAATATGTACGTACATGTGTTTCTTGACGAAAATTGGTCCATTTGTGTATTTATTTGCGCACTTACAAACTAATATATTTCAGATTTTTTTAACATTCTTATCAAATTTAGACATTATTGAAAAATGATAAATACTTATAATCAAAAAATAACTACAAAAAGTACACTATTTTAATAGTTTTATCATCACGCCTTTCAGAATTTTTGGATGAAGGTATAAATTAAAGCTAATTTGGATTGAAATGGATGATATTGAGTTATAATTTAAAAAAGCTTGTACGGAGAATAATCAATCTTTCTCATTGTAACCGCCCTGCACGATCGGAAGAACAACTTTCGACGAAATGTGGATTTTCGTTCGCTGGCTGGTTAAACGCTCTTAAGTGTTTATAGTTAAAATAGAAATATATTTAAATAATTACAAGTTCCTCAAGATTATAACAATATTTGTTTGCACGACTTAGCTGTGATTTTACATACTTTTCAAAATGACTGATTCAATATTCAATAAGGTAAAATAAAATTAACCCCTCACGCTATTTTGTTCGCTTTTCGGAATAATTCAAATAGGTCTCATAGAAATCATTGTGTTTATCTTATAATCATAGTCATAGTGAGAAATGTGATATTAATGGAGAAAACACCACGCTTTATATTCAAATCAAGTTAAGAACAAAATAAGTAAAATGTACAACTTTTAGAAACCAAAGTTTCGGATCGCAATTTGAAAAAGAAATAGGAAACTTTGGAATTTTTTTTATTAATTATTTTTACATAGAACGACAAAAACCGAGGTGACGAAAATGTTTATACGTGTGTGTGTGTGTTTTATTTGTTTCGTTATCAGTGATTTTACTTAGAAAAAATGTAAGGTGAGCCATTTTTAATACTTTTTTAATAAGGCTATTCGGTGATGAATTAACTTCAAATGTTTGACTTGGTCAACAAACGCGAATTTCGCATTTTAAGTCGGGAGATTACGAGGGTATCCATTTAAATCGTGTGCAACTAGGGGACCATAATATAGGCAATAATTGCCAAATGGCGGAGGTAAAGTGACCAATTAATTTACCTTCGCGGTTTTGGTCGGATACGGCGTCACGTAAACTTGCTAATTGGTGTTTTGATGGCTTCGTGACAATGCGTTTGCTCATGTCTTTATCATGTTACGGGACACAATCCGCAATCTTCAAACATTAGTCACATTTTATTTCGGAAAGCTTAACTTTGAGGAGCGATACATTTCCTAAAACCGAACCGAAGAAAATGTTAAATTGCACCGATGCGAATGTTGACGTGCCCGATGTGGTGTTTTTCGCTTAGATAGCAAACCTTTAGTAACATGTGTCCGACGACTTCATTTTGTTTTTCAGAACATCTCACCTGAAAGAAAATAGAAAAACACAATTAGAAACAAATAACGTTTTTTTTTAAGTTTCTTTATTCTTTGAATTGTTCGTTACATGAATTGGGGATTTTTCGACCACCATACTAGACACATGTCTGTGTTGTGGTAGTCGATTAGTTTAACGGTAACGTTAAATTTCAAATATTACATTATTCATTATTCCGTGGTCTGCTTGACTAGCGATCCGGAAGTTGCGGGATCAAATACCCGACGTGCGCTGTTAAATTTTATTTGATTGATTGTGTTTTCACAATATAATCATTTAAAATAATATAAGGTATATTTGCGGCTAGATCTGAATAGCTAGGTATTTCCCCACCGTCCTCTTCCCATATCCTTTCCCTCCCCACTTACCTTCAGACTCACCAATTGTCTCACTGGCTCCAGACGGGAGCAGTTGGGACTCTTGTGAGATATTCACAAAAAAAAAACCTGCTACAGTTATCAGTATAAACACGAATATAATATAAACCCAAACAATTAACACTATTTTACATAGAAATCATTCATAACACCTACAGCAAAAATCACTGCCATTTATGAAAACAAGACTAATATCATTTCACTTTTTAAACGTCATAATATTCTAAAGGAATGTTGTAATAACTAAATTTATTGCAATCTAGCCTCAATTCAATTCCAAACCCAAAGTGTAGCCAATGTTGTTCATTATTGGCTGAAGTGAACAAAGTAATTGGCGCACCCTGTTTCATTTGATATTTACGCGTAAGGGGTGGAATACATCAATTGAAAAATAATTAACAACCCCATTAGGATACGAGTTAGTAAGTTTACAAGTCAGATGTGGGTATTTCAATTTTCATGATTTTATCTATTTTAATTTAATTTTTTAAGTCGAAAATAATGTGACCTTACGGTACCCCGCTCTAACGTCACATTGTGCATTGGTTTTGTGTATGAATTATGAAACACGTCAAGTTTTTTTTGTAAGTATGTTAATTTTTTAAGAAAGTTTTTGTAATTATCCTTATAAAATTTACAGGTTTTATCTCTGTGGTAAGGAACATTGATATACGCATAAGTTGTAGAGCTTTTGGGATGTTAAGCCAGGTAGCTTTTCCTGCACCTGAAAACCTGGAAGGTATACATATTAATGGTAGTTTACGACCGAAGTACACCGAGCTTCGTATCCCATATTTCGAGCACATCACCTGCGGCACGTGAGGCGTGCATTCACCATTGAGTTCAAAGCATTAACATCCAGGTGCCGTTCCGCACTAGTGACCGTTCTACCCCTAAGTAATGGAAGTAGAAATTAGCGAGCTAATTGCAATAATGCAGACCTAAAAATAGATAATAATCATACATCTGGTCGAATAACTTCAGGAAAAACCTACGTGCAGATATATCGTTTAACGATATACCGAGAGGGAAGTTCTCAAATTTAATCATAATAATATCGAAACAAAACAAAAAACTTTCTAAAATTGATTCCGAACAAAATGTTTGTGGTTTGGATGTTTAAAACAAAATTTGCAATGGCTTTTGATAACCTTTAAATTCAATAGTAGTGTCAGTCATTAATACTTGCGATGTTCCGACTGTTTAAATATTATGTTTGCAGTAAATTGAATGATAGTCATAAAAAGGGTTATCATATCGCGATAGAAAAGCCGCCAAAAGATACTAAATAAACTGCGCGCCTTTGTGGGTGATCTTAGTCACAAGGTTTGGTAATAAAACCTTATTATTACATTTATTATTACAATCTCGGTTAGTGGCGTTCGTTGGCGGGTGTTAAAAAGACAACCAAACACGGAAGTCTGAGAAATACTTAGTACAACCAATTCATCACGTGATTGTTCCGCAGTCCGGTTTGAAATACCACAAACAACCCCTCCCAGTTCCACTTCTAACCACGTAATAATACGAGTATATTGTCGACATAACAATGCTTTAACCTATACCAGAAATGAACGTAACATTACAGAGTTCATAAAAAAAATATAAAGCCTTATCTTTACACACAACCTCAGTAAAAAATAACCCGAAAGGAGCAGATACATAACAGTGGATTAGGCTGAAGGGAAAAGGGCAACCAACATGGGAGGGAAGAAATGTGACTCTAGCCAGAACTTGGGGGAAACATGCATCCAAGAGCCAGGGGCATATTTGAGTAAACTAGAGTTACTTTTAAAGTGTCCATTTTCGCTTGCCCATTGGCTTTTGT
Organism: Limnephilus marmoratus; assembly: GCA_917880885.1. Taxonomy (NCBI): domain Eukaryota; kingdom Metazoa; phylum Arthropoda; class Insecta; order Trichoptera; family Limnephilidae; genus Limnephilus; species Limnephilus marmoratus. The sequence continues at coordinate 31,851,025 of OU862908.1, forward strand.
TTATTGTCAAAATTCCTGCCAATACTTGACAAAAAAATCAAAACGAGATACAAATAAAATAATTTTATTAAATAATTTAAGCGACACGCAAGAAAGCATTGATTTGATTATATTTTATTTGAATCGATTTTATTTTGTATTGGAGTTTTAATATTGAGATTATTGGCTTTAATTTGAATTCCGATTTACATTATTAATTTATTTTTATTTTTAAATTCAATATATTTTATTTTTATTTTAATTAATATTTTTATTGTGTGCGTTGAATTAGAGATAAGATTTAATTGTTTTTTATGGAATTTAATTTATTTTAATTTAATAAAGTTTTTAAATTGATTATTTTTCTGCTTTATACTGAAGGCACTGCTGGAAACCAGCTGCTTTCCAGAAGAAATCCTGAATTGTAGCTGAGCAGTGACCATTTCATCAATAGAATCAATGATAAAAGAAAAAAATATTGTAAAAAAAATCTATTGATGAATAAACATTTTTATTATTATTATTATGTAAAATAACTGTCATTTAGAATTATTAATAACAAAGACATCTGAGTCAATTTAACTAGAGAAAATGGTGATTATTGATTACATTCCTCTGTTTTTAAAATTTCCCATATACCTCTATTTTTAATTTATATTATGATTTTTTAAACTTATCATGATTTTTATTTTTAAATTTATACATGATTTTCTAACCTTACTTATTATTTACAATAGCCGTTATTACTAACTTACACGATATTTTAATTTACTAATTGAGCTAGAATTCCCTCACCAAACACAAGAGCATCGTCTCTTTATGGTGAGGAAAGGCAATTTTTTGTTTCTTTGTTAAAACCTAATGTAACTATGTAATTGATGTAACTTTATATGTATTTTTAATCAGAATAGCCAAAAAAAAATTTAAAAAAATTTAAAAAACTCTTATTTTGTAGAAATACTCCAATACAAGGCAAAATACGGAGTATCGGAACCTACTTGACACCGGCTTATTGGTTGGGACAGGGCCTTAGAGGAAAATATATTATATTTCAAGGATGGGACCATGGATTTGGTTTACTCAAGTCTATCCTTCCTTAGGTTGGTCAGTTCACAAAGCAGAGAGTTTGCAGACAAAATAAATCGCCCAGGAAAAATATTTTTCTAGAAAGTGTAAGCGAAAATATCGGCTACATAAGACTATTGATATGCAATATTTTGACATGCGTACTATTTTATACTTGTTAGCTTGCCAGACGGGTGTAACTGGTTTTCACAAAATAACACAAGATTTTCCAATTCATTGAATAATGCATTAGGAATCCGTGGAATAACTAAAATCTGCCAGTTTTAATGACGTAATTAAAATCAACTTCGCACGGTAACTCGGTTTAGGGAAAACAAAACAGAAAAGCACGAAAGTAAATTAATTCCTTGAAGTTAGCGTCTGTCATCACAAAATTATTGATATTATTAGCTAGGAAAATCCAAAACCATTCATATATTCACAAACAAACTAAATAATATTTACGTATGAGTAAGAAACAAAATTAACAATTAAGCTGCAGCAAACCCGCTATCTATATTACTTATTTAAAGTATCAATTCATTATCATTTATCGCTTTTGTTTTGGTAAATACCGTATTTTCAATTCGCAGAACATTTTGATATATATTCCTAAGTACCTACCTAGAACCTAATATGGTTCTACTTAATTCAAATTTCATGCTGGTATCCATTCGGACTGAAATAGATGTCCATTACCAGAAATATTCATTTTAGAATTTTAAAAAATGTGTGGCAGCATCCCTTATAAAGGGCAAAGGATCAACTATTTTTAACAGTTTAGAATAAACGTACATAGATAGCCCAACTAAAACGATTTACTGTTAAGGTCCTCTAATAAAAGAAAACTACATTAACGAGATTGTCGGTGCGTAGACAATTAAACGGCAGGAGCCCTAAAACGGGCCATATCTGTTCCGTAGTATAAAAGATGTGGATATTTCCAAGCAGTACTAGACGATTAAAACTCTCCCGTGTTCCATGTTGTACATTTCGCCAAGTAATTGTAATAGAGAGACAGTTATCACGATGCGGGCTGCTCTATGCTTGAAAGGTTTCACGTCCATTTGTATACAAATGTTCGTAATAGAACTTTTCACTGTCCAATGGCGGAATGAATTATCGAATCTTTTAATCTAGATTCTAGTACACTTTCAGCTTCAGCGGGGATGCAAGAAAACAATTTTAAGAGGGCATTACCAGAGAAAGCCGGAAATACGTCATTTTCAAAAAAGTTTTTAGACGTATTGACTCTTTTCCACAAAAAATTATAAATGGATTTCGAAAGATTGTTCTTTTATCTAGTGAAGTAATGTAATAAATTTTTAGAATTTTTTTTCAATTTTTAGTATAATAAGGATATTCCATAGGTCGTTGGCAGATTTGTTCAATTTTCAAAAAAGTTTTTGTATTATACCACACCCATTTCAAATAATGTAATCATGCAGTAAAATAAATCAATACATTATCTAGCAGAGTTATGTATTAGAATTTTAATTTTAGTTTCAATAAAATCATTAAAAAATATGTACGTACATGTGTTTCTTGACGAAAATTGGTCCATTTGTGTATTTATTTGCGCACTTACAAACTAATATATTTCAAATTTTTTTAACATTCTTATTAAATTTAGACATTATTGAAAAATGATAAATACTTATAATCAAAAAATAATTACAAAAAAAGTACACTATTTTAATAGTTTTATCATCACGCCTTTCAGCATTTTTGGATGAAGGTATAAATTAAAGCTAATTTGGATTGAAATAAATTCGATATTGAGTTATAATTTAAAAAAGCTGGTACGGAGAATAATTAATCTTTCTCATTGTAACCGCCCTGCACGATCGGAAGAACAACTTTCGACGAAATGTGGATTTTCGTCCGCTGGCTGGTTAAACGCTCTTAAGAGGTACTCTTACTATTTTATTGCCTCGCCAATACACGACGGGAATCCACAATTTATCTTTCATTTTACGAAAAAAATTTATCTTTTTTCAATTCAGCACTTTTATAAACTGACGAGAAAAGTATGTACATATCCGAATTATTTTTTGTGTACAGAGTGTAATCAGTAATCAATTTGAACTATAATGTCGTTTCATGAAAAAACGTTATTAGATAATGCCAAATTGTCTAACAATAAAAATTAAATACAATTATGATGTTTACATAAACAAAACAAAAAACACTGAATAAACGTTCTACATACATCGAAAACAAATTGGCTAATGTGAAAAAAAAATTAAAACCAAACAAAATATTTGCTACAAACAATTCTGATGTTTACATAAACACAAAAAAACTAAAGAAACGTTCTACATACATACACGAAACAAAAAATAATTAGTTAAACCTTTATAAAATATATCAATATTTAAAAAAAAAATTTAATTAGTTTATTTTTTATTATCTGATAGGCTTTAATAATTTTTGTAAATTCTCTAATATTGTCGAAAATCTAAGGTAGGTGGGTAGCAGGGGCGTGCCGTCCATAGACACTCAAGCGTTGCTTACCCCTACCCTACTCACATAGAAATATAAATAATATTTAAAAAGAATTAAGATGATTGCAAGAAATCAACCTACACAAATAGGGGCAAGTTCAAGTACGAATCCAGCAAATACTGAAACCAGTACGATCTGTCGGTGCCTCTAATATCATCATTTCGTTATGCGTCGATGACACAGGGCGAGTTTACAAGCCACTATCTGGGAAATTCACTATCTATTAGTAAACTCGCTCAATGTCATCATGTTACTTTGTTAACTAGCAGATTGTTAACAATGTACGAAAAAAGTTGAAAGGTCGTCAACTTTACTCGTTACACGCTTGCTCGTGATTGGTTTATTTATGTTTTTCAACATGGCTGCCAATTAACAGCCGATTTCGACTGTCAAACATCATAGAATTAGTTCACGCAAGTCGTTATTCTTATTACTGGTGCTAGCAACGACCTCAGTTTCCTACGCTACTAAGCGAGTGGACAGTTTTGTGTGTCATAATGACAATCTCACTCGCCGATTTATCCGCTTTTAAACTTAGTAGATAGTAGCTTCTAAACTCCCCTGTGTCATCGAGGCTTTAGTAAAGTTTTACTAACGAAATGATGATAAAAATATTACATTGGCTTCTTTTCAAAATAAAGAAAATAAAACTGAAAAAATATGGAAATTTATGACAAAGTTGCAATATGCAAGCGGTTATTTGGATTTTAAATAGCTTAGCCAAACAATGTTTCCATTCTTAGCGAAATCTAGCCCAAAGGGAGCTGTGTATGGTGAGTTTGAATTTTTAAATTAATTAATTAGCTACACGAAGTTTTTCCTACTGCCTACCCTTATCTAAATAAATGATGTGCACGCCACCTATTCAAGGAGCTTATAATTTTAAACTAATATAATCATACGCTTCCCTTTCTCGTGACGGGAATTCCATCCAAGAAGTGAAATCCGTTAATTCAAATTTAAATAAAAAAAATAATAACACAAGGGTCGCAATCGCAACATTATAAAGCAAGCGATTTATTTTATGACCGGAATTCCTTTCAAGGTTTTCAAAATTTACCGCGGAATTATTCAACTTTACCCTCGAATTTTGAGCAGTAAAAAGGATGTAGTAGAAAGGTAAAAAGGGAAATTCTTTAAAAAGCTAACATCTAAAACACAATTTATTGTTCCTTGATCAATAGTGATAGCCATGTAAAAATATATATATTAAACCAACATTTTCTTGCACAAGAAGTTTCATAAAATAAAGTAATTTTTTTTATTATTTTTTAAATAGCTCCACATGAGAGAGGCCCTGAGGAAAACCATTGGCCCCTTAAGGGCAGAGGCCATCGTTGGGGATGCTGTGTGGGGGGAATTTTTAGGGAAAGGAAGTAGATGAAGTTCTGGGAAGGTAAAGGGTATTAGGGGTGGGTAGGAATCTGGGGGTCAGTGTGTCCAGGAATGTCGGACGTATGACTCGATTCCTCACACTGTGGTGAATGGCGCTGGGTCGAGAGAGTACAGCTGGAAAGGTCAAAATGACTCTTTCAACCAGTCTCTCCCAACGTCCCAACCAAAATTACAATTTCCAAAATAGGTTTGAAGATTAAGAGTACCGATTCTGTAACGCAGACTAAAGAGTTATCTATGCCTAATCTATACTAGTATGTTAAAATAATTTAAACTTCGCAAGCTAAACAACTTACCAAGTTTTTTTTAAAATCATTTTACGAGAATTGTTCAGTTTCACTTTTAGTACATATGTAGCTCTTTGAGAAAATTCTAAAGCAAGAATATGAAAGAAAACAAAACGGATACTGAAGTTATCTTTTTTACAAAAATAATTAAATTATTACATTATTATTAATTTATATATGCATGTTTCAAACACTGTGCGCCCCAAAAATTATAAATAGATACATTTGTGGGATAGAACGTGAATAAAAAACTCACAGTTTCATGTTGTGTTACGCGATACGTGTATTTATCTTCCCTCCTATGTATATGTGGAACGTTTTTCTACGAAAATGTAAATAACGCCTTACCGTCAACTCGTTAATCAGCAGCCGTGCAGCGGGTGGAAGAAATGGTTTACTTTTATTTGGTGAGTTTTTTTTAATGTGTCTACACTGTCTACTGGGGTTTGCTACTCTAGCACGGGCAATGCCGGCTATTAAGAGAAAACACGGTCGCCGAGAAATTTGACCAGTAGGTATTTTACCAAACTGTTGCTGTCACTATTGCGCTTATTAATTCTCTTACTTTAAAAAAAAGTAGGTAATAGGTGGCACGCGAGCTGTCTGAAAACTGAATGTACTGGGACTGAATATATGGAACGCGGGAATGGCGTTGGCGAGACGGGGGAGTGGAAGAAGAGAGAGGGAAAGCGTGTAAGGTGGAAGGGGAACGCGGGAGGGGAAGGGGACGCATGGGAAAGGGCATGCAGGGAGAAACAATTTATTTATTTGAATATGGCGTTGTTACGCATGCCGAGAACCAGCCAGTACTTAAATAAGAGGGACAAAATCAAGGATTCGTATTTCCCATTGTTCTCCAAAACTGGACCGATTTTTAAAGATTTTTTTTAGCATCTGGATTAGAAGAAAATATTCTTTGTCTGTACATTTTGCTTTTTTCAAATACATTGTCGTACAGTTTGTATACTGAACATCGGTTGTTGGCGTTAAAACCAGGCAATTTTAATTTTGTAGGGTCCTAACTCCCATATTTTTTTTTTTTTTTACATGAGCTCCACACAGGAGGCCTTGAGGAAAATAATTTCCCTCAGGGCCTGTGTCATCTTTGGGGATGCTGTGTGGAGGGTTTTTTTAAGGAAAGGAAGGAGAGGAGAGTTCTGGGAAGGAAAAGGGTTTAAGGGGTGGGTAGGAATCTGGGGTTCAGTATGTCCTGGTCATCCGCCTCCAAGACCTAGACAAACCTCACCCCATGAACCCGGGCACCCCTGCTAAATCACCAAACGTAGCGAACCACTTGGGGTGACCTATGGCAGAGGTGTTGGTTGTCCAATAAAGGTTCCCGGGGCGGCGAAGAAAGTAATTTATCAAAAAAAAGCAAAATTTACAGACACGCTAGTGATCGATATCTACATTGCATTAAAAATATTTAGTAATGCGTTAGGATGGTCAAAACGCCGCGCCGCCCGGTTTCTTCTTATATAATATTGATAGTTTGCAATATGTTCATTAGGTTCATTTTTAAACTTTTTCCTGATATAAATACATGACTCAAGATAATTCCTGAAAATGAATAGGAAAATCCCCCAGAAGTGCACTGAACGAAATGTTTAAACAAATCGAACCTCTTCACCAGTCACGATAAATAATTCATTGCAAATGGCAAACGTGGACGTAGCAAAGTTAGACGGGTGAGTGCATGCATCAGGAGGTATAGGTATGGACTATGGACACATGGTATATTGGTGTGGGGTACCTAGCTACATTGTGTCCACGTCCAGTGGAGGCTTCGGTTGAGTGCGCGCGCACCGTCACGCGACCCGCCACCGCGCATGCGCCAGTCGCATCTGCGCGCGCAAACCCATCTCACCTACCGCCGAAGATTCAGTGATCTATGGATCGAACACTAATAATAGCGGCCACCTTCACTCGTGCGCTTGATAACATCGAGGGTGCTCTAGACTCTGGACCACGACCCACAATTATCTTCCAGTGTAAAGTGTGATGAAGTGCGTTCAGTGATAATCGACATAAATATAAGCAAGGACCGGCACATAAATAAGGTGGGAACAAAATCAAATTATTTATGAATAACTAACTACGTTCTTTTTTTCAGAAATTATTCATTTTCGGTAGAAAATACTTTATCGTGCTCTAAATAATCAAATTTCGCATTCGTGATATTATTTATACCTACTGGAATTCAATCATGGTTTTGTCATGGTTTTTTTAAAACATACAACATTCGTGGTTAACAACAAACATACATCATACAAGAAAGTGTTTGTTTTATTTTTTATAATACAACATTAGTTTACTAGTAAGGAATCTGTGATAAACAGCTATATCAGAAATTATTTTTAAAAAACCTAAATTTTTGAAGAGCGATGTTTTCAGTGTCAACGAGTTAAAAAATATCCAAGTTCTGGTTCAGAAATTCATAACACTTTGATTATTGTATTATACACTTATCACAGCACTAGAATTTTATAATGGCTATACGCACTTCTGGAAGAAAGGTTGTTTTGAGTGGGTATATAACATATAACTAACTAATTAAAGCTAGGTTTGATTAATCATTATAATACTTGCCAACAGGAATAAAAAAATAATCATCTAAACTTACAATTAGTGATCACACGACCGTTGAATCTATCAACCATAAATATGTAGTAGGGACAAACGCAGGTGAAATTTACAACAGTCACACCTGGCATGTTTTGTTGCGTGCTATATGACTAAATAAAACATAGCTAATGAATTCTGTTTCCCGAACGAAATACGATAAAAAAAATGCATAGTAGTTTTATTGTTTTGCGTTTTCTCTCACAGAATCCTACTGTGATTCAAACAAAGGTTATGCTAGTATACAGATGGCTGATAACATTTAAAGATAACCGATCACATATATTGGAAATTTTCCAAGAATTCATCAAGAAAAGGTAGTTAGGAAACCATGCGGAACAATAACTATTCACCCAAATATATAATACACTTAAAAACCATAACCGTTTCCAGAAGTATTTCGCCAAAAAAAAAAAAGTTGTGATAACATCATATTACAGAAGTATAAAAATCATCGCAACACACGATATAGTATAGTAGGTATACGGTAGAAAATATATTTTCATAAATGCCTTCATTAGTGATTTTCACGGTCCGCATTGAATTACGGTTTCAAGGCTCTATCTCGAAATAGAGAAGAGCAGATGATATCTGCTTTTCTTATTATAACCAAAGAGAAAAACAACTTTAACCGAAGATGATAAATTGCAGCATCAACATCTATGTGACACCTCGTGAGAATCCACTTCAAATAGATCAGCTTAACACGTAAAATTTATTTTAGAAATTCGATAATTTCATTGAATTTATTTATTTTCGTAACTTATAGATATTAAATCTGAGGATAATAATAAAGATAATAAATTGATGCTATAAGTTTAAGTCGTTGACGACAACATGACATTACAAAACAAAAAGGTCACGAAATAACAACTATGAGGCTCAATAATGAGATAATCACCTTGTGTGTCTCTCAACGTGACCTTCATTTACCTGTGTGCTCGAGTAGGTATGAGTACCGACTCTGAATATACTTGCGGCAGCATGTATATAAAAAATAATGGTAAGTCATATATCTTACTGCGATGCAATGTTTTAATATTCCGTAGAAGCTGAGCAGAAAAACATTTTCGATTCCACGAATTATTCGGACATGCAATCAGTAAACCTATTGATATGTCATAAGTTACATTATACGTACAGATTTCACAGGTTAACTAACAATGTATGTCATCTACATCAGCGATTCTTAACCTCGGGTCGCGAGAGGTGTTGGGTTGGGTCGCGGAAATCGTATTTTCGTGGAGACCATGCCTATCTTTTTAGAACATTTGAGATAACTTGAAAATGAAATGGAAAGATATATTCCTCAAAATGTCCATATCGTGAAATACAGTTGGGTAAGAAATCCATTTGAAGTAGATATAATGGGCGTTGAAAACGATTCAGCTGGATTACAAGAAGAATTGTTCGAAATGCAAGGTGATGCACTTTTAAAAGAGAGATTTGCCAGAACGAGTCTCACAAAATTTTGGGCACAATTATCTGGGAAGCCTGTTCTGAGCAATAAAGCTGAAAAAGCCCTGCTACCTTTCCCAACTACTTATTTATGTGAAGCAAGATTTTCATGCCTTGCTGTTATGAAGAATAAGTACAGGAATAGATTGGATCCTCAGCATGACATGCGATGTGCACTTTCTATAAACATAACTCCACGTATACATGATCTTTGCTCAAAAATACTACCAGGGTAGTCACTAATTATTTTGCTGTAAATTTTTTTACTGTTTTAATGCTAAATTGTCTAATTTTAATACAGAACATTAAAATAAAGTTGTTTATTTCTAATTTTACAACTACATCCTATAAATTTTATAGGATGTAGTTGTAATTTTATGGTATAAAATTACATAATATATCATTTTAGTACCTGTCACTGGAAAATAAAATAAAAAATTAGATTTGGGTCGCCTACTTCAAATATATTCGTACTTTGGGTCGCCAGCCAAAAAGGTTAAGAACCACTGATCTACATCATAAATAAGAACAACTTATTGTTTTTTAAAAAAAAAGAATCAATTATCTATTAATGTATATATTGGGTGGTAAGATAAACAAGCTTTGTTGCTCCCATTAGATAAATATAAAAAATTGAAAACTTATCAATGGTTTTTTTGATTGACGATTCAATTGACGCATTTTACAAAACACATAACACTTTTGCCAATAAACATCAATGTACAAGACGAACGATAACACGAAATTCTCTACAATTCAAATGAAATAATTATACAGTCGACAAATATTTATCCGGTTCATTTCCTGCATTAATTCAAAATTCATTTACTTAGCTGCTAAACTACCATAAAAATTAAACGAAATCGGTCGTAAAAACAAGCAAATTACATTGTGATTAACACTTAATACACGTCTTCAAACGCCTCATTAAACCATATTCAAACTAGACGAATCAAAAAAATACGACTAAATGATTAAATTAATGTTTATCGATTAGTAATTAATCCGATAATACCTTTCACGAAGATTGGACCATGTAATAGTTGTAATGTCCACGTTAGCAAACCGTAGCAAATAGAACACATTTTAAAGTGACCAGTAAGTACACTCATGGGAAAGTTCTGTTGTTTGTTCGTGGAAAATTTTACGCCTGATTAGTTGGACACACATTGGCCGGCTTTCGGGGACTTCTGCTACTGTTAATGTGTTTGGGCACACACTAAATCATGTTCATTGCTTTTCAACAACCAAATAATAATATTATACACACGTAAGACCGTAAGAGGCTTAGATAAAAAAATGCAAATAAGTGTTTCGGTCTAGGGGATAGTCACACACACCAATGCGCCGGTATTAGTCCAAATCTGCCATGACAACGAAGGTGGAAGATGTCTGGTCTGGGAAGGCCTTCACCAGTATTTTTGGCTGATAAAAAGAAAACAAAAAACAATCTGAAAAAGTCAACCGTAGACTTAATATCGTATGAAGTAAGAACACAAATACATTATATTTAAGAGAGTTTTATGAGGTCAGACAAATAATCGTGTTATGTTCACGAGGTTGGGTTTTTACCGCAAAAGGAATGAAACTCAAGTTGATACCTAACGTAATATTAAGTTGTTTTGATAATACTAATAGAAACTATCCTTACAAAAAACCCTACTTTACGTGTTCTTATGTTAAAATATAAAAGAAGTTTTAGTTTTAAAATGCACTAAGGTCAAATCATTAAGCGTAATTTTACGTCAGGAGCATAAAAAATATATTGCGCTAATACTAGCAAGTAAATGTGGAAATAAATTGAGATAAGGTTTCTTCATCACTTTTTTTATAAAGTACACTTGAACTATTTATTGTACAAGCCTCTTTATGGAATAACTTGAGTTTTTCATCAAAGGATTATCGTTGGTTCAGCCAAACTTTCAAAGAGTGTTTTTATCTTGTTTGTATGGAATAGATAACTCTATTATTTTATGCCCCGAAGAAAACTTGAAGATTATCAGTTGAATTCAGAAAAGAAGACTCGTAATAGTCTTGTTGTTGCCGTAAGCCTTGTTTTGAATTATCGTGTACTTTTTACATCGATGTTTCATAATATATTTTCTATTTAATATTCAAAAATGTAACATCTCTCAACAGTGAGTCATCAAGATTGATATAGGAAACGCAAACAGCGATTGAAAAGCACTAATTAGGCATGTGAGAAAATAATAATCACCATACGCGGAAACAAGTGTTCCATCATGGGATAATAACTTTGCCAAAACAATGAGTAATTTTTCGAGGTGGTTCAAACATTTGTGTGGAATATGAGAACAACCTTCGCGATAGCCGTGTGTCAAGGATCGTGATCTCCGCCTGATGCTGAGATAGGCAGAAGGTCACAACTGAAGCGGTGTTGTTCATCCTCAAAATGACGCCAATTTATTCACCTGTCGTACATTTACGCTTCACCCATTGTTATACCTTAATCGTTTCTATCCCTTTGCCAGAAAAAGCAAGTTAATACCTACGTGCAATTGAATTTAATGCGGCGAAAGATTAATAGCAAGTTTGTCCTCCTTTTGCCTGAAGGTATCGAAAATTGTTACGCAAAAGACTTCGGTGACATCTTCGCGTAAAGATCGATGCAGCCGTATCAAAACTTCAATGCGCTCTATTTTCGAGATTTCGTTATTTCGGCAGAATGAATAATAATTATTTATAATGAGTAAGGCAGGCATCTATTCCAATTCGTCACGAAGTTAACTGTACATTCATTTCACGTATTTGTCATTCCCATCCCCCATATAACATAATTGTAAGAACCTGTGTAGTTCACGCAAGCCATACAAGCAATTGTTTAACAAAAACGATGATTTCCACCGCACATTAAAGATGGAATATTTAAGATGCGACCTTGCGGCTTGCTTCTGTATGTGTTTGAAAAACACTTAAAGAGATATCCGATAACTCACTCACATAATAGTTTAGAGCCGAGGTTTTCTTATTTGCAATATAAATTTGCAACGGTATTTATTTTATGATTACACCACCCGCATTATTCTTTTTTTAACCATTACAATCATTTTCAACAGAACCGAATCGATCAAGAGAAATCACGCCTTATCTTTTATCATACAATTATGTTTGTATAAAGTGTCCGCAACTAGTCAAGGCTTTAAACTCACATGGGTGACATACATTTATACAGGATGTGAAGGGACATATTTGACTTCCTTTAACCAGTGTTTGCTGACATTATTTGGTGTAAAAAATGTTAACGAAATTTTGGTCTCCGGTCACTTTTTCGCGTTTTTTTGTTTCTGAATCAAACAAAAAAAATATTTTCACATGTCGTCACTGGTCACTAGGCCGAATAAACGCTCAACCCCTCACTCCACCCCTAACTGTCTAATACCTACTGATTTTTTTAGGTGTTTAGATGAAAGAAAAAACATGAAAAAATGTCACCGGAGACCAGAATTAAATTTTCATATTTACTACAAATAATGACAGGAATCATTGGTTATAGTAAGTTAAATACGTCTCTAATGCCCTGAATATATACAGGGTGTTAAAGAACGTACTTGACTCACTTCAACTAGTGATTCATGAAATTATTTTAAATAAATATGTACATGAAATTTTGGTCTCCGGTGACAGTTTTGATGTTTTTTTTCTACAAAAACATAAAAAATAGTAGGTGTTGAACAGTTGGAGGTTGATCAGTTACTCGGCTGAGTGATCGGTGACGACATGTGGAAGATTTTTTTTTTTCGATTTTGAAGAAAAAATAGTTGAAAAAAAAACGTCGTCAAAAAAGTGACCGGAGGCCAAAATTTCATTTACATTTTTTACTCTAAATAATGTCAGGAATCACAGGTTAAAGTAAATGAAGAGCGTCCCTTGACACCCTGTATATCAAGCCAGTCGTGGTCCATAGTATGATCATTTTTTGAATTAATTATATCGGCGTATATAAACTATGTTTTCCTCCACTTAACTACGATAAGAATCATTCGGAAATATACGAGATATTTGAGTGTAGGCTAAACTAAAATAAGAGGCTTTTAACAAACGTCACGCGATACAAAAAAGCCGCTAATAACTTTCAGCCGTAATACACGTCGTGAGCACCATATTGCATAAACGTCTTTCAATTTAGTGCGGTCACGTGCCGCTCACGGGGCCCCGAGAAGGCAAAGCGAGCTAGAGCCGACCACAGAACATTATGAATTATGTTATGATGAATGGCCATTCAAAGTGCAACAATATACCTTAAAACAATGCCACCGGTCGCCGCAAGATGAGCATCATGCATAATATATGATGACCCATATCATAATATACTATAAAAATACGTTGTTTGCAAATGGGAAAACTGTCAAAGTTTTTTAATGTGACCGCAATGTTGTCACACGACATTGTTGTCGCATAAGAAAATTGAGGGAAAATTTATGGAAATACTAGTTTTAGGATAACAAAAAACGTTTAATGTGTAGAAATCCATATAATTAATAATTAAATAAAACTTTTGATAAATAAGACAAATAAATAACTTTATTTTTACAACTAGCTGACCCGGCCACGCGTTGCTGTGGCTAATAAAACACAACGTCATCTAACCTTTATAACCACCGCCGTTTTTGAATTGATCGCGAAGAGACAGACAGATGCCGCGGAGGACTTTAATTTATAATACGTAGAGATGGTGTGAAAGATTATAATAATGTGCATGAAATGCTTGGGGTGACTAACGTATTTAAGTTAATAAGGATTAATACTGTGTCCGAATAAATTACTTTTCAATTACAGCAATGTACGTGACCATTTTTTTGAAGATAGAATGGGTATAGTAAGCTATCCGTAAAAGATAGATAGATATATGCCTTCGCGGACTTTTTTGTAGATCTATAGAAGAGGAATATCCCACCATGCATTGTTTTGTTATATCCCAAATAAAGGATTAGGCAGCATTATTGATGAAAACTACCAGGCGGCATGACTTTTTCAGACACTTCCAACAATCGTTATGTTTCAACCAATTTACACAAATCCTTGACAAATTACATAACTTAACCTTCTTCATGAAACACTCTTAACTATTGGTGAAAACCGCATGAAAATCCGTTTAGTAGTTTTCGAGTTTATCGCGAATAGACAGACAGACAGACAGACAGACGACGCGAAGGACTTTAATTTATAACAAATCCTTGACAAATTACATACCTTAACCTTCCTCACGAAACACTCTATCTATTGGTGAAAACCGTATGAAAATACGTTCAGTAGTTTTCGAGCTTATCGCGAACAGACAGACAGACAGACGACGCGGGGGACTTTAATTTATAATATGTAGAGATAGCTCCACTCAGGAGGCTCTGAGGAAAATAATTTCCATCTGGGTTTGTGTCATCTTGGGGGATGTTGTGTGGAGGTTCTTTTAAAGAAAATAACGAAAAAAGTTCTGGGAAGGAAAAACGTGCGAGGGGTGGGTGGAAATCTGGGGATCAGTATGTCTGGGAATGACTACGACTATGAATCCATCCCGCCAACTGCGCTGCAAAGCGATAGGTCGAAAAAATCCAGCTGGAGAGGTCAAAAGGCCTCCTTCAACGAGTCTATCTCGATCCGATCGGCCACGCGGTTGTTGGGCAGAAGCATCTGCCGTCAAGACCCGGACTAACCTCACCCCGGGAACCCCTGCTAAGTCACCAAACGTAGCGAACCACTTGGAGTGACCTACGGCAGAAGTGCTGGATATCCAATAAAAGCATAGCTTGATAATAAAACAAGAGCTTTTACATTTATGAGTCAATTCTACGACACCTCACCAACTCCCAACCCAGATCCCACCCCGACCCTGACCCTAACCCGGTATATAAGCGAAAGAATGTCCACGTGACTGCAATATAAGACCCCATCTAAAACTAGAGCAGCAGATGTGAACAGAAGGTAATGAAAATTCACGCCCCGTAGGCGCAATACGTACCTACATGTGTATATTTGTAGGTAACAGGAATTTCGGTTGGCTTTGTTTCGGGGTAAAACAAAATACAAAAAGTGGAGACCGCAGGTTTTTCCAACGCGATAACAATACTCGATTTTTTAATGAAAAAAATAACAATGCATCCAGTTTTTTTATTTGTCATCCGAGGAAAAAAAATCGGGGTCTGTGGTATACAAAGATAATGTTCAATTTTAATGCTTAAGCCATATTATTTAAGAGCAATTATTGTACGCACTTGTACGAAACGCGATAGAATATAAAAAAAAGGAATATAAAGAAGAAGAATATATTACGTTTTCGTTATTTGTTTTTGGGGTGTTATGTCGTGTTGCGCTACCTCCTTCTTTAGCCAACGTTTCGGACATCGTTGCAGTGTCCATCATCAGGGCAGATCCGGTAGATGTTACGTTTATACTATATTACGTGTGTAAAAACGATAAATTTATGTAAATATGTATGAATTACAAACACATATTAAATGTAAACTATTTGACATTTTAGATATTGTGTAGAAGTGGCATCCTATTAGATGAACTATTATCATAAAGGGGTTATTATTTTATTAATTCAACTTATTCCTTTTCAAAATGAATACTGAAAAATTGAAATTCTGAAATAAGCGCTACAAGGTCAAAACAATCTGAAAATTAAACGTTTCCGAAAAAAGCCACATTTATGCGGGACGACAGAAAAACACTTAAATGAGAAACGGAGTTTATTGAGTAGACAAAAAAATGAGGTAGGTTTCTAAGGAAAATTAAAATTTCGTATCACTTCACTCTAATCTGACTATATTTGTAAAGAATGCAAAGATTTTATTAATCAAATCATTCTAATATCAATAAGAAATTATTTTTTTGCAGCATCTTTAATTAAAACATGGGATGAAATTTGTTCTGGCAGACGAAACAAATCATAATATCAGGAGTACATTGCCATTTCTAGTGTTCACAATTTCTTATTTATGTTCGATTTCGAGATTCTCTGCTTAATTCTGGTGTTAAGCAGGAAATCCAATTGGAAGGCTAGCATTTAGCCCCATTGAGAGCTTTATTTTTATTTTAGCTCCACACAGCAGGCCTCGAGGAAAACAATTTCCCTAGGGGCGTGTGTCAACTTTGGGGATGTTGTGTGGAGGGTCTTTTTTGGGAAAGGAAGGAGTGGAAGTTCTGTGAAATAAAAAGGTATGAGGGATGGGTACTAATCTGGGGGTCATGGTGTCCAGGAGTGACGGATGTATGAATCCACTTCTCCCACTGCAGTGTAAGGAGACAGGTCGAGATTCCGGCTGGAGATAAAAAGGTCTCCCTCAATGGCCTCTCCCCGATCCGGCCCGCCAGGCAGTAGGTGGGCAAATACATTCGCCACCAAGACCTAGACAAAACCTCACTCTATGAACCCGGGCACCTCTGCTAAGTCACCAAACGTAGCGAACCACTTGGGTATGACCTATGGCAGAGGTGTTGGTTATCTAATTGCGATATAATTAAACTGTGTTTTAACGGTGTATGTATATTAACTGTGAATCTGTGTATATATTATGTGAAACACCTGACTGTATAAATTGTACATATTTAAAATGTATCCACAAGCTCCTCCATCCACAAGCAAATGCTTTTAATGGAGGAAAAGTAACACTGTAACATGTTCCATTTTTTAAGATAAATAAAATTATTAAAAAAAAATTTAAAAAAAAAAAATAGTTTTATGTCGCGGCGGCATTATACTCGTAGATACATCTATGAAACGACCCAGCAACTTAATAAAATTAAATAAGTACCTAAATAGTACTAATGAAAGAAAAGTATTAATCCTCAACCTCGTTTTATTGCTGCGATGTTTTAAAATGGTCTGTCCCTGCTTGGAAAATCGATATTATCATAAGATTACTTAAATGGATTAATCAGTAGGTACCTACTTTAATTAAAATCAATGGACCCAGTCGAAACTATTATTGTTTGAAATTTACATTAAGCTTGAGTATTTTCTGTTTGAGCATGTGACTGTGACGCAAAACTAAACCGAGTTAAGAAAAATGATGATTTATTTTACATGACAAAAATCTACAGCCAGAGCCCCTATTTTACATAATAATATCAAAGCTACGGGGAGCGGTGTACTGTGTACCTATACTATAGGTACATATATTCTGCCTTATAATTTAAAAGAGAACTACGGGCTCAAACCATCTTAAGATACTTTATAAGTAAAGTCGGGCTAGGCGACGGCGCCGAAAGGTTAGCAAAAGAAAATAAGATAAATCATAAAGCAAAAGTGAGATCTCTTGCAAAACCATGCCTTCTGAGAAAAATTGGTGGGTTTTTATCAAAAATATAACTCGAAAGAACACGCTTCGTAAAAGTAATGTCATGATCTTATAATACACATTGCAGCGAAAGAAATAAAATTCAGCCCACATCTGAGAGTTACATTTTCACTGATTCTAACTGCGTGCAATAAAACTGATTCGATCGTGATACTAAATTACAACACCAAGTAAGTTTTAATAAAAGTTTATAATGTTATTTTTGTTAAGAGCCATTAACCAGCGGCCGAGAATTTAAATTTCGTTGCGGTCGTACCCTTGCAACTGTACAGGGCTGTTCCGATGAGAAAGATTAATTATTCTCCATACCAGCATTTTAACATAACAACTCAATATCGATTTTATTTCATTCAAAATTTTCTCACATTCAAAAATGCTCAAACTCGTGATGATAAAACTATTAAAATTATGTACCTTTGTAATTATTTTTTTTCAATAATGTCTAAGCAAAATAAGAATGTATTTTTTATTTTAATATATTAGTTTGTAAGACTGTAAATAAAAAGACATACTGAAGTATTTTCGTCACAAAACAAGGGCGCAGATATATATATATATTTTGTATTGATTTTATTTGAACTAAATTAAAATTCTGAAAAGTATGTCGTATAATACAAAATTTAGTTTAAAATTTTAACAAATCTGCCAACGAACTACGGCAAAACTATATCACTACTGAAAATAAACATATTTTCTCAAAATTTAAAACATAGATAAAAGAACAGTCTTTCGAAATCCATTTATATTTTTTTTTGTGGAAAAGAGTCAATACGTCTAAAATTTGATTTAAAAATGACATAGTTCCGGTTTTGTATGGTTATTCCCTCTTAAATGAAAAGTGAAACATTAAGTTATAAACCGAAACAGCTGTAACAAAAATAAAAACTAAAATACTTGCAGAACTTGATAATAACATTATTAAATATACTTAATTTTTTTATTTTTTATTAAATTGCGTTCAAATAATAATAAACACAAAAACAATAAATTTGACGGATTCATTAAATATTTGATGTCAATTTTCACGTTCTGTGTAAGTTAGATTCAAATTCTGTTATTATAGCATTATAGGCCAGTTGCTTTATAAAACTAAAATAATCACAACTTGCACAGAACGTGAAAATTGACTTAAAATATTTGATGAATCCGTCAACTTTTTTTAAACAACCCATCCTAATGAAACATGAAGGTTTACAAATAGTTTAGGGAGAGCGTTTCAACACCTGAATCATTCAGCCATATTTTTAATTCTTTTATGTAATTTATATTTTATTTGTCATTTGAATTTATTTTGGCAGAAGATTAAATCTACGAGAACTATTTGGTATTGATTTGGGAGGTGTAAAATACATTATTCATCATTATTTTGCTAATTCTACTTTAATTTTTTCGAAATATTTTAGTTTTTAAATAAACATTTCATAGTTTGTTATTAAATTTTGCATTATGATTAATTTACGGATATTATGTATAATAACACAAATAGATATGTATAATAATTAAGGCGAGAATGTTTTATTTTTATTATACATAAAATTAGTAATGTGCTTTTGAGTTATTTGTAAAGACGTAATAAATGCATCAAGCGCACCACCCCATCCTATAATGTAAGATATCTTAATTTAGATATGGTTTATTTAAGTGACTTATTTTGATTATGACATATGTTGCGTAGATGAGAGGAGGAGGAGATTTGAGAATGAGATTTGAGAGAAAACAAAAACAGAATCCGACATGCGTGAGACGTTACACTTGACCAATACATTGACGATTTAATAAACGACTCTATTAACAATGAAATACTGCAGAGTTAATTTAAAATCAAATTAAAACCTTTACTTTCTCGTTTTAATGAGCCATGCACAAATTGCAATCAATATACGTATAAGAACACAATATGCGATGAACGTACACAAAACACTTTAAAGCTTGTATGTAAAGAGGGTGAAAACGATTTTCTAAATAATACAAAAAGCTGCATGAGCGTGTAGCATTTGCCGGTCCATATAAATTGTTACAAAGAAATCGGAATGCGTGGAGAATGCAGATTTTTTATCTCCACGAAGAAACAGTCCGCGGCTGCATTTACAATTTCTCAACAATCCCGAAGTAGCCATTAGGCGATTTTCTCCATCACTGTGATGTCTTTATTGGGTAAAAAATATGAAATTATGATTTTCTTACAAAAGAACGAAAACGTTTTATTTTATTACTCGGATTGCAACAGTGAAGCGTCAGTTACCTACCAGAATTCATCCCAAAGGGAAAACTATAAGATAATATTATATTGACTTCTTATGGGACGTATCTCATTCTTTAATTTCCCGGGGGACTTGTTGTGCGGAGTTACTCTTTTATAAACAGTCACAATAATATGAGACACATATTACCTACCATTCCATTTTTAAAAACTTTCAAAACGATTATTTTAGAAGCGATTTCCAGCTATTGGTGGATTTAACCGAGTGAGACGGTGACAGGCAAAATTCATTGCCCGGAGACGTAACCTTTGCTAAATCAATATCAATGTCGGTGATTCATGTCGAATTAGCAAAGTCTTTGACCAATGTAAGTGAGACGTGAACAGCAAAACACTGGACTTATAGTAAGTCGAGGTCGGGCCACTGCTACTAGACCAAGGTTCTACGATGCTCTCGGCATAACGTCTTGCGATATTGGCTTATTCGGCTTGTCACTGACAATTAACCGGAGTTACTGAATCTATTCAAATATTCCCAACTCACCCGTTGATGCCATTCTGTATTCGCATTACAATATTTTCAACGTAAAATAACCAACAAAGAGATAATAAATAGCTGTTATAGCCGTTCTTATAACTTTTTATAAAAATATTTCATTCAATTTTCTTTACATCTGGAATATATCTAGAAATATTTTTTATGTAAATAACTTTCTCAGAAAAAATGTGAATAACACAGCTTTAGGGTATACGGGGCAAATTTTCAATAGAAAAGAACATGGGTTCCTTAATGATATACCTAATTTTACAAGCTTAGAAATAAATTCTAACCACGTTATCCAAACGTTACAAGTTTAATATTGGTATTTCGAACTGTGGCGACAGCAAGAATAGCTTTTGTTTATGAATGAACAATACGGAACTTTTGAAACCGAAGAAGTCACGTTCGTGAAAAAATTGTACAGCCAGAAGCACGTATCAAAGAGTTGCGCATGTGACAACTTGCGATCACTCCCTCTCCCCGTTTCACGAATTCACTTTTCCGATCGACTCTGTACCCAGTTGGTAGACAGTACATTCAATACGTGTTTTACCAGGCACACCTTGAGCCGTGTCAAGAAATGCTTACTCTGGGATCAGGGATATAAATAATCCGCTACAGATCCTGAAAACCACGTACGTCTAGCTGCGTAGCATACAAAACTAAGTTTAATTTACACCAACACCAGAACGAGTACATAAGTTTACATTATACTCTACATTCTCTACATGGAGTGAAAATTAACGTTTTCCATTTTGGTACATAAAAAAGGTTTAATATTTTCTTATTCACACGCAGCGTATCATTGTAGAGGATCGCAAAAAAGTTATTTGTATAATCACGCGAACAGCCTGAAAGAAAATACTACAAATTATTCCATGAATTTCACTTAGCCGCGCCCGCTTTGGAAAAAACATTATATCGGCCAGTGTGTGAATTCAAGAGGCTGAAGTTTTTGATGAGGGAGGTTTGTTGACATAGATTTTCCTAAGGGCCACGTGTTGCTTTCGTGACACGTAATTAATTGGGCGGAAGTACTTATGTACATGGGTGTCAATATATTCACGTGACTATCACCGTGGACGATCAGAATGGTCTAGTGTCTAGTATCATTAATAATTTTGCTTTTAATTACCAGTAGCTTTGTGTAGAAACGTAATAAAAATGTATATTTATTATGAATAAATGGTGTGAGGAAGATAAGACTTTATTGACGTACGCAAAGATATAAATTATTTTAAAATTTTAAATAAATGCGTAATTAATAATTCAATGACTCTTAGTCAAGTGGGTTTGTTCAGATTATACAGGTAGTTCAAAAATGACATGACTGCGACACATGCGACTGCCACAAAAATATTTTCCCTATCCCATTACGCCACTTCCGTCATAGTTTACTATTACACCCCTTCCGTCGTGGTATCCCATTACGCCCCCTCCGCTGTGGTATCCCATTGGCCAAAAAATCATGAAATTCGTGTGACGTAATTTCCGGATGCCCCCTAAGTGATAATGTTGAATGTAAGATTTTGTTTATTTGGGCTGGTCTATAATTATTAACAACTAGGCCCACACACACACACTCTTAGATATTTTTAACATTTTCTCAACAAATTTTGCTCGGTTTATTTAGCTGCTTTACATAAGCCGATGAATAAATAAGAAAATCAACACTCAATAATGAATAAATGAAAAAATACATTACATAGATCCCATCTTTCTAATTTCACCTCTCGTAGAACCCGGTGACAAATACGAATTAGAATAGTTAAAAAAAGCTATAACAATAATTAAAAATGTAGACTTCACTAAATTTAAGGCACTAAAATACAATATATTTATTTTTTATTAATTACTATTCAAATACAAGTACAACATTTTATTCACATTCCTCCTCACTAAGGATTCATATTCCTTGGTGGACTGTAGTAAGTTGTGTTGGAGTTACATCATGATTTCTTCTAACGTGAAAGTTTGCTTTAATTGATTTCTAGTGGCAAAAGTTATCTTTAGGAAGACGTCATATTTATTTTTATTTTAGTTTGTAATTAATTAACGTACTTCTTGATTTGTGTTTCGCTTCATCAATAAGAAATCGGTTACGCAACGCTTTCAATGAAGTAGAAAAATGCATTAAACATCCATCGCTAGGCAATTAATTAGATTATATACATATATACACATTTACTGGAGATTCAAAAAGTTTACAGGAAAAGTTTTTCAGATAATATTATTTAAATTCATGGCTATAAAATAAGTAAAATTTAAAATCATAATACGTCAAAAGTTTTTATATCACGAACAATGGGTTAATAGCGGCCAATAAATCTGAAACCAAATCTTTGGAATTCCATTCAAATTGTAAATGTGCTGTATTACAGATAACAACCAAAAATAAAATACGAACGTATATAAATTTATTATGTTAACGTATTTATTATATTTGCTATATTATTTTTTAGCTTTTGTAAACAAGAACCAATTTTTTTGTTCTTTCCACGACGTGCTTCATCATTCTTCTACTCTTATAAAATAAATATAATTAGGTAGGTATTGTTTGATCAGTACCAGTGTTGTTTTGGTCGTGCCTTTTAACAACCTACTGCAATAGAGAAACAGGTCTTGATTATGAACAACATAAAAGAACGATGACACTACTATTCGGTGGGACAATTTCACTTCCCTTTAAACTTTTCCAGTTCTCAGCGGATAGTAACCTTAAGCGTAACTTAACCCTAGAAAGATAATCTTATTTATACCTACGTTAGATAGGTCACGTCTTGAGCCGCCGCTACCCGAATTTCTACCGATTTCTTACATATCTCCCTTAAATACGTTAAGTTTTAAAGCTCTTAAAATTATATGTTATTCTTGAAGATAATATCTAGACATTCCCCGCGCCGAAACGCAAATTATATAAAATTCCCTCGATAGAAAAAAATCGCAAAGCATGCTCCAAAAATTATTATTAACACGTTTGTTTCAGTTATTTTACAAGTTATATGTATGAAAAAATTCACAGTGTTTCTTTAAATGCTGTTTAAGACAAACCCCGCGAGATTTTTGCTCTATTTTAAACGAGTCGTGTTTTATTAAACATTTTCACAATTTCCGCATCCATTTTGTCGCTGTAAATACTAGCGCGCTCCTTTAACATTAGTAATTTCATATCTCTCCATCTTCTTCTTTTTGAGCCCGGTTGCGTTTTTTTTTTATGCTATGAAAATCGTTTTTTTTTATATGCTGTGAAACTTTAAATGCTAATCAGTCGTTACGCTTCAAAATAATATTTTTTGTTCGCTAAATCACATTTATACGAACAAGTCCGAAAGTTACACAAAAGATAATCATACGTCTTTCGGACGTGTGGTCTCCGTAATTATTGTAATTGTTGACAGTCGTCCCGCGCAAGTTCTGCTCGGCAACTGAATTACCTAAGGGAACGTACCCATACTACGTGACCAACTTTTTGCAATTTTTAACCCCCCCCCCCCCCCCCCCCCCCCCGGTGACCAAAATCCTAAGCAACCCGCCGCTCATTTGTATGGAGCGTGACATTTTGAAGACCCCCCCCCCCCTAAACGTGTCACGTAGTATGGGTACGTTCCCTAAGATAGACAGCGCGCTACGTTGCGAAATAAAAAAAATACAACAAATCTTGTGTTTTGCTTACGTTGCTAAGACAGTAGATTATCTTTCTATGGTTAATTATTACGTACGGAATATTTCAAATCAAAATTTTGAAAACCAATTTCCTTGTGTTAGTGTTAGTTCTCCCGCGGAAGCTCATTATAGCGCAGTGTCTCCGAATCAAAATTAAATGTAATCATGTAATCTTCGCGGCCGGTGAATAATATTTTATTTTATTTTATTTTTATTTATTTGGGAGACCAACAGTTTACTTTTATTTTTTATTTTATTTTATTTTGGAAAACCAACAGTTACATTATTTACTTAGGTGTATTTACATATGTATATGTTATTGAACCAATAATAGGTTTTCACTGGTGTGTATTAATTAGAGAGATTAAAAAGTTATAAAAGTTATAATATAATAGCTTTTGGGATGGGATGGTGGGCGGGAGGGGAAGGGGACGGATCTAATCTGGGAGTGAATAAGTTATTTGTATAGAAGTATAATAGTTTGTATATGTTTAGAAGTTATTTATTGTTTATTTTTTTAGAGTTTGGGGTGCTGTGTTGAATAAGTCGAATTCATTGTATGAATTGTTAAAAAAGTGTGAAGTGCGGTTAACGAATGTGTTTTGTTTAGAGTTAGTGTTGCATCGAGGAGTGTTAAGTGTGTGATTTAGTCTAGTTTGTCTGGTGGGCACTCTTAATTGAATTCTTTCAAGTAATTCCGGGATATCTATCTATCCGGGCTATCTTTTGCAAGAATATTAATTACGTCTGCAGAAATCTTACATTCACAACAAAGTATTTAATAATTGAGTACAATAATTGAACCATATTGAAACAATGTGAACATTAGTGTTGTCAAAAGGGTTGTGCATCACCAGGTGAAAATAAAATTACCCTAATAAATACGAATTAAATCATTTGTTATTATCTTACAACTTGTGCTATTTACGGCCAGTGAACAAACTGAAAAACTTATAAATTAGACCATCACTAGGCTTATAATAGGTACCTACGAAAGATCTCTAAGATTACTGTTAAAAAATCTGCGCTTCACTGTTCAAGGCAAATACAGAATATCCCCAATAATTGCAAATTGCCAATGTTTTTACTGTGTCAAAACTTGTACCCTTAGCAGCCTGCGAACCGTTCAATAATACTATGATAAATTACAACAAAAAAATACAATAAAACACAACAAAAAACTGTTTGGTAGATCATTCATTACATGAATAAAGAATTTTCCTAAAAAATTTATTGCGGGCATTTAATTTGAAAATGGATCAATTGCCCTTTATTACATTAATTCCACACAGGAGGCCATGAGGAAAATCATTTCCCTCAGGGCCTATTTCATCTTCGAAGATGCTGTGTGGAGGGTCTTTTTGAGGAGAGGAAGGAGTGAACATGGGTCTTGAAAAGATCCATGTTGTAGAAGAGAGGAAACACAGAGGCCGGCAAATCGTTCAACGGCCGAGCTGTTGAACTCAAGTACGAGTCGTAGAAACGACCCGTTCTCATGTGAGCGCGTGTTTGGCGTGTTTCCCGACTATGCACCGGTGCCGAGGGGACCAATGACGCTAGATCCTCGGAGCATCTTTCATTGTAATACCGGTAGAACAAGGACAGCATTCCCACCTGACGCCTGAGCTCTAAAGTTTGCAATCCGTTTGTTAAGTTCGGAGAATATATCAAACGGTCCGTTCGTTTTTGCAGAGTCGAGGTGTTTTTTAGGTGTTTTGGGGCTCCAGACCAGAGGTGGCTGCCAAATTCAACCGTTGAGCGCACTTGCGATTTGTACAGGTTTAGCAGTTGTGTACAATTAAAGTATCTGCGGGCCCTGTATAGAACGTCCAGTTTCTGAGAGGCTAACTTAACTCTGGCTTCGATGGAGCCCCCATATCTTAGCTGGTCACTTAGAGTTACACCAAGCATGGAAGGCCTGTTCGGAAGATTGCTTCCGATGAAGGAGACTAGATTTTCATTTCGATCCCTTTTACACGTAATCAGACATGATTGGGTCTTTGAAACATTAAATTCGATGAGGTTAGTCTTACCCCAAGAGAAAACACTCTCGAGGTAACCATCCTTACTGCAGAGGTTGTGCAAAGTGTTTGTTGTATTGTATTTTGGATGAATGCAAAATATCATAATAAAAAGGAATGAATATAATTTCCAGGCACTCTGTCGATTCGGCTGTATCGCTGCGCAGCCAGCTGCACGCGGACCGCATCCGCTGGCCGCCACGCCTGCGCTACCAGCAGCAGCGCTCCGTGTCGGACCTCGAGCTCGCGTACCGGCCGCGTGCCCCAGTCCCGCAGCCGCCCCCGCAGCCTCCGCCAGCGCCGCCCCGCTCGCAGGATCTCGAGTACCTGGACAACCCCGCCGAGAACCTCGAGTTCGCCAACAAGCGGCTGCAGCCGGCTGTACGTCCCAGGCCGAGGGTCGACGACGAATATTACAGGTAAATTATGCATTATACTGTCATCAGTAAGGTCATTAGGAACTAGCAGAATTGATCCGCAGCTGACTTATGCATCAACGAGAAACTCGACGTCCAGAGTTCATTTGGGTAGCATAAAAGTATGACGTTTTCCGGCTCGATATTATGCAAAATGGCCTTGTGTAGAACGAACTACAGGATTCGTCTTTTCTCTTGACATTTAATGCGGGCCTATTTAAGACCAGCTTCTAAAACTCTTAAACTGTATCATATCATCATCCAACAGGGTTGCAAAAGGTCTCCTTGTTTTGGTTGTACACATGACAGTCATACTCTTGACAAGTGTCATATAAAAATACAATAAAACTAATATCAACTACGTAGGCACTCGCGGGGAACCTTCATTTTCACCGCCATCAAATATCCGCCATAGTGCTGGCGCTTAAAGGAATTAGTTTGGCAGAACTGTCCGGGAAGATATTCACAGTTTAGATCCAATATAAATTGGGTATGTAAGGTATGTCCATAAAGCTTTCTATCATTAGTAGAATGGATTGAAACCAAATGGAAATTCCTCTAATCTGGTCACATTCACGACAAACAGGCACTAGCAGGCTTGGCTTGGGCAGGCTTAATCATTGTAGGTTGCTTCAACTTGCTTTGTAATTAATTCGGTACGTTTAACATGACCGTAATCGGTTTAACTAGAACTGATTTGATTTAAGACATCTAATATAATATCTGGTCCGTAGTTCTACCACAAAGCAAGGAGACTACTCAATTCCTGTGCCATGTGCTTAGTTCATAGCTAGACACAGGACTGTATTACGTCGGTATTTTCAATAATAATTGTTCATTAACAAACATTACAGTAAATCGGAATGCAACCAGTGATTCTGTAGATTTCGATACAAATTAAAAATAAAATAACAAATGAATTTTTGTGTTGACAGTTTATCTTAAAAATGTTCACAGCTTTCAAGAAATTTAAACATTTAAATACCATTTTTAATGAAATTTAATAATGACTACTTCGAGGTAATATTTCGCCAAAACTATGAAGTATTATTAAACGAATGTATAATTTCCATCAAAGTTTTGCGGCTATTCCCCACCCGACACACCTCTAACACCGACCCATAAATTAAGACGACCACTAATTAGCTCTTTGGAGCAAAACCCTTGACGTGTCGAACTCAATGGCATTAAAACACGGCATCATGTAAATCCTTCGGAGGAATTATATTTATTTCACCTAATGTTAATCAGACACGGAATCAGAGCGAAATTACCGTTGAATTTCTCTTCTTCGTTATGAGATTACAGATTCTGGAGAGAAAAACTGAAGTCTATTCCATCACATAATTTTCAAGTCACTGAAGCAACATAAAAGAAAGTAAATAAACGTTTTATGCACCCTGTTAATCATTCTGCACATCCATCGTATTTATAATTGATGAAAATAACTTCCTAAAGATAGGTAATCAAAACAAGACTCAATTCAAATTGGAAATACCTATTAACTTTAGATACTGTCTTATTAGTTTAATCACTAAGTTTATAGGAAGTCACGAAAGTAACTGAATCCAAGGAGTAAATAATTCAAAAAATTAATAACGGCAGTAAAGTAATAAAATATTCGCAGACCCTTTAATAACAAATTACTTCCAATGATTCACACTTAGTTACACACCCCGACAGCTATCCAAATTCAACCCTTCTATCTATCTACTGCAAGTAATTAATCAATTTGTCAGCTATATTTCATAAGAAGAGCACTCAGCCATTCAACCGTCAATAAAATAACCAACGAGGAAAACCGTGGAATAACAGGATGGTCCCGTTCACCGTAATTCCTCCCCTATCCGAGGTGCGTGTCGATTATCAATCATTCCTAAGTGTAACCTGTTACGTTACGGACACAATCCGTAACTTTCATGTTTACATAGCATGCGAACTACTGAAAGACGATACTGACAAGTCCAATTTACTTTCCGAACTAAATAAATAATCTGCTGGGTGGGTATATTTATTATTTGGAGATATCACTCGGGTCACCCTATCGCGGAAAAATATTAAACCTTTTATAAACATAATCGCACAAATCGTACATACCGCTGTCAAGTGGGTATAAAAAATCGTAAGTTTTATTTTGTATTGCGTAAAATTCGTCGAGTTTTCCAGCTTTTGTATGAGTTCGTAACTTTCCAGACACCTAACAGCACGCAGCCAGCAGGAGCGCTGGTGGCAGAACTCCGCACCGGTCCCCGCGCCCCCGGGCACCGCGTCAACCCCCTCCGGCCCCGGGCCCGGCCTACGTCGCTCCAGGTCGCTGGCCGTCATCAGGGAGGAGGCTTGCACGGGACCGCTCATTCCAAGAGCGAGACTTGCCGACAGACCGCTCTACAAGGAGAGGTAAAAGTCCTTTCCTTATTCGTTTAACACATTTCATGAGATTTGTAGACTGACCAGTGACCACGTTTTTTACTTCGAAACTTGGAAACACATCAATGTTTTGCATGTATTATGATATTTTCACTTGTTGCGCCCAATTCGGGACGTTAAATTAGTGGCGTTGAGCGTGTCAGACTTAAATATTCGACAGTACGCACGGGCACGCACGTGAATTGTGGTTAATGTAATGAATTCATTCCATTTGCTGTAATAAAGTAATCATCGAACTAATACCGTGTTTTTCAGGGCGCCTTCGCGATCCAAGTACCAGACGAAGGAAGAAGCGCTCGAAAGAATCTATAATAAATCCAACAGTTCCTGCTACGGCGATATCTCCGACAATCCAAATCACCCGCCCGACGAACCCAATCTCACTGCGGCTGAAGGTTTGTACGAAGACGCGCAAATATACAAGAGTAGAAATAAACAGCAGACACACGGTTGGCCAACTTCTAATGAAGGAGTCCAGCTGAACCTACAACCGTCAGAAGAAATCACCTACTCTCGTAACCCAAGTGAAATCGATAGTTTGGATTCTAATTACATTCACAAAAATTACAATTTCGACGGAAATCACGCAAGTTTTAAAGAATCTTCCCCTGAAACAACTGACCACGACATACATTCATACGCAGTTCCGCTAAGAAATAAACCATTATTCATTCGGACTGAAATTAACTATACGAATAAAGATATCGCTAGTGACTACTATTTGCCCGAATACGCCGAAGGCGCGAAATCGGACAGCTTAAGATCATCAAATAGCAGCGTAGAAGGTTCACACGCAAAGAAATCGCAAACGAACTTCCACGTACTTGAAAGTGACGGCGATGATCCAGATTCGTTTGACGAAACATTTATAAATAAAAGTGACAGATCACCGAATGAAATTGATTCGAAAACAATAACAAAAGTTGCAGCCAAAAAAGATGAGTCCACAGGCTTTATACATTCTGAAGAAGAATTGAGTCAATCCGTGGAAAGAATAACAACACCCCCCGACAAGGACAACATCAGTGTGACGTCGTATATAACATTATCTTCGTCGTCTCCAGGGAGCCCACCTCGAAGACTTGAAAACTTAGCTGTTTCACTGGCTGAAAAAATAGATGAATATTGTGAATCCAAATACAGTGAAAACTTCATTGAAATTCCATTGAATTTGCAAAGTGCAGGAAATAGCTTTAATAGTAAATCTTTTGACGATTTAAAATCAATTTACACCCAAGTGAACAAAATTAAACCGAAAAACATCGAACAAAAAACTAAATATAAAAACACATTAGAAAGATATCAAAAACAAAATCAGTCGAACAATAGTAATTCAGAACATAAACAACACTACGAAGAATTTAAAACAAGATCTTTATATCGACAAAGCAGTTCGTCAAAAAATATAACCACCGAACCCTTCGTAACAACGCTAATAGAAAATCAATACTTCTCATTGCCGGATATCAATATCAGCAAAGGTTTGAAGCGATCGGAAAAAATCGATGCCAAATTAAGACAGCAAGACGACGAAAGTCTAAAAACAGGACAAAATAAACAAAAGTTATCTTACGATTCAGAGAGGAATAAAAGTAACACCTATCCAGAGAGAAGAGAAGACAATTGTACAGAAATCAATGTATTTGGATTAGAGGAAAACGACTTCTGCGACGACAGTTTAAACCTCGTAACTGAAAAAGATAGCCTTAACGAAGAGGACAATAGATTCATCGTTGAACAGGATACGTACAAGTCACTTGGAAACGTATCAGTCAATAATATCGAGTTAAAATCTTACAATAAATTGATATCTTCAAACAATTGTACGGTTGTAACGGTCGATGGATCGATTATAGAGGTCGAAAGCGATAAAAATTATACATCCATCTTAGAAAACAACACAACTTTGGCTTTACGTCCTAATAACCTTAGCGAAAACGGATCAGTTAATAAGTTGATAAAACTATTTGTTAACGAATCACAAGAATTAACGCCAGAAGCAAACGAAAAACAAAACATAATAATTTCAGATTTGCCCGATATTCCGGATAATTATAAATATTCTGAAAGTGAGAAGAACTCAGATTCAATTGTAGAAGAGACTCGGAGACCTAACGCATCGAAGGATAAAAAGCGCAATCCAGTAACAAAACATTATTCCTTAAGACAAAGAGAACCTAAACCTGGTCTACAATTTCCGGATACATTTGATCCCCCTAATCCACCTAACGAGATAATATCATCGAAAGAGATAAAAGCACCTAATTTAACATCGAATCATCAACAACCATCGTCAAACTCAAGAAATTTAACATACCTCTCATCGGAAATTTACAACGGTGGGTGTACTCAAAAGCAGCAAATCCAACGGTTGAACAGTTTTAAGACAAGAGAAATAAATATTTTGAATTGCAAAGCGAAAGGAACAAATGTTACCATTCTTCCATTAAGTGGTCATCAAACGATCATCGTAGAGCCACCATTAACGAACGAAAATACTTGTCTTAGAATAAGTGGTGCAGTACCACCTGACAACTTGTCAGCCCTTGAAGCTTTCTTGAACGAACCTAATCAAAAAGTAGAGCCTCACGAAGAAATTACGTTTGACCTTACACCCAAAAAAGTAGAAAGTCAAAGAAGTGAATCCAGCTATCCTCCAATAGACGAAGGGAAGTCAAAATTACGTCATATACCAAAAGTAAAAAAAGAACGCAGTATTAAAATAGCCGCGGTACAAAACAAATTTGAAAGACCGCCGACGCGTCTCATAATCAAGGATAAGAAAATATTAAGTGACAAAAAATCCGAAATGTCTCGACCACAAGTACTGACGATAAAAGACAACCGAAGTGGAAAGTCTGATACTGAGACGAATAGGTTCTTGAAAATGAAAAACAGTTTACACGAAAGGGAGAATGATAAAGAAATTAATCCAGCCCAACATCATAATTCAATAAATAAAAGAGAATATAACAAAACCAGTGGGGGTAACGTACATAAAACTAATATTTTTAATGTTACAGAAAAAGTTGAAAAGGTCGTAAAAACCGACATGGAATACCAAGAAAAGTTACACTCTGTCAAAAGCTATTGGTCAAAATTAATAGAAAACAAGCCCGGTGAAGAACACGAACAGGAAGATGAGAATACGTATGAAAACATTGAAAATTTGAGGGAATGCCTGCCAGATGATGTTCACAATAACCAAGTTACTTCAGTGGAAGACATCATTAAATCAATAGAAACAGTCAAAATTGTCGATAGCATAAAAAAGGCGCCATCGGAATCTGAAACCGATGTGTGGAAAAAAGAGGCTGGACCAGAAAAAGAAAAGGCTGAATCAATTATTGAGGAAAGTTCGTTCAAGCGAATTTTAAGTGATTCAAGCAAATTTATAGAAAATGCGTGTGATACACTGCAAGAAACACTAACTTTGGCCTCGGCCAATTCACAGACGCCCGATGCTTTATTGATTAAAAAAGAATCAGAACCCGAATACAAGAGCTTTTCACCGGATATAGAAATCGTTGAATTTGGTGGGATAAAGAAAGATCACGAAGGTGATGATATTAAACATGCAACCTTAATTAAATCAAAGAGTTACAGTCAGGATTGTGAAGATTTTGACCATGTCCGATATAAAGTAATGAAATCAGATGTATTTCGGAAAAGTATGATAGCAAACTATAAAAAAGAAGCACAATTCGATGGCTTACTACAATATTTGCAGGATTATAGTTTCCAGGAACTTCTGGTCAATAATAATATAGTCATCATAGAACCAGTAAGAACAAAAATAGAATCCAATGTAAAAAGCACTGTTCACAAAAAATCTAACGGTTGTCACATAACCGGAGCCACTTCAAAACAAAATGAGAGCAAAAACACTGATGACAAAGAAAATAAACAAAGGAAAACTAAACTATCTGGACTAAAAAGGCACTTCTTTTATCACCCAATTCGTGTAAACAAGGAAATAATTGAAGAAGAACTTCCAAACCCAGATACCGTAAAAACTGTTCGCGACCTGTTCGAAGGGACTTTGAGGTTGCGTAGACCTCAGGAAAGTTCGGAACCATGTCTTTTGAGTGACTCAACCAGTAGCATGTCAAAAAAATCTATCTCTCACAAAAATCTTTCTGTGGATTCGAAGTTAGACAAATCTGGAAGTCGTAAGAAGGTGATGAGATTCTTAACCATTGATACATCATACGGACAAAAAAAATGGGACTCGGCTAGTTTATCGAGTGGCGTTTCGAGTGGAGACTTGAGTTCAAACAATGATCACGATTATGATACGGATGCATTGAGCCCATTTCAGTCAAACAAAGTAAACAACGACAATATTTACTGTTCTTCAAGCGAAGAATATTTGTGTGAATCTCTCAATCCTAGTTTGTGTTATGAAAGTCAATATGTTAGTCAAGACATTTTACAGAAAATAAGAGAATGCGGAACGTCAATAACTTACTATGGAGGAAAAGTTCTCAATGAACGCAGGGGTCCAACTGTAAGCCCTATGACAAAAGCAATAATGGATGAGATCAGAGGTCTTCAGAGAAATTGTTGTAGAGACTGTACTCTTTGCCAAAGTAAATGTACAGAGGGGAAGTGCGCATGTCTGGATAACGCGCCAATCTTAATAGATAAAAGCGAAACAGCGTCTGTCAATGATGCAGACAGGTTCAGCAAGTGCTGCTCGTGTAGCGAGATTACGGAGAAAAACGATCTTCGAGAAAGAATAGAGCATACGAATGGGAGTGTTAACGGAGAAAATTACTTAGGATTTAAATTTAAGCTAGTCAAATCCAATAGTTGTAGCAGTCGCTTGGAGCTTGCTGGGACAGGAGAAGATCAAAGTATAAGGCGTTTTTATAAATCGAAAAACAATCAAAACTACGATGACCCGCCACTAATTTACGATAATGAGCATTCTGTGAAAACCAAAATATGCAGGATTGAAAGTTACAGGAAAGGAATGGTGGCTTCACCGTTCAGTGATTTGGAAAAGGAAGAAAATCACGAAAAATGCGATGGTCATTTCGATCATTCAACGGGGAATAAAACTGATCGACAGTCTCAAACCCTCGAAAAGAATAATAACATACAAAAAAATAATATGAAGGATCCGATTACTGTAGTGGATGTTACAGTTATAGAGAAGAGTAAAGTTTCGAGAAATAAGAATGTGGATTTGGCTTGTAAAAATACTAATTCCAAAGGTCCCATTGAAGAAATCTCATATAAAACAAAGGAGAAACAAGACAACGTATCGATGATACCAGGGGGTGGGGATTCTGACAACATTCCAAATGATCAGAAATCTGTTGCGGATGCTATCAAATCTTTCAATGATCCTGTAAATTATGAGAAGAAATTTTACTACGTCAATTCAGACAATACAAAAACAAAGGACAAAAAGAGTAATTGTAAATTTGGAGAAATGGTTTTTGAAGAATTCGAAGTTCTGGAACCAAATATGTAACTCAGACATTTTCTATTCAGGGTTTATTCCGAAATCAGCTGTGTAATCTTAATTATTAACAACTTATGTATCATGAAAATATTTACATTTACGATGACATTAGGCGCAGGCTTTACGTCGATCACAAATATTTACCTTTTACTATATATTTTATTGCTATGAACATGTATAAATCTATTTAGCGTAAACTTTAATTTATTTTAATAAAATATAAACATTAATTTAGCTTTAAAGGCAATGGGTTATTTAAGACATTATTTATATTGTACTAAGTATAAGAAACATTACATACATTTTGGAAGACAACTTATTAATTTATTGAAAGGAAGCTAATATTAAAACATGCTTTATTGAATAAAAGCAACATCTGCTATTGATTTTTTTTTTCAAATATCCCCAATCAGTATAATAAGTATACGTAAATAATTATATAAAGAGAATTCAGTGATTTTAATTGACATCGGTAAAATATTTATAATGAAAGAAATCAAAAACCATGAATTCCATTTTCACATATAAAATTTTGTAGTCGTGATTGTTTGAATAATTTTTATTATATTTCACTCTGGGGGAAAGTGTCTATTTCCAGAGGCCGTCCACTGTTCTTCTATTTAGTAATTATTATTCCCAAGAGGCATCGAAGGTAAGTTCAGTTCTATAACTTGGAATGAACAACTTTAGCCTGTGCGGCCTAATAAAAATTTCAAGAACATGATATAATACCATAACAGATATTTAAGTATCACTAGAATTAAATCTTCTTTCAAGCTGACCAGATTTAATAAAATTAATATACCAATATATAAAAATAATTACGAGCTGCAGCGGGATTCGGGTGCAGATTTCTCTGATGACCTTCATTAGGGAAGGGCACCAGAAGGAAAACGATACTTACAACGTTGAAGGACATAAATACACAATATAATGCATAATGTAAAAGTATGTCAGGTAAAAGGGACCTAAGGAAAGTAGTAAAAACATCATAAAACCTACTAGAGAAGATTTTTTATTCAGAACCTAATTTATAAAATCGCCTTTTTTAAATTCAGAAAAGCAAACAACCATTTCATTTGAAACTGAAATAAATTATAATGTGTTATGTATTGGGTTTTTTGCAATAAATAAATATTGTAGTAAATGGTTAAAGAACTTCAACCTTTTTGTTCAGTGTCGGAAAACATAACGAAAACCACATAATATTAATTCAAAGCAGGTTTCCTTACATTTGTCGTTCCAATTTTCTTAAGGCATAGCATGCTCATTTCATTCTGCTATCCTGGCACGCTCTTTGCAAAGGCTTTTAGAGTGTTATTTCATACAAACTAGCAGCCCGTAAACTATGCAGTCATTCGAAAAGGAAGACATTTTACTAAAATATTAGGTCCTTACATATGAAATTGGCGTTTTGCCGTACTGGCAACTTTGATCTCAAATATCTTCTCTTTGGTTAGGAATTCCAAATTCAAATTTATAAAGCTATTTACTCATGCATTTGTGTTTCGAAAATTATAATTCATTTGTTTTTTCCTTAATTGTTTTTTTTCTTTGCGTCACTTAGTTTGCAAAATGGAAAACTTGAAATATCGCGTTATTTACGAGTACGAGTTCCACCGTGCACCAGTGCTGCAGAAACGGCTCGAAGGATTAATGATGTGTATGGCGACGGTGCCGCAAAAGAAAACACAGTGCGTTTTTGGTTCCAACGTTTTCGTTCTGGAAATTTCGACCTGCAGAACAAGCCCCGTGGACGGCCGGAAACCAAAGTTGATAATGAAGAATTGAAGGCTATTGTGGAAGCGGATCCATCGCAAACCACGTCCGAGTTAGCTGCAGGCTGCGGTGTTAGTGATAAAACTATTTTAATCCACTTGAAGCAAATTGGGAAGGTGAAAAAGCGTGAAAGGTGGGTACCTCACGAATTGAGTGAAGCAAATCAACAAACGCGCGTTAGAACGCTAGACCACCTACACAACAGACAGCTACCAAATTAGAGGAGCTTCAATTGGAATGTCTAAGTCATCCACCGTACTCTCCGGACCTTGCCCCAACAGATAACCATTTTTTTCGAAATTTGGATAACTTCTTGCAAGGGAAAAAATTCAACTCCGATGGGGCAGTCCAAACCGCCTTCAAAGATTTTATTGATTCCCGTCCGAGTGGTTTTTTTAGTAAAGGGATCGATGAACTACCTATGAGATGGCAAAAGTGCATAGATAGCAATGGTACATACTTTGATTAAATAAATATATTATATTTTTAAAAAATCGACTTTATGTTCGTCCCATACAAAACGCCAATTTCATATGAAGGACCTTATATTATTCAGCTTAAAAACAATAAAAAATTTCTTGAAGACAGTGATCATCACTTTGTAGCTACGTAAGCTAAAAAATACGTTTTTTTTTTAATATGGTGATAGATGCACGAGCAAGTATGTACGCCTATTTACTGACAAACCGCGAAGTGTCCCGCTTATTTGTGTTTATTCTGATTACTAAAATTAGTGATTTTCAGTTATTCGCACGAATTCTTATCAGTCTTTATCGAAATTTCCGGAGTAATCCGTGTCTTTGGCAAATTAAAAGCAATGATTATAAAGACAAAAATATAAAATAACAAGCTAGCAATAAGTTATTGAAAGTCACGCATACGATGGAAAGGAATGCAACAATTAAAATTCTGTAAAGAAAAAAATAATAACGGCTGGAAAGAGTAAAGAAAACAAAAAAATAATAACGGCTGGATAGAGTAAAGAAAACAAAAAAATACACCTAAGTTAGGCATTTCTACACAGAAGCTTTCACAGCAGCTTATGAAACTTGTCCAAATTCGTCCTTGTTCTTCCTTTTCTACATATTTGGTATTTTTTTTAAATATTCCAAGTTTTTCCTATCATGCACGTACAACAAACAGTAAATAAAAACATGTCGAAGAGACCAGAGAAACAAAAAGTTTCTTCATCTAATCCCTTACAAAGGCATTTAATCATTTTATGCACGTAGGCACAACTTATACGAGAAGTGGGTAAAAAGTTCAAAGTGTATAAAATTCTTCGTGTAAAAGTGTATAAAGATCGCTTTATCTATGACCGGTCCATTAATCCCTGGATAGTAATCCGATAAAGCATCTATTGAATTTGACAAAAAAATTCTTCCCAGGGTAGATCATCATATAAAAACTTTCGATGGTGAGAGAAACTCTTTCAATCAGTAATAAAAATAAATTGAATTGGCGGGAAATTGTACAGGGCCATAGAATAATATTGAAAGGCCCCACCTAATTCTGAAGGTGGATATTAACAATTTTATAATTTTGACAGAAATGACGAAAATGAAACAACATGAATTTTTAATCAGAAACACCAGTAAATATCTCATCACTAATTATAAATTAACTATTCAAAAATAATTAAATTTCCTACAATTTATTTTTCATTAAATGAAAATGACGCCACAAAATGAATTTGCAATTATTGAAGAAGAAACCCCTTGATTTAATTAAATCCAAATCGTAGCGCATACGTCGTATGAAGTCGGCTTGCGAAATCTATAATTTATTATAAAAACGTTCGATCATTTGAATTTAAAAAATACCACACACCACATGAATTCCCACAACAAAGGTACTTTTTTAATAATGTCAGGTACGCCTCATGCGTCATACGTATGTCTGGCAATGATATATTGTCGTGAAACCAAACTTAAACAACAAACCAAAATGCACAACCATACTTGGTATAAAAAGTTAAAATGCTCCACACAAATTTGAACTGCTTTTCGTAAACCATGTCGACAAACTAAACGAGGAGAAAATTGTCAGCCCACATTACGTGTTTATTAGAATTCCTTTAGGAAATGAGACGTTAGTAACATAGCTCTATATTTCCACCCTTAAACTGGTTATAATAGTGGGGTGGACCAATAGCCGTCCGGACGCCACCGACACATGCGGTTCCTTGGACTTCCAACTGGGAATATAATACAATATTATGCGGCACATCGAGTTCTACTGACAACCCACTTTCCCTGGAATTCAAGTAAGTACGCAGACTGTACAGTTGTACAGTTGGTCCTGCATCGTGTTTCATGACCCGTAATGTACTCATTCAGTTTAGTGGAGAAAGCTATGTGTCCTACACATAGTAAAACTGTCTGGAGGTCACGGCTTAATAATTTAAGAGTCGATTTGTTGACTTTCGTATTGATTGAGGGGTTTACTAAAACTTTTAATCAAACTTTCGTGAGTATCAAACTTTTCAAGTAAAATAGCTCCCACTATGTTGTTTACATAATATACTCGTAAATAACAAACAACCTAATCAAACATTAAATAAGGAATAAAAGTTTAAATTTAAAAAAATTACAATAAGCAGAAGAAATTAAAACGTATAAACGCAAGAAAAGAAAATACTGAAAATTTATAGTTACATTACATACGTGCTTAATTTAAAAAAGTGGTATTAGAAAATTTTCTTTTAAAAATCTGAAAAAATAAATGAAGAAGATATAAACAAGACACAGTTTAGACTGTATTAGGAATAAAGGACATAAATAACAAAAACTCCAGACGGAGCATTCCAAAATTAAAACCCGTAATTAGCACTTAGATACGTTGTTGTAAAATTACTTACTCATAAACCTCATTGATCACGAGCTCGTAGAGACGAGAATGACGTAGCGAAGATCTACAGTGAATAATTAATACCATTACACACTAAACCTACCTATACAATAGGTCGCACTTCCCTCTACTTACTCAACTTGATCCTGTCAAGTGCCTGATAAATTTACTACTCTGGAAACCCTCACAGGAACGTAGCGGAGCATTAAATTTTACGTTCAGAAGAACCGAAACGAAAACCGGCGCGGTAGGCTGGTACGGGTATATTCGTTATGAGACCGCAGCTTTTCGGGGAAATTCGTATATGTACATTTATTTTTAAGCGAAAGTTATTCTATTAATAATAATACCTTTGGTAATATGTTTCTTCAATAATTGCTTCGTGGCGTCATTTTAATTTAATGAAAATAATAAAAAAAAACTTTGTATATACCACCATTTAATCAAAATAATCGACATGTTTCAAAACCAATGGTTTCTGCATCGGGACAAACGTATTATGAAAATTAAAAAAAATATATAAGAAGACAAATAAGTACCAAGTATCTATAGACAAAAAACATTATAATGAGCGGTGATTAATTAGTTATTAGTAGGTTTCTTTTAAAAAATCACAAGAAATAAATAAAATTATTAAAAAATAGGTTATTTTTTCTTCAAACACAGCAAACTTATTTCGTGGCATCATTTTAATTCGAAATTAATAGATACTTAGTTTTTACCACTTTTATTGTTTATAAAAATCGACATGTTTCATGAGCAACGCTCACTTTTTCAGGGTTTACTTAAGGGTAAGGTTTAGGTCATTATTGTTTTATGTAAACATTTAAAACTTTTATAAATTACACAAAATAATCAAGGAGTAATCAAGAGGTTCAAATAACAAAAATTAAATCATTACCAATGTATTTGGTTATTAATAATATTTAATTAACTGTTAACACCGTTTCTAATTTCTAAAATTTCAAAGTTTTCTAATTTCAAAAATTTCAAAGTTTTCTAATTTTAAATCCAATTTTAAAATTAAATTTGTGATCGAAATGTTTTTTTCCAAGCTTTTGGTAAGGAACTTCTGAACGCTCATTTAATCAGTTATCCACAATAATCCCTGAGGCGTATGTGTGGTAAAACCATGTACGATCGTGTGAGAAATGTGGAGATCCGCGAAGAATGCAAGGCTGATGTAAGCGTGATGAGTAAGATTAAGAAAGGGACGCTCAGATGGTTTGGACATGTAGAGCGAATGAACAAGGAAAGGAGTGTAAGAAGAATATATGACGTGAATGGAAGAAAAAGTCGGGGACGCCCGAGGAAGACATGGCACGACCAAGTAAATCAGATACTTGAGTCGCGCCATGTGAAGAGGCGGAATAATAGAAGAGCATATATGAGACGATGTATGAATGTGAACGAGGCAAGGAGTGTGTGCCAAGATCGAGTTGTTTGGCGGTCCGTCCTCTCTACCTACCCCTGCGGAGAAACGGCGCGATGGTTAGTT
This sequence comes from Limnephilus marmoratus, assembly GCA_917880885.1. Taxonomy (NCBI): domain Eukaryota; kingdom Metazoa; phylum Arthropoda; class Insecta; order Trichoptera; family Limnephilidae; genus Limnephilus; species Limnephilus marmoratus. Next base: position 31,891,528 of record OU862908.1, read on the forward strand.
AATTCACAATAATCAGCAAAGTTGATAGTGAAATGGTCTTTTTCAAATAATTCATGCACGATTCATACCCGAACTTGAAAAACTACACACAGTCTATCTTTGGATATAATGCACGCGATTATCACGATACAACCTAATGAGTTGTAGAGGTTTTAATGTGGTGTTGGTCTTACTGAAGGCTTTTGCTACTGAATGTTCCCATGTCAAAACAAAGTTTGTAAATAAATCCTGTACATCTTGGCAGGGTATTTACACACACCAAACCACTGATCTGTGCAAATAGCAAAGCAATCAACAGAAATATCTAATACAGTTTCGACAATTTGAGGTTGGGACAAGTTTTCTAAAAAATGCATGAGATGAACAACGAAGGAAACAATTGATAACTTTGTACAACCGTTGGCTATAAAGAACAAAATTAATAATAAAACTTGCACGACCGAGTTCATCTTGCAGTCTAACGAGCAGACGACCAAGTTTTCTCATTAAGGGAATCAATTTAGCGGATTCAATTGAGCCCGAAGTCAGCAAAGATCTAAGAGTCAGGTGACTATTGCCTTTTGTGCCGCAGAAACCAGAAAAACGTAGTGTTCGTGATAAAAATCCAGTTGAAGTGCCCTACAAGCCCCCGGAATTCTAATTGCCAAAAAAATAATAAAGGCGGATTCAATAAAAGCCCACCATCAACCTAGTGCAACCCATTTTTTTTTTTCAAATAACTTTTTTATATAATGTGTTAGGAAAAACGTGTTGAAAATGCTGGAAATAACACAAACCAAAACATTCATTTTGAGTTCCGCGCTCAAAAAGCTCGAATCACATTTTGTCGTACTTAATTCCGAACAAATATGTTCATCGTATGTTATTTCCAATAATTAGTGTAAAACAGTTTGCGATTTCAGAAACGTTAGCAGTTTTAATCAAAATTGTGATACAGAACTCCCGAACAGAATTTCTCTCGACACACCGTGAAGGTCATTCTCGTTGATTTGTGCAATTTATTTGTGAAATAAAATTCGAAATATTCATTTTAGGAGCAATAAAATCAAACAGAATATTGAATAATTGAGATATGTGTAAAGATTTAAATAATTTCTTTCTTCACTTAACTTTTTCTTTTATGATACGTAGGTCCTAAAACATTATTTTATTGAAAAATCAAAACAAAGGTAAAACTAAACTCAAACCAGAATGTTTAATAAAAGAGATTCAGGCCGGTACCTAGATATTATTAAGAGGTCCTTACATATGAAATTGGCGTTTTGCCGTACTGGCAACTTTGATCTCAAATATCTTCTCTTTGGTTAGGAATTCCAAATTCAAATTTATACAGCTATTTACTCATGTATTTGTGTTTCGAAAATTATAATTCATTTGTTTTTTCCATAATTATTTTTTTTCTTTGCTACACTTAGTTTACAAAATGGAAAACTTGAAATATCGCGTTATTTACGAGTACGAGTTCCACCGTGGCACCAGTGCTGCAGAAACGGCTCGAAGGATTAATGATGTGTAAGGCGACGGTGCCGCAAAAGAAAACACAGTGCGTTTTTGGTTCCAACGTTTTCGTTCTGGAAATTTCGACCTGCAGAACAAGCCCGGTGGACGGCCGGAGACCAACGTTAATAACGAAGAATTGAAGGCTATTGTGGAAGCGATCCATCGCAAACCACGTCCGAGTTAGCTGCAGGCTGCGGTGTTAGTGATAAAACTGTTTAAATCCACTTGAAGCAAATTGGGAAGGTGAAAAAGCTTGAAAGGTGGGTACCTCACGAATTGAGTGAAGCAAATCAACAAACGCGCGTTAGAACGCTAAACCCCCACTGCACAACAGACGGCTACCAAATTAGAGGAGCTTCAATTGGAATGTCTAAGAAATCCACCGTACTCTCCGGACCTTGCCCCAACAGATTACCATTTTTTTCGAAATTTGGATAACTTCTTGCAAGGGAAAAAATTCAACTCCGATGGGGCAGTCCAAACCGCCTTCAAAGATTTTATTGATTCCCGTCCGAATGGTTTTTTTAGTAAAGGGATCGATGAACTACCTATGAGATGGCAAAAGTGCATAGATAGCAATGGTACATACTTTGATTAAATAAATATATTATATTTAAAAAAATCGACTTTATGTTCCTCCCATACCTAACGCCAATTTCATATGTAAGGACCTAATATATAATGGGTAGCTAAAAAATTGCATGACGGTACGTTCGCTGCCTATATTATAAAATTCTTGTACGCAAACAAAAAGCATCTTTTCTAGTGTTTAGATTGGTACTCGTGGTGCTTAGAGCAGAGATTAAATATTTAGGACCTTACTAATAAACGAGTTTTAAACTTTACACAACCGATAAACCATTGTACATGGTTGTTTATCGGCTGTGTAAAATTTAAAACACGTTCATTAGTAAGGGGGTTGGAACTTTATTTATGAAGAAAATAATTCTTTTTGCATGAAATATTCTAGGGATATTTGAATAACACGCAGAATAATCAGACCTTCAAAATATTAGCTTACATTTCCACAAGAGGGTTTTTTCTCAAGAAACTATAAGGGTTGCCTTCTATTAATGAATGATATTATTACAGTCCCCAAAGTAAATGTATAAAGGCGCCAGGAAGCTCCTTTCTTAAAATACTGTCCCGAGGGGTATATTTATTTAGAAATAGTGGCAATCTCACGTTTTGCAAGAAAATCGTTACTTTTGGATTAAGGTTATATGAGAATCCAACCAAATGACTTCAAAGTACAAGTAGAGCTACAATGAAATAATAAAAAAATAATCACGTGAATTTCATTAACATTTCAGAACCGAAAATCTAAAACAACTTATAAGGTATAACATTTCAAATCTTTTAATAAATAACAACAAACAGAAACAATTACAATATTCCGAAGATATTATATAGCTCTTTAAAACAGTATTGAGAAAATTTCTAAGGAAAATTGAAACTTCGCAACGTGACGTCACAATCCGATGTGTAACTTATTATCACGCTTCATTGGTAAAGGAAGTCTCTCAATCTGAATACTGAACAGGGATAGGGTGGATGATAAAGTCATTTATTTAAAAGGTACTAAATATAAAGAGGTTATAGCGGGTCTAGTTTAACCAAGGGCCTTGATGGGTCAGACGACCGTCTTTGAAACCAAACGGTTTACGAAGGCGTACCGAGAGACGATGAAAGGGTTAACGTCGAAGAGGGTGTAAAGTGCAGAATTCACACACGGATATGTTCGGCGCTCGGCGGATTTCTGCGGCCCCTGTGGTCTTGCGAAGGACATATATTTTCCGTCTGTCCGTCACGAACCGATCCGTGTGTGAATGTACGCAACAGATAGGCTCGCCGAGCATGATCTCATTCACTGTCGGTTGTCTCAAATGTTTGTTTTAAAAATGCTATTCCCTAAATATCAGATCAAAATTTACCAAGATTTCACAATGAGTTTGAGGATAGAGGGTCTTAGGATACTTGACTACAAAAGTAAAATTTGAAAATTTCCCCAATTTTGTCCTTTTTTCCATATTTTTTTTTCCGTAGATCTTGCGAAATTTTCCTAGACATACCATCACCGTATGAGATGCTCGCCGCACGATTATCCAAATGCGCGCGTGTGTTGCCGTCGCGATGCGTCAGCGGAATGCTGGGCCGAAACGAGTCAATTCTGGGCCGAATGGGCGGAGAGATTCTCCGAACAGATCCGTGTGTGAATTATACCCTTAAGAGGAAACCGGGCGTCGTTTCATCCATACAAACGTAATTCCCAATTTCCCCTCTGACTTTTGACGCTATATGCAAATATTTTTAAATATAATATAGAAGATATCGATATAATATAGAAGATATCGCACTGGCGTGCCGGTACGTTTTGCTTTTTTGATATTTCTTATAGGAGAAACCGTTCAAAAACCGTTAAATTGCCTGGCTTGAAAGCCACCAACAGATGTTCAGTGTACAAACTAGACAATGTTTTTTTTTTTATAAAACAAAACGTACAGATGTAGAGTATTGTATTACATTGTAATACAGTAATTAAAAAAAATCTTAAAAATCGGTCCAGTTTTGGAGGAGAAAAATGGGGAATACAAAACCTCGATTTTGATGATTTTATTTAGGTATTATCAGCCTGAGATGCATCTGTCCCTTTCGCTCGGTATTCGGGTGAGTAAAAGCGACAGTGACAGGAACAGTTGGTAAAATACCTATTGTTCAAATTTCTCGGCGACCGGGTTTCCTCTCGAGTCTTACCGAATTGCGCAACGTGAACACAGTGATGTTCTGAGATGTTTATAACAAGAATTTTAAAGAAAGAACAATTTTAAAATATGTCGAAGAAATATAGGTACTTTATTTAATTGCCCTCATTACACCATTAGTCCAGTCAATTCCTTCCAGCGATTCCTTTAGAAACTTGTACAGGGAGCTTAGGGTGTGAACAAACCTGTCGTCTATGGTGGCGAGCTACGGGGGAAGGGGGGGAGGGAGGTAAGTTCCAATTTTCGGGTTTCCGCTTATATCTCGAAAACGGAGCGTCTTTTAGAATAAGTAAAAGCTCAAAAAATTATCTACAACTTTTATTCTACGCGTAATTTTCGAAATCCCAGCCGTTTTTGAGTTACACGCTCCACAAATGTAGATATTTTCTAAAAAAATCATTTTACCTCACATTTTTCATCACACATTGCTTCATATTGTCTAAAATATTCTTCAAAGAAGTAAATTTATTTGAAAGAAGTTGTAAAAAATTTAATAAACTTTTAGATTATATAATGCAAATTACTCTCCAACCAGTAAATATTTACAACAATATTAACTTTTCAGAAAAAGCTGTTTTTATCTTATTACTGACACACCACATTTGTTTGGGGACTTGACTCAGATTTCAGAGTTCTTAAAACAATTAGTTAAATGACTCTAACTTTTAACTCGACGATCAATTTGTATTTTGGTGGTTTTAAATGTATCTGGTCCAAGTCGTTATTGGGAATAAATGAACAGTTGGTTCAACTACACAATAATTAATGTATTTTATAAACGATGTCACATTACCGAAAAATAAAAAGCCTATTCTGTAGTTTTTACATTGTTTACGATATCAAACTCAAATAGCCCCGTTGCATCCTTAACATCAAAAAATTAAAATAGGATTCATAAATAAAAAGCTTACATATAGATATTACAAATATCATCAGGTCGAATCCTGATAAGGAGAATCATGGTGAGGTACTCGTACTATGGTGAACTGGTCGATTACAATATAATTCCAAACAGTTGAGAAATTAGTTGTTAATGTAGTATCCACTAGTATTAAAATGTCGTTTTAAAAGCTTCGTAGCATAGCTAAATCTGGAGCCAGTGGAATTATGGCATCCCCAATTACTGGGAAATTTTATTACGAGGCTTTCGGCTGTCGCTGAACATGTCACTTTACAAAGCAAAGCTGCTACTTTATTTGGTACATCGCGTGACATGATACATTTTGTATTGAAACCACTACTCGATGTTTAGGATGACAGCATTCTGTTAGTGACCGGAAAACTTAATATACATTGTATAGTAACACTTCATCACTGCTTTGAAAATTTGTTAAAAGTGATGAAAAAAGTAGTTAAATAGGTAACGTTAGTTTAGGTCACGGGTTTTTTCATCACTTTTAAGAGCTATGCCGGTCATTTAAAAATATCGTCGATAGGTATTGTAACCAATGTCTTCTGTTCCACTCCGCGCTCCCCTCAGGGGAACTGAGCGAAAGGGACAACTGCATATAGGGCCGAAAATACCTAAATAAAATCGTCAAAATCGATGTTTTGTATTCCCCATTTTTCTTCTCCAAAACTGGATCGATTTTAATTTTTTTTTCACTATCTGTATTAAAAGAAAATATTCTATGTCGGTACGTTTTGCTTTTTTTCAAAATACATTGTTTAGTTTGTATACTGAACGTCTTTTGACGGCGTTTAAACTAGGCAATTTTATTCATTTTTGGAAGGTCCTAATTTCTATAAGAAGTAAATTATCAAAAAAATCAAAACGTACCGACACGCTAATGGTCAATAACTATATTATGTATAAAAAAAATTTGCTCTAGGGTCAAAATCCAGAGAGATAAATGGGGAATACGTTTGTATGGAAAAAACTATTATAATACTATTATATATATATACTACTATTATAATTCTGTAGCCTGTATATTTTATCTTAATCAGTTTCGCCTTTGTATTCGAAGCCCTCCATTAGCCGACTATTCAATGGGGTGGGCGGCTAATACTGTACTAGTTAGTCACATTGACTCCCCAGTAGAATGGGTTCCATGATATCTCAACAAAGTGGCATTTAAACACTCATTTGAATAGTCATTAAGAGGAAATACCAGCGGCGTTTTTTCCATACAAACGTATTCCCCATTTATCTCTCTGGATTTTGACCCTAGAGCAAATTTTTTTTATACATAATATAGTTATTGACCATTAGCGTGTCGGTACGTTTTGATTTTTTTGATAATTTACTACTTATAGAAGTTAGGACCTTCCAAAAATGAATAAAATTGCCTAGTTTAAACGCCGTCAAAAGACGTTCAGTATACGAACTAAACAATGTATTTTGAAAAAAAGCAAAACGTACCGACATAGAATATTTTCTTTTAATACAGATAGTGAAAATAAAAATTAAAATCGGTCCAGTTTTGGAGAAGAAAAATGGGGAATACAAAACATCGATTTTGACGATTTTATTTAGGTATTTTCGGCCCTATATGCAGTTGTCCCTTTCGCTCAGTTCCCCTGAGGGGAGCGCGGAGTGGAACAGAAGACATTGGTTACAATACCTATCGACGATATTTTTAAATGACCGGCATAGCTCTTAACAATAAACAAGCGGAAGAAAAGGGGTTTTAAAAAATAAATAAAATGTCAAAATATTAAAACGGAACACCATCATAACGATATTAAAAATAACCCATAAATAGCTTAATATCTATATACCTTACAAGAGTCCCAGCTGCTCCCGTTTGAAACCAGTGAGATTTTGGAATCCCCAATTGGGGTATGTTGTGGGGCTGAACGTAATGGGGAAGAGGAAGGTGGTGAAGTACCTGGCTATTCAGATCTTGTCACCAAACATGGCTAAACTTATTTTAAGCAACTTTTCAATTCTTAATGGTGGGCTTACTTACACCAGGGTGATACTGAGAGTATCTTCCACAGTGATTAGTTAAGTGTTTGTTTTTGTTATTACTGTTTTTGTTATTCTGTCTCATACATTTTATTTGGCATTTGTTGAGCGTTGAGTTCTTTCCGTTCAGTTATTCACTCGGATTTATGAATGATGAGAATTGTACGTCTAAAAAAGTTTCGGTTTCGGTTTCGGCCGAAACTGAGTATAACAATAATTTGGTCCTGTTTCGGTCGGACACTAGTTTTTGGTATAACAATAGTATGATCAAATAAGTGAAAATACCTTAACTATTTATTTCCAGGGATGTAGTTTGTTAATTTTAATTTAGAAAATAAAGAGATGTTTTGTAGGCATACCATATAGGAAAATCAATTCAATGAAAACCTTTTTTAATGAAAATAGAACTAATATAAAATTTTTGACAATGTTTCAATTAATTAATCATTATTTTTCATGGTTAAGGTAGGGTTTTTATCTGATGTCACATCGCATTTTTGTTGCGTGACAAATTTGCCGATGTGAGTAGCCCGTTTTCTTTGCGTCTATTTTTAGTACGGACGTAATAGTTTTTTCAGCGTAAAAACACGGCCCGGAATTATTAGGAGACATGTTTTCCAATAAAGGCTTTAGAAAAATACACAACCCAATTGAATCACTTCTGAGTTTCCGAGCTGGCGAAAATCTGGCAAAAATAATATACTAACGTCTACTCAACCAGAACAAATTTCGTGTATATTTAGGAACGATTTCAATGGAATGGAAATATTTTATCTAGATAGTAGATCTACTCAATAAAGTTACATAATACACAAACAAGAAATCTGTGACGATCTTACAAATGAGATTGCTACGAGTGAAAATAAACCAGTGAAATAAAATAGAAACTAAAACAGTACTATAAGACAAATCACTAAAAGTACATTACCTACCCTACTATTTTATAATAGGATTGAGCAAAGTACTGGTATAGATTACACGTAATTCTATTAATGGAGCCAGTAAATTATCAATAGTAACCCCAAATTTTTGTCCAGATCATGCATCCTATTGGTTAGCGAGTGTGACTGATGGTTGGTGGCGTACGTGTTGCAGATTTTTTTTTGTCTTGTGTTCCTGTAGGGACATGGAATTTAATAGTGGCGACGATGGCAGGGCTGTCAATTAAGTTGTTAACCAAGTAATACAACCAGAAGGGTGATTCCATCTTTTGCAATAACTCGTGTTAAATTGGCCGTATATGACAAATTTTGACAGTTTTCTTAAACACCAACTTTCAAAAGTAGAGACGCTAACGTAACCCTCGTTAAGAGATGTTAGTCGCAGGGAAAATTTGTCGTTAGGGAAAATTTGCAAATCGGATGACATCGCATACATACATAAAAATAACATGACAAACGGATATTCATTTATGAACGTTTTTTAGGCTTATATGTAATTAGTTATAATAACTAATACACGGTAATTCGTGTTTTTAAGTAGGCAATTAATCCACACCAATTGAAATCAACACCAACACGCCAGACATAGACAATCCATTGAAAGACATAGAAAATCACAGAAATTTGACAACCGAAACGCACAACGGACATTTTGTCTTAAGTATCTCGTAACGCTGACTTACAAAAGATGCAGAATCACTCCTCTGGTCTGAAATAATTATCCTGTCAGACAACGTAATTTGATGCAATCGATTCATCAAACTTAATGTTGTCACCAAACATAATAATTAATGTTGCCATTTGGAATTTGGAGATTAAAATTTATGTTTCAAAGAAATTTGTGATCATCAAACTTACATAATAAATTTTGCCAATTGGAATTTTGAGCTTAAAATTCATATTCCTAAGAAATTTGTGATCAATTCATTGACATTATAATATTACCCTAAAGGCCCTGGAAACGGTCTTTTGGGGGTTTAATATTGTCCGTAATGAGGCACGGGACAACAAAACAGACCAATGCAGACAAAACAACAATACAAAATTAAAATTTATGACTACTTGTGAGACCTATAAAATAATATCATTTTTTCCATTCTTATAACGCTATTACTCATAAATTCAGAAATAACATACTTTCATAGTAAAATATAATATAGCTATCACGATGTTACCAGTATGATGACGACAATTGTGTTTGTCTCTATATATGGTGGCGGAGATAAGTTGTTTTCTGACGACAAACACAAACATTCTCGTAATTACCACTTACACAAGATGTCTAGTTATATTCAAAGGTTTCGTTCTTCCCAGAAATAGGTACCTACTTTCGGAATTTTCTTCGAAAAAATGTGTGGGTACTTTTATCGTTCCAAAACAAATTGCAGTAAATTTAAAAATTTCATTAGCATTAATTTAAGTTGGAATCTTATAACGTGAAATTATATCTTAATATATAAAACAAAGTCGGGTTAGTTACACTATTTATAACTCGAGAACGGCTGAACCGATTTTGATGATCTTTGATTTGTTGGATTTGTCTCCGCCCCGGATAGGATAATAACTATTAAAACATCGGAAAAATTCACGAAAAAGAGAATTATGACGAAAATTCATTTCCTCATACATTTAATATGGAACGAATTTTCATCTTTTGAAAGAGCTGCAGGAATATTGTGGTAGGTAGGTATAATATTTCAGTTTGCTTCAGTTCCAAAACATTCAAAAACGTCAAATGTCAATGTTCTGATTGTTTTTCTTTTGTTCTTAAACATAAAATGCTGCCTCTCTTTCTTACACACTAAATGTCAACAGTTGTAAATGGGACAAATGTTGAACGTATGTCTGCACAACTCCAGGAAAACAGTCACTTCAAAACAGAACATTGAAGGCGCATTGTGACGTGGGGTACCTATTGCAATTCGGTGAAGTCAATCAAATACATCTGCAAATTTGTCACAAAAGTCAGCGATATGGCGGTTTTTGGCGTTAAAACTACAAATAAAAAACGATGAAATATTATAAATTCACAAAAAAATGAAATTAATTCTGCTAATAAGTTAACACAACAGTTATTGATTCTTAGGCGGTACGAAGTTCGCCGGGTCAGCTAGTAATGATGAATGAAAATAAATTAACTAGGCGCAAAAATAGACAATTATTATAAAATTGAGACCAAATAAGCGATAGAAATTTATTGTTTCACTTATCGGATACGTTTTGCTCGCTAAAAGAACAAAGACAGTTATGAAATGATATTATTGCATTAAAACATCGGCAATAATGGGTAGATTTATAATTAAAGAAAAACGAAAAGGTAATTTCAGAATTTAAGGAAAGAATTTGAAAACAATGAGGTTTTGTGAATTTAAACGTTTTAGAAGGCTGAGATCAAAAAAATTATACAATTATGTATAGATTTTCTGAATTTCCAAAGCTTACGACAACTCAAATGCCTTAAAATCTCCGAGAAAAGCTTTTCAAGCCGATAAAAAAGAAATTCGGCTACAATACGAATAAATATCAATTTATCAACCTTAACCGTCGTTCATTGCAAAAAAAAGTCACCAGCCACCACTCTTTATAATACGCATTTGCTTTTATTATTGTTATTACTGAGAACAGACCGCAAAGCACCGAGTTCACCGAAGTAGCGCAAGACAGGAACGCATGGAGGCGCCTTGCCGAATTAATGGTCCGACACGACTAGGAACAAGGGATAAAAACATATTACGATTACTTAAAAAGTACATTTCTTTGTTTCTCCAAGGGTGAGAAGTGAGGAATGTTTTGCAGACCGAGATTGTTTTTGTCAATGTTCGCTTTATGTACACTAATGTAATAAATTTCTACCAATATACGAGTATACTATTGCCTTTCGACAAACATTTTTGACTACATCCGTGGCACGTTGGTGCCACCCCTGAACCCAGGGGTCAGGGTTCAAAGCCCAGCGAAATTAATAATTACACATTCTTTAAATATATGCACCACCTTCCAGAGTGGAAGATATTCTTGGTCTTGTCCTAATGAGACACCAACATTCAGAATCTTTTGTGACCAGATCTGAATTTAATTCTTTTTTTTTCAGAAAGACAAATAGTCCCGGGTTACGAATAATCTGACAATATTTAAAATTCTCCTACTACCACCACAGTAAGCGGAAAAAGTTGCTTGTGTCGCGATGGCGGACTTAGCCAGCCGAAGAATCGAGCACACGACGGCTGGGTGGGAGCCAAACGCGACGACCCTTCAGCCTGCTATTAATCGCTATCATCTTCCACAGTCTACTTCAGCTAAACATCACACGATTAAGAGGGAATAACCAGATAAAACCGGAAATATGTCATTTTTAAATCAAATTTTAGACGTATTGACTACTCTTAGGTTTCTAAATAGGTTTTAATTTTGAGAAAAATGTTATTTTTAGTATAATAAGGTTATACCAAAGGCCGTTGGCAGATTTGTTAAATTTTCAAACATAATTTTGTATTATACAACACACATTTCAAATCATATAATCATGCAGTAAAATAAATCAATAAATTATCTGGGAAAGCTACGTTTCAGAATTTTAATTTTAGTTTAAATAAAATCATTAAAAAAAGATCCGCGCACGTGTTTTGTGACGAAAATACTTCTATTTATTTACGGTCTTGCAAACTAATATATTTAGGATTTTTTTTACATTCTTATTTTTCTTAGAAATTGAAAAATTATAAATACTTATGATCAAAAAATAATTACAGAAAGTAGATAATTTTAATAGTTGTATCATCACGCCTTTCAGCATTTTTGGATGTAGGTATAAATTAAAGCAAATTTCGAATGAAATAAAATCGATATTGAGTCATAATTTTAAAAAACTGGTACGGAGAATGAATTAATTTTTCTCATTGGAACCGCCCTGAACGATCGTAAGAACATCTTTCGACGAAATATGAATTCGCGGCCGCTGACTGGTTGGTTAATGGCCCTTAAGATCCATAAAATTTGGGAGGCGGGAATGGGTACCGCCGCCCCGGGAACCTTTAATGGATAACCAACACCTCTGCCAAAGGTCACCCCAAGTGGTTCGCTACGTTTGGTGATTTAGCAGGGGTGCCCGGGTTCATGGGGTGAGGTTTGTCTAGGTCTTGGAGGCGGATGACCAGGACATACTGAACCCAAGATTCCTACCCACACATTAAACCCTTTTCCTTCCCAGAACTCTCCTCTCCTTCCCTTCCTTAAAAAAACCCTCCACACAGCATCATAGGTGAGCATAAAGATGACATAGGCCCTGAGGGAAATTATGTTCCTCAGGGCCTTAATAAGGCTTAAGTATGGTTAAAATGAGCATGCTCTCCAACTGTACACATTTGCTCATAAATGAGCATGCTTGTTTTAAGCATACGCATGAATAACATGCTCAAAGCAAACAACTGAACATACATTCTCTTTAAAAGCATGCTGTTGGCCAAAATGGAAGCTTCGCAAGAACATAGCAGTAATCGGGGTTGCCAATTCTTAGGGAATTCTTCTATTTCCGGGGAATTTCCAAGATTTTTTTTAAAAATGTGTATTTTGCGGGGAGAGCCTTTTTGGGGGGGAAAAGGAGGTATTATGGGCATTTCTTGATTATCCAACCATATTGAAAAATAATGTTTAAAACATTTGTGAGAAAGTAGGTACTGTCATTTCGTATTCTTTCGCAGCAAATTAAAAAAACACCTATGTTTAAAGTCTGAGCGAAAGATAAAATCCGGAAATGACTAGATAATAAAAAATAAATGCTAATTTCAATAGAATTTTGTTTCATTTTGGAGGAAAAGGAACTTGTGGGGATTTTGTGGGGAAATTGAACATCTATTGTGGGTATATTAGTGACCCGGTATTCCAAAGACTTATAGCAGACTTATTAGGCATTTCAAAAAGTGCTGTACATCGCATATTGACTGAAAATTTGGACATGAGAAAGCTGTGCGCAAGATGGCTGCCGCGTTTGCTCACAATGGCCAAAAAAGCGTCGTGAGTATGTTTCAATCGAGTGTTTGGCGATGTTTCACAGCAATAAAGCCCAGTTTTTGCATTGATTCAAAATCATGAGTCGTCACTTCACACCTGAGACGAAGGAACAGTCAAAACAATGGTCTAAAAGGGGAAAATCGGCTGCAAAAAGGCAAAGACAGTTCCATCAGCAGGCAAGGTCATGGAATCAGTTTTTGGGATGCTCATGGGATAATTTTTATAGATTATCTTCAAAAAGGAAAAATAATCAATGACAAGTAATATGCGAACTTATTGGAGCACTTGAGTGATGAAATCAAGAAAAAACGGCCGCATTTGTCGAAAAAGAAAGTGTTGTTTCATCAGCAGAATGCTCCAGTTCAGACATCCGTTATCCCGATGGCCAAAATCAATGAATTAAAGTTTGAATTGCTTTCTCACGCACCCTATTCGCCAGATTTAACCACCTCGCATTATTTTATTTTTCCAAATTTGAAAAAATGGCTCGGTGGTAAAAGATTTGCCAATAATGAAGAGGTGGAATCTGCGGTAGATGGCTACTTTGAGGTGCTCGACGGTTCTCACTACAAGCAGGGTATCGAAGCTATTGAACAACGCTGGGAAAAGTGTGTCGACCTGAAAGAAGACTATGTTCATTAAACACAAAAAAAAATCCCAAATATTTTGTGTTTTCTTGGTTAGGTCGGGTACTTTTGGGACAACCCTCGTAGCATTTGATCATCAGTAACATGCATACGTGCTACTAATGAGTATATCTGTTCGTACCATTAGGGATTTCATAGTCCCACTGACAGCAGGCAAATTGAGCTTTTATGTGGTATGTATGACATAATAACACTTTTCGAGTAGATAGTTTAGGCTTGGTTGCGCAACGTATTAACAAAGCTCTACATAAAACGCAATCTAGATGTGTCAGATCCAATTAATTAGATGCCTACCCTAATTTTTTAATCATTTTTATACCTTTCCCATAAAAGAGAGAATCCAATTACTAGAACAAGAGAGAGGTTTACGAGCCAATTCCGCAATACGTTTCGAGTAAATAACCACGAGATGACTCCGCACATGTTTCAGCAATAATTGCTACTTTGAAAATTCACGTAGTTTCTACGTAGTCCTATAGCTGCGCTCTTTATGTGCCCGCAATTTAATTTGGACTGCTCTCCGAGTGTATAAGTTTACGAATTAATTTCCTCGTATAGCCGCACACAATAGACGAGTATTCACTATTCAGATATAATGTTTCTCATAACTTCATTATAATTATGAAATCCTTCTTGGTTTATATTTAAAATAATACAGACCAGGCAGAATAAAACATATTTTTAAATGTTTGAATTATGTTTAGAATAGGTAGTATTGTTTATAAATATACTAGCTGGTTCCTGGCATGCGTTTCTACGAAATTCGAAGAAATAAATTGTTTCTGTCTGCATGTCCTTTCCCGTGCGTCCCCGTTCCCCTCCCGCATCCCCTACCCTCCCACCAATTTGGTGCAGTCGTTCGGAAGTTATGCGGGAACATACATTTCGGCGATTCATTTTTATTAATATATTTAGAATGTTTTAATGTAGTTCTACATAATAAGCGGAAACACAAATAATACACATTCCACGAATAAATTAATTAATTATTGTGATTTTCGTTATTTGTTTTTGGGGTGTTATGCCGTGTTGCGCTACCTCCTTCGGACATCGTCACATCTACCGGATCTGCCCTGATGATGGACACTGCAACGATGTCCGAAACGTTGGCTAAAGAAGGAGGTAGCGCAACACGGCATAACACCCCAAAAACAAATAACGAAAATGCTTTTGGCCGTGAAAATTTTAAAACTTATCCAATTATTGTGATGTACACGAAACCTTGCAGTTAAGAATCAAAAATAAAACATCATTACTTTCAATTTAAATAGTTCTCTCATATTAGGATAATTTAAAGTTTTACATCTATCTGTCTATATAAATAAAAATGAATCGCCGAAATGTAAGTACGCGCATAACTTTCGAACAACTGCACCAAATTGGATAATCCTTTTTTTTGTGTTCGTTATTGTCAGGACAAGGTTTATATAAAATTACTCTTGAGCTCTGGCATTACGAAATTTGTATAAAAAATTGCAAAAAGTGGCACGCGAGCTGTTTGAAAACTGAATGTATGGAATGTGGGAGGGGGGGAGGGGAAGGGGGAGGGGGAATGGAACTCGGGTGGGGAGTTCGCGGGAGGGGGGAGGGGAACTCGAGAAGGGGGTTCGCGGGATGGCAGAAAGGGGGGAGTGGAATGGGGAGAGGGAAGGTGTAGGAGGCGGAGTGGGAACGCGTGAGGGGAAGGGGATGTGGGAGAGGAAGGGGAGGCGGAAGGGGAACGAGACGAATGGGAAAGGACACGCAGGGAGAAACAATTTCTTTATTAAATGGCATAGCAACGAATGCCGGGAACTAGCTAGTATGTTAATAAATTAAATTACGCAATGTTGTTTACATTTGATTGGATACCCCGTGATTGTATTATTACATTAATTTAGATTAGATTATAAGCGTAACAACTATCCTTAAAATCGTTACAGTTTCGGTCAACCGGAAGATAATAATCTTTCAAGAGCGTTATTCATTTAAATAACATCGTCGTAATCGAATTACTTCGACGGCGACTGCCTAAAAAAAGACGCCAATTTTTTTCAATAAATTAACGATGGCACTATGTTGAATAGAAATGTTTCAAAATAATTTAATGTGATTTTTTTATACTGGATATCTCGATTGTGCTCACCACTCGAAACCAAACGAAAAGTGGTAAGAAAAGTAATCCTCGAAGAATGGATCTTTCCGCTATCCAGATTGACCATAGGTACGTACCTAAATACAAATTATCATTTTATTTTACCCCCAAGATTTATTTTTTATTTGGATACCGCACAAACACAGCTAAAGCCACTTCAAGCAACGTTTCAATTCTTAATAGTGGTCCTACACCAGGGTGATACTGAGAGTTTGAGAGAAGTTCGGGCGTTAGAAGATGTGTACATAAATAAAAGAAAGATTTAGAGAGGTGGTTGCCATTCTGTGGCTGGTCTTCAGTGGCCATGAATAGATGATTGGAACATGTTAGGCTACTGAGATAGAAAACTACTCTATGCTAAAGGCTTCCAGACGGTGCAAACATAAATATTCTCCAGCTGTGTACTTACAAAACTTAAACTGCTACACAGGCGAGAATTTATATCCTTAGATTTTCTCAAGACAATTCTCTTATTTTTTCATTTGAAAGAATAATACATTTAACAACATTAATTAAAAAATCTTCGCCTAAAAACTAAACCAATTTAAGGCTTCCTCTTAATAATCATTGTAATTCAAATAAGCCGAACAAGTAATAATGTTGAAGCGGAAAGGGAATCTAATCAGAGTAAAATACGTGCTGCGTGAAGAAAAGCTAATCAGAGTAAAATATGTGCTGTGTGACGAAAAACTTGTTGGATAAGCTTTTGTGTAACCTTAAGATTTCAAGCTACGGGGAGTTTTATTAAAATGCGCATTAAATATACCTATAATGTAATAATATCTATTTTAGTTTACTGTAACTTTTAAGAATAGAATGTTTTCTTTAAATCTACGTTACAGCACGGCGGCATCCACTTGCCTAGATTGTGTGGAACACGGAGAGCCGGTAAACTTGGTATGTCCGTGGCAGACCTAAAATAAGGCGATTCAAATACTTCACAGCTTTCGACTAGTTCTCTCCAAAATGCAGACGTAGAGACTTCATAGTTGGATGTACATTTTGCAGACTCGGCTACTTCAGTATCGGGGACAATACAGCAGATTGGAAAATAGGTCCAGCATGCCCTATTATAGTTTCGGTGAACTCCTTACCGTGATTGAGGGCATCTGTTGGCAGTTGCTGGTCTGCGCCTGTGCACATCCTGCGGGTCCCTACCGCTCTCCACCGACGACACCATGATTCCTGCACAAAAGAAAAACGAAAACATTTAGAACAAGGTAAGCATTTCAGCGCGAGTTATGAAAGAAGGGGTTTCTATTCAAAAACACGAAGAGCGTGCCGTGGACATGTTTTTAGCGAATGTTCGCTATTTTACAAAAAAGAAATGAGTTTTGAGAAAGTCAACTATTTCAATGAAAAAAACTTTTCTCTCATTAAAAGGCGTAAAAATAACATTATCAAGCTTTTGCAAAGACTGAAAAAAAACCGCAAAAACATTTTACCCTCCCGCACAGGACGGGGGGTTTACTTCCCCCGAACGAGAGTTTTTTTTTATATCAAGTACTCCTAATAAAAATCCGGACGTCAGCACGGATAAACCACCTAGTGAGGTCTGCATTATCAAATAAGGGAACGTACCCATACTGCGTGACACGTTTAGGGGGGGGGGTCTTCAAAATGTCACGCTTGGTACAAATGAGCGGCGGTTTGCTTAGGTTTTTGGTCACCGGGGGGGGGGGGGGGGTTAAAAATTGCAAAAAGTTGGTCACGTAGTATGGGTACGTTCCCTAATGTTTATAAAAAAATTATTGTAGTTATTACAAAATATACGAGTAGGTATATGTACTTATAGATATTGACTGCCGCGCGAAGATCGGCGATATCCGGTTAAAATGGTAAAAATAATCCGAGTATAACTGGCAATGACAAAAGAAATAGTAAGAGACACGATCGCCCACGACATATGGGGGATTCCCCGTACGTCGAGAGACCCCTTCGGGTGATACGTGATTTTCATCTATAGTTAAAGGTTTGTAAAGGTTAATCAGAAAAATATAAGCGCTCGACATCAAGACTTTCGGACCTGCCGTTTCAACTTTTTTTAAACAGTCAAAATTGCGAAAATAAAAGAAACCATTGTTATCGTATCAAACCCAAAACTTTTTACATCATGCAGATACATACCTAGGTCTTAAACATTTTAGGTAAAGCTTTTGAGGATCGCAATATTATAAGTTACGGAAAAGTTTTATACAAATTTCACAAGTGGTTATGTTTTTTGAGGCATCTCGAAAATCTTTTTGAGTGCCGAAATTAAACTTTAACAGGTTTACCGAATTAATTCTTAAAGGAATATAATTAAGAAGTTCAACACAAGCTAAAACATATAAAAATAACAGCTACATAAACAATCGTGATAGTACAGGATAGAGCAGTGTTTCTTAACCTGTGGTCCGCGAACTAAATAAATGCCAACAAAATTCTCGTAATCGCTACGCGTCTTCGTTTTGGGATTATTTTCCAGTACCGGACAAAAATTAAAAATGAATATTAGACCCTTTCAACACAGATGTTACTGAAAAATTAATTCATAGAAATATCCTGTGATTCCGCTTTGAAACGTAATTTCAAAGCATCCTCTTTATCAAGTTTTTGGGTGAATGTGAAGAAATATCAGAAGAGGCACTAAAATATTTACTGCTTTTCTCAACCACATAATCGTACCTCTGTGAAAATACATTATCTGCTCTTGTATATACTATAAACAACTACAGAAATATATTACAAGTGGAATCCGATATCAACCCGAATATCACTAATTTGGTTGCAAAAAAGCAACACCATCCTTCACATTATTAAACTTTAAAGTGAATGTTGGTGTTACTGTTGGACGTTAATTATTAAACGTATTTTTTATAAAAAAGTATTTTTTTTGTACTCGTAGTAGTTAAATAATTGGTCCGAAATTTATTGCTGTTTTTTTTAAAATAAGGAGTCCTTGAAAATTGTGCTTAATTTCCTAGGGGTCCGTAACTGAAAAAGGTTAGGAAACGCTGGGACAGAGGATAGACAGAAAATAATCACCATTGCAATTTACATTAAATCGTTAAAAAGGGGTTAATTTCTTTATGCTTCATGAAAAGAAAGAACAAACTTTGATTTGACCTTGGGTATGGAGTGACTGATTTTAATACTTTTCAATTTATTTAACTGTAGGAAGAAAAGCTAATTGCGCAATTTCGTTCATCAATGGAATTCGATAAACCAGATATCAATTTTTGCGTTTTTCACGGCCGATAAGTCTTCTTAGGCAAATGGCGATTCCTTTAATTATCGTTGAGAGCGAGCTGTACAAAACGTTGAGATAGATAATAATATCGTAAGAGAGAAAGGGGGAAAAGATAGCTTGAAGGGAAACTTTAAAATAAGGTTAATATCCGTATATTTTTCAAGCACCATTAACCTTTTTATGTATCTCGAGACGAGGGCAGAATATTGAGTAAAGAGGAAAGAAGGAGCCAAGCGTGGAACCTTCCGGTTTAATAGCGGTATTAATAGTTATTGATAGATAAGAAACCTAAACGCTTTTTTAAAATAACTTGGAAATGACTTGGGAAATGCCTACGGATTCAAATTAACCGCAGTGGAAGCGGATTACAGGGGTCGATAAATCTCATCCATATTTAATTGGAAAACTTTTATGTACCTGACAGAAAATGTGTACATTTTGTTTTCCTTTAAACGCGATTTTAGTGTTTATTCGACACGTGGACCATAACATATTGGCTAATATTGGTTTCGAATAGGTTTGTTTACTAGATTTTGTATGCAAAAAATATGATTTTCACTGGCACATATGTAAAAACATCCAAGAAATACAACGCAAGACATTAAAAACAGATTTAGCAAAACGAAAGTGGAGATTATAATGAAGCTATCAATAACAACAGTTCATCTAAGAATAGAAAAACACTATCAATGGTTTTAAAAAAAAAACGCCCTTCAAATACTATCTTTGGCGACGATCCACCTGGGAAATGAAACCTTTATGGCAATTTATCGTAGGTTATCCTGAATCTGTAAATTCATTCTTTTGGGCATGAAAAAAACGCTTGTAATAAAACTGTATCAAATTGAAATAAAAGATTACCCAAACCATACATACAGTAATAAAAAAAGAATGCAAATCGATAACTTTATAATTCAATCTGTGCTCACAGAAAAAATATTATTACTAGTGGCCGACCGAAGGTTCGGTTTCGGTTTCGGCAAGTTTCGGAAAAAAAATCTAGTTTCAGTTTCGGTTTCGGCAGAATCTGCCGAACCCGCCGAGAAATCTGCCGAACCTTCGGCCGCACCGAAACTCTGCGTTCGTTAATTATCGCGCGTCGTTCGGCTGACGTCAGGAGATCGTGGCTCGTGTGTCACCCGCCATCATCAGCTGAGTTCGCCGGCCGGTCCGGCGTGATTGTGTGCGAGTTTATGTGTTATTTCTCGCGCATAGTGATTAGCCCTAATATAAAAAAATAAAATTTTCACGTACTTCAATTATTGTTTTTTTATTTCATTTAACAGGTGTAATAAGAATGTTGTGATTGTAAACGCAATTAAAATTAAAATACTCAATTAATAAAGTCCTTCCTTTATAACGTAAGTGTTGATTATTGACAAATTTTAGTTCCAAGAAGTAGTTAACATGTTTTATTAATTTTTATTTATTTTAGAGGAGAAATATAAATAAAAATAAAAATAAATCACGTATTTCAATTATTGTTTTTTATTTCATTTAACACGTGTTAACTGTCTCTTTAAGTGTAAAAAACAAGCCGAATTTCAGTAAACAATAGATTTTTAACATGTCTAAAAAAGTTCCGGTTTCGGCCGAAACTTGGACAGGTACTGAAGATTCGGTTTTGGTAGAAAGTCTTGTTTCGGTCGGATACTAATTATTACCAAAGATAAAACCATATTTTCAACTTCAATTTTTCGAATGAACTTAAAACAATAACAAGAGGCTATCTCAGCGGCACTCTAGCACAACCTCTCTTACCCTAGGCTCTATTTAAGGGCTATTTTTTTAGTGAATCTGGAATAAAAGCTTTGAGGGTGCATTGAAAGGGTACCGACGGCACGTATTGAGTAAAGCAAAGAGTGAAGTGCCACTAGTAAAATATAGAATCAAGTACATTCTGGATAGTCTGGTTAATAATACCATAAGTGCAAAATATAGATGCTAATCATATCCACGATAAATTACATACTTTTTAGCTCCACACACCCTCCACCTGAGGAAAATAATTTCTAACATCTTGGGCTTGGGTTTCATCGGGGCTGCTGTGTGGAAGATTTTCTTTAAGGAAAGGAAGGAGAGTAAATTCTGGAAAGGAAAAGGGTATGAGGAGTGGGTAGGAACTCGGAGGTCAGTGTGTATCCGCCGCCTAAACGCATCCGCTATCCTAAACCTTGTCTTCATTCATCTATATATAAAAAAAAATTGATTCCCTGTTTCCCTTGGTCACGCCATAACTTCATAACGACTTTACCTATTTCATTCATCTTTAAGTTTTCTAATACTTTGTAGAAGGTTCTTAAGGAAAGAAAAATTAAGAAAATTGTGCAAATTTAATAATTTTAGAAAACTAAACGACTATTTTAACTTCGCACGTTTGACAGTTCGCGCGTTTGATGAAATGGAAATTAGCAGGCAGCTGGTTTTATTTGTATTAAAAAATTGTCTATGGATTTTAAAAATTATAGATATTTTAAATAGGTACCTATGTTAGGTACCAAATTTGATTGATTGTTCGAATAATATGCAAAGATTAATATTTGCAATATACGAAAAATGAAAATTTGAATAAAAAAAATTGTAATAGGTGGCATGCGAGCTGTTTGAAAACTGAATGTGCTGGGACTGAATACATGGAACGCGGGAGGGGGGTTTGCGGGACCGTGAAGCGGGAGAGGGGAGTGTTTGGGCGGGAAAGGTGGAAAGGGAACGCGAGAGAGTAGGGGATGCGGGAGGGAAACGGGGACGCACGGGAAAGGACATGCAGGGAGAAACAATTTATTTCTTCTAACACAGCAAACTTATTTTGTGGCACCATGATTAAAAATTCATTTGATTTGATTGAACACTTAAAACTTTTGGAAATTCCTGAAAAAGCATTTTTAGTATCATTTGACATTGTTAATTTATTTCCAAGTATTCCAATTGAAGAATGTAAACCTATTATTAAACAACTTTTATTTTCATCAATTTTACCTAATGACTTATCTCAGGATTTAAATGTATTATTTAATATAGTTTTAAAACAAAATTATTTTCAATTCAATGACAATATCTTTAAACAAAAAGATGGCGTGGCAATGGGTGCTAGTACCAGCCCCTTGGTCGCGGATATATTTATAAATAATTTGGAAAATAAGATTTTTAATAGCTGTGCATTATTACTAAAATACGTTCATTGTTGGAAGAGATATGTGGATGATGTGTTCTGTGTTTGGACAGGTACATTGAGACAACTTAATATTTTTCTTAATTTCTTAAACAAACTCCATAAAAACATAAAATTTACTGTAGAGATTGGGCAAAATTCGAGTATAAACTTTTTGGATTTAAATATTTCAATAATTAATAATAAATTTGAATTTAACATTTTTCGTAAAGATACATACACAGACATTGTAATCGACAACACTTCAAATCATCCAATTTCTCAAAAAATGTCAGCTCTCCATTCTATGATTCATAGATTAGTTAATGTACCCCTATCTCCCAATAATTTTTCAATAGAACTCAATGTTATTAAACAAATTGCTATTAATAATGGATACAACACCAATTTAATTGAAAACATTCTTAATAAAAAATACAAGAATAAATTCCTTAAATCATATATCTATCCTGTACAAAAGGATCAGGAAAAGAAAAAATGGAGGAAAATTATGTATTTTAATAATAAAATTTCTAATTCCTTGACAAAGAATGTACCAAATGAAATTCTTCCTGTATTTTATGCAAATAACAAACTTAAAAATTACATTGTAAATAATAAAGATAGAGATTCCAAAACGAAAAAATCTGGAATTTATAAATTGAAATGTAATGATTGTGATTTCTTTTATATAGATAAAACGTCGAGAAACTTTGAAATAAGGATTAAAGAGCATATGAAAGCTTTAAATAATAATAGTTTCTCGGAGTTTGCCAACCATTTAATAGAAACTAGTCATACCTTTAATTTTAACAGTGGAATAGAAGTAATTCATTGTAATGTCAATGGCATTCAGTTGGATAAATTAGAAATTTTAGAGATTAGAAAGAGTGTTAATGCAAATTTAAATATTATTAATAATCAAAAATTGTTTTTAAATGACCCATTATTAAATCTATTCCCCTTTTAAAATTTTGAATTGTTCTATATTGCCCTTCGTCCCTTAAACATTATTTTCTTTCTAATTTTATTATTGTTTATGTCGATTATTTTTCTCTATTACCTATATATGTCTATTTTTAAAATTAGTTCTGTCAAAACCCTGAAGAAGTCAGCTTTGCTGACGAAACATGTCGGTTTTGTAAACAATAAAAGTGGTAAAAACAAAGTAATTTATCAATTTATTTCTTTGAATATGGCATTGCAACGCATGGCGGGAACCAGCTAGTTCATTCATATATGTATATACATATAAGTATAATATGAATAGAAAATGTATGATGTCCTTAATGGTGTATATTTGGGAGGCGCATATGTATACCGCCGCCCCGGGAACCATTTATTGGATAAACAACACCTCTGCCATAGGTCATCCCAAGTGGTTCGCTACTTTGGTGTCTTAGCAGGGGTGCCCGGGTTCATGGTGTGCCCGGTGAGGTATGTGCGCCTGCCCACCAGCTGCATAGCGGGCCGGATCGGGAGAGAATGGTTAAGGGAGTCCCTTTGACATCTCTCTCGAAACATCGCCTTGCACCGCAGTGGGAAGGTTGGATTCATACGTCCGTCGCTCCTGGACACACTGACCCCCAGATTCCTACCCATCCTTTATACCCTTTTCACTCCCAGAATTTCCTCTCCTTCCTTTCCTAAAAAGATCCTCCACACAGCATTCCCAAAGATGACTAGGCCCTGAGGGTAATTATTTTCCTCAGAGCCAAATGTGTGGAGCTAATGTACAAAAAAAATAAAAAGGTGGGTATGTACCATGTACCTAGGTACGTGAAGGAAACAGTTTTATTATACGATTAACTGCTTCAGAATAATTTCATTATTATACGCCAAGTGGCGGAACAAATGAAACAAACGAAAGCGGTACAAATAAAAAGTAATTGACTGTAGCGTAGTCATATTTCTTTCGATTTTCCCTAAGAAAATGTACCATGTGTCTACGGTTGGTATTTTTATAAGCTTAAAAGGTGATTTTTCCAGATTTTCCAAGCAAGGGGTTGGAATTTGAAAAGAATTGCTTGCATATAGACCAACCAACTTAAAAATAATAATCACAAGGCAAACCTAGTAAAAAAAATCTATCGCAGTTTGTGAAATAATCACTCATAGAAAAAACATGAAAACAAAACGCACCGACCGCATTATAGGTTTAAACTAGCGTATTTAATTATCACTTCGGACACTTAAGGGCCCGCAACCCGGATTTGTACCGATTTATTACATATTTCCCTTAAACACGGTAAGTTTTAAAGCTCTTAAAAAAATATATGTTATTCTTGAAGATAATATCTATACTTTGCCCGCGCCGAAACGCAAATTATATAAAATTCCCTCGATAGAAAAAAATCGCAAAGTATGCTCCAAAAATTATTATTAACACTTTTGTTTCTGTTATTTTACAAGTTATATGTATGAAAAAATTCACAGTGGTTCTTTAAATGCTGTTTAAGATAATGCCCGCAAGATTTTTGCTCTATTTTAAACGAGTCATGTTTTATTAAACATTTTCGCAATTTTCGCATCGATTTTGTCGCTGTAAATGTGAGCGCTTCTCTAACATTCGTCATTTCGTATCTCTCCATCTTCTTCTTTTCGGGCCCGGTTGCAGAGCCTTAAGCGGGAATAACCAGAGAAACCTGAAATATGTCATTTTTAAATCAAATTTTAGACGTATTGACTCTTTTCCACAAAAAATTATATATTGATTTCGAAAGACTTACCGTAGGTCGTTGGCAGATTTGTTAAATTTTCAAACTAATTTTTTTATTATACAACACACATTTCAAATCATATAACGTGCAGTACAATAAATCAATAAATTATCTGGGAAAGCTATGTTTCAGAATTTTAATTTTAGTTTAAATAAAATTATTTAAAAAAAGATCTGCACACGTGTTTTGTGACGAAAATACTTCAGTTTGTCTATTTATTTAGGGCCTTACAAACTAACATTTTTTTTTTCATTCTTATTTTGCTTAGACATTATTGAAAAATTATAAATACTTAAGATCAAAAAATAATTACAAAAAGTACATAATTTTAATAGTTTTATCGTTACGCCTTTCAGCATTTTTTAATGAAGATATAAATTAAAGCAAATTTTGAATGAATTAAAATCGATATTGAGTTATTATTTTAAAAAGCTGGTACGGAGAATAATTAATCTTTCTTACTGGAACCACCCTGTACGAATTCTCGGCCGCTGGCTGGTTAATAGCCCTAAAGGTTACAGCTAAATTAAGTTTTAACCATTTACAAAAAGTAAAACATGGGAATAAAGTGTAATTTCAAATATGAAACATACAAAAACAACTTTTAAAAATCATGTTATCGCATTTTTACGCAAATTTCGTTATTTTTAATAAAAAATATTAATTATCGGGAAAATAACCAGAGTTTTCGTACTTGTCACTCGAGATTCTGGTGTTTTAAAGTAAGATATTATTCTATCGATATTTCAATGGAAGGTGCTCCGAGGAACTAGCGTCATTGATCCCTTCGGCACCGGTGCATAGTCGGGAAACACGTCAAAAGCGTGCCCAACGTATGGTACGGTTGACATTTGTCACATGAGAACGGGTCTCTTCAAGACCAATGTTCATTCCTTCCTCTCCTCAAAAGACACTCCACACAGCATCTCAGATGACATAGGCCCTGAGGAAAATAATTTCCCTCAGGGCCTATGTCAACTGTGTGGAATTAATATAAAAAAAGATAGGTAGTAAGTACCTAATATAAATACGATCTAAATATTTCTTCTGCGATGGTTTTCACAAGCTTGAATAGCAATTATTGAAACACAGCTCTACACATCGAAAACGTCGCGTATTGTCATTCTTTTCAATAAAATAAATAAAAAAAAGTTAACAAAAAAGGAACAAAACATAACTTTGGTAACAAAATATCACCGCTTTTGCTGATAAATAACAACAAGAATAGCGCAAACTTCGACAGAAAACAACGCGAAATTTTCAGGCTCTAAATATGTTGAATTAGTCACTGAGGAAGGGTCTACACATCTACAATGTAATCCAAGTTGATAACCTGATTAGTGCACTTAACTATGTAGGCAGAAAACTTCTTCTTCTTCTTCTTCTTCTTCAATGGCGCTACAGCCCATTTCGAGCCTTGGCCTCCTTCAAAATAAGCCTCCACCGCCCTCTGTCTTCAGCCGTCATCTTCCAATCTGCAACATGGAGTAATGCTCTTGCATCCTTCCTGACATCATCCTCCCATCTCAGTCTAGGTCTGCCCGCCTTTCGTTTACCTCCCGGGTGTCCTGTCAGAATCTTCTTCGGTACTCGTGTGCTTGGCATTCGGTGCACATGTCCGGCCCATCTTAATCTTTGAAGTCTTAAATGGGTGGAGAGTCTGGGAGCTTGGTAAATATCATAGAGCTCATTATTGTGGCGGATTCTCCATGCATCTCCCTCTCGCACCGCTCCTAAGATTCTTCGAAGTACCTTTCTTTCGAAGATGTCCAGCTGTTCCGCTGACTTTGCTGTCAGTGTTCCCGCCTCACATCCATAGGCCAAGACCGTTCTGATAATTGTTTTATATAAGGTTATTTTGGTTTTCCTATGGACGTTTCGGGATTTGAACACTGGCAGCAACGCGAAGTAAGTTTTGTTAGCGGCTGTAATGCGCTTTCTTACTTCTACTGGGTCTTCATTGTCCTGCGTTATGATGGAACCCAGGTAGGTAAACTCTTCGACCACTTCGAAATTATAACTGTCTTTAAATTTCACTTTATCTTTTATTCTGCGGTGAGGGGTTCTGGTTTGCATCATGATTTTTGTTTTATTTTCATTGATTTGCAAACCCACCTCTCTTGCCGCAGTCTCCAAAGGGTCAAACACTTCTCTTACATCCTGTAGGGATCTCCCGACAATGTTAAGGTCATCTGCGTAGCCAACTATTTGATTGCTTCTGTAGCAGATGTTTGAGTCGGTACTGATCATTGTCTTCCTCACGACGTGCTCCAGTACAATATTGAAAAGGGTGGGTGCTAAGCCATCACCTTGTTTCAGCCCCTGGGAGACGATAAAGTCCTCCGTTGTTTCACCTCCTATCCTTACTCGACACCGTGAGCCGACCATTGTTGCTTTTACAAGCTTGACTATTTTGGGCGGTATTCCAAAATTTAGGAGTATTTCATATATTTTCTCCCTGTCTATACTGTCGTACGCCTGTTTAAAGTCAACAAATAGTTGATATATGTCTATATCGAATTCCCAGCATTTTGTCAGGATTTGTCGAGTAGTGAAGAGTTGATCAGTGGTGGATCTCCCCCTCCTGAAACCTGCCTGATATTCTCCTAGTAAGTTTTCTGAGTAATATTCTAGTCTTTCTTTCAAAATCATTGTGAAAATTTATGTAGGCAGAAAACATTAGCGTTAAATTAAATAGATACAAACATGCAGGCCACACTTGCTTTTGACACACTGAGGATGGAGGAGGGTTGATCCGGTAGAATGAAATAAAATATTTACGGTGGCGCGACGCTAATAATAACCCAAACCATTCCGAACTGCGACTTTGACCTCCGTGGAATATCGAGATTGGCTAAATCACAAACCGTCAGCGCAAACTACTATTTCACCACTAAGTAATTTCATGTTTGTGTTATATTACGCCCACTTATATTTTCAATGTGTACACAGGTTTTATATTTTATAATTCAAAAAAAAACTTTCTTCCTAAAATAGTGCACAGGTATATAATTTTACATACATGCTGTTTTTATTTTATTTTTTCATAAATACGCTCATGGTAGCATCAATTAAACATATATCAAAATTTCAATTGTGTTAGTACTCCCTCCCTAAACACGAGAAATTCTCAATTAGAGAGGTATTATTACCACCATTAAAAAATATTTGCATTACATGTACATAATTAAAAAAATAATTGTACTTATACCTAACTTTGTAAAATTGTAAAAATGGAATAAAAAATAAATAATAAAAAAAATATAAAATAAAAAAAAACGTATAGGAAGCTTTACCTGTCTAGGAAAGTTGGACAGGCAAAGTTATAAAAGAACATATGGCATTGACATTGGGGTGACATATAGCCATGGGATGACCTATGACCCTGGGGTGACCTACGACCTTGGGGTGACCTACGACCTTGGGGTGACCTACGACCTTGGGGTGACCATACTTATCCTTATCACTCCCCAAGTCAAACGTGTGTAAATGCCCGGCCGTTGGCTTCGCCATCGATCACCGTTCGCATCTATTACCGTTCGCATCACACTTTTAGTAACAATCACCACTTTTCAAAACAATCACCACTTTTCGTAACGCTCACCACTTTTCGTAACAATCACCACTTTTTGAAACGCATTCACCAGCTTATCCCCCAAGTCGAGCGTGCGTAAAGAAGTTTTACTACAAAAAAAATTGTGATAAAAACCAAAATAGTTAAAATATTTAAGATTCACCGAGACATAAAATGAGAAATAAACTTTCTGTATTTCTCATGAAACGATTAAATAATGCGCGGAAAATATGCACGGAAGAAAGTCCTGGTGGAAAATTTTGCTGGAGTATTAAACCCCATTCATAAATGTAGTTTTCAGGACTGAGACATTTTCATCATCCTCATTTTGTGTGAATCCTCATTGAATCTGGCAGGACTGTACTAACGGGAGTTTTAGCCGCCTGTGTGAACACCCCAGTCATCCATACTTCCACACGAATATTATAAATGCGAAAGTGTCTGTGTTTGTTTGTTATGCTTTCAAGACCAAAACACTAAACCGATTTAAAAAATTCTTTCACCAATAGAAAGCTACATTATCAGCGAGTAACGTAGGCTGTATATAATGGTAAGCGATGGCGTTATGAAATTTGTATAAATGAAAATGTGTGTATTTCATATTTTTTGCGGCAGGGAGGAAAGGCAAGGGGAACGAGGGAGGTGGGGTTAGCGGAGAGGGAAGAGACGAGGGAGGGGGAAGGGGGAAGGCGGAAGTTGGAAGGGAACGGGGACGCACGTGAAAGGACATGCAGGGAGAACCAATTTATTTCTTTGAATGGTATTGCAACGCATGCCGGGTACCAGCTAGTATATTAAACAAAATCGAAGAAAATAATTTCCATCAGGGCCTTTGTCATCTCAGGGGATGATGTGTGGAGGTTTTTTTTAAGGAAAAGAAGGAGAGGAAGCTCTGGGAAGGAAAAAGATATGATGGCTGGGTAGGATCTGGGGTTCAATGTGCCCAGGAGTGATGGACGTATAAATCCATTCCTCTCATTGCGGTACAAGTCGACGGGCCAAGAGAGTCCGACTGGAGAGTTGGAGAGGTCAAAAGGACTCCCTCAACGAGTATCGCTCGACCCGGCCCGGTACGCAGCAGGTGGGCAGAAGCATTCGCCACCAAAAATTCACCCCTTAAACCCGGACAATCCCACTAAGTCACCAACGTAGCAAACCATTCGGGGTGACCTACGGCAGAGGTGTTGGTTATCCAGCATACCATAATAATTATTATAGCGCCGTTTTAATGAAAAATCACCGCAAGGGCGCTGTACATTACCAAATATGTTATACGCTGTCATAATTCAACATCAATTCGAACGAAGGGAATTGTTAGTAGCGAAGCTTTTGCATACATATTCGAGACTATTGGCTGTGTACGTATGCGTGCAATGTGACGCGAACCGAACCACGCATTCCATGGTTCGGTTCGCGTCACGTTGCATGCATGCATACGCAGCCTTATAGTCTTTGGAATGTTGGTGTCATCATGTTTGCTAAGTTTATCGGTTGAGTTGTGACAGGACTTGCCAAAAGCTTTTTCGAAGTAAAACTTCTTTACTCACGCTTGACTTGGGGAGTAAGCTGGTGAATGCGTGACGAGAGCGTTACGAAAAGTGTGATCGGGCGAGGCGAACGGTCGGGCCTTTATGCACGCTTGGCTTGGGAAGTAAGCTGGTGAATGCGTAACGAGAGCGTTATGAAAAGTGTGATCGGATGAGGCGAACAGTCGGGCGAGGCGAACGGAAGTTGAGAGGGAGATATAAGTTAGTGAAGTTTTACTTCAGTCCTGTGGTCTGAAGCAAACTCGTTTTTTTTACATATTTTTATTTTTCAGCAATTTCA
This sequence comes from Limnephilus marmoratus, assembly GCA_917880885.1. Classification (NCBI taxonomy): domain Eukaryota; kingdom Metazoa; phylum Arthropoda; class Insecta; order Trichoptera; family Limnephilidae; genus Limnephilus; species Limnephilus marmoratus. Next base: position 31,921,934 of record OU862908.1, read on the forward strand.
CAAAAAAATTAATTTAATATTTTTAAAATTAGACTTACGTGTATGACAGTTTGAATTAGAATTTAAAGATATGGGAACTCACTTAGTAATACACGAAATTATACAATGTCGTACATGTCCAGCCATATACGTTTCTGTCTCTGTGTTTAAATACGAATTTAGATAAAATAGCAATTTTTTTTTACACTAGATCCACACAGGAGGCCCTGAGAAAATAATTCCCCACACGGCCTATGTCATCTTTGGGGATGCTGTGTGGAGGGTCATTTTAGGAAAGGGAGGAGAGAAAGTTCTGGGAAGGAAAAGGGTATTAAGGATGGGTAGGAATCTGGGTCAGTTTGTCCAGGAGTGATGGACATATGAATCCATCCCTCCCACTACGGTGCAAGGCGGTGTTCCGAGACAGTACGGCTGGAGAAGTCAAAGGGACTCCCTCAACCCGATCATCTCTCCCGATCCGGCCTGCCATACAGCTGGTGGACAGACGCATCCGCCGCCAAGACCCGGACCAACCTTACCCCTTGAACCCATGGCAGAGGTGTTGTAATCCAATAAATAGTTCCAGGGCCGGCGGTACATGTACACTCGTGCATCTCCTAGGACAGCAGAATTAATTTTTGAAAATTCTCGCGAAATGCGTAATTTCAGTAACAGATCTGGGTTTATTTTGACCCGAACATACTGAATGTTAAGATTTTCAATATAAAACGTTATGAAAATAAACGTGTATTCGCGTTTTGACGAGTTACGATATGGCGTAATGTCCAGTCTGAGTTTTTTCATTTCTAAATTCAGGAATGGAAGACGTGAAAGATATCGTGAATTATTCAACACTTCTCCAAAAGGTCTTCCAATCTCGGCCTGCCTTTCCAGGAGACCAAAAAGAAAAGGCAATTGAAATGTAGATAGTTTTATAGGTTACTTTGCTAGGCATAGGGAATGAAAACAGTAGTGAAAAGTATTGACTTGAATGGCGAGAGCTTTTCAGCGAGAGATTCGGTGCTTAGTGATTTAGCTGTATTTCATCGGATGCAAGAGTTCAATTTGAAGTTATTTTGTGAAATGAGTCGATAATGAATAAAACTAGATTCAGATTCAGGCACGAATGACTGTAATCTTCCTCCGGTAACGATTTTGATATAAATCTCGATTCAGAGTTCAAAGATTCATATGCTTGATAGAAGAAATTCAATGAGGCTTTCATTTTTTTGTGTGAATGTAAAAACTAGTGACCGACCGAAGGTTCGGTTTCGGTTTCGACAAGGTTCGGCAAAAAATTCTACTTTCGGCATCAGTTTCGGTTTCGGCAGAAAATCTGCCGAACCTTCGGTCGCACCGAAAAACTGCGTTCGTGGCTCGTGTGTCACCCGCCATCATCAGCTGATTTCACCGGCCGGTCCGGCGTGATTGTGTTGTGAGGTTATGTGTTATTTCTCGCGCATACATGTTTGTTAAATACATTAACACTTTGTTAATTTCATAATTTGTTTGTTTTATAAAAAAATTATATATATTATTTTTTCTCATTCTTCAATGATTGTTTTTTTTAATTTCATTTAACACCTGTAATAAGAATGTCGTGATCGTAAACGCAATTAAAATTAAAATCATCATTTAATGACGTCCTTCCTTTATAATGTAAGTGTTGATTATTGACAATTTTTTGTTACAAGAAATCATCAACATGATTTGTTAGTTAAAAAAAATGTTTTATATCAGTAATAAAAGAACGCTTTTTCACATACCTCAATTATTGTTTTTTTTAAATTCATTTAATACATGTTAACTGTCTGCATAAGTGTAAAAAATATGCTAAATTTCAGTAAACAATAGCTTTTTAACATCTCTAAAAAAGTTTCGGTTTCGGCCGAAACTGAGACAGAAACAAAAGATTCGGTTTCGGTTTCGGCAGAAAGCCTTGTTTCGGTCGGACACGATTCGTGTAGGAGTAAAATCAAATAAATAAAATAAAAATATTCATAATTCTGTTTTTTAATGCTCATAGTAAAATTTGGCCTATATGACCATATATTATTTTTGGAATTAATCTTGAATCAAATCCTGATAAAATTATCATTATAACAAAATAGCGTTAGCTGGGTCGAACTTAGTACCTAGCACAAATATAAGTACTTAATGCCTTAATTCAAGTAAAAATATGCCGAGGAAATACTTAATAAAGGTATAAATTAACACGGCATCCGGGTATAAAAAATTGGTATAAAATGGCGGTTTATAAAAACAAACATAGAGGTAATAATATTCAGCAAGGTCAACATTTGGATTTTCACGCTGAGGGTGACCGCATCGCACCGAGGAGAGTTCGATGAATAAATCATTTCGAATTTCACACTTTTCCGTGCCGGCAGAATGTGGAATATCTTACACATAATATTTATGTAGATTCTACAAAGGAAGGTTGCATGCGACAGGGGTCCTAGGCGGAAGAATGCGGAGAATTCAACTGGACGAATACGTTAAGACCGCGGTATCGATAATACAAACGCTTTTCCGAAAAATGCCTAAAATTATCAACTATGAATAAATAAAATAAAAAAACACTAATTAAAACGAGACATTAGAAGTTAAGTTAAAACCTAGGGAAACGTAAGGGGTTCGACTTTAAACCTGTGCATTTCTGTGATTGTTGGAATAATAAAGTTATATTAATAATACTTGTTGGTTTATGTTTATGATGACAGTTGTTAACATCCAGGTACTCAAATTTTATCTACATACTCGTATATACATGAGAATCGAACAAGATAGTAATATTGGTATTCATGTGTCAATGAATTATTCGTATCAGAGGTACGTAAGTCTATAATGGAGCAGTTAGTCAATAACTCAGTACCTGTCAACTACTAAGTTAGATTAACTCCGTTATCACCAAGTAAGCTCCCTGGAGAATAACTCACCCAGAACTTATGACATTAGCAGAGGAGTTTTAGTACTTATCTAAAAGATAAGGGAACTCTGTATTAGATGACTCATAGCACTTTTGTGTTATGGTGTTTGAATCACAATTAAGCGATCAATAGCACGCAAATAACTGTTATAATAATTATTGTATTTTGGATCACTTGATAAAACACAACAGTCGTTAAAATGGTAATATGTATTAGCTTTCGGGTCGTGGCGTTGCACAGACGAATATCTCTATGGAGAAAGTTGGCCATAAGTCAGAAACATTAACTTTGATAAAAAAACTTCAAATATATATTCCAAAAGCTCTACAGTCATCACATCACATAAAATGTAACCCCCCTCCCTGCCATATTTCCTTACCGGAAAGCAATCTGAACACAATCGTTGTGTGAATCGCTTTTGATTTTTATGTCGCTTGTGTTTTTTAATTAACGTTTTGAGAACGTTACCAGAAGAGTTTCAAAAAAGATTTTTTTGGATATATAAGAAAAGGGAAATGCACTTTATTTTAAAATAATGTTTTGATATTGTAGACAATATAATTATATTTCTAAGGATTTGCATTTAAGTGTTAACAAATTATTATTGTTTACAAGCATTTAAGTACATGAGTTTAGTTCAGTTCAGTTATAATTTTGACGTTACCTTAATGTTTATGTTTATTCCTGATATGATTAATTAAAAAATCACTGTGCTCTTTTTGCGTAATTTTCTTTACCATCACCTTTAACTTTTAGGTGCCAAAACAAGAATTTTCTTAAAATCTTATACATTATTTTTTCTTCCATATTCCCAGATAGTAAAAATTTCTAGTAAGTTAATTTACGAACTTATGAAATAATGTTCAAATATTAATGAAGAGTGTACGTTATTAGAACATAGGCTTTAAGAAATCATTTAATGCCCAGAGATTTGCTTAAATAAAATTTTGGTTTAATTTAAAAAAAGAAATGGAAATCTAGCAATATAAAAATATAAAAATCGAACATTTTTCAAAAATAAATAAATAATGGCTTAAAAGATCCATTTTATGCAACAGTAGGGCATTCACAGTTTTTTTACATATTCACAAAAAATTTACTATGCAGAATTTGAAGTGTGCTTGGTGAAAAAAATATTCCGTCATGTCTCCAAAATACCTTCAACCATTAATTAACTCGAAAAAACTCACTCCATAGTTATGGCCAACTTTCGGGACAAAACACTTCGGGACAAAACACAGTGCGTCGTTAAATATCAAGATTAATAATGCGTTATTAACTTCATGATACACTAAACTTACAAACTCAAATAATGATTATTAATTAAAATGATTAAATAATGACGTTCAAAGGGGAAAAGGAAAGCTTTAAGCAAATAAGTTGGTAACGGGAACAGATCCAAGTTTAAAAAATATATTTTATAGGTATCAAAGAATCAATCTGGTATATATCGTCTCGTGGGTGGTTGTTTTAGTGCTGCCAAATCGGAAAAAGATCTATCTATTGAATATGAGAGGTAAAAAAAGAGACTTACACTTGCCAATAAAATAAGTTTAAAAGAATGAAGCGGCTTTTTTTTGTTTTGAAGTGACTAAACGACCCAAATAAAATAATTACCAACAGATACGACCAAAGAATGTGGAAGCAAATGTTCGTGTTATGCTATAATATATATAGACGTGTCTGCATACTAGGTGTTAATAAACTGAACTTTCTCAGCCTCCGTGGTCGAGCGGTAAGGCACTCGACTAGCAATCGGGAGGTTGCGGGTTCAAATCCCAGCGTGCTTAAGAAACTTTTATTTGATTAATTTTCACAATTTAATTAATTAAAAATATTATACAGTATATTTGCGGCACGTTCGTCCTGGTGTCAGACCATCATTCAGAATTTAAACGTTGCTTTAAATGGCTGTAGTCGTATTTAACGACCAGATCTGAATAGCCAGGAGCCAACTTCCCCACTTTCTTCCTCCGCACCTCCTTCCCCTCCACTCTACATTCAGCCTCACAACATACCCCAATATTGGTCTCATTGGTTGGGAGCAGTTGGGACTGTTATGCGGTATTTACATTTAAAAAAAATAAAATTTGGAGGTTTCACACTTTCAGAAAATCCTGCTAGCTTACACTTAAAAATCAGTTCATATTTCAGCGTTTTCCTTTGAATATTCCAAAGGGCTTTCGTAATACCAGTTAGTTGTAAAGAATGAAAGTCCGCGCAGCTTGCAGCATCCTGCGCTTTCTGCTTGTGATAGAGCCAATAAATTTCAGGCAATCCGGTTAACAGAATTACACGGCTATCGGACGCCAGTGGAAACTCGTTCGGGATGATTCAGGTAGGAATTTTCAGCAAGTTTTAAAAAAACTCGTACTACCAGTGCAGACTAACGTAATAATTAATTAATAATTAAACGGAGACAAAAGCAATAATTTATCACACGGCGTAGCAGTACGGATGACTATTTAACATTTTAGATTGTTATTTCATTCGATGAATAACAGGCGCAGATAAAAATATAGTATTTTACTTTATTTCTGCTATGCTCTATCTACATTTTTAATTTGAATATTAATAAACAACACCCGTGATTACGTTTATTTCTTTATTAGATCGGTAAAGATAAGCCTAGTAAGTGGCAATAATGCGATTTAAGTTTTGTAGGTCAAACATAGGTAAAATGTCACACACCCACTAAAACACGTAAGCAACACTTTGTCATTGTTAATGACTTAAAGAGCTTTGCAAATTCAGTCAACATAAATAAAGTAGGGGAAATAAACATTTGATGACCGAGTTTATTTAAAATCATGCATTTTTATTAAAATAAATAATGCCATCACAAAGTGAAAACCTTTCCGAAAAAGTTTTCTTCGAAATTTTTTTTTAATTCATATATCTTATTGCTTAAACCCGTTATTTAACTTGTTACGGGTAAGAAAACAATCACAGCGTATTTTTAATTCATATTACTTATTGCTTAAACCCCTGCATTCCGAATTTCTACCGATTTATAACATATTTAACTTGAACATTTTAAGTTTCTAAAAAGATATATACATATATTTATCTTTATAATTTAGAGCCGTAACGGTAATAATACGAAATTCACTCGATAGAAAAAAATCGGAAAGTATGCTTCGAAAATTATTGAAAACAATTTTGTTCCGTTATTTAACTTGTTATGGGTAAGAAAACAATCACAGCGTATCTTTAAATGCAACATAAGCATTTATTGAAAGATTTTGGCGCTAAACGAGTTAAAGCGAGCTTTAAACGAGTCGTGTTTTATTACATATTTTCGCAATATTTGCTTATTATTATCTTTTTTGATATTAGCGCTCTCCCACCAACATTGTATTTACTATCTCCATTTGAAGCCATCTTCTTCTACTTTTTGAACGCTCACTGCGGAGCCTTAATGGCTTGAAGGAAAAAAACAAGTAAATATTCGTACATGGATCATAAGGTTTTTTTTGCACAATAATTACCTTCCGTGTGAGTAGTCCTTACCGTCCAAAAGCAATTTCTTATTAGAAACGTATATTTGAATACATATTGAAATAGTATATAATAACTTCACTGCTTTGAAAAAATGATGTAAACTACCTGCACACATTGTAACCGTAGTTGTTAAACTTCAGTGTTAGTTTCCTCTTAGTTTATTATTATTATTACATAGCGCCAACACGGTCCAGTATTTGCATCTGCAAGAAATAGTTTAACTGCAGACTGTCTTTCCTTAAATTTGTCATTTTTGCAAACCTACCAACAAGACTGTCAACAAGGTAACTAATATAAAAACTTTCGTCTGGATACTTGTTAGTAATAATGTAATAAGAGCTCTTCTGAACAGAATATTATTTTATTGATTGCTTAATTTAAGGAATGAAATCACTGCTAGGTCTTACTTATTAAAGACACCGAACATAATAAGTTTTCCGCGCATTTTTCATTGGCTGGGGAAAAGATGATTAAGCAAATAATCAGGGCTTAGGATATAAAATGGGTCAGGCGGAAAGTTGGATCTCTGAGGAGCGATGCTGCGGTCAGAAAAGAGGGAATTGCGATGACTCAAGTTTTAAAAGAAAACTCATCTCATTCAGAGGTTGTGCATTTAAAATATTTCTCCAATATAATCGTCGTTTTTAAAGAACACTTTTCTCATTCAAATGTTGTGCATTTAAAATAATTCTACAATATAAACAACTTTATTATTTTTTAAATTTATTTATTTATTTCCACATACGCGGCACAACACGTGCCACTAACACAATTAAAGTATCATATGTGAATAGTACAACAACATAAAGGCACAAAATATCTATAAAATAGTAAGTAAGAAATAAAAAAGAATAAAAAATAAAATGTATAAACTATAAGATATCATAAAAGGGATAAAAAATACAAAAATATAAAAAGGTATAAAAAGTCTTCTGCAAACTGTAACTAAAATTTTCTGCAATCAAAATGGTTTTGGGCCATAGATATCGAAGCCCAACAAATACAGTTTTAGTTATGTTGATGCGCTACTAAGAAAACAGTAATTTTGGTTTTAAAATTACATCGCTTAGAAATATTTTACATCGAGTATTTTTTTATTAGTCTTTTTATAAGTCCAGAAAAAAAGTAAGTATCAGGCCTATAAAAACTGTTTTAAAGTGCAATCAATATCTCCTACTTACGAACCTCCTTTCGGTTATGGTTTTATTGTATAATGTGAAAAATTAATTTCTTTAGAAAGTGATCGTAAAACTGTTAAATTTTTGTGCCTGAACTTCTCAAAATAAAATAAAACACAATTTTTGGCGATGTTTTTTTCCGTGAATAGAAAGTAGGCGGCTGGTAGGAATTAATTCTTATCACCAAGCAGTGTTATTGTTAACGGCCCGATCCAGAATTTTACACGGCGTGGTGCATCACCTTTACCAGTTTCTAGATAACTTTATTTTAAGCTTAAACCTTTATTCGGTGGTTGTGCTCATCGCCCATTTCAGGGAGAATTTCTAATCTCTGAACCATATAATTCCGCAAATATGTACCTACTGGGTATGCTACTTAAGATTTTTACGCAAGTTTTGCCAAGCTCAGTTAGTAGAGAATTTGAAAGGAGTCACAGGAGACCTAGAGTCCAGCAATTTTCTTAACTTTTTACAATCTGATGCTCCTAAAAACGCTTGAGACCGAAGTTACTTACAGATTATGCAACTTCAACGTAATTATTAAAATTTTATCTTTGACCAAAAGTTGATAATTTTAAATCTGTTTTGTTAGAAAACAAAACGAAATTTGATATTCATCGCTACATATGCCCGAAAATCCACGATAAAACCTTCGCGTCCAATAATATAGAAAATGTAAATATCTGTCTGTCAAGTGACAGCTGACAGCCCGCATATAGCAGGAACCGAGAGTACACATGACTGGTAGAGTAGTTGTGTGAATGGCAAAGCGGCCACTCTACTCTACTCAAAACATCCCGAGGCGGCCCCGAGCTTTTCGCTCACTTCTTGTGAACGGAGCTTTATGGCTTTATGAATGGTTCAGGCAATTCAATTTACATAAAAGTTCATCGAATTAACTTTCAAACAATATTGAACTCTGTAAAACGAATGACTCCAATTAAATTTGTAAGTTTCCAGTATTTACAGACGAACAATTAAAATCGTTACTCAGTACGTACCTATTTATATTTTCCCGAGTTATTTCGTCGTAAAAATATTATAGATGATTTAATATTATAGTTTAATATATAGATTTCAATTTGGGAGGCGGGTATGTTTACCGCCGCCCGGGAGCGTATTTACATTCCCTACCGCGTTTCAGTCGCTTTAAATTATCAATATCAAAATTTAAATATTTAGAAATAAAATTATTAATTTCTAATATACACATTGGAAAGATCATTTTTTCTAGATTTTAGAACAATTTTTGTTTTTGCAAAGTGATAAAAAAATATCAATATAGAGGTGTATTTACAATATATAGGAATAATATTAAAATGTTAATATTTAGAAATAAAATTATTAATCTCTAATATACACATCAGAAAGATTATTTTATCTAGATTTTAGAACATTTTTTGTTTTTGCAATGTGATAAAAAATAACCAATATAGAGGTATATTTAAAATGTAAATTGTCGTTACCGCGACTGAATCGGGATAGGTTTTGTAAATACGCCGCCCGGGAACCATTTATTGGATAACCAACACCTCTACCGTAGGTCACCCCAAGAGGTTCGCTACGTTTGGTGACTTAGCAGGAATTCCCGGATTCATGGGGTGAGGTTTGTTCAGGTCTTGGCGGCGGTTGCATCTGTCCACCAGACCGGATAGAGAGAGAATGATTGAGGGAGTTTCTTTGACTTCACCAGCCGTACTATCGTAATATCACCTTGAACCGCATTGAGATGGATTCATACGTCCGTCACTCCTGAACACACTGACCCCCAGATTCCTACCCACCCCTCATACTTTTTTCCTTCCCAGAACTTCCTCTCCTTCCTTTCCTATAAAGACCCTCCACCCAGCATCCCCAAAGATGACGTAGGCCCTGAGAGGATTTTTATTGTATTTCTGATGTAAAAAAAAACCGCGCGGGTGTCAACTGTGCGCCCTCAAGTTAAAGTTTGGCTTTCAATACTTTAAATTTAAATAGTGATGTACTCATTGAAAGTGTTTTATTTTCATTAAAATATATATTTTAAGTCAATACTTTCATTATACAGTTTCGTGGAATTTAATTAGTTGTTCGTGAAATCGTCGGAAAAATATGTTTCAGCGAATTTGAGGGGAATGTTTATAATTGGATATGAAGTACAATTACTTTCTGCGTGGGTGGGCACTTGGCAGGGTGGGCACTTGGTTTAAGCAGATACAATTTAGCAACGAGCTAATAGGCCACTTGCATCACATTTTTATAATTTTTTTTCCGGTTTAGGCAAATATTCTAAGACATTCTGTATTTTTTTTTTTTTTTAATCGTATTTTTGAAACCCTGGGGATTTTTTGAAAATTTCAATACGAAAAATCAGACCATTTTTTATAAACCGGAAAGACGGAACATAATTTTATAGGTGTGAAAAAACGATAATTACATAGCCGAAAATCATTTTTAAAAAAAAAGAACGTTTTCCACACGAATGGCACAGGAGAATAACGAGGCATACCAAAAATATTACATCTCATAAATATTTTTTTCCTTGATCCATCTTATTGATCATAAATCATTATAATGTACAGCGTCTATATTACTAAATTCAATGTAATATACTTGAACTTGTAAATTGTAATATTAATAAGAATATTATAAAATTTTATTTTGTTAAAATCAGCACCATAATCATTATACCTCTAAAATATGTACCGACATCCTCTTCACGTTCTGAAGAGAACCCCGTACCCATTAATTGTACGGGGTTCTCTTCAGAACATCTGTCAAAAAATCAAACCAAATGATAAGTTCGCAGAGAACAAACAATAAATCTAGTGAACGAATTCAAAAATTCGCCTGAAATCAAAGTGATGCCATATAAAAAAATAAATCAGTGTGGAATTTTATAAAATTAATAGGAACATTTTCGGCGACGGGACATTTTCATGTAGTGACGTCACGAGCCCAAATAATGGATTTATTTATTTAAAAATTAAAAAAACTGTACATTTCTAAAAATTTTTACTAACATTTTCGTAATCTTAGTAAAAAACTCTATCCACACGATTTTTTCCAAGTCGTTGTGAAGTCCATGCAAGTGGCCTATTAGGTGAGTGGTTTTGCGATTGCCTCGCCTTAGACTGCTTTGACAGGCTTAGCTTAGGTCAGCAGTCATAATCCTAAATTCTACAAAATCTCTATCTCTACATATTATAAATTAAAGTCCCCCGCGTCGTCTGTCTGTCTGTTCGCGATAAACTAGAAAACTACTGAACGGGTTTTCATGCGGTTTTCACCAATAGATAGAGTTTTTCGTGAGGAAGGTTGATGTATGTAATTTGTCAAGGATTTTTGTAAATTGGTTGAAACATAACGATGATTGTTAGAAGTGTCGGAAAAAGTCAAGCCGCCTGGTAGCTTTCATCGAAAACGCTGCCTAATCCTTTTGGGATATAACAAAACAATGCATGGTGGGATATTACTCTTTTATAGATCTACAAAAAAGTCCGCGATGGCATATATCTATCTTTTACGGATAGCTTACTATACCCATTCTATCTTCTAAAAAAATGGTCACGTACATTGCGGTAATTGAAAAGTTATTTAGACGGATACAGTATTAATCCTTATTAACTTAAATACGTTAGTTACCCCAAGCATTTCATGCACATTATTATAATCTTTCACACCATCTCTACGTATTATAAATTAAAGTCCTCCGCGGCATCTGTCTGTTTCTTCGCGATAAACTCAAAGACGGCGGTGGTTATAAAGGTTGGATAACCAACCAGTAGATGACGTTGTGTTTTATTAGCCACAGCAACGCGTGGTCGGGTCAGCTAGAAGAATATAAAGTTAATACAAAGGAGTTGTTGGTGTCACCGGAACCCGAACTTCAAAAACAATTGATACAATTTTTAATACATACCAACTACCAATGAAATTATTCATTTAATTTCAACTGCTTTAAGGGGGGGTAGGGTTTTAAAACCCTTTTCTATTATTTTTTTTTCTAAATGTATAAGTATTGTGTCAAAATTTCAAGTAAATCGGAGCAAAACTAAAGAAGATACAGCGTTTCAAGCGACCGGCCCTAATGCTCAATTCAAGTACATTTCGAATACAACAAAACTATAAATCGATTTTCTCGCAAATAATTTTTTGTAGTCCGTGAACATCATAACTCAAAATCTACTTGACCGATCCTTTTGAAATTTTGTACACTATTTCTACACATAAATCAACAGATAATCAAGAAGAGTTTTTTTTTTAAATTTTACCTTTTTTTCATTTTATAATAACAAATTCACGGAAATTTTTTAGCAGAAATCGCATTTTTGACTTCAAACTTTCAAACACGCTGCAAAAAAAAGTAAAAAAAAACTCCCGATTACCTGGGAAAACACATCACCTTATAAACCATTTTGACTTTTTTGTTTCAAATGATCGGGTAACAAGTTATGATAACTTTTTTTAAGGAACAAATAAAAACTTCTTTTTGAGGCGCCTCTGGAGATTCGGTATCACGGATTTATTGTTTATTGATATTTTTAATTGAAACTTTTTTCAAAGATACTTCAGATGTCATACTATAACGCGCGTATGAAATAAATAAACCAACATTATTCATATATCCAAAAAAAATATGAAAATATTTCAATAGCCTTTTTTTCGCCTTTAAAACCCCCCCCCCCCCCCCCCTTAAAAAGATCACAATTATTCTCACGCACTGGCAATGCCTAAGTGGGATTTTTGTTTTCATACGATATGCTTATTATTAAATAACATTTTTTTTATTTTTATTTTTTTATTTTTTTTTGAATGTAGCTATTACTTTGTGGTTATCCATTATAGAATAATGAAATAATTTTACTTTGTATAAACCACTTATTTGATGTGCAAATCCATATTGTCATATAGCCCAATCATGGATTTGTTCCCCTACCCACCCACTCTACACTAATACCTACCTACCCAATCTACATTATTATCTAGCAACAGCTCCACCCCTACCATAATAAAACATTGTTCGAAACTGTCAAATTAGTATAAGCTTTCCCTGACGAAGGAACGTTTGTTCCGAAACCGGTCGGATTTGCACATCAAATAAGTGGTTTATACAAAGTAAAATTATTTCATTATTCTAACATTTTTTTTATCCATTATAGATATAATGTTATTATCTGTTCTGTTTATTTACTATTTATTTATAAAACTGCTTTTTGAAAAATATTATATGTAACTAACAAAAACATTTTTGATAAAAAAATACCCCGACGGTAAGCTCCCTCCGAATGTTTCGAGCGCAAATTTATCGGAAGGACAAAAACACATTAATTAATTTAAAGGGATTATTCAACCTTGTGAGATCACAACAACCTCCGACGTAATACGTAGACAAGGGGTTTCACCAAAGATATTGAAATATAAGGAGATGGGCTATCGGCAGTTTTTACTGGGTGGGACTATGCTTCCTGGTGTCACCGATACCTTGAAAAAATCAACTAAATGAACGAATTCTTTCCGTATTCAAACTATATTTTTAACCAATTATTGCACACCTTCAAAAAATTCCGTATTCATTAGACCGTAGTTCCGCCGACAGTCGGGCGGACATCATAGCATATCTCCTTATATTTCACCAACCCCAGAAAAAACTAAGAGCTTTGACGTAGAACATCCGTTCATATTCTCGATCCATGGCTCCAATGATGGTATACTGTAAGCAGTCAATATTAAATACCCTAATTCGAGAAAAAACATTTCCACTAAAAAAAAACAGAGTCCCACTCATGAGTAAGCGCCGCGGCCGGCGGGTGCCTGTGCCAAAAATAATAAATATTTAAATACAAAATGTTTTACGGGGAAATTTTAGAAGCACGGGCCGATGAAAATAATGGATGTACGTACTAACTTACGTCAAGTCAAATATATCCAATAAATAATCTAGCCCACGCGTACAGACAAAAGTGCCGTATTAAAATTGAAAAATAATTATTGTTGAGATGGTGACGCTCAAGGTTCCTACAATTTGAAGAACCTTGGGTGAAATTTCTTTGGACAAATTGTATAATTCCCTATTTGAAATTTAAAAAAAAAAATAATACATAAAATATTGCTGTTTTATAATTAAGTAGGTAGGTATTTAAGTACCTAGTTACAAATCGGATGATTTTATAGGAAATTTTGGGTTTGATTTATTATAAGAAAAATTAGAAACATACTTTTTTGGTCGAGAGGTCTATTGTTCACAGAACTATTAGTTCTATAATCAGGTTCAACGACAAGGATTTGATACACAGTTAGAAGAGATAACAGGTATCACTCGTCCATGTTTGTTGCACTTGAAGAAAGAAAATAAGAAATGGAAGAAAATTATAAAACGCGATATTATAATATTATAAAATGAAATGTCGCTAAGCTGACCCCTCGAATAAGAGTCATCTCTTGACATTAATTAAAACATAATACTAAATTTATACACATCTGCCGCCTATTGACGTAAGTTAGAACCTTGTAGAATTTGTAAAAAAAATCAGATCATTTTGATTAAATGAGTGCGATTTGATCCAATTACTTTATTAGTTGTAACAATGTAACACAAATGAATATGTGTTATTCTATTACCAGCATCCTCCGTGTTATGTTCTCTGAGTCCCCCAGGCACTCAATTTACTAATGGAAGCACGATAGGGGGTATAGATCATCTCTACCTGTAAGTCGGTGGCTTGCGGTTCATATTAAAGGACCAATGTAGATGAATAGTTTTTTACATTAACTCCACACAGGAGGCCCTGAGGAGAATAAATTTAAATAATAATTTAAAAAGTGCCGAGGGGACCAATGACGCTAGCTCCTCGGAGCATCTTCCATTGAAATACCGGTAGAAGAAATATAGCATTCCCACCACTAAGATTGCAATCCGTTTGCTAATATACGAGAGTCTATCAAACGGACCACCCGTTTCTGCACAGAGTCGAGGGTTTTTTAGGTATTTTGGAGCTCCAGACCAGACGACAAAATCCAATCTAAAAATGGGTACATAAGTTGTTGCAAAAAAAAATGATTATAAAAGTATTAGAGGGCATACATTAATTACGTGAGCTCAAAAGGGGGGGGGCGTCCAGCAAAATCTCACATTACTTGAAAAGAATATACGAAGTAGCCCAAATTTATCTCACCAAGGGGGGAAGGGGTCTAGATTGGAAGAGAAAATGCTGACGTAATTAATGTACGCCCCCTTATGATGTTTTAAATCTGAACTAACTCCCGGTTTGAGTTTTTATCAGTTACAGGGGCGAAAATAAATAATTCAGATACATTTTACTTCTTCAAACTTCGCAAATTTATTTTGTGGCATCATTTTTCATATAATGAATAACTTATTACTTTGTATAAAACCACTATATTTAAAACAATATCAACATGTTTCGACAACAATGTTGTCTTCATCAGGATATGTTACTATGATAAATGAAAAACAAGTATAGACAAATTAAAATAAATTATAACATAGACAAAATATTAAAAAGTAGAGGTGATTAATTACTTACTAATCATAAAAATAGTTATACAAAATTAAATTTAAAAATTATTTAAGGAAAAATAAAATTGCATTTAGATAATAAAATTTTTTTAAGAATAATTAATTAAAATAATTAGTCTAAATCAAAAAATCAATAATTATAATTGGTTGTAAGTATTAATAAGAAAATAAATTTAAAAGATGGCTATTTTTAAAAAAGGTTTGGTTATTTATAATATTTAATTTACTATTAATGCTATTTTGTATAACTATTTTTATGATTAGTAAGTAATTAATCACCTCTACTTTTTAATATTTTGTCTATGTTATAATTTATTTTAATTTGTCTATACTTGTTTTTCATTTATCATAGTAACATATCCTGATGAAGACAACATTGTTGTCGAAACATGTTGATATTGTTTTAAATATAGTGGTTTTATACAAAGTAATAATTCAGATACAATTTAGAAAAATCTTCTTCACTTCATCTTTATTACCGAGGACTAGATATGTTTACCGTAGATGCACCCTATGATGTAGATTCTTTTACGATGCATGGCCTGATCAGGTTGCCCAATCCTTTTTTCCTGAAACACACTAATTTGTTCCTCTGAGAAGTTTCTTCACTCCGTGGAATGGCGTAAAGCTATTTTACGTAATAAAAACGTTGTTAATGGCAAACAGATTTTAGAGACCCAGTGTGTTTTGTCTAACCAACTTTAGAGCTTAGGGGAAAGAGGAAAGCTAACGCAAGATAACGATGTTTAGAGCTAGCTTCGATACTGAGATACACTATTTATGGCAAATTCTATCCGCTTTCTAGCTCGAGATGACCCGTCTAACTTTACATCAGCTGGAAATACCTACATTACGTAGAGATGGATGGTAACCGCAAAGTAGAGTGCTTCCTGCTTCCCGTAACTTATCGCAAGGAATAAGAGTAAGTTGCTTTTGTTGTTATTAAATCAGTGTCATGCATCACGTTGATTCTTCCGTTTCTGAAACTATTTTGTTTTATAAAGACAATCTGCGCCACACCATTATGAAGAAACAAGATTTGA
Source organism: Limnephilus marmoratus (assembly GCA_917880885.1). Taxonomy (NCBI): domain Eukaryota; kingdom Metazoa; phylum Arthropoda; class Insecta; order Trichoptera; family Limnephilidae; genus Limnephilus; species Limnephilus marmoratus. The sequence continues at coordinate 31,938,087 of OU862908.1, forward strand.
AAATAAAAAGATTCAGACATAGATAAGTAAAGAATCCTAAGTATCAATTCTACCGGCGGAGGGACAAATAAAGTAAAACATTCATGTAAATAATAACAGAATTTACGAAAAGGCGATACAAAATTCGTTCAAACATGAACCGTAGAAACTTGTCCGTAAAACTTTCTCAATATTTGATTATATTGTCAGACCAGACAAAGGTACCTACAGCCAAGAAAAAAAATATTTTGCGATCATGTTGTGCTACGTTGATATGTATATCTTGAAAGAAATCCGCGTTCCGTACGCTCGTAGTACCTACTTAGCTTATCGTTGTATTATTTTTAAAGGATCTTTTTCCTTTTCAAGGAAATACGAAAAAGTTAACGTTCTATAAAGCTGCCACTTTCTAGGAAGTTTATTATTTAATGTATCGCTTGCTGGCGAAAAGAAATGCTCAAATTCAACCTCATGCGGGTCACGCCGGTTTCAAGGGATTTACTTTTTCTCATTCAATAGTTTTGGTTCATTTTGTAACAATTTATTATCATGTATTTATTCTCAAGAGTAGTAAGAAAAATATTAACATGAAATGAGGAAATGTGTACAAGACAAAAAAAAATTAAGTCACACGAAGCTTTAACATAAAATCTAAGTTTTTCGAATGAAGACCATGTTACCAAATATAAATTATCTTTGCATGTTGCCAATAAATTACTGTAAAAAAAAAATTACAAATGATTTCGACGGTATGATCTCAAAAAACAATTCGACCCACCGATACCGGCTAGGCTTGTTGAAAAAGTATCGATATAACGATATTTTTAATTCAATATATCGATATTTTTAGCCGATATATTTTGATCCGATATATCGATACAAAATATCCAATATCGAAAATTGTATCAAAAACGATATTTTTTTTAATTTATGTATTTAAAGTCACTAGAATCCAAAACCGTATAGGAACGAACGGAAAAAAGTAAGCGTATTGGGTCATGACATCTGACGGTTGAAATTTTAACTATTTAATAGTTTACAAATCTATTGTCTTTGCATTAGTATTTGTGATCACCAAAACTATCTCATGTGTGTAGGTACATACATAGAAATGTATGCTATTTTTCGCCATTTTTTTCTAAGCCACTCCTATGTGTTGGTTCCCAATTGTCTATGATTATTGACTATACCTTGTTCCAAACACGAAGTCCTTTTTCACAGATTATTACGATAATAGAATGTTACTGAGACGCATATAAACTTTGTATGCGTCTCAGTTTACATATAAGTTATAAGACAACTCTTTAGATTTTGATATTTTTGTAATTATTACGTAATAAAAATGAATGGTGATAAAAATACCTTCATTTTTATTGAGATTTTTGTACATTAAAAAAGTACAAAAATTACTATTGATAATATTGAGCTGACTACACTATTATTTTAAAAACGCAAAATCTCTTGAAAATTTGACCGATATATCGATATTTTTTCCTCGATATATCGACATCGAATAAATATCGATACATCGATATATCGATATTTTTTTTCACTTTCGACATCCCTATTACCGGCTGCCACTTTTTTTTCTTTATACACTTTTTTTTGCTTATTTTTACTACAGTGTTCACCCAACTAGATCTGTTCGAAGGTGGAAACCACGGACGTAGGAATATATGGACCTGCCCTAAGTAATAAAAGCGTATTATTTCCCCCTCCCCATAACGGTTCCATGGAACCGCCTGGGCTTACGAGAGCCGCCTCCCTTGAATCTAAAAACGTGACGTCATCATTCTTGTTCTGACCAGCGCCAAAGTCACATAGTACATTTTACGAAATAACAAGGCAAAAATGGTAGCTTGTGCTATGAAAACGTGTAAAAATAGAAGTGAAAAGGAGAATAAACCAAATTATCGTATTACATTCCATAGGGAAGCATTATTTTACTTTATTTTAAGCTTATTCGAATTATATTATTATATTATCAGTTTTGTAACATATACTATCATGAACGTGTTTACACACAGCCGTAATATGCGTGGGATGGCGTATTTCAGCATATCGCTCGCCATGTATTCCGATTGGGAATGTACGGCGAGCGATATGCCGAAATACGCCATCCCACGCATATTACAGTTGTGTGTGTGAACACGTGTTAACGCTCAGAGGGCGTGTTCACACACAGCTGCGACGTAAAACACACAGCCATTTGCAAAAGAATCAGGGGTGTGCCTTCGCCTTTTGCGCTCTGCTAAAATATCTAATCGTATCATTTGGAACGTCTATCTTTTCATGTGTTATTTCTTGCTGGAAATCCGTGGTATTAATAAAGGATAATAAACCAATAATTTTTAAATTTATCACACTTTAAGGGCCTTATTACTAAACGAGTTTTGAATTTTACGCAACTCATAAACGTGGAATAAAGTATGGTTTTTTTTTATTAGGCGTTATTGTATATTTTGCTTTCTTAATTATGTACTCCATCGTGGTATGTTTAGAAGTAAAATGTAGATACAGTGAGCATGTTTGGAATGAAAAATGTATGTGACATTTTGCTGTCCGATGATATTTTTTATCAATCAAAATTTAAAATAAAATATTTTTCTAACGCACGTCGCCACCGATTATATTATCTTTGGATCACACTGTCACGTCTCAGCGGACCACGTGTTAGGTAAGCGCGTTGTTTCGTATTTACGGTATTGCTGAGTGCTGGAACGAGAATGAGTGCTCACGGCCATCATCACAGTCAACAGATTAATACCTTCTTACTATGTTGGCTCATCTTTTTAATATATTCAGCTGTTATTATTGTACTGTTTTTAGCATCGATAATATAACTCCTGTACATGTTATGTTGTTTTCTCTTAAGCTGTGCTGTTATTTTTGTACGTTATTTAAACCTCTGTAAGTTGTTTATTGAATGCTGTTCTCACAAATATAATGTTATCCTTAACCCTTTTTGTCTTTTTCTTTTCACTTCTTCCATTGTCCATAGACAATGTAAGAAATAATTTAATGGAAGTTATATACAAGGTGTCCGGAAACTCGTAGTACAAGCGGGAAACTGGAGACTCCACATCACATTTGGAGTCGATTTTGTGGTATAACTTTTTTTGATTTGAGCTTTCGTTTTCGAGTAAATCGAGTCAGAAGTTGATTTTTTTTTGATCAAATTCTTGTAAATTATTACTGACGATCGTAGAACTTAATTAATAAACACTATTTAATAGAAAAACAAACAAAGAAATCCGGATTTAAAGCATTATTTTGAAATTGCCCATCATTTAATTCAGTTTAAAAATAAAATATTTGGTCGTTCCACGGTTAAACAGCTGATCGTACATATTCGCAGTTTGTAGGCAGCCGCGCGGGAAGAGACGAGGGAGGGGAAAGGTAGTCCGGTCAAGTTAGCCCGAAAAATAATAATAAAAACATATTGCAAGTGCAATCCGATTTGAGATTACAGATAGTAGTAACATCAACCTGAATATCACTCATTTATTTGCAAAAAAGCAACACCAACCTTCACATTAATTAATGAAAACGTTAGTGATTCTGTTGTACGTTAATTATTAAAAAAAAGGTTTTTTTTTAATTTGTACTTCAAAGTTTGTAGTACTTACTCACAAAAATATTAGAAGTCACAGGCGGTAGGAGCGAAACCTTCAGAAAACTAAAGTAGACAAGAGTGGGGAGGCTAAGAAGCATCGCGCAAAGAGGAGACCGATTATACTATCTCACTCTCTCACAGGCTAAATCCTATTGATGTATGTGTTAATGTGTTTGTCTCTTTTTAGTGTCGCTATTTTTCGTTTCATCGAGTTTCAAATCAGAAACATATTGCAAGTGTAATCCGATTTGAGATTACAGCTTAGTAGTAGTAACATTAACCTGAATATCACTAAAGTTGCAAATAAACAAAAATTTTAACAAAACAAAAAAACGACTTCAAATAATTTCGTACTCTTCTACAACTTCATAATCATCTTACTTTTTCTACTCATCAACATATAGGTACGATTGTTATTTTTGGAGTGGAGAATTCAAGGAAGGTTTGTAACCACATACATAGTTTAGGTGAGATGTGCTTGTGTCGCACAAGCGACTTGACGAGGCGAGGGCGGGGCCGCGGCGGGAGGGGGACTGTCAAGTGAACACGTTGGGCCGGGTACCTTTGCTGACACCGACTCCAAAAATAACAATCGTACCTTCATGTTGATGAGTAGAAAAAGTAAGATGATTATGAAATTGTAGAAGAGTGCGAAATTATTTTTTTAATTTTTAGTGCATTTTTTGAAGTCGTTTTTTTTGTTTTGTTAAAATTTTTGTTTATTTTTTGTTTTTTAGTGAATCTGAAGTACCTACACCAACTAATTTGTCTGAATATGGATAGACCTACTAAACGTGCTGCTCATATGAGCCAGACACAATTTGACCATAACGACGCTAGGGTCAAATTAAGAAATTCGTCCGAGTTTCGTTAATTTGCTCCTAAGAATTGAAGAGTTCCGTTACTTTGTCATGGATCCGATAATCAGAACCTAACCAAACTCTCATCAAACTACCCTTGAAGTACATCCTTTCCAATAAAAAAAGAATAATCGAAATCGGTTGGCGTGATATTGATTTATTCGTCCATTTGTCGCGCACATACTTAATGCAAATTTAAGACTTATATGGTTTTCTCATGGATCCCATTATCGGAACTGAACTAACTAACTAACTAACCATCACGCCGTTTCCCCGCAGGGGTAGGCAGAGAGGATGGACCGCCAAACAACTCGGTCTTGGCACACACTCTTTGCCTCACTCACATTCATACATCGTCTCATACATACTCTTCTATTATTCTGACTTTTGACATGGCCCGTCTCAAGTATCTGATTCACTTGATCGTGCCATGTCTTCCTCGGGCGTCCCCGACTTCTTCTACCATTCACATTTGCATCATATATTCTTTTTACACTACTTTCTTCGCTCATTCGCTCTACGTGCCCAAACCATCTGAGGGTCCCTTTCTTAATTTTGCTCATTATACTTACATCAGCCTTACATTCTTAGCGGATATCCACATTTCTAACACGATCATACATGGTTTTACCACACATACGTCTCAGGGATCTCATTTCAACAGCATTCAGTTTACTTTCATCCTTCCTCTGCCAGTTCCATGCCTCACTGCCATACATCAGGGTAGGTACCAGGACTCCATTGTGGACTGCTAGCTTCGCTTTTTTTGACAGTTTTTTATTAGCGCCAACAGCATTCAGTCCTCCATTAATGGAGTTACCGGCATTTACCCTACTTTCGATATCTCTATCAGCCTTCCCATCTCTCGTAAACATACTACCCAGATAAACAAACTCATCCACCTGCTCCAAGTATTCATCATTCACAAATATATCGCACACTGTTTTCGTACTCTCCCTTTCAAACACCATGACTTTACTGAACCAAATTAAAATGGGACCACACGGAAAGCATCAGCTTTCAAATAAAAAAAAGAATCATCAATATCGGTTCACTCAGTCGAAAGTTCTGAGGTAACAAACATAAAAAAAAAAAAAAAATACAGTCGAATTGAGAACCTCCTCCTTTTTGAAGTCGTTTATAAAGCAACACCAATCTTCACATTAATTAATGTAAACGTTGGTGATTCTGTTGTACGTTAATTATTAAGAAAAAGTTTTTTTTTGTATTTGTACTTCAAAGTTTGTAGTACTTACTAACAAAAATATTAGAAGTCACAGAGCGGTAGGAGCGAAACCTTCAGAAAACTAAAGTAGACAAGAGTGGGGAGGCTAAGAAGCACCGCACAAATAGGAGACCGATCATACTATCTCACTCTCTCACAGGCTAAATCCTATTGATGTATGTGTTTGTCTCTTTTTAGTGTCGCTATTTTTCGTTTCATCGAGTTTCAAATCAGAACAGTGCTAAAGAATTCTTCATTTCAAAAATGGTCAGAAATTTAATTTTGTTTTAATGTCTATTTTAACCGGACTATAAAAATTCCAAAACCAAATTAGCATCTCTTTCTCTCGGGTCAATCCACACGTGCCAAAACAGGCGAGCGAATAACGTATAAAGATGGCCGCGATTAGGGCGGATTTCGTGTCGGAACTAGCACTGAACTAGCGTTGTCTCGTTTGTTAAACTGCGGCTAGAATGAGACGCATGCAGAGTCTCTCTGCTGCCGAGTCCCTTGAAAGCGTGAGGGAATACCCGATTTTGTTTACGTTTGGAGTTTGGCTGTGTGTGATTTCGTGTTTTGACATTTATCGAATTACTAACAACATTTTGTGTCAATTTAACATTCAAACAAAGTACGTGTTTGTGGATTACATTGAAATTTACACGGTTATGGAAGACATTCCTCTCATAACCGTAATGAATCTGTGGTTCCTTCAAGAAGGTGCTTAATTAACCTCACTTTCGTACAAGTTCGAATAACCTCTGCTCTGTGCTAACTGTTCTTTAGAAAGGTGATAATTTTAAACAATGTTGGTGATGATGTGTGCTTTGGATTGCAAAAGGATCGTTGCTACATAATGTAAGTACCTAAGTACCTTCCTGTGCTAATAATAAGTAGGTAATCCATAAGCCGCCGCATTTTTAAGCAGATATTATGGAAATCACACTTCATTTCAACAATTACTACAAGAAACAACTATTTACGTACACAAAATAGGTTATTAGGTTCTCAGTTTAGGTAAATTAAGTAATTCACACGTAAATACATGTGAATTACCTTATATCTACCTAAACTGAGCTAAATAGCTTGAAACAAAACTTGGCAAATGTCAAATCCAAATACAATAATAATAATACGGCGGCAATGTAGTTTTATAAGGGAAATTTTGAACTTTGAACGGAAATCGAATTTTAATTCATGTCTTTAACCCTAAATAGCTGAAATTTTTAAATTTTTAATTTTTTTTTTGTTTTAAATGTAAAAATGCTCATATCGAAAAACTATATGTTTATTTGGGTACTCTATGTGATGTAGATTCCCCAGTTTCCCGCTTGTACCACGAGTTTTCGGACACCGTGTATATTATATAAATATTATTTCTTTAAACAATATTATGCATAGTCTGAGAATACTGTTACTGTGTCGGTGTAGGTATATAATACTGTTTTACTAAGTTTCTGCTGATATATGCTTAAATGTAGCTAAACAAAAAATATTATACCCAAAAAATAAATAAAAAGCACCTTCGTCGTCAAAATATTCCAATTAATACCCCACTCCTGGCTACGCACGATCCGATTTGCAGAACCCAGATAAGTCGGGAGGTTTAGGGGGGAGGGGGGAAGTTGTTGCCTATACACAATGCGTCGATGTGGTGGTGAGAAGTACCTATCTATGTAAATCTGGTCACTAAACACGCCTAAAGCCATTTCAAGCAGTTGGGGCGATACTAAGAGTATCTACAAAAAGGAGCAAATAATAATGTAACTGCTACGTGCTACGTATTATTGTAATTAAATAACGTGTGAAATAATTTAGGTAAAATAATTTTAATTAAAAGAGATAATTACATTATTTTTATTAACTAGCAGACCCGGCCACACGTTGCTGTGGCTAACGAAACACAACGCCATTACCCAACCTTTATAAAATCCTCACCACCCGCTTGCCTGCTGCCCGCTGCCTGAATTGAATATTTGAATTTCTCGGCTTTTCTCTACTATAATAAGCATGTAATATACACATAAACCTTTCTCTTGAATCACTCTATCTATTGGTGAAAACCGCATGAAAATCCGTTGCGTATTTTAAAAGATCAATGCGCACATACATTTTGAGTGACTTCATTTTATACTATGTAATTATATAGCAACAGAGCGGTTGTGATAACCCTAAAATCTGTCGATCATCACGAATGTGGGCGGTTCTCAAATGTGCTCGTCGCTGGTTACAGGGGTAAGTAAATTATGGAACATTTGTAAAAGTGTCTTAACTAAATACGGCAACCAAATAGTTGTCTGTGAAAAGATGCGAACTTTACTTTGCTTATTCAGACTTCGCAAATATGTTAATAACGTAGCGAGCAATTCGCGCTCCCACATAAAAAGGTCTATTCATTAAAAAGCAGATGTTATTTTTAAGAACTAAATGGCGATATTATAATGCGAGATGCCTATATACTGTCAGATTAATTTTTCAACCAATCACAGTCATCTTCCCCTCTTCGTACCGCCATAGTTGATTTTTCCCCTCACCTGTTATTTCTGGTCTATTGAATTTGGATGTCTATGGTGGAAACCATAATTTAAATATAGGATTTATTAATTTAATTTGCACATGTTATACTGTATCGCAGCAAATAAGCGCAATACAAATCGCATACAACCTGAATGAATTCAACTGCAATTATCGATCAAAGATTGAAGATCGATCAAAACATTAGTAAACGACATCTACTTTGCAACATTTACCGAAAATAGTTGGCTAAATGGATAATAATATTCATTGCAAAAATAATATGAAACAGCATTTGGATTCCGTTGTGAATGTTTCATTCTGTAGTTATTGATAAACAAAACACCATATTGGCAGGCGTTGTAATATGCGAGTTTTGAATTCGGATAACGAGGGGGCTAAGCTCAGAGGCGATGCATTTGTGAGGATTCCAATAAAGACTTACCCACTCACGACTCACGACTAGTGGATGAATAGTACGATAAAGGACATAATCAATCTTCATCTCATTCACATCTGTCAACACTTCTAACTTGCTGCTACAGAACAGGCGCCGCCTGTCCCAATTTCATTTTTATTACAGACATTTTTCACATCACGATGATTTTAGTTTTGTATGATTGTATTTTATACGTAACTAGCTGGTTCCCGGCATGCGTTGCAATGCCATATTCAAAGAAATAAATTGTTTCTCGAGCGTCCCTGTTCCCCTCCTGCGTACCCCTTCCACCTTCCCGGCCAACCCTCTCTCCTTTCCCGCTCCCCCGTCCCGCAAACCCCCTCCCGCGTTCCATATATTCAGTCCCAGTACATTCAGTTTTCAAATAGCTCGCGTGCCAACTATTACTATTTTTTTAATAAATTTTTCATAAATAAACGGACGAACAATGTAATACGGCGTTTCATCGCATTCTTGGACAGTGAGATAGATATTTCAAAGTTCTAAACTCTTTTATTTATTTATACTGAGTTTTTTGTGTTATAAAAACTAAGTTAATACATAAATTGGTACAAACAATTACATATATCTAATCATTCAAATTATACATACTCATGATGGAAATGACTGCGTATTTTAAATTTCATGACACCGTAGCTCATAGTTTTATAGTTTTGCTGCTTCAGAAAACATGTCATTTATATTAGAAGATTCGGCAGATTTTCGGCCGAAGGTTCGGCAGAAAATCTGCTTTCGGCCGCACCGAAACTCTGCGTTCGTGAAATTATCACGCGTCGCGTCGTTTGGCTGATTTCGTGTGAGTTTGTGGCGCGTGTGTCACCCGCCATTATCAGCAAAATACTCAATTAAGAGGAAATACTAGCTGCGCTTTTCTATACAAACGTATTCCCCGTTTATCTCTCTGGATTTTGACCCTAGAGCAAAATTTTTTTTTACATAATATAGATATTGACCACTAGCGTGTCGGTACGTTTTGTTTTTTTTGATAATTTACTTCTCATAGAAGTTACGACCTTCCAAAAATGAATAAAATTGCCTAATTTAAACGCCGTCAAAAAACGTTCAGTATACAAACTAAACAATGTATTTTGAAAAAAAGCAAAACGTACCGACATAGAATATTTTCTTTTAATACAGTTAGTGAAAAAAAATTTTTAAATCCGTCCAGTTTTGGAGAAGAAAAATGGGGAATACAAAACATCGATTTCGAAGATTTTATTTAGGTATTTTCGGCCCGACGTGCAGGTGTCCCTTTCGCTCATTTCTCCTGAGGGGGGCCGGGGAACGTGGGTTTTGACAAATACATACATATAATGCGAAGTAGTGATGTAAAGAATTTTATCGGTAGACTAGTGTTGTCCTTGCCCGAGTAATCGATATTTTTTATTCGTTTTTTTTTCTGTTTAGTGACTCATCGCGGTATACCAATACTGACCGAGCTTTCATACTAAAATTGTGCAAAATTAAATTTTTTTATGTCAAGTACTATAATAAATTTTCAATTTGGGAGGCGTTTTAGGTACCATCGCCCCGGGAACCATTTATTGGATAACCAACACCCCCGCCACTTGGTCACCGCAAGTGGTCCTCTATGTTTGGTGACAGAGCCTGGGTTCCCGGGTTCACGGATGAGGTCTGCATGGGTTTTGGTGGCGGATAATTTTGTCCACTTACTGCGTGGCGGGCCGGATTGGGAGAAACTGGAAGAGGAAGATCTTTTGATCTCTACAGCTGGACTCTCCACCATCATTTCATACTTTTACCTACCTTTTCCCTACCCAAAACTTCCTTTCCTTCCTTATCCTAAAAATACCCTCCACACAGCTTCTCCAATGATGTCCAACAACTTCTCCAACAAAGTCCCTGAGCGATTATTTTTCCTCGGTGCCTCCAATGTGAGGTTTATGTTTTTAAAAAAAATCTGTTTCAAATTTTTACTTGAGAGTCGCTTACATTGCCTTCAGTGATTAATTGAAATTTTTTGTTTGTAAACACTTTATTGTACAAAATTTTTTACCACTATACAATGAATTTTAAACAATTTATGATTTAGATCTTTCTCTCGCCGGTAAATTTCTTGATATGCGACCGTCAATTGTTTCTGGTAAAAGGCATTGGTGGTAGAAGTTTTTCTAACAGTGGTTCAATTTTTTGCCAGATTGAATCGTCCCTTTCAATTTTTTCATACGGCAAACCTTTAGGACTCCACACGACAAAATAACAGTATTTACGACGAGTAATGTGTAAGGGAACGTACCCAAACTACGTGACCAACTTTTTGCAATTTTTAACCCCCCCCCCCCCCCCCGGTGACCAAAATCCTAAGGAACCCGCCGCTCATTTGTATGGAGCGTGACCTTTTGAAGACCCCCCCCCCCTAAAAGTGTCACGTAGTATGGGTACGTTCCCTAACTGGCCTTGTACTTGGTAGAAGTAATTGTGATTCCGTTTTAATGTTGAAGCATTGTCTTCAATTTTACAGTAATCAATTTTTTTTGTTCAAATCCTTCTTCTGGTGACATATTTGCTATACTATATGGGCATTTCACTTCAATTATAGAATCCTTGCCAAAAAGGCCATCCGGACTTGCCGCTAAAAAGTTTTTGTTTTCATCGATAAATAGTCCACAGGCGAATACCTCTAATTTTGTTTCTTTTGTAAATTGCTCAATTGCTTGGTTTTCATTTTCTTTCCCATAATTTGTGGCCATATTTCCTTTAAATTCGTCGCCCGAGTTCTTAATTGTGCAAACTACCATTTTATCGAAAATGAGTTTTAAATGCAATAATGTTAAGGATAAAATTTCGCGTCGTTAGATAAATAAAAAATTGTTTTACGAGCCATATACAATTAATTACAAGCTTTTTAAAATGTCAATGTCCACACCAATATTCTAAAAGTGAGTTCTTAATTAGTTAAACTCCTTCTTAGTTCAATCTCATTTGCCGCGAAATAAAATTTGCGGGCTAGATTAGTCAAACTCCACCAATCGACCAATCACAGCACGCCAATCTACGATACCGCGCCGCCATGTTGTTTGTTTACTTCACATTGTTTTTGTTATTGTGGTGTGTTACGCGGAAGCAAAAGGCATTTAATTGTATTACAAATGAGTTTTTGAATAACGAAATTACAACAAAATGTCTAAAACTATTGACAAAAGATCATACATACGCAGCAGTGCTGAAATAGAGCGGTTAGTATTAGTTTTAAGTATCTTTATCAATGACGTTTCAGTTTTGTTTTATAAATGGCAAGGAATTTTGTAATACAGCGTGTTCATTTTTCGGTTTTTACTCAGATTCTCCTTTCCGAGAGTTTTTATTGTCGAAATCAGTTTTGTTGACTGTCATTTCATTTTAAAGTTACAAGTTCGATTCGAAATTGTCAGTTTATCCGTATTTGTATGAAGCCTTTGTTTGTCATTTAAGAATTAGTCCAGTCATTAGGCAGTTTGTTGATATAAGTTCTGATTTTTTCCTCGTTTATGTGTTGTAAGGTGCTGATTACGAATCCGAGTTTCGTCAACAAAAATATGGTTGGGATTTGAGTTTTAGCTAAAGAAAATGAAAAAGAAGAGTTTTTCCAGGATTTTTATTATAACTCAAAAACTTATTATTAATTATTTTTGAATCACGCCGCTTTTTTACATGAATACCGCACAAGAGTCCCAACTGCTCCCGTCTAGAGCCAGTGCATGTTGTGAGGCTGAAGGTAGTGGGGAGGGGAAGGAGATAGGGAAGAGGAAGTTGGAGAAGTACCTGGCTATTCAGATCTGGTCACCAAACACGGCAGAAGCCATTTCTAGCAACGTTTCAATTCTGAATGGTGGTCTTACACCAGGGCGATACTGAGAGTATCTTCCACTATGGAACGTGCCGCAAACATACTATATATTATTTTAAATGAATAAATTGTGAAATACACAAATTAATTAATTTATTTTTATTTTTCTCACAAAAAAAATCAATAATTTTATGTGTTTCATTATAGTTTTATTATTATTATTTTTTTAATTATCTTTGCATGACCTTTTCAAAGCGTTCCCGTTCCCTCCCTGTTCTCTCTGCCTTATTCTCAGATTGTTTGTATTTTTTTCACGAAAAAGCATTTCAATAAATTTTTAACAAATTTTAATGTGTTTCAATTATAGCTTTGGTATTTTTTTTAATAATTATCGCTGCACGTCCATTCCCATGCGTTCCCGTTCCCTCCCCGTTCCCCTTCCACGGTCCCTTCAGCGTTCCCCTTACACCTTCCAACCCCTCCCTCTTCCACTTTCCCCATCGCCCCTCCCTTGTTTCACTCCCGCGACTCCCCCCACTTCGTTCCTTCCTTCCTCCCTCCCGGATTCCCCACCCCCCCCTCTTCCTCCCTACCGCTTAACTTTGTAAAATACACACATTTTTCAATCTACTCGCGAGCCACCTAATGTATTTTTTTTATTAATATCATTATGTCAGAGCTCACCATTATACATAGAAACCCTCGCGGTTTCAGCTGACTAAAGTTTCACCACAATCGGTTAAATTGTGTAGGAAATAATAAGATAATTAAATGCTAATTTCATAAAGCCAGAACTCAACATTACGTATGGAGACCTTCGCTGCCGTGCGTACAACAACTTACGTAGAGAATAATAAGGTAATTTTTATGCAAATTACAAAACGCCAGAGCTCACCATTATATATAGAAACTTTCGCAGGCGTGCGCACAATATCTCACCAAAGTTTCATCGCAATCTGATGAATGGTAATAATGCGGGATGCATTGATTTTACAACGCCAGAACTCACCATTAATACTCGTAGAAACCTTAGCGGGCGTGCGTAAAATAACTCACGAAAGTTTCATCGGAATCTGAAGAATGGAATAGAAAATAAAAAGGGAATTTATGTGCAAATTGCATAAAGCCAAAGCTCACTTTTATATGTAGAAACCTTCATGTGCATGCGCACAACGACTTACCAAAGTTTCATTACAATCGGTTCAATAGTACATGAAATAATAATGGAATTTTAAGCATATTTCATAACCCCAGATCTGACCATTACATATAGAGACCTTCGCTGCCGTTCGTACAAAAACGCACCAAAGTTTCACCGGAAGCGCAGAAAATAAAAAGGTAATTTTTGTGAAAATTACATAACGCCAGAGCTCATCATTATATATAGAAATTTTCGCAGGCGTGTGCACAATACCTCACCAAAGTTTCATCCCAATCGGATGAATAGTTTAGGAAATAATGAAGGAAAATTTAATAACACCAGAACTCACTTAATTTCAAATTTGATAACACCAGAACTCACCATTATATATTGAAACCTTCGCGGGCATGCGTAAAACATCTCATGAAAGTATCATCGGAATCGAATGAATGGTACAGAAAATAATAAGGGAATATGTGTGCAAATTTCATAAAGTCAGAGCTCACCATTATACATAGAAGTTTTAGCGTGCAAGCGCACAATAACTACCCAAAGTTTCATCACAATCGGTTAAATGGTATAGGAAATAATGAGGGATAGACAAGTTAGTTAATTTATAAGTTTTATATATATATATCCCACCACGAATTGTCGATATCAAAAATAGATATATTGAAAATAAACTCATCCTGTATATAACTTGAGATGGTCGTTTGCACAATTAAGCACGGAAAATATTTATGTAGAATTTGCTCTATCTCCATTTGAGTGTGGTCAATCTCCATAGGAATAATTTTGATTTTGCATTCTTGCTCAATCTCCATTTTAAAATTAAAAATAAAGTATCAAAAACGATAATAAGTCATCTTATTAAGAATTATTTCAACTTATGAGACCTTTACCTTTACGTAAATAGCTTCGTCTTACACACCTATCATAATGTTTTATTGAAATAATCAAAGAAAACCTCCTCCTGTAAAATACGCAAATGGTAGTTTGGACAATTAAGAACTCGGGCGACGAAATGGCGAGTACAGTAGCGAGTTTAATACTCTCGCAACTGAAGTTTTTGGCCGTAGCTTACATATTTTTGTCCAAAGTTAGAAGCTGTAAGCCGCTTACGCCTTTCAATTGTCCACAAATTATTATTGCTTTGGCCCACCGTATTCCTTTCGAGTTCATCCTTATTCGATGGAGATAATTCTTTGAAAAATTCCTCTTTATCGTTTCAAATAATTCAGCTGGCATATCTGGATCTAATTCCAATTGACCATAATTTTCATCAGGCCCTGTAACTTTTTTTCTCTTTTCTGTCGTGTTTTCGTAATACCTTAGTTTTATTTTTCGACACCTCTGTATTGTCTCCTTCGAACGTCGTTTTCTTTCAATAAAATGCTTCGTGTAGTTGCCAGGACTGTGGCCTTGGATTTTTTTTGTATTCGTGAATGGGTTGTCATTTCACTATTCCACGAAGTTACTGCTCAAGAAGTTCAACTGCTGAAGTTATCCCATTTTTGTAAAATTTGCTCTTTTTCCGCCTATAAATTTGGCTATAACGTTGTTGAATTGCTCCACAGTGTTATTTGTCACGTTAATAATAAGACTTTCTGCATTTGCTATTAGAGACGACAATAATTGTTGAATATCAGTCCTGTTCCACAATCTTGAAGATCGCTTACTAAATTTGGATCATTAGTATACTTCTCCGACTTGCAATAGTATGACGAACATTTTGTATGATCACCAAAAACATGGTTTGCGGCATTTTTTTGTCCATTTTCAGATTTTTTACTTTTATCACTTTGTGCCGTGTTTTCTTGCTCTTTTCTGTAATTTACTGCTCAAACTATAGCTTTTCTCATACGTAAAACGTTTGCTTCAACCTTTTTCCTTATGTGAACTGGTACAAAGCCGTTAGCGTTGTTGGTTTTTTTTCTAAGTGCTTTTATTTTATTGCAAAAATTGCGAAGTAAGTGATTTTTGCACTTTTTTTTTGTACTATGAAGTTGGGCCTGAAGCCTTGGGTTGAAGTTTCGCTAATATTGTCTTCATGTAATTAAATATTACAATTTAAGGTTTTATAAAGTTGAAAATAAAAATAAAAAGTTTTGAAGTTTAAAAAAATTATATATTTGTTTCCTTTATTTCAAACTGACTGTAATAAATATTTAAAAAAAATGTGTAGGTAAATCTATCTATAGGTAAAAGACCAACATTTTTTATTGAATTTTGAACGAACTAACACATCCTTTTTTGTATTTACTGCTTAAAGAAACTCAAAAATACAGGAGTACAAATCAAACCTCAGCAAGCGATATATCTAACATTTTAAACATTATTATTTACAAACATGTCAACTCACACGTATGATACACACAACACAATAAATCCATTTAGATTTAATTGTCTAATAAAATATGTAAGTGCTTTTATCTTTTTCGTTATCGTAATTTTAATTAGAAAAAAACTTAAGGTGGGCTATTTTTAAACCTTTTTTATCTCTACATATTATAAAGTAAAGTCCCCCGCGCCGTCTTTCTGTCTGTCTGTCTGTCTGTCTGTCTGTTCGCGATAAACTCGAAAACTACTGAACGGATTTTCATGCGGTTTTCACCAATAGATAGAGTGTTTCGTGAGGAAGGTTTACGTATGTAATTTGTCAAGGATTTGTGTAAATTGGTTGAAACATAACGATAATTGTTAGAAGTGTCGGAAAAATTCCAGCCGCCTGGTAGCTTTCATCGAAAACGCTGCCTAATCCTTTTGGGATATAACAAAACAACGCTTGGTGGGATATTCCTCTTTTATAGATCTACAAAAAAGTCCGCGATGGCATATATCTATCTTTTACTATACGCATTCTATCTTCTTATCTTATTATTCTTATCAATTGCATTTTAGATATAATGTGTATAGTAAGCTATCCGTAAAAGATAGATATATGCCTTCGCGGACTTTTTTGTAGATCTATAAAAGAGGAATATCCCACCATTAATTGTTTTGTTATATCCCAAAAGGATTGTGCAGCGTTTTCGATGAAAGCTACCAGGCGGCTGGACTTATTTCCGACACTTCTAACAATTATCGTTATGTTTCAACCAATTTACACAAATCATTGACAAATTGCATACTTAAACCTTCCTCACGAAATACTCTGTATATTGGTGAAAACCGCAGGAAAATCCGTTCAGTAGTTTCGAGTTTATCGCGAATAGACAGACAGACGGCGCGGGGGACTTTATAATATGTAGAGATAGAGATAATCGGTCAAAAATACATTTTTGTTGCATATGCATTTTTGAGTTTTTTTTTTAATAAGATAGGTAAGTGCCAAATTATATGAGTAGAAATTTAAGTTTTGTGGTATCATCATTACATAGTATAAAATGAAGTCGCTCAAAATGTATGTGCGCATAAATCTTTTAAACTACGCAACAGATTTTCATGCGGTTTTCACCAATAGATAGAGTGATTTAAGAGGAAGGTTTATGTGTATAATAAATGCTTATTATAGTAGAGAAAAGCCAAGAAATTCAAATATTCAATTTAGGCAAAGGGCAGCGCGCAGCGGGCAGCTGGCGAGCGGATGGTGTGGATTTTATAAAGGTTGGGTAAATGGCGTTGTGTTTCGTTAGCCACAGCAACGTGTGGCCGGGTCTGCTAGTTATTAATAAAATAAAAACAAAATTATATGTTTATTTCGAATTATAAAATTTGAAAGCGTATTTCATCATCTTTCAAAAACAGTTTTTAGTTTTCGGATGCGTTCACAAATATTAAAGTTATTTGGAATTTATTGGAAAGCGGAAATATTTTGACTTTTCGAAAAACAGGCCCGAGGCCTGAGAGGTTAATACTAATTTTCAATAATAACTAATGTATCATAGAGAATAATCATATGTATGTATATAATAATTCGATGTAGTTGGTTTGACTGCATATTTATAAACGCAAATACAGTGAAAACTTTAAAACTACTAACCTACATAGAGTTCTAGTAAAATAATTCGTAATTTGTCGGTAATAAGCGTGAACAGAAGACATTGTTACAATACCTATCGACGATATTTATAAATGACCGACAATAGCAGACCTCGTGCGTTTAAAAATAATGGGCCCTTTTTCTGTCACACCGCAAGGCCGATTCAAAAACTTCATTAGCGACGAAATAAGTCGAAACATGCTTTATCTAAACAGAATATTGGATATGCAATGAGCTACAAGCTACAAGCACGCGTGGAGGCGAAAGACGGTAGGCATGAGACGCAGAGGGGGCGAGAGGGTGTACAAGCCAAACACTCACGTGGTCTCACCAACACATCGATAGCTAGTTCTTTTTTGAGCGCGGTGCGATAGCGAGATTTTTTTAAAATACCTACCGTCGAGATTTCTCACCGGTGCTATTACCTCTTAATAAAGTCCTTCCTTTATAATGTAAGTGTTGATTATTGACAAATTTTTGTTCCAAGAAGTAGTTAGTTAAAATGTTTGTTAATTTTTTATAATATTTGTTTGTTTTATAGCAACAACATTGTAACGGACGTATCAGCGTCGCCACAAGACTATAAAAAAGTACCGGGTTTTTAGTGCACGAACAGGATGGTGGTGATGGAACAAATAATAAAACTGACCTCCCGTGCACCCAGTGCCTGATGCGTGAAGGACACTGGATGTGCTTAATTCTCTGCCTGATCCTGGCGCCTGGCGGTTGCCAAAGTAGGGCCGGCTCTTCTGGAGGAGTGTTGGCACCAGGACTGAAGACAGGCAGAGGTCGGCGGGGGAGGCAGCTGAGTGATAATAAATTTCCCAGTAGGAATAATAACACGAGTTGACTGTAGAGAAGAACTAACTTTATTTGGAAAATACGCGCCCTTTTATACCCTAATCTGGGCAAAAAGGTGATCACATGGTACATTTATGGGGTGGGGGGTTGGACCTCGCCCGTAAGTATAAATACGCCGACTTTCTTGTCGCACTTCATTTTGCTTGTGTCGCTCAAGAAAGTGGTCGATTAAAATCATTATTTAATAATAATTCTACAGGTTATAACATAGTTTTTATAAAGTATTTCTTAATTCTAACATGTATGTACGGGTATTCTTTACCCGTAGATTTTTAGTTTAATGAATTTAGGAACAATTTTGGAAATGTTTACCATTTGTTGGTAGGTATTTGAGTTTAATTTAAGTTTGCAAAGTGATGTGAAGAAGTTAGTATTTTCCCCAGGTTCCTCGTAAGACTGGCTACCGAAACCGGTTTGTCTCGTCGTCTTACGAGGTTCCTGGATTTTTAAAATGGAAAAATACTGTTTTTTGATCGGAAATTTTCTAAGTACAAAATTTGTGCGCAAAAGCATATAGCGTTGGCAGTTTAAGAGTCACAAGGTTGATTTATGGCTCTATGGATGCCCCGTAGGACTCTGCACTGAAACGTCTTAGTTTCAGCGTCCTACGGGGTGTTTAAACGAAGTTATATTAAAATATGGTGTATTTTTGACCAATATGACGGCCCTTAATAGGGACGCCCAAACTGGTTTTTTGGCTTTGTAGCCGGAGAAATAGCCCTGAAGGCGAAAAAATAATAAGTTTAGGATGTCTCCTGGTGGCAACTTGGTAACCAAGTTTTTACTTGTGTCACCAGGGCATCTGTGTATTTAAGAAAAAGACATTTAAAATTGAAAAAATGTGTTTTGAAAAAGATCGTTGCTGGCGGCACGGTATTGTTGAACTTAGTGGCCAGGACGAAAAAAAGGCCCTAAAAAGGGCCATAATTAAAAATAGAGAGCAGCCCGCTTGGCGGAGCTGCCGCCTCCTGCAGTGCCATAACAGCAGAGCGGCAGGGAGGGAAGGCAAATGGCCCTTCTTAGGGCTTCAGCCTAAGGCTGGAAATTAAGGCCCTCAAAGGGGTCTTAATTAAAAATAAAAGGAGGCTAGTCAGCCTGGTTGCCTTTGGAGGCGTAAATAAGCATAAATAAAGTATTAATTGTTAAAATTATTAAAATTATAGGATTCTAGAATGTCTCCCGGTGCAAACTTGGCACACAAGCTTTATTTGGTTGCACCGGGGCATTGTACATCAGCAAAACATATAAAATTAAAATTAATAAATGAGGGAGAGCAACACGTCGGTTACAAACATCAAAGAAATAAATAAAGAAAATTCACATATGTACTTTAAAATTATTATTATTTTATTTCATTTAACACGTATTAACTGTCTGTATAAGTTTGAAAAATAAGCCAAACTTTAGTAAACAATAGATTTTAAACATGTTTAAAAAGTTTCGATTTCGGCCGAAACTGAGACGAAACGGTTACCGAAGATTCGGTTTCGGTAGAAAGTCCTGTTTCTGTCGGACACTTATTGTAATATTATTTTGAAAACGTAGCACTACGAAACTTTAATCATCATTTGTGAAATGTCTCAGTTTGGGTCATTGGGCTAATGTAGGTATTTGGTACGTATATTTGGTAAATTGTAGCGCATCTCGTCACCCGCACGACAAGTGGAATGCGTTACGGCGATAAGATTTTTTTACATTTATTTGAGTGTGTGAGTTAGATTTGGCATGCATCGTCGTATCCATAGACAAAAATAAAATTATTGTTTTCATTTTTACCTATAGGTACGGTAGTTTATTATGATGCATACAAAATTAGCACACTGGCACCTCTCGGCTGGATTAACTGTATCAACGAACCTCACAAACTCTGTGAAAATCAATATATCGCAATACTCGGTACAAAGCAAGCCGTTCATTATAATTTATTAAATATTAAACGAAAATATCCGCATAGAGTAATTTTCACCGAATCGACATACGTCGTTTTAAAGTCAAATGTGTTTCAAATCAAACTGAGAACCAATGCACGCCTCAAATATTATATTTATTACCATGTCTACTATTAATAATACATTATTCCAAAGCATAGATTTATGGTCTACATTGTCTACGGCCATTTCTAATGTCATACCTTCTTGTATTGATAAAAAATAATGGTGTAAGATAGTTTCAAAGCATATGTTTCCTTCACGAAAATTAAATCTCCGGAAATATACGCCTTGCGGAAAGAAAGAAAAGTCCGAAAAACAAGCTAGCGGATAGAGTAACAGACCGCGTCAGAGTGTATGACTTCAGACCGCTCTGTTAAGTTGGCTGAGGTTCTTGTATGTTTTACAATTGAACTTTATGAGGGGTAAGTCGACAGTCGAGGACGACCGCAACTCGACTGTCAAAAGCGCATTAAGCTTCAGAGAACTAACTTCCAGTTTGTGAGGAGGATTATTTATCTGATTACCATTCAAATACACCGGCGAGCAATGAGGCGAATGATTATATTTTAACTAAATTCGTTTAAGGCCCCGCAACCGCGCACAAAAAGAAGAAGATGAAGAGATATGAAATTACGAACGTTAGAGGAGCTCGCTAGTATTTGGAGCGACAAAATCGATGCGAAAATTGTGAAAATGTTTAATAAAACACGACCCGTTTAAAATAGAGCAAAAATCTCGCGGGGTTGTCTTAAACAGCATTTAAAGAAATACTTAGAATTTTTTTCATACATATAACTAGTAAAATAACTGAAACAAACGTGTTTATAATAATTTTTGGAGCATATTTTGTGATTTTTTTCTATCGAGCGAATTTTATATAATTTGCGTTTCGGTGCGACGAATGTCTACATATTATCTTCAAAAATAACATATATTTGTTTAAGAGCTTAAAAACTTCAAATGCTTAAGTAAGGTTTGCAAGAAATCGGTAGAAATTTGGGTAGCGGCGTTTTAATGATGCCCACCGGTGATTCAGGAATAAATGTTGCAAATAAACCAGAATAAAAAACGAAGGCAGGAAAGGTGAAACAACTAATATAACGGGAATTTTTACATTTCTTATCTGTAGTAATTAATATTTACAAATGAATGACGAATAAAAGTTTCTAAAATTAATTTTGGAAAGGAAGATATCTAGACTCTACAAGAAGTTGAGAATAAGACAGTGTGGAATGTAAATGGATGGAATAAAGGTGGACAGACATGCCAAAGGTCTGAAGCATTTCGCAGACGACAGGAATGAATTTAGATTTATGCCGATCATTAAAATTCATATTAACACAAGAGAAGAAAAAAGTGTCACCTGCTGAAATATAAATAATAATAAAATTGCCGAAAAGTGAAGACCGGGCGTTTTTATCAAGACCAACTCTTGTAGCACTTTGGTCATTGAGTTTAACACGTAGGAAAAAATGTAATTCAGAAAAGCACGAAATAAAAGTTTGAGAGAAAAAAATATTCTTTAAAATTGTAACTAGTTTTAATCTTGATAGCATGGATAAAAATAGCATTAAACATATTTCTGAACGAAAAAACACTGACATGCTGTAGCACGATAACAGTAATAGTAAAGCTTCTTGTATTCAAAAATAACAAAACTAATTTTAACAAAAAACCAAAAAATTTACTCATTCAACTCTGTCACATGGTAGCTTATCTGATGGTTCTGCCACTTTTCTTGCTGGAACAAATTAATTGAGAATCTTTTGTAAAATTAATTGAGAGTCTGCATTTGTGTAAGATGTTTTGCTTACGAGGCTTCTTTCGGATTTAGTTTATTGTAATGGCTGATTAAGTTCTTTAAAGTACGATTGGAAAACACTTTAAACATTTTTGAAAACCTTTTATGCTAACGATTCTGATATTTTTTGTATGCCTCTACTGAAGTATAAAGCTGTACTAATTAAACAATTTAGCAGTACGTTTTTTTTAACAAGGTCACCATATACAAGTATTTTCTGTTTGCTTCTTCTTCACTGCTTTCAATAACTTTGTATTAATATGTATTATTTTTCTTTTGGTTTATTTATAATTAATAGGTATTATTTTTCTTATGTATTATTTTTCTTTTGGTAGAATGTATTATTTTTATTTTGGTAATATGTATTATTTTTCTTTTGGTTTATTTACAAGTAAACTTATAATTTTACATTTCTTTCTTTTTTCTATATTGAAAAAAAAACATGTACGTAAAGGACACTTGTGCATAATTATAAATAATTAATAATAACTAAATTAGTAAATAATTAAATTATGCATACATTATAAATAATTAAATATTTTTGCCTGAACTTTAGTAAATAAGATAAAGTTTTTTGGCGATGATTTGTTGATTTGTGTCCCAAATTGGTAATTTCTAAATTAAATTTACGCCTATCAAAATGTTTGTCATTTGACTGTCCTAGAACGGGAGACCTTCCTAGTTGGACAGTCAAAGCTTCTTTGTATTGATGTATTCTCTATAACAAATAAACGTTTTATTATTATTATTAAAAAAAAAGCCATATTTAAAACGAATTAAAGCATTCATTTCAAACTACAGTAGAACATTCTACTCCGACTACAAACTTAGCAAGCTTAATAGTGCACATTGTATAATTTGTACACGACTGAAGAAATATAAAAAACACGTTGCAGTACAGAAATGGTAATTAGATAATAATACAAATTTAAAGCTTGCCAAATGAAGAAGAATGTTTTTGCAAATCCATTTGTTTTAATTATGTATATCTTTAAATTCAGATTTTACTTCGTTCCGACGGTTTTTTTTTAAATGTGTGGATTTTATATTTTTAAATTTTTGCAGACAAATTTTAAAAATTTTTAGAAAATATTTTTCATTATATAGTATTATCTGACGCTTAAAAGTCTTAACGTTAAAAACCTCTGGTGTCCATTCAACATTAAAATATTTTAGACGACGTGAAATCAATGACCACATCAAGTTAGGTATTATATATCAAAATGGCTCTGTACAGCTGTCAACTGATTAGATTTGGCCACATGCCATAAATGCCGACGTTTAAAATTATCTTTGTTTCGAAAATGTCATAAGAGCAAACTGCTACACATTAAACGAAAACTATTCCAAAACAATTTTATGATAATAATGGGTAATAACAGAACCTTCGTGACAAAGCATAAAGTTCTTAGAGTGGTAGATGGGTACTTTCAGTATTACGCTGGTGAAAGGCCACCATTCAGAAACGAAACGTTCGAAATGGCTTTAGCCGTGTTTGGTAACCAGATCTGAAAAGTCAGGTTCTTACCTTTATCTTACCATTTTTTTGTGCATTACAGATTAATATAATCCTATTACAACACACATAAGATATACATAACTTTAAACGAGAAAGAACAAAAAACTTCCAATAATACATATTTTTGAGTTTTTGCCTAAAATTACTCTCGAAACCT
The DNA here is from genome assembly GCA_917880885.1 of Limnephilus marmoratus. Taxonomy (NCBI): domain Eukaryota; kingdom Metazoa; phylum Arthropoda; class Insecta; order Trichoptera; family Limnephilidae; genus Limnephilus; species Limnephilus marmoratus. Next base: position 31,961,920 of record OU862908.1, read on the forward strand.
TCAAGACTAATGTTGAAAATGTCAAGGGACCTAGAGATATCATTTAGCATAACCACTTGTCATGCTGTGCTGGGCTAGAACGTCTGTTCTGCCATGTGGAATACAGAACAAGTCGTGATGGCGACCCTGGCAGTAGTTGTTCGGTACGAACAATTTATAGCATTCTAAGAGGTATGGGCTGTCAATGTAATAGTTTATAATTTTAAAAGCTGTTATTGTTACGGTCCCATTCCTTCTAGATTGGAGACTTTCGAAGCGTGTTTCAGATAGCAAATCCAGATGATGCATAAATCGCGGGTATTCACCATGCATTCTCATATAAAGACACCGTAGAATTTTTTTTTGGATTTGTTCCAATAAATCTATGTATTGTTTCTGGTATGGGGCCCAAACAGCAGAAGCGTATTCTAATGTTGATCGTATAATGCAGTTGAACATCGACGCCATTGCTTCGGGCTTGGAAAATTGTTTACTTATTCTTATCACAAATCCAAGAAGTCTGTAACACGATGATGCCAACCCTACTATATGATCTGAAAAAGTAAGTGTTAATCATGTTAGGGAACGTACCCATACTACGTGATCAACTTTTTGTAATTTTTAACCCCCCCCCCCCCCCCCGGTGCCCAAAAACCTAAGCCCGCCGCCGCTCATTTGTATCAAGCGTGACAAGACCCCCCCCCCCCCCCCCCTAAACGTTTCACGTAGTATGGGTACGTTCCCTTATCTTTACTGTCATCTACCCCCACAGTGGTGTCACAGCAATCACCAAAATAAATATAGATGTGTTAGTTCCCCAGTCTCCGGGAAGTTGGGAATCAAGTGCGTTACATTAAAAATATACAATATTGTGTAGTAACAGATTCGAGTGAAAATAAAATTATATTAAATTAGGCATGAAAAAGGATTTAATAACGATTCAATTAACTAAATTATATTGTTTTAGCACAAAAAATGGACAACAGCTCATAATGTCATTAAGAACATTTTAATGGGGCGTGTTGAGATCGTTATCTTTTCAGCCGGTGCCCAAATTAACTTGCCCACACATTGAAAGTTCCAGTCACACATGTTATACGACAGTTGGCGTATTGCCAATACCATGTTCCAGCTGAATTTGACATCACAAAACCGTCGACCATGTTTGAGATAAATCTGAAATTAGGAGCAAATTGCGAATAATGCGAATACAACGGAAGGGTTATCATAATTATTATTTATTACTCATATAAATAGTCAAGTACTGAAAGTATGATATTCATATAATAAATAATATCTAGCGTTATGTTGCTAATATAAACTAGGAACCGAAAAACGTGGTGACTTCGCCCGAGGCTTCAGTAAAGGTTTCTGCCAAAGCTCACCAGAAAAAAGGTTTTGGAATATTTTAATCACATTATTTAATATTATGTACAAATTCTGTAGCGTCTCGCATCACCACTAATGCTACGTTTCCACGCTTGCCAAGTCTCGGCAAGCGTCCACAAGCGCAAACGTGTAAACAGGTCGTTTGGCTTGGCTTGCGTAGGCTTGCAAGAGCTTGCGAGAGTTTGCCGCCGATCCAGTCGGGGTCAGATCCAGCGGCAAGCTTCGGCAAACGCTCATTGGAACTTTCGAACTGGCGGCGAATGCACGCCGTTTTTGCTCCATGCGGTCTATGATAATATTTATAACATTACGAGGCATATGTATGACGTATGACACGTGCCAGACTTATTAAAATGAATAAATACATAATTTTAATGCACTTATGTTATGTAATTTATTGCGACTGGATTTACCTAAAAAGCCAAAATAAATAAATATATGATTTTTGTTAGAATAACTTTTTTTATAAAACAAAATAATTTTATATTAGACAAGTGATCCTCGAGTTCAGGTCCCAATTGCGATCATTATTTTTGAAGCGAAAACTTCTTTAGCACCGTTGTGATTGAAACTCGATGAAACGAAAAAGTGGTACTAAAAAGAGACAAAAATCTATAGGATTTAGCCTGTGAGATAATTCTCCTCTTTGTGCGAAGTGACCTGGGACGATTTTTATGAATCTGTATCATCCATCATCTTCGTGGTCGTCGAGCTTTCCTTGTTTTTGTTACACTTTGCTTGTATTTCAAATAAAAGTTTGATAAACCAAACGCAATAGCTGACACAAGTTCGGCGTCCGCCATGCTCGGGTGTAGGTAGCGTACTGACGCATTCACAAGCATGTAAACGACTTCCAAATGCCAAACGAGATTTGTGGACGCTTGGAGCTTGTGGAGGCTTGCCAAGCCTTGGCAAGCGTGGAAACGTACCATAATGCCTCATCCGCACGTTTGCCACTTGCCGCAAACTCCAAATCTCTACAAACGTTTGGCTTGATTTCGGAATTCAAACGTGGCCATCCACACGCTTGCGAGTGCATTAGTTTGTTCTGAAGAGGCAAGCATGACGGACGTCGAGGTTGTTGCATCGGCCATAACATTTGGCTTAAAATGAAGCTATTGTAAATAATGCAAAATCATACAAAATTGTATGTTTTTGTTTTGAAAATTGGATCGCTTAAAAGTATTATAGAAGCTTCTATTAAACACTGCGTGTAGAACATATCTTGGCCCTAAAAAATATTGGTCACTTTTTTTTAAGTCTTTTAATAAGCCTATAAAAAAATAAAATTTAAAGTCGGTAAAAAGTCCAAATTCTCCTATTTATAAACCCCTTTTCGAATATGGTTTTATTGTTTAATGTAGCAAATTCAGTTTCTTTTATAATCATCGCTAAAAAAAATTATATTTACGCCCGAAGTTCACAAAATAAAATAAAATATGCATTTTCGCGTTGTTATTTTACAATACGGCCGGCAGTAGACGAATTTGGATTTTCAAAGTGAACTCTATGCCGTCCACCGAAGGGCTACATAACTAGTCACGCCCGTTTTTTTTTTTATCTGTTCGCCCCTAAACGTTAGGCTCCGCGTCGCTTTGTTCCGTGAAATCAATTTTAAAATTCTGTTTTAATACAATTAAAAAATGCGAAAAAAATGAGTTAATGTTTTTACAGGCCTTTACGAAATCAACCTGTAAAAAAAAATCTCAAATACCTTTTCCAACCTTTCCAAAGGCTTTTTTCTCGAGTATTTTTAAACTCCTCCCACAAAAGGGCGTAAATTCTTCGATTTTTGCTTGGACTATATAGGATCGCCTTAAGTTATTTTTATTATAAATACAAGAAAATAAGTGGAAGAAACGAATACGTTCTTCTTTCTTTTTTAGATGTTTTCTGAATATAAAAATTTCCTTCTTGGCTTTCAGCTCCTTTACTAGTTTCTTCAAAAAGTTACTAACGCGACTCCATGCATCGGTAACCTTCTTATTATCCTTATGCTCTCTATGGCTTGGGTCCCAAATGCATGGCTCTCCCTGATAGAATTCCCGGCATCGTAAACGTCCTCATTTGACCAGTCACTCATTTTAAAGTACAACTCACGCATGAATATACTAACCGCAACTCACGTCCGTTAGCCACCACTGCACAGACGAGACTGAGTGCTCACAAACGTGTGGATGCGTTGCAAACGCTTGCGGCAAATTCCCTTTGATTTGTGACGAAAAACCGACACTCGGCAAATCGGCAACAAACGCTTGCAAACTTACGCAAACCAAGCCAAACACCCTATCCGCACGTTTGCGTTTGTGAAGGTTTGTTGAGGTTTGCCAAACGTGCGGATGAGGCATAAGGTTTGTTAACTTCAGACAAATTTGACAAAATGAGAATCGTCATCAAGAGGAAACCCGGTCGTCGAGAAAATTAAACAATAGATATTTTACGAAACTGTTGCTGACGCTCTTGCACTACCGAATACGGAGCAAAAGGGAAAACTGCACTTAACCCGTCTGCTTGGTTCAATATATTCGCACCTCACAATCCGGAAGCCTCGAATTCTGAAAAAAATTCCGAAATCGTCACTTTGGATCGAGATTGTAAAATATCTATGCAAGATAGCTTACATATTTCAAAGACAATAAGAAGCATTATTTCGTTCTCTTTCTGGCTAAAAGAAAAAATACATATGTTTGCATGAGAGGAAGAGAGATATATAGCTTTTAAAATGTAAGGTCGCTCGGGACGTTTTTGGTCTTATGAAAGTATAACGCAATTACATGTTTTGGGATGTATTTATTCCTAAACAAGCAGACGGGTTAAATAAAATCAATAAAAATGGGGGTTTCAGTTCCCCATTTTTCTTCTCAAAAAATGGATCGATTTTAAAGATTTTTTTACTGACTGCATTAGAAGAAAATACATTGTACGTTTGGTTTAAAAAATATATATCTATTAGAAGTTTGTTACTGAACGTCTGTTTATGGCGTTTAAAAAATGAAGAAATTTTAATGATTTTTGGTGGATCCTAATTCCTGAGTAACTTACCAAAAAAAGCCAAACATGCCGATACGCTAGTGGTCGGTGTCTATTTTATATTAAAAAAAAATATTTGAAGTAGTGTCAAAATCCAGATAGAAAATGAGTTTGTTTGAACGGACAAAACGCCGCCCGGTTTCCTCTTAAGAGGGGTTTCCTCCGACCGTGAACTTGAACATTACTATAAACATTTTTTGTTCGTCTCCTCCGTTTGTTAAAACATGGTTGAAACATTGGGGCGAAGTGGGCGTGGCCACACACATTTTGTCTAGTGGTCTGCGGTGAGGACGTGTCGTGTCTACGCTTACGCACTGAAGACTAGACCAATGACGTTTATGTAAATGTAAGGATAATGTAAAGACCATAATACGGGCATGTGCCTGGCGTGGTAGTCGAATCACCCGTAAAAACTGTATAAAAAGTTATATGATGAATAAAAATAAAATAAAAAAGATGAGTTTTGATGAGCAAGAGATTTCAAGTTAAACCGTACTACCTCGAAATTTTATTAGGTATTTATTTATAAGGAATTAAGAATACGGATTTGGATTAAGCAATTGTTTCCGTGTCTCTGAAACTGATTTTGAGGAACAGGGTTAATTATATTGCGTTAGCAAGAAAAAAGTTCACCAGAAATACGAAATTTCATTACATAAATATTTCTGGCTACTAGCATACAAGACCTAAATGACGGGTTGAAAACCATACCGGTACAAGTGACAAAAATTAGAAAAATGAGTTAAGTGCGAGAAGTTATAGTAAATGTGGTATTTTTCGTAGTGCCAAAAGGCTATGAACGAGAAAATAACCGCAACGCTATCTATTATTGGTTGGGTTAACTGACACTGTATGTAGTGTGTTACAAAATAAAACACAAATGACATTTTCTCTTTTCTTCTGATTTGTTGCTTATACCAGTATGGTTTTCAACCCGTCAAATGTACCATTTAAGAATTTCAAAACAAGTATTATCACAAATTGTTTGGGCCCTCTAAACATAAATTTAAAAAAATTATTTACAGGTGAGTTCACGGTAGAAATAATCATTCATTACGACAGTATTTATTTACAATTTATTAAACTCGTAATTATTAGGCTCGCGCAGTTGACATAACCCCAAAAACTCGTTCGATTTATTTTCCATGACTGACCGTCTCGAGCGGCTGATGTAAATAAATGAACTAATCCCCTCCCCTGCCTTCACCCGGGAACGGAATGTTTTCCACCGGCCACGGAAAGTATGAACATAGAATCGGCAAACAAGAATTGTTCAAAGCCACGCCCCCTTTGACAAAGTTTATAGTAATTTCAAGCGAATGTTCAAGTAAATGTTCATGTTGGAGGTCGCAAGAGACCTGGCTTTAAACAAATAAAACCTAGAACTATATCTACAACATCGATTTTGATCAATGATCTACAACAACCATGTACTAGTGGTGTTTTTTTTACCATTTTGTAAAACATATATCTCAAGTTATAAGAAATACAATGTTAATAATAATAAAATATCTAGGAATGAAAGACATAACTTTACTATCGTGGAAAATATTCTATACGGGTAAATAAACAGTAAAACTAGCAATTTGGGAGGCTGGTATGGGTACCGACGGAACCATTTATTGGATAACCATATAACCAACTCCTCAGCCGTAGGTCACCCCACATTTTTCATTCGCTACTTTTGGTGACTTAGCAGGGGTGCCCGGGTTCGCGAGGTAAAGTTTGTCAGGGTCTTGACGGCGGATGCATTTGCCCACCTAAAACATGGTCGGATCGGGAGACATTGGTTGAAGGAGAACTTTTGACTCCTATATTTTATGGACTATATTTTGTTTCTAGTATTTTATGTTACCTGTATTTTGTTAACGCTTATATTTTATGTAACCTAATTTTTTTAATTTTTTTTAACCCTTATATTTTATGTAACCCATATTTTGTTTTTAACATATATTATGTTACTTGTATTTTGTAAATCCATTCTTTTCACTGTGATATAAAAAAAAATGAAATAATTAATAACACTTTGTTTTTAATTATTAATAAATAATCTTTATTTAAAAGTCAGCATGTTTCAAGAACGATGTTCTCTTCGTCAGGACATTTAATAAAATGGTGCCACAAAGTGAATTTGCAAAATATGAAAAAAAATGTACGGCATTCTGTGTAAAAGCCCTATGGGCGTTTAAATAAATAAATAAATAAAACATCTATAATACTTTTAATACAAATGCATACGAATTCGAAATCTAACGTTACGCTACGCGTAAGTTGGCGGAAAGGGGGGGGGGGGTGCTGCCGCCTATGACGTAAGGATATAATTGCCAGAATAAAATATAAAGAATTAGTTCATGTTTACTAATTCATTAGTTCACTAGTTCATTAGTTCATGTTACCGCCAACTTATACGTGAAGCACTGTAGTACTAGAGTCAGTCAAAAAGTAATGCCTCCTATTTTTTTTTTCTTTAATTGTCATGAAATAAAAAAAATGCAATTACAAGGGTTGAAAACCATATTATTGACGATTAATTTGTTTCTTTTCAATATAATCTCCATCCATTTCCACAGCTTTGGTCCATCTTTTAACTAGGGCATATATCACAGTGTTATAAAAAACACGGTCACATCCAGAACACCATCGTCATAACTTTCCCCGCCGATCACACGGTTTTGAATATTTTTGTGCTTGATGAATAATTTGTGTGATTGTTTGTCCTTCAGCTTCGTTACAGCGACGAACCCATCATCGAGAAGTGCTGACATCCACTGCTGCACAATGGTACACATTTTTCAGTCTTTCGTGATTGCGAATGACAGTTTCACCTTCTAAAGTCAAGAATCAATCACAGAACGCTGTCTAATACGAACATCGATGTCGGCTACTTTATAAGCGACTGCAGTACTGCCATCTGTTGACGCAAAAGTTACTACTGCAGCACATTGTAAAAGAAGGTTTGAGGAATAGCACCAAATTCTAAATTTTCATTTAAATTAATAAATTACTTCGTTTTTACCACTTTTATTGTTTACAAAACCAACATGTTTCGTGAGCAATGCTCACTTCTTCAGGGTTTTTTATTGATACTAATTATAAATAATAGACGTAGACAATGGTGTCAATTGAAAAAGAATGGACATAGACAATGGTATCAATGAAAATATGAGAGTGGGTAGAGGAGAGAGGGGCAATGGGAGACAATTTACAAAGGGAACAGGTTTAATATTGGGTCATTTAAGAACAATTTTAGGTTATTAATAATAAATAAATTTTCACTTATTTACACTTATGTAAGTAGAAAAAAATAGGAGGCATTATCTTTTTACTGACTTTCGTACAAGAAGTACAAACTTAAAAAATAATACGTTAGTCCGGAAAATCGCAAACGTTCATAGGAAGCGACAACGTCAAGCGAAATTATGCTCAAACGTCAAATAAAGCTTTTCCGGGTACAGTTACTCGTACATAATAATACTTTTTCGAGAAATGCCAGAGCTAGAACAGGTTCTCTATAGAAATGTGTATTTTTAAGTTGTTAAATTATTATTGAAGAAGAAGATAACATTAATAATCTAAACGAAAATAAGAAAGAGAACAAGACACAGAAAAATATAAAAAGATAATGGTGGCATCTAGGACTCGAACCCACAACCTCTCGTCTAACCGGGAGGTATTTTATTACATTGATGGGAATAACCTTTAAAAGTTATAAAAAGAGAGATGATCTTATAAAAAATTGTCAAATTATTATTTATTTGTCTAAATCGTTTATTAAAAAATATATTTTCGGTTTTTAGTATTCTAATTTTTTTTATTTCCGCACAAGAGTTTGAACTCCTCCCGTCTGGAGCCAGTGAGATTATGTCATCCCCAATTATAGTATATTCTGGGACCGAAGATGGTGGGGAGGGGAAGGAGAGAGGAAGAGGAACGTGGGGAAGTAGTAGTATGTAGTATCTGGCTATTCAGATCCGGTCACTAAACACGGCTAAAGCCATTTCAAGCAACGTTTCAATTCTGAATGGCGGTCTTACACCAGGGCAATACTGAGTGTCTTCCATTCTGGAACGTACCGCAAATAATTATAATATATACATATTATTTTAACCAAATAGATTGAGAAAAAACACATATTAATCAAATAAGTTTATTTACGCTCGCCGGATTTTGAATCAGTGACCTTCGGATTGTTAGTTGAGAGTCTCACGAGTCCAAGAGTATCAGTACAGAACCACAATCTAAGTTTATGGGTAGGTACCTAACCTTATCTAAGATAAACAGGTGAGTTTTTAATGGTCCAATATTTTTCATAAGTATTAACGCTTCATAAAAAACTTATTTATTTAATCCATTTGAGGACATAGGAGTATTTGTAAATGTCTTATCATAAAGTAAGTATGTTTAAGTTTATTCACGCGTTAAAAGAAGTTGTAGAAAAAAAACCGTACATAATATTTGCACTTACTTACCTATCCAATTTCAATATAACAGACAATAAATAGATAACACCAAAGAATTAGATAAAGTTGTAACATATTAATAATTTTATTTAATTCTGTTAAATCTATTAATACTTTTTATTCCAGGATGTGGAGAGGATAGTGCAATCCCACACGTCCCACATAGTTGTAAATATTCATAGGGTAGTACTGGATATACTTGGTCGAAGGTAGTACTTGAATATAGTAAATTAGAAAAGAAACAAGTAGAATAGAATAAATAAAGTAAAAGAAATAAATAATCAATTACGTAGGACGTGGTCTCGAGTGTACTCGAGCCCAACTGGAAGGCTGCGGTCACCACCATGTGGTCGGAGTCGTCCTGGCTCCAGTGACCCGTTGTCTCATCAATTCATCCATTGAATTCTAGTTCCGTTGGGTTGAGTTGAGGCGAATCCATTGAGTTCTACATAGTTCCGTAAACATTGTCGATGATCTGCTATGCCTTCGGTATCCAAATATAAATCTGCAGGCGTTACTGTATATTCTTCACAGATTTTCAATAATATTCTCAACCCCTTGATCGACGAAGCTAGGAGAACCATGTTATCCGCGTAGCTTATGTGATTTAGGTATAAATTGCTTATTAATATGGTATTAACAGGCTAGAATAGTATTAATAGGTTTGCGTCTGCGTGGTTGAATTTCAGAACCCGGCTTCGAATGCATGTCTGACGCCACGCCATAAATTAATAATACGCACCGCGCCAAAAATTAACATCTGTGTACCTACGTGGAATATCAAACAAATCTACCGTTGTAATTCGGTTTCGAATTCAAGAATTCGTCAAAAGATGTCGACACTTCCGTCTGAAGGTCGGATGGGGACGTGTCCCCTTAACTGCTACGAATTTTTGTCGTAGTCGTAAGCTTACTTAGATCTAAAAAGCGGTGGTGAATAGTGAATATTAGTTTTTCGTTTCGGTAAAAATCTATTATTTGCTTTGCAGGGTATATTGCCATACTAGTGGATAATTTATATTCAAAGCCCATGCGATTGTCTTGAGTTTATATTCTATTTCATTTAGAATTATCCTTTTAAATAGGTAGTTTGCAATAATAGTTGCCATGGATATTGGCCGGTAATAGCTGGAGTTATAATTGTTTCTCGCGTTATACTCGGTAGACGGTTATGTTTATGAATTACGTTGCACAGTATGTTTAGTAATTTATGTATATGCTTCCGTACCTTATGTGTTCAATACAAGTTGTGCATTTGAGCAGTTTTAAGTCTTAGTTTCGGCTTAGCAGTTGATTAGTAGGATTGGGAACGGCGGCCGTAAGACTATCATGTCTCGGAGATTCACTGGCCTTCGTAGCTTTGACGGCCTTCATTATATTACTTTCAAAGAGGTTTTGTCCAGCATATTCCATAATATCGGGAGTAGTCGGCGCTTTGTTTCCGGAAATATCTGCAAAGAATTTCCTCCGTGTTTGTGAACCTATGAATTTGGCCGGTGATTCGAGGTTTTTGGTTTGATCAGGTTATTTGCTTTTATTCCAAAAATCGAACTATTTTTTGGTTTACGATATCGTCTATATTTGTTCGTTCGGAGGTGTACTCCTTCCTTTTTAGTTTTCTTTCATCTGCAATGGGGCCATGGGTCTTTCATTTTGAATGCACGTCACCAACGCCGATATGGATTTTTTGTAGTGTTCCTTGTCTTGTTGATTCCACACCCGGTAATGTGACGATGTGTTTTAAGTTTGCTTTGATTGCTCTCTCGATAAAATACAGTATTGGCAGCCATTCTCAGGGCTTCCACGATGTCTATGTACATTAAGGTGGTCCAGGCCTGTATAGTAATTTTTTTTTTCAAAAATATAGATGTAGCCACCCATTTTATTTGTTACACCTATAATTCCTATTATGTGTAAAAAATTTCAGCCCCCTATCTTATATACAAGGGGGTGCTCATCGAATTAGAAGTTTCTGACAAAAGTTCTAGATTTTAAGTAAAACACGTAATTCAAGGTTTATTAATATTACAAGTATTTTAGTCAAATAAGTATAAAACGTATTTAAATTTGAACAAAATGTTGTAACAAAGCTTTAATTAACATAATATTAGTCGCAATCTTTCAAAACTATGTTTGTTAACTCCATTCTGAATGTTTCAGTAGAAACGATTTTTCTGTTTTGTTCAACGATGTGAAGTAAAAATTGCTTTTCTTCCTCATTCTTAGTGAGTATCGTGTTGAAATCTTCAAATAGTTTAACACCTCTCTCCGCTGTATCATTAACAACATGCAAATTTTTGACTTAGCTTTTACCTTGAAGGAAATCAACATTGTTATTCCAAGTCTTAGGAGGTAATTACAAGAAAGAGTCCGTGATATCGAGAACTAAGAACGTTTTCAACGTTATTTGTATTGCAAAAGCTTCTATTGTAACCTCTGAGGCAAGCTTAGCAGAATCACCTCGTACTGAAGGATTACCGCCATCAGAATTTATTTTTTGAACAATGGCCTGTTTCTCAGCATCAGACAGCTTCTCAGAAAACAAGGTAGATGAGACTAGTTCATACTAGTTCTACCATAAGTGACTCTCTAAAACACCCCTAGCTGCTATACTGATTTCGGAATCAATGACTTCGTAAAATTTTAAGCTATTCCAAAGTATTAAGTGATTTACTGGCGCATCTGCTGCCAAAGACACTTCGATTCAAACTTTGGTGTAGATGACAACTAACAAATCGAACAATTTGTTTTTCTTCTTTCTTGATTAGTTTAAATCTTATTACGATCAAGCGCACTGGTAACGTATTGTGTAAATATGTCACTTATAGACAGCTCAACGCACTACAAACTCATCTTTGGACTTATCCTCTAATATGCTAGCATTACTAGAAGTGCTACTGAAGCTGCACTCAAGTTCTAACTCTTGTCTCGACACCACCGAAGATGAAGCATTACTTTCAGCAGCCATTTTTTTCAATTCTTCAGATCTTTGTTTCCGTTTTAGAGAACTTTCTTTGACCTTTTCTAGTTTCTTGGCGATCGAGGTCGTAATCATCTTACGTTCTCACCTTTGATCGATGAGAAACGCTCCGTCTTCCGCAATTTTTATCAAATTCAAAGCGCTTGCATGGGCAATATCAAAAAGTTTGTCTAGTTCTTTTTTACAAATACACTCCTTTTTGTACTTCAGAATTTCTTCCTCTATTTTTATTCAATAGCAGCCAGTTCTTAAGAAACTTAATCAGTTTTTCAATGCAGTGATTTTGTTGTCCGGTCGGAATACTAGATTTTCTCCATACTTTTGTAAGTTCTTGAATAAGTACATGCGCGGAATTTTCACATTTTTAGAATCATTTAATGTGTAGTGATAAAGGAGTAAAACTTGCCGAAGAGTAGGATGTTGGTTAAGCCTCATCAATGGCTCAATATCTCGAACCCCAAGTGGAAAAATTTAGTATTTTTTTCAAGTAGATGAACACATTTTACTACACTGATTCATTTCACAGTCTACTAAATAAGTATCAAATACTGTTCAAATTTGTCCATAAAACTCTTCAGTAGTTTATTTTAATATTTATTTAATAGTTTGACACACGAAGCTGGCCTGTAGCAAAAAGTAAAAATTAAGCATTTTACACAAAAAAAGTCAAAAACAACACTCGATTGAGCACCCCTTTCTACTTGAGCTATCTCGCTGAAATTTTACTATGTTATTTCTATGAATACGTGTAACAAATTCACGGGGTGGCCAAATGAAAAATAATAAAAAAAAATTTTTGGACCACCTTAATGTACATATTGTTCATGTTTATATGATCGCACTTCTTACGTGGAGAATCAGAATATGGATTCGGAGTGTCTATGATAAGTTAAGCTGAGTCTGCGTGTTTTCATTAGACGTGTAGTCGTTGATTTTCTTATTGTTCCTCCTCCATATCATGTTATTAGATTATATTACACTATTATGACTTATACATTTAGGCATTATTTACCTTAAGGCCACGTCCGCATAGGCAGGCGGCTTGCTTAGCGCCTAGAGCCTAGCGAGTCACCTAGCGAGTAGCTTAGTAAAACGAACGTTCTCGAATTTTAGCGACCGGCCGCACTGCGCGCTTGGCGCCTAGATAGGTAGTAGATAGTCGCTTGGCGTGTATCCAGGTAAACCAACGTGTTGGTTTTTTGCCACTAGGCGCGAGGCATTTTAGAAGAAAAAATTGGATGAAATATTATTAGACAGTTGTCAGAAACTATGGGAAGATGTAGCAATCTAAGTAGAAAAAGATGGTTAGTACTAAAAAGTGATTTATTTATGATGAGATTTTTTTTTACATTGAGAAGTTAATTATGGTTATGAATTTTCGTGATTTGTTTTTGGGATGTTATGCCATGTTGCAGCTCATCTGCCCTGATGATAGTGGTGATGGACACTGTAACGCTGTCCGAAACTTTGGCTAAAGGAGGTAGCGTAACACGGCATAACACCCCAAAAACAAATATCGAAAATACTTTTGGCCGTGAAAATCTAAAGACGTACATGGTTATGAATATTTTAAAAATGAATTTTCTGTAAGTAGCAGTTTTAGAACTAATTTTGAAAGTGACATCTCGTCAACGTGCCGACAAGCAAAAGACCAAGGCACCTAGCGACCCACCACGCAAACCACCTTCAGTGCGGCCACCATGTATCCTAGCAAGTAGCAAGAGTGCAAGCCACTAGGCTCTAGGCGCTAAGCCAGCCACCTGCCTGTGCGTTCGTAGCCTAAAGGTTTTGGGAGAGAAATCGATAAATTTTAATAAAAAATAAATATTTTTGTTTTGAAAAGTTTTAATTTTCGATGTACATTTGTTACTTTAATTTTAAATTTGTTTGCGACCGGTTTCGACACGTCCGTATCATTAACGAGCAAACTTAAAACTAACTTAAAAATTCTATACAAGTACACAATTAATTAGGCGGGGGTAGTGGGAGGGGGGAATTTCAAAACAAAAATTTTTCAAAACAAAAATGTCTAGAAATTGTTACATAGTCAGTGCCCAAGAAATACAAAAAAAATATTCTAATCGATACGGCGTTCATTTGCCCACATGTTACGCTGCGTGTATACACGGAACCACGAATCACGGGAAAGGAAAGGAAGAAACCTCAAACGGAGCGAAACGCCGGTTGCGGTTGCTTCGTCCCTTTCCCACAATTCGTGGCTCGGTTCACGTCTCGGTTCGAAAATTAACGCAGCATTATAATTGAAATGATAAAATAATCATTTCATAGGGTGAAATCAACTCAGCTCTGTTAAAAATACGTTCACCAGTTGATATTTTTTGTTTCCACGATGGCAACTTTCGCATTGGAAATAGTTCTTATTCCACTCAAGTGTTGTGAAATATTCAGCTAACTGGACACTTATTCAGCTAACTGGACATTCAGCTATGATTAGGTATTATTCTAAAAAAGTTAACCTCTCGGTGGCAAATAACAAAATCCAAAATTATAAATAACTAATTTGGCAGAAATATTTTGAGAAAGAATGTAGAATTTCGCTAGCATAAAGTATTATCATCTACATTTTAATGAATATTCGGCGCGTTGAACTGATGTGCGGGGATTCTGTGTCCACTGTCCAGGCAAATTGCCAAATGATATTTGTCTCAGATATCCGTGTCCTTACATGCTTGCGTTACGAATTTCCACGGCTGTCCACTAGCGGCTTCACAAAGCAGTTCTATTTGGTATAGTAGATGCATAAAGTACTAACACATCTTACTTTACTTCAAAGGAAATCGAAACTACAGGATGCGTTCCAATAATGGCACGATCCAGAAGATCCCAACCTTTTGGATCTATTGCCTACTTTTCAATTCAGCGCCAATTCAATAAATGCTAATGATTCTTATCGTTCGGAAAATCAGTTTCCAAAGAAAAATTTTGTCACAAAATATTTGATAATTTTATCACTGAAACATTCAAATTACATCAAATGTAAATCTCAACAAAAAAGCTGTAAACATAAAAAATATTCTTGTGGAATTTTCGACGGTGTTTTAGTCGGTGTTCCGTGTGACGACTTTATGTAATAAAGATTATAATCTTTTATTTTGATTTAGAAAATTTAACAGAGTTAAACTTTAGGTTTCTTATTATTGACATCCAACAACTTTACTGCGGGTGGTCGTTTATGAAGAGAGAAAAATAGGGATAACGATAGGTACATAGGTTTGCGGATCTTTGGTCCGATACGGAGAGGAAAACTCCGAGAGAAGAACGTCACGCATAGTGGCTTGTTGTTCGTGTGACAGGTGCAGGATACTGTATAATATCATCACAAGCGGCATGTAACCCGACTAAAATCATAAATTTCAGAAAAGAAATTA
Source organism: Limnephilus marmoratus (assembly GCA_917880885.1). Lineage (NCBI taxonomy): Eukaryota > Metazoa > Arthropoda > Insecta > Trichoptera > Limnephilidae > Limnephilus > Limnephilus marmoratus. Next base: position 31,977,147 of record OU862908.1, read on the forward strand.
GAAAAATTTCAAAATTCTCAAACAAACGATTGCTTTATAAGGAACTCCATCGAAAAATAGTATGGCTTTAGATTCAGAATATGTAAGTTGTATTATTTATTATTATACATAGAATTTATAAATCGTCATTTAAAAAAAAATCAAACAACATCACATTAAAACACAGTGTTTCGTTGGTATGACTGAATCTGATGATTCGGGCATCAGTTTACGTGAGTGGAATAAACATGGTTTACAATGACCACATTTGAACCGATGATGAAACAAACGTTTTGTTTGCATTTAAAAGATTTCATTGTTGTTATTTCAGTGTTGACGGAATTGAAACATTATGAAATCGTCTATAGCCCAGTCAAGATGTACACATCCATGCTTGCAAAAGGTCCGGTCATTCTGAATTTTTTATATGTTGTTAGGATCTAAACCAGTAATAAAAAAAAATTTTGCAACTTCGAAAGTGCTGTGCGAGCGGCGGTGGACCCAAAAAACCAAGAAATTTTCGGATTTTTTTCAGTTTTTGCTCAATATCTCAGTGAAGGAAGGATCTGACCGATATAGTTAATATACATACTTTTAAAGTAGACTAAATTTGCTACAATATGAAATCAAAGCGAGCTATATACAGCCATTGGTTTCCAAGATACAGTTCTTCGAAAATAGGCAATTTTTTCCATAAAGTGAAATTTTTTCGAAATGGTAGCTTATTTTGTAAAATATTTTCTAAAACACGTATCCCACGTCAAATATCACATGAAAAAAAATTGTAGTAAATTTAATTAGCTTTCATTTAAAACTAGATTGATATCTGTAGACCTAACGGTTCTCTCAAGAACGCCAGATTACCAAAAACAGTCATAGGTGGGTTTTTGGGGGAAATGCAAATAAACTGTTCTCACGTCTTTTTTATGGTTTTATTGTGCTGTGAAGTAATTCCATTAGTCATCGTGGGTTTATCATAGGGCGACATAGGGTAATAATATAATTTTACCATTTCAAATTTCAAGTACCCATTAGTATCCATTTATTTTATGGCATAATTATCGACCAGTATAACGACCTTAAGTCAAATTTAAACAATACAATAATTGGGAAACTTACTTAACTCAAATTTAAAAGAACCATTAATATTTTAGCAAAATATTTTCATTGCCCCCCCCCCCCCCCCCCCTTGACCTCCTTACCCGCACCCGGCCCTTTCAGGGCAGCTCTCAGTGTGTTGCGAAATGTCTATCCCTCCGGGCGGGTGTTTCGTGTGTCGTGAGGACCCCTACACAGGTCCTGTTGTGATCATCAAAGAACGAGGAATTCGAGCACTAATTGAAGTGAGTCAAAAACGTGGCCTCGTAGAAAATAAAAATTTCCTCCAAAATTGCATCCAAGTCAGCGTTCATGATGCATGCAGGAAGAGATATACAGCTGTGCGTAACGTTGAAGCCTCAGTTCGTCGAGGAGGAGACTCTGCTTCCCAACCGAAGACTTCATCGACAAGATTATCAAGTAGACTGGCTCCTACCTTGAAAGGGATTTGCTTTTTGTGAGGTGATGCTATCACTGAAGAATTTCTCCAGCAGCAAAGCAAACTACCATTGGCAAGAAGAAATATGGAATAAGATCGTGTGGCAGCGGAAGAGTACGGTTCGAGCACTTTTGACGCGTTATACCACCTACGTCCGAAACCACTTTGGAAAGAACGTCTCCATCGTTTTTGACGGCTACCCCGAAGATGCTACCAAAAAAAACACCAAAACAGCGGAAAGACTCCGGCGCTACGCAGCTCATTCCAGCTACGAATTGACGTTCGATGAATCCACAGTAATTCAAATTGCTCAAGAGCATGTATTGGGCAACGAGAACAATAAGAGACGCCTTATAATTCTTCTCTGTGACGCCTTTCAGAAGGATGGAGTAGAAGTGGCTGTTGCCGAAGAAGATGCGGATCGAGAGATCGTCATGATGGCGCTTTCAAAAAGAGCAGTAGCCGATCGGGTCGTTATAGTAGGAGATGACGTCGACCTGCTCGTTCTTCTCAATGGTTTAGGTGCTGAAGAGACAAATGTCTATCTTCAGAAGAGCACCAAGGGTGAAGCTGGTTGCTGTCACTACTCTACGACCTCCTACAATCCCCCGGGCTCCCGGCGATTACCAGGAACGGTACTATTCACCCACGCGTTTACCGGATGCGATACTACCTCAGCACCGTTTGGCCAAGGAAAGACCAAAATCACCACACTTCTGAGCAAGAGTGAACCACTTGCTGAGCAAGTGGAGGTCTTCCTTCGGCCAGAATCCACCCCACAAGCCATAAGTGAAGCAGGCATCAAGTGCTTTGTGGCTCTATATGGGGGTGACATCGCGAGGGATACTTTGAATTTCCTGAGGTATAAGACCTTTGTCACTTCAACAAGCATAAACCTCGCCCGTTTGCCACCGACGGAAGATGCCGCAGGCCACCATGCAGCAAGATGCTACCTCCAAGTACAGAAGTGTCGAGGAATCAACTTGAATCCCACTGAATGGGGGTGTAAGCTGTCTTCTCAAGAACTCACCCCCATCCCCACCACGAAGGATCCCGCACCTCCTGCCCTTCTGCGAAAAATTTCATGTAAATGCGAGAAAGGATGCTCTGGGAGCTGCTCGTGCAGAAAGTCTGGGCTCCACTGCTCAGTCCTCTGTCAGTCATGCGATGGAAAATTGTGCAATAACGTCCGGATGTGGAGCTGAAATGCTCGGACGATGAAGATGACCCGACTACAGACTGGGCGCCTCTCCCAGCGTCCATCACAGATATCGAGACACCTTCTTCGTGCGAGCCTAAGCCCGGGCCATCTAAGATAAAAAGAAAGACATGATTTGGCAACCAAGACACAATACCTATATGATTTATATTAGTTTTATTTTTTGTGTACATATAACTTGTCCTTACAGTAGGTACCATGATGTTTGTACAAGTATTTTAGTATGTAGGTATATAAAACAATGTTTGAAGATGACGTAATTCCCGATAGATGTATTATCTTTTCTTTTTTTCATCAAAAATGTGTTAACAATAACAAAAAAAAATTGTAACTGTTTGATAAATAAAACCGTAAAAAGACGTGAGAACAGTTTATTTGCATTTCCCCCCAAAACCCACCTATGACTGTTTTTGGTAATCTGGCGTTCTTGAGAGAACCGTTAGGTCTACAGATATCAATCTAGTTTTAAATGAAAGCTAATTAAATTTACTACAATTTTATTTCATATAATATTTGACGTGGGATACGTGTTTTAGAAAATATTTTATAAAATAAGTGACCATTTCGAAAATTTTTCACTTTTTGGAAATAATGGCCTATTTTCGAAGAACTGTATCTTGAAAACCAATGGCTGTATATAGCTTGATTTGGTCTCAAATTGTAGCAAATTTAGTCTACTTTAAAAGTATGTATACTAACTATATCGGTCAGATCCTTCCTTCACTGAGATATTGAGCAAAAACTGAAAAAAATCCGAAAATTTCTTGGTTTTTTTGGGTCCACTGCCGCTCGCACAGCACTTTCGAAGTTGCAAATTTTTTTTTTTATTACTGGTTTAGGTCCTAACAACATATAAAAAATTCAGAATGACCGGACCTTTTGCAAGCACAACCCCCTTTTCATGTTTAACTTGACTGGACTACTATACTGATTTAAATTTAAAGATAGTTATGATATTGATGTACAATTGATGGATTTGGATAAAAATAAAAAAAAAGGGACTGGCCGTCCTTATTCCTTGTTAAGCTCGGGCCTGAAAGCGTAACTCTATATGCAAAGTTTGGTCAAGGCAGGAGGGGATGGAAAATTCTGGGGGTGGAAATATTTCCCTACGGGCGTAGTCTTAAGACATTAAAAATAATACATATTTTACATTCAGGGGAAGAAAAGGGTGTTTTGTTTGACACAACTATGAATCACGTTTGAGTAAGTCTACATAGATATATTATGCAAAATTATTGGTTTTTGATAGGTCAAAGGGTGTAGGATTGTATTCAAATTCAATATAGATATCGCCAATAGGGAGTTGGTTTTCCTAGGGACGATGCTTATATTCTGCGAAGGATCCCAAACAATAACCATGCAAAATTTAATTTAGATAGGTAAAGGGGTGTAGAATTGTATAGACATTTAATATACATATTGTTATCATGCAGAGGGTGGGATGACCATCGACCAGTGGGGATGCCCATGTTCCAGGAAGAGTCCCAATAGAAACTAAGCAACATTTGAATTTAAATCGATTTCCGCGGTAGCGGAACCAATAATAATATATTCAGGTGGATTTTTTTCATGTCGTTTTCATCACGGCCGGCGTGGTCTAGGGGCAAGGCTCTTGACTCGCAATCTGAAGTTCGCGGGATCGAATCCCGGCGTGGGCAAACAAATTTTATTTGAATAATTGTGCAATAAGTGTCATTTCCCAATTATTTCATTAAAAATAATGTATAGTATATTTGCGTCATGTTCCAGAGTGGAAGATACTCTCAGTATCGCCCCAGTGTAAGACTACCATTCAGAATTAAAACGTTGCTTGAAATGGCGTTAGCCGTGTTTGGTGACCAGATCTGAATAGTCAGGTACTTCCCCACCTTCCTCTTCCCCATCTCATTCCTCTCGCCATTACCTTCAGCCTCACAACATACCCCAATTTGGGATGCCATAGTCTCGCTGGCTTCAGACGGGAGCAGCTGGGACTATTGTATTAAGGTATTCACCAAAGATATTGAAGTATATTGATATATATCCTTGGTATTCATAAGATATTGATTTAAATCTTTGGTATTCATATAAAATTTAAATCTTTGGTATTCATATCATTATTAACGGACGCTGACAATCTGGGAAGGGGCGGAACTATGTATTTTGGCACCTGAGGCGAACTCGATATGGGCCACCACAACAACGTAAATGTTTTTTATCATTTTCCGGAACGTAACGTAATACATATCGCCAGAATTTTCATTTATTAATATATTATACACTCGTACTACTTTATATCATAAAAGTACAGATGTGCACCATGACGCTTAACCAACGCGCCTTTACAAAATCAACCGTTATCAGCAATTGAAGGGGGGGGGTCACTTCCTGCAGTAATGAGGCAACGACTCGAGAAGAAAAAATACAAAGGGGGCGAGTTCTGGAGATTTGTACGCCCTTTGGAAATAACGTCTTTTTGTGATATTGATTGTTTAGTCTTATGAACCTTACAAAAATGGATTTACAGTTCTAATAAGACATTGACAAATAAAGACTCAATTTACATTCACAATTGTTTTATGTAACAACAAAGGAGACCCTTGCGAAAAATCAAAGGAATGGCAAAGAGCAAAACGTCAAGAATAATAAATTCCCTCCACAGGCATGAAGCAACCATATAATTTGGGTAGGCCTATCCTTATCAGAAAGGAAATAGACTCTTCATTTTCTTGACCAATGATATTTTCGTTGGACTTCGAATCGAATACGAACTACGAAGATGCATTGATTAATAATGATCAATTTTACGTATATTATAATTTGTAAAATACGAAATGTAAAAAAAAATCAATGTAGTCTTCATTTATCACTCAAAACGGTTCGGGTTGGCGGCGTGCAAACCGCTTTTCGTAATTAAAGTCCGAATTAGAGGCTTTTGGAGTAATGAACAGTTGAAGGTCAAAGGACCCTTATCTCTGCACAAACTTTAATCTTTTAACTATACATAACTTTACAGAAACTCAGGGCAACTACAGAAACTGATTTGATAATTTCAGGTTTCTTCCGATTCAGTTTTTACCCTTTTCCTCGGTTTTTACTCCCCTCAATGGTCGTGAATTGTATACCAAGATTTTATTTCAGCCACTTAAAAAATATGTTCTATTTTTTGGCTAGTGTTACCGCCTTGAACAAAACATTTTGCGAAATATATTGGAATTTATAAAAATGAAAAAAGGTCTTAAAAAGAAAGAAAAAAGAATGTAAAACGAAATGCACATATATTTTTTAATGTAAATACGCATCGAGTCCCAACCGCCCCGAGCCAGAGAGGCAATGGCATCCCTAATAGCTGTATGTTGCGAGACTGAAGGTAGTGAGGAGGGGAAGGTTTATGGAGAAAAGAAAGATGAGGAAGTATCTGACTATTCAGATCTGGTCACCAAACACGAAAGCCATTTCAAGCAACGTTTCAATTCTGAATGGTGGTCTCTTACACCAGGGCGATAAAAGAGTATATTCTACTCTGGAGCGTGCCGCAAGTACGCTACATATTATTGAAAATGAATAAATAGTAAAATATAACAAATTAAATAAATAACATTTAAGTACTTTGATTATTGGAATTGAGTCTTATCGTAAATGTCCCGTTAGACAAAACTGCGTTCATATTATGCCTAAACATTGTCTGGACCATAGACATATGAATATTACTAGACCAGAACATAAAGGTGAGGGGTAGATAACAACTACAGCGGGCGCAGAGCGGGAAGATGACTTTGTAGATATGTGATTTGTCAACAACTCAATATGACAGTACATAGGCATCTCGCATTATAATATCACCATTTAGTTCTTAAAAGTAAACTCTGCTTTTGAATGAATAGACCTTTTTACACGGGAGCGCGAATTGCTCGCCACGTAATGAACAAATTTGCGAAGTCTAAATACGGAAAAGTAAAGTTCGCTTCAGTATTTTGTTGCCGTATTTAGTTAGGACACTTTTACAAATGTTTCATAATTTACTTACCCCAGTAAACATCGACGAGCATACGCCATGTATCTCAAGTGATAGTATATATTTACACGTTTTCAAAACACAAACCATGTTTTTGCGATATTATTTCGTAAAATGCAACGATGAGCGCTCGACGCTGGCTCGCAGAAGAATGATGACGTCACATTTTTTAGATTTACGCGAAGCCATACTCCACCATCCCAACCGGTTGCGATGGAACCGGTATGGGGAGGGGGAAATAATACCCTTTTATCACTTAGGGCAGGTCTAGTAATATTCATATATCCATGGTCTGGACATTAAACTGAATATTCCCGGGAATCCTGGTTTACCCAGCGTTTTAAAACAAAAACAACAATGAGTTCTCCGACATCACCCTGATAATTCCTAAATTTCCACTCTACGGTCTACGGCCACCCTGTAACTTTAGATAGTTTATTATCGAAGGTTTTACGTTCGGCTGTAAACTTAGTGAATAAATCTTCAAGCTGTAACTGCAATTATATAGCTGTAGAATCACATTAACTTGGGATATTATCATCTTTGGGTTGGTCCACGGGAGTTGAATTAACGATCTTATCTTAAAAGCCTATCCTGTGAGCAACGTGAAGGCGGATTGTAGTGCTGCGTGGTATGGAATATTCAACTGGCCTATAGTGTTCATAAGTCTCAGGTTCGACAAAAAACATTTATATAATTAAAAATAAATATATTATGTGTATTGCGCCACACCTCCGGAAGCTTCCCGGTAGTATTTATTCCCTTTATCAGTTTTTAAATATTTGCCCATAATCTGTGCTTACGTAGTAGATACCTAAGCGATATGTTTGTTTACTGGGAGTTTCCTATAAAGTAGGTAGGAAGTAAAAGAATGAATCAACATATCTGTTTACTGAAGGTTATCATGACGGATGTCAAAAGACTTCAATGAATCTATTACACCTGCCATCGGAGGTTCCACGAAGACGTAATGATTCATCGTAACGTCATTCTGTTAAAATGAAAATCCATTAAAGAAAAATCATTGTGGGGTGTGTTGACCGGGTCAAGGGACAATAAGAGTACACCAATATTTCAAAGCATAATAAATTGAAGTGAGATTGGTAAATACACGGCTAGTGATATTAACCGAAGATAATGCAAAATGCGTTCAATTAGGCAAGTTCCTACTTTAATTCCTTTCGGTATTCCCCAACGAACACGAAAGAAGTCTCCTAAGACTGTTAGTAATATAATTTTATGAAATATCAGCTCACCAAAAAAGTGTTATTTCTATGCAGGGCATTTGATGGAATTCCACGCAACCTAGTCCTGGAACACATTTCTTGCTTCATCCACCTTCATGCATTGTGCACCTATTCCAACCTGATGGTGACTTACTCCATCACTATCTTACATTAGGATTGTTGTCAGAACTCAATTGCGAATATCTAGCCTCGCTTCCAATGTCAATAAATAATGTGCATTAGCGACTACTTCGTACCTACTAGTGCATTCAGACGATTCGATAATCGAATTTTCTGCAATGGCCCTTCTGTCAATACCTTAGTCAGCGTTCTCGTCTCTCGCGACCATACTTCCTTTTGCACACAACTCATTCTATTACATAAAAAATTCAGCGTTAACGAATATAATACACAGTGTTTAAGTAAGGTCTCTTCCAAATACCATGACCTTTGACTTGCTTACATTAATCATTAAATCATTCTGCATTCATACTTCGTTCATCCTAGGCACAAGATACTGCAGATCAGACACATGATGCTAGAAATAAACCTCAACAAATCAAACATCATCATATAACAAAGTTGAACGGTTTAACTTGACTTGTACTCGTATTAGGTAAAGTGCCTACCTAGGCACAAGATACTGCAGATCAGACACATGATGCTAGAAATAAACCTCAACAAATCAAACATCATCATATAACAAAGTTGAACGGTTTAACTTGACTTGTACTCGTATTAGGTAAAGTGCCTACCTAGGCACAAGATACTGCAGATCAGACACATGATGCTAGAAATAAACCTCAACAAATCAAACATCATAATATAACAAAGTTGAACGGTTTAACTTGACTTGTACTCGTATTAGGTAAAGTGCCTACCTAGGCACAAGATACTGCAGATCAGACACATGATGCTAGAAATAAACCTCAACAAATCAAACATCATAATATAACAAAGTTGAACGGTTTAACTTGACTTGTACTCGTATTAGGTAAAGTGCCTACCTAGGCACAAGTATACATACCTACCTACATGGTTAAGAGCGTTTAACCAGCCAGCGGACGAAAATCCACATTTCGTCGAAAGTTATTCTTCCGATCGTGCAGGGCGGTTACAGTGAGAAAGATTAATTATTCTCCGTACCCGTTATTTTTTAAATTATAACTCAATATCGAATTTATTTCAATCCAAATTAGCTTTAATTTATACCTTCATCCAAAAATGCTGAAAGACGTGATGATAAAACTATTAAAATAGTGTACTTTTTGTAGTTATTTTTTGATTACAAGTATTTATCATTTTTCAATAATGTCTAAATTTAATAAGAATGTTAAAAAAATCTGAAATATATTAGTTTGTAAGTGCGCAAATAAATACACAAATGGACCAATTTTCGTCAAGAAACACATGTACGTACATATTTTTTAATGATTTTATTGAAACTAAAATTAAAATTCTAAAACATACGTTTGCTAGATAATGTATTGATTTATTTTACTGCATGATTATATTATTTGAAATGGGTGTGGTATAATACAAAAACTTTTTTGAAAATTTAACAAATCTGCCAACGACCTATGGAATAACCTTATTATACTAAAAATTTAAAAAAATTCTCAAAATTTATTACATACGAATGCTAGATAAAAGAACAATCTTTCGAAATCCATTTATAATTTTTTGTGGAAAAGAGTCAATACGTCTAAAATCTTTTTTGAAAATGACGTATTTCCGGTTTTCTCTGGTAATGCCCTCTCAACAAAATAACTGCACAAAGTACTTTTTTCATGATTTATTCAACATTCAATCGGATTGAAATCATTGTATCCGATTCCCTTCTCCCTCTACCTACCGCAGTACGACAAAGGATAGTAAAACAAATATCTCCCGCGCTTAGTTTGGAGATCACTGTTTCAGAGAAAACTTTTTATTGATAGATGGTAGGTAGGTAGGTAGATAAGTGTAGGTAGGTAGCCATTCGAACACCGAAACCTGCCGAATGTTGTTAACTTCAAATTTACGAGAAGGCACCTTCCTACAATAGGAGAAATTATTTTCTTCGAATACCCACAGACATTTTGGCGCGCTTTCACAATAATAAATTCTTACAGCTGTCAGTGGGTGTGGTAGGTAGGTTACATTGGCCTGTCTGCTAATTAAAAGCACAAGACATGGATTTATGTACATTCGTTTTCGCTTAAGCATTAGATATTAATGAAAATAATACTTGCTTCGAGCGATTATTTTAATGATAAATAATAAGGATAAAATAGGGTTTAAAATAGAATTGTTTTACCCTATTTTCGCTGATTATAAAACAATTTTTCTGTGTTCCGATGTTTCGAATACAATCATACAAGTTCTACACTTTGACATCATAATATGGAATTCATAGAAATTTCACCTATCCATTAAAATCAGACCGTGTAAAAAAATAATAATTCAAAATAAACTTCATTCTAAATAATCTAAATAAACATAAAGCAAAAATACTAAAAACTATATACCTATATTTTTCCGGCAACAAGCGTAGTCGTACCTATGCCTACGTTTTAATTGCTATGCCAAAACTTAATAGTTCAAGGATGGATAATGGTAAGTATATTATTATGTATTTGTTTATTATAATTTGCACAATAACGTCTCTTGTAAACATATCTACATATGTTACAATAGCGAGCAGAACCGAAAACAGATGAATCATTATCAAAAATAAAACTTCGGTAACCTTCAGAAATACTACGATAATCTGGCAGTTATTTTATATTAAAAAGTTACACATGCGGTGGAAGGTACCTATCTTGCTGCGTGCTGGTAGGTAGGTACCACACGATTTACCGTCATTATTTCGTGCTATACAATATGCCATTATTTATAATTTTGAGCAGACAAAATTCACCAGAAACGACTGAGTAATTAATATAAATATAAGGTAATGAATTCCATAACTTACGCACTGTGTAAACGAAAACTAGATTTGTAATATAATTCCAACCCACAATAGGGTAGGTAGGTACCTACAATATTCCAATTCGTCTTCGTCCCAATACGCGTCTTATTGGAAACGTGTGAGATGATTCTCACGTACTTACCTCTAACTATTTACGAGTGATCCTTTGCAGACAATTTAATAATATGACTTATTGTATTGCTTCAACTAGAATCCGGATATCCAGCTAGATTGTTTATAATGTCATTATTGTTAACTACTCTCGCTTCAATAACAACTTTCGTAATGATCTAAGATAAAATCAAACGCATAAACAAGACTAAAAATATATTTCCCGGGTGTTTTTGAGTGTTCTTGGGAATTGAAATAACTCTCGAAACCTTTTACATTCGGCATATTGCATATAACAAATATACTATTTTAACAATACCGCAAATAAACTGTGCAATATAGATGTTTATTATTTAAAAATTTCAACTTCTAAATTTATCTCACCGGCATCTCTATGTTGGTAAAATAATATTGGTGGAAGAACAACAAGATTTGAAAAAATATTTTTTAATTTCCTTTATTTAACATCTTTATTTTTCGTTAGCGATATTGAATCTGTAAAACTGTTGCAATTAGAAAAATCCAACACGAGGGCGAAGATTATTGTGTTTTCTTTGACAGTTCTACCTGTGCACATTGATAAAATAACAAATTAGGGGAAAACAAAGCTTTAAGAAAAAAAGACATTGGAGACAACTTACCCTACTATTTCTTGGTCCACTTATAAATGGTGACAAATTGTACACACGGCTTAAATCTAGTTTTATTAACATTTTGCACCTCGAAGCGCAGACACTCGACGCCATCTTCAAAATATACTGAAAGACCAGGGTAACCACTATAATAAGATTAAAAAATTACAAATCCACCTCGTAGCACGCGTACACTAAATAGGGATAAAGATTAATTTTAACGTTATCAAAATTCTTAAAATCTTTTTTTGACCTAATCTTATCTATATCAGAATATCATCTAAATTGTGCAAGAAATCACTTGAATCGTGTATTTTTATTATGTTGGTAGTAGGTTAGGATGGGAGTCGGAATTATTTACAACTAACTTCACAACTATGCATTGCTCTATCTCCTTTTTCCTAAAGGTTTTTTTGTCCTGAGAAATGAAATGGAATATACGTTTGACAATTTGTTCTTTTCCTAACTTCACGTAGCATGATAAGAAGTTTTGTGTTTCTTGTTTCTAGCTGTCTGGTTTGGTTTCAGAACTTTGTTTAGATTCGTTTCTGTTTGCCGGTTGTTATAAAATTAAAATTTAACACCCTAGAAGCGAAATTTTTTTTCAAAATGGCAATGCCAGATTATAAGTTGAGTACAGTCCTCCACGGTCATTCATTAGATGTAAGATGCGTGTCGGTAACTAAAGATGAATGCATTCTGTCATCGTCTAGGGACAGAACTGCAAAACTATGGCATCCCGAGGGGTAAATTACATTTACAAAATAAAAACTTGCTTCTCTCCGTTCTTGTTCTCTATTTATTATGTTTTTTTTTTCTAATTTCAGTGTCAAAGATTTTGCCACAGTTGTAACCTACAAAGGACACAGTAACTTTGTGTCTTCGGTCTGTTTCCTTCCACCCTGTGAGGCTCACCCTGATGGGCTAGTCGTGACTGCCAGTAATGATACAACTATATGTGCTTATAATGTACAGGACCCAGACCCCGTCATTATATTTAAGGGTCATGAGAATGTAGTCTGTAATGTATCACCTGGCAAGATACCTGGTAGTCTTTTAAGGTTAGTGTTTATTTTAATCGCTTGTTCGCTGGCATACCCTTAGGCCCTCTGTTCATGGAGATACTTACAATCTACGTAATTGTGACGAAACCGCAAGTACCCTGTTGATATACTACTTTTTAATGCTAGTCTCCGTACACGGCGCTATCCGAAATATTCTGAACTAAATCATTTTTCACGTGCAGCCGTGGAGACGCTGTCAAGCGATGTCATATGACTTTTTCCAACATCAATCCATGCCTTCTCCACTAAATCCATTCTTACGTATTCTGGTAAAGTATAGTTATATAAACATGCATTTTTTCCACTTCCAGAACAAATCTAACATTACTTTCATGTTCTGATGTCATTTCTGTCAAACGTCAAACGAATAAGTATCAGACACAAATGATGCGACGCGTCGCGTGCGATCAGCACTTTCGGTATCGTGATACTGATTGGAAACCGACAGCCACCGCATAGCGCCGTGAGCGGGCACCAGCAAAATCGTACGGGGGGTACTTACGATCGGCGCGTATGATACGCGCACGAGGATCGAGTATCTTGTAAGTATCTCCGTGAAAGGAGGCACTTATGGTTACGAAATTTTTTTACCCATTATGCTGATGTATCCGTATAGACATCTAATATTCGTACATTTTGTTTGTGCGATTTTTACATTTGGTACACTACGGAGATATTAGATCATGGGAGCTTGACATTCCAAAGGTTAATAATACATACCTAAATATTTAACAATGTACAATTTCCTTATAACATTACAGTGCAAGTTGGGATAACACGGGACGAGTATGGTCTGTGAGTATTTTGGATTCTCCTGTATTAATCCTCAAAGGGCATACAGCCGCTGTTTGGGCAATCATAGAACTCGGCGGAGGTCAGAACATTGCGACAGCATCTGCCGACAAAACCATTATTATTTGGAATAATGATGGTGAAAAAATTCAATGTTTGACTGGTAAGTGTTTTTTGTTTAGGAAGAAAAATCTGAATTTACGAGAGACACTTAGTAATTGTTCTGCGGTTAGTCTTTGATCAAATGATGAATAAACCTCTATTTGCTAATATGTGATGGCTATTTTAAGCACTCGAGCGAGAATTACCCGAATTGGGTAGGTGATTTTTAAATAAAGGTAAACTTTTGGGCTGACTGGACACGCTTCGGCTTAACCCCTCAGGCCTCGACTGTATTTTGTCTTTACAACATACTCTAACTTTTACTCAGAACATACTCTAACCATATACTCGAAACTTGGTCCATTTTTTTGGAATTAAAGAAAGCATTTGACACAGTCAACTGTAGAATTCTATTAAAGACAATCTTTAACCCTTTCCGACCGGCAAAAAATGTCAGAATTTTGATGGGCCTCACCAGTAAAGCTCTTAATTATGATTTCTTGGGGCTGGGCGACTTACTGATTTAACCATGTGCGCATGATGGCGCCCTGCTTAAGCAGCTACCGCACGATCGATCGACACCGGTGTGGTTTCCAAAAACAGATTTATTTGCTGAAAAGATTTTTTAAAGACAAACTCATGCTCGTATGAAGCCGGTCGGAAAGGGTTAATGTTGGTATTAACCAATGAAGATCACAGGCCTTGACCGTATTATTTCAGAGGGTTTCTCTTTTTGCAACAATATTTCTGAATTTATCCGAAAACTAAAAACTGAGGATGGGTCTACCATGGACAGAGGCTGAACAATCAGCACAAGACAAGGACGTATGGAGGAGATTTGTCGATGCAATGGGTCACCGACCCGAATAGGATAAGGGGTAGAAGATGATGATGATGATGAACTAAAAACTGTTTTGGAAAGTTTATGAAACGCTCTCAAATTTTATAATTAGAAATAAACATATAATTTTTTAAATATAAAAACTAAACTAAACAATCAAAATTTCAATACAAAATGTCATAGAATGCAGACATAAATTATTGTAAATTGCTGTCAGGTGTCATCCCACACGACGAAAGCAAATTTTCGTTTTAAGTAATTGAAATTTTAAATGCAGTATTTTCCATCACCCCGAATGCAAATAAATATCGGTAAATATGCATAGAGTCCAACCCACGGATAATACGGAACGTTCGTGTTGTTCGAAGTTTGATGCACAGATAATACGGAATATTCCTTTTTTAACTAATAGACAATCAAAAAATATGACATTTTCTGAAGTACCAATCTTATAAAATAAATTCTCGTCAAAATAAAAACAAAATGTACCTACCTACTTCAAATTATTGGATTGAGGTTCAAACTATGAAAGCTGCATGTCATCATAATTTTTAAAAACATCCCAGGTTTTGAATGGTTTGTTTGGCAAAGCAGGGTTTGTCCAGCGCAGGGTGCTCAAACTTGAACTGCTGGCAATCTACCTCCATATTATTAGACTCCGATCAATCTGAGAGGCTGCAAGTATGTGTGATGCGGGATTGTCATCTAGGTAGGCAATGTGTAGTGGCGTAGCGTGAGTTGCCGGCTGGTCATTTCTACGCCTAGGGAGAAAAAGGTAGTGAGAGGGAAAATGAAGGGAGAGAGGTCGAAGGGAAGGGGTGGAAGGGGGGTAGAGAGTTAGAGGGGAATCCTGTGCCTTGAAAAAGACGTTCGAACAATTGTATGTGGAGTCTTCTGGGTGAGCGGTTCGGCCAGGGCCAAGAAGAAGTCCAAGGTGTCCAGTGGTTCGATCGGAGAAGGCAGAAGAGAGGCAAGATGCTGGTGTGGTGATGAGATCTGGAACTCTGAAAATCTAACGCTCTTTCAAGGGCTTTCCGGCGGGAGTGTGCCCATGCCAGGCCTTTGTTCATCTTAATTCTCCGAATTGAGATGAATTCTTGGAATTTGGCCGCTAGAGATTTGAAAAAGCTACCACGTTGAAAACACCACACCGTACCATCTTGCCCTACTCTTTACGCTTCTCCGATACTTTGTTTATTTTGTGGGTTTGCACATTAAATTTACAGGGTTGTATATTACAGTTGTTATTTACAGGGCTGTACAGAGCTAATTTGTGCAAATTAAATATGAACAGTTTGCACAAGTTGGGTACATAGAAGACATGGTTTGCACAGATTTTATATTTGTGCAAAACTGTTTTATAAATAACAAAAGATACATGGTTGCACAGATTTGATTTTTATGCAAATGTAAATAACAGAGGTTTGCGCAAATTGGAACTGCGCGAAAGTTTGTATAGGAACGGCTTCGCACAGATCGAATTTGCGCAAAGGAAAAAGTTAATAACGGAAAGGTGTGTAGGAATGTACACATAAAATTAAGTTAAAGTAGTGTGTAGGTATGTACGCAGAGGGGTTGGGGTCAAGCTTCGTTTTTTGTCTTAGGCCGACTGCTTTGACCCCCTGATTACATTTATTATTTTATACGAAAACAGGACAAACAATTACATTATATTGAAACTTAAAATTACGTCCGGTACACTCTCTATTGCTCGAGTGCTTAATTTGTCGTTTACTTTATCACCTAGGATAACTGTTGACCTAAAAAATCTGACTTGAGGAAAACAATCTGTCTTTCTAAAACTCGCCAAAAAACAATTCTTTCTACCTTTTTTTTATACCCAATCAATTATATTTAAATTCATGCTATCCTTATTAAACAATTTCTTTTGTTCAGGTCATACGGACTGCGTCCGAGCGTTGGCGGTAGCCAATGAAGATTCCTTCTTCAGCTGTGGAAACGATGCCAGCGTTAGGCTCTGGTCCAACAAAGGAGAATGCCTCAACACCTACTTCGGGCATTCCAATTATATTTACAGGTTGACATTTTTAATTTGTTAAAACAATTTGTTTTCAATTTGGGAGGCGGGAATGGGTACCGCCGCCCCGGGAACCTTTATTGGATAACCAACACCTCTGCCATAGGTCACCCCAAGTGGTTCGCTACGTTTGGTGATTTAGCAGGGGTGCCCGGGTTCATGGGGTAAGGTTTGTCTAGGTCTTGGAGGCGGATGACCAGGACATACTGAACCCCAGATTCCTACCCACCCCTTAAACCCTTTTCCTTCCCAGAACTCTCCTCTCCTTCCCTTCCTTAATAAAAAACCCTCCACACAGCATCCCCAAAGATGACATAGGCCCTGAGGGAAGTTATTTTCCTCAGGGCCTCCTGTGTGGAGCTCATGCAAAAAAAAAAAAAAAAAACAGATATCTTATCTCACATTAGAATGATGAACCTTTGACTTTCTACAACATAATAAATATTACACACACAGATACACAGTGGCGTGCACAGAGTTTTTAATCAGGGTAGGCAGTAGGAAAACTGCGAATTAATTGATATTAAAAAAACTTAAGTTTTTTTGCTTTCAATGGCTAATGACTTTTGCCGAAGTTGGTTAGGATTACCTAAGCCAAATCAAACATCCAAATAAAAGCTTCATTTATGCTTATTGCATTCCAATTACATACTGGGTATTAAAATGTTCATATTATTTCAACTGCACATTGGGATATTTTCACAAACTAGGGATATAGTTAAAAATTTGTGAAAAAATCAATGTTCATTTTTCCGATTCTAATTCTAACAATCTCAAACTGCACATTCCTAAACACTTTGAACTGGCTACAATGATGTAGAAAATGCTACTGGCCGGTAAGATGTCAGGATGTGATATAAGGTCACCGATGTGGTTTAGGTGGCAAATCAAAAATGGCATATCATTATAAAAAATTTATTCATAAACATGAAAATAAAATTAAGGGTCCGTAATTATCGTAATGTTTTCTTAATTTACAAAAAAACTGAAAGTTCCCAGAAAGTAAGCCAACAAGCATAATAATTATTTCATCAGTACAGATATATTAATTAATTGAGGAACCAATAGATTGCACTGATTGCTACTTTTGTGATTTGTACCGAAAGGCCCAGCCTTTTTCAACACACGTTAGGCGGGAAGGGTAGTTCTACCTTTTCCGCCGGTCCTATTTGAATGCCTGGAAAGACATTGCTGTCAAATATTTTTATATGAATGTTGTACACCAATCTCTTTGTAACAGTCTCAACTACATGTATATCTAAAAAAACATAAATAATATATTTATACGCATATATGTGATAAAAGATGGCGGAATCTTCTTATATCCTTGTCTTTTGTTTGGAATAATATTTTGTCGAAAGGAACTTACACATTGGCACTGGAGATGTGCAAATTGTTCTTTTTTTTAATGATTTGTGTCAAAGTGAAAACCTTTTTTTTGTAAAATAATAAAATACTAGCTGTTAAAAACCCGCCCCGCAGGTTTTTATTGCTAGGCCCTGCGGGCGGCTTTTGGTTCGGCTTCGACCAGTTAGTCTTGGTGATCATTTTATAAATCCATTACAAACTGATTCCAAAAACAGCCCGTTCCTCAGATCCACTGTAGCTAGTCACCGAGACAGCAATGACGTCATATTTAATATACAGCCACTTGATACAACATGCATTACTGTCAATCTTTTGATATCCGGAGTCCGGAGAGATACCACAAATTCGTAGCAGTTATACCTAGGAATAAATGGCCAGCTGCTGACGGAAGTAGCGACATCTTTTGGTTGATTCATGAATTAAAAACCGAATTACAATGGTAGCTTAGCTTGAAATTTCATGAACACAGAAGTTATTTGTGGCGCGGCGCTAAGGCGTGGCGTCAGACATGCAATGGAAGTTGGGTTCTGGAATTCAACCACGCAGATGCAAGGATATTAATACCGTTTGATACACATTTTTTGAAAACATCACTAAATGGCCCAACACTGTTTATGGACTCTTATTACAAAAGTAGGCTATAATTTTGGACAATATTTGTATATTTGGGGTGTGACGGGTACTATAAATGTACATGTTATTTTCGAAGATATATCGATTTAAAACAAATTCCTTTTTCTCCAACGGGTTTCTTGATTTCGCCCAAAGTGTAAGTTACCATTTGATAAAATATTCTTCCGCACAAAAGACAAAGTTATAAGACAATGGGTAAGACTTGTACCATATATGTATATTTATTTAAATGTTTTATACATATATAATATGATTTATAAGAGATCTGTGTACAATATTCATGTAAACATATTTGACAGCAATGCAAAAAGTAGAACTAACTACCTTTCCCGCCCCCCGAGTGTTAACATAGAATTACTCTCTACTAATAGAGTTATCTTAGAATAAATACCTAGCTATCTGTATTTTATTATTATTTATTTATTGTAAGAAACAAACAGCAGTTTTATACTGGATGTTACAAATGAAGCGATTAAAAATGAGGTAAGCCAAAACAGTTTCTTATGCTAATGGTTATTATGATATAATGCAAATGTTATATATTTAAATATTAATATTTAAATATTAATTATATTTAAATATTAATTGATTATAACCATTACATGAAAATGAAATTAACAAAAAAATATATATATATGTCAGTATATTAGAAGAAAGAAGGAATAGGAAAGGGCAAGAGGCAGAGGAAGATGGGATGGGGACAGGAGATGCTCATGCTGTACCTTTTCTATAGCTGTGCATTAATTTAATTCACATTTGTGGTCGTACGCTTGACTTCGTATCGGTATTTCACAAGAGTATTATTAAGAATATCGATATTGTTAAATTGCGTGTTACATTGCGCGCATATGCGGGGGATTGGAGAATTTTTTCTAAGGTTGGTTCTGTACGCGGGCAAATGAAAAAAATGGTTTAGTCTGGTTGGTCTTGCAGGTATGTGAATTCTTAAATAATTTACGAGTTCAGGAGAGTCCAGGCCGTTATTCAGAATTTTGTATAAAAATATTTGATCAGATATTAATCTGCGCGTTTGAAGTGGAGTAAAGTTGTGAAATTTTAAGGATTCGGTGTTATTTGCAAAGAGTAATTTGAATTTATAATTTATATGTTTAAAAAATTTGTTTTGCACGCTTTCGATTCTGTCAATATGGCATTGGTAGAACGGTGCCCATATTAGTGTGCAGTATTCTAAGTGGGGGCGGATATACATGGTGTAAAGGGAATACATAGTTTTAATATTGCGAAAAGGTTTAGATGTGCGAATTATAAATCCCATTATCTTATTTGCTTTGTTGATTACTTTGTTAATATGTTTGATAAAATTTAGTTTTACATCTAGTACTACCCCAAGGTCACGGATTGATTCTATTTCATTGATTCATTGATATGTGTATCATGAAAGTTATAATTAAAAGAAATTTTATTTTTGTTACGCGTAAAAGATAATTTATTGCACTTAGAAATGTTTATGATTAATTTGTTTAATTTACAGTATGCAAAAAGACGATTTAGGTCTTCTTGAAGTTTTATGCAGTCATTGATAGATTTGATTACTAAATATATTTTTTTGTCATCTGCATATATGCAAGGTAGTTAGCATGTAAAAAACATATATATATATCAAATATATATACATTAAACAATAATGCTCCCAGGTGAGAACCTTGCGGTACGCCAGAGGCAGGGCTGGGCAAAATACATGCTTTGCTGTAATTGAAATACAAATTACAAAATACTTTTTCGCATGTATTTAAAATACGAAATACAAAATACTTTCAAGTCGTGTATTTAAAATACAAAATACAAAATACAGTATTTTAACGATTTTTTTCTTTCAAATACAAAATACAAATTACAAAATACATTTGGTTTTGGTAGAACCTTTGGTTGCAATAAATTGTCGTAAATGCCCTTATCTAAGGGTGCGTTTCCATAGAAGCAATGTTGAGCAGAGTGAAACAGAGACGTGCAAAAATTGACCAATCATATTGCTCAAAAGACACATCTCATCTCCGCTTCACTTGTAAAATTTGTGGTAAAGGACTCAGGTGTTAGGTAATATAATAATAATATATTATTATTATAACACGACATTTGTATAGCGCTATTTTGTGTTATTTCTAGTGACCGACCGAAGGTTCGGTTTCGGTTTCGTCAAGGTTCGGTAAAAAAATCTAGTTTCGGCATCAGTTTCGGTTTCGGCAGAAAATCTGCCGAACCTTCGGTTGCACCGAAACTCTGCATTTGTGAATTATCGCGTGCCGTTTGACTGACTTCGGGTGAGTTCGTGGCTCGTGTGTCATCCACCATCATCAACTGAGTTCGCTGGCCGGTCCGGCGTGCTTGTATTGTGAGTTTATGTGATCACAAACTTCAATTATTTTTATTTATTTCATTCTAATTTTAATTTTATTTAACAAGTGTAAATAAAAATTAAAATCCAGTCTCCTTCAACGGAAGCGATCTTCCAAACAGTCCCTCCTTTGATGTGCTTGGTGTAAGGCCCTCCGTTCATGGAGATACTTACAATCTACGTAATTGTGACGAAACCACAAGTACCCTGTTGATATACATACTACTTTTTAATGCTAGTCTCCGTACACGGCGCTATCCGAAATATACTATATAGTCACATGAGAACGGGTCGTTTCTATGACTCATTCTTGAGTTCAACAGCTCGGCTGTGGAACCCGGCCTCTATGTTTCCTCCCTCCTTCCTCTCCCCAAAAAGACCCTCCATACAGCATCTTCAAAGATGACATACGCCCTGAGGGAAATTATTTTCCTCAGGGTCTCTCATGTGGAGTTAATGTAAAAAAATGTTGTGATTGTAAAGGCAATTAAAATTATAATACTCAATTTATGAAGTCCTTACTTTATAGTGAATATAAGTGTAAAAAATAAGCCGAATTTCAGTAAACAATAGATTTTTAACATGTCTAAAAAAGTTTCGGTTTCGGTTTCGGCCGAAACTGAGACAGATATTGAATATTCGGTTACGTTTTCGGTAGAAAATCCTGTTTCTGACACTAGTTTATTTATTTTTATTTATTTATTTATTTGTTTGTTTACGCCTTGATGGCTTTTACATATAAAATAAATTGTACAGGAGCATTATAACAAGTATGCAGTATCATAAGTATATGGTACATAAAATGATAAACAGAGCTACAAAGATATAAGTAGGCTTAACATAAGTAGGTATTAATATTCGAGTAATTGTTTACAAAGGAGTTCAACAAGCGGATTCGTATTTGGGCTCACGCTACATTATATTCAATAATTATTGTCACAATATCACACAAATTGTGATTCCAAATATACTTGAAGCATACCGGTATTGCAGTGGTATAAAACATTTTTAACGATTAATATAAAAGTAGGTAATTTTCTTGTAATTAATTATTTTTATTTATTTATTTTTTTAATTATAATTTTTTTTTTGTTATCATAAATGTACGTATGTTTGTTATTATTATGAAAAAGAAAAAAAAGAAAAGGTACACAGTAATTACATATTATGTAAATAAGTAAGTAGGTACTATGAATGTAGTTATCATGAATGTAGTTACAGAGCAGTGGGTATTAAGTTTGTTACTGTTAACAATGTGAAACATTTAAGGATTTTTACATTAGTTTGTTATTATCAGGAAAAAAATAAAATAAAAGGTACACAGCAATTACATATATGTATAAAGAAGTAAGTAGATACTATGAAAGTAGTTACAGAGCAATGGGTATTAAATTTGTTACTTTTAACAATCTGGTACATTTAAGGATTTTTGCATCTGCATACATATACGCTTTTTGAAGGAAGCGATGTTTTTATAAAAAAATATATCGACAGAACAAGTTTCATTCCCCACACGATGCAATCTCTGAAGACAAGAGTTAAACATAAAATTAGTGCGAGAAGCAACTACGTTAAATGGAGCATGGAGTCTGGTGTTGTAATTGTTAGGTACTTGATAATTTATCATGTTCACAAGTTCAGGGCTATCCAAATATCCGTTGATAATTTTAAATAATAATAAAACATCACAGATTTTTCTTCGCTGTAGTTATTTCACTTCAAGTGCGCTCTACTGTAATTAACTTAAAATAGTTTAGTATTCAGTCAAATTATTCCTATAGTGCTTGATCTAATACTATGACACAAAAATGTACAATACAAAGCAATGACAAGCATTACATAATATGATAGAAAATGTAAAATAACAGTGCTATTATAGCACAGGACGTGTTGCCAACTCTAAATATTAACACACATAACATATAGCTTTGGATTCTAGCTTTTTTAGTCTACGTATTATCTATGTCAGTTTATTTTTCATTATCATTATTAAGATCGCTAAATGTATTTTGAAGCCATAAGTATTTGAAATACAAATTACAAAATACCTCAGCCCCAGGTAATTGAAATACCAATTACAAAATACATTTTTAGGAAGTAATTGAAATACAAATACAAAATACGTATTTGTATTTCAAATACGTATTTCAATTACAAGTATTTCAAATACTGCCCAGCCCTGGCCAGAGGGCACAGTAAAAAAGCTAGACTTAGTTCCCTCAACTGATACGCACTGTAGTCTTTTCTGCAGATATGAAGTTAGCCACCTAAGTAAGTCGCCGTGGATTCCTAATTGGTGTAATTTTTTAATGAGGATAGAGTGGTTAACTTTATCGAAAGCTTTCGAGTAATCTGTGTAGATAACATATACTTGGTGTCCATTATCCATATTGCTTGTTAAGTATTCAGTAAAGTTAACTAAGTTTGTTAGTACTGACCTTTTTTGTAAAAAACCATGTTGTTGATTTTGTATGCTGCGGACAATAGTTATATAAATTTGATCGTACACAATACGCTCAAAGAGTTTGCTAAATACTGTGAGTATTGAGATTGGGCGATAATTTGCAATGTTACTTTTTGAACCAGTAACCATGTGGAAGCCTAGCTTTATTCCATTTATTTTTATTCGACCATATGGTACGGGCAGTTTCTCGATTATTCAATCCATTACTTCAATATAAATGGTCAGTCATTCATATCGCATAATTTATGTATTTCAGTATATGTGTCAATCCTTCACTGAGGGATTCCTGTTTTGTAACATGCGGTGAAGACTCGACAGTCCGTGTCTGGCTTGCGGGAGATAATGTCTGCACCATCACTCTTCCAGCACAATCCGTGTGGAGTGTTGCATGCCTCGGTAATGGCGATATTGTAGCCGGTATGTGTTTCACATAATTATTGTTAATTAATTTACATTTTTTTTTATCTTTTACTGAATTTTCTACCATTTAAAAAAAATATCAATTATTGTCAAAATATTATTTTTTCATGTTTGAAATTAAAACTATTCCAATTTATAAATATCAATGTATATTTCAAATTAAAAATCTAAAGGATAATAATTAGTAGGATAATAATTAGTAGGATTAGGATAATAATAAAGGTATTTGTTTTTACAACAACTTCAGAAAAAATAATTATAGCACATTTAAAATAGGTACCTTGGAAATATTCCGAAATTCAAAGAGAAACTTGCTGAAAATCTTGTAAATTCACCAGCTGCTTATACAGCACACAAACTACCCTCTTCCACTGTATAAACAATGTGTAACTTTCTATTTTTTTTTTATAGCCGTTAAATATCAGTTTAATCTATTAATAAGATTTTTTTATATACATGGTTGTTTATTAATTGTGTAAAATTTAAATCATATTTATTATGTAGTAAGATCGAATGCATAAGCCATAAGATACAAGTTGCAATAAAATTTAGGAATAAAATGGCATCAAAATGATGTGCTAACAAAGTCGCCCCTCATGGGAAGCCAAGATGCAAAGTTGTTTTGCATCTTGGCTTGCCGAAAGTTAATACAAATAAAACACTTCATCATGTTATCAGCTGGATATGATTGGTGGTAGAACATTTTTAAAAAGTTAAATGATACCTTACTTCCAGACACCTTGTATTACTATGTTTCGAGCACAACTGCTACGTTAATCCTGCCTAAATTATCTTTTAAACGTTAGTGCTGAAATCTCGTGAGAATATTAATTAGTGTTGCTCTTGCCACCATTGACACCACCATAACAGTAATGGCATTTTGATATCACTGTTTCTAGGCTCAAGCGATGGATTGGTGAGGGTGTTCAGTGCAGACCCCACTCGCTACGCAGATGGTGAATCTTTGGTCACTTTTGACCAAGAAGTTATCAAACGACAGGAAGCATCTATGCAGGAAATTGGAGGTGTAAAAGTCACAGAGTGAGCATTTTTTCCTTTTATTGTTTTTTTTTTCAAGTTTTGATTTCAACATTTATCTTACCGTGTAATTATTTTCCCATTTGTCAAGAGGCAAAAACCATTTGCAATAAAATGCACATCAAACTGAAATGAAACTTATTGAATTTGAGATATAAATGTATTGCAGCCTGCCTGGTCCGGAGGTGCTATTTGAACCCGGCAAAGCTGACGGCCAGACAAAACTGGTGCGGAAGGGTACCAGTGTGAAGTGTTATTCGTGGAGCGCCGCCACCCAAACTTGGAGTGAGGTGGGAGACGTAATGGGGGCCGCTGGGGCCACAGAAGGGAAGACTATGTATGAAGGAAAAGTAAGAAAACAAAATGTTTTCTAAAATATCATCTTGTGGTACCTACCTCGTTTGTAGAAGGTTTACTTATACATTGTATTTGTTTTCAGGAATATGATTTTGTATTTAGCGTAGATGTTGAAGATGGTAAGCCACCTATAAAATTACCCTACAATATGGGAGAGGACCCTTGGGCATCGTCACAAGCATTTATCCATAAGTATGTTAATTGTTTTACGGTTGAAGTTTTTATTTTCTTATAATCCTTAACTCGTAGAATGCGGTTCGTGCACCGGTGTGTTTGAGATTTTACACGCGATTTTGACCCTTATGTATAAAGAAAGTGTATGAAGAACACGGTCAGAATCGCTTGCTCTATTATCGCCCTTTACCATAGAGAAAACCGCAATGCGCCTGGTCACTCCAAATAATTTATATTAATAATTTACCGGAGCGCGGGAATGTGCGCAGTTCTTGCGCATGCGCGGGAAAAATTCCTTCATCTACAATTTTGACCCTTCTATGTACAAAATTTGTGAAGTACAGTGTCAAGAATCGCTGGACACAAAATGTCATTGGGTGTCATGGCTGCCGCTTTTTGCGAACGCTAATTGGTGGTGCTTTTTGCTGGCCTACCCCGGCAAACAACAGGTTAGGAATAATTTATTTTTATTTGTAGCCTGTAGGTATATTTTGTTGCCAAATCATAATTATTATGTATCTCGTTTGAATTTATGTTGTAAAATTATTTAATTGCATAGGCGTTCAAATTGATAGACCAGCCAAACATCGAAAGGGAAACAATACAATAATTTATTGGATAGCCGACACCTCTGCCATAGGTCACCCCAAGTGGTTCGCTACGTTTCGCAGAAAATTCCCACAATGGACTGCGCTGCAAACCTTTGCCTTATTTTAGTGACCTTTACTTTTCTGTTCAGGGTCTGGTTATTTCAACGTGCACTTTTCGGCGGTCAATGTACGATTTGTCATAGATTATTCAAAGCATTCTCAAATCCTTCAGGTGACAAATATATGGTCACGTAGTCAGCCTCTAGCTCGTCGAAATGGTACCCAGATTTTGTGTTAGGCCAAGTCTATCAATTTGGATATGTGTGTTTAATTGAAAACCTTGTTTTTTATTTAATAATTTATATTTTCAGAAATAATTTACCTCAAGTGTATCTGGAACAAGTAGCTAATTTCATATTAAAAAATTCGGGACAAGACGCCAGCACCTTGAACCCCCCAACCAGGTGAGCAATTGAATATTATATTATCATTGGTGTTAGAATAAGGAACGCTAGTGAAAAATATTATGGCTAAAAAAATATTCCTATATTCAACAAACGCTGATTCAGAATAGATAAGTTTTATTGTATATTATTATAAGAAGAATTAAATCGTCATTTAAAAACAAATAAAACATCATCACATTAAAACACTGTGTGTAGTTGGTACGACTGAATCTGCTGATTCTCATTTCATGGGTTTCTGAACAAGTCTACGTGAATGGTATATCTGTTTTCTGTAATGTCCACATTTGAATCAATGAAACTAAAGTTTTGTTTGTATTTAAAAGATTTAATTGTTGTTATTTGATAGTGTTCACGGAATTGAAACATTTTTTAGGCGCCTATAATAATTTATATTTTAGAAAATTTATGATAGTGATAGACATTATGGTCGATGGTGACAGGTGTATTATTTATTAGTGTCAAAATTAAAACATAATAATATTTACTTGGTAATCTGCTTATATAATATTATGAATATATGATATTATCATCGTTGATACGATCATCATTTTGTACCACATTCTAGAAAAATTTAGGAAAAAAAACTGGAAAAATTCTAGAAACTATCATGTAATTTATAAATAAAACTAACTGACCCGGAAAACGTTGTTCTGCCATATAAATTATTTCTAGCAAATATTTTGGTTGTCAAATAAAAAACAACTAATGTATTGTAAGTGTGTGGGGATGGGATCTATGACAAAAAGGGGAATGGAGCGCTGTAAACGATGACCGCCGATAAAAACAAAAGACACCAACCATTCATTTTCTCAATACAATGTATTTCATTAAAGTTACGGACATAATGATGTGACGCTTCCCGTGAATGTTTGGATGATAGTTTGATAAGGTGGACGTAGTGCCATCTGTCATTCAACAACATAAATAGTTTCGTTCTGTTTGAAATATGAACGATGCTTAAATTTGTTCATACAAAAATATTAAAATCGCGATTAAAAAATGGGAGGGTCGCAATTAAAAAATGATAGGGTGGGGGTAGGTGGGTGAAAATTTAGGGTTATAAGTATTTTTAGATGCCACATAAAAAAAAATACAAAAAACCTTTTGTCAAAAAAATAGAAAAAAAATTCTGAATAGGGACACCCTAATCACCTCGCGGTATGAAATATACTTTACAACTTATTCTCGTACCTACCAAATATACACAAAAATTCATAAAAATCGGTCTAGCCGTTTCGGAGGAGTGCAACCACAAACACCGTGACACGAGATTTTTATATATAATAGATATGCAGTTGGCTCACCGAAATGCAATCAACTTTAATTACCATAAAGGTTAAATTTGTATAAAACATTTATTAGACCACGTTAAAACTATTGTACTTTCAACAAAATGATCCCCAGAACAAAATGCAGTTGACATAAGTGATATAGGAGCATTTTTCCAATGGTTAGTTTGATGGTGTCACCAGGGGCGGCCCTAGAGCGGTGCGACCGCACAGGGCGCCGTCAAAAGGGGGGCGCCGAAAACACCCGACCACTGATCGATCGTGCGCTTAAATCGTGTGGTCGGTGCGGGAGCAAGGAGATGGGTGTATTTGGTTTACCTCGGTTTACCTACTTACTGAATTGTGTACCTACTTACTGATCATAAAGCCGATATAAATATTATAAAGCGGATACACATATGCGGGATTTGCCGAGTGCTGATTAATCGGCAAGTGCCAAGTGCTCGGCTTGTATTCGCCTAATAGTGAGCATGACTTTACACACTTGTGGGCCTTGTCCGAATGCCTAGTTTTTTATGGGAACCGACAACATGCCGAGCGAGGCGAGCACTGAAAATCTATGCTCAGCGATTTACGAGCATCCATCCCCACTACTCGCGATTCGGCAAATAATCGGCTCGACACTCGGCGAGTCCCGCATATATGGATGCGGCTTTAGCGAAAACGTTACAGATTAAACTTCAAACAAATATTGTTTTTGTTGCAGACACAGTACAAGTAAGTACCTATTTACTGATTTATTAAATTTCGCACGAAAGTACGAGTATGTAGGATAGTTTCAAGGCCTTACTAGCTTTTTGAAGTTGGGAAATTATGATTCGTTTTAAGATTTTCACGGTCAAAAGCATTTTCGTTATTTGTTTTTGGGGTGTAATACCGTGTTGCGCTACCTCCTTCTCTAGCCAATGTTTCGGACATCGTTGCGGTGTCCATCATCAGGGCAGATCCGGTAGATGTGTATCTACCGGACACATTTACCGGATCTGATGATGGACACTGCAACGATGTCCGAAACGTTGGCTAAAGAAGGAGGTAGCGCAACACGGCATAACACCCCAAAAACAAATAACGAAAATTGGGAAATTATGTTTGAGATTCGCAGAGTACAAAATAACGTTACATTCCGATTTCTAATGGAGCAATTTGAATTCATAGTTACAATGGTAGCCTGGTGCGATATACTTTTTCAAGTAAACATTGTAAGTAAAGCTATGCAGTCTGAAACTATGGACTGAGCAAACGCATCGCGATTGCTGAAAAACTGCTCGAATTTTGTGAAGTAGTACCGGACTTATTTGTCTGCTCAAATAACAGCTAAGGAAATAGCTTCGCAGGCTGGGATAGATTCTACGTTTAAGCCAGTCAGATCCCGAAGAAAGAAGCGACTATTTGAATACAAAGCTGCAGATGAGACACCAACAAATCCCGAAGAACTGTTTAAAATTAACGTATTTTACCCTATGATAGATATAATTAAAAATACATTGGTCACTCGGTTTGGACAATTATCTAAATTCAATGATACATGGTCTTTTTTGTATAACTTCAAAATAATTCCTGATAAATTTTCATTAGAAAAAGCCTGTTCAGATTTGCAAATCATTTTAACCGATGGAGAAAAATGTGATGTCTCTAGTCGCGAATTGGTTGGAGAACTTTTGAGCCTAAACCCATTACTAAAAAATCTTAACTCAGCAGAGCCACTACAAGTTCTTCAACTTATAAAAAAAATGATTGGCAGGATATATTCCCGAATGTGTAGACAGCGTTTCGGATTTTGGTGACCATCCCTGTAACTGTCGCCAAAGGAGAACGAAGCTTTAGTAAATTAAAACGTACCTACTTACGTTCGGCTATGTTTCTAGAAAGATTATCAAATCTTGCAATTTTATCAATTGAGAATGATATTGCCCAAGGGTTAAATTATTCTGATATTTTTTTCTGTTATTATTTCTCATCCGTCCTAGTTACTTCAATTAAAGTTGCATAGAAAGTGCTCTATTTTTTGTTAGGAGGGGAGGGGCGCCATTAAGAGATTTCGCACCACCTAATAATTCAGCTAGGGCCGCCCCTGGTTGTCACTTTGAACACTGGTAAGGGAACGTACCCATACTACGTGACACGTTTAGGGGGGGGTCTTCAAAATGTCACGCTTGGTACAAATGAGCGGCGGGTTGCTTAGGTTTTTGGTCACCGGGTGGGGGGGGGGGGGGGTTAAAAATTGCAAAAAGTTGGTCACGTAGTACGGGTACGTTCCCTAAATTGTTTATCACGTTCGGTCATGGATGTATTCTTGCACGTAATACGTGACGGGATGTTTACATTTTACCTACTATTCTTCAATATTAAAAGCGGTTAATCTTAAGAATAAAAAACGTCCCGACTCACATACAAAATACATGTTATGTCAAAATTATGTTAAAGAAAAACTGACTTTTTGAGGTTGGTGACGTCACACAGACAACAGATTTGGTGCGATTTTTGAGACCCGAAAAATTAAAACTTTGAATATTATTTTAACTATTAAATATGTATTGACATTTAAGTTAGAAGGTCATTATTGATTTTTTTTAATTTCAAAAAGGGACTGGAGTTCCTTATTGCATTTGCCAAGACTTAGTAATGAATACTGATCTTTTATTCCAGTGACTTTATGGATCCCTTCACTGGAGGTTCTCGCTACGTCCCGGGAACCGGAGTGGCGGGCCCCGGAGTGGCGGGGAAGAATGCCGATCCTTTCACTGGAGCTTCCAGCTACTCCACTTCTTCCGGAAAAGGACAGACTACTGCCCCTACTCTGTTTCCGCAAAAGACTTATTTAAGGTATGTTACATTATTATTCTCATCATAGTTTTTTTTTGTTATTGTGACAACACAATGTAATCAAAGAGCTGCTTCAATTACTTTGATAATAAAACAACAAAAACTTTACACTACCCAAAATAATAAAACGGTCTTCCTTCCAGGTTTGACCAAGGCAATGCTTCTTTAATTTTTGATAAATTAAAGGAATTTAATGTGAAATCCGGGTCTGCCGCCCTCACCAATGCTGACTTAGAAGAAGTTGTGAAATTAGCTGATATTGTAAGTACTTTTGCCAGTTTTTTTTTAGATATTGATATAAGCTTTTCTGTTCTGTCTTTCAACTTTCTTTTCATTCTAGAAATCGGATTACAATGCTGGTGCTGTTAATAAATTGAAGCAAATTTTAGAATGGCCACAAGGTAATTTTTTTAGAGTTTTTGTTCTTATAATGTATGATTATCATTGTACCTAAATATATTAAATTTTCAAATATCTATAATGGTACATGTTTTTCCAGAGTTCCTGTTCCCTGTACTAGATGTTACAAGATTGGCAATAAGAAATGCCAATACCAACGCTGACTTGTTCAGCAAGGAAGCTTTTGGGCACCACCTTCTGACATTACTCATTGACAATCTATTGCCTGGTCAGTAAATTTGATAACTCATGACTTGATGGTCAGGTGACATCTGTTAACATAACAGAATCAACATTTACATAATATTGTTATTTTTTTAGGTCGCCTAGCTGCCAATCAGCTGCTATCGCTCAGAGCTCTTACAAATGCATTTGCCCATCTCGAAGGAGAAATGATTGTGTTGGAAAAGCACGAAGAAGTCTTACATGCTTTAATATGTATTTCAGAACTCAACAAAAATATGCAAGTATGTATCTTTCGGGGCCATGCCATGGTTTTTTCTGATTTTACGAAACAATTTACTTGATGATCCAATGTCAAACTAATTCCCTTTTATTTGCAATAATATTTTGCAGATTGCGGCTTCTACTCTCCTTCTTAATTTGTGCGTAGCTCTTGGTCAGCTAGAGGACACAACACAGATATGCAATTGTGTCATCAGAATGATGTCCAAATTTTCTGACAGTGAAGCATACTTTAGGTAATGTACATGCTAATCTTATCTAATCTAATTAAAAACCTCGAGGTTCTTGTACAATTTTCATACATGTGATAATTATTTTAGGTGTTCACTACTTCGTAAACCTTGTTATGTGCCACCATACAGCCATGTACCTCCCCCCCTTTTAGCCACCTACGACCCTGTTGCAGAGCGCCTCTCCTGTTCTGCCGACCTAACTGAGCTGGCTTTTGTGCAGAATGTGGGTGCTTCCGCCCGAGGCACGCGACAACCTAAATAACGAATATTTGGCAATGTTGAAATTATGTTGTTGAAAATTAATACCTATTTAATGTTTGTTATAGGGGACTCGTTGGCCTGGGAACACTAGTGACAGAATCCCCCTCCAAGATCCGTGTGACGAGTACAATTGTATCTGATTCATCGTTTATGCTCCAACTGAAGAAAAATGCCTTGCTTGAAACTAATGCCGATGCCAACAGGCAAAAGGTGATGACGTGTGCTCAACAAATTCTCCAAATATTATAATTTAATATATATATATACTTTTTATATACTTCACTATCTCAATACTAAGTTATTATAATATGTACTAACATTTAATAGTAAACTATTAAATGAATGTTCGCAAAATGAGATTTTTTATTTTTCAATAATATGTATTCATAATTTTGACCACAACATCCTGCCTGTCTTTGTGCCAGTAATATCAGAATCTGCTCACATTTTTTTTAATATATTTATTTAACAGGTGAATATATAATGTGGTGGAAACACATCTTTGCACATAAAAATAAATAAATTTCGTCCATACAGGTCAACACAAATCTTTGTGTAAGTTGAACTAAACTCATGAACGATTGAGAAACCTATTTAGCAGAAAGCTGAGCCTCAGCATGGTAAAGTACCCAATGAGGCCCACATTATCAAATAATGTTTTAAAATATGCAAATATATTGTATCAAATAATTATTAAAAAAAACTACTAGCACAAGATGAGTTGTGAATTTCACTTACAAGAGCCATAATTTTGTGCCATCCTCTGTTAACCCGTAGGGGACGGCAAGAAATTTCACTAATAAAAAGATTTTTTTTTGTTAGAGCCGACACGCAGACAATACCATACTTGATGAAGTGATATTTTAATTTTTATCATTAACTAATCTGGTAGAGGTAACATCTGAAAACACAATGAATAAAAAGGCTGCGTATACATGCATATAATAAAATGTGAATTATGGGAAAGGAATGAAGCAACAGCAAACAGTGCAAGACGCCACTTGCGTTTACTTCGTTCCTTTCCCATAATTCATGGTTCATTTCGCATTTTGTTATATTAATGTATACGCAGCTCAAGGTCGACACTGCAATTGCAGTGCTTCGAACCGTGAGTAGGCAAGAGTTAAGCTGGGACCCCACCTCATCCATTTCATAGATATAACTGTTTGAAATTGTTGTACACTCACACTTTCTCTATTCTATGGTCAATTCTATATAGAATAGAATGAAAGTTGAAGTTGATTGAACATTGGTTCTATTTGTATCGGGCGTTCTATGGGGGCATACATTAATTATGCGAGCTCAAAAAGGGGGGGTCCAGCAAAACCTCAAGTTACTTGAAAAGAATATATGAAGTGGCCCAAATTTATCTCGCCAAGGGGGGGTCTAGATTGGAAGAAAAACTGCTCGCGTAATTAATGTATGCCCTCTATGTCATAGAAAGCTTGTTCTCACTGATCAGTCAGTCCGTAGAAGATTAACAAGACAAAAGAGTGCATATTATGGACATGTTAGGCATTCAGAGCTTTACCTCTCTTGACTACTGTGTTGATGCACATACAACTCGCAATTCATGATTTAGGTGTATAAAATTCCTATAAGAGGCCTTTTGCCATGGTGAAAAGAAAGCTAAACACAACATCATGTAGAAGAACACTGCTGTGAATTGTAACTTATATATATATATATATAGGAATATACGTCTACTGTCGGATGACCAGTAATATCAAGGTGGTAAATAATTTTGTAGGCAATTACTTCCAAAGCGTGTCAATTGGATTGTTGCAGGATTTAAATAAAGTAATATATTTTCAACAATAATCATATTAATTTATTAACATAATGCATACATTCAATGATAAATCTGTGACCTACGTGTTCCTGGTTTAAGTTTACTCAATAATATTATTGACTGAAAACATAAAGTAAATTAAATACAGTGAACAACCAGTCAAAGAGTTTTAGGCTAACAACTAAAGGGGATAGAATATATATTTTGGGAATGTAATTTATACAGAGTATATTCATAACTTTTATTTACATTATAAATCTAAGCAAAGCAAAGGAATATGTTGCAAATGAAACTATTGTTAACAGTTTTGAAATTATTATTTGATACAATTTAAAGATGTGAACAAAATGTATACATATCATTAAAATGCTGTAAATTTAAGTGAATATTTTCCACGCACTGTTCATAATTGATACGAGCGTATCCCAATGGAAAAAGATGTTTGTTTCAATTAATAGTAACATAAAAGCAGTACTAAAATATTGTTCATAAGTCATACTATTATATACAACAAGAATAACTTAAATAACCTATTAAAAACAAAATATTTTACACATAAAAAACTATGGAAACAGACACAAAAAGTGTTTGAAAATTCCATTATTTCTAAAACATTTATTTTTTATTAAAATACTGAAGGAATTGGTATTATGTTCCGATTGAAATCAGATTCTTTTATACAGAACCCACGAAGAGTTCGTAAGGACCGAAATCTTCTAAGCAAAGATATTTATTTGCAGTTTGAATATACAACTTAAATTTTATTTCCCATCTTAACTTTGGAAGTCATGTAGACTCCCACAATCAACCCAAACAATCCAATGGCAGAGCCGAAGATTTCCACAATAAGGATTTTGACAAACAGAGCAGGATTAGCAGCGTCGGAGAGAGCAGCTCCGGATCCCACAATGCCAACAGCCATTCCGCAGAACAGATTCACAAGGCCGACTGCCAAGCCAGAGCCGAACATCAAGTAGCCAGCCATCCAGTTGGAAGCCCTCACTGTGTCAGACATATCCGTGGGGGTGAACTCTTCTAGTAATCCAGACAGCACAATGGCTGTGATGAGACCGTAAATAGCGACAGCTTCGCAGAAGATGACTGAAATCAAGTTTTTGGTCTTGATGCGGGGCGCTTTCACACCTCCTCCGATGATGCTGACACCTACTGTGTGGATTCCTGCTGCTGCCCCCACGACGGAGAGGGCCACCGAAAGCGCAATACCCAAGGAGGCCCATAAGTATGGGGAAGTCTCTTCCAAGAACCACCCAACGCTAACCCTCTCTCCTTGGCCGGTCAAAAGATGATACAAGACCAGAATCGATATAATTATCGAACTAGATGTAATTAAGGTGTATCCCAAGCAGTAGCGGAGCCCCATTTTTGATAAATAATGTTCTTTCTCACCAAGTTTTACTTGCTCGATGACACTAAACGTCAATAAGGACAGGCGAAAACCTTTAGGATCACAAGACCACCAGTTTGACCAACTAAAAAAATGTAAACTGCTGTAAACTAACCACGATTTTAAAAGTCACGCGAAAATAGCCCGAAACAAAGTTTATAAAAAGAACAAAAATCTTTCCAGAGGTATACGGATTCTAGGGGGAGAAAATAATATAAAAGATGAATGTTATTTATTTCAGCAGAACAGAAGACTTATAGGTTTCTGAAAATAATTATAATAATTATTAAACATTTTTATGATGAAACCATTATTTTAAATTAAATAATTACCATGTTTGCATTTTTTATCTTCTGGATAGGTTGATTTGTTTTCAATCTCGCTGTTCGATACGTGGCCATTGATAAAATTTAAAAAAATATATGTAGTTTCAAAACAAAACATCAACGCTCTTCCGGCGAAAGGTTTACAAAAGAAAGTTTTAAAGTTAAGTTTTAAAAAAAAATAATTAAGTTTTTATAATGGATAACCACAAAGTAATAGCTACATTCAAAAATATAAATATTCAAAAATATAAAGTTTTTAAAGTTCTTATTGCTGCTCCACACTATTCGCGAAGTTGAACGAGGTTAGCCGAATACGATAGTGAGGAAGGGCACTTCGTCTATTTTCGTCCAACCTTGGCTCGTCTCGGGCGACCTCCAGTTTTTGTCGGTTTTTGTGCCCGAGTCAAAGGACTCGAGGTTGCACGAAGTGCCTACACGAAGTGCCTCTCTACACTACTCGGTTAACTTCAGTTCGCTTTAGAAGTGGGTTGATTCACTCATTTTACGGAATCAATTCCGGACCCATATTCGACTGAGTGGACTCGATTCACTGGACTCGCTCCTTTGATTCCGGCGATTCCACCGGACTCACCGAATCAAACTCATTGTGGCGCTCCGCCGGAGTCGTTGAATCGGCCGGAATCAAACTCAGTTTGGCTCTTGCTGATTCAATGCCAGAGTTGATTCCGCCGGACTCGCCGAACCAAACTCATTGTGGCGCTCCGCCGGAGTCGTTGAATCGGCCGGAACGAAACTCAATTTGACTCCTGCTGATTCAATGCCGAGAGTTGATTCAGCTGAACTCGCCGTACTCGGTGGAATCGTGGAACGTTACGGAGTTAAGGAATCATGTGTTTAAGTAGCCGGGCGTGTGTACATTAACATGCTATTGTTTATTGCGAGCGAGAAGTCTTATCTTTATATAGCTAATAATAATGTATTTGACATGAGTGATATCTTTGTCGGCTTTATGAGAACCGTGTAAGATATTTACGATAAATTTGAAACTTACGAACAGTGGAGTCCTTGTATAGCAGTGAGCCATGGAACCGGCAGAGGAAGGATGAAAGTAAACTGAATGCTGTTGAAATGAGATCCCTGAGGCGTATATGTGGTGAAACTATGTATGATCGTGAGAGAAATGTGGAGATCCGCAAATAATGTAAGGCTGATTTAAGCATAATGAGTAAGATTAAGAAGGGGACCCTCAGATGGTTTGGGCAAGTAGAGCGAATGAACGAAGAAAGTAGTGTAAGGAGAATATATGGCAAAATGTGAATGGTGGAAGATGTTGGGGACGCCCGGGGAAGACATGGCAAGATCAAGTGAATCAGATACTTGAGTCGGGCCATGTCAAAAGTCAGAATAAAAGAAGAGTATGTTTGAGACGATGTATGAATGTGAGTGAGGCAAGGAGTGTGTGCCAAGATCGAGTTGTTTGGCGGTCATTCCTCTCAGGAATGAGAAGAACCCCTGCGGAGAAACGGCGTGATGGTTAGTTAGATATTTTACGTTTTTCATAAAACTAGTAATTCACCAGAGTATCACCGGCGCGAACTTGCGGGAAGGCAAATTTGCTCCGTGATGACCGACAAAAGGTAAAAAGCAGTGCTCCTTGCTTTCTTTTGACTAAGATATAATGCTATTTCTTTTCGAAAAATGTTTTCACGCTGTCATCGCGCCCCGCTAGAGCAATACAACGCCGCCCCGCTTGCGCCACACACCTCATCCCGTGAATGAGTCCTGTATTCTCACTCTGTCACTCGTTCCCGAGTGATAGAGTGACAAATCCCCGCCCGGCCTGCGCCGCGCACCTCCTCCCGTAAATGATTCCTGCCGCCCGGCCCGCGTCGCACACTTCCTTCCGCGTCAACCTCGCCCGAGTGCGAGCGACTCCGGAACTGATTCATAACATTTTGCGGACTCGGAACGAATCAAACGCATTCGGACTCGGAATCTTTGGATTCGTTCCGGCCGGAACGACACACTTCTAGTTCGCTGGTGACGGCACGGCTCGCACGTC
Organism: Limnephilus marmoratus; assembly: GCA_917880885.1. Classification (NCBI taxonomy): domain Eukaryota; kingdom Metazoa; phylum Arthropoda; class Insecta; order Trichoptera; family Limnephilidae; genus Limnephilus; species Limnephilus marmoratus. The sequence goes on from OU862908.1 coordinate 32,014,518, forward strand.
ATGGACGCTCAAGTAGCAGCTGCCGTTGCAATGTGCACGCTCGCTTATTATGTACATATTTATCAAACGAAGAAATATAAAAATAAAAGAAGGAACTACTAACACAACATTTGGGCAAAAAGCTTCTTATATTATGGCATTAAACTCTACAATAAAATACCACTCTCACTCAAAAACCTCAACATTATAAAATTTAATTTTCAAATAAAAAGCTGGATACTAAATATAGGGAGATCAGAAATAGAAAATATACTGATATCAAATAGACTAAAACCAAATCCACTGAACTGAATAATAAAGAAAACGCTGTCTTATTTTATTTATAATTATTTAAAAGAATATATGCTATATGATATATGTTATGTCTATTTCATATTAATTTCTTATAATTAAATTATAATATGTAAGTGAAATCCTCAGCACGGGAGATCCGAGTGGGTATATCATTATCTCTACTTGTTACTAAGAAATGAAGACAATAAACCATTATTATTATTATTATTTATTGACGCATCTTTTTTTCTACGGTAGCTCCTGTACATAGCAAAAAGCGAATCCTTCTTTTTCTTTAATTCGTCTACGGGTAATTCTAACATGCCCTGGTCGCAGGAGCAACAGAATTTGCTCCTGCGACCACTGTACTCCACTCATAATCATGCCGTGAGATAATACTAAAAAAATAATTGCTAGCGCGCACGTGCATTCACGACGACGTATTGAAGCGAACTCATAAATATACCAATCCCGCCGGCACCACCGCGCGAATGAGCTTCTCGCGAAGTTGAACGAGAGTGTAGCCACGTACTTCGAACTTCGGTCAACTTTCCCGAATATTTCGTCGAGGAACTTCGCGAGCAGTGTAGAGGTAGAGTTACAGTATGTTCATGTCGAAGTCTGCGTGTGGAAGGTCCTATGAGGACCACCCACGCGCACACTTCGGAGCGACCGAGTCCCGCGCCACTTGCCGCCGCGCAGAAAAGTATCATAGTGAACTGCGCAGTAAACCTATCGGTCTTTACTTTTCTGCGCGGCGCGGCGGCCTGAAGTGGCGCAGGACTCGGTCGCTCCGAAGTGGCCGTGTGGGGAGTATTAATGATTGTAGTTAGTCGTTCATAGAATAAAATTAAATGATAGATACGTTCCATGGAGGCAGAAAAATATAATTGAAATTGGGGGGTAATGGGATAGGGCGGGACGTAATTCGGGTTCTAACATCTGCGAGATATATTGGGATGGGGTGGGGCGAAATGGGATACCATCATGGACTGGTTGATGCTGACATCGGCTCTACTGCGTTCCTGTATATGGCCTGACTCACCGCGATGCCTGTTATTACTTGCTAATTTTTTTCATGGTCGGGTGTCATCCCTATTCGGGGTCGGATATCAACCGGGGTGGGCCGTCCCCCCCCCTCTACGTGTGGGTGGTACTTATAACTGTTGTATATATATTTATACTAGCTTTTGCCCCCGGCTTCGCTCGCATAGTATTTGGGGGGTTCACACAGCGCCTCCCCCCTACCGACCCCGCCCCCTCCCCCTCCTCTCCCCCCTCACTACCATTTTTCAAACAGCACGCGTGCCACTTATTGCAATTTTTTAAAACAAATTTCATAATGCCAGAGCTCTAAGCTATATGTTATTCTGATGTATGATGTATTGTAAAGTTTCATTAAAATCCATTCAGTAGTTTTTGCGTGAAAGAGTAACAAACATACATACATCCTTACAAACCTTCGCCTTTATAATATAGGATAGTAGGATATAAATCCATAGATGTAAATCTATGGTGTTAACCTTAGTTTATGGGCCATGCGATGGACGGGATTGGTTATATTTGTGGGCCGTGCGTTTTTTCTTCTCTGGTTATGTGAGAATGTGAATTTCAATTTTCAATTACGTCAAGTCCAAGTGTCAAATTTTGACTTACAGTACAAGTATTATTTTGTGTGAATTATTTCGTGCAACTTTTTATCTAAATAATTATGTTTGTACGGTTGAAATAAAAAAAAATATGGCAAGCACAAGTTTTGGAAACAGTACTCGAAGCCTTCTTTCCGATGGAGAATTAAAAATGGAACTTTCCTCTGCCGTTGATGGAGCCTTTTCAGAAGACGATCCAATAACATCATACAAAGAAGCATCGTCATTTAATAAGAAGGCCGACAATTTGTTAAGTGAATTAGAATCCAAGTTACTGGAAAGACTTAACGTTTGTAGAAAAAAGCTTAAGAGAGTTCGATATTTAATAAACATCTGCGAAAGAAATCCACCTGATTCTTTCAAAAATGTATTCTTCACTTATTATAAATGTGGAATTCCGTTTTTTAAAGACCGTAATTTATTTCCTGCTCCACCGAATGCAGATGTCCAAAATATGAAATTAGCAGGAATAGCAAATTACTTTCAGGATACCACACGGATTGTTTGGACATCAAATGAAAAAAAAGTTTTGTTAACTGAAATTACAAAACAAGCAAGACATAAAAGCCTAAATGAATGTTCATTTAAAATTAAAAAAATACAAAAAGAAATACAAAATATTGAATCTAAAGAAGCTGAAAATTCAAGCATTCTAACTATTCTCCGTGAAAATCTGAGGGAAGCTTCTGAGGAAATGAATAAAATTAAACATTATCCTCTGGTGGAGCTAGTGAAACCCCTGGATTGTAATGAGGAGTTTGATTGGACTTATATGGAGAGCGGTATTGGGATCAGGGAAGCCATCCGTCACAAGGCCTGTGAGTGCCGCAGTATGTGGAGGCTATTTCTGCACCCGCAGATCAACAAGGCGGCATGGAAGCACCGGGAAGAGCGCCAGCTGACAGCGCTCGTGAAGCAGCACCAGAACCAGGATTGGGACTCGGTGGCCCGCTGCCTTGGCACCAGGCGCTCCCCGTACCAGTGTTTCCTCTTCTACCGCTTGCGCCTCGCACGCCATTCCTGCCGTGGTTCTTGGACTCCGGATGAGGACCGGTATCTGAAGAGCGTTGTGGATAGTTGCCGCATCGGTAACTTCATTCCTTGGGCCAAGGTGGCTTATCATATAGAAAACCGCACTAAAGATCAGATTTACAATCGCTGGGTGCACCAACTGTGTGTTAATCGCCGTGGACGTTTTTCTGAAGAAGAAGATAATGTAATGATGGCAGCTGTTCGTGAGCGCGGGCTCTGTTTCAATCGAATTGCGGGTTTGCTTCCGGGCCGCTCCACTGTTCAGGTGAAAGTTCGCTATCGAACGCTAGAAAGCTACCGAAATCAATCAAATGTTCAATGGACTTTTGCCGAAGATCGTCTTCTCCTGAACCTGGTTACTCAATCGCGCTATTCTTCTGACACTATTGACTATAATGCTTTATCACAACAGTTCTTGTGTAAAAGCGCTCAATCGGTTCGTAGTCGGTTTCGAACACTCGAGGCCTGGCTATTAAACAATCCTTATCGGGGCCTCTCCAGAGCTCCACGTAGAAAAGTATCTGTTCGACAAAACCTGAATTTAGATATCAGTTTAGCCGAAGCCCTTCAGCAATTACAAACAAATAAAAAAACTGTAAGAAAACAAACAACAAAGAAACCAATACCCTCCTTAAGTCCGCGTGTCCTCTACTCGCAATTTGTTGATTATTTCAAAAATTCTGAGGCCAACTGCATTGCACCTCCTGAAGATAGTGTCCCATTGTCAGAAGTCAAAATACCAGAATTAAGAACAGTTTTACTTCTTTTAGGGGCTAAATTAGATAAAAATCTTGTGAATTCTGATTCGTTCATTTTGAATTATCCAGAATTGAAGAAATTAGCAGATAGTCTTCTCAATAGTGAAAATAATACTGTTAATATTTCTTCTCAATTCAAGGGCATTAAAACCTATTCTAGAAAAAAAGTAGTCAATCCTCCCAGTGCTTGTAATACTCCTCTCCAAACCCACACACCCAGCATCTGGGAGGAAAGTGCGGGCTCCAGCCGCAGCCAGCTACAGAACTCTACCGGTAAACAGTTTAGTCATGTGCTGCCTGCGAGTCTAAGTAATGTGTCAGCATTCAGAACAATAATGCTTCAAAAGTATTCACTTGGCGATTTATTTCAGGAAGAATTTACAGATTATCAGTTGAGAAGCAAAGAAGAACCAAATTTCGACATTTGGAGGAGTCGATTTGAAATCATATTTACGTGGCCTGCAAACCTTTCTAATATTCCTCCACTCATCAAAACAAATATATTTGAGAAAAATAATGATGCCAAAATTTCATGTAAAGATAATAACTTTGATAAAAATGCAGATCAAAAAATGACTAGTCGAAGTATTTTTAATCCTGGCAACATTTCACAAATAAGCAAAGCGGGGAAAAATATTAATCGTAGAAAGGATACAAAAAAGGGTTCTGCAGCAGCTGAATCCACGGAAGATTTGAATACAAGTGATGATAGTGAAAAATTGGTAAAAGTTTCAGCTAAAAGAAAACGCGTCTGTGATTCAGGCACTAAAATTGGAAATAAAAAACCAAACAACAATATTGTTGATAAAGTTGTACCTCGTCAAAAAAATGAAAATTTTATCAGTACTAGTCAAATTAGCCCTCTAAAAGCTGAAGCTAGAGTTTCCTGTGTTGACAAAATCAGAAAGAAAAAAGAAATTTATTTGGAAAGTGGACATCAAATAAATCCCCTGAAAACTGAAAGGAAAACGAAATCTATAGAAAAAAAGAAAACAACATCCAAACTGCAACCACATGGTAGTGTGGGTGACCTATTAACTAAAGTAGACCCTTCAATAGCTGATGGAAAAAAACATTTGTCAGAGAAGTGTTAGAACATCTACAAGAATCAAAACGGATAGTGAAAATGACCCAACGAATGAATTGCATCACCTCCAGGTAACAGGAGAAATTATGAAAAACAAACTAAAAGCTCTGTTAATAAGGATCATTCTACGGTTGAGTACTGAAACAATAAATTCCACAATCAGCAAAGATAAACCAATCAAATTACATATCCCAAATATGTAATTTGATTGGTTTATCTATGCATTGGTTTAGCTAATATGTAATGATAAAAAACCTCATTAGTTCTACAAAAGTATGATTTGAGATTTTCAGCACCTAAAGTGATTTTATTACGGGTATTATGCTGTATATTTCTTCACTCAACTTCTGGACACTGTAAAGGCTATCCAAAACGAGTCTATGACAACTCGTCGCTTTTAATGACTTTTCAAAGGATTGATGAAGTGCTACTTTGTTTAGTTATCCGGTCACCGTTCCAAACGTTGGCTAAAGAAGGAGGAAGTGTAACATGGCATAATACCCCAAAAATTAACCACTAAAGTCCTATAAACCTTAATCCTATAATTCAGTGCTTCGCAACCTTTTCTCACCTACGATACGAGTTCTTCCTAGAATTCCATGGCACCATCCAACCCAGAGGGAGGTGGGTGCTTAGAGCACAAAGCGTACTAAGCAATTGGCACCAGGAGCTGGGGGACCGTTGAAAAATTATTTAGTTATAATATTAATCAACGCCAATAATTGACAATATTATAACTGAGTAATTTTTAATTATGTATTTGACCGCGTCACACAAGTATCCGGTTCGAAGAACACCGGTTGCAGAGCATTGCTTATAGTAAGGAACTCCAGTCCAATTTTTAATTTTTTTTTTAATGAATAATGACCTAACTTAAATAACTGCGTATATATTTTTTAGTGTTAATTTAAATAGTTAAAATAATGGTCAAAGTTTTAATTTTTCAAGATCCCCCGAAAACCACCGTATGTATAGTGAATCGTTTGACGTCATCACTCACCAAAAGTTATTTTTATTTTCAACAGGTGTGGCCATTTTGTATGACAGTTATGTGGAAGAAGCTATGATACTATTCGATAAATAATAACATTATTTATTTGATTATATTATTATATAGATTATATTTTTCAAGGAGAGTGTTAGTTGAAATTACAATTTTTTTAGCTTCACGTTTCGTAACCAACATTGCGGAAACCAAAAAAAGCATCTCCCACACGCACACTTCGAAGCGAACGAGTCCTGCGCCACTTTGTGCCGCCTAAACAAGTTTCACAGTGAACTGCGCTGTAAACCTATCGGTCTTTACTTTTCTGCGCGGCGGCCTGAAATGGCGTAGGACTTAGTCATTCCGAAGTGTGCATGTGAGAGATATGACGTCAGATCAGCTGTTTTTCATCTGCCATTTTGGAATTCGAAGTTCGGACAATTGGCCATGCAACTAGGTAGCATTCTTATGGTGGGTTTCTTCATTTACCGAGAATGCTAAATGCAATGCTAATTGTAAAAGTAAGTGTTCAAATGCATAGAAATTTTTAAATTTCGATCGTTTACTTTTACAATTAGCATTGCATTTAGTATTCTCGGTAAATGAAGAAACCCACCCTTAGAGTAACAATATAAGTAGCATTATGATTTTTTTGTACAGTAGTTTTTGAATATTTGAAATTATAGGGATAAACTAATAGACATACCTCTATTTTTTAAACTGAATTAATAATATTAAATAATGCCTAAATAATGTTTCAATAAACACAACAACAAAATCTCTATAAACATGTAAATAAACGAATAACACGAAATTTTGTTAATACAATTAATTGCTTGTGTCATACATTCCAATACAATGACTTGAAAATTTTGGTGAGTGGTGACGTCACCACTAAACATTTTAATAATACCAACTTGACGGTGTGTTTCAATGACACCATTAAAAATGGACTTTTTAATAATTTTTTAAAAACTCTGCGTTTAATATTATTCAATAAAACTTATATATTCAGAATCAGCGTTTATTGGTCTATACGAACATATATTTTTAAAGCCATAATATTTTTCACTGGAGTTCCTTATTGATAAAAATGAAACAGCGACTAACAGTTATTGTCGAATCTTATAAGCCACATTCAGTGATCAAAACTTGAAGGAAGAGTAAGAAAACAAGTCCAATTCCCGTGACAACGAAGTACTGTGACAATCATTAGCTGTTACTTATTCGCCTGTGGGTGAAATAAATAAAGAGACAACATCAATAATAAATCATTCAAACATTTTATTTCTCCAGTAAACAATCAGTGATCTCTGGAAGAAAATTATAATTTTTGTGTTATTTTTTTTTTAATTATGTGTAAACCAATATTTGGAGATCCTGATGTTTTTGATTAGTTGCTAATCGGTATTATTTGTAACTTTCTTATCTGCAGATCACAGGCTGACAAGAAAGGCAAGAAAACAGGCAAAATAATAATTTGAATACCCTTGATTTGTCAAATATGTACCCTCTGCCTGACAGTGGAAATCAATAAAATCATTTTATTATTCGTAGGTTGTCCAATTAATAAGAAACTTTTTTTTTTTGTTTCTCAAAAAAAAAAGTTTATGTGTTCGACTGAAGGCATTTTCTTCAATGTAATTTAGTTTTACTTATTTTTATAAACCTTTGATATTAAGAGTGTGTGATTTTTTTTTACATTATGTTTGTAATTTATTTTTATATTTTTCATTGAAATAAATGCCACACTTCTTGAATGTGAGTTTTTAATATCCCCTTTAACCTCTTGAACAATTATTATAAGTAATAATTATTAGCCTGAAACACTCATCTACATTGAAAAAAATATGTCATTTATCTTTTCTCGGGAGATTTTTTCAATGTAGATGAGTGTTTCAGGCTAATAATTATTACTTATAATAATTGTTAACCTCTTGAACACCTGAACCCGGAAATGTTTAAGAAATCATTAGTCTTTTTATGTGACACTTCACAAGAGCACCTCTGTCTGTACTGTGTAAAGACAGGGGAACTATGTCGCCACCCGGTTGGGCAGCGTTGTGAAGAAGGTTAAGGTAAGGACTGTAGGAAAGGATTGTACAATGAAGGAAAAATGGTTGCCCATAACCCGAACTACATACGAGCCGACTCACATAAAACAAGTTGAAGAAACGACTCATTCTCATGAAACCAATTTCAACTGTGAATGGTTTTTTTTTTTTACAATAGCTCCACACAGGAGGCCCTGAAGAAAAGAATTTCCCTCGGGGCCTATGACATCTTTGGGGATGCTGTGTGGAGGGTCTTTTTGGGGGAAGGAAAACGGTATGAGGGGTGGGTAGGAATCTGGGAATCGATGTGTCCGGGAGTGACAGACGTATGGATCCAGTCCTCCCACTGCGGTGCAAGGCGATGGGTCAAGAGAGGCCGGCTGGAGAAATCAAAAGGTCTCTCTCCGACCAACCAGTCTCATCCGATCCGGCCCATCACGAGGTACAGTAGGTGGGCAAACGCATCCGCTGCCAAGGCCTAGACAAACCTCACCCCATGAACTCGGCTAAACCACATGGGGTGACCTTTGGCAAGGGTGTTGGATGTCCAATAAATGGTTCCTAGGGCGGCGGTCATACCTGTCTCCCAAATTAAAAAAGTTCTGCTCATCATGGCCGACGAGTTTCACGCAAGACACCGGGTTCAATGCTGCTAGCTCCTTAAAGCAGATTCCATTAAAATGTCTGTAGAACACTCAGCCGAGCGATTCTATATCTTTTGCGGGATCGAGATCTCCTTACAGATGAGATATCCTGTCAGATTTGTGTGATTTTCTTTGGCTGTTATTTGCTTTTTCTATGGGCCGTTGTCAGATTTCAACTGTGAGCTGTCACATATTTCAGTATAGATCGTTTTAAATCGGTGAAGCTGGCCTGATACCCATAGAAAAAGGAAATAACAGCCATAGAAAATCACACAAATCTGACGAGAGATTTCGTCCGTCAGGAGATCTCGATCCCACAAAAGATAGAATCGCTCAGCAGGTTTAACTAAAATAATTTTTTGAAAGAAAACAAGCGCACAACTCGCACCGCTGGGGGCGCCAGTGTAGCATACTGCTGTCAGAATGTATGGCATGGGACACTTCACCAGGAACCGCAGGACTGGGGCCCTGGCAGCTGCTCCAGGCTGCCGTTTCAGCATCCGTCTGCCACAACATTTCGTCCTCAATTCGATCAGGTAGCAAATAAATAAAATTAAGAAACAAAAATACATTGTGAATAACAATCTTAAAAATGTACTTTTTATACCAAACTATGACTTTACACAAGTAATCACCGGCGTATCAAAATATTCCCATATTTCAGAGCATCTCAAAAATCTACACTGGCTTAAATGTCCTGAAAGGATCCAGTTTAAGCTCTGCTGGATGGTATTTAAGTCCCTTAACGGAATGGCTCCGGTTTACTTATCGGAATTGTGTATTCCAAAAATTTCCAATCATCGACAGTCAACCCTGAGGTCAGCAGCGTCATCAGCTATCGGAAGGTTAAAGGAACCAAAGCGCAGACCAGATACTAAGTTCGGTGAGCGCGCTTTCGGAGTGTTAGGACCTAAAGCCTGGAACGGACTGCCACATGACTTAAGAATGATCACAGACGCGGCGGAATTTAGAGCTAGACTTAAAACTCACCTTTTCAGACAGTCGTATCCATAAACTCAAAATCTTTCACCTTCACTTTCAATGCCCGCGACCCCGTAAATAACTAACCTGTAAAAACGTAGAAAAAAAAAAAAAATGTAAGCGTTTGTGAAGGTCATTTCATGAACATTCTCCAGCCCTAAAGATTCCGAAATTCTCCAGTATTTAAAAATAAATATCAACTATACTTTTGCCACTAATCTCCAATAGTCCTAAATTCTCCAGTATTTTAAAATAAATACCTCTACTTTTGCCACTAATCTATTCACAAATGTAATAGGTACTAACAGCGATGAGGGTAGCAAATAATGTAAAATCACGCAATGTCCAGTGTGTTAACTGTAATGTCCTCCGTGTGCAAAGCCGTATCTTCTCCAAGCATAAACTTATAATTAAAGTGTGTTTATCGGAAGTGACCTGCCAGGTAAGTATGTTTCTGTATCCATTTGTAAATAGTAAAATCAGTTAGAACCTAAGCATTCCTTATAAATTGTACAGCGCCCTTGAGGTGATTTTTCACAAAAACGGCGCTTTATAAATTATCCAATTATTATTATTATTATTATTATTAATAAGATGATGTTCTTACTTAGGAACTTTTATTCCACGAAATTCTGAACAAACCCCAGTATTAATACGCTAGTGTCCGTACTGTTGAAATTTAAGAACCCGACTTCGAGTACATCTCTGACGCCGAACTTTATGCAAAATCATCTTCTTGCGTAAAGTTTGTTCCAAAGTTACTGTCGTGTCGCCCGCCGCCTGCAGGGCCTAGCAGCAAAAACCTGCAGTTTAAAATGAATATACATATTTACACTGTGGTCCTATTGGGCTTGTCAACAGGTGTCAAATATAATTATAACAAACAATATAATAAAGGTGACAACTACATCATGTTTGTTCTTTTTTAATTTTACAGGGTGATGCAAAATTAATTGTCCAATTTTGTTTTTGAATAACTTTTTTACTAAATAAAAAAAAAAAGATTTTGAGTAATGGAATTTTTGTAAAGTACAAAAAATCATATAATGTAACTTTTTTATCCAAATGCAACACAAGAGTCCCAACCGTCTGGAGCCAGTGAGACCAATTTTAGTGTGTTATGAGGCTGAAGGTAGCGGAGAGGAGGAGATATGGAAAATGTACCTGGCTACTCAGATCTAGTCACTAAATCTGAATAGCCCGGTACATTTTCCACATCTCCTTCCCCCTCCTAATTTTAAATACAGAATGCCTTTCAACCACTGGAGCGATCACGCGAAATAAATAAATTTGCCTCGTTTGCTTGAATTTAACGATTTCCCAGAATATCATTTTTAAAATTTTTTGCAAACATTAAAAAAATCATTTCTTCGAATTTTAAAATGGAGACATAAAAACTTATCATAGTGCTATATAGCCAATTAATTCACCTGTATTTTATCGTTTATCTCATATTTGTAGGATTTATAAAAAAAATTGTAAATTTTTTAACCGCGCAAATCCTATGTGTTTTTTACATTGAAACACTGTGAGCGGTACTTATTCGAGTCAACGTAGTATATTTTCGATTTCTGTATGTTGTCTGTAGTATACTTGATAATGGAATGTGCATATCTATTGAAAAAATACTTAATTTTAACCGTAAACATCTGATCAAAAATTCGGCAGGAAAAAAATTATTTTTAACATCGTTCTAAAATAGTCTACAAAGTTCGTATTTGCGACATCTATGGTCATAATAGATAAAGCATTTCAAAAGCTTTGTTTTAAAATAAATGGCTGGCCAAGGAAATGTTTTAAATAATTACAATAAATGTTTTACGAATAGTAAGAAAATGTGGTCCAATTTTGGACCGTTATCAATCGCAGAAAAATAAAAGTGGTCCATTTTTCGACCATAATCACTCCAGTGGTTAAGAAAAATTGTAATAAAACTGTCACTACACTTTTTATTGTATTCATACAGCTTTATTTTAAAATTAAATGTTAAACTTTGTTGTTTTGGCTTATTGTAAGATGATTGGGTTTGTAAAATATCTGAACAACATAGCTCATATATTCTTAAGGCTATGAGAAGCATTATTTCTTTCGCTCTTTTTTTTATATGAGCTCCACTCAGGAGGCCCTGAGGAAAATAATTTCCCTCAGGGCCTATGTAATCTTTGGGGACGCTGTGTGGAGGGTTTTTTTTTTAAGGAAAGGAAGGAGAGGAGAGTTCTGGGAAGGAAAAGGGTTTAAGGGGTGGGTAGGAATCTGAGGTTCAGTGTGTTCTGGTCATCCACCTCCAAGACTTAGACAAACCTCACTCCGTGAACCTGGGCACCCCTGCTAAACCACCAAACGTAGTGAACCACTTGGGGTGACCTATGGTAGAGATGTTGGTTATCCAATGGTTCCTGGGGCAGCGGTACCCATTCCCGCCTCCCTCTAACATAAAATAAATCACAAATGTTCGTATGACAGGAAGAGATATATCCAACTATTAACTTCGAGTCAACCTGAGTAATGGCGGAAACACATTATTAAAACCCGATGCGACCCGATGAAACGCGATGCGTGTTGAGTCGAATCAAATGTATTGTTTTCTATAGACCAGAATCACACTATGAACATCCGACGTGACGCCATGCGCGCACACGCCACCCGATCCAGGTCGATGTGTTGCCCATGGTAGGGGTAAACACGCCATCCGACGCGGCGCGCGCGGTATGTTTCTAGACAACACCCGACGCCACGCGTCAGTCGTTCGAGAACTGTCACAGAGCATATTCCGAATTTATGCCAAATTAGCGTAATGTCTGACGAACAATTAATTGAGTTGGTAAAACGATATCCTGTTTTATATGACACGAGTTTAGCTATATACAGGGTTCATACTGTGAGAAATAATGAATGGGAAGAATAAATAAAAATAATGGGTTTTAGTAACCCAAAAATACATATGAAATCCTTCATTATCTTGAAGTAAGTCTGGATACAGAGTATGATATTCACCACACATACTTCTCTTTTGATTTATTTCATATACCCAGTAACGCCTAGTTATTCTCTTCTTCTTGAGTCGTTTAAGTATCATATATGTACCCAAAATTTGCATCAAATCTTCTTCAAAGTCTGACTCGTTATTTATTAAATCCATAGTACATAACCGTACACTTCCACTGCTGTTAGCTAACTGTATTCAGAAATTGCTAGTATGTCGTGGCGTCGCGTGTTGGTAATGTGCACGGTGCGTATCGGGTGTTGACACGTTGCGTCGCGTCGGGTTTTAATAATGTGTTTCCGCCTTAAATGTTCCTTACTGCAAACTCATTTTTTTGGGACATGAGGTATCCAACAAATTCTAATCAAAGCTTAATCATGGTAATTTTGCTATAAGTCACTTACATAAGCCACTTATGACAAAAAAATTTATGTGTGAAGCGACTGCCTAAGACTGCAGGTTATTCATTGGATAATATTATGCAGCAGTTAGTTCACACGGCAAGCATGTCTTGGTCTGATATAAGACCAAGACTTGGCCGAGATATGTTTGCCAACTGGTACATAATGTTGTTCATTGGATAATATTATGCAGCAGTTAGTTCACACGGCAAGCATGTCTTGGCCTGATATAAGACTGCAGGTTATTCATTGGATAACATTATGTACCAGTTGGCAAACATATCTCGGCCAAGTATGAGACTGCGGGTTTTTCAGGTTAGACTGAAGGGGCATTGGTTTATATTATATAGCAGTTACTACACATGGCAAAAACATTTCTTTGACTGGTATAAGATTGTTCAAGGTGTTATTTTACGGCTGGTGATTTTCTTCTTGCATAATTATTTATCCCCATAGACATTCAAATTAATAGATGAGTCAATCAGGGAAAGGGGAACAAACCATGTTGTGAGGAGGTGGCGTGACCGCCTCCTTTCTGTGATTTATCAATATGTAAATGAATTTGGCAGTATTCAGGCAACTCACTTTGTAATACGTATCACCATTTGGTCCTCGAAAATAAAATCTGCTTACTAATTACTTTAAGTCCTTTTTACAATGGCGCGCAGATTGCTGGGTGGGTAAAAAACTTAACAACAAATCCCAAGTCGGGTAAACAAAATGGGTAATTGGGTTTAATTCCAATTTAATATTTTGTTACACTATTTAATTATACACTTTCACAAATGTGTTATAATTTATCCACCTCACTCAATTATAGAATCGCTACGCTAAGTGATTCGTTTAAAAACTGGTTCTGATCCGGCGCAGAAAAGTCCCACAATGGACTGCGCTGCAAACCTTTGCCTTACTTTACTTTTCCACGCAGGGTGTGGTTTTTTTTCATGTGCGCTCTTCGGCAGTCAATGTACGATTGATGTCATAGTTTATTTATGTTAGGGAAGTCTATCAATTTGGATGTCTATACGTTTAACCCTCAAATATTGACTTTGCACATTTTAAAGGGAAATCGGAGAGTATTACATAAATATAAGGTTAAAGAACCCGGCTTGAGGGTTGTATTTTCCATATGAACAAACTTTGAAACATGAATTAGAATCTGAAATAAAAAAGTTTTAAGTATTTAATTTCCAATAGTCAAAACAATTTAATGCTATTCAATACAATTTTATATATTTATTATAGTATTAAGCAACTGTTATACAGAATAAAACTATATGGATGAAGCTTCTTATAATTGGAGGATAATAAGTGTGGCCATAATCATATAATTTATGTGAAATTATGATATACATATCTATAGTGATACATTTTACATTGCTAAATAAATGCAGTGTTACTGACAAAAATTGATTTAAAAATAAATTGCTTTTTAGCAAAATGGAAAAATCTTATTGTTAACTATAAGAATTGTACGGAGAGTTGTTGGCATGCTAAGCTTCAATAAAGTACATAGTTTTTTTTTTCCATTTTCTGTTTCTATTTTTTACAATAATATGTTGGTTGACCTAAATGTGAATTTTTCTTTTGGAGCAACCTATTAAAAAAGCCTTTTTACTATCACAACCTTTCTATCATTGATCACAAATAAAAGTTAAAGAGTCATAAAGATATTCCGATAATTGACCATAATTTGTTTGTTTATAGAAAGTTTCATATTTTTCTTGAGCAACACCTATTATTATTATTAAGATGGCAAAATTGAGAGACAATTCTTATTCTATGGAAAGTAGTGTTTTAATGAATACACCGATTAGTGAACTAATAGTGAAACACACCAACCAGTTGCAGTTAACATACAAAAGGGTTATCAAGAACGGGCGAGTTATCAACTCATAATGGGAGAGAATCAATAACCTTGAATCAGCTTCAACTAGCAGAGTCTTTATTACATATTCCTCCAAAGGCAATCCTGCTATTCCTACAGTACAGAACTGATTTCGTAGTCGAGAATGCTGTCGGTGTTTTGTTAAAAAGTAAATATGCCAAGTCGCAATATGCATCACAGAATAAGCGTCATAAACTCTTCTCAGTATTTTGTGAGTAGTCTACACATCTCCACAGATGAGTCTTGAGTTATTTCTTGCCATACAATGTAAATAAATATATAAATATATATATATATTGCATCATCTGTGAAGGATCATTTTTCGCAAGCAGTGCATCTTGGTAAAAATGGCTTATTTGTACTTACTACAAAACACTGATGATACGAAAGATTAAATGCTGTATACATTTTTTAGCATTAAGCTTAAGAAAAAGTACACAAAGGTATTTAACTTTGTTTGGGCGTTTACTAAATAGAGAATTGTCAATAGTGAAACAACACGCCTCACATTTTCGGAATTGCTTACTTCGTATATAAGGAATGTTAAATTTAGGATTGTTATGCCAAGATATTTAGATAAATAGAGAATATTCGTAGGAAAGAGATTAAAGTGATACTTTTCCAGAAACATTGAATAGGAGGAAATAAATAAAGCGTTTCAGTAGAGAGATTGCCAGTGGTATGGGCGGCCAATTCAGACCGACAACCTTTTCAGTACGTACTTGTGTATCATAAAAAATGTTTATAAAATCTCAAACATAAACTTAAAAAAAATAAACCTACCTTTTTACCAAATCAAGCGTGAACATAAACATATTATAACCATAAATAATAATTATTAAAGAAAATGTGCGATAAACAATACATAATCAAGTGCATGAAGTGACAAACTTTGGTAAATTTTCAAGTCCACTTCATTTGAATATTCTTTCACATAATATGTAAATATAACTTCTAATTCTATATCAGCCATTAAGTAGAGATTATTTTTGACAGGTAGTATTAACTTAACGCTTATTATAAACCAAACAAACAACCAAAGGGTTCAACCGTATTGGTTGTGAAAATACTACTTTTAGTTTTATTTTATCAAATTATGTCATCCAAACCCTAAATTGAAATATGCACATTTAATGTCATAGGATTTTTCACAATAATGATCCACGCATCAGAAGAGTAATATTTAATGTTTAGAACATAGAACAAAGAATATAACACTAGAAGAGCCTGGAATGGAAACAAATGTGCCATTGACTTAGTACCTTTTGGTTCTAGACCATTTAGCATGCGGTCCATCTCTCTTACACTTGCCTGAAGTTGTTAAACACAGTTTTGTATGGAAATATAGGCCTCGATTAGGCCTATAATTGGATCACGAAACACCTACAATGCACTTCTTATGTTATTCTTTATTCTATTAATTAAGGAACCCCGGTTAGTTGGTCAGATAAGATTGAGAATAATAATATATAATTACAATACTTGAAGAAATAAGAATATCAAAATTAGCAACAACTTATTTAGGACCAGGAAATATATCACCTCGTTAAGCGTTTGTCCCAAACCAAATAAAGAATGCAAAGGCTGAATGGAACAAGGAAGTGTCGAAGCATCGGCAGCTATTAACTTGTTGTGGAGGGAACTATTCCTTTGTAGAGGTGTCCATGGGGCTGGCGGGCTGCGGGGATGGGGGCTGGGCGGGGGAAGCGGGGGCGGCCAGGGGGGCCAGCGGGGCCAGAGGCGCCAGGGGGGCGGGGGGAGTGGCCGACGGGACTGCCGAGGGGATAGAGCCCCCTGTCGATGGCACGGCCGGCTTCACAAACCGGTCCGTGGGTCGGCGAATACAGCTAACATGCTAAAACAATCAATATCATAATGAGAATATTTAAAAAATATATATATATATATTATTGTTGAATAACTAAATGTAATACTACACATGAGGGGTACAGGAGCAAACCTGCCACATTAAACTTTTACAAATTTTTCAGTAGACATGAAAAACGTTTTTTGCCTTAGTTCCGTAAGTTATTAAAAAGATTTGTTTTAGAATTTTCTTATTACCGTTCTATACTCTTAGGCGACCTGTCAATAAGGCAACTGAAACGCAAAGGCCACCGAGTCGCCCTTGACAACTGGTCTTTAACAAATTGTCTGTGTGTGGACCGCCAATGAAATTCACAAGTTCCTTTCCTGTGGATAGCGATTGCTTCGCCAACTGGTTTTATTTCAGTTTCTCCATGAGCGGGGCCTTACACAAAACAAAAAAATTGCAAATTTCTGCAACTTGGCCAAAATATTAGAGTACAGTCGATTCTGCTTATTGGTACACCGGTTTGGGCAGTTATTTGAATAAGAAACTAGTACTAATTTACTTTGGTTATTTGAGACACTATTCCATTTAATTGGGACAAATTCCGATCTGAAGTTGAAGCAACATGTATTTCAGTAAATGAATTTTAGCTAAGAAGGGCGGGCGTTCGGTATGCGGCGCGGGTGAGGAGAGGGGATGCGCCGTCCTATGGGTGTTCCGAGTTCATTTTGCAGTGAATCGGTAGACTTCAACCCCGCCAGACTTTGTTCGCTGACAATCGTCAACGTAAAGTCGTTCAGTTTGCAGTACACTGCCATTTGTGTAAGATGTCATTTCAATTCTTTGATTGTGATTTATTTTTTCATTTCTGCCTGTCTTTATTTTTTTTTTATAAATTCATTAGTGCCTATAGTTAGAACATAATTATTTTTGTCTAAATAAATATTTTTTTGAAAAATTTTATAAAGTTTGGGCTCGATGTGTGTACCTATTAAGCAGAATCGAAATCGATGTAAATAAAATGAACAGTGGCACTTTAGTGTGTGGTAGTTTTGCGTCTCATCGAAATGCACAGTGGGGATTTTGCATCTAAATTATTCAAAATTCAAGAGAACAACAGCAACATTTTAGATAACGGTGAAAGGAGGATTCTGATTGGTTGAAATTTAAAAGGGACTGTTTTGCTGCAAGTTCTTCTTAAAAAGTAGTTTTTTTGTGAAAAAAAAAGAATTTCTGCTTTCAAACATCGAGTGTAGTCAATGGGTTTTGCTATATAGTTTCATATCAATTGAAATCTCAAAAATTTTTTTTTTGCAAAGTGGCAAGTTTGCTTCTCTACCCTTACATCTTCTTCTTCTTCTTCACGTGCCCTATCAGGTCCCCCCGACGTTGGCGATCACTCTGGTAAACCCTTACATACAATATTTTATTTTGATATTAATGTATTCAGTAATGACTGCTAAAAATGGATTGCTTTAGTTCACATTTAATTAATAAAGTTTTTTAGGAGGGTACTGTCGAATGATTTAGTTTTATACAGGGTGTTACGGGACGTATTTGACTTACTCCAGTGATTTCAGACATTATTTGGAGTAAGAAATGAAAACAAAGTTTTGGGAGTGAACCTGAGGCATGAAGAGGTGCATGTTTTATAATGAAGGAAGCATAAAAACTGGTAAATCATTCTACAGCTCAGCTATTGAGCACAAAGACACATTTGTGTGTGACAACAATAATACTTCAAAGTAACAACTGTCTGTTTTGTTTACTCCCGCAAAATTAATAAAAAAAATATATTAAAAGTGACACAAATCATCGAAAAAGTGCACTAATTGCTGCTAGTATTTTAGTTCTGTGTTTTAAGTGTCTTAAGTACAGTCAAAACCATACGGATTTACTCCCATCATACAAAATACTAACCAAGAAAAGTGATATTATTTACAAGTATAATTCAAATTGAAATTAAATAACTTATTTACCCACTCAATTGAATTATTTATAATGGATAAACAAACAAGAAGCAAAAATACAAACCAGAGTGATCTGAAATTAAAATCTATACTCCCAGAACATAAAGAGATTCTTGACATTGTCTTAACAGCTGTCAACAATAAATTTGAAGAAATGAAAAAAGAATTCTTCACGAAAATGGACGAAGAAAATGCTGAATCTCGAAACTCACGTAACTTCATCAGTAACCAATATGATGATATAAATATTAAAATAGAAAATATTACCAAGCTGGTGTCTGAAGTCGAGATGCTTCGGAGAGAAGTAAATGATAAAAACAAGATTATAAAAAGTTTTGAAGTTAGAATCGCGGAACTAGAACAAGCCTCGAAAGAAGATTGCATAGAAATATGTGGAATCCCACAATCAAATGAGGAACAGCCAGTCTTACTAGTACAACAGGTGGCTGCAGCAGCTGGGATGGCGATTCAGCTACACGACCTGAAGGAGGTGAAACGTATCCAAGACAGACGACCAGGAGTCTACCCGAGAATCCAAGTTAAATTCCACGATAACAACAAACGAGACCAACTGTTAAAAATCCGGAAGAACATCGACGCCAAAACCGCGACAACCCTGGGCAGCGAAAAAATCTACATAGGAGAAATCATTTGTCCATACTTTAAAGAACTACTCTGGAAAACTAAACAGAAAGCAAAAGAAACTAAGTATATGTATGTCTGGTTTAGGGAAAACAAAATACTGGTTCGTAAATCACCAAATGAAAAAATAATCTATGTTAAGCATTCAGACGATCTAAATAAACTTATTTAGAAGGTACATGGCACTCGCACCACCGGTTGTCAGTTATCTAATAAGTCAATAAGTACTATAATTCTACCAATTATCTAAAAATAGCTTCAACCGATGGTTACGAGTGTCAAACTGTTCATAAACTGTTCTTAAACGTGATATGTAAAAATGGATGCTAAAACTAACTATAAAACCTCAAATTCTAAAGTCTGTAAAAACATTCTACAAAATAACATATTCTCTCTTCAAATTGCACTATTCTTAATTCTCTTAATTATTTTAGTTATTTTAGATAATTTAGTACCGATAACATTTATCCAAATTGTTAATCGAACTGATCTATTATTTATATTTCCTAAATCTATCAATGTTCATTTACTCAATTTAATTTTAATTATTTTAATACTTGTATTAAACACTTTTATCATATATTATATTATACACCTTTATTACACTTTTATTATAAACTTATATCATACAATTTTACTCGATAAAAATAATATACTTTGTTCAATTAGCAAAGCTTATGCAATCTACATACGATATTTAACCCAAATTGTAAATCTTATTGATCATTTAATTATATTTTCTATACTTATCTATATTAACTGTCTACACTTAAATTTACTTATTTTAATCTTTATAATTTTGCAATTATGTGATTCCCCTAAAATTCTCATTCCTCAAATTATCTTTCATGATCTAATTTACACCTATTTATATAAATTACTTTTTTATACCAAGTATTTTACATTCAAATGTTATTATACTACATGTATTTATTACCCAAACTATTTTAACATCAAATTTTATTGTTCTAAATGTTTTTATTACCCAAATTATTTTAACATCACATTTTATTGTTCTAAATGTTTTTATTACCCAAATTATTTTAATTATTTTAACATCACATTTTATTGTTCTAAATGTTTTTATTACCCAAATTATTTTAACATCATATTTCATTGTTCTAAATGTTTTTATTACCCAAATTATTTTAACATCACATTTTATTGTTCTAAATGTTTTTATTACCCAAATTATTTTAACATCACATTTTATTGTTCTAAATGTTTTTATTACCCAAATTATTTTAACATCACATTTTATTGTTCTAAATGTTTTTATTACCCAAATTATTTTAACATCACATTTTATTGTTCTAAATGTTTTTATTACCCAAATTATTTTAACATCACATTTTATTGTTCTAAATGTTTTTATTACCCAAATTATTTTAATTATTTTAACATCACACTTTATTGTTCTAAATGTTTTTATTCCCCAAATTATTTTAATTATTTTAACATCACATTTTATTGTTCTAAATGTTTTTATTACCCAAATTATTTTAATTATTTTAACATCACATTTTATTGTTCTAAATGTTTTTATTACCCAAATTATTTTAATTATTTTAACATCACATTTTATTGTTCTAAATGTTTTTATTACCCAAATTATTTTAACATCATATTTTATTGTTCTAAATGTTTTTATTACCCAAATTATTTTAACATCACATTTTATTGTTCTAAATGTTTTTATTACCCAAATTATTTTAACATCACATTTTATTGTTCTAAATGTTTTTATTACCCAAATTATTTTAACATCACATTTTATTGTTCTAAATGTTTTTATTACCCAAATTATTTTAATTATTTTAACATCACATTTTATTGTTCTAAATGTTTTTATTACCCAAATTATTTTAACATCACATTTTATTGTTCTAAATGTTTTTATTACCCAAATTATTTTAATTATTTTAACATCACATTTTATTGTTCTAAATGTTTTTATTACCCAAATTATTTTAACATCACACTTTATTGTTCTAAATGTTTTTATTCCCCAAATTATTTTAATTATTTTAACATCACACTTTATTGTTCTAAATGTTTTTATTACCCAAATTATTTTAATTATTTTAACATCAAATTTTATTGTTCTAAATGTTTTTATTACCCAAATTATTTTAACATCACATTTTATTGTTCTAAATGTTTTTATTACCCAAATTATTTTAACATCACATTTTATTGTTCTGAATGTTTTTATTACCCAAATTATTTTAACTACTTTACCAACAAATTTTATTGTTCTAATTGTTTTTATTACCTAAATTATTTTATTTATTTTAACAACAAATTTTATTGTTCAAATTGTTTTTTTACTCCAAACTATCATAATCGTTTCTTATATTTTAAAAATCGTAATATTTCAATTTTTTTTTGTCATCAGATTCATAGTATTTATTATCCTAATCGTTTCAGTACCTTCACTTATTTCAACCAATTTCATCCATAAATTTTTAATGTCTTATTATAAGCCATCCAATCACTCTAAGTATGCAATCCTTTTAAAATTTTCAATTTCTACATTTCTATTTATTCCTTTATCTAATGAAAATATTTTTCCTGTTATAAAACATATAATCTGTCTGTCCATATTGGATATTCCTATGCTTATCATTAACTTATCTATCGCAAATTATTTTTATTCCTTTATTCCTCCAATTAGCCTGATACGTTTTGTCTTTGCATTATTCTTAATTCTCTTAATTATTGTAGTTATTTTAGATAATTTTGTACTGATAACATTTATCCAAATAGTCAATCCAACTGATTTATCATTTACATTCCCTAAATTTATCTATGTTCATTGACTCAATTTAATTTTAATTAATGTAATGCTTATATAATACACTTACACAAATACTCATCAACATGGCTGAAAACATGGAACATATAGACTCGGACAACCAACACTACTGTATAAGTACAAACGACATTAATCTATGGACCAATATCACAAAAGAAAAAAATGAAATCAAAATATTGCACCAAAACATCAGATCGATTAATAAAAATTTTGAAGAATTCACTGTATACCTAGAACAACTAGATAATAACTTCGATATAATTGTGCTGACAGAATGCTGGTTGAATGAAAAATATATCCCAAAAACAATTGAACACTACAACACACACCACACAAAAAAACACAAAAATCAAAACGATGGCATAGTCGTATACACTAATGATAAAATAAACACATTCGTCCAAGAAATACATATCGTAGACTCCAACTGTTTACAAATAACATATGAAAAAGAAACGTGTATTCTTGCAATGTACAGATCTCCATCCAAAAACAATATTACAAATTTCCTAACTGCACTTAATGATACATTAAATGATCTCAACAAACACAAAAATATCATCATCATCGGCGATCTAAACATAAACACTCTACAAAACGGACACCCACAAAACTTAGAATACCTAACAATGCTAGCACAGCATGGACTGGAGCCAACGATAAATGTTCCAACACGAGTCACACACAACACAAAAAGTTGTATAGATCATATAATGATCAAAACAAAACTAAAAACCAAAACCATAATACTTGAAAGCACTATTACAGATCACTACATGAATATGATAGCAATTGATACCGAAAACACAAAACCTAACCAACATAAAATATTCACAAAAAAAATAATTGACTACACAAACTTAAAAGAAAAACTCAAAAAAATAGACTGGACTACAGTATACCAAATGGAGAAGGTCGAAGAGGCCTGGGACAAATTTACAACAATTTTAGCGCAAGAAATAAATAATAACACTACTCTAAAACAAGTTAAACTTACACACAAAGCTAAAAAAATTAAACTATGGATAACACAGGGAATATTAAACTGTATTCGCAAACGAGACAGAATTCACAAACAAATTAAACATACGCCGTATGACATACAACAACTTAATTACTACAAAAGATATAGAAACATCTGCACAAAAATTATTAGAGTAGCTAAGGAGTTATATTTTAGAGAAAAACTTAAAAAAAAAGAAAACAATAACCCAAAGGAAATATGGAAAATATTGAAAGAAGTTACATACACACAAAAATTCAAACAAGAAAATACAATCGAACATCTAAACATTAACTCAAAAAAAGTAGACGCCAATACAAATAAAGAAACTATAGCAAATCACGTAAATAACTTCTTCGCAAGTATAGGAAAAGTCTTAGCGAACCGTAAAATTCTCAACACAAACACAATAACACAAACAAACAGTTCAAACATCAATACACAACCGACACAACACAAATTTGCAATAAAAACAACTTCGGAAGAGGAAATTGACAAAATAATAAACACATTAAAAAACCGTATTGCTCCTGGATTAGATGAGATAACGACGGATTGCATTAAGATAATAAAAACAGAAATTTTAAAACCCATAACACACTTAATCAATCTAAGTATAACACACTCCTGCTTCCCTAGTACTCTTAAAAAAGGACTGGTGATCCCTATTTACAAATCCGGAGACAAAATGCAAATAACTAACTATAGACCTATCACATTGTTAAACTCGCTTTCAAAAATTTTCGAAAGAGTAATAAAAAACCAAATTATAATATACCTGGAAGAAAATAAATTAATCTCGGAAAAACAATATGGATTTAGAGAAAAAATAGGCACAAAAGAAGCTTTGGCGTGTACAATAGACTATATTCATAGCAATTTAGATCAAGGGTATAAATGCATTGCGATATACCTAGATTTAGCTAAAGCTTTCGATTCAATCTGCCACCAAACGCTTTTTAAAAAATTAGAAAACATTGGTATCAAAGGCAAGGAACTCCAACTATTAAAAAGTTATATGAGTAACAGAACACAGCAAGTAAAAATTAACAACCATATTAGCAAGCCACTACCAATTACATATGGAGTTCCACAAGGAAGCATACTAGGGCCCGTTCTTTTCACTATTTACATTAATGAACTTTGCAGCATGAAAATAGACGGTGAAATAGTTAGTTATGCAGACGACACAGTTTTACTCTTTAAATCTAAGGATTGGAAAAATGCATACAACATAGCGAATTTAGGAATCACGCGAGTGAAATCATGGCTAGACTCAAACACGCTTACACTAAACATATCGAAAACAAAATTCACAACGTACAGTATAAATAGCACAGGACAGCCAAAAAATAACACAAACACCATAAAAATACACGAATGTCTAAACACCAACATCTGTGTTTGCCCTCCTCTAGAAAAAAAAGAACAAATAAAGTATCTAGGAATCATAATTGACCATAACCTTAGATGGACACATCACATCAAACAAGTCATAAATAAACTCCTCAAAACGATACACATTTTCCTAAACATAAGAAACATATACAAAATACAACAAATGAAAACAATATATTTTGCTCTATGTCAGTCTATAATAGAATATGGAATAATTGCTTGGGGAGGAGCAACAAACTCAGCTATCGAACACCTGGAAATTGCTCAGAAAACGATCTTAAAGGTAATACTTAAAAAACATAGACTTACTGATACAGACCAAATATTCAACCGTTGTGACGTACTAGACATACGACAATTATATGTTAAATCGCTACTAAATTACATTTTTGACCAAAAAAACAACCTTCAACAAACACAAAATATCACAAACAGACCAGTTAGACAAGCATATAAAGAAAACTTAAAAACTCTGACGGTAAATACAAGCTTTGGACAAAGACACTACCAATATCACGCTATAAAAGCATTCAACAGTCTAACACTTGAAAATAAAATTGAGGAAAACAAAAATAAATTCCGACACAAAATTACAAAATGGATTAAAGACCAAAATAGACAATACTACCAAAATATCATAGCATAAAAAAAAAACACACACACACACATAACCAGTATATAAAACACAATCACCCACAAACACACAACACTTATTAAAAATATTGTTTTTAACCTTATATAATATTATTTTATTTTTAAATTTACGTTAATTTTAAATCTCTACTTTTTAAATTTAATTTATCTTAATTATTATTATCATTATTATCGTATGTTTTTTATTTACTTTTTTCCGTTTTTTTCACCAATACTATATATATATTGTATTGTGTAAAATTTTGCTTATGAAATGGAGGCCTCAGCACGGGTAAACCACCCAGTGAGGCCAACATCATTGAATTGTGTATAAAATGTAAATATATTGAATCAAATAAATAAAAATAAATAAAGTACCGTCGCACAAAGGGATCAACCACACTAGTTATTAAATTATTAACTGAGAGCAATACTTACTGGTAGATGCGCTATGGGAGGTGTAGAAGCTGCCATCGGGTGGAAAACTCCGGCCAGCACAGCGCAGCACTGTCCTCCGTGATGCTTTTATACAAATCAAAACAAGGTACTCAAATTAATACATACTGCCTAATTTAATCACAGAATATTATCTAAAATCATAAAAAGATCTTTATACCTCGTTTCAAGCGAGAATATTGTTGATTTTTAATTTATACAGGAGCAATGGCGGCCGATGACTTAAATTTTAGGGGCGCAATGATTCTTGATATATAATAGTACATTGATTGCACTGATCTTAGCCCGTAGGGGACGGCAAGAAACTTCAATAAATAACAAGATTTTATTGTTAAATCCAACACAATACGCACACAATACATGATAAAGTGACATTTTTATTTTTGTCTTTAACCCCTAGAAGACAGGTAGTATTTTGTAAATATCTGAAAACCAAAGATAATATTGAAAATTATATTTGAAATAATTGGCAGGTTTCTTCAATATCAACTTTTTTGCTTTCGAATTTTCATGGACAGGAACAAAAAGCATTAAAAACTTCTAAAACCGAGCTCTACACCCACACATTGCAGTTCATTTGTAGATGTAGTCATGATTTCACTGCACTGCTATTGTAGTATGTCGAATCCTAGGGGTTAACTAACCCAGTAGTGGCATGTCATTAATGTGTCACAAATAAATTAATTTTATAACACTGAACTATACTGTAGAATTACAGTAATACAGATTTTTAGTCTTATTTGGAACATTTTGTTCCTGAACTTCTTGAACGCCGGCGTATCCTTAAGAGGAAATACTAGCCGCGCTTTTCTATACAAACGTATTCCCCGTTTATCTCTCTGGATTTTGACCCTAGAGCAAAATTTTTTTTTACATAATATAGATATTGACCACTAGCGTGTCGGTACGTTTTGTTTTTTTTGATAATTTACTTCTCATAGAAGTTACGACCTTCCAAAAATGAATAAAATTGCCTAATTTAAACGCCGTCAAAAAACGTTCAGTATACAAACTAAACAATGTATTTTGAAAAAAAGCAAAACGTACCGACATAGAATATTTTCTTTTAATACAGTTAGTGAAAAAAAATTTTTAAATCCGTCCAGTTTTGGAGAAGAAAAATGGGGAATACAAAACATCGATTTCGAAGATTTTATTTAGGTATTTTCGGCCCGACGTGCAGGTGTCCCTTTCGCTCATTTCTCCTGAGGGGGGCCGGGGAACGTGGGTTTTGACAAATACATACATATAATGCGAAGTAGTGATGTAAAGAATTTTATCGGTAGACTAGTGTTGTCCTTGCCCGAGTAATCGATATTTTTTATTCGTTTTTTTTCTGTTTAGTGACTCATCGTGGTATACCAATACTGACCGAGCTTTCATACTAAAATTGTGCAAAATTAAATTTTTTTATGTCAAGTACTATAATAAATTTTCAATTTGGGAGGCGTTTTAGGTACCATCGCCCCGGGAACCATTTATTGGATAACCAACACCCCCGCCACTTGGTCACCGCAAGTGGTCCTCTATGTTTGGTGACAGAGCCTGGGTTCCCGGGTTCACGGATGAGGTCTGCATGGGTTTTGGTGGCGGATAATTTTGTCCACTTACTGCGTGGCGGGCAGGATTGGGAGAAACTGGAAGAGGAAGATCTTTTGATCTCTACAGCTGGACTCTCCACCATCATTTCATACTTTTACCTACCTTTTCCCTACCCAAAACTTCCTTTCCTTCCTTATCCTAAAAATACCCTCCACACAGCTTCTCCAATGATGTCCAACAACTTCTCCAACAAAGTCCCTGAGCGATTATTTTTCCTCGGTGCCTCCAATGTGAGGTTTATGTTTTTAAAAAAAATCTGTTTCAAATTTTTAGTTGAGAGTCGCTTACATTGCCTTCAGTGATTAATTGAAATTTTTTGTTTGTAAACACTTTATTGTACAAAATTTTTTACCACTATACAATGAATTTTAAACAATTTATGATTTAGATCTTTCTCTCGCCGGTAAATTTCTTGATATGCGACCGTCAATTGTTTCTGGTAAAAGGCATTGGTGGTAGAAGTTTTTCTAACAGTGGTTCAATTTTTTGCCAGATTGAATCGTCCCTTTCAATTTTTTCATACGGCAAACCTTTAGGACTCCACACGACAAAATAACAGTATTTACGACGAGTAATGTGTAACTGGCCTTGTACTTGGTAGAAGTAATTGTGATTCCGTTTTAATGTTGAAGCATTGTCTTCAATTTTACAGTTATCAATTTTTTTTGTTCAAATCCTTCTTCTGGTGACATATTTACTATACTATATGGGCATTTCACTTCAATTATAGAATCCTTGCCAAAAAGGCCATCCGGACTTGCCGCTAAAAAGTTTTTGTTTTCATCGATAAATAGTCCACAGGCGAATACCTCTAATTTTGTTTCTTTTGTAAATTGCTCAATTGCTTGGTTTTCATTTTCTTTCCCATAATTTGTGGCCATATTTCCTTTAAATGGCGAGTACAGTAGCGAGTTTAATACTCTCGCAACTGAAGTTTTTGGCCGTAGCTTACATATTTTTGTCCAAAGTTAGAAGCTGTAAGCCGCTTACGCCTTTCAATTGTCCACAAATTATTATTGCTTTGGCCCACCGTATTCCTTTCGAGTTCATCCTTATTCGATGGAGATAATTCTTTGAAAAATTCCTCTTTATCGTTTCAAATAATTCAGCTGGCATATCTGGATCTAATTCCAATTGACCATAATTTTCATCAGGCCCTGTAACTTTTTTTCTCTTTTCTGTCGTGTTTTCGTAATACCTTAGTTTTATTTTTCGACACCTCTGTATTGTCTCCTTCGAACGTCGTTTTCTTTCAATAAAATGCTTCGTATAGTTGCCAGGACTGTGGCCTTGGATTTTTTTTGTATTCGTGAATGGGTTGTCATTTCACTATTCCACGAAGTTACTGCTCAAGAAGCTCAACTGCTGAAGTTATCCCATTTTTGTAAAATTTGCTCTTTTTCCGCCTATAAATTTGGCTATAACGTTGTTGAATTGCTCCACAGTGTTATTTGTCACGTTAATAATAAGACTTTCTGCATTTGCTATTAGAGACGACAATAATTGTTGAATATCAGTCCTGTTCCACAATCTTGAAGATCGCTTACTAAATTTGGATCATTAGTATACTTCTCCGACTTGCAATAGTATGACGAACATTTTGTATGATCACCAAAAACATGGTTTGCGGCATTTTTTTGTCCATTTTCAGATTTTTTAC
This sequence comes from Limnephilus marmoratus, assembly GCA_917880885.1. Classification (NCBI taxonomy): domain Eukaryota; kingdom Metazoa; phylum Arthropoda; class Insecta; order Trichoptera; family Limnephilidae; genus Limnephilus; species Limnephilus marmoratus. Next base: position 32,043,248 of record OU862908.1, read on the forward strand.
TTTATCACTTTGTGCCGTGTTTTCTTGCTCTTTTCTGTAATTTACTGCTCAAACTATAGCTTTTCTCATACGTAAAACGTTTGCTTCAACCTTTTTCCTTATGTGAACTGGTACAAAGCCTTTAGCGTTGTTGGTTTTTTTTCTAAGTGCTTTTATTTTATTGCAAAAATTGCGAAGTAAGTGATTTTTGCACTTTTTTTTGTACTATGAAGTTGGGCCTGAAGCCTTGGGTTGAAGTTTCGCTAATATTGTCTTCATGTAATTAAATATTACAATTTAAGGTTTTATAAAGTTGAAAATAAAAATAAAAAGTTTTGAAGTTTAAAAAAATTATATATTTGTTTCCTTTATTTCAAACTGACTGTAATAAATATTTAAAAAAAATGTGTAGGTAAATCTATCTATAGGTAAAAGACCAACATTTTTGATTGAATTTTGAACGAACTAACACATCCTTTTTTGTATTTACTGCTTAAAGAAACTCAAAAATACAGGAGTACAAATCAAACCTCAGCAAGCGATATATCTAACATTTTAAACATTATTATTTACAAACATGTCAACTCACACGTATGATACACACAACACAATAAATCCATTTAGATTTAATTGTCTAATAAAATATGTAAGTGCTTTTATCTTTTTCGTTATCGTAATTTTAATTAGAAAAAAACTTAAGGTGGGCTATTTTTAAACCTTTTTTATCTCTACATATTATAAAGTAAAGTCCCCCGCGCCGTCTTTCTGTCTGTCTGTCTGTCTGTCTGTTCGCGATAAACTCGAAAACTACTGAACGGATTTTCATGCGGTTTTCACCAATAGATAGAGTGTTTCGTGAGGAAGGTTTACGTATGTAATTTGTCAAGGATTTGTGTAAATCGGTTGAAACATAACGATAATTGTTAGAAGTGTCGGAAAAATTCCAGCCGCCTGGTAGCTTTCATCGAAAACGCTGCCTAATCCTTTTGGGATATAACAAAACAACGCTTGGTGGGATATTCCTCTTTTATAGATCTACAAAAAAGTCCGCGATGGCATATATCTATCTTTTACTATACGCATTCTATCTTCTTATCTTATTATTCTTATCAATTGCATTTTAGATATAATGTGTATAGTAAGCTATCCGTAAAAGATAGATATATGCCTTCGCGGACTTTTTTGTAGACCTATAAAAGAGGAATATCCCACCATTAATTGTTTTGTTATATCCCAAAAGGATTGTGCAGCGTTTTCGATGAAAGCTACCAGGCGGCTGGACTTATTTCCGACACTTCTAACAATTATCGTTATGTTTCAACCAATTTACACAAATCATTGACAAATTGCATACTTAAACCTTCCTCACGAAATACTCTGTATATTGGTGAAAACCGCAGGAAAATCTGTTCAGTAGTTTTCGAGTTTATCGCGAATAGACAGACAGACGGCGCGGGGGACTTTATAATATGTAGAGATAGAGATAATCGGTCAAAAATACATTTTTGTTGCATATGCATTTTTGAGTTTTTTTTTTAATAAGATAGGTAAGTGCCAAATTATATGAGTAGAAATTTAAGTTTTGTGGTATCATCATCATTACATAGTATAAAATGAAGTCGCTCAAAATGTATGTGCGCATAAATCTTTTAAACTACGCAACAGATTTTCATGCGGTTTTCACCAATAGATAGAGTGATTTAAGAGGAAGGTTTATGTGTATAATAAATGCTTATTATAGTAGAGAAAAGCCAAGAAATTCAAATATTCAATTTAGGCAAAGGGCAGCGCGCAGCGGGCAGCTGGCGAGCGGATGGTGTGGATTTTATAAAGGTTGGGTAAATGGCATTGTGTTTCGTTAGCCACAGCAACGTGTGGCCGGGTCTGCTAGTTATTAATAAAATAAAAACAAAATTATATGTTTATTTCGAATTATAAAATTTGAAAGCGTATTTCATCATCTTTCAAAAACAGTTTTTAGTTTTCGGATGCGTTCACAAATATTAAAGTTATTTGGAATTTATTGGAAAGCGGAAATATTTTGACTTTTCGAAAAACAGGCCCGAGGCCTGAGAGGTTAATACTAATTTTCAATAATAACTAATGTATCATAGAGAATAATCATATGTATGTATATAATAATTCGATGTAGTTGGTTTGACTGCATATTTATAAACGCAAATACAGTGAAAACTTTAAAACTACTAACCTACATAGAGTTCTAGTAAAATAATTCGTAATTTGTCAGTAATAAGCGTGAACAGAAGACATTGTTACAATACCTATCGAAGATATTTATAAATAACCGACAATAGCAGACCTCGTGCGTTTAAAAATAATGGGCCCTTTTTCTGTCACACCGCAAGGCCGATTCAAAAACTTCATTAGCGACGAAATAAGTCGAAACATGCTTTATCTAAACAGAATATTGGATATGGCGGTATGAGGCGAAAGACGGTAGGCATGAGACGCAGAGGGGGCGAGAGGGTGTACAAGCCAAACACTCACGTGGTCTCACCAACACATCGATAGCTAGTTCTTTTTTGAGCGCGGTGCGATAGCGAGAATTTTTTAAAATACCTACCGTCGAGATTTCTCACCGGTGCTATTACCTCTTAAGGATACATTTAAAAAATTATTACTCTTAATATAACTAGCATCTATCAATACAGTTTTTATAAATACATAAAACTACATTGGAAGACAACAATTTACAAAATCATCATTTTGCCAAAAACAAGTAAGTTGTTAAGCGCTCCAAAACTGAACAACCTACATATATTCATTGGAATAAGCCCAACACTTCACGAGATGTCTGACAGTGAATAGAGTAGACATTACAAATGGAATCGTCTTAAACCATAGTGAACTAACTCACTTTTTGCACTTTCTGAGTTAGAGCTTGAAATGAGGGCTCCAAATCACAATTCAGCTCTGCCAGAGAGAACCAATCAAAGAAATACTGTCTTGACCAATCATATAGTTTTTTCTGATTGGTTCTCTCTGGCAGAGCTAGATTACAATTTGGAGCCCTCATTTCAAGCTCTAACCAAGAAATTGCAAAAAGTGAATTAGTTCACCACAGTCTAAGATGATTAATTTGGGAGGCAGGTATGGGTATCGCAAAATAAAATAAAACCAAATAGCAAATGGTCATTTTCAGTTTCATCCCCGCATTATTGTTTTAAAATATTATGTATAGAGCACAAATTGGGCTTGGTAACAATTTAGATAATTAATGAAAAAAAAAATTATTTAGGTTAAGTTACTTTCTAATTAGAATTAAATTTTTTTAAAGCCTCAAAGGGTTATTTTTGTTGAAACCGGTAGCAGAAAAATTAAAATTTAATATGCTTAACGTAATAATTTTTTTGAATATACATAAATTCAAAAAAATGATTACGTTTAAGCATATACTTTAAAAGTTATATTAGATTTAGTATGTTGTGTGGAATGTTGAAATGCAAGCGCATGGCTCTCTGCTCCGCGATGACAGAACGGCCGTTTTGTAAAAAAGTTGCGGCGGCGAAGCCACGATGCTCTCTGGTTCCACTGGTGCTGAACTCTCTGGTTCAATGATGCGTACTGAAAACGGTAGAGCGTAACGGTCACAATGAGACCACATCCAACGTCCTACCCCTCCCTTGGGCCGCGCAATGCATTTTTGAAACCCTGGCATACCTTTTGCCCCCCTCTGTATTTGGGAGTGCATTGCACAATTGCACGGGCAGTCCCTGTACAGGAGGGCATGATTAAACTTGCATGTATGGTACAAGTCAACAAAGTGTAAAAACCACACAGTCTACAAATAGATTTAAAAAAGTAAACGGTACCTGAGGAGGATGGTAGCAGCGATGAGGAAGATGCGGTGGCCCGGGGGGCTGAGGAGACAGGGGCCGGGAAGCTCCTGGAGAGCCCCTCACCCTGTTGGCCTGCAATAATCATCACAAACTCTTTAGTTTCTCTGATAAAATCATTTTTAAAGATTATTGGCAGCAAATATGTAAGTGATTTGACCAACTAACTGACACCAAGCCGTTTTCCACATGGGTGGGCAGAGAGGATGGACTGCTAAACGACATGGTCTTGGCAAATACTTCATGCTTCATTCACATTATACATTGTCTCTTACATATTCCCTCTGTTATTCTGACTCTTGACACGGCCCGACTCAAGTATTTGGTTCACTTGACCATGCCATGTCTTCATCAGGAGTCTCCGACTTCTTCTACTATTCACATTCCTGCCATATATTCTCCTTTTTTTTTCATTAACCCCAGACTGGAAGAAAATAATTTCCCTCGGGGCCCCTTTCCTTGGGGATGCCGTGTGGAGGGTCTTTATAAGGAAAGAAAGGAGAGAGGAAGTTCTGTGAAGGAAAATGGTATGAAGGGTGAGTAGGAATCCAGGGGTCAGGGTGTCCAGGAGTGACGGATGTATGGATCCATCCCTCCTGGTTCGGTACAAGATGATGGGTCGAGAGAGACCAGCTGGATAGGTCAAAGGGTTCCCCCACATCCGCCTTTCCCGATCTGACCCGCCACGCAGCTGTTGGGCAGGCGCAGCCACACCTGACCCGATGAACCCGATCACCCCTGCTAAGTCATCAAACGTAGCGCACCACTTGGGATGACCTAGGTGTTGGTTTTCCAATAGGTTCCCAGGGGGGCGGTACCCTTACCCGCCTCCCAAATTACAGTCCATTCTTCGTTCGTCCGCTCTACAGACCCAAACCAGTAAGTGATTTAAGTTATGCATAAACCATTCAAAACTGTTTTGGTGTGGGTATGTTAACATTAACAAAAATAATAATATAAACAATTTTAATTCCTCTTTAAAAAATTTAAACAGGTAAGGGAACGTACCCATACTACTTGACCAGTTTAGGGGGGGGGGGGGGGGGGGATCTTCAAAATACCACGCTTGGTCACAACGGGGGGCGGGGGGGACTTAGGTTTATATCACGCAGTCAATCTAGAATTTTTTTTATATTTTTTCCACAAACTTTTTATATTTTTTCCACTTGTAATTATAGGTATGCATGCACTCTTGCCGTCACGCAGCAATCGCCGTATTAATAAAAACAAATAGAAGCCAAATAAATTTTTTTTAACTTTTTGTTAGCAAGAAATGATTCAAAACCACATTTTTGATTTACTGTGTGAAAACTGTAGGGGAGGGAGGGGGGGTCTAGGAATATACTGCATGTGAAAATATTGCAAAAAGTGGGTGACCTAGTATGGGTACGTTCCCTAAGTTAAATGATCTCTTTTCAGTATCATGATAATTATTAATTCAATTAAGTCATACAAATATTAATGTACTTACATTTTGCAAGCATTCATTAAATTGCCTTTCCTCTTCCATTTCTAGGGAAGATTCACTTTCAGAAAGATGACGGCATAGAGCTTCACGGCGCTCCACCTGGAAACATGGATATTATATGAATATGTACATATTTATTTTATTAGGTAAGAAATTATCTTACAGAATATTGGAACTTTAACTGTCCAACTAGGAAATTACCATTTTAGTACAGTCAAATTGACAATCTTCGTTCATATTGCAATATACAGACAGAGCTGACAATTTGCTAAATTGCAAAGGTACATAATAATATTATAGGGGTCGTCCATTAATCACGTGATGTTTTTAGCAACTTTTTATCCCCCCCCCCCTCCCCCCCTGGTGATATATGGTGAGGTTTTAGACTACCCCCCCCCCCTACCCAAAACCACATGTATTTTTTTAGTACAAAGTATATTGAAATTTTCAGAATATTATCTTTAAATAAAATTTTGGAAAATTAAGCATTGTGATAAAAATTTCCAGAGACATTAAGGTTGCAGGTGGTTTTTGACTGGCGTTTGGTTTAGAAATCATGCGTTCAACGAAAAATAAATACATGTGATATCTCATTACATCCCCTCCCCCTCCTTATTTTTTTCTGACCCCCCCCCCTCCCCTTTCAAGCCTCACGTGATTAATGGACGACCCCAAAAGGCAAATAATATTATCTTAATCATAAAATGCTACTTATTTAATTAAGCAACTGCCTTATTATAACTATCATCCTTTCAATATCCATAATTGTCGATAAATATACTATTTACCAACTAACAAACAATTGGCATTTAGCACAACTGATTGAACATAATATGGACCTTTGGGGTGGCCTCAACCCGCTGTCACTGTTGCCGGGTATCTAATACCCGACGGTTTTTAAAATCCTAATAACTTGAAAACAAAATATGTGCGTTATTTGGCGCTCTTAGTAGCTGCGGTCGTTGACCTGTTTGAGTGTATTAACTATTCTATCCAGAGTCGCTGCAGCTATGGTGGAATTTGGTGAATACGGTGGATCGATGGAATTCTAACTAAAATTACTGACATTGAAAAAAAAATAAAAACATATTTTATTATACTGATGTATTATAAACGATATTGGCACCTCACTTTTCTGTCATTCCATGAAAAAAAATTCCCAAAGTTTCATAATTTTTTTTCAAATTTCGATCCGAAACTTTGGTTTTATAAAGGTTTTTTAAATGACATTTTACTTATTTTGTCATTAACAAATTTGAACATTAAGCCTGGTGTTTTCTTTTTCTAACATTGTTTATATCATATTTCTCACTATTAACCTCTCCGGGAGTGAGTTTTTTTTGGTTCATTTTTTAAATATTTTTTTATAAATTATCATAGATTAACTAAAAATAATATTATATTTTGAATTAAAACATCATCTACATTAATCCATGAAAATAAATCAACATAAAAAAAAAAACATGTCCATACAAATAAACTGCTTCCTTCCTCTGACGACCGCTAAATGACCCAAAAAGAATTTTTAAACTAAAACTGTGAAGTCGGTATGTCTTCCAAAACTTCAAAAAACTATGCGCAGATGTTAATAGATGCCACTACAAGTCAAATAGTTTCTTTATTTTTAATTTTTAACTTTTGAGTAAAATCTCAAATTATAATATTTAATATTTTAATATGATTACCTTAACACGGGCATTAGCCTAGTATGGTAATCAAGATAAAAACATAAAAGTGTACTTTAAAAAATTGTATGAAATAAAAAAAAATAAAAATAAAAAAAAATAAAAAAATTAAATGAAGACAATATAGCGAAACTCAATCGAAAATGTGGAGACAGAAAAGATATAAGATAAAAATAAATATTCATCCTAGATATGCAGAAAAGTCAATTGATGTCGCATATTTAATATTGTCTTCATTTAATCAAATATGTATTTGAATAATAGCCGCAGACAAAATGTTTCGGCCATACTCTTCTGGGCATTTTTTCGCTTCGCCGAACCGTTTCGCCTATACTCGTGGAGAGGTTAAATAAGGGAGATACAACAATTTCTATGAGACCTATATGAGTTATTCCGAAAAGTGAACAAATTAGTCTGAGGGGTTAGTGATTTTATTGATAATTGCATTAATTATTGGGTGAGCAAAGAGGACCATCACTATCGCCTTGTCCAGTGCCAACTGGACAACAGTCAGACTTCATCTTAGAATAAGAACATGGCAAGAATCAAAATGTACCTCCAAACAGGACCATTACTATCGCTATGCCCAGGGTCACCTCTTAGAATACGAACATGGCAAGAATCAAAATGTACCTCCAAACAGGACCATCACTATCGCTGTGGCCAGAGCCACCTCTGTGATATGTCAATAATAGAAATAAATAGCAAATAGAGAGTATCAATGTGTACCTCTAGTTGCAGCTTTCTCTGTAGACGTATATTTTCTTCACGGATACTTTTTTCCTCCATTGCATAGCGCTGCATTTTCTCCTTGCTCTCATTTTGAGAAACTGTCAGTTGATTCCTAGAAATTAAGATTTTTAACAGCGATAAGTTCACGGAGCAATAATAATTATTATGTATTCAGAAACAAGTATGTATGCAAAATAAATAATGAACGAAACATGCCAGAGGTAAAGCAGACTCACCTCAGTTTGACTACTTCGGAGCGCAGAGTTTGAATGTGATTGCTCAAGTTAGATGCTGTATCTCCATTGCTGATATCACTGCAAAAATAATTCAATAAAAGCTGTTAGACAAGAAAATCCTTCAAACCTTTCCGCCACTTACTCTATAAACAGGACGGCGAAATAATTTATGAATTAGTCAGTAGCAACGTGTTGAAATAAAGGCATATAAATAATGCAGGAAGAATTGTAAAAACAGATACAGAGGCATACTCATGACAAAACTAGAAAAAAATAACTTTGATAAAATGCTTTGTGTGAACAACTTAGCACTTGTACTGAATAGTACAAACCTGGCAGAGTGGGATCAGTGACAGGTTGGTCCATTGGATCTGCAGAGATCTCTTCTCAGCCTCCAACTTGCATACCACAAATCTGACAGAGCGGGACCAGTTGGTCCAGCCTGATGTGCAGAGATCTCTTCTCAGCCTCCAACTTGTATACCACAAACCTGACAGAGCGGGACCAGTGAGTGGTTGGACCAGCCTGATCTGCGGAGTTCTCTTCTCAGCCTCCAACTTGTATACCACAAACCTGACAGAGTGGGACTGGTGACTGGTTGGTCCAGCCTGATCTGCAGAGATCTCTTCTCAGCCTCCAACTTGTATACCACAAACCTGACAGAGCGGGACCAGTTGGTCCAGCCTGATGTGCAGAGATCTCTTCTCAGCCTCCAACTTGTATACCACAAACCTGACAGAGCGGGACCAGTGACTGGTTGGTCCAGCCTGATCTGCAGAGATCTCTTCTCAGCCTCCAACTTGTACACCACAAACCTGACAGAGCGGGACCAGTGAATGATTGGTCCAGCCTGATTATCCAGCAGAGATCTCTTCTCAGCTTCCAACTTGTTCATCCTCTTCCACAGGTGGTTGACTAGTGCCTCTTGCTCCTGTGTCAAAGCATTCTCTAGTTCCACCTGGAGAATGTCAATACTGTCGTGGGCAGCTTAGCACTTGAAGGGAATAGCACAAACCTGGGCAGAGTGGGATCAGTGACAGGTTGGTCCAGCCTGATCTGCAGAGATCTCTTCTCAGCCTCCAACTTGTCCATCCTCTTCCACAGGCGGTTGACCAGCGCCTCTTGCTCCTGTTCCAGCGTGTTCTCTAGTTCCACCTAGAGAACGTCAATACATACTATTAATACTAGTCAATGGCCTACTTCAAATGGTTATTTAGACAATTAAAAGTCGGAGTCAAAGTACTGAAATACGTATTAAATTAGTATGTATGCACTTAGAAGAAAATAAATTATTTTTATAAATAATTTTTAACTAGTAGCATTTTTAAAAAGAAATTGAGTTGAATTAAATTTATTTAGTGTTTTATTTAATCATATAAATTTAGTGTTAACGGTGAGTTTCTATTAAAAGTACACACCAAACGTGCTGAATGTAGTGAATGAACTTACATGTTTTCAATTAGCAATTAACTCATAAACATAAACTGTGAAACCTCAATCTAGCATTTTTAAGGGTCCTGTTGAAATAAACTATGAATGCGGGAATACTATTTATTTAAAAAATCAACACTTAGTTTTAACCACTTTTGTCGTTTAAAAAACCAACATGTTTCATAAGCAGTGCTTACTTCTTCGGGTTTATTTAAAACTATAATTTATTTATAGTCTGTCAAAAAAGAGTAGAAAATATAAAAACTGGAACTACTAAATTTGTAGACTGGCAACACCAATTTAACTGTCAAATATTTTTTTGAAGTGCAATGACACTGAATGTATAGAACACAGTAAACCACATTTTAAAAAAGATTTTTTCTTCATGACATAAATTTGATTAAAAGGTGATTTATAAAGCGATTTGCTTTAACATAAATTTGAATTTAACAATAGATAGAAAGGAAGAATCACTAATGGTGAGTTTAGTTACACTACTTTTAGATCTGAATGAGTTAAATATATTCAGATCTAAAATTAGAGACATGATCTAAAGCCCAGGCAACGCTAGGTACTTTATCTAGTATTAAATATATGTGAGCAATTTTTAAACTGTGCTTTATATTTTATTACATTATAGTTATTCTTCATTATGTTAATACAAAATTGCAAAGGTAAAATAATTATATACCTATATGCAATTCTAATTTAGAGATCGGCGGGTATCTACACTGCAATGAAAAAATATTTTTTCCACTATTATGCCTTTTTAAATTAAAAAAAATGTAGGTTACACAGCTTTACTTTAACACCATGAGTTATGTGTTTAGTATTGCCATTTGATCAACAGTGGGGCCCTCATATATTTTCTACTCTTATTTGACAAACTGTAGTTCCGGTACAAGTACCTACAGAATAAAACAATTTTCTGGAATGGGTACCGCCGCCCCGGGAACCTTTATTGGATAACCAACACCTCTGCCATAGGTCACCCTAAGTGGTTCGCTAAGTTTGGTGATTTAGCAGGGGTGTCCGGGTTCATGGGGTGAGGTTTGTCTAGATCTTGGAGGCGGATGACCAGGACACACTGCACCCCAGATTCCTACCCACCCCTTAAACCCTTTTCCTTCCCAGAACTCTCCTTCCTTTCCTTAAAAAAAACCCTCCACACGGCATCCTCAAAGATGACATAGGCCCTGAGGGAAATTATTTTCCTCAGGGCCTCCTGTGTGGAGCTCAAATAAAAAATAAAAAAAACAGTAGTAAGTAATTCAGTTACCGGAATTGAAAAATAATGCATTTTAATGGTTATTTTGTTAACTTGAAAATTGCAAAATGTAATTTTTCAAGGACCGCCATGTTATTAATTACGATCGTAAATACGCAGGCGATGTATGAATGTGAATGATGGTTATGTATAATGGTTAGTTAATTAGTTAGTGGTAAATATGCACTTTTAAAAGGAAAAATCACTTTGCGTCAGTTAGATAATAATAAGAAGTACTTATTGCAATTTTCTGAAATGATAAATAATGCGTATTTATCATTATTTTGTTTGATTTCATAAATGCGAAAAATCGTTACTCATGTGTGCGATATCGGTGAAACCGCGACGCTATTCGCAAATAGGTACTGCTAACTTAAAAATACAAAAGCATTCTCATAACCAGTTGCTAGTAACCCAATACCAGTAGTACCGGGAATAATTTGAATTAGATACTCTCGTTACAATAATATTATTGTCTATAGCAAGGGTGGCCAAACCGCGGCCCGCCGGGTGTCTACTTGTGGCCCGCGGAGCATATGCATACTTTTTTTTTCTTTTAGTGTACATAAAACCACCACAAGAACATTCCAACGTGCGTAGTTCGTATCATATCTCATAAATGGAAGTATCTCAGTACGTTGATTCGACTATCGTGACAAGTTCTTCTATGGTATATACCTACATGTTAACAAACAATCACAGTTAAAGGAGAAATTCAATCAGGTTGGTTTGGAAGAGTTTTACAAAACATATTTGGACAAGAATAAATATCCTGCATTTTACAAACATGCTCTCTATCGATGATTTCGCTATTTGAAGACTTAACGTGTGAACAGATTTTTAGTTGAATGAAGCATATTAAATCTCAAATGAGAACACGATCACTGATGAGCATTTGGAAAACTGTTTGCGTATTGTAGCAACAACATCAATGGTTATCAACATTGATGCACTTAGTTCTGACAAACAAAATCACACGTCTCACTAAAATTTATTATATTTTGTTTACTTTTATTATTTTTTTTGTATTGCCCAACTCTAATCTAATAAATATGTTTGATTCTTATTTTGGTTATATCATCTTTGAAAAAAACCATATATTTCTTGTTATCTTTGAATAATCAAAGAAATTTTGTTGTGCGGCCCGGTAGGAAATCTATTTTCTAAAATCTGGCCCGGCTGCTGAAAAGGTTGGCCACCCATGGTCTATAGTATATCATTTCTAGCCACTGGTTACGTGAATGCTTTTGTATTTTTAGGTTGGCAGAATCTATTTGCAAATTCCGGCTTCAACTGAACCTGTGCATCCCGGTAGCCGCAACAGCACTCATTACCCAGTCCGCACCCAAGAACTCTGACCCGGGACCTACTCTTAGAACTCGAGAACTTTTATAAGAAAGCACGACTCGAGAAAAGATCGAGAACAACAAAAAAAAACATTAAACGATTAATACAGTAAAACGACGCATGGAGGAACGATTGATGCGAGTTACGTATGAAATTAATTCGGGACAGAAAGAAGTAAACACAACGAAATCATCGACCGAGATTTCACTGTACCTCTAAATTTTGTTCATGACGGTTACGGGTAGCATAAAGAAAATTAAAAACTGCGCTGCGAGTAATCTGCAAGGACGTTGCTTGTTGTATGCTGAAGATGCGTTGATGATTTCTATCAGTATGGAAGATCTACAGTGTCTAGGATGATCTACAGTGTCTAGGATGATCTACAGTGTCTAGGATGAACGATGTATGTATGAAGAATGAGTTAATGATGAATGTAAATAAGTCTAATGTCATGGTTTTTGAAAGAGAGAGTACGAAAACAGTGTGCAATATAGTTGTGAATGATGAATATTTGGAGCAGGTGGATGAGTTTGTGTATCTGGGAAGCATGTTTACGAGAGATGGAAAGGCTGATTAATATATTGAAAGAAGGGTAATTGCAGGTAACTCCATTAATGGAGGATTGATTGCCATTGGCGCTAACAAAAAACTGTCTAAAGAAGTGATGCTAGCAGTCTACAATGGAGTGCTGGTACCTACCCTGATGTATGGCAGTGAGGCATGGAACTGGCAGAGGAAGGATGAAAGTAAACTGAATGCTGTAGAAATGAGATCCCTTTTTTATTTTTTATGAGAATACCTCACAAAAGTTCCATCAGTTCCAGTCTGGAGCCAGTGAGACTATGGCATCCACAATTGGGGTATGTTGTGGGGCTGAAGATAAGTGGGAAGGGGAAGGAGATGGGAAAGACGAAGGTAGGGAAGTACCCGGCTATTCAGACCTAGTCACCAAACGCAGCTAGAGCTATTTCAAGCAACGTTTCAATTCTGAATGGTGGTCTTACACCAGGGCGATACTGAGAGTATCTTCCACTCTGGAACGTGCAGCGAATCATATATTATTTAAATTAATTAATTTTGAAATAACACAAATTAACCAAAAAAACGGGATTCGATCCCGTGACCTTCGGATTACGAGTCGAGAGCCTAACCCCTCGACCACGGAGGCTGGCCCTCAGCCATATGTACGGTAAAACCATGCATGATCGTTTGAGAAACGTGGAGATCTGCATAGAATCCAAGGCTGATGTAGCGTAATACAAGCAAATAGCGTTACAAGCGTAATGAGTAAGGTTGAGAAAGGGACCCACAGATGGTTAGGGCATGTAGAGCGAATGAACGAAGAAAGGAGAATATATGACGCGTAAAAGTGAATGGTAGAAGTTGGGGATGCCCAAGGAAGATATGGCATGATCAAGTGAATCAGTCAAGTCGGACTAAGTCGGACCATGTCAGGAGTCAGAATAATGGAAGAGTATGTATGAGACGATGTTTGGCGGTCAGTCCTCGCTTTAATCTGCCCTAAACAAATGTTATTATTTTGAACTTCTATTATTTCCAGTAATTTGGAATTATATTAAGATGTTCATTCCCTTTTCATGATTTTCTAAAAAAGTTTAAGTTTGCCGATAAGCACTGGATAATATCAAGACTAGAAATCTGAACAGACCACAAAAGGGCCGGAATACGTTCACAAAGGAATTATGGGGAAAGGTATAGTGAAAGTAGTAGAAGCCTGAGGATTACCTTCTCTCTGCGTAGCTGCTCCAAGTTGGTCTGCTTGGCCAACGTTTCCGCCTCCAACTTCTCTATTTTCCTCATCAACTTGTTCACCAGGCACTCTTGCTCTTGCTCCAATGTCTGCTCCAGCCGGCACTTCTCTTGGCGCAGCTGTAAACCAATGCATTTAAGAATTATGTGGAATAAATAATTGGGTAAGCGATAAATATATTGATTAAGTTAGGTCAGATGTTTTTCTTTTCTTAATTTTTCTATTTTGTCATGGAACGATGATAACGCATATAAGACATGGATGTTTGACTTTCAAAGGATTAGATAAAAAAAGTGTAATACACCACAGCAAACTGTTCTCTGGAAAGAATGTCTGAAGACATCAGAAGCTCTTGTTTGAACCAGCTTCCTACAAATCTAAAAACTGTTCAGATAACATTAGCTGCCAAAGACACATTTAACATAAGGACTGATTTTAAGTTTCCAAACCTGGTTAAGTTTCCGTGATAAATCATTTGTAAGACATTCTTCTTCTCTTTCATAATGATGAGCGAGAGTTTCCTTTTCTTGTTTCAAAGCTTGAATTTTCTTCAAAAGTGTGTTTGAAATATATTCCTCTTCTTGTTCTGCTTTAGCTTGCTGTAAACAATAAACAATAATTATCATTGACTCTGTTCATAATTCATGGTCGCCTATAGCATTATGCAAGGTGAAACCTAATAAATAAATTACAGGGTCCTTAACCCGGCGATACTCGCTACTGGGTAAAAAATACCACAGAGTACAAAAGATTGGTTGTATTTTTTTTTCTACGCATTCTGGCAACCCAAGATTCCAAGTACCTTCAAACCGATGGTTCACACGCCCTCACCCCGCGGGGCGGTCAGTTCGCGCACGGCGTTTGTTAACGACGGACGTGTAAAGTGAGTGTGGGTAAAAAATACCCGATAGCGACGACCTTGTTCTATTATTTTTCGATATGTTTATGACTATGTTTTTTGTTTTAGTGCTGTAATAAAATGAGTATTCCTCTAAGTGATAGTACAATAGAAGAGCTGCTTCAAGAAGAAGACAGCGGAGAAGAAAATGTGTCAGAAATAGAAGATTTTGAGGAAAATAGTGAACACGAAAGTGAAACTGAACAGGAAACTGATAGTTCAGGCGCGCCCTCAAATTCAGAAAATGTTTTTGACTGTCTACCTTCAGATTCAGAAGTTGGTTTGCGAATTGTGCTTCAAAAAGATATGCCGCGAGCATACAACCCCAATATGTGAGGATTGCTATGATAGAGTGATGTAGTTTCGTTTTTAGCAAAATATTTGAAACAGTTTGTTTAGTGTTGATTATCTCAATGTTCACTCAGTATAAAGGTATCATTATTTTTTAGTATTTTAGGAGTGTACCTAGTTTATTTTCGATACCGATCTTAATTTTGCCAATTGTAACGAAAAAAATTATTTTTTGATTATTTTTTAGGAAAAACTCTCAATACAAATAAATAAACATTAAAACTTGCATTTGTAGTTTTATTTATGAACAATAGTACCAATAACACAAATACATTGTCAAACATTGAAACTCAAACGTCTTTTTGAAAATAACGGCAATTAAACTCTGATATTTATTACCCGGTAGCGAGTGTTCATGTTCGTAAATACCTAGCGAGTACCGCCGGGTTAATAAGGAAGCAAATACATGTTTAGAAGAGAAATAGACAAATTTCACTACATAATATATATAACTTTCACCAAAATATAGAAACAAACTTACGATACTGACTGACGCCTGCCTCAGCGTTCGGTTTTCTTCTTGTAAAGATTTAACTCTAATCTTGTATGTTTCTAGTTCTACCTTCAACACCCTAATAATAATTAAAAAAACAACAATTAATTATAACATTATAAGACTTGTCAAAGAATTTATATATAAAAATGCAAAAATCAGTCATTTTAAATACACGTAGGATTACAAAAGATTTAAAAAATATTTATATTATTGAGGGATCAGTAGGATTTATAGGTCCAGTTAGGAGTTCTACCGAGCCGAACCCTCTGATATGAAAATATCTGGAGTCGGTGAAATATTTTTCCATTTGGTCTCTGGTAGGTTGACATGTTGTTCTTGTATTTATTGTTTTGTATTTATTATACTTATATAGTGCAATTGCATAACGTAAATTGACTAGATAATCATTTGTGGAAAAGTGTGTGAAAGGGTTTAGTTTTTCCTGTGGAGAAGATTTAACCCGGACATAAATAAAGTCTGAAGATAATATAAATATAACAGCAAAAATCTGGGAAAATAGTAGAGATGCCACGAATGGTGATTTTACCGAATACCGAATATTCGGCTAGGCTCTCGGCAGAAGAGCCGAATATTCAGCGAAACTTTTACTTGTACATTTCGCGGTTGACAGGTTCCGACCTGCATCATTGAAGTGCATGTGATAACTACGTATTTGTTTCACTTGCGAGCAGGTTGTGTTACAACACGTATTATTTGTTGATTGTTACGTCAATTACAGTGTTACTTATAGTGTGTAACATGTCTGTTTGTTCGCGAAAAGCTTTACGTAATGGCACCATCTAATAAAAAAAATCACCTACTTGGGAATATTATAAATTTGTAGTGAAGACAATAAATTAAATATTAAATTTATATGCATTTTTATTCATCATTTGGCGTTACCGAATAGTAAAAAAAGTAGCCGAATAGGCTGAATACCAAATAGTAGGTGAATATTCGTGGCATCTCTAGAAAATAGACCCAATGTGGAACAACACTGTAGCACACCTCTAATAGGAGTAACAATAATCTCTATTAGTAATTGTATGCAAAAAAAAGCACAGTTACCTATTTTGCTGTTGAAGCGAGTCTATTCTCTTCTGAAGCTGGTCCCTGGAGACTGGACTGGGCGGAAGCATGATGGCTCCTCCTTCCAGGGAATTAGAGTCACTTTCAGACGCAGAATCTGCCATCTTACTTGGATCTAAGAGAAATATTGCAATTTATTTATAAGACGTGGTCAATGTCTAATGCAAAGGAATGAGTTACACGGTTTGGAATACACAACCGGCAGTCACATCTCGGCAAACCACAATAATTCATAAAAAATTCATAAAGCTCATACTGAGTTGCTGCTACACTGCTGCAGACTCCGGCAGCTGGTTTTGCATTAAAGATGAGACTGCCAGTAGCAGCAGCAAGGTGCTTCACCAGATGCATTCCCGTCCTGAGAGGAATTTTATTAATATTTGACCCATGTTATATCCAACAATGCACATATTTTTTAATGTAACAGTTGGATAAAAACCGCAGCTGGTTTTGCATTAAAGATGAGATGCGACTGGCAGCAGCAGCAGCAAGGTGCTTCACCAGGTGCATTGTCCTGAGAGGAATATTATACTTATTTGAGCCCTGTTATATCCAACAATGCATATATTTATATCATAAGAAAAATATCTTTCATTATCTGCAAAAGCTGCTATATTTCAAAAACTAACAATTTAAAAATATTATCAAAACCAATAAGGCTTTTTATGGTCACAACACCCGTCCCTAATTCTATCATATGATTAGAGATTTTCAAGGCCAAAAGTTTTTAGAAGGCACTTTATTTGTTTATTTTATCTTTATTGACAAAATTGCATAAATTTGACAGCAAAAAAATCGTTGTTAACAGGAAGCCATCTTACAGCTAATAAATTTTTACATTAACTTTGCACAGAAGGCCCTGAGGAAAATAATTTCCCACAGGGCCTTTGTCATCTTTGGATGCTGTGTGGAGGGTCTTTTAGTGGAAAGGAAGGAGTGAACATGGGTCTTGAAGAGACCCATTTGTGGAAGGGAAGAACACAGAGAACAGCAAATCGTTCCACATCCGAGCTGTTGAACTCAAGAACGAGTTATAGAAACGACCCATTCTAGTGTGACAGATGTCAACTGTGTACAAATGTTGGGCGCGCATTTGGCATGTTTCCCGAATGGGCACCGGTGCTGAAGAAATCAATAACACTAGTTCCTCCAAGCATCTTCCATCAAAATATCAGTAGAAGAGGAGAATCTTTTCGAGGCTTTTAGGAGTCGAGGCTTTTTTCAGGTATTTTGGGGCTACAGACCAGAGGTGGCTGCCTAATTCACTTTCGATTTCGACAGGGTTAGCAGTTGTGTACTATTAATTACTAACTTACAGATGTAACGGTTGCTATGAGCACTTACATAAGTTGAACTTCCGAAGTATATATCCGAGAGTATATATATCCAGATATCTTTCAGTAGAATTGAAAGCTATTGTTGACCCCGTGAAACAGAGAAACGCATATTTTGCACACCCGGAGAACATTATTATTAACCAATGAAAATAATTGTGTACGGGAGCTAGGATGTAGAAGGATTATTAAATCTAGGACCCTTCAAACTTCAGAAGAGAGACAGTTAATCATTCCAAAAATTTATTTCAACTGCAACAGCTACATAGAATTAATTGACTGGGAGGCCCAAGGGCGGATCCAGCTTTGGCGCCAGGGGAGGATCACATAGCGCCTGGGGGGGGGGTCACATAGTCGTGGTCAAGCCACAAGAAGTTATAATTTAATTTTGATAATAATAGATATAAGTAAAAATTAGGTAGGTAATTTTGATAATAATAGATACGATACGATTGTACCACCCCAGCCAGGAGCACTCCTGTCCCGGTGAGACCGGTACACCAGGGGGCACTGATTTATTAGGACTAGGAACACATGCTCTGAGGATAGGAGGGAGGTTGAAGTTTAATCGACCGGTATACATGGCAACCTAATAAGCCAATATTGGAATTTAGGAAGGGCAGGAATGAAGGATTGGATTGAGCATTGTGATTTTTTTTTTTTTTAATTATTTCTTTTTGGGTTCTTTCTTCTTGCCTGTTCTCGACTCTTCTTGGATCTTTTTTCTATTTCTGGCTTTTCTTAGCTGTTCTTGCCTGTTCTTGATGGCTAATATTGTCTCTTCTCGGCTCTTCTTGACCCTTCATGGCTTTTCTTGTCTCTGCTCTTCTTGCTTCTTCTCGTCTCTTTTGAATTTTTCTTCTTTTACTTCTTGTTGTTCTTCTTCTATGCTCTACTTGGATCTTCTTGCTATTTCTCGGCTCTTAAAGTATCTTCTTGGCTTTTCATGCTTCTTCATAGATCTTCTCGTTTCTACGTCTCATCTTGGATTTTCCCGTCTCTTCTCTACATTTCTCACCTCTTCTTGCCCCTTCTTGTATCTCCTTATCTCTTCACGGCTATTCTTGGTTTTTCTTGTCTCTTCTTGCTTCTTCTTGGATCCTCTTGCTTCTTCTTGCATCTTCTTGCCTTTTCTTGCATCTTTTATCTTCTCGCCCCTTCTTGGCTCGTTTCGTCTCTTTTTGAGTCTTCCAACTGCTTACCAACCCTTCTTGTTCATTCTTGTCTCTTCGAGTCTCTTCTTGGCTTGTCTCATTGCGCACTTTATTATCACTATTCAATTCCCAAATAATCCCACATCATACGTTTGAATGAATACGAGAAGAGAACAAACTAATTTATGAAATACACTAAAAGTGCCGATTTCAAACTGTTTTCAAACATTTAGATAAATCAAACGATCGTTTCTCAGACCCCCCCTTTGTAGTCATCCATCAAATACCTAAATAAAAACTAAACACAACCAGGAAATCAACATATCTTATCCCTGGATAAAATCCCAGTAAGAACAAAGGACATTCATTTGAAATGCAATGAATTTTTATTCATTTATGTGGAGTAACTCTCTACTCAATCCATAAATGTTTCTTGGTACATGTCAACAATGTATGTCCCAAAATTATAATCGATATTTACTCTAAGATGCGCACCTTTCTCGGCAATAAATCGAGAGAACTCAAGTGTACTGTAGAGAGGTCATATCATCTGTGAAACGAAACATACTTCAAATCTGAAAGCAATAAATATTAATTCGTTATAATTGTGTTATTTAAAAATGGAAAAAAAGACTTATCTTCTGCTTTGAGAGCCGCTCGGGAATCTCGGGATACACTTTTTGTTTAGCCTATCACGATATATCAATTCACACTTATGAACTATTATGAAGTTTTATGACACGGTTTAACCTAAACACGTGAAGCTTTCTACGATTTGTATACTTCCAACTAATTTTGAATGTGTCTTGGAATATATTTAAAAAAAATCACACATAACTTTAAAACGGAAAATGATAAAATTAATTCGCAAAGAAAAACAAATTGCACTGATTCTATCGCGTGTGTGTAAAACTTTTCATGAAAATCGGTTCAAGAAAACTACGGATAATTTAGAAAGAAGCTAGGCCCGCAGAATATATACAAAAAATATATAAAAACATTATGTTTAACAAATTTTAATTAGTGGTCCACCTAGGTCCTGGACCCAGCCCAGGGGGGGCATGACCCCCATGACCCACCCCCGCCCCTGGATCCGCCCTCGGGCAGGCCAGAGATTTAATTCTGACAGAGCCTCCACTCCTGAGCAACGTAAAAACGGATGAATTACTAAAATTGTGTGATGAAGGAAATGTAAAAAGGTTCTATTTTCCTAAATTCCCTGCCACACACAATCAATCAGTGGAAAGGTGTGTGAAGTTGACCACAGAAGCTTCTTCTTCTGTCGCTGGTTACAATGCTCGAAAAATTATATTTGCGCCAAGCAATATTCAAGAAAAATAATGCCAAATTTTTATTCTAAGCAAGATTTTAAGTTTAATTAAATGAAGACAATATTAGCGAAACTCGATCGAAATCTGGAGACAGAAAAATCAGAAAAGATATTGGCTCCGCTGGGACTCGAACCCAGAACCCTTTTCTTACATGGAAACAGCTCTACCGATTAAGCTACGGAACCCATAATAATTCGGTCACTTTTAACTGTATCATACTTCGACTAAGAACTACCAACATTATCTTCATTTATTTAACGCACATATTATTATTTAATTAAATATTATAATTTGAGATTTTACTCATAAAGTTTAAAAAATTAATAATAAATATTCATCCTAGACTTGCAGAAAAAGTCAATAGATGTCGCATATTACAAATAAAATAGATAAAAATTTATCCAGACACTTCGGCAAACAGTAGTAAAAGCGAAGAAATAACATTTCATTTATATGTACCCACAAATTACTAATTATTATCAATTACATATTATAAACAATACAATTAATTTTCATGTTTCCTGTCCGACAATTTTATGCATCATTAGAGAAAAAACACACATTGTTTGATTGTCTTATGGTACGGCCACACTGAGGCCAACTTCCAACTTCAAACTTTCGGACGATTGTGTAGAAGAGTGGGTGGTTTGGTATATTTATGGTAGAAGGGTAGTTGTTGCGTTGGAAGTTCGAGTTGGAAGTTTGGCTTCGGTATGGAAGTAGCATATCTTTTTAATACATGAATAACTTTTGAATTAAGTAATTACTGAAAACCGCTAAAAACAAAAGAGTGTTGCTTACTTGCAACATTATTTTGCGATTATATGAGACTATGGCGAGTCTATTTATATAACGTCATTGATTTTAGCGAGCTAATAGTGAACACCAATTTCTATGTTTTTTAGGTTTTCGACTAGCTACAGATCATACGCAACTTTTGAGACCCCGGGCGTTCAAATAAAAGGCAATCTTTTTTCTCTCCATTACGCATGTTCATTTGACACACCATGCACTAAGTTACAACATAACACACTGAAATATAAAATGATTTACTTAGTCTGATATTTATAAATATAAATGTGTGGAAAAGTCCCCAGGGAGATATTTCTTTGTTTATAATCAACATCACATTTGGAACTTATATACCTACCTGTTATGTGAGTTTTATTTTTAATCTTTTTTCATTAGACCCACATAGGGGCCCTGAGGAAAATAATTCCTCTCAGGGCTGATGTCATCTTTTGGGATGCTGTGTGGAAGGTATTTTTAGGAAAGGAAGTTCTGGGAAGAAAAGGGTATGAGGGATGGGTAGGAATCTGGGTTCAGTGTATCCAGGAGTGACGGACGCATGAATCCATTCCTACTAGAGATGCATGAAAAGTAATCATTCGGTACTGAAGTAATCGGTACTCACCAAGTAATCAAAGTACCGACTACTAAAAACGAAGAGTATCCGTTACTTTTGATATGATTACTTTCATTGATACTTTGAAATGATTACTTTCGATGCGGATACTTCAGTACCGATTACTTGGTTGTTATTTGTGCCGCAAGAGGCGCTCCACGCTATACCAGCTGTTCATAAATAAACCACACTTTGTACCGATTATTTGGTCGTTTCTATTTGTGCCGCTGGGGCGCTTCACACCAGCGACGTTTAAGTACGGTATTGCCAGAGACAAAAAATACTGTTTACATGGGTAAAAAAACGCTTTCAGTTGATATTTATGTTTGTGTACCTTGCTATCTGATATATCTATATTGCTACCAATTTGTACTAAGTATGCAAGTTTTTTGACGGTAGGTATCTACTACAATTTTCGAACGGTGTAAAAAATATGATTATTAGATATTATTACGACTATAAAAAGTTTTCAAAGTAATAATTTTAACACCTCTTTTATTCTATCACACATTATAAGATTTAAATTTCTGTGGAGTTTACAAAAAAAAATAATAATACAATATGCGCTTAATTTTTAATTTTATGATTATAAAGATGAATTTGGTTTGTAGAAATTTCCGCCAAGTAATAAGCCCGCCTATAACATCTATCATCACAGGTATAATATGACATTATGTGAGATTAAATAAATAATAAATAAAATGTATAAAAAATTACCACCAGCCTATAATAGTGTTTTATTAACTTATCTCAAAGCTAGAAAAATAAAAATCAAAACACGCATGTAAAATTACGTTTCGAATTTCAAAGGAAAATGACACGTCAATCCAGTGTGTTAATATTATGTAATTTACGATTAAAGATAATGTAAAAAAATCTAAACACACAAAATCTTCAAAATATTCGAAGTACCTATAAATAACTAACGTAGAATCCTAATAATTCATAACCAAAGTACACGCTATCCGCGCTAACGAAATACACAAACGTCAAAATGTAACCAGTAACGATTTGTATCTATCCGGCGGTATCCGGAACCGAAAGTAGTCAAATGTAATCAAAGCATTCAGTAACGAATTGATACCAGTAGCGGTACTACCCGAAAGTAATCAAAGCATTCAGTAACGATTTGATACTTGCAGTAGTTACTACCCGAAAGTAATCAAAGTAATCAGTAACGATTACATAGTAACGATTACTTTTTGTGAAAGTAACGGATACCGACGGGTAGTAAAAGTACCGATATTGAACACTACTAATTCCTACCACTGCAGTGCGACGCAATGTTCCGAGAGAGTATAAAATTAAGGGTATAAAATTATTTAATAAATTACCCCTTGATATACGATCGGAAGAAAGCTATGAAAAATATTTAAAAAAAATTAATTTAAAATATTCTAGTATGTACCACCTCATAACTTAACTTATTGTATATTATATTTAGAAATATGTATTGCATATTTAGAAATATGTTTTTGCCTTATCAATACTTTAAATTATTTATTAACTAACCTATATTTTTATTTTATCTGTATTTTCTCATAAAATCACTAATATTTTTTTGTTTTAATTTAAACAAATGTAATTTTTTTTAGTTGTCCTCTCCTAAACACAAGCAGCTGCTTTATTAGGAGTGTTTGAAATATTGATGTATATATTATGTTGTAAAATTATAAACTTGTTTTAAGTTTCAATAAAAAAAAGAAAAAGAGTACGGCTGGAGAAGCCAAAGGGATTCCCTCAACCACTCTCTCCCGATCCGGCGACCTGCCATGCATCTGGCGGGCAAACGCATCCGCTGCCAAGACCCGGATAAACCTCACCCCATGAATCTGGACACTTGGGGTGACCTGTGGCAGACCATGGGCCCGTTTCCACTTCCGTTTAAAAAAACAGAACTATGAAAAATTGGATGTCGGACACTGATAATTGTATTATTTTTAAATGCTTCTGTCATTTTATCCCACAGCACAGCTCTTGCTTCGACCAGTAAGATTCAAATTTTAGGATTTATTTATTTCCTACTTATCCATCATTATATTTAACATCCTATAAATTGAAGCATACAGTATGCCCGCTTCTTTGCAGCTGGAGACAAGGAGTAGCTGCGTGCATGCTTCCTTGCGACTGATGAGCGGCGGGTTTAGTGGTCGGAATGTAATGGGGCTCATGCCGGAATGACAAGTGTGAATAGCTTCATACAAACCTATGAGCGAGCGAGTTCTGACATGATTTTTAAACGGATGTGCTGCGCTGGCCATCTATCTGACAAAATGTGCCAGATCCGACTTATCATATTGAACGATGTCCGATTTTAAACGGAAACGAGAACAGGCAGAATGCAGAAACTGAGTTGATCCTTTCAACATGATTTTTATAGAAGATCTCAGTTATAGACATCACCTAAATTCTTAATTGATCATTTTTTGATTAATTTTATACAAAACCGGGACCAGCTCATTTTACACTAAAAAAAATAAATTTTTACGCCAGTAGATAGGTAATAATTAGATGTAATTAATTCCGTGAGCGGAAATTGAAAAAAATATACACTATCGTTAATTTCTTAAATTTAAAAATACGAAAATGTCATTTTTCAAAGTGCAAAAGCGGTAATATGCACTTTTTCACGAAAAAAACACTTTGCAGAAGTTGAATAATTGTTAGAATTACGTATTTCGGAAACTTTTTGCATTGGGGGAGGCGGAAAATGATGCATTTTAAATTTCAATTGCGTAAAATCAAAATTCACTTCGCGTCTTCGAAACTGACATGGCGCGGCCGATCTGTCACACAAGCCCGCTAGAGAAACCCTGCGTAGCCAGACAAACTATTTAAAAACGTAGGCTGTTTTTTAAAGTTAAGATAATATTCACAAGCCCGCTATACAAACCCTGCGTAGCCAGACAAACCATTTAAAAACGTAGGCTGTTTTTTAAAGTAAAGATAACAACATGGAGGTCATTGAAAAATGACATTTTCGTATTTTTAAATTTAAGAAATTGACGATAATATACATTATTTTCAATTTCCGCTCACGGAATTAATTACATCTAATTATTACCTATCTACTGGGGTATATATTTATTTATTTTTGTCCAAAATGAGCTGGTCCCGGCTTTGTATAAATTTACCATTTTTTGTTTTAGCCCTTTACATGTCATACTAATTTTATTACTAGAAATTGCGTACAAAAAAACTTAGATAATAAGCCAAGTAAATTAATGAGACCTATTAGCACCGTGTAAGAAGTAATAATTTCATTGTGCAATTCTGGAGAACACAATGTAGGCTATTCATGACAAGGCACCACTGGGGCACTGGGCAGGCGGGCAGTACAATTAATGGAATGAACTGAGACTTTATATGGTAGGAACGAAGCATAATATGAGTATCGTTTAGAAGAATTCACATAAGAGTTTTTCTTGTTGACAAAAGCAATACTTCGCGTTTTACGTTAATTTTCCAAATTGATAAAAAGCAAAAAAAGCAGCAGAAAAATCAAATTAATAAGGGAAAAGGTGCTCCGAAGCTAGCGCATTTATGGAAATGGACACAAACGACCAATAAATATAAAATTATGCAGAATTTTTACTTAAGTAACCTAAAAAATGTCATCGATGACATCCTTGTAAAATGGATTTTAAGTTTGTAATGTAATATCACCATTTTAAGGAGGACAAAACAGATTACGTGTAACACAAAATGTTATTTTATTGCTCCAAAAATGAGAAACAGTTACTTACCAGGTTGGATAGTATTTCCATCCATTATTTCGATATTAGTAGGAACAAATTTTTGACATTTACCACCCCGGTACAATAAATAATATTCTATTCAGTCACAGATGAAACTGAACAGCACTTATTGCGCTTTACAATGAGTATTTGTTTTAAAAATTCTAACAATGGGTTAATTATCGACGGTATATCTAAAATCCCAATAAGAAAAAAATGGACTACCGCGTAGACATTTTAAAAAACTTAATGGACCGTTTTCGCGATGACCATGTTATGTATTTCTCTTGTGCCTTGCAGAAGTAAAACTCCTCAACATTTCTACACCCGTATTGTCTATGAACAGTGTCAGAACTTCTGAAGTAAAATTTCCGAAAGTTTTTAATTTCCTAAAAAATTTCCTAACGGACCGTTTGCCTGCGTTCCGTTCAAACCAAATACGCTGAGTTAAAAATCTTGCGAGATTCGGCCGCACCTGTTTGCGTGAGAGCAAGTGAGAAAGACGAAGCATTACCTATTGAAATTTAAACGATACTTGATTATGGCGGGAAATTCAAAAATTTTCAAGGTCAATTTTAACGGATATATGTGAGGTTATGTTAAAAAAATGTATTTTTCCGTTTAAGATGATTTCATTTATCTTATAGCTGAAAGAAAAGTTAATTAAAAACTTGCTAATGCAGATAATTATCCGAACGCGCAACTTTAGATGCTTTTGGGTGTAATTTAAGGGGTAAAAGTACATGTGCGAACATAACATTTTTTTCGATTTAACGGATTGTTGACATATAGTATGTCATAACAATTCCCACGTGACTTAACATAACCTCAATATTCTGACAGTTCAAATAACCACATAACCTAAAAGCAAAATATTAACACTTTGCAAACCTGGTAGAAATAATTAATTAATTATTAATAATCACACAAATGGCTATCTTTACGGGTTTTTGCAGGGCATTTTTTTTGTTTACGAAAGCATTTTCATTTAAAAAGTTTTCTTTGCAATTTTTATCTAATGAATAAACTAAAAATCTAGACTTGCGAGTTATTCTACATTAGTCCCAGAGAGGGGTAGCAAGCGACGTTGTACTTCGAGTATCTTCTGGTTTTTTCGTTTTCTTGCAATGCGTGTGAGAAGTGAGATTTTTATGGTTTAGAAAAATCGTCGATGACATCACATACAACCCCTACCTGGGACTTCTTTATCTACGGAACAAACTCCTGTGTAAACTTATTTTGTTTGTGTCATGTGGTTTCCACTTATAAGATGATTAGCATTATGTATGATTCTTACCTATTTTACTTCATTGGAAAATGCTTACAAAATAATGGTATACCTACCTTTATAATTTACAACTTCTTGGCGGAATGGCTGTGGCAAAAAAAAAATAAAACTGAGATAAGAATATTTGGTTTAATGTTAAATTAAAGAGCTCCTAAAAATTTAACCCAAATCACATTTCCCCACTTTCCTCTCACCTAACTCCTCCACACCCCACCACCTCCAGCCTCACAACGTATCCGACTTGGGGATGCCATAGTCTCACTTGCTCCAGACGGTTGGGATTCTTATGCGGTATCCACATTGAAAAACGAATTAAATTTCTATTTAGTGATCTTGAATTATGAACATCCTTGAGCAACAAATGAAAACAGTGCTGTATAAATCAGCAAATTATTATTATTAAACTTTTATCTTCTAGGAATGCAATTCAATAGCATCTACCATTAAATCTCTTTTAGTAAGGCCTTCAGTGAAGGGTTCCATGCCAACTCAGAAAAGCTATGAAAAAATAAATTTAAAATAGAAGGTAACCTATTTAACCATTTTTTATCTCACTCTTAAAGACCTTTCTGAGGTGCTTCGGAGTTGGTTTCATTCTGAGTTGGCCGGTCACCTCAGTGAAGTAACTCCAGGCAGTGGCAAAACGAATTGGAAATGTATGGCGGGCGATATGCCGAACTAGGCCAAGCCAAATGATCTCTTATTGCTAAGTCTGTTAGCCCCATAAAACAAATTTGACCTTATAATGGATAATTTAATTGTTTTGCCTTAAATAAGGAGAGGTGCTGGAATTTTCGTTTTTCCACCACCAGCCAGATACTAGACTTTTGGTGCAAAAGTACATCAAATTTGATGGTTTGAAATCTGAAAACAAAAAAACTGTAATAGATGGGCATGTTAGAACGGTTCCATGCCAACTCAGAATCAAATCAACTCTCTTTGAAAAGTCATTAAAAGCTATAATTTTTTTTTTTAAATAGCCCATAACCACCCTACCCTATTTTTTTTTCATCACTTAATGACTTTCTAATAGAGGTTCTGAGTTGATTTCATTCAGAGTGGTCCGGTCACAGTTTGACATGCATGCATTTGCAGACAACTGCATTTTCTCAGTGACTACCCTCCTTTGCAATGACACTGCTTTTTCAAAATAAAGATTTCTTGAAATTATGTATATGAATCTATAATTTCAAGTGATTCACATGTCTTCGCTCGTACCACAATTAATTAAAAAGTTAGAAAATAATGAAATAATTTTACTTTGTATAAACCACTTATTTGATGTGCAAATCCGACCGGTTTCGGAACAAACGTTCCTTCGTCAGGGAAAGCTTATACTAATTTGACAGTTTCGAACAATGTTTTATTATGGTAGGGGTGGAATAGTAGTATAAGCTTTCCCTGACGAAGGAACGTTTGTTCCGAAACCGGTCGGATTTGCACATCAAATAAGTGGTTTATACAAAGTAAAATTATTTCATTATTCTATAATGGATAACCACAAAGTAATAGCTACATTCAAAAATATAATAATTAAAAAGTTATTTGAATATCTCTGCCACCAAGTCAGTATAAAGTTTGTATTCAGAGTATACCATCTACCAAATAAAACTGAATTGAAAAAAATAAGATGTTTCACAAATTCCATCAGAATTAATGCAGTGGTTACTATTTAGAAGACCGTGCGCAATATATTATTGCAGCAATGGCAGACAAAACGGGCAGACAAAAAGCAATGTGCAGAATCCTAAAATCTAGGCCAAATAATATGATGTGGGAAGATAATGAAAACAAAGTAATAATTTTTCATAATAATTGCATTTAATATACATTAGGCATATATATTTATTTACATGTTAACCTACTGGATCTATTTATTACAAACAATTCTGTAGAGCCGCATTCAAACATAAGTAAAAAAGCAGCCAGGAATTGGGTGGAAATTTCTCCAGAAAAGATTCTAGTCTACTTTTCTTGCTCCTGTCTGAAATGCGACTTTAAATGTTCTACAATTATGTACTTAACAGGGATATCAAACCCCAATAAGAATATGATATAAAACAAATTAAATAAGGATAAATAAAAACTTCAGTTCCCGATTTACTGAATACTGTTAGTTATGTCTTACAATCATTTATTTAGATCAAAATATACACCAATCGAGTCATATCCTGTTCAAAAAAAGGCAGATCAGAATTCTCTACCTGCTATGTTATGGAACCAAAGAATATACAGTGAAACCCAATTATGAAGTTCACACATAAGTTTTCATGAATAAGTGTTGTTTTCGGTTTTTTGAAGCATGAAAAAAAAGGCGTAATTTATTCCAAAGTTCTTTTTTTCCGGTCCCTTGGAAAACCTTAGAAGAGAGTTTCACCACATGAATTGTTAAGTTCAGAATTAATTATATTATGTAGTTAAACGTAAAAACTTAACAAATTAATGATTATCAACTTCTTTTAGGATGGGTGGTTTCAAAATTTTTTAACAATTCATCAAATATTTGAGGTTAGTTTTCACATTCCATGTAAGTTCTATTATTATATCACTGGCTTGGGTACCCGGCTTCACTCCGGGAGTTCATATAAGTTCAAACCAATGGCGGATCTTGCTTTATATACCCCTACCAATGGGTAGCCCCACCCATACAAAAAAAGGCTTCGAATGGTCCACAATGTTCCACGACGATCTGGGATGTTCCCGAACATTCCAGAATGAACCGGGAATGTTGTGGAATGCTCTCGAATACTCCAGAATATTCTGGACCGTTCGAGAAATTTCTAGATGGCGAAACGAAACAAAAAAAAGCCAGTTGCTTCATAAAACTGAAATAATCACATAACTTTCCTTTCACAGAATGTAAAAATTAACAATATTTGATGAATTGTTAAAATTTTTTGAAACATCCTTAGTATTAAATTTATTCACAGATTTTTTCAAGCATCCTTCAAATGATGATCGACATAAGTATTGCAATCTAAGCAGCCATTTTTGACCATGTCTATAATGTTATGTAACAAAAAAAAATTATGCATCTACTAACTTATTAAGTTTCATGTAAATCCCTGCTAGAGATCTTATTATGATTTCCAATCTCTTGTAGAAAATGAAAATACATACAGAAAAGTGATTTTCACCATGCCAATATAAAAAACACGGAAAGAGTTTGTAACTTGATAAGGGATGTAGAGTGATTTTGATGAAACGCAAATGCTTTATTTTTGGGTTATTATGCCGTGTTGTGCTACCTCCTTCTTTAGCCAAAATTTCAGATAGCATTACAGTGTCAAGCACGCAATGCATCAATGCAATTACACATCTGTCCTGATTATGGACACTGTACGGAAAATAAATCGCTGTACAGTGAAACCCTCTAAAGGAGTTTTTCTACGAAAGAAGTTGAATTTTTTCAGTCCCTTGAAGACTGAATCTGTCCAATTTATCCCACTTATAGGGTTTACCCACCTAAGAAGTTTATTTCTTCCAGTCCCTTGGAAAACTTCTTAAGAGAGTTTCACTGTAATACTTTTGGCCGTGAAAATCTCAAATCATATCTGCAATAAATGATTCAGCCTAGATTTTTAAAAATTGCCTCTCAGTTAAAACTGCCACAAGTGGTATTTTTTCTCTTGTACAACAAAAAGAGTTAAATAGGATCACTTTGCCACTTAGATGATGTTAAATCATTTGAAACAAAATGTAGTACAGTTTCCGTACATATTATCTTGATTTAAAAATATTTGTAGGTACTTATCACCAACTAGATGCGCAAGTGACCAGATGCCGGGTGTTGGGATGCATTAATGAGTCTCTCAATGGATAAAAAAAACATCATTGTTATGGTCAAAGGCATAATATTATTTACATAAGTCATTTCATTAAAATAGTAGTAATTATCCATACAATTACTGTTGGATCAATGTAAAATATTATTAAATATGTGGAGAGGAATTTTTTTTATGTATTTCAAATTATTTTACCCACCTAGAATGTGTGAAATTGTATAAAATATAATTTGTAAGTCAGTTGAATTCACTCAATTTTAATCTCTTGCTTTCTATAGCACCACTGTCACTTTTAACAATTCGCCTAGTTTTGAGAGGATTTATATCACTTTTGGGTGTATCTGTAGAACTACTATCACCGCTTTGTTTAACAGTTACATTGAGACACTTTTGTCCTTTATCATTGTTCATTTTGTTATTGATTAGAGAGTTTTGAATATCATTCACTAGATCACTATGCTTCATGTTGAGGCGGGTGTCCCCGAGGCCGGGCTCAGTGGATAGGCGAAGCGTACGCAGCACCGGGGAGGGGGTGGTGATGCCGCCGGGGGTGTCGCTGGACATGGATGAGCGCGGGGTCATTACGCCCATGGTGCTGGTGCTGCTGCTGCTTGTGTCCTTGCCCTTCTGCAAGGACTGCAAGCCTGAGAGGGGGGCTGATTCTCCTGATTCACTGGACTGAGGTTCACTTGACTCTCCATTTTCTGTTTCGCTCGTTTCCGTAAGTTTACCTGCAAGATCAAAATGGTCTCATTTACAATAATACACCACAGAATTAGGTAATCACAAAGGCAAAAAGACACACGATACATTACATATTATACTACAGATAAATACGAGTCCGAGTAAGAGGAATGATGTTTATGCTTCATTAATCCACATCAACATTTTTTAACAATATTAAATTTCGAACTGTTAAATAATTCTTTTTTGATTTCGTGATATTCTGATTTATGTTTTACGACAACTGATTTTTACAGTAATCACCAAACCTATAACATCTCATTTATTAGATTCTTATGCGCCGGTCCAACGTTGGTAGCAAACGCTGTCGTAATAAGTAAAGTTTTTCACTATTCCAACCTTACCCATCGCATTATATTTACACCGTGATTTATAAGTAAGAGAGATTGAGTTAATGCCATACTAGTCCCAGCGAGAGATCTTACGTGATGTCATCGTTCTAATATCATCTGTCTTTTTGTTTTCAAACAAGATGCATGAGAGGAAGAGGACGAATGTTGATGACGTCCGTAAAAGCTCTCGCTGGGACTAGTTTATAATAAACAAACCATTTAGGGTTGGGAAGGGAATCTCAGGAAGAAAATCTACTTCCACATTACGCTGCTGCATAAGTCTTTTCAATAGATTAGATATTTCTTCGCGCTTCCTTGTGACCACTATTTCCTCAAACCAATTGACCAATTGCTTTATTGGGAGATGGTAATCGACCACAGGTTGCTAAAATAACAACAAAACAAAAGGACATTAATATCTTCATTCCACATTCTAATATAATTTTTATTGTATATGCACATAAAGTTATATAATTACCCTGAAGAAATGTTCTACATATTGCAGTAGATAAAGACCACAGTCAGTAAAGTTGTTCTGTTGGGGTATCTTCGGACAAGAACCCTTGATATTATCCTTAGTAAAGGTTTTATCTGTAGACACCTAAAAGAATAAAATAAAATTAATTATTATCGACAACTTATGGAAATTTTTGCTTTTTATTTGGCTCCGATAAGTTTGTAAAGTACCCACAGAGTTAACGGCTTAATTGGTCTCTCTTATCTTTATTTCACAATGGAATTATCGTATTCTACAATTATTTGATTCCTAAATATAATAAAAAAAATCTATCACTGTCAAATTGCAAAACATTCGGCAGAAAAGATAACATAAAAATAAATAAATAAAATGAATTACCTTGGCGTGATATTCACAAGTGAGGTAATCCCTTAGAGTTGCAACAACTCTGGATCTGGAAGCCCCGGCCAGGGAGTCAAATATTAAAATACAGGGTCTGAAATAAATAAACCAAATTATTTAATCACCAAGAACAGATAGAAATAGAGGAGCTTATAATGCTTAACTTAAACACACTTTAGGGGGAACACACCAAACTGAAAACCAATGTTCTTAAGTAATAAAATACATATATTTTTTACACATAAAATGTCACTAAATGGCCTAACACTGACTTCAATTTCTGTTTATGGAGTCCTATTACAAAGAAGGCTATAATTTTGGACAATGTTGGGGTGTGGCGAGTACCACGGGCGTAGCCAGGTTTTAGTTTCGGAGGGGTTCAACAAGAAAATAAAAATAAACTCGTGTCGGGGGGGGGGGGGGGGGGGGGGGTGTATTGTCGGACTTTGTGTTTGTGTTGAAAACTTTTATTTTTAATGTACATTGGTTACCTAAAAGTTAGTTGTACATGTTATAACATTTTAAGCAGTCAAATTAGCTGACTGTATCACTAATCCTGTTATATGTTTATTAAACACTTTTTGCTAAGTGAAATAACAATTTCAAAGTACGTATACACTTACCACTGATTAGAAACGGAAATTAGAAACGGAATTCCAAATAAAAATCACGTTGCAAATAAAAATCAACCGCAATCACCGAAAAATGGAACTTGCAAGTTATTTTTTTTTTCTTTCAGAGGACCCCATTTATCTTTTTAGATACATAATATCATTTTGAGATGTTAGTGTTAAAAATAACATTCTTTAACTCTCCTTATTTTAATATTATTGGTGTTGATATTTTAACTTTTCGGGGGGGGGTTTGAACCCCCTAAACCCCCCCCCCTGGCTACGCCCATGGCGAGTACTACACAAAAAAAATTCATTCAAATGTACATATTATTTTGGATGATATATCGATTTAAAACAAATTCCGTTTTCTCCAATGGGTTCCTCGTTTTTGCCTGCCCGAAGTGTGTTAATAAGAATGCTTACTGTTTGATTGCTTCATCTTTAGGCTTATCATTAATTTCTGCAGGTTTCCTGTCTGAAGTGTTAGATTTGGGGTCATTTTCTTCATTGTCAGATTCACTGGCCAGCATGTCTAAATCTAAATCACTCTCCTCCGCTTCTGCTTCATCCCTCTCACTGAGGTTATCCCCGTCACAGTTGAGTCCTAATTGTTCTTGTTTGAGAATTGGTGTCAATAAAGCGTCGCCTACTGCTATTGTTTTCCGATCTGCAAATAAAATTCACAATGTATAATAAAATCTGTGTTTTTCTGCTTTTGCTCCTAGCCAGAAATTTTAGTTAGAAAAATCATAAGGTGCACCATTTTAAAAACTTTTTAATGTTTGCATTTAGGGTTCAAAATTTTGATATTTCATTAATAATGTTTTATTTTGAATTATTAATTATATTTTGAATTATTTTTTATCACCTTTCAAAAACAGTTTTTAGATACGTTCAGAAATATTTCATTTATTTGGATTTTATGGTGAAGCTGAAATATGTTGATCTTCTGACAAAATTTGCCCGAGACCTGAGGGGTTAATCACTATTATTTTTATTTGACAGTACTTCCAGAGGGCACAGACAATAACCTAATCTTACCTCTCTTCTTCATCTCCTGAGGTGAAACAAGACGGTCACCAATCATAGATCGGCAGCCGTCCAGCCCGGGGAAGCAGATAATGGCGAGGAACCAATGACAATTCTCATTGATGGGAACTATCACAAAATCCCGCTGGAAGATATTGACGTTTTTGGTCCACGACTTGACCCGGGCATGTCTCTTTTGGGCCGGCGTCAGCGAGGAGTCACATTCGTGAGGGTTGGATCTTCTAGGAACAGAGTAAACAATCAGAAAAGATCTTGGAAATATAACAGGAAGATTGCTGCAAAACATTATTAGAACCTGCTGCTACTACTTCCTACTATTACCAAATAAAATACTTATGTAGTTATGCCTATTTCAGTTCCTATAATAAGTAAGAAATCAGTTTGGTCTCTAATTCCAACAAATAAATACATATTATGTAGTTTAATTCTTTCAAAAAGCCAAGTGCATATTTAAATATTATAAGTCTTTATCCAGGCATTAGTAAGTGGTAAGTGTGCACCTTGTCACAAAATATAATGATTAGTTTTTTAAAAAAAGTGCTAGCGAATGTTACTAGAAAAATGTTAAGAGAGAAAAATGGATGCAGTTGATTTAGTAAATGTGTATATGTATATGTATATATATCTCAATGACTAAATAAAATACCCTAAGGGCTTGATATACCAATAAAACATTCTGTAGAAACGGTTCCATGACAGTTCATCCTGCGACAGTTCATCCTGCCGACAGTTCACCCCGCCGACAATTCATCCGGCGACAATTCATCCTGCCTGATCATTTAGAAGATTTTTTCTTCAAGTAAGTATGCAAAGAGGATATACGGCCGTACAACCTAACCTAACCTGACCTAACCTATCCGTGTTTGGTGACTAGATCTGAATAGCCAGGAAGATACGTTTTCCACATCTCCTTCCCCTCGCCACTACCTTCAGCATCACACCATACCAAAATTGGGGATGCCATTGGCACTCACTGGCTCGAGACGGTTGGGACTCTTGTGTTTTTTTTTTAAATCAGTCAATTCACCCTAAAAAGATGGCGTTAATTTCAGATAAAAAAGTTATATTAGATGCAAGTAGGAATCTTTACCGTTCTTTGCTAAGCCGACTGCACGTATAAGTATGTCGTATTTTGTTATTCACGCATCCTTCTTCGGAGAGTCGAAATATTTGTTAGTAAAAATATTTTTACAGCGGATTTCCACTCAAGATGCCTTCAGATATAAGTATATCGATTTTGGTTGTACGGCCGTATATCCTCTTTGCATACTTACTTAATAAAAATCTTCTAAATGATCAGGCAGGATGAACTGTCGGCAGGATGAACTGTCGGCAGGATGAACTGTCGGCCGGATGAACTGTCGCAGGATGAACTGTCGCCGGATGAATTGTCGGAGGACGAATTGTCGGGTCACCGTATATATATGTATATATATATATCAATGATTAAATAAAATACCCTAAGGACTTGATATACCAATAAAATATTCTGTAGAAACAGTTATCCAAAAATAGCAGCAAAGATAGAACCAATATTTAATACTTATCATATAAACTGAATAATAACCATGGAAACCATTTGAGTGTAATGCCATTTTTGTAAAACCGTTTGAACAGAATGTTCGCCATGTATTTTGATCGGTACACCAAGTCCTTCACTTAGGTATTTTGTTTAGTCATTGATGTACATGGATCAATATAAGATAATAACCTGTTGGCTTTAGTAGGCTTGGTGGTCAGTCTCTTGTAGAAGAAGGTACTGAAGACGTGAGTCTTCTCTCTCTGCTGAGGTGTAAAGACATCATGGCACAAATACTTGAGGTAGAAGTCTATGATGACATCGTTAAGAAACTGATCTTGTGCCAAGCACATGTAATCCTCCGTATTGATGGATATACCTCCCTTCCCAGGAGGGTATATCAGGATCTGTCGGATCTCGGTGGGATTTAAGCTGAGAATAAAACTTTTGGAGATGTAATGAACATACACAAATGAGATGTTTCAAGGAAGAACAATAAAAGAGAAATATAATAAGTTTTGAATGTATGATGTTATCTAAGAACTCGAGTTGATATGTACCTTTTGTTCCCAATAGCCGTGGCTATTTGAATGCTATTGGATCTGGTGGTCATCATTTTAGCAGTTTGCTGCACTTCCTTGGGGCATGTTCTAATTAATATATCGTTTGCCTCTTGGGAGGTAAGATCTTCAATGCAGGCTCCAAAAATCTGCTTCAAGGCATTTTTGGTATCTTCACTGATAACATTGGGTAGAAGCGTAATTCGTTTAAATTGCTCCTCTTTAGCCACAGAGTTGTAAAATGGTCCTGAAAAAAAAATCATTGTAAAACATACATACATATGTGCTAGAAACGATGAAACCAGCAGTTTAGCACTGTCGCATCATCGCTCATCAGAAATTCAATATCAAACTCGATCGCATCAATCTTAACCCCTCTGAATTTTCGAGAATATTCGCTTTTGGTGTCTCTAACAAAATGACATTTTACGAAAACTTTTTGTTATTACGGCTTCACAATTAAAGCTCTATAAATGAAACATTTCTGGCCGAATAGTAAAAACTGTTTTAGAAAGGTTACAAAATAGGCTTTCAAATTATTATATTACAAATAAATATTAGCATTTGTAAATATTAAAATTTAGAATGCAAACATTAAAAATAGGTGAAAATGACTCACATGATGTTTTTATGTGAAAAAGGTACTAAAATCACAGATTATGTAAACAATACTTATTCTATTGTATATATGTGTAATAAACACTTTTGTGACCTCACTTTTTTATCATTTCATATAAAAATATTTAATAAAATTTAAAATGTGGAGTGCGGTGGAGCCGCCGGTAGCAAATTTGCGCGGGTAAATATTTTTGTCAACTACACGACTGACAGCTGATTCCTGTTATTGTATTTCCATAGATAACTTGATAGGGATGTGCAGCTTGATCTACTATCGACCTTTAACTTTTTGGTTTAGGGATGTAACTAAAACAATAACAGAGTTAGAACGATTTCTATGGAAACACACGCGCTGACGTATAAACACGCTTATTGTACTTGACTGCTGTCCTATTTCTAACG
This sequence comes from Limnephilus marmoratus, assembly GCA_917880885.1. NCBI lineage: Eukaryota > Metazoa > Arthropoda > Insecta > Trichoptera > Limnephilidae > Limnephilus > Limnephilus marmoratus. The sequence goes on from OU862908.1 coordinate 32,080,587, forward strand.
CTTATATCTGCTTACGTTGCGGAGGGGTTAATAAATAAAATTAAAGCGTTTTCCTACTATAAAAAATTTAATTGTTCTGAGTCTCTAGTTAAATCGGTATCGGCAAAACTAGTATCTTTCAACCATAGATTATTAATAAATGAGTGAGTAAATACCATTGATGTCAGTCATGTTCAGAGCCTTACGCACATAGGACGCACACCACTGCACGGTATATAGGAAGAGCACGGGCATGCCTTTGCCCGAGTGAATGAGCACCTTGACTACTTCTTTCATCTGCAGCTGCAGCGGCACCAGTACCGTGGGGTCGTCCACTCTCGGCGCCACTATGCGCACACCCTTCATGCTGATCAGGATCTGAACAAACATTACATTCATTATTAAATGGATCATCTTGTTACAAACATAAATGATTAGATGATATATTGTCAAAAAAGCTGTAGAGAAGGAAATCACATTAAATGTTCCACAAGCCACCACACTTTTAAGCACAGATTTTGGAAATAACACCTCATTTCAACAATTACTATAAGAAACAACTATTTACGTACACAAAATACGTTCTTAGTTTAGGTAAACTAAGTACTTCATGAGCATTTAGATTGAAACAAAACTTTGCAAATGTCAAATCCGTACAAAAAATAAACATGGCGGCAAAGGAGACATTTTACACAGGAACATTTTAACTTTTATTGAATGAAAATTGAATTTTAATGCATCTTTTACCATCTACACAAACATTAGTAGTTATTTTTTTATGAAATTAAGTTGAAACGTGGTGTAATTTCAAAAATCTGTGCCTAATAAAAGTGTGGCAACTTGTGGAACATTTACCGAAAACAAATATCCTCTATAATTGGTAAATAGTCCATAAGCTGCCACATGCCGCTACACTTTTAATATGCATAGATTTTGAAAAGTATACTACTTTTAAACTTAATTACCAAAAGAAACATCGGTTTCAGTCGGGACAGACAGAAAAACATGCATTAAAATTCGAATTTCATTCAAAGTAAAAAATTTCCCATATAAAACATCTCGATTGCCGCCATTTTTTTATGGATTTGACACTTGCTAAGTTTTGTTTCTAAATACGCATGAATAACTTAGTTTACCTAAACTAAGAAACTATTTTGTGAATAGTTGTTTTTCGTAGTAATTGTTGAAATGAATTGTGATTTCCATAATCTGCTAAATGTGGCGGCTTGTAGATTATTTAATCTATAATTAATTGGCGACTAATTTGTTATATGGAATCATGATGGATTGTTGAAGGTATGTACTTATCACCTGTTGGATTCTTTACCTTTTCAACAGGAGTAAATCTGTGAGAACCGATCCTTACTGTCCTACAATCCAGGGCGGTACACAGGGTCTCCGGCTGGTTCATAGTATCCTCTTTGATGTCTTCACGATCCTCATCTAAATGAGATAATATACTATGATAAGATTTATTGTCAAATATTCTTCAAGTGTATTCACGTGACATACAGATAACAATGATTTTTTAAAAAACCCACTTGTAATACAAGGCTGATAGTAAGTTTTAAATGTTTTATTCAATTGTCGAAGTCTAACGCACGTGTGAAACAGCGTAAAAATCCCGCACACGAATCTGACAGTTCCGAAAAACAAGACACGGAAAATGCGGATAATACGAGTTCTACATCAAAAATCAGCACATAGTACTTTAAATTTAAATATAATTCAAGAATACATCATTAAATAAGCAAATTTACTTAAAAACCTTCTTTTTTTGATAATTTTGAGGAAACAGACATCGCAAAAAACGATCGAATGTCATAGAAAGCAAAGATGGCGGGCAAAAAACAAAATCCAATCGTAAAAATGTTGCCAGTTATGAGCACGAAATTTTTTCTTTATTTCTAAAAGCGCCCCCCACACGCACACTTCGGAGCGACTGAGTCCCGCGCCACTTCAGGTTGCCGCGCAAAAAAATTAAAAACCGATCGTAAGGCCCTCCGTTCATGGAGATACTTACAATCTACGTAATTGTGACGAAACCACAAGTACCCTGCTGATATACTACTTTTTAATGGTAGTCTCCGTACACGGCGCTACACGAAATATACTGAACTTGATTATTTTTCACGTGCAGCCGTGGAGTTAACACGCTGTCAAGCGATGTCATATGACTTTTTTTCAAACATCAATCCATGCCTTCTCCACTAAATCATTTCATACGTATTCTGGGAAAGTATAGTTATATAAACATGCATTTTTTCCACTTCCAGAACAAATCTAACATTACTTTCATGTTCCGACGCCATTTCTGTCAAAAATCAACGAATAAGTATCAGACACTAATGATGCGACGAGTCGCGTGCGATAATCAATGTCGGTACTGTGATATTGATTGGAAACCGACAGCCACCGCGTAGCGCCATAAACGGGCACCAGCAAAATCGTACGGGGGGTACTTACGATCGGCGCGTGTGATACGCGCACGAGGATTGAGTATCCGTGAACGGAGGCACTAAGTAACGGCTTTACAGCGCAGTTCACTGTGATTTTTTGAAGTGCGCGTGTGGTAGGTGCTAATGGGGAAGGTTGTTTCAAAACGCAAAAGAAAACAAACCAATAAGATTTTTACAAAATATGGTAATTATTTGCAACCTCGGTTCTTAGGCGGCACCTAGACGATCAATTATATTGAGCAATATTATTGACCGTTTGGGGTTGAAGATTGCCAATGATTGAACAAAAGTTTGAGCGAGTTTAATTTTTATTGCACCATATTTTTCCATTGCATCGTGTAGGGTCAGTATTGCACAATATTTTTTCAATTTTTCATTTTATCAACTCGAGAACATTGAGCAGTTCGTTTATTGTGCAATATAATTGATCGTTTGGATTCTAAGCGCCTTTCAATCCTATCGAACAATAAAATATATTGTACAATGTTATTGAGCAATACTACGAATTGTGCAATATTATTGACCGTTTGGGGTTAATATTGAGAATAAAAGTTTGAGCGAGTTTAATTTTTATTGCAACATATTTTTCCATTGCATTGTGTAGGGTCAGTATTGCGCAATATTTACTCGAAAATACTAAAATAAAAATTCTCGAAAACATTGCGCAATTCGTTTATTGTGCAATATAATTGATGGTTTGGATTCTGCGGTTTTTTCAATCTTATTGTACAATAAAACATATTGTACAATTTGGTAATTGTTCGGAACAAACGTCAACGGTTAATACGCACTTTTTTTGATAAAACTTTTAGATTCTTCTTAATTACCATAAAATACAACTATTTGCATTGGGGGAGGTTGAAAATGTTACATTTTTAATTTTATTTACGTAAATTGAAAATTTGCTTTCACACTGTCAAATCACTCTGTTTGCAGTTCGGAACAAACGTCAACGGTTAATACGCACTTTTTTTGATAAAACTTTTAAAATTAAGATAATATACACAAGCCCGCTACACAAACCCTGCTTTGCCAGACAAACCATTCAAAAACGTAGACTGTTTTTTAAAGTAAAGATAACATACACAATCCCGTTACATAACCGTTGATGTTTGTTCCGAATATTTATCTACAATATTATTTTATTGTAGCGTCTAGGGGGCGCTTTAGTTTGCATAGTGCTGCATGCATAAGCATGAACGCGAGCCGAGCCACGAATTATGGAAAAGGAACTAAGCAGCGGCAAACGGCGCGATACGCCGCTTGCGATTGCTTCATTCCTTTCCCGTAATTCGTGGTCGGTTCGCGGAAGTACCTACGGGTTTATACGCAGCATGATAATTACCAAAAACAACACTTCGTTCAAGTACTGTAAGAAAAAAATCTTAAAATGTACCGAAAATGGAAAATAAAGCATTATAGCAATTTGGGTTATTTGAAAATTATAAAATTTGAAATTGCAGCAAAAAAAAAATTTTATTTAAAATAAAACATTTATTGAAGGTACATTTTTTACAAATATGTAAAAGAAAAAAAAACTGTACGTTTTTAAGCCAATATTCGTAAATATATACAAGAAAAAAGCACAAGGAAAAAGCTAAATTTTATGATAATTTCGCGCCATGGTGACCCAACGATCGTAACGATTTTAGGGTAAGCGGTACTATCTCTGGCACCCCCCCATTGATTGGCACTCCTGAATTGAAATAGTAATATTAGTGGCTACGGTGAGAAATATATCCCAATTTTTAACGTATTGTATTCCCACACTATCCTATTTTTAGATGGGCATAATTTATTTCATACATAGGGCAACATTTTTCAACTGTCAACTGATCCGTGGACGCGGGCAGAGCTCATTACGTTTTATCAAAATTTCTTATTGTTTTCGTAAGGTAAGTCTTCCATTATATTGGTAATTATTTCAAGTTTTTACAAGATATTGATATATTTTAGAGTTTTGTGTTGTAAATACAGGCCAAAGGTGAGTTTCTTTGCGATCCTAACTTAGTTTATGCGCCTGGCTAAGATAATTGCCAGGTGCCAATGATTGTGTGTAACATTTGTATGGAGGTCTATTCATTGGCATGCATGCCAATCACTGTACTTTCAAATAATAATTGATAAATTGTGTTTCTTTAGACAATTAATGTGTAGTTTTGCTTAAATTCAGCAGTACAATTAGAATATACATTTATTTAATTAAAGTATTATTTTTGGCAGTGCCAATCACTATGACCTGCACATGCCAATCATTGTACTGATAGGTGTGCCAATATTTACACTGCCAATGATACACACTCTAAAGTTTACACTATTAATTGATTTTAAATTATTTATTAATGATAGTTTTGTTTGTGTTTTTTACAGATATCAAATTAAAATGCCTAAAGTTCCGGCTGATTTAAAGTATTTTAAGAAATACGCGGAGAACGATATTCAGAAGGCTTTAGATGCTGTGAAAAGTGGCATGTCGAAAAAAGCCGCTTCTAAACAATTCAATATTCCACGGTCTACTATTCAGTTTAGATTAAGTGAAAAATATGTTAAGACAAGACCCGGACCAGCAACAGTTTTAACAGAAGAAGAAGAGTCTATCCTCGTTCGGTGGATTAGCACAAGTAGTCAGAAGGGTTTCCCACGAAGAAAAGAAGATATTCTGGAGAGCGTGCGATATTTTCTCAGTAAAAATCCTCGACCAAATGCATTTATCAACAACAACCCTGGGGAAGGATGGTATAAATTATTTTTACGGAGACATCCTGAAATTTGTATCCGAACTGCTGAGGCAGTAACTTCAGCGAGCTCGGTTGTTTCAGAAACAAACATAAGGCGCTGGTTTCAACAAATTTACGACTACTTACATGAAAACGATTTAACTGAAATATTAAATGATCCAACACGTATATTTAACGGCGACGAAACTAATTTCCAGTTATGTCCCAAAAATTCCAAGGTTCTGGCTATGAAGGGTTCAAGAAATGTTTACGAAGTAGAACACGCCCCAAGTAAATCATGTCTAACAGTTATGTTTACTTTGTCAGCTTATGGTGAGATAACTCCACCAATGGTCATTTTTCCTCTTAAAAGATTGCGACAAGAAATCATTCGATCTATACCAAGCGAATGGGGTATAGGATTATCTGAAAATGGATGGATGAAAGGGGACATCTTCATTTCATACATAAAAAATGTCCTTCATCCGCATCTGTGCAGATCACACGTTAAATTTCCTGTAATTTTGTTTCTCGATGGTCACAAGAGTCACACAACTTTGGAATTAAGTCAGCTGTGTCAAGAATTAGGTATTATATTAATTGCTTTATATCCAAATGCAACCCGTATTCTGCAGCCTGCTGATGTGTCTGCATTTAAACCCATGAAAAATGCATGGAAAAGGGCCGTTTTGGAATGGAGAAGAACTAACGTTTCAAAAGTTCTTACTAAAACTGACTTCGGTCCGATCCTTAAGATTGTTTTGGAAAAATTTATTAACAAGACTGTTGTAGTAAATGGTTTTAAAGCTTGTGGACTTTTCCCTTGGAATCCAAATGCATTGGACTATTCCAAATGTTTAGGGAAATCTAACCATCCTATCACGAGATTAACCTCACCATCACAAAAACTACAAGAAAACACAAATGTATTGAACTATGAGGACTTTAAAAGGATTGTTGGTGATGAAAAAATTAAAATATTTGAGAAACACCAATTTGAAAATGAATCATCAGATTTTTTAGCACTGTTTACGATTTTTCAAAAATTAAACGATCAACATTCACTAATTTCGGATAACGAAGAAGCTGAAGAATTTGCCGGAATATCGGATGATTCGATCTTATGCTTTGATTCGGAAGATGAAGTACCTTTGAACACAATAATTGCGAACGATTTGCAAAAACGAACGAATGACAGCCAATTTTTGTCAAATGACATTCCAGATGAAGAATCGCCTCAATTGGTGTTAGCAGATAGCATCCCTTCTGGTAGCAGTGCATACAATTATTCACAAAAGTCCACACAGATGAAAATAATAAATAACGATTTTGTACAAAACCAGCGCGTGACTCCCACAAAGCATAATACTTCATTAAATGATATCCTGGATTGGCCAAAGACGCCAGAGAGGAAAACCAAAAATATGACGATGAAAAAAACTTTTGTTTTGACTAGTAAAGAGTGGCTTGATATTGAGGAGGCAAAAATGAATGCAAAAAATAAATTGCTGTTAGAAAAGGCGGCTAGAAAAACTCAAAGAGAACAAAATTCCAAAGTTAAAGCTGAAAGTTCAAAACTGATTAACAAATCAAGAAAAATACCACAAAAAAGGAATAAGAACAGAGCGATTGAAAAGTTGTCCGTTCAAAAGCCAAATGAATGTTTGAATTCTGAAGATACTCTTCCACCAAAGATAATCAAGAATGGTTCGACTTCAACACAATTTTATTCCAAAACTTCTTGTAACCTCGTGCAAAAACCTACAAACTTAAAAATAATTACTCTTCCTGAAAACGAGAAATCAATTGGAAAGGAAAATGAACCATCAACATCAAATAACATTTTCCAAACCAACAGTGCAAGCGTACATAAATCTGTTGAACCTAAAATAAAAATCATTTCATGCGTGACACTCAAAAAACCATTTCAAATTATAGTTAAAAAACCTGTTTCCGATAATGACAATAATATTCAAATTCTACCAGATGACACGAAAAATCTTTCGGAAAGCGAAATTATTGAAGCTTTGCTAAAAGAAGATTGAAATTACTACCTACCTACCTCAGTTTTTTTTTTAATGTTTGTAAAATATTAATTTTTGGTAAAATAATGTGAACACCTTTGTGAATTGTATCCTCTTTCAATAAAGTTAACTGAAAAAAGTGTTTTCTTTTAAAAAATAATATATAACACGAAGTGCCAATGATTATACTTTTTGCAATGCCAATTAATGTAATGTGGGTGCCAATGATTGTACTTTTCATATGTTTTCGAGTTGATTCACTATAGTTAGAAACATAAGCAAAATTAAAGACAGGCAACATTGAAAATGTGCACTCAATTGTTGAACAAATCAACTGTAATAAATATAATTTTAAAAACTTGCAATAGTAACACAAAATCAGGTAACAAGTTTGAAGTTTTCCTTAAAGTGCCAACCATTATACTCCTTACCCTATATGAGACTATTTTTATTATAGTCTAATATTATTATTTTTAAAGGTAAGTTTTGAATGATACACAAAACATCGTAAACAACTTTGTAAGCGACAAAGTTAACAATAATAGCGGCAATTATACGTCCACTTCGGAGCGACAGTAGGTATAGCGCGCCAAAAGAAAGGTAATGGCTTGTTCGCATTGAGAGAGTAGTTTAGTAAAGTAGTGAGGAACTTGCTACTTGACTCGACGAAAAACGTTCGCATTACTTTCAAGTAGTGCCCGCCGCCCATTGCAAGATGACGGGCTGCTACATAACAAAGTAAGTACGCTAATTAGCTGATTGTAATGCTTATTTAAGAGGTGGAAGAATAAATTAGTAAGATGAAAATAAATAAACTATGGACACGGAGAGATTAAAAGCAGCATAAATAAATAATTTTAGAGTAGCATCTTGCACGACATTTCCGCGCATGTTAGTGCGCAGGGACGCGTGGTGGGGGTCGCCACTCGCCAGAAAAAAAAGAATGAAATGGATGAGTCTAATGGGGCATTCATACACATCACGCGGACGAAGGTTTACTCGAGGAAATGTTCCATTTTAGTTTCACCTCATGTTCAGACGGTTCTCTCGAAATAAGGCCCTCCGTTCATGGAGATACTTACAATCTACGTAATTGTGACGAAACCACGAGTACCCTGCTGATATACCACTTTTTAATGCTAGTCTCCGTACACGGCGCTATCCGAAATATACTGAACTTCACCATTTTTCACGTGCAGCCGTGGAGTGAACACGCTGTCATGCGATGTCATATGACTTTTTTTCCAACATCAATCCATGCCTTTTCCACTAAATCGTTTCTTACGTATTCTGGTAAAGTATAGTTATGTAAACATGCATTTTTTCCACTTCCAGAACAAATCTAACATTACTTTGATGTTCCGACGTCATTTCTGTCAAACGAATAAGTATCACACAAAAATGATGCGACCGTCGCGTGCGATCAGCACTGTCGGTATCGTGATACTGATTGGAAACCGACGGCCACCGCGTAGCCGTGAACGGGCACCAGCTAAATCGTACGGGGGGTACTTATCCCCCCATTACACGTATCAGTATTCGCATCAGTATTTGAATACTGATGCGTGTAATGGCTAATACTGACGCATCGACAAAATTACTGACGCGCATCTAGATATTTGGATCGGCCTCATCAGTATTGGGGCGTGGCCGAAAAGTGGTGGGGATACTGATGCTGTACTGATGCGTGTAAGGAAGGGCTCGCCGCATCAGTACGTCAGTATTTCTTGTGCGCCATGGAGGACGGTGCTGTCTTATCGCCTGTAGCTATGTTGGATAGCGATGTCGCATCTCCAGCTCCGCCGCGAAACGTCCTAGCTACATTCATCGAGGCTTATGAGATGCGTGATATACTATGGAATAAGCGTCACAAGGACTAGAAAAATACTGTAAAGAGGAATAGGGCTATTTTTTTATTTTTATTTATTGCATAAGCTCCACACAGGAGGCCCTGAGAAAAATAATTTCCCTCGGGGCCTATGTCATATTTGGGAATGCTGTGTGGAGGGTTTTTTAACGAAAGGAAGGGGAGGAGAGTTCTTGGATGGAAAAGAGTTTAAGGGGTGGGTAGGAATCTGGAGTTCAGTGTGTCTTGGTCATCCGCCTCCAAGATCTAGACAAACCTCACCCCATGAACCCGGGCACCCCTGCTAAATCACCAAACGTAGCCAACCACTTTTGGTGACCTATGGCAGAGGTGTTGGTTATCCAATAAAGGTTCCCGGGGCGGCGGTACCCATTCCCCCCTCCCAAATTGTATTGGAGGAATTGAAGGGAATAATGGTCATCGTAAATCCAAATATTATGAGGGAAGATGTACCTACGAATAAAAATAAATACGTTGCGGTGCAATTATAGGTCAACTCAAAAAAAACATATCTTCCAAAAGATCCGGAGCCGGACTCGACGAAGTGTATACCCAAAATCGTAGTTACAGCTAATTTTTCTCTTGGCGTGTTCGAGGCTCTCATGGCTGTATTTTATAATAATAATTTTTAGAATAACCATATCTAGCAATTTGTTGAAATTATCATTGTTCATCCTAAAAAATAATTTTTATGGTCGTGTGGATCAGTCAGCAAAATTTCATCCATTAAATTCAAGTGTGAGAATTTTTCTTTTTTGAGAAGCCAGTTCTTCACTCATTTCTTTGTATCAAACGCCAAAATTATAGGCAACACAGGCTTTTCTTTTCGGATTCATCACTTTAAAAGCGTCTGTTCCGCAAGGTTTCGCAACGATACTGACGTCAGTATACTGACACGTGTAATGGCTCACAAATACTGACGGTTGTCGTCAGTAATTCGCATCAGTAAATACTGATGCGAATACTGATGCGTGTAATGGCCGGATTACGATCGGCGCGTATGATACGCGCACGAGGATCGAGTAGCTTGTAAGTATCTCCGTGTGGGTGGTTTGTATATTTATGATCTCCGTGAACGGAGGCACTAATCCCCCCATTACACGCATCAGTATTTAAATACTGATGCGAATACTGATGCGTGTAATGGCTAATACTGACGCATCGACAAAATTACTGACGCGCATCTAGATATTTGGATCGGCCTCATCAGTGGGGCGTGGCCGAAAAGTGGTGGGGATACTGATGCTGTACTGATGCGTGTAAGGGCTCGCCGCATCAGTACGTCAGTATTTCTTGTGCGCCATCAAGGACGGTGCTGTCTTATCGCATGTAGCTATGTCGGACAGCGATGTCGCATCTCCAGCTCCGCCGCGAAACGTCCTAGCTACATTAATCGAGGCTTATGAGATGCGTGATATAATATGGAATACGCGTCAAAGGACTATAAAAATACTGTAAAGAGGAATAGGGCCATTTTTTTACATAAGCTCCACACAGGAGGCAAAATAATTTCCCTCAGGGTCTATGTCATCTTTGGGGATGAAAGGAAGGAGAGGAGAGGAAGGAAAAGGGTTTAAGGGGTGGGTAGGAATCTGGAGTTCAGTGTGTCTTGGTCAAAGGTGTTGGTTATCCAATAAAGGTTCCCGGGGCGGCGGCACCGGTCAACTCAAAAAAACCATATCTTCCAAAAGATCCGGAGCCGGACTCGACCGAGTGTATAGTGTAGATATATCCCAAAATCGTATTTAGGTACAGCTAATTTTTCTCTTGGGGTGATCGAGGCTCTCGTGGCTGCATTTTGTTTCAAAATACATGGACTAACCACATCTAGCAATTTGTTGAAATTATCATTATTCATCCTAAAATAATTTTTATAGTCGTATGGATCAGTCAGCAAAATTTCATACATTAAATTCAAGTGTGAGAATTTTTCCTTTTTGAAAAGCCAGTCCTTCACTCGTTTCTTTGTACCGAACGCCAAAATTATAGCAAAACAAGCTTTTCTTTTAGGATCCATCACTTTAAAAGCGTCTGTCCCGAAAGGATTCGCAACGATACTGACGTCAGTATACTGACACGTGTAATGGCTCACAAATACTGACGGTTGTCGTCAGTAATTCGCGTCAGTAAATACTGATGCGAATACTGATGCGTGTAATGGCCGGTTAGAGTTCACTGAGAGTACAAAGTCGTGGAGCGCCATCGAGCGCAGTCGCAAGCGTTGGCCGGCGCTGACGGCGAAAATTCAATTCGGGAATATTTACGATTTCAAATTGACATTTCCGATAACTAAATGACGAGAAATTGGTGGTTCTTATAAACAGTAAATAAATATCAGCACTGAATTTGAAGGATCGGCCGCGATGGTCGCCGATCCTTCAAATTCAGATATTTGAAGTAAATTCGTGAAAATACGACATATTCCCGTGTAAACGGAAATTTCGCGGCCGATTACCGATTACAGTCGCGGTCGGCCCTTCGAATTCAGATAATTCGAAGTAAATTCGTAAAAATACGACACATTTCCGTGTAAAATGAAATCTGACGGCCGGTTACAGTCGCGGACGATCCTTTAAATTCATATACTTATTCGAAGTAAATTCAAAAACAAGACATATTCCCGTGTAAATCGAAATTACGTGGCTGATTACGGTCGGTTCTACAAATTCAGATATTCAAAGTTAATTCATAAAAATACGACATTATTTCCGCGTAAAACAAAATTTCGCGGCCCCCTATTCAGGGCCGTGACAACCAAGAAGTGCATATCGAAATTTCGCGGATGGCCCATCAGATTGAGATTTACGAAATAATAATACGATTAGGACGATGTAACCGCGTAAATAGAAATTTTACGGGTTTTATGCTAGTGACAGACCTAGAGTTAGGCAGAGCACACATTACCGTTTTAAGCACACCGGAAAAAAAACCCGGAAAAAGGAGTTACAAACATCGATGAGTTTGAAGGAGTAATAAAAACGGGTATTCATTTACTTCATGAAACAAATATAGAATTAACCACTGTTCGTACCATCTTGATTAAATTAAAAGCTCGTATTAATTTTCAAGGTTCGAATACAAGTCTCTGATGGATTATCAAAAAACTAGGCTTTTCATGGAAAAGAACCAATAATAAGACATATTCTTATAGAAAAAACAGATATTCGTTTAAAACGAATCAAATACCTCGAAAAGATTCGAGAAATCGTCGGGAAGGTAGAGGTAGTAGGTATATACTGATAAATCGTATGTGCACTCGACCCATACTAAAGAAAAGTAGTGGTCGGATGGCTCAAAGTATGGATTGAAATTAGTGACCGACCGAAGGTTCGGTTTCGGTTTCGGCAAAAAAATCTAGTTTCGGTTTAAAAATCGACTGTTTACTGTTACTTGGGGGAGGAATGCAGATCCCGCCAATGTGGGGGATTTTAATAAAAATGCACTTTCTAGATGAGAAAAGTGTGGAAAAGTTGAATAAAAAAGAAATTAAAGCGCGCTTGGCAAAATTGAGGGAGATACAGCCGTTTAAAGAATGAATAAAATGACACTTCGTGAACTTATACTACGCCATTTTGTTACTATTATGTTGGTATCTCAGACTTGCTATTAACGAAGGTTGATACAATTGTAGCCGACTTCATGTGATAGATGCGTAATTATGAAATTTTTCTAGCAGACTTTTTTTCAACGATTTTTTAAACTGTTTATCACCTTCCAAATTAAAGTAACCTAACCTAAGACTACGCTAAACATGGTTTGTGTAACATGGTTTGTGCCCCTTTATAACGCCTACTCGCGTCAATGCAAGAAAAACATCCCAGTTTTCAAATAGTTTAGCGAGTACGCTAGGTTTGTGTAACATGGTTTGTGCCCCTTTATAACGCCTACTCGCGTCAACGCAAGAAAAACATCCCAGTTTTCAAGTAGTTTAGCGGCTACGCCAGGTTTGTGTAACATGGTTTGTGACCATTATTAATTCTGTTTTTCATAATTACGTGTATATCACACGAAGTTAGCTACAATCGTATCAACCTTCGTTTAAAGCAAGTCTGAGATACCAACATAACAGTAACAAAATGGCGTAGTATAAGTTCACGAAGTGTCATTTTATTCATTCTTTAAACGGCTGTATCTCCCTCAATTTTGCCAAGCGCGCCTTAATTTCTTTTTTATTCAACTTTTCCACACTTTTCTCATCTAGAAAGTGCATTTTTATTAAAATCCCCCACATTGGCGGGATCTGTATTTCACCCTTACTTGGCTTATTTTTTACACTTATTCAGATAGTTAATACATGTCAAATTAAATAAATAAAAAACAATAATGTAAAAAATAAGCCAAATAACAGTAAACAATTGATTTTTAACATGTCTAAAAAATTTCGGTTTAGGTTTTGGCCGAAACTGAGACAGACGCCGAAGATTCGGTTTCGGTGGAAAGTCCTGTTTCGGTCGGACACTAATTGAAACAGCCAATATTGAAAGCAAATAAGAATTTTCCGTGCGGGCTCTGAAAGTAATTCGTACCTAATTGCCTATTTGTGTCGGGTACGACAACAGGCGACTACCATAATGAAATGAATTTCGTCAATTATGAAAAATTGTTAAGGCTCCGCTATCTCTATCCAGAATTGCAATTTGCGAAATTCCATCTCTAAAACTTAGAAAATTTTTGCTACAGGGGTTACCTAATCGTTTTAGGATTCTGATAATAAATTTAAATATCCTGCATTAACCCACCTACGAAGCTCACTAAAAACTAAAATCGATTTTACCAAATAAAGAAAAAAATGGCGATTATTGTCAATCTGTGGGATATTACGAATTTAATAAATTAAATATATTTTTAAATTTTATATTAAAATGTTACTTATGTATTATGTATATACAGGATGTAAGGGACGCATTTGACTTTATACCAGTGATTGCCGAGATTATTTGGAGTAAAAAATGTAATAAATTTTTAGTCTCTGGTCACTTTTTGTTTTGGTTTCAATTTTTTTTCTTCAAAAACCACAATTTTTTTCTTCCCTTGTCACTAGCCACTCGGCTCAGTAACAACCCTTCAACCTGTGCCTAACTACCCAATACTTAGTGAGTTTTAAAGTTTTTAGATGACAAAAAAACATCAAAAATGTCACCGGAGACCAAAATTTCATTTAGATTTTTTATTCCAAATGATATCAGGAATCACTAGCAAAAGTAAGTCGAGTACGTCCTTTATACAAAATTCGGACCAGTTAAGTAATTTAGTTGAGTAGCGAGTAACTCTTCAGTCCAATGATCAAAATGCTACTTTTAACTACAAAATTTATGGTGAGGTTATTCTAATGAGGGAGGTGATTCTACTTGATAGTACAAGTAAAAAGATAAATAACTTTTTTCGAAATTTCAACGTCTTGCAGTAGTTTTGGATAAAAAAGTTGAATTATTTGTACGGAAAAAATATTATCTTTTATTGAAAAATATTTTCGTTTGTGGTGTATGGTAATTCCTAATATTGACGTTTGTTTGTTGATTTTTTGCTTTGTCCGTTTTTATTTGAATGTTTAATTTGTAAATTGAATTTCATAAACGTATGTATAAATTTTATAAAAGTATATCCTAAGAATTGCATTTTAAGAAAAAGTATTATTAATCTTTAAAGAAAATCATTATTCATTAAATCAAGATTTCTGATTCCCCACAATTTAAGAATATATCAGCGGTTATTTGGCGCTCGACAGAAGAATTGCGGCTGACTATGCGAGAATGCGAGAGACAATACCCCGTTTGGTACGGTAATATTCTGTGCAACAAATCACGTAAAAATAGGAGCATAGGTCTGCCAGCCCTCCTGGTAGCGACTGAGAACATATCAGAAGAGGATACCTAATTCCGCAAGGGAGAAAGAGTGCGCTATAATCAATATAGTTTGGAATCTATGGGCGTAAGCGACTATTTTGAATTGACTATTTAATTAAACACGACATGTTTAAAAAAAAGCAAAAAACCTCGCGAGAGTTATCTTTAGTATCATTTAAAGAAACATGGTGAATTTTTCATTCATATAACTTGTAAAATAATCGAAAGAATCGTGTAAATAATAATTTTCGGAGCATACTTTGCCATTTATTTCTATCGAGGGAATTTCATAAATTTTCCGTTTCGGCCCTGGGGTTACCTGGATACTATCTTAAAGAACAACATATATTTTTTAATGAGCTTAAAAACATCAAATGTTTAAGGGAGATATGTAAGAAATCGGTAGAAATACGGGTAGCGGCGTCTTAAGCCAGAGCTTGTTCCAAATTTGAAGCCGAATTATGTTGTCATGATGGATAAGGCATCTTATCACAACAAATTAAGTGAACTAGCTGCTCCTATGTACAATTCACAAAAGTCTGATATTCAGGCCTGGCTCACAATAAGAGGCATCCAATTTGACCCAGCAATGGGTCAAATTGGAGGCAACTTTATAAATTAGTCCAAGTTCACAAGGCTCAGCATAAATCAGTTACCATTGACAAACTTTTTCACGATCATGGTCATTCGGTATTACGTTTGTCTCCATACCATCCGGACTTAAATCCAATAGAATTAGCATGGGCTGCAATAAAAGGATACGTTGCTACCAAGAAAGAATGCAAGTGTCGACAAATTTACGGAATTTAAAAAAAAAAATTATATATATATATTTTTTTTACATTAACACCACACAGGAGGCCCTGAGGAAAATAATTTCCCTCAGGGCCTATGTCATCTTTGTAGATGCTGTGTGGAGGGTCTTTTTGAGGAAAGGAAGGAGGTCTCTTCAAGACCCATGTTGTAGGAGGGAGGAAACACAGAGGCCGGCAAATCGTTCCACAGCCGAGCCATTGAACTCAAGAACGAGTCATAGAAACGACCCGTTCTCATGTGAGTAATGTCAACCGTGTACAAATGTTGGGCGCGTGTTTGGCGTGTTTCCCGACTATGCACCGGTGCCGAGGGGATCAATGATGCTAGTTCCTCGGAGCATCTTCCATTGTAATACCGGTAGAACAAGGACAGCATTCCCACCTGACGCCTATGCTCTAAAGATTGCAGCCCGTCTGATAAGATGGGAGAATCTATCAAACGGACCGCCCGTTTCTGCACAGAGTCAAGGGTTTTTTTTTTGGTATTTTGGAGCTCCAGACCAGAGGTGGCTGCCAAATTCAACCGTGGGGCGCACTTGCGATTTGTACACGGTTAGCAGTTGGGTACTATTAAAGTATCTGCGGGCCCTGTACAGTACGCCCAGTTTCTGAGAGGCTAACTTAACTCTGTTTCGATGGAGCCCCCGTACTTGAGCTGGTCACTTAGAGTTACACCAGGCATATCGATGGAGGTCCTGTTCGGAAGGTTGCTTCCGTTGAAGGAGACTAGATTTTCATTTCGATCCCTTTTACACGTTATCAAACATGATTGGGTCTTTGAAATATTAAATTCGACGAGGTTATTCTTACCCCAAGAGAAAATACTCTCGAGGTAACCGTCCATTCTTTGCTTCAAAGCCCTCCGAGCTATTGGAGTTTGTGTGCCCTTTGGGGGCTTGTCAAACAAAAAGCTATCATGGACTGTACTGTCATCCGCATAACAATGAATCGATGCACATGACAAGAGGTCATTGATGTGCAACAGAAACAAAGTCGGTGACAGAACCGATCCCTGTGGGACGCCAGCATTTATCGAATGCGAAGAAGAGGTGAAACCGTCAGCAACCACCTGAATCGACCTCTCCCTCAAAAAGTCGGCAATCCACTTACACAAGGATGCGGGAAGTCCGTAAGAAAGCAGTTTGTTGACAAGCCCTCGGTGCCAAACCCGGTCAAAGGCCTTGGAAATATCCAGTGCAACCGTTTGGGTCTCACCAAAACGTTCCAGGCACCGCCCCCAAACATGCGTCACATACGCGAGAAGATCACCGCACGAGCGGTTCCGCCGGAATCCGTATTGACGGTCGTTAATAATTTTGTTCTTCTCGAGGTATGTGAGCAGTTTGTCGTTGATCACACGTTCCATCACCTTAGACAGAAAAATATAAGGTTTCTTTTCGGGACTATATAAATGTAATTGTTAATAAATCTCTCAAACTACTTGGTTTCATCACTAGAATCACCTCTGACTTCAAAAACATAAATATCCTAAGAACTCTTTACTGCTCCTTGGTTCACCCCATCTTGAATATGCTTGTGTTATATGGTCTCCTTTTTATGCTGTCCATATTCGTCATATTGAGTCCATTCAACATCAGTTCCTAAAAGGGATTGCCAGGAGGCTAGGATTAGAGTGAGGCAATTACTCATATGCCGAAATTGAACAAACTCTAAACCTTTCTCCTTTAGAAGACCGTCGGAAAAAATCTGATCTCATTTGTTTCTTCAAAATTATTAACTGTTTAATCGATTCACCTACATTACTACTACTCATCACATTCAATACACTTTCTCGTAGACTCAGAAGACCTGCTCTTCCTCAATCAGCACTCGACTAAATATGTTTATAATTCACCACTATCGTAGATAATTACAATGTTTTGCCTAAACAAAATTTTAAAACACTGGAATATACGATAACAATAAAATGTAGAGTGTAGGTATAGGGCAGGGGTCGGCAGACCACGGCTGTTTGAATAGGCATTTGGAACTCTTAAGACACCAACTTCAATTTCACATCCACTCAACCAGCCCTATCAGATGGAACCGAGCTGAGACTCGAACAGCATCAGTATTGCCAGTTCGTTAATGCCATAATAATATTTATTAGTGACGCAAAGCTCTATCTCGTACATACAACCGTTTAAACTGTTATTTGCCGGAAGCCCGCCTGCAGCCATGAAATTTTTAATTTTTTTTTTCTTCTTTAAATGCGATTTTAACTCTTATAAAAAGAAACTGTCTGAAGGACAAGGTCAGAATTGTTTGCGCCAATATCATTCTACACGTAAATGATGGTTTCATTCTAGCTACTCCAGAATATTTTTAAATGAATTTTCTATGACTTTGCGGGTCAATTTTTGCAACTGTAAAAGGAGAAAAAAATTTAAGTTTTACATTTTCAAATGCGTATAAAGATCTTTATTTATTTGCAAACTCCTTTGAATTGTTGGATATATATTCAAATTTGTGTAGAAATAATAAAATCAGTTAAATTTGTGTGATTATATTTTTTGACAATTATTTCCAAAATGGGAGTTTTTTTTTTTTTAGTTAGCTATTCTGGAAACACCTCTTACAATATTATCACGTAATATACATTAATAATAAGATATATTATCTGGTAAACAGAAAACAATCGCAAAAAAGCAATTCCTTTGTTTTTATATGGATATTTGACCAGAAAGCGACAAGGTAAAATCAGTGCGGTTTTTCGAAAAACGCCTGACATTCAACAAGTTAAGAGATACTGATGTGCATATCTAGAAATAAAAATATAAAATTAGAAACACAAGGAATTCCCCGTTATTTTGTTGCGACATTAACCAAAAAATATATTTTTAGGGCTAAAATCTAAAATATAATTTTAGGGCACGGAACTAAAAGCTGTTATGCCTTTGTGACATTAAACAAAAATATCATTATTAGCGCCACACTAACCTACAAGTTGTTATTCAGGTGATATCGGCTGATAATCAAATGGTTTTAGTACCGAAAAAATGATCGATTTTGATATAATTTTGAAGAAGCGTTTAGAACCCTTCCATGAATTCAAAGGGCTTTTTTGTTTATTTTTTAAAAAGAAAGACAAACATTCCCGGATAACAAATAATCTGACAATATTTTTAAAAAAAAACTCCTAAAACCATCACAGTAATCGGAATAAATAATGGAGGACTTAGCTACAGTGGCGTAGCTAGCATGGGTGGCACCCGGGGTGGATGTCACCCCCCGGGGCGTGACATCCTGACAATTAAAAAAAAGGCACTTTTTAGATGAGAAAAGTGTGGAGAAGATGAATAAAAAATAAATTAAGGCTCGCTCGGCAAAATTGAGGGAGATACAGCCGTTCAAAGTATTTAAAATTTCACTTCGCGAACTGATATTGACAGCCCGCCCGCCCGCCATTTAGACAGCTAAACATGGTTTGTGATATGAAAGAAAGTGCCCCTTTATAACGCCTACTCGCGTCAAGGCAAGAAAAACATCCCAGTTTTCAAGTAGTTTAGCGGCTACGCCAGGTTTGTGTAACATGGTTTGTGATTCTGGCTTACTATTAATTCTGTTTTTCATAATTACGCGCCTTATCCTTTATCCCACGAAGTCGGCTACAATCGTAATCGTAAAATGGCGGGCGGGCTGTCAATATCAGTTCGCGAAGTGAAATTTTAAATACTTTGAACGGCTGTATCTCCCTCAATTTTGCCGAGCGCGCCTTAATTTATTTTTTATTCATCTTCTCCACACTTTTCTCATCTAAAAAGTGCCTTTTTCTTAAATTCCCAGACATTGGCAGGATCTGCATTTTAGCCATGTAATTTATAAACCAATGTAAACTGTTAACAATGAACATGTATTTTTCAGTTATAGATGCAAATTTCTTTCAATAAAGATATTATTATTGTATAATCAATAATTGTTTTCATTTTTATTAAAGTCTAAATGAAACACGCTGTGTTCAAGTTATGCATCTGTGTGAATACTGTGATGAAGTCAACTAAGGTTGATAGATCTATAATTAAGTATTAGAATAAATTATTATTTTTTAAATGTATATATAATTTTTTAACCCTTACAATAAATTGAAAACACAAATTTATTTTATTGTGGTTTAGTCTCAGGTCTCAAGAGAATATTACTACTAAATTAAATAGCATTTCAAGGTTGCAGTCTGCTCCAAAAATATTGTTGTAGTCTGCTTCAAAAATATTGTAAAAATCACACATGAAACATTTAAATTGGTAAGAGATAACATACTACATATTACATAATTATAAATATGTTGTGATTTTATAGTACCATAGTAATTCAATAATTGATTAATAATGTCAGTAATAGTGATACTAAAAAACAATATTTTGATATTGAAAAAAACAATATGTTCGTAAGTGGTAAAGTGTGTATTTGTTACCTTGGAAGAGTCCCGTGTCCTGATGCATGTTGTTAAGTGCACTGCCGGGTGTGGTCTCCAGATCCTGCAGGGTTGGCTCCTTCATGGTAGCAGCCATGGTTATCATGGGGTTAGTCATCATGGGCATCAAATCACTTGGTCCCTATATAAATTCATAATGTAATCAATTAAGTGCCCTACAGACAAGAGGTTGGCCCAGTACATATATTGTTGGACGGCCTAGAACAAATTGTGCATTGTAGGTTTCACCAGCAACCTGCATAAAGTTGTCATATGAACGTCGGCAAAACAAAAGCTTGGCATCGCGCTGACACCTACAATGGCAATTGACATTAATAATCCTAGAAAAGAACAACCAGTTAATTTGACATTTGCTTTATTGGGGGTTTTAAGTAATTTATTTATTAATCTTGAGCTAACTCACATCATCGTTGTGTGCTAATAATAAATTTACAAACATAAATATATTATAACAGACATCGACATTTGGCAAACACATTTTTCTATATTTTTTAAATTTAAGTAAAGTCGAATCAGCTTAATGAATTAAACGACTGTAATAGCCGTTTTACAGCATCTTTTTTCAGCCCAATTCCCGTATAGAGACTGAAGACAAAATTTTTCACTTTACACAATCGCTATTTTCATCTCTACATTTCTGTTGGCAACACTGCAAACAGCACAAGAACCATGTTGTTTGGGAATAATATGGGAATTAATATGGAAATCGGGCTGAAAAAAGTGATGGTGTAAAACGGCTATAAGGGACTGGATTGAAAGGGACTGTGTTAACCTCTGTACTGAAATGGGCATTGTCGATTTTGTACAGAAAAATTTTGACTCGTCGGCCCTCATTTAGACAAACCTCACCCCATGAACCCGGACACCCCTGCTAAATCACCAAACGTAGCAAACCACTTGGGGTGACCTATGGCAGAAGTGTTGTTTATATATATATTTTTTTTACATGAGCTCCACACAGGAGGCCCTGAGGAAAATAATTTTCCTCAGGGCCTATGTCATCTTTGGGGATGCTGTGTGGAGGGTTTTTTAGGAAGGAGAGGAGAGTTCTGGGAAGGAGAAGGGTTTAAGGGGTGGGCAGGAATCTGGGGTTCAGTATGTCCTGGTCATCCGCCTCCAAGACCTAGACAAACCTCACCCCATGAACCCGGGCACCCCTGCTAAATCACCAAACGTAGCGAACCACTTGGGGTGATCTATGGCAGAGGTGTTGGTTATCCAATAAAGGTTTCCGGGGCGGCGGTACCCATTCCCGCCTCCCAAATTGAAATATATTACTGATCTAACAATGTCTCCGGAAGCAGCTATAAGGAAGAAGGCGGGTTTAGCCTTTTAAAGACTCAGTCACAGCATATTAAATTACCAATACATAATAGTAAAAAATTACAGTTCCTAAAGATTCAGCATTAAAATAATGTGTCCAATTTTTTTCAAAACTAAAGGAAGTCAATATTTACCTGGAAATTTTGTGCAGAACTATTCGAGTCTTCTTCATCCGAACTCAGAGTCAATATGACAGGGTCTGGATCTAATTGCTTCAACCTTCCCTTTCGCCCTTTCACCTTTTTATCCTGTAAGAGCAATATTACTTTAGAAAATCAACCTTCACAAATAAATTATGCAAAATAGGAGGAATAAAATAAATACAGTAGAACCCCGTTAATTCCAAATCCATGGGACATCAAAAATCAAATTTCCATTTAACGAATTCCCACATAATTCGAAATTCTGCCCTTTAAATTCAGAAATTCATAAAAATTCTGCAAAATTTCGGCGAAAATCAAATTATTGCTGCCGATTACAGTCGCAGCCGGTCTTTTAAATTCAGATACCAGGAGTTAATTCGTAAAAATACTATTGATATGTTTCAGTGTAAATCGAAATTTCGCAGCCGATGTCCTTCGTAGTCAGCCCTTCCAATTCAGGTACTAAAAGTAAATTTGTAAGAGCACCACACAAATTTTGCAAAAATTAAATTTTCGCCCTTTATATATACCCATTTAAAGTACATTCCAAAATATATTTTCACGAAAGTCGAAATTTTGGAGTCGGGATACTTGAAAGCGGATATTCAAAGTAAATTCGAAAAAATACAAGGTTCCAGTGAAAACCGATTCAGATTTAGAAAATAATAATACGAATTAGGATGATGTATTACCGAGTAAATTGATATTTTACGGCATTTTATAACCACAAAAATAAATTTCGAATTACGAATCAAAGAATTTCAAATAAAAAATCATGTATATGATTTTTTTTTTTTTGATATTTTTTGGCAAAAATTTCGAATAGAGAACTCCAGTTCAATTTTTTTTTTTTTTTAAATGAATTACGTTCTTACGTAAATAACTGCATTTTTATTTTTAGAGTTAATAATAATAACAGGGTGGCCACAAAAAACGGATTTGAAAATTCCCTGATAATTCCAGGTTTTCCAAGGCAGTTTCTACATTTTTCCCTGATATGTTTAATTTGATATAAGGGAACGTACCCATACTACGTGACCTCTTCAGGGGGGGAGGGGTCCTCAAAATACCACGCTTGGTGCAAATGAGCGGCGGGGGCTTAGGTTTTTGGTCACCGGGGGAGGGGGGGGGGGGTGTTAAAAATTGCAAAAAATTGGTCACGTAGTATGGGTACGTTCCCTATGGGGATATCGTTTGTTAAATAAATAATAAAGGGAATTTATGATATTTCGCCTGAAGACAATTTGTGAAGAAATAAAAAGACCAGAAAAAAATAAACAAAAAAACATTAACATTAGAAGAGATACAAAAAAATATCACACGAAACAAGCAACAATACTAGGGAACAGTTTAGATTTAGAATATTAATAATTTAACAATATAGGTACCCTTTGGGTAAGCAGTTAGGACATTAAATAATACAAATAAAAATATGGTAATAGAGAAAACTGAACCATAAGCATTCGACTAAAGTTTAGAAAGAGGTTTATTATATATTTACACGAAGCTATGGTATAAATAGTGATGCAATGTAATTTTATAAATACTAAAAACCTTGATTTAAATGTTAAAATACCTACACACAAAATAAAAACACACACACACACATCAACTAGATGACATGATTGTGTTGCAAGGGCATTGATTAAAATAATAAAATAAAAAAATACCTATCTAGTTTGTCTTTGTCGGCATATCTTTTGTTACCCAAGTCGCAAGTAAAAGTAATAAAACACAACTTTGGGGTTTCACAAATCGCAAAATAACGAATTTAGTTTTATTTTTGGAATTCCCTGATATTATAAAATTTTTTCGGAATTCCCTGACTTTTCCCTGATAATTCCAGGTTCGGTAAAATTCCCTGATAATTCCAGGTATTCCAGGTCTGTGGCCACCCTGAATAATAACGTAGTATTTATATAGCGCAGTTTTGTGATATTTCACTTCAAGTGCGCAAGTTAGTTTTAACCTCTAATGGGCGCGCGCGTCTTATGCGCATGCGTGAGAAAATAATTCGAAAATTTGAATAAAATTTTCGACCAAAACTTTTTCTCTGCGATTTTGGCCCTTCTATGTACAGAATTTGTATGAAGAACACGGTCAGAATCGCTTGCGCTAACATCATAGATGATATAGCCAGTAGTTTCATTTACCTTGCAACCCCAGAATATTTTTAAAACGATTTTGTCTATGACATTGAAATGTCATTTTTGCCGCGAATTTAACCGTCACAATTTATGCGTGTTCCTCGACTAAAACATCGTAAAACCTATTAATTTACGTAATTAATGCAAGTAATGTTGTTTTGGTATATAGTTTATTGTTCTAGGAAAGTGTTTCAGTCAATAAAATATACAATAGCTCAAAATTAATCAACAAAACATTCAATTCAAAATTCAAAGTGGTGCTTTTTTAGTGAATTTTCGTGAAATGGCATGGCCACTCAGAGGTTAATAGTTAAAATAATTGTCAAAGTTTTAATTTTTCAAGACCCCCCCAAATCCACCGTATGTATGGTGAATCATATGACATCATCACTCCTGAAAAATTACTATAGGATCGAGCAATCAGCTGATCAACTACCGCCATTTTGAATTTCGTTGTTCGAAGTATTCTCCCTAGAAGAAGCAGCACTATTTTTTTTTGTGCAGTAGTTTATGAATATTTTCAATAATAGAGATAAACTAATAAGAGATACCTTTATTTTTTAAACATTATTTAGGCCTAAATACTATAAACAGTATGTTTCACAACTAAATCTCTATAAACAGTATGTAAATAAACTAACAAATTAATACAATGGCTTTTGTCATATCATACATTCCCATTCAATGACTTTACGGTGACGTCATGACAAGTCGAACAGTGACGTCACCACTAAAATTTCAATAATGCCAACTTGACGGCGTATTTTTACGATTAAAAAATTATAAAAAAATGGACTTTTTAATAATTTTTTAAAAACTCTGCGTTTAATATTATTAAATAAAACTTATACAGGGTGTCCGGGGGTAAAGTGCATTAACTTCGGGAGGTGATTCTACATGATGGTAGGAGTAAAAAAGATTAATAACTTTTTCCGAAATTCCAACATTTTTTTCCCATACAAACAGACGTACCTACTAAAAATTCTTAGTGTGAGGTACGATCTTACTTGCTGAGAACCTGCTGGGCGCCCGACTCGATTGTGATTGGCCCGTATCGTAACAGCGGAAAATAATAAATCTGGCCACACACGCCGGACTAATTTTATCTTTTTACCTCAAAACTACCGCTAAAAGTTTGAATTTCGAAAAAAGTTATTTATCTTTTTTACTTGTACCATCATGTAGGATCACCTCCCAAAGTTAATGCACTTTACCCCCGGACACCCTGTATATTCAGAATCAGCGTTTATTGGTCTATATGAACATATTTTTTTAACGCCATAATATTTTTCACTGGAGTTCCTTATTACGCACTTTTTCGAATTTTAGGGGTTCTACTGTAATAAAATACAATATTTTAAATTAATGCAAAACTATGTAGTTTTATAAAACCGTGCCTTCTTCAGGACAGGTAATATGTACCTATAATTATGAATATTGATTATTTTGAATGCACATGAACAAAATCACACCCAATCAGATACTGTTATGAAAAAGCAGGTCTGAATGATAGAAGAACTTTATAATCCTACTAGTCCTACTAATATTATAAAGGGGAAAATTTGTATGGATGTATGTTTGTTACTCTTTCACACAAAAAATACTGAATGGATTTAAAAAATTCTTTCACTAATAGAAAGCTACATTATTTGCGAGATCTATAGGCTATATATATTGGTAAGCTCGGGCGTTATGAATAATCGCTGGCGTTATGAAATTATTTATCATACATTTTCTGTCGCTAACAAAATCGATTTATTGCAAACGTCAGAAACCTTGGAAACGATGTTTTATTTTATTTTTTTAAATTAGGCGATTCACCCTAAAAATAATGCTTTTTTAGGGTGAATTATATGTATGCGCACGCAAACCCGAACGACAGCACCAAATTGGATAATTATTTTTTTTTTGTTCGTTATTTTGTATAAAAGTACCGTTGAGTTCTGACATTATGAAATTTGTATAAAAAAATATAATAGGTGGCAAGCGACAAGTTTGAAAACTGAATGTATCGGGAATGAATGTGTGGAATGCGCGAGGTGAGAGGGGGGAGTGCGGAGGGGGGGAGGGGGTGTTGGAAGGGTGTTGGTGGAGGGGGGAAGGGGAGGAGGAGGAGGGTGGGGGGAGGGGGTAAGGGGTGGAAGAGGGGGGAAGGTATAGAGGAGGGTGAGGGGGTGGGGGGAGGGGGTTGATGGGAGGAGTGGTGTGGGGAGAGGGAATATGGAGGGGTGGGGGGAGGGAGAGGGGTAGGGGGTTGACTGGGGGGGGGTTTGGAGTGGAGAGAGGGAAGGTGGAGGAGGTGGAGTGAGTTGGGGAGGGGTGGGTGGAGAAGGAGGGGGAGGGAGGGGGGTTAATGGATGAGTAGAGTGGGGAGAGGGAAGGTGGAAGGGAGAGGAGTGGGGGGAGGGGTGGGTGGAGAGGGAGGGGGGTTGATGAGGGGAGTGGAGTGGGGGGAGGGGGGTTGATGGGGGAAGTGAAGTAGGGAGAGGGAAGGTGGAGGAGGCAGAGTGGGAATCCCCTAATACCATGCGAGCGAAGCCGTGGAAAAAAGCTAGTATGTTAATATAATACTCACATTTAAAGCTTTGACAACCTTGAGAGAAGGTTTCAATAAGTTTAATTTCACAGGTTCATTTGGAATACTGAAAAATAAACACAAGAAAGGAATTAATTCATAGAATACATGGTGATATCGTAGATATACTAATACACTGAATCTGTTATTATGAAGAAAAAAAAAACCTTAATTAAATGAAGACAATATTACCGAAACTCAATCGAAAATCTAGACAGAAAAATCAGAAAAAGATATTGGCTCTGCTGGGACTCGAACCCAGAACTCTTTGCTAATATTGCCTTCATTTAATTAAAAAGTTAAAAAAAAAATAATAAAAAAACCTGTTTTAAAAAAATAGAGTAGTCATATTATATTACGTATTGGAAAACGGGAGGATTCTAATAAGAACTGATATTTCCATTACATTATGTTGACGGTGTTATATTAAAACTGTATTAAAAAATAAATTGCCTGTATTCATTTTTCCAGAAACATTGTGTACTAACGATAATTTTAAAATGGATTCCACATTAGAATAAGTAATCTTGGTTTTATACCTAAGAGGTTCTTTGATAGGCATTTGCAATGGAGATTTTATTGGTTCCTTTTTCTCAGGTTTTTTGTTGGTGGCGATAGGAATTGCTTTGGGTTCTTCGGGGAATCTGCGTTTACACCTGCAATAAATAATTATTGAATTAGTTTTTTAAAAAATGTACACAAATAAGATTTACAGATTGTTACATTGCTTTTATTCTTCTGTAAAATGATGCCAAAGACAGAAATAGATTTTTATTGCCATCTCAGAACCGCATTATGTACGAGCGTCACCAAGCTCTGCCCACTGCAGCTGTGTAGCTAGATCAGTATATAGTTGTGATTCAATCCAATTACTTTACAGTTTCTAATGAGCCTCTTAGGGGCCGTTCAAGTATTACGTAACGCACTTGGGGGGGGAGGGGGGGTCTGGTGAAACGTTACGGCGCGTTACGGAGGGGGGGGGGGGGGGTCGAAGGACGCGTTACGTAACATGTTTTTCTTTATTTAAATAAAAAACTAAGGAATTGAAATCTTCCAAGTTGGCAAGCCTTTTAGTTTATGTTGTACGGGGAATTCCTCGACTGTATTGTGCGTCATTTTCGTTGTCAGTATTCGTTAGTGTTTTAAATACGAAATACGCATAAACACAATTTGCTGTAGTCAGTGTTGTTAATGTGAGTTTTTAGCAATTATAATGTCCTCCAAACCGGGAGATTTACATCATCAGCTGTTATTGGCCTATAAAGGCTCTCATGCTGACTTGCCAGCGCAGCGCAACCAAAAAATGCCAACCAAATTTGGAAGACAGCAAAAGAAAAATTAAAAAAAAAAAAAAAAATTATGCAACATACGAATGATGTTATACGAGAGTTTTTTTAGTAAGAACAACGCTTTTTAGTTATAACACACAGGTTAGTTTACTGCTAAAATTTAATAATATTACCTAAAGCTAGGTTTCGTAGTAAATGCAAAGTTACACTCAGAACATGAAAAAGGTTTTCTTCACTTTGAATCGTTCTGTGCATTTTTTAATCTTCCTTTCGAGAACTTGAAAAACCACGCTGGGACAAAAAAATAGTTTGGTCTGCTGAAGATAAACATGTGATTTTTCATTCCTCTTTGTAGAACACGAATAGTTGCAGTAGAAACATGTAAGTGGTTTTGTAGCACTGTGAGTCAGCAAATGATTTCTAAGAAGTTCCTTTGTACAACATGAATAATTGCAGTCGGGACACGAAAAAGGTTTTGGTCCAGTGTGAGTAAATATGTAAATTTTTAGATACCGTTTTGTAGCGCCTGAATCGTCGCACTCGGGACAAGTAAAAGGTTTTTCATCACTGTAAATTAGCAAGTGCCGTTTTAGTTTTTTTTTCGAGAAGAAGAATAGTTGCAGTCAGGGCATGAAATGGGTTTTTCACCACTGTGAGTAAACATGTGATTTTTTGATTTCTCTAAATAGTTACAGTCGGAACATGAAATATGCTTTTCTCCACAATGAGTAGAGTCAGCAAAGGAATTCTTGGATATCCTATTTAAGAACACAAATAGTTGCAGTCAGGACATGTAAAAGGTTTTCTCTTCTGTAAATCGCACGGTGGATTTATAAATTGTCCTTTTGAGAACTTGTTTAACTGCATTCTGGACAGGAAAATGGTTTTTGTCCACTGTGCGCTAACATGTGATTTTTGGTGACTCTTTGTAGAACATGAATAGTGCAGTAGAAACATGTAAAAGGTTTTGTATCACTTTGAGTAAGCAAATGATTTCTTAGAAGTTCCTTTGCACTACATGAATAATTGCAGTCGGGACATGAAAAAGGTTTTTGTCCAGTGTTGTTCAACCGTTGTGTAGCGCATGAATATTCGCGATCGGGACAAGAAAAAGGTTTTTCGTCACTGTGAGTTAGCAAGTGCCGTTTTCGTTATTTTTTTTCGAGAAGTAGAATAGTTGCAGTCAGGACATGAAGTGGATTTTTCTCCACTGTGGGTAAACATGGGTAATTTTTAGATTTCTCTTCGTAGTACATGAATAGTTGCAGTCGGAACATGAAAATGGTTTTTCTACACCGTGAGTCAGCAAGTGACTTCTTAAATATCTCTTTAGAGGACACGAATAGTTGCAGTCAGGACATGAAAATGGTTTTTTTCTACTGTGAATCATACTGTTGATTTTTAAATCTTCCCTTTGAGAACTTGCATAACTGCATTCGGGACGTGGAAAAGGTTTAACTCCACTATGAGTCAGCTTGTGAATCATAGTGGAGTAAAGTGTTGCTCCACAGGGAAAACTTAGGGAAATTACTTTCCTCAGGGCCTCCTCACTAAAGCTAATGTAAAAGAAAGTATGTGTTGTAAAACCATGTAGGTTTATTCTAGGTCAGACAGTGTTAAATTGTGGAGATCTGGAAGGAATACAAGGCCGATAAAAATAATAATTTTCTCAATTTTTTTCAAAATGATAATATGAATATATAAAATGTATATAATGAATCGCGAGTTAGAAATCTCTTGTTTTATTTATTACCGCAAACGAGATAAAATCAAGAAAAAGGGTATTTAAGCGACATTTCAGTACGTTGCGCAACTTAATTGTGACTTTCGGGTAAAAATTGTTACTTGGGTGTTACGTAACGCTTAGGGGGGGGGGGGGGGGGGTTGAATAGGAAAACGTTACGGCGCGTTACATGGGGGGGAGGGGGGGTCAAAAATCTTCAAAAATTGCGTTACGTAATACTTGAACGCTCCCTTACCTCTGGCACTTGGTGAAGTCAAAGCCCGTGTAGCCGCAGAACTTGCAGAGGGCGAGCATGCCCTCCACATAGCGCGGGGGTGGGGAGGGTGGCGTTGGTGGGGGCTGTGGGGGCTGCGGGGGGGGCGGAGCAGGCGAGGGCAGGGCCTTCTCGGGGGACGCCTCCGCACTACTGCTGCCGCCCACGGGACTCTCCGCACAGACGGCAGGCATGGACTCCATCATCTGGAAAACAGGGTAGGTTAGTAGTAAAAAAATAAAAATCAAGGCCATTATCAAATACCAACTTGCCACGGTCAACGTATATGTTTTGACAGATTCAGCGATGGTAAGATAGGTTAAACCGGGCGCGTATGGTCAGTTTTATTTACCTAAGCCGTGGTTTTATGTAGGGTGTTTTACCATTCTGACCTTCGCACCACATATTATTTACACAGCGTTTATAAATAAGGTATATGATCTAATATATAAAATGATTACCTCATCAACTTTGTTTGGGGAGCCCACGGATACGAAGTAATCAATATCACATCCAGTGTTAGAGATGCATTTGATCTGTGTATCTGCTGTGAAGGGCACATTAACCTGTAATAATAAATAAAATAAAAACTTTAATTCCAACCAAATCTAACAATAACACAAGTACATGTCGATCATCCAGTTGATTAGTCAGACATCTCCAAAAAGTCGAAATTTGAGTTCGGTAAGCAGTTATATGTAGAAGTGTACCCTCTCTCTGGTGCAATACTCAGATTACTCATTAAAACCACTAAATCAATTACAATGCAGAAAAATTTGTAGTGCATTAAAAAAAAAGTTGACATTTTATGGGTCATTAGTAGGATATTTCAAAATGTCATTCGAATGTACCGGATGCCTCCCGGTGTTATTTTATAGTACATTCATATTAAATGTGCTATAAATATATAACGAAACACAATGACATTAGACACATGTAAATAACATTTGATTTGTGGTGTGCATTCGAATATTGCTTCCCTCATTATCTCAAAACTTAAAATTTGGAGATGTACGACTAATCAACTGGACGATCGATATATATAACACCATGTACAAACATGCTCTGTTAACAAATCAATTACAAATTAAAATGCTATAGTCGGTACAATTCAAGAATGCATACTTGGTCTCATTTTCAAAAAAGGCGAGCAGAAAACAAGAGCTAAGAGAAAAGGCAACACAACAACCAGTCAGAAGAAGGAATTTTAGCAGCACTTATTAAGGTCCGATCTATCCAAACAGGAACCATTCCCTTTCTGATTGCTCCGACTGTGAAGAGTGATGATTCTAAATTCCTTTCTCTGATTGGTTGTCATGTGATGTGCGGCGATGACTAACCTGCTCCAGCAACTCCTGAACGGTGCAGCTCTCCTTGGGCAAGGTGAAAGTGATGAGGCGCTGCTCCCCGTTCTGCAGCAGAATCAGCATGCGCGCGCTCTGCGGCTCGGCTGCCACCGCCCCACTGCTGCTCTCCAGGGTACCCAGGGGCTCTTGCTGCTCAACTACAACAAGCAATTCAAGCCAATTCATTCATATGCCCTATAACCACTCAACAGTATAATATAACCCTACAAGTGTTTATCACCAGAAGTAGGAAACATTGAGCTTACTTCCTCTACCTACACAGACACACCCACAAACACACTTCTAATGGTTTATCTCTTCGGTGTATACAACAATATCGGGGCATTATTGGCTATATTTAAAATTGTCATTCCCCTCTCTAAGTTAATTTAAACTGGTAAACATTGTGAACCATCGAAATCTTCAACAGAACTCACTTTTAACAATCAACAGTTAACACCAATAGATACTGTTCTAAACATCTATCCAGTATGAACAACTGTAGACACAGAACTTACAGCTAACACCCACAGAAACAAACCACCATAAGACCAACAAAAAAAATAAAAAATGCTAACTATGGAGCAATCTGTTTTAACTACCAACAGGAATAATAAAATCCAATTTTATGAAAATTTGGCTTCCTTTCCACAAATATTCTGACCCACCCTTACAACGCTTGACGTATAAGTTGGTTGGTGGCGTAATCAACTAATGCTATATATTTATATTTTTATCTGGCAACCACGTCTAATATCGTTATGTCATAGATGACAGCTCTGTATTTATATCATAATAATTTTGTGGAATAATTCATATATTTTTTTTTTACATGAGCTCCACACAGGAGGCGATGGGGATGCTGTGTGGAGGGGTTTTTTTAAGGAAAGGGAGGAGAGGAGAGTTCTGGAAAGGAAGAGGGTTTAAGGGGTGGGTAGGAATCTAGGGTTCAGTGTGTCCTGATCATCCGCCTCCAAGACCTATTCTCCGTCCACCTTTAGATCAACTTGGAAGAGTACGAAATTTGGTTTGTATTGCGCATACCCCGTCCCCTTCTTCGGTCCCTTCACCACCGCTGTGTTACTCCGCCCACAGATCAGTCGTTCGTTGGCTGTCGCGATGTATGCATGTGTCTTGAAATTTTAACCCTTTCAGACCCTGTGATAAAATGGATATTTATTATTACTAATTTTTCTTTATTCATTGCTTTTTATGGTAACATACTTTGTGGATTTTACGACAATGCTTACATTTAACGGCACATGCCCGTGTTATGGTGGTGGATTATTCAAACATCAATGTTTCAGTCAAGTCCTAATTCATTAGATATCACTGTCACTAATTGCAAATAACAAAATAGGAAAGTATGACATTAATAATTATGTCCTTATATTCGAATTGCAACAATATGAACAATGCATATTTATAAAACAATGGTGTTACTTACTGTACTATAAAATTACTGAATGTTGGTGTTAATCAGTTTTATTTTTTTATAGGCCGTACACAAACCTCAACTCACAATTATTATTATTGATTAATTATTATTTGTAAAAAAAATATCTGGAGAACATGATATTTCGCAAACATCATACAAATCGGTGATTTCATTGAGCATATTTTCAAAAATTGAATATATCGATAGACGATTTGATAAAATGCAGTGCGTTTATTGGAGAACCATTACAATAATTATTTAAATAAATAAATTGTTAAAACTTTTGATTGCAGGTGGGTGGAAAATAATAATTAAATAATTTAGTTAATTTATTTAAACACGGGAATCTAATGGGTTAACGCGCATTCAAGCAGCAGACGGGGGAGGGGTGGAGACATGCGCGGTCACGGGTTGATCTTATTTTGGACGGAGAATAGACAAACCTCACCCCATGAACACGGGCACCCCTGCTTAAATCACCAAACGTAGCGAACCACTTGGGGTGACTTATAGCAGAGGTGTTGGTTATCCAATAAAGGTTCCCGGGGCGGCAATACCCATTCCCGCCTCCCAAATTCCAGGGTTTATTCAAATGCTCTAATTTTACGACCAATTATCAGAACTGACACAGTACTGTTGTGCTTGCCTTGTATTTCTAAATTGAAACACATCGAACATTTTCACAAAGAAGTTAGAATTCGTATCACAGGTGTTTTGAAGAATGGCCAAATATACCATATTTATGTAACTTTTGTGAACCTGAAGATTAAGATTTATTGTGCATTGCACAGCAAGTATACTGGTCCCAGCGAGTCTGTCTTCACACACGTCCTGCATGAGAGCGAGTCTGTCTTTTTCGTTTTCATGCAAGACGTACATATGTGAAGGAAGAGGACGACCGTCAATGACGTAAGAACGAGCTCTCGCTGGGACTAGTTTAACAAGCCTATAATCATCTGCCAACAGGTAATGATTTTTAATAGAAAATGGATAATAGAAAACTCACAAATAATGCAAACGCTTTAAAAGCTTCTCCCGTACATAAAATATCGACACTTTCAAAAAGCAAAATGGTACAATTATCTGTAAAAGATCAATTAGGAAATAAAATACTGTATGCTAAGTTAAAGAAATTACCTTGATGCGGTCTGAAGGGTGAAACGACCTGAACTGGGAGATCTTGCTTTCTTGGGACCAGAGTGGAGTGGCGGCTGCTGAGTGAGGATGCTGCACTTCCTCCCCGGCCACCGCGCATAGCTCCTCTGAGAACAAAATACAACAAAGAATTAATACAAATCACCACAATAGATTGCCCTGTTAGGTGGGCCGACAATATCAAGGAAAAACAAGAAAAGGCTCTTCCAACTGGAAAACGATTCCACAAGAAACCTTGCAATGAAAATGGCTTTGGTCTATAGTTTCAAGAAAATTTATCACAATAATTATTAGTCTTTATTTTATTTCAGAGAAAAATATGTGGTTTATTGCTGTTATAAATAAAATAAATTCTGCAATAGCATACCTGATGGGTGAAGGGGGCGGTTGTCCATTGTTCTTCATCAGCTGAAGACTTCTGAACTCCGCCATGGTAACCTTTTGGCCGTTAGCTTGGGCAACGTATCTTAATTCCTCATCATTTATCTCCTGATTAGGATTGTCATAGATGTTTCCCTGCTGCTGTTGGCTTTCGTATAAAGCTTGCTGTTGATGGCCTTGCTGATCTATGAACATCTCTCCAGAGTAAACATGCTGTTGGTTCGGGTGTCCCGGGGGTTGGTGTTGAAGCTGCGGCTGGTATTGCTGGTTATTATTAAATTGCTGTTGTTGTTGAAAGCCATGCTGTTGTTGTTGGTTGACGATTTGCTGCTGCACCATATTATGGTTTTGGGGAAGGCTCTGCCTCACTTGTTGCTGCTGTTGTACTGGCATGTTGGTTGGCTGTTGTTGCGGAACCTGCTGCCTCTGAAAATTTTGTCTCATTTCCGTTGGCACTTCGGTGGTTGGATTTTTCTGGAGCACAACTGCCTGAATGCTCTCCTCAAAGTCACCATTATCATCAGAATTATTGTGGTTTATTATCTTTTTAGGTGCCTGCTGCACAATGAATCTCTGCTGGGTGATTACTTTAGCGTGCTGCTGCTGTTGCTGCTGTTGCTGCTGTTGTTGCTGTTGTTGCTGTTGCTGGGGCACAGGAGGTGGCGAGGGATGCGCAACCAGCGGGGGCGGGGGTCTCAAGAGGCGTGGAGAGGGGGCGGCAGTTGAGGTGCCTGAGGGAGGAAGGGCAGGGCGTGGGGCTCGCGGGGCGGAGGGATTGCGGGAGTTGGGGCGGGCACGGGGAGGTCGTGGAGGGCGTACTGTTGTCTGGGGAGAAGCCAAGCGTGGAGAGCTTAACATCCCCAAGTGGTGATTCAGAAGACGAGGTTGTCCTTGCATGCTTGGACTTTGTTGTTGAATGTTGTGCTGCTGCTGTTGTGGTAGAGGAGGCTGCCTCATGTGCTGAAGTTGGTGTTGTTGTTGCTGCAACTGTTGCTGTTGTTGCAGCTGTAACTGTTGTTGCTGTTGTTGCTGTTGTAGCTGCTGTTGCTGCAATTGTTGCTGTTGTAACTGTTGTCTCTGTTGCTGCAGTTGTTGTTGCTGATGTTGATGTTGGAGTTGTTGATGTTGTTGTAGCTGATGTTGGTGATGTTGTTGTTGCTGCACAATTTGAGGGTTAATGTTTCTCTGATCTACATACTGCAGATTAGATGGATGTTGTATTATGGTGGGTTGTGGTTGTGGCATGTGCACTAGAGAGTGTGGGGAGTGGTGTATCGTCTGTTGTCCTCCTGATACCTGCGGGTGCTAGAAATACCAAACAGTCATTATTATCATGCATTGATCAAGATTTTAAAAAGATTAAAAATAAAAATTCCTGGATTACAATTATCGATACACAATGACAATAGATTAGCCCTCCCACAACAAATTTAAGTCTAAAAATAACACCACCTAAGAGTAATTTCATGATACAACTCCCCATCTTGATGTACAAGCTCCTAAAAACGTATGTGAAACGCATGTCAAAACGTTCATTTTGTGGCATTTTATCATAATTTGTGGCATTTTATTATAATTTGCGTGATGTAGTTGTTTTGCTAGAAAAAAATGTAAGATTTATTATCAATTTTTACTTTTATCGATACGCCGCCTTGAAGACATCTATGAGGTACATATAATTTTTAATATTTATATAGCCGATTAAATTGTTTGATGAAGTCCGTGAGAGCCACTATCTAAAATATTTCTAAATGCCTCTATTTCATGTTTAAAAAATGATTCAAGCCAATCCAATGAGCCGTTGGAATTTGTTGGTAGACAAATTTGCTCTATGCGGACCAACAAAAGGTAAAAAGCGATGCTTCTTCCGATCTTTCGACTGTGAGATAATGCACTTTCTTTTTGATACATATTTTCTTAAACCAATATGTTTGATTTCTGTGTTAATTTTAAGGTTCACACGCCCTGTCTAGATAATACCTACTTGGTCGATGGTTACAATACATTGAACAAAATACATGGGAACACTACCTAAAAGCTGAACAGAGTTTCAAAGGACATGGTGAAAATATAAAAATTTACCAGAACCCACCCACATATAAGTATCGACTCAGGGTCATGATAACATTAAAATATTCAAACGTAATCAGGATTTTTACAAATAATAAAAAGCTACCAATCCAAGAGCCTAACCATTTTGTGAATGACAAAAAAAATTCTTTTGTATTTTTGTTTCCCTCATGGAATTTTTGCCCTTCAGATATTTATTCATAGGGAACTTACATGCTGCTGTATTTGATGAGGTTGGTGGTTCATGTGAGAAGGATCAATTAATTGTTGCGGTTGCTGCAGCACCACCTGCCCTTCCACTGGCAGATCTCCGGTGTAGTACACCTGGACATTCATATTACTTCATCTTACTAACCAGACGCTAGCTAAATCGACCATCTTACTTAGTCTTAGAAACATCATGAAGCAAGTCTTTTCAAATGAAGGAAGGTGATAACATCAAGCTTTGATGATATGTGCAGTAATGGGAGGTGGTAAATGAGTGCTATACACATTCAGAGAGACGGTAAACACATCAAAGGAGGTGATAGACACATCCAGAGAGATGATATAAACATCAATGAAGGTTGTACACGCATTAAGAGAGGTACTCTACACATTCAGGGAGGTGGTAAACATATCAAAGGAGGTGGTAAGACACGTCCAGAGAGGTGATATAAAAATCAAAGAAGGTGGTATACACATCAAGGGAGGTTCTATGTACATCTAGGAAGGTAAAACACACATCAAGCGCTGGAAATGGTGGTGCCTCGTGCAAGCATGATAAGTTAGCGAGAGCAGAAACAAAAATAATAAAATGAACAAGCAAACTAAAATGGTAGGCTACGGAGATTGGGTTGCAATGATCAAAAGGTTCTAAGAATTCACTAAAACCAAAGGAATAAAATAAAATTGTTATTTTTAAATAGAAAGTCAGTTTTTCTTTCAGATAGGTATGTGTTAGTGGTATTTGGTAAATGCAAAATCTCATTTGATAGCAATGCAACAATATGTTATTTGTGTTTAATAACACAAATAAATAAATTGAGAGATTTAAAGGGAGGGAAAAATAATTGAATAACTACATAACAAACAAAAAAAACTTTTGAAAAATATTTTTATTTATGAATAATGTATGTATTTAAAATGTCCTAACTGTTACTGATTTAAATTTTTAATTCAAATAAATCGTTTTGTTCAAAGGCTAGGAACTTTATGTGTTTAATTATTGAAAGAAGGTATTTATTTATGAATAAATCAATTTCTCCGGGCTAAATCATGTAGATGAATCAATAACAAATCACAGATTGTGGAATTCATCGTAGTTGATTTTGAAAGGCACAGCTTTGAAAATGTTAATGATTGAAAAATTGATTCTTATCAGACAAGCCTTACTAATTAAAAAAAACACTTTCCAAATGTTAAAATGTTTTGCTTACACGTTGAATAAAGACTATAAAATTTCTATTTCGAATTATTAATTTTAAAAAATGTCTTTTAACTGCACTGCAAAAGAACTGGCAATATTGCATTTTGGTAGACTGGCATATGGCCATGCGCATGAGTTTCCCGACAAAATGACAGTTTTGATTTGTGATAGTGTGAAATGAAAAAAAATAACATGATTTGAATTTGTTTTTATAACAAATTCAAAACATGTTATTAATCACGTTATATTTTTTTATAATTTCTATTCTATTGATCAATTCACTATTATATTAGTATACTTCAATGTATTTACCATTATTTGTGTTATTTTTCGTCAGTTTTAATCCATTAATAATGTTGTGTTGTACATTTAGTTTTAATGTTATCGGGAAAAGCAAAATTAATTCTGATATATTTTTTAAATGACTTATGCATGCATAGGTATAGTTTGGCAATTAAGTGTAGAAATTAAATAAATTGGAACTAAACGTTTTCATTACCATGGCAGCACCGAATTATATGATGTTTCCTATGGCTGTCATGTTATCGCATTTTACGGTTGATTTATTGTCTTAAATCTGAGTAGAAGATCGCTGATTTGATAATATTTTTATTCATTGTTTGCCTGAATTTAATTAAAATGAATAAACCATTACATAGTGATGCAAGAGGGGTTATATTCTGCGTTTTTCAACGCTGCCTAGCCGAGTATCACGCGAAGAAGCTTCTGTCTGATTTAGAAGATGTTTACAAACGAACTGCAGAAATGACTGGTACTTAGTATAGTTTGTTTAATAAATTTCATTAGTATTACAAGATTTATGCCAATTTTCGAGCGATAATAACCATTACAATCTGATTTGAGGTATGTTAAAAAAATCCGAATTTGACACTTCGATTTGACAGTTAACACGTTCCCGGACGAGCATGCGCATATAGCATTCGCATTGGATAGTTTAATTATGTCGCGGATGCTATAGCATTCGAAGTTTATTGAGTTTTTTTGTCAGATATGCTTGAGCAGTTGCTTTATCCCTATAAAATATAGGTAGTCTATTTCTTACTGTCACTGCTGACACAACCACAGATCGCTTACTGTCACATGAGACCTTTTCTGCACACAAAGATAAAACAGTGTTTACCCCTTGCCCTACAGCTCGCCCGGCGTACCCCCGCGTGGAGGCGTATGCTACAGCATGCGTCAAATGTATTGAGATCTATTCAGTGTCGTCTGCTAGAGCATTCGCGTCGCACTTGATGGTGTTGGTTGGTACGTATCATGACGGAAATGCTAGAGCATTCGCAAAAATCTAATACAAAAAAATAGTGCCAAAGTAGGGTGACTCACTGCCCGTGAACGTGTTAATATGCGGCCACAGGAAAAAGGGAATAACTCAATAAAAAAATAATAATATGCAACTTCTTTAAACTCGTAGAAAAGTTACTTTTTTCTCGTTTTCTCTTTCTTTCTTTCTAAGTGAATATTATCTAGTGTGTGTTTTTAAAACTACCTTCTATAATAATAATTTTAACCGGTCAACTGCTGCCATACAAGGCACAAAAAAACCACCACTTTGAATTTTGAATTGAATGTTTTGTTGATAAATTTTGAGCTATTGTATATTTTATTGACTGAAACACGTTCACAACACAATAAACTATCTACGAAAACCACATTACTTGCATTTATTACGTAAATTAATAGGTTTTACGACGTTTTATTCGCGATACACAGACATCGCGATGTGATTGCGACCGTTAATTTAGTGGCAAATCTGACAGCGCAGAGTAATGATGGCGCAAGCGATTTTGACACTGTTCTTCATACAAATTCGTACATATAAGGGTAAAAATCGCAGACCAAAAGTTTTTCATTTCAAATATTTGAATTATTTTCTTGCGCCTGCGCATATGACACCGCCTGCCGGCGCGTCTCCGGCAAATAACCGGTTAATGATGTTTTTCACAGACAGGTAAATCTGAATCAACGATAAGACGAATCGTCAAGGAAGGGGAAAAGGCAGATGGAAAATTTTGAAACACCGGGAAAACGGAAAATGGGCATAGTAATAATAATATGTAACTAGGTTTTGCCCGTTGCAGCGGCAACTAACGGGTTAAAACACTATGCGATTTGACGTGTGAACGTGGATGAAGCGAGGAGCGGGTGTGTGTTAAATTAAATATATGAAGAAACCTGAGGTTACAGTGACCTTTCAACGCATGCCGGGTACCCGTTGTATATAATGTTATGTAGTGCAGCGCTTGCATTAAAATGTAATTTCCCAGGAATTTGAATGGAACCATTACAGTTAAGTTGACCCCGAGGTTACAGTGACCTTGCAACGCATGCCGAGTAACCGTTGTATATCATGTTATATATTGCAGGCACTTGCTTTAAAATGTTATTTCCCTGGAATTGGGATGGAACCATTACAGTTAAGTTGACCCCGAGGTTACAGTGACCTTGCAACGCATGCCAGGTACCCGTTGTATATAAGATTCTCCCAGCCAGATTCTCTCAACCCTTCGCCTTGAACCGCAGTGTGAGGAATAGATTCAAACGTCCGTCACTCCTGGCCACACTTACTACCAGATTCCTACCCACCCCTCATACCATTTTCTTTCCCACATCTTCTTCTCCTTCCTTTCCCTTAAAAAACCCTCCACACAGCATCCTCAAAGATGACATAGGCCCTTAGGGAAATTGTTTTCCTCGGTGCCTCCTGTGTGGATCTAATGTAAAAAAAAAGTTTAGCAATGCATAATTTCATGATGCCAGAGCTCAATATTGTATATAGAAACCAATTAATGGTTCCCGGGGTGGCGATTCCAATTCCACGTTGAATGATTATCATTAAAATGCAAAATACAAAAAAAGCGCTATGTAAATTTCATATTTTTGAAAAAAATGATCCCATTCAACTTCTAGTAATTTCATCACATATTTTACAAAAAAAAAAACATACGCAATATCATCAGAAGATTCTGAGTCGTTATGTGCAGTAGCCTACTCAGATTCTGAGTAGGTACCCACACATCTGTAAAAAAAAAAAAGTAATGAAAAATTTGTAAAATTTAGTATGTATATCAGAATGTAAATGAAGCAATCTACACTTTTTTCTGATGCGTAAAACAAAAACTTTAGCTATTCATTTGGACAGAAAATAAGATAAAAGTTCTCTCATACCTAGTACCTACCTACTAACACACATAATATATCTGTGTTCCTAGTTACCTACGTATTTTTACAAAACAAATAATTGCACCAACCAATTACCCATGTAATTTAATTTTAGTTAAATGTACATAATAAATAGTTCCAATACACGTAGGTACTGAAGCATTTTTTAAAATTACATCTTTGATTACTTCCTTTTATTTTATATCATAATTTTAAAGTAAATAAGTTCCTACTCATAGTGAATATTGTCATTTGAATTAATAAGCAATAACATCTCTATGCGGCCACTCTGATTGGACATCGGAATAGAATTCCAATCTCTCTCCTGATTGGCTGAAAGCTAAAAAAGATAGGGTCCGCCAATATTTCCTTACTCATTTTAAACAAACACAATTTGATGAACAATTTTTTATTTTTTTTTAAATCGACCCTTTGATTTTATTTTTTGAAAATGTCATCTATCAAGTGTCCACCTTTCGAATTTAGCCACGCCAATACTATTTTCGTAATAAATAGTTATTCAGAACGAAAAATGTATTGAAATTTTAAAAAAAACTACGTATCTCATTTTGAAAAAAAATTATACGCTGCGAAAATCTTTGTCGCAACGGCCCGACTCCATTTTCTAAAAACAAAAAAAAATAAGAAAACATTATTAATAATATTACAAAATTAATCAATATATTTCCAACGGTATTTTTTTTACCACCCTGCACTTACATTCGTAAACACTGGCAAACAACGAAAATCGGCATTATTTTAGTGAGAACGCATTAAGTACCTACCTATCCTGTAATAAATAACAATCTATGGCGCCTTTATTTTCTAAGAACATTCTTCATAAGCCGGTAGGTACCTACCTCAAACATACCGGGAAAAATAATATTGGTGTAGGTAGGTACCTACGCTTATTCTCAATAAATACTTGGCGAATTTGCAATAATTCAATGGAATGGTAGGTACCTACCGCGTTATAAATTGTGTTGTTTTAAATTTTCATATGGCCAGCGATTTTTACACTCTCAAAGAATTTACGAACACGTTTTTGACATGAAAATGTGTAATTTTTGGCAGCATCTCCTGACATATTTTATATGAGAATCATATGTATTATTGTTATTAAAAGTTGCGGAATTTTTCCGGCTATCGTATTTTTAAAAAACATCTAGCCCGGAATCGGTTTTTCGTCGGCAATGTCGTTTTCCGAAAAACAACGACCCAAACCGCCGAGAGTTCCGTTTTGTTAGGCTAAAAATTTGACATCTAAGATTTTGACCATAGTCTTAGCATTTTCCTTTGTGGAAATTAACGGGTTTTTTGGTCATTTTTTTTTTTGAAACGCTATCTGTCGGCGGGAAATACAACCCAGCCGAATCGAGTGATTCGAGTAGAGCTTCTAGTTTTCGCCGCCGATTCGTATCGGAGAATAAATCCCTGTATATATTTCATTTTGTCGAAAAAAATTTACTCCCAGCTTCTTGTCTGAATTTGCTTCAACCGAAAGTGAACCTTAAGGTGGGTGAAACGTAAAGGGCAGAGTGGTCGTTTTTCGCGTCAAGGAAAAAGTGCGCGGTCGATAAACTGTGTATTAATATATATATAGCATAAGTGCTGATGATTGGAAAAATTGTTGCAAACACATGATGAAAATTGAGGCAGAATATTATGCACGAGGCAGTACTATATATGATGATATCGATGAACTGCTTTTAGATGAAGATGAAGGTACGGAAGAAGAAGAATCACACGAGGACAAAGACAATAATTACATGTCGGGTGTTAAATTAATAGACTTAAATTTTTAAGTACCTACGTTTTTATATCGAAATAAATGCCCACTTAAAACTTGTTTTGTTTTATTTTACTTCTATTAAATTACAGTTTTTTTGGTCAAATTTTTTGAATATACAAACGCTATGAAATATGCATTTTGGCAGAAGTGTTTTTTTAAAACATACATTCATTGTCTTATGAGCCATCTTGGTGTTGCCATTTAAAACTAGAAAACGATCGCAGCGCCATCATTTATTTTCTACACTAATTGCCAAACTGTAAATACAAATTCCAGAAATTGACAATTTGTATTGCACAACAACAAATCGAAAATGTCATAGTTTTTGGTTATTCTCATAGTCATCGTTGTCTCCCTTACTGCTGTGGTAAGAAATATGATCTAAACGCCGTTAGAAAGAGAAAACACCACGCTTTATACACAAAACAAAAAGTTGGCTGAAAAATAAATAAAATGTACATCTTTATGAATCAAAAGTTTCCGACTGCAATTTGAAAAAAAAAAAATTATGGGAATTTTAATTTATTATTTTTACATGAAACAACTAAAGAACAAATATTTTTATAAATCGTTTGCCCAATAAAATATCTGCGTGTTTTTATTTTTTCATTATCAGTAATTTAAGTAAGAAAAAACATAAGACAAGCGATTCTTAAAACTTTTTATGCATTTAGAAATATTCCATTTATTTTGATTTTATATCAAAAAGCAAAAATATTTTGACCTTCCAACAAAACAGGACCGACGCCTGAAGGGTTAAATAAAAGGAGTGTGTTTTTAAAATTTTCAGAAATTTTTATTAAAAATATGTATGCTTTTTTTCAACTTTTTTCAGGTTTCAAAAAATGTTGACATTCAATGAGAAATTATTATCAGTTTATACAAGTTAAACAACCCTCTTCGGCTGGATAAGCAATGCATATATCTATCCATGAAAATTTTTATGTCAGTGTTTATATTAGTAAGATTTTTACATACGCTTGTCTTTCAATTGTATAAAATTTTCACCACTTTTGTAGTAAGTCTCTTTTATTAATTACGAGGGCTGCCTGTAAAATAAGGTCTCTAAGA
Organism: Limnephilus marmoratus; assembly: GCA_917880885.1. Taxonomy (NCBI): domain Eukaryota; kingdom Metazoa; phylum Arthropoda; class Insecta; order Trichoptera; family Limnephilidae; genus Limnephilus; species Limnephilus marmoratus. The sequence continues at coordinate 32,124,041 of OU862908.1, forward strand.
CGCCTCGGTCGCGAGGAAAGATTTTATGCGTGATCCGGCAACACTGGTGTGTAGCCTGGTTTACTCATGCCAAATCCCCACTTCGCTGCACTCTCTGCGACGCTTAGTCTCGGCGTGGCAGTCGTTCGGGATGGAGCCCCCACTCGCCGGGTGTAAATTATGTTTTTTGTGTGCAAAGAACAAAACCCCGGTAAACATTCATTCTCAGCTACTCGAAGTGTACAGAAAACAGTGTATGAGCACGAAAAACGTGCGCAAAAGGTGCACTGCATTTAAAAACAGATATAGCGCCCATGATGAAAAGCTTGCCGGACGGCCATCAGTTTCAGATGAAACAATAGCCAAAGTGGAAAAAGTAATGCTTGCAGATCGAAGAGTAACGGTTCGAGAGCTGTATGACATGATGCCTGATGTCAGTAAGACCACTATTGATAAGATTTTGACAGAACCTTTGGGATGGTCTGGGCAAGGTATTTCTTGAGTGCTACGACATTGATGGCGAGGAATAATTGGACTCAATTGTGACTGGGGACGAGACCCGGGTACACTACTCGACATCAGAGACAGAGGAACAATGTCAGGCGGCATGATGGCGTCATTCAGATTCACCGAAGCCGCGGAAGTTTAAAAACGAATTACAGAGTGTAATTCACAACCGGCGGGTGCGGCGAGTGGAAGCTCTATCGCGAACGGCTGCCACGCCGAGAGTAAGTGCAGCGTGGTAGGGTTTTGGCGTGGGGGGAACTAGGCTACACGCTAGTGTTGCTGAATCACGCATAAAATCGTTTCTCGGGACCCCCAACACCTTGGGGGCCTTATTTTATGGACAACCCTCAAAATTAATAAAAAATTTCCAAAGTTTCAATTTTTTTTTTCAAATTTCAGCGGGAAGCTTTGGGTTCATAGAAGTGTACATTTTAATTGCTTTGTGGTTAAATATTTAAATTTGAATAAAAAGCGTGGTGTTTTCTCTTTCTAACACCGTTTAGATAATATTTCTAACTATTATAGTAAGGGAGACACAACGAATTCTATGAGACCTATACGAGTTGTTCTGAAAACCAAACAAATTAGCCCGAGGGGTCTGAAATTTCAAATACCTACTGTACTTAGTTTGTAATTTTACTGCTGTTTATATAGTAAGTACATAGTTTATGTAGTATATTTCAAGTTAAATATGTAAATAAAAATAACGTTAGAAAGAGAAACAAAAACATTAACTTTGTATTATTGTGCATAATCTTTCATCGTCTTTTGGCCATTTTATTGTCGTAAGTAAACAATATATTTTCAGTTGCAATTGACATTTTTTTCGGCTTCAGATATTAACCGGTCAGATGCCGGAACATTTTGCGGAAATTCGCGGAACTACACCAAAAAACCACCACTTTGAATTTTGAATTGAATGTTTTGTTGATAAATTTTAAGCTATTGTATATTTTATTGACTGAAACACGTTCACAACTCAATAAACTATCCACTAAAATCACATTACTTGCATTTATTACGTAAATTAATAGGTTTTACGACGTTTTTTTCGCGATACACGCAGTAATTGCGACCGTTAATTCCGCGGCAAAATCTGACAGCGCATCGTCATAGAAGAAATCGTTTTAAAAATAATCCATTGTGTCAATTCGAGAGAAATCTTTAACACTACCTAGAGTAATGATGGTGCAAGCGATTTTGACACTGTTCTTCATACAAATGTCGTACATATAAGGGTAAAAATCGCAGACCAAAAGTTTTTCAAAGACAATATTTTTCAAATATTTGAATTATTTTCTCGCGCATGCGCATTGTAGGCCCGCATATTCTGGGCTCCGGCCTCTCACCGGTTAAATGTAAAAAAGAAAAGTTTTCACTCTTTCAAAGTCCGTGCATGCTGCTGAAAATGAAGGTACAGGCCGCGAATCCTATATATTCTAGATCGAATTCAATGTGGATGTCGCTAGTCCTAAACGCTTGGCAACATCAAAGCCTTTTTCAGTAAGATCTTTTTCCAATCCTCTGACAATTTTTAATCATTCTTGAAGAGTGCACACTTTTTTCACCGGATGATTTTTGAAACGCTTGATAAGTTAAAATATTGCATGCGCGCACTATCACTGTGCGCGTAACCGTTTTGAAGCGACTAAATTGTTATCTCTCTCTCTTTCGATTGTTCCACTCATTTGGTTTACCATTTAGCAAAGAAATAATGGGTTTAAAATGTAGTTCATATTTTAAAAACAATCAATCGAGTAAAATATATACAAAAAAAACAGCACGATTTAAACGATGCGTAGAGGAACTGTATATGCAGTCAAGTTTTGTATGATATAATTTCGGGACTAGAAAATAAACAATAAAAGCGGGAAAACAATCATTCGAGGATCAATTGATCGAGATTTCACTTTCATTGTTACATATGATATATTTTATAATTGTAGTTTTCAGAAATCCCCATTTACACAAAACTCACAAACCACAAAATTACCCCCATTTGTGGAATGAGTATAAGTCTAAACATTTTTTTATGTTTACGTTTTGAATCTTCTCTTTACCAATATCATTAAAAAAATTATATTGCTGTAATTTTTTTTTTAACAGTTGTGACTGAATTATGAGATTTCTATAAGGTAAGTCCGGGGGAGATGGCCGTAGTTTTTGTAAGATGCTATAAAAATTAAACTAGTCATAAATTTCCCAAACTATTTATTGTAAAACAAACTTAAATCATTTGGATGTGAGTAAACATAAAGTAATTAAAATATCTATCAAAACAAAATTATAAAAAATATTTTTTTGAAATTAGCATTTGGCCATCTCTCCCGACGTGTCTGGGAGTTAATTTCGCCAAGACTTTGCGCGTAAAACTACTCCCTTGCGCTGTGAGAAGGGAACTAATCTAATAGTAACGCCATGTTGCTGTTGTTTCCCAAGAATAAATGAACTGGCCATCTCTCCCGTACGGCCATCTCCCCCGGACTTACCCCATATCCCACATATGAAAGTTAAACTTTTATTTAATGTATTTATTAATTTTTTTTTTATAAATAACACCTTCCGCCCATTAACACAAGCGTAGCTTTTTATGAGAGCACATCTTTAAATAAAAAAATATAGTTGCAAAATTATGAAAATGAAATTTTTCATGTATTATTTATTATACATGTAATTATTACTCTGATATCAATTACGTTTATATTTTGTACAAATAATAAAAATAAAGAAATCAATAATCCTTTGGAAAAGAAAAATTAATTTTGTTAAACGAATGTTAAATTTTAGAGGCCATTTAATATTAATATTGAGGGTATTGAAGTTCCTCCTGTTAGTATTGACCATGAATCCATTACCTGTTGCTGCGGCTGTTGGGGTGGCGGTGGCGGGGGCTGTGGCGGGGGGGGTTGTGGGGGAGGGGGCTGGTCCCTCTGTACCACATAGTGCGTCTGCGGGGCAGGCGGCGGCGGCGGTGGGGGCTCCCGAGCCAGCAGGTACTGAGACTGAGGGGGCGGCGGTGGGGGGGGCGGCTCCCTCGACTGAAGGACATACGTCTGCTGGGGGGCCGGCGGAGGGGGCGGCTCCCGCTGCTGGACTATGTACTGTGCGCGGGGTGGCGCAGGGGCGTAGCCCTCACCCTCTGCCTCCAGAGGGGCAGATCCAACCATTATGCCGTGGGCCTGATCGCCAGCCAGAATAACCTATTAAAATATTATTGATTAAAAAACTCGGGTGAAATGCAGATTCTGCCAAAGTTTGGAAATTTAATAAAAAGGCACTTTCTAGATGAGAAAAGTGTGGAGAAGTTGAATAAAAAAAAATTAAGGCGCGCTCGGCAAAATTGAGGGAGATACAGCCGTTTAAAGTATAAATAAAATTTCACTTCGTGAACCGATACTACGACACTTCGCCTGCCATTTTGTCACTGTTATGTTGGTATCCCAGACCTACAAACAAGAGCCAGATACGATTGTAGCCGACTTCATGGGATAAATAATAAGGCGCGTAATTATGAAAAACAGAATTAATAATATAATGTAAACGAACGTCTAATCAGGTACTGGAATGGAGACAAACCATTCAAATTCTGGGATGTTTTTTAAAATAAAGATAATATACACAAGCCCGCTACATAAACCCTGCGTAGCCAAACAAACCATTCAAAAACGTAGGCTGTTTTTTAAAGTAAAGATAACATACACAAGCCCGCTACACAAACCCTGCGTAGCCAAACAAACCATTAAAAAACGTAGGCTGTTTTTTAAAGTAAAGATAACATACACAAGCCCGCTACACAAACCCTGCGTAGCCAAACAACCAAACCATTCAAAAACGTAGGCTGTTTTTTAAAGTAAAGATAACATACACAAGCCCGCTAGACAAATTTCATAATTACGCGCCTCATCAGTTATCCCACGAAGTCGGCTATAATCGTATTTAGCTCGTCTTTGTATCAGGGATACCAACAGTGATGAAATGCCCGCTGGCACCCGCCGGTCTGTCATAGTGTTGGTTCGCGAAGTGAAATTTTATTTAACGCATTTGATCATTAATTACTTATTCAAATTTTTTTTCTATTGCTTTCCGCACTTTTTTTCACCTTCCAGATTAAAGTTCTCAACTTAAAACGCGGTGAAAACATGGTTTTTGGCAAAAAAAAAACAAACTTTGGCAGAATCTGCATTCCTCCCAAAAACTCTACATTTCCATTAAAGTTTTGGAATGAGTACGCACTGAGTATTTAAGTATTTTAAAGGACTAGACCAAGATGCTAAAGTAAATGAGAACAACAACACCGCAGAAGCGAAATAAGATGTTAAAAAAAAACTTATTTTGGCGTCAAAAGTTGGTCGGTTGCCAAAATTTTTGGGGGGCTAAATAAGACTTTTTATTTGCACTGGTAACAGAATCTATAGTTTCCTGATAAAGGCTGGTACTTTTATTAAACTTGAGGAAAAAAAATTGTAATGGAATTCTGAAACTATTCAAATAAAAACGCAACAGTTTAGGTAGACACGGCTTCAAATCATCTGACACCACAACCCAAAAAATATTTGCATCATTAAAAATTCAGTAGCGCAGCGACAGACTCATGTGTTCTACTAGGGTTACTTTATAAACCAGCCCTTAAGTATCTTCATTGGTTTTATACCAATCGGCATTGGGCCGCAAGAAAAATAATGTAAGCCTTAGAGTAAATACTCAAAAGTGCATATTTTAGGGGAGATACAAAGGGTTTTTTTAAAGAGTAAATACTCAAAAGGGCATATTTTAGGCGAGATACAAAGGGTTTTTGTTTGTTAAGTTTTTCGGTTAGTATTTTACCTGTTGCTGGCCAAATTGCTGGTCCTCAGGATTGATGACGTACTGGATGGTCCCTCCATCCACACAGAGGTTCGGGTAGAACCTCTGCAGGTCTTCCAGCGTCATCTGGTTGGGCACAATCTGGTAATACTGCGCCATCTCGATTCAGATCATTAATCTGGTAAAAACAAAACAAACATTGCAAAATACATATTAAGTATAGGCCTTTTTTATAGCTGCAAAGTTTACAGATAGATAGACTTAGATATTTAGTGATTGGCTATCAAAAAATGGATAGTTATGAAAGTCGTAAAGCCGTGGGAAATAAAGCTAATGATTTTCCGCCATTTAAATCTTTTTGGGAGAGTGCGATAGTATATTTACTGTATGGCACACTAAGAACGGCCATTCAATAAGCTCAAATTATGATTGCGTTGCATCTGCAAAACATAAAACAGTTGTAAGACATAAAACGAAGGTCTGTTTAATAATAGACAGTCTATTTAATAATACCTAGTATCAGCAATCCGACAAATTGTGTGGATTTTTATTGCATATATAAAAGTTAAACAAAAGATTTTTCAGCAGCTAGATACTTTTTAACCTAAGATTTCAAACTACTTGAGTAAAAACTCCGGGTACCAAAGGGTTAACTTTTGATATCAACAAAATTATCTGTACTACATGATTTTAATGTAAACATGAAGGGCAAAAACGTTGTGACATCACTGAAATTAACTTTTACCATATTTTATTGCAGCTTACTGAGAACAATGCCTCGACATCACAATATTCTGAAGAAGCATATTTTTGCAAGTGTGAAAAATGCCGATACGATTGTTTTGGCGTTATTCTGTCGAATATGTGTTTGTTCAATGATAGTTTATAAACATAATAAGATGCATTCAACAAATAAGATGAACTATTAGACTTTTGGAAGGCACAAAAATGGACATGTCAGACCAGACCACTTCAATTGATTGGCATTACCTAAATGATTATTTACGACGGCAAATCAGACAAACATAATGTAATGACATAAGTTCATAATTTAAAACAAAATTAAGTAATAGATTGACGTAAAACAAAAGAAAAAATGTACGACTTCCAAACAAAACGAAAGAAAAAATACAACTCGTAGTCCTATTTGCAATGACACATTCTCGTATTGGGCAAGGTTTGTTCTTATGCCGACAAATTATGTCAAAGATTGAAAGTAAAATAACCATTATAATGTTTAGTTTCGTATTAATAACTTAAATAATCTATTTTACACTTTTGCATCAAGAATTATCCGATGACATCCGAGCGCGAGACATCCGATCAAGCAACGTATCCAACAACTAGGGCCCATGTCGAAAGCAATGAAATTGTCGAAATCCCGAGCTTCCTTTATAAAAAAAACTAAAATAATGAAAAGAAAATATGCTTAAAACAAAGTGAAACTAACTGTATTCCTTCTTTCATCATAACAACCTGCCCTAAATTTGCCTATGCAACCTACATTGACATTTTTGAACCGACCGTGCGCGACGAAACACTGAACAGTATACAATGAAAATCTTTTAATTACGTACCTTTAAATACTAAGTTCATTATTTAACAAGGTTTTGTTGATTTCTAGACACGTTAATACCGCTTAATTACAAAAAACTTATAAAAAATAGCAGTTCACACTCATTACATTATGGCGTGTATGTAAAACTGCGCCATCTGTACATAAAAATGTCGAAATTGGCGCTATATTCAAAATCCTCACTCAGCTTGATAACATTTCCTCTAGCGAGGCTGGTAGGCTACACGGTCCGTTAATGGGTGCGTTTATTGTCAGCAACTGTATAAACGTAGCCAAAAAAATTTCCTTTACACAACAAGCGATCTGCAATCCCTATGGTATCGAAGGACAGCTTGTCTATGATATTTCCTAGGGTTGCGGTCTCTAGACTCTACTTTGTAAGCGAGCTGTCAAATAAAATAAGAGGTATATCTATGGATAGGAGTGTCATCTTTCATAAATAATTTTATTATTGTGAATGTGAGTTGTGACTCATTGGAAACTAGGAAAATCCACATAATATTTCACTTGACTATAAACGAAATAGCCGAGATGTTTTCCAGTGGACCTAATTACACGAAGCTTAAAACCCATCTCAGGTTGGCTATAAATCGCCTGAAGTTAATTGAAAAGAAGAAAACAGAGTTGACGCAAAAATCTAGAAAAGAAATAGCGGATTACATTCAAGGCGAAAAGGTTGAACGGGCTAAAATTCGCGTTGAACATATCATCAGGTACAATTTTCACCACATTGTTAGTTTTTATGATATTAATTTTCTTTGTGGCGTATTTCAATTCAAAACAATTAACCTTTTATTGTGACCTGTGGATTGTGGATTACACACTTGGCAATAAAAATTACTCACGCCTGTTTAATAGGCGAAAATCAAATTGGCTCAAAATTCCAATGGGCATGAACAATGTTTTTGTAACTATTTTTCTACAGGGAAGACTACATGGTGGAGGCCATGGAAATAGTGGAAATGTACTGTGATTTGCTGTTGGCGCGTTTTGGCCTTGTGACTCAGATGACGGAACTAGATGAGGGGCTTGCTGAAGCCATTTCAAGTTTGATATGGGTCGCACCAAGAATGCAGACTGATATTCAGGTACACAAATTCATTAAACTTGTCTCACTCCGCCTCATGGTTAATATGGAATATTTCTTATTTAAATAGTTAGACGCATCGACCGCCAAAACCTGGACAAACCTCACCCCATCGTAGGGCATTTTCATGTTTGTTTTTTTTATGAAAAAAGTTAAGGAAAAAATTCGGTGTTTGGGAGAAATTCCTAAAAAATAAAACTAGTTATTTTTATACTAATTTGCGGTCGGGGAATCCGAATCTGAAAAAATTATGCGGTGGCAAGCAATATTAACTGAATTACACGACTTTAAAAATTTTTATACACATACAGGAAAATAGCCATTTTGGAAGTATTCTGATTCCTAGAAAATCAAACTAGTTATTTTTATACTAACTATGGGCCGGGGAATCCGAATCTGAAAGAATTAGGCGGCGGCAAGCAATATTAACTGAATTACAAGACTTTAAAATTTTCTATACACACACACATGAAAATATTCATTTCGGAGACATTTTGACACACGCAGTACGAAAATCATAGAAAAACAAGAAATGAAGAAAAACATGTGCTGGCAGTGTTACCAGCTCTCAAAAATATTTATCCCTATATCAATATAGTAAAACTTTCCGACACGATAATTCCTCACATTAACCTGATGAATTACGACTATCTCAACGGCCGTATTCTTAAACCAAAAGTATGAAAATTCGTAGTCTTAAAAATACGTAACCTAACCTAACCTAACGCTAGGTTTGTGTAACATGGTTTGTGCCCCTTTATACCGCCTGCTCGCGTCACGGCAAAAAAACATCCCTGTTTTCAAGTAGTTTAGCGGCTACGCTAGGTTTGTGTAACATGGTTTGTGCCCCTTTATACCGCCTGCTCGCGTCACGGCAAAAAAACATCCCTGTTTTCAAGTAGTTTAGCGGCTACGCTAGGTTTGTGTAACATGGTTTGTGCCCCTTTATACCGCCTGCTCGCGTCACGGCAAAAAAACATCCCTGTTTTCAAGTAGTTTAGCGGCTACGCTAGGTTTGTGTAACATGGTTTGTGCCCCCTTTATACCGCCTGCTCGCGTCACGGCAAAAAAACATCCCTGTTTTCAAGTAGTTTAGCAGCTACGCTGGGTTTATGTAACATGGTTTGTGATACAAAAGTGAGTAAAATTTATAAAAAATAAGTACTTAAAATATAAACATGTTATTTTACGTTATTGATATTACTGCTTAATGGCAACACTTAATTTTGTGTGGTAAAAACATCTATGTTATCTTGTTTTTCTATGATTTTCGTACTGCCAAAATGTTTCCGAAATGAATATTTTCATGTGTGTGTGTGTATAGAAAATTTTAAAGTCTTGTAATTCAGTTAATATTGCTTGCCGCCGCCTAATTCTTTCAGATTCGGATTCTTCGGCCCATAGTTAGTATAAAAATAACTAGTTTGATTTTCTAGGAATCAGAATACTTCCAAAATGGCTATTTTCCTGTATGTGTATAAAAATTTTTAAAGTCGTGTAATTCAGTTAATATTGCTTGCCGCCGCATAATTCTTTCAGATTCGGATTCCCCGACCCCAAATTAGTATAAAAATAACTAGTTTTATTTTTTAGGAATTTCTTAATTTTTCAATAACTCAGTGATGTCACATGCGCCTATTTTCGTGTGACCGCCGCCGTAAGTGACTCTAGTGAGTTTGTAAGTTGTAGTTGGTGTTATTTATTGACTTTCGGTTTGCTCGAATTATATCGTCATATTTATCCTATAGCTTCCTACTTGTGAAACATGTATAGTTTGGTACATATGGGTACAAATACTATAAGAAAAACCAAAAAGGAGATGTTTAAATGACCCTATTTAAAGCGACAAAAAATGTCAGCCGTGTACAAATGTTGGACGTGTGTTTATTGTGTTTGATACCAGTGCCGAAGGGTTCAATAGCGCTAGTTCCTCGAAGCATCTTCTATTGAAATACCGGTAGAACAAGGACACCATTCCCACCTGAAGCCTGTGCGCTAAACATCCGTTTGTTAGACAGGGAAATCTATCTAATGAACCACCCGTTTCTGCTTTCTGAATTTTCAAGTATTTTGGGGCTCTAGACCAAAGGTGGCTGCCAAATTCAACAGGCGGACTTGCAATTTGTGCAGGGTCAGCAGTATATGTTGTCCCTATAGTACAAAACCCCCAGTTTCTGAGATGGAGAACCTTGATGTGGGGTAACTGTGTGGATTCTACAATAATGTGAGAACTGATGTAACAAATACCGATTAAAAGAGCATTTTCTGATTATTAAACCATGCTGAAAATTCATAATTACAATTGAGAATGTACAATAATTTCATTCTCTTTCGCAGCAAATTTTCAAACAATTTTCTATTTTTTAAACCTGAACGAACGAGAAATTCCGAAAATGAGTAAATAATAAAAGTAAATGCTGATTTGAATAGAATTTTGTCTCATTTTTGAGGTAAAGGAACTTGTGGGGAATTTGAACATAATATATTGTGAGTATTTTAGAACATATCCATTGGCAACCCTGCTATGATATTTTACCGAAGCTGGAATGTTTTCAAGATAATAACATCTTCTCAAATATATTCCAGCACTGACGCACGAAGAACTCCAGAAAATTTTAAATAAATCACTACAAATTTTCCATCTAAATTTCTTTATTGTTTAACACTAAATATTATATTATAATTTAAAAATTTTAAAATATCATTAATTTATATAAAATATTATATACAAAATTATTTGCTTTTGACCAGGAAAATATTGAAGGATCTGCATATTTCCACAGATTTTTTATCATTTAACAATAGTAAAATAACTAGTAGTATGGTTCTACAGCATTCAGATGGCTCAATCTTCGGGACTTTCATGATATAAAGTAATACTGAAGTCTCTGAAACAATTATTTTTGACAAATATTTTTTACCGCACAAGAAGGCAAGACATAATATTGACAAGAAACATTTCCAAAGACAATTTTGTTATGTAAAATGTTTCTTTGCATTTTTATAGTAGAATATTATACTTATTTTTTATATTGGGGGTTCAAGAGCACAGGTGTCGGGTGGAAATGCTATCCTTGTTCTACCGGTATTTCAATGGAAGATGCTCCGAGGAACTAGCGTCATTGACCCCCTTGATACCAGTGCATAGCCAGGAAATACTCCAAACGCGCGCCCATCATATGTACACGATTGACATTTGTCACATGAAAACGGGTTGCTTCTTTGACTCGTTCATGGGTTCAACAGCTTGGCTGTAGAATGATTTGCCGGCCTCTGTGTTTCCTCCTTCCTACAACATGGGTCTCTTCAAGACCAATGTTCAATCCTTCCTATCCCCAAAAAGACCCTCCACACAGCATCTCAAATGAAAAATGTAAAGTTAGTGTAAAAAAAAAAAACGGGGAAGATTAGGAAGATATTACATGAAATGACTATGTCCCTAAAATGAGATTCATAGTCTACTTAACCTTTAGATGCCTAGTGGTCCCGTACGGGTCTGCGGATTTGCATCGTTCAATGCCTAACAGTCCCATACGGGACCGATGATTATGGTGCCAATATTTCACAAAAAATGCTTGGGCAGTGGGCCACCTTTATTGCACGGGCGTTTAAAGGATGAGTGGTTACAATTCATCTAATATGGTGGCAAACTTCCGATGTTTAGTGGAATTAGTCCATTATTTCGCCTTCAAATCTTTATATTTTGAAAATACATGTCCACCCCTATTTGAACATTGGAACACAAATTGACTACATTATTATGATATTGCGACAAAAACTTAAATTGTCTCAAATAGCAAAGAAAATGTATGAGATTTGGCAGTTCTCCCAACTTCAAGGGGCCGTCTTTCATAATGCGGCACTTAGCGGAAAAAATAATGCAGAAACAACCCATTGAGTTTACAATTTGTTCAGTTTCTATACCCACCAATTATTGTTTATTCTCCCCACTACAGCCTTGGTCTGTAAGATAGTGCTAGTGAAGAGCACCACTTCTATGATACGATGGTACGATTCTCAGTTGCAGTAGTGTAGTACACGCCAAACTTTAATATTGTTCTGAACTTTATACGATCCATTCTCGTACAATGACCGTAAGCGAAAGAGAAAGATGCGTAAAACATACATGCTACAGAGAAAGGCGTGGGAAGGTAGGCGTGCTGCTTTTCCAACCTTAAACTCACCTATTGCGACATTTCTGTATCAACATCAGGTCGGTATTAAAGCTTGGCGTGTACTATACTGCCGACGTATTTTGTAAATAGTAATTCAATAAAATCTATGAGCTCATATTGCAGGAACTGAAGGTCGTGTGTGAACTGTTAACGGTAAAATACGGAAAGCTCTACGCTGAAGCATGTAAGAAGGAGAGTGTCGACACCATAAGTGAGAAACTCAAACATAAATTGTCAGTGCAGAGTCCCCCGAAGATACTGATTGAGAAGTATCTCATAGAAATTGCCAAAAACTACAATGTGAACTATGAGCCTGATCCACAAGTTATGAATGAAAACTTGCCTTCAACAGGTAATTCACCATTTTCTAATAGAGTTTAATCCGCTTTAACTCTTATTTGGGTGGGATTTTTTTTAAATACAAAAGAATTCAGTGGGTCCGTTGGGCTTTAGATTATATCTATGATCTGATCTAGATGGCACGTACGTTAAGGTGGGTCATTTTAAAAAAAATGTTATTTTTAAATTCTAAGAGTGATAAAAGGGTACCAAATGGGTTCAAAACGACGTGTTTAAAATTTTAAAATTTCTGATACGATCTTCTTCCTCCGAATTCACTTCAAACTATTTAAATTTTTCATTTTAAGGGGTTTTGTAGGGTATACAAAAGTTACTTTGAATCCATTAAACCATATTTTTTATAATCTTCCATAGCAAATGTAGTATATATTTACGAAATCATTTACAAAATGTCCCAAGATTGGGTCTCGCAAAATAATTCCGAAATTTGAGAGTAAGAAGGATTTTACTGGTATTTGAGCCTTGAGATAATTTGAATTATATTCATATATTTTTTTTAATAAATAAATCAAAATATTCCCTGTATTTCATGTTTTATTGAAAAATATTTCAGTTTTATTGGTTTATCTACCATTTTTTAAGATTTAACAAGGGTGGGTTTTTCTTTATTATGTGAAATTTCAAAGTCAATCCGGAGGAAGAAGATGATATCGAAATATTATTTTTAAAAAAAATGTGATTTTATATATTCATTTAATCACTATTATTATCATCTTTTTATCACTATTAGACAAATCAAAACAAGAAAAAAAAAAATCCCATACAGTCGTGACCCACTCTAATATATGTATGTATTGTCAAAATAGACAGATTTCCCTTGTTGAAACGATTTTCCTGTGAACATTAGTGTTATTTCTGTATATCTAATATAATATTAGAATACTGTCTAGTCTACCTTATGTATTAATGGGTTGTTTTACATTCAGTTCTTCAGCATGTTATAGGTTTACAACAAAGATATTGAAATATAATAGATGTGCTATCTGCAGTTTTTACTAGGTGGGACTGCACTTCCGGGTGTCGCCGATATTGTTTACCAAATAACAAATAAACAAAATGAACGAATAATTAACGAATAAACCAAACGAACGTTAAACTAAATGAACGAGTTCTTTCCGTATTCAAACTATATTGTTAACCAATACTAATGCACACCTTAAAAAAATCAACGAAATGAACAAATTCTTTTTGTATGCAAACTACGCTGATTAGGTCGTAGTCCGCCGACAATTGCGCGGACATCATAGCATATTTCTTTTGTATTTGAATATCTTTGGTTTACAATTAGAATTAAACATAAAACATTAATTACCAAGGTTTAAAAGTGTGCCTGTATTTTCAGGTCTGGATTCGTTGCTGATTGATTTGGGACCTCAAAGTGTTGGTCCCCGACCTCCTGGCTTTGTGGACTTCCCTCAGCCCCCCAACATGCCACAGATGCCTCAGATGCCTCAGATGCCCCAATCCTCGTGCAATTTACCCCATCAACCCCCACAGCAGCCTTTCAGCTACCCCGTTAGTAAATTTTTCTTTACATTACATAATTTGGATATGGGTACCGCTGCCCCGGGAACCATTTATTGGATAACCAACACCTCTGCTATAGGTAACCACAAGTGGTTCGCTACGTTTTGGTGACTTAACAGGGGTGCCCGTGTTCATGGGGTGAGGTTTTTCCGGGTCTTGACGGCGGATACTTCTGCCTGGGAGCGAATGGTTGAGGGAGTTCCTTTGTCTTATCCAGCCCTACTCTCTCGCCTTGCAGTAGGAGGGATAGATTAGTACGTCCGTCACTCCTGGTCACACCAACCCCTAGCTTCCTACCCACCCCTCATAACCCTTTCCTTCCCAGAACCTCCTCTCCTTCCTTTCCTAAAAAGACCCCCCCCCCACACAGCATCCTCAAAGATGACATAGGCCCTGAAGACAATTATTTTCCTCAGGGTCTCCTGTGTAGAGCTAATGTAAAAAAAATATTACATTAGCTTATTTTCAATGGGTTTAATTCCTAGCTTCAGATTTTCTAACATTTTCATTTTATCACAAACAAAAATACAGTTTTTTTTTTCATGAGCTCCACACAGGAGGCCCAGAGGAAAATTATTTCCCTCAGGGCCTATGTCATCTTTGGGGATGCTGTGTGGAGGGTTTTTTTAAAGGAGAGGAAAGTTCTGGGAAGGAAAAGGGTTTAAGGGGTGGGTAGAAATATGGGGTTCAGTGTGTCCAGGTCATCCGCCTCCAAGACCTAGACAAACCTCACCCCATGGACCCAGGCATTTATTGTTTTTACTTGATTTAAAGTTTAAATGTAGATATTTGTCCCTTTTTAAAATTCTTTTACCTTTTATATAATTTTTTATTAGTTTTCCCTTTCAATCGGCAATCTTAGCTATGTGTTTTATTTTGACCGGTGGTATAGCAACATTTACCGAGCAATCACAAAGTTGACCAACAAATTTTTAGAAGTCCTCACTTTCATAATCTCAACTGATTAAAATATCAATTATGATAATTGAATTTTACAATGAGGTCTTCTCCTGAAAGAAAATTTCATATTTTTACAAAAATATTGTATCATAATAATTAGAGCATGCTGAGGACAGAACTGTTGGAAAATACCGAATAGTACTGAAGATATAAGCCATTGAAATGTTAGTTTTCGCGGCCGGCCGAAAAGCATGTGAGGTCATAGGACGTGCGCGGTAGTACTGCAGCACTACCATTCGAATTATGATTTGTCCTGTGTGTGACTTCACGGAAAACTATAGCATTCATTTTACCAATGCTTACTGTGAAAGTAATATAATCATAATTTCGTCTTTTTTGGAGATATCGAAAAACTAATTTAACCCCTCTGAATTTTCGAGAATATTGGCTTTTGGTGTCTCTAACAAAATGACATTTTACGAAAACTTTTTGTTATTACCGCTTCACAATTATAGCTCTATAAATGAAACATTTCTGAACGTAGCCGAATAGTAAAAACTGTTTTAGAAAGGTTACAAAATAGGCTTTCAAATTATTATATTATAAATAAATATTAGCATTTGTAAATACTAAAATTTAGAACGCAAACATTAAAAATAGGTAAAAATGACTCACGCGATGTTTTTATGTGAAAACGGTACTAAAATCACAGATTATTATGTTGTCACCTCACTTTTTTATCATTTCATATAAAAATATTTAATAAAAATTTAAAATGAGGAGCGCGGTGGAGCTGCCGGTAGCAAATTTGCGCGGGTAAATATTTTTGTCAACTACACGACTGACAGCTGATTCCTGTTATGTATTTCCATAGACAACTTGATAGGGATGTGCAGCTTGATCTACTATCGACCTTTTACTTTTTGTTTTAGGGATGTAACTAAAACAATAACGGAGTTAGAACGATTTCTATGGAAACACGCGCTGACGTATAAACACGCTTATTGTACTTGACTGCTGTCCTATTTTTAACGCTTATATCTGCTTACGTTGCGGAGGGGTTAAATATTAATAAATTCATTTTATCATTGAAGAAGATAATAATAATAATCTAAATGAAAATATGAAAAAGAAGAAGACAGTAAAAGAAAAAAAAGTAAATAGACCAGAGGTTCTGGGTTCGTGTCCCAGTTGCGACCATTAACTTTTTCTGTTTTACTGTGTCTTGTTCTCTTTCATTTTTTCGTTTAGATTATTATTATTATCTTCTTCTTCAATGATATATTAATTGATGGGAATAACCTTCAAAAGTTATAAAAAGAGAGTTTTTCTTATAAAAATTGAATACCTAATTCATTTTTATCAAAATAAAATTATCAGGAGACAACCTCGTTTGAATACGGTGGTTCTACAATCTCAATGACACTGAGCGTGTATATTAATTAATTTAATGTCCATAGGGCTTTTACAAACTTATACAAGTCAAAATTTTACATAATGCAGAATTATAATATATTAGCTGGTCCCAGCAATGCGTTGCAATGCCATTCAAAGAAATAAATTGATTCTCCTTGCATGCTCTGCACTCCTCTCCGCGA
The DNA here is from genome assembly GCA_917880885.1 of Limnephilus marmoratus. NCBI lineage: Eukaryota > Metazoa > Arthropoda > Insecta > Trichoptera > Limnephilidae > Limnephilus > Limnephilus marmoratus. Next base: position 32,140,553 of record OU862908.1, read on the forward strand.
ACCCCACCTCCCCCGTTCAATACACACATTTTGATTTATTCAAATTTCATAACGCCAGAGCTTACCATTTTATATAGCCTATGTGTTATTCTGATATATGAGCTATATAATTGTAAAGTTTCATTAAAATCCATTCAGTAATTTTTAAGTGAAAGAATAACAAACACACATACATCCACACAATAGCTTTTGCATTATTTATAATATTATTTTTTTATGAATTTTCAGATGTTTTAATAGCTATTGTGCTATTCGGAGTGGAGACAAATCCAACAAATCAAAGATCCTAAAAATCGGTCCAGCCGTTCTCGAGTTATAAATGCTGTAACTAACCCTAATTTATTTTATAGGTATACTAGCTTTTGCCCCCGGCTTCGCTCGCATATTCGCCCCCCCACCCCTCCCCCCCTTTCCCCCTCCCCCTACCCACCCACCACTCCACCACCTCTCACCAAAATAATTTCCCTCAGGGCCTATGTCATCTTAGCGGATGCTGTATGGAGGGTTTTTTAAGGAAAGGAAGGAGAGGAAGTTCTAAGAAGGAAATAGGTATGAGAGGTGGGTAGGAATCTGGGGGTTAGCCTGTCTAGGAGTGACGGACGTACAAATCCATCGCTCCAACCACTTCCGGCTGGAGTGGATAAAAAAGACCTCCCTCAACTAGTCTCTCATAATCCTACCCATCACATGGCAGGTGGACAAGACAAGACCTGGACAAACATCACCCCATGAACCCGGGCACCCCTGTTAAGTCACCAAACATAGCAAACCACCCGAAGTGACCAATGGCAGAGGTGTTGGTTATCCAATAAATGGTTCCCGGGGCGGCGGTGCCCATAGCTGCCTCCTAAATTTAATAAATATCCCTTTCAGCACTGCTCATAATCGTGCGGGTCCGTTTATAAAAATATTTCTCGAAAACGGTTTCTAATTTCTGCGGTATTTTTGCCCACAACGACTGTGTGGATTTGTCGGTTCAGATATGAACCCGCACAGTCGTTGTGCACAGAAATTTAAAACCGTTTTTGAGAAATATTTTTATAAACGGACTTGCACGATCGTATCACCCAGTCCTGAAAAGATATCAGTAGATACAATAAATACTTTTCATGTTACTTTGTAGTTACATTATTGTGGAAACTAGCATAAAGGAGTTCAACAAGTGTATAATTTTATTAATTTATTTACTCCCGTTAAATAGACTTTAACGTAGACATTTGTTTATTTTATACAACATATTCATAAACATAAACGAGAAAGAAAGACAGAATTTTTTAAAATTTTATCAGCCATCAACCAATGTCCTTTTGCACATCCAAAATTTTACATATTATGGCATTCTTGTGTTATTACTAAATACTACTGTCTGATTTTCAGAATTTGCCTCATTTTGAGAAACAGCCGGGTGGTTTTACGATGCCCCCTCCTGACACTTCCAACCAGTTTCCCCCCATGACTTACAACATTCCACCAGGAACTGAAAACAAGGACCTCAACACTCAGTTTTTGCAGGTTAATGTTTTTAAACACTTTATTGATTTTTAACATTACAAAAATAATCTGCAACTGTTAACAAGTTTGTAATTTTAATCAATTCAAATATGAACTGTTATTAATTTATTTCCTTCTTATTTATTTTCAGGATGAAATGAACAATCTCCCACCAGCCTATGATAGTTTGAGCCCTGATGATAATCTAATGGTTGGTTTTAACTATCCAATTTAATTGTGAAATGACTTATTTAAATCTTATATTAAAATAATTGAGAGATATAAAAACAAAACTGCCATTATTCACACTTTGTTCAATTGACCTAATGATTAATCTATATTTCACTCTCTATACCATATCTTCAAACCAAAGCAAAAACGCCTCTAAGCCTTTCAAAAACAACTTTTAAAACGGTTCAAAAGCACCACTCTTGAAATGCACCAATCATGAGCCAGAAATCATTTAAATACTTCACGAATCTAATATGGCCGCAGTGAATTCAATAACGAACACACTGATATATTATATGTGTTCTAACCTAAAACACCTAAAAGAAACATTTATGGCATTTTTAAGACTTCGAATATCGTTTCAAAAAAATTTCAACAATTGTTTCTAGAACAAATTTTTTGATTCATAAGATATAAATTAATTTGGAACGGATTAATGCCATCTCTCGAATAATGGTGAAAACATTTTCTCAGATTTTTTTTTACATTAACTCCACAGAGGAGACCCTGAGGAAAACAATTTCCCTCAGGGCCTACGTCATCTTTGTAGATGCTTTGTGGAGGGACTTTTAGAGGAGAGGAAGGAGTGAAAATGGGTCTTGAAGAGACCCTCATTATGGGAGGGAGGAAACACAGAGGCTGGCAAATCTTTCCACAGCCAAGATATTGAACTCAAGAGTGAGTTGTAGAAATGACTCATTCTCATTTGAGAAATGTCAACTGTGTGCATATGTTGGGCGGTGTTTCATCAATGTCTTGGGATCAATGATGCTAGTTCTTTAGAGCACCTTCCGTTGAAATACCGGTAGAATAGGGTTGTTAAGGTCAGCTTGTTACTGTTTAAATTTCTTATTCTTATTAATTTTGCAAAGTAGGCACCTATATTATGTAAAAGCCTTCTACCCACTTTATGGGTGCCTGGTGTTTCTCACCTTTTCAAATTATGAACTTTTGGCTAGTACGTAACTAATCTCTATTTCATACTGCTTTTTTCCAGAAGTCAAATGCTCCTAAGCCGCAGCCGCGATCAAAGTTTCCTGCAAACAATACATACTCCAACGTGCACTTCCCCGACTTGCCAGACCTCCCCAACGTGCCTTCGGATAATCTCTTCCCCAACGTCCCGTCCAACAGCGGCGGTAACAACATGCCCACGGCCCCCAAAGACGATATTGACTTTGATGATTTGACCCGGAGATTCGAGGAACTAAAGAAGAAGAAATAACCAAGTACATGTCCAATTAAATGGCATTCAGTTATTCCGTTTTATTACATATTCACTTATTATTTTGTATTTCATGGGGCTGTGTTTGAGTATAAAAAAACGTTTCTTTTGTATTGTAAACTTTTTGTTAATATGTAGTCCTCTTGGTTTGTAGATCACTCCTGACATTTTTTTTAATATTCTTAATAAAATTTGTATCGAAACGTGTTTTACAAACAATCATTATTTTCATACAGTTTTTTAAGCATTGCCTTACCAGGTAAATACTTTATACCTGCTCTAATCTCCTACTCCATCCACAAAAGTTTACTACTACTTGTGCTTGTGCCTCCTTGGGTAACCACGCGAGGGTAGAGTAAGCATTAAAAAGATTTCATATCTATGTATTTGTAATTCATTTTATTTTAATGACGGTGTTGTAATACTGCATTTTTAGGCTTGTTTCATAGGGGGTCCTGTTCGAGGATCTTGAGTAGTTAAATGGGTAGATCAAATTAATTTAACTAAATGTTCAATGCTCAGAATTGTGGCCATGCAAAAATACACATCTATATAAAACAACTTAAGACTTCCATTGTAATTGATAAGAACACTGCCTTTTAAATATTGCATCGTGCATGTTGAAAATATTAATTATTACATAGTATTCATGTGCTTCTAATAATAAATTATCACATAAATAGTAATTTCCTAGATTTTATGAACTCTCCTAAAAAAACAATATTTCCCAAATTCACAATCCAATTTTAAATTAAAGATTATCACAAAACTTTTTCACTTTGGTGTTTTAGAGAAATATAGAAGTATATAATTATTGTGGAAATCTTGGCACTTCACACCGCAGTGCAATGTAAGCTATGCACAATATCCTCCATCTACAAATCCAAGTTGATTACAATCTCGAGATTAGTGGGTCATCTTCATAAAGGCACAAGTTCTTTGACAGTCACCATTATTTTAATTAAAACCATAAAATTTATTGGAGAGCGCTATTCCTGTTTACATAAACAATAATAGTCATAATTAAAAGCTAAAAGCAAAAAAAAATTCACTTGAAAACACTTAATAAATATTTTAATTTTGTTTCTTGTACATCCTATGTATGTATTAATACTAGAGTACACGCGTGGGCTACATATGTAGCCCAGGGTATTGTTTTTGTTCATAACTTCGTGAAATTGCGTGATATAACTTCAAGTCTAAGCTCCGATTGGTTGTTGCTCGACGCATTCAGTATGGCGTGAGCGATCGACGCTGGCGCATGTGCGAAAAATAACGATTTAAAGTTGTTGGGCTACATACGTAGCCCAACAATGCGCGATCGCAGCACAAGGAAAATTTGCTCGAAATGCTACAGGATTTTTTGAGAAGTCTGAAGTTTTGTTAATATTTTAAGTTTAAAGAGAAGATTTTTTTTATTTCGGTTTACTTAATAAATTTATAATAATAAATGTGTTTTATTTAAAAATTAAACGATTATCTTTCAGTATATTTCAATTTAAAATGGGCTACAAGTGAAGCCCACGCGAGCAATCATGAAAGTTTTAGAGGCGCGTGTACCGTAGTGTTAAAATTAAGCAGATGAAGATCAGGTAGTGGGAAAAGCATTTTTAAAGAATGAAAAAATGCATTCATTGCATTTAGCCCTAATAATTAAAGCATTATTAGTAGTAGGCGGCTGGCGAAGGCAATGTATGGCGAGCGATGTGCTGAAATAGGCCAAAACCAAATTATTTTTTTAGCTAAGTATGTTGGCCTCGTAAAACAAATTTGACCGGTTAAATAACTATAATTTAATTGTTTTGCCTTTAATAATGCGCAGCTCTGGAATCTTCATTTTGCCACCACCAGCCGCATACTATAATTAGGTTTACTTTGATAAAAGTATAAAATTATTGAATGAAGCCAATTAAAATGGAAATAAATGGACAACTGTTTCACAACTTTAAAAAAAAAAAGAAAGACAAACATTCCCGGGTTATGAATAACCTGACAATAGAGGACTTAACCAGACAAGGAATTGAACCGATGGAGTTTGTATGGTTCACTATCTGAAGCATGATAGTTGTGTTTTGGCCGGTCAGTGGTCGAGTTGGAATCACATTTGGGTTCCATCGAGGTGTCGTGGTGCCATCGTACTACACCTGGGTGGGGGTCAAAACACAAGTATCGTGCTTCAGATGGGGAACCATACCTCCATCGGTTTGTAATATTGACCCCAAGTGAATGATGACAACTGTATCTAAAGTTATTGGTTAATAATATTATCTCTTTTGTCAAATTGGCAAATGGGAATATGATGTTAATGAATTTTAAATTATTTTAACCCTAGCAACCCTTTAATATAGGTATTTATTTATTCTTGAAAAACAACCAACGCGTTTTTCAAGAATAAATAATGTAAAGCCAATAAAATATAACGAATGAAAAAAAAACACATGAATTTATTTTTCCATAACACATATTGCAACACACCGCATTTTTGGCGATTGCAATAAAAATAAAGTTTCATTACACTTCACACACAATAAAAATAATATTCATAATTATGTAAGTATATGTTTTATATTCAATTATTAGTCCTATTGATAAATGCTTGTTATTTGACAAATAAAATATACTGTTACTCTTGTTGGTGCTTTGAAATCCTTTTTATTATATAAAATATGCAAAATAAATTATTTTTAAATCATTGTCTGTCTTTTTTTTCTACAAAATACAATTGAAATAGATTACTAATAATACGGAGATCAAGCATGATGATATTTGGGACAATCCGAACAGCGTTAATTCAAAATGAATTAATTAAACAGATTAATTCTTAATTCAACTTTAATAATTACAACATTACATTAAAAATAAAAGACAATCCGCATCGTACCGTTGGAAATACAGACGTACTTATCAACATGTTGTGATAAAAAAAAAACTTGTGTTTTTTTATTATATGAATACGACACAAGAATCCCCAACTGCTCTCGTCTGGAGCCAGTGAGACTATGGCATCCCCAATTGAGGTATGTTGTGAGGCTGAGGGTAGTGGGGAGGGGTAGAGGAAGGTGGGGAAGTACCTGGCTATTCAGATCTGGTCACCAAACATGGCTAACGCCATTTCAAGCAGCGTTACAATTCTGAATGGTGGTCTTACACCAAGGCGCAGAATGCACTCTGATGGGTGAGGAAGGCCAGCGTCGAGGAAGGTTCTCGTCGGATAGTCTTGATGGTCACTCTGTAGGGCGGAGTAGAGCTTCCTGGGCAGAATTTTGGTGGTGACTCGTGTGGACTTCCTGGCGGAAGTTCGCGTAACGCCTCGGAGGGCCTTGGCAGGTTCCTGGTCGGAACCCACTCCGCAAGAGCGGAGAGTGACAGCCCTGCTCGGCTGCAAATGTTGACTCTGGTCGGGAGTTGGATTCCCGGTCAGTTCGGGACCCACTCTGATGGCGAAGCGGAGTACTGCTCCCTAGCCGGGGCAAATGGTGACTGTCTATGTCATGAAATTCTTCCGTCGGCCTAAAGTATTGTACCTAATTCACAGCCTTGAAATATTCCCTTCGGCCGCAGCGGCTCCGTGGGTCAAACGAAAAGGTTTATTGCTTTTCAATGGTGTGGGTTTGCTTTTTATTAGCTAGGCAATGTAGGGTCGCGATTGTTTGTCATTGCCGACAATCAGGGCTGGGCAGTATTTGAAATACTTGTAATTGAAATACAAATACGTATTTTGTATTTGTATTTCAATTACTTCCTAAAAATGTATTTTGTAATTGGTATTTCAATTACCTGCTGCTGAGGTATTTTGTAATTTGTATTTCAAATACTTATGGTTTCAAAATACATTTTCAAATACATTTAGCGATCTTAATAATGATAATGAAAAATAAACACACATAGATAATACATAGACTAAAAACGCTAGAATCCTGTACTGTTGTCCGTTGCTATAGCACTCTTACTAATGATTATTTGTAGTTCTGTTTATCATTGCTTTATTTTTATTTTATTTATTTGGGAGACCAACAGTTTACATTACTAACAGAGCATTTAGTAATTGAGTCACAACCATTTAGAGGTTTCCACATAGGTATTGTATATAAGTGTAGTGATTCCAGAGATATTTACTAATGAAAAATTACATGTAGGAGGGGGAAGGATGGGGGGGGGAATCGGTTAAGTTGAGGTACAATAATAAAAATATGCGCGACAAAAAATTAAAAGAGAAAAAAAAAAAAAAAGGAAGTTCTTAGAGTGTTGGTTGTATTAGAGGGTATCTATAAAGTTATATTGTTATTGTAGAGTATCGAGAGAGCATCTATGTGATTTTAAGGGGTGTGGTGCAGAGTTAAAAATTTCAAATTGTGTATAGTGTGTGTTGAAAGTGTTGGATGCACAATAGATGAAAGAGTTCTGCTTAGAATTTGTTTTGCACCGTAATGTACTGTACATTTGTGTTGCATTATAATGTACTGTGCATTTTTTTTTACGTCATGCTCGTTATTATTATTGTCCTGTGCTATAATAGCACTGTTATTGTACATTTTGTAAAATATTATATTATACTTGTCATTGCTTTGTATAGTACATTTTTGTATTAGATCAAGCACTATAGGAATAATTTGACTGATTACTAGATTATTTTTAAGTTAATTACTGTAGAGCGCACTTGAAATGAAATAACACAAAACTGCGCTATACAAATGTCATCCATTCATATATAAAAATGAATCCTTGTTTCCCTTGATCATGCCATAACTTTAGAATGACTTTACCCATTTCATTTATTTTTTTTTAAAGTTTTCTAATACTTTATAGAAGGTTCTTACGGAAAGAAAAATTAAGAAAATTACGCAGAGAATTGGATAATTTCAGAAAACTTAACGACTATTTTAACTTCGCAGTTTGACAGTTCGCGCGTTTGATGAAATTTGAATTTAACAGGCAGCTGTTTTTTTTGTAACAAGAATTGTCAATGGATTTTTTAAATTATAGATATTTTAAATAGGCACCTGTGTGAGGTACAAGATTTGATTAATTGTTCTTGTAATATAGAAAAATGAATATTTGTAATAGGTGAAAAATGAAAATTTGAATAAAAAATTATAATACCTGGCACGCGAGTTGTTTGAAAACAGAATGTACTGGGACTAAATATATGGACCGCGGGAGGGGGGTTGGCGGGATGGGGGAGCGGGAGAGGGGAGAGGGTAGGCAGGGAAGGTGGAAGGGAAATGCAAGAGGGGAAGGGGATGCGGTAGGGGAACGGGGACGCACGGGAAAGGACATGCAGGGAGAAAAATTTATTTCTTTGAATATTGCATTACAACGCATGCCGGGAACCAGCTAGTGTTATTATAATAATAATTATTATAATCGAACGCCTAAGTCCTATACCACAAAACTTTACAAGTGGGGCGGAGACGAGATGTGTCTCCTGAGCAATATGATTTGTCAATTTTAGCACGTCTCTGTTTCATTCTGCTCAGCTTTGCTTCTATGGAAATGCACCCTTAGATATGGGCACTTACGATAATTTATTGCAATCAAAGGTTCTACAAAAACCAAATGTATTTTGTATTTTGTAATTTGTATTTTGTATTTGAAATTAAAAAAATGGTTAAAATACTGTATTTTGTATTTCAAATACATGACTTGAAAGTATTTTGTATTTCGTATTTTAAATACATGCGAGAAAGTATTTTGTAATTTGTATTTCAATTACAGCAAAGCATGTATTTTGCCCAGCCCTGCCGACAATAATGGCCTTAAAGTTCTTAATTTTTATTACGCTTCCGCTGCATTTGTAAAAATGATTTTATCTCATCCTTCCTTGCTTTCTAAAATTATATGACTATTTCCTGCCCATTAAATAACTCTAAGACCTTTTTGTGTTTACCGCTTTATTCCTGTTAGTTAATTCTCCCGCAGCCAACTGGGGCCGAACTAAACCCCAAAATTACTATCCTTCTTATACAGGGTGTAACAGGACGTACCCGAGGGATTTTAACCAGCGATTCCTGATCACATTTGGAGTAAAAAATGTAAATGAAATTTTGGTCTCCGGTGACTTTTTTTAAGACATTTTTTTTTTTTAAATTTTTTTTTTCTTCAAATTCAAACAAAAAAATATTTCTTCCGCTTGTTGTTATTGGTCACTCAGCCGAGTAACCGAATAACCCCTCACCCCGACTCCAACTGTCCAACACGTACCATTTTTTAATGTTTTTGTAGAAAAAATAAATAAAAAAAACATCAAAAATATCACCGGAAACCAAAATTTCATTTTTTTTTTTTTCTCCAAATATGCTCAGGAATTGATGGTTAAAATCCCTCGGGTACGTCCTGTTACACCCTGTATACTACAAATATACATGAAATATATTTTTAGTATTTTAGGTATTCTTGCGCAAAGGATTAATACATATTGTGCCGTTTAAAAAAAATATGAAAAAATCATTGATCGCAGGAAAAAATATTTTGTCAAATATAGGAAATATTCCCTGCCCAATAAATGGAGAAATAACAACAAAAAAAGGGATTTATATGGTTTAACACTAGAGGGCTCGCGTCCAAAATTTTACTAGAAAGCTCGTGCGGGGGACGGATGCCCCACATCAAATATCGGATTTATTCTTTCCACCGAATTCTTTATAAAAGCAAATAAGTTTTATTATGAATTATGACTAATCAACTTTATTTCTTACTAATACTTTAACAAAACTTGACAATCGCTTAAGTTGAATTGAAATATAAACAAAAATTAAATGTCTCTAAAAATTCCATATTTTTACTCATTGTGATTAATCAGTTTCTAATTTTTTTTCAAAACCTTAATTTGGTAAGTGAATCATCTTATTGTAAAGTTTACAAATGGGTTATTGCAATTCAGAAGCAACTTCATCACAGTTAGGGCACACTATGATGAAATGAAACATTTTCTAAAAGTTCCTCGATTGCTCGCGCGGGGGACATGCGTCACCCACGGACTTTATAAACGCGTTGCGCACAAGTTCACGCACCTACAGTGATGGCGCACTACTGACGCGTGGGATGATTCGTACTTGAGGAATACCTGAGAGGGCAGCACTGAAGCGCGTTTCGTTCATTAGTTTTTAAACAATACACCCTGGGTGACATGTGTCACCCATGCGAGCCCTCTAGTGTTAAATGCCCCAAAAAAAAAAAATTGCATGGGCTCATCAGCCGACCCACATGGTTACGGACGTTATGTTTGGCATCTTGGCCTGTCGAGAGTTAAGTTAGCTGGGAAACATTGCACATCTTTTTCAATTTTGTGAATTCTTGGCATTAAAGTACCAAAGGCCCTTTGGTATTTTAATGCCAATGTATTTTTGAGCTTTGAAGTTGATGTTCCCTTTGGCAAAGGGTACATCAACTTCAAAGCTCATTTTCTCAGGACAGTGTTTTATCAGATGATGTAACGTTGTTGCCTTGAGGGAAAATTTAGTCATTTCAAACCTTTTTGAAAAAAATAATATACAAGGCTAATAAATTGGTTAGGCTATGAAAGAAAATTATATTGTCTATGGTCGTGCTTTTTTTAAAGTTTTCTCTATTCACGTCTATGGCTTGCTCTTTTCTGTGTACGTGTTCTGTGCAGGGATGCCGATTTGCGGGGAATTCCCCATATTGCGGGGAATTTTTAAGATTTTTGAAGATTTGGGTATGTTGCGTGCAGAACCTTTTTGCAGGGAAGGGCATTTCTCGATCATCCAATTGTATTGAAAAATATGTATATTCGGTCGAAGATTTTATAGTTTATCTTATGGCAGCACTGTAGCATTTATTTCTGAACAATAATAGTGATGAGATTTCTGAAGTTCGGGACTCGAACTCCAAAAATGAAGAAATGATTGAAATCCGCAACTCCCAATCCGTCAGTGTAATTAAACAGTTATTGCCCTTGTTACCATTTTCTATCGCTTCCGTTGAGAGGAAATTTAGGGTGCTTAAAAGTTAAAACGGAAAATAGAAATCGCCTTCATACAGATACTGTGGTAAAATTATTGGCTACTCGAGGAGGGATAAGAAAAAGGAGGGAGTTTGAAGTTTAATCTTTCAAACAAAATGTTAACCAAAAAAATATGGCATTAAATGTGTTGTTAATAAAGTCTTATAATAATGCAAATTACTTAACTTATTGTTTAAAATTATTGGTCCCGATATCAATTGGCGAAATCATTTTTTTCGAAATTGGTTAAAACTATGATTTAACACTAAAATACAATTTTATCTTAATTTCTTCAACTTTACTCTTTTTTGTCTCGATAAATTACTTGTATTAAAAAAAAAAAAATCTTCTAGCCATACCTGGTATACTGTACACGTAATTACATTACCCTATTTTTAATGTTTTTTTTTTCTACTAACTATACAATTTATTGGTACACCGTATTTAAAATATTTTTTTATACATGTCATTATATTTGCACCATAATATGAAAATTGGTTATTGGTTTGTAACTTGTAACATATTTCTAAATCTTATATTATGTATGTAATAATATGTTTTAATCCTGAAAATGTTCCAAATGACGAAAATCAATAAAAGAAATGCTTAATTCAATAGAATTTTTTATTTTGGAGGTAGAATTATAAAGGAACTTGTGGGGAAATTGTTATTTCGTTCTCCCCAATTTGGGGATTTTGAACATTTATTATGGGTATTTTAGAACACAAGCACTCGGCAACCCTGGTCCCTGCTCCCTGGTTCTGTAGCTGTCATAATTTAGAATTTAGATTAGAAAAATACGAAGATGTGTAGTTCAAGCAGTTTTTCAAAGTAAATAAACTAAAATGAATGATTTTTCCGCCTCTCTCGAGGCAGAAACAAGGCTAAAAGAAGAGAAGCTACATAGGGTGAAAGGTGGATCATATATTAAAATGCTGCTTTTATAAATATTACACATACAGATAAACTCCTAACCTAACATTGAAATACATAAAATTTTTACTGAATGTCATAATCAATTCGTATTTGAACACCCCTTAAGCTGGAGCCTTTCTGACATCTGTTGCTGGATTCTCTGCAATTTTTGGTTTTGGAGCGACCATAGCAATTGCCAGAAGAAAAGATCCCGTTTTCTTCAGTAAAGGTTAGTTATTAATAATAATAACTTATTATTATTTAAAACACTTCATAGCCGGTGTTTCTTTAAACATATAACTTTAAATATATATCTTTTGGATCAAGTGATGTAATGTGTTATAATATGTAATCAATCAAATGAAGTGCTCAATAATTAGTATGGTTTGAGCACAATGTAGGGGTGAAATGCAGATCCCGCCAATGTAGGGGATTTTAATAAAAATGCACTTTCTAGATGAGAAAAGTGTGGAAAAGTTGAATAAAAAAGAAATTAAGGTGCGCTTGGCAAAATTGAGGGAGATACAGCCGTTTAAAGAATGAATAAAATGACACTTCGTGAACTTATACTACGCCATTTTGTTACTATTATGTTGGTATCTCAGACTTGCTATAAACGAAGGTTGATACGATTGTAGCCAACTTCGTGTGATATATAATAAGGCGCGTAATTATGAAAAACAGAATTAATAATGGTCACAAACCATGTTACACAAACCTGGCGTAGCCGCTAAACTACTTGAAAACTGGGATGTTTTTCTTGCGTTGACGCGAGTAGGCGTTATAAAGGGGCACAAACCATGTTACACAAACCTAGCGTAGCCGCTAAACTATTTGAAAACTGGGATGTTTTTCTTGCGTTGACGCGAGTAGGCGTTATAAAGGGGCACAAACCATGTTACACAAACCATGTTTAGCGTAGTCTTAGGTTAGGTTACTTTAATTTGGAAGGTGATAAACAGTTTAAAAAATCGTTGAAAAAAAGTCCGCTAGACAAATTTCATTATTACGTGTCTCATCTATCACATGAAGTCGGCTACAATCGTATCAACCTTAGTTTATAGCAAGTCTGAGATACCAACATAATAGTAACAAAATGGCGTAGTATAAGTTCACGAAGTGTCATTTTATTCATTCTTTAAACGGCTGTATCTCCCTCGATTTTGCCAAGCGCACCTTAATTTCTTTTTTATTCAACTTTTCCACACTTTTCTCATCTAGAAAGTGCATTTTTATTAAAATCCCCCACATTGGCGGGATCTGCATTCCTCCCCAATGTAGGTATATAATAATTTTATTATCTTAAGATTTAAAGTGTTACTTTGGTAGGCGAATAAAAGTATTTATTTATTAATCAACTTTAGTAAAAACATATTATACGCAAAGACGTTACATACTTTAGACGCGGGGTAGAAATCTCAAAATGGGAAGCCAACAACAAGACAATTGTAGAGTACTCGATTTCTAGTACTTTAGTACTAAACTGCCACACGTCGAGTAAGGTTGTGTCTTACTAGTAAGTAAATTGCATTAAAAAGCGCCAAAATTCCCTCCTGTGTGATGAGAAAATGTTTCCATTACACGGTAAACAGTCGTAAAAGCGAAGGAATAACATTTCATTTGTAAATACATGCAAATTACTTATTATTATCGATTATAAAAATAATACAATTGCTTTCCGCCCAAAGATTTTATGCGTCATTAGAGAACTCAAGGCCTACTAAAGTACAGGTCTGGATGCGCAACAGCCAAATTACAAAGTCGATGCCATGCCGTCGCTAAGTAAAATTTACTTTTTATAATAATAATCTAATGATTCTTTATTTACTTGCCTGCGGTAAAACAACATACAAATCAGCAGAAACAACAAATACAATAACAACAACGCCATTTGCAAACTATCGTTGTTCATTATAGCTATTTGACGCCTCAAAATTCGACTGGTGCCCAGGCCTCCTACTTTAGTCGGCCTTGAGACAGTATTCGACGGAACTTTTGAATTTTGAATACGAAAATGCCGCCCGCGTTCTATCTTTTGTTTCGTTCATATGCACATATTCTTTTAAGCGTCTATCTTTATCATACACGAATAACTTTTGAATTAAGAAATTATTGAAAATCGCTGAAAACAAAAGAGTTTTGATTAATTGCCACATTATATCTTGAGTTTGTGAGACTATGGCAAGTCTATTTATTTTATATAACGGCATTGATTATACGTAACATAATTTTTCGACGACTTTTTTTTCAATTTTTTTTCTTCAAAATCAGTCAAAAGAAATTTTCTTGTGCATGTCACCACTTATCCTACCCCGAACTGTCTAACACCTACTATTTTTTATGTTTTAGTAGAACAAAAAAATATCAAAAATGTCACCGGAGACCAAAATTTCATTTACATTTTTTACTCCAAATAATGTCAGAATGAGTCAAGTTTGTCCCTTAACACCCTGCATAATTCGATCTTAGTGCCTACTGATGGTCTTTAATTTCTACACAGCAATGGATGTGAGCTTAGTAACATATAATATATTGTTTATGTAGGAGTGGCCATCACTACAGAGATGGCAGACTCTGGGGCCCTTCTTGCCTTGCGAGCCCTGGGTTGGGGAAGCCTGTACGCTATCGGAGGAACATCTCTATTTTGCTACGGCATATATAAACTGTCTGGAGCTGAAAACGTAAGAAATATTTACTAGTTTGTTTTATTGAAAAGATCAAAGAAAACCAATTTTAGCACAAGCCGGTGAAAACAATAAACTTTTCCACTTTTAGAAAATGAATTTTGTTTTTAACTACTGTATCATAAATTTTTCACATTACACACCCCTAAAATTAAAACTTACTTTTGAACACGACTCCATAAACCGAAGTAAAGTCAATGTTCGGTCATTTTAGTGATGTTTTGTGTGGAAGTGTTAGTATTTTATTAAATTACTAGCAGACCTGGCCACACGTTGCTGTGGCTTACCCAACCTTTATAACCAACGCCATCTGTTCATTTGCATACACATCAAATTCACAACCGCCCGCTTGCCAGCTGCCTGATTTGAATATTTGAATTTCTTGACTTTACTCCGCTAAAATGTGCATGTATTATACATATAAACCTTCCTCTTGAATCACTCTATCTATTGGTGAAAACCGCATGAAAATATGTTGCGCAGTTTAAAAGATCTAAGCGCACATACAGTGGGAGCGACTTCATTTTATACTATGTAAAGATAAATTATAATTTTCACTTGGCCCAAATCAAGAAAAAACATAAAAGCAATTTACGCATCTCTAGTGACATTAGTGTAAGAATTTATTACATGGTCTACAGGTTCAGTATGTGGTCGATCCAATGCCAAAGTCACGAATCTGCATTTTTGAGTAAGCTCTGTTTAAAATTTTTCTTTTTCTGCCGTTTATTTCTTATTACTTATAAACTAGAGATTCATTTAAGCTGTTTTTGTAATAATATAAATCGGTTTATGATATCAATTTTATGGATGTTTTTGCGGATTCGTGACTTTGACAAGACGAGAGGTTCTGGGTTCGAATCCCAGTTGCGACTGTTATCTTATTATTTTTAGATTATTAGTGTTATTGTGTTCTCCAATGATATATTACAATGATGGGAATAACCTTTAAAAGTTATAAAAAGAAAGTTGTTCGAATAAAAATTGAATATTCATTCAGACTTTTACTACAAAAAGGTCAATTGGTGTTAAAATACAGTGATTTATGTCCCAGATACGAAGCTAGACTTTATCTACCAATATTTTCAATTATGATCCCTAACCCCACCAGTAAAATACTAGTAGTATTTTTCATTTGAGCTCAGTTTAATAAATTTTCCATAAATATTGAGGACACAGGTGGAATAAGACTTATCCTCCATTAGGTCATTTATCCGGCCAATACATGTTTGGTTACTGCAAGCCTTAGTTATCACTACTCAAAAAATAGTAACGCTACATTGTCAACAAGATAAATCCCTACATGCAAGAATATCAACACACCTTATGTTACAACTATAAACAATCCACATCGATATCGCCATTATCGCTTTTCTTACCTCACTTTCATCTGTCAGATTGTTATTACTCAAAAATCAGCATCTCAGTAAGGTACTTCATAGTACCTTTTAAGCACTTCTGTTTTACTCTTATTATACTTAAATTTATTAACTCCTTTGTACAATTTTACATGATAATTAAACTACATACCTACCTGCTTATATCCTTAATGTTCAGTTTATTATGTTATATACTATAAGCTTATTATTATACTCCATAAAAACTTATGTGTCTATAATAATGTATACATGTAAAAGCCTTCAAGACGTGAATAAATAAATAAAAAAACAGCTTATAAGATTTTATTCATTATTAATTATTAAGAACTACTTATAACATTGACTCATTCAAAAAAAAGGTATTAATAAAAGACCATATTATGCAAATACAATTTTTCTTACCTCATTTAAATACTGAATAGTAAATAAAACTTTTTATAAATATTTAGTAAAAAATCCACGTAGAAAACACTTAAAAACTGTAGCAACGATTATCTCAGAACTCGCTTTTGTGAGTTGGTTGTTCTTCCACCTGTGTCCTGTGTCCTCAACTAATCCATCTTAATTTACGCTGTTGATTTCAGTTGAAGGATTTTGGAAAGAGGATGGGTCAAATTCTACCAAAGATTCCCAAAAATAATCCTCCGCAGTCAAGAACAGAGTTTACAGGCATCAATGATCTACTTTCCTACCTGGCCACTGACTATGGAAAGAGCAAAGAAGAAACCAAACCTCTTGATAGATAGTACACCACAATATTATTTTAAGTCATCTTATAACTTACAACCTTCCACAGTGAATTGCAGTAAAAAAAAATTTACTATACAATTTTAATAATGAGTCATTCTTGGCGGAATATTGTGGGTACATTTTTTAAATATATAAATAATAGTACCACATAGAACAAGACCTCACAACATAGTTATAGCAGTGTTGAATCTGACATTTTGTGTTTGAATCGGAGTATGTCAAAGAATTGTCAAATGTTTGAATCTGAGTATGTCAAACATTGATTTCGACAAGACTTGTGAATACATATTAACCAAAGAATAATGAAACCAACGGGTCGTTTCTACGACTCGTTCTTGAGTTCAATAGCTCGGCTGTGGAACGATTCACCGACCTCTGTGTTTCCTCCCTCCTACAACATGGTTCTCTTCAAGACCCACGTTCACTCCTTCCTCTCCTCAAAAAAGACCCTCCACACAGCATCTTCCAAGATGACACAGGCCCTTGGCACAGGGAAATTATTTTCCTCAGGGCCTCCCGTGTGGAGTTAATGTAAAAAAAAAAGGTGAATCACCTTAATGAAAATCATAAGTCCGGGAACAGTGGTTCTTTAAAATTCTTTCTAGCCATTTTCTTAAATGCATATGGAAGATGTGGTCGAGGAGTAAGGCTCTTGACTCGCAATCCGAAGGTCGCGGGATCGAATCCCGGCGTTGGCAAATAAATCTTATTTGATTAATTTGTGTTATTTCACATTTAATTCATTTAAAATAATTTGCAGGACATTCCAGAGTGGAAGATATATCACCCTGGTGTAAGACCACTATTCAGAATTGAATCGTTGCTTGAAATGGCTTTAGCCGTTTTTGGTGACCAGATCTGAATAGCCAGACACTTTCCCACCTCCTTCTCCCCCGTCTCCTTCCCCTCCCCCTCCCCACTACCTTCAGGCTCATAACATACCCCAATTGAGGATGCCATAGCCTCACTGGCTTTAGACATGAGCAGCTGGGACCCTTGTAAAAAAAAAGTATTATTGATAATGTTTTTGTTCTTAAAATGTTCTGTTGGAAAATGCTCAAAAAGCTATGGAATTTTTATTGTGGAATATCCTACGTATTATAAGTTCCTGAAATTACCGTTTGAACTTAAAAGAATCTATGTAAATATTATAATGCTTTCTTATTTAGTTTTGTAAGATGTTATGTATGTCATTTAATTTATAAAAATGAAAAGCATGAATCATGAAATTGTTTTTATTTATTTCATTTTTAAGATGCAAATTTGTATAATAATATATAAGTATTATTTTATTTAACTTGATACAATACTTTGAGAGACATCCTGTTTAAACAAGAATTCCTTTTTATACGCTGCGCCCTCCGTACAGTTCTTGCTGCAAGTGTATATTGCTATGACTCCCCAGTCCAGACAGTTGACTCCAAGGTCCAAATTGAGATAATTTAAGAGTTGGGGCATAATCTGAAACAATTATTATTTCAGATAAAAATTGATATTCGAAAATCCACAAAGAAAACCATCACCACAATCAATAGACAGAACTGTAGATTTGTCCACCAAAACAACAATGACTAATAATGGAGGGGGTAAGGCTTAGTTGCTTTTGAAGAAGGAATGGTGTGAAACCCCACATCCATCCATATATCACTGAAAAAGATAATATTATTAAATCTAAACGAAATATGAAAAGAACAAGACACATAAAAATAAAAAGGTAACAGTCGCAACTGGGAATTGAACCCGGGATCTCACATAGGCCACCCCAAGTGGTTCGCTATGTTTGGTAACTTAGCAGGGGTGCCCGGGTTCATTAGGTGAGGTTTGTCCGGGTCTTGGTGGCGGATGCATCTGCGATAGAGAATTTTTGAGGGAGTCCCTTTGATTTTTCCAGCCCTACTCATGAAGGATGGATTCATGGATGTCCGACACTCCTGGACACACTGACCGATAGATTCCTACCCACCCCTAATACCCTTTTCCTTCCCAGAACTTCCTCACCTACCTTTACTAAAAAGACCCTCCACACAGCATCCCCAAAGATGACTTGGCCCTGAGAGAAATTATTTTCCTCAGGGCCCCTGGTGGAGCTAATGTAAAAAAAATAATAAGGTGTGAAAGTGAAGTTCACATTAAAAAATGTTATAATTTGTTTTGTTTTACATTCACTACCCCACACAGAAGGCCCTGAGGAAAATACTTTTCCCCCAAAGCCTTCGTCATCTTTGGGGATGATTGGATTTTTTGAGAAGGAGTGAACATGGGTTTCGAAGAGATCCAAGTTGTAAGAGAGAGCAGTGGCGTAGCGAGGGGGGGCGGTCCGCCCCGGGTGACACCCGGCAGGGGGGTGACACTCGACCGTGGAAAAAAATTTACGAAGGATATTGTCACCAACGTATTGTATACATAAACACGGTCTGTTATTTTCTTTCATATGTTCCCCGTGGGGTGCCCCAAATTTTGTTTCTAGGTCTTTTTACAGGCTAATATAGTCTATATTTGTGGAGAAATCTGAAATTCTCTAGCCACACACCCCCCCACCCCAGGATGGACCAATTTTTTCTCAAGTCAACTTTAATAGGGGGGGGGAGTGACACCACGCCCCGTGGGGTGACATCCGCCCCGGGTGCCATCCATGCTAGCTATGCCACTGAGAGAGAGGACACATAGAAGTTGGCAAATCGTTCCACAGCCAAGCTGTTGAATTCAAGAAACGACCCGTTGTCATGCAACATGATTGTCAACCGTGTACATTGGGCGCGCGCTTGGAGTTTTCCAATTATGCAATGGTACCAAAGGAATCACAGGCACTAGTTTCTCCATTGAAATACCGGTAGAACGCAGACAGCATTCCCATCTGACGCCTGTGCTCTAAAGATTGCAATCGAGTTATTAAAATCGGAGAAATATATCAAACATAGTCAAGGGATTTTTTTAAAAGTATTTTGGGGCTCCAGACCAGAAGTGGCTGCGAAGTTCAACAAAGGGGTGCACTTGCCATTTATACAGGGTCAACAGTTAAAGGATGTCCCCAATATAGAATGTGGAAAAACTCCCAAGAAAACCGCGTCATTTATAGTAGGTCAATAAACTTTTATTGTTGACAACATACTCAACTTCTCGCGAGCTAAAACCAGGAAGCGATCTAAAAACAAGTGTCTAATAGATATGCCTTTTTTGTGTGCTTAAAATTAAGTTTTTTTTCCCTAGAGTATCGGCACAGTTATAGGCATTGCGTGGCCGTATCTTAAAAAAAATACGGAGATATAAAATTTACCTGGCATTCAAATTGCCTTTTAGAATTGCAGTTTGGACAATTAGGTATCTCCTCTTCTGTAGGTATGGGCTGTGCCGCTATCCAAAGTGGGGTCCCTCCTCTGTTGTATCGCAGTACCTGACCGGGGTCCCTGTTTATTCGGTCTTTGAATTTTTCAAATGTTTTATCCTCCACTGCTTTGTTTGCATACTGCTCTAATTCAGTTTCATTCTCATCCATCAGAGATCCTGCCTGTTTTTCTGCGATTAGCTGGTTCAGATATTTCAATTCTTCCTCCTCAGATGTTTTCCTGGGCAATTCCTAAACATAATAATTTTTGTAAGTGATTTGGTGTACAAGAGGCATCAGTTACTTAGTACAGTATCAGTTTCAAGTTCAACCTTCTTTTTGTTTAATCACAGTATGAAAACTTTAAAACTTGACTTTGATTTGGTTAGCAAGTCAGTTTTGTGTTTTTGGTCAGATGTTATCTTACAAGCTTCCATCTGAATTAAAATTGACAATATTGTGAATTTCAATGCTTTTAATTCAAATAAAAAATAAAAGTATAATATTATAAGAGAAGCTTCAGAATTGTTGAAATATAACAGTACAATCATAAATATTGTTATATTTTGGTAGAAACAGTCACTTTGTGGTTTGACATATTAATTAAAGGAAAACAATCACTTTGTTTGTAACCACGATTTATTGATTTAATTTTTATTTACCGACCGGTTTCGCTTAATACAAGCATCTTCAGGGTATAAATTAAAACTGATGAAAAAATACATTGTGTGAGCTTATATATATATACAGACAGAGACAAAACATAATATAAAGTAAGAGTGAGAGAGTGTAATTAACATCCTACATAGTGATAGAGAGAAAGAGACGGGTATATAATTTAGAAGCACTAAATTAATAATTTAGAAGCACTCGAAATAAAGAAAGCCATTAAAACAAAAACCCAAATCCTTAATAATCAGTTAAATGTGTCCAACAGTCCGATATTAGGAATATTTCCCATAAACTAAAAAAACCCGTAGCCACTTTATTCCTTAAGAGGTAATACCACCGGTGAGAAATCTCGACGGTAGGTATTTTCAAAAATTATCGTTGTCGCGCAGCGCTCACAAAAGAACTAGCTATAGATGTGTGGGTGAGACCACGTGAGTGTTTGGCTCGAACACCCGCTCGCCCCCTCTGCGTCTCCTGCCTACCTACCGTCTTCCGCGAATCTCATCGCATGCATGTTTCGACTTATTTCGTCGCTAATGAAGTTTTTGACTCGGCGCGGTACCGCTCTCCATACACAGAAAAAAGGGCGCATTATTTTTAAACGCACGAGGTCTCTAAAGGTGCATATGATTTGTAGCTATTCGAAACGTAAAAATAAATAAAATTAGTCTAAACGACCCGAAGTTTAGAAAAAACTATATTTCGTGATTTGGAAAAAATTAAATAATGGTCTTTTGTTTTGTAGCAAACTTACTTTTTATTCAATAACGGCTGTACAAAAAACACAAAACATATTTTGTCCAATATACGTAATCTAGTTGTTAAAAATGTAAACTAACTAAAACTAACTAACTAACCATCACGCCGTTTCACACCAGGGGTAGGCAGAGAGTATGGACCGCCAAACAACTCGATCTTGGCACACACTCCTTGCCTCGTTCACATATAAGTAACTGATTCACTTGGTTCCTCGGGCGTTCCCGACTTCTTCTTTCATTCACCTTTACGTCATATATTCTCCTTACACTCCTTTACTCGTTCATTCGCTCTACATGCCCAAACCATCTGAGCGTCCCTTTCTTAATCTTACTCATTACGCTTACATCAGCCTTGCATTCTTCGCGGATCTCCACATTTTTCACACGATCGTACATGGTTTTACCACACATACGCCTCAGGGATCTCATTTCTACAGCATACAGTCTACTTTCATCCTTCCTCTGTCAGTTCCATGCCTCACTGCCATACATCAGGGTAGGTACCAGCACTCAATTATGGACGGCTACCTTCGCTTCTTTTGACAGTTTTTTGTTGGCGCCAAAGGCGTTCGTCCTCCATTAATAAAGTTGCCTGCATTTACCCTTCTATCGATATCTCTGTCAAAACTACCATTTCTCGTAAACATACTTCCCAAGTACACAAACTCACCCACCTGCTCCAAATACTCATCATTCACAACTATGTTGCACATTGTTTTCATACTATCTCTTTCAAATACCATGACTTTAGATTTACTTACATTCATCATTAACTCATTCTTCATACATACTTCGATCATCCTAGACAAGAGAGACTGTTAAAAATGTAAAAGGGAAAAATAACACGTTCTCTGGATAAAACTAAGATACTAAACAATAATGTACACCAACTGTACTGAATATCCAGGCACTTCCCCACTTTCCTCTTCCTCACTTCCTTCCGCTCCCCATTATCTTCAGCCTCACAACATACCCTAATTGTGGATGCCATAGTCTCACTGGCTCTTGTGCGGTATTCACATAAAAAACAATATTTTTTAACAAAATATAACAAATAAAATATAACGGTTGGATAAAACTGAATGTTAACGTAGTTTAAAGGCAGCGATTACTTCAAATCTTGCTTCGAATTCAAATTTAACATTATATTTATTGAATGTAGTTTGGCGCTATTATAACCTTTTCAAGCATTATAGCCAGCGACAGAAGGAGATACACACATCTTTCCACGTTTTTTTTTCATTAGCTCCACATATGGGATCCTTAGGAAAAAAACCCTCAGGGCCTATGTCATCTTTGGGGACGCTGTGTAGGGGTCCTTACAGGGAAAGGAAGGAGAGGAAGTTCTGGGAAGGGAGGTATCTGTCAATGGGTCCAAGGGTGACAGAAGTATGAATCTAACCCTCCCATTAAGGTGCAAGGCAATGGATCGAGAGAGTCCGGGTGGAGAGGTCAAAAGGTCTCCTTCGACCAGTCTCTCCCGATCCGGCCCGCCACGCAGAAGGTGGGCAAATGCAGAGACGTAGCGAATTACATGGGGAGACCTATGGCAGGGGTCTTGGTTATCCAATTCACGGGGTGGCGGAATCCATATCCGCCTCCATGAATACAAAGAACATCCAAGGCCATAATCCTGGTAAATACGCGAAGCACTTTGTAATAATAATAATAATAACATTATATTTATATAGCGCTGTTTTGTGACATTTCACTTCAAGTGCGCTTAACTATAATAAATTTAAAAAATAATCCTACAGTGCTCCTTATAATATTGAGAAAATAATAAAAGAATATTGAGTATTTACAAAACAATGACAGAAGAACAAAATTAACAAAGATAGTGCTGTTATAGCACACACGGGACAATAGTTAAGTTAGCCTCTCAGAAACTGGGCGTACTGTACAGGGCCCGCAGATACTTTAATAGTACCCAACTGCTAACCCTGTACAAATCGCAAGTGCGCCCCACAGTTGAATTTGGCAGCCACCTCTGGTCTGGAGCTCCAAAATACCTAAAAAAAACCCTTGACTCTGTGCAGAAACGGGCGGTCCGTTTGATAGATTCTCCCATCTTAACAAACGGACTGCAATCTTTAGAGCATAGGCGTCAGGTGGGAATGCTGTCCTTGTTCTACCGGTATTACAATGGAAGATGCTCCGAGGAACTAGCATCATTGATCCCCTCGGCACCGGTGCATAGTCGGGAAACACGCCAAACACGCGCCCAACATTTGTACACGGTTGACATTACTCACATGAGAACGGGTCGTTTCTATGACTCGTTCTTGAGTTCAACGGCTCGGCTGTGGAACGATTTGCCGGCCTCTGTGTTTCCTCCCTCCTACAACATGGGTCTCTTCAAGACCCATGTTCACTCCTTCCTTTCCTCAAAAAGACCCACCACACAGCATCTACAAAGATGACATAGGCCCTGAGGGAAATTATTTTCCTCAGGGCCTCCTGTGTGGTGTTAATGTAAAAAAAAAAAAAAAAAAAAAAAAAAAAAAAAAAAAAAAAAAAAAAAAAAAAAAAAAAATAAAATAAAAAAAATAAAAAAAAAAAATAATAATAATAGAAATATGTAATGTCCTGTGTTACAATAGCGGTGCTATTGTAACACAGGACACAACAAGA
This sequence comes from Limnephilus marmoratus, assembly GCA_917880885.1. NCBI lineage: Eukaryota > Metazoa > Arthropoda > Insecta > Trichoptera > Limnephilidae > Limnephilus > Limnephilus marmoratus. The sequence continues at coordinate 32,164,577 of OU862908.1, forward strand.
ACTTTAAAACTAAAATATAAAATACTAACAGAAAGGCAGTTTGCTTTCAGAAATGAGAAATATTCTGACATAAATTCGGATATTAAACATAAAATAAAAATACAATTATGAGGAAACCGAAACCAAACAATCACGGGAAACTTGAGAACATGGCTTATTATTATTACGTATATTGGAGAGATGTTAAGATTCATGAATGGTATGATTTTTTAAATAATTTTGTTTTTAAAGCCAGTTTAAATTCAGCCAAATTCTGGATATTAGTAAGAGCTGAGGGAAGTTTATTCCAAATGAGAGTAGGTAATTAGTAACATCTAGATCTGCTGACCTTAGAGTAAGCTGTCTCTCGCTTAAGTTTTGTCGGACACAAAAGTTCCAATATATAGGCTGGCGCCATTCCTTGCAATATTTTGAAGATCAAGCAGATCTTGAAAGATCTTGATTATAGAAAGAAAACACCTTCGAATGAGAATATGGGAAGATATTGGAAAAGAAAACTAACGTTTAACGAAAACACGAATGGAAAGAGGAAAAAAGGAATGGTCAATTGGAATTATATAACAGATATGCCACCTGAATTGTTTAAAATGAAAAAAGAGGAATTTTACCATGAATTATCTTCACCGAATAATGAAAAACTCGAAAGGAATACGGTGGGTCAAAGTGATGATAATTTTTAAGCAATAGAAACTTTGGAAAAATATGTGAGCTGCGGCCAAAAACTTCAGTGGCTAGAGTATTAAACATGTTACAGCACTCGCAATTTAAAGGAAATATGCAACAAATTATGTAAAATAAAATGAAAACCCAGTAATAAAGCAATTTACAAAAGAAACAGGATTACATGTGCCTGTGGACAGTGTAACGATGAAAACAAAAACTTTTTAGCGGCAAGTCCGGTTGACCTAATCGGTAAGGATTCTATAACACTGGTCGACATTTATTTTTTTAAGTGCAGTCCCTTAAGCAAAGCAAATTTTTTTATATGTGTTTAGTATCCATAAACACGAAATGAAACAAAAAAAAATTTATAGGTCAGGTTTTTTTATTATTTAACGAAGTTTTTTTACATAATTCTTACAAAGTACTTGCACGGGTACTTACAAGAAAATGTCAAAACAAATTAAATTTTTTTTTTCTCCTTATTTGCGCTTGTGAGTATCTTAAGAGTCTCTCTGCAGGGTCCAGCAATAGTCTGCTAGCATAGATAGACTCCACTTTCCTTGGTATCGCTTTTCCATTTCCATAGTGAAATCGTTCGCCGTGCTCGGAACTGACATCTCCCATTTTTTCGGGGAAAAATTCAAATGAGAGTGAAGGAAGTGTACTTTTAGTGACATGTTACAACCTATATTTTTATAGGCCATGAGCATTTCAGACACAATGCTGATATAGTCTTCACACTTTTATGACTTCCAAGAAAGTTCTCGACAACATTCTTGAAGACTGACTAAGCGGCTAGCTCGACTGGTCTCAACACTGTTATAAAATTCGGATCAGTCAAGACCTCCCTTTTTTGTGGTCCCACGAATATTCCTTCTTTAATTTTTGCGTCGCTGATCTTAGGAAACTTTTGCTTTAAGTAAATCATGCCATTTCCATCCTTAGACAAGCCTTTTACAAAATTTTTCATCAAACCCAATTTAATGTGTAAGGGTGGAAGTAAGATATCTTTAGATTTTACTAAGGGAGCATGTTGAACATTCTTCGTGCCAGGTTTAAGGTGCTTTCTAGTAGGCCAGTCCTTCTTGGTATAGTGGTTTTTCCTGTCTCTGCTGTCCCACTCGCACAGAAAACAACAATACTTTGTGTATCCCGCTTGCTGTCCTAGTAGGAGCCCTATTAATTTTAGATCACCACATATTTTCCATTCGTATTTTACATATTTAATTTTTTTTAACAGCAGCTTCATGTTGTCATAGTTCTCTTTCATGTTTGCAGCATGACCAAGTGGAATGGATGGTTGAGTATTTCCATTGTAAATTAAAACAGCTTTCAAACTTACTTTCGACGAGTCTATGAAAAGTCTCCCAATTTGCTACGTTATGTTCCAAGCCAAGAGCTGCGAACAGACCTTCAATGTCTTGACAGTAACATAAAGTGTCTTCCATGACATAATATGGAACCAAGATACGTTGCCAGTTTCTAAAATGCGTGATTTTTGTACCCTTTTCGCCATATTATAAAAAAAATCAATGATAACTCACAAATAAATATGAACTAATACATATTTTAGTAAAACTTAAAACCCATAAAAACCTGACGTGGTAGAAAAAAACTAATCACATATCTGAAATCAGCGTGAAATTTCCTGTCAGATTTGGCTACTTTCGTTAAAGGGACAAAAAATGTGTTGACCAGTGTAATTGAAGTTAAACGCTTCTTCAAACTTTGCAAATACACTTTGTGGCGTCATTTTTAATTAAATGAGAACAAATAACTTTGTAAAAATAGCACGATGTAATCAATATTATCAACATGTTTCAAAAACAGAGTGTTCTTCGTCAGAATAGGATTAATACTAAAAGTCAAACAAATATGGACACATAAGAATTATAGACAAAATATTAAAGGGAGAAGCATTTTATCGAAAGACAACGACGTTCGAAGGAGACAACACAGAGGTGTCGAAAAAGAAAACTAAGGTAAACGGTTATCCAATAAATGATTCCCGGGGCGATGGTACCTATAACGCCTCCCAAATTGAAAATTTATTATAGTACTTGACATAAACAATTTTAATTTGGCTCAATTTTAGTATGAAAGCTCGATCAGTATTGGTATACCGCGATGAGTCACTAAACAGAAAAAAAACGAATAAAAAATATCGATTACTCGGGCAAGGACAACACTAGTCTACCGATAAAATTCGTTACATCACTACTTCGCTTTATATGTATGTATTTGTCAAAACCCTCGTTCCCCGGCCCCCTCAGGAGAAATGAGCGAAAGGGACACCTGCACGTCGGGCCGAAAATACCTAAATAAAATCTTCGAAATCGATGTTTTGTATTCCCCATTTTTCTTCTTCAAAACTGGACGGATTTAAAAATTTTTTTTCACTAACTGTATTAAAAAAAATTTTTCTATGTCGGTACGTTTTGCTTTTTTTCAAAATACATTGTTTAGTTTGTATACTGAACGTTTTTTGACGGCGTTTAAATTAGGCAATTTTATTCATTTTTGGAAGGTCCTAACTTCTATAAGAAGTTAATTATCAAAAAAAAACAAAACGTACCGACACGCTAGTGGTCGATATCTATATGATGTAAAAAAAAATTTTGCTCTAGGGTCAAAATCCAGAGAGATAAACGGGGAATACGTTTGTATGGAAAAACGCCGCTAGTATTTCCTCTTAATCACCTGTTCAAATGACGTTTTGTCCCGGTAGATATAATGTAATTATTCATTAGATATACCCGTCTCTTTCTCTCTATCACTATGTAGGATGTTAATTACACTCTCTCACTCTTACTTTATATTATGTTTTGTCTCTGTCTGTATGTATATATAAGCTCACACAATGTATTTTTTCATCAGTTTTAATTTATACCCTGAAGATGCTTGTATTAAGCGAAACCGGTCGGTAAATAAAAATTAAATCAATAAATCGTGGTTACAAACAAAGTGATTGTTTTCCTTTAATAAATATTGTTATTTTGTTACACCATTAAGAGGGTATTACCAGAGAAAACCAGAAATATGTCATTTTTAAATCAGATTTTAGACGTATTGCACTTTTCCACAAAAAAAAAATGTACCTTGAAAGATTGTTCTTTTATCTAGCATTCGCATGTTTTAAATTATGAGAAAAAATGTTTGTTTTTAGTGTAATAAGGTTATATCATAGGTCGTTGGCAGATTTGTTAAATTTTCAAAAAAGATTTTGTATTATACCATACCCATTTCAAATCATATAATCATGCAGTAAAATAAATCAATACATTATCTGGGTATCGCATGTTTTAGAATTTTAATTTTAGTTTAAATAAAATCATTAAAAAATATATACACACATGTGTTTCTTGACGAAAATTGGTCCGTTTGTGTATTTATTTGCGCACCTACAAACTAATATATTTCAGATTTTTTTAACATTCTTATTTAACTAAGATATTATTGAAAAATGATAAATACTTATAATCAAAAAATAATTATAAAAAGTACATTATTTTAATAGTTTTATCATCACGCCTTTCAGCATTTTTGGATGTAGGTATAAATTAAAGCAAATTTGGAATGAAATAAAATCGATATTGAGTTATAATTTTAAAAACCTGGTACGGAAAATAATTAATCTTTCTCATTGTAACCGCCCTGCACGATCGTAAGAACAACTTTCGACGAAATGTGGGTTTTCGGCCGCTGGCTGGTTAAACTCTCTTAACGACTCAAACATCAATGCATTTAAAAAAACACGAGCATCAGGAACTTCCGAGTGTTCGATTTGTGAATCCCCCGCACTCGTTCTAAAAATCATACCTCCGAATGTTAAGACCCGGCATTCCGAATTTCTACTGACATATAACATACTTTCCATGAACACTTTTTAAGGTCTCAAATGTTATTTTTGAAGATAGATTTCTAATCAGATGCCGAGTTGAAAAAGTGGTGACTGGACAAGTAAGAATGAAACCAACTCAGAACCACCTCAGACAAGTCATTAGAAATGATGAAAAAAATGTATAAAAAAATGGTTAAATAGGTTAGGTTAGGGTTATGGGCTATTTTAAAATTATTATTTTCGTAGCTTTTAATGACTTTTGAGGTATTGAGTTGACTTTATTCTCAGTTAGCATGGAACCTGAAAAAGTAATTGTATGAAATTCCCTCAAATGAAAAAATCGATATTGAGCTCCAAAGATTATAAAAAAAAATCTGGTTTATATTTAATAAAGCATCAGTATGAAAAATTCATAGTTTTTATTTAAATGCCACTTAACTCTAATGTCTGGATAGTTTTGCTCTATTTTAAATAAGTCGTGCTTTATTGAATATTTTCTCAGCAGTCTGCCTATTCATTATAATAATTTTTTTTTAATATCAGCGCGCTCCCTCTACCATTCGTACTTATACACCGGTCAGTGGCTGAGTTGGCATCGCATTTGGGTCCCACCCAGGTGTCGCATGTTTAATTCCTTGGCTAGCTAAGTCTTCCACCACAACACAAGCAACAGCTTACTGCGGTGTTAGTAGGAGATTTTCAAATATTATCAGGTTTTACGTAACCCCGGAATATTTTTTAATTTTTTTTTTACATTAGCTCCACGAAGGAGGCCCAGAGGAAAATAATTGCCCTCAGGGCCTATGTCATCTTTTTAGGAAAGGCAGGAGAGGAAGTTCTGGGAAGAAAAAGAGTATTAGGGGTGGGTAGGAATCTGGGGGTCAGTATATCCAGGAGTGACGAACATATGAATCCATCCCTCCCACTGCGGTACAAGGCGATGTTCCGAGAGAGCACGGCGGTAGAAGTCAAAGTACTCCCTCAACCATTCTCTCCCGATCTGGCCTGCCATGCAGCTGGTGGGCAGACGCATCCGCCACGCATCAAGACCCGGACAAACCTGCCAAGTCACCAAACATAGCGAATCACTTGGGGTGACCTACGGCAGAGGTGTTGGTTATCCAATAAATGGTTCCCGTGGCGGCGGTACCCATACCCGCCTCACAAATTGTTGTTTGTCTTTCTTTTAAAAAAAAAAACCTCTCTTTCAAACCATCTTCAGTAATCTTCTTCTTTTTAATACCCCCAAAACTGAGCCATAATATGGAAACATTGTAAGCTGCTTACTGTGGTTTAAAGACAACAAATCCACTCATATTTCACCGTTTATCCTACATTTTTAGGTTACATATTTTTTTATTTTTAAAAGGTCACATTCTTAAGTCCCCACATCCGCGCTCAAAAAGAAGAAGATAGAGAGATATGTAATTACGAATGTTAGAGGAGCGCGCTAATATTTAAAATGATAAAATCGATGCAAAAATGTTTAATAAAACATGACTCGTTTAAGATAGAGCAAAAATTTCGTGGAGGATATCTTAAGTATCATTCAAAGAAACATTGTGATTTTTTTAACAACTATAAAATTGTAAAATAACTGAAACAAACATGTTTATAATAATTTTCAGAGCATACTTTGCGATTTTTTTCTATCGAGGGTATTTTATATAATTTTCGTTTCGGCATGGAACGTGTCTAGATATTATCTTAAAAATAAAATATATTTTTTTAAGAGCTTATAAACTTCAAATGTTTGAGGGAGATTGTAACAGTTTGGATTTACACTGGCCAAATATTCACTCGAAGTAAGCACCCATTAATAATCAAATGTAACAGTTTGGATTTACACTGGCCAAATATTCACTCGAAGTAAGCACCCATTAATAATCACCTAATAAGTAGGTTGCTACGAATCAATTCAAATTGAAATTTGAATTCCTAATTGAAATGATTCTACGAGCAAAATGAATCGAGATTTTCGTTTGTTGCCCAAAAACATACTAGGAACAAGAAAATTTTCCTTCAGCAGTTCCAAGCTAGCAGCCAGAGGGTCCGGAGGTCTGTCTCAACGTGGGAAAGCACTTACTTCGAGTGAATATTTGGCCAGTGTAAATCCAAACTGTTACAAGATATGTAAGAAATTGGTAGAAATTCGGGTAGCGACGACTTAAATGCGAGAATTCTGTATGTTAGTTACATAACCCTCCTGCACCGGAGGGGTTAATACACATCCCCCAAACAACACTTCTGTGCAATATCTGAGTTGTTTTTACAGCACATACTCTATAATTTACGTAATCCATCTGCGTTTAAAAAATAATATTCTGTTACTATTAAATTATTACTTTTTGTTACTATTTTTTAAGATATTAATTATTAAGAGACAATCGCTATGAGATATAGGGAGACCCTTATACAGACCACTTCGAATTCCAAGTGATTTTTACTTTCACGTAAAGGTTAAGCTGAGTTTCTGCCTTATCTTTTTTATAGAATCTATGAAATAGTGAGAATAGGCTTTCCATGAAATAGAAATGTAAAGTTGAATCGACTTCAACAGCATTATGTTGAACTTATTTGAGGCAGTATTGAATATTGCTATTTCTGTATTGGTCTCCTGAAAATTTCAGCTGCATTAAAATAATGCAATTTACGGCACCGATATACAAAATATGGTGCAAACTAGGAATGACAATGATGGTTTCATGTTAGAATACATCATACATAATCTGGAATATTCCACAGGAAGAACATTATGTAGTGGCATCTTTGGTATTCTATAGAAGCTTAATCAAGCTAGCAACAAAACTATTAGCGGAGTGCGGGATGTTCGAAATACATCAATTTAATTCAGTCCCCCGAATCATCTACATGCCTACAGGTACCCAAATCTGAGTGGTTAACACTTGAGCCTTTTCATCTTGGTACCCAAATTTGGGTGGTAAACATTCGAGTGTTTTCCCAAATCTGGGTAACTGGCGCGAGAATGGTTAATATCAAAAATAATTTGTTAAATGTAAGAAGAAAAAACTCTTACTTCGCCCTCTTCATCTATTACAAGCTCCCATTGTGGGAACAGCAAATTCGCTTTTACTTCAGCAGGAGTAACGACTTCGTCCTGAAATTTAAAAAAAGATAAAATTAATTGGAGGAGTTGAACAACTATTAACGGAATTAAATTAAATTTTAAACTAAATATGAGGCATTAAACCGTTTTTGTAACACGCTGGTCTAAGCATTTGATTTTCAGTTAGGAAGAATTTCATACAAGGGTACTTACTGCAAATCTCAGATTGTGGTTTTCATCGTTATATTATTAGACCTTATATAAATGTTTAAATAAATGAAGACAATGTAAGAGAAACTCAATCGAAAATCTGGAAACAGAAAAATCAGAAAAACATATTGACACCTCTGGGACTCGAACCCAGGATCTCTTGCTTTCCGGGCAAACGCGCTAACCACTGCGCCACGGTGTCGATATGAAATTCGGTCATGTTTAACTGTACCTACTTCGACTAAGAACCATCTACATTATCTTCATTTTCTTTAACGCATATATTATTGGCAACTATCTTTATGTATGATTGCAAGATTCAAACCCGAACTAAATGCTCTCTAGTGTCTGGATAAATCCTTATCCATTTTATTTAATATGCGACATCTATCGACTTTTCTGCAAGTCTAGGATGAATATTTTATTTTTTTATTTTAACTTTATGAGTAAAACCTCAAATTGCAATATTTAAATAAATGAAGACAATGTAAGCAAATAAAATATTGAAAAAAAATAAAATATTCATCCAATGTTTTTCTGATTTTTCTGTTTCCAGATTTTCGATTGAGTTTCGCTTACATTGTCTTCATTTATTTAAATATTGCAATTTGAGGTTTTACTCATAAAGTTAAAATAAAAAAATAAAAAATTATATAAATGTCTTCAAAGGGGCCGTTCAAGTATTACATAACGCACTTTGGGGGGGTCTTGTAAAACGTTACTGTGCTTTACCGGGGCGGGAGGGGGGGTTCGAACAACGCGTTACATAACATGTTTTTTTTTATTTTAACTTTATGAGTGAAACCTCAAAATTGTAATATTTAATAAAATGAAGACAATATAAGCGAAACTCAATCGAAAATCTGAAAACAGAAAAATCAGAAAAATATATTGACACCTCTGGAACTCGAGCAAGAGGTCCTGGGTTCGAGAGTCCCAGAGGTGTCAATATCTTTTTCTAATTTTTCTGTTTTCAGATTTTCGATCGAGTTTCGTTCATATTGTCTTCATTTAAATAAAAACTAGGGAATTAAAATCTTCCAAGTTGTCAATCCTTTTCGTTTATTTTGAACGTGGAATCTCTCGACTGTATTGTATGTCATTTTTATTTTATTTTAAGCGACTTTCCAGTACTTTGCGCAACTTAATTGTGACTTTTAGGTAAAAATGGTCACTTAGGTGTTTCGTAACGTTTAGGTGGGGAAGGGGGGGTACAGAAAAACTTACGGCGCATTACATGGGGGGGTGGGTGGTCAAAAATCTTAAAAAATTGCATTACGTAAAATTTGAATGCCCCTAAAGCTGTCATAGGGAATAATGACAAATAAAAACATTCCTCCTTGCTTCGTAACACCAAGTTAAACAACCCATTATATGAGTAATACAGAGGCACAGGAAATGAGATGATGGACACCGTACATAATTATGGTGAAATGTGAGAGTTAAAATAACAAATAACTTACATTGCTACACTGTTCCTTGTGGCCATTCTTCCAATCAATTATTTGATGCGTTCTGCTGCAGTAGTTTACTTTCTTGCATTTTGCACAATGGTTGGGACCTTTAGCCCCACACACGTTACATAAAGCCACCCACTTTGTGTCTTTAAATACCTAAAAATATTTTTTTGTAAGTTAGACTATATCCTAGATTAAAAGGGCTTGTTAAATTAATAAATTGTAATAAATGAATAATAAAGCCCGGAGAAGTGGTTTGTGAGCTCAACAATAAAGTTTGTAGAAATAGTGGTAGCAATAGTATATCATTTAAAATATTGGGTAAATTTTCGATCGCACTGGCCACGCGTATTATGAATATTTTTTAGAAAAAACCTTTAGATTCACCTTAGGGAACGTACCCATACAACGTGACCAACTTTTTGCAATTTTTATTTAACCCCCCCCGGTAACTAAAAACCTAAGCCCCCCGCTGCTCATTTGTACCAAGCTTGGTATTTTGAAGACCCCCTCCCCTAAATGTGTCACGTAGTATGGGTACGTTCCCTTAATTACTATAAAAGGAAACTTTTTGCATTCGGGGTGGGAGGAAAATGATGCATTTTAAATTTCAATTGCGTAAAATCAAAATTCACTTTGCGAACTGATACGGCGTCAATCCGCGGCCATTCTGTAACAGTTATGTTGGTATACCTGATACATTACGGAGAGTTAGATACGATCGTAGCCAACTTCATGGGATACATGAAGTCGGCAATTAGAAAGTGGTCGGCAAAAAAAAAGTTTGGGAACCTCTGGTGTATATGAACATATTTTTTAAAGGCTTAGTATTTTTCCTGGAGTTCCTTATTATGCGGCATTTCATGTATCCCATGATGTCGCCTACGATCGTATCTAGCTCTTGGTAATATATCAGGGATACCAACATAACAGTGACAGAATGGCTGCGGATTGATGCCATATCGGTTCGTGAAGTGAATTTTGGGGTGAAATGCAGATCCTGCCACAGTTTGGAAATTTAAAAAAAAATTAAGGCGCGCTCGGCAAAATTGAGGGAGATACAGCCGTTTAAAGTATAAATAAAATTTCACTTCGTGAACCGATACTACGACACTTCGCCTGCCATTTTGTCATTTTGTTTGTGTTATGTTGGTATCCCAGACCTACAAACAAGAGCCAGATACGATTGTAGCCGACTTCGTGGGATAAATAATAAGGCGCGTAATTATGAAAAACAGAATTAATAATATAATATAAACGAACCTCTAATCAGGTACTGGAATGGAGACAAACCATTCAAATCCTGGGATGTTTTTAAAAATAAAGATAATATACACAAGCCCGCTACACAAACCCTGCGTAGCCAAACAAACCATTAAAAAACGTAGGCTGTTTTTTAAAGTAAAGATAACATACACAAGCCCGCAAACCCTGCGTAGCCAAACAAACCATTCAAAAACGTAGGCTGTTTTTTAAAGTAAAGATCCCACGAAGTCGGCTACAATCGTATTTAGCTCGTCTTTGTATCGGGATACCAACAGTGACGAAATGCCCGTCGGCACCCGCCGGGCTGTCATAGTGTCGGTTCGCGAAGTGAAATTTTATTTAACGCAATTGAAAATTAATTTCTTATTAAAAAAAAAATTCTATTGCTTTCCGCACTTTTTTTCATCTTCCAGATTATAGTTCTCAACTTATAACGCGGTGAAAACATGTTTTTTTTAAAAAAACAAACTGTGGCAGGATCTGCATCCCTCCCGAATTTTGATTTTACCCAATCTAAATTTAAAATGCATCATTTTCTGCCACCCCGAATGCAAAAAGTTTAATTTTATAGTAATTAAGACGAATCTAAAGGTTTTTCTAAAAATTATATTAATAAACGTGGCCAGTGCGCAGTGGCGGACTAAGCCCATCAGAGGCCCGGGGCGGCAAAGCTGAATGATGCCCCCCCCCCCCCCCCTAGTTTAAAAAGTTTATTCAGTTCACGGGTGTTCCCTTGATCAAATCCTAAACGAGGCTTTTTTAATTAAGGTACTAAGACACTGTAAAAAAAAATAACATGCCACCCCTGCCACAGGTCACGCCAAGTGGCTCGGTACGTTAGCAGGGTTGCCCGGGTTCATGGGATGATGTTTGTCTAGATCTTGGTGGCGGATACGTTTGCCCAACCACTGCGGTGGGCTGGATCGGAGGAGACTGATTGAGGGAGGCCTTTTGACCTCTACAGTCGAATTTTCCCCACCCTTCGCCTTGCACCGCAGTGTGAGGAATAGATTCATACGTCCGTCACTCCTGGCCACACTGACCCCCAGATTCCTACCCACCCCTCATACCTTTTTCCTTCCCATATCTTCTTCTCCTACCTTTCCCTTAAAAAACCCTACACACAGCATCCTCAAAGATGACATAGACCCCTAGGGAAATTGTTTTCCTCTGTGCCTCCTGTGTGGAGCTAATGCAAAAAAAAAACAGTTTGTTTGATGAATTACCCTTCAGCAACACTTTCAAAGCGTTCTTATCGAAACTACGATTTTCAACCTGGTTGACAACATATTAGAAAAACTATACATCCGGTTTGCATGAACCAAGTCTTTAACTGTTAGCAATAGAGATATTTTTATAAAGGGCCTCCTTCTATATTTTTTAAGAACGCTGAAAATTTTCCATCAAAAATCGAATATAAAATTCGCTAGTCCGCTATTTTTCCTTTTTTTAGATATCAAAATTCCCCTACGTGGTGCCACAGACACTGAATTTTCGAACAGTTTAAGACTTGGTAAATGCAAATGCAATAAACAAACATATAGGCGGATGTATAGTTTTTTTTTTAATACGTTGTCAACCAGGTTGAAAAACGAGTTAAAAAAGTTTCGGGAAAACGCATTCAAAGTTTTGCTAAAAGATAATTCAACACACACACTGTTTCAAAAGGTTTCATATAAAATTTTGTAAAAATCATTTAACAAAGAGCTTTGTTAACATCAGAAAAAGAACTTAAAAAAAAATTTATAGGCACCAGGACACTAACAAAAAATGTCACTTTTTTATTTCATTTTCTAAAAGATGCATTTGTCAATGATGCTTTCACCAAATTCCTAAAATTGAAGGAAATACAGCATCTTATATGAAAACGTTTTAAATAGTTTGTGTGTTGAATTATCCTTCGGCAAAGCTTTGAACGCGTTTTTCTCAAAACTACATTTTTCAACCCAGTTGGCAACATATTAGAAAAACTATACATCTTATTTGCATGCATCATGCACCACGTCTTAAACTGTTCGTTAATCCAGTCACTATAGCCAGGGCCGTATTATCAATAAGACGTGTACGCAAATGCCTAGGGGCCCCGCATCGGGTAGGGGCCTCTAGGGTAAAGGGGCCCCGACATGTTTAAGCCGGCCCTGGCAGGGCCGTATTGTCCATAAGGCAGTGTAGGCCACAGCCTTCGAAAATCCAGTCACTATAGCCAGGGCCGTAATATTTATAAGAAGTGTAGATAACTGCCTAGGGGCCCCGCATCGGGTAGGGGCCGTACTGTCCATAAGGCAGTGTAGGCCACTGCCTTCGAAAATCCAGTCACTATAGCCAGGGCCGTAATATTTATAAGAAGTGTAGTTAACTGCCTAGGGGCCCCGCATCGGGTAGGGGCCCCTAGGGTAAAGGGCCCCGAGACGTGCATTGCCTAGGGGCCCCGACATGTTTAAGCCGGCCCTGACTTCATATCAGACGAGGAAAATTTACCATAAAAAATAGAAAATAAAATTCCTTCAAAAATAAAACGCATTCAAATTTGCTGAAGGATAATTCATAATACAAACTGTTCCAAACGGTTTCACATAAAATGCTGTATCTCCGTCAATTTTTCGAATTTCCTTCAAAAAATGTTGAGAGCATTCTTAACAAGTGCATCTATTAAAAAATGAAATAAAAATAACAAAAAAAAATTACAGTGGTGCCTTAAGGCCTTTTTTAGGGTTTGATCAAGGGAACATGGAGGCGTTTGGGGGCCCCCCAAGACTGGGGGCCCGGGGCGGGCCGCCCCCCCCGCCCCCCCCTTAGTCCGCCACTGCCAGTGCGATCGAAAATTTACCAAATATTGTCATAAATATTACCTCATCTTTATTTTCAACTGGAGGTTCAAATGGATAATATTCATTATCCCTTTTCAATTGGCAACGAAAAACTATGAAATTGTCTGCATTGTTAATTCGACAACACGATCCATTCTTGCATGTAAAAACGAAAAGGGAACGGTGAAACGCTTCTGGTTCTTCATCACCGGGAGCATAAATCTAGAATCAAATTAAATACATTCATTGAATTACCATGTTCAAATACTATTTTCATGAATTATATTATAGTTCCATTTTTGATAATTACTACTTGAAATTGAACTATTCCATGAGTAAATTATTAGAAACCTACTTGACAAAGAAAAATACACGGCTCACTGCATTTTCCGCAAAGAACGTCACTCGGCTTTGGTAAGTCTTTTAAATTGAGCCATGCTGGTTTTCCACCAACTTTGCTAGGGAAGAAACGCGAGTGTAACTTCCAATCTTCACACTCTTCAACAAATCCGATGTCAATTTGGCCACCCTTGGATGCCATCTTTTGGGTCACTATAATAAAAGTATAGCTCGATCGGTTGCTTCAAAACATTGGTAAGCAAGGGAATTCAAGAAAGCTAGTAACAGAATATGACTGGTTTATTTATGAACAGAATTAAGAAAAGATGTCAAAAGTCAAAAACTAAAAAATGACACTTGATGACCAGAGAACAAATTGACTGCGCGCGCATGTGCCCCATGTGCTTACGATTTTAACGCAATATCTGTAGCTATTACTCCCGACCATAAATACACCACTCTCCTCCGGATAGACTGGAAAGACTCCAGATAGAGCCTATTTTGAGATTGAGCGGATGCAGTCCATACGGAGGCGTCTACTAATATCTACAGGAATTCCAAAAACTGAAAAATCGAACTAATATCTATGGGAATCAAAGTGTTGACGAATATCTACAGCTCAAACTGTTGATTAATATCTACGAGAACCAAAGTGTTGACGAATATCTACAGTACTGTCAGAGGTTGGATTTTCAATTATGTATAGCATGTTGGAATAACGTAATATTGCGTATGCAGTTTAAATAACTTAATTTATGTAAGTATGTATGTAAAAATCCCTAATATCGGACTATTGGACACATTTAGCTGATTAGTCCAACCTACGCTCTGTAGATATTAGTTCAACCTACGCTCTGTAGATATTAATCAACACTCTGAAGTTCGTAGATATTAGTTCAACATATGAGCTGTAGATATTCGTCAAACATACGGGCTGTAGATATTAGTATCTGGAGTCGTCCATACTTATCGAAGTGAAAACTTCTTTAGCACCGCTGTGATTTGAAACTCGAGGAAACGAAAAATAGCGACACTAAAAAAAGACAAACACAAATATCCTGCGAGAGAATGAGATAGTATAATCTGTTTCCTCTTTGTGTGGTTCTTCTTCTTTCGTATGGTGGGGGGTCAGAGGGGGACATTTAGGTTTGCGAGCCAGTCTAGGGCCTCAGGCGTTGCCCTGTGGAACTCATAAATCCCGCCGGGGAATAAATGGAGCGGGCATTCGTTGACCACATGTTCGGTGGTTTGCACCGCACCGCATTCACACGTCGCCGACTCTTTAAGGCCCCATCTATGCATCATGTGAGCACAACGGCTATGGGAGCACCTTATCCTGTTGATGGCAGTCCAGAGTTTGCGAGGCAATGAGAACCCAGGCTGTCTCTCAGTGGGGTCTTGAACGAGATGGGCGTTTTTGACGTTGGCTGATTGCCCCTCAAGCTTCCACCTATCTTCTGGGGTGAGAGATGTTCGAAGGAGTCTTTCTCCTTTCGTCCAGAAGGGTTTTCGAGACTTTAAGCGGCATGCAGGGTGAGAAACGACATCATCGTGCAAGGGTATTTCGCTTTTATGCATAAATATACAAACCACCCACCTTTTATGCAGCGCCTTCTTGTATTCCCTCAGTGTTGCAATCTCTCGCCTGATATTTGGCGGGGTTATATTTGCAAGTACGGGGAGCCAAGGAAGAGGAGTCAATTTTAAGGTTTCGCTGATGGTTCACATTGTGGCATTAAGCTGAACGCCGACCATGGAAGAGTGGGCGCTTCTGGCCCATACTGGAGCACAGTATTCATCTGCTGAGAAAACCAAGGCAATGGATGCCGTTCTGAGCGTGTTGGCGTCGCATCCCCAGCTAGTACCAGCTAGCTTATTGACTAAGTTTAGTCTTGTCCTAGTTTTTTTGCCCACTGTTTCCATGTGTTTCCGGTAATTTAGGTTCCTGTCCAAAGTTACTCCAAGGTAGCGGGGATGGGGGTCACGGTAAATATTTTGGTAATTGTTCGGAACAAACGTCAACGGTTAATACGCACTTTTTTAATAAAACTTTTAGATTCTTCTTAATTACCATAAAAGACAACTATTTGCATTGGGGGAGGTTGAAAATGTTACATTGTTAATTTTATTTACGTAAATTGAAAATTTGCTTTCACACTGTCAAATCACTCTGTTTGCAGTTCGGAACAAACGTCAAAGGTTAATACGCACTTTTTTTTTATAAAACTTTTAAAATTAAGATAATATACACAAGCCCGCTACACAAACCCTGCGTAGCCAAACAAACCATTCAAAAACGTAGGCTGTTGTTTAAAGTAAAGATAACATACACAATCCCGTTACTAACCGTTGACGTTTGTTCCGAATATTTACCCTGTTTTCGACCCATTTGGCTTTAGTCGCCAATTGAGGAAAAATTTGTGCAGTGCTTCGTAGCCTATCGGTCTCCTCTTTGTGCGGTAGTCACCCCACTCTTGTCTACTTTAGTTTTTTGAAGGTTTCGCTTCTACCGCGTGTGAATTGCACACCCTGTTTTTTTTTTATTTAAGTGATTTCATAGCATTATTTAATTAAAAAAAATCGTAGGCTTTGCTTTTTTTTTTGTGTAAAACTATTAATAAAGTAAAACTATTTAACTGTAATAATAATTGCATGCGGGGGGTAAACTGTGGGATCTTAACCAATTTTAAAGTGGAAATACATAACATTATTGTCAAAAATTGAACAAGTTTTTTAAAGTAAATGTTTCACTTGATCGCACCACGTCTTTCACGGGTATTCTTGACGTCTTCTACCGTTCACTTTCAAACCATGTTCTCCTTAAACCCCTCCCTTCGTTCATTACATACGCCTAATTTTTCCAAACATAAGTAATTAAAATAAAGTATATTCACTTGATTACGCCATTTGCCTCCCTGACTTTTTATACCTTTCAAAATGGTGTACCATATTGTTACT
Organism: Limnephilus marmoratus; assembly: GCA_917880885.1. NCBI lineage: Eukaryota > Metazoa > Arthropoda > Insecta > Trichoptera > Limnephilidae > Limnephilus > Limnephilus marmoratus. The sequence goes on from OU862908.1 coordinate 32,181,185, forward strand.
GTTAAAAAAACTACACTTCATTGACTTTAATTCGATCCGTATATCATTCTAATGAAGAAGCAAAGCGTTAAGTCTAGCTCGGGCATCCCCGACCTTTTCGACCATTCATTGATGTTAAAAGCAACATTTCATCGGTTTTAATTCGACTCGTATGCACAAATATAAGTGCGATGAAATTAACTTCGATTTACCAAAAAAAAAATCATAAAATATCTAGTGAAAAGTGAAAAAGACCGTTCCTTTCGACTCCAACTGAACTTTGAGCTACGTCATGAGCTTGCGAGCGGCCCGATGCGTATGTTCTGAAAAGTTTCTGTATGAACCTTCTTAAATATATTTTCTACGAACCTTGGGCCGGTACATCAGTTGCTTTTCAAGTGAATGGTTTGGTTTATTTATGCTTTTCATGCTCACATGTTTGCTGTTAGCGGGTTAAGACGTTTCAATAAATTTTAGTTGATCAACTCGAAACTTGAAAGCTTATTGACGAGTATGAACCTTCTTTCAATGAAGTTGTTTAAGTCCCAATTTCAGTAGTGTCAATATGCCTGGAAGTGTCGAGTTAATCAATTAAAATTGAATTCAATGACGATTCAATTTTACATGAACAATTTTGATTGAACGTTAAAAATTGTTTGAAAAAACTTGTTACTTTGTTCAAAGAAGGTTCACATGTGTCAATACGCTTTCAAATGCTTTCAAGTGTCGAGTTGATCAACTAAAATTGAACCGTCTGAACCCGGTGTAAAACCTTGATGACATTGAACGAGTTTACAAGCTACCAGCTGGGAAATTCACTATCAGTTATTATTAAACTCGCTCAGTTTTACTAGCTAACTAGCGGATTGTGGACAACCCACGAAAAAACTTGAAAGGTGGTCAACTTTACTCGCTACTCGCTCAAGATGGCGGCCCACCAACAGCGGATTTCGTAACTGTCAGAATTAGTTCGCGCGGGAGTTGAATTTCTCGCTACTGGCTAGCGTGTGGCGCTAGCTCAATTTTTCTACAAAATGTCGACAGAATTGGTTCGCGTGGGAGTCGTTATTTTAGCTGCTACTGTCACTACTGAGGGAGTAGACAGTTTTGTGTGTCATCATGAAAATCTCAATCGCCGATTCACCCGTTTTTAAACTTTTAAGCCTCGATGACACACGGCGAGTTACAAGCTACTATCTACTAAGTTTTAAAAGCGGGTAAATCGGCGAGTGAGATTGTCATGATGACACACAAAACTGTCCACTCGCTCAGAAGCGTAGGAAACTGAGGTCGCTTTTAGCGCCAGTAACAAGTATAACGACCCCTTCGTGAACTAAATTCTTCAGATTTTTGACAGTCGAAATCAGCTGTTTATCGGAAGCCATGTTGGAAACGTAAATAAACCAATCACGAGCAAGCGGAGCAAGCGTGTAGGCGAGTAAAGTTGACGACCTTTCAACTTTTTTTCGTAGATTGTCAACAATCTGCTAGTTAGCAAGTGACACGATGACACTGGGCGAGTTTACTAACAGATAGTGAATTTCCCAGATAGTAGCTTGTAAACTAGCCCTGTGTCATCGACGCTTTACGGCTAGTTACTTGTAAACTCGCTCAATGTAATCGAGACTTAAGAGATAGATTTAGATTTATGTCCGTCAAGTTGCTCCCCGGTGTACCGGCCGGCCTTGCGCGGTATCCAGCTTCTCGTAAAAACTTTGACAATACTCTAGCTAGCAGCCGCTACAATTGGTTAACATGACGTACGCCGCCTATGTTCAAGCCGATCACTCGATGAAAATGAAAAGTTGTGTCGAAGTGTCAGTTTTTCTTTATTTCGTTTTTGCAAGTTAATTAAGATCCATTCGGATTACTCTCTTTGTGATCTTATTTTTATTTTACTGTCCCCATCAACCTGTGCGTACTGTTGCTATGTTGCTAAGATGAACGTTGTTCCACAAATAACTGTGAAAGCCACACCATTGTAACAAAAGTGACCATTTTACATTAGGGGCTGAAGATAATAAACATGTTTTGCGTCACTAACTCGAGTTCATCTTCATTTTGAGCTAAGCATGTACACCCCCGGAGTCAGAGTTATCAGGGGTCAAGATTGGATATGGGGTGACCAAGGTAATTTCCAATTTAATACGCACATACTCCGAAATTTGATTTCCCCAATGATATTTATGTTTTCTCTTTACATCTTGTAAATTTACCTAAGTATCGAATAAGAAAAGCTATGAATTTTTAGAATTCTGAATTGAAGCATTACTCGTTTTATTATTTTCATTAATATCATTTGTTATAGTTTTTCTTCCTAATTTAGGTTTTTTATTATTGGTTTTGCCCAACGTTGTCACTCATCTCAAATTTCATAATCGAATGATTGTTTTTCTTGAAGTGTCTTATGATTCATACTACTTAATTTTAGTTAATCCGATGGTTTGATTATTTGTAATTTTTAAACAATACCTATACCTAATGAACTTTTACTATTTGTTAGAACATAATACAGTTGTTTATTTATTAAGAAGAAGCCTTTATTAGAAAAATAATGATATAATGAATATGTATTGTAAGTATATATTTTTTAATATTAGTAGGGCTTGTATAATTAAAAAAATCGAATGATTTTGAAAAAATATATTTTGTTGTTTGAAATGGGCTCTTAGTCATTATTATTTAGGGGTCATAAGTACTTATTAAGATTAGAAACCAAATACGTACATATGTTCATACTTGCTGTTCGTTTAGGAATACAACTAAGTAATGCAGATCTGTTAAAAATCACGGAATGTAATTATAGGATTTGTGAAGCTGAAAATATTTATATTTATATCAACAACTGGGCTTCATTGTACGAGTCACAAAACCATTCAATAAACCTTGTACTACTATATATGGTATACCTAAGATCACATCTCGAATTTGCATCTGTCATTTGGAATCCTCAATACCAAACTTATATTAACCGAATTGAAAACATTTAAACAAAATTTTTGAAACAACTGTTGTATCGTTTTGAAAATCATCCGTGTAACCCTATCGCTCTTCACAAATGGAGAATTTTTTTTGTACAAGATTGCGAACTGTCTCATTGACTCCCCAGTCCTGTTAGATATTCCATTTCGTTGCCCTGAACGCAATACCAGATCGATTATTTCATATACAACATTTCAAATCGAAATATGCATAAAACTCCTTGCTTTAGCGTATCTGCAAATCTTATAATGCCCTAAGAGATACTGACATTTTCCATTGTATCCTTAAATCGTTTAAAATCAAACTAACCTTACAATGTACATCAAAACTATTATTTGTTGTTTATTATTTTCTTTTTAATACCTTTTACTTAACACTGTGTACTATTATAATTTTAAATAACTACTTGAAACTATTATTTCTGTTTGATTATTATCTTCTTTTTAATATTTTTTTACAACTTGCTTACACCGTATACCTACCTACCTACTACTATAATTGTTTTAACCCTTTGATCCTAATCAGTAACCAGAACAAAATATTATAAATGGAACTTAACTGGTTTATATTATATTCACTATTTAAGAAACATACAGTTGTATATAAAATAATTGTGCATTAAACAAACTTAAATTAAAAAAATATTTGCCATTAAAATAATCCATATTAAGAACCTAACGGCCTGTTTTGTACATGGTTTTCTATCTCCCTCAATGTAAGTAGTTGTTTCTTATAGTAATTAAGTTGAAACCAAGTGATTTGGAGATGGTTCACAATAAACTCAATTTCGTTTAAACTCAATTTCAATTCTCAACAGACTCTATTAATATTCCATTGTGGATCAATGACGTTATATAAATAGACTTGCCATAGTCTCACAAACTCAAGATATAATGTGGCAATTAATCAAAACTCTTTTGTTTTCAGCGATTTTCAATAATTTCTTAATTCAAAAGTTATTCGTGTATTATAAAGAAAAAGATGCTTAAAAGAATATGTGCATATGGACGAAACAAAAAATAGAACGCGGGCGGCATTTTCGTATTCAAAAGTTCCGTCGAATACTGTCTCAAGGCCGACTAAAGTAGGAGGCCTGGGCACCAGTCGAATTTTGAGGTGTCAAATAGCTATAATGAACAACGATAGTTTGCAAATGGCGTTGATTGTTATTGTATTTGTTGTTTCTGCTGATTTGAATGTTGTTTTACCGCAGGCAAGTAAATAAAGAATCATTAGATTATTATTATAAAAAGTAAATTTTACTTAGCGACGGCATGGCATCGACTTTGTAATTTGGCTGTTGCGCATCCAGACCTGTACTTTAGTAGGCCTTGAGTTCTCTAATGACGCATAAAATTTTTGGGCGGAAAGCAATTGTATTATTTTTATAATCGATAGTAATAAGTAATTTGCATGTATTTACAAATGAAATGTTATTCCTTCGCTTTTACTACTGTTTACCGTGTAATGGAAACATTTTCTCATCACACAGGAAGGAATTTTGGCGCTTTTTAATGCAATTTACTTACTAGTAGGACACGACCTTACTCGACGCGTGGCAGTTTAGTACTAAAGTACTAGAAATCGAGTACTCTACAATTGTCTTGTTGTTGGCTTCCCATTTTGAGATTTCTACCCCGCGTCTAAAGTATGTAACGTCTTTGTTGTGGATGATATCCAAAACCATCTATAATTAATAAAAAAACGTGTCGGCATTTAAATAAATTTTCCTCAAATCGGCTAAAATTACTTGAAATTCCCTCACAGTAACGATTCTAATGGTCACTCGTCACAAGGAAAAAAGAGCATTCAAATAGAATATGCACAAACCTGTTATTTGGTAAAACTACCTAAATACCTTGTTTTGTAATTAACTATTTTTATCATTAAGAAAGAGACAGATCTGACTTTTAAGTGTTTTTGACTTCACTCTCAGGATGTCATTATTTCAAACTGAGCATGATTGTCTATAGTATCGCTATTTAAAAAAAGAGATTTATTGTTATACTAATAACCCCATCTACTGACGACACCATTATAATAATAATAATAATAAGCCTTTTTCTTCTGGACATCTGTTAGGTATGAATACTAGACATATTCTTGTTTGTAATAATATATATGTTTGTCATAATAATATATATGTTTGTCATAATATATTTCGAAGCTCAGTTTGCCTCTTGGCATAGGCCTCCTCTAACATTTTCCACTGGGACCTGTCACGCGCTACTCTTCTCCAATGATGTCCAGCCATGAGTTTTAGGTCTTTTTCCCATCTTATTTGTTGACATCCTCTACTTCTCTTGCCATCTGTCGGATACCAGTCAGTGACATTTTTGCACCATTTTTCTTGTGGATCGTGGATCATGTGACTTGTCCTTCTCCACTTTTGTTGGTCTATTCGGGTAACTATATTGACAACTTTAGTTTTCTCCCTTATTATTATTTGTTATTTTGGACTTAAAACAAAGCTATTGAAATGCTTTATCTATTATGACCATAGATGAACGAACTTCGTAGACTATTTTAGAACGATGTTAAAAATAATTTTTTAAAATATTTTACAGAATTTCTGATCAGCTGTTTAAGGTTAAAATTAAATCCTTTTTTCCATAGATATGCACCTTTCATTATCAAGTATACCACAGAAAACATTCAGAAATCGAAAATATTCTATGTTGACTCGAATAAGTACCTCACACGACAGTTTCAAAGTAACAAACACAAAGGATTATAAACTTTACCTTTTTATTATATATTTTTTTATAAATCCTACAAATATGAGATAAACGGTAAAATACAGGTTAATTCATTGTCTATATAGCACTATAATAAGTTTTTATGTCTCCATATTAAAATTCGAAGGTATGATTTTTTTAATGTTGGCGAAAATTTTTTAAAATGATCTGGAAATCTCGAGCAATCGAGGCAAATTTATTTATTTTGCGTGGTCGCTCTAGTGGTTATTTCAATCCAAAAGTAACACCACCTACGAGTGATTTCATTATACAACTATCCACTGAATTCCGTCGCATCTCTTGCGTGGCATAGTTGTTTTGCTTGGGAGAAATTAGCTTTTTTTTTTCAAGTGTTACTTTACCTAATACGCTGCCTAGAATCTACATGTTATGTTTATATTTTTTTAAGTATTCATTAATTAAATTATTCATATATTAAATTGCTAATAATAAAGTCTGTCTTAGTCCATACCTAAAATATTTCTAACTGCCTTAATTTTGTGTTTTAAAATGATCTTCACAAAGCTAGTGATTCCGTTGCTACAAACTTAGTGGAAAACAAATTAGCTCCACGCAGACCAACAAAAGGTAAAAACCAATGCTTCTGTGATCTTTTGACTGAGATAATGCACTTTCCTTGATAAATGTTTTCGTATACCAATATTTTAGGTTCCGGTGTCATTTTTAAGACCCATGCATTGTCTAGATACCTTGTCTAGATATACTTGGTCGAAGATTATGCCGTGAGATTGAGCATGATATTTTATTTTTCTTTCATAATTTGTTTTTTTTTAAACTTTCAATATTTTTTTCAAGTACCTACTGAAAAAAAAAATTATGAAAGAAAAATAAAGTACGAGACATCCTTGAAGTTTAACAGCGTGAGGAACATAAAAAAACGAACACCTCCTCTTCCTGTGGCCAAAATGTATGTAAAGTGACTAATGCTTCTTCTGTAGGGAGAGGTATTTCCTGTGATTATTTTTAGATCTCTTTCAGACATCATCTGTTTAGAGGGGCGTGCATAGTTATTTATAAATATTTTTAATCTTTCATTATTCTGGTTGCTAGTGGTTGCTGGGACAACTTTTACCAACATACTTTTAAGAAGAATGTCTGAGCGATCTTTTAATACAAAATTTAATTTTGGATTTGAGACCAAATACCCAACCAAACTGAATAATAATTTTTTTAATCAAAGGGCTTAGCAAATATCTGATACGGATATTATTTATATCGATATTATACGGATATTACTACTTTATTTATTTGCATTTTAAATTATAAAATATAAGGTCATTAAAGAATTTAACATTTCATGATTTTAGATGTAACTCTGGACATTTTTAGCGAGTTAATATTAATTATTTAAAAAAATAATAATTAATTTGGTAGCGTATTTTGGCCTTAAATCCATAATTAAGTTATGCACGAAAAAGACTGTACACCACATACCTTACAACTGTATGAATTAGTTTTTTTTTTTTTGCTTATTTTTATTATTTGTAAAAAAAATACATTATTATTACAATCATAATATTTGTATTGTTTACAATGTATAGTTAGTTACTACAAAGCGGTCACTTGACAGCTTGTCTGCAGGTTCAACCAATTCAATTTATCTTATCACAATGTGTGCGGATGGTTTTTTAATCAATCCCCTCCATAAAGCAGGCAATTTTTTGAGATTCGCGTGTGAAATTACATTTCACGTAAAATAGCTATAACTTCTGAACCGTTGATCATATTTAAATAAAAATTTTAGTATCTTACTTCAAATGAAATTCTTTATTATGTCTTGTTACAAATTTTTATATCCCTTTATTATGAAAACAATGTTTAACAAATTACTTTTCCAACACAACAAATAACAATCAATTACGAATACATCACACAATGATAGATAGATATTTTGTACAAAATTAGGAATATATTTTATTTTTTTTTTAAAAAGAAAGACAAACATTCCCGAGTTACAAATAACCCAACGATGTTTGAAAATCTTCTACAACCACTACAGAAAGCCGAAAATATTGCTTGTGTTGTGATTGAGGACTTAACCAGTCGAGGAATCGAACATGCGACGTCCGGGTGGGACTCAAGCGCTATGCCCACTCAACCACTGACCGGTCAAATATATATATATATATATATACATATTTTTTTTTCAATTTATTTATTTATTTACGGTATAAATACATTTTAATAATAATTTACGTCTTGGAGTTATTTACTACCCTTCCATTTGAAGCATTTACTTGCAAGTATATGGAAATTATATTTATTCAAAAAAATTTTGAATAAAAATAATTGGTAACAGCGGACTGGAGACAGGAACAAAAATGGAGAAAGTCATGAACAAAAGAATATCGCAACAACACTGAAGCAATATAAAGATAAAACAAAATGTGTTCACTATGTTATTGTATTTCACATGCAAGTTTTATGAGCACAGTCTGCCACCCTCCAATAATTGTAGGAATTGCCGGGTACCTAGTTCTTAGGCACCGTCTCACTTAAAAATTAGGCACCGTCTCACGAGAGCTGGTGCCTAATTTTTACTTCAGAGAATAACAACACCTTTTGGTGTTACCCGCCGTCTACTGATAGTACGTTAATACAAAACACGCTCTTAATCGTCTCCCGCCCTCTAACCATCGTATACAAGTATGAAAAAGACGCGTTTAAGCGTCTCCCACAAACATGTAAATTTCTTTTTATATGATTTTTTAATAATAATTTATTGATTTCTTTTGATTTTGAAGTATGTACTTAAATATTTTTTAATTGAAATGAACTTATTATAATTGAGGGTGTTTTTATGCTGATTTTACTTGGGAACAAATGTTGACTAAGATTGTTATTAGTCATCTAAATTTAATTTAATAAATGTGTAAATATAAAAAAAGTGGGTGCCTTTAGTACTAAGATTGAATAAGAGATGTTGAAAATTATTGTATTGCAAGGATTTATATGATGACTAATATGTAAATGAAATTAATGTCAAACATTTTTAAATACTTGGTGGTGTCAAACCCGTCACCCTTTCAGAAGATGTTCTCATTTTGAATACTCGTATGAAACAGAAACAAGCGTTGATAAATCACAGATCCGCTATACTCTTCAAGACCACAAAGTAATTGTGTCAATGTTTTTGATAAATAACTAGTCGGTGATTTTGGCTCAGAGTGAATTTCGTCATCTCTGTGGCACAAATTGAGCAAACACTGCGGCGTTTGGCTGCTTGCCTCGGGGAGACAGACCCATCACAGGCCATCCCTGGAGCAGCCGTTTGGCCGTGAATATCGCCGGTGTGGCAGCAGATGTCTGAGAGGATCCTCAAACATCAACCAAAGACGGGTCTTGCAATTGGGCATCGGTCTTTATAGCGAATTTTGGTAAAAGACTTCAAGATTTTCCCGTTCAAAGTGCACATAGTGCATCAGCTGTTGTCTATTGTCCGTCAATCGTATATAAATTACAGCAAAACCCTTCTAAACCTCGACAGGACTAAAAATGTTTTCCATTGAAAATCATCATGAGCGATGCGGCGCATTTCCACCTATTAATCGGGTTTCTAAAACATGTTGTTGCAGGAGCACAAGCGACAATGGACATTCTGAAGCAAAGCATGCTTTCACACTCTCGTGGCGATTTGCACTGTCGAGATCGCCTGATTTGAACATTACAGGCGTCTTTCTTTGGAGTTTTTGAAATTACGGGTCTATATAAACTGACCGGTCAGTGGCTGAGTGGGCATCACTTTTGGGCCCCACCCGGGCATCTTAGTTCGATTCCTTGGCTGGCTAAGTCCTCCATCATGACACAAGCAACATTTTCCGCTTACTGTGGTGGTAGTAGGAGATTTTCAAACATTGTTGTGTTATTCGTAACCCGGGGTCTTTCTCTAAAAAAAAAAAATGAACAAACCACAAACCTTGGCGACCCGGCCCTGGAGAACATCTGACAAAAAGTAAAAAAAACTGGCAGCGGCCACGTGACTGATATTATCTTCTCGACTTAATGGATTTTTTTTTTTTGCGTATAAAATTTTCAATTATTTTAATCTTTAAATCACTTTTCTGTTTAACTTTTCATCTGTTGGTGCATATTACGGCAGACAATATATCAGGGATTATCGCCAATTTTGTTATCTGCATCATAATAACGCTTTATATCTTTAAAATTAATCCTACTAAAAAGAGCTTACGTCTCTAAAGTTCAGATTATTTATTACAATAATTAATAACATCCTTTGGTTTCTATTCATTCTATTTTACGCAATAATGCCTAAGTCACCCTGTTAGACATTCTAGTGGCCAGCTGCTTTCAGTTAACACATTTGACACACTTTGTCCATATGCTAACACTTTTTATGGCTGAAATATTCCATTTGATGAGATGTGCTCACAAAAAACACACACTTTGATTTGTTTGCGTATTTTTCCTTTTGTTATGGGATTATTATTAAGATGATGTGTATTATTTCTATATAAGACCTCCCATCTACACATGTTTTAACTTCTGATTTATCCTCATTGTTTGCTACAACATATAACTCACCATGCTTTGGAAGGATTTGTAATCCAATGTGTTCTACAGCTTACATTTAATGTATAGGATGGGATGGCACAAGCTATTATTTTTTTTTTTTTAATGCAGAATAAGTCCCTATGGGTAATGAACGCTAACAAAATCAGCAGGTTTGATAAATTCTTTATTGGGATAAATTTAAAATTGTTTAAAACTGCAAATTACTGTCGCAAAAAATAAGTTTTCACCCTTTGTACTTTTATAAATCGCAGTTCTGTTCTAGTCAGATTTCTTTTGTCTACTTTGTTTCAGAATCGATTTACACTTATGTAAGGAACCTGAAAATCAGATCAGCCACAGTGAATTCAATACCTCGAAGTTATGATTCCAAAAAAAATTATTTCACTCTAGTACAGTTTGTAGGTACAGTTCAAAGATATTGAAATACAAGATATATGCTATGATGTCCGCCCGACCGTCGACGAACTACTTACTACCTAATGGTAGTAGTCCGAATACGGAAAGAATTCGTTCTTTTCGTTGATTTTTTGAAGGTGTGCAATAGTATTGTTTGATATAGTTTGAATACGGAAAGAATTCGTTCATTTAGTTGATTTTTTGGATTTTCAGCTAACAATATCGGCGACGCCAGGAAACACAGTCCCACCCAGTAAAAACTGCGGATAGCACATCTCTTATATTTCAATATTTTTTTTTTTTTTTTTTTTTTTTTTTTTATATCAAACGTTTATTGATTATAGCATATAAAATATAATGTACATTTAGATGATGTGTTAATTTGCTTACATGTTCATATTCAAATATGTTAATACCACTCTTCCATGGAAGCGTTAGCTTGTGTCTGGAAGAGTAGTGTACATTTTTTAATGCTATATTTAAGTTCTTAAATTACAATGTGAATGTAAAAAACAATAAGTTGTAAGTTCGGTGATATGTAATTATAAGTATTTATCTACTATCAAAACAATTTTACTATTTGGATAATGTGTCCAGAATTATTGTAATTAGTTGCTAAAAACAATACAAAATTTAACTTATTTGAAGAATGGAGTATCACTTGGAAACTGAGTTATAAGTAGATTAGATTAGTCGGAAACTGTTTTTTTTTTTTTGAGATTATCTTTAAAATATTTTTTTACAGTGTTTATTAATTGGATTTTATCATTAATTTTTCTAATTTCATCCGGTAATCGGTTGAAAATAAGTCTTCCTTGATAAGTATAATAATTTTGTGCAAAGGAAGTGTTTAATTTTGGGCATGAAAAAATATATTTATGTCTAGTACGGTTTTCAGTTATAAATTGATATTTTTCTTTTTCTTTTATAATTTGAATCAATGCATTTCTATTGTATAGATCTTTGAAAGATGGTACTTGAAATTCCTTAAATAATTGATCCGTTGGGTAGTCAGAAGGTTTTTTTAATATGATTTTAATTATTAGCCTCTGCACAACTTCAATTGGGGAAAGATTAGTTTTGTATGCTGATCCCCAGCTAATGATAGCATATTGTAAAGTTGATTGAACCAAAGCGTAATATATTAGATATAAGTTTTTTACAGATAAAAAATTTCTGATTCTTAAAAATATATAAATCAATTTTCTAATTTTTTTTACAACTTGACAAATTTGTTCCTTCCATTTCAAATTTTTATCGATAATGACTCCTAAATATTTGATTGTGTTTGTTGTTTTTAATATTGTGCAGTTTTGGATACAATAATTTTTACTATGTGTTTTGGAATTATCATGGATGATGATGTCAATGTTTTTAGGGGTATCATTTTTGTGTATTGCAAATGGAATTACAAATGTTTTATCACCATTTAGTGATAGTAAATTTACGTCGAAGAAATTCTTTAAAATATTTATGTCTTCGGTGGCTTTAAATGTTACTTTTTCCCAAGTTTTATCGCTAATTATTAGTACCGTATCATCGGCGTATGAAGTGATTTGGCCATGTAGTGGTTGAAAAAAAATGTCATTAACATATATGGTGAAAAGGATTGGTCCGATTACTGTACCTTGAGGGATTCCAAAGTCTGATATTTCTTTATCGCTATTAATCTGATTTATTTTTACGACTTGCGGTCGATTTTTTAGGTAGTTCGAAATCCATTTAATTGCATTGTCTTTTATACCTATATTGTTTAGTTTTTTTAGTAGAATCTCATGGGATATACTATCAAAAGCTTTTCTGAGATCAATAAATATACCGGCACATTTTTCACCTTTATCCAATGATTCATTGATGTATGAGGTTACATTAGCAATAGCATCTTGTGTGCTGAGTGACTTTATAAAACCAAATTGGTTTTGGTGAAGAATTTTATTACTTTCTAGGAAACCGACCAATTGGTTTTTCACAATTTTTTCAAAAATCTTTCCAATGTTTGAGATTAGACAAATTGGGCGGTAGTTAGTTACTTGTTGAGGATCTCCAGATTTATAAATAGGTGAAATAATTGTATTTTTATAGTTTGTCGGAAATATTCCCTCTGTTAAACTTAAGTTTATCAAATGAGTAATTGGTTTTACCAAATGAATTTTCATGGATTTTAGAAAATGTACTGTAATAAGGTCAAATCCGGGAGACGAACCTCCTTTCATGCCTTCTATTATTTTTAAAACTTCACTTTCTGAGGTTGTTTCAAATTTTGATAAATTATTTTGATTTTGTACATTTTCAGTCGTTTGTTTTTTCGGGTTAAAAGATTTATTGATATTTTTCGCAAGATTTTTTCCTACATTAGCAAAAAAAGAATTACAGATGTTTGCACATTGTTTAGGTTGAATATTAGCATCTATTATTTTATTTTCATGTTCAATGTATTTTATTTTTTGTGTTTTTTTAGTGTTATCCATGGCTAAGTTGACTGTTTTCCATATTTGTTTATTGTTATTGTCTGTAGAAAGTATTTTATTTTTGAAATAGTCTTCTTTATTTTTTTTGATACAGTTTGTTAATTTATTTTTAAATTTTTTGTAAAAAGTGTATGCTTTTTCATTTAGAGGATTTTTCAATGCTGTTTTATAAAGTTTTTCTTTGTTTCTAATTGATATTATAAGTCCTTGTGTTATCCAAGGCTTTAAAATTCTTAGTTTAGATTTAATGCGGACTGTAGTTTCAGTAGTTGAATTTTTTATGTGTTGAGACAATATATTTTCAAAGTTTTTTGAGCAAGTCTCGGTATCATAACTATTTAACACGTTGTTCCATTGTTCATTTCTTAGTTTTTTGGATAAAATAGTCATATTTGTGTAGGATTTTGTCTTTGTTAGATTAAATTTTTTATGTTTAATTTTGTTATCATAGAGAAGAATGCATGCATGGTGGTCAGTTATATTCGTTTTCCAAACAATTGATTTGATTTTGTCGATATCTTTAATATTTATGTTAGTCCATATATGGTCTAAACAAGATGGAGTGTGATTTTTTATCTCTCTCGTATTTTTATTAATGCACGATATGAAGTTAAATTCAGTCATACAATTAATATATTCATTTTTGAAATTATTTTCTACGTTTTCATTAATGTTTAAATTGAAGTCTCCTGCAATAAAGCAAAGTTTATTACTAAATTTTAACAGTATTTGTTTAAATTCATTTATAAATGACGAGATATTCGAACCGTGTGTTCTGTAAACAGCTATTATGTGGTAGTTTGTTTTGTCGAGTTTTAATTGTATTTCAATACAGTTTACTAGGTGTATAGGATGTTCAGTTATTTTGACAATACTAAATTTATCGTGAATGAATATGACGAGACCACTATTTTTATTGATGTTTATTTTGGTTGTAACATAATTATATTCTGGTAAATGATAGGTGGGTGATTCGTCATTAGTAAAAGTTTCTGATAATATTATGATGTCAGGTTTTTTATTTAGATTGTTTAATTTTAGAATTAATTCATCCCAATTTCGTTCCATACTTCGTATATTACTATGAAAAATGAAAATATTATTGAGATTCTTTGAGATTATGTCATTACATGAATCGGTGTATACACACTCATATTCTTGTATTTTAAAATTATTTTCTAATTCATTAGCTATGAAGTCATCCATTTAGTAAAAATATTAATGTGATATTGATTTCTTTTAAATATGTAGAGTATTTTCAAAGTAGAGTGTGACATAGAGTTAGTAATACAAATACGGATTTTATAATGTGTAGAGATTGTTGAAGAATGTTCCGGTTTTTTATTGATCATATATTGATTGATCACATCTTTATCATTACTAGCATAATCATTTACAATATTTAAATGCATATCTCGTAAAATAATATTATTTATATTTCTAAAATTCAATAAAGCGTTTTTTGATTCTACTATAAATTGTTGTACTGTAGACTTATGTGTAGGATAAATAGCAATATAATGCGATAATTTATTTACGTCTTTAAATTTTATATTTAAAATATTAACATCATAATCATTAATTACTTCATTAATATTGAGAACATTATACTGGTTGGAAATAGATATTCCAATATCAGAGTTTTTGTTTATTCTTATTATTGTTACCTGGTACCCTGGAATGGAGTAATTAGTTTCGCCAGTAGAGTAGGTCTTTGTAAACCCAATCAAGCCCGGGAAAAAAAATATTTCTTTTAAAAATATTATTAATTTTAATATCTTTGGTACAGTTACAGCAAAGTTCTTGAACACAATACATTAATTAACAGATAGTAGCTAAAGTGGCAGATTTTCTGTTCTGGCAAATATACGATAAATTAATGATATTGTTACTTATTCATTTATTTTAGTTGTGTTGTACACTTGAGGTGGCCGCTACACTCAAAAGTTTTTCTTCTTATAAGTGACTTATGTAAGTAGCTTATGGCAAAATTACTAATGTAATTGTACGTTACTTACCGTAATTTAAAGCAACTTACAGAAGTGGTAAGTGACCTGAATTTTTGACAGATCTGATCGTGTCCGTGCGAACTTCACTTTTCTCACATCAGTTTGATAAGTTGAGACGCTTTCTGTAAGTATGCAATAGCACCTAGATGCACTGGAGAATTCTTTCTAAAAACCATTAATTTTGGTTTTTTGAACTTAAATCCGAGATCAACTACTTAAAAAAGGGCATGGTTAATTTTTGCTGAAAAAAATACATATAATAAAAAAATAACCATAGGTAAAACACAAATAATTAGCTGTTTTATTATGTCATACGACTGCTTTATTGAAATAATACTTGCCAATAATTTATTTACATTTCCCGTTACACGCAAATCATTTTGTGGCATTTGTTATATTATTTGACCATTTTTAAATTTAATGTTTTTAACTCAAGACACACTTAACTCATAGAATGCCGTTCGTGCACCGGTGTGTTTGAGATTTTACACGCGATTTTGACCCTTATGTATAAAGAAAGTGTATGAAGAACACGGTCAGAATCGCTTGCTCTATTATCGCCCTTTACCATAGAGAAAACCGCAATGCGCCTGGTCACTCCAAATAATTTATATTAATAATTTACCGGAGCGCGGGAATGTGCGCAGTTCTTGCGCATGCGCGGGAAAAATTCCTTTATCTACGACTTTGACCTTTCTATGTACAAAATTTCTCAAGGACAGTGTCAGAATCGCTGGACACGAAATGTCATTGGGTGTCATGAATGCCGCTTTTTGCGAACGCTAATTGGTGGTGCTTTTTGCTGGCCTACCCCGGCAAACCACCGGTTAAAAGACGATTTCGTGGTTATGTATCATGGTGTTATTTAAATGCCTGTGTATATTAAATCAGGAAAAATATACAAATTTTGTGATAAATCTAGAATTCTAAATTTTATGACTTCGAAGTCAGCGACAATGCTAGAAATCTTTGAGAATGATACAACATATTGATAAAAACAAATACTAAAAAAAATTTATATGTCTCGTGTCGAAAAATTGTTCATTAGTTTATTTTTGGCCACCTGCGTTGATAAGTATGTCAAACTGTACATGGTTATTGTAAAACTGGCAGCTTGGACCTAAACCATGAATGATACGCATCTCCCTTTTGAATGGCTCTATCGCAAAGCGGATCACGTGAATGGTAGTACATTTTCCGGCAGAGTTGGACCATTCAATTTGGGAGGCGGGTATGGGTACCACCGCCCAGGGAACCATTTATTGGAAAACCAACACCTCTGCCATAGGTCACCTCAAGTGGTTCGCTACGTTTGGTAACTTAGCAGGTGTGCCCGGGTTCATGGGGTGAGGTTTGTCCAGGTCTTGGCGGCAGATGCGTCTGCCCACCTGCTGCGTGGCGGTCGGATTGCGAGAGACTGGTTGAGGGAGGTCTTTTGACCTTTCCCGACGGATTTTCTCAACCCATTGCCTTGCACCGCAGTTAGAGCGATGGATTCATACGTCTGTAACTCCTGGACAGACTGACCCCCGGATTCCTACCCACCCCTCATACCTTTTTTCTTCCCAGAACTTCCTCTCCTTCCCTTCCTTAAAAATACCCTTCGCACAGCATCCCCTAAGATGACATGGAGCCCTGAGGAAATTATTTTCCTCAGAGGGAAGCTAATGTAAAAAAATATATATACAGGTGTCTGGGGGTAAAGTGCATTAACTTCGGGAGGTGATTTTGCATTATGGTAGGAGTAAAAAAGATAAATAACTTTTTCTGAAATTCCAACTTTTTTTTTCCCATACAAAAAAAGATACCTACTAAAAATCCTTAGTGTAAGGTAGCACTTACCCGAGTTAGCTTGCCGGGCGCATTTGTTGCAACGTTGCTTGGTGTGATTTGGCCTGTATCCATGGAAACCGTTTGTAAACATAACAAGACCGAGAATTTGACGTTTATACAGATCGTATGTTTTAAACCAAATGTAAAAAGATAACTTCACTTAAATAACAATTGAAGACACGCGTATAACGATTAAATTGTTATAAACTAATTGAACACTTAACTAATGTCATCGCTTTTAACTAGTTTTCAAAATGTCCACCTTCAGCTTGTAAGCAAGCATGTAAACGTAAAGTAATATTATTATCAATTCGTCCGTTATGGCGTATTTCATTAATGAATGTCTGCCCGTTCTTTGTTGGTAAAGTAAGGCATTTACCTAATAATTCAATAACAAAATTACGCGGTATTGGCACAATAATTCAATGATAAAATTACGCACAAATAAACACCATTTTTACAGCTAGGCAGGTTAGGCACGTCTACAATTAAGTAAACAAAAGTAAGTCTGAAAAAAACACACACTGAATGAAGTTGTTCCTTTAAGTCAGTCTTAATAAATACACACTAGATAAAGACACATTAAATCAACAAGTTTTGACTAACAACAATAAAGTTTTTAAAGTGAAACACTACAACGCGGATAAAATTGTTACATTCGAATTCAACACTGACACCGAGCGCTTGGAGCGGGGATTCGGCATTCGGCAACAGTGTAAAATAATAAAGCCGCCCGCACACGCCGGTCTAATTTTATCTTTTTACCAGAAAACTATCCCTAAAAGTTGGAATTTCGAAAAAAGTTATTCATCTTTATTACTTGTACTATCATGTAGGATCACCTCCCGAATTTAATGCACTTTACCCCCGGACACCCTGTACATGGCAGCAAATAACTGATAATGTGTTTCCTGCCCAAGTTGGTCCATAAGTCGGCAAATAACCGATGATGTGTTTCCTGCCCAAGCTGGTCCATAAGTCGGCAAATAACTGATGATGTGTTTCCTGCCCAAGTTGGTCCATAAGTCGGCAAATAACTGATGATGTGTTTCCTGCCCAAGTTGGTCCATAAGTCGGCAAATAACTGATGATATGTAATTAATTGCTTCCAGATGGCGGGCTGGGCTCTTCGGGAACGGTTTGCGAATTGGGGCAACCGGGCAGCAAGCGCTCCCCCGACAAGACGGTGGTGGTATGCTGGGACTGCGGTCTGCGCTCCAACTACCGCACCGGCTACCAGGGCCAGTTTGATCTCACTGTGATAGACAATGCGCAGTGTGGTGGGTACTGTTACTAGCTAACTAACCCCGTTGCGGGGTAGGCAGAGAGGATTACTGCCTTCCTACTCTCTTCGTTAGCACACACACCTTGCTTCTTTCACATTCATTACAATTTGGGAGGCGGGAATGGGTACCGCCGCCCCGGGAACCTTTATTGGATAACCAACACCTCTGCCATAGGTCACCCCAAGTGGTTCGCTACGTTTGGTGATTTAGCAGGGGTGCCCGGGTTGCATATTTACAAAACCTATACCGATTCAGTCGCGGTAATGACAATTTACATTTTAAATATACCTCTTTATTGGTTATTTTTTTCACATTGCAAAAACAAAAATTGTTCTAAAATCTAGATAAAATAATCTTTCTGATGTGTACATTAGAAATTAATAATTTTATTTCTAAATATTTAAATTTTAATATTATTCCCATATATTGTAAATACACCTCTATATTGATAATTTTTTATCACTTTGCAAAAACAAAAATTGTTCTAAAATCTAGATAAAATAATCTTTCCAATGTGTATATTAGAAATTAATAATTTTATTTCTAAATATTTAAATTTTGATATTGAAAATTTATAGCGACTGAAACGCGGTAGGGGTTGTAAATACGCGCCCGGGTTCGTGGGGTGAGGTTTGTCTAGATCTTGGAGGCAGATGACCAGGACACACTGAACCCCAGATTCCTACCCACCAATTAAACCCTTTTCCTTCCCAGAACTCTCCTCTCCTTCCTTTCCTTAAAAAAACCCTCCACACAGCATCCTCAAAGATGACATAGGCCCTGAGGGAAATTATTTTCCTCTGGGCCTCCTGTGTGGAGCTCATGTAAAAAAAAATTCATGAATGCTCTTCTGTTATACTGATTCTTGATATGACCCGACTTAAGTATATAATTCACTTGATTGTGCCATGCCTTCCTGGGGCATTCCTAACTTCTTCCATTCACTTATAAATATTTAATTGGTTTCGTGTGTTTGTGTCCTTCACATAGATTTAATTTAATATTTAAAGTGATATTTATTCGAGTTATTCTATCAGTTGAATGCATAATTCAGACCTGTATACAATGGCGGTCTTTCCCTCAGGTCAATTGGTCAATGACCTTCCATAATTATAATATGACAATAAAACATAATATTATACAAATCACAACAATTGGTAATATTCTAATTTATTCGAAAATGCACTGTGAGATAGCAGACAGTGGCAAGTAGTGACATACAACGTCTCAAATGGAAGCTTCCTTTCCCATGCACCTATGATTGGCTGTGTCAATTTATCAAATGTTCCAATATCACATCTTCTGTCTCTTCACGTGCCATACAATAAATGAGATGGCACTACAGTTATGAAACATGTAGCCTAGTAAAAATGCTTTCGCATTTTGAAGACAGCTTGGGTCATTGCCAAGAGGGAGACAGAGTGATGAATATTATGCATTTGAAAGAGATGATTTGTTAAAAGTGTTATGGTTTTGCATATTGCATCTTGTTGCATGAAATAATTTACTATTTTAAATATAAAATGAGTCTCAAATTCGTGAGAAATACTAACAAACTAGGTTTTGCCCGTTGCAGCGGCAACTAACGGGTTAAAACACTATGCGATTTGACGTGTGAACGTGGATGAAGCGAGGAGGAGTGTGTGTTTAATTAAATATATGAAGAAACCTGAGGCTACCGTCACCTTGCAACGCATGCCGGGTACCCGTTGTATATAATGTTATGTAGTGCAGCGCTTGCATGAAAATGTAATTTCCCAGGAATTGGAATGGAACCATTACAGTTAAGTTGACCCCGAGGTTACAGTGACCTTGCAACGCATGCCGTGTGCCCGTTGTATATTATGTTATAAATTGCAGGCGCTTGCATTAAAATTTTATTTCCCGGGAATTGGGATGGAACCATTACAGTAAAGTTGACCCCGAGGTTACAGTGACCTTGCAACACATGCCAGGTACCCGTTGTATATAATGTTATATAGTACAGGAGCTTGCATTATAATGTTGTTTTCCGAGATTTGGGATGGAACCATTACAGTTTAATGGACCCCGACGTTAAAGTGGCCTTGCAACGCATGCCGGGTACCCGCTGTATATAGTGTATTTATTTACGGACAAAAAGTCCATTAACAATATAAAATACGTCACTAACTTATATCTCCCTCTTATCCTTTCCCTTGTTACCATAATTATTGGAAGGCTTTTGACCTCTCCAGCCAGATTCTCCCAACCCTTCGCCTTGCACCGCAGTGTGAGGAATAGATTCATACGTCCGTCACTCCTGGCCACACTGACCTCCAGATTCCTACCCACCCCTCATACCCTTTTCCTTCACATATCTTCTTCTCCTTAATTTCCCTTAAAAAACCCTCCGCACAGCATCCTCAAAGATGATAGTCTCATTGGCTCCAGTGGTTGGGACTCTTGTGCGGTAGGTATTCACATCAAAATTTAATTAAAAATGTACATAACAATTACAGAACAAATGTAGTTCCAGCGCATTACTCAAGTAGGTATCTACACCATTTGTCAAAAAAATTGGACCATTCTTAATTATTAACAATATATTATTACCTCAGCAAAATCAAAATCACAGAAAAGATAATTATTTTAGGTACCTACGTCTTTTCACAAATTTTTTTTTTTCAATAAATATTTAATTTAATTCAAATCATTTTGATATTGTAACTACTCGTACTTCTGTGCTCCTTGTATAGAGCACTGCGATCTTGGTGTGATGTTTTGCAGAAATGGCGCTGTAGAAATTAACGTTATGTTGGGAAAAAATAATTTTATCGAGTTTATTTAATTTCTTAACAAATTAGCGCAATAAATAGTACGCAAAAATGGCAACATTCTTTGTTTTTCCTAAGGAAAAAATAATTATATCGACGTACTATGTTCAAGTAGGCACCTACATCATTTGGCAAAAAAATTGACCATCGTTATTTAAATTAACTCATTTTATTATTTTCTCAATATTTGATCGATAACGTTCCCACCTGAGTAGGTACCTACTTCTGGCCCATTTGTAATTGAATTTATAGAAATTCACCAAACTAAAGCTATTGACTTAAAATGTGGATGCAGCATTAAAAAAATTAGCAATTTATTTGATTTTCGAAGGAATTAAGTAGGTACCTACCCATCTGATTTGAAATCAATATCATAAAACTTCTGATTTATATGAATGCAGCATTGCCCGAATATTTCAAACATGTAAATCGACGACATTTTCAACGAATTTAGTACCTACCTACCTACTTTGGCATTACCTGGCAACAGAATTTTTCATCCTCGAAGGAACGATTTTCACTTTGATTTTTGTCAAAATGTCAAAAGTTTAATACAAAACTGTGACATATTTTAAATGGATCGCAACCGTAATTATGTGATAATAAAGTTTTACGACCTCCAGTCCTTGAAATTATCCAAAAACATTTCCATTAGGATGTGTGTTTTTGATGATATCTTCGTTGGCGTTATGCACTTTTCAAATGTCAAATTCTTTCAGCAAAGCCGTATTATTAGGTACTGAGAATAATTTCCCTAGCAAATTTCATTTTATACGTAGGTATTTAGTATCTGCAGTACCTACCTCGATTATCGAGCACGTTGTTAATTGTTATTTTTTGTGATTTGAAAGGAATTTAAGTACCTACTCAACCACCGATTTGTACTGGCCGCATAATTATACATTGTCGATGAAAGTGAATATGTCTTAAATGTCAAAATAATGTTGAATTTTAATGCAAAATTGTGTAACATTTTGAATGGAATGCGGTACATGTCGCAACTTAAAAAGTTTCAAAAACTTGTATTTTTACAATTTATTGAAAAACATCTCGGTCAAAATATTTTTTTACGCTGTAATCTGCGTTCCCGCAAAGAGCCTTTAAAATGTCAATTTTTCTACGTTATTTTCAATAAAGCCGTAAAATTAATAAATGCCTAGCAAATACAGTTTTGTATGGGAGGTGAACTTTTCTGACGCACTGAAATATTCGACATTTTTTAACGGGTGAACCTGTCGGCAGAAAATATAACTGAGGCCGAATTTCTTCGTCGGTGAGAGATCTAATTGTAGTTTTCGCCGTTGGGTGCGCTGTTAATCCTGCATCATCTTTTTTGTATGAAATCTGGTCCTCAATCGGGACACGATCCTGTCTGAATCCGCTTCGAGCGAAAGTGACCCTTAAGGTGGTTGAAACGTAAAGGGCAGAGTGGTCGTTTTTAGCGCGGCAAAAAAAGTGAGGGGTCTCCAAAGTGAACAATACTATATATACTAGGTTTTGCCCGTTGCAGAAGCAACTGACGGGTTAAGACACTATGCGATTTGACGTGTGAACGTGGATGAAGCGAGGAGGAGTGTGTGTTAAATTAAATATATGAAGAAACCTGAGTTCACAGTGACCTTGCAACGCATGCCGGGTACCCGTTGTATATAATGTTATGTAGTGCAGCGCTTGCATTAAAATGTAATTTCCCAGGAATTGGAATGGAACCATTACAGTTAAGTTGACCCCGAGGTTACAGTGATGTTGCAACGCATGCCGGGTACCCTTTGTATATAATGTTATAATATAAAGCAGGCGTTTGTATTATAATGTAGTTTCCCGGAACTTGGAATAGAACCATTACAGTTTAGTTGACCCCGAGGTTACAGTGATCTTGCAACGCATGCCGGGTACCCGTTGTATATAATGTTATAATATATTGCAGGCGTTTGCAAGGCGCTTGCATTATAATGTAGTTTATTGGAACTTGGAATGGAACCATAACAGTTAAGTTCAATTCGAGGTTACAGTGACCTTGCAACGCATGCCGGGTACCCGTTGTATATAATGTTATAATATAGTGCAGGCATTTGCAAGGCGCTTGCATAATAATGTAGTTTCCCTGGACTTGGAATGGAACCATTACAGTTAAGTTGACCCCGAGGTTACAGTGATGTTGCAACGCATGCCGGGTACCCTTTGTATATAATTTTATAATATAAAGCTGGCGTTTGCAAGGCACTTGTATTATAATGTAGTTTCCCGGAACTTGGAATGGAACCATTACAGTTAAGTTGACCCCGAGATTACAGTGATGTTGCAACGCATGCCGGGTACCCGTTGTATATAATGTTATGTAGAAATACAAATCCACAAAGTTGACCTTTATTGGATAACCAACACCTCTGCCATAGGTCACCTCAAGTGGTTCGCTACGTTTGGTGATTTAGTAGGGGTGCCCGGGTTCATGGGGTTAGGTCTGTCTAGGTCTTGGAGGTGGATGCCCAGGACACACTGACCCCCAGATTCCTACCCACCCCTTAAACATTTTTCCTTCCCAGAACTCTCATCTGAAAACCTGAGGTTACAGTGACCTTGCAACGCATGCCGGGTACCCGCTGTATATAATGTTATGTAGTGCAGCGATTACACTAAAATGTAATTTCCCAGGAATGGGAATGGAACCATTACAGTTAAGTTGACCCCGGGGTTACAGTGACCTTGCAACGCATGCCGAGTAACCGTTGTATATCATGTTATATATTGCAGGCACTTGCTTTAAAAAGTTATTTCCCAGGAATTGAAATGGAACCATTACAGTAAAGTTGACCCCGAGGTTACAGTGACTTTGCAACGCATGCCAGGTATCCGTTGAATATAATGTTATAGTACAGGCGCTTGCTATATAATGTTGTTTTCCGAGATTTGGAATGGAACCATTACAGTTTAATGGACCCCGAGGTTAAAGTGGCCTTGCAACGCATGCCGGGTACCCGCTGTATAAAATGTATTTATTTACGGACAAAAGGTCCATTAATCTCCCTCTTATCCTTTCCCTTGTTACCATAATTATTGGAAGGCTTTTGACCTCTCCAGCCAGATTCTCCCAACCCTTCGCCTTGCACCGCAGTGTGAGGAATAGATTTATACGTTGGTCACTCCTGGCCACACTGACCCCAGATTCCTAAACACCGCTTATACCTTTTTCCTTCCCATATCTTCTTCTCCTTCCTTTCCCTTAAAAAACCCACCCCACAGCATCCTCAAAGATGACACAGGCCCCTAGGATTCAGAAAGGGCCTTTTCTCGTGTAATTTCATGATACAAAGCTCATTATTGTATTCTGAAACTGTATGTATTTGTCTAGATCTTGGTGGCGGATACGTTCGCCCAACCACTGCTTGGCGGGCTGGATCGGAGGAGACTGGTTGAGGGAGGCTTTTTATCTCTCCAGCCAGATTCTCTCAACCCTTCGCCTTGCACCGCAGTGTGAGGAATAGATTCATACGTCTGTCACTCCTGGCCACACTGACCCCCAGATTCCTACCCACCCCTCATACCTTTTTCCTTCCCACATCTTCTTCTCCATCCTTTCCCTTGAAAAACCCTCCGCTTAGCATCCTCAAAGATGACATAGGCCCCTAGGATTCAGAACGGGCCTTTACTCGCGTAATTTCGTGATGCCAGAGATTATTATTGTATTCAGAAACTGTATGTATTTGTCTAGGTCTTGAAAAAAATGTATTTGTCTAGGTCTTGGTGGAGGATACGTTTGCCCAACCTTTGCGTGGCGGGTTGGATCAGAGGAGACTGATTGAGGAAGGATTTTGACCTCTCCACCCAGATTTTCCCAACCCTTCGCCTTGCACCGCAGTGTGAGGAATAGATTCATACGTCCGTCACTCCTGGCCACACTGACCCCCAGATTCCTTAACACCCCTCATACCCTTTTCCTTCCCATATCTTCTTCTCCTTCCTTTCCCTTAAAAACCCTCCGCACAGCATCCTCAAAGATGACATAGGCCCCTAGGGAAATTGTTTTCCTTGGAGCCTCCTGTGTGGAGCTAATGTAAAAAAAAAAGTTCAACACTGCATAATTTCATCCTGAGTTCTACCTGAGGTTGCAGTGACCTTGTAACGCATGCCGGGTACCCTTTGTATATAATTTTATAATACATTGCATGCGTTTGCAAGGCGCTTGCATTTTAATGTAGTTTCCCGGAACTTGGAATGGAACCATTACAGTTAAGTTGACCCCGAGGTTACAGTGATCTTGCAACGCATGCCGGGTACCCGTTGTATATAATGTTATTTAGAAATACAAATCCCCAAAATTGACCTTTATTGGATAACCAACACCTATGCCGTCGGTCACCCCAAGTGGTTCGCTTCGTTTGGTGATTTAGTAGGGGTGCCCGGGTTCATGGGGTGAGGTTTGTCTAGGTCTTTGAGGCGAATGACCAGGACATACTTAACCCCAGATTCCTACCCACCCCTTAAACCCTTTTCCTTCCCAGAACTCTCATCTCCTTCTTTGCCTTAAAAAACCCTCCACCCAGCATCTCCAAAGATGAGATGACCCTGAGGGAAATTATTTTCCTCAGGGTCTCCTGTATGGAGTTTTTTCTTCCCCCCCCCCTCCTGCGCTTTAATGATTCATTGCCGTTACATTTAGTTTTCAAACAGCTCGCGTGCCACCTATTGAAATATTTTTACGCAAATTTCGTAATGCCAAAGCTCACCAGCCAATAAACAAACATAACAAAAAAAGAATTATTCAATTTGGTGCAGTCTTTCGGAAGTTATACGCGTACATACATTTCAACGATTCATTTGTATGCAAATTTCATAATGCCAGAACTCACCAGTAGTTTTATACAAACTTTGTTCTAACAATAAGGAACGCAACAAAAAAAGAATTATTCAATTACGTGCAGTCGTTTTGAAGTTATGAGCGTACTTACATTTCGGCGAATCATTTTTAAACAAATTTCATTATGCCAGAGCTCACCAGTAATCTTGCCCTAATAATAACAAATACAACAACGAAAGATTTATCCAATTCTGTGCATTCGCTCGGAAGCTATGCGCATATATAGATTTCGTCGATTCATTTTAAACAAATTTTATAATTCCAGAGCTTACCGGTTGTTTTATACAAACCTTGCCCTAACAATAACGAAACCTATTCAAAAAGAATTTTTCAATTTGGTCCAGTCGTTCTTTAGTTATAATTTATAAATGATTACCGTGGATAATTAATCCGTTTATGTAATTTTCAGGGTACCTACCTAGTTCATCAAAATATTCTAAAACAATATTTTATTTAAATGGCAAGACCACCGTCAAACTTTGTCGTAACCACCTCAAGCAAAGCCTGAAAATCGAACACCTTCGCACGTTTAAGTACATTTTCCATACAAATTACGTCAGCTAACGCTGTCAGGGCCTTGCTGAAAACCTGCGGTGGTTTTGGATAATATTCCATGCTCAGTATTGCAAGTTTGGGGAAAATTAAATAAATATTTAAAATATCTACCGATTTTACAGGCTGAAAACCATGTGCATTATGGATGTTATAGAATTTTTCGCAAATGTCAGAAAAATTTCAATCTTTGACGCGATATTGTGAAACATTTTAAATGGGAAGCTACACATGTTTTTATTTTAAAAGTTTCTAAATCTTGTATAATTTATGATTATTAAAAAACATCAGTCGCACAATGTTTATTTTCGTCGTAATTTACCACCCCGAAAAGGGCCTTTAAAATGTCAATTTTTCTTCGGTATTTTGCAGATTGCCGTTTAATTAATCGGAATAAATTCATAGCAGAAATCAGTTTTGTATGGGAGATTTTCGCTATATCTTTCTCAACTTTTCCATGCATTTAAAAAGAGATACACTCCCTTAATCGGCCTCGAGGGAAAGTGAATCTACAGATGTGCCAATCTCGATGAGCCGAGAGGTCAATTTGGCTTGCCAAATTTTAAAAACGGTCGCAAGCCAAAGTGACCCGTGAGGTTTCACCCACCCGAGGGGCAAAGTGGTCGCTTTTCCCCTCAAATCGAAAGTGACCCTTGACCCATCACGAACGGCCGCAAGCTAAAGTGACCCTTGTTGTTTCACCCACCCGAGGGGCAGAGTGGTCGTTTTTCCCCTCAAATCAAAAGTGACCTTTTCCTGACCAATGGCGTGAGCGGAAAAAGTGAGTTTTTCCCGACCTACCGCAAAACTGAGCATTAATATATACTAGCGGGGCCCGTTGCAGAAGCAACTGACGGGTTAAAACACTATGCGATTTGCGTGTGAACGTGGATGAAGCGAGGAGGAGTGTGTTTTAAATTAAATATATGAAGAAACCTGAGGTTACAGTGACCTTGCAACCCTTGATGAAAAACTCTTGTTGACGGAATTTCACTAAATTTTGGCTTCCAAGCGTGATATTTTCGACAAAATCGCGTATGCCAGTCGGCCGGTGGGAAAACGAAAAATGAAAGATGACATTTAAAATCTGCGTACCTAGCCAAATCAATTTTGTATGGGAGATTTTCGCTATATCTTTCTCAACTTTTCCAGGCATTTAAAAAGAGATAGCAACCCTGAATTGGCTTCGAAGGAGAGTGTACCTTCTTGCGTTTGAAATTGGTTGAGCTTAGAGGTCAATTTGGCGTGCCAAATTTTACCAAATTGCCGCGAGCCAAAGTGACCCGTGAGGTTTTACCCACCCGAGGGACAGAGTGGTCGCTTTTCCCCTCAAATCGAAAGTGAGCTTTTCCCGACCTACCCCAAAACTGAGCATTAATATATAACTAGCGGGGCCCGTTGCAGAAGCAACTGACGGGTTAAAACACTATGCGATTTGCGTGTGAACGTGGATGAAGCGAGGAGGAGTGTGTTTTAAATTAAATATATGAAGAAACCTGAGGTTACAGTGACCTTGCAACCCATGCCGGGTAACCGTTGTATATAATGTTATGTAGTGCAGCGCTTGCATTCAAATGTAATTTTTCAGAAATTGGAATGGAACCATTACAGTTAAGTTGACCCCGAGGTTACAGTGACCTTGCAACGCATGCCGAGTAACCATTGTATATCATGTTATATATTGCAGGCACTTACTTTAAAATGTTATTTCCCGGGAATTATGATGGAACCATTACAGTAAAGTTGACCCCCAGGTTACAGTGATCTTGCAACGCCTGCCGGGTATCCGTTGTATATAATGTTCTATAGTACAGGCGCTTGCATTATAATGTTGTTTTCCGAGATTTGGGATGGAACCATTACAGTTTAATGGACCCCGACCTCTCCAGCCAGATTCTCCCAAACCTTCGCCATGCACCGCAGTGTGAGGAATAGATTCATACGTTCGTCACTCCTGGCCACACTGACCCCCAGATTCCTAAACACCCCTCAGACCTTTTTCCTTCCCATATCTTCTTCTCCTTCCTTTCCCTTAAAAAACCCTCCGCACAGCATCCTCAAAGATGACATAGGCCCCTAGGGAAATTGTTTTCTTTGGAGCCTCCTGTGTGGAGCTAAAGTAAAAAAAAAAAATTAACACTGCATAATTTCATCCTGAGTTCTCCCCAAGGTTACAGTGATTTTGCAACGCATGCCGGGTACCCGTTGTATATAATGTTATGTAGAAATACAAATGCCTAAAATTGACCTTTATTGAATAACCAACACCTCTGCAGTCGGTCACCCCAAGTGGTTCGCTACGTTTGGTGATTTAGTAGGGGTGCCCGGATTCATGGGTGAGGTTTTTCTAGGTCTTGGAGGCGGATGACCAGGACACACTGAACCCCAGATTCCTACCCACCCCTTAAACCCTTTTCCTTCCCAGAACTCTCATCTCCTTTCTTTCCTAAAAAAATCCTCCACACAGCATCCCCAAAGATGACATAGGCCCTGAGGGAAATTATTTTCCCCACGGCCTCCTGTGTGGAGCTCATGTAAAAAAAAAAAAAAAAAATGCATATAAATTCACCTTTCCTGTCTATGTCAGTCTTAAATGATGACCTACATAGAATACCCTTGGATGGTGAAAGCCAGAAATAATTGAAAAAAAAAAACATTTTCTTAATATTTTTTCCCTTGCTTAGTTCTGCACTCCTGGTATTTATCCTTTTTTTACATGAGCTACACACAGGAGACCCTGAGGAAAATAATTTCCCTCGGGGTCATTTCATCTTTGGAGATGTTGTGTTGAGGGTTTTTAAAGGCAAATAAGGCGAGGAGAGCAACGCTCAGTGGTTAAACATACGTATGTATAAGGCCACCCGCAGGGCCTAGCAGCTGAAACCTGTCAAACAGAAGTATCTAGACGCCATCGGAGGCATGCACACATCAAATTCCCAAAGTTTCATCGCAATCGGATGAACGGTTTAGCAATGCATAATTTCATGATGCCAGAGCTCACCATTTTATACATTGAGAATCGAAGGTCCCCAAAGTTTCATCGGAATCGAAGAAGAATTAACACAGAACGTGAAAATTAACTTAAAAAAAGTGTGCTTTTACCTGCATAATTTGGCAAAAAATTGACCATGTTAAGATATTTAAATTTATTCATTTTCATAACGTTGCTTGAAATGGATTTTACCGTTTTTGGTGACCAGATCTGAATAGCCAGGTACTTCCCCACCTTCCTCGTCTCCATCTCCCTCCCCTCCCCACTACCTTTAGCCTCACAACATACCCCAACTGGGGATGCCATAGTTTCACTGACTTCAGTAGTGCAACTGGATAAAATGATATAACAACAGAACTCGAATAGAACTTACGCAGAACGTTAGAATTAACTTTAAAGAAATGTTGAATTCTTCAATTTTATTGCAACAACCCGGCATCCAATGTAAGTACCTACATAATTCGTCTAGGTACCTACTCATTTTCGCAAAAAAAACACGGTAGTAAGTCGGTAAGCCGGTAGGTAGGTACCTAAGCACTTATTTCCATCACTAAGTTGCATGGTTTATCTGTGTGTTCTAAATAACAGGGTCCGCCAAAACTGCGTTACTCATTTTTGGTAAAAATAAATTGATTAAATAATAATATTTTTTTAAAAATAAAAATAAAATCGTCTTTTTTTTAAATATTTTTCTAGAAATGACATCGGTCAAACATCCAACTTTTAAATTCACGAACGCGCATACTACTTTCGTAATAAATAATTATTCACAATGATACATGTATGGAAAAAAACGGAAATTCTAAGCATCGTCATTTGAGAAATGTTTCTACGCCGCTCAAACGTTAGTCGTGAAGGCCCGACTCTATTTTCGAAAAAAAAAATATCAAGAAAATTATCATTCAAAATAATTAAAAAAATAATTATTATATTTCGAGCAGTATTTTTTTTACCACCGTGTACCGGCATAATAACGATTCATGAATGATGAAATTCGATTTTAAAACCTGCTAACAACGCCAATTTAAGACACTCCAATTTTGTTTCGCGTTCGAATTTGAATTTTAGTCTATTTTTAAATTTTTCTAATGAAATGTTTTAATTCTATGTCCTGTCGACTGGCGGCGTCGTGAAAACAGTACATAATTTTAAAGATTAGTTTCAATACTCGACTTTTATGTTGTTTTTTTGCACATGTCAGTTTTAAAACAAATATTACAACGATGTTTTTGAGAAAAGTGATAATTACGACGGTCAATTGACCTTTGAAAAACTCTTGTTGACGGAATTTCACTAAATTTTGGCTTCCAAGCGTGATATTTTCGACAAAATCGCGTATGCCAGTCGGCCGGTGGGAAAACGAAAAATGAAAGATGACATTTAAAATCTGCGTACCTAGCCAAATCAATTTTGTATGGGAGATTTTCGCTATATCTTTCTCAACTTTTCCAGGCATTTAAAAAGAGATAGCAACCCTGAATTGGCTTCGAAGGAGAGTGTACCTTCTTGCGTTTGAAATTGGTTGAGCTTAGAGGTCAATTTGGCGTGCCAAATTTTACCAAATTGCCGCGAGCCAAAGTGACCCGTGAGGTTTTACCCACCCGAGGGACAGAGTGGTCGCTTTTCCCCTCAAATCGAAAGTGAGCTTTTCCCGACCTACCCCAAAACTGAGCATTAATATATATATATGTAAATATTAGTTGCACATTTTTTTTAAATGACCTTCCACTTCTGGACCAGTAGAGCCTTCTCTGCCTGTGTACTAAAGTTTTAAAGTAGATTGGGTACAATGTTTTAATACTTGTATTTCTCTCTCACCGCCTCACTTGAGTTAGTCTTTAAGATAACTGCGGGCAGAATAAGTTTACTGGTTACTCCTTGATTTTTAATCATTACTGAATTATTCTGTTACAGTTTTTTAGTTTTTTTTAATCCACTCGGCGTGGTCATTCATTCACACGATCATTCATTCAATCTGCTTACTTATCAGTTAAAGAAATCTTCAACTCTGAACTATGATAATTTTTAATGTTGCACTTTTAAATAATGCTTATTTATCAAAGAACATGTTTTGACTTTTCAGGTGTTCGACATCCCAATATCGAATGTGACTCCTGCAAACAGAATGGGATTGTGGGCATGCGTTACAAATGCACCATTTGCTATGATTATGATCTCTGTACTCCGTGTTATCACGCAGATATACACAACTTAGATCATCCATTTCTTAGATATGATAGCCCTATTTCTTCTGGGTAAGTCACGTGTTTATCTTCTTGATGTTGGGATGTATTTTGTTAAGTTCGATGGAACTTACAAAAAGGCTGAACAGCTGATAAATACAAACTGTTTCTTTTCAGGGTTAAACTGACAGCTAGATTAAATGAGAGTAAGTTACCAGTTAGAGGTATATTTATCGGAGCAACAGTCCAAAGAGGTCACGACTGGAAGTGGGCGAACCAAGATGGTGGCGAAGGTATGTTAATATCTCTCATTCTAATAAATATAATGTGTATTCTTTTCAGTTTATTTGTTTGATTTAAGAAAAAATATTATAATGCAGGTTCAACGGGTACCGTGACTGACATCTGTTGTTGGGGGAATGAATCAAGCAGATCGGTGGCTTGTGTGAAATGGAGAGACGGAACTAAAAATGACTATCGGTAAATATTTTTTATTAATAATTCTTAAGGTAGTTTTTAAACAATTTCTCATGTATGTAGTAAAATATTTTGTTATTTTGTAAAGGGTTGGACACAAAGGAATAATGGATTTGAAATACATAACTCCAGCACCTGCAGGGAGTTACTTCACCAGTCACCTTCCTGTTTTGGGTAAGTTTCATACCAAATACATGTCTTTGGAACAAATTATGTATTTATGTCTGGCAACAAATTCACTGACAAACCAGGTTTTTGTAGTGTTTGTTTCGGTAGGTAGCTCAATTTCTAAAATGATTTGATAATTGTAGGTAAAATCCCCGAGGCCACAGTGAATCGAGTGGTCCCAGTGGAGAGTGTCGGAGAGGCAGGAGAGGCCGCACCCCGCTTGTGCCCCGGAGACCGGGTGAGGGTGGCTCTGGATGCCGATACGTTGCGCCACCTGCAGCAGGGTCATGGGGGCTGGAACCCTCGAATGGCTGACGTGAGTTGGAATTTAATTTACATACCTCTTTATAACTTTTAAATGAGAACTTTAATTAATGAACAAGATTTTCAATTTCCCTACCTACTTTTTTTCATGCTTATAGTGTCCTAAAATGTGATATAACTTTTAATTCATATTTCAGTACATTGGGAAAGTGGGTGTGGTTCACAGAGTGACCGAAAGAGGAGACATCAGGGTCCAGCACGAAGGTATAACACTCATTCCATGATACATTAAATTTATTTGTCAAAATAATAAATTTACTCTTACTGATTGAATTAATATTTTTGTTTTTTCAGGTTGTCCAAACCGTTGGACCTTTCATCCGGCAACTCTTGTGGCTGTTGCGTGGTACAGAGCAGGAGATATTGTTCGAGTTATATCGGAGTTAGCGCAAGTCCGACAATTGCAGAGGCAACACGGGGAATGGGTCCCAGCAATGGAAACGGTAATACTTCGCCTACTATATCTTTGTTAGATTTATCATATTTTATTTCGGTATCCTTCTTATATATGACTGAATAGAATAGAAATATTTAAACCGATTTTATCTATGAAATTATCTTGTTGTTTTTACCTTTTTCAGGCTCTAGGCAAAACCGGACGAGTAATGAATGTGTATTCTGATGGAGATCTTCGAATACAGATACTCGATGACAACATAAACAAAATGTGGACACTCAATCCCCAGTGTGTGAACCTTGTTCAGAGGTGTCCAAATCCCGAACAAAGTGTTGTACCTCCACCGGTCCCAGACACCATTGTCCCGGTGTTTAAGTCCTCGGTGGCTAACGCTCCGGTGCCCGTTAACCAAGCTCCAAGTGTTCCGGTAGCCGCGGCCAGATCCAGTCCCAGTCCTAGTCAACCCGGCCCCAGTGCCAGTGTGCAGGGCCAGCCCCCAGGTCCGCCCAGTATCAGCCCTGATAGACCGGAGATGAGATTGCTCATGAGCAAGGTGGCTCAGGGAAACTTGGAATATGTGAAGGAGCTCTATGAGACTGATAAGAGCATTGTAAGCATATTATGTTTTTGATTTTTAATTTATTGAACTTGACCGAATATAACAATTATGAATGGTCAACTTTAACTGGTCAACTGTGCCGTTTTGTAATAAAATCACCTCAAGGAAGCTTTATTTTTTTATTAAGAACGTAGCGTTTTATAAATGTTCAAAGCTAGTTTTTGAGCTCAAACTAATTAAATGGTAGAAAATAGTAAACAGACCGAATATGCTGAAAGCTTTTATCTCCAATTTTGGCAACATCGACAAGTGTTCAATCAGTCTGTTTGATGCAGCAGACTTGGCCGACTTGATTGTGAGTTATCCTCTTAGTAAGACTGTTTTCTGAATGTTTTGATTGTTGCTTTACAGATTGATAGTCCGTATTGTGGCAAGACACTCCTCCAGGTAGCAGCCTATCAAGGCCACCGACCCTTGGTGCAGTTTCTCCTGTCCAAGGGAGCTAAGCCTACTGCTGTTGATGATGATGGAGATTCTGTTCTACATGATGCAGCTTTTGGAAACCAGCCAGAGGTAACTATTCATTTTCTCAACCATGTTTCCTATTTTTGATTCTCATCTCTATTTCCTTAGTGAAATCTTTATCAAGGCAGGTCTGATGCTACATATGAAAGTGATGATGAGATGCACTTCAAAATGGACTGTAAATAATTTAAACGAAACGGTGTTTACTGGAATGGGTTATTTCCACAAACGAGGGATTCTGTTTAAAATGTACGGAATATTTAAAGATCATTTTTCTGATTTTAATCATCCTAATAAAAATGTTTGTTTCTTATGTTTTCATTCAATATTATTGACTTTAAAAATGCTCTAAAACTGACGAAATCAAAACGGC
Organism: Limnephilus marmoratus; assembly: GCA_917880885.1. Lineage (NCBI taxonomy): Eukaryota > Metazoa > Arthropoda > Insecta > Trichoptera > Limnephilidae > Limnephilus > Limnephilus marmoratus. Next base: position 32,215,630 of record OU862908.1, read on the forward strand.
CCATAGTTGGCAAATGGGTTTGTGACGTCACAAGCTATGCTCAGCTGAACCAGCATAAATAAACACCGTCAGTCAACATCCGCACTCATGACGTCACACCCCAAAATATTGTTTTAGCGATTTTTACGTCACATATTTTAGTTTAGATCTATTTAAATATTAATTCCTGCAAGTACGCATGATTATTTACTCATTTTTGTATGTTGTGCATAGAAAACGAAAATAACAGCCATAAAAATCACACAAATCTGATAGGAGATTACGTCTGTTATCCAATAACGATCTCACAAAAAATACGGAATCGCTAGGCTGATAATTTTTTTTTCGATTGACTTTCCACTTTTAGACCCCTAGAGCCGCCTCTGGAAATAATACATTTCAAATAATAGAAATAATATATTTCAAGACCAAACACCTGATTTATTCGTTACTCTTTTTTTTTTTTACAGATTTTAGAAATTCTGCTGTCTGATAAAGACGTTGACATCAATGCAGTGAACAGGAGCTGCTGTACGGCATTGCATATTGCCGCACACAAATGTTTACCTCACTGTGTCTGGGTTCTTCTGCAGCACAAACCCAATGTGAACCTACAGGTATTTATAATAATTCATGATTTTATTTTCATTTAAAATTACTAAACTCGAAGTCTGTAACTGATTTTGAGCAGTGGAGCTTGCTGTTAATAGACCAATGAGAGATCTATCAAGAATAGCTTCTTATGATAATAACAGGTTAAGTGCTTTACCCTTGTACCTAATTGAATATAAATGACACATGTTTTAAGGACACCTACGGCGACACGGCTCTACACGACGCCATTAACAATCAGTGCAGTAGCACCATCAGCAGTAGTAGTGGAGGAGGAGGAGGTGCAGGTCAAGTAGCTCCGGCTGGCCAGCCCACCACCCCCCTGGCACCTCCCTTGTCTGGTTCCATGAGAATTATTCAAATGCTGTGCGATTACCCTGGTGAGTTTTATATTACAATAAATAAAAATGAGTGTCGGCTGATAAAAGTTCCTATTTGAAGATCTTTATAGAAAACATAGGCGCAGTGTACCCGCTTGAAAAGGAGAGATATGTGAATACAAATGTTAGAGAGAGCGCGCTAATATTAAAAATGCTAATATTTAAGCGAAAATTATGAAAATGTTTAATAAAATATGACTCATTTAAAATAGAGCAAAATTCATGGGGAATGTCTAAAATAGCATTTAAAGAAACACTACACTTCATACATTTATAACTTGTGAAATAAATGAATAAAACATGTTTATTACTTTGCAATTTTTTTCTATCGAGGGAATTTCATATAATTGCCATATCGGGATGGGAAATGTATAGACATTATCTTCAAGAATAACATGTATTTTTTAAAGAGTTTTAAAACATAACGTGTTTAACTCGGTGAGCGTAAGGTTGGGTGCGGTACACACAGACCAAGATAAATCGATCAATATAGGGGGAAGTAAGGAAGCGACAAGAAACGAGGATTTAGTCATCCACCAGTCAGTGAGGCTGTCAGATGACATCAAAGTCATCGGCAGGTGAGTTTTACCCACCCGGTGCTCAGTGTTACTATTTTTCACAAGTACTAAGAATAGTTGTAGAAGAAAAAAAGTCATAATTTGTGTTTGTTATGATTAAAACCTTAGAAGACGTTAGTTTTTTGAATTATATTAGGTCCTTACATACGAAATTGGCGTTTTGCCGTACTGGCAACTTTGATCTCAAATATCTTCTCTTTGGTTAGGAATTCCAAATTCAAATTTATACAGCTATTTACTCATGTATTTGTGTTTCGAAAATTATAATTCATTTGTTTTTTCCTTAGTTGTTTTTTGTCTTTGTGTCACTTAGTTTACAAAATGGAAAACTTGAAATATCGCGTTATTTACGAGTACGAGTTCCACCGTGGCACCAGTGCTGCAGAAACGGCTCGAAGGATTAATGATGTGTATGGCGACGGTGCCGCAAAAGAAAACACAGTGGGGGTGGGTAGGAATCTGGGGTTCAGTATGTCCTAGTCATCCGCCTCCAAGACCTAGACAAACCTCACCCCATGAACCTGGGCCCCTGCTAAATCACCAAACGTAGCGAACCACTTGGGGTGACCTATGGCAGAGGTGTTGGTTATCCAATAAAGGTTCCCGGAGCGGCAGTACCCATTCCCGCCTCCCAAATTCTTCTGGAAATTTCGACCTGCAGAACAAGCCCCGTGGACAGCCGGAGACCAAATTTGATAATGAAGAATTGAAGGCTATTGTGGAAGCGGATCCATCGCAAACCACGTCCGAGTTAGCTGCAGGCTGCGGTGTTAGTGATAAAACTGTTTTAATCCACTTGAAGCAAATTGGGAAGGTGAAAAAGCTTGAAAGGTGGGTACCTCACGAATTGAGTGAAGCAAATCAATAAACGCGCGTTAGAACGCTAGACCACACAATGCACAACAGACGGCTACCAAATTAGAGGAGCTTCAATTGGAATGTCTAAGACATCCACCGTACTCTCCGGACCTTGCCCCAACAGATTACCATTTTTTTCGAAATTTGGATAACTTCTTGCAAGGGAAAAAATTTTACTCCGATGGGCAGTCCAAACCGCCTTCAAAGATTTTATTGATTCCCGTCCGAATGGTTTTTTTAGTAAAGGGATCGATGAACTACCTATGAGATGGCAAAAGTGCATAGATAGCAATGGTACATACTTTGATTAAATAAATATATTACATTAAAAAAAATCGACTTTATGTTCCTCCCATACAAAACGCCAATTTCATATGTATAGTCTGTCAAAAAGAGTAGAAAATATATGAGGGCGCCACTGTTGTTCAAATGGCAATACTAAACACATAACTCATGGTGTTAAAGTAAAGCTGTGTAACCTACATTTTTATAAAAAATTAAAAAGGCATAATAGTGGAAAAAATATTTTTTCATTGCAGTATAGATACCCGCCGATCTCAAAATTAGAATTGCGTATAGGTATATTATTATTATACCTTTGCAATTTTGTGTTAATATAATGAAGAATAACTATAACGTAATGAAATATAAAGCACAGTTTAGAAATTGCTCACTTTTATTTAATACTAGCTTAAGTACCTAGCGTTGCCCGGGCTTTAGATCGTATCTCTAATTTTAGATCTGAATATATTTAACTCATTCAGATCTAAAAGTAATGTAACTAAACTCACCGTTAGTGATTCTTCCTTTCTATCTACTGTTAAATTCAAATTTATGTTAAAGTAAATGAAAACAAATCACTTTTTGAAACACCTTTTAATCAAATTTATGTCATGAGCCAAATTTTTTTTTTTAAATGTGGTTTACTGTGTTCTACACATTCAGTGACATTTCACTTTAAAAGAATATTTGACAGTTAAATTGGTGTTGCCAGTCTAAAAATTTTGTAGTTCAATTTTTTATATTTTCTACTGTTATTTGACAGACTATAAGGACCTAATATTTAGTTTTATATAAAAAATACACAATTAAGTGAAATAAGTTGAATTCTCTAAGAAAAATATAGATTCTAATAAAAACTATTAACGACTACTAATTTATAACACTTATACCTAGTTTCTTAGAATGCAGGTCAAATAAGTATACTATCGAATTAAAAATAGTAATAAGTCGAGATTAAAAAAAAATCTTAGTAAGAATTTCGGGTGCGAGATACCCACTTTACGCTCAATGTTACAAATTTGAACCTTACGCTCACTGGGTTAAGGAAAATATGTTATTAATCGGTAGAAATGCGGGAAGCCAGGCCATAATTGAAAGTTCTTTTTCTTCTTCTGGGGCCCTTTCTTATCGGAGCTTGGATATCATTTAAAGCAAACTTCACCCTACAGCCAAGAACACTCAGCAAGAACGCATTTTTATCAGTCACATGTTTTTTAAAGCCTTAAAATTATTAGCTTTGTATTACATAATTCTAGATACTAATTTCTCCCTGGCCAACAAGCGCGGTTTTAACGCCTTGCAGCACGCCGCTCTCAAGGGCAATGCCTTCGCCTGTGCTGCCATTTGCCGCAGGGCCCCCAGCCTGGTGGACCGGCCCAAGGATGATGGATTCTCAGCCCTGCATTTGGCAGCCCTGAATGGTCATGCTCAGGCCGTCAGTGCTCTGGTAAGACAAGATGCGAGTTCTTAAATATTCAATGTATACCAATCATGAGGCATACTTTACATTCAATTTTTCAGAAAAAAATTATTATAAACTGAACTTTTATGAACTACATTTGTATGATTTTTGCAAGTGCAGCGAGAAATATTGTGTAATTGTATTGTAAACCTTTGAAACCATGGAGGATAATGATATAACAGAGGTTTCTAATTTTTTAACTAACTAATTGCTTTATGTATTTATTAATTACAGGTTACCATTGGACGAGCTGACCTAAATCTTAGAAACAATAGACATCAATCACCTTTGTTGTTATCAATTTCGCAAGGTAAGCCATTGATTTATCCTAATGATGATTCATTGTTGTTTTATTTTAAATGCTTTTTTAAATATAATGATTCTAATTTTATGATCTTTCACAGGGCATTGCATCGTTATAGAGCAGTTGATAAGCCTGGGATGCCTGGCGACAGCTTTTGATGAAGATGGCAATACAGCTTTACATATAGCGCATATGAAAAGGCTCAATGCCCAATCTTCAGAGGCCCAGAAACCAAATAACAAGGTATAATGTATGCCACGACCACATAAAACAAAAACCCATTAAAACCATTCATACATGTCCTAGATTTTCGGACATTCCTAGATTTAACAAATTCTAACAATAATTCGGTTTCTGTTGCAGGATTGTCCGGGGATATTTGCAATCTATGACAAGTTATCTCCAAATGATGTAGGAGCCAATAGAGTTACATATTCAATAATTATATTTTTAATACAAAAGGGCTGTGATCCAAAAGCAAAGAACAATGAAGGAAAATGTGTCTTTGATTTAATAGGCACTTCATCTGCTGGCGGGAAAAAGGTTAGTTTGTAGTATCACCATTTATTGTTATTCTTGTGAAAGGTTGTCATTTGGACTTGAGTAATCATGCATGAAATAACTTTCTCGTTCCAGCTAGAAGAACTGTTACCAAGTTTCCTTTCCCCAACTGAGGGCGAAGAGAGTTTGAGTACAGTACCTTCAAGCGAGACCGCAGTGGACCTGCTGGAGTTAGCCAACCACCACCTGGCCAATGTGACTATCAACTCTGATAGTGCAAGTGATGCTGCAAGAGCTTCAACTGCTTCCCCCGGTGTAGCCGTCCCTGAAATGCCCAATAGCAGCCAAGAAGGAGCATTTGGTGGTGCCAATGTAGGAATCAACGTAAATGCTTCACCCTCCAAGAGAAACTATTATAATCTTCTTAATTATGCAGATTTAGGTATGTTTATATGATACGAGACCATATATTTTTTTTGATTCATTCCAAATACCTAAAAATGTTATTACATAGTATAATGTACACACAATAAAAAATATTTTCTCCAATTTTGATCTTGTTGTAGACTAATTCGGTAGAAGATTTCCATATGGTATGCGACGGAGACTGGTCAACTCAGAATCATGCAACTTCAATGCCTTCTTTGAAAGTGATGAAAATATATATATTTTTCAAAATGGTTAAATAGGTGATGTTAGGTTATGGGATATTTTTCAATTTTTTTTTCATAACTTTTCAAAGGAGTGTTGAAGTTGCAGGATTCTGAGTTGTCATGGAACTAGTATCCCATATTTTTATTTTTGTATAATATGTAAACTAATACTGAAAAATCAACCTGGTAATGAATAAATTTTTACATTATTAATTGCTTTTTAAAATTCCGTTATCAGCAGGTGAATGTAGCAGTAGTAACAGCAGTCCAGTGCACTACGGTAACATGATGAATCGGGGCACTCCTGGTAAAACAAACAACACTTGTAGCCCACAACACCCTGTCAGACCTTCTCGCCACAAGAAGTCTGCCTCTCCGCCGTCCAACCCAGGTAACTTTACTTTACTATCCCAGCAGAATTACTCCACCCATAACTATTAACCTTGCATCACTTTACATATTATAATAATATGGTATAAACATAGATAGTTTCCTGCATTAACCGCTCAGGTGCCGCTCGTGCGCCGGCGTGTCGTGAGACTTTACACGCGATTTTGACCCTTATGTATAAAGAAAGTGTATGAAGAACACGGTCAGAATCGCTTGCTCTATTATCGCTCTTTACCATAGAGAAAACCGCAATTCGCTTGGTCACTCCATATAATTTATATTAATGATTTACCGGAGCGCGGGAACGTGCGCAGTTCTTGCGCATGCGCGGGAAAAATTCCTTTAACTGCGGTTTTGACCTTTCTATTGTTCTAAATTTCTCAAGGAGTGTCAGAATCGCGAACCACGAAATGTCACGTGGTGTCAAAATGCCGCGTTTTAATTGGTGGTGCTTTTTGCTGGCATGGGTATGCGGCATTCAACGAGTTAATGTGCTATGGTTATTTATTTTAGGTACACCACCCCGAACAAAGCCCACCGAATGTGTGGTTTGCTGTGAACTGTCTGAGGCCAATTCTCTCCTGGAGCCGTGCGGCCATCGTCCTGCATGTGAGGATTGTTCGGCTCGGATGAAGAAATGCCTCATTTGTGGAATAATTATAGGTATTTCTTGAACAGTCATTTTGTATTAACAGGTTTTTCACATTTTTTACTTATTTTTATATTACCGAGGATGGAAATTGTGCAAGGTATGGAGTTTTTATAAATGTTCAGAAAGTCTACAAATTTTGCAAGTGAACATAATATAAATAAATGTTGTTTACAATAATTATGTGGAAGACAACTTGACCTTTAAAATTTGTTTTAATGAAAAATTTTGTTTTATGTACATCACAAATTTATTTGTGGATGTATGTATCATAGAGTTAACTTACAAAACATAATATCGCCCCTCTGAAAGGAAAACCCGTTGGCCTCTTTGTGAGTTTTTAAAAAGAAGGTATTTGAGATGTGTTTAATTTATGTTGAATTTTTTAGAGCGTCGACTGACAACAGACGGCCGCATAATCCCCTGTCGTAGCCGCCAACCATCAGCCGAGCATCTCCGCTATCTGGAGTGCAAGATCCAGGAGATCGAGGAGGCCCACTGCTGTCCTATCTGCCTGGAGAGGCGCAGGACCGTGGCCTTCCTGTGTGGACATGGTGCCTGCTCCAAATGCGCCGCCACGCTCTCCACCTGCCACATGTGCCGCCAGGACATTACCAGCAAGATCAACCTATATTGAACAAACAAACGTGCTAACCTAAGCCTCAAAATTAAGCTCCTTAACCTGATCTACGCAGCTGTTGCATGTGATCCACGGCTATCCCCGCACACAGATGTGGCATATGTGATCCATGAAGTTTCAATAAAACACATACATTGTGTCAAAACGTGCCGCATGCTGGGATAGATTTTTAAAAGGCCAGCATTGAAAACGCCTTTTTTACATATGATGTACATAATAACCATTGCTTTATTTTGTGGTTTATCTTCTATCCATGAAAAGATAATGCTGTGTGACTGGAAGCCAGGATTATCAGAAGCCACTTGGGAAGAAAACTTTAGCCTTCACATCTTACAAAAGAAGCAGAGCCTGATTGACTGAAAAGAAATTTGGGGTTTTGTTTCATAGAGATACATACTGCGGTGTAGACTGAGTGACTCGGTTATATACATATATATATATATATACGTATGACAAAATGATAAGAGTAACCAGTAATTGTTGCTCTGTGTAGGAAAAACTTCCAATAATAATATATTTACATGATTGCCATATTTGAGATCACCTTAATTTGTATGACACAAACTGAGGAACTTGGGTTGGAAGAGTTAAAATGACATATGTTTATATATAGTTGCTAGAAGTAGGTAAGATATAATATTATGTATGTGTCTTTATGTCCAACATGGATTATATTAAAAATTAATGGAATTATCAAAAATTTTGCATTGTGATAATGTTTAAAAAAAGCAGATATACCTGAAATCATTGATAAGAAAGATTCCGCATTTCAATTTTGTTTTCTTAATTCAGATGTTGATATGCAAAATAAATCAGGCCATGTTATTGAAAAACTTATAAATACAGTGAAACTCGCACGCATAAGGTGTTTACAAACTGCAAGAAGTTTTTATTTCTGTATATTTTATTTATATAATATATACACAATGTTTTACCAAATACATAAAATGTTTTATCGTAATATATATTGCTTTCTGGACAATAAGTTAAATATATTTGGTTGCAAAATTATCATAATCTGTCAATTCTTTCAAAAACTGGCAGGACTTACTATTTTACAATGTCCAGACTACTTTTCCTGCATAATTCTAACTATTTACAGTAAAATGTTTTTAAAATGATTATTTCAATAAAATTCAATTTAAAAGATATTAAGATGAAATTTATAGAACATAATAATATATGCATAGGGCTTTCTGAAATGGGAAAGTTTTTTTGTTTGTATATGAGAAAACCCTTATTGAGTTTCACCGTATTGCTATTACATTGCTTACCTCTCTTAATCATAATTTTTGATTTTATCGTATAGAAGCATTTTATTTTATTTAGACTGATTTTATAATTTATTTTGTTTCTGAATTATCATAATTTTTTAAGCATTTATAAACCCGTTTATTTATTAATTATCTTTAGGAGGTTAACCCAAATATTAGCTTCGTCCAGATACAATACAGTGCATGAGGCGATTCCAACTAGCAAATTAAACAAATAGAACGTATCAAATATGTTACGTATGTGTAGTTACAATTGGTATCATAATGATCGGTTAGTGGCCGAGTTGACAAATGCGTCTGCTTATCACCCAGGCGTGGGTTCAATTTCTCCTAGCTAAGTCCATCATTCCACAAGCAACATCTTCAATTTATTCTTTTAGATTATAATTTATTTTTGTAATATTGCCTTTTTTGTTCTTATAATGATGGAAAATGTTGTTATGCTATTCATAACCCTGGAACGTTTGTCTTTCTTTTATAAAAAAAATTGCTGCTTTGCAAAATTATTCATTTGCTAATTGGGAATGCCTCACGTGCTGACTGCAGGTTGTATAGTCGGGGCTGTTGATCTAAATGTGGTATTTTTGTGCATTTGCGAGATAAAACCTTTTAATTATGTGATCCTTTTAAAAACGTCCATATTGTGTATTTTAATACATTTATATTTATCTATTTATTCAAAGTCAGTTACCGAACATTAGGTTGCCTTAAGTTAAGTACATGTTATGCAGAAGAAGATGATTTTGGTGCTGTAGAAAGTAATGAGTATATCTTTATTAGTTTAGTAACGTTCTGTGGTAGGTTTACTCTGTAGTTTTATCATGCATAATGTCTTCAATTCGCCACACATTTCTATGCAAAGAATAGAATATCTGTTAGAAGATAATTAGACCCTGTACACAAATCAGAACCAACTGATATCACACAAGTTTGCATGTAGCCGTAGCCATCTAATGTTTCTAATAAAATTAGTAAGAATAATATTACATATTATGATCAAAGCTGTAAAATTGACAAAACACAAATCGGAAAATGCTTTTAGAAGTATTGTGATAGATGTTATGTACATTTGATAATATTTTTATATGTAGCAATTTTTATAAATGAATATTTACGAAATAAGAATCGAGTCCCGGGAATTTTCTTTAGAAATTAAGTAATTTTATATTTTACTCCCTGTCTTGAAGATTGGAAAAACATCCAACATTTTATTATCCACTGTCCCAACAAAAATAAACAATACATGGGTAACCCCCTTGCTAATAAAAGTGTTTTAAATTTTACCCAACTGATAAACAACCATTTGTACAATACATAAATGGTTATTTACCAGTTTTAAAACATGTTTATTAGTAAGGCCCTAACAATATTTATTTTGGTGAAGCTTGCAATGTTTTTCCCCCTCCGCTTATGACAGGGAGTGAAGCATACAAGTGCTGGAAATTCTATAGGAACATATGGTTAAAATAATATTTTATAGATTGGTAATTGAAAGACTGCTTTTTCAGAGTACAATATTGCTTTGGACATTATTGTTTATTTATTATGAAGTTCGTGGATGTGTTTGGAGATTGAAACTGGAGCAATTTGAAAGTCGAGCACATTCAGGGTTTTATTTTTTAAGCTTAATTTTTGTCCAACTTCAAATTTTCAGTATTATTTATTTTGTTGCTACCAGAAGTTATTATTTTTCTCTTCTCTTTGTTCTATGTTAAAAGTGATACTATAATTTCAATATTGTAACTTACTTTGTTATGTAATAATTTGACTTGCCCGTAATATTATTTTGTAGTATTTATATTTCCCTCGCATAATATTTTTTCTCTGTTATATTACAATGTGGACATGAAACAAATAAAATCAAAATGAACTTTTTAATGTAAAGATTTAGGTTATATATTTATTACAATCATTCTCATTTGTGTAGTTATCTATTATAAATACATACTAGTCTTCATATTGATTTTATTTACATATATCACCACTTTGTATTGTAATATGACAAGTTTACTGCATATTTAAACTATGTATGTATTAGTATTTAGGAGCTTTTGCCAAATTTCTCCATAATTATGTGATCTTCTATTATTTGATGTATTAATAATAAAACTATCAATTGAAGAGATTTTTATGGAAATTTACCATGATTTTGACAAAATTATTTTATGATTCATCACTTTTTATCAAGCAACTTCTTTTGAAGTTAATTATTGATGTTAAATTATTTATGCAACATACATTAATCAAGTTTTTTTAAAGTGTCCATCAGTGTACAAATTGAACATTCTGTTACTGACAATTGATTCTTCCAACTACATAGTATTAAGACAAGGAAATATATCACACATTAAGTCGTGTTGTTGGTGAAGGAACCAACATCTACATCTTCATTATTATCACATCATAATAATATATATTATTGTTCTTAAGAAAATATGTAACACAGACGTTTCAATGTTTAAGGACCTTAAAATATATATTACAAACTCTTATTAAAGAGACAAAAAATATGAATTGAAAATATTTATGAACGACTAAATGTAAGAATATGCTATAAGAATATTAATAAAAAATATCCACAGTGTTTCATTGTGTATTTTACTTCAATTTTCATTGAACATCGACCATCCATCTGTATAATCCAGATCATCATTATCAACTTGACAAATGGCACTATTAAAATATTTTCCATCGGACAAAGAGGAATGATAAATTTGATCACCCGGAGGAACATCTTTTATATCATCGGTTTGGCAGTAAATATTTTTTAACACAGAGTAATCAACACTGTTAAAAGCACAATCCATATTGTCAAATACAAAGTCATCACAAATCTCAGGCTTTATTCCGTATGTTTCGTACAAGAAATTAAGAATATCTTCGTACGATGTTAAAAAATTGAAAATCTTCTTTTGGCTCTTAGTCAACACTTTTTCTAACATGAACACGAGATGGTGATGAAAACACTGAAACGTAATAGGCTTTTGATATTCACAAATGTTAATCCAGTCCTGGACGCAACTTACTGGTGTTGCGGGCGCTCCCGTGAACATAGACGGGTTGTTCAACATTCCTTGGGCACTCATGACCCCGTCACACCCAGTCTCTGCATACACAGCCTCTGCATTTTCTAAACTTTTAACATTTCCATTAGCTATGATAGGAATTCTGACCGATTGTTTAATCTCCTTCAAAGCTGAGATATCTACCGGGTCACAAGTCTTATGCCAGGCTTTTCTGCCGTGGACAGTGAGAAAGTTGACTCCGCAGTTCTCCAAACTCCTGCAGAGTTCTATTGTACTTTTGAGGTCTTTCAGAAGCCTTATTTTTACAGATACGGTGTATGAATCTGGTAAATGGTTTTTGAAATTGCGTACTAGGGAATGAATGACATCAGGTTCGGTTAACAGGCCACACCCATAGCCATCCTTGATTGCCCATCGCTGTGGACAGCCGCAATTTAAGTCTACACCATCCACATATGGATAAACCAGTTCAGAGGCTCCGACAAAGTCGTGAACAGTTTTAGCAGCAAACTGTGCGATCAGGGGTGTATCTGTTGTATTTGTAGCAAATTCACTTGAACGGGCTTTTGAACTTTGGCAAAAGGAATCGGCTAGAATCATCGGAGTGAAGCAGAGGTCTACACCATTCCTAAAAGTATCAAAAAGAGAAACATATATTGTAACAAAGTAAAGGGTGTAATAATTAAATAATAATAACTTAAAATTTAAGGAAGGTAAATTGGTAGGACGGTATACCTTTTAACCAGAGTTCTAAATTGCACTTTACTATATCGCACCATGGGGGCACATACTTTCAAAAAAGTATTTTCATTCTTTGCCATCGTAAAAAGAGAGAAGATATCCGTTTTCATTTTCTCCATTGTATATTCTTGCTTACTTTTAAATAATTTCTATGTAGGTATAATAATAAATTTAAAAAAAAAAACAATCAAATTCGAGTTCAAACGCCAAACACACGTGAACCCTTTGTCAAATGTCAAAATGAAAATGACAGTAAGCAGTCAGAGACAAACGTGGGAATTTACCATAAACAAACGTAATTGAGACATAAATAACCAACAAACGAACAGTTGTCCATCTCGCGGAAAATCAGAATCCTTGTATTTTTTATGTTGACGAATTATGTTTTTTTCTCTCCTTTATAGTAATAATTATTTCAGTTATCTGATATATTTTTTAGACCTCAATAATGCTGCACTGATCCGTGATCACTGATCGGAATGTTTCGCAGTGAGTTGAGCCGTTTATAATATAGGTTCATCGATTTGCCGCAAGAGGCGCGCCGAGCCAAACCGCGCGGGTTTTGTCGCAAACATTGTGCCGCGAAATCTCAAATCAATGCAACTCCTCACTTAATCGGTCGCCCGCACGCGGTTTCTACTATTTCTTTTTTATTCTATTACGAATTGTTTGACATTCAATTTTTATAAGTGAAATTAATTGTTTATGTTTTAATCACGTACTAGGCCACTTTATTTAAAACATATTCACTTGGTGAATGCCGGGGAATAAAAGATTCCTCTATAAGAGGAAGTTATTTTTTATATTTCTTGCTATATAAAATAAGGCGCTGAGCATAAACAAATCGGTTTTCTTTCCATTTGGGGACTTTCCTACTTTTTTAGTAATTAATAAAAGAAAAATAACAAAAACCAATAACGCCCAGCCTTCATCATTCAGCTGTCAACACTTATTAATGAATGCTAAAATAATATAGTCATTTAAAAAAGCACGGACACCAAACTTCAATAATGTTAAGTGAACAGAAACCTATTATAAAATATAAGTGTTAGACACCGACAGACTTATCGTGTGAATATTGTTATACAAGTGATGTTTTTGGAATCGTTCAACAAATATAACATCTGAGAATAAATCTGTGACAAGATGATATGACAAGGTGAGTCTGTTTTACAATAATGATTTGTTTTGGCAATATAATGAAAACTACTAACATAAAACTTTTCAACATAATTATTGTGAACGAAATACTGTTGAAAAAATATTTGGTTAGTTTTTCTTCTGCCGTCATTGACTACCGATTATAATTTAATATTTTAGTACTCGAAAAAATATCTAAAATATACACCTATGTATATTACAATGTTGGTAAGTACCTGTGGTAAAATTTGAAAGAATTTCCCCGAAATTATAAATCGTGGATGTTAAGGGTTTAAAGGTTTTGTGGACATTATTTTGAAGAAATATAATTTTATTAAGAAATGTTTTTCATGAAAACACACGGGATGTTACTTGACGTCCAACGATGATGAAATAAAACAATAATTGTTGGTGCATTAGATCTTAGAGATAAAATTATAAATGGCCTAAAATAGTCATAAATATGGGTAAATAATCCAAAAGTCGCCACATACCGCTACACTTTTAATAGACATAGATTTTGAAAAGTAAACTATGTTTAAACTTAATTATCAAAAGAAAGGTCGGTTTCAGTCGGGATAGACGGAAAAATATGCATTAAAACTGGATTTTATTTATATTTATTTATGTATTTAAACGCCATAGAATGGCTTTTACATTCAATTGATAGGTACATGATATTATAAGTATACAGTGGTACACAGGAGATTATCAATAATAACAAAAAAAGAATGAACATTTAACAAAGCATGTAGGTATGATAAAAGCAAGTATTTAGGTATAGGATACTATTATGTGTTACTAAACTACTGTCATTATACTAAAAAAATAATAACAATGTTATAATAAGAGAGAACATAATATTTAAATAGGATTATTTAGAATAAAAAAGATGTAAACAAAGGGAGCTTGTCAGAAAAGTTGACAACAGTATTTATAGACACTAAATAGAGTAAATTTTTATTGAGTTTATTGTTACCTTCAAAGTTATCTTGTTTGGAATTACTAAGCAATTAGGTATTGTTAATTAGCTAACTGTTTCAGGTCTGTCAGTTAAAGATTTAATAATAGTGTCGTTTAAAAAAAAAATCTTCACTAAAAGAATTTTCATTCAATCAAAGTTTAAAATTTCCCATCTTCATTGCCGCCATTTTTTTGTATGGATTTGACATTTGCGAAGTTTCGTTTTAATCTAAATACCCATGAATTACTTAGTTTCCCTAAACTCAAAACCTAATAACCTATTTTGTCTACAAGTTACTTCTTATAAGAGTTGAGACCTTCCAAAAATCATTAAAATTGCTTGGTTTTAACCAGTGGCGGCGTAAGGTAGATTGGCACCCGGGGCGGTTTTATGTTGAACACCCTACATAAAATAAAACACCAAATATTAAACATGCTTACGAGATTTCATTTTACTCAAATATTCGATCACAATATCAAGATTGTTTTCCCTGTCTCTTTCAATTGATAACATAGAAAAATTGATTATTCGCGCTTGGCTCATTGTGAACCTTAAATAAGATTTTATTCAGGAGACTGAAAAAGATATTGGCACATCTGGGAATCGAACGCAGGCCCTTCTGTTTACATGGAAACAGCTCTACTAACTGAGCTAAGATGTCTATATCCAATTCGGTCACATTTAACTGTATCATTCTTCGACTAAAGAACTACCAACTTTATCTTCATTTTCTTAACGCACATATTATTGGCTACTACCTTTATATATATATATGATTGCATGATTCTAACCCGAACTAAATGCTATCTACAAGGGTGGATCCATGATTTTTTTCTGGGGGGGGCACAAAGGGCGGACGAGCAAAAAAATCAACAATTACTGTTAGGATTTTTTTTCTGGGGGGGGCACAAGGGGCGGACGGGCAAAAAAAATCAACAATTACTGTTAGGATTTTTTTCTGGGGGGGCACAAGGGGCGGAAAGGCAAAAAAATCAACGATTACTGTTAGAAATAAACTTAAGTATCATATTTCAAGTTTATTTCTACAAGTTCAAGTATGTATAGGAAGGTTTATGAAAGTGTCAAAACAATCGAAAAAATTAAATGTTTAAAAAATACAGTTTTAGCTTCTAAGTATGTACTGTGATGGAATCTCCACACTACACAAAAATACCGTCTGGATGGGGCACGTGCCCCCGTGCCCCCCCCCCTCCCTCCCCTAAATCCGCCCTTGGCTATCTAGATAGTGTCTGGATAAATTATTAATTAGCTCAGTTAGTAGAGCTGTTGCCATGTAAGCAGAAGGTCCTGGGTTCAAGTCCCAGAGGTGCCGATAACTTTTTCTGATTTTTCTGTCTCCAGATTTTCGATTGAGTTTCTCTAATTTCTTCTTTCAACGCCTGCTTTGCCTGTGTTGGGATCACACATCTCTTCGAGTGTTGATACAAGCTTCTCAAAATGATTCTTCAGTTTTAGAAAGGGAATTAGAAATTATATTCGAAAAAAAAAAATAGTTGCGATGCATTTCAAAATATGGTAATTAAGTAGCTAGATACAAGAGTACGTAGTCATTTATTGAAATGTCTTTACAGCGGGAGATTTTGTGCGCATTCTTTGTCTGTACGAGTGGGTTGTCGTTGTCACCCCTCGGTGCTTGGCACCCGGGGCGGACCGCCCCCCCCTTACGCCGCCACTGGTTTTAACGCCATCAACAGACGTTCAGTAGGTATACAAACTAGACGTATTAGTGTATCGTACTAGATGTATGTATTTAAAAAAAAATCAAAACGTACAGACCTAGAATATTTTCTTCTAATAGTATACAGTTAGTAAAAAAATCTTAAAAAACAATCGAAGAGGAGGGGGGAGGGGGGAATAGCGACAGGGACAGCAATAGTTTGGTAAAATACCTATTATTCAAATTAATGTGTCGGTATTGTCGTTGGGTTTGTATAACCGAATTCCCTCAGCAGGTGAAGTTCTCGTGGTAAGTGCTTAATTTTTCCTTTCCTACCATTCCAAGTTTCCTCCTACATTCATTTTTGATCAATTTCATCAAACACCATTGCCATAAATTACGCTTAACCTCAGTCCATTTTTAAAATCATCTAAGCAGCGGTCGTCACACTTTTCTGGTCAAGGGCCACATATATAGGGATGCAACGATATATCGGAAAACCGATAAATATCGATATATCGACCCCTAAAAATATCGACATTTATCGATATCGACTTTACGCCGATATATCAACATATACTCCTATAAAAGTAAACATTCTTGAAACACGGCAAGAGATGCAAGGTATATTATCCCAAACTTTTCAAAGTGGCAATGAGTCAACTACCAATTGTGGCAATAAGTGTTCCTTCTGAACGTCTTTTTTCAAAGATAGGAGCCACTATAGCTCATAGAAGAGACCGTCTGCAAGGAAGCAGACTGTCAAAGTTACTATTTTTAAGTTCGATAGCCGGTACAAAATACTGGAATTAATTTTTTTTAAATAAATTTAAGAAAAAAAAAACACATCTTATAAACCTATCCAAATTTTGTGATTATTCACATAGGTATCTAAGTATAAAAATATATATACATACATAATCGATAGACGTTTGAAGTAACTAAAACTATTTTGGAATTCTATAAGCTTTTAAAAAATAAGAAATATCGATATATCGGCCTACTAGACCGATATATCGATTTATCAATACCGACTTAATTCGATATATATCGATATCGATATATCGATATTTTTAAAAACCTTGCATCCCTAGCCAATGTGAGGTATCGCCGCGGGCCGCACACTTATTCCATTAAAAATGTATTCAACTATTTGTTATACCTTTTTGTTTAGGAATTTAAAAAAGCTATTCTTTTGTATTTTAAGTATCGGGTTTCTACCTCCTTCTTTCTTGTATTCATGACATAATTCTGAATAATAATACACTTATAGTCTGTCAAAAAAGAGTAGAAAATATATGAGGGCGCCACTGTTGATCAAATGGCAATACTAAACACATAACTCATGGTGTTAAAGTAAAGCTGTGTAACCTACATTTTCATAAAAAATTAAAAAGGCATAATAGTGGAAAAAATATTTTTTCATTGCTGTATAGTGATACCCACCGATCTCAAAATTAGAATTGAATATAGGTATATTATTATTATAACTTTGCAATTTTGTGTTAACATAATGAAGAATAACTATAATGTAATAAAATATAAAGCACAGGTTAGAAATTGCTCACATTTATTTAATACTAGATAAAGTACTTAGCGTTGCCTGGGCTCTAGATCATGTCTCTAATTTTAGATCTGAATATATTTAACTCATTCAGATCTAAAAGTAGTCTAACTAAACTCACCATTAGTGATTCTTCCTTTCTATCTATTGTTAAATTCAAATTTATGTTTATAGCAAATCGCTTTATAAATCACCTATTAATAAAATTTATGTCATGAAGATAAAATGTTTTTTAAAATGTGGTTTACTGTGTTCTATGCATTCAGTGTCATTGCACTTCAAAGAAATATTTGACAGTTAAATTGGTGTTGCCAGTCTACAAATTTAGTAGTTCCAGTTTTTATATTTTCTACTCTATTTTGACAGACTATACGATGATAGTATTATATAATAAAAAATAATATAACATCATTTAAAAAAAAAAAAAAAATTATCACCCAATTTAATGTAGATCTGAATGTAATTTGCAATTTTCATCCACTTCCCGAACAACCGAAATATGTGAATTTTCGCACACATGATAAAAATGATTACAGTACATAAATAACAACAATTAACCAATAGTTTACTTTGCTTTATTAGTACGTGATTAGTGGTTTTTTTTGTCTTTTTTAGACCATATTTTTTCAACCGGCCCCCACCCTCACTGTGTCATCTCAATACCCTCTAATTTTCTCTGGGTCTTCTACTGCCACCCTGAATGTCTCAATCGCCCACAAGGGGGCGTTATGACAAACCTATGACGTACACGACTTAGGATGACGTGTTCGAAAGCCAACTGTGCGTTTTAAAATCAAATGTTAATCGATTAGTAATAGTAATAGTAATAATCTTTATTCCAGGATGTGGGGTGGATAGTGCAATCCCACACGTCCCATATAGTTATACATATTTATATATTTACACAGTAAAGAAATAAGAACATAAATAGAAAATAAATAATAGTAATTAAAATTAATAATAACAAAAATAAATAATCAATTATTATGCAGGGCGTGATCTTGAGTGCGCTCGGGCCCATCGCTCATTCAGGAGTGGAGCTTGGTGCTGGAAGGCTGCGGTCACCAACGTGTTGTCGGAGGCCATTAGCCGCATCCTGGCTCCAGTGACCCGGTGTCTCATCAGACTGGCGAATCCATGGAGTCCTAATTCTGTGAACATTGTTGAAGCGCTGCTATACCTTCTGAATCCAAATATGATTCTGCATGCATCATTTTATTGGATCCGGAGACGTTCCGTTGAGCTTACTCGATATTGACACCATGTTTCATGACACCGTGATTAAAATCAGCGTTTTAAAATCAAATGTCAATCAATTAAAATCAACGTTTTAAAACAATACAATAAACACAAAATATTTGAATAAAAAAGAAAAAGCGGGTTAATATAATTGTACATGAAAAAAAATACATTTTTAAATATATATTTTTAAAAGTGGCAGATATTTGTGCGGGCCGCAGTTTGACGACCACGGATCTAAAGCCATATTATGATGTGCTTTTTACATTATTTTTTGTAGGTGTTACATACAATTTTTGGAGGTAACAATGAAAAAAAATCATTCTGAAAACGTCAAACTGGCGACAACCAGTTTTATTACTGGAATCATCGGGACTTTATAGTTCACAAAAATCTCGCGAAAAAAATCGGGTATGACTATGTATGTAAGTATTACGTGTAAGTTGCAGGTACGCAAATGGAAAATTTTGATTTCTTTCTAAAGTAAATTTAAAAAAATAACTTATATCATTGACGTCGCTCTTTAATCTTCACGATATTAATTCATTTAAGAATATAGATTACACATTGAAAGAAAAAGTCGCATTTCGAATAAAAAACTATTAATGAATAAAATACTTTTGGTACCTACTTTATCGTTAGTCTGATTTATGTATTTATGACGATATATGTGAAGTAGTTTCAATTTTGAAAATAAAAAGTTCATCGAACTTGAATAATGTTACGCATATTGCAGGTATATTTCATATTACTTAACCATTCACCAACAACCGAAATTAGTAGATATGGTTAATAAGAATAATAAAAAAAAAATATTAGAGAAAATAATAAATGTACACAATAAATAAATAACTGTAAATAAATAAGTACATAGTATTAATGAAATTAGTATTAACTAGTTAATACTATGTACTTATTTATTTATAGTTATTTTTATTGTGTACATTTATTATTTTCTCTAATATTTTTTTTTTATTATTCTTATTAAACATATCTACTAATTTCGATTGCTGGTGCATGGTTAATAGATTTTGTAAATTACTCTTGTCCAATAATGAGTTTTATAAATCATTTAGATTTAAAATAATTAAAGAAAAACGAAAGTTCGAAGCAACCGAAAAAATGTTTTTTTTGTTAACATTTTATTCGTAACATTAAATTTTGCGAATAATCTTACTGTATTTGAAAAACTCCTATTACCACAATTAAAAACGAAAGATGTTGCTTGTGCAATGATAGAGGACTTAGCTAGCAGCGGAACTGAACCCACGACGCCTGGGTGGGAACAAGGGCGGATCCAGGGGGGGGGGTCATGGGGGGTCATGACCCCCCCCCCTGGGCTGGGTCCAGGAACTAGGTGAACCTACTTTCTACTTGTATCTATTATTATCAAAATTAAATTATAACTTCTTGTGACTTGACCACGACTCTGTGACCCCCCCTCTGGCGCTCTGTGACCCCCCCTGGCGCCAAAGCTGGATCCGCCCTTGGGTGGGAACTGGACGCATTTCTCCACTTAACTACCGGTGGTCTAGGCTTCATTTCCTCTTTTGACCGGTTGCAAAGTTAATCATGTCACGATGTACCTACTTACCCACGTTTTTTCTTCATTTTTGATAAATTAAATGATTAACTTATAATTCACTTGAATACGCAAATTTAAACGGTGAAATCAGGAACATAAGTAGGGGCTTGTTCTCTCCATGATTCTCGATGTGTTATTATGTTTTCATCGAAATGGCGGTTCGCTGTCATTTATTATAATTTTAATGAATGAATCCCAGGGTTTTATTCACCGAATGAAAAAAATTAACGAATTTGTAAATACCATGATTTACTTTGTGACTCGTAAATCTTTAACCCTTTGATTTTAACACAACCGGTAGAGAAATGCTAAAAAAAGTGTTTTAACAACATTATGTATTTATATTGTAAAATTTTTAAATTAAAATTTATTTCGGGCGGGCGGAAGTCGGGCAGGCGGCGTAGATTTAATTTTTAAACAAATCTACAGTTTAACTGCAACATTGATGAAATTTTGCACATTTGACCTTCAATGTAAGAGGAAGGTCACCGTCTATATCTAATTTCGAAAAAACTCTGCGCAAAGCTCGGGCAACGCCCGGGACTTCAGTTAAGTTATATAAAGTAGTTGATAAAAAAGGTTTATGGTTAATTACATACAATAGCAGTTATATTATATTGCATTCTATTTTCTGTGATGTATATTCACCGTAATGTAAAATATTATTAATTGTCTATTACCTGTAAAGTTTGTTCCATACGAGGCGTATAATAGGTGGGCGTGTTCTATCTCATGATATCTCAATCCATGCAGTCGTCACAGACAGGTATTACGGGTAATATTGACCGGACAACTCAACAACGTGCAACTTCATCACCTCCTTTGAAAAGTCATTAAAAGTGATGAAAAAATAGGTTACGTTGGGTTAGTTTAAGGGGTATTTCAATTTTTTTTTGCTTAACTTTTAATGACTTTTCAAAGAGGTGTTGAAATGTCACTTTCTTGAGTTGTCGTGAAACTAAGGTGATCCAACCATAACGCATGATGTTAATTGTAAATAAAACAAAAAGTTTTCAGAGAATTATCTTAGTTTTTTTTCTCATCCTTTAGCTCTCTTCACGAAGTGCACTAAATGCATTTTGATTTTGAACGCCCATTTTCATAAAACGCTTCAACAATCTTAACGCGCTGCTCATTTGTGTACCTCTCCATGGTTGAATTTGTCAAAGACTGAAACAAAGAAATGTCAAATAAAGTTGAGCATAAAACTTGACATTAAGGTGTGGCTCACAATTAACATCGTGAGTTATGGTTGGACCACCCTACACATAATTGTCAAAGATCTTTATATCATAATAAAAAATTAAGATAATTCTCTGAATATAATAAAGGTGTAACGGTTGTATGGGATTGAATGGCAAGGCCTACAAATATTCATATATGTATTACTAGCCAAAGTCCCCGGCGTTGTCTGAACTTTACACAGAGTTTTTCGAAATCCGATGTAGACAGTGACCTTCCTTATATTTTGAAGGTCAAGTTAATACGAGTAAAATTTTCAAAATTTTATGTAACCCCCGACACAAAAAAAAGCCGATAAAACGCCTAAACAGATTTTCATGAATTGTAGCTAAGAACCATCTCGATCACGTCAGCTTTCAAACAAGAAATCGCATCATAATCGGTCCATTCGTTTTGGAGCTACGATGCCACAGACCAGACAGACACACAGACATACGACATTCAGATACAGTCAAACTCATAACACCCTCTTTTTGCGTCGGGGGTTAAAAAATGATAATTTGTATAAAAATCAAAACTATACCACCCGGGCCTGCCCGGTGTCCGCCTGCCCGCCAATAGATACATATAATATAAATATCCTTCGTGAATTATTGGGCGGAATCAACTGGACAAAATCATATAATTATTTATCTTTTAAAACACTACGTTGAACGAGATAAAATGTATATTGAATATAATATATGTTAAGGTTAAGGTTTTCACGGGTGTAAGATAATATAATAATAATAATAATAAATTTTATTTTAGTAATTTGTACATTGAAGTTTACAAATTTCTAATTGTGTAAAATATTTCATATTCACTATATTTTTTCAAGTTTTATGTAGCTCCTACAATACATCTTGAACTTTCCAATTGGTGTGGACTTTAAAGTTTCTGGTAGTGTGTTATACAACTTCATTCCCTTGTACAGTAGACTGTTCTGCGTATTCGCTTTGTCCTTTTTTTGTAGCCTAATTTCCTTGCTCGTCCTTGTGTTATATCTGTGAATGTCTTTATTGTATACAATTTTATTTGAGAAGTATTTTGGTAACGTGTTGTTCAATATTTTGTGGATAAATACCATCGTGTTCAAGGTCAGCATCTGTTTCACGGTCAACCAATTTAGTTCCTTTAACATTTTAATTATTTTTGAAAATCTGTTTCGTCGAAGAATTATTCTCATAGCCTTGTTTTGGAGAATTTGTAACTTATTTTGTTCTCTTTCGTTACATAGGAAAAGTATACTTGAGCAGTAGTTGAAGTGTGGAGCAATAATTGAATTGTATATGGTGATTGCAGTTTTTCTAGAAATTTTTGGCCGAATTCTTCCAAAAAAAGATATCTTTTTGCCAATTTTCTGTAAAACAATTTTCTCGGTTTACCCGCGTAACGTAGTCCTGAAAAGGACTTTTTAACTCCTGACGTTTTGGACAGATCTCACTGTCCATCTTCAGAGGCCTTAAGTCTTAGATTCTGGACCGAACAGACATGCGAAAGCTATCAGTTTGAGACAAAAACTCAAGACATAAGGCCTCTGAAGATGGACAGTGAGATCTGTCCGAAACGTCAGGAGTTAAAAAGTCCTTTTCAGGACTACGTTACGCGGGTAAACCGAGAAAATTGTTTTACAATATAATATATGCATATACATACACACACCTATCGTGTTTCACCGATGGTTTTGGTTTCACACTCATTCATTCCGCGAAATTTATTTCTACTGTAATGATTACAGATTATTCACGAAAATCTAAGGAAAACGAATTACATATTATGTAGATGATTTTTTCACGCACCTGTTTCATACAAACTTTTGCTTTAGGTACAATATGGCTAAATACCCAACCATAATAAAATGATCTTTTTACAATAAAAAATGTAGGTATATACGTGTACCTGTACTTCGTTGCTTTTTTTAGTATCATAAAAAATATAAGACCTCAATGTAATACATTCTATGTTTATTTAGTGGCAAATTTGGCATTTTTGTGACTAAACGGAAATTACAAAAAAAACTTACCCTTAGATGAAATATAAACTAAATATTGCTAAAAAAAGGGTTTAGTTGTTAACGATAAATTTATATAAGAACATAAATTTATAATTTTTTAAATTTCAGCTTTAGTTCTTCGTGGAATACCTTGGCAATAGGCCACTTGCATGGACTTCATAACGACTTGGAAAAAATCGTGTGGATAGAGTTTTTACTAAGATTACGAAAATGTTAGTAAAAATTTTTAGAAACGTACAGTTTTTTTATTTTTAAATAAATAAATCCATTATTTGAGCTCGTGACGTCACTACATGAAAATGTCCCGTCGCCGAAAATGTTCCTATTAATTTGATAAAATTCCACACTAATTTATTTTTTTATATGGCATCACTTTGATTTCAGGCGAATTTTTGAATTCGTTCACTAGATTTATTGTTTGTTCTCTGCGAACTTATCATTTGGTTTGATTTTTTGACAGATGTTCTGAAGAGAACCCGTACAATTAATGGGTACGGGGTCTCTTCAGAACGTGAAGATGATGTCGGTACATGTTTTAGAAGTATAATGATTATGGTGCTGATTTTAACAAAATAAAATTTTATAATATTCTTATTATTATTACAATTTACAAGTTCAAGTATATTACATTGAATTTAGTAATATAGACGCTGTACATTATGATGATTTATGATCACTAAGATGGATCAAGGAAAAAAATATTTATGAGATGTAATATTTTTGGTATGCCTCGTTATTCTCCTGTGCCATTCGTGTGAAAAACGTTCTTTTTTTTAAAATGATTTTCGGCTATGTTATTATCGTTTTTTCACACCTATAAAATTATGTCCCGTCTTTCCGGTTTATAAAAAATGGTCTGATTTTTCGGTTTGAAATTTTCAAAAAATCCCCAGGGTTTCAAAAATACGATTAAAAAAAAAAATACCGAATGTCTTAGAATATTTGCCTAAACCGGAAAAAAATTTAAAAAAAATGTGATGCAAGTGGCCTATTATAGTAAAACGGTCTTTGAAATTGTTTTAATTATTTTCCTTATATATTTGCCGTTTGTAATTTCGAATTTCGACCCGATAAATTGTGTAGCAATATATATCAATCTATAATAATATAACTAGATTCGACACACTAACCAAACAGCTAGCGAGTTCTCGAGCCTTTTAACTTTTGGCGGTCAGTCGTGAGTTTTATCTCGGCCACTAAATCCAAATATAGTTATCGAAGAAAAGCTGACAGATATCCACTTGCCCGGTGCAGGTATGACATGATAAACTCATCAATTATTTTACCAGAATGTATCAATTTTATAATAGGCGTATGTAAATATATAGGCATGCATTATTTATATTCGCCGAAAACACTATACATAAGTTACAAGGAGCGCTTCCACGGTGAAATCGATATCTTTACAAAATCGGATCGATAGGCGTAACTTCCGATGATTTTATATCTACGCGGTTTCACCGTTGACAGCTGAACCGATGTTGCCAGAAAATAAATAAGAAATCGATGTACGCTGGCAACACTGGAGGTGTTTTCCATGAATTCACAATCCGAAACGCCAACGGCCCAACAATTACGTAAAAATATTAATAAATTGACAATGTTGAATTGAAACACTAACCTAAATATGCATTGGGCAGTCCGCAATTAATTTTTGACACTAAACGGGAGTTAATTACTTAATCAGAGCTTTAGTCACATTTCAACGACTTTAGTTTCTCAAAGATAGAACGGAATAAATTTAAGTATACGGATAGACTTCTTTCATTTCTAAAAGCTTCGTTAGTTGAACTCCGTTCATTAATAAGCCAGTAATTTTGCATAACGACCAACATTATCGAAATAAATGCGTGTATTGACAGTTAACGGAAACTTTTCTGAAACTATGGTCGGAATATTTCTTACCAATTATTGACCGTGATCGCAAATATTGATATCTGACGATAGATGACGGATTTGGTCAATATTATGTTTTGATACAGGATTTCATCGAACGACCATGCTGGACCTCCAGATAAAAAATTACAAAAGGATAAACCGTTGAAGTGAAACTAAAATGCAGGAAAATAATTTGAAAATAAAACATTTTTAATTTTTTCACGTGGTCCATGAAAAAAATCTAAATTCTTTGATTAGATTGCGGCGATCAATAGCCCGGTAAACAGGATGCTCCAGTAGCAGTGGGTCAGATTGAATTCGATACTTATAGTCAGTATGTTGAACAGCTGTGAACAATTTTATCATTGACAATCACCGACTAATTCAAAAGGTAAAACAAAAGAGGTCCGATTCTAAAATGGGTGGAGGATATTATTTGTGGATAAGGAGGATATTTCCCTTTTCTCACCATGGATACCATCTGGTAACCGTTGAAGCCTGTTGTGGTTGTGTAGCTCTTCCAGAATGGACACGTTTGTGCATGTGGCTGTCCATGGAATCCTGAGCATTTTTCTCCAGTGCAACATTTTGAGGTCGTCCATCCGCTTTCTGTAGCTGGCTCTAACGCCCGAGACTAGTATTTCAAACCGGGATAGCAATCTACTACTCGTATGTCAGCGTCCTATCCTGGCAAGATCCTGGTTTACTCTCCTGGCTTGGCACAAGCCAGAGCGGTTTGCGAGCGGTAGAGGGCCCTACTATCTTTTAAATAATAGAACCCCTTCCTATTAAACTATACTTGCTTGAGATGTTAGCCTGCTGGCTTCCTCACTAGCTTAGTAGGTCAAAAACAAAGCTGGATACATGTAGCTACTTAGTAGATTACTAGCAGTAGCTTGCTATCTCTGCTTGAAATACTAGCTTGTGTGGTTCGGGCATAAGTTTATATGTTTTCACACCGCAGAGAAATATGGGGAAAATCAGCGCCCAGACGAGTCTCATCTTCGTGGTCTTCGTTATACCTTTTATATATGGTATTCAGATGTTTTTTTAAGAACAAATAATATTTTATTCACTTTCGAAATGCACTCTATTATTCTATGGGTTGGGTGACCTGATTTACCCTAGTCTCAATTGCAGTTACCTACTAGGTGTCAATCACAGAAGTAGAGAAAAGCTTAGGAGGTAGTAGAATATTAATGACCGTGGAAACCTTAGAGCCGAAATGATCTTTCACCTGCTTACTAAACCAACGTATTAATATTACATTAATTATTTATATTCCGTATAACCGCTTTATTTGTTGATTTCAGACGTTCACGACATGAACTCGCGGGATATATCTCAAACAATTCAGCTTTAATTATTTATGTTAATACAGGGCCGTAGCTAGGGGGGGCATTAGGGGGCAATGCCCTACCTTAAAATACCTGTGCCCTACCTTAAGAAATACCGTCGACTATGATAATATACTAGTAAACTGTTTGTTCGTTGTTTGACATGATTGGAAAAAAAATACTACCTATTAGTGTAGCGTAGCGACATCTAACTAAACAGCTTCGAATTAACCAAAGAATCATATTATATCAATTCTTTATTCTGCCCATAGATGGAATTAAAGTAAGTGGTGAGAGACTGTGCGCGTATTGCAATCACTGCTTAGGGGGAATTCCCAAACAGTTTGGGGATGTTATTCAACGGTTGAGTCATAAATAAACCAATCCCTAGATCGATATCTTCGGGCCTCCTCCATACAAAACGGTTTGTCATCAGATCAAGCACTTGCATACTGCTCGCTAACAACGTATGCAGGGACAATAGGGGTCTAGTTTTAGTTAATTATAATTGTAAGGTCATTCTATAAAAAAATAAGAGTTCTTGTTAAATAGCAACCTTCTGTTACTTACACCGGGCGGGTATGTGGTGGATAACCTCCAATTCACTTCGAATAAGAGAACGTTTTCCTTCAAAATGTGTCAGCAGATGAACTCACAACTGGAAATTTACATTCTGATCACAAAACTGGGGGTGAATCTGCTTGCGTGTCCACAGATTTAATTAGTATTACTCTCATATAATGCGTAGTATGGTTTTCCTACGAATTACGAATTTTGTGGAATGGTTTGAAATAAAAATTTTAACTCCACTAGAAATATTAGAACGCTGTTCTTCAAAATGTGTCAGCAGATTAATCCGCTACTGGAATTTTGACAGATCATTCGGAACATGAAACTGGTTTTAACCAGGAGTTAATCTGTTAAGTCCTCGGTAAGCTCAGATACTACACCCAGAACAAGAAAATGGCTTTCCTCTTACTTTTGCACTTGAAACACATGGATGGTTTGATGATCAATTGTAACATGTGACAATCCATGAAACTTTCTTAGAATTGTCGCGCATCGCCCACGGACATCTCTCAATCATTCTCACTGAATATTAGTCATAAAAAATCCAAGCGCAAAACAAAATTCGACCCGGACGGTGTTGCCAGTCGCTGCAGTTATCAAGATGACATTATTATACATTCATTTGAAGAAAGGGGATTCCCCAGGTTTGTCACAGAATAAGTAATGAAAAATTTCGTGCCTATGACAAAAATATGAAATCCGCCCGGAGCACGCTTCCCCCCCCCCCGCCCGACCCAGATCAGATCATTTTACTTGCGCCCTACCTGTAATTACCGCTGCCCTATCTTAAATTCAACTCTAGCTACGGCCATGTGTTAATAGCTAGTTTAAAGACGAGTATATGCTAGGCCAAAAATTAATTGAATTCCAGAGAAAAAAATAATATCCTAGTTTGATTTTTTTTTAATTTGCTACGAAATATTACGAAATTATAATTCATTCTCACTTGTAATTGAAACAAATATTTTTCAACATGGTTGGATCATCAGGAAATCC
Source organism: Limnephilus marmoratus (assembly GCA_917880885.1). Taxonomy (NCBI): domain Eukaryota; kingdom Metazoa; phylum Arthropoda; class Insecta; order Trichoptera; family Limnephilidae; genus Limnephilus; species Limnephilus marmoratus. The sequence continues at coordinate 32,244,148 of OU862908.1, forward strand.
TCTTTTAATCGGTAGGTATTAGTTAACACCTGTAGTTCTCATGTTGTAGAATCCCCGCATATTTCCCACAAATACCCAATCGGCTTAAATTCTTAGAAATTCCTCGCAATTTGGGTAATTCCTCACGAATTGATAACCCTGGTCCATAGATAAACCAGTTCGATTGATGGCAGGAGGACCGCCTTCCAATTACTTAGAAAAGCGCCCATTTTCTATCTACAGTGGCAACGATTTCTTTTGTGAATATTCGGAAATATAATTAAAAATGGGTTTGACTCAAATAACTACAATGTTCCGAAAATCGTCCTTCCTCCCCTATCATAAATATTTATAGTTAAAAAATTATGGTTGCTTCAAATTAAAAAAGGCTAATAGTCTAAACCAGCGGTTCCCGAAATCTGTTTAGATGCTGGCATAACCCCAGTTCCATCCCAGAATTTTTAGTTGGCGATTTTTTATAAATAATTATTTTTCTGCCCCCTTTATATTTGTAGGGAAACCGCTTGCACAGCGCGGGTGTAAACTGTGCGCCCTAAAGTTTAAGTTTAGACTTAAAAAATTCAATACTTCGTTTGTGAGCAAGCACTATGCCACGATATACAATTATTACTTCATTGGCGTAAGCCAGAGATAAAGGCATAGAGAGCCCTGAAAGATAATCTATTAATATCGCAGTTAATTTTTTTGAGAATATTTTATTTTGTGCTAGTCCTAATTTCCCGAAGTCAGTAAGACTATAACATCCTCAAATGGGGTTTGTTTTGAGGATGAAGGAATTGGAATGTGAATTATAATCTTCACGAAAACATGTAAGAAAGTGTGGCAGGCGAAAATTTAGTTCGGTTCAATTAAAAATATTGGCGATTTTTATTACAAGAAATAATTTGTTGGGATAGATTGGTCACGGGATAAATTATTACTGTTCAAATTATTACTGAATAGTTTAGGAAAACCTAAATTACAGAGTATGTGATATAAAAAAACAACACGGGTTATCGCACAAAACTCTCATTTGGGGTAATAATTACCCCCTACGGACCGAGAGGGTTTCATCAAAAGGATATATTTTTTTAGTATTGACAGTTATAGCTATCGCAAATTGTTTTAATGAAATTCTAAACCAATGTTCAAACATAAAAACAAAATGTTACACGATTTCAGTTACTTGATTTGACAGCTATAGAGACAATTCCTTCTAAAATATTTTAATAGCTGTATAAACTTCAATAAATAAAACTTTTTGATTAATAAATCACCCTAAGGTATCACAAATATAATATTGTATTCCCTAAAAATTGCTGGGGCTTTGAAATTACAAAAATGCTTAAAATTCAGAAAGTTTTAGAAATCGTCACTACAACAACAAAAAATATCACGCAAGAGGCTCATTCAACGTCAGTGTTGTGAGCGATTTGGTACGCCTTTTCGCATTCCGAATAAATTATTATTTGTAGCTGTTTGAAGTTTGTAAACGGAACTGAAGCCGTGAATTAACGACCATCGCCGATCTACTATTCTCTAGTCCGGCGGTGATCTATTAAAGTTCTTACCAATCTCCAGTCATCTCACGTTTAACGGCTTTTTCCAGTGCAGTGGAAAAGGTGCAATATATATTCGATATTAGAACACATTTTCTTGTAGTTTTCGTCTCCAACTAGATAAAAACGTTTTATATCTCTTATACAGTACCTTAGGACGGCCAGTTGCGGGCTAATTATATGCCAGTTAATTCATAAAACTGAAATAATCACAGAACTTGGATATAACTTTCATAGAACGTGAAAATTAACTTAAAATATTTGATGAATTGTTCAAATTTTTTGAAACAACCCATCCTATGTACGACCTTTGCACATTATAGAGAGTAGGGTTGATTTATTAAAATTGTTTTAATGTTTCAGACCGGAGAACAGTAGAAAAGTATTGCGTTTAATTTATAAGCTTAAGAATTATGATATATAATAAAATTCAAGCAATGAAACAGAAAAAAACAAATAGAAAACGAGGAAAGATTTAGGTGCCACCTGAGCCTGAACTCGGAGGGGGGGCATGTTCCAAGAAACACCAACACAAAAAAGTTGTCCACCTGAGATTATTTCTCTATAACATATTACGTATTTAATGTTTGGAAATCATTAATACTGTTTCACGGGACACAAACATATTTAGTGTGTACCTAAAGGTAAGTAAACTATTGTTTTTCACCATCTTCCATCAGAAAACTTATGGACATATGTAATTAAAAATTTCTACTTATTGAACACAGGAAAACGCTGATAGGTGCTTACACTGATTTTTTTTTACATGAGCTCCACACAGGAGGCCCTGAGAAAAATTATTTCCTTAAGGGCCTATGTCATCTTTGGGGATGCTGTGTGGAGGGGTTTGTTTAAAGAAAGGAAGGAGAGGAGAGTTCTGGAAAGGAAAAGGGTTTAAGGGGTGGGTAGGAATCTGGGGTTCAGTATGTCCTAGTCATCCGCCTCCAAGACCTAGACAAACCTCACCCCATGAACCCGGGCACCTCTGCTAAATCACCAAACGTAGCGAACCACTTGGGGTGACCTGTGGCAGAGGTGTTGGTTATCCAATTACGGTTCCCGGGGCGGCGGTACCCATTTCCGCCTCCCAAATTGCCGTTGCTGGCCGTCTCTGGCCGGTTTTTATTATTTAGGCAAACCCGGTGAGGATTTGGCTTAGCGTGAATATTCACTATATTATCCTCTCTGACCAAGAGATGACTAATGCGAAATGTCATATTTACATAATTTAATTTCACATTTAATTATATCTACACATTTAAATTTATTTCAAGCGCCTCGCTGCTCACTTGAATTTTGCTAATACGTGGTTAAGAGGGCATTACCAGAGAAAACCGGAAATACGTCATTTTCAAAAAAGTTTTTAGACGTATTGACTCTTTTCCACAAAAAATTATAAATGGATTTCAAAAGATTGTTCTTTTATCTAGTGAAGTTATGTAATAAATTTTGAGAATTTTTTTTAATTTTTAGTATAATAAGGTTATTCCATAGGTCGTTGGCAGATTTGTTCAATTTTCAAAAAAGTTTTTGTATTATACCACACCCATTTCAAATAATAAAATCATGCAGTAAAATAAATCAATACATTATCTAGCAAACGTATGTTTTAGAATTTTAATTTTAGTTTCAATAAAATCATTAAAAAATATGTACGTACATGTGTTTCTTGGCGAAAATTGGTCCGTTTGTGTATTTATTTGCGCACTTATAAACTAATATATTTCAGATTTTTTTAACATTCTTATTAAATTTAGACATTATTGAAAAATGATAAATACTTATAATCAAAAAATAACTACAAAAAGTACATTATTTTAATAGTTTTATCATCACGCCTTTCAGCATTTTTGGATGAAGGTATAAATTAAAGCTAATTTGAATTGAAATAAATTCGATATTGAGTTATAATTTAAAAAAGCTGGTACGGAGAATAATTAATCTTTCTCATTGTAACCGCCCTGCACGATCGTAAGAACAACTTTCGACGAAATATGGATTTTCGTCCGCTGGCTGGTTAAACGCTCTTAAGATAACGTTTAAATAAAATCGCAAAGGCGACACGTGGAGTGGACTGTATCAATATATTTAAAAAAAAATGTTATGTTTGTGAATACTTTGACACAACTATGGGGAAGGGTAAACAGATGAATGGAGAAGGAAACTGACTTACCCCTTATGGTTGATGTTCTGCTCAATATTATGGATCTGAGGGAGCACTAAATCACTCACTGCACAAGCTTCCATAAACTGGTCGATGTTATATAAAACTGAGAGAGTAATGATGTTCGTTGCACAGCTTATTTTAACAGACTGACTGACATATTGATTTTATTGTTGAACGGTAGGTAATATTGTCAGTAGGGACAGGTAATTGTGGTAAACAAAGGATGGGTAGATAAATGGAACAAGGTATATAGATAGGTATACATAGTTGCGTCAACATTTTCCGCCCACCTAATTTTGGAACAAAATTAACAATAAAAAAAATAAAAAAATAATACCAATAATAACAAAAAGTAGCTTGAATACTATGTTATTAAACAAAAATTATAAGGAAAATTATTAAAAAAAATTATTGTGAGACGTAAGCACACCAGCTGTCTTCTGTGTATTTATCAAAGGAAACAAAAGGAAAACAAAAAACATAAAATATAAGTAATAGATAGCTCTATGATAAAAAAAATGCTGAGTATTGAATTAACAGATGACTTATTCTATGGGCAAAGGGCAAAGCTTAATCGCTGGGCGGACAAATATACCTTTAGTGGTTTTAATAGTTGCAACGCGAACGATATTATCTTTACCCGGATGTACGGCAACAATTCGCCCTAAAGCCCAGCGCATGGGGGGAAGACGTTCATCCTTTACTAGCACGAGTTGACCGATCTCTAAATTGGGTCTGTCTCTCAACCATTTTGCACGTTGTTGTAGAGTATTAAGATACTCCACATTCCAACGTCGCCAAAAGTGTTGAGACATCTTTTGTATGTGTTGCCAACGACTTAAACGGTTTGATCCAGTAGCGGACAGGTCATATTCGGGAAGTCCTAAGAGGAATCCTCCTATCAGAAAATGGCCGGGTGTAAGGGCGTCGACGTTGTCTGGATCAACCGACAAGGGGCAAAGGGGGCGTGAATTTAGAATAGCTTCAATGGTAGTAAGAAGTGTGGCAAACTCCTCAAATGTTAGGGAAGTATCACCCACTACTCGAACCAAATGATGCTTGACGGATTTAATTCCGGATTCCCACAGTCCACCAAAGTGTGGACTGGCGGGAGGATTAAATGTCCACAGGATTTCCTTTTGGGCAAGATAGTCCGAAATTACTTCACGTTGTGGTGAAGAATAGAAATATTTAAATACTCCAGTTAGGTATCGCTTTGTTCCTACAAAATTTGTGCCCCGGTCACTGAAGACTTCGGAACACAAACCCCGTCGATTTATGAATCGGGTTAGGGATGCGATAAAGGCATCCGTGGAGAGGTCTGACACGACCTCAAGGTGCAAGGCTTTGGTGGCCATGCAGACAAAAAGACATAAATAAGCCTTAGTGGTTTTTGCTCCGCGACGTTTATGATCTTTCAGCATAAAAGGTCCACCAAAATCGACCCCTACACGAGAAAAGGGACGACTAGGTTGAACACGAGAGGACGGCAGATCCGCCATCATAGGTGAATGTGCAGTGGCCCGAAACTTGTGGCATGTGACACATTTTGATAACTGAGATCGAATGACGGTACGACCGGACATAATCCAGTATTTGCGTTGAATAAGAAATTGGAGAGTACGCGGTCCGACGTGAAGATAAGCACGGTGATAGTAATCAATTAACAACCCGGTCAAATGACTAGACTTAGGAAGTAAAATGGGATGCTTACTATCGGATGGGAGTGCAGAATTTGTTAGCCGACCGCCCACCCTCAGGATACCGTGAGGGTCAATAAAAGGTTTCAGTTTTTGAAGGCCGGAAGAACACATTTTGTCAGAGCTTAACAGAATAATATCGTTGTGAAAATAAGCCTGCTGTTCGAGTTTTATAATCTTCATGAATGCGTTGTCCAGTTCTTGAAGAGTGAGTGCCGCATGATTGATGCTCTGTTTCGCCATTTTGGAAACATTAGAAAGACAATTTGTTTTGAACCTAAGGATCCATGCAATGACTTTCTTTAATTTTGATAATGAAGAATACTTCGCTATGATGGAAGATGATTTTAATTCGACATTAAAAACTGTAGGTTTAGGGGGTTGAATTTCTGGCAATTCGCTTGCTGGAATAAATGGTAGTCTCGCCGAAGGCCAATCCTCAACTGGATTACGGAGCCACGGTGGACCCGAAAGCCATGATAGATGTTCTACAAAATGAGCAGGAAGGGTACCTCGGGACCCATAATCAGCACTGTTATCCTCTGAAATAACATGCTTCCAAATTGCTTTTGGCGTGTTATCAAGGATCTGAACAACACGGTTTGCGACGAAAGTTTTTAATAAATGTGGTGGCGTTTGAAGCCAAGATAAGACAATTGTCGAGTCAGTGAAGAGGATAACCTTTTCAATTTGCGCGGCAAAATGTACTGACGACAATATATATTTTACAAGTTTTGAAAGCAGCACGGCTGCACACAACTCTAATCTCGGGATTGTTAATGACTTTAAAGGTGCAACCTTGGATTTGGCCATCAGCAAGTGGCTAGAATTATGGTTTTGAACAACTAAATATGTCACGGCTGCATAACCCAGTTGTGATGCATCGCAAAATCCTACGAGGATACAATGACTATCTAGATTCGTATGGTAATATCGTGGAATTCGTAACTGTTGTAGCAATGGAAGTTGTTCCACAAAGTTGTTCCACGTGGACATGATGTGGAGTGGTACTTCAGTGTCCCAGTCCACGTTCAATTTCCAAAGTTCTTGGATAATCCGTTTTGCAGTGAAGATCACAGGAGACAACCACCCTAGCGGATCGTATATCCGAGCAAGGGTTGATAATATATTCCGCTTCGAACATACTGCCGAATTGGGTATCGAAATGTGATAAGAAAAATAATCCTCTTCGGGATTCCAAAAAACACCTAATATTTTAACATTCGATTGAGTTTTGTTAAAATTCAACTGTTGTTGTTGACATTCAGAATCATGCTCGAGTAATTCTGAACAATTGCTTGCCCACTTGCTGAGCTCCAGTTTGGCTGATTTTAAAACGGCTACAATTTCTTCCTTGAGGTGTCGAGCAGATTCAATGGAATCTGCCCCAGTCGCCAAGTCATCAACATAAAAATTCTCTAACAGCGCCCTTGAAGCGGCAGGATAGCTTTCCCTCTCATCCCTAGCCAATTGACGTAAGGTCGAAATGGCTAAAAATGGGGAGGACGTTAAACCGTAGGTTATGGTTTGAAGTTCGTAATCTTTCATTGGTTCACTTGGGGAGTCGCGCCAAAGGATGTGCTGATATTTACGATGATTGGGAATAATTAAAATTTGTCGGTACATTTTACAAATGTCAGCAGTAAATACAAATTTATGAAATCTAAAATTTAATATCATGTATGGTATTTCTGTTTGTAGTTTTGGACCGCTATATAGCATGTCATTTAATGACATATCAGAGGCCTTCGCAGACCCATCAAAGACAACGCGAATTTTACCTTTTCCATTGATTACCGCATGATGGGGAAGATAATTTGCCCCAGAGTTGGGTGCTACGCGTTTCATGTGACTAAGACTTTCATATTCATGAAGAAAATCCCTATAACTAGTCGCCAACGTCGCATCCCTATCAAAACGCTTTTCCAGCTTGCGCATTCGCGATTCGGCCAAGTTGTAAGTATTTTGCGGTGGAGGACAGTCCGATTTTAACAGAATCGGAACCACATATCTCCCATCCGTCTGTCTGTAATGCTCCTTCTGAAACATTTCTTCCGCCTTGGTGTTGTCGGGGTTTAAATCAGAAACGACGGGAGCCTCTTCAATTTCCCAGAAATTTTTCATTGTATCATTTAATGACATGTCGGACAGTGTCAAAAGTGACGTTGGCGATGAATCGATCGATTGACATCCAACCTTCCCAAGAATAATATATCCAAAGACTGTATTTAAAGCACTAGGGTTTCCACGAACGATATGTGATTGATCATCCAAAATGTTGGGATATAAATCGGCGCCGAGTAGAAAATCTATTTTACCCGGCTGATCAAAATTTGGATCTGCTAACGATAAATTGAGAAATCGCGATTTAACATCTTTATCTAGTGTGACAGATGGCATCCATGAAGTAATTTCCGGAATTACTATGGGTGTCGCAGATAACATAGGTGCTCGCTGTTTGACAGGTTTGATAACACATGAGGTTATACCTGTGCATGAGTTAACAGCTGTATGTCCTAATCCATTTAACGGAGTCTTGTATTTCCTTATAGATAAGCCTAGCCTCTTGGCACAGCTCTGCGTGATAATGGAGACTTGACTTCCATTATCTACGATGATACGTACAGGAACGTAGGCGCCAAATTTGTTTTGCATGTGAACAATCGCTGTACCCAAGAGCACATTTGGTGCGTTGCTCACATTTTCGTTTGACTTTGTGACGGCAGTCAATGACGTGGTCACTTTTTCACCCGTAGAGGGTGTTTCAAAATGCAACATAGAATGGTGCCGCTTGTTACAAATTTTACAACTAGATTGTGATTGACAATCTCCAAATCGATGAAACTTTAAACAATTAAAACATCGATTTAAATGTTTTATGCGATTTTTCCTTTCAAGGGGAGACATTTCAAGAAATTTTTCACATTTATAAATTGAGTGAGTTTCCTTACATATAGCGCACAATTCAGAGCTAGAATTCGCCGCCAATAAGGATTTTCGTGCAACCGCCGTCTTTGGTTTAGGTATGTTTGCAGTAAGTGGGTTAGACGCTTCGAGAATTCTAATCTGATTGTGTAAAAATTCAAATAATTGAGATGTTTCCGGTAATTGTGTTCTTGTAAGTGACGTTTCGAATTGTCGTCTGGTGTCTTGATCCAAACATCGTAAGATTATGTGGGCAACAAACTTACTAAATATATTTTCATGTTTCATTGCATTCAAAGCAGATAAATTTTCTTGAAAAGTGTTTAAGATATGTGTTAATCCATTTATCGATTCATTAGGTAATGGTTTAAAATTCATCATTTCGTCTACATAAAAAGTAAATAATAATCTACTATCTTCATACTTTTGCAGCAGAATATTCCAAGCTATTGGGTAATTCTCAGCAATTAATGGTAACGATTTAACTAAATTCAATGCAGTTCCCTTCAGTAACGAAATTAAATGATGAAATTTCTCTATATCTGTATACATATTATTATTATGTACTAGATTTTCGAACAATGCATGGAAGGTATGCCAATTTTTTACATTGGAATCAAATGGTGTTATTTGAATCGCGGGTAATTTTAAGTTGCCAATACTATTTGCAGAAATTGGTTCTGATTTAATGTTTGAATTTTGCTGTCTTTTTGCAGATGAAATTTCAAAGACCATTACATCTAATTGTTCAGAGATTGTTGCTATCTCCTTACAATCACTTGCCTTGTCCGATTCAATTAATAAATTTTCCATTTCATTATGTAATGACTCTACCTCTCCGAGCCATTCCAAAACCTTTTCATACCGGCTTAAAAACGTTTCCCTTTTTTTTTCATCCGTGTTTATAAAAGGTATTAATTGATGCGTTATTTGTATCCTAGCTAAAAAACGATCCCTTCGAGTTTTCAATACGGCAATCTTCTTATCTGCCATCTTAAATTAATTCTTGTTTAGTGAAATATTATGTATTTAACACAGAAAACAGCCAATGTATACGGCGACAATAATTATAGAATGTAATGAATTTAATGTTTTCTAGTTTAATCCGGCTCGAAGGACCAAATAATGGTATCGCAAAGGCGACACGTGGAGTGGACTGTATCAATATATTTAAAAAAAAATGTTATGTTTGTGAATACTTTGACACAACTATGGGGAAGGGTAAACAGATGAATGGAGAAGGAAACTGACTTACCCCTTATGGTTGATGTTCTGCTCAATATTATGGATCTGAGGGAGCACTAAATCACTCACTGCACAAGCTTCCATAAACTGGTCGATGTTATATAAAACTGAGAGAGTAATGATGTTCGTTGCACAGCTTATTTTAACAGACTGACTGACATATTGATTTTATTGTTGAACGGTAGGTAATATTGTCAGTAGGGACAGGTAATTGTGGTAAACAAAGGATGGGTAGATAAATGGAACAAGGTATATAGATAGGTATACATAGTTGCGTCAACACTAACATTTATTCGTTTTCTAGGTCAATCTAACGCAAAATATAAAAGCACGTATTATTTTTTAATCAAACTAGTTGTTCATTATAAAATTTTCAATATTTCTTCCTTAGTAGACATGCCCAGTTCCATTTTATCTAGTAAATCTACTCACTGGAACAAAAACATAATTGCCAATTTTAATTTCGAACCACTCCAAAAATTATTCAAATCGTTAAAAAAACATTAATTACGCCGGAACGGATCTTTCGGCTCGAATCGATTTACAAGAAATTAGACTGGTTACTGAAAGAGTTTTTTTATCATTCGCGTATATCTTCAATGCATTCTATCAGATTTAAAAAAAATGTTAACCATGTCTATTTACGTAAGGATATCGGTATTGCCGCTACAATGCATTAATGTCTGATCTAAACCTACCACTACTTTCTACCCGGCGTACTATTAATGACATTCTTATACTTTTTAAATTACTGAACAATCTCATAGACTGCCCTCAAATGTTAAGTGTTATAAATATTCGTGTCCCTGTTAAATCAACTCGACTCCACCACCTTTTCCACAGTGACAATCATAGCACTAACTATTCCTATCATTCACCGCTAGTGCGTTTTCACCGAACTGCCAATACGTATACAGACCTTTTCGATATTTTCAAAACCTCACCATCTTGCATCAAAGCAAAAATAACTAGTTATTTATGTAACTGATATGTTTGTAAAATGATAAATATTTGTTGTACTAATATGCACCGTATGTATGTACTGTATGTTATTCTATATATATATAATGTTTGTAAATGTTCGATACACCTGTATTATGTATGTAATAGCCCTATGTACGGGTGTTTAAATAATAAATAAATAAATAAGAATAAAACAAATATACCTACATCTTAACCTAAAGGCACAAAATCTACTCGGTCGGGAGACTCTGCCCGGAAATTCTTGGTAACGCAATTATTTTCAGCCCGATACATTATTTCCATAATTAGCTACGGAACTTAACTTATTAAAAAATCCACGTACCTAAGTAAACTTAAAAAAAGGATAATACGATATTTTATCTGTTTCATATTTTTCAAGAGCACAATAATAAAGTGTGGAATTCACATGCGGTAGAAGAGAAACCTTAAAAAAACTACTACAAAACTACATATCATGTTAAATAGAAAATACAAACAGGTTAAAAATAGGTTAAGAAACAAAATTTTATAGTTGAGCCAAGAAGACGAAATACCTATGTATATTTCTTTTAACTTAATTAAAAAAGTATAATAGGTAGGTATATTATTGACAAGATTTAAATTGAACATTGGAATGATTTGACGAAAACAGGGGGCCGCGAGCAAGAACGTAAGGATAAGTTGGGGGATAACAGGGAACGTAAGAATAAGTTGGGGGCATCTAAGGAAAAAAATGTCGCAATGTATTAAATACATTTCTTGAGACAGGTCAAGTCAAAAATGAGAATAATAGAACTTTACCTACAATATTAATCTGTTAGTGAAATTATTTTGAAGTCTTCTATTTGTACTTGAGGAATGCGCAATTTTTGCGCTAAACATAAAAAAACGATGAAATGAATACTTGAATGAAAAACGCTTCCCTGTTTTTAAGTAGGGTATACCTAACGACTCGACTGTTTCCGATGAGGGCCATAAACATCAAATGGGAAATTATGTAGAAACTAGTTTTCTCGGGTTAGCTCTTAAGGTCAGTCGATTTTTTTAATTAGGGAGTATCACCTAGTGGTTATCTTAACATATTAATAAGCCAATAAATATCTAAATGTATGCAGGTATTCGAGTATCATGTTTCACCGCGCGTGTTTCGGGACTACTCGTGGGCTTCGTATTTTTGTTTGGTTTTTGTTTCGACATTCAAACTTTCGGTACCTGCTAATTTCGTTCGACGGATGACCGGAATATTTTTTTTACTTCTTCGAAATTCGGGAGGCGATTATGTGTACCGCCGCCCTGGGAACCTTTTATTGGATAACCGACACCCCTGCCATAGGTCACCCCAAGTGTTTCGCTAAGTTTGGTGACTTAGCCCGGGTTCATGGGGTGAGGTTTGTCTGGGTCTTGGCGGAACATGCGTTTGCCCACCTGCTGCGTGGCGGGCCGGAACGGGAGAGACTGGTTGAAGGAGACCTTTTTACCTCTCCAGCCGGACTCTCTCGGCTTATCGCCTTGTACCGCAGTGGGAAGGATGGATTCATACGTCTGTCACTCCTGAACATATTGACTCCAAATTCGTACCCACACCTCATACCTTTTTCCTTTCCAGAGTTTCATCTCTTTCCTTTCCGTGCAAAGACTCTCCACATAGCATCCCCAAAGATAACATAAGCACTGATAGACCGGGCGCTAGAGGTAGTTGAGTATGCAAAATGTGAGGACAGCATTCCCCAATGGATTTGAGTTAAAAAAAGGTCAAAGATAAATAATGTGGATCTTGCCGGTCAATTTTTTGGTCCATTTTTTTTTTACCCCCTCTACTCTTATTTGTAAAGGGAATGTATTGAGTACATGATATTAAATCATTTTAATGATTATTTCAGTTATAATTTATGGTTTTTTCTAATGGTAAAAGTGAAGATAGATTCTTGAATGAAAAAGAAAACGAAAATAAAAGTATTAAAATCATATTTATTAATTAAAAAAATGACACGAACGACATATATACCACTTATTTAATCAAAGTTGTCAACGTGTTCCAAAACCAAACGTTTCTTCGTCAGGATAAAATGAAAATATTTTTTGTTTGTAACATTTTTTGTTTAATTTAACGTGTCTGGATTTTCTCATTCGTAATTATTAATTATACCTATTTATGTATATACACATACATTTATGCACAAGTAAACCTTCATTTGCAAATATTCACATCGTTACAAAATTGAAGTCACCAGCCGGTAGGTACCTATAGTGCTTGTGAGAGATTACCGTTCTGAATAGAAACGTTGTTTAAAATGACTTTAGATTTAGTGAACAATTCTGAATAGCCAGGCACTCTCACCGTTCTTTTCTCTTCATCCTTTTCCTTGCTCGCTTTCTTCAGCCACGCAACATTATTAGGTTAGGGAACGTACCCTTACTACGTGACACGTTTAAGGGGGGGGGGGGTCTTGAAAATGTCACGCTTAGTACAAATGAACGGCGGCGGGCTTAGGTTTTTGGTCACCGGGGGGGGGGGTTAAAAATTGCAAAAAGTTGGTCACGTAGTATGGGTACGTTCCCTTATGGGCAGTGTGATAAGATCAGCTAATGGAATCCCGTCGTAATACTGGCTCCGGGCAGTTGGGACTCTTGTGCGGCATGCTTATAAGGATTGTATCGATAATTTTCAGTAACTTCTCATCGTTCTGTCAAAAATACGACGTATGACGTGTCGCGACGTCGAAAATATTAAGAACATTTTGTCATTGTGAACTGTTATTTATTCGTTGGCGATCTGCATGCCATGCTAGGGAACGGTGAGAAGTCCACACAGGAGGCCCCGAGGAAAATAATTTACCTCAGGGCCTATGTCATCTTTGGGGATGCTGTGTGGAGGGTTTTTTTAAGGAAAGGAAGGAGAGGAGAGTTCTGGGAAGGAAAGGGGTTTAAGGGGTGGGTAGGAATCTGGGGTTCAGTACGTCCTGGTCATCCGCCTCCAAGACCTAGATAAACTTTACCCCCATGAACCCGGGCACCCCTGCTAAATCACCAAACGTAGCGAACCACTTGGGGTGACCTAAGGCAGAGGTGTTGGTTATCCAGTAAAGGTTCCCGGAGCGGCGGTACCCATTCCCGCCTCCCAAATTGAAGTTACTGAAAGTTATCGATACAATCCGTATTGATCGACCGTGCTAGGGGTCGATGTCGCTAACCGTTTGTCCTCCCCCGTCCGGTTCTCACGTAGGAACAAGGAATATCAAAAATGCAAAATGTATGCTCGTCCTGTACAATAACATCAATTTTCTACTATAAATGTAGCACATAGAGAGTAGACGAAAACAATTAAAGAACTATGAAGGTAGATCGTAAATTTATTTGAATACTGACTTTTTATTTTTTTATTTTATTTATTTTTTTTTTTACATGAATACCGCACAAGAGTCCCAACTGCTCCCGTTTGGAGCCAGTGAGTCTATGGCATCCCCAATTGGGGTATGTTGTGAGGCTGAAGTTAGTGGGGAGGGGAAGGAGATAGGGAAGAGGATTGTGGGGAAGTACCTTGTTTACCTTGAAGTTGCATTGATGTTGAAAATTTGTTTAGTTCATGACATGACCCATTGTATATGAGTTACGACGGAAACTTGACATTGTTAAGTAGATAATAATTAATGTGCCCGATGCATCAAAATTATTTTTAATTTAACCTTTGCCTTTTAAATACCTTTTTAAAAATATTTTTCTTTATTTGGGAAGCTATTAGTTCTGTGTGCATACTTTATATTAAAATATCGCAGGCTCGTGAATAATCAAGCGAGAGGTACATACTATAAGTCCAATTTAGAAAAAGACAATGAAAATAATTTTCTAATAATATGTTATTCAAACAGTTAAAATTTTGAAAATGACTCTTAAATTCATAGCTAATAATTCGAGTACTACCAAAGTTTATTGTTCCGGAGTTACGTATAGGTACGCAACCGAAATTAGTATTTTTATTAATTACAAGTTTAGGGGTCGTCCATTAATCACGTGATGTTTTTTTAGCAACTTTTTAACCCCCCACCCTGGTGATATGTGGTGAGGTTTTAGACCAACCCCCCCCACCCCCGAAATCACGTGTATTTTTTTAATGCAAAGAATTTTGAAATTTTCAGAATATTATCACGAAAAATAAATACACGTGATATCTCATTATACCCCCCCCCCCGTCGTGATATTTCGTGATTTCTTTCCGAACCCCCTCCCCCCTTTCGAGCATCACGTGATTAATGGATGACCCCTTACTTGGGTTTTATAATAAACTAGTGAATTTGCCGCATAAGAAAGAATGCCGAAGCGCGCCCTGCCCGTGTGTCTGAATATTGTTTACATTATTCTAATATAATGGCCCAACCGAGCCTTTGTCCTACTTTCAAAATTAAATATGGTTTTGTCGTTGACCAATCTCCAAATAAAGCAGTTATTTATTTGGAATTTTCGCATAAAAATCAGAATATGTTTTTCACGGTCAAATTTTATTTTCGTGTTTATCTTCGTGCCCTAGAACTTCGTGCATACTAATTTTACTACTTGAATAAAATCAAAAGTTCAAGCCTTTAAAACAGGTATCTAGTACCTACCACCATTTTATGCTCAGTATATATAGGTCGTTATTCGGTCTAGAATGTTGTAATTATTCTGTCTAGAATAATGGCCCTTTCAAATTAATCACTGAATTTATTTCATTTGATCCGAAACTATGGTCAACTTTTCATGTAGCCGATTATACAGAGATTTTTAACTTATTAAATTTTTTGTATTATAGGTAGGTATCATAGATATCAAAATTAATAGACTAACCCATCAGGGAAAAGGAAACAAATTGAGTTGGAGCGGGAAGACGTCGTAATTTGTGATTTGATTTGCCTTTGTACGATTTGTGAATAAACAGAGATTTTTAAATTATTAGTAGGTACCATAGATATCAAAATTCGAGCGGGGAGACGGCGTGATTTGTGATTTGATTTGCCTTTCTGAATTGTTTGGTTCTGAAACAGTTTTTTAAAAAACTTAATCCATATTCCCCAAGTCCGTCATCAATCATGTATTCCTTTCTTTTCCTCCTTTCCTCAAAGTCTCTACCAGGGTACCTAGCATGGTCGATCGATATAGATTTTATCGAAAATGTCGGTAACTTGTCATCGCTCCCGAGCACGACTGCAGGCCGCTAACGAAAAAATAGTAGTTCACAACGACTAAAGAGTCCTACTTTATCTCATATGTACTGTTATTTGTTCGTTAGCGGCCTGCAGTCATGCTTGGGAGCGATGACAAGTTACCGACATTTTCGATAAAACTTATATCGATCGACTATGCTAGGTACCCAGGAAAAGAATACAGGAATACGTACATGTGGAAAAATTGAACAATATTGTCGCCCAAGTTTACATTACCTACTTGGGCAGTTGGATTTTCGTAGTGACATGGGTCACAACTTGCTCGTCAAAAAATCGCAAATTATCGCAAGATTTCATTTTTTATCGAATAAAAGTGTCGTGGCTTAAAACCTGGTGTTGTGCAGATATATTGGGAACCCAGGATCGATCCTGATGCGCCATAAGAAGCCGTCAAAGGTAAGAGACTTCCTCTCATTTCCTATTTCCTACGATCAAATTTCAAAACACAATTATTGGTTTTTACTCATCAAAACAAAAAAAAAGGATTTACAGTCACATTCTCGTGTCGCGGTATCGGCCGTGACATTTTTGAATGTAAACTTGGGTCACAATATTGTTTAATAAATTAATCTGACAGTAGGTATACAGGTAACTGACATTGTAATATCAGTATTTAGTCCGTGAAAATAAAATATGCTTACGAATTACTATTTCTTATTACTGTGTCGCACAAATTTATGGCAGCGTAAAAAACTTTACTTCAAATCTCAAATCGGGTAAACAAAAGTTCGGCCTTGTTTCCAAAATTGAATGTTTTGTTACACTGTTTAGTTGGGCACTTTTTCAGATGTGTTAAAATTGACTCACCTTTTAGTTAGTCAGTTTGGCTAAAAACGAACATTCAGATCCTGCGTGGAAAAGTCCCACAATGGACTGCGCCGCGAACAGTTGCTTTACTTTAGCGAACTTTCTTTTTTGAGCAGGGTCAGACTATTTCAATGTACCTTCTTCGACGGTCAACGTACCTTACGGCTGATATCGTAGTATATTTAAAGCACTCTCGAAACCTCCTGATGCCAAAACTATGGTCACATGATTTGCCTCCAGAAGTGATAACAAGATTTTATGTTAAGGAAAGTCTATCAATTTGAATGTCTAGTAGCAGGTATGCTATGTTATGATTAGGTACAGCCCCACTGGCCAACTCGTTTATTATTAAAACACGTTTTTAATCAAGAGAACATTTGGATCTTTCCAAGTACAGGTCTTTACGAGATTAATAACACATTCAATAAAATTTTTAAACTATATAGCACTATCACGCACAATACGATAAAGGGCAACTTCGAACCAGAAATTCGAGCAATCCGTTTGATATTGCAATTTCTGAAACATCGTGAGATTTGGTGGAAATGCTGTATGTGAATAATATAATATTCTCGATCACGTCAGCTTTCAAACAAAAAACCGCATCATAATCGGATGCTGACAGACACACAGACGACGGTCAAACTTATAACACCCATCCGTTTTGCGTCGGGTGTTAAAAAACTTTCCTTTCGCCGTAATTTTAAAAGATGGCCTAGAACACCCTTTAAGGGTGAAAGATAGAAATTATAAAAAAAATGTATATTCACGTAATATATGTGTAGAACCTTGTTCTGAAATGGGAAAAAATGTCTCTGTATCTCTGTCTCTGTATCGCACTGACAAGAGACCACCAATCAAAATTTAGTGAACAGGTCTTATAGCAATTATTTATGTTTAATGGCGTAGGTAGGTATATCTTATGTTAATCGCTTCAAAGGTGCGTTTCTCATTTTAACGCACATTTCTATGATAATACATTCCTACAATATAACATAACAGTAGGTATAACATCTGGCAATAAATTATGAGATGGCACGGAAAACAATACATCGCGCTCTCAGAGGTCAATGTTAATATTATTATGGTGATAATATTGTGACTAGAATTAATAGCCGACATTCTTTTTTTAAATTTATGTAGGTACCTATGGCTCTTATTACCGACATGAATACAGTAATGGGGCCGTCACACACAGCTATAAAAGATAAAATATCATCGCACGCACAGTATCGCTCGCCATACAATCCCATACAGACCCGGCACACCTAAGCAGATGATGCGCAGATAAACCATAAACAATTCAGATTATACGCCGCAACCGCTGCTCACGCGATATGCGAAAAGTTATACAACCGCCGCTCTGCCGTAAACAGGAGAGGGGTCATTTTAATTACTAAGCTGCTTAAACGTGCGGATGACAGATGTCTAGTTGACAGATCCAGTACAAAGAAATGATCGCGGCAGCTCCTTAATTCAACTGATCCTCTCTCCTACCATAAAAAAAAATATTTCGTGGCAGCTCTCTAATTCAATTGAACCCCTCTCCTACCACAGGAATAAATATTTTACACCATAGTGTGTCGGTACAATACATAAGCGCTCGCGGTGACCATATCTTAAAGCTGTGTACAGACACAGCTATAAACCGCGAGCAGATATCTGTTAATTGCGAGCGCTTATGTTTAGCACCGTTCACACGACGCTATCAAATATTTCTTCCTACTGTAGGAGAGGGGGTCAGATGAATTAGCGAACGGCCACGGAATGCACAATTTTTAACTAAATCTGTCAACTTGACATCTGTCATCCACCGGTCTAGGCAGCTCCCTAATTAAAATGACCCCCTCTGCTGTTTTCGTCGGAGAGGTGGGCGCTTAACACATTTTTTCGCACATCGCATCGGGAGCGGTTACGGCGTAAGATCCGTATTGTCTATGGTGGATCTGCGCATAAACCGCTTAGGTGTGAACTGTTAACGGTCTGAAGGGATTGTTTGGAGAGCGTTATTTGGTGTGCGATCATCTTTTATATTTGATAGCTGTGTGTGTACACAGCTTAAAGTTACGTTCAGACATCTAATATAACCGCGAGCAGGTATTTGTTGAACCGCGAGCGCTTATGTTTCGTGCCGTTCACACGGCGCAGATAAAATATTTCTTCCTATGGTAGGAGAGGGGGTCAGTTGAATTAGCGAGCGACCACGGAGTGCGTATTTTTTGTACTGAATCTATGAACTTGACATCTGTCACCCACCGGTCTTGGCAGCTCCGTAATTAAAATGACCCCCTCTCCTGTTTTCATCGGAGTGGGGGGCGCTTATCTGTTGGCATATCGCCTCAGGAGCGGTTACGGCGTAAGATGTGCATTGTCTATGGTTGATGTGCGCATAAAGCGCTCATGTGTGAACGGTCTGAAGGGATTGTACCTAAGAGTATGGATATTAGAGAGACGGCATGTAAAGTGTGCACACCCTCCCGAAGTGTGATTTTTAAAAAATTTTACCGAACGGTTTTTAGACGGCTGACATTGGCTTTTACACCTCGGTCGCGTATAGAGCTCCCAGTAAAACGTTCATAAAACATAGAAAAATGGTCCAGTGCGCCGTAAAGTTCTGTAAAAGTAGTTCTATGAAGACCTTTAAGAATAAAGACGGTCTTACCTTTCACGTGTAAGTGTTTAAACATAGCTTAAATATACATTTTATAATTTTCGGCGTGTTCATTTCAACCGCAATCGCCATGAGCCCGATATTAACACGTGACTCCGACTGCCAATGGGCCGAATCAGTCAACTTAAATTATAATAATTAATAATTACCTAAAATTTTTAATGTATTTATTAATCATAACGCACAAATATAAAGTTGAGATTTACACATATCATAGGTATGTGTTTTTTTATCATTTAGCTTATTAATTTTTAAACATTTTTAGTTTTTTTTCCTAATAATTTAACACTCCTTTTATATATGTTTACAATGTTAATTTGTAATCACTGTATTGTTATGTAAAAGTCACATTGACATGCCCCCGTGGTCGAGGGGTAAAGCTCTTTACTAGCAATCCGGAGGTCGCGGGTTCAAATCCCGGTGCGCGCAAATAAATTTTATTCGATTGATTTGTGTTTTCAATATTTTATAATTAAAAATAATATAAGATATATTTCCGGCACTTTCAGGTGGAACATACTCTCAGTATCGGCCTGGTGTAAGACCACCAATTAGAATTGAAATGTTGCTTGAAATGGCTTAAGCTGTGTTTGTTGACTAGATCTGGTACTTCCCCACCTTCCTCGTCCCCATCTTCTTCCCCTCCCCACATCTTCAGCCTCACAACATACATGCCATAGTCTCTCTGGCTCCAGATGGAAGCAGTTTCGATTCTTGTGATATGTATATGTATATATCTATATGTTATGGTTAAGGTTTTCACGGGTGTAAGATGTAAAACACTTTTCTCGGTTTACCCGCGTAACGTAGTCCTGAGAAGGACTTTTTAACTCCTGACGTTTCGGACAGATCACACTGTCCATCTTCAGAGGCCTTATGTCTTTAGTTTTTGTCTCAAACTGATAGCTTTCGCATGTCTGTTCGGTCCAGAATCCAAGACTTAAGTGAGTGCAAATCAATTCCTATGGCTAGAGCGGAGTACCCGGGTTGATTGTGATTTATGGTGCTGGGAAAGTAATAATTGACGAAAATCCCCCAAAAACGGTATTTCCAAAATTATCAGAAGTACCCACAATTAGCCTAACCAATCAGGTCTCTACATGTAAACCGCCTGAGACTGCCGGTCCCACCTCCTACCCCCAGCACCATAAATCACAATCAACCCGGGTACTCCGCTCTAGCCATAGGAATTGATTTGCACTCACTTAAGTCTTGGATTCTGGACCGAACAGACATGCGAAAGCTATCAGTTTGAGACAAAAACTAAAGACATAAGGCCTCTGAAGATGGACAGTGTGATCTGTCCGAAACGTCAGGAGTTAAAAAGTCCTTCTCAGGACTACGTTACGCGGGTAAACCGAGAAAAGTGTTTTACATATATCTATATATATATATATATACATACATATATAGATTTAAACTGCCCGTTTTCTTGAAAATTCACCTCAAGGGTGCAGTATGAACGTATGTATATACATACATAAAATTTAATAATATAATTTTTTATTATTAAAGGTTTCCAAAAGACCCTGAGAGAAAAAGAAAGTGGGTTGATGCCTTAATTCGGAGTGATGACTGGTTTCCAATCAAATCAACCCGCATTTGCTCCTATCACTTTTCGCAAGATTGCTTCTATACAACTGAGAAAGGATTTATAAAATTGCACAGATATACAGTATCTTCGCTTTCAATTGAAAAGATACTAAATATTTTATTGCAATAACGCTTTAAAAAAATTCGGAATTGGGCTGGATATCAAATACAATTTTTTTTTCAGCCTACGACTGAATCAGCAGACCCATTAGCCTACAATAGATCACATGAGTTACTCGATGAAGTGGAAGACACTCTCGTAAAAAAAACTTAGATTAGAAGCGAGGAAGTGGAGAACGCTCTTCATTGAACGCAAAAAAGAGCTAGAAAGTTTGAAAGCGTCACGTAGACGGCAGTTAAAAAAGATTGCCAGTTTGTAGGGGATTTTTACATGTTTACAAGAAGGTCAACATGTTAATGAAAACGAGTTTACGGACTTGGAGTCAATTTCAATCAGCAGTAGAGAACTTTATAACCGGCAGCTATAGAATAAAGGAAAACCGACAAAAAAAAATCTCCCCGGCCCTTAGATCGTTTGCTCTAACTTTACATTTGTATTCTCCAAAAGCTAACGATTACGTACGAAGAAGTTTTGATATATGTTTGCCACACGCTAGGACCCTTGGGAAGTGGTACGAGAGTATTGATGGCCAGGCTGGTTTCACAGTGGAAGCATTTCGTGCTTTGAAGATGAAGGCTGAAGCTTCAAGTAAAAAAATACTCTGCGGACTAGTGATCGATGAAATGGCCATAATGACTAAGATCGAATTTGATGGCTCCAATTACCATGGATTTATTGACATAGGTGCTAAGTTAGACGGCGATTGCCTGAAAGAAGCCTTTGTCTTAATGGTTGTGGCAATCAATGATAGTTGGAAGTTGCCTGTTGGATTTTTTTTAGTAAATGGAATTTCCGGTGAACAAAGGGCAAATTTGGTATGTAAATGTTTGGAAAAGATTCTTCTTACGGGTATTGATGTGGTATCTTTAACGTTTGATGGGTGTCCGGCGAACATTTCTATAGCCAAAATTTTAGGCTGTTCGTTCGATCCTACACAATTAAAAACTTTTTTCGAACATCCATCTACTAAAGAAGATGTTTGCATATTTTTAGATGCCTGCCACATGATAAAATTAGTTCGAAACGATTTTCAAGCCAAAAAAGTAATAGTTGATGAAAATAAGATTGAAACCAAATGGAATCATTTGGAAAGCTTAAATCAAATTCAAAATGATGAAATATTATATTTTGCGAACAAATTGAGGCCGATACATATAAATTTTCAAAATCAAAAAATAAAAGTTAAATTAGCAACACACTTGTTCTGTGAGAGCGTTGCTGACTCTCTAATTTTATACCTTAGTTATTTCATAATCTTTTTTTTAATTAAGTAAACGCTGAGGAAGTGAGCATTGCTCAGGAAATATGTCGGTTTTTTATAAACAATAAACGTGGTTAAAACTAAGAAAACTATTAATTATGAAAAAGAAATTCGTTCAGCAAATAATACGTAATGGGCTATTATATTTTGTGCTTAAAATACGAAAAAAACTGAGGAACGTTTTTTAATTAAAAAATAAATTAAATAATGAGCCCATTACCAGTTCGGCCCTTCCCTGTAAAGCGCTCTCCCTCCCCCCGATCGCTGAGCGGTAACCCCGTCTGTATCCCCACTCTCCGCCGCCGAAAAATGGAGACAGCTACACTGGTTTTGGCGGTATAATAGGTTCCGAAATGTTTATGCCGCTTCCTTACAATCATAGTTCCATGGATTGTACGGAGAGCGATATGTGGCGTGCTATGATCTTTTATATTTATATGCTCAATGTGAACGAGCTCTTAAGCGAAGAACGCATTATCTGCGCACTTTTATTTTAAATTGACGTAAGAGCGAAAACGCAATATCCGCGCACTTTTCTTAAATTGATGCCAGATCAATATAAAGCGAAGAACCCACTGCCTGCGCACTTTTATTTTAAATTGATCCAGCAAAGATTATAATCATACAATTTGCGCAAATGTTAATAATTTTTTTATTTACATAGGTCGGTTTTGTCATGGTTAACTAACTCACTCTGCCAGTGGCGTGTTTGGCTTTTATCAACATTACTTCTCGGTTTTCAATAGAATTTTAACAAATTTATGCTTCAAACTATGAGCAGAGAAAAAAGGTATTATTAAAAATTGCATTCATTTATGCAACATTTAAATGAATTCATTTTTTTGAGGAGATTAAAATATGTATGATATATCTACATATTGGGAGGCGGTTATGGATACCGCCGCCCCGGGAACCATTTATTGGATAACCAACACCTCTACCGTAGGTCACCCCAAATGGTTAGATACGTTTGGTGACTTGGCAGGGGTGCCCGGGTTCATGTGGTGAGATTTGTCCAGGTCTTGGCGACGGATGTGTTTCCCCACCTATTGCGTGGCAGGACCGATTTCCTCTCCTTCCTTTCCTAAAAAGATTCTCCAAAAAGCATACCCAAAGATGACATTGGCCCTGAAAGGAATAAATTTTTTTCTGGGCTTTCTGTGTGGAGCTAATTAAAAAAAAATATATTTTCTGTGACATGTCTTTAGATAAAGATGTATTGATTTTTGTGCTACAATAAGTTTTAGAACTCATTGATATTTTCAGAATGCATTGATCTACTAGGGCTGTCCGTAAAATAGGTTTCCAAGGCGCTACCTGGTTTTCCCTTGTCAACTCCCCACAACGTTGCACTCTCCGTGACGCTTAGTCTCGGCGTGGCAACCATTCGCGATGGAGCTTCCACTCGCCGTACCCGCCAGGTGTGAGTTACACTCTGTAATTCGTTTCTAAACTTTGCTTCGGCGAATCTGAATGATGCCACTGGGATTGTTCCTTTGTCTCTGGGGTCGTGTTGTGTATCGGGTCTCGTCCCCAGTCACAATTGAGTTCAAGATATCATCGCCATTGTTGTCGTAGTGTTCAAGGAATCTAAGGGCTGCTTCAACCCGTTGTTGTTTGTGATCTTCGGTGAGCATTTTGAGACCCACCTTGGGCAGACTTTGTGATCTCCCAAATTTTTGTCAAAAACTTGTCAATAGTGGGCTTACTGACATCAGGGATCATATCACAGAGCTCCCGAACCGTCACCCGTCGATTTGCAATAATTGTTTTTTCCACTTTGGCAATTTTTTCATCTAAAACCGATGGCAGTCCGGCACGCTTCTAAATTCTCTGCACCATTTGCGCACGTTTTCTCACTCATACACTGTTTTCTGTACACTTCAAATAGCTGAGAGTGAATTTCTACCGGGGTTTTGTTCTTCGCACAAAAAATCTATTTATAGAGCGTAATTCACACCTGGCGGTGCGGCGAGCGGAAGCTTCATCGCGAACGGCTGCCACGCCGAGACTAAGTGATGCAGAGAGTTCAGCTTTGTGGGGATTTGGCGTAGGGAAACCAGGCTACACGCCAATTTTCCCGGATCTCGCGTAAAATTGTTCCTCGCGACCGCAGCACCTTGGAGACCTTATTTTACGGACAGCCCTAGTATTATGACTAGTATCAAGCTAATCTCCGCTATGTTATAAGATCGATCTGCTGTCTGATCTATTCAACATTTAAAAAAAGTACTGCATATATTTTTCGCACGCTAAACTAAGATGATGAATTATTTTTGATGTTGTTTCTCATTACGTGCACGAATCCGATTTACAATTTGTTGTGTGTACTGCCGCCCCGAGAAACATTTATTGAATAACCAACACCTCTGCTGTAGGTCACACTTAGGGGTTTGCTACATTTGGTACCTTAGCAGGGGTGCCCGGGTTCATGGGTTGAGGTTTACCCTGATCTTGGCGGTGGATGCATCTGCTCACCAACTGTGTGGCAGGTCGGATCGGGAGAGACTGGTTTAGGGACCTTTTGGCCTCTCAAGCCAGATTCTCTCGGAATATCGCCTTGCACCGTAGTGGGAGAGATGGATTTGTACGATCGTCACTCCTGGACATACCGACCAGATTCCTACCCACTCCTCATACCGTTTTCCTTCCCATAACTTCCTTTCCCTCCGTTCTTTATAATAAAATATTTATCAATGATTACAAGGTAAATTTATACAAATGTTAGATAATAAATAGTGACCGACCGAAGGTTCGGTTTCGGTTTCGGCAAAAAAATCTAGTTTCGGCATCAGTTTCGGTTTCGGCAGATTTTCTGCCGAACCTTCGGCCGCACCGAAACTCTGCAAAAGATCTCAATAAATGGTAAATTTAGTCTAAAGAATGTTGTGATTGTAAACGCAATTTAAATTAAAATACTCAATTAATGAGGTATTTGCGTTATAATTACATAAGTGTTGATTATTGACAAAATTTTGTTCCAAGAAGTAGTTAACATGTTTGTTAATTTTTAGAACTTAATATAAAAAAATAATTTTTTTTCACATGCTTCAATTATTGCTTTTATATTTCATTTAACACATGTTAGCTGTTTGTATAAGTGTAAGAAATAAGCTAAATTTCAGTAAACAATAGATTTTTAACATGTCTAAAAAAAGTTTCGGTTTCGGTTTCGGCTGAAACTGAGACAGCTACCGAAGATTCGTTTTCGGTAGAAAGTCCAGTTTCGTTCGGACACTAATTATAAATAAAACGAATGTACCTTTACGAGATTGTGACCGCTCGTTAGTAAAGATGAATTTAAAAATTATAATTTAACATATATATTTGTAAAAAAAAATTATGATAGTTATAAATATAAAGTGAAGTGAAAGCGAAAAAAACTAGTATATTAATGTAAAGTTAATACAATATGCAACTAAAATTCACTAAATAATAGCATAAGAAAATTAATGCAAATCATGAGAATTGCGAATTGAATCGAAATGAGAATTATGAAATTAGCTAAAATATTATTTATTTTATTTTTAATTTTATTATAATCAGGTTCTAATCTCAGCTCTGTCGCTAGTTGATTAAACCACGTCATTCCTTTGAATTAATGGAGTGCAAGCCTACATTGTGTTTTGCTTAGTGCTCTGAACAGTACTATGGCGTGGTGCGACTACTTTGAAATATGTTTGAGTTTTCGAAGCAAGAGCGGATATAAAAATATTAGATAATTACGGTTAACATTTTTTTGTGCCGTTAAAATCAATCATGCAGGCCTTCATTAGACTTTTTTGATTATCGAGAGGATGCTGACTACCGAACATTTGTAAATTCACGTGTCGGTAAACTGCACATGAAGGCCCGTCAATCATAATAAAGACAGCTCGTCTAATTCCGACGCATGTGGGACCACAGAATAGCAAGTATTTGGTTTTTAATTCTACAATAACGGTATATAGCACGAGAGAATTACACACATAAATTCGGATATATCAATTAAAAGATAATTCTCTATACTATGCATACCTCACCAGCTCTTAGCCAAATGGCGCCTTTAGCATCTTTAAATTTGAGATGAAGTATGTATGTATACATTTATTTAAAAAATGTGGTAATAACAATTATGGCCTTTATTACACAGAATGTGGAGATTAGTTATTAGTTATTATTCAGCTCTTAGCCTAAATGGCGCCTTTAGTATCTTTAAATTTGAGATGAAGTATGTATGTATACAATTATTTAAAAAATGTGATAATAATAATTATGGCCTTTATTACACAGAATGTGGAGATGTTAGTGCAAGCCCACAAATCCCCATAAATGGTATAAATATACAAACATACATACAAGAATTCGAGTAAGAACATATTTATAAATAAGAATAAAAAAAAAACAAAACAAAAAAGGTTTTCGCTATTTTCCGTACCGCTGTCTCCTCTCGTATATCCGGTTATATGTTTCTGCATTGTTCGTATCCGTATTATTATTATTAAAATATATGTATTTAGTAAGAATATTAGAGGTCATTTTGAATATTGATCCTCTTTTTTGCCACTATGAATTACAAAAACAAATTATTAATTAATGTTCCACCAGTGTACTCAAACTAAAATCCAACAAATGCAAATTTCAAATTGTTGAATGCTATTAATCTCGAACTCACTAATCACCTGATAAAAAAAATAATAATATGACTGTTTCTGCTTATTACGCCTAAGCGACAGCCTCAATGCGCTGCCTGAGTAATGTGTAACCACTACCTCTAAAGGTTACTCGTTACTCGGCATTACCAAATGGTAGGTTTCGGCTACCGAAGAAATGCTGCCTCCGTTTCTGACGGGAATATTAATTATGCGTGTAGTGCTCCCCGTACCAACCTGCCAATTATCCTACTTGAAGAGGCCCCTTACCGCAAACACATATCGCGAGATAAGTACCACTGCCGTACATTGAATCTAACTGCTCTGTTAAATGTAACTATACACTCCATGATTACTTGTGGATAGGTGCTTGTAATTAGCGTGGTGTCACTGGGAAAATTTTGTAAACATAATGACACCTTTGAAAGGACCAGTTATTCGATTTTAAAATGTCAAGACCCCTTCAGACGTAAATTGCAAATATGTTCGGTACTGATTTAAAAATACATGATGCAATAACAATACAAGCATGTTTTGACAACACTCTAAAGGGCAGATAATTAATTATTAATTACATCTGGCTCGGACTTCCATGAGTGAAAGGAAATGGAGGCTTTTAAAGTTTATTTTAATGGAAAAATTTAGAATGAATTGTTCAAATTCTGTGAAACAATCCGTCTTTAGAATAGATGACTATATAAAGGGTCCGCCAAATAACTTTTTTTTTTGAAAATGCTATAAAAAAAAACCACTGAATATTTTCTCAAATTTCTTTTTTTATTTGAAAGTACAATCCTTCCGGTTAATAATGGAAAATAATTTCATTCAAATGGCTGCCTCGACTGGCCATGCAGTAACCTACACGATCGGTCCAATATTTAAGCACATTATCGATTGTGTGCAGCTGTATTTCACCAATGGCTTCACGAATATTGT
This sequence comes from Limnephilus marmoratus, assembly GCA_917880885.1. Classification (NCBI taxonomy): domain Eukaryota; kingdom Metazoa; phylum Arthropoda; class Insecta; order Trichoptera; family Limnephilidae; genus Limnephilus; species Limnephilus marmoratus. The sequence goes on from OU862908.1 coordinate 32,271,901, forward strand.
CCTTTAAAGCGTCAATTGTCTCTGGCTTGTCGGCGTAACACTTATCTTTGAGGGCACCTCACAAATAATAGTCCAACGGTGTCAAATCGCAGCTCCGAGGTGGCCAAACGATTTTTTTTTTCAATTTTTAAAAAATTCCAATTTTCGCACACATTCTGCAACATTACCATGACTTTCAAAGTAATGTCGCAATATTTCCCAGCGTTGTTCAAGCGTATACACAACCATATTCGTTCAGCGGAAGGATAACACCAGATAACACTAATCATCTGTCAAATCAGACATATTCACGAAATAAGCACTAGTTGAAAAAAAAACGTTAGATGGCAGACCCTATACTTGTTTTCCATCGAAGCCGCCGAAAGAGAACTGCTCGTTTTAACGACTCGTACTTATTATCGAAAGCTCGGAACACTAAAATCTATTTTCATTTTTTTTTCATATAATTTATTTAGGTTGTGAAATAAAATTTTAAAAATCTAATCCCGCGAATAATTTTAAGGGTGAACATTATAAAGACTGTCGTGTTTAATAATTGAAGAAGATATTATCAACAACGACAATATGATTGAATGATTTTTGAATACTAACATTATCTTCAATTTATTATCTCCCTTATTTTGGGCTTTCATGTTCTTTTTAAATATCCCACGGAATTGATGTTAATAGTAAAATTGTTTGATTTAGTAATAATTTTTTTTTTGTTCATAAACATTTTACACTTTTAAATTAATATTGGTATAACATATACGTACTTATCTATTTATTAATTTATGATATTCCTAACATTAGGCAACGAATCCGTTACATACCTTTTAGCGGTCACCCGTAAGGTCACTTGGAACACAAACAAATACTAACTCTTTTCTTTTCAGTTATTCAGTTTTGGTTTTACGGCCATGGCGAAGATATTGTATATTATATTAAATCGTTAATTTTGGTTTATCTCAGCTATCCGGTTTTAGGCATTCACGGCTCCGATTTTTATTGTACTAAATAAAATATTTATGATGTTGATTACAAGATTTCACCATCAATAATCGTGAACCCCTCTGCGCATCACCATAATTCATATGGTTCAACAATGCCGTTCCGGGGTTATTAATTACTCGGACTGGTTAATCACTGGGACATTCCAATCAATCTGATGGAAACTATAAAGCACTTAGCTTCTATTGGACGCCCGCAGCTGGCCGGCATATAACCTGCTTTCATTTGTCAGTCGCTGGTGCATTGTTTGGAAATATCAAAGTGGTGCATTAGTGATTAGGTTTTAGCATTAATAAATGCCGGCAGGTACCAAGAACACGATGCAGTTTATCATTGCATTGTTGGGAATGATCAAATTTAGAAATCAAGTTTGCAGGAAGTGCAAGACGGAGAAATGAGATGACCGCCTCATTTATTAAGCTGTATAATAGACGTCGTAGACTACAGAATTGAACAAGCTGTTTCAGTTTAAACTTAGGGAACGTACCTATACTACGTGACCTGTTCAGGGGGGGGGGTCATCAAAATACCACGCTTGCTCACAACGGGGGGGGGGGGGGGGGGGGGCTTAGGTTTTTTCACGTAGTCAATCTAGAAATCTCGCGTTTTTTTCGAGCTACGAGGGGAGGTTTTTAAGTTCGCGGAATGGGAAGGTAAGTGATTAATGGGGGTACCGCTAAATTAGGTACTAATTGAACAACTCATTTTTAGGATAAAAACCGGGTTTTATCGTAATTAGGTCATTAGTCTTTGAGCTATCGTCGACCAAACACTTCAATCGGGAAGAAATTGTGAAATGTGGAGAAAATTGAGTTCCGCGCTAAGTTCCTTTAAGTTAATTTAAAGATCGGAAAAATGTATTAAAGTAGTAGGTGAATATGTTGAAAAGTAAAATAATTTTGGTTTTTATTTCCACTCCTTACCCAATCCGCAAACTTAAAAACCCACCCTCGTACATTCAAATAAGTGAAAAAGTTCAGGGAACGTGTTTGTTGAAGATGATTGAGATGAAAAATGTTTATAAAAATAACAAGACTTTCGTTTCCATAAATTACGTTCCGGTTTCAATATATTTTGACATAAGTTTTATCTTGATAATATTTTTTCCACTTTTAATGCATGCACTCTTGCTGTCACGCAGCAAGCGCCGTATTAATAAAGACAAATAATGCATTTTTTATTTTTTGTTAGCAAAAAATGATTCGAAACCATATTTATGAAATACTACGTAAAAACTGTAGGGGGGGGGGTCTTAGAATATACTACATGTGGTCACCAGGGGGGGGGGTAAAAAATTGCAAAAAGTGTGTCACGTAGTATGGGTACGTTCCCTTAGGGATAATCATTGATAAATAGGAAAACATATTATAATGAATACAACCAACCCAAACATCGTCTAAGACTAAGACATCGTCTACTTTTCTATTCGACAATAAATATCACAAAATTACGTAACACGCATTTAATGTTATCATAATTTTTATGTGATTTTTGTAACCAATTTTTTCAATAAAAAAACTCGTCCTACAAGTGTCAAGGTAGGTTCTCCGTCTGAAAGCAAAAGTGGTTATTTTTCAATCAGCCAGTGATTTATCGTCAGTGGGAATAAATTGATAGATCTAGTTTAGCCAAAATAAAACCTTACGACCTTCACGGCGGACGAGACGATGATCGAGATCTCGTATAATTATAAGAGGTTTCCGAAACAACCATTGTGTTTGCGTGCTCTGGTTTAAGTTCACTTGTCGGCCATGGAAGTGTCAACTAGTTTACTGTCGGTTTTTGTGTTGTGGCTCTATTTTTACACACACTTAAATAATTTAAATTGTTTATTTTATTTTATTTTCAATGGGCAATAGAAAACTTTTTATTCACAATAAACATTAAAAGAATCTGACATTCAACTTTTGCAGTAACATTGTAGGTTTTTCTTTTCATTTGTATTTTTTGAATAACAACAGCAGCAGTGATGGATCGAATATGAACCTGATGTACATAGTATTAATTATTGTAATAGCCGATTTAAAAAAAAAGCTATAGAAATCAGCAGGGTTTAGAATCTCGTTCATTATCTTTTATATAAATACGTCCCAAGTTTTTGTCTTCGTGTAATTGATCATAGATTTATTAATGAAATTTAAGCATGTTTGAGTGAATTTAGAAGTTGTTAGCTAATTAATATTGAGGCACTAATTTTTTGTTGTTTTTAATTATTTAATAATCGTAAATGCAAGAATTGTTGCATCATTTATGTTACATAATATTTTTTCCCTCATTTGATTCAGTTCGTAAAACTAGACCATGTGAATCCTTCGAGCTCGTAAAACAAAATGTCACAATTTATTACCTGGACCGAGGATTGATGCAATACAAACATAATGTTTTACATCTCCCACACCGGAACTCTTAATGTGTTTTATGATATTAAATAAATATTCATAGCTATAAATTTCACCCGTACGGCAGTAACAAGTGTCTATTCTCATATTATACATGAAAGAGCGTAATGCGATTAATAAATGCAAACAGATTTATCATGAAGATTAATTAGAGACTGTTGAATTTGATATCTGAACAAATCTTAAATTTACATTATATTCTGATGCATAAATTAAATTAACATTATTTGAAATTGGATCACTAATTCTACACCGTCTGGAAAACAAAAGCGAGTCGATTTATTCTTTGCATACCTATTTTTTTATGAATAAATGAAATCACATAACTCTTCTCGTTCGATTAAGAAAATATTCTCACTTATTAGCGAACGTACCCATACTACGTGACACGTTTAGTGGGGGGGGGGGGGGGGGGGGGGGTCTTCAAAATGTCACGCTTGGCTTAGGTTTTTGGTCACCGGGGGGGGGGGGGGGGGGGGTAAAAATTGCAAAAAGTTGGTACGTTCCCTTAGCATGGTTACAAATAGGTATTTTAACTTAGTTTTCGAAACATGTTGATAATATTGATTATATAGTGGTATTTTAAAAAGTTATTTGTTTTAATTTAAATAGTTATTACAAGTTCATTTTACTGCTTCAACATTGTTTTTTTTTCTCTCCCCTCTATACAGGGTGTCCGGGGATAAAGTGCATTAACTTCGGCAGGTAATTCTACATGATATTGTAAGTAAAAAAGACAAATAACTTTTTTCGAAATTCCAACTTTTAGGGGTAGTTTTGTTGTAAAAACGTTAAATTTGACCGGCGTGCGCGGCCAGCTTTATTATTTTCCACTGTTACGATACGGGCCAGTCACCACCATTTATTATTGCCACGATCGCTCCAGGCTCCCGGCAAGTAAGATCGTACCTCACGCTAAGGATTTTTAGTAGGTAGATCTTTTTGTATGGGAAAAAAAATGTTGGAATTTCGAAAAAAGTTATTAATCTTTTTTACTCTTACCATCATGTAGAATCACCTCCCGAAGTTAATGCACTTTACCCCCGGACACACTGTATAATAATACATACATATTAGAAAACAATTATTAGTTTCTTCATTTGGTTTCTGTTCCTTGAGGTTTGTCCCAAATAACCAAGTGTTCCAATTAAGAGGGCATTATCAGAGAAAACCAGAAATATGTCATTTTCAAATCAGATTTTAGACGTCTTGACTCTTTTTCACAAAAAATTATAAATGGATTTCGAAAGATTGTTCTTTTATCTAGCATTCGCATGTAATAAATTTTGAGAAATTTTTTTAATTTTTTGTATAATAAGGTTATTCCATAGGTCGTTGGCAGATTTGTTAAATTTTCAAAAAAGATTTTGTATTATACCACACCCATTTCAAATAATATAATCATGCGCTAGCAAACGCATGTTTTAGAATTTTAGTTTCAATAAAATCATTAAAAAATATGTACGTACATGTGTTTCTTGACGAAAATTGGTCCATTTGTGTACTTACTTGCGCACTTACAAACTAATATATATATATATTTTTTTTTTATATTCTTATTAAATTTAGACATTATTGAAAAACGATAAATACTTATAATCAAAAAATAATTACAAAAAGTACATTATTTTAATAGTTTTATCATCACGCCTTTCAGCATTTTTGGATGAAGGTATAAATTAAAGCTAATTTTGATTGAAATAAATTCGATATTGAGTTATAATTTAAAAAAGCTGGTACGGAGAATAATTAATCTTTCTCATTGTAACCGCCCTGCAAGATCGTAAGAACAACTTTCGACGAAATGTGGATTTTCGTCCGCTGGCTGGTTAAACGCTCTTAACCGGTGTACCATTTAAGCGGAATTGATTGTACATACGAAAAAAAAAAAAATATGGTTTCGTGAAAAGGCCATAATTGTGGCTTGTCTTAAAAATAATATAATAAAAAATAAAATAAAACTACAAAAAAAAAACAAATTTCGTATTTCTTAACCTTGACAGAAAACAACTGCTCTCGGTGTACCTATTTTCGAAGAGTTGTGAGCGACGAACCTTTGTTTTATCGTAAAGTGAAATCTCACGCACATAATGGATTGTATAAGTACAGTACAATTGATAACAAGCCATGAGTGAAAATTTGACCTGTAATTCTAAAATACAATGGGCCGAAATACTTCGATGAACTGGGGGCAAACTTTTGATCTCTATTGAACTTAAGTGCCAATCACCTCATTTATTGTTCTGTTATCGGCTTTATCTATATTCGGGAATTACACTTCATCTGAAATTTAGAGCAAACCATTGTTGTCATTGAATTTAGTTAGATACATTGGGTTGTAACCAGTGGCGGCTGGTGCTCACAAAAATCGGTAGTGCGCTAAAAATCTTGTACATATACCTACTCTAATTAAAATGAATTTAATTATGAAAAAAATGTTAACTATTTGTAGGTTAGGTCGATTCTCCGTTGGCTCTTTTTTTTTTAACTTGCACTCTTGTTTAATATTTAAAATGAGCCGTGGTGGGCCACTATTTTTAATTTCTAATCGTTTTTCAAAGTTCAGCGTATTGTTTTTTATAAAATGAACATTAATAATGGAACTCATTTCTTACTCTTCCCGACTCATCCAAAAAACTAATAACAATGGCGTATTGACCTGCGACCTGTCACAACGGGTCTCATTGTTTATGTTGGTTGGTATGCTGTAGACATAAGAAATGGTCGATGCTGAGCGGAACATTGACTAAAAAAGAGTAGATCTTAATTTAAACACACAATATCAATAATAAAATGACACGACCGCGTCCTCAATTAAGATGCTACTGAACGAACGGTCCTTTTGACATAGTGGAAATTCCCGGATCGCCGTCCATGGGTTATTTAAATTTGCGAAGGATTATACCTCCCTACGATTCTGGCTCGTGGAGAATTGTGTAAGGATTCTCCTCGATAGTCCAGTAAATGAATGCTCCAAAAGGTGGTGTAGAGTGCGTGAGCAGGGACCTAAGCGATTCCTTCAGAAACTTGTTTAGGGTGCTTAGGGTGTCAACATACTAAAAGTCCTGACGTCTAGGTGGTGAGCTAGGGGGGGGAGGGGGGGGGGGAAGGTCCCAATTTTCAGGTTTCCGCTTGTATTTCAAAAACGGTGCGTCGCAGAGGAAAATTTTTTGATAATAAGTAAAAGCTTATAAAATTATCTACAACTTTTATTCTATATATAATTTTCTAAATCCCAGCCGTTTTTGAATTACACGCTCCAGAAATGTAGATATTTTCGAAAAAAATCATTTTACGTCATATTTTTCATCAAACATTCCTTCATATCGTATAAAATATTCATCACACAAAGAAGTTTATTTGAAAGAAGTTGTAAAGAATTTAATTCCCTTTTAGAATATATACACATATACAAATAAATCTCCAACCAGTAAATATTTACAGCAATTTAAAGTTTTTTCGTAAAATGTCGGCATTTTCAGAAAATGCTGTTTTTATCTTATTACTGACACACCGACGCGCAACGACGATTGTGCGATGCTCTGATCGCTTTTAGTCAGACGTATGGTCAGATATGACCATTGAAACCACATTGATGCGATCATTCAATAGCCGAGGAGGCATAACAGGAGCCAGAGATGTTTCGCACAATGTAGTCAGCAATTGAAGAGTTTTGTGGAATCTTCTTCATGTCAAGTGAATAGCACAAGGACCTCGGACAAGCCCACCGAAGTAGAGATACAGCAGACATTTCCAAACTCGATCAGTGGTTTGATGCACATCCTCCCTTCCCACAAACCAGTGAAATAATGTCAATTCCCAATGTCTTCTGTCAGCTCATCGATAAAAATTCACAATGAAAAGGTTGCAGTTGACCCAACATTGCTGTTCCAGCGGATAAGCAAACGATCAAGCAAACTGATAAGCAGACGATCAGATCGATAAGTTGGCCACATTTCTCTTGGCACTGTTCAATGAAAGTGGGATGCGAAAGACCACTAAATCTGTCCTGTACAGCTTATTCGAACCTACTAAAAAACTGATCTACTGCCTCAGATGAACATAGTTGTGGACGTAGGATTTCTACTACACAGAGTAATTTGGCAAAAAGATGCCTCCGTTGCCACAATTTGTGATCGTTATATCACCTACGTCAACCAACACTATCCTGGATGACTCGCACTGTGGTATTTGATGGGTATTCAAACCCAGCCAACAGTACGAAATCACAAGAACAGATACGATGATACAGACTGAGAAGATCAGCTGACATCAATTTGACTTGGAACACCTGTTAAACAGGGAGATTTTTTTATCCAAACCTACCAACAAAATTAACTTCATCTCCTACAGACAAAGCTTCGGGAGAATGGGACACAGACTCTTCACGCCACCGATGATGCCGATGTCCTTAAGACTGCTGTGGAACAATCCTCTCACAATTCTGTGACTGTCGTTGGTGAAGATGTGAACTCACTGTCCTATTGATTGCTTCCACTCCTCCCACTCAAGATATTCTGCTGCTGAAACCTGGACGAGGGAAAACCGAAACAATGACACTGTACACTCAAGAGATGCAGCTATACAACAACTCTGCGATACAACATCTGCAACTTACAGGAGAAGCAAGGTGGGCTTCTCAAATTTGTACTTGGAGTCAGAAATCATCAAGCAAGCGGCAATGCTCTTTTACAACCCCTCCTCTACTCGCGACGAGGTTGAAGAGGCTGGAAATAAATGTTTCCTTAGATGGTATGCGGCGCCAAAAAGACAGAGCTCCCTTAACCAATACCGCTTCCAGTCGTTCACAAGGTCGGTGGACCTAATATGTGGGGCCTAATAAGTGGGCAAATATGAAGCCTGACATCAGCTCCCTCCCTCCAACAGAGAGCGCAGCTAAACAGCATTCCCAGTGCACCGACTGAGCTGCCCCCTGAAGAATGGGGGTGGAATCATGAAGGAGAGACCCTGTTGCCAATTACAACAGAAGATCCACCAGCATCGGAGGTCCTTCTGAATATGATATTTTGCCGCTGCACCAAGGATTGTGCAATTGGCAAATGTGAATGCCGAAAAGCAATGCTGACCTATTCTACAGCGTGCCTCCACTGCCAAGAGAGATGCCTCAATAGCGTTGCCGAGGACGACGATGAAGACAAAGTAGAGCCTATTCAGCAAGAGCCATCAACTACTGAGGATGAAGATGCCATGGATGAACAACGCTTACCAGGACCCTCACGTCCAAAGAGGATGAGAGTGTAACATTATGTTATTGAGAACAGTGATAACAATGAGGTTTATATTTTTATGTGCTTGATCTAACGAAATATTATAAAATTATCATGACATAATTATCATTATCATTATAAAACACAATTTGATTTTTTTTTAAGTAATATGATTTTGTCTACTTTATTTAATAACTGGCTTTATAGTGTGGTCACACATATTTATTAGGTGAACGATCAAAAGCTGTGGGTTAGTAGGTAATAGGAATAAAACAGCATTTTCTGAAAATGGCGACATTTTACGAAAAAACTTTAAATTGCTGTAAATATTTACTGGTTGGAGATTTATTTGTATATGTATATATATTCTAAAAGGAAATTAAATTCTTTACAACTTCTTGCAAATAAACTTCTTTGTGTGATGAATATTTTATACGATATGAAGGAATGTTTGATGAAAAATATGAGGTAAAATGATTTTTTTCGAAAATATCTACATTTCTGGAACGTGTAATTCAAAAACGGCTGGGATTTAGAAAATTACATATAGAATAAAAGTTGTAGATAATTTTATAAGCTTTTACTTATTCTTAGAAAATTTTCCTCTGCGACGCACCGTTTTTGAAATACAAGCGGAAACCTGAAAATTGGGACCATCCCCCCCCCCCCCTCCCCCCCTAGCTCACCACCTAGACGTCAGGACTTTTAGTATGTTGACACCCTAAGCACCCTAAACAAGTCCTGAAAGAATCGCTTAGGTCCCTGCTCACGCACTCTACACCTCCTTCCTTGACTGGACTACGATTCTGTGATCGCTTTGGCAAATGCACTCCCGGCCTGAATATAGGAACAAAACGTTCTGCTTCTGTTATCTCAGTATCTGTTACGCGAGCGGGTATACATAGACATCTATATTATGTATGCATTATAACTATAACCAAAGTGTGTATTGTGATTTGTGATGAGGCGTGTCGGAAATATAGCATGTTTTTCTGTGCTCGTGAATTTTTAGATTGGCAGAAATTTTGGGAGTGCGTTGCACCGCCGCACCTTAGGGCTGGCCGCCACTGGTTGTAACAGTTCGTAAAGATGAAGGCATACGCACGTTTTGAGGAAATTATCAAATGACGACTTATTATTTTGGAGCTGCGAAAGGTACCTATACATTTTTAGCTCGTATAATTTGTTTTGGAGAAAATCACGATGTTATGTTTTATATTTCATAACATACCCAAGACTTCAAAAGTGGTTTGGCGAATTACCATAGGAAAAAAATGAAAAAAATGTAAACGAAATTAAACTTATTCATCCTAAAAAATGTTTTTTTTTTTAAATCTATCTATATATCTGTCTTCTATCTATCTATCTTCTATCTTCTATCTATCTATCTATCTTCTTCTTCTTCTATCTATCTATCTATATAAATAAAAATGAATCGCCGAAATGTATGTACGCGCATAACTTCCGAACGACTGCACCAAATTGGATAATTCTTTTTTTGTGTGTTCGTTATTGTCAGGACAAGGTTTGTATAAAACTACTGGTGAGCTCTGGCATTATGAAATTTGTTTAAAAAAATTGCAATAGGTGGCACGCCAGCTGTTTAAAAACTGAATGTACCGGGATGCGTATTTACAAAACCTATACCGATTCAGTCACGGTAACGACAATTTACATTTTAAATATACCTCTATATTGGTTATTTTTTATCACATTGCAAAAACAAAAATTGTTCTAAAATCTAGATAAAATAATCTTTCTGATGTGTATATTAGAAATCAATTATTTTATTTCTCAATATTTAAATTTTAATATTATTCCCATATATTGTAAAAACACCTTTATATTGATAATTTTTTATCACTTTGCAAAAACAAAAATTGTTTTAAAATCTAGATAAAATAATCTTTCCAATGTTTATATTAGAAATTAATAATTTTATTTCTAAATATTTAAATTTTGATGTTGAAAATTTAAAGCGACTGAAACGCGGTAGGGATTGTACATACGCTACCGGGACTGAATGTATGGAATGTGGGAAGGGGGATGGGGTTTCGCGGGACGGGGGGAGCGGAGTGGGGAGAGGGAAGGTAGAGGAGGCGGAGTGGGAACACAAAAGGGGTAGGAACGCGGAGAGGAAGGGGAGACGGAAGGGGAACAGGATGAATGGGAAAGGACACGCAGGGAGAAACAATTTCTTTATTAAATGGCAAAGCAACGCATGCCGGGTACCAGCTAGTAATATATAAAAAAGGATTGTATTAGGACATGGGTAATTATGTATCAACTTATTAAAAAAATCGACAAATAAATAAAATATTCTATATTTTTTGCTTCAATATAGTTTTATATTTATATCGATTTTTTACTAGCTAGAAATATGACACAGATGACATTGCATATTTAACTCCAAACACACATTTTAACACCTTTACTTTTGCTTTTCATACATAAAATTATTGAACCCCTTTTATTAGACACAATTATTATAAAAGTGGTTCAATTCATTTATTTTTTACGCCTGTCAAATCGATTGCCTATGGGCGATACGCGTAAACGTGATCTCCCGTGCAAAATAAATTGTTATTGGTTTTAAACGAATTCTTTCATAAGCGTGACCTAACCTAACCTAAAGAAAGAAGTTTTCTTTTCAGTGTCGAATTAATGTTCACATTTAAAATTAGCAGTATAACTTGATTTAAGTGGGACAAGACTGCAAATAAATGATTTAGTTAGCTTTTATAATCGATTGAGATTCGTTTCTTTTGGATTAAGTTGATCACCAAATTGGGCCATCAACATAACGACGCCAAGTAAAATATACAAAGACAGTTATTTTCAATAACTTATATATAAAATAAATGATAATATATGTAATTATAAGCTCCTCAACTATAATTAAACGTCGCTTTTAAACTTATGAAGGTAATTTAGAGAAAACAATAATTTACACAAAAAAAATATCTTTGAAATAGATGCGTTATTATTATTAACATTTCTAAAAAAATTCAACACAATAACGGCGATAACATTAGTTGTGCCTAGAAATTACTTCACTATATATTTCTTGTGTACGCTCTTAGATTTAGGTTTCGTGTTGCCATCAATCTGACATTAAAATCCTAATTATGCCGCTGAGATATCAAAGAAAAAAACTATAAAACGATAAAGGTTAAAAGAACTAACCGCTTAGCACAACCCCCCCCCCCATACGTTCTACCTTTATTTAATTGACGACTAAATCAACGCGTCGAAATGTTTATAATGTTACGTTTTTTCCAACCGCTAAATTGCCGTACGATGTGTTATTTTGCATCTTTGTTGGTGCGAATACGATAACTTAACTATGAATTTCTTTTCAGTTTTAATTTGAGGAAATTAATTCGGGCTTGTGCACATTTAAATGCTGAAATGAAAAATAATTACAATTAGTGTTGCGTGGAGAGTGTCCGTAAATGAAAGTACCTACCTATCGTGGATGAGGTAAATTGTTGAGAAAATTATTCCTGAAAAAGTTTTATTTCTCGTGAATTCGTTGCTTCATTCTTGAACTATTTTGCAAACAAAGATTTACAATAATCTTTTGAGTTAGCGGATATTATTTTAAATCCTTCGGTTGTTTCACAGAATTTGACCCATTCTTCAAATTTTCAAGTTACAATTCAAGTTTTATTAATATTTCATCATGGGCCGGTTGTTTCACAGCACTTCGACAATAACAGAACATGAATAAGACTTACATTGAACTTGAATTATTAATTTTGAAATTTGATTATGTTTGTGAAAACAATTTGGGAGGCGGGAATGGGTACCGCCGCCCCGGGAACCTTTATTGGATAACCAACACCTCTGCCATAGGTCACCCCAAGTGGTTCGCTACGTTTGGTGATTTAACGAATTTATTAATTAAATTTTATTAATTAAATTTTTTTTTTTTTTATGATTTAGCAGGGGTGCCCGGTTTCATGGGGTGAGGTTTGTCTAGGTCTTGGAGGCGGATGACCAGGACATACTGAACCTCAGATTCCTACCAACCCCTTAAACCCTTTTCCTTCCCAGAACTCTCCTCTCCTTCCTTTCCTTAAAAAAACCCTCCACACAGCATCCCCAAAGATGACATAGGCCCTGAGGGAAATTATTTTCCTCAGGGCCTCCTGTGTGGAGCTCATGTAAAAAAAAAAAACCGTTTTAAGTTAAAATAATTTTTGCCTAAAATAAGGCATATGAAGCTCGAAGATTTTTTGAACCTTTTTTTGGAATAGTATTTTCAGCGAAATACACTATTGGGATTTTCGCATTATAATGAGGGCCTTGGTAGGCAATACGAAAGTATAGTTTGTTAAATAACGAAGTTCGATTCACCGTTTTTATTTTTGCAAAAAACAAGTAGATAAGTTCATTTGCTAATCTTTAATAATTCCCTCTCCTGGTTTACGAAACGCTGATGTTCGTTTATAAAAATTAAATTCGTGGAATCTTTGAGCACAGTATTTTTCGTGCCCTTTCCCAGTTACAGGCTGTTTTTAATTATTGAATTCAATAATAAAAAGCTATACTTCATGACGATATTTGCACTTTTATGGCTAATGTGCATGACATGCGCTAAGTAATAGTTAGCGTACTAAATATAATCACAGTGTACAAACTAGTCGTGTTTTTGGTTTGGTTTGAATTGTATCTATTAGGGTGAAATGGATAATTAAATTGAGCGAATCATTGAAATTCCCTGAAATTAATTTAATGGTCAAACCAGGATATTCTCAAACCAGGATATTCTCTTATACAATCATCACTTGAATATGGTATAATCAGCTGGGGAAGTGCTGCAAATACTTGCCTGGAGCCTTTAGTAAAGATACAAAAACTAATTTTGAAAGTCATTCTTAAAGTCCCGTTGAGAACTAGCACTGATTTTATTTTTAAGACACTAAATGTTCCTAACCTGCAAAAATTGTATTAAAAAAATATCCTGCTTTATCAATTTAAAAATACACACATGTTTGAAGAACGAATAAGCACTAGAGCCTTAAGAGAGTCAAATGTAAAATCCTTTAACATCCCAGTTTGTCAAACCTCTTATGGGCAAAGAAGTTTTAAATATAATGCAACAAAGCTGTTCAATTCTCTACCTCCTGAAATTAGAAACACGCAATCCAAAAATGCATTTAAAAGTAAAATCATTGATCACCTCAAATAAACATTACCATCACGAGTATTTAATAACATACTTACCTTTATACCTACTGTGTGTATATATATGTAACCATGTGGCTACTGTAATCTTCTATATATATGTAACATACTTAAATTGTATATTTAAAGAAAAAAAAGATTTTATATCAACCTGTCACTTTCATAATATTCTTCAAAATATTACTTAAACAAAATCATAGATAACCACTCTGTAAATTGCCATCATAACCAAATGTAATATGAATATAATGAAATAAATAAAAAATAAAAAATTCACAGGGGTCAGACATCACCCATCACTTGAAATTGACACATTGTATGTTGCATCTAGTTAGTTTTTAATAGTACCCTTTGGAATCACAAGGTTTCATCTGTCGCGGTTATGTCATGCGATAATGGGATACACAGTAAGCTACTTTAGAGTTTATTATCGCATGACGTTACCACGACAGACGGAACCTTCTTATTTCAAAGGGTCGAAAATGACAAATAATATTTCAGGGCACTAATGCCGGAAAAGCAAGCATTTCGTTTTTTGGGGTCATGTCATGAATTAAGCAAATATCAAGGATAATGAATCATGCAACCATAAGTAGCAACGTATTTCAATAAAAATTGACAATTAACAACAAATGAGATGAAAAATCAAAAAATGTACTTTTTTACAACGTTAGGCAGTAGGCATAAACTTAGCCCACGGAGATCATCCAGGTAAGAATATTGGAATAATAAGAAAGAAATTTTCAGTGGAAATGGATCGTCAAGTAGCATAATTCTCATAATACTCGTACACCCTTTAGAATGGTTCTTATTTCCTCCGCTACTGAGCGGAAAGTTCCCGGCTTGTGTCTTGTGATGTCTGATGATTTAACGCCCGAAGTGTGATGGGAACAAATTAAAATTTTTATATTATTATTATTATTTACATTTGTTACCAGGACGAAAAAATACACTTACACTTTCGAAAAGTAGTTTAGTGATCAGTTTACAGGCAATTCCCAACATTTCCCCTTCGACCCTTTGAATCATTTGAACTAAAGATGAAACGGATAGTTGTTTGGCCGGATACCGGATACTCGTTGCATGTCGTGACGAGTTTAGCGCCGCACAGGTGCGGCGAACGCGATCAGATTTTAATTTTGAGTATTAATTCAAAATATTCTCTTTGATAAGAAGACGAAAAAGAGGTATATTATGGTGCTTCAATGTCAGTATTTAATCATTTCAATAATCTGTGTTTTTTACGATTTTTAGTTCACTATAATGGTGATTGTGATTAGTTAATCATGTTAATTTAGGTTTTCGCTACTCTGCGAGGTTTTTGTAAGTTTTTACTAAAAGTTTTAGTTTAGATATTTACTATTTATGTATTTATCATTAGAGTGAATATCTCAGAAGAAAATTTTAGATTTTGGAAGGCCTTATGGCTTTTTTGTAACTTTTTCGACTTTAGATAAAAGCCGTCGTAATTATAAGCCATTTTATTGATATTTACCTCACAAAGATTAATGTGTTGCATTTTATTATAGGAAATTGTCGTAGTTTTTGGCCGGATAGTAAATTTAGGCCGGATAGGCCGGGTACCGGATAGTTACCGGATATCCGTTTCATCTCTAATTTGAACCTTATAAAAACCGATGACCTCTGGGTAGGGAACCGACGTTCTGCTCCAGAGGTCATCTTTATGTAGCTATCGACATTCCTTTCGACAAAGGTGAAGCGTTTTTTTGTTAGTGTTACCCTAAAGTTTTAACGAATTTTTAATCTAAATCCGGCTTAAAGAATTTGTTTAAAATGTTGAATCTCGATGACACGATGGTGCAGGTAGTGGTAGGCGCGCGATCTTCCCACAGAGCTGTCAAGCGCTTCTCATCACACGCTAGTAATTTAATTATCTATTATGTATTTAATGAAGCATTTGATGTGTAATTAAGAGTTGTAGCGGAAAATCATTTAATTATAATGACATAATTGCACAGAAGGTGTTAAATAAAACACTTGGTATGTAATACTTACCTAGAACTTCAACCATATTGATATTTATACTTGTTAAAGTGAGTTTCATTACGGGTTTCATTTGGAGGTGTTTAGTACCATTTGATTATGTGCATACCTTAGGCATATAATAGTTGCTTGTACTTAACAGATAATACGTGTGAATGCGTGTAATAAACGTTATCTCACCTCACTTGCCATATCTATATCTGTAAATCTATTTTTTAAGGCGGGGGCATAGGGCAAGATAGAGGTGATTTTAATTTTTTTTAACATTTTTTTACATTAGCTCCATTCAGGAGGCCCTGAGGAAAATAATTTCCTTCAGGGCCTATGTCATCTTTGGGGATGCTGTGTGGAGAATCATTTTAGGGAAAGAACGGAGAGAAAATACTGGGGAGGAAAAGGGTATGACGGGTAGGTAGGAATCTGGGGGGTCAATGTGTCTAGGAGTGACGGACATACGAATCCATCCCTCCAACTGCGGTGCAAGGCGATGGGACGAGAGAGACCGACTGGAGAAGTCTAGGTTAGATCTACCTCAACCAATCTCTCTCGATCCGGCCCACCATGCAGTTTGCCATGACATGGGCCACCAAGGTTACGTTGCTACATAACTAATTTGGGTTGTAATTTTGGCAAAATTATGCCCATGAAAAGAGTTTTATACTTTATGGGTTTCTGTGTTACAATTCTTTAAAAAATAAATATTTATGTTTTTTTCACTTTAAAATTTATTACAATATTTAAGTGAACATTATTTTTTCTTCCAAATAAAGCTTACCTTTAGTAAATTATTTTATAACGGTATTCCCAAGATCCACGACGACTATGCAGCGCCACCTACTGC
Source organism: Limnephilus marmoratus (assembly GCA_917880885.1). Classification (NCBI taxonomy): domain Eukaryota; kingdom Metazoa; phylum Arthropoda; class Insecta; order Trichoptera; family Limnephilidae; genus Limnephilus; species Limnephilus marmoratus. The sequence goes on from OU862908.1 coordinate 32,288,556, forward strand.
AATATTAACCATGTCAAGCTGTACCAGTTTAAATAATTACACCTCAATTATTTGGGTGGTAGCTTAGATCTAATAATATATTTAGTGATATATTAATAATGAAAGTTTGCACACTCGGATGTACCTAGACGTATACATATACTGTCGACTCCGTGCGAATATGCGACTCCAAACGGGTATTAGTACCGCGGGCAATAGTCTAGTTTCCATGATTTTTTTCACTACACCCATTTCATGGAATACCTAGCCACTTGAAGTAGTCAATTCGATTAACTAACTAATAGAAGTTAGTTACTGGTAATGCTGCTTTCTAAAGATAAATTGTTATATTGTTGAAAAAAGTTGATTCGTTATTGAGTGGAACATTTTTGTGATAAATCTGATTGTAATTTTTTTTACATTAGCTCCACACCATTTATTACGTTTTAATTACGTTCTGGGTTCAAAAACTATTAAAAACAACACAATTATCTGTGACACTATTTATTTGCATTCCATTTACATTAATACAGCTTTATTTATATTTCAGTGATCGATCTATCACCAGATTTAATTTGAACACACTTTGTTATTTTTCCGTTTCCTTGGTGACGCATTTATTTACTGTTTTTTTGGTGATGTATTTATTTACACTCGGTTGGCATTTTCCTTGTCACCGTCAAAGACGTTATATACTGTAGACGCGGGGTAGAAACCTCAAAGTGGGAAGCCAAAAGCAAGGCAATTGCACTGGTCTTGATTTCTTGTACTTTAGTAGGTACTAAACTGTCAGTCGTCGAGTAAGGTCGTGTCTTACCAGTAGGAAAATTGCATTTAAAAAGCGCCAAAATGCCCTCCTGTGTGATGAGAAAATGCTTCCATTTATTTATTTATTTATTTGATGCAATATATTTACATTTTATACACAATTCAATGATGTTGGCCTCACTGGGTGGTTTACCCGTGCTGAGGCCTCCATTTCATATACAAAATCATACACAAGACATATAAATATATATATAATATTGGTGAAAAACACGGAAAAAAGTAAATAAAAAACATACGATTAAGATAAATTTAAATTAAAAAGTAAAGATTTAAAATTAACGTAAATTTAAAAATAAATAATATTATACAAGATAAGTTTTAAGATTTTCACGGCCAGAAGCATTTTCGTTATATGTTTTTGGGGTGTTGTGCCGTGTTGCGCTACCTCCTTCTTCACAACACCCCAAAAACATATAACGAAAAAAAAATATTATACAAGGTTAAAAACAATATTTTTAATAAGTGTTGTGTGTTTATGGGTGTTTGTGTTTTATATTGGTTTTGTGTGTTACTTGTATGTTTTTTTTTTACACACGGCAAACAGTAGTAAAAGTGAAGAAATAACATTTCATTTATATGTACACACAAATTACTTATTATTATCGATTATTATAAGCAATACAATTAAATTTCATGTTCTTCGTCCGACAATTTTGTACGTCATTAGATAAAAAAACACACATTCTTTGATTGTCATATGGTACGGCCACACTGAGGCCAATTTCCAACTTCAAACTTTCGGACGATTGTATAGAAGGGGAGTTCATGAATTGGAAGTTCGAGTTGGAAGTTTGGCTTCAGTGTGGAAGTAGCACATCTTTTAAATACATGAATAACTTTTGAATTAAGAAATTACTGAAAACTGCTGAAAACAAAATAGTGTTGCTTACTTGCCACATTATTTTGCGAGTAAGTGAGACTATGGCGAGTCTATTTATATAACGGCATTGGTCACCGTATGATCGTCAAACAATTTATGATCCGAACTGTCACTGTTGTAGTTTGTTTTTTTCGGAATCCCACTTCTAACACCAATTATAATTAATTAATTAACATAGGCCCCGAGGAAATCAATTTCCCTTGGGGCCTATGTTATCTTTGATCTGAAAGGAAGGAGAGGAAGTTCTGGAAAGGAAAAAGGTATGAGGGTAGGTAGGAATCCGGGGGTCAGTGTGTCTAGGAGTGTCGGACGTATGAATCCATCCTTCCAACTGAGGTGCAAGGCGATCGGTCGAGAGAGTCCGGCTAGAGAGGTCAAAATGCCTCCCTTAACCAGTCTCTCTCGATCTGGCCACGCAGCAGATGGGAAGAAGCATCTGCCGCCAATACCCGGACAAAAGTCACACCTTGAACTCAGGCACCCCTGTCATGTCACCAAACACAGCAAACCACTTGGAACTTGGTACGAGCAGCTTTGGCAGAGTTATTGTTTATCCAATAAATGGTTCCCGGGGCGGCGCGGCGGTACCCTTTCCCACCTCCCAAATTGAATCGTCATTTAAAACATCCATTTATTCATTTAAATAAACAAAAATACTAAATAATAAGAGGTCTGATGTTCTGAAATGCTGACCACGATTTATTTCTGAAATTTAATTGCAACCATTTTCAGTTCGCAACATAGACATCCAAATTCAATAGACCAGAAATAACAGGTGAGGGGAAAAATCAACTATGGCGGTACGAAGAGGGGAAGATGACTGTGATTGGTTGAAAAATTAATCTGACAGTATATAGGCATCTCGCATTATAATATCACCATTTAGTTCTTAAAAATTAACATCTGCTTTTTAATGAATAGACCTTTTTACGTGGGAGCGCGAATTGCTCGCTACGTTATTAACATATTTGCGAAGTCTGAATAGGCAAAGTAAAGTTCGCATCTTTTCACAGACAACTATTTTGTTGCCATATTTAGTTAAGACACTTTTACAAATGTTTCATAATTTACTTACCCCTGTAACCAGCGACGAGCACATTCGAGAACCGCCCACATTCGTGATGGTCGACATATTTTAGGGTTATCACAACCGCTCTGTTGGTATAATTACATAGTATAAAATGAAGGCACTCAAAATGTTGGGTGTTATAAAGGTTGGGTAATGGCGTTGTGTTTCGTTAGCCACAGCAACGTGTGGCCGGGTCTGCTAGTTAATAAAAATAATGTAATTATCTCTTTTAATTAAAATTATTTTACTTGAATTATTTCACACGTTATTTAATTACAATAATACGTAGCACGTAGCAGTTACATTATTATTTGATCCTTTTTGTAGATACTCTTAGTATCGCCCCAACTGCTTGAAATGGCTTTAAGCGTATTTGGTGACTAGATTTACATAGATAGGTACTTCTCACCACCACATCGACGCATTGTGTATAAGCAACAACTTCCCCCCTCCCCCCTAAACCTCCCAACTTATCTGGGTTCTGCAAATCGGATCGTGCGTAGCCAGGAGTGGCGTATTAATTGGAATATTTTGACGACGAAGGTGCTTTTTATTTATTTTTTGGGTATAATATTTTTTGTTTAGGTACATTTAAGCATATATCAGCAGAAACTTAGTAAAACAGTATTATATACCTACACCGACACAGTAACAGTATTCTCAGACTATGCATAATTTTGTTTAAAGAAATAATATTTTTATAATATATATAACTTCCATTAAATTATTTCTTACATTGTCTATGGACAATGGAAGAAGTGAAAAGAAAAAGACAAAAAGGGTTAAGGATAACATTATATTTGTGAGAACAGCATTCAATAAACAACTTACAGAGGTTTAAATAACGTACAAAAATAACAGCACAGCTTAAGAGAAAACAACATAACATGTACAGGAGTTATATTATCGATGCTAAAAACAGTACAATAATAACAGCTGAATAAAAATATATTAAAAAGATGAGCCAACATAGTACGAAGGTATTAATATGTTGACTGTGATGAAGGCCGTGACCTTGAGAAAAAATTACACGCCGAAAAATCATAGATACGAAGGTTTCCGTAGTCGAGGGGTAACGCTCTCAACTAGCAAGCGGAAGGTCACGGGTTCGAAACCCAACATTCAAATTAAAAATTTGAATTATTTCACAATTTACTAAATAAAAATAATTTTTAAATGTTTACCGCACGTTCTAGAGTTGAAAATACTATCATTGATCAGATCTGAATAGCCAGATTTCCTCACCGTCCTCTTCACAATCTCCTACCACTCCCCACTACCTTCAACCTCACAACATACCCCAATTGGTGATGCCGTAGTCTCATTTGCTTCAGACAGTTGAGGGCAGTTGGGACTCTTGTACGGTTTCATTTATAAAAAAAGAAGATTAAAAAAGATAATTTATTCCAACACCGTCAGAGAAGCTGTGTATATCAAATAAAAAATATTTTCTAAAGAAATATTTTACGTTTATAAACAACGTTAATTTTTTTAATTTTCTAATTAGTAACTTACTTTCTAATAATAAGTTTTCCATTTTTTCGTAATTGACTTCAATTGGTTTATTTTTTTGAGTGGTTTTTGATATAATAAGTGGTTCTTCCATAAAGACGGGTTGGGGTTCCTGAATCTGGGGAATAGAGACATAATATTATATTTTTAGGTATAAAAACATTTAGTCAGTTACTAGAGTGGTCCGCACACTACATAATAGTACAATGTGTTTTTGAAGTCATCAAAGGTCAATAATCAATTGGTACTCACAAAGCTTTCTGGAATAGTAGTGGGTACCATACAACTGACGAGCACACATGACTGAGCAGCTGCAGCTACGGCCTCGATCTCCGTCAAGCACATAGTCATAGGTTCTGGTTCACATTCCTTTTCGAAACGAGACAAAGTTGACAATATTAGGCATATAATCATTATTGCAATTCGATAATTTACATATTTATTACAAATTTGTGATATGCAATATCAATAAAATATTAATTTAAAGGATAATTAAATATAAGAATGAACTCACGACGTGTGTGCTGTGTAGAGCAGGTGCGCAAGAAACGAGAGAAAAATCAGAATCCTCTTGAGGGTTCATCCATCCATAAGTATTATTGATCGTTTCATCAGCTAGAGAAAGACATACATATGATTTCTCAGAGAAGTTGTCGCTTAATTTCTGAAATGGATAGATAATAAAATTAAAATAATTACATGTAATGAATAACTACAAAAAAGAATTATTAGTCATTAAAGAATTTATATACTAACGATAATTCTTTCTGTAACAGGTGACAAAGAGACCGATGGAATCACACCTACACGTAGCATACGTGTGCCCTGTTTGTTTATTATAAAATCTGTCTCTTTGAAATGTTCTGAGCAGATACGAAGGTTACGAACACTTGTCTGCTCACTTTTACCGGATGAAAGTCGCCACATTGTCTTCAAGTCTTCTTTTTTGGGAAATCTTTAAGAAAATACATAACATTTCACTTTTCAGAAGATAATAGAAAAGAAAAACAACTCAAAAACAAATTAAATTTTATACACACAGCTTTTACCAGCGATTCCTAAGAGTATTTGGAGTCAGAATTTAGTTGTAATTTTGTCGTCCGATGACACTTTTTCAATTAAAAACAAAAAACGTGTTTTCCATACATATACATACTCGGAATAACCTAGAGCATTACGCGATATACACTCGTTCTCGTTCCAGCAGTAGCGTACATACGAAACAACGCGCTTACCTAACACGTGGTCCGCTGAGACGTGACAGTGTGATCCAGAGATAATATAATCGGTGGCGACGTGCGATAGAAAAATATTTTATTTTAAATTTTGATTGATAAAAAATATCATCGGACAGCAAAATGACACATACATTTTTCATTCCAAACATGCTCACTGTATCTACATTTTACTTCTAAACATACCACGAAGGAGTACATAATTAAGAAAGCAAAATATACAATAACGCCTAATAAATAAAACCATACTTTATTCCACTTTTAACCCCTTACTAATAACGTGTTTTAAATTTTATACAACTGAATAACCAACTATTTATCTTATATTAACGGTTGTTTATGAGTTGCGTAAAATTCAAAACTCGTTTAGTAATAAGGCCCTTAAAGTGTGATAAATTTAAAAATGATAGGTTTATTATCCTTTATTAATACGACGGATTTCCAGCAAGAAATAACACATGAAAAGATAGACGTTCCAAATGATACGATTAGGAAAGCGCAAAAATAAATATTAGCAAAGCGCAAAAGGCGAAGGCACATCCCTGATTCTTTTGCAAACGGCTGTGTGTTTTACGTCGCCATTCATATTATAGCTGTGTGTGAACACACCCTCTGAGCGTTAACACGTGTTCACACACACAACTGTAATATGCGTGGGATGGCGTATTTCGGCATATCGCTCGCCGTACATTCCCAATCGGAATATATGGCGAGCGATATGCTGAAATACGCCATCCCACTGCTGTGTGTAAACACGTTCATGATAGTATATGTTACAAAACTGATAATATTGTAATATAATTCGAATAAGCTTAAAATAAAGTAAAATAATGCTTAACTATGGAATGTAATACGACAATTTGGTTTATTCTCCTTTTCACTTCTATTTTTACACGTTTTCATAGCACAAGCTACCGTTTTTGCCTTGTTATTTCGTAAAATGTACTATGTGACTTCGGCGCTGGTCAGAACAAGAATGATGACGTCACGTTTTTAGATTCAAGGGAGGCGGCTCTCGTAAGCCCAGGCGGTTCCATGGAACCGTTATGGGGAGGGGGAAACAATACGCTTTTATCACTTAGGGCAGGTCCATATATTCCTATGTCCGTGGTTCGCAACATTTTTTTCCACCGTTAGCTACGAGTATGTAGCTTTGAAAGTTTAATTTAAATGCTAAAAAATCAAAAAACTAATTTAAGAGCGTTTAAGCAGCCAGCGGACGAAAATCCACATTTCGTCGAAAGTTGTTCTTACGATCGTGCAGGGCAGTTACAATGAGAAAGATTAATTATTCTCCGTACCAGCTTTTTAAAATTATAACTCAATATCGAATTTATTTCAATCCAAATTAGCTTTCATTTATACCTTCATCCAAAAATGCTGAAAGGCGTGATGATAAAACTATTAAAATAATGCACTTTTTGTAATTATTTTTTGATTATAAGTATTTATCATTTTTCAATAATGTCTAAATTTAATAAGACTGTTAAAAAAATCTGAAATATATTAGTTTGTAAGTGCGCAAATAAATACACAAATGGACCAATTTTCGTCAGGAAACACATGTACGTACATATTTTTTAATGATTTTAAAGAATAATCTTAAAGAACAATCTATCGAAATCCATTTATAATTTTTTGTGAAAAAGAGTCAATACGTCTAAAATCTGATTTGAAAATGACATATTTCTGGTTTTCTCTGGTAATGCCCTCTTAATACATCAACAACAAAAAAATCTGTTGAAATATCTGGCGAAATCGGACAGAAAAGCTAATGCAGTACACCCCCCTTCATCCGAATGTCTTAGGTTTCTGTCAATCTAAAGAAGGAAATATAAGTAATATGTGTACATAAATTATATACATATTACTTATATATTTTTTTAAAAGAAAGACAAACATTCCCGGGTTACGAATAACCCGACAATATTTGAAAATCTCCTACTAACACCACAGTAAGCCGAAAATATTGCTTGAGTCGTGATGGGGACGAACAATCGAACACGAGACGCTTTGTTGGGACCCTCATCCACTGACCGGAATGTACACAGAAAATCATTATCACCCTCAGATTAAAGAGATTCTTCTAATATTTTTTAACATTAAAAATTCTCGTCCAAAGTGTGAAAGATTAACACAACATCGATTAAAAAAATTATGCCAAATAAAAAATATGCCTAAAGTAGTCTATGATTGTTTTTATATGCAAATCACAAATTAATTGCAATACAATATGATAAACCGTATGAAAAACGGGCAATCGAACAGGTATAGTCTGCATTCAAAGTACGAACAATGCTGTACGACTTTGCTGCAATTAATTTACGTCACTTTTAATTGTCGTTGGAGTGGGCCCTGCCAGCCTAGATATACGAGAGATAGATGCAAAGAGGTAGGTTGTAGGTACCACTGGATAGGAGGTGGAATTCTAATTGTAATAGAGACATACGTTGCGGGCGTAATTAACGAGATTATAGAAAATAAAATGAATAATTTCTATAATGAGAATTGATGTAACGTAAGAAGATATACTGTGTAGGGGGATCGCGTTCTCAAGGCGTGTTGTTGCCACAATCTGAATCAATTAACAAGTTATTATTAATACATTTTCCATAATTTTCCAGACGCCCTGCGAAAATTCAGTCAAGGCAAGTGGGATAGTTGCGAAAGCGTGCATTGTCTCGAGATGCTTAATAGATACTCTCAATGCTGCCTATCTTTAGTACATGATAATGCCAGTTTCGTCACGTGAACTTTACTGATTACATTGATCAATATCTGACCTAAGTAAGATAATTACACATTTTAACAAAGAAATTTAAATAGCATAGTGTTTCAATCAAAATTACCAATCAACAACAAATAACATGCAAAATCAGCAACGTATATTTTTTGGCTACGGTAGGCGGTGAGCATCGAACCTGTAACCCTTGCGTAAACTTAGCCTACGGAGAGGTGAGAATATTGGAATAACTAGAAGGAAATTTTTGTCAAGGATGGATGAAAATGGTGATCAAAAAATTGATCGTCAAGTAGCCTGATTCTCATAATATTTACAAGCTAATTCGGCTATGAACCGGTATCAACAAAATTTTGAAGTGAAACTTCTTTAGCGTCGTTAGTGACTTGAAATTCGGGTAAAACGGAAATGCGTCACAACTCAGTTCTATACAAATATTCGGTTCTAATATAATGCAGTAGATTCGCACCTCGGCGCGTGCCTTCCATAGCGTGGTGAGCAAGGTGCCTGACAAGTCTCAGCGGCCAGAGAGACAGACATCAAGTGAACGGGGTTCGAATCCTACGAAATAAAAAAAAATAAAAAATAATTTTGTGAAATCAATATCCAATCTTCAAACCACTTTAAAAAAACAAGCAAAAGAAAAGAAAGCGACATCTAACGATTTTCCAGTTTCACTTCTATTGCGTGTGAATTACAAACTCTGATTTTTTATCTTGTTGTGTAGCAAAAATACTGTCGTTAAATAACTGTTACATTATATTCGATTAATTTTACATTTGATTAAGGTATAAATTACTAAATACACACAAGTATCGCAGTACATATCCTAATTCGCAGCCCAACTAATAAATACTGCATAAACCCATTAATAACCACCCACTTGCCTATTGATTCTATTGAATACACCTTTATTGACTTATTTAGCATTAATTGAAGAAATGCATTTCACGAGGCGGTTTGTTCAACTTAATCACCTGAGATTAAAATAATTTAATTGTCTCATTTTAAAACAATGGAGGCAATATGCATAATAACTTGTATTTAGTTTAGTATAACGAGGTCCACTTGGCCATTAAGTACAGTTCTCAAAACATCATTAATAGAGTAACAATGAACTCTATGCTAGCGGGGATTACGTAAAAATCGCATCACATTTATTAAACTTGAGTCATCACAATATAATATACAAAGATATTTTTCTTTATTAATGAAAAAAAAAATCACAGAATAAAATATTTTGCAAAACAATTATACAGTGCAAACATACTCGTACTAATGATTTACATAAACTAAAATTTACAATCAGGTTATAGGAAACGAAATTTAAACTTATAATAATAAATGTTTTAAAAAAAACCTGAAATTCTTTTCTGTAAGTTTCTGTTATTAAAAATATCCGCAACTACGTTGGTTATCTAAGCTGTTTATGCGTGGTTTAAGTGAGTTTATAAACGAATTGGTAAAAAATAAAAAAATATTAACAAGGTTATAGACATCAGACCGATATTATGTATTTTCTATTGTCCCGATGTTTTTTCAAAATTTTTTTATCGTTTATTCCAGATCTCGACAGGGTGGTGCAGTCCCACGAGTTCCATATTATACTATAATATACAACAAGTAAAAATAAAAAAATATTAAAAGATAATGCACTGTAAAAGAAAATAGTAATAATAATACAAAAACAAACGAGAAAATTTGAAAAAAAGAAAACTTTTTTTAAAAATCCATGTCATTAGGAATTGGCACCATCGCTTGCAATTGGAACCCAGCCAGAAGTTGGATGCTGCCATCACAAAAGTGTTTTCGCTCGAGGCTGGTCGCGTTCCGTAGTTGGTGATCCGTTTTCATCGCTGAGGTCCGCGATGATTCGGATATTGAGCGACAGAGAAGACCACTGTACATTAGGGCAAATATGATTTCTCGAAGATTTAACAAGTGTAGCACAGGTGCAAAAAGGCAACTTTTTAACACATACTGCACGATCACATACCTCGGTGTTGTGAACCAATTTCAACAATGCATCACTAAAAAGAATGGAAATATAGTACAACAATTCATATCGAACGCTTTTGGGTTGCCCAGACTGTAGTGCCACCGAGATGTTGCGTTGAAGAAAGATGCGTTCTTGGATTCCGAGCAGTAATAAAAAAACGGATCACCAACTACAGAACGCGACTAGCCTCGAGCGTAAACACTCTAGTGATGGCAGCATTCCCCTTCTGGCAGGGTCCCGTTTACAATCGATGGAGCCAATTCCTAATGATTTAGATTTGAAAAAAAAACTTTTTTCAAATTTTCTCTTTCTCTTTTGTTTTTGTATTTATTATTATTTCATTTATTTTTATTTTCTTTTACCACGTATTATCTTGTAATATTTTTATTTTTACTTGATATATGTTAGGTATATGTATAATATGAGACTCGTTGGACTGCATCACCCTCCCCGAGATCTGGAATAAACGATAAAATGTATATCGGTAAACGATAAAAGAAAAAAATATTTTTCAAAATTTCTCTTTTGTTTTTGATTTATTACTTTATTTTCTTTTACCATGCGTTATCTTGTAATATTTTTATTTTTACTTAATATACATTAGGGGTTGTCCATTAATCACTTGAGGCTCGAAAGGGGAGGGGGGGTTCGGAAAATATCACGAAATATCACGAAATATCACGAGGGGGGAGGCTATTATGAGATACCACGTGGATTTATTTTTCGTTGAACGCACGATAATATTCTAAAAATTTCAATATATTTTGTACTAAAAAAATACACGTGATTTTGGGTATGGGGGGTAGTCTAAAAGCTCACCACATATCAACAGGGGGGGGGGGGTTAAAAAATTACTAAAAAACATCACCACGTGATTAATGGACGACCCCTTATATGTACAATATGGAACTCACTGCACTGCACCACCCTCCCCGAGATCTGAAATAAACGATAAAAAAAGTATGTAGGTACAATAATGTAATTTTTTTTTATTATTTACCAATTCGTTTATAAACTCCCTTAAACCACGCATATACAGCTTAGATAACCAATGTAGTAGCCGATATTTTTAATAAAACTGAAAGTACTCTCAGAAAAATTTTCACATTCAGTTATTATTATTAGTTTAAATTTTGTTTCCTATAACCTGATTGTAAATTTGAGTTAATTTGAATCATATTAGTATGTTTACACCGTATAATTATTTCGGATTCTTTATTGCCGTATTATTGTATTCCGTGAATTTTTTCTCAATGTATTTTTTATTGTATTGATCATGTTACCAATAAACTACAGCACTTTAAAAATAATATAGACCAATTTACATTTAAATAAGAGCCTTAAACCTTTTTTGGATATATCTTTGCTTATTAACTATTGAGTTAATACAAGTTAATAAAATATGGCAACTGCATTTTTTTCTGATATTATTTTATATTGGAAAATAAGATAAGACGCTTTAACGTCTATTTTGATATTCAAAAACTTCACACCTCGCATATTGGACATGGTGACCGGACAACTCAGAAATAAATCAACTCAGAACCTCCTTTGAAAAGTCATTAAAAGTGATGAAAACAAAAAAAAAATGTTTAAATGGGTTACGTTAGGATAGGGTTATAGGATATATAAAACGGTTTTTTAAATAGCTTTTAATGACTTTTCAAAGGGGTGTTGAGTTGATTTGATTCCGAGTTGGAATGTAACCGTTTGAAATCTATCAAATTTACTTAATTAATTTGTTTTAATGAATCTCCAATAAAGACAAAACCCCAACTTTCTGAAACGGAATATTACATTTGATAGCCAGCTGAGAGATGTGCAATAATTATAATTTTTAATGATACCTTTTAATTGGACGGTGTTTTTTTTAATTTTGCAAGTCACCTTGCGTATAAAAGAATTACATTTCTATTAAGGTATCAATATTTGGGTCCCGTTAACATTAATGTCTACGCGTGATTGATTTTATCTAAATAAGAAATACTCGTTCGTAAGCAATGATTTATTTTGCTGAGTCAGCTATATCTGTGAATTATCGATAGAGTGTACTCCTTTATTACGCTTTTGATATTATGTCTAACTCCATTGCATTAGCATCTTATAAGACTTTTTTTTTGTAGTGCAATATTATATTTAACATCTTCTACATACGTGCAAACATGTAGGTATATATTAATTTACACAAAATAATGTACATTTTTTAATCCTGAAAAATAATCTTTTTTTTAATATTTTAAAATTAACTCCACACAGGAGGCCCCGAGGAAAATAATTTCCCCCAGGGCCTATGGAAGATGCTGTGTGGAAAGTCTTTTTGAAGAGAGTAAGTACTGAACACGGGTCTTGAAGAGAGGACATATATGTTGTAGAAGGGAGGACACACAGAGGCCATTTCACAGTCAACCTGTTGAACTCAAGAACGAGTTGTACAAGCTATCCGTTCTCATGTGACAAATGTCAACCGTGTATGTATGTTGGGCGCGCGTTTTGTGTGTTTCCCGACTATGCACCGGTGCCGAAGGGATCAATGACGCTAGTTCCTCGGAGCATCTTCCATTGTAATACCGGTAGAATAAGGACAGCATACGTACTTGATGCCTGTGCTCTAAAGATTGCTATCTACTGCTTAAAGTAGGGAAATCGATCAAACGGACCGCCAAAGGCTTTTCAAATTTTGGGGCTCCAAACCAGTTTGACCGTTTTGACCGTTTTTGACCGGTCAGTGGTTGAGTGGGAATTGAGTTTGGGTCCCATCCAGGCGTTCGGTGTTCGATTCCTCGGCTGGCTAAATCCTCCATCACAACTTAAGCAACATTTTCGGCTTACTGTGGTAGCAGTAGGAGATTTTAAAAATATGTCGGAATGTTTGTCTTTCTTTGAAAAAAAAGAGGTGGCTGCCAAATTCAACAGTGGGGCGCAGGGTCATTTGAACAGGGTCAGCAGTTGTGTAGCAGCTTCTGAGGACCCCCGTGCCTGAGCCGGTCACGTAGAGTTATCTATACCAAGCTTATCAATGGAAGGCATGTTGGGAAGACTTCTTCCGTTCAATGGTGAGCTATTGAGAGATATATTTAACCAACCTACCCTTATAGTTCAATATAATTTAAACGACGACACAGAAATTGTAAAGAATTGGTTAGACAATAAGCTCCTTATACTCAATACCGGAAAAACTAAATTCTTAACCTTCAGCATATCTGCTGCAACCCAACCCAAATAATAATTTACTGACCTGGTTCTTCCTGTACCTACTTATCCAAATTTGGAACAAGTCACCCGTATAAAATATCCGAGGGTCTTTATTTTATTTTTATTTATAAATTAATCTAAATTGTACAATTTTATTACTATTGTTATAAAGTAAATTATTATAATTCCAATGTGTAAACTTCACCCACCATAACACAGGGATATCCCTCGCATGGCGGGTGGAATAATAGTAAACAAGTAACAAATGCGCAATTTTTTTTTGCATGAAATAATTTAAAAAAATATATATTTACAAAGCAGACCGAATTTCTACCGATTTCTCATATATCTCCCTTAAACATTTGAAGTTTTTAAGCTCAAAAAAAAAAAAGTTATTTTTGAAGATAATATCTAGATGCGTTCCACACCGAAACTCAAATTATATAAAATTCCCTCGATAGAAAAAAATCGCAAAGTATGCCCCGAAAATTATTATAAACACGTTTGTTTCAATTATTTTACAAGTTATAGTTGTGAAAAATTTCACAATGTTTCTTTAAATGATACTTAAGATACCTTCCACTAGATTTTTGCTCTATTTTAAACGAGTCGTGTTTTATAAAACATTTTCGCAATTTTCGCATCGATTTTATCGCTTTAAATATTAGCGCGCTCCTCTAACAATCGTAATTTAATATAATCTCGCCTTAAGGTAATACTTGTGATTCATAAGCTGATGTTTTATAGATAGCGCCTGTTAAATTATTTTAGAAAAAAACGCATTTGTAAGTTATGCTAAATATTACAATGAAGAAATTGTTTGCGCCCGTACATGACGAATATGAATATGAATAAATAGTTTTCTCCGTAAACAAACTTAAATCTTTCAATAAAAGCTTACAAATATAATATTGGATTGAATCACCGATACAATATTGTATGTGTAAGCCTTTCATGAAAGATTTGAGTTTGTTCAAGGACGAAACTATTTATTCATATTCATATTCCGTAAATGGTTACGGAACGCCCGTATTTGTATACGGGCCTTAATTAATTGGGGTACGTACCCATACAACGTGACCTGTTCAGGGGGGGGGTCTTCAAAATACCACGCTTGGTACAAATGAGCGGTGGGTTGCTTAGGTTTTTGGTCACGGGGGGGGGGAGGGGTTAAAAATTGCGAAAAGTTGGTCACATAGTATGGGTACGTTCCCTTAATTGTTAACGCCCGTACTAATACTTAAGAGGGCATTACCAGAGAAAACCAGAAAAATGTCATTTTCAAATCAGATTTTAGACGTATTGACTCTTTTCCACAAAAAATTATAAATGGATTTCGAAATATTGTTCTTTTATCTAGCATTCGCATGTAATAAATTTTGAGATTTTTTTAAAATTTTTAGTATAATAAGGTTATTCCATAGGTCGTTGGCAGATTTGTTAAATTTTCAAAAAAGATTTTGTATTATATTACACCCATTTAAAATAATATAATGTAAAATAAATCAATACATTATCTAGAAAACGCATGTTTTAGAATTTTAATTTTAGTTTCAATAAAATCATTAAAAAATATGTCGTGCATGTGTTTCTTGACGAAAATTGGTCCATTTGTGTATTTATTTGCGCACTTACAAACTAATATATTTCAGATTTTTTTAACATTCTTATTAAATTTAGACATTATTGAAAAATGATAAATACTTATAATCAAAAATTATTACAAAAAGTACATTATTTTAGTAGTTTTATCATCACGCCTTTCAGCATTTTTGGATGAAGGTATAAATTAAAGCTAATTTGGATTGAAATAAATTCGATATTGAGTTATAATTTAAAAAAGCTGGCACGGAGAATAATTAATCTTTCTCATTGTAACCGCCCTGCACGATCGTAAGAACAACTTTCGACGAAATGTGGATTTTCGTCCGCTGGCTGGTTAAACGCTCTTAATATTTGAAAGCTTAACTCATAGAAACCCTTTTTTTTAAACTACCTAATTAAAATTATTTTTTTGTTTGAACCTTTTAGGGATTTAAGGTCAACCCATGTATTTTTTGATCGCAATGTCATTTCCATCATAAGGGAGATTTGACAACAAATTTCACAGTCAACAAATAAGAAGAGGCGCTACCATGTCTGCTTTATGAGATGTTTCGCAAGAACTGCTAAGGGAAAAGTGTGTTGAAACTCTGACCAAGCTGGCAATAAAGCAAGTAGGTAATCACTTGTAATAAATATAAACACCCATCCGTACCTCATATATTTATATGATTTGTCAACTAATTTTCATTTCCTGTACGTGAAGGATGGAAAAAAAGTTTATGGGTAGTCATTCTTTGCGCTAGTGTAAAATGAATGAATAGTGTAAATTCTTCGCATCGCACAGTGATCGATTATTTAAATACAGGGCATCCTCAACAAATCGTGGAGATTTAAACAAATCTAGAATAGGAATCATTGTAAAAACTAAGGGATTATTTAAATGTAAATAAATGTAAAAATTGAAAGCGTGTAAAAACGGCGACACCGCGGTGTTGTCTTAATCGACCGCAATTGTGGTTTGAACGTTGAGTTGGTGACACGTACGCTAGTGTTGATTGTTAAGTATACTGAAACTTGTGATGGATAAATGATGGATGTTTTCAGGAGGTAAATAATTTTCTTTACCCTCTTTAGTAAAATAAAACGTCTAAGCCAAACTTCATTATTTAGTTGTATTTGTGTATGAATAAAATTAATAAGTTTTTAAGTTTCGTATGTTTAGGAATTGGCGTATAATAATGTGCTCTGCTATCTGTAATTAAATTATAATTATATTTTATTTTCAAAGATGTTTAATTAAATAACGAAAATAATATTGCAAACATGTTTACCTATTCCGCCATTGCGCACCGGTACACTATTATTATTATAACATTATGTAGATATTTTTGTTGATTAGGGATCTTTATAGAAAGACAGGCAGCCAGCACGACTTTCATCTTATTATTCTCCGAAGATGGCTCAGAATTCACCGTTTGAAGTGCGGCTTCTTTATTGATATGGAAATCATAATATGGTGGACAGACCAGAGTTAAAATCGAATTGAATATGAGGCCCTGCTTATAGAGATTCCAAATACGTAGCTCACTGGCGTTTATTAAAATTCTTTTCACCATCACACCATTAGTCAATACTACGCACTGCACGCTGTTCAACGGTAAAATATTACGTTTATTTATTCTTTTAACAAAAAGCTCTAATGCGGATTATTGTGAATTCACTCAACTTAAAAAAAAGGCTTAAAAAATAACGTAAGAAGTGTTATCCGCGGTTGTTTTTATAATGTATTCATTTCCATTATATTTGGTGTCTTCTTTAAGTGTCTTTCTTTGAGTGTACAGATTAGCAGATTACCTTTGTCCCTTCAATTATTTATTTGATTTGATTGTCCAAAATAATTTTTTTCTGAAAATAAGAGTCTTTACCTAGAACACATGGAAAATTAATATTCCAACTTCAGCATTTTTTGCCGCGCAAACTTCCTATGTAATGGGTTATGTTTTTGACAGCCAGATAAATTTGCATAGGATGTTGTTGAACTTTCAGGATATTTTTTAGTTTTATTTTGTGTTAATTTCTGAATTGAATGTGACAAAAAATTAGCAAATACATAAAACATTGTGTTAGACGGTTATCGTTAGGAATGGGAAATAGATATTATCTCACAACGGCTTATACAGATATTATCAACTAGACTATAAAAATAATTTTGAAGGCATGTTTTTAAACAATATTGTTGTATCATATTTCTCAATATGCATCGCTTTTAACCGACTTACTTGATGTTTGCGAAAATTGATTCAGAATAATTTTATATTTATATTATATACTTTATAACGCAAAAACTGATTGAGAAGATGTGATTCCTATTTTTCGGTTTAAAAAATTATATTTTTATCGTCATTTACAAGTAGTCTATAATTATAAATAAAAAAGTTTATAATTATAAATAAAAAAAGGTGTTTCAGTAAAAAGAGCTTGGATCAAAAAGTTATCTCGATTTATGTGCATAACTGAATTCTATAAATTGTAAACACAATTGAAATGTTAACTGCTTTTATTAATTATTATTTCATCTCATTCATAGCTGTTCCTGATACAAGTGCTTAAGTTTTCTATAAAAGGTTGAATTTTAATATTTTTATTGGATCCTCTTAATTTATTCCAACATACATGTATTTTCAACCTAAATAAACACTGTGAGTGGACTTCTGAAAAAAAAGAGATCCCATGTTTAATTCAACTCATTCGAAGAACTCGGATGGCTTTCTTTTCAATAATTGTCCCCCTGGCACCTGCTCCAGATTAATTTATTTTCCTTTCGGTCTTAAATGCAGAAAGCTCTAACAGCCAGACTTCTTTTATTGAACAAGTGTCAGTTGACAGTGGAGAGAAATTGCTATTTCTGAGCTGTAATTAAACTATGCCCCACATTATCGAGCATACCGAATTAAGATGAACGTAAAGCACAAATCAACGTCACATGGCGCTGTTGAATCAAATACTAATTCTATTAACTCATTTATGACGGAGACAATAGATGAATCTGACCTTCATTTATTAAGATAAATGATTGAATTTTTTGATAGATTTTTTTTATTATCGTTGAACGGTTATTGTATTTTGATTGCTAGGCATCAAATGAAATGGATTTACGATTAATAAATACTTCCGATAGAAAATAACCAAACAACGGTTATTGTGGGTGTAAAAGGAACCTTCTTATCAATAGGTCAATTTCTAAACAAAGAATATCACGGTCTCTCTTAAAAAGCAAAGTCATAACATCCGGCGGACTAAAAGCGAGCTTTTAAAGCTTTGACGGAGAGACACGACTATCGGATAATCTACTATGTCTAGAAGTACCTTTAAACCTTATTAAATTGTGAAATTCTTAGTCCCTACTTATTGAATCCATTAAGCGATACCTACAATAAATTGATGACCTGCAACATATACGTATTTAGATACCTACATTAGTCTAAGCCAGATATTACCCATTTTATTTAGCCGCTGCCAAAGGCATGTCGACTGTCCGCTAACAAATTATGCATTCTCGGGCCCTCACCTTATAAGTAGATATAATTACTACCAGCGACATGGCGGCGTCTCGTGGTTTTTTCCCGGCTTTTATAATTTTCCGAACTAAACAAGTGTCTTATTTTTAATATACAGAAGGGCATGCATCCACGTTCATTTTTTTTCACAAATAACTGTATTCTATAGTTAATAACGCATTCAAAGTGGAATTCAGTTTCATTAAAGTGATAATCATCATCATCACTCTTGGCTCTACAACCCCTGGTGGGTCTTGGCCTCCTCAAGAGTCTTCTTCCACTCATCTCGGTTTTGTGCCAGCTCTCTCCAGTTTAGAAGCTCCAAGGTATATATTTGAGGACGTTGTACGTTGTCGCTCCATCTTAAACTTGGTCTTTCCAGGCTCCTTCGCCCTATCGGTCTTGAGTTCAGCAGGGATGCTCGGTCATTCTCTCCACATGACCCAGCCATCGAAGTCTTCCCATTTTATAAATTTTGTGACGTTTAGCTCCTTCTACGGACTATATAGCTTATAGTTGTAACGTCTGCGCCAAAATCCATTTTCTAGAACGGGTCCGAAGATGCGCCTCAAAATTTTCCTTTCAAAAACGTCCAGTGTTTGCACATTCCTCTTAGTTAGTACCCACTAAGCTGCGTACGTGAGTACTGGTCTAATAAGTGTTTTGTACACTAATATCTTCGTATTTCTGGACAGCAGTCTGGATTTTATTTGGTTTTGTAGGCGGAAATAACAAAAATTAAAGTGATAATGTCGGTAATTAATAAAAATATATATTTTTAACACATGGATTTTTTTTTAAAACTCTGTCCCATGTCGCTATTTTAACAGATTTATAAGCAAAACATTAAAATTATAAGAAAACACAGTTCATTGAGACATATCGGGTTTCCCTGAAATCTTCCTAACCGGAAAGTGGAACGCTTGTTAAATTTTTTGTCTGCCGTTGCCAGTTTCTATGTCACTCTTCACAAAAACATATTTTGGACATCATTTGTGTTGACTAATGACTAATGATGGACCACTGAAAGCAGCTGTACCTATGGGTCATGTCATGTAAGTACCGACTTCTAGTAGGATGGCACACATTAGACAACAGTGATGTGATTTGCGGCTTATTTGGTATATTTTTCCAGAAACACTGATCGTACTGATGACTTGGTTCTACACTAAAGATATAAGTAGATAGATCAGTGTACTAATTGAACTGCCTATGGTAGGCAGCATTTTTTGTATCATAATTTATCCTAATGATTCACGTGGTTGAATTACCACAGTGGATATACGGCAAAGATTACATTTTTTCATCTGCGATAAAATAACTGTATGGTTTTTTATTTCGGTTCTTTTTTTGGGTATGAAATACAAAAGAGATTAATGAAACGGAAACCCATTTCTAGGAATGGTTAGATAAATTTCTTTATCGAAGAAGTTCACATCAAACCGTTTTAATTAAAGATCCATTGAAATCGTAGAAGATTGCGAAGTGAAATTTCTTTATGATTTCTTGACGTTTATTTGATTGGTCCATTCTTGATGTAGGCTGCCGCCAACGAAGAGATAATAATCTGAGTTATGATGATGCGGTGCGTTACGCAAATTCACGCTTATTAAGAAGGTTCTATTAATGGTCAATCATTGCGGAAAGAGCCTCGGAAACAATAATTTGTACTTCATCAACCAAATTCGTATAATGTTGGTTTGAAGGCTGTTTTTTATACAAAACCGTTGGTTGTCACTCATTTGATGAATATTTTGGTTTTATAAAATACTACCGCAGACCCGCGAAAGATCATGGGATATTATAATTGTAGCATTTGTGAATCTGAAATAATTGCCAGTTTCATTGCCTTTCCAAACAAATATCAGGTAAAGTATGGACAAGCCGCCGCATGCCACTAAACTTTAAATAGGCATAAAATTTGAAAACTAAACTACTTTTAAACTTATTACCACAAGAACCATCGGTTTCAGTCGGGATAGACGGAAAAATATGCATTAAAATTCGATTTTCATTAAAAGTTTAAAAATCACCATCTCCATTACGGCCATGTTTTTTTGTATGGATTTGACATTTGCAAAGTTTCGTTTCAAACTAAAAACGCATGAATTACTTAATTTACCTAAACTAAGAACCTAATAACCTATTTTGTGTTCGTAAATAGTTGTTTCTTGTAATAATTGTTGAAATGAAGTATAATTTCCATAATCTGTGCATAAAAATGCGGCGGCTTATCCATAAATTAATTATAATTTTTTTACAAATATAAATATTATTTTTCGTTAACAAATAGAAATTTACTTTTCTAATGAACACCATTAGTAAAGATATAGATTTTAGATTTTCACGGTCAAAAGTATCATAGTGATTTATTTTTGGGGTATTATGTCATGTTGCGCTTCTTTAGCCAATGTTTCATACAGTGTTACAGTGTCCATCATTATGGCAGATGTGTAATCGATGAACGCTGTTAAAAGAAGGATGAAGCGCAGCATGGGATAATACCCCAAAAATAAATCACTATAATAACCGTTAATAAACATGAAAATCATCAGATTTGTCAAAATTAAAAAAAGAACTACGCTAATTCAAATATATAATTATTAATCATTACATAGTATAAAATGAAGTCGCTCAAAATGTATGTGCGCTTAGATCTTTTTTAGATTTTCATGCGGTTTTCACTAATAGATAGGGTGATTTAAGAGGAAGGTTTATATGTATGATACATGCTTATTATAGTAGAGAAAAGCCGAGAAATTCAAATATTCAATTCAGGCAGCGGGCAGCTGGCAGCTGGCAAGCGGGTGGTGTGGATTTTATAAAGGTTGGGTAATGGCGTTGTGTTTCGTTAGCCACAGCAACGTGTGGCCGGGTCTGCTAGTTAAAAAATAAAACATTTTCTGATTATAGGTAGCTATCTACTTTATCGCTTGCCTGAATTCACACAATCATCCAATTAAAAAAAAAATCCAGGCAAAATTCGGTTCATCATAAATTATCATTGAATGAGAATAATTTCTCGCAGGAATATTTAACTTCACGCACCGACAACCTATTAAATTGAATCATCAATCTCTCAAATGAAATTATTATTTTTGATGACGATAGATAGCCATTTTTCTCTTGTAGGTGCACTATCTTAGGCATATTTTACTATACATAGGTATGTAAAAGTCCCTAAAAAGGGTGTTAATAAATAAATAAATAAACAAAATTAATAAAATATAAAATACATAAACTTTATTTGTACCAATATAACAGTTTTTCAGATGTTAATACCACCTGCCTTATTCGAAATATATTTTAAATCAATGGTGGTTATGATAGGTATTTATAGTTACCTACCCGTAAGTATTGTTAACTTTTAAGTGTATACGTTCGAAAGAATTTGATTTGTTTGTACTGCACTACTTACTACCATTGTTTGAGCTTAGGTTCCCTAATTCGGGACAGCTTTCATCAGCTGTCATTCTATCAAGCATTCAATTAGGCTTAGGTCACCTTTAGGTTCAGGTGCGATGTTAGATCCGAGGCCAGGGCTCCCCGAGCAGTGCCCAGGGTATCTAACGTGGTCGAAGTTTAAAGATTTTATCTTGAGGGTAACTTGTCATCATTCCTAAGTATGACTGCGGATCGCCGATGTACAAACAACAGTTCACAACGATTAACGGCCGTTATTTCCAATAGTATTAATCAACTGCTAAGCCGAAACTAAGGCTCAACACTGCTCAAATGCACAACTACGCTCTTTCCAACACATGAAAATTGCTTAAGGATCACTCAATCTAAGGATGCCGGATCACTCAATCTAAGGAAGTGGATTAAGCTCGTCTCAGCAAAGTAAAGTTATAAAAAGTGTCAACAGAGTGGCGCCAACGCCACGAGGTACCGACGCGACGCCGCGACGGCGGCAAAGGTCATGCTGACACTATATTTTTATTTTAAAATATTTTATACGTTTGTTTAAAAAATATAAAATGCCAGTTTATGGAAAATAATATTTAAAAGAAATTATGTGGGTAGTAATAAATAGTACATATTTAAAGTGCAGTAATAAGTATAAATATAATATATACAATAATTAACTCTTTAATATTAGTTTAACATCGAAAGTTTTTACTTTGATCCCATTTTATTGTCTATGAAAGTGATAATCAACCATAAAATATTAGGGAACAACGCGAATTGAGCCTTACCTTTAAAATATTTTCAAATCGCTTAGCTGATTGCAGATCCAGATTGGTCGATCGATAATTTGGGAACAACGGCTGTAAGTGTTGATTTATTCGACGTGAACTGTTGTTTGTACTCTAGCGACCTGAAGTCATGCTCGGGAACGATGACCAATTAACGATATATCCTTTATTGATCGACCGTGGTAGATGCCCAGGCCTATCCAGTGCCCAATGCCCAATGCCCAAACCCCGTGGTTACCTTTTCTCCCTAGTCAGCTGGTGACCACGGCAATCAGAGGAATGCGTGAACACAATATTTCTTTTCATTAAATCTTTGCTAGCATGTTAATCAACGGTAATTCCTTTCAGCACGATTCGGTTTATTCCTCACCCAAAGCTTGTTATTGTGTGAGCTCCGACCTTCCACATCTACTTTTATGGCAATTTAAACTGTAATATTCACGTATTTTTTTTATACATGCTGTTGAGGTAGAGAGGGAAAACGTGCGTATCTCTCTTGTCACGATTCCAACCCTTCTGTATCTACATATAAAAAATACAAAAAAGGTAGATCAGTACAAATATTATGGTAGGAGAAGTACCTACCAAGAAAAAAAATCTCGCAAAATGGTGGCTACTCAAAAAAAGAAAGATTTTTTCAGTTATTTTTTAACTTTTCCGAATTTAAAAAACAGTAAGAATTAAATTTTTTTAATTTTCGTTGGTTCATACCGAGGGTTATATAAAAAAATTCATGCCAAATTTCAAAAAAATTCAATCATGGTAGGAGAAGTACCAAGAAAAATGAGAAAAAAAATCTCGCAAAATGGTGGCTACTCAAAAAAAAGAAAGATTTTTTCAGTTATTTTTTAACTTTTCCGAATTTAAAAAACAGTAAGAATCAAAAAATTTTAATTTTCGTTGGTTCATACCGAGGGTTATATAAAAAAAAATCATGCCAAATTTCAAAAAAATTCAATCAATTAGAACTTGAGATTTCGCGACACACGTTTCGAAAAAAGTAGTTATGAAAAAAACGCGTCTAAAGTTTAACTCTATTTAGATTCTAGTTTGATTCCGTGAAAACCGGTCGAAGTAAATGCTATAATTTCAAATATAATTCGAATTTTGAAAAATCCTTTTAAGGAGATATTCTTGAATATCTAAACTATCGAAATAAGAAGATTTATTTTAATTTTTTTCTAAACTAAAATACCCCCTTAAAGACATTATAAAGATAAAAAAAACACTTAGCTTGGTCTTAGGCAGTGGGTACTTGAAACCACTTTTTCAAACAACGGTTGCACCCTACAAATATCTTTATCCTAATAAAGGGTAAACTTCCTACTGTGATTGACTGAGCTGATATTACTATACACATTCCAATACAACCTCAAACCGCAATTAAAATCGGGTGTTTCACAAATAAAATAATATACCGATAACACATTTCTTACACGGGCAATAAAACATTAAGTACTACGCAATCAAGCAATCCACCGCTCTGAAACAACCACTAACTACAAATACATCTACTACTATTCACAAAAAATATATCACAGCCTGAATAAAAAATAAGGTATTCACTTTACTCAAAACATTCTAACCCAACCCAAAAAAAAAAAATATAACTTTATTTCTTGACAGTCCCTTCACTTTCTTTTTGTACAATAAACTTTCATGTTAACGAACGGTAACTTCGTATTTTACTTATTTTCGATAATCATGTATTTCTTCTTTTTAAAGGTTTTCCTTAAACACTGTATTTCAATAATAACTGTGTAATTCTATGAAAAAATAGGTTCCAGGTTTTCCACACTATATTTCAATAATAACTGGTCAGTGGCTGAGTCACTTAACATTATATTTCCATAATAACTCTCTTAAAAATACACATGAAGGCAGGTTCCTCTTGTGAGGTGCTCACCCAACACTATGTTCTTTAAAAATCATTTACAGGTCCCACACATCATCAATATATTCGTACATCTTTCTTAAAATATCTAATAAGATACTTTAACCTAATAATATAATTAACGCACAACAATACCACCTAAAGAAAACAGCACAAAAACAACCTCAGAACATTTTCGTTATTTGTTTTTGGGGTGTTACGCCGTGTTGCGCTATCTCCTTCTTTAGCCAACGTTTCGGACACTGCAACAATGTCCGAAACGTTGGCTAAAGAAGGAGATAGCACAACACGGCATAACACCCCCAAAACAAATAACGAAAATGCTTTTGGCCGTGAAAATCTTAAAACGTATCCAACCTCAGAACAGATTCTATTAGTGAGCCATTCACGAAACAATATAATGCATCACATATTATTATTCTTATTCTTTTTCTTATTATTCCCAACGGAAAAATTGATACTATTCTGAATCTGACCAACAAATCTTATTTACGTAAAAGCATATGGGCAACAATGAAAATGGAAATGTAAATATATTTCAGTAAGCATATTTGATAAAGCATGTTCAGTAAGCCGTATAGAATTTGAAGTCATGTTGTGTAATACCATTATTAAATTATTATAATAAAAACGCATAATTCGACTGGAAGGTACATAGAATGACAACGAATCCGGAGTGACACGACAAAACACGGGACACGAAAGATCGAGACATTATTTTTAGTCAGACGTCCTTCTAAGGTCGCCCCGGTGGTGTGGGAGAGGCCCCCTCATTACAATACAATCGATTCCATGTGTATAAGGCTCACACACCTTGCTAATGTTGTCTATACCCGTAACTGCTTATTAAACCGAGTTCCTCAGGTATGGGCGTAAACGGAGTGACAATTAATAATTTGACTTTTAAATCATCCAGTGAAATGACGCTGGGACGTCACCAAATATAATGGGGATTCCATCGCGGGCGAAGTCCTGTTTACACTTACATACTCATATTTTCTGGCTGATGCATTTTAAATTGATGCGTTCTATCTCTCCAACAGCTTAATTTAGCCATGTTATTATTTAATGTTCTAGTAGTTAGACCACGCAGTAATTTATTGAATCCGTTCCTCCCTCCCCTTCCCACACGATGTAAAAAATGCCTAAAAGACTTTTTTTACGAGCAGAGTTCTACTGCTCCCAACTGTCTTGAGCCAGTGAGATAATGGCTTCCCCAATTGATGTCAGTTATGAAGCTGAAGATAGTAGGGAGAGGAAGGATCTGCCCTGGATTATGTAGGTACACTGTTAAATTATTTCAAGCAACATTTCATTTTTGAATGGTGGTCTTACACTAGGACGATAAGGAGGAGTATCTTCCACTTTTGAACGTGCAAATGTAAATCGTTAAATGTATATTGTTAAATATCAATAATTTATCAAGCAAAATTTACTTGCGCACGCAAGTTCAAATTTTGCAAAAGTTTCACCTGAACCTAGGCTTTATTAAGATAGTGTAGATAAATAGGAAGAACTAGTGAATATAATAAACAATAAAGTGGTTTAAAAAGAACTACACTAAGGTAACAATTATTATAAGCAATAATTATCAGCCTGAAACACTCATCTACATTGAAAAAATCTTCCGAGAAAAGATACATGCCGCCAACGGGACATGAACCCGTGTCCTTCTGATTGCCGGTCAGATGCTCTACCACTGAGCTATGTCGGCTTATTTAATACCCGCCAAATAATTCAATATATACTAGTGTTTCATTCAACAATTACTGTCCCGTTGGCGGCATGTACCATTTCTCGGAAGATTTTTTTCAATGTAGAGTGTTTCAGGCTGATAATTATTGCTTATAATAATTGTTACACTTTGTGCTATGCACAAAAATCTTGTCTTAAACGTTATTTTATCAATTAAAATAATCTAAACTAAGTTATTTAATTGGGCAGCCTAACTACCTAATAATATCTACATCTAATATATATCCGGCTTCTCCGCAGGGATTCCGATTGTAGGCATAATTCGATCCGTGGATTTGTGCCTATTTTTAAAAGTAGGTTTATGCTAAAAATATTTAATTAATATTATCTGTAGGTTTATGCGTGTTCATTAAAAAAGCTAAACACCGAGTTGGCCGATTATGATGGTGATAGGCATTTAACATTCGTTATAGTATTTAGATACGATTTGAATAAATTTGTGATTGAATACATTGAAAATTCACGTTTAAAAGATAAAAAGATGAAATCGATGTCAACGGAAATGTTTTACATCCGCAGAGACTCAATGTTAAATTCCGTTTACAGATAAACCATAAACAAAAAAATTCACTTTTTTGTCAAATTTGATTTTCTTCTTGAACTATGGAAAAATAAATAATATTTAATATGACGTCTTGTTATATTTTTTGACAATGGAGTTTCAAATATCTATAGCTCACAACGGAAATTAATGTACAAGCTTATAATAGTTGCGGTGAACAAGAATTTCAGCAAGAAAAACCTGTGCTTTTTTCATGTTGCCGTAGTTAACCGTTCGAGAATGTTTACTGCTTCAGAAAACGAATCTACAATTTTGCTTATATGTAGATACATTATAGATATTGCGAAAGAAAATGTTAATTCTTTTTTCAAACTAAAGTCAGATGTCATAGCCAAATCGATTAGCTACGCCAAGCTTCGTAGGCTGGAAAACTTGCAGTAAGCTTTCTGTGGGTGGCTGTGTCGCCATAACTCACCTCTCTGGTAATTGCAGTCAATATCGCGTCAAACACATTAAAACGTGTAAAATACTCGACTAAATAAATTACAGAACACAGTTTACAATACATTGTTTGAACAGGAATGTAGGGGTGAAAGAAGGCGTTGCTATCAATAATAATTCTCAAAGTCACTCCGAATGTTTTCATACATAATGTATGAGAAATGTGATTGTCACACGTCCGATGTATGTAAATGT
The DNA here is from genome assembly GCA_917880885.1 of Limnephilus marmoratus. Classification (NCBI taxonomy): domain Eukaryota; kingdom Metazoa; phylum Arthropoda; class Insecta; order Trichoptera; family Limnephilidae; genus Limnephilus; species Limnephilus marmoratus. The sequence continues at coordinate 32,316,138 of OU862908.1, forward strand.
CACGACTGAATCGGTTATTGTTTGGATGGCTTGGTAGTCCAAAAAAATGCTTTAATGCGAATTGGTTCGTAATGTTCTAAACGTTTTTTATTTGTATGGTAAGAACGCGGATATTGTTATATGCATGTACTTGTACGTTCACTACGCCATTTCTTGGATTGATCAAGACTCTTCTGTATGTTTTACACATCGAATATGATGAATATAATAAAATACGAATGTATCCCATTACTATCTAAATCTTTATGCTTGTATCACTACTTGAGATATCAGTGAGTTGGCATAATTCACAAAAAATCCTTCGGTAAATATGTTATCAAATTTCACCAGTGAATGGAGAAGTCTTGAACCACAAAGACTTCTTAGCTCTATAGAAATTTTAGATACTCTGTCAACAGTCGAGAGCTTCTGATGTCAGAGCACAGTATTCAGTTGAATAGATTTTGAAGTCAAAGACGAAAAACCATAATAATCTTCGAGCGTTGAAAAAAAAAACTTCTCGAAGACCAAATATGTCTACATAATTTGATTTTATAGGATATATATTCTGATGCGTCGGAGCTGAGAGTCAGAATAAACCAGGCATCAATTAAAAAATATATATTTATATTACCTAGTTTTAAATGAACCGTAAGGATGAAGAATTTTTTATATTATTTTTGTACACTTCAAGTATTTCCTTTCTTTGGTATGCTCTCATCACATTCTCGTAAAAACCCTCGCCAGATTTGTGAGTTGTGATATTGATCGTTTTGATTGATGAACCTTACAAAAATTCTTGTTCCACGATACATTAACACATAAACAAATTATTCTGATGTCGAATGCATCCATTAAATACCTACCTTATCATTGTACATAATATCTGGTTTCTTGACTACGCCGTGTTTTGCGTTACAGGTTTTCGACAGTTTAATACGATAGGAATATCTAAAATATTCACTTATGAATTATTACGCTGCCCTGTAGTTGTTATGAGATATGCTCCACTAAAATATTGGTATCAAGGATATTATTATTGTCTGATAATCACACACTATATAATAAGTGTATATGAAATGTGAGCACTGTTTTGATCTACTGTTCAACACTCGTTGTTATTGTCGACCTTAGTTGAAATTATGTTAACGAATTGAGATTGCAATCATTCAATTAGCTTTAAAATCAGGTTTTTGGCATATCTATTGTTTATAAAACATTCAGTTGACCTAATTTTTCTACAATGTTTACAAGTTTTTGGCATATATATTGCTTATAAAGCATTCGGTTGACACAATTATTTTACAATTTATGCGCTGTACAAGTTTTTCTACTTTCATGTTTATGTAAAATTTGACGCGTTCGTGATAACGAATTGATATAATATACTGTTTTTCAATAAAAAAAATTCTTCAATTTAATAACGAAATATTATTTTTAGTCAGTTGTATCAGCGTTCTTCATTTTATTTGTTTTATTATTTCGCATGACAGCCGTTTTATTTTACCAAAGCCAAATTGACGCATGATCAATCTATAATATTTTTAGAGTCTTTTCACAGCATGATTTCTACTAAAGTAGTTTCAATTAGGGCACCTTGGATAATAAGAAATATTATGTTGATGTACGAAGACAGTTCGACAGGCAACATAATCATAAATTTGAATATGTTTCACCAATTTAATATATAATATTCTTCTTATCTGAAAATCATTTATGCATTCAGTTTGACTATGTCCGACAAACGTTTTCTACAAACATAATAATGATCCACGGTTGGAGAGACGGAGCCACTGACGTTTTTCTTTGATCTGTGGACGGAGCAGACCAAGAGAGATAGAGCTGGCGTATTTATAATGGATGCGTGAACTCGCTGACACGCTTTAGTCCGTCACTTGACACGTTTTTAGGTTGTTGATCGTTTGTTACAAAAGTATAATACTTTTTCAGCCTGATAAATATACAGCTATATCTTTGTAATTGCTAAATAAAAGGATTGATGGGCACAACAACCGAAGAATATTCAGTTTTTCAACCTCCTATGCTGGTTTACGAGGGTCGAGCCAAATAATAAAAAAAATACTTCTAGTTTAGATCCCTTATCGAGAAAAGCATGACACGAGCATAATTTTTGATTTATGCTAGTCTTATCTCATCACTGGTATTTTTGTCATGTACCATGATGATCGAGATAGTATATTATTTATTGCACATAAGTATGCAGATAAGATTTAAAGATCGATTTCGCGATTTGTTTATCCCAAATTTTTCTTATCAGCAAAGGATCTACGATAACATATTTTGCGACTAGTTGATGGTCGGATTTCGCATTAGTTTTCTAACTACTTTAAATAACTTTCACCCACGGAGAATTTGTCATTGGTATGGTTTCAGAATTTCTTAGATACATGTCGTGTAAAAAAATTCACCAATGAACATTGTCTGTACATCATTCTTTTTGGAAGATGATCAACAGCTGGATATATTTGTCTACCGTGCGGTAAAGTGTTCAATCAGTTATTGAAATAACAGATCATCAGATATAAGACGTCCCGTTACATTTTTAAATGACAAACCGACTCGACGACGTTTTTAAATGTTTAACGGAATTTGTCGAGGACTATTACTGTTCCTTTGAAACTTGATATATATTTCACATTGGTTTAAAAACCGATGTGTAAATTATATATTTTTTGGAATTAAATAGACGTTAAGTAGGTATCTCTCATAAGTTTAAGTAAGTAAAGGAATCCTGGTTTGTAAGAAATCGAGTTATTTACCTTAATTAATCGATGACCTTTATTAATCGCGACCTTTTGCAGAGGTGTTGGTAATTCAATAAGTTGTTCCCGGAGCAGGGTTACCCATACCAGCTTTCAAAATCGTTAAAAAATAATTTAAAAACTTGGCAATTAATTTACTCGGTGCCTGCTATTACGCCGCTGAATGCTCATAATTTGAAGAAAATAAGATTTGGTGGAGGGAATGTTGGTATAGCTATGTGTGAGTGCTAGGAAGAGAAATGTAGGTAATGTCAAAATATGATCGATATGCCGATTTGTTATTCAGGTATAAAAAAGTGGTTGAAGCATGTGCCGTTGGTACCTATTTACTATCTACATTGATACTATTTAATGTCGGTGAGAGCAGAAGATAAATAATTCATCTTGATCAAACTGTGTGTAGCTATAAAATATATGTCCATGTGATATTCTTTTCATCTTAATCCTACAGCAACATTCATTTCTCCGAAGGACGTGCACAAAATACAATGATATCTTTTACGACGCTGATATTTTCCATTTGTCCTCAGGCCAATTTATAAAATTCATAATAGAAAAAATCAAAACAAATTGTTAATTATGAACTCTCCACCCCTGCTGCATGTTATTTTTTTTCTTCTTTTTCATTATGTTGGTTTTCCTTCTTTTTATAATAATAATAATATTTGGATGATTTACATATCCCACATGCTTTAATTTGTGTATTTTTTTTCATTTCTGTTGTACATATATATTTTTTTCTCTTTTTCTACCACTTCATGTTTTCTTTTATGTTTTAATCTATGTTTATATATACATATATTATAAATTTTAGCGGACTCTTTGCTGCAACCATGTAATATGTTACTCTATTATGAAAATATGTATAACTGTTTGTTTCCTTAATACACTAAAATAAAAAAAAATAAAATAAATAAAAAATAAAAAACAGTATTATAATTTTTTTTTTTTAATAATTTTATTTTTCTTAAAAAAATGGAACATGTTACAGTGTTACTTTTCCTCCATTAAAAGCATTTGCTTGTGGATGGAGGAAAGCATTATTCGGGTACATTCCTTTCTATCTAACTAACTCATCCTTTTTTTACATGAGCTCCACTCAGGAAGCCCTGAGGAAAATAATTTCCCTCAGGGACTATGTCATCTTTGGGGATGCTGTGTAGAGGGTTTTTTAAGGAAAGAAAGGAGAAGGGAAGGAAAAGGGTTTAAGGGATGGGTAGGAATCTGGGGTTCAGTGTGTCCTAGTCGTCCGCCTCCAAGACTTAGATAAACCTCACCCCATGAACCCGGGAAACCCTGCTAAATCACCAAACGCAGCGAACCACTTGAGGTGACCTATGGCAGAGGTGTTGGTTATCCAATAGAGGTTCCCGGGACGGATTGTCTTAAAATAATTTAAAATCAATTTTATTTTGCGCTGCTTCGAAGGCGCGTTGTTGAAATGTTCCATGTAAATGGCCCCCATTTTATAATGCAAAAAGGTAATAAGATGAAATACCTATAAAATAAATTTAAAATATATTATGTCGGTAATATTTTTTTTTAAATCGGCACAAATTTTGAGTTGTATGTGTGTGAATGTCGTGTGTTTTTTTATTTTTTATTTTATGTTACAAAATTTTGGAAATATTGTTTTTTTGTTCTTTTCCATATTTTAATTTTGTATATGATTTTTTTTTGTTTTCCTCGTATTTGTATCAAGTGAAAGATTGTTGAATGCTTTTATTGGATGGTATTTATGGTGTCATTGTCCAAAGCTTGTGTTTACCGTCAATGTTTTTTTTATGTTTTCTTCATAGGCTTGCTTAACTGGTCTGCTAGTGATAGTTTGTGTTTGTTGAAATTTGTTTTTTTGTTCATAAAATGTAGTTTAATAGTGTTTAAACTTATAATTGGCGTCAAACCTATTGAATATTTGGTCTGTATCAGTCAGTCTATGTTTTTTAAGGATTATCATGATGATTTCTATATGATCGATCAACGAGTTCATTGCACCTCCCCAAACAATTATTCCATATCTATTCTATTATTGATTGACAAAGTGCAAACATATTGTTTTCATTTGTTTTATTTTATATATTTTTCTTATGTTTAGGAAAATGTGAATTGTTCTGAGGAATTTGTTTGTGATTTGTTACACACTTTATAGATAGGTACTACGAAAATGTCAAGTTTTAGAATAATGACTTATCTAATTTTTAATTACAATATTTTGAATTTTTCAAGTTCTGTGAAAGTTCTACTCAAGTTCTGATATTATTTTATTATTGGCCAGTTGCTTCACACATTTGACATAATATCAGTACCTACTTGAATAGTACTTTCATAAAACTTGAAAATTAACCTCGAATTTTGAAGAATTGTTCAAATTTTGTTTATTTCACAGAATTTGACCAAGTCATAAAATTTTCAAGTTCTGTGAATATTCTATTCAACCTCTGTTATTATATCATTATAGTAGCTTCACATATCTGACATAATAACAGAACTAGAATGGAACTTTTAAAAAACCTGAAATTAATTTCAAATTTTGAAGAATTGTTCAAAATTTGTGAAGCCACCCGTCCTAATAATTTTATTCAATTTGAATTTCGATTTGAATGAAAAACTTTATAACGATTTTCTTCTAATGGACTTTGTAAGGATGATATTTGTCCGGTTAAAAATAATCAAGTTGTAAAAAATTTTTAAATGGTTTTTACTAAAAATATTTAAAAAATGGATTTTAATGAACTGTTTCAAAATTAGGCAAAGTAAATTTATTATCTATGTTATTTTAAACTGTAGTTAATAATATTACGAAATATATGTTTGTGTTTTTAAACGCCGGGTTTTCGAACTGACCACGCGTTGATATAAACAGCAAAGGCTTGCTCCTTCAGCTGCATAGGTACCTGCCTTATTACCTACTACCTACATACTTGTACCAAATCGTATGTAGTACTTACGTTGTTAACGGAATGGTTTCGGGGCATTTGACTTTTCGCTAAATGCAAAATATTACATACTCGATACTAACTGCACACAGTAACTGGACAAAACGCTCGGGGACATATGTGACTCGATTTCAACAGATAACTCTCTCCACGCCCCGCCCGAGACTGATTTAAATGCACATTAGTTACATAAAGTTTAAAATATTGTACCATGTAGGAATCCACACCCAGGAGCAGGAAGAAAAAGACCGTTAGCGCTTGGTTGACACATGTCTTACTTTATAGATTTTCCAATGTATCAAAACCTACGTAATAAGTCGGTCTTTTTCATCATGCAAGTTAACATAAATTTAAGTCTGCATTCTGAATATGTTTCTCTCTTATTTTTGTTTCTAATGAAAATGATAATAAAATTAGCGAAACTCAATCGAAAATCTGAAAACAGAAATATCACAAAAAGATATGGGCATATCTGGGGCTCGAACCCAGGACCGTCGGCTTTCCGGGCCGCAACTCTACCAGCTGCTCTAACGTGTCCCTATCAGATTTGGTCATTTTAACTGTATCATACTTCGACTAAGAATCAACAACATTATCTTCATTTTCTTAACGCATTTTTTTATTGACTGCTATCTTTATAATGCTATCTAGACAGTGTCCTTGATAAATTTTTATCTATTTTTATTTTTAATATGCGACATCTATTGACTTTTCTGTAAGTCTAGCATGAATATTTATTTTTAACTTAATGCGTAAAACCACAAATCGTAATATTTAATTAAATTAAGACAACATTAGCGAAACTCAATCGAACATCTGAAAACAGAAAAATCAGAAAAAGTCTTCATTTAATTAAATATTACAATTTGAGGTTTTACTTATTAAGTAAAAAAATTACAAGTATACAGTTCACACGCGGTAGAAGTGAAACCTTCAGAAAACTAAAATAGACAAGAGTGAGAAGGCTACGAAGACTAAATCCTATAGATAAGTGTTTGTCTCTTTTTAGTATCGCTTTTCCGTTTCATCGAGTTTCAAATCACATCGGTGCTAAAGAAGGATTCACTTCAAAAAAAATCTGTGGCACACATTTTTCACATCACATTTTCTTTCCATTCATTAACTAAATTAAATGAAGATAAATCACTTTGTGAAACCCCAATTATTAAATCAAATTTATCTATTTACTTATCTGTTTCAAAACCATTGATTTTTTCGTCAGGATAAGATTAAAATTATAATAATAGATTTAGACTAAAATTGTCATCTTATCCTTATGAAGAAACCATTGGTTTAAAACACGTGGGAATTATTTTTATTATGTAAGTGGTATTTTAAAAAATGATTAGTTTTCATTTAATTAAAATGACGCCATAAAGTGAATTTGTGAAGATTGAAGATCTTAAATTAATATTCGTTGGTATTTCGTATTCGTAAGTAACTACCTACCCAGCATTTGTTCTCTTTTCTTAAAATCGAATGTATGTTCTGGTTTCCCTCGGTTTAACGGATGTCATAAAATTCTGTAATCTAGGAATCGGAAATGTCTAACATTACTGAACTTAAGCTTAGGTAATCAAGTAAGCATTTAAGAACCAATTCACGACATAGTAATTAACTGTAAGATTGAGAAAAGTAACAGCTTATTCCGACAACGTTATGGCATATCATAATTATGATAAATACCGCTAAAGAAGATAAGTGAAAAAGATCTGACGTGACTAACCTGGCCTTAGCGATGTGGGGTATGACAAACCCCAACGAAATTTACAAATAAATCTAAGATGGTTTTAATTTTTTATGTGCGATTTCCTGTAGTTTTCATAGACAAAATAAAAAAAATTGAATAATTCATCAAATATATTAGATGTTTATTTTCACGTTCTGTGTAAGTTCACTTTATCAGTATAGGCCATTTTTTTTTGTTTTTTTGTTTTTTTGTTGTTTCTTTGTTTTTCTTATTTGGTTTTTTTTAGTTTTTTTTTTAGTTTTTTTGTTTTATATTTTTTTTTTACATTTACTCCATATAGGAGGCCTTGAGGAAAATAATTTCCCTAAGGGCCTATATCATCTGGGATGCTGTGTGGAGGGTCTTTTTAAGGAGAGGAAGGAATGAACATTGGTCTTTAAGAGACCCATGTTGTAGAAAGGAGGAAACACAGAGGCCGGCAAATCATTCCACAGCCGAGCTGTTGAACACAAGAACGAGTCGAAGAAGCGACCCTTTCTCATGTGACAAATGTCAACCATGTACAAATGATGGGCACGCGTTTGGCGTGTTTCCCGACTATGTACCGGTGCCGAAGGGATCAATGACGCTAATTCCTCGGAGCATCTTCCATTGTAATACCGGTAGAACAAGGATAGCATTCCCACCCGACGCCGATGCTCTAAGGATTGCAATACGTGTTTTAAGATGGGAGAATCTATCAAACGGATCGCCCGTTTCTGCACAGAGTCGTGGGTATTTTTCAGCTATTTTGGAGCTCCAGATCAGTGGCGGCTGGTGCTCATAAAAATGGGTGGTGCGCTAAAATAATAATATTAAAAATAATGGTCTTTATTCCAGGCCGTCGGAGGTGAGTGCCCCATACATCCAATAGAGATATCCCATAAATCGTGGACCTACTACCTACTCTAATTAAAATAAATTCAATTATGAAAAAATCCTACCTATTTGTAAATTAGGTCGATCCTCCATTGTCTCTGGGTGCATGCAATACACTGGTCTGAATTAATTGTATTTCTTAAGAAAGATTAAATTCTTTTTAAAGTTGAACAACATCGCTCAATCTAAACCGACGTCATAAGGATTGTGAAGAACAACACACTGAAAAAGCATCCCATAATATTCCATAAGTCGCCGCGATTGTAATTTCAAATTCAATAACAGTTCATTCCTTAATTTAAACTTATCCATAAAATTGCATGTAGATACTCATTGGCATGAAAATCGAGTTAAAAATGTTCAGTTTCTCACACATCCGAAAGTCTTCCTCACGCTCCGAAACTCGAATGAAATATATCTTGTTATAAAGTCCGCATTGTTTATGTTGTTATGCTGTGTTGGTCGAAATTGAGTGAAACATATATTGAAAAAGAGTAGATATTAAAATAAAGACACGATATGGATAATAATATGACACAAACGTGTCCTCGTTTAACATGCTACAGAACGAACCGTTCCTTTTGATGTGGTGGAAATTTTTCGATCGCCGCCCGCGCTTCGTGAAATTTGCAAAGCATTCAACCTACCTACGATTTTGGCTTATTGTAGAATTATAGAAGAACTCTTGTGATCGATTTGCAAAATGAACCACTACCCTGAATAAAGGCCCACAACAATCTGCTCTGCTACGCGCGCAATCCAGCATATTCTATGTACGCATTATAACCGAGTGTACATTGTGAACTGTGATGGGGCATGTCGGAAATAAGTATATTTTTTTGACGCTCAGGAATTTTTAGATTACCAGAAATTTAGGAGTGCGGCGATCCTCCGCACCTTAGAGCTGGCCGCCACTGCTCCAGACCAGAGGTGGCTGCCAAATTCAACCGTGGGGCGCTCTTGTGATTTGTACAGGGTTAGCAGTTGTGTACTATTCGTTGCTTCACAAAACTGATATAATAATAGAACTTGAATAGAATTTACACAGAACGTTAAAATTAACTTAAAATATTTGATGAGTTGATAAAATTTTTTGACACAACCCAATCTTAATGTTAGTATCGATCTAAATATTTAAAACTATAATTAATAATATTTTCGAACAGGTATCAAATTTCCCTTTTAAGTACGAATTAGTGATCATCAATAGCGTCAGTTTTTTTACACCTCATTAATGCCGGGTTAATGGTATATGTAAATGTAATTTATTTTGTTATTCTTTCAACTCCGATCATTTCAGAATGCGAGGTGAATAAATTGATTGATTGATGTGATGGAGATTCGGTGGCTCGTCTACCTTGTATAGTTCACCCGTCGTTGAATAGTGAGAATTAATCGCTTCAATATAAAAAAAACTTGATTCTTTTAGTATTGTTAATAAGTCTTTTTGTGTATCCATCAACATAGAACTGCAATGCTAACAGCATATCGAATTAATTTGTAACCATTTTGTGAATCAATTTGTGGAGAGGTTCAATTATTGCAAATTAAATTCAATTTGGTAAATACATATTCGTACTTGCAAATAAAATAAGATAATTCGATGTACTATTTACGGAGCTAAATTACACAGTTTTTAAACATTTTATTGAGCCATTAGAACTACAAAAATTAAATATTTCCGTAAAAGGCCGATTGAATTTATTTATTTGATTTTATTTAAAATAAAGCATATATTTATTGTTAATAACAGTAAATATTGTTATCAAGTTTAATTTGTAGAACCCCCTTTTAATTTTTTTTAATATATATTCAGTTATATTTGATTATAATAACAGTTTATTTATAAACAAGTTCAGCTATGTAATTATTATTATGCAACTTTATTAACCAGTGACGAATTTATCTGTCTTCCATTGTAACTCTTGTATATTCTTCAATTACCTGTATCAAGTGTGTCTAGTCCATTTAAAAATCTATGTATTGTTCATTGATTTCCGTGTTCTTATGTAAAAATAATTTTCCTTTAGATGTATAATGTTGTCCTTCCCGAAATGAGTTTTACTAAACTCATTGGGAGTAATGTATTATAAATTTTATGTAATAATTTTGTAATATATTATCTCTAATAAATAAATAATAAATAAATTACGCAAAACAGCTGTTTCGCCTTCTGAAGATATTACATAATGAAAGATTGATAATGTCTTAAGAAGGCGAAACAGCTGTCACGCGTATTAATAATTACGTGGCACAATAAAAAATGTTTTTCTAGACAAATATTATTGAATAAATAAAATTATTAAAATCAAAATAAAGAAAATCACGTTATAAGAACCACCAGTTTACAGATATACCCGTATTATTGTCGTCTGTCGGTTTCTATTGTCGCCAAGCTACTTTAGAACGTTTGCATATTGTACACTTTTTTACCAAGTTGATATATTTATAACTAATGTCATGACCACACATAAGAGAAAATGGTCATGACAAAAGTTAGGTGTAGACTGAAGACGAAATTCGTTATTGTGTAGTTAGCAAATATTGCGTTTATAATAATTAGTAATCATAAAGTTTTATTTCTTATATAATAATGCATTGAAAGATCTTAAACCGAAGCTTTTTCGTATTCACATGGTGAGTATAACGATGCTTAGATTTATTTGTTGTTCGTGTAAAAACTCTCACTCAATATCTAATCCAACTTACAATAATATTTAATATACAGGGTGGCGCAGATGGATCGGGTGGTTTTAAAATACTTGTCAAACTGTCAATTTTAAAGGTATTGGATTGAAATAAAGTGCAAAACGTGTAGTTACAATGGAAGTTTATTAACAAAAAAATTGTAAAGTTAGTTTTTAAAAATTACATCCATCAAATGCCCTCCTTCTCGAGCGACGCATTCTTAGAGTCGGGAGAATCTTCTGAAATCGGGAGAATCTTCTGGACCACCATGATTTTATAGGGGTGGAATTTCAGTTCTTTGTTAAGAATCCTTTGAAGGCTCCGACGTGACATTCCTAGAGCTTGAGCACGATGTCTCGTTGATCGTCGTGGGCTCGTAATGACATCGCGTCTCACACGCTCCACGTTCTCAGGCGTTCTTATTGTTCGAGGTCTAGACGTCCATTTTGGAGCACATGAACCAGTAGTGCGGAAATTATGCACCCAACTCAATATTGTGTCTCGCTTAGGAACACTACCCCGAGGAGGGATGTTGAAACGCCGGCGAAAGGCACGCGTCACAGCAACAATTGACTCGTTATTGCGTATAAACTCTTCCACTGCGGAAAAACGATGCTCAACGGACCACGTAGCCATCGCGACCATAAATAAACCAACCATATCGCGACTGACTGCCAGTCTGCAACTGAAACTTCCCGTCCCCCCCACCACGGCACGAAGACCGCCGAACACCTGGCTCCCCCACTCCAGACGTACAGTCCACTTCAAAACCACCCGATCCATCTGCGCCACCCTGTATATATAGACATTCTAATCTCTTATTACGGACGTAAGGATGAATAAATGATTTATTATGGCACAACCAATTTATTAAAAACTGTCGTCATAAATGCCCATCCATTATAATAATTCATACTTTCAAAATAATTTGATTTGCTTATTTATTATATTTTTTTTAAAGACAAACATTATATTTCCGGGTAACGAATAATTTGACACTATTTGAAAATCTCCTACTACCACCATATTAAGTGGAACGTTCGCGCGGCCGGTTTGTGCCCGTTTCATACAAATCTTAATTTTGGATTTGAGATCAAAGTATCCAACCAAAATGAAAAAAAATATTTTTGTAATCAAAAGGTACATATATCAAATATCTATAACTTTTGTTTTTGTTATAAATTATAAAATATAGGCCATTAAAGGTTTAAGGGTTTCATGGATTTTAGAGGCAATTTGGACAATTATTTGTGAGTAAATAAAAAACATTTAAAAAAATAATTTTACCATATGTATATTAAACATATGATGAAAAATAAAATAAAAAATAAAACATTGTACAAAATGCATTTTTTGCGGAATTATTTTCACATATAAACGACACATTTTTGTTCCTGCGTAAAATGGTAATCTGTATTTTAAAATTACACGGATCAAAATGGTTCTGTCAGTAATTATTATTTTTAATTTTATATTTCATCGTGTTTTTTTTAATAAATATAGTAAAATATTTTTTTAATACTTTTTTATTTACTGACAAATAATTGTACAAGTTGCCTCTAAAATCGTGAAACACTAAAATATTAAATGGCCTACCTATATCTAATAATTTAAAGCGAAAATAAATAAAGTAGCTCTAATCCGTTCTAGATATTTAATATAACTTTTGATTACCAAAATATTTTTTTTAGTTTGGCTGGGTATTGTGATCTCAAATCCAAAATTAAGGTTTGTATGAAACGGGCAGTAACAGGCCGCGCATACGTTCCTCTTAAGCGAAAAATGTTGTTTGTGTCGTGAAGGAGGACTTAAAGACTGTAGCTTGCAGCTGAGAAATTGAACTCACGACGGGACCCAAACACAATGCCAACTCAGCCACTGACCGGATCTGACCTACTAGACTGGAACATCACATTAATAGTTAAGCTCTTTGAATTTAATGAGTTATTTTTACTAATCTAATGAGTTTTGTTACGAATAAACTGACACCATTACTACCATCGTACGCGGAAAATGTCGTGGTGAAGGACTTTGCCAGCTGAGGAATTGAACTCACAACATCTGTGTGGGACCCAAATGCGATGCCAATTCAGCCACTGACCGGTTTTGACCTACTACCACTACTACTAGTTAATTTCTGTGAATCTAATGGCTAATGAGTTATTTTTTATAAGACGCTAATGGCTTGATAATAGCTTTACTAACGTCGTAATTTGCAGCTTCGAAACTTTAAAGGTGAACTTTTCATGATTAAAAGTAAATAAATTTAAAATAGGCCTTGTCACATTTTTTCGATTTTCGAGATTGTCGATAGGATTGAAATTTATATATTATTATTTGTATTGAAAGGCAGACTAAAGATGGCACAGTGAGGCGATTAGTTTTTTAGAAGCAAAATCTCTTCTTCAGTTATGAATAAATTAGCATTTTTTTTGTCCCGGAAATTCGCGAACATCTTGTTTATTTATGGTAAATCCATTCATCAAGATAAAGTTCGCCTTTCGAATTAATAGAGCAAATAAACGATATTATACATAAATTTGACAGGCCGGATCGGGAGAGAATGGAGTCCATTTGACTTCTCCAGCCGTACTCTCTCGTAACATCGCCTTGTACCGCAGTGGGAGGGATGGATTCATTCCGTCACACCTGAACACAACGACCTCCAGATTTCTACCCACCCCTAATACCCTTTTCCTTCCAGAACTTCCTCCTACCTTTCCTGAAAACACCCTCCACACAACATATTATTATTATATTATTTTCCTCAGGGCCGTCTTGCGTGGAGCTAATATAAAAAAAAGATACATAAAATTATGAAATTAACACGGAAAGATACCTTTATTTTTCACAACATTGAAGTATGGGTACAAATTTACAGTAGGGGATGCACCCAACCGCTCCGATAAGTTTGTACGTACATCTGCGAGTGCGTGACTTTTGTGTGCAGAGAGGTGTACTACACGGACAAAAGCCTAAGGCTTAAATAATTTTAGTACCACTGTAATCCTAGCTGGCACTATTTTCCTAGAATTATACACTACAGTGTCCATTAGTAATACTGATTTAACTATTTTAACAGAGACTAGTGTGTTACTTTATCTAAATAATGAGTGTGAAATTTCAATGATAATTATTTTTAAGTATCGATCGATATTTTCCTACGGTGTAAGTAATTTTCCCAGCGATATGCTTATTGAAATAGTAGTTTAAAATGTCCCTTCACTTCAGTAGTAGTTTCCAGTGTGGGATAATTGGAATGGACTATAAATACGAGTCTACTGATGTCGTGTTTATTCAAGTCTAGTGGTATGGTTTGTTCCGTGACAAGCGGCCAGCCCGGGGGAGGGCCCGTGGCACCTCCAGCGGATAATATCTCTTATCCAACATGCTCATACGTTATAGTCGTACCTCGTACGTGGTAGCAAGTGTAATTTATATCCGGCTGAGTGGTCTCACACGTTCTAGGCGGTGGCGGGTTTTCAATATAGGACTTTTACTATCCAACACCCTCGGCGTTTCTAAATACAATACGCGTAAATAAACAGTGACAGATCTATACGATGATTTTCGAAGTTGGTCTATCTTGTTGAGTATTTGTTAGCTTCACTAAACATTCGTGAATAGAACTCTCCAGCGTTATGACATTTTTACGAAAAGTATTGCTTCAAATTTCTAGGTTAACGGAGCCATACTTTAGATCACAATGTATTTTTATTCTGAGGTATAATGATACTTTAACGCTTTATTCAACGTCACAAACCTTTTTGACGTAATTAACGTTTTAATTCAAAATAACCACCGCTTGTACAGATATATGTAAATAAAACATAGTAGGGGATAAAATTAGTCCATTGTCAAAAAATTCTAACTATCGGCGACTAAAAATTAAAAAGTCCTTATAGTAAAGGATGTTAGTAATGCAATTAGAGAAAACATATGAATGATGACCCAAACACTACAGTAAATAATGAGTATACATTTGAACAACTTATATATTTTAACAAAATCATTATATTTGATACTTAATATGAGTTGGCAACATAAATCTTATAACTGCTTCGTTAACATTTTTTTACATAAGGTATGTATAAAGTCAAACAAAAAACGGTCTTGAAATTTTAAATTTATAAGGAACTCCAGTGAAAAATATTATGGCTTTAAAAAAATATGTTCATATAGACCAATAAACGCTGATTCTGAATTTATAAGTTTTATTTAATAATATTACACGCAGAGTTTTTAAAAAAATATTAAAAAGTCCATTTTTAATCGGGTCGTAAAAATACAGCGTCAAGTTGGCATTACTGAAATGGTTATTGGTGACGTCACTGTTCCTCGTGTCGTGACTTCACCGTAAAGTCATTGGATGGGAAATATACGGGAATGTAGGAATGACACAATCCATCGTATTAATTTATTCGTTTATTTACATATATCTAATGTTTATAGAGTTTAGTTGTTGTGTTTATTGAAACATTATTTAGGCCTAAATAATTCAGTATCAAAAATAGAGGTATCTCTATTAATTAAACTATTAAAAAACTTTAAATTGTACGAAAAAAAGCGTATAAGTATACTTTAATCATAATGCTACCTACTGCTCCACGGCCCAATCAAAATGGCCGCAATTGATCAGCTGATATCGTTTGCCTACACTTTTGTGGGTGATTCTTCGTTTTTGATAATATTGATTTGAAAAGCTAAAAAAATAATAATTTCAAATAATTTTTATACCATTCTCCCGTAATAATATTCAAAAATATAATAATATAATAAATGTAATATAATGAATAAATAATTCCACCTAAATAATGTTTTAACTTATCGATTAGTATCATCTTTCTTTCGTATAATTATCATACAAAATGACAACACCTGTTGAAAATAAAAATAACTTTTCAGGAGTCGATGACGTCACGCGATTCAATACACATGCAGTGGTTTTCGGGGATCTTGAAAAATTAAAACTTTGACAATTATTTTAACTATTAAAACTAACTCTAAAAAAAGTAAAATATATGCAGTTATTTAAGTTATGGGGTTATTATTCAATAAAAAAATTAAAAAAATAGACTGGTGTTCTCAATTCTCACCATTGAAAATTTTTATTAATAAAATATTTTTGAATATCCATCCATGTACATGTAGCACACGTCAACTTCAAATGAAGAACGGCATTTTAAAATTCGATGATTGAAAAAATGTATAGACAGTTTTTTAATGATTGATGAAATTATGGCCTATCTAATGTAAAAGTAAAAAATTTGATTCTGCGTTTTTTACGCCAACGAAAAGATAAACAAGTGGTAAATAAGTGGTTAATAAATGAACAACACATTTATCTATACTAAATCTTATATTAGGTATTAATATCGTAACTTAAGGTAATGTGTGTTATGTAATAATATTAAACTAGGTTTTGCCCGTTGCAGCGGCAACTAACGGGTTAAAACACTATGCGATTTGACGTGTGAACGTGGATGAAGCGAGGAGCGGGTGTGTGTTAAATTAAATATATGAAGAAACCTGAGGTTACAGTGACCTTTCAACGCATGCCGGGTACCCGTTGTATATAATGTTATGTAGTGCAGCGCTTGCATTAAAATGTAATTTCCCAGGAATTTGAATGGAACCATTACAGTTAAGTTGACCCCGAGGTTACAGTGACCTTGCAACGCATGCCGAGTAACCGTTGTATATCATGTTATATATTGCAGGCACTTGCTTTAAAATGTTATTTCCCTGGAATTGGGATGGAACCATTACAGTTAAGTTGACCCCGAGGTTACAGTGACCTTGCAACGCATGCCAGGTACCCGTTGTATATAAGATTCTCCCAGCCAGATTCTCACAACCCTTCGCTTTGCACCGCAGTGTGAGGAATAGATTCATACGTCCGTTACTCCTGGCCACACTGACCCCCCAGATTCCTACCCACCCCTCATACCCTTTTCCTTCCCATATTTTCTTCTCCTTCCTTTCCCTTAAAAAAACCCACCGCACAGCATCCTCAAAGATGACATAGGCCCTTAGGGAAATTGTTTTCCTCGGTTCCTCCTGCGTGGTTGTTAAAAAAAACTTCCATTTTTTCAAGTTAAGCTTAACGTTTTGTGAAAGTTCTGTTCAAATTCTATTCGAGTTCTGTAATTATTTATGGTACCATAATTATTGGAAGGCTGTTTATCTCTCCAGCCAGATTCTCTCAACCCTTCGCCTTGAACCGCAGTGTGAGGAATAGATTCAAACGTCCGTCACTCCTGGCCACACTGACTACCAGATTCCTACCCACCCCTCATACCATTTTCCTTCCCACATCTTCTTCTCCTTCCTTTCCCTTAAAAAACCCTCCACACAGCATCCTCAAAGATGACATAGGCCCTTAGGGAAATTGTTTTCCTCGGTGCCTCCTGTGTGGAGCTAATGTAAAAAAAAAGTTTAGCAATGCATAATTTCATGATGCCAGAGCTCAATATTGTATATAGAAACCAATTAATGGTTCCCGGGGTGGCGATTCCAATTCCACGTTGAATGATTATCATTAAAATGCAAAATACAAAAAAAGCGCTATGTAAATTTCATATTTTTGAAAAAAATGATCCCATTCAACTTCTAGTAATTTCATCACATATCTTACAAAAAAAAAACATACGCAATATCATCAGAAGATTCTGAGTCGTTATGTGCAGTAGCCTACTCAGATTCTGAGTAGGTACCCACACATCTGTAAAAAAAAAAAGTAATGAAAAATTTGTAAAATTTAGTATGTATATCCGAATGTAAATGAAGCAATCTACACTTTTTTCTGATGCGTAAAACAAAAACTTTAGCTATTCATTTGGACAGAAAATAAGATAAAAGTTCTCTCATACCTAGTACCTACCTACTAACACACATAATATATCTGTGTTCCTAGTTACCTACGTATTTTTACAAAACAAATAATTGCACCAACCAATTACGCATGTAATTTAATTTTAGTTAAATGTACATAATAAATAGTTCCAATACACGTAGGTACTGAAGCATTTTTTAAAATTACATCTTTGATTACTTCCTTTTATTTTATATCATAATTTTAAAGTAAATAAGTTCCTACTCATAGTGAATATTGTCATTTGAATTAATAAGCAATAACATCTCTATGCGGCCACTCTGATTGGACATCGGAATAGAATTCCAATCTCTCTCCTGATTGGCTGAAAGCTAAAAAAGATAGGGTCCGCCAATATTTCCTTACTCATTTTAAACAAACACAATTTGATGAACAATTTTTTTTTTTTTTTTAAATCGACCCTTTGATTTTATTTTTTGAAAATGTCATCTTTCAAGTGTCCACCTTTCGAATTTAGCCACGCCAATACTATTTTCGTAATAAATAGTTATTCAGAACGAAAAATGTATTGAAATTTAAAAAAAAACTACGTATCTCATTTTGAAAAAAAATTATACGCTGCGAAAATCTTTGTCGCAACGGCCCGACTCCATTTTCTAAAAACAAAAAAAAATAAGAAAACATTATTAATAATATTACAAAATTAATCAATATATTTCCAACGGTATTTTTTTTACCACCCTGCACTTACATTCGTAAACACTGGCAAGCAACGAAAATCGGCATTATTTTAGTGAGAACGCATTAAGTACCTACCTATCCTGTAATAAATAACATTCTATGGCGCCTTTATTTTCTAAGAACATTCTTCATAAGCCGGTAGGTACCTACCTCAAACATACCGGGAAAAATAATATTGGTGTAGGTAGGTACCTACGCTTATTCTCAATAAATACTTGGCGAATTTGCAATAATTCAATGGAATGGTAGGTACCTACCGCGTTATAAATTGTGTTGTTTTAAATTTTCATATGGCCAGCGATTTTTACACTCTCAAAGAATTTACGAACACGTTTTTGACATGAAAATGTGTAATTTTTGGCAGCATCTCCTGACATATTTTATATGAGAATCATATGTATTATTGTTATTAAAAGTTGCGGAATTTTTCCGGCTATCGTATTTTTAAAAAACATCTAGCCCGGAATCGGTTTTTCGTCGGCAATGTCGTTTTCCGAAAAACAACGACCCAAACCGCCGAGAGTTCCGTTTTGTTAGGCTAAAAATTTGACATCTAAGATTTTGACCATAGTCTTAGCATTTTCCTTTGTGGAAATTAACGGGTTTTTTGGTCATTTTTTTTTTTGAAACGCTATCTGTCGGCGGGAAATACAACCCAGCCGAATCGAGTGATTCGAGTAGAGCTTCTAGTTTTCGCCGCCGATTCGTATCGGAGAATAAATCCCTGTATATATTTCATTTTGTCGAAAAAAATTTACTCCCAGCTTCTTGTCTGAATTTGCTTCAACCGAAAGTGAACCTTAAGGTGGGTGAAACGTAAAGGGCAGAGTGGTCGTTTTTCGCATCAAGGAAAAAGTGCGCGGTCGATAAACTGTGTATTAATATATATACTAGGTTTTGCCCGTTGCAGAAGCAACTGACGGGTTAAGACACTATGCGATTTGACGTGTGAACGTGGATGAAGCGAGGAGGAGTGTGTGTTAAATTAAATATATGAAGAAACCTGAGTTCACAGTGGCCTTGCAACGCATGCCGGGTACCCGTTGTATATAATGTTATGTAGTGCAGCGCTTGCATTAAAATGTAATTTCCCAGGAATTGGAATGGAACCATTACAGTTAAGTTGACCCCGAGGTTACAGTGACCTTGCAACGCATGCCGAGTAACCGTTGTATATTATGTTATAAATTGCAGGCGCTTGCATTAAAATTTTATTTCCCGGGAATCGGGATGAAACCATTACAGTAAAGTTGACCCCTAGGTTACAGTGACCTTGCAACGCATACCGGGTACCCGTTGTATATAATGTTATATAGTGCAGGCGCTTGCTTTAAAATGTTATTTCCCGGGAATTGGGATGGAACCATTACAGTTAAGTTGACCCCGAGGTTACAGTGACCTTGCAACGCATGCCGTGTACCCGTTGTATATTATGTTATAAATTGCAGGCGCTTGCATTAAAATTTTATTTCCCGGGAATCGGGATGAAACCATTACAGTAAAGTTGACCCCTAGGTTACAGTGACCTTGCAACGCATGCCGGGTACCCGTTGTATATAATGTTATATAGTGCAGGCGCTTGCATTATAATGTAGTTTCCGGGGACTTGGGATGGAACCATTAGAGTTTAGTTGACCCTGAGGTTAAAGTGGCCTTGCAACGCATACCGGGTACCCGTAGTTTATAATGTTACATAGTGCAGGCGCTTGCATTATAATGTAGTTTCCCAGGACTTCGGATGGAAACATTACAGTTTTATTGACCCCGAGGTTAAAGCGGCCTTGCAACGCATGCCGGGTACCCGTTGTATATAATTTTATAAAGTGCATAATTTTATAATGTTGTTTCCCGGGACTTGGTATGGAACCATTACGGTTTAGTTGACCCCGAAGTTAAAGTGGCCTCGCAACGCATGCCGGGTACCCGCTGTATATAATTAATTTATTTACGCACAAATAGTCCATTAACAATAACAATCGGTTGCACGGTTTAGCAGTGCAAAATTTCATTATGCCGGAGCTCACTATTGTAGTTGTATTGTATTTCATTTTGCAAGTGTAAGTACTAAGTAGGTACTTTGTTGTAATATTTCACCAAAACGACGCCATTATGCTGTTGAGCATAAAATAATTTTCACTACAAATAAATTCATTCAATATCATGTTTTGATTTTTAAATGAAAAAGTCCCCGCAAGTAAGTACCTACCTAGAACACGCGTAATGTATATATATATATACAATGTTCAAATAGAACACACTTAAAAATAAAAAAAATAATTAATAAAAAAAATTGACAATTCTTTAAATTTTTCTAGTAAATTTTCAGTTCTATAAAGTTCCGTTCGAGTTCTGTAATTATTTCAGTTTTGTGATGTAACTGGTCTGTAATGATAAAACAATAGAATTTGAGTAGAACCATCACAGAACGTGAAAATTAACTTAAAAAAAGTTCAATTATTCTGTATCATCGAAACAACCTTACCTTAGTATTTATTGCATTAAAACCTAATTCGTTGTGTAGGTACCCATTCAGGTAGGTACCTGCGCATTTCCTTAGATTCCGGCAATCTTAGCTTTTTTCATCATATTTGCAATACTACCGAAATAAGTAGGTACCTACCCCGAATGAAAAACGTGTTAATTTGAACTGGCCAGCAAATATTTAAACTTCCGATGGAATCTGTGAGCGCGTATTTTGATGATTTTTTTTTGGAAAATTTCGAGTTTTGTCAGCATCTCCTGACGTATTTTATATGAGAATCGTATGTTTTATTGGTGTTAAAAGTTGCGGAATCTATCCGGCTATCGTATTTTCAAAAAACATCTAGCCCGGAATCGGTTTTTCGGCGGTAATGTCGTTTTCCGAAAAACAACGACCGAAACCGCCGAGAGTTCCGTTTTGTTAGGCTAAAAATTTGACATCTGAGATCCTGACCTATGTCAATAGTCCTATATAGCATTTTCCTTTATGAAATTAGCGGGTTTTTTCGTCATTTTTTTTTTTCAAACGCCGTCTGTCGGCGGGAAATATAATCGAGTGATTCGAGTAGAGCTTCTAGTTTTCGCCGCCGATTCGTATCGGAGAATAATTCCCTGTATATATTTTTTTTGTCGAAAAAAAAAAACTCCCAGCTTCCTTGTCTGAATTTGCTTCGACCGAAAGTGAACCTTGAGGTGGGTGAAACGCAAAGGGCGTACTGGTCGTTTTTGCGTCAACAAAAAAGTGACCTTTTCCTGACCTACCCCAAAACCAAACAATACTATATATATGGTAGAACCTACAAACAAGCAGATCTGTCACAGCTTTGTGGGACTACCCATATCTTTTATTGTATTAGATGTAATTACTCGTAGGTATAGTCAATTTAATAAATAATACCAAAAAAATCTTCGTAAATGGGCGATCCAGAAAATTGACATACTCGTAGGCACTTTTAGTAAGTCCCAGATATGTAGGTTTACTGCTCCGTTGGAATTTCCTCTAAACATGCATGATAATTATCAGCAGTGTATGAGTAAATGAGTTTGATACTTAAATATTAAAACATGTCAAATTATTAATTAATAATAAAATGACGGAAAAATTATTAAACTATTCGTCTGACAAAATCAAAATATTGCGGCGGCCAGAATTTATACCTACTTCGCTTCCACTAACCGGTCAACAACTAATTAAACCAATACCTAAGCTATCGGGGTTACCTTTAGATTTAAAATGAATAAATTACAAGTACCTACATAGGTATCAACTTTTAAATATTTAAGAGGGCATTACCAGAGAAAGCCGGATATACGTCATTTTCAAAAAAGTTTTTAGACGTATTGACTCTTTACCACAAAAAATTATAAATGGATTTCGATAGATTGT
Source organism: Limnephilus marmoratus (assembly GCA_917880885.1). Classification (NCBI taxonomy): domain Eukaryota; kingdom Metazoa; phylum Arthropoda; class Insecta; order Trichoptera; family Limnephilidae; genus Limnephilus; species Limnephilus marmoratus. Next base: position 32,338,576 of record OU862908.1, read on the forward strand.
TCTTTCTTTTAGTGAAGTTATGTAATAAATTTTTAGATTTTTTTTAATTTTTAGTAAAATAAGGTTATTCCATAGGTCGTTGGCAGATTTGCTAAATTTTCAAAAAAGTTTTTGTATTATACCACACCCATTTCAAATAATGTAATCATGCAGTAAAATAAATCAATACATTATCTAGCAGAGTTATGTATTAGAATTTTAATTTTAGTTTCAATAAAATCATTAAAAAATATGTACGTACATGTGTTTCTTTACGACAATTGGTACATTTGTGTATTTATTTGCGCACTTACAAACTAATATATTTCAGATTTTTTTAACATTCTTATTAAATTTAGACATTATTGAAAAATGATAAATACTTATAATCAAAAAATAACTACAAAAAGTACACTATTTTAATAGTTTTATCATCACGCCTTTCAGCATTTTTGGATAAGGGTATAAATTAAAGCTAATTTGGATTGAAATAAATTCGATATTGAGTTATAATTTAAAGAAGCTGGTACGGAGAATAATTAATCTTTCTCATTGTAACCGCCCTGCACGATCGGAAGAACAACTTTCGACGAAATGTGGATTTTCGTCCGCTGGCTGGTTAAACGCTCTTAATATTGTCATAATTTTTTTTCCGCCAAAAGTTTCCTGTCTCCACCAATACGCATTACAAACATCGATATACGAGTAGGTACTGTATCGTATAGGTATATAATATATATTGTTCGTTTGTATAATTTTATTTTAACGACATAAACAAACGAACATTTTATTAACCATAAAATAGTTGGTGTAACAGATCAACAGGTGGAGCAATAGTCATCATCGTATCGGAAGACGCTCTCATTTTTGCAATTGGTATTTTGTCATCACGACTTTTGCATGTGGACAAACCATCAAACCAGGGATCACTACACTATTTGTAAAACAAGCAGTTCTGTGTACATATTTTGTATAAAATTAAGTTAGTTAAGAAGTTAAGAAAGAAATTAAGTTAATCCCTCAGAAATTTGGCGTATTTTTCAGATGATCAAATTTTTTTCGCTTTACGATACAATGCAAATAAATGGAATATTTCTGAACATATCCCAAAACTAAAAACTATTTTTGAAAGGTGATAAAATACGCTTTCAAATTTTGTAATTCAAAATAAACATTTTTTTTTTTACATTAACTCCACACAGGAGGCCCTGAGGAAAATAATTTCCCTCAGGGCCTATGTCATCTGGGATGCTGTGTGGAGGGTCTTTTTGAGGAGAGGAAGGAATGAACATTGGTCTTGAAGAGACCCATGTTGTAGGAAGGAGGAAACACAGAGGCCGGCAAATCATTCCACAGCCGGGCTGTTGAACACAAGAACGAGTCGAAGAAACGACCCGTTCTCATGTGACAAATGTCAACTGTGTACAAATGTTGGGCACGCGTTCGGCGTGTTTCCCGACTATGCACCGGTGCCGAAGGGATCAATGATGCTAGTTCCTCGGAGCATCTTCCATTGTAATACCGGTAGAACAAGGATAGCATTCCCACCCGACGTCTGTGCTCTAAAGATTGCAATCCGTCTGTTAAGATAGGAGAATCTATCAAACGGACCGCCCGTTTCTGCACAGAGTCGAGGGTATTTTTCAGGTATTTTGGAGCTTCAGACCAGAGGTGGCTGCCAAATTCAACCGTGGGGCGCATTTGCGATTTGTACATGGTTAGCAGTTGTGTACTATTAAAGTATCTGCGGGCCCTGTACAGTACGCCCAGTTTTTGGGAGGCATATAATTTTTGAATTACAAAAATTTTGCATGCAAACATAAAAAAAGTTTTGAAAATGGCTCACCTCACGTTTTTTCTAAATAAAATTACTGATAACGAAAAAATATTTTTTTAGACAAATGTTTGGTTATTGTCGTCTCACTTTTTTTATCTTTGCATATGAAAACAATTGTTAAAAAATTCTCAAAATTTAATTTTTTTTTTCAAATTGCGATTCTAAGTTTTGGTTTCATAAAGGTGTACATTTTACTTTTTTGTTGGTTATTTTTTTATATTTGACTACAAAGCGTTTGACTTTCTAACACCGTTTAGTACACATTTCTCACTCTGATAGTAAGGGAATTACAGCGATTTATATGAGACGTATGTGAGCTGGGATAAATATGTCTCCTGCCGTCCAAGGGGTGAGATTTAAGAAAGAATAATATATAAATCATAAAATAATAAAAAATGATAAGAGATATACAAAATGATAAGAGATATACAAAATGGAGAAATAAAATTAACACAATGAAAATGAGAAAAATAATTTATTAAACAGCGAGGGTGGGGAGTTTGTAATTATTAATCTTTTGATTTCATTTTTTCTCGCACGCATTTAGTTAATTGATCGGAGGATAAATGGAAAATATCAGCTTCTTAAAATATTTTATTATTTTATTTTATGTATGTTCTTCTGAAAAATTAATGTTGTGTGTAGTAGGTTTTTAAGTTTTGGATGTGGGGTAGTAGGAGTCAAGTAGGAGTGAGCGTTTTCGGAACAGTGGAAATGAATGTTTTCTAGAAGGTCATTTTCAACTGCGTTGTTGATTATTTCTAATAAGAATTTTTGGTCCGATTTCTTCTAGTGTTAATATTTTGTTGAGTGTTAATGAGTCCTTTAGTTGTTCGGAAGGACTCAAAATCTAAGTTTTTGATTATACGTGGTGATCTGAATCGTTTATTCACTGTTACGACGAATCCAGGAAGTTTGTAGGTACCTACTGTCGCAGATGAAAAGTACGTGTGAGCGAAAAGCGCATCCCTTACACATGACTACATTATATAAAAGAATTAAAATTATGGCTGGACAATGTAACGCCGTCCGAAACGTTTGCTAAAGAAGAAGGTAGCGCAACACGGCGTAACATCCCAAAAACAAATAACGAAAATACTTTTGGCCGTGAAAATCTAAAAACGTATCTTATGGCTGGATGATTTAAATATTTATTTATTTATTTATTTATTGTTTCTTTACACTGTAGGTAAAAATGTTTACAATACAATTTGTTACCTCACTAGGACAAGCCTGTGTTGAGGTTAACAATAATTATACAAGTTAACAAAATAACACAAAATTATACAGATTTTGAAAGAACAATATTGTTGTATTTCTTACAGATTGAGATTATGGGTACCCAGTACCCACTAAACTGATGGCGCTAGGTAGTACATTAATGTAGACTTTTAGGGTGACCATAGTTTTGAGATCTGATTCAAAATTGAATAAAGTATTTTTTTGTTTTGTTTTTAAGATTAAGTTGTAAATAATAAATATATGTATATAATTTAACATGCTATAGATTTGGCAGGAGGAAGATGAAAAAAAAACAGTTTAAACAAAAATAAAAATTATTTTAGCTTATTTTATAAACATACTCATTTAGCTAATAATTTAGAAAGGACAAAGTAGAGAAAATTAATTGGCAATCCTCGACTAACACAAATAATTTAAGATTCTTTTTAAAAGTGTACAAGGAATTAGATGACTTTATATGTTCTGGAAGGCTATTAAATATGAGTGGAGCTTGATAAAAATAATTTCTTTGACCAAAAGAAGATTTAGTTTGAATTGCCATAAAATTCAGACCAGAGCCAATTCTCGTAGTACGAATTTGCTGTGTTCTTTCTGCAATATTAATATTATTAAAAAATCTACAAAGCGTTTGTGTAATATATAACTGTTTTACGTTCATTACATTACATTCCTTAAAAAGTAAATGAGTTGGATATTTAATTTTTTTCTTGAACATAACTTTAAGAATCAAAAATATAAATATTTTTAAAAATAAAATTTTAAGAATATAAAACCACTACTTAAAAAAATATATATTTCTAAACTTTTATGTTTCACTTCACACTTTTTTTACGTTAACTCTACACAGGATGCCCCGAGGAATTTAATTCCCTCAGGGCCTATGTCATCTAAGATGCTGTGTGGAGGGCCTTTTTGAGGAGAGGAAGGGACCCTAGGAAGGAGGAAACACAGAGGCCGGCAAATCGTTCCACAGCCAAGCGGTTGAACACAAGAACGAGTCGAAGAAGCAACCCGTTCTCATGTGACAAATGTCAACCGTGTACATATGTTGGGCACGCGTTTGGCGTGTTTCCCGATTATGCACCGGTGCTGAAGGGATCAGTGACGCTAGTTCCTCGGAGCATTTTCCGTTGTAATACCGGTTAAACAAGGATAGCATTCCCACCCGACGCCTGTACTCTAAAGATTGCAACGCGTCTGTTAAGATGGGAGAATCTATCAAACGGACCGCCCGTTTTTGCACAAAGTCGAGACACTACAATATTACATATAAAATCTAACTCTAAAATTTCTTAATAGGTACTTGCTTTTGTTGAATTTTTTTAAGCATTAAATCATGAATCCTGGATATTATAACCTTAAAAGCAATACAGAAAAAGTGGTAACCTAAAAAGATCATATATAATAATTTTAGGTTTGGCTGCACCTTAGTGGGTTGCCATTACTTGCATTTGTTTTGCACTTACGTATTGTTATAATTTTGCCTATGAAAAAAAAAAATGATCTTACCTTTGTAAAAATAATGGGCTAAAGGTTAAAAATGGGTAATAGGTAAGTGGAAAAAAAGAGTAAAAAAACATAAGTGCCTCAAGCACGCGGAATAATTGTGTCAAACCTATTATTTTTATTTACGAACAAAGTAAGCCTTGGAAAATCGGGGAGGACTTTTGCAACACCTTTTATACCACCTAAGAGATTGAAAAAGAAAAATCTATCGAACACGAAAATACTGAAGCTTTGGATTCAGTTTCTGGACTCCGTGCATGTCTCAAATTTTTCCCGCAAATGGTAAAAGAAGGAAGATGTTTTTATTTGGCAACAATGTATTTATAAGATACGAGTATAAAAAAACTGAGTAGTGGTTGAAAGCTATAACCCACTCAACGAATAGAATTTTTTTCATCATTCATCTTCATCTACACCTGTAGAATTTAACAAGCAAAAGCACATTGCTTTTAACTATCCAATAATAGGAAGTTTATGGTGGTATTATGTTCGCGTATTCCGACGCCGAGAGTCGTTTTTTACATTGGTGTCATACATTCACGTCGATGTAAATCAACGTCCAAATAGAATATCTAAACATTTTCAAGTGTAATCTATCAAAAATATTACAACGCACCTAATCCATCACGAACATGAGAATAATTATTGGTCTCGCATGCTAAAAAATTAGTTTTGGGTATTTTCTTTATTTATTATTAATTTTTCTTTATGAGGTGTCGATTTCATTTGTACAGGAGTACAGGAAGTCTCGTCACCCAATAATAATTCTAGAAAACAAAGAACTCGCCTCACAAGATTACCTCCCACCGAATAGTAAAAACCTAAACCTAAACCGTTAAAATCTTGCGAATTAGGCTCGTGTTTTTTATATCAATTTGCAGGATCTCGATTATGATCATTAATGCATTAAGTAATGTTAATTACCAATTACAAATTAAAAATTACATAAAATATTTACTCTTGAAGGTGATTATCTTAGTGGTAGTAAATAAAATAAAATAAAATAAATAAAATATACTGTTGGCCATAGAAGTTTAAATAAAGATATCTGACGTTTACGTCTTATCAAATAACTAGCTGACCCGACGAACTTCGTACCGCCTCAGAATCAATAACTGTTGAATTAAATTCAGTTTTTCATATTAAAAATTACACAATGAAACAATTATCGACGCGCAGCTGTCCGTGTTTTGTTTTTGTCAGTATCAGAGATGTCATTGTGTACCGATTTTTTTGGTGATTTTATTACTTTTCCACTTAATTACGGGAATTTGGGAGGCGGGTACGGGTGCCGTCGCCTGGGAACCATTTATTGGATAACCAACACCTCTGCCATAGGTCACCCCAAGTGGTTCGCTACGTTTGGTGATTTAGAAGGGGTGTCCGGGTTCATGGGGTGAAGTTTGTCCGGGTCTTGGCGGCGGATGCGTCTGCCCACCTGCTGCGTGGCGGGACGGATCGAGAGATACTGGTTGAGGGAGGCCATTCGACCTTTCTAGCCGGACCCTCTCGACCCATTGCCCTGCACCGCAGTTGGAGGGTTGGATTCATACGTCCGTCACTCCCGGACACACTGACCCCCAGATTCCTACCCACCCCTCATTCCTTTTTCCTTCCCAGAACTTCCTATCCTCCCCTTCCTTAAGAAGACCCTCCACACAGCATCCCCTAAAGTGACATAGGTCCTGAGACAAATTATTTTCCTCAGGGCCTCCTGTGTGGAGCTTATATTAAACAAAATGCGTTTCATTTCAGAGATTTATTATAATTATTGTATTTTTCCTTTGGAGGGGTTGCAGACATACGTTCACCGTTTGTCTCATTTTCGACAATTGACATTTAATGTGTAAGAAATAGAGGCAGCATTATATGAATAAGAACAAATGCAAAACAATGAGCGCATTGACATTTGACGTTTTTGAATTTTTGGAATTCACGCACAGTTCAATATTATACCTATCACAATATTGCTGCAGTTCTTTCAAAATATGAGAATTCGTTCCATATAAAATGTATGAGGAAATGAATTTTCTTCATAACTTTCTTTTTCGTGAATTTTTGCGATGTTTTAATAGTTATTCTGTTATCCGGAGCGGAGACAAATCCAACAAATCAAAGATCATCAAAATCGAGCCAGCCGTTCTCGAGTTATAAATAGTGTAACTAACCCGACTTTGTTTTATATATTAAGATTAAATTGAAATTCAACTTCAAGTCTTGATTTCATTCATTCGACATTTTGATTTCCCGTGAGATATTTGATTCCGCGGCATTTTTGAGAAAACCTTACTGGACTTGCAATGGAACGTGTTTACATGCGTTCTTCAGCAGTAAAAGTTAATTTTCGTGAATTTATTTAAACTAATTTGAATAAAACAGTGTATGTTTCGGAATTCTTTGATAGTAAATAACATAATTTAGAAGCATGGTAAATAACTGTTGGTTAGTGGAGCTTAAATCATTTTTAAAATGCTTGTTTATAGAGTTATCCTCCATAGTTCTGGGAAAATTAAAGAATGCCATAAAGTTTATTATCATCTCGATGAATGTGGTCGGCCTAATACTTTGAAAAATTGCATAAATGATATCTTAAGTATTTAAGAGAAAATTTGTTTGTTCATCCCATTAAAATCGCACGAATGGTGAGTTTTGAGGACTTGAAAATTTGCACAACTTTTGCAATTTGAAATATCCAACATTTCCGCATGCAACATTTTTTTTTTAAAGAAAGACAAACATTCCCGGGTTACGAATAATCCAACAATGTTTGAAAATCTCCTACTACCACCACAGAAAGCCGAAAATGTTGCTTGTGTTGTGATGGAGGACCAGCCGAGGGATCGAACACGCGACGCTCGGGTGGGACCCAAGCGCTATGCCCACTCAACCACTGACCGGTCTTGATTTGATCGATCGAACATGATTTCCATAACAAGCTATTTCCGTAATATCAATTTATCTGTAAAAAAGTCAAATGCCATATTAATTGTGTATTAATACTATTATTTAGGATAAAAAGAAAAACACAGAGATAGTCAGCGAATTTCTGAAAATTCTTGCAACTACACATGATATTAAATTGCGATTTCGATCCGATTTTGCACTATGTGAAAATGCCGGAATGTTCAGAAGAACTATCGCCAGGTTAAATGTAAAGTCGAGCTTTTGATACGCTATAAATGACTTGTTTGTTCCAACACTTTGTCAGTTGCTTGGTTCAATTAAACAATATGAGTTAATGTCTCCCGGCTACACGAGCCATAGTTTAGTCGGTGAGTGCGGCGAATGCCCTGGACACTGGACATGTGCCTATAATAATATTTAACTGCATATAAAGTCACGTCACTGTCTCGCTGGACCGAACCTGACATATCGGGTGGCAACAATCTTGCTTAATAGGGATTTGTGATCTTGCTAAAGCTACGAGCCTTGTTTATTTAAAACTTTACTCGAGGTGGATTTAAATATATTGAATATGATTGAAATTAATGATTGAACACGTGGCAGTTTTGTGTTTGTTATATGATACAATGGTACCTAGGTACTAAAGGAGGGCTTGGTAAGTTGATATGCCGTGAAAGGTTTAAAAACAAAGCGCCCGAGGGATCGCTATTTATAACTGGTAAAACGTGTGCCTATTGGTCGACCAACGCAACATGTGTTGTATATTTGATGTAAGATGCGAAACTCATTTTATGATTTGACGTAAAATAATATGGTGGACACGACGAATTTCAATTCGAATGGGATTTGGGCTTTGATACGCCGAGGTATTTCAGTTTTCGATTTGGTTTTATGTTCTGGTCTGTCTAGCTGTTTAAATAAAACTACAGTTTTACATTTTATTGTCTTGTCGTGTTGACGAATTTGAACAGGTTCGAACCACAGAAGAGATAATCAAAATTCTAACTTTTAAATTTAATTCGTATACCTAGTTACCCTGTGAACAGTTAAGTGGAGTTAAGCTTGTTTGAATTAGGATTGTATCATTATATAAGTAACTAGCAGACCCGGCCACACGTTGCTGTGGCTAACGAAACACAACGCCATTACCCAATCTTTATAAAACCTGAATTGAATATTTGAATTTATCGGCATTTCTCTACTATAATAAGCATGTATTATACATATAAACTAATTAACTCGCCACTAATTATACAATGCTTGCAATGCAACACTGGATATTTGAAAAGGGAAAATCAAATACCTACTTACTCTAGGTCGTAGAACGAATTTCAAAAGGACTATAGTACGGCCCGCCAGCCGTTTTAAATCGCACAAAAATATGTTTTCTTTGAATTTCTCGGCTTTTCTCTAATATAATTTACATGTATTATACATATAAACATTCCTCTTCAATCACTCTATTGGTGAAAACCGCATGAAAATCCGTTGCATAGTTTAAAAGATTAATGCCCACATACATTTTGAGCGACTTCATTTTATACTATGTAATGATGATAATGATGATAATATTGTTGTATAAGTTTCCGATTTGTACTAAATTTATGACACTGAATAAAGAAACGTAACATTTTTTTATCAAAAGAGTTAACATATACATTTCTTATGGAACTGGAAGTGTTGACATGGTGAACAATAAATTAATTGATGAACAATGTCAACAAGTAATATTAATAGTCATATATCCCCTAGAGTCTAGAGCACCTACTAGAGGTATCCTGATGCTTAGAAAAAATAGAAAAAAGGTTTATATTATAAAGTTTACTTAAAGCCGTTTTTTTATTCGAAAATTGAGTACAACACGTTGTTGAATAAGATATTTTAAAGACTTTGGGTGGTCTTCTTGATCAAATCTATCATTTTATTATTTTACGACACTTTTTCTACACAATGAAGATGAAAAAATGAATAAGTGGCAGTATCCATTTCTTTGTCAGGTGTTTTAAAATTTGTATAGCACGCTAAACAAACATTTATCAGGCAGAAGTAACACATTAGAGTATCTAATTAAAGTGAAATCTTTATGATGCTATAAAATACCTTTTCATCGCATTCCTTTAGCTTTCAAAAGAAGAAAATTATTCACGTTAAAAACAGTAAAACGTCACCCAACCTTTGATTCACTATGAATGAAACAATATAATTTACATAAATCGGTAATCACTAAGTTGTCGAGAGCGAATGATACCTGCTTCATTTCAGAATCAAAAGCACGATAAGATTAAATGTTCCAGATATAAGTGACGTATAACTAGAAAAGGTCATAATTTTGACTACTCTCCGATATTTTAGTGTGACAGCTGTCTCGCCTTTCTTGTGTTTCATGTACATAGGTAACGGTTGCGTATATTAATTACGTTACGCCTAGTTTTACTGATGCAGGTTAGTTATATATGTTTTATGTTATCTAGGAACCTGAGATTATATTGTTATGCAATGTGCAGTAATGTGCAGCACATATGCTTGTCGTAATAAATTCTTATGAATAATCCAGTATTGAAAGCTTAGGGCGGCTGGGTGACTTTTACTTTTACTTTGTCACATGGACAGTAAACAGTAAACTGCCAGTTCGGTACTATGTGGTTTGTCATACTGCCTAACAACGTGTACGGTCGACCAATTACTTAGTCCATTTTTCGTCCCATATTATTATGATACCATATACTCGCAGATATCGATTTTAGTTCGTAGTAAATAGTAATTAACCACCTTTGCACCCATTACAATGCACACATGTATGAGCAAATATGCCTATAATAATAGGCGTGGTATCGTTTACTTTAATGGCAAGTGCTTGAATAATATTGCAAAAAAGGGATACCAAACCTTTTGCGAAATGTTATTTAATTTGTAATCTTATCTTTTAAATGTGATATTCTTGAATAAATAAATTACTCAGTAATTAGAATGTATTACTTCTTATGCAATAATGTAATATTTAGTTATATTGACGTGTGAAAAATACTAGGTGATTATATAATATACTTATAGTAGAGAAATCAGATCAATGGCTGTGATGCGAGTTCGAAACCAAACGTTGGCACGTAAAAAAATAAGATTTCGAATACAAGTTCCATTTTCAATACGTTTCTCGAATGCGTATTGATCAAGATTTTTAGTCTTGTTTCGACATAGTAATCATTTGTTTTTTTCGGTAAAAAATTGTATGGTAAAATTGCTGAAGATATTTCTATTCAGTGCACGTAGTACATTTGTACCTTGTCCAGAGGGAAATATTCTCTCAATATCGGTCTGGTTATAGATTTCCGCAATCTTTCTCCTTTCCACCCCCGCCTTCACAAGCCACACAAATTCCCCAAATTGGGATTTCAGAAATCCACCAGCATAGAACAACAGTTTGTTTATTTTATTTATTTGGGATTTTTTTTAAATAACTACATACATATGTAGTTACTTATGTCCTAGTACAATCCTTATTAATAACCATTTAGCCCAACAAATGGTTGTTTGTAAGTTGTATAAAATTAAAAAGATGTTTATTAGCTAGGCCTGTAATATTTAAAAAAAAACATTTTTAGTATGAACCAATCACATATCTTCGAAATTTAAGTTTAAATTTGTTTATATTTCTAGCTTTATTTTCTTTCATAATTCCTCAATACATTAAATATTGCTCCGTACAAAAACATCTTTCGACTCTGTTTTTTTCTGCATTGGAGTCTTATTTAATTTTTTTCCTCGTCTCATCATTTTATAGTATAGTTTGGAAAATTTATTGCGCTTATTGCGCAGCTTTGCCGAAGTTATTCGGGAATCCAGAATGGTGATAGGTTATTTTTTTTGATTAACCGCTCCTTCTACAAAAATGCATTTCTGTGAATCAACTCTAAGATACATTCCCTTATTTTTCCGACGACTCATCAATAATAAGCAAAGGCGGAGAGACAACGAAATTCATCAAATTATATTTTTAAAACCTTTCAATTGGGGTGCCTCATAATTCTACTAGTTTCGAGCAGTGTAACTTTTGTACAACAAACAAGGAAATCAACACAGTTCCATTTACCTAGTACGGTATTTATCCACAATATTTAGATTTGCCTACGACAACAGCGTTCGCTTTAGCCACACATGTCCATCGGGATGTTGATCACCGGCTGACAGTTGACAGAATGTGCCCAGCACAGCGCCGGCAATCAAGAGCTTTGTATTCTAAGTACGGTCTGGGCTGACCCAGTAGTGGGTAACAAGGAGACGTGACTGGAGAGCTAATATGACAGCTTATTGTTATTGAAATCCGACACTTCTCCAATTGTATGCATCGTACATTTTCTTGGTATAACTATTTTTACTATTTAACACGTTGTTACGATAGATACCGTCTCGAATTTTAGGTCGTCAATTTTTAACATTTTCTGTTCTAAAATACTTACATTATTCTATTTTTCGGATTTTTTCCTAGCACACTCCTAACGGCATAGAGACAGAGGCACTATACCACCCACAATTCGGGGATTGTTGTGAATGAAAACTGAAGGACGTTGGGAGGGAAAAAAGGTGAAGAAGAGGAGATTGACGAGATACTTGGTTAGTCAGTTCTGGTAAACATGACTGCAGTCATAAATAAATATTTCTATTCTAAATGGTGGTCTATCACTACCCACTGCTATTTTAAAATTGGTTAGATACTTTGGTATCAGTTTTTGAGTTATACCTCCGGTGTATCATCGATTATTATGTCAATTTTCTTATCAGCTTTATGCATAGTTTTTGTTGTTAGTCTGTTGGCTTTTGATTTTTTTTTTAATTGTAGTAGCTACCTATTATGCTAGTTTTCTTAATGACTTAAATATCGATAAACTACTATACTTACTACTCGTCTGGAATTTAAGGGCATACTTGTTTGCATCATCTGTTTTCAGTCGGTACATGACAAACTTCCTTACTATTGAAGGAGACGATAATTATCTTTGTCAATACTGACTCACTGCATCGTAAATAATTATTTGATCAAAGAACTGTTCAGAAGAGAAAAAAATGTATGTTTGGAATTTCAATTTTTAGTTTGAAATTTAAATTTCATGTAGGTAGGTTAAACTCCCTGAACAATTTTTTTAGACAAAAATAGTAACTTTGTGGTGGTACATTATTAAAAAAGCCCTACAATTCATACGTTAGTCGCTGAACAGTGATTCGTTTGGACCCAACAATGATTTTATCGTTAATAATCGTTGAGGAAATATTTAAAAGAATTTACTTTGAGTTTTATTTTTCGAAAGATCACTTTTTTTAAATATCTACTTACGTTGTGATTACATTGGCTATTAAAAAAAAAACTACATCATAAGATTTTATTATTTGTGAGTTTCATATAGGTGCAAATATGATTTTTTTAATAACTTGGGTGTCATTTTGAAAAAAATCTGCGAAAATAAAGATTGATTTTGAATTTGAATTGGTTTACATAAATCACAAGACTTGGTATTCGCCAAGTAGGTCTATGAAAGCATTCATATTCAAATGACAGATTTTACGATTTGACCGAAATGACGACGGAATATAAACGGATGTTTTTACAAAAAAACGTGTTTACACACTTAGAGTTTTCACATTAGATACTTGAAAATTTTGTTGACTTAACGGTAAAACAGTAATCAAAGATTCCACACCACGAATATTGTCAAGAATCTCTTGAGGTTTGGCTGACCATCAATAATCTGCCCACTTCGATTAAAGAATAAAGGTTAGTATATTCCCAACTGTTATTGCCGTCTATTTGACCTCTTTTCGCTATGAACTCTATTTTTACTTTAATCATATTTGTTAATCATCACTGATTTTCTTGATACTTTGTACCCGCACATCAAGCTGTAAATTTGTGATGAACTACACCCACATTTTATTTGCACAGATGGTTAATCACATACGCACTTGAGCTAAAATCTGCCCGATCTTTTGATTGAGTAAACGTTTTTGTTCACTTGGAGAATTAGTGGACGTAATGTAAAACTAATCTACAAAAGAGAAGAAAAGAGATTTGGTGTTTCGACAATCTATTTTGAGGATAATTAGATATTAAATATTAAAGATCAAAATGTTTGTTTTATTGTGATTTATAAAATAAAAGTTGCCTATCTCCTCCTACCTTATAGATACATAGGAACCATGTTTACTTAAATTTTGAATTGTTTGTAAAAAAAACTGTTTCTGTGTGTATGGCGGGTGCGTGTCGAAAATAATAAGCGGTAATAGGTAGAACCGTTTGCATTTATTCTGACTTTAAGAGGGCATTACCAGAGAAAACCAGAAATATGTCATTTTCAAATCAGATTTTAGACGAATTGACTCTTTTCCACAAAAAATTATAAACGGATTTCGAAAGATTGTTCTTTTATCTAGCATTCGCATGTAATAAATTTTGAGGTTATTCCATAGGTCGTTGGCAGATTTGTTAAATTTTCAAAAAAGATTTTGTATTATACTACACCCATTTCAAATAATATAATCATGCAGTAAAATAAATCAATGCATTATCTAGCAAAAGCATGTTTTAGAATTTTATTTTAGTTTCAATAAAATCATTAAAAAATATGTACGTACATGTGTTTCTTGACGAAAATTGGTCCATTTGTGTATTTATTTGCGCACTTACAAACTAAAATATTTCAGATTTTTTTAACATTCTTATTAAATTTAGACATTATTGAAAAATGATAAATACTTATAATCAAAAAATAACCACAAAAAGTACATTATTTTAATAATTTTATCATCACGCCTTTCAGCATTTTTGGATGAAGGTATAAATTAAAGCTTATTTGAATTGAAATAAATTCGATATTGAGTTATAATTTTAAAAAGCTGGTACGGAGAATAATTAATCTTTCTCATTGTAACCGCCCTGCACGATCGTAAGAACAACTTTCGACGAAATGTGGATTTTCGTCCGCTGGCTGGTTAAACGCTCTTAATTCAATACCTGCCACAACGAACATTTTATTATTTTTCTTGTTGTGCAGCTTCTTAGATCCTGACAGAGATGACACGCGTCCTGAACGAAACCCTCTGGGTCTACTTAACTGTTAATGGTATTAAATATCAACGTTTTTTTAACAGCAAATATTTAAAAAAATCTGCTGATTTAGCTAGTCCTTAGCTCAGATGTTTATTTTTATTCACATGTACCTAGCAGTCTATGTAAGTAACTACTTACAACAAACTTCCAACCTGATAACATTATTGGCTTTTAGACCATATTATTTGTGATCTTGAAGAATTTAGGGTAGGTACTTCAATGTGTATTCGGTACTAAAATGTTTTATTTCAATTGATAAACGTTTCTTAGGAGAGATACATGACCGTTTTTATAAGATCCATCAATCTTAACAATAAACATCCAGACAGAGTAGCGCCGTTATATTAAATGAAAAATGCATTTCTATGTTTTGGGGCTCTAACAAAATATAGAGGAAAGCAGGAAAAAAGTATTTCAAAATTTCTTTAAAAGAATTTAAGTAAATTATGACTATAAAACTTACTAATACAAAACAATATTTTTATAATGTAATAACTGACTTTTACTTTGATTTCACACTGCTCGGACTGTAAATATCACATTTAGCACCGCTAAAGTATTGAGTTTAAAAAATCAATAGCGGCCTCATTTTAAATTGCACATTCCAACGCCATGGCACCAACGACTCACTAATCAACCCATCAAACAAATTAAAGTTTTCATTGGGTTTTTTTCGTTTTACCACAACACACAGCACGCCATTTACGCCAAATTTGGCATCGGGAGGAACACGCATACGATTGTACTACGGAGTTTGGATGTAGAACTAGGTATCAGGCATGTGGTATATCATTACTGGCGGTACGTACCTGAGAATTCCGCAATCAAAGCATACCTGTAATAAAGCACTAAAAAGTTTCTTCAACACCACTTGAATACTGATGATGATACCCACAATTTTTTTAGGTCGCTGACATTTATTTGCTTTTCTCACTGATTGAAGAGTTCCGTTTGTGTTCTCGAGGGAGAGTCGAAAAGTTATACTTCATTAATTTTTTAAACTTGGAAATAATATTACGATAAACACCATACACTTCAGATTTAAAATAAAATAATGATTAATATTTTTCCTAGCGGATTAAATATAGCGAGATACGAGAGATCACGAATCGAAACTTTTTTAATGTTATATGTTAAGTGACCAGACTTGAACACACAGGAACTTCTACACTTTTATCCCACCATAATTCTTCTTCTATCTCACTTCATTCAGCCCGACTTGAGAAGGTTTTTGAATTTGGGAGGCGGGTACGGGTACCGCCGCTCCGGGAACCATTTATTGGATAACCAACACATTTATTTATTTATATATATTTTTTTTTTTTTTTTTTTTTTTTTTTTTTTTTTTTTTTTTTTTTTTAATAAATTTTATACAGTAATTAATTACATAGTAGATATATTTGATGTACCCCCATAATTAAGCAAGGCTTGTGTGTATGGGGGGGATATAATTTGTACATTTATTTATAACAATTGTACCATTTGTGCAGTGTATTTGCAATGCCAAAAATCATACAAATGCGCTATAGGACACAAAAAATAAATCTATTTTTAAATCCACCGCATTCAAAAAGCACGTAGCTCTCCCCACAGTTGAGTTCATAAATAAATTAGTGCGGCTTGCTCTACTATATAGGAGGTTGTGATGACATCCTCGAGATTGAGACTCTGGTACAAACATCTGCCACAGGTCACTCTAAATAGTTCGCTACGTGTCCGGGTTCCGGTTCATCGGGTGAGAGTTGTCCGGGTCTTAGCGGCGGATGCGTCTGCCCACCAACTGCGTGGCAGGCCGGATCGGGAGAGGCTGGATTAGCAGGATTAGCTGGATTAGCAGTCTCTAGCAGGACTCTCTAGGAACAACGCCTTGCCTCACAGAAGGAGGGTTGGATTCATACGGTGGTTACGGACACACTGACTAACAGATTCCTACCCACCCCTCATTCATTTTTCCTTCCCACAACTTCATCACCTTCCTTTTCTAAAATGACCCTCCCCAAAGATGACACAGACCCTGAGGGGACTTATTTTCTTCAGGGCTTCCTATGTGGAGCTAATGTAAAATTAAAATGTAGAGTTCGGCAGTTTGTTACGTACGTTATGGAGCTAATATAATTAGTCCGGCAGTTTGTTACGTACGTTATGGAGCTAATATAATTACGTACAAAAAGAGATAAAACTAGGTGCATTTACTCTTTTCTTCGTTTAGCTATTTTGTTTCTCACGTTTTTCGTCTTTATTATTAAGCGAGGTCTTGTAATTAATTTAATATCGCGAAGAAAAAACGCATAATATACAGAATCTGAGCAATAGGAATATGTACCAGCCTCCATTAATTGTATTTGAGATAGTTCCAAGAATCATAAATCAAAAATCTTTGAATTTATTTATTGTTAATAACTGATGGCTTTTAACTATAAAAATTAAGAAAATATATTTTTTTAAAGTAGACAGGTGTGTTGCTTGTGTATTACCTACCTTCAATGACAATAATGATACAACTTCACTGTATTCACTTCACGCATCTGTCAAACCCACAAGATATTCCGTTATGGATCATTGCGTACTTCGTAACGGACATTTTCTTTTTAAGACATTTCTAATTTGGGTACAAAGGTGCTTTAAGATTTTAAACTCTCGGTTATACAATGCAATATTGTTCAATGAACAAGACAGCTCAAATCATAATTACGGTCCTGTCATCCCTGACAGGTACTTAGTGATTTATGAGTGTATCAACTATTCGCTCATCCTAGGAAGGAAGGCACTGTGTAAACAGAGTCTAATACGATTGTACAGCACTGTACGGTACGGCAGTGTTCTTCAACCTTTTTACACCTGCACTGGTGAAAATTGGAGAAATGTTTGGCGGATCACTAACAAATATAAACCATTACTTATGTATGTAACTAACTAACCATCACGCCGTTTCCCCGCAAAGGCGGAGAGGACGGACCGCCAAAAACGCGGTCTTGGTATACACTCTTTGCCTCACTCACATTCATACATCGTCTCATACACACTCTTCTATTATTCTGACTTTTGACACAAGTATCTGATTCACTTGATCGTTGTGCCATGTATTCCCGGGCGTCCTTGACTTCTTCTACCATTCACCTTTGCGTCATATATTCTTCTTACACTACTTTCTTCATTCATTCGTTCTACATGCCCAAACCAACTGAGGGTCCCTTTCTTAATCTTACTCATCATCAGCCTTGTCTTCTTTGCGGATTTCAACATTTCTCACACGATCATACCTACATGGTTTTACCACACATACGCCTCAGGGATCTCATTTCAACGGCATTTACTACTTTCATCCTTCCTTTACCAGTTCCACGCCTCACTGCCATACATCAGGGTAGGTACAAGCACTCCATTGTGAACTGCTAGATTTTTCGTATCATATTATTGTTAAAGAAAAATTGTATCGTTATGCATCTAAGCAATAAGGCGTTAAAATGACTTCTCGATATTTTGTTTTATTAACTTTTATTTATTACGAAGTAATGTTTTATTTTCATTTAAATCATTGTTAGTTTCAGGTAGCGTTGCATTGATACCCATTCGGTTTCTGCGTTGTCTTTTATCACTGTCATGAAAAGACATCTAAAAATTGAGAAGTTCGGAGAGATGGGTATTTTTTCCATTGAATCTAAAAATGATACAATGATTGCTTTTTTATATTTGGACACCAGGGAGATATTAGAAGATAACTCGTTTATTTTCTCTTTTATGTTGTTTGCATAATATCTTCGACGACTGGATTTTTTTTCTTTTTTTTTTTATTAATAATTTTTTTGGTACATATTTTTTTAATTTTTTTTTTTTTATTAGTAATAGGAGGAACATA
The DNA here is from genome assembly GCA_917880885.1 of Limnephilus marmoratus. NCBI lineage: Eukaryota > Metazoa > Arthropoda > Insecta > Trichoptera > Limnephilidae > Limnephilus > Limnephilus marmoratus. The sequence continues at coordinate 32,356,996 of OU862908.1, forward strand.
AATTACAAATAATTTTTATACAGTAATTAATTACATAGTAGAATATTTGATGTACCCCCATAATTAAGCATGGCTTGTGTGTATGGGGGGGTGTTATTGTATTGCTTTTTTTATATCATTCAGTTTAAGTTTTCAGTATAATTTTTGAGGAGAGTTTTAAAAATTTTTATATTGGTATTCATGTTTCTAATTTTTTCTGGTAATGAATTAAAAAATTTTGCTCCGAGATATTTATGACTCAATTGTCCAATTTTTTTTTTTACATTTTGGAGTGGGAAGTATTGATGTTTGTCTAAGACTTCTGTTATTTTTAAAGGGTGCAACTTGATTTTTAATATTAGCTTTATAAATTTGTAATGTTGCATGATAAAAGTATAATGCACTTAATTTTCTGACCTTAAATTGTTTGAATAAAAGTTCTGACGAATATGAGTAGGGTTTTTTTTAAATTGTTTTTATTATTAGTTTTTGTGATATGTAAATTGTTTGTGTTTGATTTGTATATGTACCGCCCCATCCTATAATGCCGTATTGTATAATTGATTGACAGAAAGCGAAGTATGTGGTTCTAAGTAATTTTTCGTTTAAAATATCTCTTAAACATCTAAATATATATGTTAGTTTCCTTATTCTGTTGTTCAGAATATTTATGTGTGGAGACCATATATTGGTAATTTTACAATACATACAGGCTTTTTTTATATAAACATTTAAAAGTAGAGAATAATAGGTACAAATTAGCAGATTAACCAAAAAAATCCCACATAGGCTAGTACTACCTAGCGCCATCAGTTTAGTGGGTACCCATAATCTCAATCTGTAAGAAATACAACAATATTGTTCTTTCAAAATCTGTATAATTTTGTGTTATTTTGTTAACTTGTATAATTATTGTTAACCTCAACACAGGCTTGTCCTAGTGAGGTAACAAATTGTATTGTAAACATTTAAAAAAAAAAAAAAAAAAAAAAAAAAAATAGGCATCGCCAGTTCGTGGGAATACTTGTGTGTTTTTAAAACAGGTAAAATTTACTCATCATAAGTACATTGTATCTTTGAAGAGATTAAAAAATAAAATAAAATTAAAAAAAAATAAAATTAGCGCTTACTGAATTACAATTCAAACGACATTTTAAGTTACATTAGGTCGATGTGACATTACAGCAAGTACCTAAGTGTTTGCATCAACGGTATTTATCCAAGACTTTATAACATTTTTGTATTTGCTGTAGGAGGATATGTTTTTAAATTCAATTTCTGTAGTCTTATAGAGAGAATTATACATTTTTGGTGTAATAAAATACGCATTTATTTGCGCTAGCCTAGTTTTACACAGTGGAACTAACTTCAAATACATTATTTAACCTATTACTAAATCGGTTTTCGTTTTTCACTTGATTCACTCGGATTATTAAGCCAAATGTTATCTTCACAAGGGTCCTCTTTTTCAAAAGTAATAGTACCTATTAAAAACATTGTTTAATAGTAATATGGTGTATTTGCGTTCGGACGTCAACGTTGAAAACCACTGCATTCAGTGTGTAGTGTTGAGCGGGTGACCCGACGACATGTACGAGTATGTAGGTACCGTGCGGTGCCGAGTGCGGCTCTACGATCTGGGACTCGTGTGCGTTTGTTTGTTTGTCCGAGCTGTGTTAGCATCGTTGAGGTGAAAATCAACATCCAACAGTTAGAGCAAACACTACCAAAAACTGCTTTGCATTTAACGTTTTCTAGCGCTTCAGATGATAGCCTCATCCCGCCTCAAAGCGTCCATGGACTATCCGCAAAACGTCGTAAACGCCACCTAACACTATGGTGTTACATTTTTTTTCCAGATTTGGGTTCGTCAACGTTAACTTAAAATTGATGCTAATTCTATATACTTATTACTATTACCTATCAAATACCACGCGACAGTAATGTGTAACATGTAACAGGATATTTTTATTATCTTTTAATAGGCTTTATTATTGGTTTTTACACATCCTTTAATCTACCGTTTTGAATAAATTATCATAGATAATATTTAACGATTTTTTCCCATAGTTGACAGTAAAATATTGGCGCTAATAAAAAACTGTCAAAAGAAGCGAAGCTAGCAGTCCACAATGGAGTCCTGGTACCTACCCTGATGTATGGCAGTGAGGCATGGAACTGGTAGAGGAAGGATGAAAGTAAACTGAATGCTGTTGAAATAAGATCCCTGAGGCGTATGTGTTTTAAAACCATGTATGATCGTGTGAGAAATGTGGATATCCGCAAAGAATGTAAGGTTGATGTAAGCATAATGATTAAGATTAAGAAAGGGACCCTCAGATGGTTTGGGCTTGTAAAGGGAATGAACGAAGAAAGTAGTGTAAAAAGAATATATGATACAAATGTGAATGGTAGAAGAAATCGGGGACGCCCGTGGAAGACATGGCATGATCAAGTGAATCAGATAATTGAGACGGGCCACGTAAAAGTCAGAATAATAGGAGAGTATGTATGAGAAGATGTATGTATGTGAGTGAGGCAAAGAGTGTGTGCCAAGACCGAGTTGTTGGCGGTTCGTCTTCTCAGCCTACCCCTGCGGGAAAACGGCGTGGTGGTTAGTTAGTACTCGGTAGTAAAATGATTAGAACGCGTCAGTAGAACAAATAATGAAGTGAATAACTTTTTTACATAGACGGCAGTGCATCTTTGGAAAGCGTAGGTACTTTACATTATCTTATGCCACATTTTGAAATAGTCCAATGCTAATGGAGGAAAGTGTCTGAATTCTCTAATCAGACTTAAAAATATCACCATGAAAACCATTATACAGAAATTTTAATCAGAACTACTTTGTCACATTCAAATATTTCCCAGAGACTCTCCTCTAAAATCACACTCCTCCATACTCACAAAAAAAGAAATCATATGAATCATCAATCAGCTCACACAATACAATCTCTTCATCTTACAGACAATGACGCATTGACAGAAAAAGAAACAGAGGACAAAGAAACTTCTTACACAACGACTTTAAAAAAAATATTCCCCCACTCTTCGAGAAAACATAAAAACCAATAAATTTTAAACTCACATAAAAATTGATTTGCGACACATGTAGACGTGCCATAGATACAATTTTTTATTTTTATTTTTTAGTTGATACACTAATGTTTAAGACAACATTTTTATGCATAGCATAAACTAAGCATAGCGAAGGGTAACAATTATTATAAGCAATAATTATGAGCCTGAAACACTCATCTACATTGAAAACATCTCCTGAGAAAAGATACATGCCGCCGACGGGACTCGAACCCGCGTCTTTCTGATATCCGGTCAACTGAATGAATATGACAAGTAATTAAATATACACTAGTATATATTGAATTATTTGGCGGGCAGGAGATAAGCCGACGTAGCTCAGTGGTTAAGAGCAGATGACCGGATATCAGAAGGACGCGGGTTCAAGTCCCGTCGGCGGCATGTATCTTATCTCGGGAGATTTTTTAAATGTAGATGAGTGTTTGCATAAAAATCTTGTCTTAAACATTAGTTTTTCAGTGGAGTGTTTCAGGCTAATAATTATTGCTTATAATAATTGTTACAAAAAAGCATTACAGAGGCTAATTTTTTTTTTGTACTCAAATTAACAATAACTTAACAATACATATTTTTATATTTTTTATTATTTGCAGAAACGGTTTACGATTAGTTCCCGTGAGCACTTAGGCCATAGGCCCATTGCGCTATCTCCAATTTTACCTCAATCCTTTAACAATAACCCAGTCCCTTTAATGAAGTTCACCAATAAGGGGCCATCCATAAATTATGTCACACAGGGGGTGGGGGAGGGGAGTAGAGAAGTGCGACATTGTGTGACAAGGGGTTTGGGGAGGGGGGGGGGGGGGGGTCATCTGCTCTGTGACGTCACATGTGAAAATCTAAATTATTAAAACGCAAAAAGATGTAAAACTGCAAAATATGTGACGTCACACCAGGGTGAGGGGGTCTCACATATGTGACGATGTGTGACAGGGACGGGGGGGGGGGGGGGGGGGGGGGGTCAAAAATCATGAAAATCGTGTGACGAAATTTATGGATGGCCCCTAATAGTACATAACATCAATCAAATAACTTAAAAATGAATTCCTTAGCAGAGGAAATCCCAGTAAGGAATATAATACATATTATGAGAAAATGTTGTCACTGTATTATTATAAATGAATATATTAAATTAAACAGATTAAAAAATAGGTATTTATATTATGTTTGAATGGACGTCTAACACATATGATGTGTAGGCACTTCATTCTGTTATCTTTCATAAAGGTTAAGAATTTCAGGTTTTATTTCTATTTTATACAAAGATATTGAAATATAAGTACCTAGATGTGCTATCTGCTGTTTTTACTATGTGGGTCTGCGCTTCCGGGTGTCGCCGATATTGTTTACCAATTAACAAATAAACTAAAAGAACAAATAATTAACGAATAAACCAAACGAACGTCAAACTAAATGAACGAATTCTTTCCTTATTCAAAATATATTGTTAACCAATATTAATGCACATTTTCAAAAAATCAACGAAATGAACAAATTCTTTTTGTATGAAAACTACGCTAATTAGCGCGTAGTCCGGCGACAGTTGCGCGGACACCATAGCATATCTTTCTGTATTTGAATATCTTTGATTTTATAGGTACAATGCTAACATCGGATCATAGGTTAAAAGTAGGTTTTATTGATCTACTGTTATATCTTGCGTACGTTATGCCTGAGGCCTACATAAAATCTGACATGCAAGTCGTATGACAGTATTGTTTATAAAATGAATGTGACAAGTTAATACGTCCATTGGCCGTTAGTTGGTACCTACTCTATGCAGCTTGTATTATTCCTATCAGACATAATGCAGGTTTATTGGATACCTGCCGCTGCTTAATGACTGTTCTACGAAAATGCATGCAGGCGTTCTGTTTAAGCATTATACTAAGATGGCGTTGTTTAGAATTGACGAGTTATTCGAGTAATAATAATATTTACACTATGGCAGCAGCCTAATGAAAATGAATGGGAAAAAGACGCATAGCAAAAGGCGTAAATTACTCGTGTGTTTATGTATAAACAATTTAATATCAATTCTCATAAAGATCTACCTCATGTTTACTACCTTACCAGCTGATTCCCGGCATGCGTTGCTATGCCATATTCAAAAAAATACATTGTTTTTCCCTGAATCACCATTCCGTGCGTTCCCGTTCCCCTCCCGCGTCCTCTTCCTAGCTAGTTTTATATATTATAGCCTACATGTTATTCTGATGTATGAGATATATTATTGTAAAGTTTCATTAAAATCCATTCAGTAGGTTTTGCTTGAAAGAGTAACAAACACTCATACATCCATACAAACTTTCGCGTTTATAATATTATTATATAAGATTGGTTTACAGATTACAAAAAGGAAAGAAGAAATTCTTAACTTAACCACTCGGACCCATAAGCTTGTTTTCACGGTAATAAAAGTGATCAGACGTATGTTTGACGTACGAGGCGTACCTGACTTATTAATTAATTATGAAAATTTTTTTTTTTTTAAATAACAAATTTCACGAGGTCGTTGAATAATTAACTCGCTTACATTAGACCTTCCGACTTCTAGGCCATTTAAATTGGTTGAAATTTTTTCAAGAAAAAGTTAATTTCACATTTTGAAGTAAGGTAAAATCGATCTTACTCTGGGCACACAACATATTTCCATCCTTCAGTGTCCCTTTATTGTAACCTGGAACAGTTAAACTCCAAGTCACTATTATTTTTTTTCCTTATTAAGTTTACAGATTACAAAAAGGAAAGAAGAATGTCCAATTTAAAAAAATATTAAATTAAAATATGTCGGTAATAATATCCATCAATAAATTGTGAAGCAAGAAAATATGTATTCATAAAGAATTATGTACCTATAATGAATAACTGATTACTTTGTATAAACCACTATTTTTAAAACAATATCAACATGTTTCAACAACAATGTTGTCTTCATCAGGATATGTTACTATAAAAAATGACAAACAAGTATAGACAAATTAGAATAAATTATAACATAGAATAAATAAAATAATAATAATTGTTATAATAAATTATAACAATTATTTTGCGAAGTTTGAAGAAGTAATTATGTACCTACTTACATTAAAAAAATATTGAAATTAAGATTAAAATACACTAAAGATTATAAAGGCATATACGCTGGTGAACAGAAAGGAAGAGCATTTTAATCTCCGTTTGGTTTTTGGCATGACTTCAATGTCTTTTTCCTGCTTCAATAATCCATTACTTTGTATGTTTTAGAATCCGCTAAATTGTAGATAGTTTTTAGTTTGAGAGGAAGAGTGTTATATTACTTCATTGCAAAATAAATTCGAGCAAAAATATGGGACGTGTAAAGTTATGCTTTGGTACATGATATTTTTAAGAGAGGATTCGCAGTCACCGTAATACCTATAATACCTACATTTTATTGATCGGCTGATTCTACGGGTGTATAGACACTCTATTTGTGATAAAAGGGATAACTGATATGGATGCTAGAGAAGAGCGAGTGCAGGAAAAACAATAAATTAATCGAGGACGGAGTGAAATAGTCACTAACAAGAAATGATGAAAGAAAATTAGCTAGCAGTCCGCATACAAACCCTGATATGTACGGTGTCGAGGAATGGCGAAAATATACTAAAAGCGGTAAGAAATGTTAACTAATAAAAAGTTAGGAAGGTTCTAGATATTTTTACACGGAATCATAGGTTACCTACACGTTTTTTTGTTACACATTTATCACAGTTCCAAAAAATATAATAATTTTATTGTTGAACTGTTCGGGTTTGGCGTGATAAACATCGATAAATTTCTCAACAAATAGTCCTACAATCCAATCCATGAAAAAATCTAGCACCTACTATTATTTGCTTTCTGATGATGCCGATATTACACTAAAAACTTTAGCGTACACTGTACTCATTTTATATGTGGTGTAAAAAATTCAATTTTTTTACACCTCGTAAATTTTTTGTACAAAACGTTTTGTTATAACTGGCACAAGTGGATTGTTGTTTTAAAATGTGAGTGAAACATGAGACTTCGTAGCTGCGTATGTCCATGTATATTCAAAAAATATATAATACTATAAATAAACCTTAGATAACCTGTATATGGTATGAATATTCATCTGGTGTCTTATTAATTCTTATTGATAACCACCGTTTGGTTTTTAAGAATGTTAGTTTCTTATTAGAAAATTACTTAGGCAACCCGTATTTGGTCTTTGTAGAAAAGTCCAAAGGATTTAGGTATGATACGTAAACATGAACCCGTGTCTAAGGTTTCTATTTTGAATTGTAACCCGTTACCATCTAACTTTAAAAATTGATTCGTGCAAAACACGTAGGCACCTACATACTAATTAAATAAATTAAATGTTTGCAATTCCCATTGTATCTAGTCAGACTTTGAACCCGCAGATTTAGTCTAGGGTCTAGGGCCTTGCATATTTTCGCTCTGCCACGCAGATCGTCAAAAGACGTCGTGAAAAATGATGTTGTTAAATTGTAAATTAATTTGAATGAACAGTTATGGTATAAGGGCAAAACAATTATATGCCATATTTTTTAAAAAGTTAGTCCTTGGTTCTCCAGTAAAATGTACCGGAATATTTAGAATTATAAATATTCGTGAACGGAGCTTACCTTACCTACTTAGATATACATTTTCATAAATAATTATTTTCCCCAGATCCACTTCTTTCTTCGTGTCATATCAATTATATTTAAAGGTATGTTATTCAAAACTTTTCATTTATTTTCAATGAATTCCTGCCGTTCATTTAAGAAAAACATTACTTGTAACTTAATCAATTTATCACTCACAATGCTCCACTAGTTCAGACACATACATACACATACTTATACATCGATATGTTTTTTATGTTTCGTTTATCTTTATCTTTACCTCAAATCATTCCCTGGCATGTAACCCCACCCGGTAAAATATATATAATCACTCACGAGAAATTTCACACAGACACATGATTGATGCCGATGCTTCCAAAACTCACTTCATTTATGTTCGGTTTGTTTCTAAACAATGAAAACGGATTATTTTTGTAATAACGGTGATTCAAGAGTTACAAAAGTTACAAGCTAATTTAATATAAATAATACTAGCTTGTCCCAGGAATGCGTTGCTATGCTATTAAAAGAAATAAATTGTTTCTCCCTGCATGTCTATTTTCATGCGTCCCCGAACCCCTCCCGTGTCGCCTTCCCTTCCTGCGTTTGCCTTCCACCGCCTTCCCACTCTCTCGTCACCCTTTCCGCGAACCCCATCTCCTTCGTTACCCCCCCCCCTTCTTGCCTTCTTTCCCTGCCGCTAAAATATATGAAATACACACATTTTCAAACTCGCGCAATGCCCGTAGTAATTTTTTCATACAAATTTCATAACGTCAGATCTTGCCATTATATAAAACATACTCTTATGCTAAAATGCAAAGTTCTGTAAAAATCCATCAATTACTTTCCGAGATTGGCGGACCCAAACATACGGAACCAAATTTTTTTTATGTACAAATTTCATAACGCCAGAGCTTACCATTATAAATTGAAACACTCTTCTGCTAAAATGAAATGTTCTGTAAAAAATTTGTGACAATCCATCGATTTCCGAGTTTTTCGAACGCAAACATACGGAATCTAAATTTATATATGTATATCTTCTTCTAATATAAAAAAATCTCGTGTCACAGTGTTTGTGGTCGCACTCCTCCGAAACGGCTTGACCGATTTTTATGAAATTTTTTATGTATATTTGGTAGGTATGAGAATAGGTTTTAAAGTAGATATATTTCATACCGCTAGGTAATTAGAAAAAAAACTATTTTTTTGACAAATTCTTTTTTTTTGTATTTCTTTTTATTTGCAACAAAAAATAGTTAAAACCCCAAATTTTAACCTTCCTACTCCCACCCTCCCATTTTTAATCGCGATTTTAGTATTTTTTGTGAACAAATTTAACCGTCTTTCGTATTTCAAACAGAACGAAATTATTTATGTTGTTGAATGACAGATGGCGCTACGTCCGCCTCATTGAACTTTCATCCACACATGCGCAAGACATTCACGAGAAGCGTCGCGTCATTTTGATATTTCATTCGGCATCCTGTTCTCGTGTGGGCAAACCATCGAGCTTATTTGTGTTGGCTAAAGACGGACTGACAAAAAATATCGTACACTCAATTGCTCTTCGAAATTCATATTGATTTTCTTTATTTCATTTTTCTACTTTAGTTGATGTTTTTTTGTTTTTATCGGCGGGCGTCATATACAACGCTCCATTCCTTTTTCTGTCATAGATCCCATCCCCACACACTAACAATACATTCGTAATTTTTTATTTAACAACTAATATATTCACTAGAAATAATTTATATGGCAGAACAACGTTTGCAGGGTCAGCTAGTATTATATAGATTTATTCAGTCGTTTTACGAACCTAAATGTATCTATTTTTTAATCAAAGTTTTGCTGTGGTGAACCGAAAAGAAGATCGCTTTTGCACGATATTACACTAATTATGATACACTAGCTGGTACCCGGCATGCGTTGCAAAGCCATTCAAAGAAATAAATTGATTCTCGCTGCATGTCCTTTTCTGTGCGTCACTTCCGTTCACTTCCTGAGTACCCTTCTCTCCCACGTTCCCTTTCCACCTTTCCCGCCTTCCCTCTCTCTCGTCACCCCTCCCGCGAACCCCACCTACCCCGTTCCCCTCCCCCTCCTGCCATCCCTCCCTGCCGCTAAAATATATGAAATACACACATTTTCATTTATACAAATTTCATAACGCGAGGGCTTACATTATAATATAGCCTAGCCTTCGCGGCGTGCGCACAACATGTCACCAAAGTTTCATCGGATGAACGGTGTGGCAGAGCATAAAATACGAACAAACAAACAAACAAAAATTTTATATGTAACATATTAAATTGTTGAAATATTAAAAAAGCAATAAGGCAGCAAGGGGTGTTGGTTTGGTTAACGTGAAATAGTGCTAAGGTAAATATGTAGGGGCGTGTAAATAGCCCCTGACACGAGGGAATGACTACCCCATGTAAATTAAGGAAAGTTGAAATCTTCCCTATGTGACACAAAACAGTCTACACAGCAATTCCAAAATCCTAAGTGAAAACAGAACAATACTCACTCAGAGAATGCAGCTCTTGTACGATGTCCAGCACTAGTTTTCCTTCAAAATATCGATTTCTGCCAAGGCGATATTGCATAATCTCAACAGATGTTTTGCACAGCAAGGAAGTTTCAACAAAATTAGGTATGTTACTTTTGACTTCTGAGAGTACAATCGGGTAACATAAAAAAACACAAGGTATCTGGTTAATAGTAACACTTAATTTGTCGTATGAAATTATTATTTAATCTACAAAATTGAATGTTACAATTTAAAATCCTAAGGATGAAAGTGTAAAGAATCCAAATATTGTCATGTTATTCATTACTCTTAAATGTTTGTCTCTCTTTAAGATAAAATGAGTTTGTACATGTAAAATACTTTACCACAATGATGTGATAAAAAATCATGCATTCTTTAAGTAAACAAAATTATACGATAATTAGTTACTACTGAAAGCTTTTTGTGCGGTCGGTGCTTCCCGGTGATTAATATCAATACGTTTGTACACGCCGACAAATAGATCTGATGGTTGCTAGTTTAAAAAAGTGATCTTGTATCCTGGCTGTTTTGTGATTCATTAATAATTATTTGACGGTGATCTATAAAGTAACTGCGTACTAAATATACCTATCCAATAGTATACTATCTTCGTAGAAATAATTATATTGTACTTTAGTAACGGGGAGTGGTGACACGCTAATTTCGTAAAAACGTGTTTTATATGAGAAAAATATATTAATAGGTACAATAAAAATGTCATGGATATGGTTGCAATTAGTTATTTATTTTGGCCGTTCAGCTATTGCCATATTTTACAGCAATTACATATACATGCATCTGTAGTAAACGAAAGTTGAACTTTGAAGACTTACAAATAACAATGGTTTCGGGAAATTTATTAATTTTGTTTACGTGTTTATGGAATACCGCTAGCGGCTAGATGATGGCAATGTTGTCTTTTATTCGTTGACTATTTTTGGAAATCATATTATAAAGGGTTTAGAAAGAAATAATTATTCATAATAATTAAAATAGAAAAACTTTGTTTGAATACCACTTTATATTATATACTTAACCAACCAGTTTCGATTCGACCTGAACCTTCATCAGGGTGTAAAATACATATTAAATCAATTACAGAGTATTTAAAAGGAAAAATAGAATAGGGAGAGAGAACATTAACTTTGGTGGAGGGAGTGTGGGAGGTACCTAAGAGAGAGGGGGAAACAGTAGGTGTGGGACGGAAAATATGTTTAAAATGTGGCTATTTGACAAATCTAATTGCATATTTAGTAAATTAGTTTAATTTATTTTTAATGTTTTTTTTTTTAATTTTGTTTCAAGAGTTTTTAGATCATCAAGACGTATTCCTATCCAAATTCTATGTAGTATAACCTATCCCAGAAAATTTTTAAACGAGTGATCTTTATCTATTAGATGCGTTATGAATTCCGAAAACCCTACACTATTTAGGCACCTCAAGTGTTCAACCACCCTCGTTTGAATATTTCTTGCCGTTTTACCTATGTAAAACACTGAGCAAACATTACATTTAAGCTTACAGATGCCGGAATGGCTTAAATTATTTTATTTATCCTCAGAATTTATCAAAAGTTTACCTAGGTTATTATCAGTATAGAAAGTGGCTTTAATTTCTGTAGGAAATTTTGAAAACACGTGAGGATGAAACATTTTATTAATGAATAAAATTCTCCGCCAACCGTGGATTTTATTGTTTCTGATGTATTTATATATATATATTTTTTGTTGGTACTTGCCAATTGATTTGAGATTTATTGTGTTACTTATGTACTCTATTTTATGCAGGTGCTTGCAGGTTTTTACAGATGCAATGCCGCCTCGTGGAGCCTTATGAATGAGTTTTTCTTTTGCCCTGTTTAATTTATCTTTGTCTTACTAACCCATTTTTTGCATTTTGTTTTTCCTGTTAAGCACTTGCATACTGCTTACTAACAACGTATGCAAGGACACTGGAGGTCTAGATTCGTTCAAAATAAATAAATGTAGCTTCGTTTGAGAAAAAAAATTAGAATCTTGCGAGAGCCTTGAAGGAGTAACCATCAGTTACTTATACCAGGGCGTGTAAGAGGTGGATAACCTCCACTGTGTCTGATGTTGGGTGTACTATTTACATAGGAATTTATTAGTATCTATGAAAGGTTTTTTTGCAAGAATTCTATCAATTAAGGTATGGGGGTATCCGTAAATCGTTGCAATGGTTTTAATTTTAGAAAGTTCTGAATATATAAAATAATGTGGTATTCAAACAACGTTATTCTATTGTAATTGTAATAATAATGTATACTTACAATGTGTTTGCTACATGTTAAAATTTTTAATAATTATTTCACGGCTGTGAAAAATATTTCTTTGTGCCTTGCTCCTTTTGCGTATATTTATTAAAGAATCTTAACCTAAAGCAGCAAAGATTCGGAGAGCACTACATGTATTATGGGGTGAAATGTCTCGGGCATTATGAAATTAGCACACTTTTTTGCCTGGACTTTCTGGGTCAATGTATAAATTTGAAGTTCGCAACGGCATTCCCATTTTTGGCAATGGAACTTAAAAATGTTCATGATATATACTTAAATATAAAAAAATTAAACAAGATGCCATATTTTTTGCTCCACGCTTTCAATTGTAAAGAAAAGGTGGTTTCCGTTTCAATGTTTTTTTGTTTCTACTACAATATATTTGGAGATATAAAACGTACGGCAAGCATTTGATGAGGAGATAAATCAAACGCGCCGGCATCTACTTTTCATGCGTAATGAGAATTTGGAAGTGTTCCGCTTTCCGTTACTGCTAATAATGGAAAGACAGCAGGGATATGAGTGAATCCATTATTATTTTGACTTTTTATAGGCTGTGTACAAAAAAAATGTTAAAATCAAAGTCATCGTTAGTCCATCATAATAAAACTATGTTCCATCAATCTTCATTTGGAGGTCAGAATAAAACTATTAATATAATTTATGTCGGTAATTTGTACACTAATATGACCTCAATTTCTCTATAGTTTATTAAAATTTTACTTAATTAATTTTAAACAAAACATTGACTTGGCATTCTGTAATAACATTAATTTAATCCATTTGTATTGTCTATATAATTTAAGCAACCTAAGGTAGAACCTTTCACACATTCATATAATTAAATATTCCTTTCACGTTTAATTAAAACAAATATTTAATTATAAACATCAACATGCAAGTATAAAACAATTGCCCATACATTTGCTACAATATGTAGGTACGTGAAGTTAGTTTGTATATTATATTCTAAAGAAGGAACGGTTGTTCCGAAAAAGGTCGAAAAGATACTGAAAATACAGTGGTTTTAAAATAAGTAAATTAGAATTTGTTGTGATAACTTTTGAAGCTTATTTCTTAAGCTTATTCAATATCTATTTAATTATTGAAGAATTGATTGTATGAACTTCAAAAGTTATTCGAATAAATTGAATATTCATTCTAGACTTGTAGAGAAGTCAGCAGTTGTCCAATCTAATATATAAAATTCTCGTGTCACGGTGTTTGTTACCATACTCCTCCGAAACGGCTGGACCAATTTTGATGAAATTTTGTGTGCTTATCTGGTAGGTCTGAGAATCGACCAACATCTATTTTTCATACCCCTAAAAGTAAAGGGTGTTCCACTCCGAAGAAAATTATTTTCCCAATACATTTTGTATGGAACGAATTCTCCTATTTTGAAAGAACTGTAGCAATATTGTAAGGGGTATAATATTGAACTGTGAACCGGGGGGGGGGAGGGGGGTGGGGGGCAAGGGGGGAAGGAGGAGGGGGGAGGGGGGAAAGGAACTCAGGAAGGGGGGTTAGCGGGACGGGGGAAGGGGAGAATTGGAGTGGGGAGAGGGAGAGGGAACGCGAGAGGGGAAAGGATACGCAGGGAGAAACAATTTAGATCAAGGTATGGTATACGCAGGGAGAAACAATTTAGATCAATTCAGCTAATAAGTTGACAACAGTTTTTGATTCTGAGGCGGTACGAAGTTCGCCGGATCAGCTAGTAATAATATAAAATTGCAAAGAAAATATTATATCCGTGACACCACCCTCATCTAGGTAGCAAACAAATTCGTAGATAACAGAACATGCATTAAAAAAATGTTTAAGGTTCCGCCAGCTTACTCATTATCTGTAAGAAACATTAGTTTAACCATATTGTTCTTTCAATACCTATATTGTTTTGTGTTATTTTTATTACTTAAACAATAATACTATACTACTAATAATAATTGTTAACCTCAGCACAGGCTTGTCCCAGTGAGGTTAAAAATTGAAACTTAAAACAATTATACCTACCATTTAAATAAATAATAATCAAATAATACGGAAATTAATTAAAGATATTACTTGTAATTCAAAAAATGAACTACGAGGCCGTTAAGAATTACCGAATATATATGTATAACTAGTTCCCAGTAGCTCAATTGGGAAAGTGTTTTCCTGTTAAGACAGAGGATCCGGATTTACTACTCAATTGCGACCATTACTCTTTTTAATTTCAGTATTTTTCTTTTCATACTTAATTGAGTTATTTAAGATTATCTTCTTCTTTAAAATGATTAAGTAAATTTCTTTTATTTTGAGGAAAACATTTCATTAATATTTTTTTATTTTATGAAACTTATAATACATACATTCATATTAACTCTGAATCTTTTCGAAGTTTTACTAATATACAACACAACATTTATAATTCAATTCATAATAAACCACAAACAATCACTCTTCCCTTACACGCTGTCCTACCCCCATTCAAATTCAAATTTATTTGTTTCTAATTGTGTGTATCATTATCTTCTCTTTGTTTTTTTTTTCAATTGCACTAATATCTTCTCCGAACGAAATCGACTCCAAGTGTGACTACTGAAAGAACAATATAGCTGAATGAACAGTTTTTTTAAAGGGTTTTAGGTGTTCAAGATATTGAACCGTTGCGCGTTGTCTCTATAAACACGAGAATATTAAAATATTTATGTGTGTATTCATTATAATAATAAGCCGAACTAGAATACCATTTTAAAATCATTAATCATTGTACAAAGTCATTTTTTATTTGCTTTTCATAAAATGCCGGTTACGGTTGTCCATTTTTTTTACACGCATGATGTTTAAAAATTGCTTAGAAATTTAGATTTACGCACGTAGCCTAATGAACGTTACTGGCTAGGCCAGCTTGTAGGTGTTTTGGATCGTGATTTTCTTTTGAATGACGCTATGATTACATTTGTTCTATCAAAAGTTCAATATATATTCAATGCGAGTAACTCAGCTTGAGATTATGCCTCGGTGCACGGAGAGCCTTGACATAAAGTACACAATATAACTGTTCTGATAGTTAATAGATTTGTTCAGTGGCCTGGAGAAGCGTTGTGAATGCGTACGGATGTTAAGTTGTAAAAGTAGAGGTGGTAAACAATAAAGACACTCAAAGACAAACTCTCTGACTCACTGGCTCACTTGTACCATACAAGGTACTTTTTAAAAAAGTGAGTCGAAAACTCAATCATATCCTGTTCTTCCATCACAGTGGTATGTTGTACTGTCAATTGCATCAAGCCATCATCATCAGTTTCAAATGACATGTGACCTGATATTTAGACAGTTTGCATATTCAATTAGGCTGATTGTATATTATAATCAATATAAAAAGTGCTCGATTTTTTACTGGAGAAATATACCTAGTCAATCAATCTGAGAAATTTTAAAAGCTTACCGCTGAAATAAAATGATGTTGAAGGACGATGAAATTTTACTCAAATTAGCTGACCAAGATTATTAATTATTACCATACATATCGATTATCGATAGTGTGTGTACGCCCACATTACATGCATTTTATGTTTTGTAGATACATGTATTCGATGTGAAAAGGGTAAAATAAATTCACGTAATCCTTTTAAATGAAGGCTGCTGCAAATACTGCAAAAATACCTCTTTATGATTAATTGGTATATTTATTGTACAAATTAAATACAAATTCATGATAAATACAATCATTCATGCTGGGTCAATTTATCAGATGTCCCAATATCACATCTTCTGTCTCTTCACGTGCCATACAATAAATGAGACGGCACTATAGTTATGAAAATGTAGCCTAGTAAAAATGCTTTCGCATTTTGAAGACAACTTGGGTCATTGCCAAGAGGGAGACAGAGTGATGAATATTATGCATTTGAAAGAGACGGTTTGATAAATGTGGTTTGGTTTTGCATATTGCACCTTGTCGTATGAAATAATTTTATTAAATGTAAAATGACTCTCAAATTCGCGAGAAATACTAACAAAAATAAAAATTGGGTAGGTATGTAATCATTCATAAACCAATGTTGTTAAGAATAAATTCTATTTTGAATGTCAATCCTCACAGAAAAACCTCATTTCGGCAAATTTATGCAGCCTTTAAAAAAAGTGTTATTTAAAAAACCTTCATAAATATTATCCACGTATACTTGTTATCTTACAAAATTCGTTGACATAAATAATGTTACATTACTACAAAGATACAATCGAAATTTATTTTTATTTCAGACGCACTTAAATTTGACCTACTGTTTAAAACAAAAATCAATACGTAGATATAAGTAAGCAGAAAAAAACAAATTCTCCCACCCACGCTTGAGGCATTCATAAATCATTAGGTGTTATATTGTCGGAATTCTACATACCGAGGCAATAATATATGTTTGTATATTCCTATATTCGTTGATATAGGAATATTCAAACAGGAAGTATCACGTGGGTTCCTCCTCCAATTTATCGTGCGTAGAAACGTGATTCACAATAACAATAATAATTTTTCCATTTAATGTGAGACACGTTACCACAGGCATACATCTCGTTGTAACCTCTTTACTTTCTCATAAACATCGTTACATATAGAAAGAGAAAATAAAACAGAGCTCTCAGTGGCAGTACCATTGTTCGCAACGCCTTCGCATTTGACTTTTGAGTCGAGGTTGGAGGTTCGATTGTCACAGCACAACTATACTCATCAGGTTTTTATATTTATTGGTAAATTTGATGTACCTCTCACGTGTCGTAAATATAATAGGAACGTTGGTAAATATAAATAAAATCAATTAATTTATCGAAGAAAGCCAATGCTTTGGGTGTGACATTATAAGTAAATTAAATAAAAAAATGCACTTTATAATAAACCACTTTTTTTATTATTATTTAAAAGCCGACCGGGTTTAGCTTAGCTCAAGCTTCGTTTTACAATAACCCCTTTTCGAAGCTTGAGCTAAACGATATAATAAACAAATGGTGTATTATAAAGTGTAAGAATGGTTTTGGTGGCACGCCTGCCTTTTCGAATATGCCAGAGCGGGACGGCAGAATTCGCTATAAAAGGTGATGTATGTACCTGTTCGCTCTCTTTTCCTACCGACAGCTTGTTAGTTAGCAAGTAACTTACAACTTGTATAGCACCAATAAATGTTCATCTCGTACACGCGTATACTATTAAGATCTAAAGTCTACCCCAAATACTGTAAATAACATAAAGTGTATTTTTTCATTTATTAAAATTAATTAAGATGACTTCAAACATCATCACAATTACTAAGTGAGCATTTATATATTTATGTCTTGAACTTGAACTTTTTTACACATTAATTTTATTCAAGTTCTCTTGACCACTGTACTAGGGTCATGACATGACCATGTTACGATAGCTGTAAATAAGTTTAGTAGTGCAATAGGTTCCTACCAGTGGCGGTCCTTGAGTTTTCCGGGGCTAAGATTGACAAATACGACGTTATTGTTTTTTTGTAGCTGAAAACTCACGGGCCGCCACTGGTTCCTGCAAGTAAAAACGAAATACAAAAATTAAATGAAATTAAAGATGTGGAAAAGATGAAAATTGATAATCACAGAAAATGCAAATAATTTTTTGTCGGTCTCTTATTTTGTCCACAAAAAAGTTCTTGAACCTCTACAAATGTTTTAAATCAATTAGTTTTATTTAACAGCCAAAAATATTATTGTTTGCAGAGTGATATGCGCAGTATGGTCCAAGATTGCGCTCTAGGGCGCTGGCTGGCGGAGGCTGCGCTAACTCGCCACTGGTGTGACGTCACTCTCCAGGCGTCGGGCCGCGAGTACAGGGCGCATCGGGTCGTGCTTTCCTGCGCAAGTCCCTTTATAAGGGTAAGATATATTTCAATAAGCTTTTTTCCACAATTAAGAGTCACGGTATTATTAAAGTAAATCACCCCGGCACTCAAAAAATATAAGAGCTTTATAGCTTATAATAGTAAAAAAAAATGGCGCTCTACAAATTATCCAATTACTACTATTATTATAGTGGCCGTATAAATTATCCAATTATTATTATTATTATAGTGGCCGTATAGTAGAAAGACAATTTTCCGAACTAGAGTTCAAAAAGAATTGCCGTAAAGATTTCCGTAGTTTCATTATTCATTCTTGGCTCCGCCTTCTGAGTTGTGAGCGCAATTAATCAAGATATCTCTAACGTATCAGGTACCTAGACCATCTGACTAGACTTCATTGTGCGTCCAACACAAATGAAACCTTAGGTTATATAGTCAACAACACAACGGTAAAAAGTTCGGCCTATTAATTGAAATGTCAGATATCACTGTTTTTCAACAACCGCCTCTAATTACAATACAACTCGATGCAAAGAGCAAACGCAGAACAGCTTTATTAGGGCGTGCCCTACCTTCGGCGGTGATGAAAGACTGTGATAATGCTGGTACACAATGAAATGTTCTACTCTAAATGTACAGTTTTCTCCTACAGAGGCTGCTGTTGTCTCGGCCAAATGAAGATGTCCCAACTACGATTGTCCTCGCAGACTTTTCCTCAGAAACCGTTGAAGCCTTATTACAGTACGTGTATAATGGAGAAGTCAGGCTCGCCCCAGACCATCTCGGTGGATTCATCGCTCTCGCGACGGCTTTACAAATTCACATAGACAAAAAACATCTGGATGGCCTACGAGATTCTTATCAAGAGTTAATGAAGAACAGTAGTCGCAAAAAATATGAACTGATCTCAACAGACTTCCTTGTGACAGCAGATGCCATCAGTGATAACAGTGTCACGAAAGATAATTTTACAAATTGCGAAGCGGGTGATAACGAATGTCAAACAAAGTGCTTGTCACTGGCAAAAGAAATGGACTATTGTGATATTAAATCTGAAAGTTGTCAAAAAAACATGGATGTTGAAGTTTTAATAAAAAGTGATAAGATAGCCAAAAGTTCGGCTATTATCTTACCTCAAATAAGAGACAGTGTGGAGCAGAAACAAAGCTGCGATGAAATTACATTTCAAAATTACCGAAACTGTTTCCTGAAAAATATTTTAGTGAGTAAAGGAAAATTATTCGGAAGAAACGGTGCTTACGATGATATTAAATTAGCGAAAGAAAGGGAAATGCAATTATTTGACGATAGTCAACTTTCCAGAGAAGTATCGTACAAAAGTGTTCAAGCTTTTACGGATCATGAAAACCATTTTAAAAATAATTTAAGAAATATGCAAAATAATCAACACGGGGATAACTACAGTAACTCGTCGTGTGAGATTTTAGACGAATCCAATGAAGAAAAATTCGGAACTAAATCCGAGCAATTGTTTCATCCGAATTATCCAGTACACGCCAAAAATTACCGCGAAGTTCACGGTGATCTTAACTATATTTCAAATAATTTTACTGTTAGCAGCACTATTGGTACAGGAAATTCTCCCCCATTAGATTTAGTGAACAATCAAAGAATTATTTTTAAAAAACTGCCATCCAATGTAAGTGGACATCTTTTTGCTACGTGTAAAGCGCCATGGAATGGGATAGGAAGTGGAAAATCTCCGTGCAATAGACTAAATCAAGGGCCAAGTCCGAGGAACGATAAACTGGTTCGTCCAATTCCTTCCCTGATGCCAATACAAGGCATCCAGTCCGGGGCAGATTTCAGGAAAGTGCGAGAATTGCACAATGAATCACCAGCCATATTAGATCTCACAACTGTCAAAAGTGTTAATTTAGTTAGGAACTCCAAAAGTGCTTTCGATGAAGTTAATTATAAATGGACAGGTGCATTAAATGATCCAGGAAGTTTATCAATACCTAGAGATTGTTTGTCAAGAAGTCAATCGAACTATTTGCACAATCAAAAGTCTTTAAGATTGGGTTTTAGTGTTACGGAGCGTGGTGATTGTTGTGCGTCAGATAATTCAGTGAATTTCACAAGAAAGTCAGTAAGAAGCGCAGATACCTTAATGAGTTGTTCAAATCCAAGTGAAGTTTTCAAACCAAGAAAAGTTATTCTTCATAACAAAGTTTTGGCCAGTCCTTGGAGCGGGCGGTGTCCTGTTTACTATCGGAGAGAAGAGAGAAGAAAAGAATCTACAGACTTTCAACTAAACATTCAGGTAATGTATACACAATATCATCTTCTTACGTGACATTTCGGGGAAAATAAACATTATAATGCTCGCATCAGCCTCTCAGTGCCTCAGTGCTTACATTCAATATGAAAATGTTAATGCATCGCAAACAGAGTGGGTAATAAATTACTCGGCGCATTTCATAGTTTATACATACGTAGGTCCACTCTGGCCACCGAGATATCGCTGGTGGTGAAAACAGGAACTATAATACGTTAACGCACTTTTTTTATTTTTAATAATTTTTACTACCAAATTCCTGAATTCTCCTCCCGTGAGCTCGGAGGGGTTGAAGTAATGAAACATCTGTATCAAAGAGTACATCTCTGTGCTGATATATATTTGGAAATGGCTACCTACCTATTTAAAAAAAATTAAATAAATGCAGCGAAAAATATTTTCTCAAAGAATAAATAATTATTATATCAATAAAATAATCACAAACGTGGCGCTGTTACCTTTATCGATACAACAATGAGCGTTTAGTATAATATAGTACTCAGAATTGAATTTCTGTTGCAGAATCCCAACTACAATCCGACCAGCATTTGTTATGCTCCAGAAAGTACTGTGAAGCCCATCGACTCAGATGAAATCTCTTCCGGATTGAGTATTCAACGATATCAAGCTGACAGATCCAACGACAGCAATAACAACTCTAGTATTAGCAACACTAATAACGTCCAAGAAACCAAGTTTAATGAATTTAACGAAACTAAATCAAATCATGAGCATACGTCGGAAACTCTTCATCAAACGATCGAATCACGTTCCACAAGAATTCACAGAGCGAATAAAAAGGTGAAAACGATTCAACCACGCAAAGGCGGGGACTTTGAATTAACTAAGATATTAAACGGAACAAAACCAGATACGGCGATGCCGCCGGCGAAATCACCTGATGGACTATCTTATATTAGTCCGATTTCTAATGAAAGCTTCCTTAGTGATGAGTTGATTTTGACTGCCGTCAAAGTTGAATCCACAATATTTTCCGAGGACGTATGTGCTCTGAAGTGCGAGGTATGCCTGAAGATGTTCACCTCGCGCGCCACGCTGGCTCTGCACGCCAGCACACACGAGGCTCGTGCTCGGTATAAGTGCGAGCAGTGCGACAAGTGCTTCTCCCAGCTGCGGAACTACAAGTATCACGTGTCGGTGCACAAGGGTACCAAGGAATTTGCGGCCACTTGCAATGTTTGCGGAAAATACTTTAACGATCGCGGTTACCTGAGCAGCCATATGAAGATACACCGGTAAGTTGATTAATTATCGTCATTAAACTTAATATATAGGTATATAGGTGTGGACAAATTAACACTCTTTGAAGAATTGCAGGAAGGTGCTTTTAATGAAACACAAAAGCCAATTATGGTAAGAATACGACGCAGAAAATTCTTGTACACAATAAAAATGTGCAAAAATGAATGAAGGGATTCGGTTGAAATTAGGTAGAATATGAAAATTTTTTTTAACACCTGCGCGAGCAGAGTGCCAAACAACACTGAAAGCGGCTAAAAGTTAGCATATTGTATTAAAAAAAGGTTGCCATTACCACAATCGAGTTGTCCTGCCAAAGAGCAATTGCACTTTCGGCTGGTGTGATCAATAATGCAAATGTCCCGCTCTGCCCATTAGCCTTAAAAATAATATACTCGTATATATCAACAACACAATATCTCTTGCGTTTCTTTTTACTGTTATCTACTTCATATTACTCTTGCCTTTTGGGACATGCCTACTTGTGTTACCATGTGCCTTTCTCAATAGGTACAAAATGTGTATCCGAATTTAGCAGTCGTTGAGTGTGTGTGCAACTCTCATGTGAATGTTCAACTTTTTTTTTCAATCGACACCTCTTTTCAGAAATCGCAAGGAGTATCAATGTCCACACTGTCCGAAATCCTTCAACCAGAGAGTTGCCTACAACATGCATGTTCGTATTCATACCGGTAAGTTAACTGCGTTATTATTAAATCATTTATTACAAATACATAATTCACTTACACAGTAAGTGGGTACATCATTGGAAACATCACAGAATAGGCGAAATACTAGTTCGTAATTTAAATCGGCCGCTGGTCTATAATCCCGGTTTATAATAATGTATTGATCAGATAATATTACCTCCATTATTATATTATTTTGACAGATTGTCTTCGATTCTGACCGTTATACCGGTTAGCTAAATTGGTTATAAATTATGACAGTCAAATATCATCATCATCAAATAATTATAGTAATAGGAACGTGATCGTGAGAAATTAACTATTTACAATATCTAGAAAATGCTAATGGCAACGGCTGAATGCTTTTGAAGTTTTATAGGCTTTTTAATCTGGAACGCGATTGACAAAAACCGTCATTTAAGTCCCTTCATCTCATAATAAACCCAGGTAGATAAATTATATATTTTCTAGGACTTAGGAGATTAAGAGATATGCAGTTATTCGCGAGATGCTGTACGATGATATCTAGGAAAGAATTAGAGATATAATCTGAGAGAATGGCTGTAAAAAGTCACAGAAACCATTACTTCGTTTAATTTGTACGGTAAAAAATGACTTCAAAGTCTGCGGTCGACACACAAAATGTGTTATGTTTTATCTATCTTTCTTAAAGATCTTCTTTGTTTTGTGGACAATCTTTCACGAACAGAGCATTATATTAAAAATAATTGTATTTAAAGCCGGTTCGAAGAGAATGACATAGTCACAAAAGGAATAACATAACAAGATCAGCCCACTTTCTATGATGGATGATAAACATTGTCACCTAGATTTTTTTACACCGTCAAGTCATCATCAAAAATAAAATTTGCGCACAACATTCGGAAACAAAATAATTGCACGTACATGTGAATTGAATTCTCAGACTGTGAACATCAGTTAATTAGTCTATTTTTATGCCACTTTCTTAAATTCGTTTTGCCATTTTATTTTCAGAGCCTGTCGTGCATAAAATTGGTAACTGTAATAAGGAGCGTCCATTGCTTCAAGATCCATCATTCCGCCCGGGCTGGGATAAATTGATTGTTGAGTCATGACTCATGTACAAAAAACAAGCTCACGATGCCCAGTTACTATACTTTTCATTATCATGTCAGTTAGATTGATCAGATAAAATGTACAAATCATTTAACAGTTTGGTATGAAGGGCTCTACTAAAATTTTACCGTATGATAATAGTTATCAATACTTCTACAGTGAAGTGTCTTACTTATAACTAGTGACCGACCGAAGGTTCAGTTTCGGTTTCGGTTTCGCCACGTTTCGGCAAAAAAAAATTAGTTTCGGCAGAAAATCTGCCGAAACCGATTCCGAAACCGAAACTTTTTTAGACATGTTAAAAATCGATTGTTTACTGTTATTTGGCTTATTTTTTTACACTTATTCAGACAGTTAAGACGGGTACAATTAAATAAATAAAAAAACAATAATTGAAGTATGTTAAAAAATATTTTTTTTTTGTTACTTCTATAAAGAAATAAAATTAAACAAAAAAATAACAAAACATGTTAACTACTTCTTGGAACTTCTCGTTCGGGTGAGTTCGTGGCTCGTATGTCACCCGCCATCATCAGCAAAATACTCAGTTAATAAGGTCCTTCCTTTAAGTGTTGATTATTGACAAATGTTTGTTCCAAGACTTAGTTAACATGTTAATTATTTTTAATTTTTATAGCAGTAATGTCAATAAAATAAATATTTTTTTACGTACTACTGCAATATTGTTTTTTTATTTCATTTAACACGTATAAATAGAATTTTGGTATTGTAAACGCAATAAAAATTAAAATACTCAATTAATGAGGTCCTTCCTTTAAAATGAAAGAGTTGATTATTGACAAATTTTTGTTCCAAGAAGTAGTTAATATCCGAATAAGTGTAAAAAATAAACCAAATAACAGTAAACAATCGATTTTTAACATGTCTAAAAAAGTTTCGGTTTCGGCCGAAACTGAGACAGACACCGAAGATTCGGTTTCGGTGTAGTCATGTTTCGGTCGGACTCTACTTGTAACCCCCGTATATACTTACTTGATTTTATTATCTTCGTCCAGGTAGTCCACACGACGACGCGACGCACAACACACATCCCATCTAGCAGATAAATATTGTGCCATCAAATGTAAAAAATAAAGTACATCAAAATCATGTAATTCTATAACTTTTGCTTGTATTTGTTGACACTTTTCTCGGAGTCTGGAAGAAGCTTTTAGCGACATGCATTTTGAAGTGAAACTTCTACAGCCCCGTTGTGATTTGGAATTCGTATGAAACGGAATTGACGCATACAACACCTGCGAAGCATCAAACTCCCATCAAGGCTACTATTGGTTGAGATATAAAACGGAAACGACGCAAGGTCTGCGCTCATTAGCCGCTTTGATTATGGCATCACTTTTCAAGGCTCCTTGGTTCTGCATTGGTTGAGATTGTTTTGGAATGTTTCGCTTCTACCGCATGTTAACTGTATTCGATTTAAAAAAAAAATGATTCAAAACCGAATCGAATTGCTTGATAACGTTATGAACCATGTTTTTTAAATGAGCTCGACACAGGAGGCCCTGACGAAAATAATTTTCCTCAGGGCTTATGTCATGTTTGGGGATGATGAATATAAATATTGAAGTACTGCTGGAGAAAATGGAGACGAAGATGGAGAAAAAACTAGAAATATTTAAACAAGCAATAATAAAAAAAATTGACGATGAAAACCAAGAAAGCAGAAGCACAAGAGACTTCATCAGCCGTCAATACGATGATATCCACCTCAAGATGGAGACCATAATTAAACTGGTTTCCGAAGTGGAATCATTGAGAAAGGAACTGACGGCAAAAGATGGAATAATAAAGAGCCTTGAAGTCAGATTGGCAGAAGTGGAGCAAAAATCTCGTGAAGACACCCTCGAATTTGCTGGGATTCCTGAAAGAGAGGGTGAGCAGCCTGCAGAAACAATCAAACGGGTGGTCGCAGTCACGGGTGTTGACTTAAAAGGCGAAGATATTCTCGATATCAAGAAAATACCGGACCGACGTCCAGGAGCCCCCCCAAAATTCCACGTCAGATTTACCAACCCCCAAAAAAGACGGCAGATTCTACAAAACAGGAAACAACTGAACCTAACCTCAACCCAAGGAAATGTATTCCAGAAGATCTTTGTTAGTGAAATCCTTGGTGCCTATTTCAAAGATCTTTTGTGGAGATCAAAAACGAAAACAAAAGAAATGGGATACAAATTCGTCTGGTTTAAAGAATGTAAAATAATGGCTAAAAAAAATGAAAGTGATAGGATAATATACATCAAACATTCGGATGATCTAAAAAAAATAGTTTAGCTTTTTTAGTGAGAGCCCCTCTCACCGGTCGTTCACTGGGTCTATTCCCCTCAGTATGGTGAGTCATATTTCGCACTTTTATTTGTTTATTGCAACAATAATTCAACTCCTTCACATTCAATCAAAGGTTGAAATCCCCAGTGATGGCCACGGATTAGTGGAGCTCTCATTAAAATTAATTAAACTATTTTTCTTTTTTGTAATATAAATTATAATATGGCTTTTAACAAAACATATGAAAAATTAATTTATCAAGACAATTTGCTTACAACATCAGATGCTAAAATATGTAAATATCTGACAGCTAATCCAAAAAACACCACTTTTATGCACCAAAATATTAGATCAATTAATAAAAACTTTAATGAACTCCAGATACAGCTTAACCACCTAAATATAGACTTTGATGTTATAATTCTTACAGAATGTTGGTTGACAAATATTTACACTCCAAAATTCATAAATCACTACTCTTCCTTCAACTCATCAAACCATGATAGTCAGAATGATGGAATTGTGGTATACACAAAAAATGACCTAAACTATGTTGTAACTGAAATAAACATTACTGACGCGAGCTGTATGCAAATAATGCACAATAATGATACTTGCGTTCTAGCAATATACCGCTCTCCATCCATCCGTAATATCACACCATTTCTTAACAGTCTTAATAGCACACTCTCTAATCTTTCATATACTAAAAATTTAATAATTATGGGAGATTTGAACATCAACATACTCCCAAATAATCCACACCACCAATGTCATGACTACCTGAATATGTTAGAGTTCCATGGATTAATTAGTACAATAAATATACCAACAAGAACAGCTAATGAATCTACATCATGCATTGATCACATAATGGTCAAAACTAATAAACAAAACAAAAGTATCGTTTACAAATCAACAATTACAGATCATTACACAACAATATTTACATTACAATCCGACGCCACAAAAACCAGAAGGGATCAGTCAATCATATACAATAATATTAATTTTGAAAATCTAAAAAACATAATTAAAAATAAATCTTGGCAAGAGCTCTTCCAAATACAAAACCCAGATGATGCATGGAATTATTTTGTTGACTTTTTGAAAAATGAATTAATTAATAATACCACAATTTTAACAAAAAAATATCCTAACAAAATTAAACCCTTGAAATCATGGATAAACTTTTCAATTATCAACTGCATTCGTAGAAGAAACGCACTACACAAAAAAGTTAAAGAAAATCCTTACGACATAATATCACTAAACATCTACAAAAGATATAGAAATACATGCGGCGAAGTCATTAGAAAGGCGAAAGAAATCTACTACAGAGACAAAATCCAACAAAGTTACAACAATCCCAAAAAAATATGGCAAACTCTAAGAGAAGCCACAAATACACAAAACACTAAAGACAAACAGGACATAAATAAACTTTGTATTGACGGAAACATTATTGACACCTCAAAAAACCCCAAGCTCGTTGCGGATTATATCAATAATTTTTTTACAAATATTGGTTCAAATCTTGCTTCTCGTCTACCAAATTGTGCGAATGCTCTACCTGCTGAAGCAGAACTTCAATTTCCCAAAAGAAGATTCAATTTTCAAACTGTGTCAGGGGAAGAGATTCTAAAAATAATTAATTCCCTAAAAAACACTTCTTCTGCCGGGGTAGATGGAATAACAACTAAGATATTGAAAACGCTGGCTATGGAAATTACATTGCCTTTAGAATACCTAATTAACCTTAGTATCAGTCAAGGACACTTCCCCTCAAACCTGAAACAAGGTATTGTTATTCCCATACATAAAACAGGTAACAAGACAGACATAAACAATTACAGACCAATAACTATACTGACCACTCTATCCAAAGTATTTGAAAAAATTATCAATGCCCAGTTGGTAAAATTTCTGGTTAGCCATAAAGTACTCTCAGAAAATCAATACGGGTTTCAAGAAAACAAGAGTACTTCAGACGCTATTGCCGCCGTAACTGACTTCATAGTAAAAAACCTTGATAGAAGCAAAAAATGTATTTCAATATTTTTAGACCTTTCTAAAGCCTTCGATACAATATCACACAGTAAATTAATAAACAAACTTCAAATAATCGGTATTACAGGCAACGAACTTAACTTCTTTAAGAGCTACCTTGATGAGCGCAAGCAACAAGTTAAAATATTGAACACTCTTAGCAATCAGTGCTCAACTAACTATGGCATACCACAAGGTAGCATATTAGGACCGTCTTTGTTCCTTTTATATATCAATGACTTATGTAACATTAATATTCAGGGAAAAATAGTTAGTTTTGCCGATGACACTGTTTTACTGTTTGAAGCTGACACTTGGGTAGATGTCTACAAAAAAGCTGAAACGGATATAAACATTGTAAAAAAGTGGTTAGATACAAATACGCTCACTTTGAACACCGAGAAAACTAAATATGTCACATCAAGCATAAATATAACAGGTCAGCCTCATGATGATGTCTCCATTAGAATACACAAATGTTTTAATTCCGATGAATCTTGTCAGTGTCCCTACATTGAGCGCACTACACAGATGAAGTATCTCGGCCTCACAATTGATCCATATCTCAAATGGAATATACACACTCAAATAATTGCAAACAAAATAAGAAAAACCATGCACTTTTTCAGAACGATAAGAAACTTTCTCGACTTACAACACTTGAAAATGATTTATTTTGCAGTTTGTCAATCTATTATTGAGTATGGTATCATTGCATGGGGAGGCGGTACTGCATCAGCACTAGACCCAATCATAAAGGCACAGAAAACTATCATAAAATTGATTCTTAGACTACCTCTAATTACAGACTCGAACTTAATCTTCAATATTATGAATGTGTTTGACGTTCGGCAGATATATGCAAAAACAATCCTTACTCATCTATACACAAATATACATAAATACTATGAAAAAAGATTAAATTCTCGCTGTACTCGAAATAATGACAAAGACTTACTACAAATCCCCAAAACGCATACTACTTTTGGTCAACGAAATTTCAGATACCTTGCAACAAGGCTTTACAACATTCTTCCAGATAGAATAAAAAAATGTGATTCCCAAAAAATTTTCAAAAATAACATAAAAATTTGGATCAAAAATAATGATAGGGCCTTTACCGGTGCACTCACCCAAATTCGAAATTATTAATGATTTGGTATTATACAGTGGAAATATACAAACAATGTATTGGTTGCTTTTATTTAAATTTATTATTAATGTAACCAATCTATTATGTGATTACTTTTTTAATAAAAGTGTAGGTATATGTCTATAAGTCTTATAAATTGATTTAAAAATTACTGCCTCAACACAGGCTAGCCTAGTGAGGCAGATTACTGAAAAACCAAAATTTATAACTATTTTCTATTTTTCATTTATCTACTGTTCATATTTATATATTTTTTCTGTTGATATCCTTTTGTCCTTGTGTAATTTTAAACCACTGTAAACATAACACTGAATATGTACTTTTTAGTTATAATCTTGCAAATTTCTTTCAATAAAGATATATTATTATTATTATTATTATTATGTGTGGAGGTTTTTTTAAGGAAAGGAATGAGAGGAGAGTTCTGGGAAGGAAAAGGGTTTAACGGGTGGGTAGGAATCTGGGGTTTAGTATGTCCTAGTCATCCGCCTCCAAGACCTAGACAAACCTCAGCCCTTGAACCCGGGCACTCCTGCTAAATCACCAAACGTAGCGAACCACTTGGGGTGACCTATAGCAGAGGTGTTGGTTATCCAATAAAGGTTACCTGGCGGCGGTACCCATTCCCACCTCTCAAAATGTCGTAGATGTTCTAAAGCAGGTACTGTTGTTTCCCAGGCGTAAAACCACACCAGTGCGAGGCGTGCGGAAAGGCCTTCTCGCGCAAGATGCTCCTGAAACAGCATGCGCGGACACACAGCGGAGAGAAGCCCTATTCCTGCGCGGCTTGCGGGAAGCGTTTCGCCGACCGGTCCAACATGACCCTGCACATGAGGCTACATTCAGGTAATAACAAATTGCTCATCTATCTTATTTATAAAAATGAATCGCTGAATGTGTTGCTAAGCGCATAACTTTCGAACGACTGCACCAAATTGGATAATTCTTTTTTGTGTGTGTTAGATATTGTCAGGAAAAGCTTTTTATAAAACTTCCGGTGAGCTCTGGCATTATGAAATTTGTATAAAAAAATTGCTATTGGTGGCACGCGAGGTTTGAAAACTGAATGTATGAAAGCGGGAGGGAGGGAGAGATGGGGGAGGGGGGAGAGAGGGGTGTGTGGGGAGGGCTGAGGGAGGGCGGTGAGAGGGGGGGGGGGAGGTGGAGGAGGCGGAGTGGGAACCCCCCTTACGCCATGCGAGCGAAGCCGCGGGAAAAAGCTAGTATATATATATGTCAAAATATGTGAGATGCCTATGCGTTGCTAAACCATCATCCGATTGCGGTGAAACTTTGGGGATTTGAAGTGCGCATGCCCGCAATGGTTTCTATAAACAATAGTGAGTTCTGGCATCATGAAATTATGCATTGTTAACCGTTCATCCGATTGCGATGAAACTTTGGGGATTTGATGTGAGCATATCTACGATGGTTTCCATACACAACTATATATATTATAAAAATCAAGTGAGTGAGCGAGTGAGTGAGTGAGTGAGTGAGTGAGTGAGTGAGTGAGTGAGTTGGTGAGTGAGTGAATGAATGAATCAGTGGTATTTCCACCCAATACCAAGCGAGCGAAGCCGCGGGTAAAAGCTAGTGCTTTCTTATAAAAATGTGGTTTCTTACTACGAATGTGTTAAGGTCATAACATTAATCTTTTCAGTACGAGTTGAATTAATTTCCTCTTCCTCTTATTCTTATCTGCCGTACTTGCATTAAATCCATTCCCAAATATATTACGGGTAAATAGTTCCGGGTAGTTCAGATTCAATGTCGTGGAACATGAGTCTATTACTAAATAAAACCCAGGAAGATTGCAGCTGGGATCTTGTAATGGTTTTTTAGTTAGTTCTCAAATTTAGTGTGACTTGAAATTATTACCTATTGATTCACTAATTAAATTTAATGAACGTATTGTGCAAAGTTAAGTACGTAAGCTTGTATTTTCTGAAAAAGGGTAGATCATCAAATGTATGACATTCAATATTATCAATGAAAGTCAGATGTTATCGTAATATATAATAGTTTTATTGAATTTACTCTTCAAATAACAAAACAATAGTATTGAATGATAAGACTCTTGAATCGTAATCCTCGAAGAAGAGATTACATCAGTCAAATTAAGTTGCAAGAATAATATTAGAAGTTATGTTGTGTGGATGCACGATTAAAAGAAATTAGTTGAGCGCCAGAGTTTTTTAACCGAATAAAATGCAAGTAGAATAATCAGTGGAGGTATCCACCACTTACCCGCCCTGGTATAAGTAACAGATGGTTACTCCTTCAAGGCTCTCGCAAGGACTCTAATTTTTTTGAAAGAACGAATCTACATTTAAGTTTGAACGAATCTAGACCTCCAGTGTCCCTGCATACAGTGTTAGGAAGCAGTATGCAAGTGCTTACATAATATACAAAATGCAAAAAATATAAAGCAATCAGGGATAAACAAATTAAAAAAAGATAAGAGAAAAACATAAAAGGCAGCTGCTCGCAGGGTAATGGCGTCTTGCGTATGTTGCAAGCATCTGCAAGAAAAAGATAATGAAAACAAGTATTGTGATATGAAGAACGCTTGTGTCGGGTGGGATACCTCTCTCGTCATCTGGCAGTACCAGCCAGAATGTGTATGGTGATCGGTCTGCCGTGAATGAATCTCAACATCCGCACCCTTTAGCCGGTTTCTCGGTTGTGCCTTGACGATAGTAAGTGGGAAGTAGGGGAACGTACCCGAAGACCCTAAGGATGGAAGCGTCGAGTTGCCGGAGGCAGGGCGGAAGGATGCTGAGTTCGCCCAGCCAAACCTCAGGCCCACACATGTCGCTGGGGGAGGCGCAGATGAGTTGTGAGGATTCCATTCCAAAAATTTTTTTTACTCCAATGTATCCAGGAGCGAGGTCTAACTCACCCCCAAAATGGGGAAGTTGACATTACAGAACATTTACAGTTCAGTTTCAGCCACAAGGGTCGGAGCTTATTGCTGAATCGCTAAAACAGAAAAAAAAATTGCAAAAAAAAAGGAAAACTAAAAATAAGAGAACATAATACTTAGTGAAGAATAACAGTTGGTTACAAGTAGCAGAATATATTATATACCATGTTTTTAATTTGGTCAGTAATAACAGAAATGTATCAATTTGTTTTGAGCGAAGGAGTCATCAGGACCTTCGCTCTCAATTCGGCACATCGAAGTCTGAAATGGGAGAAAAAGCAGAACTACATGAAGTACATAAAGATTTTAAACCACCAGGAATTTATCGCAGTAAAAACAAAATATTTTCAACTCCGCTTGGGTTTAAAATCTAAGGAAACATAAAGGCAGTGAAGATAAAGATATAGAAAACCAAAAAAAAAATCGGAGCAATGGTAATAAAAGAGATGAGAAAGAAAAGTCAGTGGTCATCAGGAGCAAATACACCAGGCATCTGAAACTCACAATGATTTTACAGCTGGTCAGCGACTCTAAGATCAGGCCATCTCTCAACCCAAACCTTTGTAAACTTCCGCAGGCACTCGAAGTTCACCTTATTCGAGACGAGATCAGCGTTCCATACTGGTCTCGTGGTCACTTGTAAACCATCCAACATTTCCTCTCGAGCATCCGTCATAATCTCACAATGCCACAGAATGTGCTCGGCTGTTTGGTCCGTATTGCCACACGCGCAGTTTGGATGGGGGGATAGAGAGAGACTGTGCAATCTCCCCCTAAACTCCCCATGCCCGGACAGTAATTGGGTCACATGGTGATCCCTTACAATGTATGCCCCTTCCATTCTGAGTTTAACTGACGGGAAGAAGGAGTAAGTCCATCTTCCCGTATTCGACCTGTCCCATCGCTCTTGCCATTCTCTCAGTGTTCTTTCTCGCATCTCTCTAAGAAGACCTGGGAGAGACACTTCCCCGCCTGGTATTAGTTCAACACCTAGGTGTGTAGCGGGTCTTCCTTTTGTCAGGCTCTTCTTTGTTAGCACCTCCCTGATTTCAAGATCAATTGGCAAAATGCCGGCCAAGACTGGCAAAGCGTCCGAAGCAACTGTTCTATAAGCACCCGAAAGCGCCAGCAAGGGGACTCGCTGGCCTCTCTTGAGCGCCGAGAGTATGAGTGCATTCTCCAGGCGGTGCTCCCACACAGAGGCCGCATACGAGACTTGCGTCACGTAAACCCCCCTATATAAGAGACGGAGCGCTGGAGAGCGCAATCCCCACTCGGCAGTAGAGATTCTTCTCAATTTCACGAAGAGGGCCTGGGCCTTACTTGACACGCTTTTAACATGGGTCAAGAACGAGGACGTTCGATCCAAAGTGACGCCTAGGTATGTAGTGTTCTCAACGAATCGGATATTGGTATCTCCCATTTTGATGGTTGGATTTCTACTTCTATTGAGGTTACCCTTCATCAGGAGTCCCATAGTTTTGTGGGGAGCGAAGGTCAGCCGGTTTCTCTTTCCCCATTCTAAAATCACACTTAAAACCTCTTCAGCTTTAGTTTCAACTTCCTTTCTGCTGTTCCCCGAGACAAGATACAATTTGTCATCAGCGTAGTCCACCGAGATACATCCCTCAGGTAAGGGAAACCTGGAGGAATCGTCAAACACAATATTCCAAAACTCTGGTCCAAGGATTGAACCCTGAGGACAACCCAAGTCAACTCCTCGTTCAATCAGGTAGTCTCCAAAAGAAAGGATGATAGTTCTGTCGCAGAGGTAATCAGCGCAGATCTTGAACAGGTTTTGTGGACATTTCCTATTTTTGAGCTTGACAAGTATCATCGGCCACCAAGCGTGATCGAAGGCACCAGTAATATCGAGGAAGATTCCAATTACGTACCTCTTTTGGCAAGCCTTCACCCATTCAAGCGCATACGTGATGGCGTGCTCAGTGGACATACCGGGGACAAAACCAAACTGACGCTCGCAGGGTGGGGATAAGGTTTGACGTAAACGCTGTCTAATCAGTTTCTCCAGGATCTTCCCCAGGACAGGTAGCAGGGTGATTGGACGGTAGGCCTTCACGTCCGACCTTGGTTTGCCGTTCCCCTTTGGTATAATCCTAAGCACGCCCCTCTTCCATTCAGAAGGGAAAGTTCCTCTTCTCATGCACGTATCCATCACCTGGAAGAGCTCCTCCTTGGCGTGGATCCATACTTGCTTCGCTATTACGCCATTGAGTCTATCATGCCCTGGTGCCTTCTTAAGACCCAAACACTTGATTATCAACTCGATTTCCGCTTTAGTTACTGGTGTCATCCTAACCTCCTGAGCGAGGTTTCTCGGAGGGAGCCATGACAGATTTCTAATCTGTTTGTGGTGGTCGCTTTCCCCAATTATTGAATCTACAGGAACTAACTTGCCCAGAAGTGTATTGAGAGTGGATGCCACGTCCACACTTTCAACGTTCCTACCGTCCTTTTCGCTTATTACGCTAGTTAAATACCGATCAGAGCCTTTTCCCGTTTTATCTATGGCGCTGTGGACTTCCCACGGGTTTCCCACTTCTTGTACCCAATTATGCCATGCAGCTCGTTTCGCTGAGAGGACGGCCTGTTTGAAGGCTCTACGGGAGACACTGAGTCGTGACTGAAGGGCGAGTGTCTCCTCCTGCGTGCACCCGCCTCGTCTGGACACGCCCAGGGCTCGATAGGCTCTCTTGTAGGCCCCTTTCAGTGAAGTCAGCTCACTCGACCACCACGGCGTCCTGATAACAGTCTTTGGGTTTGATCTTCCTAAAGACTGCTCGGCAGCTGATACCACGGCTGCATTAAAAAAGTTCCCCAAATTATCCGGATCTCTTGCTGCTACGTCGTGAAATCCCCTTAAGGTAATGAAATCCCCTTAAGGTTCACGTAGAGCTTCCCTAAAGTTATCCCAATTCGCCCTAGTGGTTTTGAAGTTCCAGGAGGATCTTGGGACTTCCGTCTTTTTGACACCCACGGTAAAAGTTATAAGCCTGTGATCTGAGGCAATTGCGCATTCGTGAACTGTCCACTTTGATATCTTGGTCGCAACAGATCCAGAGCAAAGAGTTAGATCAATGTTGCTCTCACCGTGCGTGTTCGAGAAAGTCGTATATATACTCTGTTCATTAATTATTGAAAGACCTTGCGCCGCAATAAAGTCTTCGACGGCGTCTGAGCGTTCCGTCCTATAGTTACAGTAATCGAACCACAGAGGCGAGCGAGCGTTAAAGTCTCCCCCGATAACTACGTTACGTCCTTTAAGCGCGTTTAGAGCGCGCGTCAGACTCAAGATATGTGGTCCTACTGGGTTACAAAATTTAAAGTAAACTGAGATCAGAAAGATCTCAGTTGTCCCAAATTTAATAGATACGCAGGTTTGGTATTCGTTTGACAATCCCACTAGTAGGAGGGGGCTGATCAATGAAGTATTGACCAGAACACCCGCCCCCGGTGAGGTGCCAGTTTCGAGTACAGCACCTGGATAGTTAATTGGTGTCTTACCTAGCCTTAAGTAGAATAATCAAGTAATTAAATTGGTAACCTTCAAATATACTAATAAAAAGATATTATTACGAATCCGGAACACCACGGTGTGATGATTTCTGACAGCCGCCGATGCGTGTTCCCTCCGGGCCTTATGGCCGTTATACACGACACCTTTTTTCAGCTCGATTCTAATTAGACACAAAAGTCAACATTTTTCGCTCTACGCGATCGCTATTTTCAACTCTATTTTCTAAAATTAATTAATTAATTAATTTTCATAGCAATTATGTTGAACTACAACACTATTTTAAATGATATGAATATGCTCAAATTGTCCGACAGAAGAATTTTCACTGACTTGGTATTTCTATATAAAATTCTAAATGATTTAATTGATATTCCGGTATTGCTAGAATTGATAAGCTTCCGGATTCCACTATGTAATACTAGAAGTCAGGATTTATTTCAGTGCAGAAATTCTGGGACTAACTACCATATGTATTCCTCTTTGCCAAGAATACTAATGGAGGGAAACAATTATACCAAGTCAGTGGACATCTTCAATTTATGTTTAAATAAATATAAAATATTGTTACTGAGACAGTTCAGTTATGTACAATGAATGCTGTATATTTCTTATTAGTCATATGTAATGTTTGTAAAAGCCCCGAAAAAGGGCGTAAATAAATAAATAAATAAATATCTACGATTTCAATTGTCATCACTGCAAACAACACACGAACCATGCTGTTTGCTCTGATAAAGATATGAAAATCGTAGATATGAAAATAGAGATGAAAAAAGCGATCGCGTAGAGCGAAAAATGTTGAATTTTGTGTCTAATTGGAATCGGACTGAAAAAAGATGTCGTGTTTAACGGCCATTATTCGCGAGATGCTGTACGATGATTTGTTTATTGTTCCGAACTCACTGACGTTGCCTGCAAAAGCCCGCTCTGACAAATCATCGCCACTAGTAATGAGGCGATGCTCTCTGCTATTTATGTCTCTATTTGGGGTTGGATGATTCATGGCGGAATCAACCCGTTACAATCTTACCGCCTTCGCTAAATACCTAGCCGTAGCACCTATTAAAAATTAAGCCACTAATTTATGGTTTACTTTCCCAGGGGTCAAACCATTCTCGTGCACCCTCTGCCCGAAGTCCTTCACCAAGAAGCACCACCTGAAGACGCACCTCAACTACCACACGGGCAACAAGCCGTACTCCTGCTGCAAGTGCGGCCTCACCTTCAGCCAGAGCAGCAATATGCGCACCCACATGAAGAAGTGCGTGGCTCCCGATCCGGCGGAAAAACTGCTGGCGAATGGGCAGGAGATTGATATCGGACAGATATCAGCTTCCCCGTAGATAACTGACAATACTCGTGCTAGAAACGTACATCATTTAACTAGACTAATCTGTCCTTGGCACCATCATCACGGTGCTAAAGATTGATGATAACTTTATGTGCAAGTATGTGAGTTCTATGTAGGGGCGCTACATTCTTAGGTAATATATGTGCTATTTTGATTTGATCCAAATAATTGATTCTTAATTCGTTATTACCCATTTCACATAATTTATCATCTAACAAGTACGATGTCCTCGAATTACGAATGAGGAGATCCGAAAAGAACGCAAGCCCGATGTACATAAGCGTAATTAACAATGTATGCATCATGAATTTTATGCCCTGTTGCCAGATCGTAAAATCACAATTTGGGAGGCGGGCATGGATACCGCCGCTGCAGGAACCATTTATTGGATAACCAACATCTCTGCCACAAGTCACTCTAAGTGGTTCGCAAGGTTTGGTGATGGTGACGGATGCATCCTCCCACCAACCGCGTGACAGGCCAGATCGGGAGAAAGTGGTTGAGAGAAACCTTTTGATCTCTTAGCTCGGAACATCTCCTTACATCGCAGTGGGAGGGATGGATTCTTAAGCCATTACTCCTGGACACACTGACCCCCAGATTCCTTATTTTCTATCCACACCTCATACCCTTTTTCTTCACAGAACTTCCTCTTTTTCTGTTTTTAAAAGACCCTTTACACAATATCCCCAAAGATGACATATGCCCCGAGAGGAATTCTTTTACTCAGGGCCTCCCGTGTGGAGCTAATGTAAAAAAATAAAAATAAAAGCTGTATCATTTTATATCGAGACGAAATATCATTTTCCATACAGGCGACCGTAGCTTTCGCGGCAGATCAGACCTGTGGTGAGCTTTTTCGCCTGAGCGCGAGGCTAGGTGGTATTTAACCTACAATAAAAAAAAAGTTAATCTACCCATTGCGAACCCCGGCACGCTTTCCCTCCGTATTTGTCTTTGCCATTACTGTTAAGTGTTTTTTTTTATTATACATATGTGTACTGAGAGCGTGGAATGTTTCACCGATTAACTAATGCTCTTCGTTACAACTTACAGGTACATTGTGTACACACTTTAACCTTCCATTCCAATACATTATGTACGTTTCTTCCAAGGCAATTATTCTCGTAGGTACATGTTATATACCTACAAACTACTTGTATTTATATTTATTTTGATAAAACATATTTTTTTGGTTATCTGTAATTTAATTAATTGTACGATGTAATACACTCATAACTCTTTTATTTCTATGATCATTTTAACTACGAGTTATATTGCCATTAACTTTTCCATCCAATAGTATTAGATTGAAATAATATTATTAAGGACTTTTAATAAGAACATAAGCAGCCAAGTACTAAGTACATATTATTTATTTGTTCAATTAGGTGGTAAGCTCATCAATCAAGTTGATAATAATTGACAATAATAATTCTTCAACGGGGAGTGATAAGATTGAATTTAAGATGAAATAAAGTGCACCTTTCAGCGTTCTTGGTAACGAATTGGGTCGAGTGCATGACTTCCCTGTCATGGTAATGATACCCTGGGCTGCTGGGCTGCTATAAGTGTGAATTAAAATTCAACTAAAGGTGGGTATTTTTATAATGACCAACCCTACCCCGTATTATTTACTTTTACTTGGTACCACCCAGATCGATGTCGAAGCTATGTGCATTATAAAAATCTGAGTTCTGGTTATTTTTCGATTAAACTGAATGAAATTTAAAAAAAATACAAAGATAATACATTTTTCAATAATTGAAGGGAAGGTTTAATACCGACAGTGAATAATTTACTATGTAAATATAGGGGTAAATATACAAAATAAGTTGCCATTCCGTAATATAAAAATCTACTTAAAAACTATGTTAACTGATAAAAATTATGTATTTTGTGAAATTAAATTTATTTTAAAAATAAAAGCGAGTTGAAGTCATTACGTTTGTAAATTATGATTGTCTGTGATAATAATATTTGGCTCTAGATAAAATTAATGATTATTTTATTAGGTTTATTGTGAGATCTAATTTTTTTTGTATTGTTCTTGCTGTTTAGAAGTTTTTATATATAAGAGGTTAATTTATATATACAATTTGCAATATTTTTTGTACCTTGCTAACAATATTATATCATTATGTTATGTAACTAGTACCTATATACAATATTTAAAACCGTACAATACTTGAGTAAATTCTTAACATAAATTATATTTTATACAAAATTATCAGTCTTTATTATATGCATAATACACCAAGACCGATCCTTATGTCTACGATAACACAGTTAAACTCAAACAAGAAAAAAGTAAATTAAATGCTTTGAGTGGTGAGAATGAAGATAAATTATGTTTATTTGATAATCTTCGTACAAGCTTTGACCCTACAATATTTTTCTGTACTCATGTTGCGGTGAATAATATTTTACTTATGTTTTCTTATAAGGGAACGTACCCATACTACGTGACGCATTTTTTGAAATTTTTAACCCCCCCCCCCCCCTCCCCCCGGTGACCACGTGTATTATATTCCAAGACCCCCCCCTCCTCCTACAGTTTTCACGTATTAAATCATAAATATGGTTTTGAATCGTTTCTTGCTAACAAAAAGTTTTAAAAAATTATTTGGCTTATATTCGTCTTTATTAATACGGCGCTTGCTGCATGACGGCAATAGTGCATGCGTACCTATAAATAATTAAAAGTGGAAAAAAATTTAAAAACTTAATAAATATAATATAAAAAGATTTCTAGATTGACTACGTGATAAAAACCTAAGTCCCCCTCCCCCATTGTGAAGAAGCGTGGTATTTTGAAGATCCCCCTAAACAGGTCACGTAGTATGGGTACGTTCCCTAACGATATCGCTAGCACCCTAACTGTGTAATATATTTTTAATTTATCTGTAATTATTTAATTTTGATTAAATTATTATTTATGTTGACAAAAGTTTTTCATTCAATTTTATAATTTTTTATTTATAAGGCCATAGTCCTGAGTGTTTTCGTAAACCACAGATAAGGGA
The DNA here is from genome assembly GCA_917880885.1 of Limnephilus marmoratus. NCBI lineage: Eukaryota > Metazoa > Arthropoda > Insecta > Trichoptera > Limnephilidae > Limnephilus > Limnephilus marmoratus. The sequence continues at coordinate 32,397,074 of OU862908.1, forward strand.
CTCATTATGCCATCCAAATTTAATTGTAAGTATGTGAAGTATCACCTCTCAAGGCCGGAAATGGTGCTCATATCCAACACAGAAATATGTACGCGCTTAATAAACGGGTTTTGAATTTTTCACAATTAATAAAACAACCATTAATGTTTGCCAAATGTTTGTTTATCAGTCGTCTAAAATTTAAAACATGTTTTTTAGAAAGGGGGTAAGTGGAGAATTTGTTACACGGCACTCGCTGTGGCACAGAATTTCTTATTAATCAAAATTCAAGTTCAAAATGTATGCAAAAATTTATTTTAGAAATTGTGCGTAAACCGCACACTACGCAATGCATTGTTGTGGTTGCATGTTTGAAAGTTTACAGCGGTAGAACGGAGAGGGGCGCACTAATCGCGTAATAATTGAAGTCTAACCTTTGTTCAGAAGAGGGGAATTCGCCGCGAATCGTTACATGCGTAAGCATACGTGCGTTGACGAAGTACTGGGCGCCAATACATTGCGTCCACAAGCTTCACGCGCGTGAAAGTGTCAAATATTGTTTAGAAATGCTTAGAGCCGGGGTGGGGAACCTTTCTGCCGTCGAGGGCAGAAATTAAGATGTTTGTTGTTTCATGACTTCACAGGGTGGAAGGTACTCTCAGTATTGCCCTGGTGTAAGACCACTATTCAGAATTGAAACGTTGCCTGAAATGGCTTTAGCAGTGTTTGGTGACCAGATCTGAATGGCCAAGTACTTCCATGCCTTCCTCTTCCCCAGATCCTTCCCCTCCCCGCTACCTTCAGCCTCACAACATACCCCAATTGGGGATGCCATAGTCTCACTGGCTCCAGACGGGAGCAGCAGGGTTTTTTGTGAGGCATTCACAAAAAAAAACTCAAATTAAGGTGTGCAACTCAGCAACTCAAATGTAAAGCTTCACTCGTTACATGAGAATGGCTTCCTTCGATGTGTCTGCAACTTGTTATTTAATTTATCGTTATTCGTTTTAATTTTAAACGTATGTGTGTGCGAGGAATTACAATTACAATCAGAACATGAAAATGGTTTTTTATTGTTTCTGGCAGCACTTACATAGTCGGCAATTAGAATTATATACTATATATTTCGAATAATAGAATGGTTTTCTTTGAAGCGTGCAGCAGATGGATCCACAACTGGAATTTAAACGTTACATTCTGAACACAAAACTGATTTTAAATTAAGATTGATACATGCTACTATGTACCTCCCTCAGCTTGAATTAGTATTACTCCCATAGAATGCGTATGGTTTTTCTACGAATTAAAAATTTTGCAGAATATGGTTTGTTTTAAAAATCAAAATTTTAACACCATTCCAAACATTAGAACGGTTTTCTTCGAAATGCTTGAGCAGTTTAATCACCAACTGGTTTTTTGATAGATTATTCGGAACATGAAACTGGTTTTAACTGGAAAGTGAATCTGCATGCGAATCCCCAGCTTTAATTGATTAGACACCCAGAACCCGAAAATGGTTTTCTTAGATTTTTGGGCTTTGAACAAATCGATGGTTCCCTTCGAAATGCGTCAGCAGATGAATCCGCAACTGACATTTGCACCATGAACACAAGAGTAGTTTTAACGTAGGAATGCATTGCGTAGGAGTCCACCAGCTTAAAATATATTGTACTCAGAACACGTGAATAGTTTTCCTGCATTTCAAGGCAAATTTATTGAGCGCAATATTGGAAGTCGAATCAAGTATTTATTTGTGTCTAAACTGATTTCTAGTAACTTAGGTGCATACGTAAGTACATATCTGTCAGCTATGTTATATGGGTTTTGTAATAATAACTTTAAAATATTTTTGAAACACCGTGAAAGAAAACCGTTCTCGCCAACTGAGTGTAATTTTTTTAAGGGCTTTCAGCAAGCCGCAGCAAAAGTGATCGCGGGCCGCACCAAAAAGTTTCGCAGGACGCATGCGGCCCGCGGGCCGCAGGTTTCCCACAGATATAATAATTCAGTTAATAGTTCAGTTTTACCCGGTGCATTTTCTACTGAAACATTTTATTATGATTTTTTCAATGTTCAGTAAGTGAATAAAACATTATAGTACTTTAAGTATTAGGTATGTATTTATAAATTTGTTTAGTTAGACTGGAAGAAGCTAGGCAGGTGGTCACCAGCATTTTTGAACAATCTAAAAAAATGTATGCAGTTCTCCAAAAATTAAATACTATTTTCCCTCATGCAACACGAAAAACCAAATACTGTAATAATAATCGTTATTAAAACAATTGGATTATTTGCACAGAGCCGTTTTTGTTAAAAATGAGCTCAATTTTCTTTAGGTGAATATTCGATTGAATTCGTGAGTTGCCATTATAACATCAGTTTCCGTAAAATCAGTTATTTTTCTGAATCATTTGACCGACTAAAATATATTAAATTATTTCTATCTCATATATAATTAGGTGTTTAAAGATAAATTACTTTACTAAGCACGCCGAGTTGAAAGCTGGGTACTATTATTTGCCTGAAGATAACGAACGAACTTGATTTATTTTAACGAGTGATTCTAAAAAAATGGGATTGGAATTTTGGTTTCTGGTGACATTTAAAATTTTTTTTTTTTAAGTTTTTTCTTTAAAATCAAATAAAAAAGTATTAGACGTGTCGTCACTGGTTACTCAGCCAAGTAATAATAGGTTTTTTTAAATTTCCATACAATAACAAATTTTACATTTGAGAAAATTACACAATGTAATATTCCCACACTTTCCAAAAAAGAAATTTCCTCACTTATTCGAATGGAACCTTTTTAAAATTCACGTCCTTAATTCCCCAGATTGTACGTTTTGTGGTCTAGATGTGGGAACTTTAGACCACATATTTTTTTGGTTGTCCCTCTCTAAATAAATATCCTCTCTTCTATCAAGCGTTATTTAAAATTGCCTCCCCTCCATTCAACATCTCATCTCTTCTAAGTCTGAACTCTACTCCAATCTTCCATATAATTCTTAAATTTGCTCATTTTAATAAAATGAATATATAAATTCACCTTTCCCTTTTCTTTAATTTTAAATGATGGCCTAGAACACCCTTGAAGGGTTTTATTAATATCCTCTTTTTGGCAAAAGAGGATATTAATAAAAACCTAAAAAACACATATTTTAAAGTTTAACAATTTCTCACCCCACCCCTAACTGTCCAAATACGTACTGATTTTATTAATTATTATTTTTTTTTACATTTTCACCGCCAAAAGTATTTTCGTTATTTCTTTTTGGAAAAGCTTTGTTTTTACCGCTTTGTTGCGCTACCTCCTAAAGAAGGAGGTAGCGCAACAAGGCGTAACACCCCAAAAACAAATAACGAAAGTTAGTTAAATAGATAAAAACGAGAAGTTGCCTGACCTTTGAGTTGAGATAGTATAATACATTCGTAACTAGGTACCTACGTGTATACTGTATATTCGCGAAGCTTACCGAGTCCACAGACCATATGATTATTTTGGAGCCAGGACATGCGCAGCGCACCTACTTAACTGTACGATGTATACAAGCACTTGCAGATTATTGTAATTTTAGGGGTTCGAATTAAGTCCGCATTCTGTTATAATTTTTCACTGGAACTCCGACCGTAATTGACAATTGAAGAGATATTATTCAGTAACTAGCATTTTATACATCGATTATGGTTTTTATGTTTACCTCAAACACACGAAATCAGGGCTCCAATTCAAAATAATAACATGGCAACAAAATAACCAATTTTCTGCAGATTAAATAAAAGCTCGTGGTTCAGGTCAATATTCTTTTCAATAAACCGGACTTCTTTTCAGAATGGTCAATTATTTAGTGGCAGCAAATTAAAAATGGTGCCGGTAAGCGGTAAGTTAACACAAAATTAAATTCGCATGATGGTTGGTCGTGAGGTTTATTATAATTTACGCATGAGTTCACTTTGTGCGAACAGTATGACGTGTTGAAATGAAAGGGGAGAGAACAAGTAAGCCGTAGGGCAGGGATGGCGATCCTTTACGTATCAACGTGCCATTTTTCTAACGAAATGTTCAATGAGGTGATAGACGTGCCATCAAATAATTTTGACTTTGTGATTATTGGGAAAATAATAATAATAAATTCTTACTACCTATCAATTAAAAACTATATTTACTACTACTAAATAGGAACATATAGCATTATACGCGTAATTTAAATTAAAGTAAAATGAGTGACTTCTGTTGTTGCAGGTAAGATGACAAATAATACGTTAGGGTTGTAAGATGTTACTTTTAGCGGAATGCATGCTGAACTGGAGTCATCTTCCAGACTCTCTCTAACCGACTTTTTAATGTTGTTCATCTCTGAAAATAATGACTCGCAGGCATAGGTTGATGAAAATATTGTTAAAATAGCATGAACCAGCTTCTTCAGACAATTAAATGTTTCCAAATGTTTCCGACGCATTCCATGTTTCCAAAATTTAGTTATTAGCATTTTCACTTCCTGTCAATCTTTCTGTTTCAATTAATTCTAACTCTCTCCCCTTTTCAACAAATTTTTAAATCCATATTGAACTAAACTGGAAATCATAAACTGCATTTCAAATTCATCAATTTCCAACCGATCGAATGGGGACAAATTCAGTTTATCAAATGACGTCACATCAGGGTAAATAATACCTAAACTTGAGTATTTCCTATATTTCTTTGAACTGAGAAAATCTGAGAACTCTGTTCTGTTCTGAGAATTTTGTGATCCCTGATCAGTGACGTGCCCAAAATATGTGTCGCGTGCCATTAATGGCACGCGTGCCATTGGTTCGCCATCCCTGCGGTAGAGTATAATGTATTTATTTATTTATTAACGCCTTGATTGCTTTTACACGTATACATTATTATAGGTAAGTTGTTCAGGAGTATAATAATAAGTAAGTATGTAACATAACAAACTGAATATGAACGATATAACGCCATCCCGGGTACCTTTATTGGATAACCAATATCTCTGCTGTAGGTCACCCCAAGTGGTTCGCTACGTTTGGTGATTTAGCAGGGGTGCCCGGTTTCATGGGACAAGGTTTGTCTCGGTCTTGGAGGTGGATGACTAGGACTCACTGAACCCCAGATTCCTACCAACCCTTTAAACCCTTTGCCTTCCCAGAACTCTCCTCTCCTTCCTTTCTCTAAAAAAACCTTCCACACAGCATCCCCAAAGATGACATAGGCCCTCAGGGAAATTATTTTCCTCAGGGCCTCCTGTATGGAGCTCATGTATCATGTAAAGTTGTACAAAGGAGTTCAATAAGTTTAAGTTTAATAAGAGTAAAAAAAGTACGGTACTATGAATTCACATTAGCTCCACACAGGAGGCCCTGAGGGGAATTATTTTCCCTCAGGGCCTCCTATATGTCATCTTTTGGAATGCTGTCTGGAGGGTCTTTTTAGGAAAGGAAGGAGAGGAAGTTATGGGAAGGAAAAGGGTATGAGTGTGGGTAAGAATCTGGGGTCAGTATGTCCAGGTGTGGCGGATGTATGAATCCATCCTTCCCACTGCGGTGAAAGGCGATGTTCCGAGAGAGTACGACTGGAGAAGTCAAAGGGACTCCCTCAACCATTCTCTCCAGATTCGGCCTACCTCAGATAAGCCTTACCTCATGAACCCGGGCAGCCCTGCTAAGTCGCCAAACGTAGCGAACCACTTGGGGTGACCTATTTCAAACTGGTCTTGTAAACCGAAACAGCTGCAACAAAAATACTTTAAAATAATATAAAATACTTGCAGAACTTGATAATAATAGGTATTATCAAATTTAATTATAATTATATTTAAAATAAAACATAAATGGAGTTCTACGAATTAAACATAAAAAAACAATTAGTATTCTCCTTCCTCGGTGCATTGATTTGCACCTCATAATGCAATGCGCCCGTAACTTGCTAAAGAGACGACCGCCACCCGCCTCCCCACAACTCCCCCCTAAGGTGATAAAATTAAAATGTGTATAGGAGTAGAGTCTTATTATATTTTTGAAATGAGGTTTACTTTTTAGTTCAGGCGGGTTGTTTAGCGGGTAAAATCTTAACTAAGATTAAGTTAGTTAAGATTTTACCCCAAGAATTTACAATGTAAAATACTGTTCTTTATTTTATAACTATTGATTACTCTAGATATTTATGTAGAAAACAGAACAAGTTTTTTCATTATCATATTATCCCTTATTATCAATAATGAATATAATATGTAAATAATTAAATAAATATTATAAACATTATCAATAATAAATATAATATATAAATACTCGTACACCGCACGAGATTGGCACAGGACAAGGAAAAAAATCACATTTTTGTATAATTCAAAATAATGCTTGGGCAATGGTGGAGTGTCTTTGTGAATGCAATTCAATCACCCACACCAATTAGGTAACCCAATTGGGGATACCGTAGATCAGTGTTTCCCAAACATTGTTCTGCCGTGGCCCGGTAATTTTCTCACTGCCCCTTCGTGACCCACTTAATACTTTTAAACCCAAGCTGGTTCCATTAGGTAAAATAATACACATTTATTAATAGTAAAAATGTTTTATTAATACTACATATTTTAGTATCGCCTATTTAGTCACTAAATTTTAGTGCGAAGTATGGAGCTGCTGCTTAATTGTTACTAAAGAATCCAAGTTCGCGGAAAATGACGAAAGTTTTATCCTAAGGTCTGGTTCCACTTCAAGTCGGATTCTATATTTATTTTTAAGGTACCTAAACTAATGTTGAAAACCCAGTTTCACATTTATAAGTTGTGACAAAAGGCATTAAAAAAGTTTTTGCTTGATGAGCTAATTTTGTGTATTCTTGACGACAAGATAACCAAAAATCTATCAATGGTCTTAGTCTTGTGTCAAATATATCCTTGAGTGATGTGTCAGTTGACTGTTCAATAAACGAGTCGACATTTGAATCTGGCAATTCGTGGCAAATTAGTTTCGGAATCTAACTTGAATTTAAATGGGTTTCTTATCCAAGTGTTGTTGCTGTCGATGGGAGGAAAATATTTTTTGAAGCTACCTCTCCAGTCCTAATAAATATTCTTTAATTTAAGTTAAGATGTCTTGTGGCATTGCAGTCGTGTTGTAGTCTTTTTGTATTTCACTTAAATTACTAAATGCTTTGAAGTTCCCTATTTCCGCGCGTTGTGCCCACACGTTAAGCTTTTTTTCTTGCAGCTTCCACCTTGTCTTAAAACAAGGCGGGAATGTTGCAACCCGGTATTTTACTTTGAAGGCCCGGTACCGGGTCGCGACCCGGCAAGTGGAAAACCTGATGTAGATGATTTTGTCGAATTTTTAAATTTTTATGAGACGTCAGATTGATGGGGGGAGATGGGGGGGGGGGGGGGGGGGGGGGGAGGCGGCGCTACCAGCACGCTAGTCCTGGGCATACCTACATAAACCTGTGAACAAACAAGAAGGCTCGTGCCCGTTTTTTAACAACCTAAATACCAACCCAAGTACCTACTCACGTGACCTATTTCGGCATAATAAATACGCTTTCACGAAAATTATATTCGATTCCATACGATTCGGTAAATTTTGTCACGAGCGTTGGTATAAAATTTTGTCAATTTGGGAGGTGGGTAAAGGTACCGCCGCCCCGGGAACCATTTATTGGATAACCAACACCTCTGCCATAGGTCACCCCAAGCGGTTCGCTACGTTTGGTGACATAACAGGGGTGCCCGGCTTCATACGGGAAGGTTTGTCCAGGTCTTGGCGGTGGATGCGTCTGCCCACCTGCTGCATAGCGGGCCGGATCGAGAGAGAAGTTGAGGGAGGCCTTTTGACCTTTCCAGAGGTACACTCTCATCGCCTTGCACCGCAGTAGGAGGGATGGATTCATACGTCCGTCACTCCTGGATACACTGACCCCAAGATTCCTACCGACCCATCTTATATTTTTCCTTCGCAGAACTTCCTATCCTTTCCTTCCTTAAAAAGACCCTCCACACAGCATCCTCTGAGATGACACAGGCCCTGGGGGAAATTATTTTCCTCAGGGCCTCCTGTGTGGAACTAATGTTAAAAAAATAAAGGAAAATCAGTCTTGAAATAAAAATCAAAAACGCACATGTTTGTAGATTAATAAGGGTTTATCCGTGGGAATCGATTATTCCGTGATATACCTAATATTTTTTTATCTTAAAATGTTTAAATTATCTATTTCGTGGGAAATGTAATTACACTTATATTACTTATATTACACTTATATCGTATGATTATGTGGTAAGTCGCAAAGCGTCTAAGGCTGCGTATACATACGCGAGCCAGACTGGCGAGCCGAACTACGAGTTATGGGAAAACGGATACCTCGTTCCTTTCCCACATTTCGTGGCTCGGCTCGTGCTTATGTTCGCAAATGTATACCTACACAACATAATAATACTTATTAAGGGCAAAGGGCCGAGAGTCGCCCGCAGGGCCTAACTAAACAAGCAGCTTCCGCCGGTCTGTAACTACTAGTATTATTATTATTATTCTTATGCTCTAATGACGAACATTCATTACGGTTGTTATGTTCGTCATTAGAGATCGTTATTATAATATTATTGAATTATTTCCATATACAGAACACAACCTCTTCATTTATCCAATTAGAAGGTGTGCTTAGGCATGTACGGCTTGTAAAAATATTTTATATTTATATATAGATACCGTAAACTGTACTTAGCTTCTTACGGGGAAACCTTGCATCAAAAATGTTTTCAACCCATCTATGGTCATTATTATTAATTAAAACGGTTTCGCTTTTCATCACCTTTCACAAATGTATAATTAATTTAAGAAATTGATAAGTACACTTACATCTACAAAAAATATTATTGACGTTTCGTATTACTTAATTTCATTAATACATTATTTCGTATTGCCACTTAATTTCATTAATACTTTTCGTTCCCGAAGATATTTAATTTTTTGTGAAAAGTGATAAAAAAGTGATGAAAAGTAAAACCTAATATAATATGTGTTCGCGTTCTTGACCAGTAGGTAACGTAATATAATATTCGCCTTTCTTGACCAGCAGGTAACCAAATATACAAAGCATTCCGTTTTCTTGACCAGTAGTTAACCTAACGTAATATTCGCGTTTTTGACAAGTAGGTAACCTAATATAATATTCGCGTTCTTGACCAGTAGGTAACCTAATATAATATTCGAGTTCTTGACCAGTAGGTAACCTAATATAATATTCGCCTTTCTTGACTAGTTAAATAGGTAACCTAATATAATATTCGCGTACTTGACCAGTAGGTAAACTAATATAATATTCGCGTTCTTGACCAGTAGGTAACCTAATATAATATTCGCGTTCTTGACCAGTAGGTAACTTAATATAATATACGCGTTCTTGACCAGTAGGTAACCTAATGAAATATTCGCGTTTTTGACAAGTAGGTAACCTAATATAATATTCGCGATCTTTCCAGTAGGTAACCTAATATAATGTTCGCGTTTTTCACAAATAGGTAACCTAATATAATATTCCCGTTCTTGACCAGTAGATAACCTAATATAATATTCGCGTTCTTTACCAGTAAACTAATATTATATGTATTACCAGTAGGTAAGTAGCTAGTTATACAGGGTGTTAAGGGACGTACTTGACTTACTTTAACCAGTGATTCCTGACATTATTTGGAGTAAAAAATGTAAATGAAATTTTGGTCTCCGGTGACATTTTTGATGTTTTTTTTTTTTGTACTAAAACATAAAAAATGGTAGTTCTTGAACAGTTGGAGGCGGTTCGTCGGACACCCGGCTGAGTGACCAGTGACGACATGCAGAAGAAATTTTTTTTTGTTTGATTTTGAAGAAAAAATGTTTGAAAAAAAAAAACGTCAAAAAAAGTCACCGGAGACCAAAATTTCATTTACATTTTTTACTCCAAATAATGTCAAGAGTCACTGGTTAAAGTAAGTCAAGTACGTCCCTTAACACCCTGTATAGGTGCACAGTATTATGTTTTTAACTCGCGAGAAATGCAACACGGTGAAGCTGATGCAAGCATATTTTTTAAGTTTCATAAAAAATTATTATAATTACAGAATTATTATATGTATTCCACTATTTCTGTACGATTATAACTCATTTTATGTATATTGTACTGTTATCATTATTATAGGTTATAGGATGTCTTAATTATTGCCTAATTTCCGAGAAGATTAATTACAATTTCCTATAATAAACAATGTTTCTGTTTATTACGTAAAAAAAAAAAATATTTATTTTATCGCACCATAATATAAGAGTTTTGTCTCGATCTGCTAGAAGCTTCACAATATTTATAATTTTGTTTTCACTGTAGATAAAATGTATGTTCGTTTATTGACTTTATTGTGATTACTCGTGAACGAATTTCCGACGAGATGAGTGCAAAATAAACCTTTAAAATATAACGTTTGTTTTTATTTTGGAATAATGCAGTCCTGGATTTGTCAATAGACCATTTAGGCCGCAACCTAAGGCGGCAGATTTCAGGGAGTGGCGCCAAGCCTACAAGTGAGTGATTATAGTAGATGGCAACATCTAAGGAGAAAGGGGTGGCGAAAAAGAAGTGGTCTGTACTAATGAAAAGTATAAATCTGCCACTTGAATAATGTACAATGCGCTTTGCGTATCTCTTTATAATGGAATTTTTAGCCAATCTTTAAGGGCTGTTACTTTGAAAATGATTTTTCTGATCAGCTTAGGTATGTAGTGCAATAATGTTTTATTTTTGCAAACCTCCTTGATCGAGTTCCCGTTTTCATCGCTAACGTGATTCTAAATTGGACTGAAGTGAAATCTTTAAGTATTTTTACATTCCAGCTTAATCTATCGGATAAAATCTATATTGATGATAATATCAGTTCCCATGAATGGTTGATTGATTTGAGCACGGCACTAGTTGTCACAACTTGACGAACATGATAGCTATTGAAGTTGAAACTGTCAATACAAATTTTAAATATGCGTTTCTACCTACAATATCATGTCTTAATAAAATCTGTCCGGTTATCGTACTGAAAACATACATTTGCTAACACAAATATTTCAAAGCGTTAACGACATCAGTCATGCGTGTCGATTGACAGCAGATTTCATATAATTTGAAATGTCTTATTGATTTTTAAATAACGATTACGTCAAATAACATATAATCAAATGGTGGTTAAGGTTTCTAAATAAGGCAAGTTTTGAGAACCGTTTTATTTAGAAACATTTATTTGGCGGTGTAAACTTTAGTGACTGACGATAGGGGGCATACATTAATTACGTGAGCTCAAAAAGGGGGTGGGGGGTCCAGCAAAATCTCACGATACTGGAAAAGAATATACGAAGTGGCCCAAATTTATCTCAACAAGGGGCAGGGGGGGGGGGGTCTAGATCGGAAGAAATATTACTTAATTAATGTATGCCCCCTACAATACGACCGGACGACTTTCGGTTGTTGCTAGTTTCAGCCAATAAATGAAATTCGGCCGCGGTTTCGGTTACTTAAATATTACTTTAAAATAAACTTTTATAGTGTCAGTTCAAAATTAAAAGAGTTTGTAATATAAAAGTTTTTTTTTTGTTTTTCTTCTTCAAAGTTTATCGTTCAAAATGCAAATTAGTTACTGTAGGTACTGCCGTAATGCATATTATGAACATTATTATTATTTTATTTTTTTATTTTTTTTTTATTGAAAATTTTTGATACAATACATATAATACATACATGAAATAATGAAAAGTATATAAAAAACTTAATATAATAAATGTATGAACAAAAAAATCCCACAAAGGCAATGCCTGTGCGTGGGTATAATATAGATTTTTTACTTTTATTTTTATTTCTATGGTTATAGTGAATATTTTATTTTATTTTATAAATTAGGGATTTTAAAAAAGTAACTGAATAAATGCATTTAAAAACTACAGCATAATAACAGTCTGCACTGTTATTATTGTATTTGTAAGTTTTGTAAGAATAGATGTTACAAGTGCAATTTAAAAACATAAAAAACAAACAAAATAAAATTAGCAAACAATATTATAAATCTTCTCTAAAAGCTGTCCAATGATAGATATACTTAATGACTTTATTTAAACTTATAAGACAAAAATATCTGTTTCAGTGTTTTTTAGCCAAATTTTGGTATATTTTTTATAAGATTGAAGATTTTGACATATGTTCTCTTTAAAGGTTGTACACAGTAAATTATAGATTTTTGGAGCTATAAAACTAATATGCCTTTGGGACAACCTAGTTTTGCAGTGGGGTACTGTATACTCACATGTGCCATGTCTTTGGCTGGTACGATTTGAATTTTTTAGAAAGATATTTGGTCGCATGTAAATAAATTTAAGACATTGAAGTCCATAGGTCTGTCTAAGGTCCAAAATATCAGTTTCCTTAAACAATTGTTTGGAGGGATACGATTTATTTTTTTTGTACATAATCTTAATAATTGATTTTTGGGCAATTTCTAAAGGTTTTACATGATTATTGTAAGCTCCACCCCAGCCAATTATTCCGTAGGAAAGAGATGAATGGACTAGTGCATCATAAACTAGTTTTATGGTTTGTATATTTACTATGTTACACATTCTTTTAAAAATATAATTTAAGTATCTGAGTTTGATATTAGATTAGTTTATTATTAGATTAAATTTGTTCACTACAGTTCTATTTAATGGGCGGTCTGTTTGGTAGATTCTCAAGCGGATTGATCTTTAGAGCACATGCGTCGAGTGGGAATACTGTCTTGTTCTACCGGTATTTCAATGGAAGATGCTCTGAAGAAATTTCTTGAATTCCTCTGAGGAAAAAGATTCCTTCGGCACCGGTGCACAGTCGGTAAACATGCCAGACGCGCGCCCAATATGTGTATACCTTTGATATTTGTCACTTGAGAACGGATCGTTCAACAGTTCGGCTGTGTTTCGTCCCTCCTACAACATGACTCCTTTTTTTCTTTTTATGTTTGAAATTATGTTTCTCAGGGCCTCCTATGTGGAGTTCATTTAAAAAATTAGCTCAAGATCTTTGAATTTTTGAAATTCATTAATTAAATGTACATTGAAGAACGGTTACATAACTACAAGCCAAAGATTGCTAAAATACGGAAAACCAATTCACTCATTAGTGACGCCTTTAATTTAATTGTGAATCTTTAATTTAATACTAATTTAACACTAACCTTAATAAACTATTACAAGTTAAATAATAAAAACGCTTAATTTCAAGGTATACAGTTTTTTAACTTATTTAAATAATTCTCGGTTTTTGCCGAAACTAGAAAAGAAACCAAATTCGTTTTCGGCTTCGACTATAAACTCGTCATCTGTAAACTCTTTGGTAATTAGGAACGTAATTTGCTCAAAAGGATATCGGTAGCCTTGATTGGAATTACACTCCATGTAAATGAGAATAACAATGAAGATTCTGTATTTACAAAGTTTACCAGTTCAATTGTAAATGCCAAAAACAAGTAGTGCACTTCGATTAATCTGATCTCCTTTATTTTAATTTCCCTAACCTTATCGCAAGGTCGAGACAATTGATTAATTCTCCTTACGTCCCGGCAGGGCCGCATGTAGAGATTCGGCCACCTGTGGTCGAAAATGCTGCCAAAGTTTTAAATAGTGCATGAAAAAAAGTACTTTTGATAATTTTTGATGGAACATATTTCATCGCGTTGTGTATTCAAATTTACTTCTTCTGTGAAGTTATTCGATTTTGATTCGGCATTCCATTTCGAAATGTTCGTTTTATAACGTTTTTTTAAAATAAAAATAGGTAGGTATGGCTGTATTACACTAATTTTTTTTACAAATACTGACACGAGATGAAATAAAAAAATGCCTCCAAGAGAAAAAAATAACACCAAGATCTGATTATTGGTGGATAGAAAAATTTTAACGGTTAATAATTTTCGTCTTTTACAAGTATCGTATAAAAAATCATTTGTTTTTAATGAGAATGTCACTTTAGTAATATAGAGAGAGATATAAAGTAATAAGTACGTAAATAAGCATCTGTTTTTTTAATTAGCTCCACACAGAGGGTTTGAGGAAAATAATTCCCCTCACAGCCTATATCATCTTTGAAGAAGCTGTGTGAATTTTAAGGTAAGGTATGAGAAGAAGTTCTGGGATGGAAAAAGGTATGAGGGGTGGGTAGGAATTTGGAAGTCAGTGTCTAGGGGTGACGGAAGTATAAATCCAATCCTCCCTCTGCGGTGCAAGGCGATGTTACGAGAGAGTCATGCTGGAAGGGTCAACCATTTTCTCCCGATCCGGCTTGCCACGCAGTTGGTGGGCAGACGCATCCGCTGCCATGACCCGGTAAAACCTCACCTCATGTGAAATTGTTATAGTTGTTGAGGGGTCTTTTCTAATTTTTTTTTATTTTTTTATATGTTTATTTAGTTAATAATTGTACAATAATTTATCTTACTTAAATCTTAAAAAACTTATCAATCAGTTTGATTGTAAGAAATCTCTAATTTTTTCTATTTATTTACTTACAATATAATAAAATGTTTGATATTTTGGTGCGCAATACAAATCTAGTAATTACTTAATAATATAATACTTAATATTAAAATATTAAAAAGTGTTCTTTAAAAATAGAATTCCCTTTCGTACAAAAGAACAAACATAACCATAGACATTATCTTAAATTAATGATTGTGAAGGAATTACTCATCGAAGACCGCCAACAAGGATTGTTGCAGAGAGAACAACCTCAAGTGTATTAAATGAAACACGTTGTTTTATTCAGGAGACAGCGAGAACTAATATTTATTAAGCTTAGAAACATAGACAAAGATGACATTAGTGGTAGGTACTTTGATAACTAAATAACACCCCCACTTATCAAAATAACGTACATAATACCCATAATACAACAAAGGTATATAATATAAACATGTTAATTCTTTACATCCTGCATACCCAACAATAGCATAAAATAATAATGCTTGGTACTAGCCAAACCTTTTGTAAATAGATCTGCTGGCATTTCAGCTGTTTCCAAGTATTTCAGTTCTACAATTTTATCATTAATACATTCTTTACAAAAGTGGTGTCGTATGTCAATATGCTTAGTTCTTTTATTATAGCTATTATTTGAAGACAACTTAAGTGCACCCTGATTATCATTAAATAAGGATATGGTGTATGACTCATTGTTTATTTCTTTTAACAAATTACTTAAATAAATAGCTTCCCTACAAGCTTCGGCTACACCAATGTATTCAGCCTCAGTGCTCGAAAGAGCAACTGTTTTTTGTTTCTTAGCCTCCCAAGAAATAACACATCCAGCTAAAATATAACACAAACCTGTATAGGACTTGCGATCAATAATGTTACTTCCCCAATCTGAATCAACAAAACCCTCTAATTTTGAATTACCACATTGACTATATTTTAATCCAAAATGCTTTGTTTTCTTGAGATATCTTAAAATACGTTTAGCGTATAACCAGGTTTCCTGGTTATAGCAATTATTAAATTGACTCAGAAAACTTACTGTAAAGGCTATATCAGGTCTGGTTAATACCGTTTAATACATAAGTCCACCAATAAGCTGTTGATAAGGAATTTGACTGTCAGGATTTTTATTTTCTTTGTTAATATTCAATTTAGCCTCTAAAGGTGTATCTGCTACTTTACAATCTGCCATGTTAAATCTATTTAGCAACTGATCAACATAATTCTCCTGGCTTAGAGTAACTGTACCATTAACTTTATCAATATTAACACTCATCCCTAAACAATTTTTGACCTGACCCAAATCTTTTAACTTAAATTGTGAAGCCAATTCCTTTTTCAAATTATTACATTCTACATTATCATTAGAAAATATCCTGACACTAATTACGAGTTTGCATTCGCAATAACTCCTTGCTCTATTCTCGATACGAACAAATACATCCGCGACAATAAGAAATGAATTTTTAACACAAATACCATTTAAATTATCGTGACTGATTATTTAAAAAAACGCTTGGGAATCTTCTGGGCCCATAACCTATTAAATGAAACACGTTGTTTTATTCAGGAGACAGCGAGAACTAATATTTATTAAGCTTAGAAACATAGACAAAGATGACATTAGTGGTAGGTACTTTGATAACTAAATAACAAAGTGCCCATAGTGCCCATCTTCACCGTTGCAGAAAAATAATGCGGCGCGGCGCCTCTGATGCCGGCAGCAACCGGCCGCCCGTAGATGTTAACTTGGATACCCGAAATGTGAACAAATAAATTGTATTCCCTCTCACTACGATGTTAAGCTCTCTCGCCGCAAATGTGTTTGATAAAATGTTAAAGCTTTTAGATGCAATTCATTCTCATGGCTGTCATTTTACAATGAAAGATTAGTAACCATTTCATTTTCCATCAACCATTTCTAACAGGTGAAGTAAGAATGTGTGGTGAAAAAAAAAGTGTGTAGTTTCTTGTACCTATAATAAATACTAAGTATTTAGTTGCACACATTTACATTCGATATAATCTATGCAAATCTTTCGATATAATATTATTCAATACATCTTGCGGATTTAAATGACGAACTGGCAGACTTATCAAAGCTTTCGACTCTGTTTTCTCTCTCTGTCTTCTTCATTTTTCTTAACCAATTCTCATTGGACATTCCGTAGGAAGGGCATGTTATTATTATTTTTTGCCTTTTGCGAAATGTTATGTATATAAGTGTCCACATACAAACTTAACATATCCTATTCTCCAAGGGCAAGAGTTGTTCGGTGGCCGGACGAAGATGTATTTATACCTACATTATGAACTCGAAAAACGATGGCTGATGGGATCTTCACGGATTTTTTAAATCCAATCAAGTTATGATAAAATTATGCGCCTTGGAATACTTTTCTGAATGTCAAAATAAGAGTATTAATTCAAATCAAAAACACTAGTAAATAAGTTCATATTACATATTATTTCATCTGTTTTATATTTATTTATTTATTTGTAAGAAACAAATAGCTTTTACATAATATTTGATCATAGATAATACAAGTGAGTTGAAGTCAAGCCACAGAAGTTTCTTATGCTAAAGTACATGGGAAATGAAGTTTTAATATCTTGTAATTAATTTAGGGTTGTAGGAAGGGGAGAGGAATATAGGAAAAGGATAGGAGATGCTCCCGATACATACCATACTCTCATAATTAATAATCGATCATACGCGTTACTTCATATCGATACTTCTTTAAGTTATTACTAAAAATGTCAATGTTGTGAAATTTTGGGGATTTTTTTCTAATATTTGTTCTACATGAAGGTAAATAAAATAAATCGGATTGTCGGATTGATCTTGATGAAATATGAAAATTTATTCAATTGGTAAGTTCTGGTGACTCCAGGCTATTATTTAGAATTTTAAACAATAGAATTTGGTCAAAAATTAGACGTCGTGTTTGGAGGGATTTGAAATTGTAAATTTAATGGATTCGGTATAATTTGAGAAGTGTAAGTTTAGTTTGTAATTTATGTGTTTAAATTTTTTTTAATTCTTTTTATTCTTTCAATATGGGCTTGGTATAAAGGAGTATTAGTATTATTTCGTATCTATGTCAAATCTGAAATTTATACAAATTTCTGATATAAATATTTATTGTGCACTGTGCGATGAGAAAGAAGTAACAAATTGATTTTCTATAGGAATTGCTTATTTCCAATAGGTGTAAGTAAACTCCTAAAGGTGCAATTAGGTACGATTAAACCATGCTAATAATTTATTTTTATTATGATATAAATATTTTTATTATGATTATCAATTTAGTTTATTAGAGAGCATTACATAATGCCAGACATTAAGATGTTAAATTTCTTAATGTCTAAAGTGTGGGTATCAATAATAATAACTTTTCAATAAGCCAACACAATCCGACGAATATACGAAAACGAAATTTAATAGAACCTTCTTTAGGTCAAATTTGTTATAACCATAAATTAAGACGCACGTGGAAAGTTTGTGAGGGCTTATGGCGCATTTGTTGGCATTTTTACCTAATTAAGGTTTTATCGTGATACCGTAAATGCATTTTTATTAAAACCTGTTATTAACCATAAAATCATAATGATTCTATCATGAAAGCCCTTTTATGATGGTATAAAACACTCTTATCAAGCAACTGAAAATGTGGAGAAAATCTAGGTGGTCAAAATCGTAACCCGAATTTTGACAAATTAAAATTCGTGTTTAGATACCAATTTGATTGAACCAGTTAAATGCATATTTTCAAGCGCAACTCAAAAAATACCGATGGGAGCTGAAATAGTCATATTGACCTTTAAATTCGTGATAAAAACGCTCTACAATTTTCATGAAATTATTATTTGTAATATTACAGATTACACGTATATGTAGTATGGAGCCTGGCGTGTTCCTCGATGATCTCTATAAAGGTAGTCAGCCAGTTTTGAATGTCAAGTGGAACCAGACGAGGGATTTAATAATTGGCTCATAAATGTCAAAGTTGTAAATCAGAATGGCGCTGTTCGCATCAATCTTCGTTGGCCGATCTTAAATCACAAAACCCGGAAGCCTTTATGTATGCTAATTGTTTATTGTGACTACGTTTATTTGTAATTGACTTTTAAGTCAATGTTATCATTAACAATGAATTCGTTGTTCTAATATTTCCAAGGATGAAAATAACTCATGTGATCAAATTTTGTTTAAAAATTATATGAGCGTTGACTTATTTGTCAAAAAAATGTTAGAAGTGAAAAAAAATTATTATAGTGCCTGTGTCACGTGATGGCATGAGGGTAACCAGGTTTTGATTTAGGGTGGGGCAAAAATTAAAAATGTAGAGTAGATATCGAAAAAGGTAGGCTTCTACAACATATTTACGCTTAAGGCTCTGTGAATACAAAGAATATGAACGGAAGAAGGAAATAACCATTCTATGAAGTGCTGTAAATTTGAAAACGCGACTCGGTCAAAAATCCCAGTGGTCCATGCATCGGCCAGCTAGGGTCACCGTGCCTCACCGTGGCTACGCCCATGGGTGATGGTGATATATTAAGGCGCTCTTGAGGTGATTTTTCATGAAAACAACGCTATATAAATTAGCCAAATATTATTACAGAAGGGATACGGATTTGAAGCGAACTGCGGGCCTCAGATTGGTGGAACCCACCTTGGGTCGGGAAATCTGAAAAAAATGAGTTGCCTTTTTAAATTAATAATAATTTTATGCCACTCCTCACAAGAGCTCCCCTGTACGTACGGTGTAAAGGCAGGGGTACTATATCGCCAGTTGGGCAATACGAAGGGATATATTAATGCGGGTCTTGAAGAGGCCCGGATTAGGAAGGAGGAAAACAGATGCCGCGCCGGTTCCACATAGAAACCCCGTCCTCAAGAATCCAACATCAATGAGTTCCCGCTCGTGTCCGTCGAGTTTCATGCACGTGCACCGGTGTGCTAGGGATCAACTGATAGGGATAGGGATGGACTGATCAAAAATAAATTATGTCTCATGAACTACATATTATTCAAAAGAACATTCTCTGGTGACAAAATCTCCTAGCTTATTTTAAGCATAAGATGTTGCTCGTGAAATAATAGAGGACTTGGCTAGCATGGGGATTGAACCCATGACGACTGCGTGGGAACCCGGCGAACTTGTCAACTCAGCCACTAATCGGTCATAGATGATGAGGGCAAACCTACATATTTTACAATAAGTTAGCAAACTTGTAAAATCATTGTAATATTTAGCACATCTTATACAATATAAAAAATCTTGTGTCACGGTGTTTGTGGTCGCACTCTTCCGAAACGACCTGACCGATTTATATGATTTTTTTTATTAATATTTGGTAGGTATGAGAATAGGTTTTAAAGTATATTTCATACCGCTAGGTGATTAGGGTGTCCCTATCCAGAAAAAAAAAATTTGACAATTTTTTTTTTGTATTTTTTTTTATTTGGCTTCAAAAAATACCTACAACCCCAAATTTTAACCCTCCCACCGCCACCCCAGGGTTCGCATCTTGGTCCTTTACTTTTTAATTTATTCATTAACGACGTAACAAACATATTCACCCGTGTTCTCATTCTAATGTTCGCTGATATGAAGATTTTTAGCCACTGGAGCGATTTCGGTCGAAAAATGGACCACTTTTATTTTTCTGCTATTGATTTCGGTCCAAAAATGGACCACATTTCCCTACCACGCGTAAAACATTTATTGTAATTATTTAAAACATTTCCTGGGCCAGCCGTTTATTTCAACACGAAGCTATTGAAATACTTTATCTATTATGACCATAGATTTTGCAAATCCGAACTTCGTAGACTATTTTAGAACAATGTAAAAATAATTTTTTTAAATATTTTTTTCCCGCCGAATTTTTGAACACTTGTTTATGGATAAAATTAAGTTTTTCCATAGATATGCACCTTTAATTATCAAGTATACCACAGACAACATACAAAAACCGAAAATATTCTATGTTGACCCGAATAAGTATCCCTCACGGCAGTTTCAAGTAAAAAACACCCAGGATTCGTGCGATTATAAACTTTACGATTTTTTGATACTTTTTTCATAAATCCTACAAACATGAAATAAACGGTAAAATACAGGTTATTTCATTGGCTATATAGCACTATAATAAGTTTTTATGTCTCCGTATCAAAATTCGAAGTTATGATTTTTTTAATGTTGACGAAAAATTTAATAAATGACTATCCGGGAAATCTCAAGCAATCGAAGCAAATTTATTTATTTCGCGTGATCGCTCCAGTGGCTAAAATATTGATAATATCGAGGACTGTCTGACACTTTAATCTAATATTAATAGCTTTTATGATTGGTGTCTTATCAACAAATTAACTCTTAACGTAAAAAAATGTCAACTTATGAGATTCCACAAAAAAAAACCCATTGTTGTTCACCTACTTTCTCAATAATCACATCTTATTATCTGTTGATGAAATAAGAGACCTTGGTATAACCTTTGACACTAAATTAACATTCATTAAACATATTAATAATATAACCAGTAAAGCAATGCAAATGTTCGGATTTGTCTTACGGATTTCAAAGGATTTAAAAAATTTAAAAACTGTCAAATTACTTTACACTTCACTTGTTAGAAGCCAACTAGAATTTAACTCCACCATTTGGAATCCTTACTACATTGTACATCTTGAGCGAGTTCAACATAAATTTTTACGTTATATTAATTTTAAATTGGGAATATTCATCGGAAACATTAATTATCCCTCTCTGTTACAATTATTGGGACTCGATACATAAAAAGAAAGAAGAATTTGTTCAGACCTATTTTATTTATTTAAAATCGTTACCAACCTGTTGAACTCCCCTGAACTGCTTTCGCTAATATGTTTCCATGTACCTAGTCGATCAGTTCGTTTCAAATTACCTTATCATTGCAACAATACAGGATCGAACGCTGAACTCAATTCCATAATGAATCGCCTGCACGTACTTGGAAATAAATATGTTTTGGATGAATCTATAAACATTGCTAGTTTAACCTCATACAAACACTACTTAATTAAAACTGTCTGTCAGCGCTTCTCAGTTTGACTATAATCAAATACAGATTTAAAGTATTAATTTCTTAATACATAATATCCGGGATTTATAATGTGTTGTATTATATTTATAATAACCTACTCATTGTACTTTTTTATGTTGATACTACAATTTCTATTGTTCTCTTTTATGAATTTTATATTTATAATTTTCTTTTTTTTATCTATGTATATTCTGTATTCATATGTAAAATAATTGTAATTCTTTTGTAAAAGCCGTTATAATCGGCGTTAATAAATAAATAAATAAATAAATAAACTTTCATCCACACATGCGCAAGACATTCACGAGAAGCGTCGCGTCATTTTGATATTTCATTCGGCATCATGTTCTCGCGTGGGCAAACCATCGAGCTTATTTGTGTTGGCTAAAGACGGACTGACAAAATATATCGTACACTCAATTGCTCTTCGAAATTCATATTGATTTTCTTTATTTCGTTTTCCTACTTTAGTCTGTGTTTTGTTTTTGTTTTTATCGTCGGTCGTCGTCTACAGCGCTCCATTCCTCTTTCTGTCATAGATCCCATCACCACACACTTACAATTTACAATACATTCCTTATTTTTTTATTTAACAACCAAAATATTCACTAGAAATAATGTATATGGCAGAACATCGTTTGTCGGGTCAGCTAGTTTATAAATATAATTTTATTGTTTTTCAAAAACACAAACTGCAATTAAGAATTACGCAGTTTGTCAACAGGATGTTCATGTATTCAAATACAATGGAATTCAAATTAATTACAAAGGAACATAAGGCCCGATTTCATTTACTCTATAAAAAATGTAGATGATGATTACGAAGCAAGCTTTAATTGAGATCAAGGCGTACTCGGAAGCCATTCATAATGATTTTCGATTTTGGTTGTCATTTTAATTGTTTTACGGTACTTACCTTATTTTGGACCAATACCTGTTTTCACGTGTTTTTTCAGTGATTTCGTCGCTGGTTTGATCACAGGTTTCATCTGTGAATTCATAGCTGATCACAGATTTCATCACTGATTTCACCACAGGTTTCATCTCATTTAATTGCTGGATTCATCATATTTCTTTCAAAGGATAAGGCTTTTAAGTAGCATTCCGGTAGTCGCGGGTTCGACTTCTGGCATGAACTAGTAAATTTTATTTGATCAATTTGTGATATTTAAACAATTTAATCTACATTAATTAAAATGAATCGCCGATATTTATGTACGCGCATAACTTCCGAACAACTGCACCAAATTGGATAATTCTTTTTTTGTGTTCGTTATTATCAGGACAAGGTTTGTATAAAACTACTGGTGAGCTCTGGCGTTATGAAATTTGAATAAAAAAATGCAATAGGAGGCACGTGAGCTGTTTAAAAACCGAATGTACCGGGAATAAATATATGAAAAGCGTTTGGTTAGAGGGGGGAGGGTAACTCGGGTAGGGAGTTTATTCGGAAGAGGAACGGGAATAATGGGAAAGGACACGCAGGGAGAAACAATTTCTTTATTTATTGGCGTAGCAACGCATGCCGGGTACCAGCTAGTTAAAAATAATATGTAATCTGAGGCACATTTCAGAGTGTAACTGTATCGCCTTGGTGTAATACCACCATTCAAATTAAGCTTTGCCGCCCCGGGTCTCTGAATTAGGTATTTTCGAATAATTCGAATTAGGTATTTTCGTTGTAATGACATTTTTATCTAAATATAGTTTATAGCAATATATAGCTAATGATTAATATGCATTATATATCATTTCAGAAAATTGCAATACGTACCTCAATATTATCTAACTGACACAAAGTGATTTGTCCTTTAAAATGGCGTATTTACCGTCGTAATTAATATTCAAATTTAAATTCAAAAACCATTAATTGCACAAAAAATACTACAAAAGGTGTAGCTTGTAGCATACATTCTATCTCTTCCAGCTAACCAATAAAAACAAATATAATACGATACATATTATAAAACCAAACAATTGCGTGTTACATTATATGAGGAAATTATAATTTAAAATAAAAAATAAGATTGGCGGTTATCAAAAAATGACATTTCGCGCTTTTAAACTTGAGAAAATAACCATTAAAATGTATTCTTTTTCAATTCTGGTAACTGAATTAGGTACTTGCTACTAATTATTATTATTTCTAGAATTTAAAAAAGAATTAAAGTGTATAAAGTTTGGCAAGAAAGTGTAGAAATTAATTCAATTGGAACTAAACGTGTTCATTACTATGGCAACACCGAATTATATGACGTTTCCTATGGCTGTCATATTATCGTGTGTTACGGTTGATTTATTGTCTTAAATCTGAGTAGAATATCGCTGATTTGATAATATTTTTATTCATTGTTTGCCTGAATTTAATTAAAATGAATAAATTATTACATAGTGATACAAGAGGGGTTATATTCTGCGTTTTTCAACACTGCCTACCCGAGTGTCACGCGAAGAAGCTTCTTTTTAATTTAGAAGATGTTTGCAAACGAACTGCAGAAATGACTGGTACGTAGTATATTTTGTTTAATAAATTTCATTAGTATTACAAGATTTATGCCAATTTTCGAGCGATAATAACCATTACAATCTGATTTGAGGTTATGGTAAAAAAATCTGATTTTGACACTTCATTTTGACAGTTAATATGCGGCCACAGGAAAAAGGGAATAACTCAATAAAAAAAATAATATTAAACACGTAGAAAAGTTACTTTTTTCTCGTTTTCTCTTTCTTTCTTTCCAAGTGAATATTATATAGTGTGTGTTTTTAAAACTCCCTTCTATAATAATAATTTTAATGATTTTTCACACACAGGTAAATCTGAATCAACGGTAAGACGAATTGTCAAGGAAGGGGAAAAGGCAGATGGAAAATTTGAAACACCGGGAAAACGGAAAATGGGCATTATGTAATAGCATAAGTGCTGATGATTGGAAAAATTGTTGCAAACACGTGATGAAAATTGATGCAGAATATTATGCATGAGGCAGTAATATATATGATGATATCGATGAACTGCGTTTAGATGAAGATAAAGATACGGAAGAAGAAGAATCACACGAGGACGAAGACAATAATTACATGTCGGGTGTTGAATTAATAGACTTAAATTTTTAAGTACCTACGTTTTTATATCGGAATAAACGCCCACTTAAAACTTGTTTTGTTTTATTTTGTTTCTATTAAATTACAGTTTTTTGTGCAAATTTTTTGAAAATACAAATACGCTATGAAATATGCATTTTGCCAGAAGTGTTTTTTTAAAACATACGTTCTTTGTCTTATGAGCCATCTTGGTGTTGCCATTTAAAACTAGAAAACGATCGCAGCGCCATCATTTATTTTCTACACTTTCTTGCCAAACTGTATATTAAGCGTGTACCTATTTTGAAAATATTTACCTTAATTTGACGAGGATACATTTCCTATAATATTGCGGAAGGGCATTTCCTTCAGGTGAGTGCACTTTTCATTTTACGTTAAAGCAATTTCTTTACCATAATTTTTGAGGTGAGACGCCGAGTATCTAATTAATTATTTGTAACGTTTCTTATTATGAAAGTTCAATCTATTTATACCGTCCATCACAATCAGATGAAAGCTTTAAATATTGTTTAACGAGCTTTATAGTAAGTACCTTTACACTTAAGTAGGCTTAACAAAGAGAAGATAAAACATGTTCTCATACTCATAAAAACGCTTTCGACTTCGAATAAATCACCTTTAAAGCAAGTTTGGTACGTGATTCTCCCCGTCCTTGTGCAAATGTCAATCTGATACAAAAGTTCCTTGAAGAATCGGTATCGGGAATGCCACATAAGTCCACTCTTCATAACATTAAGATAAATTTGCAAGGAGCTCGGAAGATTTATTTTATTCTCTGAACCTTGAAAATTCCTTCCTACTTACAATCGTGTCAGAATTGAAAAAAAAATGCAATAAGGGCTTTGTGATTTGTTCGAAAATAATTTCGTGGTAAAATGAGAAAACTTTTAGCTCGAAGATAAAGTTCCTTCTCATTCTTATATATTCTTCTATAATTTTTCTTTCGACAGCCATAAAGTAAGGTCTATTAAATATTCATTATCAAATTCCAGAGTGGCAGTGCCCATCATCATTTCCTATATTGAATTTTTTAATGTAAATTTGCAATTTGGGAGGCGGGAATGGGTACCGCCGCCCCGGGAACCTTTATTGGATAACCAACACCTCTGCCATAGATCACCCCAAGTGGTTCGCTATGTTCGCCATGGCGTGAGGTTTGTCAAGGTCTTGGAGGCGGATGACCTGGACACACTGAACCGCAGATTCCTACCCACCCTTAAACCCCTTTCCTTCCCAGAACTCTCCTCTCCTTCCTTTCCTTAAAAAAACCTCCACACAGCATCCCCAAAGATGACATAGGCCCTGGGGGAAATCATTTTTCTCTGGGCCTCCTGTGTGGAGCTCGTGTAAAAAAAAAATATATATATATATATATATCGTACAAGATTTACCATCTGGAGCTAGTGAGACTATGGCATCCCCAAATGGGGTATATTGTGAGGCTGAAGGTAGTAGGGAGGGGAAGGAGATGTGAAAGCGGGAGGCGGGGAAGTACCTGGCTATACAGATCTGGTCATCAAACATGACTAAAGCCATTTCAAGCATAATATGGGTGGCCTGGGGTGTGTAAACAACCAAATTCACTGGCCATAATATCCTAAAATTGATGACGAAAAAGGTCTCCCTCAAACAGTATCCAAATCCGGTCCGCCACACAGTAGGTGGGCAGACTTTGTGGGCAGTAGCTTTCGCCGCCAAGATCTAGACAATCATCAACCCATGAACCCGGGAACCCCTGCTAAGACACTGAACGTAACGAGCCACTTGGGATGATCCATTCAGAGGTGTTGGTTGTGAATGGTTCCCGTGACGGCGGCACCTGTACCCGCCTCGCAAATTGAGTTCCTGCCTCACAAATAATTAAGTATCTACGTAGGTAGGTAATAAACTGTTAATGTGGTTTTATTTAAAATCTGTCAAAGGATGATGACGCATTTAAGAAAAACACTAGAAGTCTTACTTATAAAAGAAAACATTTCATGACCGTTAAACAGTGTTTTTGTTACACATTGTATGGTGTACATTTTTTTTTCGGATTATTGCTAATAAAAAAAATGATTATTATGTTGGCAACATTAAACTTCGGTAGATAGGCGCTTGACGGATGAGCCATGTTTTTTGCACACGCGGGAAATCAATTTATGCGGCAAATCTAGACTTCTGACAGGAGTATTTGACGTGTGATTGATAAAAATATGTTTTTGTACATAATTTCAATTCTAATGACCTGCACTTACTCTTATATTAGCAAAATCCAACATAATTACTATCTAATATTTTAGTTATTTTTTGCCAGTTTTAATCCTCTAACAATGTCGTGTTGTGAATTTAGTTTTGTTAACATAAAAATATAGGTTATTTCTGAACTATTATCATAATTATCATCATCATTACATTACATAGTATAAAATAAAGTCGCTCAAAATGTATGTGCGCGTTAATCTTTTAAACTACGCAACGGATTTTCATACGGTTTTCACAAATAGATAGAGTGATTGAAGAGGAATGTTTATATGTATAATACATGTAAATTATATTAGAGAAAAGCCGAGAAATTCAAAGAAAACGTATTTTTGTGCGATTTAAAACGACTGGCGGGCCGTACTACAGTCACATTTGAAATTCGTTCTCCGGAAGAAATTGGAAAATAGATGTCCTAGAGTAAGTAGATATTTGATTTGAATTATTTTATTTGATGAAGTCGCTCCAAATGTATGTGCGCATAGATCTTTTAAACTACGCAACAAATACTCATGCGGTTTTCACCAATAGATAGAGTGATTCAAGAGGAAAGTTTATATCTATAAAAACATGCTTATTATAGTAGAGAAAAGTCAAGAAATTCAAATATTCAATTCAGGCAGCGGGCAGCGGGCAGCTGGCAGGCGGGTGGTGTGGATTTTATAAAGGTTGGGTAATGGCGTTGTGTTTCGTTAGCCACAGCAATGTGTGGCCGGGTCTGCTAGTTATATATAAATGACTTTTATCGCGTGAACAAAAATTCCTTGAAAGTGATGTTTTTAGTAACAAACTTATACCCACTATGAAAAATTACTACACTTAGACATTTTTCATGATTCCTTGCAACATACAAAACTAATTTATTAAATTTCTTGGCGTGATATAATTGTTTTAAAATTATTTACACTTAACTTTTCATTAAACTTTAATCAGTCAATTACAATTAGTGAGCACATAATTCTTGATTTTAAAATGTCTCGTTATCCCCCCCCCCCCCCCCCCTTTTTTTCTTCCTTTTTATTATTATTACTCATTCATTCAATAATTAAGTTACTAGACCGGTTCATATCTCAGGCATAATTACCAAATGACATTCTATGGACTTACGTAATAGGTGCATAACCATGTAATAATTTAATTTAACATACTTTTAATCTGTATTATAATGTACTGTGTATGTCTTAATAAAGAAAATTCAAATCCAAAAACGCCTAGTGGGTGTGTGTAAATAAATACTAATTTAAGAATTTAACGTTCATACTGGCCAAAAATTAATCCAAAATTAATCAAAAGGATTGATTATTATAATTTTTCAATTCTATGAACGAGATAAAAAGACTGCATAGAAAAATCGCAACTGATACTGAGTAGACACAGTTGGGCGAGATAACTCCAGGAACTGTGTGAGGAGAGGATGGGACTGCCATGGACGAAGGCCGAACAATCAGCGCAAGACAGGGATGGCGAGGCGGCGCCTTGTCGATGCAGTGGTCCCCAACCCGAACAGGATAAGGGGAATAATATGATGACGATGAGGATATAAAAAGTGAAGTGACAGTTTGATTGCAAATTCCTTAACCCCACAGGCTAATTTATTCGGTTTTCGGAATAACTCACGTAAGTCTCATCGAAATCGTTGTATCACCCTTACTATCACGGTCAGAAATATGATCTAAACGGTCAAATCTAATATTTAACCGCAATATAATTACAATGTACACCTTTACAAAATCAAAGTTTCCGACCGCAATTTGAAAAAAAAATTATGAACCTAGGAATAGGAATTTTTTACTAATTATTTTTACATCAAACGACAAAAAAGTATGCTAACGATGAGGAATATGAAACATTTACCTAATAAAATATGTATGTTTTTTTTTCTCGTAATCAGTAATTTTAATTTGTAAAAACGTAAGTTGAGCCATTTTTAAAACTTTCTTACATTTGTTTAAAAATATATATTTGAAAAAAATTATATTTTTACATCGAATTATAAAATTTGAAAGCATAAATCATCACCTTCAAAAACAGATTTTAGTTTCCGAATGCATTCAGATATATTCCGTTTATTTGGATTTTATTGAAAAACGGAAATATTTTGACCTTCCGACGAATTAGGCCTGAAGTTAGAGGGTTAATAAATAGATTTTTTTTTTTAAATTTTGAATTTCACAAATTTTTCGACGTTTTAGTAAAAAATGTTTCTGGAAACATTTTTTACAACTTTTTTTCATGTTTTAAATTAAAATATTGGAATTTTAAAGTATATTTCATGGACAAAAATTTGAAAAGGCAGTTATATCTAGTTTCTAAAATGGTTCCTATATGTTTTTACGAAATCTTTAAAAACTAGAAATATATGGGACATTTCAAAAATGCCGAAATGGGTTGAGAAATTATTATTAAAAATAGTGTATACAACAGACAAATTCTTCAAATCTTTGGCTTAATGAGTAATGTATATATCATCACAAGCAAGGGCGGCTGGTTGAACAGTGTGTTTGTGTGCAGCACTGGTAAATTATATCGTCTAAAATTACTTTATAATATCTTACCGAAAAATATAAAATCTATGAATTTCATTAAAAATATCACCTACCAATATAATGCCTAATATAATATGAATCAGGGAGAGCAAATTCTCAAAGTTCCGCGCGAAGTTACCCTGTCCCCGGTGTGCAGGCCGATTGCGAACGGAACTATGTGTTTGTACCGAATATCCCAAACATCGCCAGCGCGCAACGCCGCCCACATGTATGAAAAATTAAGCTATATCGGTGTGCCACCCAGCGGCCTTTATCATACAAACTTAAATTTGGATTTAAAGCAAAAATACTTAACCAAATTGAATAATTCTTTTTTTATTCAAAAGGTACAGCAAATACCTAAATTGTACATAAATTTGCTTTTTTATTAATTGGTGTTTTAATATATAAAACGCAAATCATTAAGGAATTCATTTTTTTTATAGGAAACTTTGACAATTTTGCCCTTGTGCTGTTTATACATTGTTTATAAATACTGATTGTATCCTGTTTATAATGAAATATAAAACTATCTAACCAACCATCACGCCGTTTCCTCGCAGGGGTAGGCAGAGAGGCCGGACCGCCGAATAACTCGGTCTTGACTTCTTCTACCATTCACATTTGCGTCGTATATTCTTCTTACACTACTTTCAAATTTATTTTATTAAAATAAATTAAATATTGTAAAAAAAAGAGTTTTTTGGGTTGAAATTTAAGATTTATTTACGAAAAAATTGTATTGTGTTTCTATTTTCTTAGTACAGAAAAAAGATCTATTCAAAAAAATTAAAATTTTAATTAAAAAGCGATATGTAGAAGTTTTCGCACTTCGAAAACAGCTTAAAATAGACCTTCTCTCCAAATAAGACAAGTGGAATAATTTTTACCTAATGTTGCTTAGTAATCGTTATCTCATTGTTACGGATTATCAGTGAACCACCACGTTTTCAGGGCAGCGGCCGCCACTGATCACAAGAGCTATTTTTTGTCAGTTTTTAATTAGTAAAGTTTTCACAAACCCGGTCGTTTATAAATTGAATAAAATGTTCAAGCCTTTTTTTTGTAAGACTAAAAGTGTATATCATTTTAACGTTTTTAACCCTAGAAAGAAAACCTTATTTTTACCTATCTTGAAGATTATCAAACGTCTTAGAGACGTACTGAAGTTTAAAAGTGAGTATTTGACATATTATCATACTTACACAGTTTAATGGTAGTTGAATAATTGCTTTAGGGTTTTGTACTTTAAATAACAAAAAATATTTTTTATTTAATAAAATATATATTAAATAAAAAATAATGTTTCATTTTATGTCTAAATCATATTTTTGAAAGTTTAAATGTTAATCAGTCGTTATACATAAAAATAATAGTTTTTTATTTTTATTTCTCTAAATCACATTTATATGAATAAGTCTGAAAGTTACATAAAAGGTAATCATACGTCTTTCGGACGTATGGTGTATGTATTTCTCCGTAATTTGAGATGAAAATTAATATTTCTCCTAGTGGCCTCCAAAATGCACACAAAAGCTACGTCTGATGATGACGTTCGATGTGTAGCATCTGATAATTTTCACAGTTTCCGAGGAAATGCTTCGAAAAATTCACAATATTTTTTTAATAGATGTATAAAATGTCCTCAAAGTTTCAATAAATTATACACATTTCTTCCATGCCAAAAAAATCATGAAAATCATTAAAAAAACCTAGTCCTACATTTCCCACCTTAATAGAATTAAATGTCGAATATGCAAGTTTTTACAAGTAACAGTCGCTGACCTTCTAAAAATACACTACTCAAAAAAATTAATTATCTGCCTAAATGATAGTTAAAGTCAAGCCAACATTTTTGTTCTTTACTATCAAAACCAGATAAATTTTCGTGGACCCCCACATACAACTTGTGGACCCCCATTTTTTTTATCTCTCCCATGGACCCCTGGGGGTCCACCTGGACCACTTTGGGAATCACTGTTACAGACCATCCCCCCTCCGTACCCAAAATCACATGCATTTTTTTAGTACAAAGTATATCGAAAATTTCAGTATATTATCTTTAAAAGTGGCGCGCGGGGAAATCGTTGCGTGGCAACGGTGAGTCAAGGCCCATCGCCGCTGTTTGGTTTAGAAATCGTGCGTTCAACGAAAAATAAATACACGTGATTTCTCATTATATCTCCCCCCCCCCCCCCCCTCCTTGTGATAATTCGTGATTTTTTTCCGAACCCTTCCCCCCCCTTTCGAGACTCACGTGATTAATGGACGACCCCTTACCGTGGTGACAGAGCCGCCCCGCGTAAGCTCTGCTCGGCAAGCAGCTAACTGAATAGACAGCGCGCTACGTTGCGAAATAAAAAAGACAGCAATTCTTGTGTATCGCTTACGTCTCGAAGACGAAGATTATCTTTCTAGGGTTAATAATCACAATGAAAATTTTCCAATTTACGATGGTAGCTCGTAAAGAGAGTGATAAGTGAAGACATGTAAATTTTAATTACTTCCTACTACAACCTACACACTACCTACCTACAGCAGCATTAAAGTTTATAAGGTATAATATTTTTCACCATAGAAATGTAAATGACTATGCAGAACCAAATAGTTATACGTCAATATAATTGGTGTTATGGTAAAAAATCACTTCTATTAAATATTTATTCATAATATCGGCTCAAAAAGCGTTGGTTCACACAAATAATGGCAGGCATTGCGCATTCTATTACTATTAATTATTATTCATGTAACATGGACGGAATAAAATTGCTTATCATCGATTTAAATACGTCAAATATATCAGATATGAGTGGTAATTTATTTGCTAAGTATCTGTTTAGTAAGATGCAAGATAGGTGAGTGAAATAAGGTGGTGCAATTTTCGAAAGAGATAAAAGGTAAACTCATAGTTATTTCATAAAACGGATATCAATATAATTTGCAATAGATTCACATTGAAATAAAATACACTTGGTTGGGCTGGCGATATTCACAAATACTTAAAATCAGTCTAGTCAGCAGATTCTTTAAACTAAAAAAAATAATGTTGATGCTGATGTGATTGAATCGGTCCTGTAATTATACGCTATAATCGCACATTTAAAAATACATGTCACGAAAGCATGGTCGAATATTGAAAAATCTCACGGCATTTTAAATGTTAACTTTCTATTAACCCTTCAAAATTCTGGCGTATTTTTTCAATTGACCAGTCAGTGGTTGAGTGGGCATAGCGCTTGGGTCCCAGCGAAAAAATAATAGAAAGTTAACATTTAAAATGCCGTGAGATTTTTCAATATTCGCATGTTCGATTCCTCGGCTGGCTAAGTCCTCCATCACAACACAAGCAACATTTTCGGCTTTCTGTGGTGGTAGTAGGAGATTTTCAAACACTGTTGGGTTATTCGTAACCCGGGAATGTTTTTCTTTCTTTTAAAAAAGAAAAAAAGAAAATAAGGTAAAAATGCTTCCGCTTTGCAATAAAATCTAAAAAAAATGGAATATTTGTGAACTTATCTGAAAACTAAAAACTGTTTTGGAAAGGTGGTGAAATACGCTTTCAAATTTTATTATCAGAAATAAGCGTGTAATTTTATAAATACGAATTTTTTTAATGAATTACGAACGTTATTCTCACCTCACTTTTTGTAATTCATGTAAAAATAATTATAAAAAAATTCACAAAGCTTCATATTTTAATTGAAATCGCGGTTGAAACTTTGATTTCATAAATTTAATGATGATTTAATTTAAGAAGTTTTAGATTTGAATATAAACGTGTTATTTCCTCTTTCCAGATATATACTTATATATACTTGTCACTCTGATAATAAGGGAGACACAACGATTTCTAGGAGACCAACATGGGACAAATGTGATTAAACGGATTAGAGTTTTGGCCTGTAGGTCCAGACAGGGCTGGGCAAAATACATGCTTTGCTGTAATTGAAATACAAATTACAAAATACTTTTTCGCATGTATTTAAAATACGAAATACAAAATACTTTCAAGTCGTGTATTTAAAATACAAAATACAGTATTTTAACCATTTTTTTCTTTCAAATACAAAATACAAAATACATTTGGTTTTGGTAGAACCTTTGGTTGCAATAAATTGTCGTAAATGCCCTTATCTAAGGGTGCGTTTCCATAGAAGCAATGTTGAGCAGAGTGAAACAGAGACGTGCAAAAATTGACCAATCATATTGCTCAAAGACACATCTCATCTCCGCTTCACTTGTAAAATTTGTTGTAAAGTAATATAATAATAATATATTATTATTATAACACGACATTTGTATAGCGCTATTTTGTGTTATTTCTAGTGACCGACCGAAGGTTCGGTTTCGGTTTCGTCAAGGTCAATTTAAGTGTAAAAAATAAGCCGAATTTCAGTAAACAATAGATTTTTAACATGTCTAAAAAAGTTTCGGTTTCGGCCGAAATTGAGACAGATATCGAATATTCGGTTTCGTTTTCGGTAGAAAATCCTGTTTCGGTCGGACACTAGTTATTTCACTTCAAGTGCGCTCTACTGTAATTAACTTAAAAATAGTTTAGTATTCAGTCAAATTATTCCTATAGTGCTTGATCTAATACTATGACACAAAAATGTACAATACGATGACAAGCATTACATAATATGATACAAATATGATAGAAAATGTACAATAACAGTGCTATTATAGCACAGGACGTGTTGCCAACTCTAAATATTAACACACATAACATATAGCTTTGGATTCTAGCGTTTATATTCTACGTATTATCTATGTCAGTTTATTTTTCATTATCATTATTAAGATCGCTAAATGTATTTGAAAATGTATTTTGAAGCCATAAGTATTTGAAATACAAATTACAAAATACCTCAGCCCCAGGTAATTGAAATACCAATTACAAAATACATTTTTAGGAATTAATTGAAATACAAATACAAAATATGTATTTGTATTTCAAATACTGCCCAGCCCTGGGTCCAGAGCACCCCGCCTTTGCAATTTTGTCCATCTGATAATATGAAGAAGTCAGAATATACCGAACAGAGGTGTATTATAGTGTCATGTAATATCTGTGACAACCGGTATACAGGAATAAAACTAATCAAACGATAAATTTTTCTCGAAAAATCCAGCTGACGTGCTATGTAAATTTTATATTACGGACATTACTGGGAAGCACCAATTTATTTTTTGTGGAAACTTTTAACAAGAGTTCCCAGAAGCAAAATTTGCGGAAAAGGGTTTCTGGAAACCTTTGGAAACCCTCATAAGACAGCACTGACTATACCTTCAGCTAGCCACGGCTCATCTCGCATATTCAAACCAATGCTCGCACAAATACACATATAAATCTCTTATCATTACGAATTTAGATATCTTTGAATCTCTTTAATTCATTAAAAATCGCATAAATAAAAGTAATCTGAAATCAGGTTCATTTAATGGGTCGTAAAACTTAACGATCGGGCAATGGATTCTGCGGATTGGCCAACGAAAGTGATCTTGCAAATGTGAACCAGATTTTGACATTTACAATAATGTACACCGCACGTATCCGCCAAATAAAATATTTATGTGTATGTCAAGCAAATGCCACTTGATCAAGGATCGACCAGTCCGGTCTGCCCGCCCCTTCTGAGGTTCGCACGATACTCGTACTTCGTTGCGCAATGTCGTTTATTATCAAATTAACATGCAAGGTATAATGTGGGCTTTAATCTCTAGTAGATATGTTTTTTATTCACTTTTATATACACGGTGTCTCAAACTCTTTAATACTAGAATACTCTTGCATTCGATTTTAATTCTCATGCAGTCCATTTATTTGGGTTCAATTTGTAACTCTATTTTAATAACTTCTGAAGGTTATTCCCATGAAAGTATATACCATTGAAGAAGAAGATAATACTAATAATGTAAATAAAAATATGAAAAAGAACTAGACACAGAAAAAAAGATAACGGTAGCAACTGGGACTCGGACGTAGGATCTCTCGTCTTACCCGGACGAACGCCTTACCAATTCGGCTGCTGAAATCTCTTATTTCAATGTCATTTTTGTCAATCGCAAATACTAACTTAGTAATTAGTTACTTTTGATGTTTTGTTCTACTCTATCTCCCCCGTTTTCAGTCGTGGGTTCAGTTCAACTTCGCTTTTAATTATGGCAGTTTTAGATTTTCAAATATTGTTAGATGACTTGTGAACATGTGAACCGGGAATTTTTGTTTTTCTTTTTAAAAAATATATACTTAATGTACAGTTGTGGTTCTTTGTCCGTTTATTACCATTGTTTTGATGGCTATTATTATTATTTATTTATTTATTATTTATTTTATTTTATTTATTATGGAAAATCAACAGATATTTTACACTTATAATAATAACATTAATAATATACATAATATCCAATGACAGATTTTCACATAATTAAAATTATAATTAAAAAGTAAAACAAAAAAAGTAAGGGTCCTGTACCCATAAGAACTTAACCCTGAGAATTATTAAAAAAAAAGATATAAAAACAGAATATAAACTGTAATAATCTGCTTACAAAATTTCAAACATGAAGTAGGAGTCAGAAATCTGTCCTCACTTCACAACACCAATAATAATAATATGTACATTGTACAATGTACATACCTACAACCAGGGCTGGGCAGTATTTGAATTACTTGTATTTGAAATTTGAAATACTCCTCAATTTTGGAATACCGCCCAAAATAGTCAAGCTTGTAAAAGCAACAATGGTCGGATCACGGTGTCGAGTAAGGATAGAAGGTGAAACAACGGAGGATTTTAACGTCTCCCAGGGGCTGAAACAAGGTGATGGCTTAGCACTTACCCTTTTCAATATTGTACTGGAGCACGTCGTGAGGAAGACAATGATCAGTACCGACTCAAACATCTGCTACAGAAGCAATCAAATAGTTGGCTACGCAGATGACCTTAACATTGTCGGAAGATCCCTACAGGCTGTAAGAGAAGTGTTTGACCCTTTGGAGACTGCGGCAAGAGAGGTGGGTTTGCAAATCAATGAAAATAAAACAAAAATCATGATGCAAACCAGAACCCCTCACCGCAGAATAAAAGACAAAGTGAAATTTAAAGACAATTATAATTTCGAAGTGGTCGAAGAGTTTACCTACCTGGGCTCCATCATAACGCAGGACAATGAAGACCCAGTAGAAGTAAGAAAGCGCATTACAGCCGCTAACAAAACTTACTTCGCGTTGCTGCCAGTGTTCAAATCCCGAAACGTCCATAGGAAAACCAAAATAACCTTATATAAAACAATTATCAGAACGGTCTTGGCCTATGGATGTGAGGCGGGAACACTGACAGCAAAGTCAGCGGAACGGCTGGACATCTTCGAAAGAAAGGTACTTCGAAGAATCGTAGGAGCGGTGCGAGAGGGAGAGGCATGGAGAATCCGCCACAATAATGAGCTCTATGATATTTACCAAGCTCCCAGACTCTCCACCCATTTAAGACTCCAAAGATTAAGATGGGCCGGACATGTGCACCGAATGCCAAGCACACGAGTACCGAAGAAGGTTCTGACAGGACACCCGGGAGGTAAACGAAAGGCGGGCAGACCTAGACTGAGATGGGAGGATGATGTCAGGAAGGATGCAAGAGGATTACTCCATGTTGCAGATTGGAAGACGACGGCCGAGGACAGAGGGCGGTGGAGGCTTATTTTGAAGGAGGCCAAGGCTCGAAATGGGCTGTAGCGCCATTGAAGAAGAAGTATTTGAAATACGTATTTGAAATACAAATACGTATTTTGTATTTGTATTTCAATTACTTCCCAAATATGTATTTTGTAATTTGTATTTCAAATACTTATGGCTTCAAAATACATTTTCAAATACATTTAGCGAATTTAAAAATAAACTCACATAGATACGAGACAATTTAGATAGTCTATGTAAGACAAGGTAGATAGCCTATGTATTACTCGCAATACATAGACTAAAAACGTTAGAATCCAGAGCAATAAATGTTAATATTTAGAGTTGGCTGTAGGTACGTCAAAGCAAGTATCTTGGCAATTGTTGTTTTCATCGTTTCGCGGTTTTTATTCATGAAGACGTGAGTTAATTGATAATTTATAATGGACTAACTGGTCCCCGGCTTGCGTTGCTATGCCATTCAAAGAAATAAATTGATTCTCCCTTCATGTCCTTTCCCGTCCATCCCCGTTCCCTTCCACCTTCCCCCTCCTTCGTGTCTTCCCTCTCCGCAAACCCCACCATCCCCTGCCTTTCCTCCCTGCCGCTAAAATATATACACAATTTATTCATTTAAAATAATATGTAGTATATTTGCGGCACGTTCGTTCGTTAAAGTAAATTACAGTGGAGCGCACTTAAAGTGAAATAACACAAAACTGCGCTATACAAATGTCATGTTATTAAAATAATTATTATTATTATCTAAAACCTGGGTCCTATAACAAAAAAAAACTTTACAAGTAGAGCGGAGATGAGATGTGTCTTCTGAGCAATATGATTGGTCAATTTTTGCACGTCTCTGTTTTACTCTGCTCAGCTTTGCTTCTATGGAAATAAACCCTTAAGATGCACTTACGACAATTTATTGCAACGAAAGGTTCTACCATAACCAAATGTATTTTGTAATTTGTATTTTGTATTTGAAATAAAAAAAAAATGGTTAAAATACTGTATTTTGTATTTTGTATTTCAAATACACGTCTTGAAAGTATTTTGTATTTCGTATTTTAAATACATGCGAAGAAGTATTTTGTAATTTGTATTTTAATTACAGCAAAGCATGTATTTTGCCCAGCCCTGCCTACAACTCAAGAGTGAACACAATAGTAAGTCGAATGACAAGTATGCAACTGGAAAGGATTCAAATTATAATAGCGAGTTCCCGGCATGCGTTGCTATGCCACTTAATAAAGAAATTGTTTTTCGCTGCGTGTCCTTTCCCATTCTTCCCGTTCCCCTTCCGCCTCCCCTTCCTCTCCCGCATCTCCTTCTCCTCACGCGTTCCTACTTTCCCCACTCCCCTCTCGAGTTCCCCTCCCCCCTCCCGAGTTCCCCTTCCCCCTCCCGCATTCTATGCATTCAGTCCCGGTTCAGTTTTCAAACAGCTCGCTTGCCGCCTATTGCAATTTTTTTCAACAAATTTCATTATGTCAGAGCTCACAGCTTTTTACAAACCTTGTGCTGACAATAACGAACACAAAAAAAAAGAATTATCCAATTTGGTGCGGTCGTTCGGAAGTTACGCTTGTACATACATTTCGGCGATTCATTTTTATTTATATGAATAGATAGATAGATAGAAGATTTATGTTTTGTTAGTTAATGTTTTAGCAAATAAAAGGAATATAACAGTGTAGGAAAGTCCGATTGTTTGGTTACAGAACAATAATCTTAGAATCTAGCATTAATAAATGTTCCTATGAAGTTTCCCTATTCTGGTCAGAACACTGTATCTCATTTTGGAAACATCGGATTATGATGTTTGGATACGCGCCATAAATATATTTAAATCCATTTGGGCATTAATTTCTTTTAAATTAATAATTTATGCTATGGGACCATGAGGGCGCCATCTATGGTTTATGTATTATATTGAATTTACCTATGTGACATTAAAATTCAGTATATTCATGCATTTTCTTACCTCTGTGAAGCAGGCAATTACTTCCGACGTGAGTGTTAGTGAAAGCCAAGAGATGTCACTCCTAGTCAGTCATTATCAAATAATTCACCCAATAATTGAATTATTGTTGTACAAGATTTGGCACGTATTATTAATATGCAAATTTATATTCATTGTTTGAACTTCCTTCCCGTGCTAAACACATGTTGAGATTGTGCACTTACCACCTTGGCGAAATCAATATTTTGAATGAAAACTAGTGTCGTTTTGTGCTTGACATCGTGCAAGAGCTGCATTCTCTGAGTGAGTATTGTTTTGTTTTCACTTAGGATTTTGGAATTGCTGTGTAGACTGTTTTGTGTCACATAGGGAAGAGTTTAACTTTCCTTAATTTACATAGGGTAGTATTCCCTCGTGTCAGGGGCTATTTACACGCCCCTACAATGTTTTCGACACACGATGTATATTTAAAAAAAATCTGTTAAAGTATTATAAATCTCCCGACTAGCTCCAGTATCCGATTTATCGGTTCATGTTATCGTAAATAATATGATAAGGCTATATGTATTAATTTTTGGACACCTTATAGATTGATCAAGGAGGTCGAAGCATTCGCTTTTTTGATGAAATACATTTTTGTTAGATTTTGATGATCATCGATTTAGATAAATACCTACCTACCTTAGGAAGAACTTGAGAACAAAATCACAAGTAACGTATAGGTTGTATCTGAAATACCTGTGCAAAGCAATTTGAATAACGCAACATTGAGTAGATTTATTCTTCGCCATCTTAACTCAGTGTAATATGGCCTCTCAGAAGCTGGACGAACTACGCAGTCCCTTTGATACTTTAACAGTACACAACTGCTAACATGGGCGCCCGCAGAAAATTTTCTAGGGGGGGGCAAAATATTTTTTGTAATGTTTTAATGTAGTTTTAATTTACTGTAGCGTATTTGTATGATGAACGAACGGACCGGAGACTATAGTAATGAAGAGCAACAATTTTTTTATTAACACAATATATGAGTATAACAAAAAATAATACAACATAAATTTAAAATAAAATTTATTCTTTAAACAAGAATTGGTGTCGTCTGTTATCGCTACCAAACATATTTACAATTTTGTCCATAAAGTTTTTTTTGTTGCAGTTCATTTTGTCTCTGTGTAAGTTTAAGAGGGTATAACCAGAGAAAACCAGAAATATGTCATTTTTAAATCAGATTTTAAACGTATTAAGGGGAACGTATGCGCGGCTCATTTCTGCCCGTTTCATACATAAATCTTAGATTTGGATTAGAGATCAAAATACCCAGCCAAACTGAAAAATTATTTTGTAATCAAAAGGTTTATCAAATATCTAATAAAAAAGTGAGCTAATTTATTTATTTTTGCTTTAAATTATAAGATATAGGCCACTAATTGATTTTGGAGGCAAATTAGACAATTATTTGTAAGTAAAAGAAAAACTTTAAAAAATAATTTTACTGTATTTATTTTAAAAATATAAAGAAAAAAAAATCAAAATTCAAAAAATGCATTTTTGGGTAGTAATTTTGATATGTAAACGACCTTTTTTTATTCCGCCGTAAATAGGTAATTTGTATTTTTAATTTACACACATCAATTTTTTTATTATTTTAATTTTAATTTTATATTTCATCATATTTACATGATAAATACAGTAAAATATATTTTTAAAAGTTTTTTATTTAGTCACAAATAATTGCCCAAATCGCCTCTAAAATCCAGAAACATCAAAATATTTAATGGCCTATATAATTTAAAGCAAAAATAAATAAAGTAGCTCACATCCTGACTAGATATTTAATAAACCTTTTGATTACAAAAATAATTTTTTAGTTTGGTTAGGTATTTCGATCTCAAATCCAAATCTAAGTTTTGTATGAAACGGGCAGAAATGAGCCGCGCATACGTTCCCGTTAAAGCTCCGCAACCGGGATCGAAAAGAAGAAGATGCAGAGATACGAAATTACGAATGATAGAGGAGAGCGCTAACATTTTCAGCGACAAAATCGACGCGAAAATTGCGAAAATGTTTCATAAAACACGACTCGTTCAAAATATAGCAAAAATCTCGTGGGGGCTGTGTCAAGTACAATTTAAAGAAACATTGTGAATTTTTTTATACATGTAACTTTTAAAATATCCGAAACAGACTTGAAAAAAATCATTTTCGGAGCGTATGCGTTTGCGATTTTTTTCTATTGAGGGAATTTCATATAATTTGAGTTCCGGCGTGGGGAATGTATAGATATTATTTTCTGAAATAACATTTATTTTTTTAAGAGCTTAAAAACTTCAAATATGAGGGATATGCAAGAAATCGGTAGAAATTCGGGTTGCGGGCCCTTAACTCTTTTCCACAAAAATACAAATTGATTTCGAAAGACTGTTATTTTATCTATTAAACGTATGTTTTTAGAAAAAATGTTTATTTTTAGTATAAAAATGGATATACCATAGGTCGTTGACAGATTTATTAAATTTTCAAAAAAGATTTTGTATTATAAAACACCCATTTCAAATCATATAAATCATTCAGCAAAATAAATCAATACATTATCTGATAAACGTATGTTTTAGATTTTTAATTTTTGTTTAAATAAAATCATCAATAAATATATACGTACATGTGTTTCTTGGCGAAAATTAGTCCGTTTGTGTATTTATTTGCGCACTTACGAACTATATATTTCAGATTTTTTTAACATTCTTATTTTGCTTAGACATTATTGAAAAATGGTAAATACTGATGATCAAAAAATAATTACAAAAAGTACATAATTTTAATAGTTTTATCATCACGCCTTTCAGCATTTTTGGATGTAGGTATAAATTAAAGCAAATTTGGAATGAAATAAAATCGATATTGAGTTATAATTTTGAAAAGCTGGTACGGAGAATAATTAATGTTTCTCCTTGGAACCGCCCTGTACGATCGTAAGAACATCTTTCGACCAAATGTGGATTTTCGGCCGCTGCCTGGTTAAACGTCCTT
This sequence comes from Limnephilus marmoratus, assembly GCA_917880885.1. Taxonomy (NCBI): domain Eukaryota; kingdom Metazoa; phylum Arthropoda; class Insecta; order Trichoptera; family Limnephilidae; genus Limnephilus; species Limnephilus marmoratus. Next base: position 32,439,195 of record OU862908.1, read on the forward strand.
AACATGCACATTCCAAACAGTAGATCTAAGCCATGTTTTTACACGACGTAATGTGCTGAACGATCGCTCCACCGTACATATTGTTGCTGGTAATGTGAGCAAAACTAGTAAGGCATACCTGAGTCTGACACCATTTGACTATTTTCAATCAATCCAGGGGGGGGCAAGTGCCCCCCCCTTGCCCCCCCCTGCGGGCGCCCATGACTGCTAACCCTCTACAAATTGCAAGGGCCCCCCACGGTTGAATTCGGCAGCCATCTCTAGCCTGGAGCCCCAAAATACAAAAAACCCATCGCTTCTGTAAAGAAACGGGCGGCCCGTTTGATAGATTCTTTTATCTTAAACGGATTGCAATCTTTAGAGCACAGGAAATGGGTGAGATGCTGTTTTTTCTACCGGTATTTCAATGGAAGATGATCCGATGAACTAATTGATTCTTTCGGCACCGGTGCACAGTCGGGAAACGCGCCAAACGCGCGCCCAACATTTGTGCATCATTGATATTTGTCACATGAGAATGAGTCAACAGCTCGGCTGTGGAACGATGTACCGGCCTCTGTCTCTTCAAGACCCAGGTTCACTCCTTTCTTTGCACAAAAAAGACCCTCCACAAAGATGACATAGGCCCTGAGGGAAATTATTTTCCTCAGAGCCTGCTGTATCCTGCAATCCGCCTCCTCCACATTCCCCTTATTATTATTAAATCTACTTGATAAAAAGTTTTAATTTAGCTGATGAATACCATCTATGAACGAATTCTATAAGTTTCCGAAAATTGTAGTTCTCTTCAGCACAACATGGTGGTAATAAAGCTATATTTCTCGGTGCAGGCTTCTCTGCATAAATATGTTTGTGATATTTCCAATAGATGTCGCCGAGTGATAAGATAAAATATAATTTCAAATACATTTTAGAGTTAGAGCCTCGGACTAGGGTATTTCGCCATCCTCTCGATTAGTTGTCAAAATCACTATAATATTATAATCACGTATATATTAGTTTTTTTCATCAATGTATTGTGAGCTGTAATAAAAACATTTGTTTACGCTTTTCAGGCAAGAATAAAAATTGAATAAAAAAGAAATTAAGGTGCGCTCGGCAAAATTGAGGGAGATACAGCCGTTTAAAGTATGAATAAAATGTCACTTCATGAACCGATACTGTCAGCCATTTTGTAAACAAAATATTACCTTAAAGTTGGTAGCACTCGTAATCGCCCTCTAGGTTTGTGTAACATGGTTTATGTAACATGGTTTGTGCCCCTTTATAACGCCTACTCGCGTCAACGCAAGAAAAACATCCCAGTTTTCAAGTAGTTTAGCGGCTACGCCAGGTTTGTGTAACATGGTTTGTGACCATTATTAATTCTGTTTTCCATAATTACGCGCCTTATTATATATCACACGAAGTTATCAACCTTCGTTTAAAGCAAGTCTGAGATACCAACATAATAGTAACAAAATGGCGTAGTATAAGTTCACGAAGTGTCATTTTATTCATTCTTTAAACGGCTGTATCTCCCTCAATTTTGCCAAGCGCACCTTAATTTCTTTTTTATTCAACTTTTCCACACTTTTCTCATCTAGAAAGTACATTTTTATTAAAATCCCCCACATTGGCGGGATCTGCATTTCACCCAAAAGTTTTTTATTTTATCAGCGTAATATTATAAAATATATAAGTAGGTTTGTGCATGTTTATCGAACGGGGTATATAATTTTAATGACTTTAAAAACAATAAGTTATATATAATAATAAAAAGTAATGTAATAGGTTTTTTTGTCTCTTTTGAAAAGTTTGAAAATAATGAATAATGGTGACGTTTCTTGCGACGAAACGCAACTACAGGGTATTATTTTTGTAGATTTGGGAAATTTTAGTGTTTTTGAATACATTGCCGTCTTTGAATGGTGGATATTATGTATAGTAAATCTTTCATTGTGACTTCGAGATGACAAGTGATAATAATCATTTCAATGTTTCTATTGTCATTTAGCGGAGTTGCATGCTTCTTATAGGTTAATTCCACGATTCGCTATTGGGAATGAACCTGTGGGTGATGAAATAAAATAAATAGTGCAGGTTAATTTAATTAAGATGTTTATTTTTCTTAATTTGGTCTAAAGTTGAGATTTTTACAGATCTTGAAAACACCATACTTTACATCGATTAGGTACTTCACACAAACGTACACAATATTATAGGATGAAATAACCAAGTCCAAACCATCCATCACGTACAATAATTTATGATATTAGGAAAATTAATTTAAATAAAAATTTTACTCTAAATATTATAACAGTCATCTTAAAATAAAACGATAAATAAACTTTACAGACGCATACATTTGTTTATACAAGGATTATAATTATGTAGACATCTTATCCCTACTTTACATCTCTAGCATGCCTCTTTTATTCAAATAGTATGTATTGAAAGAAGGTATCCAAATGTTCAAATGTTGTTTTATTCAATTATAAGAAAGAAGATGCAACATTTGTAAAATATTATAATTTCCATGGGGAAAAAAATCGCTCGGTTTTGCAGAGATTTTTTTTCAGTTTTCAAAGCAAAATAATATTGTCCAAATTTTTTAGACCACAAAAATAAAATGTGAATTTATCGAAAAAATATTGACTCACAATAATGTTGAAAGAGAGGATGAGATAAAAAAAGTTAATAGCAGCCTTTTTAAAGGAGTTTATAAAGTTGAGTAGGATAAAGTTTTCTTAGTGAGGATATATAAAAATTCAGATAAAAAACATTCTTCATTCTTAATAATAAAAACGTACAAAAATGAATTTTCTAAAAAATCTACGATTTCCATTGAAAAATCTTTACATCTTTCAGTCAATAACGAATTCCTCTTATTTAGACATAATACACAAATGTTAGGTTTCTATTATTTTGTACAAGGCACCATATATTCTGCTCACAACAAATTATGTATCATTTAAACATAAATACATACACATATATTATGTAGGTAAAGTTATATACACGAACAAATTAGCAACGCAGGTCAAAACAGATTCGGCAATGCACATCTTATTTATTTACACTCTGATTTTGATGCCAAATTATATTTCATAACCGACATCCACGTAATAAAAAGATAATAAATTACAAAAATATAATTCTTTAATTAATATTTATTGTGGTTATGTTATGGATGAGTAGGCTTCATTGCTAAAGTTACATTTTAAATTACGGGAATATTTACAGTTCCACCTTCGCATTATTTAACACAGGAGAACAGTATTTTTCGAAGAATCTGGAAAACATGTACCTAACTGCATGCATAATATTACCTACGAGGAACATTCAATCTATTAATATCGGGATATTAACTATCGGTTATATTAATGAACTTCTAGCTTCAGTTTTTTACAAAGGCCTGCGGATATTTTCACAATGTTCAAGGCAGAGTAGTGAGTTGGTTTTGTGCCGATTTTTTCATTTTACCGACAATAATTTTTTTATCCATTTTCATACCACCAAGTTTCATGCCAACATCAATTTTCATACAAACAAGTTTTTCGACTCTAAGAGGTGGAAAGACAAATTGGGGTTTAAAGTTTAATATTACCTTACTACCACTTTACATAATATACCTAAGTTCTTATATGTAGGAAAAAAATTCAACCATTCTGTCGGTGGGAGATTACAGGAAAACATGTTACACCTGATGTTTGCATGCGTAATAAATATTTAAACAAAGTTTGGGGATAAATTTAGCCTAACATTTTCAGATTATTTATTATTTTCAGTAACATGCTGGACCTAAATCATTCATCAGTTACTAAAATTTCTTCGACCAAAAATCGTTTTCAAAAAGCAAAAAAATTAAATGTCATCTATGAAATTATCAAAAATAATAAAATAGCATTATTTGTTGCAATGTGAGAATATTGCTTTAAATGAAAAATTTCCTAAAATGTAGGTATATTTTCACAATAACACAATAAATAAAAATCGAGTTCAGTACAAAGTATTTTTTGGTCGATAAAATTTGTAATTCTTTGAAGAAAAAATAATATTAAAAGCTTAGAATTAATTATCTCAAGCACCATTCGTTCACTCGACAGGGGAGTCATTCATTGTTTAGATTATTATGGAAATGCATTATCATGTAATCTTTACATATTATTCGTACGCTCAATAATTCATAGTATTATTACACCTTCACGTTTAAATTTATACGAACGTTTTGTACGATTAGGGTATGCGATGCAAAATATATATATATTGCTATAAAAAAAGTATCCAGATATGTTGGTATGTACAAAGATCAAAGCAATTTATCAGCTGACTCATTTGGCAAACATTTCTATGTTTAAGTAATACTAGAAAGGTTTATTTATAATTAAACCGTACTCTTATAGACGTGTTATTTAATATTGTGCATTAATTGTATTAACCAAGGTACGCGTATGAGTATCAATGCAGTAAACTACTGTAATAGGCGAATTACACAATATTGTTTATACAAATAAATAATTTGATCCAGTCATTTCTTTTCTTTACTACTTTACAAGAAAAGCTCCCCATGACATTAATATATTCAAGCATACCTCGACATGAGCGTATCTTTGGAAAATAATAGTATTTGGTTTCACTGGAGAAAACTACGATTAAAGGAAATTTATTTACAATTTATAGTGTGTAAAAATATAAAATCTAAAATATACAACAACAAAAATCACAATTAAACAACCTGTTTACTTCGATCATACATATTTCCTAATAGTATTTAAATAAATAAAAAATTTGTATTATTAAAAATAAATAATTTAACCTAATCCTAGATACAGCCTTATAACTGGAGTGAGAAGGGAGTACAGTTTGATAATACAAGATATGGTTTTATAGCATTCAAAATTAAGTTATTACTTTGTAGAGTATCGAACATCAAGGAATTTATTTTATACAAATAAGATATCCGTGCTTAATGGTTTTCAAAAAGGTACGTTGATAAATTCAAAAATTTTGTTAGAAGAAGGAACTTTTCTCCTTCGTTTGTATATTAAGAAGAAAATCGTTAGAAATTGAATTGAAAAGGATGTAGCACAAAATTTTTCCAACAACGAATGAAGCTTAGAAGACTAGTTTCTAACAACAAACTAGCGCGTTTTTGACAAATTTTAAACATTATAAACAAATTATCTACTTGTCTACAATATAACTGAAAGCGAGACGTAAGAGAGTTTACTTTTAGGAAGTTAGGTACATTGAAATGCATACAATCTAATAATATAATATTATAGTTCGTAATATATTTCTAGGTTATGCGTCCATCCTTTTAGATACTCTAATGCATTTCGTAGCTTTTAAAAATAATATAATGCAGAGCAGATTATGTACACTCTATGATGAGGGGTTGATTTGACTCAATAACACTTGGTCTTGTTTCATCACTCGGCCTCGGGGGGATGTAGTGTCTGTCGGAGGGTTGCGTCACCGTCACTTGATGGGACCCATTCAAGTGCTGCTGCTCTTGTAACCGGCTCTGGTGATGGCTGAGTCCATGGTCGCCACGGTGGTCCATGTGCTCCTGGTGATCCAAGTGGTTCTGGTGGTCCTGGTGGCCCAGGTTCTGGTGGGGATGCTGCGGCTGGTGCTGGTAGTCCATGTGCTGGGGCAAGATGGAGGGCGCCAGTTGCAGGAACCCTCCTGGACCCAATAGCCTCGGAAGAGGCCGCATATCGAAGGACTCTTCGGGACACTCTTTGTCGTTAGGACCTGACGAATGAATTTCTTATTAATTTTAACTCAGAAGTAATACATAAAATCGGCCAAATTCAATGTATTTAAAGGTTTTTTAGATTATTTAACTTTATGTGGGGTTAATAAACTAAGCTTTTGTGGTAGAGTTCATTGACAGAGTTGAGGGCATTGCCACAGTAACAAAGATGAGAGAGTGCAGAATTGGTTGTTCAACTTATGGTTGTGCACTGTGCAGGAGTGGTGGAGAGGATTGGAAAGTCACTCCGCGCGACCTGCCTTGGTGGAAGTGAAGTGAAAGTGCCAGTACCGAGGTCTCGCGCTCACGCTGTGGACGGTTCAATAATGCACTCGGTGAGGAAGGCAAATTCTACTTTACTGAATTCAAATGCATTGAAAATTTGTAAAATAAGGTGCGAAGTGTTCTGCTTTGAAAAAAATTACGTTGTTTTGCTTTCAACGAGTGGTAAATGGTGGAAATCATGTGGAAGTTATTGTTGATTATATTTTGTAACAGAGTGAGAGTAAAAGTTAATAAAGTGGTGAAATATTTACCTAAATATTCCGTGTTGGCTGCATTCGCCATCGCTAGCTCTTCCTCGATGTTATTGGGCTTGCAGCTTGTGGTCTTCCAGTGAGTTCGCAGTCCAGATGCACTTATGTACTTCTTGTCACAGCCTTGGCAGACGTAAGGTCTGTCGTTGGTGTGGAGCCGCTTATGCAGTTTAAGATGCACAAACTGGGTGAATTTCTGCATGCAGAGATCGCAAGCGTACGGCTTCTGACCCGAGTGGAGCCTCAGGTGAGTCTTAAGGTTAGAAGTGGAAGAGAAACGCTTTTTGCAGATGTCACATTGGTGAGGTTTCTCTCCTGTGTGCACCAAGTGATGTTTCTGTAAATGCGCCAGCTGGGTGAATGACTTCGTGCAAACATTGCATTTAAACGGCCGCTCTCCCGAATGAGTTCTGAGGTGAACTTTCAAGTTAGATAGCTGACCAAACGTTTTACAGCACACATTGCACTCGTAATGCATTTTCCCGTCCTTTTTCTTCAACGGGTAAGGTAGACTTCTGTAACCTCTTGAACTTTGTGAACCAGGGCTGAGAGGGCTACAACTCCTCGTGTAAGATCCGCCATCGGGACTGAGGCTCCCGGGCGGAGAGTTCCGGGAGGGAGAGAGGTGTTGAAGAGGAGGTAAGGGCTGCAGAAGGTGATGGCTCATGTTTGAGCCTTGTAGCATATTCATCTGAGAGCAATTCTTCAGAGTTATTACGCTGGAGGATGAGGGGTATTGAGATTGGTGACCATTCCTTTCAAATTGATGACTGGAAGATATTGGTGGTGAATGCATACTCGGCGGAGAGCCACTCAGTATTGTAATCATCGAAGGATAAGGGGGAGAATACATGCTGTACGGGTAGTTTGGCGAAGAATGACTCTCGTATCGCATGTCTCTTTTTTCTCGAATTTCTCTTATTTCTCTAATTTCAGTCGTGTGTGGCACCATTTGATGGGGCGGGGAAGCGTACATAAGAGCGGGGGGTTGCGGTGAAGGAATTTGGTGATTATTGCGGGGGATGATGATTTGGGGGCCCACCGGCATCAGGCTATGAACAGGACTCGGTAAATTGGAGCTAGAATCAGGGCTGCACGCGTTACCGTATCTTTGGCTTTTCTTGTAAGAGTACGCCATTTCCGTAGGTGATGTTGGAGGTGGGGTTGCATTTGGTTGTCTTCTGTTAGAATCGTTGTTATTTGTGTCCAACCGATTTCCCGTGAGAATAGTTTCCAATATGCTGGAGCTCGGGGGCGTATAGCGGTTGAAAGCGGCGGGTGGGGGAGGGGAGTGTGTTTCTGCTTCATAGTATGCTTTATTCATGGAGACCATGTCATGTTGCGATGATTCGAGAACGATGACGGTGGAGGTGGCTGGATCTCTCCTAGGAGGAGACGGAGAAGAGAGCGGCATTTCTTCCACCGGGTCTTCTGCAATAATCAATTCCTTCTCACTATCACAATCAACGTCTTTATTATTTTGATACTGATAAGCTCTCGACATCTTAATTTTGACTTTTCTAAATTCGTTTCTATGTATATCAGCCATGTCAACATTCTTCTGAACGATAACCGTCGTCTCCTTTGGAGCGTTTGCTTTCTTGGAGCAGTCAAGAACGTAGTTGTTTTCCGAATCGGAGTCGCTAGAATCTTCAGGGGGAGTGAACCCATCATCGTGGTACCCATTACTATGGTATCCCTCATCAGAACGCACTGATCCATCGGCTGGTGTGAGCTGGTGGTGATCGTAAGGGGCAGGGGCGGGTGCTGCAGGAGATCTGGCTTCTCCAACTCTGACTCCGTGTGGAGGACTCTTCTTTTGCTGAGGGACAACAATGGTGGAGTTTTCTCTATGGTGAACTCTCAGCGGAGACACTTGTCTCGAATGAATTACACTAGGAGAAGAGTCCCTTCTGTCAACAACCATACTCGACTGATCAGCTTTGTAGACTAAAACAGGGGATGGATTCCTTGGCACCGGCGGAGAGCAGCGGCTGATAACCCTAACGGTTTGAAGGGATTGAGTGGCTTCTGAGACAGGTGCTGGAGGGTTGTTGATAGGAGAAGCCGCGAGGAGGGCGGGTGGTGAGTCAGCTCTTAGTAGATCCTTAGGTGTAGAGAGACCCAGGACATATTTCATGTGGTTGAAAGCTATTTCAGGGTGAACAGGCGCCGGTGGTAATCCGTATGCCTTTTTGATGGTCTCCTCTTTACCTGAAACGAAGAGATAAATCATTTTATATCTTGTAGCACGAAGGTAAATTGTGGTAATAATGTAGGAAGGTACTAGTGGTTTCAAAAAATATATTTTAAAGAGTAAGAAGTTTCAACTTACAAATCGAGTAAGTGGCTCTCTCTGGATCAACGTCATATCCAAGTCTTGTGGCAAAGTCCTTGCAGTACCAGACCATCAGCTCTTCATTTGGCATTATATCTCTGAAAAAATGTTTTTATTAGAAAACAAATCTTTCACACCATTACTTTCACTGTACCAATACGTATGTTGTAGAATAAGCAGTCTTGATATTTGAGTATTGTTTGTGGGTTATTACCTTATAGTATAAAAATAGATATGCTCTCCATGTTGGCAAGCCGCTAAGTTCATAACGGTGAAGGAGTACGCAGAGGCGACGTACCGCATCCAGTTAGCCATACTGGTATCCGAACCATCCAGGTAGTAGTAATCGTTGTCTTTAAATATCTAAATATACAAAAAAATAATCATAAATAAAAGTACATTTTAAAAATGTTACGGTAGGTGTTATGTAAATAATCACCCTAACATTTCAACGAACACAAGTTTAAACAAAGTTTATCAATTACAAGGTATTCGTAAACGGGAACGAAAATGCAAAGAATATGTTTCATTTGGCCATTTTTTACATTTGTACCTACATGTATCTGAGTAGGTATACTCAAAACAAAAAGCTTTGAAAAAGAACAAAACATAAGCTGCGGGATTGTGATAAAATAGATATGTGTAGCTATGCAGGTAACTACAGTAATGAGGCATTAGTTGCAGGTATGTATAGCAAAGCGGGGATTTAGATAGATACTTAATTAATAAATACGAGTATATATAGAGTAGGTATGTGCTGACGATATCTCTTACCTTAATGTTTCCATATGTGTGATGTCTCACAGTTTCCTGCACCTGATTAAAAGAGGAGAAGGAAGATTTGTAAATTTCAAGAAATAGAAGAAAATTGTGTATACAAAAGAAAGAAAGTTTCAAGTTCCAATAACCAGTGGAATAGCTTTTACATAATGTTAGTAGTGCCTATGCTATAATATTTTCCTTTTTATAATACAAAACGAATAATTTTAGATTTATCAAGTCGGTGTACTACAAGGAACAGGAAACCTGTTGAAGTAACCTGGGATAAAGCATCATAAATCCTACATTTACATCATGGACACCACTAAGTATGTATAATGTTAAAATGCTTACAGGTACACTACAAACAAATACATTTAAATAAACGGTGAAATGCTATCGGGACACGCGTTTCTAAAGGGAAGCTGGCAAAAAGCATCAGATTTACGAAATATTACATAGTTAATAGGTTAATAAAAAAAAAAATTTCATCAATTATTGTGACTGAAAGGAAAATTAATTTTCTGAGCTGATTAACCTCATGTAACAAGTGGCAAAGGAAAATTTATATTCTTTTAAGACATCTTAATTTTCTGCACTTAAAGTATTTAAGATGTGAGTTATTATAAAGCGCTATTAATGTAAGTTTTCGAAATAAAACGCGTCATAGCTATGATCAAAATTATTGAAAACTTAAGCTAGAGATAAGGTAATAATAATATTATAATAATTTTAAAGTTCTTGCCAACACCACAGTAACATTACATTGTTATAGAATATTCACAAGAAGTATAAGATAATAAACTCAAACTCACCCTCCAATAATATCTCCATGATACTTTGTTGTCTGGAGAATTGGGAGTTCTTGAACCTTCAAAAGGGCCGAATCGGGTTCCTTTAGGTATCACCCCCGTACTCCAAACGCCTTCGGTCTGAAAATATTAATGTAACTTTGTTTATAATCACCATTCCAGACAGATTTATTCATTTTGAAACGTATTTTTATCAATGTTTTCTTCGATTCGAGCAAATGACTAAGGACGGGTTGTTTAAAAAAATTTGAATAATTCATCAAATTTTGAAGTTAATTTTCAAGCTCTATGTAAGTTCTGCTCAAGTTCTGTTATTATAACATTATAGTCCAGTTGCTTCGCAGAACTTTACTAGAACTTTCACAGAATTTAAAAATTAACTTAAATTTGATGAATTGTTAAAATTTTTAGAAATAATCCGTCCTAATTATCATTTCTGCTGCAATTTTTAGTTTTTGTCATTGAAAATGGAATATGAAACCAGGTGATGATTAAAAAAAGCTCCCAGAAAATAAAAGTAGATACGCACAAAGAAAGTTCTAAACGCATTCATTCGTAATTGTGCATATATTTTTAGTCAATTGAAGGCGATATTGTTTCATATTGAAGTTATTATTATAACAATTTGGGAGGCGGGAATGGGTACCACCGCCCCGGGAACCCTTATTGGATAACTAACACCTCTGCCATAGGTCACCCCAAGTGGCTCGCTACGTTTGGTGATTTAGCAGGGGTGCCTGGGTTCATGGGGTGAGGTTTATCTAGGTCTTGGAGGCGGATGACCAGGACATACTGAACCCCAGATTCCTACCCACCCCTTAAATCCTTTTCCTTCCCAGAACTCTCCTCTCCTTGCTTTCCTTAAAAAAAACCCTCCCCACAGCATCCTCAAAGATGACACAGGCCCCGAGGGAAATTATTTTCCTCAGGGCCTCCTGTGAGGAGCTCATGTAAAAAAATTTTTTTTTTATTGAAATCAGGGTATATGGATGCTGGGTTCAGGATGCTTACCGGCGTGTTAGGAGTGGAGAGCACTACGGACGGCTTGAGGGTGAGACTCCTGGGTAGGGTCTTCTCGGCGCGTTCCTTGGTGCCGGGCACGCAGGGCACGTCGGGCACGATGTACACGGCGAGCCGCTCGTAGTCCTCCTCGCGCAGCGTGCACGCCTCGTGCTCCACCTGCTGCTGCTGGCTGCGGTCCATGTTGGACTGTAAACAAACGAACACACATTATTTAGCTATTACATTATTTCCGATACAACGATTTCACACTATGGAAAATCAGTACTTAGGTGACGTTATATATTTAATATCAACTTGGCGGGTTTTGTGGATCATGTAAAAAATATATTCCACTATTCCTAAGCATGTGTGTATTTTTATGACTTGTGTGCATTTTTTGTCTAATTTTATTATTTCTTTATCTGTATCAAAATTATCTGTCACGAATTAATTGTACTACCAAACATGTAAAAGCCATCCGGGCGAATTAAATAAAAAAAATTACTCATAATCATCAACTTTCATTAACTCCAGAACTCAACTACATATATCGTTGTAGATATGTAGTACTGTAGTACTAGTAGATATTTAATTGAAAATTTTATCCAACGTGACGGTTGTATACGTACGAACATTGGAAATTTATTTATTTTTTCCATTTGATAACGATTCAAGGACAATTTCAAGTTGCATCCGCGTTATCTCTTTGTGTCGTAATAAAAGTTGTTCACTTCATAGAATTCAATTTGTAATATCAAATTCCTCTAAATTTTCTAGAGCAAACACGAGTCAAGGCTAGGTCAAGTCAGTATTTCATAATGCGTAGCTAATTTTCCGAGAGAGATGTCGATTTTGTATCTCGAGTCTAGTCATGTCTCTGCAACACTGTAAGTGTTTACCCGTGAAACCATATTATTATCTCAATGTCATCGAATCATCCCGTGGCGTTGTGCACAGCGCAGTGGATGTACGGTTTAAAGCGTACGGGGTAGGGTGGACACGGTACAGTAAACGGTGCCCGCCTTAACCTTTCCCTGGTGGGGGTTGCAGCAGCCTTGACCGACAGCAGCCACGAGCCACTGTGGGGGGGCAGCCACCCTCTCGGTGCGTCAAATCCCCGACACGGGGGCACCACTGTCAGAGACACAAGTTGTTGGGGAAAATTCCACAAGGCTAATTCAGCTATTGATTGAATAGGCGAAGGCGAGATCGTCCCGGCTCTACATTCGAACGGATGTTGCTTTTCCGTTTATCTTTTCTATGGATTCGACTGGTTGTTATGTAATATAATGCAACCTAAGGTCAAGTACATACCTATGCATTTAAATACGTTGATATTCGTACTTAGATTGCTTTAGTCTAGACTTCATACTTATGAAAAAATTCATAATGCATGCATGTCTTTCATCCCAAAATCAAAACGAAAATGGTTTTCCGCGAGGTTTATTTGTAATGTATTTAGTTAAGCACGATTTTTCGGAACATGAATAGTTACAGTACGAGCATGAGAATGGTTTTTCTTTAGTATGGGTTCGAATGTGTTTATTTATTTATTTATTTATTTAAAATTTACGGCACAAAGTGCCATTTACAAACATGTATTATTATTATATTTAAACAGTCATAGTACAGTGAAGAAAGATTGTTTTTTTTTTAAATTTCTTATAATAAGAGAAAAAATTTCTAACAAGTAATGAAAACTTCAAAAGGAACAGTGAAATAAAAAGAATAACTTGTTATGAAGTAACCTCGTTACAATACGTAAGGCTGAAATGCTTGATAAGTAGAGCCTTGTATTTTAATAAGGAAATATGAAAAATATCAGCAACATTGGCATAAAAATTACCAATGGTGAGTATTCTATTTATAACAGAATTATATCCAGCGACAGATGTATAATTGTCACAATAATACATACTAGGGAACCTTGATCTAATGGTAGGTACATGAAAGTGAATCAACTTTAATATATCAGGGCTATCCAACTGATGATTTACAATTTTGTATAAAAATATGAGATCAAAAATTTTTCTTCTGTCACTTAACTTCGACAATTTCAATGAGTGTAATAAAAAGTCATAATTTATTGATTCTAAAGGGATTCCAAGTCGAAAATTAATACACCTCAAAAACTTGCGTTGAACTTTTTCAATGATATTAATGTGATTATTAAAGACAGGTGACCAAATTGTAGAGTTATATTCTAGAATGCTTCTAACGAGAGATGTGAACAGAATTTTTAATGTGTGAATATTTTTAAAATCTTTGGAAATCCTTAAAATAAATCCTAACATTTTCATAGCCCTGTTGGCTATAGAAGTTACATGAGATACAAAGCAAAGTTTCTGGTCAAAAATGATGCCTAGGTCAAGTATTTCGACTACAGAGATTAAGTCTACATTACAGAGTGCATAATTATATATTATTGGGCGTTTAATTTTGTAGAACCTCATAACTTGGCATTTGTTAATATTTAGCTGAAGTTTATTACCTGAACACCATTTGAAAAAACTATTGAGATTCTCTTGCAAGATTATACAATCGTGCACATCATTAATGACTTTAAACAGTTTCATATCGTCGGCAAAGAGTAAAACTTCGATATCATGGAAAATGCTAGTAACGTCATTGATGAATAGTATAAATAATAAAGGTCCCAGGTGAGAACCTTGCGGCACACCGCTGGTAGCAATAAATTCGTAGGATAAACAGTCATTGATCTTTACAAAGAGTAACCTATCAGATAAGTAGCTGATCAACCAAGCCAAAAAATTACCACTTATCCCTAATTTTTTTAGTTTATTTATTAATATTTTGTGGCAGACCTTATCGAAAGCCTTGGAAAAATCAGTATAGATGGAGTCTACCTGTAGCCTGTTAGTCAATGCTGTGTTTATATAGTTTTCATATACTGTAAGGTTTGTGAGAGTAGATCTAGAAGAGACAAACCCATGTTGGCAATTGGTAATTACATGTTTAATATTAGAGGATATTTTACATAAAATGATTTTTTCAAAGAGCTTAGGAATGCTAGACAGAATACAAATAGGTCTGTAATTGCAAACATCGTTTTTTGAACCCTTCTTGAACACGGGGGTGAGATAGCAGGATTTCCAGCTATTGGGGAATTGGCCTGTTTTGAGAGATTTGTTAAAGATTTTGTACAATGGATAAGAAAGAGAATTTATACAATTTTTTAAGAATATGGATGGGACATTATCAGGACCAGAACTTGTTTTTGGTTCCAAGAGTTTAATCGCGGCAATAATATCGTTACGTTCAATTACTAGTTCAGATAATTGCAAGTTAATATCTGTAACAAATTCGGGAATACTATCAACAGGGACATCATCCTCATATACACTTTTGAAAAAGTCTGCAAATAGATTAACAATATCATCAGTTTTGGTACAAGTCTTGCCACCATAGTTCATAATGTTAGGGATAGAAGAATAATTGCTTTGTAATGACTTAGAATAATTAAAGAAAGATTTAACATTACATTTTATAGAGTTTTCAACTTCTTTTATATAGTTTTTGTAACATTTATCTGAAGTTACAGCACATTGCTTACGCAACTTATGAAATTCAGTATAATCATGAAATGACCTCGTTGTTTTGAATTTGTGGTGTGCAATTTTCTTTTTAAAGACTAAGTTTATAAGATTATTGTTGAACCATTTAGGAAAAGTTGATATATTACATGACGTAACAGGTACATGGCTTATTATACTTTGTTTTAAAATACAGTAAAATTGTTTGATATTGTCATTTAATTCACCATCATTTAGAAATGCCCAATCAACCTTAAGGAGGAAGTCACAAATTTCAGTATAATTGGCTTTATGAAAGTTGTGAGACATTTGTTTAATTTTAGGATTTTCACCTATAGTGTTGTTTATGGTTATATCTAATGATGGGTGGTAATTGTCCAAAGGAAGAAGAGTATCTAAGGATTTAGTTACGGTTACCGATTTGACATTAGAAAAAACTAGATCCAGAGTTCTGTCATTACTGTTTTTGTTTTCATTTAATTGATTTAAATTTAAAAAATTGGACATTTCAAGTATTTCACTTTCAATGTTAGATAAGTTAGAGCGATTAGTTCCGGATAATTCTGAGGATATAGGATCCCAATTAATGTTAGGTAGATTGTAGTCACCTGCGATGATTATTTTTGTTTCGGGGTATTTAGATATCAATAGTTGAATCTCATCGATATGGTTTTTATAGATAATTAGATCCGATGAAGGAGGAATATAAACACAACCCAATATGATTTTATTTGTTTTGTTAGTGTTAATCATAATAAAAACATGTTCCACATTTTTATAGGTAGTGTTAAGCTGCTTTGAGACTAATTTCTTAGAAATTGCTAGCAAGACACCACCACCTCTTGATTTAGAACTAGTATTCTTGTTTCTATCAAGTCTGTAGACATTGTGAGTTGGTAGTCCCAGTTCAGCTGTGTTGATGTCGGAAACAAGCCAAGTTTCTGTAATGATGATGACTTCGTGAGAAAGAATTGATGCAGTTTTGGAAAATTGTTGAAGTTTTGTTCGTATCCCTCGTACATTTTGATAATAAATTTTTAGTGGTGTTAATATCCTTAATCTTTAATCTGAAACGTCCTTTTTCTTAAACGTCCTTTATCTGAACATGAATAGCTACGGTAAGAGCATGAGAATGGTTTTTCTTTAGTATGGGTTTGAATGTATTTAGTTAAACGTCCTTTATCTGAACATGAATAGCTACGGTAAGAGCATGAGA
The DNA here is from genome assembly GCA_917880885.1 of Limnephilus marmoratus. Classification (NCBI taxonomy): domain Eukaryota; kingdom Metazoa; phylum Arthropoda; class Insecta; order Trichoptera; family Limnephilidae; genus Limnephilus; species Limnephilus marmoratus. The sequence goes on from OU862908.1 coordinate 32,455,155, forward strand.
ATGGTTTTTCTTTAGTATGAATTCGCATATGAAAAATGAAGTATGACTTTATGAACATGAATAACTAGAGTAAGAACATGAGATTGGTTTTTGTTGAAAACATGTTGCATGACGCTACAATATACTTGTTTTTATTACGAACTTAGTAATTGCTAACTAACAACATTATATTCTGGAAAATATGTACAACGCAAATCATATTAAGCGCACGGCTTTAGCAAACTATTAGTGCATCTATCGCCTTCTTTTGTGAGACTATCGTTGTTCGCAAGAGTTTCTTTGTGTCTTGGAGGCTGTAGTGAACGTCGGTCGATAAAAGGGGCGGCAACTCACACCAGTGACCCACTTTAGTTCCAGTGCGCGCTGCATTCTGCGCATAAGAAAGCGGCGTAGCATGTTTAATGCGAGGATAAGTATTACATACACACGGTTGAGTGTGCATAAGTCTACTCGTAAGTTCACGCAGATATTTACGGAAAAGCTTCGAGGTTAGGGGTGACTGTTTGTTTTACTCTCCGCTGCTAGAAGATCGGTTACCACGGAAGCTCTTTTCCAAGCATCAAATCTAATTCCAATTGTCAAATATTGGGTTGATAAATAAATTACAATAATTAGGAAAAGAGAAAGCCTTCGGTCTGTTTCTGTCATTGTTGGGTAGTATAAATTCGACATGCGAAACGATAGGATAAGATAAGAAACGATAGGATAAGAAATGAACTCCCTAGCCAGGAGCACTCTTTGAGAAAAATAATGTCTCTTAGGGCCCATGTTATCTTGGTAATGCTGTAGAGGGTCTTTTTAAGAAGAGGAAGTTCTGGGAAGGAAAAAAGTATGAGGAGTCTGGGGGTCAGTGTATCCAGAAGTGACGGACGTATGAATTCATCCCTCCAACTGCGGTGCAAGGCAGTGGGTCGAAATAGTCCGGAGAGATCTGAGAGTTCACAAGGTGCTCCTCGACCAGTCCCTTCCGATCCGGCCGCCACGCGTCAGGTGGGCAAACACATCAAGCAAGACCTAGACAAACATCATCCCATGATCCCGGACAAATGCCAAGGCAACAAACGTAGTAAACCACTTGGCGTGACCTATAGCAGAGGTGTTACCCAATCGCGGTTCTTGGGGCCAAGGGCGGATCCAGCTTTGGCGCCAGGGGGGGGGGGTTCACATAGCGCAAGGGGAGGGGGGGGGGGGGTCACATCGTCGTGGTCAAGTCGCAAGAAGTTATAATTTAATTTTGATAATAATAGATACAAGTAAAAAGTAGGTCCAACTAGGTCCTGGACCCAGCCCAGGGGGGGGGTCATGACCCCCATGACCCCCCCCCCCTGGATCCGCCCTTGCTTGGGGCAGCGGTACCTGTACATGCCTCCCAAATTGATAAAATAAAATTCTCCGAGGGTGAAATGATAAAAATTTCTTTCATATTTTTTTTATTTCATTCGTTTATTAATTTGTCAAGATAATACAACACGAAACAACTGAATTTCATAATTTCACGAAGTAGTTTTATTCGTTCGATAAATTCCATGAATACAGCAGTAATTTGCACCACACCTAGATGCTGCGATACGTACATACTCGTAGTTTACCATCTGAAGGGCAATTACTATAAAAGTCGACCTTGTCGGCACGTGTTCCTTATCGCTTCACATTGTGTCTCTATAGTCGGTACTATAGGACCCAGCCAATCCTGCGCACTGGGAAGGTGTTGACTTGGCGGTTTGCTTTATAATGAAAGGAAAAACGCAAGGTGTTTGTTTTAAGAACGGCGAATTAAAGGGAAACTGAGTTTGATCTGTATTTTTATTTTTCTATTTTAAGAACGGCTAATTAAACGGAAACTCAGATTGGTCTGTATTATTATTGTTGTGGGTGGAGAGTAAATCAGTAACTAAAATAGTACCCAACGTTGTAAAATGATTGTACAAGAAAACCAATATTTTGGAAATTCTGAAAGTATAAAAATATGTCGCAGTAGCTTTGTTTAATCAGGAAAAATACAGTTATAACGTGACCTAACATTTTTTACAACTCCACATTAACTCCACACAGGAGGCCTTGAGGAAAATAATTTCCCTCGGGGCCTATGTCATCTGGGATGCTGTGTGGAGAGTCTTTTTGAGGAGAGGAAGGAATCAACATTGGTCTTGAAGAGACCCATGTTGTAGGAAGGAGGAAATACAGAGGCCGGCAAATCATTCCACAGCCGAGCTGTTGAACACAAGAACGAGTCGAAGAAACGACCCGTTCTCATGTGAAAAATGTCAACCGTGTACAAATGTTGGGCACGCGTTTGGCTTGTTTCCCGACTATGCACCGGTGCCGAAGGGATCAATGATGCTAGTTCCTCGGAGCATCTTCCATTGTAATACCGGTAGAACAAGGATAGCATTCCCACCCGACGCCTGTGCTCTAAAGATTGCAATCCGTCTGTTAAGAAGGGAGAATCTATCAAACGGACCACCCGTTCTGCACAGAGTCGAGGGTATTTTTCAGGTATTTTGGAACTCCAGACCAGAGGTGGCTGCCAAATTCAACCGTGGGGCGCACTTGTGAATTGTACAGGGTTAGCAGTTGTGTACTATTAAAGTATTTGCGGGCTCTGTACAGTACCTGCCAGAAGTATGCTTTCTGTATCAGTAAATAATAATTTAGATAGAGCCTAAGAACTCACAATAAATTGTACAACGCCCTTTAGGTTATTATTCACAAAAGCGGCACTTTACAAATAATCTAATTATTATAATTTTTATTTTTATTTTACAATTAATGCACATAAAGGTTTAATGTAAAAATTCACTGGATTATCGAAATATTATTTAAATCTTTAGATAGGTACCAAATTATAATTTTGTTCGTAATGTCGGTACCTACAACAAAATGACGGGCTGCATCTATTTAAAAAATATATTTTTTGGAAATGCATGTATTTGGAAATGTATGTAGGAGTAGGAATTATCCTTGCTCGCGCGAAATCTGCAACGATGACGTCTTCTGTAGATAAACAATTCAAAAATATTCTGCTGAGGTATTCCGTAATAACTATTTCATGTATTTTGATTTTTAAAACTAGCAATAGAAATAAACAATTTGCGGATCTCTACTGACTACTTTAACAGTGTAAGTTTTCCCTCGCTCATGAAAGCTGAGTCAATAAAGCGCTTGATTCCATTACTCATTCACCTCGATAACCGGTGGCCTTTGCTAATAATTAAACTCGGTTTTCTTTTTCCGTACGTTCAAGTAATACTACTTTAATACTACGGTAAAAGAACTGAAAAGCGAAGACGTAATATTATCAGCGGCAAGTCTCGGCGAGCTGTACCCCGCCAGTTGTTACGTGAGCATTGGTAATGGATTCGAACAAAGGTCAGGTGCATACAAGGAATACGTCACGGCTCAGCCATGACTCTGACTCTGACTGCGGACTTGTGGAGTACCTACTCCGTCTCTATTCTTGTTTCTGTCGGTGGGATGCATCTCTTCTAACTAATGACTGCATCGCATAAATCAAAGACGAATCTATTCCATACAATACAATATACGAACGAATTTAATGATTGCAACGAAATCAATAAACGTTATTATTATATTTCGTTGTTCTTTATGCGTTACAGGTGTTTCAGATTTCCAAGGTATTATATAAAACTTCTAAATATAATCAGGTTATTTGTGGGGCAGCTATTTAGACTTGAAAAAAGTGAATGCTTACCAATCGCATGCTTTTTTGATGTTAAATGTTTTTCAGTGAAGTTTAAGTTCTCCAATCCGTCTCATTACTGCTGCTTCGACCAACTGTAAAAAATAGAAATAAATATTAATTTCTTGAATTGTTCTCTGAAAGACTCAAGCATCATTTAAAAGGGGGGTTTTATAAAATTTAAGTCACCCTTTTCAATAAATCGTTGACGATTGGTTTCAATTTAAGTTGCCGATGTTTGATCCATTGCCATTTGGCACGAGTTGGTCATGAGCTTTATCAAAGTCAAGGAAGTGAGAATAATGAAATGGAAGTTTAACGACGAATACCGTCGCGTTGACCTTCAACGCGCTAATCGCTTACCATTTCAGTAAACATCGGGCTATTTCATAACGAAGTTAAGCACAAATTGATATATTTATGAAATATTTAATAAAATCTAAAGACGTATTGTTTTAAAATATTTGAACAATTCATCATATATATGAAGTCAATTTTCACGTTCCGTGAAAGTACTATTTAAGTTCTGTGATTATTTCAGTTTTAAGAAGCAACTGGCCTATAATGATATAACAAAAAAAAAATGAAAAGAATTTTAACGAAAATTAACGTCAAATATTTAATGATATCATCATTTTTTTTATAAAATTATTATTTTTGTTCTTTCCTTCAAGACTATTCAGTAAAGTTGTCGTTCATTTTGGGAAATTTTGGAAAAAGCAACAAATTGGAATCATTGTTTTGGAACGTGGCCAGATACGTTTTAATGTCTAGTCTTCCTAGTCTCCCAAAATCATGTGAGGAACATTAATTTAAAGATGCAGGTGATACATGTGTAGGAGGTAGACGAGTCTCGAAAATCGTAAGTTTAATGCATGTTGTGTCTTGTCTGTGTCTGGAAAGGGAAAAGTAAACCCACCAAACCATTTTAAAATCATTATTTAAAATTTTGTTTATAATTCTTTGAATTTCATTGAACTACCTATGCACATCTTTGTCGTTTGTACTGCGGTCGTAGTTCTTATTCAATTAATTATTCAATGTTTACCGTTTTGCTTGCAAGTATTGATCTACATAATCTAAACTTGGCATAATGTCCTTCAAATGAATTGATGGCGCATGTTTGCAACATGCAAGAAGCAATATCTCGTTTGTATTGCATCCGCAGGTTATTGCAAAATCAGATTTTCGGATTTCCACCATGTTTATTTATTTAATATTTTTATCATATGTTCAAATTATATTATAAACACTACAATATTATCACTAGTGCGGATGTAAACAATTCAACATTTGTAAAGATATCATTTAATTAATTTAAAGATTGCAATAATTAAGTTGAATTACGCGTTATATAACATGATTGAGATCTACGGCGACTGTGAAACAAATTCAGCAGAGATTGAAAGTCCATCATGCAGACAAAATTACGTTTTTAATTTTTTTCTATTATAAGTATAAGCTTTCCCTGAAGAAGGAACGTTTGTTCCGAATTACGCATTATATAAGAGGTTTATACAAAGTTGAATTTGTTTCATTTTTTTACGTTTTTTTGTTAATTATGTGAGTTTTAAAGTTTTTCGAAAACAGACTATTTAAAAAAATTCAAACGTAGTACCAGAACGCCGAAATATATTTCACAAGTGTTCAAAAACATGGTTTCCATTTCGATTTCTATGAATTGTATTGCACAAGTGTTGGTACCTTGATGTCTAACTTCAGTTATTTTTTTAAAATTTGCCATGCACAAGTTGCGTCATGCTGAAAACGAAGATATCCTACTATTGTGCATAATCCACGACACAATAATTGATCTAGACAATGTTGCAAAGTACATGTTCAGCAAAAAACTGCTCTAAGTCAATGTCATGGGAGTAAATGTTCTTGTTAAGTTATCAGTTATCACTATCAGTGTTTACCCAATGCATATTGTTTATAATAAACATGTCCACAAAGCTGTGTTATTTAATATAATATGTACTTTATTATGTCTGCAATTGACGACGAGCAAGTTTTTCCGGCATCGTAGATTGTAGAGGAGAAACTAGTTATTATATCCATATTTGTACAACGTTATGTATTTTTTTTTTATTATGGGTAGGTACAATACATAAATAATAAAAATATTACTCTAAATATAATTGATATAATTTTGCCAAGTCGCATAAAAGCCTGCCTTTGATATTTAAAGGTGTCAATAAATTATTTTTATAGTTTTTTAAAAATAGTTTTATCAGATAATTTCAAAATCGAAACACCGGATATTTCTGTTCCAGCAGTCTCGTCATTGTCTTGTGTATCTATTTTTGGTCATAATTTGAAGTAAATTGCATCCAAAAGAAAGATAGCAAAAATGTCCACGTATTATCTGATGCGCGGAAATAAATCCTACATAATATTATTGAAGGTGAGTTGTGAACTGTCTTACTATTAAAAACTGGTTACATAACATATTGTATAAAACAATTTGAAGCAGTTTTTGGGATTGAATATTGATTTTTACAGGGAAATACTTATTACTATACATTAGGATGAAATGCTAAATAAATTCAACGTATTGCACATCTACGGAATTGGCTTTACTTTAATATTGATTACTTGTTGATAAAAGTTTTAATGAATTTGAAAAACAAATTAATTTAAATAAATTATGCTAAAAAATATAGATATTTCCTCTGAATCTGCTTTCTTTACAGGTCGTTGTATGCGTCAAACGATATTATCGTTCTCTTAAGCAACTAAAGCAATTAACTTTCGATTTTAAAATGTGCACATCTGCAAAAATAATGCTCGTAGGTACCCACTTCATTTCTGTGCCGTTATCAACTTTCAATGCAAGTGTTTTAAACATGCACTGATATATTTATGTACTAGTAACTAGCGATGCAGCAATGCAAGTGCGCAATTATCCGACCTAGATAACAGATGTGTCGCATCATTACAGCTTCATTAGGCTCTGAAAAATAATACAATATTGTACAAAATTTTGTGTCCGGTTTTCGATTAGCGCATAAGTCTTTTTTTTTTGTTTTAAAGAAAGACAAACATTCCTGGGTTACGAAAAACCGGACAATATTTGAAAATCTCTTACTACCACCACAGAAAGCCGACAATATTGCTTGAGTCCTGATGGAGAACTTAGCCAGCCGAGGAATCGAACACGAAACGCCTGGGTGGGACCCAAACGCGATGCCCACACCACTGACCGGTCGTCTAGCGTTTCTTACTTTTTCTTGAGCATCTGCCCGATGATGGACACCGCAAGTCTATTCGAAGTATTGGTCAGAGGAGGAGCGCTTAGCGGTTTAATTTAAAATAAAATTTATATAAATCTGTTGAATGTATTGTGTGCTAAAGTATCAAAACTGCCAATGAAGGGCGATCTATAGGGATTGCGGATTCCATTGCTGTCGAAATGCAAAAATAACTTAAACGTTTTTCAAACGTTTCACATAAGAGTTTGTTTGGTAAATACTGATGTTATTTTACAAAGGTAAATAATATATGTAGCTTTGTGAAACCGGAAATAGCTGTAAGTAGAAATATTAGAGAACCTTTACACTGTTTGCTATAAGTAATTTTCTATTTATTGCCTATAATAATGTCCACAGTTTATTAATGCCGATAAGACTGTCATTAATTAAATAGCACTTTCCGTGAACTTCCTTCTTGTTAAAGTGTCACGTTTTTAGAGACGGATGCATTATCATTTTAATATAAACGACATGACCTTCTCTCAGTATTTTCAGCTATCTGTAAATCCCACATTTCGGCTAGAGTATTACATGAATGATATACCTATTATAATTTATACATAAAACATTCGTGGCATAATTATTTTGCTAGATAAATAAACAGTATTTTTTAAATGATTCTTGAGAAACTCAATCTGTTTTATTCGCTGTCGAATGACATAATTGCCAATGTCAAACATCTTTATGAGAGTTTGATCGATAGCATAACAATATAAACAGCAATATGCAATATTCGTTTTATAACCGTATTGTAAATGTGCAACGTGATATGCAGATAAAACTATTGACCTTAGAATGCATATAAAATACTTTGAAATGCAAAGCGACACATTTCAGACCTCGACATTGAACTTGGTGCTCCTTTTGCACTAACTTTAAATAGAATTTTATGCAATTCAGAGTAAATGTTTATTTACTTCCGACACTTGATCTAGAGACCAAATTCTTGTAAAAGCATCGCGTAATCTATAATTCGAAGAACTCTTAATATAAAGAATCAAAAGCAAATTATAAAAAAATAGAAAATGCATCTCTGCCTCCGACATTATTCTCTCAAAAGCCATTATTTTCATTTATAATTTATATTAGCTGCATACTTTAATTGAACATCTTATGGTGAGAAATCTATATAAATAAATAAATAAATCGAATTAGGAAAATGTTACGTTGCTTCATTATAATGTATAAATAATTTATAAAATAATAATAAAATAGGTTCGAGCGCCACGGTAATAAACCAGCAACCCTTTACCTCTTTTATTTAATTTGAGGATTGTAAAATTAAAAATTTATGCGTCAGATTACCTTCTAAAATAATTTTTTTGAAATAATGCAAATTAGGATGTTGAATAGTAATGAAAAAAAGTGTTTTCTGTCAATTGCGATCGGTTGGTCACGATAAATACTTTCTTTTACTTCCTGCTGTGATTCTCGTGAGAATACGCATGACCCTCAAAACATGGAGACACAATGTCAGTTTGATTAGAATATTATTATTTCATTAAACCAAAATTATTTCAAAATTAATTTTATACATATACTGTGTTAGTGTAATGAGCGTAGGAACCGCCAATTGCCGGAGACGTAATTTGCCCGCACTTAGTGGTTATTGGTAAAGAATGACATTGGAAGGTCAAGTCGATTAACTATACATTTAATATTTTTCTACTCGTCTTTGCATAAACAACATAATAATAATCATTGAAGTGGGAACAAATGGTAATTTATATATTAAAAGTCGCACGTCGCTTAGACGATTTTTTTTTCATCCAGGATGAACAAAAAAGATTCAGGATTTACCGATTAGTCTAATTTTGTCAATCACTGATTTTCCTAAAGAATTTTTAGGCAAACGAATTAATTTTCGGTTTATAACGTCATCACGAGTTATGGAGTTTTAAAGTAAAATACAATCGGACGTCTTGTTGTTCATTCCAAGTTGATAAATAAGACCATGTACCCAACTGCAGAACTAGATTGGCACAAAGGCATATTAGTATTATTGCTTCAAAAATGTATTATTCATTATATAATACCTTTAAGGAGACCACGTGTCAAAATTTTCAATCATATGAAAAATATCAAAAGTTGGCTAAAAACACTGAAACAGATTTTATTTTATAAGTTCTTACAAGGCCATTAATTATCATTAGACAGATATATTATGTAGTTTTCTATATTTTTATCTTTTAATTACGCTTATAACATTCATAAAACTTTTAGATAAGAGATAATAACATTGCAAACTGTTCTTATGCTCTAGTTTTTTTTAATTTTCAATAAAAAATATAAAAATCAAAAAATTGTGCCGAAACTTGTTGAAATCTACCCCAGGGCGAAGCCGGGTCACTAAGTAGGTAATCCACGAATCGAGTAAAATTGGACAAATAATCAATTCAGTGTTGGAAGGCTATTTCCGTACGCGCAATGCGATGCACGTACCGAGTGTTTAGTTTTATTAGTGCAGCGCATGTTTCATCACAATTTATCGTTCGCAATGTCAAGTGCAATGATTACAGCGGAGAGTTGGACGTAGGTGTGAGTATGCATCACTGCACACTGCACAGTGCACATTACATACGGCTGCGTGTGCATCTCAACGTACATACACACACAGCCACGCCGCTGCATCTGATAGGAAAATTCTTCAAACTAAATTTACCCTATCGAATCTTAGCCAAATAGTCGCAAGGTCAGTGCCGAGAGAGGGACAACCGATCGTCATCTCCATCAGAAGTACACTGGTCAAAGAGGGATAGATAGCCCAGCGTAACCTTGGGATCTAATTATAACGTGGAAAAGCGATGCTAATGTGCATTATGTGTACTCTAATGAAGATGCTCATAGTTTAGCTGCTGAGAGATTAGTGAGGGGAACTTATCTGCATACCTGACATCGGTATGAACACAGGAAGTGTTTTTTTTGACATATTACACTAACCCAATAAGAATAACAGAAGGGTATAAGAAGGGTAAGGAGTGTGTTCCAAGTATGAGTTATTCGGCGGTTCACCTCTACCTACCCCTGCGGAAACGGCGTTTAGTTAGTTATCGTACCTACATATATGAAACGGATAGTTATTTGAATCGCTCTTTCACGAACCGGGAAGTGAACAACGAATGGAAAACAGGCGAAATATTTTTTAGAGAAAATGATGGATATGCATACTTTCAGAAGACTATACTTTTGCAAAATTTAATACGACCTTTGTAGCGTGTAGGTAAATGCATTTGTCTCATATGTCAGGAGTTTTCTGTCGGATTCCATTCCAGCGCAGAACAAAACGTATTTTGGAAAAAAAAAAAATAATAAATGTATTTTAAAATTTAAAATATGAGCGCTGCTAGAAATGAAATAATGAATACCTACTTAACAATGAAAAATAGAAATATATAGAAAGAATTAATGCACATAATTTTTTTTTATTGATGCTTATTATTGGATGGTCACGATAAATACTTTCTTTTACTTCCTGGTGACTGTCGTGACTATGTATGCGAGACTATGCGAGACCCTCAAAATATAGAGAATCCGAGTTTGCTTAGAATATTAGAAATTAATGTTTCATATTTTGTACAGGTTTGAGGTAAAATCAGTCATAAAAAGTAAAAGTTCGCGGCTTGTACCAATTCGTAGCCAAATATGTTTCTTGACATCCAGATTTGTTAAGAAAAAATAATCTTCTACGCCGTAGAAGAAGAGCTTTCCGCAAGGCTACTTAAGCAGGGTAATTAATTTCGAGGGCGGTAAAAGTTTTTTTTTTCAAATCATTTGGCAAAATATCTTGAAATAAATACAGATAAATCATATCAATATTTATACAACATGAAGTGAAATATTTTATTACTATTTACTTACGATTTTAACATCGGATTTTGGTAATCGATCTGTTTTCAGGATGCATGGTTTCCAAGAAAAACTCACTTTCAATGTCACCAAACCAACAGATATTCTCAGCCAATCTTAATATCCAAGTAATGACAGTTTCACCTATTGAATGTCAAGCTTTCAGCGGCTGACTGGAGTCCTTTCCAGAAAGCGATTTCTTCAAAATGTAAGGATTGTTCTCGTTGCTCAAAAATTATTTAAACTGCGCTGTTTTGGGTAGTGTTGGGCGCCATTTTGAATTTTCCAGTTTGATAGTATTGAACGATGTAAATTTTCCGGTGAGTGTATTGGAAAATTGTAGCTGGAAAATTTTATTTCAAGGTCTTACTGAATTCAAAGATGTCACAAGAGCGTGAACTCGGCATAGATTGACGAAATATCACAAATTTTGAGAAATGTTTTTTTGATAGTAGAAAATTATTTTATTTATTGTTTATTTATTTAAACAAAAACAATATTGTTCTCTATTTATAAGAAAAATATCACGTTATGAGAACTTTTAATCTGTACTTATTTTATTGTAAACTTTGAGTTTGGTAAATTTGGTAACATTTAGTCGTACTGTTTTATAATGAACCGCTTTAAAAAATATTAGCTTATTTTATAGCAAAAACACTAATGAATTGCGGCTCACATTGTATGTAAACAAGTAAGTGACGACCTCCCCGGCGATGTTCTCGCGACACTCTGAGCGACTGAAACACCGGTACAGGCACCGGTTATACGGTGTCCTGTCAACTATTGGGATAGTTCGTCTCCTGAAAAGCCGAGCCCCATGAAATGCAGGCTTTGGACCGACGCATCAGAGTGCACACACATTTTGAAATTCGGAAATCGGCAAGTTAGCGACTTTCCCGCCAGGGTAGTGGTTGCGGGTTGTGGGTCGTGGGAGCCGGAGTGCGGAGTGCGGCGAGGCTGTGTCAGCCACTGACCTTTCCTAACGTATTATCACTGAAGGCGAGCGAAATCGTAACTAAACCTAAAATGTGGATAAAGCAGTTGCCCGCCTTTACCGACCGACCTACATGCACTCGATGCAACCGACCTCTTCCGTCCTCCTCTGGCCGCTGCTACGCGGATGTAGGAAGTGAGACGATAGCTCTCCCGCGAGTGCATTTTTGCGCAGGTCAGTACGTCTCGCTCCGCCGGTGGGGAAAATATTAAGCGCGAGAACAGTGCGGTGATACTGCACTCTGCTGGCGCTTCAAATGCAGATACACGACGATAAGTAGTCAGATTGTGAAAATGATGACTCGGGGACAAAAGGCATCGAAGATTTCCACGCACTCTTTACTGAAGTCCCCCCGGAAAACTCCTTATTTTACGGGACATTTTACTGAAATTGTGTTGCACAGTATTCGAGAGTCGATGTTCACTTATTGCGCAAAACTAGGTAACATTCAAGTTCATTATTTCTGGTCCGACGACCGCTCATGGCAGACTACAGCTGGGAAAGCTTCACTTTGTACTTAGTACTGCTGTCGATGTCACGATTCTTTTTCCTAATCATATGCAATGGCTTCCGCCTCTCCAATTTTAGCACAACATACTTAAAAGGTTAATCATGAAAATTTAAGAAGTTTATTTTAACAACCCTTATTTAGAAATCAAACCCTTAAGAGCAAAACATGAAATATGTAGATACTATGAACATTCAATTAGATGAAACATGATATAAGTTCATTGCGGCAACCAACAAATAGACCTATATTTAAATTCAATGCAATCCTGACTCAAAACAGTGAGAGGATTATTGAAGTTTCATTAATGATTTTTTCCATTTATTTAGCAGATATCGAAATCTCTATGTAGTTTTGGCAAATCCATGACAGGTAGTTAGAGATTATTAAATTAGTGTGGGAATTAAAATATACACAAAGCATAGAAAAAATTATTAATTTTTTCATTCAACTACTGAAAAAGTAATGAAGTCTTATTTTTGTAGTGCTTTCTTCCATTCAACTTTTAGGCGGAATGCCTACAAGTCATAAATACAAACGTAATGATGTTATAGATGGTGCCGACCTTTATTTAAAGAAATTTGTTAAAACGAATGATTTAGTAATTTGAAATATGTTGATTCTGTGTGTGATCAAATCACTACATATTGATTCTATGTGTGATAAAATCACTACATAATCACACATAGAATCAATACCAGCACTTTTTTAATATTTGTTCGGTGGAGGTGGTTTGATTTGACTTAACCCTTTTTTATTTAGAGTTGGAAGTCTGGTTTAAAAATTAAAAGCTCAGTAACTCGCCAAATTCTCCACCGTCAGACACTCGTACCTTGGTATTTGCTGGAGTTTAGAAAGAGAGAGTGAAAGGCGTCGCCCATCCTCATGCTGGCGGCAGGACGGGGTGGGTGGGAGGGCGGGGGGTGGGAAGGGCGGTCATCAACCCCGGCACGGACCCAGTCGCGTATACTACCACTGATGTATTTTGCACTGTATAAAGGGTTGGACAGAAAACACAACATTTCTATAGCTTTCCTGTGGTTTTTTATCGAATTATCAAGCAATTTCTTATTAGCAAAGTTTGATCTATATGTTTTTATTTGAAAGTTATGAAGTGTTGATGTCTATGTGTTATTTAACTTTAATGGTAGTGGAATATACTCTTAGTATCAACCCGATAGGAGACTGCTATTTAAAGATTGAATGTTTTATTTAAGTTTATTTTACATTACTCCACGAAGGAAAATAATTTCCCTCAGGATACATGTCATTAAGGGCCAGGTCGACGGATCAAGACAGTCCGACTGGATAGGTCAAAGGATTTCCATCAACCATTGTCTCCAGATCCGGCCAGCCACGCAGTTAATGGGTCTGAGAAGCCAAGTTCTTCATAACATTCCTCTTTTCCCTCCACTCTTTCGACATTCCAATTCAGCCAAAATTTTAATTTTGGGGTGTCACAAACATACTGCCTCCAGGCACCTGAAATAATAATACGCTATCGCATTCAAAATGGCTTCCCAATTCCTTTTTAGGAGAGACCTCTTCATTTTTACTTAATTAATAAATTATTACCCCACACCACTAATAAAATTGGCCGTTCATGGCCTAGGAGGCATATCAGAAATCATTTCTGATATGCCTCCTAGGATATATGACAGTTTAGCATATCAGAAATCTGATGTAACAATTTGACACCAATCGCATTTTTATATGACAAAGAACGTAAAGTTTAGTTTATAATAAACATTACGAGAAAGAGTATGTTTTTAGAACTACAGAAAACTAGTTTTATGTGTATACTCCTTTTACTCTCTTTTCTCCCAATCCGTTTTTCTCTGTTTACAATACATTTTGTAACCGAAAATACGACAGAGCAACAGCCTAATTCTGTGTCTGGGCGCGACCTACCCCAACACGGATCGTAGAGCCTTAGATCTATACTGCCTCTAGTGGCGGGGACTACCCCACTCTGCCTTACAGACTTACAACTTACATCACTAGGGGGTAAACTGTGCAAATGCAATCCCTGTAATATTCATAAAAAAATTTTCATGTTGCAATTTTTCTTATTTTAAGTTATGTTTTTAATATCGTGTACTCGTACAAAATTTGGTAGCAATCGGAAATAGCTTGATGATCCAGATGTATTTATTTTATTTTTAATATTAGCTCCACACAGTAGGCCCAGAGGAAAATATTTTCCCTTAAGGCAAATTTGTCTTTTCCTTTCACCCTTTCTATTTGTCAACTTTGAGGACGCTGTGTGAAGGGTCTTTTTAGGAAAAGAAGGAGAAGAAATTCTGGGAATGAAAAAAAGGTATGAGGGGTGGGTAGGAATCTGGGGGTCAGTGTATCCAGGAGTGACGGACGTATGAGTCCATCCCTACCACTACGGCTAACTAATGTTCCGAGAGAGTCCTGCTGGAAAGGTCAAAGCCGGTATGTCATGCAGTTGATGAGCAGACGCATCTTCCGCTAAGACCCGGACAAACCTCACCCCATAAACCCGGACATACTTGCTAAGGCACCAAATGTAGCGAACCAATACATGTGTTCACTGACATTTATCTATTCTCAAACTGCTTCGACTCGATCTACCTATGTTACGTATTTATACAAGTACCTACAAAGTTTGTTTGTTATTTGGTTATGTTATAACTGAAAACCCGGCAAAACCTACTCAAGTATTTTTTGAACGTATACATATGTTAATTGTAAATCTTTAACTTTAAGTCACAGTTGTAAATATATATGTAATTAAGTCACTAGTTTTAGGTCAACATTTATAAGTCTTAGTCATAAGTTATTAGCTATAATTCTTAGATTTAAGTCACCAAAGATAATTATTGTAAATCTTAGTTGTAAGCCAGTAATATTAATTCTTTTGTATATTTCTTTGTGCAGCGCCCTTGATGTGATTTTTCACGAAAACTGCAATACACAAATTTGCAAAATATTATTATTATTATGAAGTATACAAAACTGACAAAAAATATTTCAAGCATTGAATCCGTGTGAGATTTTTAATCAATTTTAAAGAGTACAGTTAGATACTTGGTGATGAGATAATTTGTCGTTTTCGCAAAGCAGATCACGTGAAGCTCGTGCATTTCCCGGCCATCGACCCGCGAAGCACTAAATGGGAGGTCTGCCAGAATGGAGGCTTTTCGGTGCAATAGAGGCTTTCGGAGGCTCGGGTTCTCCTTACTGGGAAACCCCATATACCCACCCCACCCCCAGAGGTAGGGGAAGTGTGGGCGCCGATGGTTTGGTCGATATTTGGCTAGACTTCAAATATCCACCCCGAATCCTGACCAGTGGCAACTGGTAATATAAGCGGCAAGGACGAGGTATTATGTCAGTTAAGGGAGGGTTTGATGTCATTTCATTAAATAACACACTCAAGTTATTGAGCCTTACTGCATACTTCTGTACTGATAAATCCAATGCTAATAACATGATGATTTTTATCTGTATTCTATTGCGCCTATCAAAAAACTAATAAACAACTTGGATCATCACAAACGAAAGTAAGCCAAAGAGTCAAGTGAATTCTAGTTCAAATCAACAAGAAGAAAAAGTACGAGTTTGTTATTAAATAAGTTCATTGACCAAAATATACTATCTCCGTAACTACGACAACCCATTTGCCATTTATGTATTTATGTTTTCAATACAAAGTAGGTACCTGTGTGGGCGCTGCATAAGTCTGGATGTTTTGATGTTGATTTGTGACCGTTCATTGGCCTAATAAAAATGGGTGAAATGTGGTGGAAATGAAAATATGAAAAAATTGAAAAATACATATTTTTAAGAGGGCATTACCAGAGAAAACCAGAAATACGTCATTTTCAAAAAATATTTTAGACGTATTGACTCTTTTCCACAAAAAATTATAAATGGATTTCGAAAGATTGTTCTTTTATCTAGCATTCATATGTAATAAATTTTGAGAATTTTTTTTAATTTTTAGTATAATAAGGTTATACCATAAGTCGCTGGCAGATTTGTTAAATTTTTAAAAAAGTTTTTGTATTATACCACACCCATTTCAAATAATATAATCATGCACTAAAATAAATCAATACATTATCTAGCAAACGCATATTTTAGAATTTTAATTTTAGTTTCAATAAAATCATTAAAAAATATGTACGTACATGTGTTTCTTGACGAAAATTGGTCCATTTGTGTATTTATTTGCCCACTTACAAACTAATATATTTCAGATTTTTTTAACATTCTTATTAAATTTAGACATTATTGAAAAATTATAAATACTTATAATCAAAAAATAATTACAAAAAGTACATTATTTTAATAGTTTTATCATCACGCCTTTCAGCATTTTTGGATGAAGGTATAAATTAAAGCTAATTTGGATTGAAATAAATTCGATATTGAGTTATAATTTAAAAAATCTGGTACGGAGAATAATTAATATTTCACATTGTAACCGCCCTGCACGATCGTAAGAACAACTTTCGACGAAATGTGGATTTTCGTCCGCTGGCTGGTTAAACGCTCGTAAGTAAAAAATCTTTAGTTACTATACTAATGTAAGGCCTATTCTAACCGCATGTCGCACGTCGCGTCGGTAAAAGCATCCATTACAATTGTTTGCGATAGAGTTTAAATTTTTTTTTATGAAATGACACATTGTGTTCATATCTTAATTTTGACAGTGCATTGTTAACCTCTGAAGTTTGAAGGTACCTAAACATTTACTTTTGAATACACATTTCATAACCTACTTATTATAAAAAAATAACATCCAAATCTACATACTTTTTACGTTACTAGATTTAAAAAAAAAACGGAGAAAATATGCTAACGCCAAAATCGTTTTCTAATAAATAAAAGTTTTTTTCGATTTACGAATTATTTTGCATGTTGTTCTTAAAAAATATTATAATCGAAAGAGTTAATATTTTGCACCAATTAATAATTTAAAAAATAAGAACAGTTTGATGTAAACAGTGTCCATATCGATTTATCAGAGCCATATCGATCAGTCTGGCTCAGCATTTCCGCGCGTCGCGTCGCTTGTGACCTTTTGGCGCGGTACTTTCTAATTTACCGTTACACCGGCAAGGACGCGCCAGAGAAAGAGAGGCAGCTAAATGCGCGAGGGAGAAGCTGATACTTTCCTCTAAAAATAATATTATTGAACAAAATATTTTAAAACTTCAACTTTAAAAAAAAAATTCTCAACACGTGTTTGAAAAAAAAAAATGTTTTCACCTGAAAATATTTAATGACTTTGTAAGGTAAAAATGACAAAATGTAATCCTTTGTAATAATATTATATACGGTTATAATATATGTAATGTAAAACGTGACTAATTAATTAAAAGTAATAATCACATTGATCATAAAGACACTGCATCTGTTTGGGGTCATTGTCCGCCGACGGTATTTGTTCCCTTTTCGTCTGATGTGTCTACCTCTTTCTCACGTGAGGCGAGCCCGCTTTCGCGGTCCCTCTCTCGCGACGAAAAGAGTAGTAAAGAGTAGAACGCAGTCGGTTGCCTATTTCTTTGAAACTTGCCTACTAGAAATCGCGAGCAACCGTCTAGGTCTACCTTTCATACTTGCCGCGTTCTTCGACGCGTAAGAAGGCATTGACACCGAAATAAATAGTTCAATCATAATTGAGCAACGAGTACCCACTGAGAAACCTATTTTATGTAATAAATCTTATTTTAAATTCATTATTAACTTTTAAAAAAAAAACACGATGAAAAGATGCTTCATATGCTTATCTTCCATGTACACTGTACAAGAACATCTGCGAAAGAACATTTTTACATAAAAGTTTTATTCTAAAAGCTCCCCTATAAAATAGTTTTTTTTTTAATATTTCTTAGTATACCTACGCAGGCCCGTCGATTATCTTTAAAGATAACTGAATTAACTCTCATCTACCTTTTAACATTCTGCGATTATTTTTATATGAAAATCCATTCCATCCATTCCACGACAGGAAAGTTCCAAGAACACTATTTGATGGCAGATTACGAGATTTATTTAGTTCTGCTTACATTTGTTGTGAGCGTCTGTTAACCGCATTATCGATAAGAGAAAAACTGCCAAATGCATGCGCGCCTAACCTACCACATCACAACCCTTGTGTAATTCCCTGAACCTGCACAATCCCGACCCAGACAGACCCCAACCACCCACAAGCCTCCCCAAGCCGCCCGACAAGCCTCCCACACACATTGTACCCATCCCCCTCCCCCCACTGGCCCATTCATAGACCGCTTTTATTGCATACGACCTGATGTTTGCATCTATCCTAGAACTAATTATATATTTTTTAATCTGAAATCATTTCTTTGAGTGCACGTTTCATGTATAAATTCAAAACATGATATACCTGAAATGGAAATGACATACCTACCACCGATTTGCTGTGGATTCTACTTATTTCTCATAACAGAAAGTGAAGTTTCATCGGAGTTATCTCCGGCAAAGAGATTCAACTTTTGCGTTTGATGGAATCGTTTTTAAAGAATATATGTATAAGAGAAGTAATAAATTTCTAGTGTAGTCATAATGTCATGTCATAAATGCTCAACCAGAAGTACAAGTCAATGCTCCGCAATGTCCAGACAGCCAGCGAAACATTAGAAAAGCTTTAAAACGTATCGGACTCTAAACTCTACCACGATAAGAATAAGGCAGAATTCCCATTGAAAGCGCGCTCGCTCTGTTAGAGATTATCGAGCTTCGTACAAAGGCTTATCCCATTTTCTCAACCCCTTTCTACGTAATAAATGCACCCCCTACCACCGCCCGGAGAGCCTGCCCCACTGCGACGAATTTTGCGTAAGGTTATTGTCCTCGGTCCTATCCCAACGGCTGTCTGGTTGGAGGCTTGCGGGTTCACCCCACGTAATGTGTATTACCAACTTTATCGAGGAGGTCTTATGCAATTTTAGAGCTTCGATCTAACTTTTTGAAGGAAGGACATAAATTATTGCAGGCCTCCGAAAAGTGTGTTTTAATTTTTATTAATTACTAGAGCGGACTCGCAAAATATCACTCCATATTATAATTTTGGCATTTGTGAAGCTGAAAGACTTTGTAAAAAAATATTTGCCTCACGATCCATGCCTTTTAAAAAGACGATCAGAAATTTAACTTTTATTAAAAATTACGACATCTGTTAAAAATTTTAACAAAGGAACATGCATATCAAATATAGATTTATTATATAATGACAATACTTTATCGCTTCTCTGAATCGTTCCCACAATCAGTTTTAGTTATGAAATAAAGAAAATTTAAGTTCTAGAAGTCATTAAACCGGAGTTACACAGATACACACAATTCTTGAAGGTAAAGATAAATTATAATCAATTATTGATAATCTCATGGTTGTGAAGTATCATCGAAAATTCCGAAGCAAGGCTAAAAAATTAACTTGCAGTAAAAATATTAAGTTTGCTTATTAAAATGGAGTAAAGATATATTTTATTTTCTAGATGGCATTCTATATAAATATGAATTTGTATTTTTTAAATGATTTATTTACTTCTGACTAAAGTGTATGTTCAAGCCACACAGGTACAGGGATACTTTAATCCATTGTGATTAAAAGATAATTTTTTGACATCGTAAATAAAAGTTTTGGATTTATTTTGTCCTTCCTGAAGACGATTCTTAATGGGACAATATTTTAACTTGACTTGTATTAATAATAATAATAAGTTAAATCAACCAGACAGTTAGCAAAACACATATAATAGCACTCCATTTCATTTCATGTGTTCGAATATTTCATTAATAATATTTGGCTTTTTTTTACATGAATACCGCACAAGAGTCCCAACTGCTCCCGTCTGGAGCCAATGGGACTATGGCATTCTCAATTGGAGTATGTTGTGAGGCTGAAGGTAGTGGGGAGGGGAAGGAGATAGGGAAGAGGAAGGTGGGGAAGGCTGATTTATAAAGCGCCGTTTTCGTGAAAAACCACCTCAAGGGCCTTCATCAAATGATTTATCTGATGAAATGCTTCTATAAATTGATTTTCGTACTTTAAAAACGTGTTTTTCAATTAAGTAAAAATATGGCACTTATGTAGGACTTAAACCACATAATAACATGGATATATAAATAAATGTTCCCATATGAGGAAAAACAGTTTTTAAAATTAAAATTCCATACTTATACAAAATAATATTAATTAATAAAAGATAACAAAAATACATTTCAGACTCAACCAGAAACCATACAGATTAAAATAATTTTCTCGTAACTTTAAATGAAGCGACTACAGTACTTCTCGCCTCCTGTGTTCAATCGTAGAGAGCCCTACGTCGGTCAATGACCCCAGCTACACACCCAGTCGGCTGCTGTAGCAACCCCCTCCCCCCACCCCAACCCACCGCATGACCTACCAAGTACACGCTACGACCGCACCAACACTGACACGGCTCTACGACTGTAAACTGTAAAGTACTACGGCGCTACGAGCTACGGCCAGGACAGACTGACTTGGTAGAGCGTTGTTTGTGTGGGTCTTGCACTGGAGATACCTCTACTTGTGTATGGATTGAAAAACTTGTGCATCGCATTGCGGAAAATGAAAGGGAGTGGCGCTTTCTCCGGTTTCTCTGTTCCCGAGTCCCAAGGGGTGGAAATTAGAACTTTTGCCCTAAAAATCCTTTCAGTAATTATCATTATGCTCATTTCAGTGCATGCGGATTGTTTTTCAATGAAAATCTTATGTGGCTTAGTTGGTGGGGTGATCTTTTAAAGTTTAAAGTAGTAGATTTTTATCACTATTTGGGGGTATTTCACCTTCATCTTGACACTATTAGGTTCTATATTATATAGGTTCGAGTGCATGCGAGTGAATAGTAACAGACTACTAAACTACTTACTTTCGATTTACTTAGAAAATGAATAAGTAAATCGAAAATATACGCTATCCTGTGGATAAGCTATCAAAAGGATGGTGAAATACTTTGTCTTGTTATATATATTTTTTGGATTACTGTTTTGAGTTGACCAATATTATCAAAATCAATAAATCCATTAAATAAGACTAAGAAATTTCATAAAAACAGAATATAATTTTTTTTTAGTTTTTGTCAATTTTTATTTAGTTGAGTACCTAAATGTTTTCAAAATTCACAAAACCATTCGGTAAGAGGAAGAAATGAAAAGGATTCAAAAACTTTCAAAGATTTCATTTCATAAATCTATATTATTATTTGAAAAGGGGCAAAAAATATGAAACGGTTAAATGCACTTCGGGATATTATTATTTGTCTTGATCTTAAAAATGGCAGCGCGCCAGAGAGGCAGATGTTTTAGTTCTTGGAAGCAGAGCGTCGGTCATTGCTTTGTGAAAGCACCATTCTAAAATGAGCAAAAATACTTAGGCTTTTTGGACATTGTGGACACACAGTTTAATGAATGATCCTTTGAATATATTGTTGGCCATTTTCCACGTAATAAAGAAGAATTATTTACAACAATCGAATGGATTTATTGTGGTATGGAGAAAAGGCTTCTCTCCGGTTCTGAGGGTTTAAAAATATATCAAGAAAAATAAGGTAAATCGCCTCTGCGTTAGTGTACTACCAATACGTGCAGTGTGAGTGTGTTGACATCCAGTGCAATGGATTTTTTTTTTCTTTCTGTTATGCAATTAATCCTAAAGTTGAAAAATATTCACAAAAGTTTAACGCACAATATTTTTACGTGTAAAAATCATGATGAGTAGAGGCTAGATGTTTATTCGTTTCGAATTGCTGATTTAGATGCAAACCAGAAATACTGATGTTAGAAATAATCTTGAGAAACATTCAAACAAAACAAAGCAATTGAAAAACTTGCGAAAGGACCAATCTAATGCTTCTTCTGTGAAAGCGAGGGGTAATATTGCTAGATACATTTCTAATCGCGCACTCCATATTGTACAAAGTAACCACGGATTAACGACCAGGTAGGACAAGACAGGTAAAAGCATTATAACGGTACACTTTACCTTCCTGCTTCACCACAATAGGCACAAATATACAACTACCGCCGCCTTGAAAACTTGCATTTGAAATGCTGATCGCGAGTAGAAAGTGATAGATAACCAGTACCATGATCGTTTTCAGGTCGGTTGTCTTATCGGGGTTTTTGACGAGTTTGAGGGTGACTCGCAGGGATAATACTCAAGTGGAGCTCGCTCGTGAAGTTAAAAGTGGTTGAACTGCATTCAGGTGTTTGGTATTGTCAGCGCGGCGCACAATGGTCGCCCATTATGGCCATTATCATAAGGACACAGATCAGTAGTTACGCATTTCAAAATTTATGTTGTGGTGATTTTACCGTTGCAAACACGCATTGAATTGCTTTCATTAGAAAAGTCCACCGGTCATTCGAAATGTTAAAGATTCCTTCGATGTACAAGTAGGAACGAAGTATTAATAAAACAATTTATTTGAAGCTTATGTTCATATATTTAGGATTAACCTTTGATACACATCTAAATTGGAAGCAACATATACTTAACACTACAAACAAAATCCGCAAATCTGTTTACTTTTTCAAACAAACGCGCAATTTCCTTAACCTACAACTTTTAAAAACAGTGTATTACTCACTGTGCCAATCTCACATCGAATACGGAATTTTAGCTTGGGGTAACACTTATTATAATGCCCTCGAACCCATCATTAAAGCACAAAAACTAATAATAAAAATAATTCTTAAACTTTCTCTCACTACCAGCACTGATACGATCTTCAATACTTTCAACGTTATGGACATTAAACAGCTCTACGCAAAATCCATCTTACTTTATTTACATAAAAACAACAAAATCCTATACAAACCAACACAAATGATACACAATACACGAGCCAAAAATAAAGAACTTCTCCAAACTCCCTTTTCTAAAACCACCTTTGGACAAAAACACTTTAAATACATAGCTTGCAAACTATACAATACACTTCCAGCCACGATTAGACAAACCGAATCAAAGACCAAATACAAACAAGATTTAAAGAAATGGATTATAAGTATTGGACGCCACACTACTGCTAACATCTGTAAAATAGAGTACAAATAGACAGAATTACCATCTCACGTATGTCCTTACCCTTATTAAAGAACTTAAAATAGTAAAATCCTATATGTATAATATAACTTCCTATATAGACTCGAAAGGATTTACTACTTTATGCATCTCTTCCTTCACCTATATAATGCTCTATTTATGATATTAACCCTCAATCTTAATCATCTTTCTGTTTGAATTGTATAAATCAGTATGTATCTTACCTTAAATATTCTCATGTTGTAATTAAATATTCTTATGTATGATACCCATTTATGTACCTCTACGCCTGTCTCAACACAGGTATTCCCTAGTGAGACAGGCATCGAATAATGTTATGTAAACATACCTTTTATAGATAAATAAATAAATAAATAAATATGGTTTTCACCATTTATTTGCAAACTCACATACCATTGTATCTAATTTTACTTAGAAGTATTCTCAAAGAAACTACAATAATTTTATTGTTATTGTGGGTAAACGCGTTTTTTGCCCATGAAAAATAACAAATTTTGCCATGCGAAAAGCTTTTAAGCTCGCCCGAAGAGCCGACCTTAGCGGCAGGTGTTTTCTTGTAAAGGCTTGTCTGAGCAGACTTCTGCTCAGGCTGACTGAAAAACTCCCAAGTTAAATATTTTTTTACGACATAACATTCAAAATAATATATAAAATAAATACTATTCGACAGATGTAACATACTGCAACACGCGCCATAAGAAATGTGTTAGAATAATAGTTTAAATAATTAAATTCTCAATCCTTTCATCTCTTATTTATTCAATCCCTTAAAATTTTTACCCGTTATATACATGTTTGACCTAGATATATTAACTATTCAATTTTAAGTATGCCATCTGTTTCCGATATTGTACGCGAACAACCAACTGATTGACGTTGT
Organism: Limnephilus marmoratus; assembly: GCA_917880885.1. Classification (NCBI taxonomy): domain Eukaryota; kingdom Metazoa; phylum Arthropoda; class Insecta; order Trichoptera; family Limnephilidae; genus Limnephilus; species Limnephilus marmoratus. Next base: position 32,479,432 of record OU862908.1, read on the forward strand.
TGCACCTTGAAAATATCCAGGTGATTGATTTGGTGCACCCTTTGTGAGTGTGCGCCTCGTCTTTGAACACCGTGACACGTACACAAATAATAATACAAACGGTTAAGACCTAAGATACATTCATCATGGTTATCAAATGAAAGCCCTTTCACCAATAAGGAACTCCAGTGAAAAATATTATGGCTTTAAAAAAAATGTTCATATAGACCAATAAACGCTGATTCTGAATATATAAGTTTTATTTATAGTAATTTTTCAGGAGTGATGACGTCACACGATTCACCATACATACGGTGGTTTTCGGGGGTCTTGAAAAATTAAAACTTTGACAATTATTTAAACTATTAAAACTAACTCTAAAAATAAAAATAAAAATGCAGTTATTTAAGTTAGAAAGTCATTATTCATTAAAAAAAAAATAAAAAAAATTGGACTGGAGTTCTCTATTCTAATGTTTAATCAAGCCAACGTATGTAGAAAATTAAGGTAAAAACTTAAGCAAACGCTGACCAGAAAAAATAAACATTTTCCTGCTTTTGCTATTTTCATTGCAGTATGCTATTAATGTTATTTGCTTCAAAGTTTACAACAATGACCCTATGTCGAAAATACCATTTTCGACATTTTTAGTTATGTATTTTTATAAAGGCCCGCCTGATCTTAATTTAATACGGCTACCTACTTGATTTTAATTCCTCTTTATTTCAGTTACTGACTAGTTTTCCAAAGCAGCCTTCCATTGTATCAGGTGCAATGAATCATTCAGGAATCACAAAAGTTGTGCTGTAAATTTTGGAAAATATTGATATTTGGGAGATTAATTAAAAAATAAACATATGTACATATTTTTTTAATTTTGAGCATTAAGTGTTGGTTGATTATAACAAATGTAAAATAAATGGTGTTTACCGCAGTATTAAAAAACATATTTCTCATACATTTTTAAATTCGTATAATACTGTACCGTTAGGTCGCTTCGACAAAAAATGGCCCCATACACCATATGAAATGCATAAAGCATCTTATGCACTGATCTCACGTGGGAATGTATGCTTTATGGCCGGTTGCATAAGGCTGCATTGACTGCATTCTGGAGACCCAGAACCGCTTTATTGTCGTGTCTTACTGGGATCTGATTTCGGTAGGTATATCGTATTTTTTGACGTGGGTGCATTTTTTGTGTCGGGATACGCATTATTGAACGCCCGTAGAATATTTAAACCGACCTAACTGTATCATTTTTTGTATTCCTAAATCGATATTTCTCTTCCTGTATTCTAAATAAAAAACACAGGCCGATGATAACAATTCTTTATGATATTTGAGAAAAAATAAGAGCAAGCATACTGAAGGGCAACGGAACTGTAAAATACATGCATTTCTAGAGCCTTTTTAGTACAGGCTATTAGTTCATTTATTATAGTATTGAACCAATTTGGCCGCTTACTGAACATAAGAGTTCACTGAATAAAACAAACAACAACAAAAGTGAAGGACTTATCCAACTTGTGCCTATATTTTATTTGAAGTATCTTATCATCCTCACTTGAAGTCATTCGCAATTTCAACGCTGAAGCAAATTCGTGCGATTCTATGCGCTTAGTGAATGTATTGAGTACACTCGAGTTCAACGGCCTTTGACCACCGAAAACGAGTAAAGCGGGAAGATCGCTTCCCCCTCTACAGCCTCCCCCCCAGATCTGTCCTCCCTCTCTCCACACTCCCACCGCGGAAGGAGGTGGAGCAATCTTAACTCTGCATTCCAACATCTTATTAATGTGAGAATCTTGCAAACAAAGTGAATCGCAATCAATGTTATAATACTAACCATTGATTTTTTATGTCGTATTACACATGAATAAATGTATTACCTATATAGTACCATACATAAAAATAAAAATTTTCATCACTTGCAATAAATTTTTACTGGCGGCAGGATTATAAAAAGGTGTTTTAACGATGTTTTATTTTTATTTTTATATTCTTGAACAAATTTGATTTATTTTGTCAATAGTTTATATCTAGATTTCTAAACATTTCTACCACAAAATCTAAGCCCTCCAGTATAGAAAAGTCACCCGTAAGTGTACTCATTTAAAACTGCTATTCACCCGTCACGATATACGTAAGAGTAAACTGATTAATATTCTGTCCACGAATCGATTCGTCTGGTTCAAAGTCTAAAGTGACACTTTCATAAAACAGTTATTTGAAATAGCCTCCAGATAATAACATAACTTCTCCGAATTCGCCGGAATTATCTCAAGGTTGATCAACTCTTGGATTTTCCGTTAAATCACATGCGAGAATTTGTTTCTCATTCTGAGCTATTTTAGCAGGCGCGGCGCACAGAACGAGGAAGAGGTTGAGATGGTGGTGACTGTAGAGGTAGAGTGTAGAAGCACCGTTGTTTGGGCTCACAACTGGTTCTATGGACGGCCGCGGGCGTTCGATCGGCCGCGGCCGCCTGACAAGTGCGCGCCGCGATGCTCCGTGACGCCAAGTGACGCCCTGTGCTGTCGGTGACGCGATTCGACGTCGATTGACTTTGACATTCAGTGGTTAGGTGTATTCGATTCGATTAATATGTAGGTAATTAGTTAAAGACAATATGTATCAAATAGGTAACTTCTTTGCTTAATGATTTTTAATTAGATATGAATGCGTGCATTATATTATCTATCCAATTGACTACTGTCATTATGAGTTTAAAAATAAATTTTCGACTTAACCAAGTCGATATGATTTTTATATATGATTTTCGGAATAGAAATGTATTATTCAGCTGGACAAGAAAAAATCATAATATTTAATTTTTCGATAAAACAAAACATTATGTGTATTTAAAAAAAATACATTTCACACATTTTCAAAACTTATTACATTTCTCTTTCCCCATAAAAAAACTATGCTGAGGGTGTACTAAGTTCATAATTCACCAATAAAATAAAACCAATAAAGTAGTTTTTTATCTTCCGAAAATAAAAGAAATCTTACACAGATTATGATATTGAAGTTCAAATCCCGGGAAACTAAACTGATTAATAATAAAGAAAAGAAAAAGATTCAAATGATTTAGCACCCAAATCGATTTACAAAAAAAACTTTCTTCCAATTTTTGACGAACTAACAAATTTACAAAATCTTTTCAAAGTGTGAATTATTCTCATCTTAAAATAAAAACGAAGAAGCGCAACACAAAAACTTCGCTTCGTGAAAAAATATAATCATTCTGTTTCGGAAGTACGAACATTATTTTTATTTATCATCACTTTGTCTCATTCAGGCACGATAAAATAAGCCATAAGAGAGAGGATATTGAGTCTACTTTCGCTTGGCAGTCTCGTTCGACCCGCACCGTGCGCGGTTCAACGACCGACTTTTCATGAGTTTGACGGCCCCAAATATTGTTATATCACACCGGCTCGATGTCATTGCCAAAAATACATCTTCGGCATGGTAAGCGAAAATCGATCTACGGGTACTAGCAACTACCTTGTAATTCCATTGTCGTAATACAAATTACCAGCCTCAAATTGGCTTGAAACTTTTTACGCGGTTAAATTATCTGAGCATGTTATTTATTTGAATATAATTAAACTTATGACATTGATATCAAATATTCGTCTAACATTTTTTGACTTCACATTTCATCAAATCACCGCTTAGTTTTAGGAGCATTAGCATTGACAGATAATAAGTAAAACAGTTTTTTATTTACACAATTTTGAAATATGATGAATAAATTATCATTAATAATATTGGTAATCGTTTAGTGCATAAGAGAAAGGATTTAGATGGTGCCTGACTTCCGAGACAAATAATTATTCAGGAGCTGTTTGAACGTGACCTGAAAAGGAATCGTAGTCACGCGTCCTTGGGAAGTTATTTCGGGAGGAATATGCTAATGAGCATTGAAGCTTCGCGGAATATGGACATATAGATACACCGGCATTAAATGCCCAACAATTTATGAACGCTCGGTTAATTGGCTTCGTGCAAAATTGCCTTGAACTTGATGAACTTGGCTTTGAAACTGAACGCTCATTGCGTTATCGTTGACTGTTAAATTGGCATACGATTAAATTAAATGTAGGTATCTTTTTAACATCCAGATACTTACAACCCTTCTTCGGTTTACCTGACATAAAAAACATTACTTTATCACATACTGCATACAACATGACGATAGTTTAGCATCTCTCAAATTTAAGTAAACCCTGAAAAGTTTTCCATAATCATTTATAAATTGGCTTCAATGATTGTAGATACGTATTTGTATATGCACTTATGAAAAGCTGTACATCATTTTTAAATTAGGCAAACATAATCAAATAAAATTGCCCAATAGGAAATCTCCAGTCAACTTGATGTTTTGGGTTTCTTGCTTACCATCCTGTTGATTCTCGTGTCAAATCAAGTGAACTTGCTCAAATTAGGCTCCTTTTCTTAATAAAATGTCATCAATGATCAACTTGTAGACTAGTTCATTTATTTAAACGAGAGTTATGACAATATAAAATAATAAATAATTTTGTGAGTTTTTACCTCTTTCTGTGATATAATCGGTCGGTAAGAACAAGCTGCTAAAAGTTCTTCTAATCGGAGTAATCCATCTCCAGAAATAATCCAATAACTTTTCGTCACAATGTTTTTATACAACCATCACGTTAAAAATTATTTTTTTATAACGTCGCAATAACAATCATCAATACACTGCTATGTTTATATTTCAGCGATTCCACTGACAATTTAACCCAAAGTACAAGGTCACTAGAATTTTAACACATTAATTTTATTCACTTTACACAATGCATTATTCCACTTTTGTTTTGAACTGTCACAATTTTCGTTCGGTTTTTAAATTTATTTTCACTTTGTTTTTGGAACTGTCACCACTGTTGTCACTTATGCGGGATTATTCACAACCGTCATTCGATGCGGCGCGGCAATGCGGAGAGTTCAAGTTCAACGACTGCCGGTGAGTTCGCTATCTTCCGGCAATAGAGCGGAGTGCGCAGTGGCGTGGCCTGGGAGTACCGTGGTGGGATGTTGCCTGGTCGGGGCTCGAGTCCACACTGTGGCAGGGCCCGGGCCCCGGCCGGGGGGAGGCTCAATGGGCCCGGGTGAACGAACCGGGCAGCGGCGTTACGTCTGCTGTTACGGGCCCGAGGAGGACCCGTTACGTCCCCGTGGGGTGCGCTCCTCGATCTGTGGGCCGCAAGCAAGCTTGAGATCTACACCTAAAAGGAGCAGTAAATGAAATTATACCGCAACACTAAGTCACTCCAACAAAGACTACTTTAGTTATTTTTAAATTAAACAAAGCTTTTTCGAGTGTACGAAAATTTGGTGAAACAGATGAAAACATTCAGATTTATATGTATAAATATATGTATATTGCAGTAAAGTTTCAGCGGGTAGATAGGATAGCTATACTTTTTAAAAATCAATTGAAGAAATTCAATTGACTTAATTAACGTTTATTTCACAAGCAGTATTTCAGCTTCGTGTAATAATAGAAGGCTTTCAAAAAATGATAGGTTATTCGTTACCCGGGAAAAAAACTTACGTAGGTATATTTCAAACTTGCATGAATAACTAAATTAATGTTAACTTATTACCACGATTGTGCTCTACAGGCTGTCCGGGGGTAAAGTGCATTAACTTCGGGAGGTGATTCTACATGATGGTAGGAGTAAAAAAGATTAACAACTTTTCAGAAATTCCAATATTTTTTTCCCATACAAAAGACGTACCTACTAAAAATCCTTAGTGCGAAGTACGATCTTACTTGCTGAGCGCCCGCCGGCACGATTGTAGCAACATTGCATGGTTGTGACTGGATCGTATCGTAACAGCGGAAAATAATAAAGCGTGGCACATGCTGGTCTATTTTTATCTTTTTATCACAAACAACCCCTAAAAGTTGGAATTTCGAAAAAAGTTATTAATCTTTTTTACTTATAATATCATGTAGAATCACCTCCCAAAGTTAATGCACTTTACCCCCGGACACCCTGTAATAACAGATTTCATCGAAAAACGATAAACTACTAATTAGTTTGACGTCAATATAATTATAATAACTTCATTATTTTTTATCCTATCCTTATATTTTTTCACCCTTGCATTCCGCTGAACGTCGATCTGTATTGTACAATTGAACGTAAATTATCCCATAACTGTCAAAGCAATCCATTGATAAAATGACACTTTTTTATATTAGAGTGGTATACGGTACATGCGCTCTTATCCTGAACTTAGATAAATTTCAAATAAGACATCCTTATAATATGGAAGACGCATTATTCAATTTCAATAAACGATATGTACACTTTTTTTGTAATGTGTACAATTGTGCAATATCTTCAAAATTCGCTCAATATATCGATAGTACAGTTGATTATTGACATCTCCAAAGAAGAAGTTTTGTGATAATGAAGAAAGCAAGTTTCGAATGCTCACCATAAAACAAATTTTTTTGTGTAAAATTTAATATGCTATAAAATTATACCGGGAGACATAACGGTTGGGTACTTTGGATGACCTTTTAAAATATCCTATTAGTGACCCAGAAAACATCAACATTTTGATTAATCCACTACAAGTTTTTCTGCATCATAACTGATTTAGTGATTTTCATTATTTGTTTTTGGGGTGTTATGCCGTGTTGCGCTACCTCCTTCTTTAGCCAACGTTTCGGACATCGTTGCAGTGTCCATCATCAGGGCAGATCCGGCAGATGATGGACACTGCAACGATATCCGAAATGTTGGCTAAAGAAGGAGGTAGCGCAACACGGCATAACACCCCAAAAACAAATAACGAAAATGCTTTTGGCCGTGAAAATCTTAAAACTTACCTCATTTAGTGATGTTTATGAGTAACCTGAGTACTCTACTAGATAGAGGGCACACTATTACATATAACTGCATTCTCAGCTCAAATTTTGATTTTTCGGATGTGTCTGACTTATTAACTGGGCGATCGATATTTTTAATGTATGATTTAGAAAAATAAGAGAAATACCTACTTAGTTGAAATCAATTTATGAATCAAACTCACTTCACTTCATAAAACAAAAATCACTTCATTTTCATCAATGGTTGATAGAATTTACAAAATAACTTCTATAATATTGAAAGCTTCATTTGTACGTAACGAGGCAAGATTTTTTTTCGAAAAGTTGTAAACTAAACGTGCACAGTATAAAAGTGTTTTTTATTTATTGTAATATGTGGAATATATTATTATTCATTGCGCCACGAAAAACGATATTTATTTATTTTTATTTTGCAGAAACAAACAGTACATTATTACATAATGGGAAATATTTACAAAGTTGTAGAATTAATACAATAATTGGTACCAATGACATGTCGCTGTTATATACTTATATTTTTGTGTGATAAATAATACATTATACCTAAATTAAGTTAGTAACTTATTGAAGGAGAGGGGTGTGGGAGAGTGTTTGTATGTGTGTAAATGAGGGTGTGTCTGTAAGTAAGGGTGTGTGTGTTGTGTGTGCGAGTTCAGTGTGCTAAAAATGTTTTTCTTAAATAGAGGGAGGGAATCAAAAAATATCATTGCATTCAAAGTGATTGAACTGATATAAAATAAATAATTCTAGAAATTATTTTACCTATTTTTTTATTTAACGTTTCTTTTTTTTAACAATAAATATACAATTTTTCATGTTGCACAGTATTATATATGAACATAAAAATAGCCTTTCCTCACCATAAAGAGACAAGGCTCTTGTGTTTGATGAGGGAATTCTCGTTCAGTTATTTATTTATTTATTTATTTATTGTGAAAAACAGATAACATGTATATCCAATTACATTTCACAATTTTTAGTTAATAGTGTAAACTAAAGAATACCTTAATTTCGCTCTTGAAATGATTGAAGTTCGATCGAAAAATGTCAATTTCAGAAGAAAGGTTTAATAGTGAGGTCATTCTCCCCAGAGGCATAACCATTGGTAGGTTGGTCCTGCCTCTAGGAAAAGTAAAAAGTCTGTGTTGCCTTGCTCTGGTGAAGTTATCGGGGACATAAAGTGAAATCCTTTCCAGGACATCAGGATTACAAATGTGCCCGTTTAGCAGCTTGTGTGCTACTAGTACCATTGCAATTTTTCTCCTAACGTCGAGACGATTTAGTCCCAGCATTCCCGCGAGAAAATCAGAGGGATACAACAAAGGGTAGTACCCAAACTCTTGCATGTACAGGTACATAGAAAATCATATAAGAAATATTATAGAAAATTTATAGAAAATTACATTTTATAGAAAATCACGTAAGCACAAGTGGGCAATAATAACAAAAATATAAATAAAAAAATGCTAGATTTATCAAAAACAGATATCAAGATTTAAAAATAATAATAATAACAGATATGGCTTAGGCAGATAGTAATTTAGGTAATTTTTCAATTTAAGCTGAAATTCATGATTCAATAATTTTAAATTTTAATGGGAGTTTGTTAAAATAAGTTATACCTAGATAGGTACTCGGTATATGTATACATATATATGTATTTCCAAATATATAGAAAATATAATTCCATACACCACTGAGTTATGAAAATCAAACACTTTGACAACCGCATCAAATGCGCAGTGCAGCCGTGGATAATATTCACGGTTACGGTCAAATACTCAGCAGACACAATCACGGCCGCTGCGATTATACCCCTCCGCCACCTCTGCAGAGTGACTGTTTTACCTTGGCAGTGAACAACAGAGAAGAGTATTGCTCCAAGCAGGTACAGAGAGAGATGGAATGCCGTGTTTCCGCCCCGTACCCACATATATTCATAGGTAAATGCACTATTCAGATAAAAAAATTGCAATAGATTAAGTAGAACGCGTGGAGATGTTGCATGAACGAGTGATGTTTTGGTATAAAAGTGACTTTCTTTTTATTTTATTGGAATCGTTCTGATTGCAGATAGAGCTGGTGAAATACTTACAGAGAAGTATTTTCCATTTTCTGCAAATATATCCGAGAAAATAATGTGATCAATAAATTCATCGGTAAGACTGACGAATGAGGAAATTCATTCGCTGAGAGGAGTTAAGATTAGCAGCGATTGATGAGTCGTTAGACAAAAAAATGTACGGCAGAACATTAGCGTATGGTGGGGTTTTTAGTGATTCTTTGAATAATTTATTATTAAAAAGGAACTTAATAAAACATTTATTATTATAATATATTAAGTTCTATTAGATGTGCATTGCTAACCTATATACGAAAGAAGAGATGCAGAGTCAATTTTTTAATATTTTATTATTTTTTTATATGAATACCGCACAAGAGTCCCAACTGCTACCGTCTGAAGCCAGTGAGACTGTGGCATCCCCAATTGGGGTATGTTGTGAAGCTGAAGGTAATGGGGAGGGGAAGGACATAGGGAGGAGGAAGGTGGGGAAGTACCTGGCTATTCATATCTGATCCCCAAACGCAGCTAATGCCATTTCAAGCAACGTTTCAATTCTGAATGGTGGTCTTACACCAGGGCGATACCGAGATTGTCTTCCACACTGGAACGTGCCGCAAATACACTATATATTATTTTAAATGAGTAAATTGTGAAATAACACAAATTAGTCAAATAGAATTTATTTGCCATGCCGGGATTGGATCCCGCGACCTTCGGTGTGCGAGTCAAGAGCCTTTTCGCTGGACTACGCCGGCCGTCATTAAAAGCTTTAAATCGGGAGGCGGTTTGGGTAACCATTTATTGGATAACACGTTTGCCACAGGTCACTCCAAGTGGTTCGCTACGTTTGGTGACTTAGTAGAGATTCCCGGGTTCATGGGTTGATTTTTGTCCGGATATTGGCGGCGGATGGTTCTGCCCACACACTGCGTGGCAGGCCGATTGGAGATTGGTTTAGGGAGACCTTTTAACCTCCAGCAGGACTGTCTCGGAATACTGCCTTTCGCCGCGGTGAAAAAGTTGGATTCATACGTCCGTTACTCCTAGACACTTTGACCCCCAGATTCCTACCAATCTCTCGTATCTTTTTCCTTCCCGGAACTTCCTCTCTTTCCTTTTCTAAAAATATCATCCACACAGCATCCTCAAGGATTACATAGACTCGGAGAAAAAATCTTTATGAATAAATTTAAGAAGTGCCAGGAATACATGACGCCCAAATGTATCGATCTCAATAAGAGGTAATCAAATACTCGTACCTACCGTGGATCATGTCGGAAAACAGAATGGTAGACGAGTAGGGGCAGGTACAGTAGGATAATTGAACGTGAATGATGCAAGGTATGTGTACATGGGTTAGAATATTAAAATATCTATTAAACTTATGAATGTGGTGTCAATGGGAAACATGGTCTTTTTTATGTTATTTTTGGCATTAACCAAAAAATTAACACCCAATTCTTTTTTTACTTATTTGATATTAATTTAGATCGTATATAATATATAGTTTTAATATTACGGTGCACGTATTTTTGGTTAATGGTTTTTATAGTTATACAAAGAAATCTATCTAATAATCTAAGTAATATATCTATAATTTTGCATGTTCGTCTATAATCATCTTGCTCTGATTTTACACCTAGTTCAGTAATTTTTGATACTGTCTTTTAGTATAATTTGGGAGGCGGGAATGGGTACCGCCGCCCGGGAACCATTTATTGGATAACCAACACCTCTGCCACAGATCACCCCAAGTGGTTCGCTACGTTTACTGACTTAGCACGGGTGCCCGGGTTCCTCCCGTGGGATGATGTTTGTCTGGGACTGGTAGGGACTCTATCGAACCATTGCTTTACAACGCAGTGGGAGGGATGGATTCACTTCTGATGGATCCGCCTCTCCTGGATACACTAACCCTCAGATTCCTACCCACTCCTCATACCATTTTCCTTCCCACTCTATTTTTTCCATTCCTTAAAGAGACTCACAGCATCCCCAAAGATGACATAGGACCTGGGGAAATTTATATTTCTCAGGGCCTCCTGTGTGCTCAGTGTGGAGCTAAACATCATGTAACGAACAATTCAAAGAATAAAGAAACTTTAAAAAAAAATATTAAAAAAAAATAAATAAATAAAGTATTTAATTTTGGACTTAAGAGGAAATACTAGCTGCGCTTTTCTATACAAACGTATTCCCCGTTTATCTCTCTGGATTTTGACCCTAGAGCAAAATTTTTTTTTACATAATATAGATATTGACCACTAGCGTGTCGGTACGTTTTGTTTTTTTTGATAATTTACTTCTCATAGAAGTTACGACCTTCCAAAAATGAATAAAATTGCCTAATTTAAACGCCGTCAAAAAACGTTCAGTATACAAACTAAACAATGTATTTTGAAAAAAAGCAAAACGTACCGACATAGAATATTTTCTTTTAATACAGTTAGTGAAAAAAAATTTTTAAATCCGTCCAGTTTTGGAGAAGAAAAATGGGGAATACAAAACATCGATTTCGAAGATTTTATTTAGGTATTTTCGGCCCGACGTGCAGGTGTCCCTTTCGCTCATTTCTCCTGAGGGGGGCCGGGGAACGTGGGTTTTGACAAATACATACATATAATGCGAAGTAGTGATGTAAAGAATTTTATCGGTAGACTAGTGTTGTCCTTGCCCGAGTAATCGATATTTTTTATCCGTTTTTTTCTGTTTAGTGACTCATCGCGGTATACCAATACTGACCGAGCTTTCATACTAAAATTGTGCAAAATTAAATTTTTTTATGTCAAGTACTATAATAAATTTTCAATTTGGGAGGCGTTTTAGGTACCATCGCCCCGGGAACCATTTATTGGATAACCAACACCCCCGCCACTTGGTCACCGCAAGTGGTCCTCTATGTTTGGTGACAGAGCCTGGGTTCCCGGGTTCACGGATGAGGTCTGCATGGGTTTTGGTGGCGGATAATTTTGTCCACTTACTGCGTGGCGGGCCGGATTGGGAGAAACTGGAAGAGGAAGATCTTTTGATCTCTACAGCTGGACTCTCCACCATCATTTCATACTTTTACCTACCTTTTCCCTACCCAAAACTTCCTTTCCTTCCTTATCCTAAAAATACCCTCCACACAGCTTCTCCAATGATGTCCAACAACTTCTCCAACAAAGTCCCTGAGCGATTATTTTTCCTCGGTGCCTCCAATGTGAGGTTTATGTTTTTAAAAAAAATCTGTTTCAAATTTTTAGTTGAGAGTCGCTTACATTGCCTTCAGTGATTAATTGAAATTTTTTGTTTGTAAACACTTTATTGTACAAAATTTTTTACCACTATACAATGAATTTTAAACAATTTATGATTTAGATCTTTCTCTCGCCGGTAAATTTCTTGATATGCGACCGTCAATTGTTTCTGGTAAAAGGCATTGGTGGTAGAAGTTTTTCTAACAGTGGTTCAATTTTTTGCCAGATTGAATCGTCCCTTTCAATTTTTTCATACGGCAAACCTTTAGGACTCCACACGACAAAATAACAGTATTTACGACGAGTAATGTGTAACTGGCCTTGTACTTGGTAGAAGTAATTGTGATTCCGTTTTAATGTTGAAGCATTGTCTTCAATTTTACAGTTATCAATTTTTTTTGTTCAAATCCTTCTTCTGGTGACATATTTACTATACTATATGGGCATTTCACTTCAATTATAGAATCCTTGCCAAAAAGGCCATCCGGACTTGCCGCTAAAAAGTTTTTGTTTTCATCGATAAATAGTCCACAGGCGAATACCTCTAATTTTGTTTCTTTTGTAAATTGCTCAATTGCTTGGTTTTCATTTTCTTTCCCATAATTTGTGGCCATATTTCCTTTAAATGGCGAGTACAGTAGCGAGTTTAATACTCTCGCAACTGAAGTTTTTGGCCGTAGCTTACATATTTTTGTCCAAAGTTAGAAGCTGTAAGCCGCTTACGCCTTTCAATTGTCCACAAATTATTATTGCTTTGGCCCACCGTATTCCTTTCGAGTTCATCCTTATTCGATGGAGATAATTCTTTGAAAAATTCCTCTTTATCGTTTCAAATAATTCAGCTGGCATATCTGGATCTAATTCCAATTGACCATAATTTTCATCAGGCCCTGCAACTTTTTTTCTCTTTTCTGTCGTGTTTTCGTAATACCTTAGTTTTATTTTTCGACACCTCTGTATTGTCTCCTTCGAACGTCGTTTTCTTTCAATAAAATGCTTCGTGTAGTTGCCAGGACTGTGGCCTTGGATTTTTTTTGTATTCGTGAATGGGTTGTCATTTCACTATTCCACGAAGTTACTGCTCAAGAAGCTCAACTGCTGAAGTTATCCCATTTTTGTAAAATTTGCTCTTTTTCCGCCTATAAATTTGGCTATAACGTTGTTGAATTGCTCCACAGTGTTATTTGTCACGTTAATAATAAGACTTTCTGCATTTGCTATTAGAGACGACAATAATTGTTGAATATCAGTCCTGTTCCACAATCTTGAAGATCGCTTACTAAATTTGGATCATTAGTATACTTCTCCGACTTGCAATAGTATGACGAACATTTTGTATGATCACCAAAAACATGGTTTGCGGCATTTTTTTGTCCATTTTCAGATTTTTTACTTTATCACTTTGTGCCGTGTTTTCTTGCTCTTTTCTGTAATTTACTGCTCAAACTATAGCTTTTCTCATACGTAAAACGTTTGCTTCAACCTTTTTCCTTATGTGAACTGGTACAAAGCCTTTAGCGTTGTTGGTTTTTTTTCTAAGTGCTTTTATTTTATTGCAAAAATTGCGAAGTAAGTGATTTTTGCACTTTTTTTTGTACTATGAAGTTGGGCCTGAAGCCTTGGGTTGAAGTTTCGCTAATATTGTCTTCATGTAATTAAATATTACAATTTAAGGTTTTATAAAGTTGAAAATAAAAATAAAAAGTTTTGAAGTTTAAAAAAATTATATATTTGTGACTGTAATAAATATTTAAAAAAAATGTGTAGGTAAATCTATCTATAGGTAAAAGACCAACATTTTTTATAGAATTTTGAACGAACTAACACATCCTTTTTTGTATTTACTGCTTAAAGAAACTCAAAAATACAGGAGTACAAATCAAACCTCAGCAAGCGATATATCTAACATTTTAAACATTATTATTTACAAACATGTCAACTCACACGTATGATACACACAACACAATAAATCCATTTAGATTTAATTGTCTAATAAAATATGTAAGTGCTTTTATCTTTTTCGTTATCGTAATTTTAATTAGAAAAAAACTTAAGGTGGGCTATTTTTAAACCTTTTTTATCTCTACATATTATAAAGTAAAGTCCCCCGCGCCGTCTTTCTGTCTGTCTGTCTGTCTGTCTGTCTGTTCGCGATAAACTCGAAAACTACTGAACGGATTTTCATGCGGTTTTCACCAATAGATAGAGTGTTTCGTGAGGAAGGTTTACGTATGTAATTTGTCAAGGATTTGTGTAAATTGGTTGAAACATAACGATAATTGTTAGAAGTGTCGGAAAAATTCCAGCCGCCTGGTAGCTTTCATCGAAAACGCTGCCTAATCCTTTTGGGATATAACAAAACAACGCTTGGTGGGATATTCCTCTTTTATAGATCTACAAAAAAGTCCGCGATGGCATATATCTATCTTTTACTATACGCATTCTATCTTCTTATCTTATTATTCTTATCAATTGCATTTTAGATATAATGTGTATAGTAAGCTATCCGTAAAAGATAGATATATGCCTTCGCGGACTTTTTTGTAGATCTATAAAAGAGGAATATCCCACCATTAATTGTTTTGTTATATCCAGGGCTGGGCAGTATTTGAAATACTTGTAATTGAAATACGTATTTGAAATACAAATACGTATTTTGTATTTGTATTTCAATTACTTCCTAAAAATGTATTTTGTAATTGGTATTTCAATTACATGGGGCTGAGGTATTTTGTAATTTGTATTTCAAATACTTATGGCTTCAAAATACATTTTCAAATACATTTAGCGATCTTAATAATGATAATGAAAAATAAACTGACATAGATAATACGTAGACTAAAAACGCTAGAATCCAGAGCTATATGTTATGTGTGTTAATATTTAGAGTTGGCAACACGTCCTGTGCTATAATAGCACTGTTATTGTACATTTTCTATCATATTTGTATCATATTATGTAATGCTTGTCATTGCTTTGTATTGTACATTTTTGTGTCATAGTATTAGATCAAGCACTATAGGAATAATTTGACTGAATACTAAACTATTTTTAAGTTAATTACAGTAGAGCGCACTTGAAGTGAAATAACTAGTGTCCGACCGAAACAGGATTTTCTACCGAAAACGAAACCGAATATTCGATATCTTTCTCAGTTTCGGCCGAAACCGAAACCGAAACTTTTTTAGACATGTTAAAAATCTATTGTTTACTGAAATTCGGCTTATTTTTTACACTTTTATTCACTATAAAGTAAGGACCTCATAAATTGAGTACTATAATTTTAATTGCGTTTACAATCACAACATTTTTTTACATTAACTCCACATGAGAGACCCAGAGAAAAATAATTTCCCTCAGGGCGTATGTCATCTTTGAAGATGCTGTATGGAGGGTCTTTTTGGGGAGAGGAAGGAGGGAGGAAACATAGAGGCCGGGTTCCACAGCCGAGCTGTTGAACTCAAGAATGAGTCATAGAAACGACCCGTTCTCATGTGACTATATAGTATATTTCGGATAGCGCCGTGTACGGAGACTAGCATTAAAAAGTAGTATGTATATCAACAGGGTACTTGTGGTTTCGTCACAATTACGAAGATTGTAAGTATCTCCATGAACGGAGGGCCTTACACCAAGCACATCAAAGGAGGGACTATTCAGAAGATCGCTTCCGTTGAAGGAGATTAGATTTTAATTTTTATTTACACTTGTTAAATAAAATTAAAATTAGAATGAAATAAATAAAAATAATTGAAGTTTGTGATTACATAAACTCACAATACAAGCACGCCGGACCGGCCAGCGAACTCAGTTGATGATGGTGGATGACACACGAGCCACGAACTCACCGGAAGTCAGTCAAACGGCACGCGATAATTCACAAATGCAGAGTTTCGGTGCGGCCGAAGGTTCGGCAGATTTTCTGCCGAAACCGAAACTGATGCCGAAACTAGATTTTTTTACCGAACCTTGACGAAACCGAAACCGAACCTTCGGTCGGTCACTAGAAATAAAACAAAATAGCGCTATACAAATGTCGTGTTATAATAATAATATATTATTATTATATTACCTAACACCTGAGTCCTTTACCACAAATTTTACAAGTGAAGCGGAGATGAGATGTGTCTTTTGAGCAATATGATTGGTCAATTTTTGCACGTCTCTGTTTCACTCTGCTCAACATTGCTTCTATTTAAACGCACCCTTAGATAAGGGCATTTATGACAATTTATTGCAACCAAAGGTTCTACCAAAACCAAATGTATTTTGTATTTTGTAATTTGTATTTTGTATTTGAAAGAAAAAATGGTTAAAATACTGTATTTTGTATTTTGTATTTCAAATACATGACTTGAAAGTATTTTGTATTTCGTATTTTAAATACATGCGAAAAAGTATTTTGTAATTTGTATTTCAATTACAGCAAAGCATGTATTTTGCCCAGCCCTGGTTATATCCCAAAAGGATTGTGCAGCGTTTTCGATGAAAGCTACCAGGCGGCTGGACTTATTTCCGACACTTCTAACAATTATCGTTATGTTTCAACCAATTTACACAAATCATTGACAAATTGCATACTTAAACCTTCCTCACGAAATACTCTGTATATTGGTGAAAACCGCAGGAAAATCCGTTCAGTAGTTTTCGAGTTTATCGCGAATAGACAGACAGATGGCGCGGGGGACTTTATAATATGTAGAGATAGAGATAATCGGTCAAAAATATATTTTTGTTGCATATGCATTTTTGAGTTTTTTTTTTAATAAGATAGGTAAGTGCCAAATTATATGAGTAGAAATTTAAGTTTTGTGGTATCATCATCATTACATAGTATAAAATGAAGTCGCTCAAAATGTATGTGCGCATAAATCTTTTAAACTACGCAACAGATTTTCATGCGGTTTTCACCAATAGATAGAGTGATTTAAGAGGAAGGTTTATGTGTATAATAAATGCTTATTATAGTAGAGAAAAGCCAAGAAATTCAAATATTCAATTTAGGCAAAGGGCAGCGCGCAGCGGGCAGCTGGCGAGCGGATGGTGTGGATTTTATAAAGGTTGGGTAAATGGCGTTGTGTTTCGTTAGCCACAGCAACGTGTGGCCGGGTCTGCTAGTTATTAATAAAATAAAAACAAAATTATATGTTTATTTCGAATTATAAAATTTGAAAGCGTATTTCATCATCTTTCAAAAACAGTTTTTAGTTTTCGGATGCGTTCACAAATATTAAAGTTATTTGGAATTTATTGGAAAGCGGAAATATTTTGACTTTTCGAAAAACAGGCCCGAGGCCTGAGAGGTTAATACTAATTTTCAATAATAACTAATGTATCATAGAGAATAATCATATGTATGTATATAATAATTCGATGTAGTTGGTTTGACTGCATATTTATAAACGCAAATACAGTGAAAACTTTAAAACTACTAACCTACATAGAGTTCTAGTAAAATAATTCGTAATTTGTCGGTAATAAGCGTGAACAGAAGACATTGTTACAATACCTATCGACGATATTTATAAATAACCGACAATAGCAGACCTCGTGCGTTTAAAAATAATGGGCCCTTTTTCTGTCACACCGCAAGGCCGATTCAAAAACTTCATTAGCGACGAAATAAGTCGAAACATGCTTTATCTAAACAGAATATTGGATATGGCGGTATGAGGCGAAAGACGGTAGGCATGAGACGCAAAGGGGGCGAGAGGGTGTACAAGCCAAACACTCACGTGGTCTCACCAACACATCGATAGCTAGTTATTTTTTGAGCGCGGTGCGATAGCGAGAATTTTTTAAAATACCTACCGTCGAGATTTCTCACCGGTGCTATTACCTCTTAAGATCTCGAATATTGTAATTATTTTACACCACATTAATAAATATTCTTAAAAAATATAAGGCTCAGAAGAACATTAAAAATGATTCAATTAAATAGTTCATCGAATTTTCATCGATGTGACAGTGCAGGTATTGTACACACTACGGTATTCATCGTAAACTCTTTGTAAATATCTGTTTCTAATTTTAAATGCATATTTGGAATTGATTTATAAACCATTGTATAGTCTCCTGACTTATTTTAGCTTCCAGTCACGTCATAAACTTATCGTACCCCTTTCGATTGAAAATAAACCGGGCCGATTATTGGGAAATATTGACTACTTAAAAAGCAAGAGTTTGTATTATGAAATACCGCAAAAGTGCCATAAATCTGTCGAAGGCGGAAGGGTCCCTTCGCCAAACTACCTGAGGTCCCTAAGGTACCTACGGATCTTTAGATAACATAATATGAGCTACCTGCGCAGGCCAGTGAGACATAACGGGAAAGCTTTTATTTGGACCGAAGAAAGAACCTGCCAAACCCCTTATTGTGAGACCAACTTTTTCGATTTTTGAGTTACAAAAATTACCGTTGCGGCTAATAATAAAAATAATTTATTTTCATAGGTCATACGTATCTTTCGTAAATTATTTTCGCTAGCATTATGTACTACTGAAAATCATCTATGAAGTAAGTATGTGAGATGTTGGTATCTGCACAAAAGATTATTGTGGACGCAGAATGAACATACGCATAACATTTTGCTACATAACGGTTGGCACTTTGCGAAATTCGAAAGAAAAAGCATGAATTTACTTAACTCTACGCGACGATGTCAAAATTTAAGAAATTAACTGAATTCAGTGGAACTATATCATCCCTTAATAGAGAACTCCAGTCCAATTTTTTAATTTTTAAATTTTTTTTAATGAACCTTCTAACTTAAATAACTACATTTTTATTTTTATTTTTAGAGTTAGTTTTAATAGTTAAAATAATTGTCAAAATTTTAATTTTTCAAGACCCTCCGAAAACCACCGTATGTATGGTAAATCGTGTGACGTCATCACTCCTGAAAAATTAGTATAGGATCGGGCAATCAGCTGATCTACTGCCGCCATTTTGAATTCCGTTGTTCGAAGTACTCTCCCTAGAAATAGCATTACTATTTTTTTAGTGCAGTAGTTTTTGAATATTTTCAATAATAGAGGTAAACTAATTAGAGATACCTTTATTTTTGAAACATTATTTAGGCCTAAATAATGCTTCAATAAACACAACAACTAAATCTCTATAAACAGTAAGTAAATAAACGAATAAATTAATACGATGGCTTGTGTCATATCATACATTCCTATACAATTACTTTACGGTGACGTCACGACACGTCGAACATTGACGTCACCACTAAAAATTTCAATAATACCAACTTGACGGCGGGTTTTTTCAAACCGATTAAAAATGGACTTTTTAATAATTTAAAAAAAACTCTGCGTTTAATATTATTAAATAAAACTTATATATTCAGAATCAGCGTTTATTGGTCTATATGAACATATTTTTTTAAAGCCAGAATATTTTTCACTGGAGTTCCTTATTGGGGAATGTTGTGAGGGCGAAAGGATGTAAAGTGAACAGAATGAGGAAGTTCAGACTCTTCAAGTAATAATAAACACTAATAAACACCAAACATAACAAAAGCCACCACAACCTGGTTGGTTTTGAAATGGGAATATGCTTAGTTCCTAACTAAGAATCACCTTGCTGGAAAAGTATTTGAAATTTGGAATAATGGCAAGAAAAATAGTGAAAAATTCGAGTGCATTTTTATAAAAACAGAAGAAGATTTTGATCTACCTTGGAAGCAAGTTGTTGGTGTTTTTCGTAAATATATTCTCGTTTTCAAGTAAAACAAGGATTTTAACCATAGGTATCGGAAATACGCAATATCGTTTTTTACTGATTCATTTTATTGTGGTGATAATTAACTAGAGGTTTTGCGGTGGAACTATATAACTACATTGTTGATGTGTAGTATACTCCTTTGCAGAGGTACAGTGGTAAGTGATTGGTTAACCCTTTTCATTTCCCCTTTCCTGGCTTACCTTATTTTTTCTGCAAATATTATCAATTTTAGCAAACACCATTTCGTTTAGTTACATTTTTAGTATTTACAGTACATTACAAGTACATTTGAAGATGTAATTCGTAAGCAGTTTTTGATGCAACAGCAATACTTAAAAGGTATGGTGTGAATTGTGGTGTCTAATCATTCCGCATAGTGGTGTCTGACCAGGACGATAGTGACAGAATTTTTCGTACTGAAAGAGGTAAAAATGTAAATTATCCAAATTAACTTTTGAGATAACCATTTGAACTTATAATAAAATAAAACTGTTACCATGTAGGGATTTTGGAAAGCAGTATCGTAGGTCCTGAGATAATAAGCTAATCTCTCTGCCACAAGGTCGAATAGAAAATGTTACATAATTTAATGGACAATTTAAAAAATTACCTACTTAATTTTTAATAGTAATTACCAAAGTAATTTGTTTTATCCTTGGGTTTGATCTTCATTGCTAACAAATCGGTAAACCACTACCCACGACACATTTATTGCGTCTAAGTTATGAAAACATGACGATAGGTGTAATTAAGTAATTTTGCTCTTCAAATTTGACCTTCGGTAAAGTCACGAAATTATTATAAAATAATGGGAGTTGGTTGTTAGAAATATCAGCATGACCATAAAGCGCCATAATTGGCTTAATGGTTGAAATTCTCAAGCGGGTAAAGTAAAATAAATAATTAGTATCAATTTAATTATTTAACCACTTTTATATAATATTTTTCTGAAAAATTACAATCTATGATTCTGTGAAAAATCTTGCAAAGAGCTTATAAATAGAATTAAAAAAATCTTTTTCAATCTTGTATCACCATTATTTTTTTTTTACATTAACTCCATACAGGAGATCCCGAGGAAAATAATTCCCCTTCGAGAAAGTGAAAAACCCTGCAGGGAGCGTCCGAACTGAATTAAAAAACTTATTTTTGTACCTTATATTATTATTATTATATTTTTTGCATTAGCCCCACACAGGAGGTCCTGTGGAAAATAATTCCCCTCAGGCCTCAGGGCCTATGTCATCTATGGGGATGCTATGTGGAAACTTTTGAGGAATGAAAGGAGAGGAATGTGTGGATATTCCGCAAACAAGTAATCTAATCATGGATCAAACAAGTAATCAGTGTGTCCAGGAGTGACGGATGTATGAATCTATCGTTTTCGCTGTGGTGTAAGGCGACGTTCCGAGAGAGTCCTGCAGGAGAGATCAAAAGGTCTCCCTCAACTAGTCTCTCTCGATCCGGAGTTGGTGGGCAGACGCATCTGCCGCCAAGATTCGGACAAACCTCACCCCATGAACCCGGGCACTCCTGCTAAGTCACCAAACGTAGCGAACCATTTGGAGTGACCTGTGGCAGAGGTATTAGTTATGCAATAAATGGTTCCCGGGGCGGCGGTACACATTACCAATTACCATACGACGTTCGACGTACGTGTACCGCCATCGAAAGGGCACATTTCAATATTTTAGGCATATCATAAAATAAATTGCCCTATACGATTCCTTAGACAAAAGAGATCGGGGGGGGGGGTAATACACTTCTCCCAAGTTTCAATTTGGGAGGCGGGAATGGGTACCGCCACCCCGGGAACCTTTATTGGATAACCAACACCTCTGCCATAGGTCACCCCAAGTGGTTCGCTACGTTTGGTGATTTAGCAGGGGTGCCCGGGTTCATGGGGTGAGGTTTGTCTAGGTCTTGGAGGCGGATGACCAAGACACACTGAACCCCAGATTCCTACCCATCCCTTAAACCCTTTTCCTTCCCAGAACTCTCCTCTCCTTCCTTTCCTTAAAAAACCCTCCACACAGCATCCCCAAAGATGACATAGGCCCTGAGGGAAATTGTTTTCCTCAGGGCCTCCTGTGTGGAGCTCATGTAAAAAAAAAAAAAAAAAAATTTTTTTTTTTATGTAATCTGAGTTATCCTAGAAAAAAAAATATTCGGCAATCAACCTGCAATAAAATTTTACCAGTTACTATTTTTTCCTTGCCGCAAACAAGCCGCGAGTGAGTTTGTAATTTAGGTACATTTTACTGGAGAGGGCTACATAAATATATATTCGTACAAATAACTAAAATAAAATAAAAAAATAAACAAATTTTAGTTACGCTCGATTTCTTACTATCTATTTTGCCGTTTTGCATTACTCAAATATTTGTTGTTGGTTGAAGATGGGCAATGTCCTTAACCAGCCAGCGGACGAAAATCCACATTTCGTCGAAAGTTGTTCTTACGATCGTGCAGGGCGGTTACAATGAGAAAGATTAATTATTCTCCGTACCAGCTTTTTTAAATTATAACTCATTATCGAATTTATTTCAATCCAAATTAGCTTTAATTTATACTTTCATCCAAAAATGCTGAAAGGCGTGATGATAAAACTATTAAAATAATGTACTTTTTGTAATTATTTTTTGATTATAAGTATTTATAATTTTTCATAATGTCTAAATTTAATAAGAATGTTAAAAAAATCTGAAATATATTAGTTTGTAAGTGCGCAAATAAATACACAAATGGACCAATTTTCATCAAGAAACACATGTACGTACATATTTTTTAATGATTTTATTGAAACTAAAATTAAAATTCTAAAACATGCGTTTGCTAGATAATGTATTGATTTATTTTACTACATGATTATATTATTTGAAATGGGTTTGGTATAATACAAAATCTTTTTTGAAAATTTAACAAATCTGCCAACGACCTATGAAATAACCTTATTATCCTAAAAATTAAAAAAAATTCTCAAAATTTATTACATGCGAATGCTAGATAAAAGAACAATCTTTCGAAATCCATTTATAATTTTTTGTGGAAAAGAGTCAATACGCCTAAAATCTGATTTGAAAATGACATATTTCTGGTTTTCTCTGGTAATGTCCTCTTAAACGGTAGGTAGAAACTGATATCTGAGTGTTTCTGGAAAAGGTAAAAGGAGTATTATATCTGCCTTAGTATCCCCCTTTGGGCTGTACTTGATTTTTACCTTCAGGTAGGTAAAGGAAAAGAGTTATTTTGATTTCCGCATTTGGGTTTCATGTCTGCCCCACCACCGATATTTTTTCCATACTAATTTTTGGCCACTCCAAGCTCTCATGGTCTTTGTTATTTACTAAAATATTGTACAATACAACCAAAACACCCAAATATATAAATTATAAATAATATAACTTTTTTTACGATAAAGGAAGGTCGCACTCTTACACGTGTTGAAGTAGCCTCCGGATGAAGATGTTATTATAATCACAAATAATATGACAGCCACAATCATATCTACTTCAAATTACACTAAAATTTAGATAATAAAATAACGTGTATGTTTTTGCTTTATTTAGTGAAAAATAATAAACTACAACGGATCAGGACAATAAAAATCAAACAGGCACTGAAACACATTATCTAACTAACCGCCGCGCCGTTTCAGGAGTAGGCAGAGAGGACGGCCCGCCGAACAATTCGATCTTGGCACACACTTCTTGCTTCATTTACATTCATACGTTTTACTGATCCTTGACATGGCCCTACTCAAGTATTTGGTTCACTTGATCGTGCCATGTATTCCTCTGGAGTTTCCGACCGCTTCTACCATTCACAATCGCGTCATTAACAAAAATATTGATAAAAAGGATTGTCTCCACCATCGGGAATTGATCTAAAGAACTTTCTACAAACAGCTATTCTTAAATATTTAACCGACATGCAAATTCAATTTCTTACCAAATGAGCTAACCCTAACTCCAATGCTCACCGATATCGTGTCTCAGCTTATTCGCATAAAAATCCAACCACACGCCCTTTATCATATTCGGCTATTTTTTCAATACATGCCTGATATAATATTGGTTTTTTATTTTCCTCAATGATTACAATACACGTGTTTTTGTCAATAATGTGATCCGTACCCTACGAGTGTTCTTTCTACTCTAATATATGGACCTGTACCAACAGAAAACAAAATGTAATTAATCAATAACTATATCTTTTTATGACATCTGTGTTCACTCCGGGGAACGATTTCAACAAATAATATTATGTTCTCAATTGACACATACCTCAGAGAGTACACAAAAGATGCTTCAAAATAAATATTCCCACACAAACATGTATCAAACCTTTGCAAATTTTTAAAATTAATTGCATTCCAACTTATTTGTTTTTACGTATTCCGTTTACATCGTGTGTGTAAATGCACTCGAATTTAATATACATGTACATATGTATATAAATTAATCATATTTTTAGTAATAAATAACTGATTGTATGGATGCATACTTTTAGTTTCTTCTAAATAATGATGGCGGGTCTCATCTTTCCTTGAAGATCAATGTACGAAGAGCTGGCCTTGACTATTCTTGGCGCTGTAAAAAAATAATAAGGGGTCAGTGAATTGCCAACGAAATCCGCGGGCCAGAACAACCAACCCAACTGAAAACTTTGGTGGAATATTACCTCGAATACATTGGGTACCTACTCACCCTTTCGTGGCCTTGAGATGTTGAATAAAAATCTTAACTATCTACTGCTAAAATGTATGATAAATGTATAATGTAGTGTGGACTCGTAGGTGCAATTAAGTTATATTGTTTACTTAGAATAAGGTGCTTGGATCAGTAGCCGTTTATTTTAAGTATGCATTCTTCTCCAATTATTTATTAATTTGTTTGCTTGTTCATGAGATCATAAAGCACAAATCATATAGATTTTTTCGTTCGCCATTGTGTTAGAACATCTGTAAATTATACGTGGGCAGAAATGGCAGATTACGTAATTATTTATGGATGATACTTTAATATTATGATCTCACAAGATCAATGTACTTAGCTTCGGTGTTGTTGATGATTTTATCTTGAACATTATCGAATGACGCATCATCCACACGTCCTGATGTTAGTCAGAGATAAATCATTTTCAACAGAAAAAGCCATTCATTATTTTTTTTTTGTCAAATGCCCTTGATGGGATAATTCTCAAAAATGGTGATTTTAAGTCGAATAACTTTACCAATCTATAAAAGTTCCACGTTTTCCAGGATGTTTATGGTAGGTGCATTGCACACTTATGGTAATGCTGTAATATAATGCTATAATAATTAGAGATGAAACGGATAGTTCTTTGGCCGGATACCAGATATCGGATATCCGGCGAGCTGTGAGACCGGATGGCCGGATATCCGGCGGCCGGATGTCTCGTCGCATGTCGTGATGAGTTTAGCGCCGCACAGGTGCGGCGAATGCGAACAGATCAATTCGGGCGGTTTCGGTAGTCATGGTGAGTATTCGTGAGTGATCGCGAAAATATTCTCTTTGATAAGAAGAAGAACAAGAGGTACATTATAATGCTTCAATGTTAGCATTTAATCATTTCAATAATCTCTGTGTTTTATTACGATTTTTAGTTCACTATAATGGTGATTGTAATTAGTTAATCATGTTAATTTAAGTTTTCTCTACTCGGCGAGGATTTTGTAAGTTTTTACTAAAAGGTTTTAGTTTTGATATTTACTATTTATGTATTTATTATTAGCGTGAATATCTCAGAAGAAAATTATAGTTATTTGGAAGGCCTTATGGCTTTTTTGTAACTTTTTCGACTTTAAATAAAAGCCGTCATAATTATAAGCCATTTTATTTATATTTACTTCACAAAGATTAATGTATTGCATTTTATTATAGGAAATTGTCGTAGTTTTTGAATATCCGGTATCCGGCCTATCCGGCCTAAATTTCATATCCGGTTTCATCTCCGTTTCCGATATCCGTTTCATCTCTAATAATAATGCAACAATTTCCCAAATTCGATATTTCAGAATATCAGAAAAATTTCTTTGACTTTAAGTCTACATTCGAATTCTATGTAAATGAAGACTTTTTAATACTACTGGTAGACAATAAATCAAATACTCACGTTATGCGTTTGAATAAGTAGGTACTAACATTGGCTATGAGCGTAATTTTTACCAGCCACTTACCTAATAATTGTTATATAATGACTATTGAAATACAAATGAGAAAATGTCGGTGGTCCTCCATGAACTGTGAACGCATGAAGACTTGTGTCGGATCAGCCCCCGCCCAAGATCTGACAAGTCAACGCCTCGGAATAACAATGGAAATAGCAACTAAAATACACTCCTCATAAGCGTGATATTAGATACTTATTATGTAAGCGTTTTTGTTTGACTGCAAATACAGAGAAATATTATGTAGAAATAATTAGATTTTCTTATTTTACATGGGTATTTCCACGATATAATTAAGAACTTCTATTATGGTTTAACTGGTATGGTGGGTTAAATGATAACTGCATTAGATTTTAATTCATTTCAGCTTGTCACCAATATTTTCCTTTTGTAGTAACCAGGTACGGACTTTCAAGCAAAGGAGGAAGAAAAAGGGATATTGAATGAATGAAGGACTTGGGAACATGGGTTTAGCTTTTAAACTTAATTAAATTGCAGAAATTTATTGATTGAATGTATCGAAACTTGTAGCAAAAGCTCTCGAACTCTAAGCTTTGGCGTCATTTAGTGGGTCTGTCTGGAATTTCAAGGTCACTGCAGATATTTTACGTTCCAATCGTCATTTCTATCACGAGAAATGGACCTTAAATATTATCAATTAACTATTACAAAAGTATGGTTTTAAAGAAAAATAGATATTTAAAAAAAATATTGTTATTTGTTTTTGGGGTGTTATGCCGTGCTGCGCTACCTCCTTCTTTAGCCAACGTTTCGGACATCGTTGCAGTGTCCATCATCAGGGCAGAATCGGTATGATACAGATCCAGATGTGATCACACATCTACCGGATCTGCCCTGATGATGGACACTGCAACGATGTCCGAAACGTTGGCTAAAGAAGGAGGTAGCGCAACACGGCATAACACCCCAAAAACAAATAACGAAAATACTTCTGGCCGTGAAAATCTTAAAACGTAACCAAATATAGATATTGTCTGTCGTAAGCTAATCACATCATAAGATCTTGGCAACAATTTCAAAAATTCTTTTCGACGCATGTCGCAACAGACACATTTGATTCTTTAAGCACTGCCGGAGTAATCTAAATATATACGTTGGTAATTAAAGTGAATTTGATTTGATTTTAATTTTTCTTTGTTCTCGTCAGTTTAAATTATTTGCAAGATTAAGTTTGATGCTCGTGATCCCTCTGCCGTCTTTATACGGTCCCGGGAATAAAGCGCGGATATACGAACTATAATGATTAAATGGCCATGGTTTGTTCAGGCCGCATTCGGAGGTTCATTCACTCTGGAGCTCGGCATCTTGTCTGAGCTTAAAACCAAAGCTTTTTTGCTGCCCGGAAATCTCTAGGAATATGGATTAAACTGCACAGGAGTAATTTGGCAATTTGGGAGCACGAAGTAGCGAGGGAAGTTGTAAATTACGGTGTCTTTCGGATTATTTTGGTATTTTTTATATGTGACCTCCTGCTAGCGTGAAATTTTTATCTAAGAAGGTAGGAGATGATGACCAACCTTGACATTTTTGCTAGTCCTGGTATTGTAGTGGGAAGAATAGGAGACATCTCTTTGTTCGGGCTTGCCATGAATAATAATTGAATTAATGAAAACTTTATTTTTATCAAATTATCGTAGAAAGCAAACACTTTGTGGCTTGACATTATATAGAATGAAACAAGTACTGTGTTTAAAAACCACTTTATTTTTATTTATATTTGTCGACCGGTTTCGGTTGAACTCAACCTTCTTCAGGACAATAAACATATTTATTTATACATGCATATATATTACAATACATTACAAAATGATACTTTGTCCAACTGGGAAGGATACCCGTTTCAGGACAGCCAAATTGTATACATATTTAGTTCATAATATTCTTAACAAGGGAATGGTTTCGTTCAAGATATCACAGGAATTTGCTTCTGTCAAGACAACTTTTGAGAACATTAAAAACTGTACGCTGAACGAAGGGATGGTTTCTATATGTCTTCCTTTCCTTATGAATCGCAAAGATGTGATTTTTTTCAAGATCATTTTGCAGATAATAAACTAAATTACAGTACAGAGTTAAGATTCTAAGATTAAAAAGAAAGAGAGAGAGCATATAAGAGAGGGAGAGAACATCAGATACTGGTTGGTGGAAGGGTAGGAGGTGGAGTCACGGGTGGGTGGGGGTAAGGGGTTACATAGGGAGAGAAGGAATAACTTTAAAATCGGGCTGTTGGTTAATTCTAACTGTTTGTTTAAAATTTGGCAATTAAGTTTCTTTGATTTGGATATTTCTAATGCTTCTAAATTATTAAGGCGTATTCCTATTTTATTTTGACTCCTGTATTTATGTTAAATGTATGGTCAGTATCAATTAAATGGTCAGCAAATTCTGAGAAACTTGTGCTTGTAAGGCACCTGACGTGTTCTTTAACACTAATATTTACATTACGCGCTGTTTTACCTATGTATGTGGTTGCCACATATTTTTCTTTTGTATTTTTAACCATCGGTGTACGATATTTTCAGCATCGCACCGATGACCGACCATCATCCAGAATCGAAAAGTTGAAAATATACATAAGACAGGCATTATGCCCAAATATTTAAGAATGTACATTTAGTAGTGGGGAGAGGAAGGAGATGGAGAAGAGAGGGAGGTGGGGAAGTACCAGGCTATTCAGATCTGGTCACCAAACACGGTTAAAGCTATTTCAAGCAATGTTTCAATTATAAATGTTGGTCTTACACCAGGGTGATACTTTGGAACGTGCCGCAAATATAATTAATATTAAATTAAATGAATTATTTGTGAAATAACACAAATTAATCAAATAAATTTCATTTTCGCACGCCGGGAATCGATCCCGCGACTTTCGGATTGTGATTCAAAAGCTTTACCCTAATAAGAAGCGATGCTCTTACTCGCAATGCTTTCCAATTTCGGGAATCTTTGGGTTTCGAATGAATTTAGTATTATAACCTTAAAAAACTATATTGTAACCTGTATTATTACTTTAATTTTAGTATAGGTTTACTACTGGTAGGTTTCATGTATCATATTTCAATATCTAATGACTCGTCTAATTCCAAAAATATTCTTAGAACGGAAGTATGGGATAAAACTTTCGTGATTCAAAGTGCATTAACCGGTAGGAATTGATTCCAATGACGATCGTCACTTCGCATTGACTCAGACTATCTACTAATTCCATGTAAACAAACAGCAAAATTCGCGTAAAACACTTTCACAATTTCTTCGTAGCATTTGAGAATTAGTTGAGTCACAAATTCGTCAACATCACCAACGCTCTTACCGGTCAAATTGCTTTTTATAGCTTATCAAATTTATGTTGGCGATGTTATTCTATCAACATTTCCGCTTTGTTAAAATAATCGTATAAATCAATTTTCAACAGCGTACTTATCCAAGTGCAATTTATTGCCAAAGTTCTGTATTCTTTTTAAATTTGCGAACATTACTGTGAAGTAACAAAAACTTTTAAATGAACCGTTGCAATAAATGACATAACGGGAACCAAGTCTCTTAAAAAATTCAACAAACGAACACATGTTCTTTAGAAAACATTTCTAAGACCTAACTGTCCGCGTCAAAAAATGCGACTGTCTGAGTTTACTGTAATAATTTACGACACAGGTTGCGCAATCTTCCTGTTTGTGAAAGGGTTTGAAAGGTTGGAATGAATAAGTAGGTACGGAACACAGGAAACCTTAAATAGATCTTTAGTCACGGATGAACCACGTTTGTCGAACATATGGAGATAAATTTAATGCTTTATTTGAAACCCAGTGCCTTTATGTGTGCAGTTCTTTAGCCGTTTGAGTATATTATGAGGAGAAATGTTTATATAAAATTATTGAATCGCAAACAAAATGTGTTTTTATTAAAGATCTCATAATACATCTTACGCATAATTGTAATAATTGTCCTTAATTGAGGAACTGATGTTAATCAAGCACAGAATTTTGGTAAAATGTTTTTTTTTTTTAATTTATAAGAATAAACAATTTTCGTATTATTTTTTAAATTTCTCGTAATTTTTTTGTGGAAATAATATTTATGTATGTAAAAAAGTGAATTCCTAAGATACATACGTTTCTCTTCCTTTCTAAAACTGTGAATTCTGTTTCCCACACTCTCTTCAGGGATGATTTATGTGTTCAAAATGTGATAATTTACAACGGTAGTTTAAAGTAGCAAAACCAACGACAATAAAACTTTATAACTTGCTCTTTGTTTGTTTCAGCTGAAAGATCCTGAAAGGAAATTAGAAATTACATCAATTTCTTCAGAATACGTACATACCTAGTTGCTCGAGTCCTTCCAATATACCCGGAGGCACCACTGGTGGGTATTCGTTTTGTGCTTTACTAAAATCTGCTGTAAATCTTATTTCAAACAATGTGCTACTGTTTTCGGTATACAGAGTTCAGGTTCATGGTTCTCTTGCCCCAAATAAACATGTTGATGTTGATGCTGCTTCGACTGAACACAATTAAATGTTTGTTCCGGTGTGAGTTGGTACTTTTACTCATTTTTCATACTTTGTTATTGATTTTTTTAAAGTTTTTTTTTTGAAAAGTGTGATAAGTGTAATGTTTGTATGGAAAGTTTTCTGTATTTTATGTAAAAATCTACATATCTTACGCAGCTGTAACAGAACCTGCAAAAAACTACATCATTGGAACTAACTCATAATTCCTTAGTCAGACACTCTTTTATGAAAATAAAGATTAAAAATAGGACCACAATTCACAAAGTTGATGAATAGGTAGGCATGAGTACATATAAACAATTAATGGAACTGTCAGGGAAGACCAAATTTTGACGGAAATAAGTCGAAATGATGGGGCCTAATAGAGAACTCCAGTCCAATTTTTTTAATTTTTTTTAATGAGTAATGGACCTTCTAACTTAAATAACTGCATTTTTATTTTTATTTAAAGGGTTAGTTTTAATAGTTAAAATAATTGTCAAAGTATAATTTTTCAAGACCCCCCGAAAACCACCGTATGTATGGTGAATCGTGTGACGTCATCACTACTGAAAAATTACTATAGGATCGGGCAATCAGCTGATCAACTGCCGCCATTTTGAATTCCGTTGTTCTAAGTATTCTCCCTGGAAGTAGCATTTCTATTTTTTGTGCAGTAGTTTTTGAATATTTTCAATAATAGATATTTATTGCCTAAATAATGTTTCAATAAACAAAACAACTAAATCTCTATAAACAGTATGTAAATAAACGAATAAATTCATGCGATGGCTTGTGTCATATCGTACATTCCCATACAATGACTTTACGGTGACGTCACGACACGTCGAACAGTGACGTCACCACTAAAATTTCAATAATGCCATCTTGACGGCGTGTTTTTACGACCCGATGAATAATAGACTTTTAATAATTTTTTCAAAACTCTGCGTGTAATATTATTAAATAAAACTTGTATATTCAGAATCAGCGTTTATTGGTCTATGAGAACATATTTTTTAAAGCCATAATATTTTTCACTGGAGTTCCTTATTGTGGTAAATCCTACGATCGTATTGCGAATTAGACATTTGAAAATAATGAAAGAATGATTTTAAGGAAGGGATGCTTGATGAAATGAATCGAATGCTTTAGTCGAGTCATTTAAAGAGTCGTTACAAAAGAAGAGTATTTTTGAAGAATACTTAATTTTTTTTTGAATACCGCAAGAAACCCAAGTGCCTCCATCTGGAGACAGAGAGATTATTGCATCTGCATGAGACTATTGCATCCCCAA
This sequence comes from Limnephilus marmoratus, assembly GCA_917880885.1. Taxonomy (NCBI): domain Eukaryota; kingdom Metazoa; phylum Arthropoda; class Insecta; order Trichoptera; family Limnephilidae; genus Limnephilus; species Limnephilus marmoratus. Next base: position 32,511,354 of record OU862908.1, read on the forward strand.
TTGGGGCACGTTGTGAGGCTAAAGGTGGTGAGGAGGGAAAGGAGATAGGGGAGAGGAAGGTGGGGAAGTACTCAGTTATTCAGATCTGGTCACCAAACACACGGCTAAAGCCACTTCAAGCAACGCTTCAATTCTGAGTGGTGGTGTTACACCAGGCCGATACTGAGAGTATCTTCCACTCTATCTACAAATACACTAATGAGAATATAACACGGAAAGACAGGACAGAGCTCTACGAGGTCTATCCTTTCTGCGTACCCTAGCGGGAAATGTCCTGATGACAAATTACCAAAATGGACACAAATCAATGAACTCCGTAGATTCACGCTTGTTTTTTTAAATTTAAATTTAATAGATATCCTTGACCCCAACACGAGACCAGCGTCTGCGCGGATTATTAATTGCTTAAGTGTTTATCAACTCATAAATAATAAAATGTGCGCAGAAGAATAATGATCTAAGCTGTAAGCCGTCAACATTGACGATAAATGAAATAAAATCTCGTTAAAAAACTAAAGAATTTTAAAATTTTATAGAAAATTTTATTTGAATTGTATGTATGTATCTTCACGGGAAAGCAATTCTGTGGTTACCGCTAAAAAATAAGTTTTCATGGTAATCACACTAAATTTTTAAAATCTATTTTATAAAATCGCACGTTTAAGCCGCCGCTACCCGAATTTCTACTGATTTATTACATATCCCCCTTAAACATTTGAAGTTTTTAAGCTCTTAAAAAAATATACGTTATTTTTGAAGATAATATCTATACATTCCCCACGCCGAAACGCAAATTATGTGAAATTCAGAAAAAAATTGCAAAATATGCTTTGAAAATTATTATTTTCACGTCTGTTTCAGTTATTTTACAGATTTATATATGAAAAAAATCACAGTGTTTCTTTAAATGCTGTTTTAGACAGTCCCCAAGAGACTTTTGCTATATTTTAAATGAGTCATGTTTTATTAAACATTTTCACAATTTTCGCTTCTATTTTGCCGTTTTAAATATTAGCGCACTCTCTTCGACATTCGTAATTAAATTACATATCTCTCCATCTTCTTCTTTTTGGGTGGAGATACGGCGCCTTAAAACCAGTTATAAGAGTATCTTTAGAAATGAGTGACATGAGGAGGTATGAGTGAAATGAGGAGGTATGAGTGAAATGAGGGTATGAGTACCGTCGCCCCGGGAACCATTTATTGGATAACCAACACCACTGCCAAAGGTCACCCCAAGTGGTTTGCTATGTTTGGTGACTTAGCATAGGTGAGGTTTGTCTAGTTCTTGGCGGCAGATGCTTTTGTCCACTTACTGCGTGGCAGGTCGGATCGGTAGAGACTGGTTGAGGGAGACCTTTTGACTTCTCCAGCTGGACTCTCCCGACCCATCGCCTTGCATCAAAGTGGGAATGATGGATTCATACCTTCGCACCGCTGACTACATTGACCCCAGATTCCGACCCACCCCTCATAGCTTTTTCCATTCCAGAACTACCTCTCCTTCATTTCCATAAAAATACCCTCCACACAGCATCCCCAAAGATGACATAGGCGCCGAGGTCTTTTTTTTCTCAGGGACTCCTGTATGGAGTAGTATTATTTTTTTTAATGACGAACTAAATAAAAATGATTTCTAATATTTTTAAACTATATTCCCACCAAAAGAAATGAATTCGATTGCGAATGGAAAGAAGGCAAAACATGAAGTTTTTTGGCTAGTAGTTTTGTATCACATATCTTCATTTTATAAAGAATCATTCGAATTTGATTATTTTGAGATTACTACAAGAGTATCTGTGCGCTATTCACAGTAAAATGTGTTGAAAATACGGGAAAGACGTCATAATAACAAAATCTAAAAAGATTCGGAGTATCATTTCCTCTGTAAATTTTACTACTGAAACCTAAAAAAAAACTTTTTTACTCTAAAACCCATTATCGCACATCGCCAAAATGATAACGAAAATTCCGTAGAAAAAGATGTTAGTTAATTATTAAGATGATAAAAGAACAAAGGTGTTAATGGAAATTGAGATTAAGTGTTTGTGATATCTATCAATTCTTTTGGAGGTCTTTCTTGACAGATTAACTATCGTATCCGAACTTTTCCCCAGCCTGCGATGACCTGTATTATATCTAAGATATGGAATCAAGTTTTTTTTATTTTATACTAGCTGGTTCCCGGCATGCGTTGCAATGCCATATTCAAAGATATAAATTGTTTCTCCCCGCATCTCCTTTCTCTTGCGTCCCCGTTCCCCTCCCGCGTCCCTTTCCCACCACCCCTCTCCTGCTCCACCGTCCCACCAACCCCCCTCCCGCGTTCTATATATTCACTTCCAGTACATTCAGTTTTCAAACAGCTCGCGTGCCACCTATTACAACTTTTTTTCTATTGTTTTGACACTTTCATAAACATTCTTATACATACTCGAACTTGTAGAAATAAACTTGAAGTATGATTCTTCAAGTTTATTTCTAACAGTAATTGTAGATTTTTTTACCCGTTCGCCCCTTGTACCCCCCCCCCCCCCTCCCCTCCAGAAAAAAAATCATAATAGTAATTGTTGATTTTTTTGCACGTCCGCACCTTGTGCCCCCCCCCCCCTACCCAGAAAAAAATCCTAACAGTAATTGTTGATTTTTTGCGCGTCCGCGCCTTGTGACCCCCCAGAAAAAATTCTGGGTCAGCCCTTGGCACCTAACATACGTATTTATTTAAAATATCTTAATTCTTGATTCGATTCAAAGTATAAGGCGAGTACTTCAAATAAATTAATTAATTTAAAGAGTTTCGAAAATTGAATTTTGATTTGACAATCATTGTTTTGCAAAATGTCATTCTCAAATTTTGACAGTTTTACAAGCGTTTTTGTAATGCTTAAAAAACTTTTCAAATGTATTTTCATGTGGTTGTAATAATCCAGAAACCTTCGCGGGGGTTTAAAGAAGGTATTTTGAAGGTTTCAAACATTTCCTATGCTTAATATAGCAATACATAGACATCTCTTATAGTCACTTATGTACCCATACACCCTCAAGCAAGCATATTTTAATTGTTATATGTATAGATTGTTATTTTATAACACCTTGTTAACAGATATGACAATTTGTTGATGTATACCTTCGCAAAGCAAAATGCTGTATTGAATATAATTTAACAATTTAGATTCTTTATTTGATACAATATTAAATGGGCCTCACCGGGAGCTTTATCCGTGCTGAAACCTAATATTACATGTGAATGAGACGAAATAATATAGACATCCTTTAAGGACAATAAATTATTTTTCTAAAATAGTTATATGAAAGAATTCAGCATAGTGGAGATACATTTAATTTCCCACTAATAAAATATTCAATGCTTACATCTACCACTGTTTCATAATTACTAATTTTGCGATGCGTACTACAGCTTCGAAAATTCTAATAGGTTTGACTGAGCGAATTCGGTGTGAAACAACGTGCCATTTTTTATTTATTTATCCATATAAATTTATTTACATGCAATTTTTTGATGCTGGTCTCAATAGGATATACCTGTGTCGAGACAATTAAAATATATGAATCACAAAGATTTGCGTACAAGACTAAACTAATTAAGCAGCTAATGTTCAGTGTAATAACAATACATAAGTTTAGCGATAGAATAAAACTAGCTTCGGCCGGCTACATTATAAGAGCATTGGTGCGCCTCTAATTCCTAGCGAATGTGGAACGATTTCAATTTTTCCATACAGAATGTGTGTTACCTAGTGAGGCCAATAACCTCGCTTGTACGACCAAGACAAGAAGTAGTACCCGATACTCGCTCTTCAATAACCACACACGCATATATTCAACTTAAATAATTGTTTATTTATATATTAAGTTCAAATAACAAGAATTACTAAGTACTTAATTAAGACTTTTTAAAATTTACTTTTTTATAAAATATTATGTCATGGTCGGGTATTTAATTTTATTTGATACATGTGAATGGACGTTTGTTTCAATGCAGTTTTACTCTTCGGCTTCGCTGAAGTTTCAAAACTCTATTTTTAACTACTTGAAAAAGAATTGAATAATGAATCGAAAAGAACCAAAAGTTAACCCTAGTTTTATAGCAGTTGATATTAAAAAATCTTTTCATCTCTTGGCGAAGATGACTTTGCAAGCTGAAAATAGTTAAGTTGATCTAAAAAACTCCAAATAGTAGTCGAAATTGAGACATTGAGCAAATGAAATTACAACTAGGAAAATAAAAAAAACATTCATTTCAGTGGTTCAGTAGCAAAATAATATCCAGTGACTGGACAACTCAGAATCATGCAACTTCAACACCTTCTTTAAAAAGTCATTGAAGGTGATGAAAAAAAAACTGGTTACGTTTTAAGGCCTACTTTAAGTTACGTTTTAAGGCCTATTTATAATTTTTTTCATATCTTTTAATGACTTGTCAAAGGGGTCTTAATATTGCATGATTCTGAGTTGTCATATAATCATAATATACCCATAGCGGAAATTTGAAATGCTGTAAACGACAATAAATCCAAAAATTATTTAAATATGTCTTTTTCTTCCGTTCTTTTTCCCTTTCAATCTGCGTCATCGAAATATTTCTAGGAAAATAAGTGCGTCTTTTACGACATCCATTTTAAAAAGGAATTTTTTTCTGAAAAATTATAAAAAAAATTAAATACAATTGTTAAAGAAATCTACAAAAAAAATTAAAGAATACTGAAAGATCTATGCATACATTTTACTCATTGGAATTGGAAATATACTAGGTACTGTATTTACCTTTTAAGAGTTTCGTTTTTCATGCGTTGGTCTTTTGCAAAGTTATTTAAAAAGGTTAGAAAATATTAACCGTGGAAAATCAGTTGACTGAAGCGAAAAGTCAAAAAACTCTGGAAAGGTGAGTTCTTGCGCTATAAAATTTGCACATATTTTTAAATCAGTACTTTCTAAGACGAAATTTTAAATTATATAATAGTTGTCAGATGACACATTGTTCGATTTTACGTTCAATAAACGATAGTCTTGAAATCCGGATGAGCCGGGTAGTGACGCTAGATTTCTGTCAGGTGATAAAGGGAGTGATGCTACAAGAACATATTTTTTAATTGCAATTCTCTGTGCACTAGACTGCAGAATAGAAATCTGTTCTCAGACATTTTCTTCTTGGCACAAATTGATAGCATACTAATTACCTTTTTCAGCCATCGCGTGCTTAAAGCTCAGAAAAGGAAGGTTCCAATGATAATTGCGCATATTGCGAAGCGGCGTTGATATATCGGCCATTAAGCGAGGGATTGATTGGCATTCCATCTACCTGTATACTGTATACTGTACACCGGTAAATAAGTAATAGGGCAAAGAGGATGGAGTTATCAGCTGTCAAGTTAAGTCTTCAGATTTATTAAAACTATCTTTGTACTTCCTGCTCTGGAAACTTATTAAAAATATTAAATCAGGTTGGTACTTGATTTTCTGTTCAAACACTACGTTTTTATTTTCGAATTAGGAACTTTTACCGGGTTTGCCCTGATGATGGACACTGCAACGATGTCCGAAACGTTGGCTAAAGAAGGAGGTGGCGCAACACGTCATAACACCCCAAAAACAAATAACGAAAATGCTTTTGGCCGTGAAAATCTTAAAACGTATCTAGGAATTTTTATTTTACATATTATTATTTTTTTACGTTAGCTCCACACAGGAGGCCCTGAGGAAAACAATTTCCCTCAGGGCCAGTGTCCTCTTAAGGGATGTTGTGTGGAGGGTCTTTTTAAGGAAGGGAAGGAAAACTTTCGAGTTTTGGAAAGGAAAAAGGTATGAGGGGTGGGTAGTAATCTGGGGTCAGTGTTTCTAGGAGTTTTTTTTTACATGAATACCACACAGGAGTCCCAACTGCTCCCGTCTGGAGCCAGTGGGACTGTGGCATCCCCAATTGGGGTATGTTGTGAGGCTGAAGGCAGTGGGGAGGAGAAGGAGATAGGGAAGAGAAAGGTGGGGAAGTACCTGGCTATTCAGATCTGGTCACCAAACACGGCAGAAGCCATTTCAAGCAATTAACCAATTTCAACCATTTCAATTCTGAATGGTGGTCTTACACCAGGGCGATACTGAGAGTATCTTCCACTCTGGAACGTGCCGCAAATATACTATATATTATTTTAAATGAATAAATTGTGAAATACACAAATTGATCAAATAAAATTTATTTGCCACGCCGGGATTCGATCCCGCGACCTTCGGAATGCGAGTCAAGCGCCTTACCGCTGCACTACGCCGGCCGTCATGAATCCATCCCTCCAACTGCTGGGTGTCAACGCGCAAAGTGGTCGATGAAATCCGGCTGGAAAGGTCAAAAGGCCTCCCTCAACCAGTCCCTCTCGATACGACCCGCTATCCAGCAGATGGGCAGACGCATTCGCCGCTAAAACCTGGACAAACCTCACCCCATGAACCGGGGCACCTCGGATAAGTCACCAAACGTAGAGAACCACTTGGTGTTGGTTATCCAACAAATGGTAGGAGCCGGTACCGGGGTAGCGGTACGCATACCCTCCCCCCAAATTGAAAAAATGAATAAGTATTTTAAAATAATAAGAAATTATAAATCTCCCAAATAATGATAAATCTCACTTCCAAAACGTATAAATTTAAGAGCAAAAAATATACGAACGGGTGATGAATTTTTAACCTGTTTACGAACACGTTAAACAAAACAATTCAAATTGATAAATTATTGCATTGGATGTTATTTTTCTTTATAAAACTACCTACTTTTCAGAGGTCGGTAAAATTGAACAGGGTGAGAGAAAATCATGCGGCCAAATAAACCTGGAAGCGGAAAGAGAATGAAAATTTGAGAATTTGGATCTAGATATCTATTGAAAATAAATTCTCATCTCGAAGGATGTGCAATATTACCTTACAAAATTTTCTTTAGTTGGTCTTCACTGCTGCGTGCTAGACCCAATACATTTTTTGTTTATTTTCATTTTTAAAACCTCAAATTGTAATATTTAATTAATGAAGACAATATTAGCGAAACTCCATCAAAAATCTGAAACAGAAAAAGATACGGTCTCTTCTAGGACTTGAACCTACGACCTGTGACTTGCCAGGCCAGTGCTCTACCAACTGAGCTAAAGTGTCCCTCTCCGATTTGTTCATATTTAACTGTACAAGAACTATCAACTTCGATCAAGAACTACCAACATTAATTTTCTTAAATCATATTTTTATTGGACGCTATCTTTATGTATGATTGCAAGATTCAACCAGAACGAAATGCTATGTAGATGGTGTGTTGGATAAATATTTATTGTTATTTTTAACTTAATCAGTAAAACCTCAAATTGTAATATTTAATTACACACAATATTAGGGACACATTAGCTCAGTTGATAGAGCACTGACTGATCTTTTTATGTTTCAGATTTTTATTGAATTTCGCTAATATTGTCTTCATTAATTGCCAGCGGCCGAAAATCCACATTTCGTCGAAAGTTGTTCTTACGATCTTGCAGGGCGGTTACAATGAGAAAGATTAATTATTCTCCGCACCAGCTTTTTAAAATTATAACTCAATATCGATTTTATTTCATTCCAAATTTGCTTTAATTTATACCTACATGCAAAAATGCTGAAAGGCGTGATGATAAAACTATTAAAATAATGTACTTTTTGTAATTATTTTTTGATTATTAGTATTTATCATTTTTCAATAATGTCTAAGTTAAATAAGAATGTTAAAAAAATCTGAAATATATTAGTTTGTAAGTGCGCAAATAAAAAACACAAACGGACCAATTTTCATCAAGAAACACATGTACGTACATATATATTTTTTAATGATTTCATTTAAACTAAAATTAAAATTCTAAAACATGCGATACCCAGATAATGTACATATTGATTTATTTTACTGCATAATTATATGATTTGAAATAGGAGTGGTATAATCTTATATTCCAATATCTTTGGGTATAATACAAAATCTTTTTTGAAAATTTAACAAATCTGCCAACGCCATAAAATTTAAAACATGCGAATGCTAAATAAAAGAATAATCTTTCGAAATTCATTTATATTTTTTTGTGGAAAAGAGTCAATACGTCTAAAATCTGATTTAAAAATGACATATTTCTGGTTTTCTTTGGTAATACACTCTTAAATATTACAATGTTTGTGATCAAAAAAATTTCTGCTGTGTTAAAAATGTTTGTGTTCAAATACTAAATATTTTCCCACATATCGTTGTATTAGTGACGACATTGATGTGTTATCCAGTGGCAAGTTTAATGAACGAGCGATTGCGTGTTAGGTGCACTTTTCCATCTTGTGATCTTATTACAATCTAGGCCACCCCATCAATGTACTAGTTTGCAAAGTTTCCCTTCGTTTTTATAGCGTTACAATCTTTTGTACGTTGGAATTATGAGCACTCGATGTGTTACATTGATTTAGGAATCTAATGTGAAAAAAAATAAGACATATATCTTAGACAAGAGAATAGTAGTAAGTAGGTACCCATACACCGTAATAAAAATAATGAGAATCAAATAATAATATTACCAATAATTTTTTTAGTTCTACTTTATATTTTGGTGATGGTTTTATTGATTAATCAACGCCTCTGCCGTAGTTCACCCCGAGTGATTTCCTGCGTTTGGTGAGTTTGTGGTGCCCGGGTTTGTGGAGGGAGGTTTGGCTATGTCTTGGCGGTGGATGCTTTTGCCAACTACTGCGTGAGGGTGGAATCGGGAGAGAATGGTGGAGAGACCTTCTGACCTCTTCAGCTGGACTCACTCAAGCCATTCGTTTGGACCGCAGCAGAAGGGATGAATTCATACGGCCGTCACTCTTGAACACATCGTTCTCTGATTCCTACGCATCCCTCACATACCCTTTTCTTTCCAGAACTTCCTCTCCTTCCTTTCCCTAAAAAGACCTTCCACACAGCATCCCCAAAGATGACATAGGCTCTTCCCCCGTCCCGCGAACCCCCTTCCGAGTTCCCCTCCCCCCTCCCAGGTCCCCCTCCCCCATCTCTCTCTCCCTTCCGCTTTCCATAGCAATAGCCGCTTCCTCGCGTGCCACCAATAGCAATTTTTTTATACAAATTTCTTAATGCCAGAGCTCACCTGAAGTTTCATAAAAACCTTGTCCTGACAATAACGAACACATAAAAAAAAGAATTATCCAATTTGGTGCAGTCGTTCGAAAATTATGCGCTTAGCAACGCATTTAGCGATTCATTTTCGTATTATAGATTTATTTTACAATTTTACGAGATAATCTCCGAAATAATCGAAATGAGATAAAAACAGATCACTTAGGAAGAGAAGGAAGAAAATAGAAGTTTGAAGAAAATACACTTCCGTGCACTGAATACGTAATGCAGATAATGTTGTGCATTGTTCCAAGATGATGCATCGTTAATACTATCCCTTATTTTCCTCCTTGACCACGTCTGACTCACGTTCAACGGTTATTTAAGGCTTATGACACTAAAGTCGATCGATTAAAACAAGACGTCAACGCGTTTTATCAAACCAAACCCCCTCTCTCTGGCTTCGTGACAGGTTAGAATGGTCTCTTTGGCTGGCGAGCAGTATCTAGGTGGGGCCAGTCCAATGTCAGCTAGGAGAGTTCGATGGCCGACCTCAGTTAGTTCGCTAATCTTGACACTGAACAAAATTCCCTTCTTTTGATCACAATTTATAATAATTTCTTGACAGGCGACGCTTTGTTACGCGTTCAACTATCTCTTGCAATATGCTTAGCGTGGCCAAAGAAGCTGTCCATTTAAATCTTACTAGTTTAGTCAGTGAGTTTAGGTAGTTGTAACGTTGAGCCGTTTTAATCTTTCGTCTCGACTATTAAATATTATTATATTCAGCCAACACAACGTAACGGCATTCTCGTTAATTGTCGAATGCACATAAAATAGCGTTTAAGTTTCCCCGTGGTAATAACACCGAAATGACAATTTTCTTATCTGGGCAGGATTAGCTCATCAAGTAGGCAAATCTATCTCATTAGTCAAAATACGTGTTCAAGAGGGTGACCCGACAATTGGTCCGGCGACAGTTGGTCCGGCGACAGTTCGTCCGGCCGACAGTTCGTCCGGCCGACATTTGGTCCGGCGACAATTGGTCCGGAGACAATTGATCCGGCCGAAAGTTTAGAAGATGTTTTCTTCAAGTCATTTCAAATAACATCGCAATTCTGAATGAATAATGGCGAATACCAAAATACGACAACTTACATGTGCAATATCTACTTAAGATTTAGGAGGTCGTATTTTGCTATTCGTCGGTATTCATTCAGAATTGTAACGTTACTTGAAATGGCTTTAGCCGTGTTTGATTACTATATCTGAATAGCCAGGTACATTTTGCCAGGATGCCATAGTCTTACTGGCTCGAGACGGTTAGGAGCAGTTGGGACTCTTGTGTTATATTCAGATATAAAAATTATATTATATGCAAGTAAGAAGCTTTAGCATTTTTTTGCTAAGCCGGATGCAGGTATAAGTATGTCGTATTTTGTGATTGTCGCATGCTACTTCGGAGAGTCGAAATTACGAAATTAGTCGATTTTCACTCAAGATGCCTTCAGATATAAGTATATCGACTTTGGTTGTACGACCGTATATCCTCTTTGCATACTTACTTGAAGAAAACATCTTTTAAACTTTCAGCCGGACCAATTGTCGCCGGACCATCCGTCGCCGGACCAAATGTCAGCCGGACGAATTGTCGGCCGGACCAACTGTCACCGGACCAACTGTCGCCGGACCAACTGTCATGGAACCGTTCAAGAGAGTTAGCATCCGAATGAGAGATATTCGAGCTAATGTTTTCATTTCTCAGTATCCCCTACGGATACGAAAAGAATAGAACTAGAAGCAAACTAGATATTTATTTGCACGGGCGCATTATAAAGCATGCATATAGTGGATGGAAATGAAGTCAAAGTGGGTAAGTAGGTAGCAGTAGACACATCTCATTAAACTCCTCCCTAAGACATTTAACATATACCCTAAGAGCTTAATAACACGGGTAACTACCAATTAAAGAGGGAAATAGTAACTAATCGCCACCCACATTGACTGGATTCGTTTTCCAACTTGTTTCAATCTTCCCACTCAGGTGCTTTAGTTCAGCGAGTGCCAATTTGTAGTAACTAGATTAACGGAAAAATGATATTTGCGAATGCTGTAAGAAAGTATTATTTTATTTTGAAATGAATATCAGGAAAAAATATCACAGGGAAATACCGAATTTTTATTCGCCGTCACTACTATAACGTGTTATACATTTATTTCAGTGGGCTCTCCAAGGGAGCCGGGAAGTATTAAGATGTTCAGCATTTAGGTAATTAGCAAACATAAATTTAGGTAATTAGCAAACATAAATTTAGGTAATTAGCAAACATAAATTTAGGTAATTAGCAAACATAAATTTAGGTAATTAGCAAACATAAATTTAGGTAATTAACAAACAAAAATTTAGGTAATTAGCAAACATAAATTTAGGTAATTAGCAAACATAAATTAGATATTAAAACAAGATTTTTTATGAAAAAGTTATTTAAATTGGGGTTGCAGGACAGTATTATCGATTTTTGCCAATATAGCTGAGATCATCGATTGAATCATAGATTTTGTAGAGGCCTTTTCGTAGAGAAAATAATTTCCCTCAGGGCCTATGTTATCTGGGATGCTGTGTGGAGGGTCTTTTTGAGGAGAGGAAGGAATAAACATTGGTCTTGAAGTGACCCATGTTGTAGGAAAGAGGAAACACAGAGGCCGGCAAATCATTCCACAGCCGAGCTGTTAAACACAAGAACGAGTCGAAGAAACGACCCGTTCTCATGTGATAAATTTCAACCGTGTACAAATTTTGGGCACGCGTTTGGCGTGTTTCCCGGCTATGCACCGGTGCCGAAGGGATCAATGACGCTAGTTCGTCGGAGCATCTTCCATTGTAATACCGGTAGAATAAGGATAGCATTCCTACCCGACGCCTGTGCTCTAAAGATTGCAATCCGTCTGTTAAGATGGGAGAATCTGCACAGAGTCGTGGGTATTTTTCAGGTATTTTGGAGCTCCAAACCAGAGGTGGCTGCCAAATTCAACTCTTTTACGAGTTGTGGAGAGCCGACTGATGCCCAAAGAATAAGCAAAACTATTTACTCCTTGTTACTTATTACAATAGAATTAGTCATCACGTGAGTTACTAGTTAGACCATAAACTAATAGGAATTGATGATGAAGCGGAATTAACGCTGGCACAACAAAATACCCAAACAGAAATAATTTTATAATATTTCTAAGAATTCAGCAAGTTTCCGATTGTTTGTCCCATTTCTTTCTCCAAACTCTCCCAACAACAAGTCAACACTACGGTTCTTCCGATGGGAGGTAGTAACCGCGATACAAACAGAAAACTGTTTCAGAATTAAAAGCAATAACGCGTATGCGATCTTCAACTCTATCGCCCATCGTTGCAGAGCTGCTAACCGCTAGATAGGCGCAGGCATCTTGTGCTTGATTCCTCCTGAGTGTGCGGCAATCAAAAGGCGAACGAAGAAATGCGGTGACGTAGAGCGAGGAAGTTTAATGAACTTTTAGCAGAGACTGACTAGCGAGCTGAAGTAAGTGTTACAGCAACTGGTACTCGGTTATTCAAACTTAGTTTTAATTCAACAACCTACCATTTTTTTCACTTAATAGAGGTACATCTTACATTTAGTCATTTTACACATCGATCGTAAATGATGGGCATTGTATCTCCATTCTGCATATGTCATTATTTTGAGAAATCTGAAATATTTTAAATTTAATAAGTATATCCTGAAAATTCAGCGATTTAGAAATGTCATTTTTTTAAGCTTATAAATGTGTTTTCTATTTAGTAAAGAATACTTAACTCGTTATTACCAAAAAGTGAGAATGTTATGTTTTGTTCCGATAAAATATTTATAAAATATTCAAATTTAAACAAATCATTTCGTAGATATAATTTTAATGTCAATACTAAAGGTTTTAAGAAAATGAATCGACTAACTAGAAAGATTTTGTTGTGCAAAATATAATTGTTCAATGAGTACAATATACGTATTAAGTACCACTATCAAAATCCGGAATGAAATTACTGATTTGAAAGTATGGTGACTGGTCAACTCAGAATGAAACCAACTCAGAACCACCTCAGAAAAGTCGTTAAGTTAGGTTAGAGTTACCGGCTATTTTAAAATTATTTTTTCATAGCTTAATGACCTTTCTGAGGTGGTTCTAAGTTGGTTTCATTCTGAGTGTGCATGAAACATGTATAATTTTAAAACTGAATTAAGAAAGTATCTATGTATACTAGGGCGTCCCTTATATGGTTGAAAAAAATTTTTTTTCTAGATATCAAAATGCATACCCACTGATTTTTTTTGAACTACCCAGACTTACTTAAATACAAAATTTTATCTTCCTACGTCAACATTAACCCGTGCCGACAGAGCTCTGAAGATTTTGAAAATTGCTGTTTTTAACCCCGCTCCGTTATGTAGCTAAATCAATTGAAATAATGATAATAATAATAAATTTTATACAGGGAGTACACAGAAGGAATAAATCATAAACGGTACAAAATAAGCGGCCTAAATATTTATAATTTAAAAAATATTTATTAAGAGAAGATAAAATTACAGATCAGGCAGGATATTTTCCTTTGAGGGTCTCTTTTTTACAGTCTGGATACAGATTTCTATGCTCTTGCACACAGCGTAGCAAAAATTGCTTTTATTCTTCCTTTGCAGTAATCAAACCATGAAAATTTTGCATAAGTTTTACAGCTCTTTCAGCTGTATCATTAACTGCCCTTAAAGAAAGAACTTTTCTTTTTGCCTCTATATAGGCAACATCTTCGTCCCACGTAGAAACGGGTCTCTGGAGGAAGTTCTCATCAATTTTCAATCGAGAAAATAAATGTGTGCTTTTGACGGACACAAAATCACTTAATAATTTTCCTGCAATAATAGATAAGTATTATTATCAGTTTAGTGAAAACAGTATAAAAAATAAAACTATGTATTCCTACTTACCATACAAAAAATCTGACATATCTTCCTTTGATGGAATGTATCTTTTCCCAGAATCATACAAACTCTCTCTTTGTAAGTTCACTACAATGTTTCCCTTGGTTTGTGCATTAACTTCATCATCAAAGAGTGATAAAACGGCAATTTCTTCTGACAAGTACCAAAGATGTTGACTAAACTTGTTCATGGCTGCTTTGGAGATCAATTTGTCAACAGTTTCATATTCCTTAAGCCTCTTTAAAAGCACAAATCTTGATTTAGTGCCTTCACTGCCAGACTACATCCAAGCCATGGTTTCATATATATAACCGTAATGAATAAACAGGGGCTACTAGTGACTTGTTGGATTTTTGTTTCAAACACGCATTTTAAAACCAGTTCGTAAACGTGATGGCGGCAAGCAAAGAGTAGTTAATTCCCTATCTAGTCTTTGTTCCAAAAGTACACAAGCTCTTTTCAATCGCCCTGTATTAGACGCAGTTGTGTCACAGCACATTATTTGTACTTTGTCATCGAGGTTCCAGTCATAAAGTGCGTTTAACACAGCTTTAGCTTGATTCTGGCCGGAAGAGCTCTCCAGTTTGGGTACAGCCAGCAGTTGTTCCTTTTCTCCAAATGAAATTAGAATTGGCAGGCGTTCTTCTTTAGAACTTCTCACGTCCAGTCCAGGTAATAATTTCCTATCCCAGTGAACGGTCACCATTTCAGGCATATTATTCTGAAAATCTGATTTTATAGATTCCGTTCTATCTTTTCTACTCTGTGTGCGAATGCGTTGAATGGACGATTTGTTTATCGGGAAATCATCACAGCTAAGGTCTAGCGCTTCTACTGCAGCATGAAGTATATAGACAGAATCCCTTATGCTTAATTGACATCTATCTAAAGCTGCAACTAACTTAGGTGTGATAAAGTTTTTCCTTCCTCTTTTTGTAGTTGTTTCAGAAACCGTTTGAGAGGTGGTTGGCAAGGGTTCCTAAAGGCTTTCATCAGAGCTGGTATGTTGATCGGTATGTCCTTGCGTTTGTATAAAATCTTGTGTAGTAAGAGATGACGATAAACTCGCGAAACACATTTGCTCATGTCTTTTCTTCTCTTTTAATTTTCTCTCTCTTGTCCTTTCTTCTTTTTCAACACCCGCTAAGCATCCTGGACGGCCTGGTTCTCTTTGTTTTTGTAAAAATATTTTATCTTCTTCTATTTTCATCCATTTCAAAGCATCAGCGTGTGCTATATCGAATAAATTTTCTAAATTGTTTTGAAAGTCCTCCTCACGGCGCTTGTAAACATGTGTTTTTTTTTTGAATTTTTTTGCAACTCCCTCCAAACATGGTAGAGATCCACAAGTTTTTTTTACACAGTTAGGTATAGCTCTGGTAGGGATTCTAGCTTTTTCCCAAAATATAATACACTCTCGAATGACGAGATTCGCGCTTTCACTAACAGATAATTTAACTTCGCGAATGTTAAAAAAAAGTACTGCAAGAACTTGCCGGTTAGACGATAACTTTGCACCTGTTATTTGATAATTTACGTCACCAACTAAGAAAATACTTTTTTTATTGCTTCTTAATTCCACTGCCATCTTTTAAATGTAAAACAATACGTGTTAATCACGAGAATAACTGAAAGCAAATGACAAATACCTCGAATGCGAGCCGCTTCTTCCGCGCAACTTATATGAACATGATTCGGTGCAAGTCGGCACGGGTTACCGTGCTCCGATTAAGGTAAAAAAAAATTTCGAGTGTTTTAGAAGCAAAGGAACAAAACTAAGACCTATGCATCAGAAAATAACAACTTTGAAAAATAAGGGACACCCTAATGTATACCACCAATATTGATATTTAAATTGATGATATTTAGATTGTGTTTGAGTACACTTAAATTTAAAATATTTAAAGATATACCTATTATGTTTGCCAAATAATGTGATTTTATATACATGTGTATGCTTCTAAAATTATTAGCGCACACGACGATGTGACTAACATAAGATTAACAAACAAATTAAAAACATTAAAAAATACTTTCGAAAAAAGTTATAGGAAGTTTATTAGTCATCTAAGGTTTTGTGTAAATCGAGTGATTCATCATTTCAACAATACTTTTTTTTTTTATTTGACCAAAGTTTAAAAAACTGCGCCGTGGTGTTTGAAGCAGTAAACAACCTATTCCTGAAAGTAAGTATGACAAGTAAGAACGTATTTCTCACGGAAGAGTACATACACACGGAAAATAGTCTTTACATTACTTTATAAGAATATCTACAACATAGGGATGTTGGATAGCTTTACGCAGGCTCGCCCTTTTTCATTTGGTACCACCCTATGTTTGTATGTATGTATTGACTTGTAACTTAATATTTAAAAAAAAATATTAATAAAAAAATGTATATTTGTACTCTTTTGACTACCATACAATTTAATTCAATTTGTTGATTTAATACCTTGGTGCTAAGATGTGGAAGACAGGTGAAAACTACTATGGAAATGATCCCTGAATGGGTGTCTAAAGTTTTCTTTCGTAAAAGTTTTTCTGACTGCAATGAATTTATCAAAAAAATATTGAAACTGATTATACAAATTTTGTAAATCTAATTTATCCACTGAGGCAACCTCCAATTGCTATAATGTAAAATATAATTGTGCGGATTTTCCGTAACCAAGTTCAATGACTAAGGTTACAATTGAATTCATATGACCGCACACCGGATGCATAAACGGAAAAACAGGTGGCATATCATTAAATAATGTCGTACGACTTTATGCACTTTTCATGTGTGTTACAATATATTCACACAAGTAATAAGCATTTTACTGGTTTGTACATTAATATAATAAGTAGGTAAGTCTGAAAGAAAGTTTCTACCCACAAACATTTAACGTTGGCGTCACATTTTTGAGAAGATTGCACTTTGATCGTTTATTATTAAGCGGGTTTTTCTCCTTATTATTACACTTGAAAAAATACGCACAATTTGACGTTACGAGAAGCGTCATTCTAACAATCCACACTAAAATAATAAAATCGGTAAAATTAATAAAAACGTTATAAAGTTATATACGCAATAATGTAGAAAGATTTATCATTGAATAAATGAAGAGTTACTTTTGCGGATGCGCCAACGTTTCGGCGAAAAGTGGAATGACTTCGGGCTGTTTGAATTTCCCAACAGGTCATTCGCCTTTTCTCTTAGATAAGTAAGCCAAATGCGAGTTAGTTCACTACGTATTAGCATTATTATGAAAGTTGGCGTACAGTAGTAGCAGCTCTAGTTGGCCGCCTTACGCCGCGCCGAGTCCGTATGCGAACTGCACTGCGTTCAACCAACAACGCAAAGCATTCCTCTTCAATCAAACTTATCTGTGAGAAAGGTTCAAATAGGAAGAATAACTATTCAAAAGCTACTGATTAATTGTCTATTGATACATGGTATAATTTTATTGTATTTTTTTTTAAATAAACTATTTTTAGCTCACGGCGTGTTTACCTTCATCTATCTAGATCAAGTTCATTGAACTGGGCGAACTGGATTCTAATGCTTTGATTCGCTTACAAACTTGTAAACAATAACGAAGCAGGTACTGTTGGAGCTTTGTTTGGCTAATCATGCCGAACATTTAAACTTTAGATGGGTTGTTTTTTCATTGATCGCTTTCTCTAATAATTAAAAAAAACCGTTGCATTGTTGAAAATATTTGCATACATAAAATTATACTTTTTTTGCTGGATCCAGATCATAGATTTAACAGTCTTGGTAGAATTTTGGGAAACCCTTAGTTAAATTTAAAAAAAACATTATAATTGAATTGTGTTAATTTCTTCTCTATATTGTATTATTTGACTTGAAACCTTTTTGTCATTATAATTTGCATTAAATATAGTCAATACATTGATATTTTAGGATAGGTAGATAATACGTAATTAATGAGTAAGTATAAATTAAAAAATATTTTTTGAAAATTCTGACGCTGTCTGAAAAACTTTATTAGCGTTTTGTATGGCACCCAATTCGAAGATAATTTCGATCAAGTAAAAGTATTCAGTACGAAACTGAATTCCATTTTGTTTCGAGCGGGCCCGGGCCCGGCCAATCGGCTTACTTCATGTGCCGCTTCAATTTCATAACCGTATAATATAACCGCCATCACGAATCGGCAACGACTTTGCACTATTCTCTGTTGGCATGTTCCTCCATCCACTGCTTGCGTACGGGCCATTCCGCCAAGAGCAAGGTAAGTGGCACAATGCGCTCTCCTGACCCAGTGGGTAGTGAGTTGCTGTTGCCAGTTGCCGGTTGCTGGTTGCTGATTGCTGGTCGCCAGTTGCCTCTTGCTGTGGATATGCTCTTGGCGCTTTGGCTGTGGTGGGTTTTACTCTTCTATTATGCAGTGCTATGCGGCACCGCGGGTTATTGGTTCACACATCTGCACCGATGCATTGTTAGTCATGAATTTACATCTAAAGTCAATAGTCAAGCGATTTTCTTAATAATCTACTCTACATCGTAAAATTTTAAAATTTTAGTGAAAAATTTAATACGTATACAATTGTATCAAATACGGTAGTTATACCACAGAGCCTATTTCGCAGTTGAAAACAAATAAAATTGTTGGGTATCCACAAGGGAGAAGTTTTTTTTTTAATGTATGAAAAAACAAATTATTCTTAGAATTTAATGCCATAAAAAATTATCCAGAAAACTTGTGCTACATAAAAATATGAAAATTCGAAATGTTTATATTAATTAATAAAAAAAATGTTATTATACCTAACACAAAAAATTCATTATTTAATTTAATTTAAAAAAAAACTAAATTTACGGATTTACTTATAAATGCGGGGTGACTTATCACTTATCATTTATCATCAGTAACACATAGAGGTCCACGTTACATATCTTGGAAAATAAAGCTCGTTTGTAACAAATTTAGAATTAAAATAAGAAAGGCGTTATTTTTGGCGCTACTCATATTATACCTACATTATTTCATCGTGAAAAGCTAAACATATCTCATGCATACCTACCCTTTTCCCCTTTTCCTAATGAAAGCAAAATAGGTTAAATTCGAATCGGACACTGGGTTTACTGAAAAGGCCTTTTAGCAATTATAAATACTTCATAACAGTTTCTTTCAATAGTTGTGCAGAATTTTTAATGAATCTAAAACTTTATATCTAAATACGATGTTACTTTCAATGTAATTATTCGGTCAAACATTCTTTTACCATTGTAACCGCACCTGGCATGAAGCGTAAGTACAATCATAAAAAAATCAGGAGCATTGAGTGGCTTAGGTCATTGCACCACGGTAGTACGTCACTAGGTGTCCAAAATACATGTATTTTGAGGGCAATATTCGATGAGTAAACAAAAAACATGCTTTTGGTAAAAAATGAGCAAATTTATGATTTCACTTGTCTAATCCTTTTCGCGAAAAAATTGGAATATTTACTTAAATTTCTCTTTTCGCAACACTTACAGTTTACGGAGACGTTTTATGAAATTTTAAATTCTTAACATAAACAGTTATTACTTTGACAATAGATTTATCTTTTGTATCACCAATGATTATTTGCAAAGAAAGTTAATTAGTAAGTGCTAACGCATCTTAAAATAATATTTTTATGACAACTATGAATTTTTTATCAGTAAATGTTCATTTTGGATTTCTGATGCTATCTGGAAAATAATTGCAGGGTACCGATCAGATTTTTTTCGGGAATTCCATAGGGAAGACGTTGAAATTTTCACCTCAGATAAGACAGTTGGTCTGGGGCTCTCGGCCTGCAATGGACCGAGGTGATGAGCAGGCGGCTTATTGAAAGAATGAGTGGTTCATTCCGGAATGAGAATTCCTTCTCATCAGGGAAAACGATTATTAGCTTTACCCTGCTTTCATAAATTAACTATTTATTAAGTGTTACATCTTCCAAGGAAATTTTTGCTTTAATTAACAATATGTTGACGGATAAATCTAACGCGCTAAAAAAATAATAATTGGACAATTCGTATAGCGCCGTCTACATACCTTCTTCTTTTTCTATGGCGCTACAGCCCATATCGAGCTTTGGCCTCCTGCAACATTCGCCTCCAACTCCTCCTGTCCTCAGCAGCTGACTTCCAGTTTGGTATCTGGAGAAGCTGTGCTGGATCCCCTCTTACCTTGTCTTCCCACCTCAGTCTGTGTCTTCCCACATTTCTCTTTCCGCCTGGGAGTCCAGGTGGAAGGAAAAAAATACATACCAAGTTAAAGTATATACATTATACATACCTAGTTACACTTATTCAAAAAATGATATTAAAATTGCCGTACCGGAACAAAAGCGTAACGTGGTACCTAATGATAAATAAGAAAAAGTTTTTGTATTAGTTCATTATTATCAAAAATAAAAAGCAATGGATTTATTTTTGAGTAAATTCAAGACAGGGTAAATTTTTTGGATAATGTTTTGACAAATTATTGCAACTTTGATTTTCTATTCCGTTGAATGTTATTTTGGTAATTTTGGTGAACTCCTATTTAAACTCCTTTCACATATCTACCTATCTATTTTTCTAACCCAGCTCTAAGGATTTGTCTAGATTTGACCCGAAAAACGTGCCAAATGCAGAAGAAAGACTGCTATTCTGCAGTTCAATGGACTGGTTATGTGCCGCAGTACTAAGATACGCCTATGCAACACGGATGTTTTAATTGTTTGCGCACTTGCCATCACACTAAAATAGTTACTTATTGTTTTTGAAACTGCAAAAACCAGCGTAAGTCACATTCGTTTTAATTACGGCAGCGGGGCATCTCCTAATTGCGTTAGTTATGCGAGAAAGTAATCCATCGTTTTCAGCAGTTCTGCCTTCGTTTTATTGAGTGTAACGGTTCTCCGTACGATTATATACGACAACAACGATAAAGGCGGAATTTCGGCTGTGACGTCACCGGGGCAATGTCCCGTGTTGGCCCCTTCTTCGCCTTTACTATCTGCCTCTGTGGAGGTGGCAGAGTCATCGACTTCTTGCCTCTTACCTTCCTACCGGCATCTTTCTTCTCTTGGTAATTCTTGCTTCTTGGCCTACGAGATCCACCGAATTTGGTTCATAGCGTATTCCATAATATCATATCAATTCATAAATAATCTGTGTGAGGAAATGGTGTAATGTTATTCTTTTTTCCCATCAGATATTTTAAATTTATTATAGTGTTTACCGTGGCACATAACTCCATAACAATTGATAAAAAATCAGATAAATATTTCAATAGGGTACAATAACTAACTAACTAACTAACTAACTAACCATCACGCCGTTTCCCCGCAGGGGTAGGCAGAGAGGACAGACCGCCAAACAACTCGGTCTTGGCACACACTCTTTGCCTCACTCACATTCATACATCGTCTCATACATACTCTTCTATTATTCTGACTTTTGACATGGCCCGTCTCAAGTATCTGATTCACTTGATCGTGCCATGTCTTCCTCGGGCGTCCCCGACTTCTTCTACCATTCACATTTGCATCATATATTCTTTTTACACTACTTTCTTCGCTCATTCGCTCTACGTGCCCAAACCATCTGAGGGTCCCTTTCTTAATTTTGCTCATTATACTTACATCAGCCTTACATTCTTTGCGGATATCCACATTTCTAACACGATCATACATGGTTTTACCACACATACGTCTCAGGGATCTCATTTCAACAGCATTCAGTTTACTTTCATCCTTCCTCTGCCAGTTCCATGCCTCACTGCCATACATCAGGGTAGGTACCAGGACTCCATTGTGGACTGCTAGCTTCGCTTTTTTTGACAGTTTTTTATTAGCGCCAACAGCATTCAGTCCTCCATTAATGGAGTTACCGGCATTTACCCTTCTTTCAATATCTCTATCAGCCTTCCCATCTCTCGTAAACATACTACCCAGATAAACAAACTCATCCACCTGCTCCAAGTATTCATCATTCACAAATATATCGCACACTGTTTTCGTACTCTCTCTTTCAAACACCATGACTTTAGACTTACTTAAATTCATCATTAACTCATTCTTCATACATACTTCGTTCATCCTAGATACTAGATACTAGTAGGGTACAATAAAATACAGATAAATTAAGTTCACGTAAAAAAGGACGCAAATTAATTTCAAAATTGTGAAATAATTTAACAACTCGAGGCCGATAGAAATCACGTGATTTTTCAACTAGCTTGAAAATAATGGAAGCGTATGCAAGGTATAAATTATTGAATTAATAACTATCGTGGACCTTTAATATAATAATTGCTTATTAGATTAAACGAACTCCATTCGGGTAACTAGTAACTACGATTTTTTCTGTGACCAATCGAAAATAATGCTGTTTACGACGTTCCAATGAACAGCGTCTTAAGAAGACGTACACACACAGACCACGTAGACGGTCACGTGGGCATTACCTACACAACTACGTAAGTTCCACATACATGTGATATCTAAATATAAACAAGTTTAGGCCATCTCATCTCAAATCCAGTTTTGGTCGTCCTCAATGCCCCCTGTCCACTGTCCAGTCCATTACTGACCTCGGTATACTTTTTTCAAGGTAATAACAATATCAGATCTATTCTGTCGTGTCTTCAAAGAATTTAAAATGACCTACGAGTATGTAACTACTTGACTACTGTAAGAAGATCATAGAATTCGTCAAGGATTTGAAAAACATATTTCAGTTCAATTATTTTATTCCTTATAAAAACACTGTAAAAATTTACAATTTTAAGGAGTTTTGAAAGATAAGATTTGCTTGGATATGATTTAAGATTTCCACGGTCAAAATTTTCGTGATTTTTTTTTGGTGCATTATGCGGTGATGCGCTAAGTCCTTTTTTGTCATAATACCCCAAAAATAAATCAAGATGATAATATTGCTTTATCAGACATCAATAATTCAGTGTAAGTATAAACAAATAGACATAATATTAAAAGCAGGTTTTATTTTATTTTTATTTTATTTTATTTTCTAATTATTGTAAAATAGAAAAATTCCAATTACCGCACAATTTAGTTACCCTATCAGCATTTAGGCAAGTGATTCTTCAATAATATTTTTAAGGCATATAAAGAACAGTCACTTACATCCAAATGGTTTGCAATTTCATTTAACAGCACCACACCCCTCGTCATGCTATGCTTTGCCAAGACGTCTGTTCTGCCGTTTGGTACTTTAAATAAGTCATGATGTCGACTTCGGCTGTAGTGGTCTGGTACATATAAATCATAGCATCCCAAGAGAAATGGACTATCAATGAAATTGTTCCAAATTTTGAAAGACAGAATAGCAAGACTTGCTTTCCGTCTAGTTTCTGGACTCACAAAATCAGTTTCCTCAAGTAAGTCAATATGGTGCATGAACCTTGGATAGGTTCCATGCTTCCGCATGTAAACATACCTACGAGCAGCAACGAAGCTTGCCTTTTAAACTCAGCTGCATTGATGTGAAATACATAAAGACAGTTCTTCCCACCGACATGATCATTATTTTGTTTGATTTGCCCTCTGGAAATTAATGATTTGTACGCGATTTCATCTTAAGATAGGCAAAATTTGATTATATTTTTTTACATTAGCTCTGCACAGGAGGCCCCGAGGAAAATAATTTCCCTCAGGGCCTATGACATCTTAGGGGATGCTATGTGGAGGGTCTTTTTAAGGAAGGGTAGAATAGGAAGTTCCGGGAAGGAAAAACTTATGAGGGTTGTTTAGGAATCAGGGGGTCAGTATTTCCAGAGTGAAGGACGTACGAATCCATTCCTCCAACTGCGGTGCAAGGGAGTCCGGCTGAAAAACTCAAAAGGCCTCCCTCAACCAGTCTATCTTCATCCGGCCCGCCACACAGCAGTGGGCAGAAGACCTGGAAA
Source organism: Limnephilus marmoratus (assembly GCA_917880885.1). Lineage (NCBI taxonomy): Eukaryota > Metazoa > Arthropoda > Insecta > Trichoptera > Limnephilidae > Limnephilus > Limnephilus marmoratus. The sequence goes on from OU862908.1 coordinate 32,535,350, forward strand.
AACCTCACCCCATGAATCCAGGCACCCCTGCTCAGTCACCAAACGCAGTGACTTGGGGTGACCTATGGCAAAGGTGTTGGTTATATAATAAATGGTTCCAGGAGCGGCGGTACCCATACCCGCCTTCCAATTCAATCCATAGTAAAGTGTATTGGAAAAGCTACCGAAAAAAATATTTATGTGTACTGAACGAATTAGGCATAGTACGACTATATTCACATTAGTTCACATTGAGTGACCCATCGTAAATTAAATTTTTTTTTTTTTAAAGAAAGACAAACATTCCCGGGTTACGAATAACCCAACAATGTTTGAAAATCTCCTACTACCACCACAGAAAGCCGAAAATGTTGCTTGTGTTGTGATGGAGGACTTAGCCAGCCAGCCAGCAGGGTGGGACCCAAGCGCTATGCCCACTCAACCGCTGATCGGTCTTCACGGAAATTCACTCCAATGTCGGTTTCATCGCTTAAATATTTATGTTAAAAGTAATTCATTTGCCATATTAAATTATTACAGCAATTTTATTCACTTCTTGATTTATTTTCAACGGATACTTGCAATATCTGTCATTATTTGTGAATCTGTTTCCATTGTTCTTTGAATTTAAATATCATGAATTCCGAATTCCATTGAAAATAAAATTTTATCCTCTTTATCATTTTATACCACCTGCATTTCAAAATAATCGCTATTCAACAAATACATCTTAATATACCTAAAACAAAGTCAGGTTAGTTCCACCATTTATAACTCAAGAACGGGTGGACCGATTTTTATGATCTTTGATTTGTTGGATTTGTCTCCGCCCCGAATAGCAGAATAGCTGTTAAAATATCGGGAAAATTCAGGAAAAAAAAATATGAAGAAAATTCTTTTCCTCTTACGTATGGAACGATTTCTCATCATTTGAAAAAGCTGCAGCAATATTGTGATAAATAGTGAGTGAATTCCAAAAATTCAAAAACGTCAAATGTCAATGTGCTGATTGTTTTGCTTTTGTACTTAAACATATGATGCTGCCCCTCTTTCTTACACACTAAATATTTACATTAAATGTCAACAGTCGAAAATGGGATAAACGGTGAACGTATGTCTGCCCCCCTCCAAAGGAAAAAAAACAATAATTATAATTTACCTCCCGGTTTGGTATATAATTTTTAGTTAATTACAAAAATTCATTCTGAACATCCAAAATCAAGGAGAAAGCCTCAAAACCTACGGAAGAGGAACAGCTCTGGATTCTCTAAATAAGAGTAACCTAGATGCTATCTAATATCTTTTTATGTATTTAAAAGGCTAAAATATGTATGTCCCTAAATTTAAAAAAAATATCGGTTTTACTATGATGGGAACCATCCTTAGATCGAAAAATAAACCAGTTAATTAATAAACAGAGTAACCGTCGAACGGCAATCCATGAATAAAAGTATTTTTGAAGAACCGAAAGCGCTCAAGGACGCCAGAAGCCGCAGGACTTACAACACGAAGAAGTAAGGCGGAAAACTGGGGGAGCAGACATGTTTTTGGAATTCATTTTTTTTTTAAATCGAAAAGAAAAACTGAGTTCGAATTTCAGTTTTTCTTTTTTTTTCTTTTTATTTTTAATTATTCTTTATTCATAAAAATATCTTAGGTGTATACAGTTTTACAGATTTTTCGACTACCACACTAGGTACATGCCCATATTATGGTAGTCTAAAGACTAATTTTTCGAACAGCAATTGGCCGAAAGACATATTTTTCGAATTTGTTAACCAACTTTTAAAATATATATTTCACTTGCTTATGACTAAAAAGACACTGTTAGGTAAGGTTTGGTTAGGTTAGGTTAGGTTAGTTGATATTTTCTATTTTATAATAAAATACTCTTGTACGTACTGTATACATAATTACATCAATTCGAAAATCGATTTCGAAATATTGCAATTCGGTTAATTTACCTAGACCCGAAAACTGGGTAGTGCAGAGCAAGAGATCTAGGGAAGATTGTGAGAAGTCTTGAAAACGATTATTTAAAAAAAATATTTCCATTAAGTTTTGATGACCCCACCTACGTGAATATATCATAAAAGTAAAAGAAACCCAGTACACGCGGTTTCGTGACTACAAAGTAATAGAATTTAGAGCACAAAACAATTATTTGATTTGATACAATTATTTTGTTCTCAGAAATAATTAATTTTGTTAATTGAATAAAAATCGTGATGTCAATGGCCGACGACTCTGTATTGTATTTTAATGAACAATGAGGTAATTAGTAAATAGTTGCGATCAGTCGACACGTTCGATGGTTTATGAAGGCAACACCGTAGTGATGTTTTCGCTTTATGGGCAATCGACCCACATTATGTGAAATGGCACCTTGGCGGCAGATTATGAAAATATCCCATGGATGGTGTGGTGGAACTTGCCTCCTCCCTAGTGAGGCTGTCTCTCTCTAGGTCAGATCGGTTCGTTGATCCACTTGGAATATTCTTGATAAATCTTTCGATTATACAACCATAATCCCCCCTCTCTCTCTCACGCGCTAGGCTCGATCCCACGCCACCGATTTGGCTCACTTTCCAACTAGGGGACAACAATATTTCCATTTTCATGCAATGTAAAAATAAAAAAAAGAAGACTGATAACATTAATAACAAGCAACGAAAAACTATTTATAGATTGATAGAACGTCAGATAAATCCTAATGAAAGTGTTGTATTATTGGTAATATGGGCATTTATTGTTGATATGAGCAAACATTATTTTTGTGGTTGTTTATTATTCGTTTTTTTTAACTTTATCCCAAGACTTCGACTTGACTTTTCAAAGCTTGAAATATCTTCTGCCTAGATTATATTATACTCGATTTTCTGTTATAATAATATATTTCTTCGAAATGTTTATAACATACCATGTTCGCGTGTTTTCTAGTTCAATTACTACATGAGATTTATGTAGGTACCTAATGCATCTGTTAACAAATTTAGAAGTTGGTACCTACTCTTATGTTTAATAATAATACATTACTCTGTTAGATTAATTAGATTCAATGCGTACAATACAAAGATCCACTGTCTGATACTATTATTGACTACCTCATCCCAGTTGTATAATTCCTTAAAGTTCGATAACCTCACTCGAACATGGAACCTTAATTACTGAACCCCTGCCTTCATAGTCGGAGGACACTAAATACAAAACCTTTTGGTGTGAACGTTATTTTTAGTAACGAGCCCTCTAACTTTTTTTATTGAAATCATTTAAAACCTATAAACACTTCGAAAAAAAAATTTTTTTTCTACCACTAACTCTTTCACAATTTCACCGGGTGGTTTACCGTCGAGGTGCTTTTATATTCGATAAATACTTATGATTTTTGCATAGAAACCCGCTTTCAGCACTAATTGGGCCACGACTTATAATTTATGCAATAAAGACAAACATTTCCTATGGCTACAATTAAATGAATATTAAAGCTTAACAATTTTATAGTGTAATTAAAAACCTTTTAGGTTCAACTCAATAAAGTCAGATTACCCGGTTTACTTCTTGGAATAACCAAAACTAGACCAAATTAACAGAGTGGTTTTTAAATTATTGTGTCTTTAGATTGGACAGGGTTAAAACTTGTAACGTAATTATTTTCAAGATAATAAAGGAGTAAGAAAAAAAAGAGTCATTATTATTATTTGGTATTAGAATCTTTTTTGTAACACTCTTCACACAACACGAATAGTAATGAGAGAAACAAACTCTAATAAACTCACTTTTTGTCACCTACAAGTCGTCTACAAAATAACTTAATTATTGTAAATTTAACTAATTAAAAAATACCGATTCTGGAACAGTCGAATAGAATAGACTCTCATCAGAATAGACCTGTGCCTTTGTAATAAATGCATTCGCATTATTATGTATGTTCAAACTCCTTCGACTGAGGGTCAGGTGAGTGTTTTGCTCTACTTATCTGCCGGAGAAAAGTGCAATGCCTTTGATTATGGAGACAATATTCAAGAGTAGTTTCAGAGAATTGGTAAAACAGTCTGATAATAATGTTAGTGATTCGTAGTTTTAATACGAATGAAAACAATCCTTTGAAGTGGTGGCTATGTTTTGTGTGGAGATCGGGCTAATCGGGTTAATTGAAGCTGCTTTGAGAAAGGGGCAGATTAATAGATCGATTATATGAATTGGCATAGCTATTGTATTTATATTTTCTTATTTCCATATGTAATTTTAAATTACGTATGTAATCTTTTTATGGAAATATATCAAATAACCAAAACAAAATTTGTATTTAAATATTTAATATAACACCATTATGTATGTATGTATGCATGCATGAATGTATATGTATGTGTATGTATACATATATATGGATAAAAATATGTGCATGTGTGTATGTCTTCGACCAAGTCTTGGTCGAAGGTGTATGTGCATTTGTGTACATTTATGCATATATTTTCATATAATTTTTAAATCTTTTAATATTATTTTTTAAGCAAGCTTTGAAGTTGTAAGTAGAAAAGTAATGGTGTTTCCAGAAAAAATGCGTAAGCGAAAATCACTTTTTTTATAACAGTTGTCTACGAACAAGAAACATAAAAAATTATCTGCCGATTTTTTTATTCTATGTTTAATTCTTTTTTTTCTGTACACCTATCGGTTGTTTTATTAACACTTCAAGAAGATAGGGAAACCTTATTAAAAGAAAAATAATTTAATACCGAATTATAATTATAATTAATTCGACTTCTTGGAAAGAGATAAGTTTAGGATTATGCTGAACTTAATAGTGGAAGTAGTTCATATAATAATATACCTAATTCCAATGAAAATGAAATGATTTCTGTGATTAAAATAATTAAAAAAAAATTATAATTACAATAAAACATTTAGAATGGGATACTGGGAAATTTGAAATTCTGTTAAGGATACAGTGTTAATTGTGTTTTTTTTCTTCAAAAAACCATCTCCTGTTTTTGTAGACCTATAACTATATTTTTTTTATTATGAAATTAACATTGAATAGATATTTCAGAATGTTTAGTAAATTCTTTAATAAAATAATCTAATTTATTTAAAAAATTTCAGACAAAAAATCCTCTTAAACTTCACTTCGTCGTAAAGGACACACTATTTTCCTTGAAATGTTTCGACATCGCAAAGAGAAAAAAAGGATGAACATGAAATATTTACCTCATTTTTGGATTTCTTGTCCTTTACAGCGTTTCAAATTTCCGCTATCGACATTCATGCATCACAAAGTAGATTCTTTCGTATTATTTTAATGATTCTGAATTTTTTTCATAAAATTCTGTTTAAGGCCAAGTGTAATCATTTATTAATTTTAAATAATGATAATATTATTACGCAAATCGATAAATATAAAGTTTTTAATATGAAAAATATTTTTTTTTAATTTTTAAAATTTACATAGGCTTAGCATTTATCAAAACCAAATCAGAAATAAGACCTTATTCTGACCGTTTTTTCGTAAACTTTACAAAATATTTTTAACTGCTGAATATCCTCAAAGTATACCTTTAGGGGTTTTATTTAAAACCTCGAAAATTTTTTTAAAATAAATAGATAAATAAGTTTTCAGTTAAATTTTTTCATAAACACCAATTTTCGTGTTTTTTTAAACGCTGAATACAAAACTTTAAATTCGTTTATTTACCAAAACGTTACGAGATATTGTTGGTATTATATTTCTCCATTTTTTAAAGACAATTTTATAATTTTAATCTTCAAATTAAGAATGAAAAACAGGTTTTTTAATTACTAGCAAAAGCCCTCTGTCGTGTGGCGCCCATTTATCTTTCTCTACATGGTACAATTTTGAACTAAAACTCTTTTTCAAAATTTTTCAAAAGATGGCAGTAATCAATCACGGTGAGAATCTAAGATATTTTATTACATTTATTTTTGGAAACGATGATACTTATATCATCTATCTACCTATGCCCGGTGGGTAAGAACTTGGCTATTCAGATCCGGTCACCCAACACGGCTGACGCCATTTCAAGCAACGTTACGATTCTTTTTTTTAAATATATTTCTTATCTATTTTTTTAAATAGATAGCACTAATAATCTAAACGAAATTATTTAAAAATGATATATTGTGGAATAACACAAATTAATCGCAAAAATGTTGATAGGTACTTGCGCACGCCGGAATTTTAACTCGCGACCTCCGGATTCGTCTCCTCCTCCCCACTACCTTCAGCCTCACAACATACCCCGAAGAGGAAGGTGGGTAAGTACCTGGCTATTCAGATCCGGTCACCCAACACGGCTAAAGCCATTTCGCGCAACGTTCCGATTTATTTATTTTAAATATAAAATATGTAGTTAACTATTTTCAACTTTTGAAGGTTCTTCCTACCAATGTTTTATATCATTAAAAAAGAAGATAGCACTAATAATCTAAACGAAATTATTTAAAAATAATATATTGTGGAATAATACAAATAAATCGCATAAAATGTTGATAGGTAGGTACTTGCGCACGCCGGAATTTTAACTCGTGACCTCCGGATTCGTAGCCAACGATCGTAACCGTTCAACCACCGAGGTCTGGAATATCGATACGCTTTCAGTTCTAGTATTATTATTATTCGTGATTACGGTTGCTTACCCTTGGTCGGAAGTCTGCCACGTGTAGAGTGTAGACATGTATACTCGTATCTTGTATGCAATACGTCTCAATGGAAACATCAAATGTTTTTATGGTCGTTTTTTAACATCGGTAAGTTGTACAGTAGCATCATAACATGACAGTTTTTCTCTAAAACGATGTTCGTAAAATCTTTTGAATTTTTTTTCTTTATTATAATAATTTTGATAATAATTTTTTTTTTTGAATTAGACAATTCACCCTAAAAAGAGTGCTTTGTGCTGATAATAATAATTTTGTTTTATGTAATAGTAATATTATATTTCATTACAAAATAATAATATTATGCGAACCTTACGTGTGAATATTTTCGTGATTTACACTTTTCGTTTATGTTTTCTTCTACTTTTATTTCAATAAATAAATATATATATAATTAAAACAGTATATATATATATATATATATATATATATATATATATAATTAAAAATATATATATAATTAACACACACTAAACTATATTATAATGACAACGGTTGGTGGTGAATGCGTTACCTCACCTATATTTGCATGTGTGTGTGTGAATTAACGTTGACAACGGCTGCGGTTAAATATTTTGGTAATAAACATAGCAAGTGATACAACCAACGATAGTTAAAATACATTTTTATTAATAATTAAATTTATTACATAGCATAAATACAATTTATCCTAAGGTAAATTTATTTTTATATTTTAGACACTGTAAGATTATCGGTATGATTATTCTGTGAACCGTCATTCATATTTGTTTTATTTTAGGGAAATCAATAGTTACATTATACGAGTACATTTAAAATGAAAAGTATTCACAAAAAGCCACAACTTAATAATATATTTCCTCATCAAACAGTAATAACTGAAGGGTAATTATTAATTATTACGTATGTTTTAATAAATAGCAGATACCTATTTTGTGATGTGACATAATAATTTTAAATTATCATCTACATAGAAAAATTTCAGATAATAAAGGTAAGAGCAGCAACAGAAGTACAAGTTATACGAACAAGTAAGAAGAAGGATACTAACTGAGTGCTAATTAGTTAGAATCATGAAAGGATATTCTTATAAACCCGAGCTAGTTAGAGGATTATCTCAACCGGTTTATAAAGGACAATCCGCAATACAATACATTACGGTTTATTTCCAAAATAATAATAACAGACATGATTTATTAATTTAAGTACCTATATACTTATTAATTTATAAAAAGGTACAATCAATTACAAAAATCTAATCAGACAAATGATAAAATTATGTCATATTTAAAATAGAAACGTTATAGATAGTATTAAAAAGCAATGTTATAGATAGTATATCTATATCATAATATTCAGTAGTAGTCTATACATAACAATTCAAAAAATATTAATAAAAATCATCCTAAAAAGCCCTATTACTATCCAACTATAAATGTTTTTCAAGATTTCCCGGTTCCCCCACTTACAAAAATTTATGACAAAATTGCACTATTACAAAGATTACAAATTATTACAAATACATAAAGATTTCTTTAGTAAAAATAATTTACCACAATTAAATATAAGCAAAAGAATAATATCTGTTGGAGGATTTACCGTGCCACTAGTACGAACCACAACAGCACAGCATCACTATACATTCAAGGGTATAAAATTATTTAATAAATTACCCCTTGATATACGATCGGAAGAAAGCTACGAAAAATATTTAAAAAAAAATTAAAATATTCTAGTACCACCTCATAAATTAAACTTATTGTATATTATATTTAGAAATATGTACCTATTGCATTTTTTTAATTTTTTTTTTAAATTTGAATCAATCACATATGTTGGTAAATTAGAGTTAAATTTATTTACATTTTCTCCTAATTTTATTTGCTTTGGTGTAATAAAAATAGTGATGAACGGGACGTAGTAGGTAGTTACTCTCATTATCGTCCTGGTGTAAGACCACCAAACACAATTATTGAAACTTTACTTGAAATAGTTTTAGCCGTGTTCGGTTACCAGAACTAAATCACTAAATCTTAACAGACGGATTGCAATCTTTAGAGCACAGGCGTCGGGTGGGAATGCTATCCTTCTTCTACCGGTATTACAATGGAAGATGCTCCGAGGAACTAGCATCATTGATCCCTTCGGCACCGGTGCATTGTCGGGAAACACGCCTAACGCGTGCCCAACATTTGTACACGGTTGACATTTGTCACATGAGAACGGGTCGTTTCTTCGACTCGTTCTTGTGTTCAACAGCTCGGCTGTGGAATGATTTGCCGGCCTCTGTGTTTCCTCCTTCCTACAACATGGGTCTCTTCAAGACCAATGTTCATTCCTTCCTCTCCTCAAAAAGACCCTCCACACAGCATCCCAGATGACATAGGCCCTGAGGGAAATTATTTTCCTCAGGGCCTCCTGTGTGGAGTTAATGTAAAAAAAAAAGGTACTTCCCCGCCTTCCTTTTTCCCAACTCCTTCCCTTCCCCGCTACCTTCAGCCTCACAACATACCCCAATTACCAAACACCCAACATACCAAAATATACAACTATTATAATGACTTCAGCCATGCTTCAGGTAGTTTTTTTCTGATAACCTTGCCTAGTGGACACGTGCGACGTGCGTGCATGGCACCCCTAGCCGGCCGTATTCCGAACAGCGACCAGATGCGACATTTTGAAATAAATTCACATAATATATATTTTTCTAGTGTCATCTTTCGGATTTTAACGAAACTTTTTGAAAACAAAATAATCTCAAAATGAATGATAGAGACCGTTTTGTCCGCCAGATTGCTCTGATGCTATTTTGTACTAATATTATACCTATTCCTCATCGCGTTAAGGCACATTAATTAGCAGCCGAGAATTCAAATTTTGTCAAATGATGGTCTTGCGGTGGATTGCAACTCTACAGGGCGGTTCCGATGAGAAAGATTTGACATTCAAAGACATTCAAATTTTGTTTTAATATATACTCATTCAAGTTACCAATAAAAATGCTCAAACACGTGAAGATAAAAATTTAAAAATGTATTATTTGTTATTATTTTTTGATCATTAGTATTTATAATATTTCAATAATGACTAAGCAAAATATTTTTTTATTGTGTAAAAAAATCTGAAATGCATTAGTTTGAAAGACCGTAAAAACACTAGCGCCGATTTTTTTAAATAACAATCTTTCAAAATTAATGTATATTTTTATGTTGATAAGACTAGTTTAGAATTTGCTTTAAAATGACTTATTTCCGGTTGTGTCTGGTTAGTCCCTCTTAACTAAGCCTTTTTAGTCATTTGGAGGCGTTCGTATTATCCCACTCTTAATCTAAATCTCGGTACTTGTGACTAAGTACGACCATCCTACATGATACTAAAAGACAAACTATATACCATATTCCTGCAATCGGATTAATCCGTAAGGATCCGATATGGAGACTCCGGTAGAACTTTTTAAAACGATGCTCCATTTCATAGGAAATCGTCCCCCGCGCCATTCTCTCCAGTAGGTAGTCGTCTGGCCACTGGCCAATATGAGTTGCTCCAGAATACAGATGTCTCTCATAACAAAATAACCACCTCTCGGTGCTGAGTTACATTTAAATGGCCATTATTATTATGCATAGGATTTACATGCGAATAGGGACCAAAACTTGCTTCTGGAATGTAGAGATATTTTATTTCAGTTTCCAAATGGTAGTTATATTTCTTCAGTGAATCACGATACACAAACTGCGTCTTGCACATTTTTTGGAGATAAATGATATTATTATTTTATTATTCATATTTATTAATTAAATTACATTAGTGATGTGCCGTGTCTGTCTCATTAGGAATTCCAGTGTTGAGAGAAGGGGCAATTTATCACAAAAATAAAAATAACAAAAAAAATTCATTTAAAATAAAAGACAAACAAAATCGAAACTCTGGGATTAGTTACTAATACACGTGTTTTAATAAAATCGTTGATATTTGATCTGCCTCAGTCGCTGATTAAGATGTGTCAATTATTTCAAATTTTGAAACCAGAAACGCCTGGAATCTCAAAAGTTGCGTCTTACAAAGAAAATGAGAACTGCATCAATTTTTTTAAAATGGTTATTAGATCGCTAAAATGGGCTTGAAATTAGAAAAACCCTTAAACATATATTTTTAAATTATGATAATTAATATCTTTTTTACAATAATTTACCTTTTAACGTTCATTTGTTATTCAAAACTGCGAATAACTGACAAAAATGTAAAAAAAAAATCAAATTTATGAATGCAAGTAAGTCTACAAGAATACTGAAAAAAGTGTTATTTTCCCCTTTTATATGTTTAAAAAACTTACACCTCACAAATTAAAAAAAATGCGTTCTTTGTACTGCAGTTATGGAATAAAAATTAAGTTTGCTTCAAAATGTAAAATATGGACCTTTTGTATTATTTTTTTTTCAAATCACGAAATATAATTTTTTTCAAAACTTCCGGTCATTTTAGCGAGCTAATAGTGAAAACCAACTTATTTTATTTTTACGATATCAAATAGCTACAGATAATACGCAATTTTTGAGACCCTAGGAGTTTAAAAATAAGAATTTTTTTCTCTCTATGGAGAGCGACACAAGCTATTGATGATCCAAGACATGGTTTCTGATTAATATTTCAAATAATTTGCGTTCTGTCCAATGGCTAGTGGAAGCGCATTGAAAAGCTTTGTTGTAAAGTATCTAAATTTTCTGTGACCAAAACTTGTTTTACCGAAAGGGATAAGTAAGATATTATGTCCTCTGGTTCTAGTATCACAAGCAGTTATAATTTCTAAAAATACGATAAACGAAATGAAAAAAAAGCATAGTAACTAACTAACTAACTAACTAACCATCACGCCGTTTCCCCGCAGGGGTAGGCAGAGAGGACGGACCGCCAAACATCCCGGTCATGGCACACATTCCTTGCCTCGTTTACATTCATACAAAGTCTCATACATTCTCTTCTATTATTCTGACTCTTGACATGGCCCGACTCAAGTATCTGATTCACTTGGTCGTGCCATGTCTTTCTTGGGCGTCCTCGACTTCCTCTACCATTCACATTTGCGTCATATATTCTCCTTACACTCCTTTCCTCGTTCATTCGCTCTACATGCCCAAACCATCGGAGCGTTCCTTTCTTGATCTTACTCATTACGCTTACATCAGCCTTGCATTCTTTGCGGATTTCCACATTTCTCACACGATCATACATGGTTTTACCACACATACGCCTCAGGGATCTCATTTCTACAGCGTTCAGTCTACTTTCATCCTTCCTCTGCCAGTTCCATGCCTCACTGCCATACATCAGGGTAGGTACCAGTACTCCATTATGGACGGCTAGTTTCGAGTCTTTGGACAGTTTTTTGTTGGTGCCAACGGCGTTCAGTCCTCCATTAATAGAGTTACCAGCATTCACCCTTCTTTCAATATCTCTATCAGCCTTCCCATCTCTCGTAAACATACTAAAAGCATAGTAAAATATGACAATTTCAGTTTTAAACCGAACATTTAAAAATGTGGTACCTACTAATGCTTTTAAAAAGAAGATATTTTATGAAACTTTGTAAAAGAGAAGAATACTCGTATGATGAAATTGAACAAACTTTAAACATTTCCTCTTTAGAAAAACGTAGAAAGGACTCTGATCTAATATGCATTTTCAAAATTATCAACAGTATTACTGACACACCTGCTTTGTTACAACTCATCCAGTTCAACATTCCTTCCCGTAGACTCCGAAATAATGAATTGCTGTTCCTCAATCAACATTCTACTAATTATGGATATCATTCTCCTTTATCCAGAATGTCGAGACTTGTCAACACAAATCAAAGCATTGAATTTTTTGGTGTAAGCCTAAATGACTTTCGGCAGTCGTTACGCAATGTGGTTTTTTAAAGTCTTTTTAAATCCATCTTCAAGCTACTTGTAGTTATCTTCTCTATGTACTTTTATATTATATGTATTTTGTCAAAGCTCTTCATCTATATGTAATCTCCTTTCATTGTGATCTCTCTTTTTTTCTTTTCTGTTCGTGTTATTGTTATATTGTTAATTGGACTATTTGTCCGTAAATAAATAAATAAATAAATAAAAAATATGCTTTTGGTGTGTATAGGTAATTCTAAAAAAAATTAAGGTATGAATGTATGGCATTGCATAACTCATGTAAATAAATACTTTTTTTCTTAATGAGAATACCGCACAATAGTCCCAGCTGCTCCCAACCTGCCTGTGGCACTATGGCATCCACAATTGGGGTATGTTTTGAGGCTGAAAGTATTGGGAGGGAAAGGATATGGGGAAGAGAAATGTGGAAACGTAGCTGGCTATTCAAATCTAGGCACCAGAGACGGGTAAAGCCGTTTCAAGCAAAGTTTCACTTCTGAATGGTGGCATTAAACAAGGGCAATACTGGAAGTATCTTTTACTCTGGAACATGCCGCAAATATAATATATATATATTATTTTAAAGGTATACATTGTGAAACAACACAAATTAATCATATAAAATTTACTTGCGCACGCCGAGATTTCAGCCCACGACCTCTGGATTGGTAGGCGAGAGCACAGAGGGCCAACACTGTCGAAAAATATAACTAATTCAGTGTATGTTAGTCAAGATTAATATATACGCAACATGGTCTCTTCAAAGAATGTAAGTATTTAGTTATTACAGAAGAATTTAAGTTAGATCTTAGTTTACACAAAATAAATTCTGTTCGTTCAACGCGTTCATTAAAGATACTTACGCATTTTTTTTATATTACCTATAGGGCCCAAAAATATAGTAATTATAGGTACTCCTAAAGTACAGTATCGATTTAGTCATTTATACAATAACTAATGTTTTCGTGAAAAAAATGTCACCAGAGACCAAAATACCACTTTTTTTACATGAGCTCCACACAGGAGGCCCTGAGGAAAATAATTTCCCTCAGGGCCTATGCCATTTTTGGGATGCTGTGTGGATGGTTTTTTAAGGAAAGGTGAGTTCTGGGAATGAAAAGGGTTTAAGGGGTGGGTAGGAATCTGGGGTTCAGTGTGTCCTGGTCATCCGCCTCCAAGACAAACCTCACCCTATGAACCCGGGCACCCCTGCTAAATCACCAAACGTAGCGAACTACTTGGGGTGACCTATGGCAGAGGTGTTGGTTATCCAATGATGGTTCCCGGGGCGGCGGTACCCATTCCCGCCTCCCAAATTACATCTACATTTTTTACTCCAAATATTTTCTGGAGTCACATGTTAAAAGTAAGTCCGTATAACATTACAAAATTAGGAAAAGAGCTGTGTGACTACGCAATTGATTCAGCTGTTCTGAAAAATTCTCGAAGGACGCTAAAATACTCCATTTTTACTGATGTTCCATGTTCCAAAATGCCTACTTTGTTTCTGAGTTTCTCTCAATCACAGGCCTCATTGTGAATAGTAATACATCTGACACGTGCACGCCATATCGGAAAGTGCATAACATTTATTGTATCACAAATCACTGCAGCGGTATCTCGGTTAGGAGAATGATAGTTCAATGAACTTCGTGGAAATTAATAATCAGATAAAATCAAATAAAATTATTGCAATTTTAAGGAAATAATATTATCAGTCACATATCTTTACATAATATAAAGCGAAGTCGCTCCAGCTGTCTGTACGCTTAGATCTTTTAAACTACACAATCGTGAGGAGGTTTATATACAGGGTGTTAAGGGACGTACTTGACTTACTTTAACCAGTGATTCCTGACATTATTTGGAGTAAAAAATGTTAATGAATTTTTGGTCTCCGGTGACATTTTGAATGTTTTTTTTTTTTTTTTTCTACAAAAACATTAAAAAATGGTAGTTGTTGAAGAGTTGGAGGCGGGGTAAGGGGTTCGTCGGACACCCGGCTGAGTGACCAGTGACGACATGCGGAAGTTTTTTTTTTGTTTGATTTTGAAGAAAAAATTTTTGAAAAAAAAAAAGTCAAAAAAAGTCACCGGAGACCAAAATTTCATTTACATTTTTTACTCCAAATAATGTCAGGAATCACTGGTTAAAGTAAGTCAAGTACGTCCCTTAACACCCTGTGTATAATTTGTCAAGGTTTTGTGTAAATTGGTTGAAATATGTAATACTAGCTTTTTCCCGCGGCTTTGCTCGCTTGGTATTAGGGGGTTCTCAATCTGCCTCCTTCACCCCCCCCCCCTCCCGAATTCCATGCATTAATTCCCGGTACATTCAGTTTTCAAACTGCAATACATTGACATTTTTTAATATAAATTTCACAATGCCAGAGCTCACCAGTAGTTTTATACAAAAAAAGAATTGTTCTATTTGGTGCAATCGTTCGGATGTTATGCGCGTACATACTTTTCGGCGATTCATTTTTAGAAATAGATATTAACTACGACGCCAACATCGTTTCCAAGGCAACCGTTTGTTTTGCTTTTCTTCTGACCTTTGCAATAACTCGATTTTGTTAGCGACAGAAAACGTATGATAAATAATTTCATAACGCCAGAGCTTATTCATAACGCCACAGCTTAGGGAATGTACCCATACTACGTGACCCACTTTTTGCAATTTTATATAACTCACAAATAATGTAGCTTTCTATTAGTGAAAGAATTTTTCCTGTCTATTTATTATTTTTTGCGTGAAAGAGTAACAAACATCCATACATATATACATCGATACAAACTTTCGCCTTTATAATATTAAATAATAATATTATATAAAGGGAGCGGGCTGGCAAGCGGGCGGTGTAAATTTGATGTGTATACAAATTAACATACAAATTAACAGATGGCGTTGGTTATAAAGGTTGGGTAATGGCAGTGAAGATGGCGTTGTGTTTCGTTAGCCACAGCAACGTGTGGCCGGGTCTGCTAGTTATATTATAAATGTATAATAAAATCTGTCATAGATTTGTGTAATCGGTTTTGGCATGATATTTTGGTGTAGTTTTGTATCTAAAAGATTATATTATATTTGTGGATCGTAAAGCGGAAAGTGAAAATGACGAATGATTGGCTTTCCATCTCTAGATTTCTTTGATTTTACCTTTTCTCTTTGAATGAATTTGTATGACATTATTTGCAGAGCAATTCAGAGAAGCTGGAGAAGTTAGAATAGAGATCGATGAATAACAAAATAGGTGAATAGTAATCAGAGGAAGTGCACATAGCACGACATGTGAGAGATACTTTCTTTTTAATTTGCAATAATTGCAACGTGATTTTTCTGTATCGCAATATGCGCTTTGCTCCCCGAGACAACCCTAAACTGGGATAATGACCTGCATATTAATGTTACTATCCAAATAGAACTTTCTAATTTGATTTAATAATAATAATGGCTGTTATGCTCATGCGATCTGTTAACGTAAGTGGCGCCATCCTTTGGCATTATTGGCTACTTGCTTGAATTCGGTTATATTACAAAAGTAACTTTTTAACAAACTACAAGTACGAAGATGGGTTGGCATACGGCGCGGCATCAGAGTTGCATTCTTAGCCGGATTTTTAAATTTCTACCATACAGTCTCTGGTCTATTGGTACTGTTCTATTCCTTCATACCAGACCTCCTCCCAGACCATCTTAAGTTTTGTTTTAAAATATCCTTCATAAATTAATAAAAGGATTTTTGTTCTACGTGCAAGAGTGAGCGTAAACCTTTGTTTCCTTCGCAGCTCTGAACAGATTTGTTCAACGAAACCTGTACGAATAGAGAACCAACAAAATTGGGTCTACATCCTTCGAAGACTTTAGAAGGAACGACTGGCTCTTTTTTGCAATTTTTCATTACAAATTATTGATTTTCTGTTGGAAGTTCTATTATTAAAGTATCTTACTTCTAAGATGCGGCACTCGGTGGTATCTTGGAAGATTGAAGTACTTAAGTCTTTGTTTTTCGGTGAATTTATCAGGAACTTAAGAGCGTTTAACCAGCCAGCGGACGAAAATCCACATTTCGTCGAAAGTTGTTCTTCCGATCGTGCAGGGCGGTTACAATGAGAAAGATTGATTATTCTCCGTACCAGCTTTTTTAAATTATAACTCAATATCGAATTTATTTCAATCCAAATTAGCTTTAATTTATACCTTCATCCAAAAATGCTGAAAGGCGTGATAATAATGTAGGTACTTTTTGTAATTATTTTTTGATTATAAGTATTAATCATTTTTTAAAAATGTCTAAATTTAATAAGAATGTTAAAAAAATCTGAAATATATTAGTTTGTAATTGCGCAAATAAATACACAAATGGACCAATTTTCGTCAAGAAACACATGTACGTACATATTTTTTAATGATTTTATTGAAACTAAAATTAAAATTATAAAACATGCGTTTGCTAGATAATGTATTGATTTATTTTACTGCATGATTATATTAATTGAAATAGGTGTGGTATAATACAAAATCTTTTTTGAAAATTTAACAAATCTGCCAACGACCTATGGAATAACCTTTTTATTCTAAAAATTAAAAAATTTTCTCAAAATTTATTACATGCGAATGCTAGATAAAAGAACAATCTTTCGAAATCCATTTATAATTTTTTGTGGAAAAGAGTCAATACGTCTAAAATCTTATTTAAAAATGACATATTTCTGGTTTTCTCTGGTAATGCCCTCTTAAATATCTTTACTTTTACTTTAACCTAACCTAACCTTAGATTGTAATATTTAATCACTGAAGACAATATTAGCGACCTTCAATCGAAAATTGGAAACAGAAAAATGAGAAAAAGATACGGTCACATCTAGGAATTGGACTCAGGTCCTTAGCCTTGCCGGGGCGATGCTCTACCACTGAGCTAATAGGTAACTAAGGTTTATTTACGCGACCATTCAGCAGCTTAAACTGAATAACTACCTTCCGGAAACCTTGCAGAATTACAGAAAGAAAAGCCGGCGGGCAAAACCTGAACTTGTAAAATTTTAAACCTGTTTGTTAATATTATTTTATCATAACATGAGCATTTCTATACTATATTTATTTCGTGCTGTATTCTCAATTGTATCACTTCAACTGTATTTCTCGTATATTCATAATATACGAACCTAAGTACTTATTTTATTCCTTCTTTATAATGTAATATTTGGCTGATTTATAAAGCGCTGTTTTCGTGAAAAATCACCCCAAGGGCGCTGGTACATTATAATTATTTCTTACGTAATACATATATTCTCCCGGGTACACTGAGTACACTTATGATTTCGCTTATCACTTTCATGTAATAACTTTTTAGGCGTTAAAATAAATAAATAAATTTGTTATGGGCTTATGTGACTAATTCATTGTGATGACATTCATATCCTCTGCTTTGATCTCGTTCACATAATTATGTGTACACATCACGGAGTAGTGTCGTTGACATCATTCACGTTGCACTGGGATTCGAAAACAATACAAAAATTATTCGTACACATTGCATTTAATGTGAGGGAAACTATTCACAATAGCGATTATTGTCATGGCAATTACATTATTAATGTTGAATTAAAACAAATATGTTTTTACATATTTTGGTGGGATATTTCTTTAAATTATTTTACATCAAGGAGGGTGCAGACTAAAACTTCAGTAGACAGTTTCAAAGATGCTTATTGGTTTCATTACTTAGCCACCACATCTTCTTTTTAGTTTAATTTGAATTTTTTTCAAATGTTTTATTATTTAAACGCCCGAAAGGCTTTTACATACAATGCAGTTCATCTATTTTTGAAAAAGTTCACAAAATATATTATGTAACATCTATCTATCTATATCTATTCTTTATATAAATAAAAATGAAATGTATGTACGCGCTTAAATTCCGAACGACAGCACCAAATTGGATAATTCTTTTTTTGTTGTGTTCGTTATTGTCAGGACAAGGTTTGTATAAAACTACTGGTGAGCTCTGGCATTATGAAATTTGTATAAAAAAATTTGCAAGAGGTGGCACCCGAGCTGTTTGAAAACAGAATGTAACGGGACTGAATGTATGAAATTCTGGAGGGGGCGGGGGGAGGGGAACTCGGGAGGGGGGTTCGTGGGACGGGGGAAGGGAGGGAGTGGAATGGGCAGTGGGAAGGTGGAGGAGGCGGAGTGTGAACGCGAGAGGAGAAGGGGACCCGGGAGGCGAAAGTGGAATGGGACGAATGGGAAAGGACACGCAGGGACAAACAATTTCTTTATTAAATGACATAGCACCGCATGCCGGGAACCAGCTAGTAATAAAAATGAATCGCCGAAATGTATGTACGCGCATAACTTTCGAACGACTGCACCAAATTGAATAATTCTTTTTTTTGTGTGTTCGCTATTGTCAGGACAAGGTTTTTATAAGACTTCTGGTAAGCTCTAGCATTATGAAATTTGTATAAAAAAAATTGCTATTGGTGGCACGCGAGCCGTTTGAAAACTGAATGTATGGAAAGCGGGAGGGAGGGAGGGAAGGGGGAGGGGAACCTGGGAGGGGGGAGAAGGACCTGGGAGGGGGGAGGGGGGAGGGGGGGGGGGGGGGGGAAGGGGGGAGGGGGGAGGGGAACTCGGGAGGGGCGTTCGCGGGACGGCGGCAAGGGGGAAGTGGAGTGGGGAGAGGGAAGGTGGAGGTGACGTAGTGGGAACGCGAGAGGGGAAGAGGAGAAGAAGGGGAGGCGGAAGGGGAACGGGACGAATGGGAAAGGACACGCAGGGAGAAACAATTTATTTATTAAATGGCATAGCAACGCATGCCGGGTACCAGCTAGTAAAATATAAATTTTTAATAGAAAAATAGGTAATCTGCAAATATCCTCCAAATGAAGGATAATATTGATAATTGGATAATATTGATAAATGCACACAACTGTTAACTATAATTTTGAATACTTAATAAGTACGTATTTGAAAATGTTATTATTCTTTATGCCGTTCATAATTTTGTTGTGCTTTCGATATCGTTAGATCCATTATGCTTTAGTTATTTTTGTCAGCCATCAAACTTTACAATCAATATCATAATACACAGACTGGCCTTGTATATGTAGCTTTTACGTAAAATTAAGAAAAAAATCAATGTGTTATTTTATAACCCTTCATATTGAATTGAAAAGCCAACCAAATGCGTTGACCGACCATGTAACTGTCAATATTACCACCATCGCTTCATTAAAAAAAAATCACTTGATTATCCAATAATGCATACAGTGAGAACAATAGAACACAATATATTTATTGTGTATTGAACGCTACCCCCATAATAATATTATTGGTAAATCGAGGGGCTATTTACATTTTTGCATTATACCCACGTTGCCTGCCTCGCACTCTCAGGCCAATAATCCCAAAGCTTCTGGCATTACAAATGGATTACATTTTGCCTACGTGAAATACTGGAGTGCATTGCTTTATTTACGCTGAGAATATTTCGCAATATACGATTACTTACCTCAGAACTACATTGAACCTAGATACATACTAAACGTAAAAATTTATTTGTAATAATTCATCATTTTAGTATCGGTTTAACGACGGCAATCAGTTCAAGTTATTATGTAAGTGGAGTCGGTGAATTCACTCCAAATAGAAAGGGTACTGTTTCTTAAATATCGCTATTAATAAATTGTGATATTGAATTTTTGGGTAATGTTCGGATTATGGGCGAAATTCCTAAAAAATAAAACTAGTTATCTTTATACTAACTTTGGGCCGGGGAATCCGAATCTGAAAGAATTAGGTTGGGGCAAGCAAATATAAACTGAATTACACGACTTAAAAATTTTCGATACACAAACAATCTGCAATAAATTAATGACACACCTTTTTATGGGCGATACTCCGAAAGAAGAAATTTAATTATCTTTATACTAACTTTGGGCTGGGAAATCCGAATCTGAAAGAATTAGGTCACACTCGGCAATATTAACTGAGTTAAACGACTGTACAATTTTGAATTTACACACAATATAACAGGCCATTTTGGCCCCTTTCTGACAATCATAAATAAACCAATCATCTGACAATAAAGATCATAGAAAAAAACCAAAGATATTACATATTACCACATAAAATTAAGTGTTGCCATTAAGCAATAATATCAATAACGTAAAAAAACATGTTTATAATTTCAGTAATTATTTTTTATAAATTTTATTCACTTTTGTATCACAAACCATGTTACACAAACCTAGCGTAGCCGCTAAACTACTTGAAAACTGGGATGTTTTCTTGCCTTGACGCGAGTAGGCGCTACGAAGGGGGCACATTCTTTTGTATCACAAACCATGTTACACAAACCTAGCGTAGCCGCTAAACTACTTGAAAACTGGGATGTTTTCTTGCCTTGACGCGAGTAGGCGCTACGAAGGGGGCACTTTATTTTGTATCACAAACCATGTTACACAAACCTAGCGTAGCCGCTAAACTACTTGAAAACTGGGATGTTTTCTTGCCTTGACGCGAGTAGGCGCTACGAAGGGGGCACTTTCTTTTTGCTTATGGCATCACTTAATTTTCTGTGGTTGAACATAAAATATCTTTGGATTTTTCTATGGCATTGTTGAGAGTGTCAAAAACGTCAAAATTACCTGTAAACTGTCTATGAATTCAAAATTTTGCAGTCGTGTAATTCAGTTTATATTTGCTTGCCCCAACCTAATTCTTTCAGATTCGGATTCCCCGGCCCAAAGTTGGTATAAAGATAACTAGTTTTATTTTTTAGGAATTTCGCCCATAATCCGAACTTTTTCTGATTTTTTTTTTAATTATTTAAAATATACGAGTATACATATAACAGATTGTCACTTTTTACGCTCTTCTTTGATTTCAGGTGGAGGTTTTCTGTGGTACTCACTTTTGTAAATCAAACGTTTGTTTTGTGTTTGTTTATCTGGTGGTAATTTATTCTTTTATTTACATATTCCTGATTTTTTATAGGATTTATATTGTGATCTGCTTGTTGGAACACATTTTTTACGTAAGACATAGAAGCTACCTTCATTTGTTTTCTTCTATAGAACTAATTCGAATAATGGAACAGAAAGAAAATAATAAAATTAGGTAGGTACTTGCCTAGAAGTAATTGCCCATAGAACAAGTACCTACTTAATAAACATCAATTTTAACCACAGATTGAAAAAAGAAAACATAAAACTTAATACAATAAAGTAATTTCTTCCAACTCAATAGTGAAAACATTTCTCGTGTTTGAATTTTGGAGTAGTGCAATTGTAGAATAAGGTAAAAAAAATATGTTTTTTGAAGTAAGAAATAAATAAACTTACATAGATAACATGAAAACCAGTCTACATAATGAACTTGAGTAACATAACAGTTACTAAATTAGATATACAATATAGATAAAAAAAGGTAAGATTACAGATGAAGTAGAAATAAAAATATAATAATATTATTACATTTACTTAGAATATACATAGGTGGTAGATGGTACGAGCAAGTACATGGAGTTGGTTCTATTAAAATTCAATTTATTTAAAAAATCTGCTCCCATGGATAATGTGATATTATTCGTCGGTTTATACGTAATATGTATCATATTAGGTTCCATGACAGTTCATCCTGCGACAATTCATCCGGCGACAGTTCATCCTGCGACAGTTCATCCTGCCGACAGTTCATCCTGCCGACAGTTCATCCTGCCGACAGTTCATCCTGCCGACAATTCGTCCGGCGACAATTCATCCTGCCTGATCATTTAGAAGATTTTTTCTTCAAGTAAGTATGCAAAGAGGATATACGGCCGTACAACCTAACCTAACCTAACCTAACCTAACCTAGCCGTGTTTGGTTACTAGATCTGAATAGCCAGGAAGATACGTTTTCCACATCTCCTTCCCCTCACCACTACCTTCAGCATCACACCATACCAAAATTGGGGATGCCATTGGCACTCACTGGCTCGAGACGGTTGGGACTCTTGGACTCTTTTTTTTTAAATCAGTCAATTCACCCTAAAAAGATGGTGTTAATTTCAGATAAAAAAGTTATATTAGATGCAAGTAGGAATCTTTACCGTTCTTTGCTAAGCCGACTGCACGTATAAGTATGTCGTATTTTGATATTCACGCATGCTTCTTTGGAGAGTCGAAATTATTGTTAGTAAAATATTTTTACAGCGGATTTCCACTCAAGATGCCTTCAGATATAAGTATATCGATTTTGGTTGTACGGCCGTATATCCTCTTTGCATACTTACTTAATAAAAATCTTCTAAATGATCAGGCAGGATGAATTGTCGCCGGATGAATTGTCGGCGGGACGAATTGTCGGGTCACCATCATATTATGATTAAGAGCACAATGCAATTTTCGTCTTAATTTGCGGGAAACCGTTAAATTTGCATTACATTATTTGGAATCGATTTTGTGGTATACTTTTTTGAGTTTTCATTTTCGAGTAATTGGAGTCCGAAGTTGGAATTTGTTTTTGGTCGAAATTACAAAAACGAGAGGAAAAAAAATGTGTGTAAACTCCTGAAGAAAATTTTCAAAAGTTTAAATGCTTAATCAATACTTAATAAAATGCCTAATGACTACCTGAAAATAAATTTGAGAAAACATTTATAAATATTTTACGTTTTTTGTGTTTTATATGTTTAAGATTTACCAATTTCCGGATACCATGTATTACGTTGCTTAAATCGGGAGTATAATATTAATTGTTATGGACGTGTTTTTACACTTTTTAATGCCATGAATAATTTTTACATTATTAGGCGTTTATTCGTCTTCTACAGAATGTGTTTGTACTAACACTGTGCACGAAAAGAAAAAGAAAAGGATGAGTCAAAATACGCCCCAAAACATGAGTAAATAAGTTCTGCCTTCACAATTTTTGAATTTGTCAAATTCTGAATCATCTCAAATGTCATTTGGTTCAATAAACTTCCCCATTATATGTATTATATTTTGACTCATATAATTCTCCTATAAAAGGCGACTTAAATCAGGACAGGACAGGTTTACGTTAAAAATCTTAATCTTCCTTTTCTACACAGAAGTTTACACATTTCCGAAGATAATTTTCGAGGATGTTCGAAATCTTTTCGAAAGTTCGACACCAAAAAACTGTTTCTTCCCTGACACGGTCCACTTTAACTCTTATAAAAATAATAATCATATTATTTCATAAGTCCCGTTACGTGATCAATTTTGATGAGGACACATGTTAGACGGGTGAGGTAACATTTGTTATCGATTAAAAGGCTTACCGAACCCTTTCCTCTTAGCCTGAAAGGGCGATAAATAACCGCTGGGTATTAGAAGAGTAGGCGCTCAGGGCTCGGGAGATGGGTTCCTATTTCTTTCATTATTATGGTCATTTATCTTATTGGCCTCATTAACGTAACTGTTCAATTTTCTTTTTTTTAAATAGGATACAGCCTCTGCATCTGTTTTATTATTAGAGTCCAGCGATAGAATTATTCCCAAAAGAATACAATTATAATATGATATAATAATAATAATATTAATATAGTGTAATTGCATAGCGTGGGTTGACTAGATGATCATTTGGGGAAGTGTGTGAAAGGGTTTAGTTTTTCCTTCTTTTTTTCCTTTTTTTTTTTTTTTTTTGGGGGAAAATTTAACCCGGACATTTAAATCTGGTAAAACATTTCAATTAGAAATGCCACAGAGCCGATCCCTCTGATATGAAAATATCTGGAGTCGGTGAATTATATTCCCATTTGGTCTCTAGTAGGTTGACATGTTGTTCTTGTATTGTTTTGTATTTATAATACTTATATAGTGCAATTGCATAGCGTGGGTTGACTAGATGATCATTTGGGGAAGTGTGTGAAAGGGTTTAGTTTTTCCTTCTTTTTTTCCTTTTTTTTTTTTTGGGGGAAAATTTAACCCGGACATTTAAATCTGGTGTTAATAATTTATAATAATTTTGGTCTCTAGTAGGTTGACATGTTGTTCTTGTATTATTTTGTATTTATAATACTTATATAGTGCAATTGCATAGCGTGGGTTGGATGATAATTTGGGGAAGTGTGTGAAAGGGTTTAGTTTTTCCTGTGGGGAAAATTTAACCCGGACATTTAAAATTGGCTAATTTATACAGCGCCGTTTTCGTGAAAAATCACCTCAAGGGCGCTGTACAAATAAATATATAAAATAATTAATATTACTGGCTTATAAATAACTAAGATTTACAATTACAACTAGTGACTTACATCTAAGACTTATGGCTACTTATATTACTGGCTTACAACTAAGATTTACAATTATAACTAGTGACTTAGCTCTAAGACTTATAGCTAGTGACTTATGACTAAGACATATAGATTCTAACCTTAAACTGGTGACTTATGAACACACATATTTACAATTAAGATTAGTGCCAGAAGAAGTAGGAAGTTTTTACATAATATTAAAATTCGAGAATACGGGTGCAAAAAGTATAAAGAAGGTAAACTGGATATACGGGAAGGTATAGATATTTTAAATAAATTAATAAATTTAATAATCCATCTTTACTGTATTAAGGTGATTCATCGCTCAACAGTAAACAGATTGAGGTATGACAATTAAAAGATTACATTAAACAGATTACAGATATAACTTGCCTTAACATTTTCATTGCAGATTTAACGTTTTCTGTGAGAGAGGTTTTAGGGTGGCACACCTGGTTCCGGCCATACAAGAGCGAGACAGGTGATCCCGCATATAAAAGGAGATGCAGGCCTCTCCTCACTCTCTTTTTCCAACCGCCAACACGTTAGTTAGGACGTATTTATAGCCATTACTCATAATAAATATCCATATCGCCAATACGCGCATTATTTATAAATAACCTCGCCTACACTCGAGTCTGTATTTAACAGTGGCGCAGCCTACGGTACACGATTCTGCACAATACGGCAGAAATATCGCGAAAAGAATCGACGCGCAAAAAAATTTGGCACAAAAATTTGGCAAAAATACGCGGTAACATTATTATTTCGGGTCGGTAAGAAAGGCCGGACCGAAATTATTCCAACACTTCACTGCAAGGAGTGAAGTGCAAGAAGACACTGGAGCCAGCCAGCTTTTCGGAAGGGGGAAGCACGGGAGGTCCAGCGTCAATCGACATCTCTGAGGGTCAAGGATCGGAGATCCAGGTCGCAGGAGTGATCTGGGGTAGCCATCGGTGTTACTGTGTGACGGGTCTGGAAGGAGCCATCAATTCACAGGGTCAAGGAGCAGTTTCCGGAGCAGGGTCCAGGGAGCAGACGGCAGAAGAAGAAGCCTCATTGGGAAGTTTTTGTTTTTTCTGTTTTCTTTCTCTCTATTTGGGTACCTTCTGGGCATTGGGAACATGGAGTCTCGAGGATTGGAGTCCTTCAGTTTGCGTGACGGGAACTGGGAGAACTTCAAGGTCCGCCTCGGACAATTTCTCCTCGTGAATGATGAAAAGTTTGCATCGGATGATAAAAAAAGGGCTATTTTCCTGAATGCATTGAAAGATGATTGTTTTTCCTTATTGGTTAATTTGTGCATTCCTAAAAAGGTAACAGATATTAAGTTAGAAGATTTGATATCTAAACTTGATGAGTATTGTTGTTCAACGAAATGTTTTTTTGAAGAGAGATCTAAGTTTTACAGTGCTAAACAAAGAAATGACGAATCAATCCGTGAGTTTGCAGTGCGGTTAAAGTCTCTTTCTACTAATTGCAAATTTGGGAATAGTTTACCAGTAAATTTAAGGGATTTCTTTGTTTTGGGTTGTAAACCAGGAAAGGTAAGGGAAAAATTATTTCTCGAGGGTGAATTGTACTCGTTCGAAAAATGTTTACAAGTCGCCGAGTGCATTGACCTCGTAGCTTCAACTCAAGCGCAGTCCCGAGTTGATAATACGGTTTACGCTAATGTACAGCTCAAGGCCGGTCGACTCTCTTTTAATAATTCGCGTGTGAAAGACAGAGACGTGAAGCGTTTCGGGCATAGCAACAGGGCACGGTCACAGTCGCCAGCGAACGCTGTGAAACAAAATTGTACCGTTTGTGGTCACAATAATCACATCGCGACGGAATGTAGATATAAAAATTATTTATGTAAAATTTGCAGTACGAAGGGTCATCTCGCAAAACAGTGCAAGCGTTCCTCAACACGTAAGAGTGTGAATACTTTGTTGTCGGACACAAAGTTGGGTGAAGTTAATAGTGTCGAACCATTTTTTATTGAAGTTTCACTAGACGGGATCAAGAGTAAATTCATGGTAGATTCTGGAGCATCTTGTTGCGTAATTTCCAAGGAGTGTTATTTCAGTAAATTCAGTAGAATCAAGCTAGTGCACGAAGACATTAGTCTACGGGGTTTTGACAATACGCTCGTGAAAGTGGTAGGTACAATTACGCCACAAGTGGAATTTAACGGTCAGTGTCACAATTTGAAATTTGTTGTTGTCACAAGTGCTTCGTTATCGATAGTGGGGCGTGATTTTATGAATCTTTTTAACGTCGGGATTAACGGAATCGTAAACAGTATAAAACAGAATACTTTGAAGCAGCGATTAGTAAAAAAATTCCCGGAAGTTTTTACGGATAAACTAGGAAAATTTAATAAGTACGAAGTGAATTTAACTTTAAAAGAGACCGCTATTCCGATATTTCGTAATCACAGAGTTATGCCGTTCGCTTTGAAAGAAAAAGTCGAAAGGGAGTTAGATAGTTTACTGTCAGACGGTATTATAGAACAAGTCCAGTTTAGTGAGTTTGCAAGTCCAATTGTTCCAGTAATTAAGAAAAACGGTAGTATTAGATTATGTGGTGATTATAAATCGACAGTGAATAATCAGTTATTAGTTGACAAATATCCATTACCTAGGATAGAGGAGCTATTAACGAAAGTAAATGGTGGGAAAGTTTTTGCAAAAATCGATCTTAAATCGGCGTATAGTCAATTTGTTTTAAAAAAGGAGTGTAGGCGTTTTACAACAATCAATACCCATTTAGGATTGTTTCAGTATAAGCGGTTAGTGTACGGGTTATCTCCCGCGCCAGCTATATTTGCAAAGGCAATGGCAAATTGTTTGTCAGGATTACAGAACATGACGTTTTATTTGGATGATATTATCGTGATAGGGGAAGACGAAGACGATTTAGAGGAAAACGTATGTGTCGTGTTAGAAAGGTTGAAACATTGTAATCTAACAGTGAATAGTGACAAGTGTGAATTCAATTTAAAAGTTATTGAGTTTTTAGGTTATAAAATAAGTGAACAAGGGATTCAACCGTGTGAACGGAATAAAGAAGCCATTTTAAATGCACCAGCACCTAGTGATTTAAATAATTTAAGAAGTTTATTAGGTATGATTAGTTATTATCGTAATTTTATTCCAAATATGGCAAATATATTGTCACCATTATACGAATTACTTAAAAAAGATGTTAAGTTTCAATGGGGTACGGAACAAGAAAATAGTTTTGCGATAATTAAAAGAATATTAACTTCGGATAGGATTTTAACGCATTTTGACGAAAATATACCTGTGAAACTTGTCACAGATGGTAGTTTTAATGGGGTAGCAGCAACATTACTTCATAGGTTTCAAAATGGCGTAGAAAGACCGATTGGGTTCGCAAGCAGAACTTTAACTAAAGCGGAAAAGAATTATTCTATTCTAGATATTGAAGCAACAGCAATTATTTTTGGAATTAAGAAGTTTTATCAATATTTGTACGGCAGAGAATTTATTTTAGCTGTGGATAATCAGCCGTTAGTGAGAATTTTAGGTGAAAATAAAGAAGTACCTAAGATTGCCGCGTCAAGGTTACAGAGATATGCTATTATGTTAGGTTCGTTTAATTTTAAAATTGAATATGTAAAATCGAAAAATAATTGTTCAGACTTTCTGAGCAGGTGTCCGATTGAAAAGGTTAGCTGTGAAGATGAGATAGAGTCTGATTACATTAATTATTTCGAGAATAATGGGTTTAATTTGTCTTTAGACGTGATAAAAAGCGAAACCGAAAAGGATGATGTGTTAGGTCAAGTAAAAAATTTTCTTATCGAAGGTTGGCCAGCATCAGTAAAAAAGGCACAAAGTGGTAACTTTATTAGATTTTTTTGGGAAAAAAGGTTAGAATTGTCTTTGATAAATGGGTGTGTTTTATATCAACATAGGGTTGTTGTACCTGAGTCTTTAAGACAAGAGGTTTTAAAGATGTTACATAGATCTCATTTAGGGGTTTTTAAGACTAAAGGTATTGCAAAAAGCTTTGTCTGGTGGCCAAAAATTAATCAAGATTTGGAGAAAATAACGGAAAATTGTAGAGATTGTTTAGAAATTAAACCAGAATCACAAAAGAGTTCTTTAGCAGTGTGGCCATATGAACCTGAAGTATGGTTCAGGGTACATATTGATCATGGTAGTTTGTATAACAAAAATTTTTTAGTGGTGGTAGACTCTTCTTCAAAGTGGATTGAGTGTCTGGAAGTAAACAGTCTGTCTTCAAAAGAAAATATCGAAATACTTCATAGATTATTTTCGCAATTTGGTTTTCCAGCAACTTTAGTTAGTGATAATGGTACGTGTTTTTGTTCTGAGGATTTTGAAAATTTTTGTAAGAAAAATGGGATAGAACATATCACTAGTCCAGTCAATCACCCTAGTAGCAACGGGCAAGCTGAAGCTGAAGCTGAAGCTGAAGCAAAACAGGAGTTTTTTCATCCCTGATCACGGTATTAATATTTCTCTAAAAATCTAATTTAGCATAATATAATATAAGTATGATTTTATGTGGGTCCAAAAAACTGTTATGGAAATAATTTCAGATGACAGAAAACCGATCATATAGAAACCGATAAACATGAACACGTGGAGGGCTTTCTACAGCAAATGGGCCGCATTTTCATATGGATTCGGGATCACGCACGATAAAAAAGGACGTTCTATTTTGGTACAGTTTAAGATAGCGGACATTATTTGACATGATTTGGTGTTCTATTTTGGTACAGTTTAAGATGGCGGACATTATTTGACATGCTTTTGTGTTCTATTTTGGTTCAGTTTAAGATAGCGGACATTATTTGACATGATTTGGTGTTCTATTTTGGTACAGTTTAAGATAGCGGACATTATTTGACATCTGTCGCCTGTCATTGTTATAGATTACAGGGTTTCCCCAACTGTGATCCGCGGAACATCAGGGAACCTGAACCTGAACAGGGGTTCCGCGACAATTTGTCGGAAGGATTTATTTTAATATGATGTAGGTCCACATCTTGCAACACTACTGATATTATTTGTGTAAATATTTCACAAAAGTTCTTAAGTTATGTACTAGACCCTTCTAGGTACAGAGACTAAGATTTATGAAAGTTGAAAGAGCAGTTTATGCTGATATTGCAGTAAATCTTTATTTTATAATACTATGATAAGAGTCAATAATATGAATATCTAAACGATGTGGAACGGGATGACGGATCTGCATGTGTTTCACAAAATTTCTGTTACCAAGGAAACCAACCATATATTTTTTAACGACTTTACCTGAAAGTAAAATAATGTAAATATCAATCAGTCTTACCATATCCTTATTAGCAATTAGTCGAACTATAAAAACGCATGGTGCCGTAAATGTTGGTGAAAAAGTAGAAAAAAAAAAAATTTTTGGATTTCATCAATCTAATCATTTTGATTGTTTTCCTTACATGAATGTTTGAATGAATTAATTTTTTAAGTAGATGAAGAGGATTCCAAAAATTTTAAGAACACTTACATAACTTTAAAAAACAGTCTTTAGAACAAAAATTCTGAAAGGACGATTCCTGGGTTCGGAAACCATTTTCCGTGACAGCTAAACCAGTAAGCAAGCGCGAGTGGGTACGAAAATCTAATTGATTTAATTAGTGATTCTGACTTTCTATTGGTGAAGATCGGCCTTTAAATGATTTCTGGGTGAGTTTGTCAGGAGAGTACACCAAAACAAGCTGTTATTTTTTTACTTCCGTCTTCTGCAACCTATTTATGCGAAGCGGGATTTTCTAATTATGCTGCAACAAAGTCAGTGTGTTCACAGGCTCGACGCCACACCAGGGGTTTAACGAATAAACAACAATTCACAACGACTAAGAGTTCCTAATTTATTTAACGCGAACTGTTGTTTGTTCGTTAAAACCTATATCGTTCGACCATGCTAGGGGGGGGGGGGGGGGGGCAGATATTAGAATCCAACTTTCCGATATTGTGCCTGATATCACGAAGCAATCATGAAGTACCTAACTCACGGACTCAAAGTCATTAATTAGGTGCTTTATTTACTCCTATTTTTGTTAACGTATATTCCAATTTTTTGATTGTATACTGAATAACTAATGTGTATTGTACCTTTTTTTAATTTTTACGTTCGCAAGTGTTCCGTTAAAATTTACGGGTTCGCAAAGTGTTCCATTGCAGAAAAAGTTTGGGAAACCCTGTTCTTGAACATTGTGTGGACATGTTACAAGTTTATTCCGGATTCAATATAATAACGCCAGATCCAATATAATAAATAAATATTTTGATACAGAAGGCATAGCAGCGCAACATTTATGGAACTAGGACTGAATGGATTCGCCGGCATGATGAGACACCGGGTCACTGGAGTCAGGATGCGGCTAATGGCCTCCCACACCAGGCTAGCGAACGCAGCTTTCCAGCACCAAGCGCCACTCCTGAGCGAGCGCTGGGCCCGAGCTCACTCAAGACCGCACATTTTTGTTTATTTTACAATTATCTTTTTTAAACCCTTTAGTTTTTAATTATTCTTTTCCTCATTCCACTTGTTTGTCGTCTTAACGTAATTAATCGTAATTAACGTATTCACGTAATACCTTATTTATTTATTTATTTATTTTCGGGAAATCGACAGTTTACATTTTTACAGTTTGTACATGTTTGTATAGCCAAAATAAAACCAATTATGGATTTCCTCCATGTGACTTTACCTCTGATTATAAATATGTAAAACTAGTTGGGACGTGTGGGATTGCACTATCATCCCCACATCCTGGAATAAAATATAATTATAATTATTTCGAAAAATGAAATAATTTAACTTTGTATAAACCACTTATTTGATGCGCAAATCCGACCGGTTTCGGAACAAACGTTCCTTCGTCAGGGAAAGCTTATACTAATTTGACAGTTTCTTTTTTTGAGAAATACTAAAGATAAAGACCATAAATTGACTAATTCCGGAATATATAAACTCAAATGCAATGATTGTCCCTCATTTTATATTGGAAAAACCACTCGTAATTTTGAAATCAGAATCAAAGAACATTTAAGGTGTCTTAATAATAATAATTTTTCTGAGTTTGCTAACCATATCATTGGAAATAACCATAGTTTTGAAAAAAATACAGGGATAAATATTCTTCATATTAATCATAAAGGAAAACGTTTAGATAACTTAGAAGCCTTGGAAATTAAAAAATCCCTTAAAAATAATGAATCTATTATCAACAAACAAAAAATATTGTCATATAGCCCAATCATGGATTTGTTCCCCTACCCACCTACTCTACACCTACCTACCCAATCTACATTATTATCTAGCAACAGCTCCACCCCTACCATAATAAAACATTATTCGAAACTGTCAAATTAGTATAAGCTTTCCCTGACGAAGGAACGTTTGTTCCGAAACCGGTCGGATTTGCGCATCAAATAAGTGGTTTAAACAAAGTTAAATTATTTCATTTTTCTATAATGGATAACCACAAAGTAATAGCTACATTCAAAAATATAATTATTTCGTTTTACAATTAAAATATTGAGAGGATACACAGGTGTTTATTATTGATGGCGAACGTGTATTGTGAATTTTGCCTGTATTTTTGATGATTTGTTGACAGTAAATAGCATTATGCTTTCATGTAACGGTTTTTTCAAGATGTGGCATTTTTGTCGATTTAGTACCGTTCCAAACTATATTTTGTTCTACAATGTGGAACATTTGTACGAAATCTTTAAAATAAAATAATGATCGTGTTAAACAAAGATTCATATCGGTTCCTATTTTGTTTCCACACAGGGATCGCCCATCATGAGATGAGAATTGCGTGGAAGGAGATTGTGGCTGGATGGGAAGGCTTGAGAACTGGAGATAAATGGCTAATATTTGTGGAGGAGGCTAAATCCCTCCGTGGGATGAAGCATTGTGATGATGATGATGAATATTATAGTATCCCACGTAAAAGTGACCAGTCAATATGAATTTTCGGAAAACGTACGATAACATTTTAAGGCACTAAAGCTTTTACTGCTGTACCATGATAACGATAATTAAATACCTTTACTAAGTTTTAATGTAAAGAAGTGGTCAGTTCATAAAGAAATATAGGTCGTATTTCTGAGTAGTACGTTCACTAATTAATCACAATGAAAAATAACATTTCAAAAAGCTCGAGCTCGGTGCATTTGGAAAGTTTAAAAATTAATCATCATTAAGAGTGAAATATTTCAGCTAAGATAACTATTTTCTTGGTGCATTATCCATGCAACAGTCTGAACGTAAAGTGGCGTTTATTTAAAAATACGACCATGCGGCCATGAACAAATCTTACACATTTTGTGTATCTATTTTGGTAAGTTAGGTAGTTAGATACCTATTTAAATTGATGCATACATGTATATGTTTAGAAAATCTATTTCATTACGTACCTACATACAATGCACTTACACTATTATTTATTGACAAACTCCTCAAGGAGTTTGTCTATCTCGGGAGCAAAATAACATGGGACGGTCGGTCTAAGAGCGATGTCGACAGCCGTATACACCAGGCTAGGCTTGCTTTCAATAAAAGGTCGAAAATAATTGAATCAAATAATATAGACCTAAAGCTGAGAATACTCCTCATCAAGACCTATGTATGGAGTATCTTGATGTATGGCTGCGAAACATGGTGCCTATCCAAAAGAGATAAACGGAGACTAGAGGCCTTTGAGATGTGGTCCTATAGAAAACTATTAGGAATTTCCTGGAGAGACCACATTACAAATGAGGAGGTTCTCCAAAGAATTGAAGGAGGAAGGCACCTGCTCAGGACCTTGTCCGAAAGGCGTGCAAGATGGATCGGCCATGTAATACGACAAGAAGGCCTCTTGCATTCCATAATGGAGGGTATGACCGAGGGGACAAACTCTAGGGGACGCCCACGCCGAGAGTACCTGGAGGACCTGCTGGTGGACGTGCGCTGCTTATCATATGCAGACCTCAAAAGAGCCGCACAAGACAGGGAAGAATGGAAGAGGAAACTAAAGGAAATTGCTGCAAACCAATCCCAGGATTGAAACCAGAGAGAGAGAGATTATTTATTTTACCATTCTATTTCAATAGGTTCATTGCGATTTGTGATTTTTTTTGTAAATAAGTTTTATCGTATCTTTTTAATTTTCTTAATTCTGCCATAAAATGATTATGTATCTTAGGTATCTAGTTTTTGGTGCCACTTCAAAGTATGTTCTAGTTAACTATTGATATTTTGAAAGTTCTTTGATGGGTAGTTAAATTTTTTTGTTATTTGGTACCTAACGAAGTACAGTGCACATACACATCCCATACAATCACAATGGAATTAATATCTTTTTTTACATTAGCTCCACACAGGAGGCCCTGAGGGAAAAGAATTTCCCCCAAGGCCTATGTCATCTTTGGAGATATTGTGTGGAGGGTATTTGTAGGAAAAGGAAAGAGAGTAACTTCTAAGAAGGAAAAATATATAAGCGGTGGGTAGGAATATAGCGGTCAGTGTGTCTAGTGATATATGTACGTTTAAATCCATTCCCTATACTGAGGTGCAAGGCGATGGGCCGAGAGAGACCGGCTGGAGAAGTCAAAAAAGGTCTTCCTCAACCAATCTCTCCCGATCCTGCCCGCCACGCAATAAAGCAGTTAGCAAACGCATCCGCCGCCAAGACCTAGACATACCTCACCCCACGAACCCGGGCAACCCTGCTAAGTCACCAAAAATAGCGAACCACTTAGGGTGTCTTATGGCAGGGGTGTTGGTTATCCAATACCCATACCCGCCTCCCAAATTAAAAATAATAAATACGCATTCGTACGAGAATCAAGGGTGGATCCAGGATTTTTTTCTGGGGAGGGGGGCACAAGGGGCGGATGGGCAAAAAATCAATAATTGCTGTTAGAAACAAACTTGAAGTATCATACTTCAAGTTTATTTCTACAAGTTCAATGTATAGGAAGGTTTATGAAAGTGTCAAAACAATAGAAAAATTAAATGTTTAATAAAGTCAGTTTTTGCTTCTAAGTATGTACTGTGGTGGAAACTCCACAGTATACAAAAATACCATCTGGGGAGGGGGGGGGGGGCACGTGCCCCCTTGCCCCCCCCCCCTAAATCCGCCCTTGACGAAAATAGTGGTGGTTTCTACGTTTTACAATAATAATAACAATAATCAATGGTCAAGTGTTTTTAACCATCCTATATTCCCATACATAATATTATAATGATGGTAACGGTAACTTCAATACGAGGTTAAACCTTAACTTACACATAGAACCTTCTGGTAAATCAGTCACGTTTTGTGTGAGAAAGGCCCATGTATCAATTTAATCAGATGCAATGGAACATAGAACCTACCCGTTTAAGTGCACGCGTCGTTCTACGCCCAATAGCCTATCCAGGCTTTCTATTGCGCGTTAATACTAACTTAGTACTGCGGTAGGTTTGGATTATTTTCTTAACTTAATGTGTTTTAGTTTGGGTGAGGCTCTCTGAACTATGTAGTGTTTGAATCGTGCTCACGGTCTGTTGTTATTAAACTATTGTATTCACGATGATCATGAGAATAAAATTTTTTAACAGTGCTGCTATCACCAATTATGTCTAGATATGTGCGATTTTTCAATATAAAATATGTGCATGTCTACTGATCCCTAGTTTGTAGAATGGCTGAAGTCCCTGGCGATGCCCGGGCCGACAGAGTTATCGAAATCAAATGTAGACAGTGACTTTCCTGTTTTGAAGGTCACATGTGCCAATTTACATCAACCTCGGCATAAACTGTAGATTTGCATACAAATCAAATCCACACCGTCCGCTTGCCAGCCCACTCGTCCACCACATACAGACAATCTCATTTTTATTTTACACAAAACCTTTGACAAATTATAAACCTAAACCTTCCCCATGAATCACTGTATCTATTTGTGAAAACCGCTTGAAAATCCGTTCAGTAGTTTTTGAGTTTATCGTGAACAGACAAACAGAGTACTTTAATTTATAATATGTATGTATATATGTAGAGATGATTGCATGATTTCCAAAAATAGTGACAATAATTTTTTTTATTTAAAATATTGAAATTGGAAAAGTACTTTTTATTCGCTGATATAAAAATAATAGATACAAGCACGCACGAAACATATATCTACCCATGTACCAACAAAACATGTTATAATTATGTCGTATTGATTGAAATAATATTTGGTTTTTAACCGTGGTAGATGACGGGTCTAGGAGTAAGGCTCTTGACTCGCAATCCGAAGGTCGCGGGATCGAATCCCGGTGTAGGCAAATAAATTTTATTTGATTAATTAGTGTTATTTGTACCATTAATTCATTAAAAATAATATATAGAAGGAATATATTCTATATAGCGATATATAATAGTATATATATATTCCGCCGCAAAGTATATATATATTCTATAGGAAGATATTCTATAGTATCGCCCTGGTGTAAGACCACAGGCGTAAGATTCAGAATTGAAACTTGAAATGACTTTAGCCGTGTTTGGTGACCAGATCTGAATTGCCAGGTACCTCCCCACCTTCCTCTGCCCCATCTCCTTCCGCTCCCCACTACCTTCAGCCTTACAACATACCCCAATACGGATTCCAAAGTCTCATTGTTTCCAGACGGGAGCAGGTTCGACTGTTGTGCGGTATTCATGTAAAAAAAGATAATATATATAATAATGAAATAATTTTACTTTGTATAAACCACTTATTTGATGTGCAAATCCGACCGGTTTCAGAACAAACGTTCCTTCGTCAGGGAAAGCTTATAATAATTTTTATAAAAAAATTATTATAAGCTTTCCCTGACGAAGGAACGTTTGTTCTGAAACCGGTCGGATTTGCACATCAAATAAGTGGTTTATACAAAGTAAAATTATTTCATTATTCTATAATGGATAACCACAAAGTAATAGCTACATTCAAAAAGATAATATATATCATTAAGGGTTTCACGATTAGATAAGATGGAAAGGGTTCAAAAGGATTCACATTCTAAACACTAATAAATAGCTTTGTCTGACAAGATTACTGTTATCCAAGTAAGGAAGCAGACTTCATCCCACCCAAAACTAATATACCAAAGATGTTCCCGTTCATCCCAGCACATGTCGCAAGTCCCGCTGTGCGAAATGGTGCATTATAATAACAGTAAGAGGAATCGAGCCAATCTGCTACATCCTGTGCAACCCTTTGCTATGATCATAACTGTAAATTAATAGAAAAGCGTTAGGTGATCTGGATTAGAGGATTTCCTGTCATGTGCGGGGCACGAACCATCAATACCGCACATGTCGTCATCCCATTTTTTTGGCAGCTGGTTTTAATGATCAGATGTTGTATCTCTATAAAAAGTATCAAGCGTATCGGTTAGGCAGAAAGGGGGTGAAATACTGAAAACCTCAGTAGATTATTCATTAGTTTAGGGTAGTAATAAAGTAGAGCCTATGAAAGGTAACGGGACGTGAACTCTTTGACGCAAAAAGCAATGTGTTACCGACAGGTGTACATTTTTTAGAAAAATGTGTAGATATAGACTGATGCATTATAAGCACCCTTGAGATGGTATTCCATAAAAAATGGTGTTATGATTATTCTTTTGATATTTACTTTTGTGTAATATTTCTTTCACATCAATCGATTGGTTTACATATAAAGTATTGCAGGTGATATTTAAAATAGTTATTCGTACCGAATCCTTATTTGTAAAATATAATTTATCATTGATAGAATGCTCTCTTTATACGTCCCAAGAGACCATTTCTAAAGCTGGCTTGATAATATACTTATTTTAATATCGATTATAACATGGAAACCATATCGGGACTGATATGGAAAATATTTGTTTACACGATCATTATTTTCATAATTATGATTTCAAAGAGATGATATTTGGTTATTATTAAATTATCGTCAAAACACTTTTAACATAAACATACTTTATAATGTTATGCAAGTATCTGTCCCACGATGTAAAAAAATTTTAGACGAACTTCACAAAACGAACAGAAACACGATCATTAATAAACACAGTCCATTTTACCAATAATCATTTAACAATATTTTAATTATACACATTAATAAAAAAACAGGCAACATTTCATCATACATAAAAAACGTAAAAAAAGAGAGCTGTCAAATATTGCGCGCGAAACCGAATGAATATCAAGATTAAAAATAGAAGTCCCTTTTTCCATAACGAATCCATGAATAAAAACTACCTTTATTGAATCTGCACGAAAAAAGTATCGTGAAAAACGCTTACAAGATTGACAGGAGTTGCACTCTCCCAAATACGGTATTTCCCAATTACTATTCTTCAACGTAGTAACTTTTTCTATTATTCACTGATTTGAAATTTTTAACTAGAAAATCATTTCTAGTTACTGCTTAAAGTTCAGTTGTTCACTAATGTGTTTGTAATATTGTGCAGGTATGTGGCAGACCTATCTAACACTATTTTTTTTACATTTTAAATAAGAACAAATATTGATAATAATTATTCTTAACTACTTAAATTAAACTACTTAAATAGAAACAATACAAACAATATTACAACATGATAACATACAACATCTACAAACAATATGATAATTAAATACATACTCATAGAACACCCCTAATTAAGGAGGCAATTGAAATTTATAAAAATCCCGTTTACATTAATAGAGATGATGGAGCTAAGCTCAACAGTTCTGGGTATTAGTTCATAACCACACACTTCACCACTATAAATGACACATCTGCCCTGATAATGGACACTTTAACGCTGTCCGTAACGTTGGCTAAAGAAGGACGTAGCGCAACACGGCACAACACCCCAAAAATAAATAACGAAAAACTTAAATACATGTTAAATACCTGCAATATGATAACACTCCATTTTAAAATTTTAACGGAATTTGGTGTACGAATGTCTCCGTTATGTTTTTAAGCGTATGTACTCGTACTTTCTTAAAATTTCTTTTCATCTAAAACTTGGAATATTTATGGCACCTAACGGTGGAAAGTTCCAGCAGAAAGCTGTAAAAGGCTACCAGTTTCCATTGTGACCAGCCCTCAGATTAGTCATGGTATTGAAAATAAAAGCTCAGTCATAAACCATTTAAAATGGAATTCTTTTATACTCCCGTGGGTGTTTGTAAATAAGTACCACAGAATACGGTAGAAATGGTCGGATAAATGAAAAAAATAGTCTAATGGTTGAGGTTTTTACTTGCAGGAAGGGCTTCATACATCAAGCGTTTCTCCTTGTTGATTGATGATGTTTTAGACAAAACAGACGCGACACAAAATGTTTGAAACAAAATAAATAATTCGTTTCTGAAAATCTAATGTGAACTGTGGGTGGTTTGAGTTTTAAAAAACGCTGTCTTTATTTTAATTTTATTTTAAACTAGCTGGTATCCGGCATGCGTTGCTATGCCATTTAATAAAGAAATTGTTTCTCCCTGCGCGTTCTTTCCCATTCGTCCCGTTCACCTTCCTCCTCCCCTTTCTCTCCCGCGTCCCCTTCCTATCGCGTTCCCACTCCTTCTCCTCCACCTTCCCTCTCCTCACTCTACTCCCCCCCACTCCCCCCCTCCCGGGTTCCCCTCCCCTTCTCCCGCGAACCCCTCTCCTGGGTTCCCCTCCCCTTCTTCCGCGAACCCTCCTCCCGAGTTCCCCTCCGAGTTCCCCACCCCTTCCCCTCACCTCCCCCCACTCCCTCCACATCCCTCACGCATTCCATACATTCAGTCCCGGTACATTCAGTTTTCAAACAGTTCGCGTGGCACCTACTGCAATTTTTTATACAAATTTCATAATGCCAGAGCTCACCAGTATACATAGAAAACTTCGCGGGCGTGCTCACAACAACTCACCAAAGTTTCATCGCAATCTCGAGTGGACCCCAGTCTACCGTACCGAAGGGACGAACGTCAAATGTTTGACAGGAAAGTAGGTAGAAGAGTTTATATAGCAAAATGAAATTGTTATTTTTACTATCTTCCTCGGAATTTTTTAAAATTTTAAAGCTTCCCTGGACTATGACAAACATTTCAATACCAAAATCAGCTAAATCGGCCCAGCCGTTCTCGAGTTGTAGCGAGACAAACGAACAGCAATTGATTTTTATATATATAGATAAATAGATAAATTGAATCAGGAACTGATTTTCTATACATTTTATTCGCTTACTTATGTACGTTAGTTCATTTTGACTTATATTCTCGTTTCTCGTTCGTTTTTTTTTTAAATTTTATTTGACACCGCGCTGTCTAGAGCTAGTGGAACCATGACATTCCCGTTTGGTTAAAGGATGGAGTAAGTGGTGGGGGGGGGGGGGGGGGAAAGGAGTAGATGAAGTGCGTGGCTTCCTGAATTTTCAGATCAGGTTTCGAAAAACGAATGTTTCAATTCTGAAGGGTGGTCCAGAGCGAAACCCACTGAATCCTTCCTCTCCGGATAGCGGTGCAAATATACAACATTACAAAAATTTTTGAACAACGTTTCTCGAACGTTTTTTCAAAACCAAATAATTAACGCACGTGATGAAAATGGGGTTATACTTAATTTAATTTATAAACCTTTAGTATCCTTTTAAGATTTTTGCTCTATTCTGTAGCGTAAGTATGGTAAAACCATGTGTGATCGTGTGAGAGATGTGTAGAATCACAAAGAATACAAGACTGATATAAGCGTAAGCCGAGGAAGACATAGCACGATCAAGTGAACCAAATACTGAAGTCAGGCCATGTCAACAGTCAGCATAACAAAAGATTACGTATGAGATGGTGTATAAATGTGAACTAAGTAAGGAGTATGTGACAGAACAAGTAACTTGGCGGTCAATCCCTTCTGCCAACCACTGCAGAAACGGCGTTATGGTTAGTTATTTAAAATGCTCTGAAAATTCCGTAATAGTTATGAAAGCCAATGTTATTGTTCAATTGGAAATAAAATAATTAGTGAATGAAATGAAGTGATTTATTCATCAATAAAATGAATTGCATAGATTTACATTAAACAATTATAAACTTTTTCATTGCCTAAAATTGATCAAAACAAGGATCTAACCGATATGACACGTAAGTTAAAATATGTGTATTATAGGTAGGACCTATGTTACATCAGCAAAATATTACATCTTTCATATAACATTTTCACAAAATATCATCACATGTTTGGTTTTCCTGTAATAAATCACATCGTAATGCTAGCAGATCTAACGGTAATAACTAGGTACCTACTTACGACGTTTTAGTCGCCAGTTCAAAAAACACTAATGGCAGGCACTTTTATTTTTTATTTATAATATACCGTAAGCCCACTGACGCAAAGCATTGAAAGTAACTTCATAACTGTTAGGGCTTTTATCTCACCGTGTTTTAAAGGCTGACCTTCGGTTTCAAATCAGGGATGCAGTCCCGCTATGCGGCAGTGACAGGGCCGCCGCGAGGGTTTCAATCGCCTGCTTGCGAATAAAGATTGTGCCGTTAAATAGAAATAGTTCACTTAGAACATTTACATACTTGGCCCTAGTATAATTAACGTCCATGAGTGAGATTACTGTTGTAATCTACATAACTTTTACTTCATTTATGCTAATACCTTTCATATAAAACCAATTTTCATTGTGAATGGGTACTTTTATACTTTCAGTAATACAATAATATTGCAGCTCTTTCTTACACATTAAATAATAGTGAGACCAACGATGAGATAAACAATGTAAATATGTGTCTGCTACCTCCAAAAGATAAAAGTAATCTTTTTCTTACATCTCCCTCACTCGTATTATGGAAATGAGATGCCGCGTACCATTTAACGGCACTTCGCCGTGCCGTTGCCGTGGGAATTATAAAAGCAGCCCCCATAAGTACATACAGAATAATTTTTTTGTGCCATATTACGATGCATTGTTTCTCATTCGTAGGGTTTATCCTCATTCTGAGTGACATCATTTCTATTATTGCTTCAATATAATATTTCCAAGCGCATTCTGTTACGTATCGTGGAATTTTAATTTTATTTTTATGAAAATAATTTTTTTATTCTAAAATAACGTTGACGAAGGAGCAAAAAATGCTTTTTACATTATTTCATCTGGATTTTTAGCAATATGTTATTTAGATAAAAATAATAAAGTTTTCATAAAGAAAGACAAGCATTCCCGGGTTACACATATCGAAATTATATTAACTAAAAAAATAATTATTATTAACTATAAAATAAATTATTAACTAAAAAAAAATTATTATGAAAATACCTTTACAATGTCACACTTTATCATTCACTATCATCAGTGAAAAGTTCATATTTGGCATAAATAACTATCTTTTTATTTATTATTTATTACGTATTCTCTGATTTGCTGTTAACTTTCCCTAAAACAAACTAATTATATATGTTTTTTATTTATTTATTACATAAGATACATTTATACAGTAAATATAACATAATAATAATATTTCAAAATAACTGTAAATATTAAAATGTATACAAGTGTTATTATGTCTTGTTGGTCTATATTAGTTCTTAGCTAGGCAGATTGCCCGTTCTAAGGAACCAAATGCTGGAGAAAAATTCCAAAAATGTATTCTGTACCAAAAAAAAACAAAGTGTTTTTTTTTGTAGATTAAATTAAATTATGTATTCTTTTGGTTTCAATTGTTACTTTTCTTTCAAAAATTTCGTTTTGATATCTACTATTTCTATTTTATTGTTACGTTTAGTTACTGAAACTTTCACAAGAGTCATAATAACTTAAAAAATTAATAATCACTATTACACCATCAAGATCATTACGTCATTACCCCATCATCTCTACACATTATGAAATGTTCCTTCCCTAGATTAGGCCGCCCGAGTGCGCCGCGCACCTCCCACCCACTGATGCGGCGCCCCTTTGCCCAAGGGTGCCTTGAATAACATTAAAACTCGTAAAAACTGTGGGATTCGCCCCCAAAAAGGCGCAGGTAGTGCAGGTCCCGCTATGCATTATGTATAAATTCAAGGTCCACCTTGTTAAGTGTTGTTTATTTGTGGGACCCCTTGTTATGCAACTTAGCGCTTCCCTCCCTAGGAGAGATAACGGTACGTGGTGCCTTTGTTGCATTTCAAATTTAGTTCACTTCCTTGTTGTTATGGTGGTTTTATTAGTCTATTTTATGCAAAAACTTTTCAACCATTTGTGTGAAATATAACAGTAAACAGGATGAAATATTTTTACAAAACGGTTGACGAAAAAATCAAGGTTCCGACTTTTTGTTGTCATTTTAAGTGCTTCGGTTTGTTTATAAAAAACAATTTAAACTATAACAGATTCAGTCTTTAGATACATTTTAAGCATTTTTTTATCTATACTATTTGACGACCTCCGTGGTCCCGAGATAACACTCTCGACTCACAATCCGAAGGTCGCGGGTTCGAACACGGCGTGCGCAAATAAATTTCATTTGATTAATTTGTGGTATTTCACAATTAATTCATTTAAAATAATATGTACTATATTTGCGGAACGTTCAAGAGTGGAAGATACTCTCAGTATCGCCCTGGTGTAAGACCACCATTCAGAATTGAAATGTTGCTTGAAATGGCTTTATCCGTGTTTGGTGACCAGATCTGAATAGCCAGGTAGTTCCCCACCTTCCTCTTTCCCATCTTCTTCTCCTCCCCACTACCTTCAGCCTCACAACATACCCCAATTGGGGACGCCATATTCTCACTGGCTCCGGACGGGAGCAGTTGGCGACTCTTGTGCGGTATTCATATAAAATGACCTGTTTTTAGATGGAAGGAAACATTCATAAATTTTCTTTGCCATCTGATTTTTTGAAGTTTTTGAATCATTTGTGTTGCAAACAAGTTATAACGCCCTATTACCTATTTATTTGTTATATTTATCAATCTCTCTCGGTGGTAAAAGAGCAGTTGACCGGATATCAGAAGGACGCGGGTTCGAGTCCCGTCAGCGGCATGTATCTTTTCTCGGGAGATTTTTTCAATGTAGATGAGTGTTTCAGGCTCATAATTATTACTTATAATAATTGTTACCCTTTGGTGCATAAAAATTTTGTCTTTAATTAGTTTATCAATTAAAAAAAATTATATTTGACTAGTTAAAGTATTTCACCAAAAAATGTAGTCATAATTTGTCTCGACGCCACCTAGTGGGAGATTTAGCACTTACAATGCCTTTCCCATATAAAAATAAAGTTGGTTGTTTGCTGGTGGAAAAATGTAATAAGCAGTAATTGTTGAATGGAACACTTGTATATTTTGAATTATTTGGCGGGTAAGAGATAAGCCGTCGTAGCTCAGTGGATAAAGAGCACCGGATATCAGAAGGACGCGGGTTCGAGTCCCGTCGGCGGCATGTATCTTTTCTCGGGAGATTTTTTCAATGTAGATGAGTGTTTCAGGCTAATAATTATTACTTATAATAATCTATTATTTATACATGTACATATTAATAAATTTACAATCGAAAGAACAAATTAAATTGTAATCTCTAACGAAACCCAACATTTTTAACAATTTTAAAAGATCACTTCTGTTTATCAAGAAACCCATTATATTTTAGG
The DNA here is from genome assembly GCA_917880885.1 of Limnephilus marmoratus. Classification (NCBI taxonomy): domain Eukaryota; kingdom Metazoa; phylum Arthropoda; class Insecta; order Trichoptera; family Limnephilidae; genus Limnephilus; species Limnephilus marmoratus. Next base: position 32,579,793 of record OU862908.1, read on the forward strand.
GAAAGTAAATAAACGAAGGGTAGTGGTATTTGTGAGAATTCTGGAAGGCAAATAAATGTTTATTGTGCAATATTGAAAATTGCAAGTCCTTGTGCAATTAAACAAAGTTTTGCCGAAAAGAAGGGTAATAAAGGACCGACATAAACCTGAACATAACGAAGGTTGTCTGCTAAATGACATTGCGAAATAATGCAGAAATTCAAAGGAAACAACTGTGAACGACTGTAATAAAATTATTGGCACTTTTGTTTTCCATGAAGAATACTCCATGACCTTAAGAATATTTTTGATTTAAACAACATGTTTTGAAAACTTCAAGATCGTCGAGCAATGTTTATCATAGTTATTTGTATAGAATATTATGTTGGTACTTGAAAAAAATATCTTGTTCAACTACACCAGCAAATATTTGCATTGATTTAATAATTAGGTATTTCTACAAATACATTTGAAAACACTTTGAATAAACAAGATGTTTACTGTTTTTGCGTACCTTTTAAAAAAACCAAATAATTTTTAGGAAACGGTACGTTAGGCTTCAGAATATAACCTTGAACATTAAAGGAATTAAAAAAAATCTTGGTTTCATGAAAAAAGAAGAACGTTTTAAATTTACAACTATTCTTTTTAGTGTGGCTGTAATAAGGCTGAAAGGACATCTTTGCAAAAAACGAAAGATGTAAGGTTTCTAAGAAAACTATAAACCATTTAAACTTTGCAAAAAATGCCGAAACGTATTGCCTAAGCATTTTGCCCAACTAATGTTTTACCGTTATATTGCGCTTTCGAGACCAAGGCCAGCGGTCGGTCAACCGAAATTATTACCTCTTTAGAAGAAAATGTGCAATAAAGATACGTAATACTGCGTTAAGTTCCCCTTTTTTGTAAGGGGAATTTATTAGCAGACCTTGAGCTTAGGTCCATTAGTTTGAAGATTTGACCTTAGATTTTGTACTTTGTAATCATGTTCTTCCAAAAGTACCGAGTACCGTTGCGTTCATCGTACATAATACTTACTTATCTCCCAAAAAATATTGAAATATAAAAAATGCAAGAAATCGACGTGCAGCTATTTTAATACTACGAATACATTAATACCAATGCTTAAAATATCTACCTTAAATCTTTCCCAAATTAGGTATCTCATTATTGTGAATCGTAATTATGTAAACGTTACGTCATTATTATGCAGTTGAAAATTTCAACAAAGTTTGCCGTTTAATTTAATATCATACGCATGAAATAACTTTAAAAATGTATAGTTTTTTGCTAATATAACAACTTTTATCGTCATGATTACTATTTCAATTGAAAATATTAATGACGCCATGAAGTTTAGTGCCTGTAATGACTCCAGATACTAATATCTACAGCCTGTATGTCTGACGAATATCTACAGCTCATATGTTGAACTAATATCTACGAACTTCACAGTGTTGACTAATATCTACAGAGCGTAGGTTGAACAAATATCTACAGAGCGTAGGTTGGACTAATCAGCTAAATGTGTCCAATAGTCCGATATTACGAATTTTTACACACACACTTACATAAATTAAGTTTTTTAAACTGCATACGCAATATTACATTATTCCAATATGCTAAACATAATTGCAAATCCAACCTCTGCCAGTGCTGTAGATATTCGTCAACACTTTGATTCTCATAGATATTAGTCAACAGTTTGTGCTGTAGATATTCGTCAACACTTTGGTTTCCATAGATATTAGTTCGATTTTTTCAGTTTTTGGAATTCCTGTAGATATTAGTAGACGCCTCCCCTACACCCACTCCAAGGAAATAATGTAGGTATAATTACTGTTCATTTGGTTTTAAATATTGATATCTATGGTTTTACACAATTTCGTTCACGTCGCTAAATTTGAAAATACTTTAAAAAAATCTAAGCGATCAACGTTTTGATTAGGTAATTTTATCAGCAAATGCGCTATTTTTTTTCGAGTGTGAAATTTAATTAATATTTATAAGTAGTTGATTTTGTGGAGTAACTTTTATGATTTGAATTTTTGTTTTAGAGAAAATCTAATAAATCAAGTATCGGTCACTATTGGGGTTACTAACAATTTATATTGCCTTTTTAAGGCTTCGAAGTCTATACCCGGTTTAAAAAAACTTTTCTGACCTTTGGTTGAAAAAAAGAAAAAAGTGGAATAATAATAATAATAATAATACAAATACTCAGATCCGGATCTCCGTGTGATGAAGGGTTCCAACATAATGGCACTTCAATACACATTTGAAATGTGATATAAAGTTAATCAAAGTGATGAAAAAATCCGCAACCTAACCTACGCAACCTATTTTTTTTTCATCACTTTTCATGATTTTATATCACTTTTCAAAGGTGTGTTGATTTGCCGCTGTGTTGAGTTGTCCGGTCACCGTGATGTAGATTTACCAGTTTTTCGCATGTATCATCAGCTTACGGACACCGTGTATAAAGTATGTTTCGTGTAAGTTTTTAAATTATTAGAAAAAATGTATATTTACGAAAATTGTTTTTATTAAAATTTCTGTATCCTTATGATATTTAAAGCAACAATAGTTGGTAATAAATTTCATATGAATAATAACTGCATTGAGCTCGGGTGCTTGCCAAAATCTATGTCCTTAAAAATATTCGAAGATCAATAAGACTTACGATTCTAGGCATGCCGTAAATGGATAACACGAGGAAGGTTGGGTGTTTTGTTTGGTCGGGTGCCTCGGGAAGGCCCAGCCGAAGCCGACAACAGATGAACAGATGTGGTGAAGACAACAAAAAGAACAAACAAGAAAGCCCCGTTATGTTAAACTCACTGGACCAGTCGGAGGCTGCGCCGCTGTACCTACCTACTGAAAAGTGAACCCATTTTTTTGGCTGCCAACCAAAATTTCTAAGATGATTGCTCTGGGCGAGCGGTGGGAATGCTCGGTATGATAATGAATAATGATTAACCGATTTTCTCTCAAGGTTTGATCGCACTCTGGAGATTGGATTAATCGGTTTAAATCATATTTAAAAACAAGAGTTTTACTTTCATATGATTTTTATACGTTTGTTCAATAAGATAAGAACACTAATTTGTGGTAAATTGTTATACCAAAAAACATCAACGCAAAGACAGACGCGAGACCCGGGCAACGAGAATTTTTGATAATTTATTTATTTTACTAGCTGGCCCGGCCGCGTATTTACAAAACCTATACCGATTCAGTCGCGGTAACGACAATTTACATTTTAAATATACCTCTATATTGGTTATTTTTTATCACATTGCAAAAACAAAAAATGTTCTAAAATCTAGATAAAATAATCTTTCTAATGCTAGTCTCCCAAAATATCAAATCAATAAATTACAATCTGTGTTCAACGCTGCGGCCAGACTCATCACTGGCGTATCTAAATATTCTCATATTTCTGAGCATCTCAAAAATCTGCACTGGCTCAAGTGCCCCGAGAGAATCCAGTTTAAGCTCTGCTGGATGGTATTCAAGTCCCTTAACAGAATGGCTCCGACTTACTTATCGGAAATGTGTATTCCAGAAAACTCCAATTCTCGACAATCAACCCTCAGGTCAGCAACAACATCAGCGATCGGAAGGTTGAAGGAACCAAAGTGCACACCAGATACTAAATTCGGTGAGCGTGCTTTCGGAGTGGCAGGACCTAAAGCCTGGAATGGACTGCCATACGAGTTAAGAATGATCACAGATTCAACGGAATTTAGAGCCAAACTTAAAACTCATCTTTTCAGACAGTCGTATCCATAAGTTTAAAAATAAAGCAAATTCTTAAAATTCTCCAAACTTTCAAAATAAATATTAACTCAACTCTGGCATTAATCTTCTAATAAATATAAATGAAAAACCAACAGTGATGAGGGTAGCAAAGGTAAAGTCATGCATCGTCCAATGTTTTAAATACTTATAATGTTCTCCACGACACTCCACGTGCAAAGTCGTATCTTCCCCAAGCATAAACTTTCTAATAAAGTGTGTTTTATCGGAAGTGTCCTGCAGGTAAGTATGTTTCTGTATCTATTTGTAAATAATAAAATTAGATAGAGCCTAAGATTCATAATAAATTGTAAAGCGCCCTTGAGGTGATTTTTCACAAAAACGGCGCTTTACAAATTATCCAATTATTATTATTATTATTATTTCTGATGTGTGTATTAGAAAATAATAATTTTATTTCTAAATATTAAAATTTTAATATTATTCCCATATATTGTAAATACACCTCTATATTGATAATTTTTATCACTTTGCAAAAACAAAAAAATGTTCTAAAATCTAGATAAAATAATCTTTCCAATGTGTATATTAGAAATTAATAATTTTATTTCTAAATATTTAAATTTTGATATTGAAAATTTAAAGCGACTCAAACGCGTTAGGGATTGTAAATACGCGGCCCGGCCACGCGTTGCTGTGGCTAACGAAAAACAACGCCATTTAACGGATGGTTACCCAACCTTTATAACCAAGTGTTTTTCAATAATCTCACACCGCCATCTGTTAATTTGCATACAAATCAAATCCACACCGCCTGCTTACCAGCCCGCTCGACCACCACATACTGATGTTCACCTTTATATATTATACAACGTGTCCGGAAACTCGTAGTACAAGCGGGAAACTGGTGAATCTACAACACGTAGAGAACCCAAAAAACTTATTTTTTCGATCTGAGCATTTCGATTTTAATATTATTTTTTTTCTATTTTTCCATTTTTTCGGCAACTAAAGGGTTAAAAATAAATTTTGAGCCCGGTTTACCTTTCGTTGCATTTTATAAGACATTACACAGCTGAAATCAACCCCCTAGTGAAATTTTTTTTCAAATTTAACCTAAAAAATTCCAACTTCAGACCCGATTTACTCGAAAACGAAAGCTCAAATCAAAAAAAGTTAAACCACAAAATCGACTCCAAATGTGATGTGGATTCTCCAGTTTCCCGCTTGTACTACGAGTTTCCGGACACCTTGTATATTTCAACCAATTTACACAAAACCTTGACAAATTATATACCTAAACCTTCATCATGATACACTCTATGGGTGAAAACCGCATGAAAATCCGTTCAGTAGTTTTTGAGTTTATCGCGAATAGACAGACAGACGCGGCGGAGGAGTTTAATTTATAATTTGTAGAGATGACTTAATAATGAATTTTCATAATTAAGTAATTAGGTACATAACTTAAAACAAAACAAAAAAAAAAAAAAATTTAATTTTATTTTAATTTCTGTTTAATTTTTGTTTAATTTAATTTTATTTTTAACCGTGTCGTTAATTTTTTGTTATTTATGTTCGAATTTTATTTTCCATTTTTTGTTTTCGTTAGGTACCTAACCTAATAAGTTATCATATTTTATTTCTTTTAGATTTTTATTTACTTTGTAAAATATATTGTACTATAGTTTATGTAATATGGCAGACTGGGATTGCACTTCCCTCCCAGAGCTGGGAGGGAAGAGGAATAAAAATTTAAATAAAAAAAAAATTATCACTCGATTTCCTAAGGCAGTAACTTTGTTTGTAAATAATTAGAAATATTGTAACACAACTATTTCGTGTTTTTGAGGAGCAGAGCATTCAATATTTTGTCTTTGTTTGTTGTTCTCTTTTTGTTTACTTCACAAAAATGAAATGCGTAAAATGCCATTTGCAAAAAGGAGAGCATCCTCCAATAGAGTGAAGATTTTTCAGTCATTTTGTAGTTATAACTTTAATGCAATATGTAATTATTGTAAATAAAAATTGAGGAGCGCTAAAAAATACCTAAAAATAACCACCAACCTAATCAAAAACATTATTTTTATTATCAAAAAATAAATCTTTATCATATATTGTACAACTCCTAACTAGTATAACGTTTCTCTGGTTTCTCAGAATGTTGGTTATTTCAGATCCTGATTTTGTAGCCTAAATAAACATAACGCTCGCCTTCCACTACCTAATAACTAAATAATATTTCCCATTACCCACAACCTATGTAGCTGATGGAAGATTCTAGAACAGAGTAGTGTATTCGAATCGCGTGGAAACAGTACCTACTTCATCGGCCAAGGAAAGCAGCGAGTGAATGAAGGTGCTGAAAGTGTGACATTGAACCTGCCTGAACTGTGCGCTTCGACTCTTTGCAGCAAAGTGGAGTTTCATAAGGCACGCCAAATTATTAGTGTACGTAATACTGCAAAAGTTCTGTGAAGATACCAATGATTATTCGGTAGCTTTATAATAATATTCAAAGCAGTAATGATGCGTATCTAAGCTTAGGACCCCCCTGATTAAATTGGGTAAGCAGTGTAAGCACTTATCAAAAGCCGAATTTTTCTACTGCTTCTCGTAAAATAATGAACGCAGGATAATACCGTTCATTTCAAAAATCGCACTATTTGGAAATAATGGAGTTAAAACAGCGTACGTTACCTACTTGCATGGTTGTACTATTATCACATTTCATGTTAACTTGGGCGAATTATGCAACAAAGATACATTGATCGGGGTGAAGGAATCGGAAATAATCATGTATTGTTTCATAGTGCTTTCACACAAATAAAGTATTGAATTCTGTAAGTCTAAACTTAAACTTTAGGGTGCACAGTTTAAGAGCGTTTAACCAGCCAGCGGACGAAAATCCACATTTCGTCGAAAGTTGTTCTTCCGATCGTGCAGGGCGGTTACAATGAGAAAGATTAATTATTCTCCGTACCAGCTTTTTTAAATTATAACTCAATATCGAATTTATTTCAATCCAAATTAGCTTTAATTTATACCTTCATCCAAAAATGCTGAAAGGCGTGATGATAAAACTATTAAAATAGTGTACTTTTTGTAGTTATTTTTTGATTATAAGTATTTATCATTTTTCAATAATGTCTAAATTTAATAAGAATGTTAAAAAAATCTGAAATATATTAGTTTGTAAGTGCGCAAATAAATACACAAATGGACCAATTTTCGTCAAGAAACACATTTTTTTTTTTTTTTTTTTTTTATTGGTTTTTATATACATATACATGTAATATAATCATGAGTAATTACATTTTCAGGTTACAAACGGATTAAACTCAAATCATTAAATACTAACATGCAACATTGATTATAAACAGTATAAACATATATATGTATATAATATATAACCTTTACGAGAGTGTAACTACTCGTGTGTAAAGGGAAGAGAAAAATATATATATATATATTTTTAAATTAAAAAAATTAAAATTAAAAATTATAACACATACATTATATTTACGTACTTACATAAATCGAATGTGTAAAAAAAATAAAATATATTAAAAAAAAATAATAATTTAAAATAAATTTTTGAATAAGTATTGTTAATTAAAGGTTAATGCGGTTCTAAGTGGCTAAATTATTTAAGATATTATTGTTTAATTTATTTTTGAATTTATTGTAGTCAGGTTCTAATCTCAGCTCTATTGCTAGTTGATTAAACCACACCACTCCATTGTACGTGTAGTAGTGTTGTGCAAAACTGGTATGCATTAATGGCGTACACAAGCGACCCACTGTGTTTTGCCTATTGCTCTCAACGCGGACCATGGCGTGGTGCGACTTATTAGAATAGTCTTTGTGTATTTGAAGCAGTGTATTTTTTATATATGTATTCTTTAGAAGTGGGACTTGAAAGTCTTGAAAAAGTTGAGAGGTTGAATAATCTGATGGTTTCTTAGTAATAATTTTGATTATTAATCTTTGAGTAATTTCCAACGGTAAAATTGAGGTTTTGTAAGCTCCTCCCCATGCAACAATACCGTATTGTATTATCGAATGGGCTAGAGCATAGTATATATTTTTAAGAATTTTTAAGTTAAGTATATTTCTTAAATTAATAAATATGTATATAAGTTTTCTTAATCTATTTATAGTATTGGTAATTTGAGTCTTCCACTTAAGGTTACTATCTATTATTACACCCAAATATTTTATTTCTTTTTTATTTGCTATGAATAGACAGTCATTATTTTGGCATGTTAATATTTTAGTGGTGCATTTTTTTGAATGAATTTCAATATTTAAGGCGATAGGAGGAGATTTTTTGTTATTTATACTAAAAGGTATATAATAGGTTTTTTCAATGTTTAATGTTAATAAATTTTCGTCAAACCATTCTTTCAAGATATTAATATCATGATTAGCAGTTATTTCAAGTTCATTCCATGAATTTGCTTGGAATATAATTGCAGTATCATCTGCATATGAAACAAGTTTTCCTGTTATTGGTAATTCAAAGATATTATTAACATACAAGATGAATAGAAGAGGGCCCAAAATCGTGCCTTGTGGTATTCCAAAGTCGCTTGTACTCGGTTCACTAAGAATGTTTTTTATTTTTACATATTGATTTCTAGAGTTAAGGAAACTTTCTATCCATGTGTTAGCGTTATCTATAATTCCGATTTCGTTAAGCTTGTATAGTAATTTTTTGTGACTTATGCTGTCAAAGGCTTTCCTTAGGTCTATGAAAATTGCAAGAGATTTTTTGCCTTTGTCTAGTGCTTGATGTATTTTTGTTGTTAAATCTATGATTGCGTCCTGTGTGGTTATTTTTGCGCGAAAACCAAATTGTTGGTCACTCAGTATATTATTAATTCCAATAAAATTTTGTATTTGCTTTTTAGCTACCTTTTCAAAAATTTTTGAGATATTTGATAATACTGATATAGGTCGGTAGTTATTAATTTCTTTAGAGTCACCTGATTTATAAATCGGTGTAATAATAGTTCTTTTATATATTGATGGAAAGATACCCTTTTTAAGACTATTGTTTATAATATATGTAATAGGCTTTTTCAAAAAGTTAAGATGTGTCTTTAGATTTTCAACAGTGATCCCATCAAACCCTGGTGCTGATTCAGTTTTTAGGTTTTTTATTATATCAACAATTTCTTGTTCAGTTACCGTATCGAATTTTCCTATGGTTTTTTTTGATGATGTTACATCATTTTCTGCGGTAGATGTGGTATTATCTACGATATTAGTTATTTTGCTTGCGAGATTTTTTCCGACATTAGAAAAAAATGTATTGAAAGCATTTGCACATTGTTCAGGGTTATCCAAAACTTGTACCATATTGTTATCAATACGTAGCTTTAAAATGTCACTTGTTTTCCTTTTTTTATCAATTATTTCATTTATTGTTTTCCAAATTTGTTTATTGTTGTTTCCTGAATTCAATACCTTTTGTTTATAAAATTCCTCTTTGGTAGTTTTAATTAGTGCCGTTAGTTTGTTTCTGTATTTTTTAAAGTATGAGATGATTGGATTATTTAGTGGATATTTTTTAGTTAGTTTAAATAGTTTTTCTTTTTCTCGTATAGAAACCACGAGGCCATGAGTGATCCATGGTTTAAGTTTATGAAATTTATTTTTATATGTTTTGTTCGGTATTTCATAGCTTGAATCTTTTATGTGTTTTTGAAAGGTGTCATGAAATTGTGATGCACTTATATTCACATCTTCTGTGGTAAGTACAGATTCCCACGATTCGTGAGACAGTTTTTCATATAGTTCTTGTTGATTTATTTTTATTTTTGGAATGGCAGAGTCATTACTATTATTATTTATTTTTTGTTTTTCTATATTTAGGTTTAGTATGCATGTATGATGGTCCGTTATGTTGTTTCTCCATATTATTGTTTTGAGATTATCAGTGTAGTTGGAATTACACCATATATGATCAATACACGATGGCATTTGATTGTTAAATTCTCTAGTATACTTATTTATACAGGGTTTAAAGTTTAAAGCGGTCATCATGTTTATATAATTGTCTTTTTCAATAGTATGGTTATTTTCAGCAATGTTTATATTAACATCACCAATTAGAAAATTGTTTGCACATTTATTGTTTAGGATAATATCATTCAGTTCGGTTATAAAAGTTGGTATTACAGCTGAATGTGTCCTGTAGACTGTCATTATTTGTATATGCAGTTTATTATTAATATTCAATTTTATAATAATACAGTTTGCATTGGTCATATTTATTTCAGCAAAGCATACGTCCTTATATATTGCTTTAGTGTATATTACAATACCACTATTCTTATTAATATAATGTGAACTTTGAAAGTTAATGTAATTGGGGAGAGTTGGAACGATCGAGTTAATGTTTAAATGGGCTTCAGTCAGTATGATTATGTCTGGTTTTTTTTTTAATAAATTTAGGTTTACTAGAAAATGGTCAAAATTTTTCTTTATGGATCGTATGTTTAAATGTATTACGGTAAAGGAGTTAGGAGTCATTTCAAGTATTGTGTTACAGTCATTTGTGTTGTCACAAATTAAATTTTGAACGTAAAATTTTTTTTCTAGTTGTTGAATAATGTAATCATCCATTTCTATTTTTACGTGGATTTTCTATATTATAACACAGTTTAAAATTAAGTCACCTTGTCTTGAAGTGTGGCTTGGCTGAGGACCTTCTGCATCTACTCGGTTGGATCTTGTTACCGGAGGCTCGCGGTCCATCTTCTTGTACGTACATATTTTTTAATGATTTTATTGAAACTAAAATTAAAATTCTAATACATTACTTTGCTAGATAATGTATTGATTTATTTTACTGCATGATTACATTATTTGAAATGGGTATGGTATAATACAAAAACTTTTTTGAAAATTTAATAAATCTCCCAACGACCTATGGAATAACCTTATTATACTAAAAATTAAAAAAATTTCTCAAAATTTATTACATGCGAATGCTGATAAAAGAACAATATTTCGAAATCCATTTATAATTTTTTGTGGAAAAGAGTCAATACGTCTAAAATCTTTTTTGAAAATGACGTATTTCCGGTTTTCTCTGGTAATGCCCTTTTAAGCGGGTTCCCTACAGAGCATCCGACCATCCCTATAAATGGTTTACGTTGACGTTCAGAGTCCATAATATGTATTGAAATATACATGTTTAAGGTTAAGACAGATGCCCCACGTCACAATATCATATGTTTCATTGCAAGAAACGGCCGGAATAGTCCAGCGGTAAGGCTCTTGACTAGCACCCCGAAGGTCGCGGGGTCGAATCCCGGCGTGGCAAATAAATTTTATTTGATTAATTTGTGTTATTTCACAATTTATTCATTTAAAATAATATATAGTATATTTGCGGCACGTTCCAGAGTGGAAGATACTCTCAGTATCGCCCTGGTGTACGACCACCATTCAGAATTGAAACGTTGCTTGAAATGGCGTTAGCCGTGTTTGGTGACCAGATCTGAATAGCCAGGTACTTCCCCACCTCCCTCTTGCCCATCTCCTTCCCTTCCCCATTACTTTCAGCCTCACAACTCACCCCAATTGGGGATGCCATAGTCCCACTGACTCCAGAAGGGAGCAGTTGGGACTCTTGTGCGGTATACATGTAAAAAAATATATATATATATATCCGACGCGAGCGTATCTATGTGCGTCCGACACCATCATATTATAATAATATGTATCACCTCGTTATATATATATATATCGAAGATTCCCAACTGTTCCTAACCTTCTTGAGCTAGTGAGACTTTAGCATCCCCAATTGGGATACGTTTTGAGGCTGAAGGGCATTGGGGAGGGGAAGGAGATTGTAAGGAGGTATTTGGCTATTCAGATATATCCACGGAGGAAAGAATAGAGTGGAGATGGCACTAGGGCAAACAAGCCCAGCGCATCAAACAATCTCAAACAAGCCCAAATGGGCGGGGCATGAGCGTGGTTTACTACCTTACTAGGCCAATATGATTTCACCGCTCGGCGTGAGCAGACACAAGCAAAGAGTGGGTATGATTACCAGTTATGGCTATTTTTGCTGCAGGTATATTATTGATATTTTGATCTTACAGGTTTCCAGTAGATTCGGTGGTAAGAGAGCAGTGGAAGAAGCTTGTAGATAAAGATGGTTGGAATCTAACAAAATATTCAGAAATTTGCTTTAACCACTATAAAGATAACGACTTTTATACCACCAAAAACGGACGTAGAAAACTGCGACCTAGAACTATCCCTGATTTGTAGGTACTTGGAAAATGAGGTGTGTATCATTAAAAGTATTATAAAGATTGGTTGGACAATTCTATTACAATAATGAGGGAGAATTTCACCATACTCTTGATAGCTTATCCATACGATAACGTATATTGTAGTACTATCATAATTCATATAATTCGTTTTTTTGTAGGAACCTCTTTCTTTAGAACCAATGCAGGCGCCAAAATCTGAGCCCGAGTTTTCTGAAGTAGGTGCAAATGTAGAGATAAATTTGCTCTTGGGAAATCAGGCTTGTAAAATGTTTTATATTCTCGTATATAAAAAATGAATGGGATACGAGGTGGCTAAGTGAAAATTCGAAAGAGCACATCGAAATCTATAAAAATAGCAATTTTAAAAACTCCCGGAAAACTTTCCAGGCAAAACGACTAAACTACTAGTGAGGTTAAGAATTGAAATAATTACTAACAATTATATCTACCTTGTGAAGAATCGATAAATAAAAAATGGGTTTTAATGTGAGCATTAAATACCATTATGAATTGTTGCTTAAAATGAATATTTTTGTAATAATTTTTCATGAAGGTAGTGCTTATTTTTGTTTTTGTGTAGTTTACTAAGTAGATATCTAATAAAAGAAAGTTTATTTATATTTGATATTGTTTGTATTATCTAACTCTTGATAAAAAAAACCCTTGTAATAAATTTCCAAAAATTAAATAATATAAGAAATACCTAATAATTAATAATGAAATAATAAGAAATAATAGTGTGAAGTGGTTAAAACTGGGGATTATCCCCCATTCTGGCCAGAGGGATGGGCATATCCATTTTAAATCCCACCCATACTTACCGCGCGTCCCTTACCTCTTACCGCAAACTGGCGACAAAATTATCGAAGAAAAAGTTCCTATCGCCACCTCCACTCTATTCTTTCCTCCGTGGATATATCTCTTCAACCAGACGCCATAATATTTAATTCTTCAAAATCGTACTCATTTTTCAAAGATGAGACCACTCATTTTTCTCTTTATAAAAGGTTTGTTTTCAACACTTGGAATTAATATGCGTCAAGTTTGAAAGATCTTGTAGATGATTTGAGTGGTAGATGGGTGTACAAAGGAATAACCAAACATTAAATATAATTTTGATTGATTTTGTTGTTAGTTCCTGGTGGATATTGTTACATACTATTAATAGATTTTTTTTCTGTTTTTGGTTATAGTTAATTGAAGAAGATTGTTGAATTTTCCCTCTCAATACAATATGGAAAGCAAATTGGTTTAAAAAGAATGTTCAATGAACATTATTTATCCTTTTTAGCAATTAAATTTATCGCTGGTTCCTTTTTAATAAAAAATGCTATTTATGGCGCATAATAACACGTATCATGGGCATCATGGCTAACTAAAAGTTAGGTATGTTTTATTTTTCTTCGTGAGCTCTCTGGTTTTCAACTTATAGGACATAGGCCGCTCTCCATTTTTTCCAGATTTCTTAAGGTTCTATTTAAATCGTTAGTTCTTCTCATTTGTGGGCGCCATTAGCTTCTTTTTCCAGATCAAGGACGCAATCAGATGATGATTGATGATGTGTTGGTCGGTCGACTGACAAAGTTGATGTTATTTATCAGAATCAAAATATTTCTTCTACCAAAACATTACAAACATAGTTGTTGATCTTATGCAAACATAAACATCTTTTTTATTAACACATAACGTAGGTATTATTAAGATCTCAATACATTCGTGCGCATGAATGAGTGTTATGGGTAAACGTTCATAATCATTGAAATCATGAGCCAAGGCTCAAATCTATTACAGCAAAATACAGTCTCACGAACCAGCTACGTACAAAATACTGAGATTCTGAATTTGTTAGGTCAATAAACCAAAGTTACCTAGACCATGAGAAGACTCCTAGAGACATCTGGCGATAGGAAATATTAACAACCACCGGAGATAATCCAACAGCTCTTACTAGATTCTTGTAAGACGTCGAATGAAATGGTATCTACTGGGAACTGATTTGACTTTATTTTCCTCTTTAAATTGAGTGGCGTGTGGTGATTTTCTTCAGTTATTAGCAATTTTATTAATAATTTTTTCAGTGTTTCCAATTTGAAAAAAATTTATTCGGTCGTGAAAACACAAACCGAAATTTATATCAATAAATGGAACGGAGGAAAAATATTACATTTAACCTTTTTGGTATAGGGGAAAACTACTGTAATATTTCCACCAGTATCGTAAGTTCAGAATAATCTGTTTATAAACAGGGTAGTTTTTAAATTGTTACAGAGTCAATTCATTACAACATTTTTAGTTTTTTGGAGATTGAAAAGCTTATTATTCACTTTTTGTAATGTGATTTAAAATTGATATTAAGATTATAATAATAATATGCTTATAACTTGAAACTGCTTAATTCAACAAATATTTTATAACTACCATTTTAATTCTAATCGTAAGTTTACTTTACTTTCAAAATTGAAGTACACTGTCTTGTGGTCAGTTATTGAAAATTCATAAACGAATACCTTGGCCTTCAAATATTCGTCTTTCAATTCAAAGTCAGCGACATTCAAAATTTCAAAAAGGGTTAGTAGACGCATAGAGTTTCATTCTGAAGTGTATGGTTTAATGAAGCCTTTTGGTGAGGTATCTTAAACTTTTCATATTTCTAGACCAGCCGAGGTCAGGCGTACTCGTACAGAGATACACAACAAATGAGAGCGCGAACTTTGGGAGGTCGATGAACCCTCCTGCCGAGAGTGGTATTAACGAATTCATCCAACTGAAATATAGCGGATTCAACTAAAGGCGAGAGGGAAACTTATAATTTACATACGAATTTTTTTTGATAAAGATATTGGAAAAAAATCAGCGTTGGCTAAAGAAGGAGGTAGCGCAAAATGGCATAACACCCCAAAAATAAATAACGAAAATACTTTTGGCCGTGAAAATCTTAAATCATTTTCTTTGTTTTTTTTTTTGGATTAGGCAATTCACCCTAAAAAGAGTGCCTTGTGATTAATAAATAACGAAGTGATTGAATGTTGCATCCTTACTTATTGTATTATGGAAAATCAAACAATTAAAAAAATAATATCACACCATCATGTAAAAATAAATTATAACGCCGTTGAGATTATTTTTTGCCAAATTTTTATCAGAATTAAGCTCTCAGTGTAATCGCTTATTTGAATCTGCTTCTATTCGCGATTTTATTGAATAATTTATTCATTATTATTAAACTGATAGCTGAGATATGAGATAAAAATCTATCTGTTCTTGTAAGGATGTAAATTAAAATTATTTCGTCCGATCTACGTGCATTCTAATAGACTCTAACCGGCCGAAGCTTTGCCCAAATTAACCCGCGCTTCAGAACGGCTGTCTTAAATGGACATTGGGTCTAGTGTTTAGTTTGAATTATAATAATGGATAATTAGACAGAACCACCTCAATAAATGAACGTATATTAACTTAATTATTATGTTACATAATTCTCTTACCGCGGTGGAGCCAAATTATTGATAGATTGACTTATGTTCTCGATGAAGGTTTATGATTTCTTTCTGTAGATTTTTTACATAATAATAATAATTATAATACGAATTAATTTACCTAGAAATTTAGGAGGTAGAGGTGTAGTCAAAATAACATCTTTGAAACACAATCAGGTAGAAATGCTTAGAAATTTTTTCCATAGGAAAGCTAATAGCTCAGAAATGCACAAAATAATTTGCAAGGCAGATAGAAATATTACACCTTTAAATTTATATGACGAGAATGCCAACATTCTTATAAATACTAACCAGGAATTATTAGATTCCTGGTCAAATAAAATTATTCACGCAAAACACTTCAATTATCTCAACCAAACGTATGTTGACAAACTTTCGTCAAACAAATGGTTGAGTATTGGAGAGTTGAGCGCAGAAATAGAAGGATTTATGCTTGCCATTCAAGATAGAGTCATTAATACTAAAAATTATAGAAAGCATATAATCAAAGATATAAATCAATTTGATGATTTATGTAGAAAATGTTTGGCTTTTCCCGAAACTATAGAACATATTATATCGGGATGTTCTATATTAGCGCCTTCCGAGTATACATTTAGGCACAATCAGGTTTTAAAAATAATTCACCAAAGTTTGGTAATTAAACATAACTTGATTGACTGCCGTAATATAGTACCATATTATGAATATGAACCAAATTCATTTTTAGAAAATGAATTTTATAAAATATATTATGATAAAACTATACTAACAGACAGAACAATTAGTCATAATAGACCTGATATAGTTTTACATGACAAAATTAAAAAAAATAACTTATATCATTGATGTAGCTATTCCAAATTCCTGTAATATTCAAAAAACTATTTCTGAAAAAATAAGAAAATACACAGATTTAGGAAATGAGATTAAAAGAATTTGGCATTCTCGGACTATAAAAATATTGCCATTTGTTATTTCGGCCACTGGCATAATACCTAGGAATCTGATTCAAAATTTAAGCATATTAGATTTGTCAAAGAATTTGTATATAAAAATGCAAAAATCAGTCATTTTAAATACATGTAGGATTACAAAGGATTTTTTAAATATTTATATTGAGGGATCGGTAGGATTTATAGGTTCAATTAGAAATGCCACAGAGCCGAACCCTCTGATATGAAAATATCTGGAGTCGGTGAATTATATTCCCATTTGGTCTCTAGTAGGTTGACATGTTGTTCTTGTATTGTTTTGTATTTATAATACTTATATAGTGCAATTGCATAGCGTGGGTTGACTAGATGATCATTTGGGGAAGTGTGTGAAAGGGTTTAGTTTTTCCTTCTTTTTTTCCTTTTTTTTTTTTTGGGTAAATTTAACCCGGACATTTAAATCTGGTGCATAAAAAAAAATATATAATATTTATTTCGCATAAAATTATACAATGAAACATATGTGGAAACTTTGACTAGCCAACTAGGAATGGATCCTGTTTTAGGCCAGTCCAATTGACAAATTTAGTTCATATCATAATTTGATATTACATTGATTAATTATATAAACATATTATTTATTGAATGAAACAAGTGTTACGATTAAATTCCTCGTAGAAGCTTTAATTAATAACTACAATTTTTATTTTGTATATTTTGTATATGCATTGTAACTATCAGGGGTTGACCATTGGCTTCTTCAATTCAAATTAATATTTTCTGTTTTCCGAATAGAATTCCTACAGAATGGTGGTAGATGATTTGCGTCACCATTAGAATATTTTTTTGCACTAATGCACTAATCTAGGTACTAATTTTTTAGTACCGAATTTAGCAGAAGCTGCTAAGGGTAGGTTTAATCGGCCAATTGGGTAGATTGTTCGGGGATAGATAGATTGGTCGGTGGCACTAATGCGCCGGGTTCCCACGCTGGCGTCTTGGGTTCAATTCCTCGGCTGGCTAAGTTCCCCATCATTGCACAAGTACATCCGACGGCCGCCTTGGTCGAGGGGTAAGGCTCTCAACTTGCAATCCGAATTAATTTAATTTGGTTGATTTGTGTTAATTTAATAATCAATATATGTTATAAAAGAAAGTGCGTGAAAGTGTGAGTTCCGCTAAAACATAGAAACGAGTACCGGTACGAACAATGGAGTTGTATGGTGTGGTAGTCCTCTATCCCCTAACCTTGAAGAAGGTTCCCGTTTTTACCTGAAGGGTGTGCTTTAAAAGATATAAGGGCTGGAAATTTCTAGAATAGTCAGAATATTCGAGAGTATTCGAGAGTATCCCACAACATTCCAGAACATCCCGGAACATTCTGGAATGTTCGGGAATAGTTTGGAACGTTCAGGAACATCCCGGATCGTAAGTTCTCAACGTCGGCAATAACGCTCCCTTGTGGGCGTTTGAGACTTTCCGGGGGGCAGTAGAAGACCCAAAGAAAATTAGGGGGCGTTGAGAAAGCACAGTGAGGGCGTGTGCAGGAAAAAAATATGGTCTAAAAACAGAAAAAAAACACTAATCATTTACTATTATTATTAAGAATTGATACAATATCATGAATAAAGAAGGAAGGAGGTAGCAACCCGGTACTTAAATTAAATTGCTTTTTTAAAAAAGTAAAAAAAATAATTTAATACACTTTTAATCAAATTATTGATCCCGTGACGGTTGAGCCCCCTTCCTCCAGATGGTAAGTAAAAAAAACTGTGGCTCTAGAAAAAAAAATATTCTCAGGTTGGGCGGTGGGCGAAATAGGATTGGGAACCTATCCCTAGATATAGTCCTAGATCACCGCTCTCAAATATTATGGAATGTTTTGGAACATTGGAGACCAAGCGATGTCTTTTTTGTACGGGTGTGGCTACCGACTGACAGGGATATATAAAGCAAGATCCGTCGTGGGTTCGTCAATGTTATTGTGTTATTAATGTTATTTCAATAAACGCCCGGGTTGCCGGCAATTTAAAAAAAAAAATTAAGTATATTTGCGGCACGTTGCTGTGTCGAATAAACTTCCAGCATCGCCTTGGTGTAAGACACCATTCAGAATTGAAACGTTGCTTGAAATGGCTTTAGCCGTGTCTGGTGACCAGATCTGAATATCTGGGAATTTCACCGCCTTCCTTTTCCCCATCTTTTCTCCCTCCCCACTACCTTCAGCCTCACAACATACCCAAATTGGGGGTGCCATGGTCTCACTGCCTCCATGAGGCTGAGAGCAGTTGACTTTCTTGTGCGGTATTCACATAAAAAATACACTTATTGTGTTTTCTCTTAACCCGGGAATGTTTTATTTTCTTTATATAATTTTATTACATTTATATTAAAGTTGTTGATGATGATGGTGGCGCTATATACAGTGTGTTAAGAGAATTTTTTTATTTTATTTTTTCATTGTTTAAATTATAACATTGTTACAGTAATAAACATAATACGGGAAAACCAAATAATGAAATACACATTTTCAATGATTTCTACGCCAATTAGAGGTCTAGCTTTTGAGCTTGGTGTAGGATTATTTCATAATTATGTAATATAGTGTACAATAAATATAATTTTAAGTACTAGGATATTGTAACTTTAAAATTTATAATATGGCATTAAATGAAGTTACAACATTTTGATTGGTGATGTTATGGTTGTTAATTTTTTAAGAATAATTTCACCTGTTTCTACTTACATACTAGACTTACTTTAGCCATAATCATTCCTGACATTTACTGTAAAAAATAGGAGAAATTTTCATCTCCGTGATTCTTTTATTTTTTTTTTCTTTGAGAACGAAAAAAAAAATTCTTCCACATGTCGTCACTGGTCACTAAACCGAGTAATCGCTATCGCGATTACTTATCACGACCCTGACCTATAACAATACCTACTGATTTTTTTAATGTTTTATCGAAAAAAATAAATAAAAAATTAACTAAATGTTTGTATACGAAGGTACAAGGAAAAAACAAAAAATGTGAGAAAATTCTTCAAGAAAGACTGAATTTCTCGTAAGTTTTGAGGAGCGTTAATGAAAAAATAGATTTGCGAAAGTCTACTATACACAGTCCAAGAGTTAACATGTTCTATTATTTTTGTTTAAAAAAATAATTATAAATAAGGAAGTATCAAACTTTTACCTATCAGGTATCCAAATGAAAAACATTAAAAAGAAATTATATAAAATGGTAAACATTGTGCTGGAATACGTAATACGTAGTGGTCATGATAGAGCCGAAGTTTTTTGAACTAAAAATTCATTCAATATAAGCACAGTGTAAATATGGCGATGTTACAGTAATTCTTAATCATCGCAGAATCGTGAGTCGCAATTATACCAGCGGCGACGCAGTCATCAGGAATTCACCGTGACGCTGCTTTACGTGCCGATATTAATGATCTCGTTCATCATTCAGCTTCCTACTACTTCTTCTAAGCGCCAATCTCTTCCTACCCTCTCCTTCGCCACCGAACCCCCTCCACAACCCTTCTTCCACTTCTCCATCTCTGACTTCCCGTCACATCCGTCGGACTTCCGCCGCGCGGCTCTACGCGACGCGCCTAATTGCATAAGCAAACATGGCCGCCGAGAAATCTAGCACGATGACCGGCGCGGCCCACTTATCGGTCACTTTCCTTCCCGCGGCAAAAGTTCGCCAACCAACCAACAAACCCGTGATAAGAAGAAGAGGAGAGATGAGGTGCTGGCAAACCTGATTGCAGATAGAACTCAGGAGTGAAGTGTGGAACTCAATGCCGAGGCTAGACTTTAGCGGAGATCACTATGTAGGTACTTACCTATTTAACTGCTCTGTAGGCAGAAACAACGCGAAAGATCAGATAACGTATCGAAGTATTTGGAGATTTGCCAAAATACTAATATTCAATTCGTTTCCAAGTGGACAAAAGGCCAATGTTCTCGGTCAATTTCCTTTGAATTGCAAAACTTAATGCGACCAATTCAGTATTTCTCGTGAAACGATTCTTTGATGTCGTTAAATCTTTTGTATGACATGTGAAGGTCGAAGGCGTGAAGAATTTATGAGATTTTTGTGACTCCATTCAAGACTAAGTTTCATTCGTGGACGGGTGTTCTTGGTATGGAGAAGTTTATATCGCTTCAAACAGGACATCCTCAGAAACAAAATTTTCCTCAGTGCCTATGTCATCTTTTGGGATGCTGTGTGGTAGGTATTTTTTAGAAAAGGAAGGAGAGGAGAGTTCTGGAAAGGAAAAGGGTTTAAGGGATGGGTAGGAATCTGGGTTTCAGTGTGTCCAGATCATCCGCCGCCTAGGCCTAGATAAACTTCAGCCCATGAACCCGGGCTAAATCAACATAGCGAACCACTTGGGGTAACTAACTTATGGCAGAGGTGTTGGTTATCCAATAAATGGTTCCTGATGCGGTGGTACCCATTCCCGCCTCCCAAATTGCTTATTCGTATTGGGAGAAGTTTTGTGTATTGACTGCAAACAATACTAGAAAAATAGATAGCTTAATATGACATATTATTTATTAAACAAACAGGATCTCACATATCGTCGCATTAATTGGTAGACGGCGTAACTCAAAATTTTTTGAAAATACGTTTTTAATGCCATCTGGTGTTAAAATTAGTCCCACATCGACTAGTAAAACTCGCAAATTTTAAAAAAATATATCTTTTTAGATAAACACAAATTAGGAAACTGCGTAACATCATGGTGCCATTTTTACTCGCGAATAGGTACTTCGAAACTCCTAACTCCACATTCTGAATTTTATTTACCATTTCAGGTCTTATTATTTAACTTCAAAATTATTCGTAGTATTAGTATTGTGCTGTTATGCTTTGTGTATTAAGTACTATTATATTTATCCTGTTATTCTTACATACTGAGACTAAATATAAAAGTCAATTAGGATGTTAGCGTGTAATTCATAAAATAAATATCGCAGTTCTGTATTGTAGTGTTTTATAATTTTAATGTAAAATTCCTATATCCCAAGTCTTCAGCTAGTTGTTCATAAAACAGTTCACAGAAAAGTACGTAGCTATCTTTGTAAAATACGTATCTCCAATCTCGGTTTCTATGTAAACTTCCTAACTCCGATTTGAAATAGAAAGCCTTAACTTACAAAAGATAAATGATTGAAAATAAATTTCGAAATATATCATATGTTCGGAAAATAAATAAAAACAATGACCCGTTTTTCATTTTTTTTACTACGAGGTTTTTTGTACCTCCTGTAAAATTTGACATTTGGTGGTTAAGCATTCTACGAATTAATGCGACGATATGCAACCAACAAAGTACAATTTAGGAGGCGTTTCGGCACGTTTGGTCACTTAGTTGGGGTGCTGAGTTCATCGGGTGAGGTGTGTTCTGTGTTCAAATCTTGGCGGCGGATGCGCCTGCCACTTACTGCCTTGAAAAAAAATGTAACAAGTATACCGGTGGTAAGGTAAGTTCGAATAATTGTTCATAGGTATAGCCCAAAGATATTCAAATACAGTCGCCGGACTACGCGCTAATTATAGTCCAGTCAGCCTGTGTCGTAGAACACCAGTTGAAGGAACTAAATAGTATAAAGCTAATTTTTTCCCCATCGACTACTACTATTTAGACAAGTGTTTAGCAAAAAGTCCCCGCCCCTACCCCTCTTGCTTCCCCCCCTGTGCCCCCCCAAACATGAAAAGTGTAAGGGTTTCGTAAATCGCTTCTATCTCGATTACTAAACAACATATCGGATAGAAATTTTTTTTATTCTCTTTGCTGTAACATTGTCTATAATTAATGTCCAGTTAACTTTCGTCGTAACTTTTACCGTTTGTTTGTAATTCGTATGATAAGGTAAAAATTTGCATATTTTTTGGCAAGTAATTTTACTTTTTGTCACATAACTTTTTACGCCGACATTTTATGAAAAAATATTTTTCACAAAAGTTGTAGTCCCTATTATTACCTTTAAAATGATATATTTTAATGTGTACTTTATGTACTAGTAAACGCCAGATATCAACCGTGAATGCTTGGTGCGCACCATCCCTGCGTCGCTCCGCGACACTGATGTCGGAACTTGTTCCCTCACATCCCGACTTATCCTAGCCTGTCCTGTGCCCTTTGTAGTACTAGTGGAAATCGTGAACGTGAAATAATAGTTATTCACTTTGCTGCTAGGCCCTGCGGGCGGCTTTTAGTTCGGCTTCGCCCGGTTTGAGTGTTTGTGACCATTTTGTAAATCCAACAGGAACTGGCTCCTAAAATAGCCAGTTCCTCGGATCTACTGTAATCCTGTGACTCCAAAAACACCTGTGTCGAGTGATGTCCGAGTTCCACGTGTCAAGACATGCGACTTTGAAGGTAAATTCAATGTCCCAGTTTTAATGTATACTAAAATGGAGAAAAGTGGCTTAAAGTCCTTAACAATAGAAAATATTTCTGAAAATATGCCCACTCAATGCTTAGTCTCAGTTCGTAACATGCTTTGGATATGTAGTTTTGCTTTTGTGCCAATTTCACTACCTGGATGGTCTGGATACATGCGAAACTGTCACGATGATAGACAAAACTTTGAACCATCTTATGTACAGGCTTTGCCTTTTATAAGCATAGATCCAGAAAATCTGACTGCTATTTACTCTGCCCTTAGTTACGCTTCTAAAGAAAGCAAGTTAGCTGGCCAGCCGTGTATTGTGACATTTGACCAACCACTTTTCCTGAAAGCAGTAGACATTGTTGCAAGTTCTTCTACAGAAAGTGAAATATCTGGAGTAATCGTCAGACTAGGCGGATTCCATCTTCTAATGAGTTTCCTTGGTTGCTTAGGAATGTTTATGGAAGATAGTGGAATCGAAGAAATATGTACCTCTGTTTATGGAAAATCAACGATTCCTCACCTTATGTCAGGACATGCTTACGCAAGGTCTTATAGAGCTCACATGATGACCCAGGCAGCTTTGATATTACTGCTATTCAAGGAATGTTCATCTCTTAAAGAAATGATTATAAACGACTTTATAAGGATATTAATAACCAAACAATAAACAAACAAACAACTGTTGAAGACGCCATGAGAGATTGTAAAACAAATGAAATAATGAAAAGACTAGAAGAAGTGTATTTGGTTAAAACTAGTAGAACTTCAAAACCGTGGCTACAAGAGTTTAAATTGGTGAATTTGGTTCTAGACTTTATTCTGGCAGAGAGAATCGGCGATTGGAATTTGCACATTAATACAGTCAAGCAAATGATACAGTATTTCCATGCTGCTGGACATTTGCTCTACGCCAAATCCGCACAAATATACTTACAACAAATGTTGAGTGTACAAACGAAAATGTCAAATGAAGACTTCGAAAGGTTCGTCAATAAACGTTTCTTTACAGTTCGGCGTACAGATAGATTTTTTACCGGTATCTGGACGGACATGACCATAGAGCAGACATTAATGCGATCATCAAAATCCAAAGGTGGGCTTACTCATGGACGAGGATTAAGCGAGAGGACGCTAACCAAATTCATTGCTTGTGCTCCTGGATCCCTACAAATTTGTGAGGCTTTCGAGAAGTTCTCTGGCTGCTTGACTCAGTTTAACGAACAGCACACTGAACTAAGATGCAGTAGAAGAGAAAGGGACTTGCAAGATATTAGTAAATTTCTCGGATGGCTGCGTATTCATAATCCTTTCCGACAGAGCAAAGATTTAATGTCTTTATCCTCTGGTCTAGTAGTGATAAGTTCGGGTGTAAACTGCGATGAAGCGTATGATGTAGGAATGAACTGCTTGAAAGACATCGAAGGAAATAATTTTGCAGATGTTAAATTGAAAAGAAAAAATAAAGTTAAAACTATAGGCTCCGTAGTAAGTGGCATAAATGTGAGATCTGAAAAAGTGCCAATTAATCCTGATCAGCTGTTTAATAGGGTTATTTGTAGGTCTCAAGGAACAAATAATCTCAAACAATACTTCAACTATGAACTCAGCCCATACCCTTTGTCTTTATTTGAAAACAATAAAATGATAAGAAAGGGAACTAAATCAAGTCTTATGAAAATATTTGAAAAATGGACAGTTAGCAACGAAGTTTTTGAGAATTTGCCCCCAAAAATATATGTAGTAGATGGAGGGTATCTTTTGTGTTATTTGGCCTGACAAAGTAACATATAGCAGCATCATAGAGAAGTATGTTGACACTGTAATGAAACGGTATGGGAAAGATTGTCATGTTGTGTTCGATGGGTATCCTGACTATCCCACCACAAATGGGGTCGAACATATGCGGAGAAGTAAAAAAAACATCTCTAGAAATGAAATTCAACGTTAATATGGAGTGCTCTGTGAAGCAAAATGAATTTTTGGCAAATCCAAAAAACAAAAGCCAGCTTATTGAACAGCTCTCTCAAAAGCTTAATGAAGCAAACATTCCAACCATTGTGGCGGAGGAAGATGCAGATACTGAAGTGGTCGGAAGAGCAATAGATGTTTCCCAGATTCAAAGTTGGAGGCCTGTAGTTGTTGTCGGACAAGATACTGATCTTTTCGTTCTATTGTTAGGGCTACCACAGTGTCAAAATGTGCGACTATTCTTTCACAAACCCTCATGACATCAGCAAGATTCGTGAAGAGATTGGTGATATGAAGGATGTGATATTATTTTTGCATGCTATCACAGGATGTGATACCACGTCTTATTTATTTGGCAAAGGCAAAATTAACGCGTACAAATTGCTAAGTTCATCGAATGATCTCCGCACAAAAGTTTTACAGTTTTATGAAAAACGGGCAGACAAAAATATTCTCAAAGAGGTAGGAGAGGCTTTTGTCTTGAAACTAGATGGATGCACAAGGTCTGCATGTCTGAATGACAGTAGATATTCAATGTACCTTAAAGCTGTTGCAAAAATGTCACTAAAATCCAAATTTAATATGGCATCCCTCCCTCCAACATCTGGTGCTGCTTCAAAAATGGATCGGAGATAAGGAAATCACCGCTACGGACTGGAGATGGATTTTAACTGACAACATGCTGTACCCAGTGCACTCAAAAAACCACCGGCAGCTGAATAAGTTATAAACTTAGTTTCCTGCAACTGCAAAAAGGCTTGCAAAAATAATTGTATCTGCTTTAAAGCATCACTTGATTGCACAGAAATGTGCGGGAGCTGTGGCGGATCATGCAGCAATTTAACTTTGGTTGAAGTCGAGGAAAATGAAGAACTTCTCATGGAAGTTTAAGATATTATAAAATTAAGATACCGCAATTATTTTCTTCTAAAATAACATCTTTAAAAATATTTCATGCATTTTCAAACCAAAAACTATTTAAAATACCTATTTTCGCTGAATACTTATTATTATTTTAAACAAATTTAAAAAGTGAGGAATTTAGATTTCACCGAGACTCGATTAGTTTTATTTATAGAAAATGCAATAGTGTACCTTAAAGATAAAAACACTCTCACTATACAACAATATTTGCATTGCAACGCCGCGCCGGCCGGCCCCACCTCGATCGAACCCGCCATGATAATCTCGCTGGATCTCCAATAAAGTACGTACTATTTTATATCATTTTAAAGGTAATAATAGGGACTACAACTTTTGTGGGAAATATTTTTTCATAAAATGTCGTCGTAAAAAGTTATATGACAAAAAGTAAAATTACTTGCCAAAAAATATACAAATTTTTACCTTATCATACGAATTACAAACAAACGGTAAAAGTTACGACGAAAATTAACTGGACATTAATTGTAGACAATATTACAGCAAAAATTTTAATCGGATATAATGTTTAGTAATCGAGATAGAAGCGATTTACGAAACCCTTACACTTTTCATGTTTGGGGGGGCACAGGGGGGGAAGCAAGAGGGGTAGGGGCGGGGACTTTTTGCTAAACACTTGTCTAAATGGTAGTAGTCGATGGGGAAAAAATTAGCTTTATACCATCTAAAAACACAGGCTGACTGGGCTATTAGCGTAGTTTTCATACAAAAAGAATTTGTTCATTTCGTTGATTTTTTGAAAATGTGCATTAATATTGGTGAACAATATATTTTGAATAAGGAAAGAATTCGTTCATTTAGTTTAACGTTCGTTTGGTTTATTCGTTAATTATTTGTTCTTTTAGTTTATTTGTTAATTGGTAAACAATATCGGCGACACCCGGAAGCGCAGACCCACATAGTAAAAACAGCAGATAGCACATCTACTTATATTTCAATATCTTTGGTATAGCCCATTTTTTTTTTCAAAATACTGAAAGAGTTTCCTTGCCACACTGAACGCTAAAAAGAAAAAGAAATCGATATTTTTTTTTTTTTATTTTCTCTGGCAATTAATATGTATCGTTTTAAAATAAAATGAGTTTTTTTTTATTTTGATGAAGATGTATTATTATTAAAAGACTTATATAGTGACAGCAAAATTAGTTTTACGTTACCTCAAAAATTGACAAAGTTTTGGGCTTTCAAAGTGATCTTGTGTAAAACGACCTCTCAAAATACCCGTGACGCTACGATATACAATTCAGTACAATTCGAATTTCGAATGGCAGTGCAACACACTACCACCACAGTCGCACCAGTCATTTTATGAACTGTGACGTCACATGCTTAGAAACATTTCGATTACTTATAATATCTTCGGTACTATTTGGCATTTTACAAAAAAATCAAATAGTTAGTCCTCGGCGTGCTCTATTTAATGATCCATTTTTTTGTTGTCGTAGGAGACAACCATCTTATATCATACATTATTTTAATATATAACATCGTAATAATTGCATTTAGAACGTGTCTTTTTAAAATCTTAGATCTCTATACTTATAACACGACATTTTTAAACCCTTTTCCGGTCCACTTTACAGATCAATAATGATCCACAATAACTCTTTGGTACTGTGACATGTAATTACAGAATTCGTTATAATCATACTTGACAATTAGAGTGCTGTAATACATCCTCATCGCAAACCATTTAATCTCGTTTATGGTGTAAACAAATTAAACGACGTGCAAACCAACTTTTCTGTAAGTATAAGGGATGTTATCAAGTGAGGCTTTCTCAAACTTCCGTGCTTTTTTATTTTTGAGTAAGTACCAGGATATGAGTCATTCACGATTTTTTCAATGCTGAAAAAAATAAATTATGTAAATACTACATACACATTGGTCCTAATCTCTCCCTTTCTCTCTCTCTCTCTGATGGCGCTAAAGCTCATATCGAGCTTTGGCCTCACGCAACATTCGCCTTCAACTCCTGCTGTCCTCAGCGGCTGAGTTCCAGTTTGTTACCTGGAGAAGCTGTGCTGCATCCCCTCTTACCTCGTCTTCCCACCTCAGTCTAAGTCTTCCTTTACTTTTCTCCTTCCACCTGGGTGTCCAGTGATAATTCCTTTTGGGACGCGTGTTTCCGGCATTCTCTGTACATGCCCAGCTCATCTTAACCTGGGGAATCTCATTTGTCCTAATTCAATCCTTCAATTTAAAAATATCTGTATTTGATATATATTGTTTGTATAAACTAATAATGTTAATACTGTCGACAGATAACTGTTATAATGTAGGTACATCTCCTAAATTATGACGAGACAAGGAAATGGAATAAAATTAGACCACCCTATGAATAGAAACCCTATGTTACAAAAATAAGACAATGATTTCTAAATATTATTTAAAAAAATGGTACAATAGTACTTTTCACACAACAAAAGATAAGACGTAGTTGCATAAATGTACCATTTCACCAAATGCGGCCACTTGTGTGGATGTTCCTGAAATAGAGATGAGCGTGATTACTGCGTTCCTGACGCCATTTCCTTCTCCTTCACATTCTCGGGTAATTTGAAACCCTTCTCTCTACCTGAAAGTGCGATTTGAGATAAAGTGAATGGCGATTTTTATAATAACAAGATCATGGGCGTAGCCAGGGGGGGGGGTTTAGGGGGTTCAAACCCCCCCCCCCCCGAAAAGTTAAGATATCAACATCAATAATATTAAAAATAAGGAGATGCGGAGAGCGGCATAACTTATTTTATTACTAATTATTACACTAATAATGTATTTTGGATTCGCCCTCTCTACTACTCGCCGGAGGCCGTCGTCGATTATCCGATTGCATTCGGTAACCATTGTACCTATATTTTCGTGCCGTCTAGGGAAATTTGACTAGATCTAGGGGAGAATATATAAATATTTTTTAGGGAAAAGTGCAATCAGCACTAAATCTACGGAAATTTCGACCTGATAAATTTTTTATTGCATATGACAATATTACTGATATTATATACCCATATGTTTTTTGGAATTACCATGAATCTTAAATATTGTTGATGTACTTACCTACAAGCAATTTTTTCAAGCAATGTTATGTTTAACACTGACAACTTAAAATGTAATTATGTATCTAAAAAGATAAATGGGGACCTCTGAAAGAAAAAAATAATTTGCAAGTTCCGTTTTTTCGGTGATTGCGGTTGATTTTAAATTTGGAATTCCGTTTCTAATCCATTAATTAACCAATGTACATAGAAAATAAAAGTTTTCAACATAAAATGTCCACAAATTGTTATTAGTTAATGCTCAAGAAATACAAAGTCGTCGTCTCCCCCCCCCCCCCCCGACACGAGTTTTGATTTTTGAACCCCCCCCGATACTAAAACCTGGCTACGCCCGTGAACAAGTTTGAAAATGTGTAGGGGTACCAGTGTTCAGCGCAATCCGTCCGCCTTAAAATCAGCAATATCAAAATTTGTGGGTATAGAATAATAAGAATATACAAAGTATTTTTGATGCACCTCGGTTCATTTTTTTTTTATTGTTTTAGTAAATAATAATTCAAAATAACATCATAGTTTGTAAAAACATATAACGATATAACAATAGGTATATATAACTATCAAATAATAAATTTTAAATAATTACATTGGAGGTGCTAACTACGTAGGTGATTTAGTGTGAATAAATAATATAATTTTTATTGAGATTATTAAGTTTAAGGTTTTTATTTATTTGAATGATGTTTGAAAAATTAAATGAATCGATAATGTTTGTAAATTATGGATGGATATAATGATGTTACGAATTTTGAAAAGATTCCGATATTGATTAAATATTGTGTCCAGGTTTTGATAAGTGTTTTTTCACCAGCCCCTAAATTCATGGTGGGATGAGCCGCTCTTTCGGAAACCATTTTTTTTTCGAATGCACTTTTTAGGGACTAAGACCACCAATTCAGAAATTTTGATCGACATGGATAAATTTTTAATGTCATTGATTAATTGTGAAAAAATTTCCGGTAACAAAAGTAATAACGCGATTAAAACTTTTAAGTGTAACTGGCTAAGCGAATTACATATTACCAGAATGACAAGTTTATCTAGTTCTTGTGTTACACTGGTACATATTACCCAGTATCCACCGGAGCAAACAGTGAAATGCAATTTCCTATTTGCCCCGGGAAGAGTCGTTTATTCTCGGTAATTGTGAAAGGCAGTCGCGCTGCCTGCCACCGTTTTTCTCCTATCGTAGATGATTAAATTCAACCATTTCTATATATCCACAATACATCTATTTTCTTCTTACCTACTTTGTGTAAACCAAGAACCTTTGGAGGTAATCGTACCGAATAGGGATAAAATGATTGCAAAATCGCGTAAGGCGCGAAGTATTTAAAAAATGTGTAATATTTTTTGTTGTGTACAGGCATAATATTTTCATATACAGCCACGCTGGTTTAAGGCAGTAGCAGGTGTTCAAATAAAAGCATGGTTTATGTTCCACACTCACTTTAAAAAAGTAAATTATTTAAAATTACATGCTTATTTTGTTTTTGCAGAAATTAGCCAGAATGGCAAGGATCCAGTCGCAGAGATTGTAGATCCAAATTAGGTAAGTGCATTATTTTACTTAGAATGACTTCAAATAAAGCGAATTTGTAACTATTTTCAGAATGGAAAATACTCATAGCGGAAGAGATCAACACTGAGAACCTAATCGTTTGTTAAACTAGCTATAAGTTAAGTATTCTGTTCTAAACAGCCGGGTAACGTGGGAAAAATGGCAGTAGCCGATCAGTAAAGTAGTTGATAATATAATGTATGTAGATATATTTTATAGATTTAGATTTATAAAGAGGCGGCAAAATTATTTAAAAAAAAACCATAAAAACCAGCGTGAAAAAATTGTCACACCTAATATTTACAGAGAAGCAATGTTTTGTTCAGAGGGTCTACTCTCAATCAATGGCGAAGCTTTAGCTGTGGGGGGGTCGATTTTTAACGGAAGGAGGGGGGGGGGGGTTGAAAATTTATTACAAGGTTTATTTGGACCTCTACTTACCAAAACTTATTATTTACGTAGCATTGATAAAAGAGATAGTGCAAATAATATTGTTCTGATCTCTTTTTTCCTAAGCAATGCTAAGGCCGATGGGAGGTCTTGAACCGCCTTATATACGCCATTGCTCTCAATTAAAAGACTACTCTGGTGTTTATTACTTATGGACAAATGGGAAGAAAGTTCGTATAAAAAACCACTTGAGCCGCAGCACACAATTTACAGAAAATAAATTTAAAGGTCTGAAAATCTCAATAACATCTCTAATTTTTGACGACCGGCGTGGTCATAGGGTAAGGCTCTTGACTCGCAATCCGAAGTTCTCGGGAGCGAATCCCGGCTTGGGGAATTAAATTTTATTTGATCAATTTGTGTTATTTCACAAATAATTTTAATTTTTTTTTTTAAGTTTTCTTTATTCATTAAATTTTTCATTACACACATAGGGGACTTTTCGACCACCATGCTAGGCACATGCCCGTGTTGTGGTTCATTAAAAATAATACGTAGTATATTTACGGCACGTGCCAGAATTGAAGATTCTCTCGGTATCGCCCTGGTGTAAGACCACCATTCAGAATTCAAACGTTGCTTAAAATGGTTTTAGCCGTGTTTGGTGACCAGATCTGAATATCCAGGTATTTCCCCACCTTCCTCTTTCCCATCTCCTTCACCTCCCCACTACCTTCAGTCTCACAACATACCCCAATTGGCGAAGCCATTATTGTCTCACTGACTCCAGACGGGAGCAGCTGGGACTCTTGTGAGGTATTCATATTTCAAAAAAAGGAAGTACGGAGGCTGAACGCTAGGACGCTAGATGTTTGCCAACGATTTTTAATAAACTAATAAAGAACTTTGCATGGAAATTGTGATGATGTGAAAAGAAAAATTTACGAATCTTTAAAATTATGATTCATTTTTATTTGGATATAACTTGATAACAATAATAAAAAGATTAATATATTGATATTTTCTTACCTAAATACTTTACAAATTTGTAGGTACCTACTTATAATTAAGTTAAATGTTCATATTCTTAAACGTAAGATAAACTTATCATAAATACACTCTCCGATCATTAAAAATTCAGATAGAAAGGAATTTACATGTTGGTTTCTATTAAGATAAATTGAAGTGGTTGGACCTGCGGACAAGCTGTCATGTGACAGATCTATATATTGTAAATACTACAAATATTATGATTACAATGATTATGTTTTTTTACAAAAAATAAATAAATGAAATATAAAAAAAGTATAATAGGTTTAAAAATATATTCGCATTTCGTCAGTTGCGCGTGATGTTAAATGTGGTTTTGTTAGTTATTTTTCTCATCCCTTGAAGGTAAATCGCGTACCAACATAATCATTTAGAGTGAAAAACCAGATTATCCATAACATAGAAAGTAAAATCGTATAGGTATATTTGATCAATAAATTTTAATTTATTTAAAAGCACACTGGGCTTTTGCAAAAAGTACATAAGAGTTATTTAATGGATTTTATTAGTAGTAATTTAATAGTATATTTTAATGGAATTGATGTTAATGGTTTTCAGTCACAACTGGGGGAGATATGGCGAAGAGGAAGATATTCAGATCTGGTCACCAAATACGGCTAAAGCCAATTCAAGCAAGGTTCCAATTCTGAATTGTGGTCTTACACCGGGGCGATACTCAGAGTATATCCCACTCTGGAACGTGCATGTGCACGTGAACGTGAACATGTCGCAAATATACTATACATTATTTTTAAATAATTAATTGTGAAATAACAATTATCCTTGCAATTATTACAAGAAGCTGAACTCTTAGATATAAGAAAAATCTACTGTATGCAATGTCTGAAATATATATTTTCACGAAATGTATATTTTACAAAAAACGAAAAACGCTCCAGCAGTAGAGTAAATAATGCATTTGAGGTTCCCCTTTGCAAAACTAGGCTTGCGCAAAGACATGCTTTTTTCATTGCACCAAAAATCTATAATGCACTGTATCAGACTATAGAAATTAAATCTAAAAACATATCCTCTTACAGCATATACAAAAAATTAATAAAGACTTGGATAACTACAAATGACACAAAAACCTACCTGCTATAACATCTTACCT
Organism: Limnephilus marmoratus; assembly: GCA_917880885.1. Taxonomy (NCBI): domain Eukaryota; kingdom Metazoa; phylum Arthropoda; class Insecta; order Trichoptera; family Limnephilidae; genus Limnephilus; species Limnephilus marmoratus. Next base: position 32,612,741 of record OU862908.1, read on the forward strand.
GTTATAACTTTACAAATCCCTAATTTTTATTTAACCTTTTTTGTTTTTCATATATATTTATATTCTTTTTCTTAACTTTTGTTTTTTAAATACGGAATTATTTGTTCTATAAATATGTTAAAACATAATTATGTTTCAATTTACTAATTTAAAGTTTAATTTGCTATGTTGTATCTTAACTGCATTAAAAAAAAACTTAAGTATACCCACGAACTGGCGATGCCTATGTGGGATTTTTTTTTGTTACCATACATATATGTATAATATTGTAATATCTTTTTTTTGTTGTTAAATTGTATTATTGTTTATCGTTAAGCTACATATTTTTTTTTTTTTTTTTTTACTTCTTATCAAAAGAAATGTTTTTTTGTAATATTTTTATGTATGTAACCAAAAAAAAATTATTAATAAAAAAAAAAAAAAAAAAAAAAAAACATAAATCAAACAAATTTAATTTATATGCGCACCCCGGGATTTGAAACCGTGAACTTCGGATTGCTAGTCGAGAGCCTTACCCCTGGACCACGGAGGCCTTCGAATACAATAAATGAAAAATTAAAATAACTACATTTGCAATATTAGTTGTGTTTTGGCAGCCCTGACAAGCGGCCCCTGCCCGTCGCGGCCCAGGTTCAGCCGAGTTCATTGCCACAGTTTCGTAACACTTTTCTTGTGCAACTCGCTTGTATTTACTACCGCCTTGTTGCGGGCGCTCCACGTCATAGCGGCGTGCCAATCTACCACCTCCTTCCGCGATCTCCAACCCACCACAAGACGGCCATCTGCAACTAAAACAAAGGCACCGAGCAACAAAATATTATCCAGCCGTTTGACAGGTTTTTTGGGGCATAAATTGAAATCATTCTTTTAAGAAAGGAATCATGACATCCTGAAGCCACCAAGCTACACATTTTTAGACCACCATTGAGAAATGGTGAGAAATTACGGTTATAGAGTTTATAGATCTACCAATTGGTTTGATCTTTTAGTGAATGCGTAGGATCGTGAACAAAAATAATTAGCGGTAGTAACAAAGATGTTTAAGATATATTTATTATTAAGCATTTGGTGGTGGGACGAACGTCTCCTTTTATGTATAGATTTTCAAAAGTTTTCGTAAGAAACGACAAAAATGTAAAGACTAATTTTGTTTTATGAAGTAATTTTTTTTTAGCACCGTTGTGATCTGAAACTCTATGAAACGGAGACGAGCGACGCTAAAAAGAGACAAACACGCACATGAGAAATGAGATAGCAATATTTATTTATTTCACGGGTACTCGGTTCCAATATAATACGATAAATCCACAGTCCCGCGCAAGTCCACTTTGGTGTAGTGGTATAAAGCGCCTGACGAACCTCTGCAGACATTCAGCGGACCAAAAATCGAGTCCCACGAAATCCAAAAAAAAAAATATTTTGGTTTTTGTAATATCAATATCCAATCTTCGAAACACTCCACAATGAACACGCAAAAGAAAGCATAAAAGAAAGCGACATCTAGCGACTTCGAAGAAGAAAACAGAAATACTAATAAGATGACCAAATGTACGGGAAAAGTTGCTATGGAATTCGACAAACAAAAATATGGAAAAAAATCACAGTGATAAAAAAGTGCTCCGTCTACTCTTGTCTACTTTAGTTTTCTGAAGATTTCACTTCTACCGCGTGTGAATTGCACACTTTGATTTTATTTAAATGATTCTAATTGATTTTTATTTTTAAACTTTATGAGTAAAACCTCAAATTGTTATATTTAATTAAATGAAGACAATATTAGCGAAACTCAATCTGAAATTCTGAAAACAGAAAACAATAATATGTGCGTTAAGAAAATGAAGATAATGTTAGTAGTTCTTATTCGAAGTAGTGACCGAATTGGATATAGACACCTTAGCTCAGTTGGTAGAGCTGTTGCCATGATGTAAGCAGATGGTCCTGGGTTCGAGTCCCAGAGATGCCAATATCTTTTTCTGATTTTTCTGTTTTCAGATTTTCGATTGAGTTTCGTTAATATTGTCTTCATTTAATTAAAGGTTCTTATATATCTATATAAATCTATATAAATAAAAACGAATCGCCGAAATGTATGCACGCGCATAACTTCCGAACAACTGCACCAAATTGGATAAAAAAAATTTTGTATTCGTTATTGTCAGGACAAGGTTTGTATAAAACTATTGGTGAGCTCTGGCATTATGAAATTTGTATAAAAAAATTGCAATAGGTGGCACGCGAGCTGTTGAAAACGGAATGTACCAGGACTGAATGTATGGAATGCGGGAGGGTGGTTCGTGGGACGGGGGAAGGGGGGGAGTGGAGTGGAGAAAGGGAAGGTGGAGGAGGCAGAGTGGGAATGCATGAGGGGAAGGGGACGCGGGAGAGGAAGGGGAGACGGAAGGGGAACGGAACGAATGGGAAAGGACAAGCAGGGAGAAACAATTTTTTCCTTAAATGGCATAGCAACGCATGCCCGGAACCAGCTAGTTGAGTATAATTTGAAGATTAAAATATTGCAATTTTATTAATCGCAAGTTTTCCTTTCCCTGAATCACATCCATTTTCCTCCACTCGGTTCCATAAAATAGGCACGTGATCGTATAGAACAGTTCCAAGGAAGAACCAGTTAACCTAGTTTTAATGTTTAAGTCACCTTTTCGCCGTAACCCGATCGTTGATACATCGATTATGAGTCATGTTCAGTCCACCCATGCCCGTTATTCAGTATACCTCCAGAAGCATACTTATGTAGCGTCTTTTGGTACTAATAGCTCAGGGTACCCACTAACTACAAACCAAAGGAAAGAGAAATATGCAGTGGAAGTTGGCGACGAATGATCTACTTGCATGTTGATTTAATTTAATCGTATTTTCAGAAACGAAAAAAAAATTACACCTTTAATTCCTGCCAATCGAGCATTTTTTACTTTTGTGAAAAGTAATCTTCATTGACGTTTAAAAAGCCTTATATATATATAAGAACTGTAGTGAACGGTGTAAATTTAACCCCTCAGGCTACTATTAGAAAGAAAAATCACCACGCTTTATATTAAGTAATAATTTTGGTTAGTTCATTAATAAGTGAGGTTTATAAAACAAAAAATTGTCTAATAAAATATGCAATGTCCGACCGAAACAGGATTTTCCACCGAAACCGAAATCGAAAATTTTTTAGACATGTTAAAAATCGATTGTTTACCGTTATTTGGCTTATATTTTACACTTATTCAGATAGTTAACACGTGTTAGATTAAATAATTTAAAAAAAAAATAATTGAAGTATGTAAAAAAAATATTTATTATTTTGATATTATTGCTATAAAACAAATCAAAATTAACAAACATATTAACTACTCCTTGGAACAAACATTTGTCAATAATCAACATTTAAGGGAAGGACCTCATTGAGTATTTTGCTGATGATAGCGGGTGAAGTCAGCCGAACGAGAAGTTCCATGAAGTAGTTTACATAGTAGATAATATAATCGAACGTAGTCCAGTGGGTAAGACTCTTGGCTCACAATCCGGATGTCGCGGGTTCGAACCCGGCATGCGCAAATAAATTTTATTTGATTAATTTGTGTTATTTCACAATTAATTCATTTAAAATAATATATAGTATATTTGCGGCATGTTCCAGAGTGGAAGATACTATTAGTATCGCCCTGGTGTAAGACCACCATTCAGAATTGAAACGTTGCTTGAAAATGGCTTTAGCCGTGTTTGGTGACCAGATCTGAATAGCCAGGTACTTCCCAACCTTCCTCTTCCCCACAACCTTCCCCTCCCCACTACCTTCAGCCTCACAACATACCCCAATTGGGGATGCCATAGTCTCACTGGCTCCTAACGGGAGCAGTTGAGATTCTTGTGCGGTATTCACTGTAAAAAAAAAAAAAAAAAAACATGTTTAGTTTTTTCTTAGTTTTTTTTTGATTTAAGGAAATATAATTTCAAAAATATAAAAAAATTTATACATACTTCAATTATTGTTTTTTATTTATTTATTTAATTTAACACGTGTTAAGGGCCTTTAACCAACCAGCTTCCACCAAGTTCCAAGAAGTAGTTAACATGTTTAGTTTTTTTTTGCTTTAAGGAAATATAAATAACGAAATATAATTTTATTTATTTAATTTAACACGTGTTAATGGCCTTTAACCAACCAGCGGCCGAAAATCCACATTTTGTCGAAAGATGTTCTTACGATCATACAGGGCGGTTCCAATGAGAAACATTAATTATTTTCCGTACCAGCTTTTTAAAATTATAACCCGATATCGATTTTATTACATTCAAAATTTGCTTTAATTTATACCTACATCCAAAAATGCTGAAAGGCGTGATGATAAAACTATTAAAATTATGTACTTTTTGTAATTATTTTTTTATCATAAGTATTTATCATTTTTCAATAATGTCTAAGCTAAATAAGAATGTTAAAAAAATCTTAAATATATTAATTTTTAAGACCGTAAATAAATATGTAGATAAAATATAGAAATTTCGTCACAAATAAGTGTTCGGATATATTTTTTAATGATTTTATTTGAACTAAAATTAAAAATTTGAAACATGCGTTTACTAGATAACGTATTGATGTACAATAATGTATGATTACATGGTATGAAATATGTCTTGAAAAATAAGATTTTTCGTTTGAAAATTTAACGAATCTGCCAACGACCTATGGTATGACCTTATTATATTAAAAATAAACATTTTTTCTCAAAATTTAAAACATGCGTTTACTAGATAAAAAAAAACAAACTTTCGAAAACAATTTATATTTTTTATGGAAAAGAGTCAATACGTCTAAAATGTGATTTAAAAATGACAAATTTCCGATTTTCTCTGGTTATAATAAGTGTAAAACAAAGTATAGTAAACAATCGATTTTTAATATGTCTAAAAAAGTTTCGAAACTGACTCTTGCCGAAACTTGCCGAAACCGAAACCGAATCTTCAGTAGGTCACTAAACATATGTGTATTTTTATTTTTTCATTGTCAGTATTTTGCTTAGAAAAAACGTAAGGTGAGCCATTTGAAAAACTTGTTGGCTTTAAAAATTTTCATATTTAAAAAATTATGCGTTTATTTCTAATTATAAAATTTGATAGCGTATTTCATCACCTTTCCAAAATATTTTTCAGTTTTTCATTCTATTTATTTGGAGTTTATTGCAAAGCGGAAATATTTTAACTGTCGGACAAAATACGGAGGCCTGAGGGGCTTAAAATCAAAATCATTAAATTGTAATAACCGGCCCATTTGGCTTTATTTAAAAAAAAAACTTTACTAACAGTTATGTTTCATATTATAGTTATGTCAGAAGCTTAACGTAGATAAAATAGTGGCGGTTACAGCAGTATTGCTTTCCTGCGACGCAATATACTTTCATTTTGCATTTCAATATTCTTAGTAGAAAAATCTATTTACACGATTTTTTTAAAAAAACATTTAAAAATGCATGCAAGTTACTCATCGCTTGTGGTCAGATAATACATAAAACAAAGGATTGCTCTACAATTCAACAAAACCTTTTGCCAGCTTTAAGCCACTGAACAAAAAGTATTAACCTCTTCATACGTGAAAGATTCGTTACATTTGTGATTTTAAATAATCTTTTGCCTCAGGTGATATTTTTAAATACCGGTTTAAAGGTTGACCTTAAGGAAAATGACTGTGAAGGCGTTTAATACCGTGAGACAATCGTAATTCCTTTAACAGTTATATAACCAACAGTAAGGCGTAGAGTTTGGCCATTGTTGTTATTGAGTCATGTCCCCTGAACTTCGCCGCGAAATGCTTTGTGTTCTTCAAATTTTCCGACACAATAAAGTTACATTATGCAACAGCGAGCGTGCATGAAGCTGGTTTCTTGCGAAATCTGAGAATAATTCTCAACATTCTAAATATCTCACTATCTTTGAAATGCGTAAACAATTTTTTGAACTTCGAACATCGATATATTGAACTTCGCTTTAGTAAAGGGAGCGGAGAACTTATGGGTTTACAACCTCGAAATATTTTTGTTTAAGAGGATAATATTATTCCCCAGTCTTGACAGAGCGAAAAATTAAAAAAAAATAATAATTGAAGATTTTTCTTAAATTTCGCGGAATCCAAAAATACAATAAGGCCATCAAATAAAAAAAAGGTTCTTGGAATCCATTTGGTCGAAAGATGTTAACAAATTATTTTTGATTTGACTTTGGAAATAATAATTATTGGCGTATCTTATAAAATATTCGTACCACGAAAACATTTTATTAATGTTTATATATACATACTACCCGGCATGCGTTGCAACTCCATGTTCATTTGTCATATATTACAAATATTCATTTTTGTATTATAAGAACAACCGATCAAATTGGGTACATAAAATAGGTACCTATTTAAAATATCTATAATTCTTGATTCGATTCAAAATGTTAGGTGAGTACTTCAAATAAATTCATTAATTTAAAGAGTTCCGAAAATTGAATTTTGTTTTAACAATCATTGTTTTGCAAAATGTCATTTTCAAATTTTGACATTTTTGACAGTTTTGCATGAGTTTTTGTAATGATTAAAAAACTTTTCAGATGTATATCATTTGGTTTTCATAATCCAGAAACCTTCGTGGGGGTTTAAAGAAGGTATTTTGAAAGTTTCAGACATTTCCTATGCTTAATATGGCAATGCGTAGACATCTCATATACTCATATACTAATATATTCATGTACACCTATACCCCCAAGTAAGCATATTTTGATGTTTATATATATATGGAAGAAAATTACAAATATATATTTTTAAAATTAATTTAAAACCTGTCAATTTTATTATTGAGCAATACCTATCCCAGAGATATCCATTTTAAATTATTTTGAAGAAATTTATGGAAGGATTATGTGTGTGAATTTTTTTTCCTTGTATGCATAATACGCGGGGACCATTACAGCCGTACATCGGCAAACATATATTTAGTATGTAAAGCACAATAAAACTAATTTAATAAATACTTTTTTATAATTTAATATCAATGCTTGGCTTAGTAAAACATAAAGTAAAATTGCACTATTTTCACATTCGTCATCATAATCGCGCTGAATCTCAGGATGGGATTGGTCCTTATCCTTTCTTCTCCAGTATTCCCTCGAATCTTCTCATGTTGGTCCAATCTTTCACGCAAAAAGAACGATTCTTCCTGGGTTTGCCTCTAGGTCACTTCCCTTAGGAAACCCACGCGGCGAGGCATCAAATACCCATTGGCCTACACAGACATCCTGAGGGGTCTCCTGTTCACGTGGGCTCGTCGCGTACAATATCATTAAATTACAATATCGTAAATCATTTTGAAAAGGACACGTTTGAATGTATTTGCGCACACCGATGGTACCGAAAGATTAAAATAAGTTTTTTGAAGTAGATTGAAATACCCGTCCGCAATCCCCTCTTACCCAGCAAATGCCCGAAGAAACTGGATGCGTAGCAAAGTTGAGCAATTTCATTCAAATTTAAACACTTCATTAAGAGCTTCGTAGCAAAAAACGTAATTGTTATTAATCAAATTATTTTTTGATCCATCAAGTTCACCACTACACGAGCAAGGGTCCCTTTGAAATGGTTAACCTGTACTGCAGATGATTGATGTACTGAATGATTTTTCAGCCTAGTAATTAATATTCAATGATCAGCACAAATAAACGGCCTGTTTTGTAGTTCTTGAAAACAAATATTTAAATCAAATGGGATTATTTTTCTCAGTGATAAAGTGTAAAGAAATCATGCCGATGATGGGTTGGAATTCGAATGTGTTGGTTAAGGCGGTACACAACCCTAATAATTTTTGTTTCTTCAAAATTCACATTTAATTATTTCCGGTGAATTCGTAACTATAATAACTTTTTTATTTCCATGCCGCACAAGAAATGCGAGTTATTAGATTAATAAAAACAGTACCTTACTATTAATGTATTTTACGTACAACGATTTCAAAACTTTATAACTCGTTTTTCAACTATAAAGTTAGGGGTAAGCACCAGATTTTATTTTTCTAGATAATGAATTAATAACTTCCGGAGGACAACATGGAGACACATTTTAAATATTTCTAACATGTTCTTCAGAATTAATTAAAATGAACGCGGCAGAAAGGTCGAATCTCCAGGTCTGCTAGGGTAAATTCGACCGTACATTTGTACAATACGCCGTGCCGCGGCGTATATTTGTTTACATGCTTTCTTCACTTACGTCGTTAAGATTCCCACATTATTTATCTCCTTCTTTTCTTTGATACGGCAGTAGGTCTATCCAGTGCACGGGTCGCGAGTCGCAAATTGTATACACGGCTTCTTTACTTATGTCGTTAAGATTCTGAATATAGTTTAAGGTATATTGTCGTTTTAAAGCCAGGATTTTACTGAGGGAATTTTGTGTGCAAGTGGCTTACCAACTAACGAATCTGAACAGAACGCTGTCATAGCAGATACTCCTCGCTTCATTCACATTCATTCGTTGTCTTACACAATCCGACTCTGTTACTCTTACCATTGACATGATCCTGGCTAAAATATCACTGGATTTCCTAAGGAAGTAACTTTGTAAATAACAATAATTATTATGACACAATTATTCCGTGTTATTGAACAGTACAGCGATCCATGGTTTGTCAACATGTATTACTTCTGGTTATTTCACAAATGAGTCGTTATTTCACAATAAAGTCGCGATGACATAAGACGTCAATTTGAGAGCATCTTCCAATAGGTGTTGGCTATTGCGCCACCTTTTATAAATGCGAATAACGTGCAGTGAAAAGTTTTTTTAGATATTTTTTCAAAAACACTTCCAACATTTTCATTTCGTAAAATAATGTATTGTGACAATCGTATTTCATGCTTAATTCATTAATATAAGAAAAAATACATACATAGATAGGTATGCTGAATCAGTACGATACACGTGGATCAATTATAATTGAATTTAATTACAATTATAATTGATCCGCGTGTGTATAATTATATTATTAAGTCTGTTATAATTTTCCGCTGAAGGCCTCATCATGTTGATACCTCTCATTAAGTAGGTATTATAATTATAATTTCATTTAAACCAGTTTGCTACAGAGCTTGTACCTACGCATTACATTGAAAGCATAAACTAATCCTTTCAAGTTGAAAGATAATTGGGTAGGTAGGTGCTGAAAATCATGCACAGGATTCTGCCATGAAGTGCAAGATTGGTACCAAATTTTTTTCTTTTAGTATATTCATATATAAATCAAAGCGAAAGGTAAATCCACAATGATCGTTTATATACTTTTCCACATGAAACAACAACTTTCCTTATTTTGATTTATCAGCGTTTAAAGCAAAACTATCTACGTTTTAACAAAAATAAATAGTTAGGAGAATTCTTATATTTAGATATATCTTGCATTATGTAACATCATGAAAAAATACCCATATTTTTGGTTCCATGTCAACTCAGAATGAAATCAACTGACAAACACCTTTTAATTTTTTTTTTAAAATAGCCGGTAATCCTCACCTAACTTTACCTATTTAACCAATTTTTTTTTTATCATCACTTTTAATGACCTTTCTAAGGTGCTTCTGAGTTGGCTTCTTTCTGAGTTGTCCGGTCACCCATATTTTGAAAAAAACGCAAATTTTGCCATTTTCAACCTAGTAACACAACATGAATTTTTGTTTTTCTCATAATTTTCAGGTACTTTAAAATATGAAAGGAATATTTGAAATTGTTAATATTTCTATGTCTATCGTTTTGATAAACTTGAACAGCCTTAAATTTATTATAAATTTGTCAAAAATGCCTGCCACTTTTTTGCCGTCAAATTCTAAAAAGTTTACACACCAACGTTTGAAAAATACTTTTCGTAAAAGAAATAACGCTAAATTTTCATCCCCCATTATATGGTAGTGCTCTTGATATGAATTTTTAATGATGTTTTTTTTTTTCAAAACACGTCGCCCCGTTTTAAAGAACAATATAATTGGATATCGGTAAAATAAGTTCTTCCTAACAATTTACTTTTTAATCTGATTCTACAACCAGCTTTAATTTTGCGTTTCAGTAGGAATAATGACAGTCAGTCGAACTTAACAAAGTATTTTAATTAAATCCAATGCCTTTATTTCTAAAGCACGTTTTTTTAGAATTCAGAATTCTTTACGTCACAGTGATTCAGCTCAGTGATTCCCCTGTATCATTCGACGAACTTCGCTCAACAAGATATCTGCAAGTATGATGTTGTGGTGGCATTAAACTTGCGTTTTGAGGTTTACCCGCTTTCGCCTGTGAGTGTTTCGCCATGTTTCTAAAAAATGCATCTGATTTATTAAGCAATAAAAAAAAAAAAGAAAATTATTTGTAAATTTCAAGACAGATCTTCGCTTACAAAATTTGATAATATATATTATGATATTGTTGATCCATGTAAGTTTAACTGTTGACGTATTTTTGAAAACTATGGAAAGAGAAAACACTCACATGCCTAATGCCTACTTTATAATTTTTTCATAAATTTAAGTGAAATCATTTCTCTTTTTTTTCAAGCATGCATTGTGTAACAGACGTATCAAGCCTTTACAAGACTGTAAAATAGAAGCACCGGTTTTGTGCACGCCTTCCACTAGCTCACGCTGATGATGGTGATTGTAGCTGGCTGGCCTCCCTACATCCAGTGGTATGGCCCTGGATGCGCCTTGTTTCTGCCTGAGCGGTGCCTTGCAGTGCCCAGAGTCAGGGCCGACTGCAGCGGTAGGCACCGGGTTCTCGTTCAGGCAGAACTTCGGCAGGAGGCAGCAGCTGGCAGCAGGTCGGAGATTTCCAGAGGTAGGTGTCTGGACCACTTGTAGAGTAAATAAAAGACTTGTTTGAATGTTGAAGAATAACTTATAACTTTATTTTTGAAAAAATCGACATATTTATTGGGTTAATTGAACCCGACGGCGATCGGACATTGTTTTATAAAAAATGTGGAGGGGATTCTGGCCTCCTTGATGGCTAAATAATGGCCCTTGTTGGGGCCGCAATATTGAAGAATGCGGGCTCTTGTTGTCCCTAGTAGCGTAGCTGGCCTGGGGCAGGCTCTTGTTCTCCCTAGCAGCGAAGCCGGCCAAGGAGTGACTCTTGTTCTCCCTAGCAGCGAAGCCGGCCAAGGAGTGACTCCGGTTGGCTTCTTCTGGATGCCTTGTAGGGCTTTAGATTTGCCCTTGTGGGCTTTATGTTTGCCTTTGTGGGCCTTGTAGTAATAAAAAATTAGGCAAGGCCATCCGTCTTCCTGGCGGAGGAGGAGGAGGCGAAAAGGCCGTCCGTCTTCTTGGCGGAGGAGAAGGAGCAGCCTGCTTGCCTGTTGGTGGCAAGCAGACTCTCTTCCTAGTGAAAAAGAAGGCAAGGTTGCCAGAGCAGACTTGCTCTTCCTTGGCAGCGAAGCCGGTCTGGGCAAACCCTTGTTGCTCCTGGCGGTGGAGCCGAAAAAATGGCCCTTTTTAGGGCCGCAAAAATAAAAGGGAGGCAAGGCAGCCATAGCAGACTTGCTCTTCTTTGGCAGCGAAGCCGCAATACAGGCCCTGACCGGGGACGCAAACTTTTGCTCCGGGCCAGGATAACGGCCCTTCATGGGGCCGCAAACTGGTTGCTCCGGGCCAGGATAACGGCCCTTCATGGGGCCGCAAACTGGTTGCTCCGGGCCAGGATGACGGCCCTTCATGGGGCCGCAAACTGGTTGCTCCGGGCCAGGATGACGGCCCTTCATGGGGCCGCAAACTGGTTGCTCCGGGCCAGGATAACGGCCCTTCATGGGGCCGCAAACTGGTTGCTCCGGGCCATGATAACGGCCCTTCATGGGGCCGCAAACAATAAATAAAAAGGAGGCGGAAAAATAATGACAATTTGTTAGAAAATGTCTCCCGGTGGCAACCTGGCACGCAAGCTTTATTTGGTTGCACCGGGGCATTGTACATAAAGACATAAAGAAATTGTAAGAATAAAAATTAGAAAAGAGGGTGTGCAACACGTCCGTTACACATTGGGTTACATAAGCATAATGTGGGTTCAAGGCCGGATTAAACATGTCGGGGCCCCTAGGCAATGCACGTCCCGGGGCCCCTTTACCCTAGGGGCCTCTTATACTAGCGATACAGGCTCCCTAGGCAGTTGCCTACACTGCTTGATGAGTAATGCCCCTGCCAGGGCTAGATTAAACATGTCGGGGCCTCTAGGCAATACACGTCTCGGGGCCCTTTTACCCTAGGGGCCCCTAGCCGTTGCCTATGCTACCTTATGCATAATACGGCCCTGTACGGGTTTAAATATATATTATTATAGTTTTGTCGAGACATTTAAGGTTTTCTCGGGACAGAGGGATCGATATCAGTGACATTTCTGATATTTCGGGATAGATGGCAACCCTAACCTTGCCAGGTTTAACATTTGTGGATTGTGGACTGGGTTCCCTTCTCTTATGTTATCTATTTACAAGACTATAATAATAATTGGAAGTTTTTTAAAATTTAAGTAAGTATTAACATAATTATATATTATTTACAATTATACAATATAACAGTATAATTTCTGGAAGTCTGCTTTTAGGTATCGATTGTTCGATTGTTGATTAATTACCAGATCACCGATATTTTCCGAGATAAATAATAATAATAAATTATAATATGACTGACTAATTGGATGACTTGTACAGATCCGTTTTCGTGAAAAATTACCCCAAGGGCGCTGTAAAGATAAAGCATTTCATTAAATTAAAATTCCTTTCCCGTTATTATGTTATTGGTTAAAACATTAAAAACATCGCATTGTTACTGGAAAATGGATTCATAATGTGTTTTATTAATATTGCAACTAAAACAATCGTAATTAATTTGGCAAATCGCGGATGTCAAAACAGGCCAGGGTAATGAAAATAGCAAACATCAGAATGTAACCATCGTTGTTTGTTCCAATACTGCATTTCCATTCGCGTTCAATCACCTCATTAGGCATATTATATCGTGTCTGGCAATGTTTTCATCTTCACCATTTAAATGTCACAGTTTTTTCTATCTCGAGCAGTCGATCGTAAATCAAACTAATTCTGCATGCAATGAAAACTAACCATGCACTTTGTCACAATGTATTATCATTTGCAATTTGGAATTGAGAGATAGGGGAACTTTTTCTGCGGAAATGTAGTAAATCCGCATTTTACTTGCCACCTGTGGTATAATAACCGCCGCGCGGCTCGCCAGAGGTAACTTGCGGTCATGGGCACGATTTTGTAATATCCGCGGAGGCACACTGGCAAAATGTTCATTTTAATGGCACCTCACCGAAAGATTTTTAAGGAAATGTTTTTCCTACGAAAAAATGCAATAGTTTGTTTTTTACAGTAGCTACATACAGGAGACCCAGAGGAAAACAATTTCCCTCAGGACCTAGTCGTTTTTGGGGATGCTGTGTGGAGAGGGAAAGGAGAAGAGGAAGTTCTTGAAAGGGAAAAGGTATGAGGGATAAGTAGGAATCTTAGGGTCAATGTGTTCAGAAGTGACGAACGTATGAATCCATTCCTCTGGCTGGAGAAATCGAAAGGTCTTCTTCAAGCAGTCTCATTCGATCCGGCCCGCCCCGCAATAGTTGGTTAAACGCATCCACCGCCAAGACCTAGACAAACCTCACTCCATGAACCCGGGCACTCCTGCTAAGTCACCAAACATAGCGAAACACTTGGGGTGACCAACACTTGGTGGTAATCCAATAAATGATTCCCGGGGCGGTGGTACCAATACCCACCTCCCAAATTGAAGTAGTAAATGGATCGGACAGTGTAGGTACTTATGGTATAATATGGTTTAATGCTTTCAATTCAATTTGTAAATAAGATTACAACTTTTAAGGAATCCTGTATGTTTTGAAACTTCGTTGTCACTAATATATGGATGAATCATTTAATTTTTTTACTTAGTAAAAACTGACAAAAATAAATGTATCCCCCTATTAGGTACATATTTTTAATATTAAGTCTGCTACATAATTTTTCTAGTTAAAAACGCTTATATTTTTTCAGGCTTTTAAAAACCTAGTTTTTTTTATCCTGGTAAAAGCTGTTTAGAATTTTTTTAGCCCTCTTTGGGACGATGTTTTAACTCTGTGGTCGTCTGAATCAAGTACAGTGTATTTGGAAAGTATCGCAATGACATACATTCAACAATATTGCAGAAATGTCTTGTGTCTCCTCCCGCAGACAAGGAGGCTCCAAGTAGAAAACGTATTACTTGCATTTAACGCGAGAAATCATCAAGACGACACGAGGAAGCTTTTTGACCAGTTTACCGATAATGCATCGCACTTGTAATTTCTTCAAGATTGCAGTCTTTCGTGTGCAATCCCGATACACCTGCACATTTACTATGCATGGCTACGATTGCGCAAAAATTACTCCAATATAATTAAATAAAAATTAATGTTTACGAGAATCATTCCTTAAATACAATTAGCCCATGAAATTTTCGAACTTTTTCAGTTTTTGAATATAAAAATAAATATTTCAGTGATGGAAGTGTCTGACCAGTATGGTCAGAATACACACTTTTAAAGTAGACTAAATTTTCTACAATTTGAGACTTTTTACAATTTGACAATTTTTCTACAATTAAAATTTAAATGGTTTTAGATACCTATATCACATATTATGTTAGATCCCTTTTACATCCAGTTACGTCTGTAAAAATGTGAAAAAACTTATTTTTTAATACGAGTTTTTTTTTGGATTTGTATAGCCTTCATCAGGCGAAAGGTAAAAAATTATGCTAAACATTAGCCAAATATTATGTATAAACCAATTATATGTATTATACAAAAATAAAATAAAGTGGAAACTTGAATTAAATGCATTAATTATTGTAGGCAAAAGTGACCCGGTGAGCTAAAAGCTGCAGTGTATATGTTTTATATTACTCCACAACAATTTTCACACAGCATAAGGTGAAATAAAAATCATTTAAAGATAAATAACGCATTAAAAATGCCAAAACTTGAATACTAATCTTAAAATACTGCAGTTTTCAGTAATATTTCTTAGCTTAGTCAAGTACTTGTTGATAGTTACTTATTTGATGGAGTGACTAGAGTGGAGTGGTGTTGGAAGCCAACGCAAAATTTCATGCCACATAAGACCAGATAATAAACATCCGTTTCACAACATTTAAAGAACGCGTCAAAAATGTCAATACTACCAATTATTCCCAGTTCCAAAAGGGTTATTTTCATTTGTTAGCAATATGCAAATTGCGCATAGAACAGTCTGTTTGTTTGATGGAGTGACTTGATTAGAGTAGAGTGTGGTGGAGTTGGCAGAGATACAGTCATGTCGCCTCTCTATGATCTGGTCGGGAGTCGGGAGTTCGATGAACCTGGCCGCAGCGGCCGGCCCGGAGAATGTAGGCTGCTCGGGCCGTAAGAAAGTTTGCTGCCATACAATTACGTTGTTTACTTATAATAGCGCCTAGATTCATGGCGACAGGGTGGTCAGGATTTGTGCAATTTTTTTGTACATGTTAAAACTCATAATTTATTAAAAAATTTTAGGAACCAAAACAAATTATTTATTTTTTATTGTTTTTACGATTCCTGCGTTCTTTTTTCCTGCAGTTATCTAAGATAAAAAATTGACATTCCATACATTTTTCAAAATAAAAATTTTTATGTGAATACCGAACAAGAGTCCTAACTGCTCCAAACCGTTTGGAGCCAGTGGGACTATGGAACCCCCCGTTGGGGTATGTTGCGGTGATAACGGAAGTGGGGAGAGTAAGAAGATGGGGAATAATAAAGTGGGAAAGTACCTGGATATTAAGATCTGGTCACCAAATAAGTAAATAAAAAGTTATTTCAAGCATCGCTTCATTTCTGAATGGTGGCTAATACTGGGGCAATAGTGAGAGTATCTTCCACTCTGGATCGTACCGCAAAAATGCCATAAATTGCGAAATAATACAAATGAATAAAATAAAATTGATAGCTATTTTAATCTATTATTTGAAACTGCGAAATCTTTAACGATAGACGAGACCTGACCCCTAAGAGACTCCCCAAGGTCTCCAAGGGAAGGTCTCCAAGGATACCTTACAACTTATCAAATGTAATTTCTTTTAAAGTTGTAATTTAACAATGAATGTTAGCAATAAAAAACATAAAATTGAATATATTTTTGAGCCTCATCGTAACCAATCCTCGCTGAAATACAACGTGTTGGCTGAATTAGAACCTTATTCCTATTTTCTAAAAATATGATAATTATATCCATTTAAAGAGTCTTGAATTGCTGAGGATCCACTCTAATTACTAGTCAGGCTTCCAATCTCCTCACGGTCCTGCGAGGCGTTTAGAACCGCAGATACCGACTTTACAAACAATGATTTTTAGCAGTTTCACTTAATTTGAAACAAAAATTGATGCGTTTGTTGGAGAATAAAGTTTTTTTTATGAAGTGAAAATTTCTTTAGCACCGTTGTGATTTGAAATTCGATAAAACGAAAAATAACGACACTAAAAAGAAACAAACACATACATCCATAGGATTTAGCGTGCGAGAGAATGAGATAGTACAATTGGTCTCATCTTTGTGCGGTGCTTCGTAGCCACTCCAATCTTGTCTACTTTAGTTTTATGAAAGTTTCAATTCTACCGCGTGTGAATTGCACATTCTGTTTTTTTATAAACACAATTTATCCGGCATTTTGTCAGCCATTTCAATTCATAGCAAAACTAAAGACGGGTTGTTTAAAAAAAATTATGAAGATTCATTGAAGTTTATTTTTACGTACTATGGAGGTTCTATTCAAGTTCTGTTATTATAAAGGCCAGTTGCTGCATGAAACTGAAATAATCACAGAATTGGAATAGAACTTGTACAGAACGCGAAAATTAACTTAAAATATTTGATGAATTAATCAAATTGTTTGTACAACCCATCGTTAATTTTGATATTGGAGATTCTTGAATACAACTTCAAAGGCAAATATAACAACTCCTTGCGTAACAATTCTTAATTTCAGAAATGCTTTCTGGTTGCCACGTAGTTTTAAAATCTACGAAACGTTTTAATTATTTGTCCAACCACCGTTCCGTCCAGTAGAAACATAAATAAAAAACCGACACATGATCTGCATATTTCCTAGTCGTTGTGTGCGCGAACACTTTGCGATGTAACGGTACCCCCGAGAGAAATGTCGTAACGAAAATGAAATAAACCGTAAACCGTAAGTTAGCATCGCCCACGGCCGTTACACGAGCAACGCCACTATAGGCGCTCCACGAAGTGGAAGGCAGTGCCAGAGGTACCTACACCTACTGCTTACAGCCTTCCTCTACCAGCAGACTATGTGTGTGTGTCTGTGTATGCCTTTTGAAACTGTGCGACTATCGATGTGCTTGCAGGGCTTGGAACAGATTCACAAAATGTGGTGTTTTAAAATAAATTTAACACTTTCATATTAAATGTAGAGAAAACACTTCTCATATACAATTTACGTGATTTTATTTTTAATTAAATACTATAATTATTACAATTTTAACATCTTTATATCTTACATATATAGTAAAGTTAGCCTCCCAAAAACTGGGTGTACTGTACAGGGCCCGCAGATACTTTAATAGTACACAACTGCTAACCCTATACAAAACACAAATGCGCCCCATGGTTGAATTTGGCAGTCACCTCTGATCTAGAGATCCAAAATACCTGAAACATACCCTCGACTCTGTGCAGAACCGGGAGGTCCGTTTAATAAATTCTCCTAACTTAACAAACGGATTGCAATCTTTAGAGCACAGGCGTCGGGTGGGAATGCTATCCTTGTTCTACCGGTATTACAATGCTTCGAAGAACTAGTGTCATTGATCCCTGCACCGGTGCATAGTCGGGAAACACGCCAAACGCGTGCCCAACATTTGTACACGGTTGACAGTTGACACATGAGATCGGGTCTTTTCTTCGACTCGTTCTTGTGTTCAACATCTCGGCTGTGGAATGATTTGCCGGCCTCTGTGTATCCTCCTTCCTACAACATGGGTCTCTTCAAGACAAATGTTCATTCCTTCCTCTCCTCAAAAAGACCCTCTACACCCTGTGGAGTTAATATAAAAAAATATATATATACTAAAATAAATATTTATAATATGTATATGAAAAATGAAAATATGAATAAAAAAAATTGTAATAGGTGGCACGCGAGCTGTTTGAAAACTGAATGCACTGGGACTGAATATACGGAACGCAGGAGGTTTGGTGGGACGGGGGAGCGGGAGAGGGGAAAGAGAAGCGCGGGGAAGATGGTAGGGAAACGCGGGAGGGGAAGGGGACGCGGAAGGGGATCGGGGACGCACGGGAAAGGACATGCAGGGAGAAACAATTTATTTTTTACTATGGCATTGCAACGCGTGAAAACCAGCTAGTGAAATATAAATGTCATAAAAATAATAATTTATTTTATTCTGGGATGTGGGGAGCTTAGTGCGATCCTACACACTTTATTATATTGAATTAAATGAAGAATTTCTGAAAACAGATAAATCAGAAAAAATATGGTCACATCTAGGACTCGAACTTAGGAGATTCCCTTGCTGGGGCGCAGCTGCGCCCTATATCCTAATATCTTTTGATTTTTTTTTTGGTTTGTCTGAGGATTGAAATTTCATCTCCAGGGGCTAGAGTCAATACCGCTAACAACTAAGCCAAATCCCCATTGGATGGGACAAAGATTTTTTTTATATATTAATTGATGTAAACTTTTAAATATAGTATCATCCAATTCGAATAAATGTGTGTATGCTCGTTTGTGTGTGCGTCGGTACATAAGTGAGCATTGTCATCGTCAACGAGTCTATCTGCTATGTTTCAGCTCGGTCAGATGTCGGGAAGTGGGTTAATTTCTACTTCTAAGATGCCTTATCATTCAGACGCAAAGATAAAAGCGCGAGCAGATATCGGTTGAACTGCGAGCGCTTATGTGTTGTACCGTCACACGACGCTATTAAATATTTACTCAATCAAGATAACAAATTCGAAATTAAAATAGTTATGTATTTAAAAATATAAATATGGAAAAACAAAAAAAGTTAATTGTCTGTAGCAATATTTGAGATTGATGGAACCAATAATTTTGTGTAGTGTTCTTCGATGCTGGAATCTGAACTCTGGTGGGATTCCATAGTGAGGACTTTTCCGGAGTTGTGTTTGGTTTTCCCAGTTACCGTAGTGCTTCAACATGCTAACGGAGGGACGAGTTCTTGGCTTTGCAGCCCTTAAGAACCAGGGTGGCAGGATTAAGCGACAGGATACACGTAGATTACATCATTTGTATCCTGTTGTTTAATCCTGCCACCCGGGTTCTTATGAGGGCTGCAAAGACAAGAACTCGTCTCTCTATTAGCACGTTGAATCACTGCAGTTCCTGGGAAAACCAAACATTATATGGTAGACGTTGTTATACTTTTCACAAAGCCTTTCCTGCTGCTCTTATTCAAGTTGACTCAAAGTTCGGATGTACAAAAGGATGTATGGAACGTAAGAAATAACGTCCTTTTTAAGTAGGCTGCAAAGTCAAAACCTTCTGCTGAGTATGTTCGACTACGCGTTGTGTTAAATAAATATAAAAGGGAGAAATAGTACTTTTTTTACTCCTTACTAGGAGATCCTGTGCTGAAGGGTACTAAGTTTTAAAAGAAGGTTTTCAGTGACTCCTGGTTCAACTTCATGGTTTTATATTATTCTTGAAAAAGACTAAAAAAGATGGTATGTTAAGTGTACTATACATTTAAATCATATTATCTTCTTGGATCGCTGTGAAGAAAAGTATTAAATTTTCTTTGTTATAGACTGAATATTGCTGATAATGTTATGATTTTTTATAGAACTTTATAATAAGGAATGGAAGCATCGGTTTATGCTGAGGCGGTCCAATTTAATTAACGCTCCTCTATGCCTTATATTGCATTATTCTAATACTGTATTTTATCATGTATCGCAAGATTGTTATCGTTGTTTCACAGAATTTGAACAGATCAACAAATTTCCTTGAAAGTTTCATCGAATTTCTGATATTATTTCAGTTATTTAAAATAACTAGCCAATAATGATATAATGACAGAACTTGAATATAACCTTTACTAGAACCTAGAACTTGAAAATGTACTGTAAAATTTGAGGAATTGTTAAAATTTTAATATTAATTTTCAAGTTCTGTGAAACGTCTATTCAAGTTCAGTTATGTAGAACAACTAATTGATCGTGATACAATAATAGAACTTGAATAGAACCTTTACAGAACTTGAAAATTAACTCCTAAATTAATTAACTATATCTTACTTATTTTTTATTTTTTATGTCTTTTATTTATTTTTGCCTTTAATGTCTTCTTCTTCTGGGTCCTTTCTTATCGGCTGTTGGCTATTAATCAACATCAAAGAAATCTTCTTCCTGAAGCTGCTACCTGTAACAACCCAGCCATTGTATGATTTCAACCTTCGTTATTCTTTAGAAGTATTTTAAAAATGGTTTACTACAACTTTATATACTGTAATACATTACCTTTACCGTTGTCTTTGGCAATGGTAAAGGTGAAATTGTTGTTGGCAAAATAGTCGAGCTTAGATAACCATCACCATTTGACATTTCACGCAAAACGGCGGACAGAACCGCTCTGAGCTTTTCTTTGTGTTCACCAGTTTACATAACTGTAATCCACCATTTGTACATAATCGCGTCGGCTCTAACTGTGCGGTTTGTGTAATTTTGGTAACATGTCACTTGAAACCATGTAATCTAATTTCAGGAAGTGACATTTTAACGATTACAGAATTGATTGTCACGAAATATAATTGACCGGTTACCGGGGATTTTAAACGTGAGAACGATGGCATTATTCACGAAAGGAAATTCGTGTTTTAAAAATAATCATGTAAGAGGTAAGGGGGCGTATCTTAATTATTCGAATCTAGACCCCCCCCCCCCTTGGTGAGGTAAATTTGGGACACTTCGTGTATTCTTTTTCAGTAACGTGAGATTTTGCTGGACCCCCCCCCCCTTTTTGAGCCCACGTAATTAATGTATGTTATTCTTATTTGTTATTCTTCTAATCTAGACCCCTCCCCCCAGTGGCGAGGCTACCATGAGTGGCACCCGGGGCGGATAAGGTGGTGTCTATTGGATTACTACCTGGTCAAATGTGTAAAAAATTAGTCCGTCCTGGGGCGGAGGGGGGTGGCTAGAGAATTGGGATAAAAATTCTCCCGTTTAAGTGTCACCCCCCATCGGTTGGCACCCGGGGCGGGCCACTCCCCCCTGGCTAAGCCACTGCCTCCCCCCTTGGTGAGATAAATTTGGGCCACTTCGTATATTCTTTTCAAGTAACGTAAGATTTTGCTGGACCCCCCCCTTTGAGCTCACGTAATTAATGTATGCCCCCTAAGTACTGCGTTAAAAAATTTTAGTACGTGCAAGAACATGGGTTTCTTATTGAAGTTCCGTTGTTTTATTTGTTCAACATAAAAAAAAGTTCTAAAATCTGTGTTATAAATATGTTAGAGAAAAATGTTTTATGGAAATTGGTAAAACATTGTTCTCATAATATTTCGCCGTTCTGAATATTTTTCATAAAAAGTAATCCACGATTTCTGGATCATACCATCAGTACACAAATTGTAACTTATCGGTTCATACTCGATATCGAGTATGCACAATACGGTAAAAAGTGCGTGCTACATTTTTTCAGAGCCGTTTATTGAAAATTTGAATCATTAGCAGCGGACATGCATAGCTTTTGTTGAATGTAATATTGCATGTGATTTACGATGACCCTCATCGGATATAGCCGCCCCACCTCCTTCAGCACGTGACTTGATTTAAATTACCCACGGCTGACCCCAGTTGGCTTGAAGAACTTTTAAAATTGATTTTTTTTTTTTTTTTTTTTAAATTAAAGTGTTCATAAAAAGTGCAGTTTATCACGAGAAACATTTCCACCAAACAGGAAGTACAGATGCTCGTACATTGGCGTTTTATGGGAAGGAATTGTTCAAATGTTATTTTATTTTTATTTATAATAATAAATAAAATAATTTTTGTTTACAGTTTTTTTAAGCTTTCGACTACCACACTAGGCACATGCCCATAATAAAATATTCTGCAAGCGCAATAAGCGAACTACAAACTTTTTTTCTGTTTAATTAATTTCTTTGTGATGGCACATTTGGAGAACAACATAGACGTCCAAATTTAATAGACGAGAACTTACAGATGAGGGATAAAAACCAACTATGGCGGACGAAGAGGGGGAAGATGACTGTGATTCGTCAAAAAATCAATGTGACAGTATATAGGCATCTCGCATTACAATATCACCACTTAGTTCTTAAAAGTAAAATCTGCTTTTGAATGAATAGACCTTTTTACATGAGAGCGCGAATAGCTCGCCACTTTATTAACATATTTGCGAAGTCCAAATACGGCAAAGTAAAGTTCGCCTCTTTTCACAGTCGAATATTTTGTTGCCATATTTAGTTAAGACACTTTTACAAATGTTTCATAATTTACTTACCCCAGTAACCACCGACGAGCACACTGGAGAACTGGCCACATTCGTTATGATTGACATATTTTAGGGTTATCACAACAGCTCTGTTGCTATTAATAATAAAATAATATAATTATTTCTTTTAATTAAAATTAATTTACGTGTATTAATTCACACCTTATTTAATTACAATAATACGTAGCAGTTACATTATTATTTGCTCCTATTGTATCTATTTTAAAACTACTGTCTGAAACAGCTGTAACAAAAATACATACTAAAATACATGCAGAGCTTGATAATAACATTATTAAATTTAATTATAATTAAATAAAAAAAATAATAAAAAAATAATAAAAATTTGATCTAGCCTTTCACCAATTACATACATTGTTGGTCATGATTTGCAAGACTTTTCAAGTCGAGAGTTTAACATTAATTGCAACTTTTTTCAGCAGGAAAAGTAATTTTCATCGGCTTCCTATGGTTCGATTTTTCTGTTTGTCTCAAAAAAACAGGACGCTGTACTAACTGATTCGGTCACCAAGGTAAAATCAGTTTAGTAAACCTAGTAGTATAATACTAGTGTTGTATTATAATTCATTATATTATTCATGGTATGTTACAAGAGTCCACTAGGTTTCGGAATGTTCCAGGTATCACATTCTTGGCGTCGACGTGCGCACTTTCTTCTCAGGTACAGTTATGCTCCGACCTCAACGGTTGAAATCAAAACCATTGCTCCACAAGAGGACGCATATAAGCTTGGCGTGTCAACACTTCCACCGTTCTGTGGAAATTATCACTTATTATCTTACTAGTGTTCCCGGCATTCATTGCTATGCCACTTAATAAGAAATTATTTCTCCCTGCGTGTCCTTTCCCATTCGTCTTGTTTCCTTTCCCCCTTTCCTTCCCCTCAAATCCCCAAAGTTTCATCACAATCGGATGAATGGTTTAGCAACGCATAGACATCTCAAATAGAAATTGTTTCTCTCTGCGAGTCCTCGCTCGCGTCCCCTTCCCCTCACGCGTTCATACTCCGCCTTCCCTCTCCCCACTCCCCTCGACCGTTTCCCCCGTCCCGCGAACCCCCCCTCCCGAATTCCCCTCCCCCCTCTGAGTTCCCTACCCCCTCCCGCATTCTATTCATTCAGTCCTGGTACATTCTGTTTTCAAACAGCTCGCGTGCCACAATTTTTTTACACAAATTTCATAATGCCAGAGCTCACCAGTATATATATATAGAAACTTTCGCGGGAATGAACATCAAATCAAATCCCCAAAGTTTGAATGAAATAGGTAAAGTCGATCAAAGGTTATGAACGTTTGGGCGATTCATTTTTATTTATACAGAAGATTGTCGAGTCAGTTGAATTCTTCACCTGAAAAATATTCAGGATTAAGGCTTTCTTTAGTCAACGTTTCAGTGCAGCGGGAAAAATATTTATTTTGTAAGTACTAGATATGGTGACCGGACAACTCAGAATGAAATCAACTCAACACCTACTTTGAAAAGTCATTAAAAATGATGAGAAGAAAATACAAAAAAATGGTTAGGTTATGGGCTATTTTTCAATTATATTTGTTAAAAATTGCAAAAAGTTAAAAGTTGGTCACGTAGTATGGGTACGTTCCCTAATATCCTAGTACTCGTAAGTTACTTAACAATAAAAAAAATATTTTTATTTTCATGGAAATATGTTTAAATTGTCCAATGAATAATAATTTGGACCTCAAAATTTTCGTGGATCTCTAATATATAACCATTTAAAGCAACAGGCCGCCCAGGCCCCTAAGTCACAGTATACGTAAAAAAAATCGCGTCAACAGTATGCAGTTACAGAAATAGAGGGATTAGGTATACTACTTTATTTTATAAAATGAAGTCTTAGAATACATAGAATGCGATAGACATATTATGTTTTTTGTCAAAATAAAATTCTCTATACATCCGTTAGACTTTGAATAGTTTGAGTTATTTATTACTCACTAGCTGGTTCCCGGCATGCGTTGCTATGCCATTTAATAAAGAAATTGTTTCTCCCTGCGTGTCCTTTCCCATTCGTCCTGTTCCCCTTCCGCCTTCCCTTCCTCCCCCGCGTCCCCTTCCCCTCTCACGTTCCCACTCCGCCTCCTCCACCTTCCCTCTCCCCACGCCACTTCCCCCTTCCGTGTCCCGCGAACCCCCTCTTGAGTTCCCCTCCCCCTTCCCAGGTTCCCCTACACCCTCCCGCATTCCATATATTCAGTCCCGGCACATTCAGTTTTCAAACAGCTAGCGTGCCACCTATTACCATTTTTTTTTATAAATTTCATAATGCCAGAGCTCACCAGTAGTTTTATACAAACCTTATCCTGACAATAACGAACCAAAAAAAAAATATTCAATTTGGTGCAGTCGTTGGAAAGTTATGCGCGTAATACATTTCGGCGATTCAATTTTATATATTTTCATATATATATAGATAGAGAAAAATGATTTTTTTTGTATTTGTTATGCAATTATGTATCTACATTTCAGGAATAATATTAATATGAACTAAACATGTCAATTTGTCTGTCCTGGAACGGGAAACTTTCCTAGTTGGACAGGCAAAGCTTTTCAAATTATAATTTGTACTTTCTTCTATATCTATAATAAATAAATAAATAAAATAAATAAATAAATAAAGATAGATGATACATTAGCTTTAAAGCTGATTAATAATAATATTATTATTGATTAAAATAAAAAAAAATAAACAATGCGAGTATAAAGTTCACAAACATTATCAACATATATTAAAAAATTGTAACTAAAAAAATAATAATCAAAGAAATTTTCGAAAAGGAGATATTAATCTCGTGGTGTTGTGAACCTGGAAATATTCTGCTATCTTGCAAATATTTTACTATCCGTTGAAATAGCACCATCAATATTAATGCCTTCTTGTGACTTGTTGCTAATTTGAATAAACGGTAATTTTTCGTATTCTTTTTATTGGTATTCTAAAATAAGAACGCAGGTTCAAGTTAAAATACGGTAAAGTCATGGGTAGGCATAATTATTATTGGTTGAAATACTTTTGTAAAGTGGCGATCGCCCTAGAGGCGTTGTTTCACAAAACGGTGTTTTACAAAATGGCTTGTTACGATTATTATAAAAGAGGTCGGCTAAGTAACTATAAGTGGTAATATCCGAAAAGTTCTTAAATAAGCAACAAGATAAAAAATGTTTCAGATAAAACAAACATTTTGCAAGAGATTACTATTGTCGTCTAGCGATTTCGTTCATACCTAAGCTTCATCAGGGTGGTGTCAACATTTATTATGTCAACATTATTATTTTTAAATTGATAAATCTTCACATTGTATTTTTTTAATGTGTGATTACCGTACAAGACTGCTTAAAAACTGCTCCCAAACGCCTGGAGCCGGTGGCACTACGGCATCCCCAATTGGCCCATTTTGTGAGGCTGAAGGTATTGGGGATGGGAATGAAATGGAGGAGAGGAAGGTGGGGAAGTACCTGTCTATTTCAGATCTAGTCACCAAACACAATAAAGCTGTTTCGAGCAACGTTTCAACTGCGACACTAAGAGTTTTTTTTCACTCTGGAACATGCCACAAATTTACCAAATATTAATTGTGAATTAACACAAATCATTCAAATGAAATTTACTTGCATACGTCGGGATTTGAACCCGCGATCTCCAGATCGCTAGTCGAGAGCCGTGTCCCTCGACCACAGAGGCGGTCGATGAAGTTTATTCAACAAATACGTGAAACCTTCAGAAAACTAAAGTAGACAAGAGTGGGGAGTCTACGAAGCACCGCACAAAGAGCAGACCGATTATACTATCTCATTATCTCGCAGGCTAAATCCTGTACATGTTTTGTCACTTTTTAGTGTCGCTATTATTCGTTTCATGGTGTTTCAAATCACAACGGTGTTAAAGAAGTTTTCACTTCAAAATTGTTTTTAAGGAATAAGATAAAATAATTCTGATTTTAAATACATATACTTTTGTTAAAGGGCACATATTTTTGTTAAAGGGTTGTTAAAATGCATAAAATGACATGAAGATAAATAAAATACTTGTTCAGAAGAAAGTAAAGTGCAATCAACAAACAAAAAATAAAACATGGTAATTAATTTAACTAAGCAGAAATCCACGGCTTACTCTTACTTGAGCGGTCGGATAACAGTACTCTGCGATGGCAAGTGATTCCACTCGTGAGAGCGACCAAGTAGCTTTTTTTAATTTCACTTGGCAATTTTTAGTATTGAGTACGTTTTTTATTTCCCCTCGGAGTCATCGCTCTCTGCTGAACTCTGGCGGTGAATTTGATTTCGACATCGCGGAGGAAGCTCGCCTAGAAACAGCGGACCAACAAGTAGATTGTTATTAATACTCGTTCATCTGATTGAAAAAAAAACCACTGTCGACGACGTCTACATTTAAAAAGACCATGCCAAAATTCATTTGCAGCGGATAGCTAGGTTTAAATGGCGATTAAACTTTTTTTGCACGGATTAATGAACTCGACCCTCTCGTGGAAGTGCAAGCTTTTTTTATCAGATGACTGCCAATTATCAATGCAATCTCCTATTAATTATAAGTGAATTTATACATTTTATTTTTACTTTTAACTTTGTGAGTAAAATCTCAAATTGTAATTTTTAATTAAATGATGACAATATTAGCGAAACTGCGAAGAGAAAAATCATTTTCTTATTTTTCTGTCTCCAGATTTTCGATTGAGTTTCGCTAATATTGTCTTCATTTGAAGAATTAATAATTGTCTGCAATAATAATTGTCCTAAACTAGCGTACAAATTTTATAATTTAAAAAAATACCGTTGCAACTGAATTTTTTTAAGAAATAACAAAAACAATATATTTATTTATGACTACCTAGGTAGGTATCCAGTTTTTCCTGAGTTATCACAAAAAAACTGATTTTCTATTTCATCTTTTTTTAGGTGCTCGTAGTTAAAAATATTTTGAAACAAATCTTATTCAAAATATGAAATAATTTCAAAAAATTTAAAAATTTATATCACATTTAACTTACTATTTTAATGTATATAGAATTTTTTATTGGTTTATCGAAACACATGTAATATCGATGGAGTCTAAAACTTTGGAAAATGGCGGGAGTGTACGGATATGGATTGCAAGAAGAAGAATAAATAATTATTCGTAAACGGATGACTGATCATGTGATAAATGAAGAACCTACTCCATTTGCTTCCAATCACTGAACCTGTATAAAGAAACATCTATTTCATATGTAATGAAAAGTTGTAAAGACATTTCATTCTGACGTAATACTGGTAAAACTGTATAACTAGCAAATGAGAAGATTAAAAAAGATATTGGCGTATTTAAAGAAATTGAACAAATTCGTTGTAACTTGTATTTATTTGCTTGGCTAATTATTCATTTTTTTTTATTTCGTGATCAAGTTATACAATAAAGTTTAAAGAACCTTTCCGTAGAAAACTGTTAGCATTGAATATTATGGGCAGACAAATGTACTTTATTTGGAAACAGCTTTCGAAATTTTGCGGTTACTTGATCGTGTTTATGTATTTAAAACAATTTTGTACAGTTTTCTTTCCTAGAATTTCTTGTGCAGAGCGAATGGCCACAATATTGATAAGATTCATAAATAATAACCATTAACAATACTAATTAGATCTGTTTAGTTCTGAAACAGTTTGAAAGCTAAACCCATGTTCCCAAGTCCATCATTTATTAATTTATTCCTCCTTTCCTCAAAAGTCCCTACAAGGAAAAGAAGAAGATGCTTTCCTACCTACATGGAACACAAACAATATCGCACAAAACTCTAAAATTACTTACTTGTTGTGTTGAAAAAATCGAAGTGACATCGGTCACAGCTCGCAATTGGAATATCGCAATAGTCTCAAAATATACTAATTTATGAACTCCAAAGTGTCAGTAACTGTGACATATAGTTGTGCCGTAATAGTGGGAAACTACCAGCACCAGGATCGATCCTGAAACAGTGGATGAAGCCATCAAAGGTAGGGACTTATTCTTCCAATCGCCAATTCCCGTGATTGAGTTTCAAAACGCAGTCTATTGTCTTGTACTAACACAATTTAGATTTACAGTCCACACATCTCTCGTAACGCGGCATTGGTCATGACAAGATCAGTTGATGTTCAATAATGTTTTCTAGATATAAATATGGTTTCTAACTTCCAATTACGCAAGCCTCAAATAGATTTAAGATTTGCAACTAAAAATGCTGTGCACCCAACTATACCAGTAAAATGGTAATGACTTACCTTCGGGAGTGCTTATTATTATTACACCCAACGGAAACATAATTTTATCCCAAGACCAGCACGGGAACATAAATGCAGTGAAAGGAATAGGTAAAACGTATTAAAAATGCGATTAATTGTACCAAGAAACGTCGGTTTCCGCGTCTCTCGAGCGTGGCGGGCAAGGTTACTCGAGGTCACTGCTCAGCGTTCGCTGGATTCACCAACAATCATTATTATGCAATTTCCCTGCACATGCAACACGTTGTCATGCCATCCAAACCTACCATCGCACCGCCAGACCATCTCACCATCTCTCCATCACACCATCACGCGTGAAGGGCTGGGAACTACGTGTCATGTTTCAGCTTGCAGGAAAAATATGAAGGTGTTATATAATTTGGTAATTAGCAGAGGAATTATGATGAGTGAAGTACGAGATACCCGTGTTCTGATTTAAATTGAACATTTTGTACAAGTACGCCTTTGTAAGGCTTAACGTAAATTGACGTCGGACGTACAATGCCGTCATTTCAAATGTAGCTATTTGCAAAAGTCATATTCTGAGATACCTACGAGACCTTTCGTTTTATATCTTATTATTTTTAAATTGACAATGTTTCACATTGTTTTTTTTTTATATGTGATTACCGCACAAGAGTCCGAACTGCTCCCAACCGCCTGGAGCCAGTGACAATTGGGGCACATTGTGAGGCTGGTGGTATTGGGGAGGGGAATGATATGGGGGAGAGGAAGGTAGAGAAGTACCTACCTAAATCAGATCTAGTCACCAAACACAATAAAGCTGTTTCAACTCTGAATCTTGGTCTTACTTCAGGGCGATTTCAAGTTTCTTCCTCTCTGGAACATGCCGCAAATTTACCATATATTATTTTAATTAAATTGTGAAATAACACAAATCATTCAAATGAAATTTACTTGTATTCGTCGGGATTTGATCCTACGATCTCCAGATCGCTAGTCGAGAGCCTTATCCCTCGACCACGGAGGCCGTCGATGAAGTTTGTTCAATATAGATAGGTATATTTAAAAAAAAAAACAAAAAAACAGAGTGTGCTATTCACACGCAGTAGAAGTGAAGCTGTCAGACTAAAGTAGACAAGAGTGTAATAGCAGGGTGTAATAGCACCCGAAGGATGTTAACCAGCGGTTCCTCAGAATATTTAATAATTTGATTTGATATTATTTTCAATTTAAAGACAACAAAAAAATATATTTCCATCACACAGATGCAAAAATATTCATTTTGTTACTTTTAAAATTACGATTTTTCTTCAATAAAATCTAGTCTAAGTGATTTTATTTTCCAACTGGGAGGAGTGCGGAAATACCTAGAAGTTAGCATTTCCGTGACGGAAAGATGTCAATATTTCGTTTTCCTCTATTTATTTCCTAAAAGAAAATCTGAGATGACCCATAAATCATTTAGGATCTGCTTCGAAACATAAAAAAATTACTTTATAATATCGGAGCTGAAATCACAGACGGTTCAGTAAACAAATTCAAGATATATTTTAAGTAATATTTCTGAATGAAGTGATAATATATAATGAAATACTAAACGATTAAAATTTGAGAAGCATTGTGAACATAATTTTTTTTCTCTATTTTTATTTATTTTTTATCTTAAATTAACTCATATTGTCGTATGCGCTAATAATATTAAAAAAAAAACGTATATACAGAGTGTTAAGGGACGTACTTGATACGATACGATACGATACGATACGATTGTACCCCCCGGCCAGGAGTACTCCCGTCCCGGTAAGACCGGTACACCGGGGGGCACTGATTTGTAAGGACTGGAAGACGTGCTCTAAGGATGGGTGGGAGGTTGGAATTTAATCAGCCGGTATACATGGCAACCTTATGAGCCAATCTAGGAATGTGGGATGGGCAGGAATGGGATGGGTTGAGCATTGTTTGTTTCCCCCCTTCCCCCACATAGTTCCTCCCTATCTCTGACGTTTCTTCCTTGTTCCTTTTTCCTCTTCCTCATTTCCTGTTTATTCTGCAGGGTCACTGTTGTCCGAGTCCGTTTCGTTCATGGTGTATATTTTCTGAGTTGACTCTCGAAGTTTATCTTTGTCTTTAGCTATTTCCTTCCATTCTTCCAGCGTTTTGTCAAAGTACCTCATGTCGTGCTGTAAAGAGTCATTCCACGTATAGATGGGTCTTCCAATTTTCCGTTTCCCTGCAGAGTAGTTCCAAGCTGCTGTTAATAGGTGCGGCGTCTTTCGTCTTAAGATGTGCCCAAGGTATCCTAATCTGTAAGTTTTTATCTTCTTGGTTATTGTTTTACCTGCTAGTATTCGGTGTATTTTCTCTTTGGGTGCGTTCCTAGACTCTTCCAGCATTTGTTTTAGGATGTATCGTTCGTATTTACGTAATCTCGATCTATTAGATTTGGTAAGAGCGGCGGCTTTTAATCCGTATATCATTGCCGGTGCAATGGTCATGATGTAAATTAGTCTAGTTGTGTGCCAGTCTAGTTTCAACCTAACTAAGAATGGCATTATGATTTTTGTATTTTGGATCGCCTGTTTGCATCGCTTCTTGATTGTGTCTTTCCTGCTCACTGTTGAGGTTATGTAAGTTCCTAGATATTTTAGTTCTTTTTCAGGTTTCATCAGGGTTCCTCCTACGTTGTACCAATGTGGTTCTGGAGCTGTTCTCATTGGATTTCGGACTAATAGTTTGGTTTTGGTTTCATTCAGGGTCAAGCCAACTGATTTCAGCAGCGGTTTCAGTTTTTCGATTATTTTACCAAGTATGTCAGTGTTATTTGCCAGTATAATTATATCATCTGCGTATGATAATATAATTGGAAGGATTATTCTGAGATCTTGATCTAGATTTAATTCATTAATTTCTTCCTCTAGGGTTCTCAGGATTTCGTCTATAAGTATTGTAAACAGCCTTGGGGAAAGGGGGCATCCCTGTTTTACTCCTCGGTTTTTTGATATTACTCTTGATTGTTGTCCGAACCAAGAAATTGACGTTTTCTCTACCATGCACGCTGTGCTTATTCTATTGGTGAGGGCATGACTTATTCTGCTTCTCAGGATCGTAACCAATTGTTGGAGGTCTACCGTATCAAAGGCCTTCTCTATATCCAGTGACATAACGTAGGTTATATGTCCCGCCCTCCATTCTTCGTCTAGGATTCTTCTTATGGTGAATATGTGGTCGTCTGTGGAACGGTTTTGCAAAAATGCCGTTTGATAGTTTCCTAACTCGTCATATTCTTCTTCTAATTTGTTTAGGAGTGCTTTCGCGTAGATTCTGTATCCAACATTGCAGATTGTGATACGTCTGTACTCTGAGATTGTTTTTGGGAATTTTGTCTTTGGAATTGGAACTTGGACTGTGTGTATCCATTCCTCCGGAATGATGTTATTGACCCACGCTTCTGCGATAATTTTAGTGATTTCTTCGATAAGTTCCGGGGGTGCTGCCTTGAACAATTCGATCACAAGCTGGTCAGTCCCCGGGACTGTTCCGCCTTTTATGCCACGAATTATGCTGGAGATTTCCTCTATCGTGGGGGGAGCTCTCAAAGGTTTGTAGTCTCTTTCTTCGATTGTATTTATTTGGGGGCCTTCGCTTTTTTCTAGTTCTTCTGTCCATTTTGACATAGGGATGAAGGGTTTCCTCTGGTTTTGTCGGGTTTTCTTTTTAAATTTACTAAAGTATTTGTATGTATACTTCATTCTTGCTGATGGTTTCAGATTACCCAGAGAACTAAAGAATGCGAAGCATTCTTTTTGCTCTTCTTCTTCCCGAATTGTGGTATAGTTTTTTCTTGCTTCTTTAAGTTTTCTGTTCGTTTCAGGGTCATGTGGATCTTTGTTTTTCCTAAACTGCGCTTTTAGTATCTGTGCTAAAGCTATCCTTCTCTCTCTAGAGAGAACTCTTTCTTTTTTCAAAGTTTCTTTTGCGGTGTGTTTCAGAATGTTTTTTACTTCCGACCATGTGCACGAGTTGGTTTCACTGTGAATCTTGTTTTTTCCCTCCATTACTTCCATGGTTTTGTTCCTCGCCGTTTCTTGAAACTTCTTTAAATCCTCTCTAGACTTGAGAAGTTCGTAGTTCCAGTCTCTGTGGTTAAATTTCTGTGATGTCGGGGTTCTTTCGTCGTTTCGCTTGACGGCGTGAGTGTTTTTCTTAGGCATTTTGGCGCGCACTTTCCTAGGCACAAGTTTTCCCCAAATCAGTTTGTGATCGGATTCGACTCTTTTTGACCATTTACCTTTGATGTACTCAAAACACTCCGCCTTGTACATTGGGGTGATTATGTGGTCGATTTGAGATTTTTTGTTCCTCGCTGCCCATGTTGTTCTAACCGATTTTCTTCCCCATGTGCTGTTGATTTTAAGGTTGTATTGTATAAGAAAATTAATTAGGAATAATCCGTTTTCGTTCGAGGCGTCGTGATAGATGTTTGGTCCCACTTTTCCGTTACATGTCTGTCTGTTAAGGTCTTTTTTACCGATTCGAGCGTTGAAGTCTCCTAGAATAATCACTCTTGCCTGCCTGGGTTTGTTTCTTATCATCTTGGCTATTTCTGCAAATGTCTCTATGTTTTTACCGTTTCCCGTGTTTGCTTGTGGCACATGTGTCGTTATTATGAACCATGATTTGTCGGAATCTATCTCATATATGTGTGCTGCGATAATATTCTTAGTTTTTCTGATAATTTTTTTAACTTCAACATTTAAATTTTTGTTGATTAATATGGCCACTCCTCTGTTTGCTTTTGCCTTTCCTCCTCCGTTTAGTAGCCATTTGTAGTTGTGTGATTTGAGGGATCCGGTTGCCAGATGCGTCTCTTGCAGCCCCGCAATGCTAATATTGTTTTCCTTCAGTTCTTCGTCTATGCGATTCTTTTTTTCCTTATTCGCGGCGCCTCTGACATTCCAGGTAGCTACTGTTGTCACTGGTTGTTTATAATTTTCACACGAAAAGTTAATTTCTTGAGAGTCTCTTTGGATGACATGCCCGATGTCTATGTCGACGTTGTTGAGAACATCATAGCTGCATGTCAGTTCGATTTTTTGATTTGGCTCTGTTGTGCACTGCATGTTTTCTGTGTGCCCTTCTTTATTATTTATTAACACACTGTCGTAATGGTTTCCTTCATAGAAGAGATTTATTGTCCCCCTCGACTCTCCTACGGTTTGGTAGATTATTGGAGGTTGATCTGGTTGGTGTATTTTGACTTGAAGTCCGTAGTACTCTGTGGCCGCTATTATAATATCTTCTCCCGCCCATGTGCCAAGCAGGTATTGTTCCCGTATGTATAGGTCTTGTTGCTCTCGTTCGGAGTAGGCTGGGTGGATTTTTCGGTGATCCGGGATGTTGTTTGCGATGGCTAAGATGTATCTTTCTTCCGACTTGTGTGATTCCACATGGAATGCCAAATCTTGGCGCACGATTTCGTGGTTGCTGGAAATCCCGATGATGTTATTAATTTGGTGTGATATTGCCCTGAAGAGACAATTTCCGTCCCTTGTCATCTTAACGGTCTCCATTGGAATGGATGGTTAGTGAAACAGAAGAGATTCCCGACTATGTGGTACATAAATGTTTAGATTAATTTTATATGCCTTCATAGGATGTAATTAGCAAAGGCGGGCAAAACAATAACAGATGAAAACAATGTATTAATTTGCCCAACAATATCGACTCGAGTGTTCTGTCGATCCCTGTTTGTGTAATGTCTGAAATAAAAAGTTCAAAATATGTGTTATGTGGATAGTGTAATAAAAAACTGGAAAAATCTTATCTCGGTTTTGTCGCCAGAAGATTCCTCCGTTCTAGGGGGTAGGTTCCGCTGTAGTTAGCTGGCCAAGCTCTCGAAAACTCGGAAAGTGTCACTTCGTTGCTTTGTTACTCTCACTTACACTTTATGACACTTGAGTTAGAAAAATGCACTAGTCTCACTTTATTGCACTTAATTGGAAAAATGCACTAGTCGTTATGTGATAAATTCCTCTCAATTATGCACTGGTCTGAATTACAGATCAAGCACAAAAACACAATTATGCACTGGTCTGAATTACAGATCAAACACAAAAACACAATTATGCACTGGTCTGAATTACACAAAAACAATCGCACAATAAAAACTCGGAAAGAGTCACTTCGGACGCTTGTTCGCTCCCACTTTATGAACTTGAGTTAGAAAAATGCAATAGACTTGAATGAAAGTTGTGTGATTACACTGTTTTGAATTCAATAATGCTAGCAAACACAAAAACTAATTGTACAATGCTGATGTCACAAATTACATTGAAATATCTGCACAGAATTGAGTTTGTAGTTTCTGGAAATTTCCAATGGAAACTTCTAGAATGTTCCAGAAACTTCTATAAACACGTGGCCGGGGGTCCCCCTCGTGGGTTACTGTCTTCCATTTTTCGCTGTAATTACGTTTTTAGCACTTGTAACTATCTGGTTTGAGTGGAGGTTTTGTGTGTACATACGATAGGGTAGTAGAAACACTTGGACAATATTGGATTAACCGGGAATGTACTGTTCACGATATGAATTGTTTATTTCCTGCCACGTCGGCGCACGTTTTTAGGTTAGAACGCTCGGCTTGTGCCGTTGTCACAACGTAAAAAACCTCGAGTGTTAAGGGACGTACTTGACTTACTTTATTAAGCAGTGATTCCTGACATTATTTGGAGTAAAAAATGTAAATGAAATTTTGGTCTCCGGTGACTTTTTTTTTCAAAATTTTTTTCTTCAAAATCAAACAATTTTTTTTTTCTTTCGCATATCGTCACTGGTCACTCTGCCGGGTGTCCGACGAACCCCTTACCCCGCCTCCAACTGTTCAACAACTACCATTTTTTTACGTTTTTGTAGAAAAAAAAAAAACATCAAAAATGTCACCGGAGACCAAAATTTCATTTACATTTTTTACTCCAAATAATGTCAGGAATTACTGGTTAAAGTAAGTCAAGTACGTCCCTTAACACCCTGTATACAGGTTGTTAGGGATGTACTTAACTTATTTTAACAAGTGATTCCTGACATTATTGGAGTAAAAAATGTAAATGGAATTTTGGACTCCGGTGACAATCGATGTAGATGTAATTATAGATGTCTTTTTTTTTCAAAATGTTTCTCTTCATCAAACTCTCTCAATCAAACAAAAAAAAATTCTTCCACAAGTCGTCACTGTTCACTCAGCCGAGAAACCAACCAATCTCTCACCCACTCAACCGTCCAATACCTACTGAATTTTAAATGTTTTTAGTTGAAACACCAAAAAAACACAAAAAAACATCAAAATATCACCGGAATCCAAAATTTCATTAACATTTTTACTACAAATACTCACTTTAAAAATCACTGGGTAAAATAAATAATTAAGTACGTCTCTTAACATCCCTTACGTACATTATGAATTTACATTATTTTGCAAACGGAATATTTTAATATTTAAAATGTAAGTAAAATCATCCACAAACAAAATATCAATATATAAGGAATACTAGACAAAATATAACATTCTTTTGCAACACATACACAACTAACTATCAATCACACTCACTTACCAATAGGATGCATTATTTAGGCAACAAGTTTGGTGGTATTGTAGATGTATTTGCTGATTCCCTTTACATTCTAAAATGCAATTTAAACCAACACTTTGTTGAATCCTACAAATTATTGTAACATGGGTATAATATATTTAACGATTTGATTTGTTATTGTAATGTTTATATTATATTTTGTTCTATGTTATTGTTAAATATTACATTGTTTAAAATATTTCACGGGTTTCCACAAGATTATACAAGTGGTTTTTTTTCTTTAAAAACTACTTGTATATTCTTAAAAGTTTTTTCACTTTTATAACTTTTGGTATAAATTCTATGTATGTGTAATCCTAGATATCTTAAATATTATTTTCTAATCTATGTAAAAGCCCCTACGGGCGTATAACAACAATAAATAAATAAATATTTGACGTAGACTTACTTTCTTAATTCCTTTTTAAAATTAAGTATATTTCCAATCTCAGTAACTTCATTCGGGATTTTGTTATAAAGTGAGACGACATGGTACTCGTACATAAGATATTTCTGGGTGTTTGATTTCTTTCTTGTTGGCAATGCTTCCTAGTTCCAATACGGGAGGCGGGTATGGGTACCGCCGCCCCGGGAACCGTTCATTGAATAACACCCTGACATAGGTCACACCAAGATGTTCCGCTACCTACCCAAGTGGTTTGGCATCTTAGCAAGAGTGCCCGAATTCATGGTGTAAGGTTTGTCTGGGCCTTGGCGGTGGATGCGTCGGCCCACTAGTTGCGTTTGTGGGCAAACGAGATTGATTGAGGCATACCCTTTGGCCTCTCTAGCAGGACTCTATCGGAACATCGCCATGCACCGCAGTGGGAGGGATGGATTCATACGTCAGTCACTCCTGGAGACACTGACCCCCAGATTCCTATCAACACCTTATGCCGTTTTCCTTACCAGAACTTCACCTCCTTCCTTTCCCCAAAAGACCCGCTACACAGTATCCCCAAAGATGGCATAGGCCCTGAAGGGAATTATTTTCCTCAGGGCCTCCTGGGTGGAGCTATTGTAAAAAAAATCTAATTTGCTTTGAATTTCTTGTGAATCTGGTGAATGTGTTTTTTTTTCTTTTCCTTTCAAGTACCTTATACATTATATCTGTAAGTACATTCGAATATATGGCTTGCTTCACCGTCATAAAATTTAGTTCCTTTAACGCGTGTCAAAGGAGCGTTATGTGGCGCAGTATTATTCGGATTGCTTTATAGGTGACCGGCCCACTCAGAATCATGTAACTTCAACACCTCCTTTGAAAAGTTATTAAAAGTAATGAAAAAAAAAATGTAAAAACTTTTAATGACTTTTTAAAGGGTTGTTTAAATTGCATGATTCCGAGTTGTTATTCTGACCGCTTTATTATGCAGTATTTGCATTTTTTTAATTTCACTCAGAAAATCTATAATTATACTTATAGGGATGCTACACAATATATATAATTATACTTTTTAGTTTTAGCAGAACGATTTTTTTAATATTTTTTTATATGAATACCGAGTCCCAACTTCTCCCTTCTGGAGCCTGTGAGACTATGGCATCCCCAATTGGGGTATGTTGTGAGGCTGAAAGTAGTGAGAAGGAGAAGGAGATGGGGAAGAGGAAGGTGGGGAAGTACCTGGCTATTCAGATCTGGTCACCAAACACAGCTAATGATATTTTAAGCAACGTTTCGATCTGAACGGTGGCCTTACACCAGGGCGATACTGAAAGTATCTTCCACTCTGGAACGTGCCGCAAATATATTATATATTATTTTTAATGAATTAATTGTGAAGTAACACAAATGAATCAAATAAAATTTATTTTCCATGCCAGGATTCGATCCCGCGACCTTCGGATTGCGAGTCGACTGCCTTACCGCTCGACCACGCCATAATGTGCATGAATATTTTAATAATATGCCTATGGGAAAACGATTGGTAAATATTACTTTATCCATGATTCTGAATAATGTGAGAAGTCGCATTATTAAAAGATAAGCTTAAGATGAAGCCATAGTAAATAATGCAAAATCATACAAAATCATATGTTTTTGTTTTGAAAATTTGATCGCTTAGAAGTATTATAGATGCTTAAATTAAATACTGCGTGTAGAACATACCTTGGCCCTTAAAAACATCGGTCATTTTTTTATAAGTCTTTTAATAAGCCTATAAAAAAATAAAGTATAAGGTCTAAAAAAACACACTTTCAAGTCCAAACTATCCTATTTATAAACCTCTTTTCGGTTATGGTTTCATTGTATAATGTGGCAAATTCAGTTTATTTTATAATGATCGCAAAAAAAGTTGATATTTACACCCAATCTTCCCAAAATAAAATAAAATATGCACTTTCGAGTTGTTATTTTACAATACGACCGCTAGTCGATGAATTCGGTTTTTCAAAGTGAACCCTATGGCGTTCACCGAAGAACTACTGTCCACGCCACAGTCGCCAAACCTCAGTCACGCCCCGAACTGAGCGTGAGATGGACGCGTCACTCCGCGTCGCTTGATTTCGTGAAATCAATTTTAAATTTCCGTTTTATTACAATACACAATGCGTAAAACAGGAATTAATATTTTTTACAGGCCTTTACGAAATCAACCTTGTAAAACAAAACTCTCAAATACCTTTTCCAACCTTTCCAAAAGCTTTTTCTCAAGTATTTTTAAACTCCTCCCATAAAGGGCGTGAATTCCGATTTCGATTTTGTCCTTAACTAGTGGATCGCCTTAATCAATATATAAAAGTAGTCACGGTACTCCAAAAAATAAATCACAAAAACGTTATAAGTAATTTTTTTATATTAGCTCCAGACATGAGGTCACGAGGAAAATAATTCCCCTCAGGGGCTATGTCATCTTTGGGGATGCTGTGTGGAGGGTTTTTTTTAGGAAAGGAAGGAGGGGAAGGTCTGGGAAGGAATAGGGTATTAGGGGTGGGTAGGAATCTGGGGGTTAGTGTGTCCAAGAGTGATGGAAGCATTAATCCATCCCTCCTCTCTGCGGTGCAAGGCGATACTCTGAGAGAGGAGTGAGGAGAGGAGGAGGACTTATGGCAGAGGAGTTGGTTATCCACAAAGATATTGGAATATAAGTAGATGTGCTAACTGCTGTTTTTACTATGTGGGTCTGCGCGTCCGGGTGTCGCCGATATTGTTTACCAATTAACAAATAAACTAAAAGAAAAAATAATTAACGAATAAACCAAACGAACGTTAAACTAAATGAACGAATTCTTTCCTTATTCAAAATATATTGTTCACCAATATTAATGCACATTTTCAAAAAATCAACGAAATGAACAAATTCTTTTTGTATGAAAACTACGCTAATTAGCACGCAGTCCGGCGACAGTTGCCCGGACACCATAGCATATCTTTCTGTATTTGAATATCTTTGGGTATAACTAATATCGGATATATAAGTCTATAGACTAGCCCACGAACAAGATGCAATTGCTGACAAAAATAGTCTATTTAGTTCTATGTACCTTAACGCTACGCAACATCAATTATTGTATAGTACATGCCAAATTTGACATTGATACAAAAATTGACGAAATAGGCGAGTTTAAGGTCCGGAAAGGGGTATGCATCTTCGCCTTTGTATTTCTTTGTATTTCTCTGTCGCACATATGTTTTCGCAATGCGTGATTTAATTTAATGCGCAATTTACGCGAAAACAGATCATATCGAGTTCACATTGGCATTTAGGTTGGCGCGTACTGTACCTAAGTTTGCATTGTGTGTTAATATTTGTGCTCGATTCAACACTATTTTATAAAGTCGCCAATTAATCGATGGTGAAATGTTGTCTTCTTATTCTAATTAGCGCGTAGTCCGGCGACAGTTGCCCGAACACCATAGCATATCTCTTCTGTATTAGAATATCTTTGGTTACCCAATAAATGGTTCCCCGGGCGGCGGCATCCACTCCCGCCTCCCAAATTTACGAGAAGTAAGGGCATTCGGTTTATGTTCCCCTTTTTCAGGGAAAAATAGTTATTTTTTAAGACAGGGTCGTTATAGTTGGAAAAATACTTACCTAACTACGAGAACTAATAATTAACCAAAATATAATTTTGCGATACGTTCACTTTTACAGCTGTTCGGAAATTTCCATATGAATGAGCTTTATCACAAAACAGAGTTTTTCAAAATAAAATCAACATACCTTCTAAATAAAGTATACACATCCAATTTCACAACTTATAATTAAAAAAACTTTTAAATGATATGCTTGATAAATAACGTTAATTGCACTATTAAAATCGGTGTACCCGGCGTTGCTTGGGATTATAATAAATAAATAATACAAATAAAGGTCTTTATTCCAGAATGTGGGGAGGTGAGTGCAATCCCACACATCCTATATAGTGTGTAAGTACATACATAAAACACATAGATATTTATAAAATATGGTAATAAGAAGAAAATAAAATAAAAATATAAGTAAAACAATAAATAAAAAAAATCAGTCTGGGGTTATGGGAGCCAGTGTCTTCCTCCAATGTTCTTCTAAGCTCGATCCTGAAGTCAAACGGGATTCTATTATGAGAATGTTTCTGGAGTGGTTTATCCTTCCCCTCAGTCCTGCAATCCTGGTTCTTAATAGAGCTTTAAATCTTGGAACTCGCCCTTCTGAAAACATTGAGGAGGCACTGCAGTGCCTGGGGAGTCCAAACATCAGACGGTAAGCATTGTTATATTGCACCCGAAGCCTTTCCATGGTTCTTTTTTTGAAGGTTGCCCAAAGCTCGCATGTGTAGAGGGTGGTGCTGAAGGCTAGGAATAGCGTCCTTCTTACCCGTGGACTGCATAGCCGAAATCTTTTACTGAGCATGTTGCATTTTATGCTCTTTATGCCTCTGCCTGTCAATATCTTCATCATCTGTTAATTTATGTATTGTTGATGATATGTCCTAGATGTTTGGTAGATTCTACTGTTTTTATAAATGGAGGTGAACGTTGTAGAAGTAGATGGTGGTAAAAGTCCTTTTGTGGGAAAAACATGGTTAATTTTTCATTATGTAAGATCACCACGGATGTAATTCCATTCCATCTTTTACAGATCCCCCCCCCCTTCCCTTCCCGACTAAAAGAATTGTTTGGCAATTTTTTTTATTAATATAAGGTTTTTAGATTGATTCACAAACAGAAATAAAATAAGACATAAAGACAGCAGACGGATATAGTTTCTATTATTAAACCTAGTTATTAAATTTCTTAACAGGTTACACCGAAACACAACTCTATCAAGGAATGCACTCCTTGCTTCGTACACATTCATAAATCGTCTCACAGACACTCTTCTGTTATTGTGACTTCCGATTTTTTAATTGACGCCCTCGGTCGCCCACGACTTCTTTTACTATTAACTACCAATTACGAGTATAATATTATCTTTTCACTCCCTTCTTCGTTTATCAGCTCAGCTTGCCCGTACTATCTAAGCGTCCCTTTCCTTATCCATTTCGCTCACACCAATTTTTCGGATTAAAACGTTTTTAACACCGCCATACTTGTTCTTACTACACACACGCCCCTGGGAAATCATTTCGACAGCATTCAGTTTACTTTCATCCTTCCTCTGCCAGTTCCATATCTCACTCATTTTTTATTAGCGCCAGTTCAGTCCTCAAATAATAGAGTTTCCTGCATTCCTCCATTTCCTCCATTGAATATACTTCTCCACCTTTCAGCTTATCGTGAACTAAAGTCCTCAAATAATAGAGATTCCTGCATTCCTCCATTTCCTCCATTCAATATACTTCTCCACCTTTCAGCTTATCGTAAACTTAAGTCCTCAAATAATAGAGTTTCCTGCATTCCTCCATTTCCTCCATTCAATATACTTCTCCACCTTTCAGCTTATCGTAAACTTACTTCCCAAATACACAAACTTATAAACGTGCGTCACGTAAAGGTTGTATATATAGTTGTTAAAAAAAAAATTGTTTTTTTAGAAAATTAAACTAAAAATTAACTATGAACGAACTTTTTATAACTTTATCGATCGCATTATGCCAATTTGTTGCAACTGAAGACGACGCGACGCCCGACGATGACCAGAATTAAAAAGGTGGTTAATTTTTTTTCCAGTGCGTTTTGTTTTTTTGTTAATTTTATCTTTTGCGGCATTCGGTGACGTTAAAGGACAATTTACATTTTATTGACTTTAATTCGATGCCATATCGCCTTTCAATGTTGATATAATGCGTAATAATGAAAAAATATATGTGTAAGT
The DNA here is from genome assembly GCA_917880885.1 of Limnephilus marmoratus. Classification (NCBI taxonomy): domain Eukaryota; kingdom Metazoa; phylum Arthropoda; class Insecta; order Trichoptera; family Limnephilidae; genus Limnephilus; species Limnephilus marmoratus. The sequence continues at coordinate 32,655,457 of OU862908.1, forward strand.
TGTTGATCAGATGATGACATTTGATCCGCTGACAGTTGGCCTCTCGGAATACTTATATACAATATGCAGTCAGTTTAGGAAACATACGGTATACCTAATTACACAAAATGTAACTAAGTGACCCCTAAGGGAAGTGCATAGAGGATGTACTGCCAAATAACAATGTATTAAACATATATTCTTTCAAATACATCAAGGAAAAATCTACTTGTCTATACACTGTGAATATCAGCGCATAAGTACAAAAAATCGACACTGTATATAAATTCGTTTGATATTCATACCAACTTATTATTAAGGGCCTTTAACCAGCCAGCGGCCGAAAATCCACATTTTATCGAAAGCTGTTCTTACGATCGTACAGGGCGGTTCCAACGAGAAAGATTAATTATTCTCCGTACCAGCTTTTAAAAATTATAACTCAATATCGATTTTATTTCATTCTAAATTTGTTTTAATTTATACCTAGGTACATCCAAAAATCCTGAAAGGCGTGATGATAAAACTATTAAAATTATGTACTTTTTGTAATTATTTTTTGATCATAAGTATTTATCATTTTTCAATAATGTCTAAGCAAAATAAGAATGTAAAAAAAATCTTAAATGTATTAATTTGTAAGACCGTAAATAGACAGACAAAATAGATAAATTTTCGATATAAATAAGTGTTCGGATGTATTTTTTAATAATTTTATTTGAATTAAAATTAAAATTTTGAAAAATGCGTTTACTAGATAATGTATTGATTTACAATAATATATGATTACATGGTATGAAGTATGTCTTGTAAAATAAGATTTTTCGTTTGAAAATTTAACAAATCTGCCAACGACTTATGGTATAACCTTATACTAAAAATAACCATTTTTTCTCAAAATTTAAAACATTCGTTTACTAGATAAAAGAACAATCTTTCGAAATCAATTTATAATTTTTTGTGGAAAAGAGTCAATGCGTCTAAAATCTGATTTAAAATTTTTTATGGTTTTCTCTGGTTATACCCTCTTAAGGGTATTTTTGAAGTCGATTTTACTTTTGAAATTAATAAATAAAGAATAAAATTTATAATTTTATAGTAAATATCTTTTCGCAGGAGCAATTGTCGGTGGATCAACTGTCAGGTCACCATGTGGAAGTATACAAACTTACATTTATCTTGGATAACTTTCCTTTTTTTTATAGGTTGGGATAGAAAATGTACACAGATACACGAGTCCCGGTTGCGACCATTATCTTTTTCTGTTTTTCTGTGTCTTGTTCTCTTTCATATTTTCGTTTAGATTATTTTTGTTACTTTCTTCTTCAATGACAAATAATGTAATTTATCGATGTTCTCCTCGTGTACTTGTGGACAACGATAATTATTTCAGTGAACTGCGTTCGATTTGGAGCTTTGTTTGTCAGAACAATAGTAGTTAGCCAATTAAACAGGACGACACAGGGCTTTCTCCCACACCCCGCACCCCACACCCCATATCCCACACAGACTAGTTATTTTGCATTGCTTCTCTAACAAAGTAGAATGCATTTTGAGATAAAATTTATGGATTTTAAGAATTACAGTGAGCAATTTTAAGATTAATTTTAAAGTAATTGCTATGTTTTAAGACCTGTATAAATGTACAGCTTAAAATATTTTTGTAGGTACCTACCTACACATATGGATCACGAAAATTTGAGATGTTGATATGTAGCATTACAAATAATGTTAACTGTCCAGGAAAGCGAAAAGAAAGCATATTTTTCATAAAAATCATGTCTCCTGTTTTTGTTGACCTATAATTACGAATTTTTATTATAAAATAACGTTGAATATATCTATTAAAATACTTGACACTTTTTGTGAATTTATTATAACAGTATTATATTTTTAATTCTTCAGAAAAAATCCTTTAAAAAATGCAAAAGACGCACTAGAAATATTTCGACGATCTAGATCGAAAGAGATAAAAATGGAGAAAAATTACATATTTAACTCTTTTTTTGATTTATGGTCCTTTACAGCATGTCAAATATTCGTTAACGACACGTTCTAATACCAATAATGATATTAAAAATAAATTAAATACAAATAAGGTTATTTTCGGTTACGAAATTAATTTTGCACATCGTGTTATTGATGACAATATGAAAATTAGAAGTTTATCCGAAGTTTATTTACTAAGCACACAATCAAAACATCTCTTAATTAATAATAGTAAAATTAAAAGCTTTAATAACCCAATAACAGCAAAACTTTTACTTCTTTCATCACCCATCCTTATTCTTTATGTAATTAACTGTCTCTACTTTTGCCTTTCTCTCATTTACCTCATGTTATTCTTTTAATGCATGTGTAATATACATACATATTAACCTTTTTTTTCTTTTTGACTTGCTTAAGGCGCCGTATCCCCGCTCAATAAGAAGAAGATGGAGAGATATGTAATTACGAATGTTGGAGAGAGTGCGCTAATATTTAAAACGGTAAAATTAAAGCGAAAATTGTGAAAATGTTTAATAAAATACAACTTGTTTAAAATAGAGCAAAAATCTCTTGGGGTTGTCTAAAACAGCATTTAAAGAAATACTGTGAATTTTTTCATACATATACCTAACTTGTTAAATAACTGAAACAGACGTGAAAGTAATATTTTTCGGAGAACACTTTGCGATTTGTATAGATATTATCTTCAAAAATAACATATATATTTTTTGAGAGCTTAAAAATTTCAAATGTTTAAGGGGGATATGTAAGAAATCGGTATAAATTCGGGTGGTGGCGGTTTAACACAAAAAGGGGCACGAGATATAAAACGAGAGATATAATAAATAAAATTTGTTGTCGATTGCATAATTATTATAATTAGCCATAATTTATTTTAACAATTTTTGTAAGGAAATTTTAGCATTTTGCATTTTTATCTGCCCTAAATAAGGGAAGATCGCATTCCATTTAATGGTTACACTAAAATATATTTCAATGGAAATGTTAATCTTTTTATTAAAACCAGTATTTATATTTCAATAAAATATCAAAATGTTTCTGAATCAAAGATTCCTTGCACCGAAGTGTAGTTCCATTAAAAAAAATATACATCAATATTTTGCGAATATAAGAGAAGATCCCGCTGACAGAATTTAAAATATCTAAAATTCTGAACATTCCCCAAATATACCCGATAATCAACCCTCACTGAACCTCACAGACAAGGCAAAAGCGCAGGATAGGTCAGTACCAGTGCAGGGGGTACAACGGCGTAGAGCTGTAGAGCTGTAGAGTGAGAGCCGACTAGGACTGGTGGCAGGCTGGTGTAGTGGGTATGTAGCGCGGAGGGCACCGTACTACGAGTACGTTTGGCGTAGACTCCGTAGCACACTGCGGCAGAGAGCAGACCGTGCTACATACGTTTTCCGCTACGTACGTACTACAACGGTTTCGTTTTCAGTGTTCGTCGCCCCGGAGAGTGATCGTAACGCGCAATGTGCATTTGGAATCGTGATATTTTTTGCAAATTTTTATGAACTTTTTTGAAGTGATTAGCTTAGTAGATATTACTGATTTTAAATATTAGTATTTTATACATTGTAGTTACACTATCTATCTACTTTCAACCACATTGATAAAGTGTTTTTGTTACATTTAATGTATTTTATCAAACTAAAAAAAAAATATCATTTTCTTTGACCGATAATGATGAACATTGGGTTGTCATTTTTCTTAGTTAATTTCGATTTAAAAAAAAAAATAACAAAAGTTGAATATGGTTTATGCTTTAGTGTCATTATTTCCGACAACATTAAGACTAAAATGGTACAGGGATTATGTACTTTTAAGTTTAATTTATTCATCTGCGTAATTTAGACGATCTATTTTATAAAGTCCAAACGGAATTGTGAGTTAGAAACACTCGACCCGAGTTGAATGCACTATCGAGCGAATTACTCAAAGTCTTCCAGAACCGAAACGTCGGAAGAGGGTCTACGTGCACAACGTGAATGCATTCGCAGACTTCGAACGGCGGTGCACTAAGGCGTATTTTGCAATGAAAGCGTGGTACTTTTAACCGTTTTTGAATAGGCGCTGGCAGTTTGAGAATCGGTATCGACCAGATAGGAATAATTGCTGCCGAATATCCAATAGCTGGCCTTTACTAACATCGACAGCATTTTTAATACAAATTTGTAGGTATAGTGCTCAGATGCCTCAAGGGTGGTAGATATTTTCAGTATCGCCCTGGTGAAAGAACTGGCTGTAGTCGTATTTTGTGATCAGATCTGAATAATCTTTCCTCTTCCCATTTCCTTACCCTTCCCGCTACCATCAGGGGGTATTTCACCATCCTCTTGATAACTTGTCCACAGGATAGCGTATTTTTAGATTTACGATTTATTTATTTATAAAATCATAGTTTTCTATTCGGTACTTGAACTCATAAATCTATTCTATCTATCTTTATAAATAAAAATTAATCGCCGAAATGTATGTACGCGCATAACTTCCGAACGACTGCATTAAATTGGATAATTCTTTTTTTGTGTTCGTTATTGTCAGGAAGACATGGCACGATCAAGTGAATCAGATACTTGAGACGGGCCATGTCAAAAGTCCGAATAATAGAAGAGTATATATGAGACGATGTGTGAATGTAAGTGAGGCAAAGAGTGTATGCCAAGACCGAGTTGTTTGGCGGTCCGTCCTCTCTGCCTACCCCTGCGGGGAAACGGCGTGATGGTTAGTTAGTTATTGTCAGGACAAGGTTTGTACAAAACTACTGCTGAACGCTGGCATTATGAAATTTGTATAAAAAAATTGCAATAGGTAGCACGCGAGCTGTTTGAAAACTAAATGTACTAGGACTGAATGTATGGAATGCGGGAGGGGGGAGGGGAACTCGGGAGGGGGTTCGCAGGACGGGGGAAGGGGGGGAGTAGAGTGGAGAGAGGGAAGGTGAAGGAGGCGGAGTGGGAACACGAGAGGGGAAAGCAGACGCGGGAGAGGAAGGGGAAGCGGAATGGGAACGGGACGAATGGGAAAGGACCGCAGGAAGAAACAATTTCTTTATTAAATTTCATAGCAACGGATGCCGGGAACCAGCTAGTAGTGGATATATATAAGATAGGTTAGCCGAGTTTTCTATCGATTAGCAGTATTTATTTGTTTATGGAGTGTAACCAAAAAAAACGTACTGGGATGCTTTTTTATGTGAGAACCGCATAACAACAGTTTGACTATGACATCCCCAATTGGGGTATGTTGTAAGAATGAGGGTGTATGGACAAGCTATCAAGAGGAATGTGAAACACCTCTTCACCTTCACAACATACCACAATTGGGGATGCCCTAGCCTCACAGGATCCAGATGGTTGGAAGTAGTTGGATTTCTTGTGCGGGTTCCCACATAAAAAAGCAAACAGATATGAGTACGCTCTATCAGTGGAATTTTTGCGGTAAAAAAATTATACGCATTCTGTTTTGTAAAATGGTTTAGAGGCAGTGGCGTGGCGTAGCGTGGGTTTCGGCCGCCCGGGGCGGAGGAAAATTTTGCCGCCCCCCCCCCCCCTCCCTAACTTCTACAGCGCAGATTTTAAACTGCGCTGACCGGTTCCATGCCAACTCAGAATGAAACCTACCCAGAAACACCTCAGAAAGGTCATTAAAAGCTATGAAAAAATAATTTTAAAATAGCCGGTAACCCTATCCTAACGTAACCTACTTAAACAATTTTTGTATATTTTTTTATCATTACTCTTAATAATCTTTCTGAGGTGCTTCTGAGTTGGTTTCTTTCTGAGTTGTCTGGTCACCGCGCTGACCGGGGGGGGGGGGGTAGTTTTCCTATTTTTACTACAAATTTATATATAACTGCTCTCAGAAATCGAGAATGGTATGCCTGTAATAGAATTTCAGAATTTCACATCTTCATCACTCGGTACACGATGAATCGGTAACTTATTGTTATATTGATAACACAAAACTGGTTTAAATTAATCTGAATATGCGGTGTATCAAAACTACACTCAGAACAAAAAATGGCTTTTCTTTGATTCTAGCGGTACTTACATTCCGAACACAGAACTGGTTTAATTAAATCTGTACGCGGTGAATTGAAACTACATTCAGAACATGAAAACCGTTTTTTTTTTATTCTGCCGGCACTTACATTCTAAACACTAACCGGTTTTAATTAAATCTGTATCTGGTGAATTAAAACTACACTCAGAACATCAGGGCGTAGGAAAATTTCGCCGCCCCCTTATTTGGGTACTTCAAGCGGCGGGGGGGTTGTATTCGGAAATCCTATTTTTTTATTACGACCCATTTATATACGAGCCGGATTTTTTAATAATCACATTTGATGAGTATTCTTTCAACGAAAATCATGTTTATAAATTCTACTCCAAAGTTGATTGATTGATACTGCGTTAGAGTCCCCAAATAATAGTTACACGCGCAAAAATCAATTTCTCAGAATTTTACAGCATTATGTAACTCAAATGTTAAACTTCAGTCGATGCACGATGAATCTGTAACTCGTTATTTAATTTATCGGAGAATTCTGAATACAAAACCAGTTTGTATGCTGTGAATTAAAACTACACTCAGAACATGAAAATGGTTTTTCTTTGATTCTGGCATTAAATAAATAGTCTACAACTAGAATTTTATAACTGCACATCGAATAACAGAATGTTTTCCTTCGAAATGTGCCAGCAGATGAATCCAACTGGAATTTTACATTCTGTACTGGTTTAAAGTAAATCTGTACCTGGCGAATTAAAACTACACTCAGAACATGAAAATGGTTTTTCTTTGATTCTGGCAGCACATACATAGTCTGCAAATAGAATATTATAACTGAACCTCAAATAAGAGGGTGTTTTCCTTTGAAATGTGTCAACAGATGAATCCACAACTGGAAATTTACATTCTCAACACAGAATTGATTTGAATTAAGTCTGTATGCGGCAAATTAAAAGTACACTCAGAACATGATAATGGCTTTTCTTTGATTCTGGCAGTACATACAGGATACAGAGTCTGCAACTAGAATTTTATAACTGAACTTCAAAAAAGATAATGTTTTCCTTTGAATTGTGTCGGCAGATGAATCCTCAAATGGAATTTTACATTCTAAAATCTGATTTAACCCTTCGAATAATAAGAAAAAATATAAAAATATTCTATAAACTTTTGCCTGTCAATGTTTGCCCACAAAATTTCCGGTTCTTTATGCATTTTAAATGTTCATTTTTATTGTTTTTTTGTAGCCTTTTGCCAAAAACAAAATGGTTTTAAAATCTAGATATAGTTATTTTTCCGACGTGCCTGTTAGAACATTATTGTTTTGTAATAATTATTAAAATTTTGATATTCTAAATTAAAGTACCTAAAAGAGAATAAATTTAAAGTTTTAAATACAGATTCCTTTTCTTTAAAAAAATGTAATAAAACTGTATCTTAACTTTTTATCGCAATCACAAATTTATTTTAAATTAAATGTGAGGGACATAATTTCACAATTTTATTTTAAAATTGCGTCTCCTGTGATTAGACGGGTTAAATTAAATCTGTATTTGGCGAATTAAAACTTCACTCAGAATATGAAAATGGTTTCTCTTTGATTCTGGCAGCACATACATATTCTGCAACTAGAATTTTATAACTGCACTTCGAATAAAATATTGGTCTCTTTCGAAATGTATCAGCAGATGAATACACAACTGAAATTCATTCGTTAATACATTCAGAACACAATTCTGGTTTTAATTAAGAGAGAATCTGTTTGCGAGTTCAGCTTTAATTAGTATTACCCTCATAATATGCGTGTTTTCCTATGAATTGTGAAAGTTGCAGCTTAAAAAAATATAATTATTGATATTTTTTAAAAATAATTAAAAGATAGTTGGATTCGTAAACGAAAGTACCGTTGAACATTTTTGAATAATGATTTGAAATGGTTTAAAATTATCCAAGATAATATTATTATTTATTGTGAAAATTTGCCGCCCCCCTCAAAAGTGCCGCCCGGGGCGGGCCGCCCCCCCCCCCCGCCCCCCCCCACGCTACGCCTCTGTTTAGAGGTAACCTTTAGTATTGCTTATATTGATATTTTGCATAGATTCCTTTTTATAAGGGCAGGTACGCTTCCAAATAATGTTTCTTAAAACATAAATAATAGAAGAAAGTTTGAGGTTTCTTATTTAATAGCAATCGGTAGTTATTATTTTTTAATTGATAAACAAGATTTTTATGCATAGCACAAAAAGTAACAATTATTACAAGCAATAATTATTCGCCTGAAACACTCATCTACGTTGAAAAAATCTCCCGAGAAAAGATACATGTCGCCGACGGGACTCGAACCCGCGTCCTTCTGATATCCGGTCAACCGCTCTTTAACCACTGAGCTACGTCGGCTTATCTCCTACCCGCCAAATAATTCAAAATATAGGTACTAGTATTTCATTCAACAATTAAAAATTAAAAATAAAGTTGGTTGTTTGCAGGTGGAAAAATGTAATAAGCAGTAATTGTAGAATGAAATACTAGTATATATTGAATTATTTGGCGGGTAGGACATAAGCCGACGTAGCTCAGTGGTTAAAGAGCAGTTGACCGGATATCAGAAGGACGCGGGTTCGAGTCGCGTCGGCGGCATGTATCTTTTCTCGGGAGATTTTTTCAATGTAGATTGTAGATGAGTGTTTCAGGCGAATAATTATCGCTTATAATAAAAGCAATCGTTAGGATTCCCGGATGCTATATTAAAATATTTAATGTTTTAAAAATCTGTATTACAAAATACGAAGGGGTTTCGGGAAAAACTGTTGTGTGGCCATTTTGAATCAGCCACACAAAGTTACAAGTATTTTTTATTAATTCAGGATGATCAATTCGATAGAATTTATCGGATTAGCCTTGGTAACAAAAAATACGTTTTTATAAAATATAAATAAGTAAGTCATATCATCGGCTGTAAGGTTAAGCTGCACGTATCCTACCCCCGAGGCCCGCGAATAAATTGAAATCTGACAAATTGGCCCTCAGGTTAATAATAATAATAATATTTGGCTGATTTATAAAGCGCCGTTTTCATGAAAAATCATCTCAAGGGCGCTGTACATATAATAAGCATACAATAAAATAAAATGAATACGATAGGCTTACAACTAGGATTCAAACTTATAACTAGGAACCTACATTTAAGACTTATATGTAGCTAGTGACTTACAACTAAGACTTATTAAAAGATTATTCATCACCGACTCTAGATTTTTAACGATCTACGGAAGTTGGCGAAATATTAAAAAATAACTTTTTTTACCTAGGTACCTACAAATATTAATAAACGTAAACATTGATCAAATGCAAATTCCATTCCTCAAAAGCTGGCCTAGTAAATCATTGAGAGAATCGTCCTTGCTCCAGTCCGGTACTTACAGGTCAATGGGTTGTTCTTCTTTTTAACCGATATAACTTTTACCACTCTGTCACATTTCCACCTAAAGTGAGGGTTTTTTTTTTACTATAAACGAATTCTCTCTGGATCTCAGAGGGGAAATTGTAGTAAGGGGGGAAGGAGGCCTAAAATGCCTATCGGGGGTGACAAACACGAGCTGCGTGTATACCTATTTCGAATGACAACCCACGTGACAGAATTAACGTGAGACATAAAAGTTGTAGGAGACAAGTTTTTGAGATTTTTTAAATATTTTATTACACATAGTAAAAAATAATAACGGCTTTTACTTGATAGGTTACGTTTTGGAGTTTAAAAATAGTTTAATATTTTATGTCATATCATTTTTTTGTAACATTATAGAATAAACGCAAGTCGAGGTGGGAGGAGACAACTGTATGAAATACACTTCTGTCACTAGGAGTTAGAACTCTGTAACGTAATTCTTACTACAAAAATATAAACACATTTTTTTTAAAACGCACACAGTCGTTACGTCTTTAGTACAGTAGATTTTGAAGTAATTATAAAATAATAATATTGGTTATTCTGTTAAATTTTTCTCCACTAACTGATGGAGACAACTTTGTGTAGGTTAAAAAAAAGAACAACCCCATTACCTAACTTAAAACTTGTCCTTTGATAAAAACTGAGCGACCATTTTTTTTTTACATGAATACCGCACAAGAGTCCCAACTGCTCCCGTCTGGAGCCAGCGAGATTATGGCATTCCCAATTGGGGAATGTTGTGAGGCTGAAGGTAGAGGGGAGGGAAGGAGATAGGGAAGCGGAAGGTGGGGAAGTACCTGGCTATTCAGATCTGGTCACCAAACACGGCTAAAGCCATTTGAGGCAACGTTTCAATTCTGAATGGTGGTCTTACACCAGGGCGATACTGAGAGTATCTTCCACTCTGGAACGTGCCGCAAATATACTATATATTATTTTAAATGAATAATTTGTGAAATACACAAACTAATCAGATAAAATTTATTTGCCACGCCGGGATTCGATCCCGCGACCTTCGGAATGCGAGTCAAGCGCCTTACCGCTGTACTACGCCAGCCGTGATAAAGAAATCTTTGGATTTTTTGATAACGAGAGCTTTGGTAGGTAAGGGACCATTTTAATAAATCACAAAAAAACTTTATTTAGTGGATTAGGTTTGAAAAAGTTAAGTTTATTTCAGTAGAATTATTTTCAGTATTATCATGCTAATCTCCCAAAGTATTTTTGTTGTCTTAAGGCGGATTGATTAACAAAAATTGAACAATTCATCAAATTTAATATTTAAGTTCCGTGAAAATCCTATTCAAGTTCTGTTATTATCCAAGAACTGTGAAACAACCGATCCATCATGAAATAATACCTTGAATATAAATTTCACACAACTTGAATGTTAGCTTTGAAATTTGAAAAGTTGTTCAAATTCTGTGAAACAACCGTCAATGGAAACAACCCGTTCTTAGAAGCTGCATTCTGCATGATATGTTTTTAAATACTAATTTTTTTCAAAGACGGAATTTGTTTCACTGTTTTTATAAAGTGGACTTGTGATATATGTATATGTGACTTGACCGCTGTTAATATTAATTTTATTAGTAATATTATCATAACGTGAGGGACCAACAATGGTTATGTGGTCAATTTTCTACATTTGAGGTAGGTACATATTTAATTAACAAACCATTTTTTTGTTACATAATCGATACTGTTATTTCTTAACATATTATTTTTAACATATAATTCTAACGAGTAACCTCTGTATAATTAGATTTATAAACCCATTTTTAATTACAGAGAATGCAAAGTTTATTCCAGAAGCACTGCAAAGGCAGAGTTGACCAATTACTTGCATAATTGGTTGGTGACTTTGGTCATTGAATTTCTCCCGAAATAGCTGATTACATTTACCAATTACATTCCTGTCTCGTAATTCGTTGGATGGATATAGAGAGACCTGAGACAAACTTATAAATAGCATTGTTTTCATAAAATTATAGGGAAGTAGGTACTTTTATCGCACACTTTCTCATCCGAATTAATTTTATTAAATTTTAAACAAGATTTTGATGTTTGTATTTTGCAGGAATCACCAATCTCCAAATACATAGGTAAGGGTAGTCAGGGATGCTGCTACTGCAGATAGATATGGATACAACATGGGAATATTCGTCAGTTCTTCTTGCACTTTTTTTAACATTAGGGAACGTACCCATACTACGTGACCCGTTCAGGGGGGGGTCTTCAAAATACCACGCTTGGTACAAATGAGCGGCGGGGGGCTTAGGTTTTTAGTCACTGGGCGGAGGGGGGGGGGGTTAAAAATTGCAAAAATTGGTCACGTAGTATGGGTACGTTCCCTTAGCTTCACACAGTAGCACTGTGTGAATAATAATTATAAATAATTCCCCTCAGGGCCTATATCATATTTGGGGGTGGTGTATCTAGAGTCTTTTTTAGGAAAAGAAGGAGAAGGATATAAGGGTTGGGTAGGAATCTGGGGGTCAGTTGTCCAGGAGTGACGGACGTATGAATTCATCCCTCCCACTGCAGTGTAAAACGATGTTCCGATAGAGTACGGTTGGAGAAGTCAAAAGGTCTCCCTCAACCAATCCCTCCCGATCCGGACTCCCACCCAAAAACTTGGGGTGACCTATGGCGGAGGTGTTGGCTATCCAATAAATGCTTACCGTAATGGTACCCATACCCGCCTCCCAAGGGACTCCCTCAACCATTCTCTTCCGATCTGGCCTGCCATACAGCAGAGGGCAGATGCATCCGCCACCAAGACCCGGACAAATCTCACCCTATGAACCCGGGCACCCCTGCTAAATCACCAAACCTAGCGAACCACTTGGGATGATCTATGGCAGAGGTGTTGGTTATCCAATAAATGGTTCCCGGCGCGGCGGTACCCATACCCGCCTCCCAAATTGTGGATTACACTGCTGGATTTGAAAAATGTGATTCAACATTGTGTAACCGGCAATTATAATTACCTACTACGACTTCTTCAATTTCTTACGTTATAAATTATAACCAACGAAATACATTATAAAAGAAAAACTATTACTGGCGAATTACATTTTTGTTTGATAATGTGTTCTTGCTGTAGTAAAAAAACATTGATGTTATTGCGAATAGAGAAAATTCAGTATTTTTATAACACCAATACTAAAAAATAAATTGTTATTTTTACTGTGAAAACATACCCTCTTACATTTAGCCAAAGCGCCGTCTTTGGTTTAAACCACAAAATAAATTAGCACAACTGTTGGAAATAGTGAATATACGACATTTAGCGAAAGCGCCATCTTTGGTTAAAACCACAAAATAAATTAGCACAACTGTTGGAAATAGTGAATACTACTTTCCCACTCACGTACCCACCCGTGGAAATCCAAGCCCAATATATTTAGGTTTGAGTCTTCACTATTAAACTATTTTGCCTATACCATAGATGGCAGTCTAGCTTATTTTACCAAAATAATAACATATGTCATTATTACGTTGTTTTTTTTTTAGGTGATCGGACCACCCAGAATGAAATCAACTGAAAACCTCCTTTGAACAGTCATTAAAAGTGATAGGTTACGTTAGGTTAGGTTTAGGTTATGGACTGTTTTTTGAGTTGACTTGATTCTGAGTTGGCATGTAACATGGTCACGTAGTATGGGTACGTTCCCTTATCGCAGCAGTACGCAATAGGATAGTCAACACTCTCAAGACACTTCATTGCCGGGTTTCTTGGAAACTAGGATTTGGTGTTTGCTTTTCTTCTTTTATTCTAGACTCTAGAAGTTTGCGTTTGGGCTCAGAAATCTGATATTTTTTGCCGACCAGCTCTATACTTTAGTCTTTCTAACTAATGTGCTATTTTAGCTGCGTCGTTTTGGGTATCACATACCTACAATATCCTAGATTTTCAAAGCGATGAATATCCTTTTTTACATTAACTCCACACGGGAGGCCCCGAGGAAAATAATTTCCCTCAGGGCCTATGTTATCTGGGATGCTGTGTGGAGGGTCTTTTCGAGGAGAGGAAGGAAGCTTCATTGGTCTTTAAGAGACCCATGTTGTAGGAAGGAGGAAACACATCCTTGTATTCAATATCCTAGACCTAGATGACACTAAACCCTAAAATATATTCAGAATCTTAACGACGTAAGTAAAGAAGCCGTGTTTACAAATAGCGACTCGCGACCCGTATAGGTGTTGGATAGACCTACTATCGAATTTGCCCTATCATAGAAAAGAAGAAGAAGAAAATTAATGTGGGAATCTTATCGACGTAAGTGAAGAAAGCGTGTAAACAAATATGCGCCCGCGGGACGACGTACTGGACGGACGTACGGTCGAATTCACCCTAGCAGGTATGGAAATTCGACCTTTCCACCGGGTTCATTTAAATTAATTCTGAAGAACATCTTACCAATATTAAGGATGTTTCTAAATGAATACCTCCCAAAGTTATTAATTCATCGTCTAGAAAAATAAAATCTGGTCACCGCTAACTTTAGTTGTACAACGTATTACAATTTTTAAAGGCGTTGTACGTTAAAAAAATGATGGCAACGTACTGTTTTTATTAATCTAAAATATAAATAACTCGCATCCCTTGTGAGGCATGGAAATAAAAATGATAATTCAATTATGAATTCGCCGAAATAAATTAAAATGTGAGCCTCGGGCAAACCCCCGACAAACGTGGTTATGTCTCGCCTTAAGTATTGTACTAACTGGAAGAGACTAGAAAATTCATTTGAAAAGCACGCTTTTCTGTAAAATATACGTGACACCCAGGTAATTTATTTGTCGTGAGAATGTAAAGCAATTTACCTATACTTAGAAAGATACCTATTTTATTTAAAATACTTCGTTTTCAAAGCTTTTTAGGCTAACGAAACTATAGCAGACGTGTACTCGGCATTGCGCGGGGTTATTAAAGGTTCGGAGTAAAGTTCAAGTAGACTGGGTGTGATTTTAAGTTAGAAATATTAATTTTGTCAATAATTAAAAAGAATATTTTTTTGGGTATTCGATTCACTTCATCGTGTCTTATCTTCCTCGGACGTCTCCGACTCCCCGATTTCTGCTACCATTTACTACCACGTTCGTAAGCTATATATAACATGTAAGCTCATAACTTATTATCCTTTTATTATAGCTTTATTATCCTTTCTTATCCATTTCGCTTACATCAACCTATTTACCACGGATGAGCATTCGTTTCGTGTCTTCTTCGGCGACCTCGACTTCTTCTACTGATCAGTTCCACATTCTACTTACACTCCTTCCTTCGTTCATCCCACACGCCTCATTTTACCACACTTAATTATTTGATTCACTTGGTCGTGCCATGTCTTCCTCGAGAGTCTCTAACTTTTTCTACAATCCACTTCACAATTCAATATCCTTATCAGTTAAACGAACGGTGCAATTCAGGTCTACCATAGTGAAGAGAAAATGTATGGAATTGCCAATCCATTTCAAGAAAAATAATTAAAATAATAAATATAAAAAAAAACTAAAAAAAATAGAGGTAATAATTAATAAAATATGAAAATTGAAATTAACGGATCATCCTTCGGAGTGGTCGCCGCATAATTTGCATTCATCGCTCACAGAGTAGAGAGCTGAACTACAGTGACGTTGGTAGAGTTTTTGTTTTGAGCTTCCTGGCAGGTTGAGCTTAAGATGAAGCCATAGTAAATAATGCAAAATCATAAAAAATCATATGTTTTTGTTTTGAAAATTTGATCGCTTAGAAGTATTATAGATGCTTCAATTAAATACTGCGTGTAGAACATACCTTGGCCATTAAAAATATCGGTCATTTTTATTTATAAATCTTTTAATAAGCCTATAAAAAAATAAAGTATAAGGTCTAAAAAACACACTTTGAAGTCCAAACTCTCCTATTTATAAACCCCTTTTCGGTTATGGTTTTATTGTATAATGTGGCAAATTCAGTTTATTTTATAATGATCGCAAAGAAAGTTGATATTTACACCCAATCTTCCCAAAATAAAATAAAATATGCATTTTCGCGTTGTTATTTTACAATACGGCCGCTAGTCGACGAATTCGGTTTTTCAAAGTGAACTCTATGGCGTCCACCGAAGAACTACTGTTCACGCCACAGTCGCCAAACCTCAGTCACGCCCCGAACTGAGCGGGAGATGGACGCGTCACTCCGCGTCGCTTGATTTCCTGAAATCAATTGTAAATTTTCCGTTTTATTACAATAAACAATGCGTAAAACAGGAATTAATATTTTTTACAGGACTTTACGAAATCAACATGTAAAACAAAACTCTCAAATACCTTTTCCAACCTTTCCAAAAGCTTTTTCTTAAGAATTTTTCTCCTCCCATAAAGGGCGTGAATTCCGATTTCGATTTTTTCCTGAACTAGTGGATCGCCTTAATGCGAAGATGGGCAAGACAGTGCTCTCGGCCGAGTAAAAGGGCGTCTCGTACTCGTCCGTCTAACTGTCTTGGCCTAATATCATTTTAATGTCTCGCCAATCTACTCGGTGCATGTGATCCAGGCATAAATATTGATATTTGAGTTTTGAGCTTTGAACTTTGAGCTTTTAACTTAGAGCTTTGAACTTAGAGCTTTGAACTTAGAGCTTTGAACTTTGAGCTTTTAACTTAGAGCTTTGAACTTAGAGCTTCGAACTTAGAGCTTAGAACTTAGAGCTTTGAACTTAGAGCTTTGAACTTAGAGCTTTGAACTTTGAGTCTTTAACTTTGAGCTTTGACCTTCAAGCTTTGTACTTCGACATTTCGAACTTCGAGATTCTTCAAGCTTCGAGCAACGACTTTTCCTCGAGCTTCGAGCTTTACACAAAGTTAGTCGAATTCAGACGGAGACAAAATGGACCTCGTAATTTGAACTTTAAGTGTGCAAAATTACATCAAAAGAATCAGAATACTTCTTTAAGGGGGTAGTTTTTCGAAATCTCGTGTGAACAGTGACCTTGATCTTGTTTTGAGGGGAAGTATACAAAATTTCATTAATCTCCGTATAAAACTACGGATTTGCTAAGAAAACAAAGCTAAAAAACACTGGGACACTTCTTTAAGGCTTTTACATGACAAGATTATAATACAGAGACAGTTTTTTTTAATAAAAAAGATAAACTATAAAAATATAACTAGTAGGTAAACATCATACAGATAAATTTAGTAATGATAGAGCATTACAATAAAAGAGAAAGTTTCTAAGTTGTAAATGACATAGAAATAAACTAGTAGGTATGTTAGCATTACAAAATTTACAGGTGACTGATTAAATGTCTTGAATAATACATGACAAAATGCAAGATACATAAAAAGAAAACGTAAACAAGTTTTTACATTGTAGATTAATATAGAAATACACAAATATATGCAATAGACCCTAGGTGATGCTCCTTAGATATCAAAATATTCTACATGAAAATATTGTTCAGATATTTCTTGAATAACGGTAAACTTATATTAAATACATCGATATTTGAGGTGTATTTGTTCCCTATTGTGTGAAGTCGAGAAATTGATGCATGTGTGTGATAGTTGGTTAGAGAATTATTGTTGCAGAATAATATGTTTTGCCTTGTCGCTCGGGTTGGTACCTTAAAGTCAATGAGATGCAGGAGTTCACAACAGTTTAATTCGGAGTGAATAATTTTAAACAAAAAAGTTAGGTCAATTATTTTTCTTCTGTTTTCTAGGGAATGCAATTTAAGTGTATTTAGTAAGAATGTATAGTTAATGTGTTGAATAGGTATATGTAACTAGAAGTTAATAAATCGTAAAAATTTGTGCTGCACTCGTTCAATATTTTTTATATGAATTTGATAATATGGGGACCAAACGATGGAATTGTATTCCAGCAAGCTGCGTACTAGTGACAAATATACAATTTTAATTGCTTCTAGTTGTAATGTACTTTTATTGTGGCCACACTAGCCACACAATAATAATAAATATGTTAAACGTAAGTTCTCGTCTTTATTGTAAGAGTACAATGGATTCAATAAGTAATATTATTTATCTCGGTAGCGACTGATTATACTGGAAGTTAGAATGGTTCTGGCCGCGGCCGTACACCGGACCGCTGTCCCGGCTCGTATGCCCGATCGGCAATGTTCGGCGACCCGAGCATTCCCGAATTACTACATAGATACAAATGCGATATAATTGCATATATCACACCCTTCCCCCTGTAAATCAGTCACTACATATTTAAGTATTTCAAGTATTTCATGATTCTATATAATTCAAACACTGTAAATATTATACTGATATTTCACTCAAGTTCTTATAATGTTTTTTCATAAACACATCATTATTAATATTTCACACAAAATTATATTAAGTTAGAAGGCTTTCCGTTCCTTCCTTGTGGACTATCTTGGGCGGAGTCTCCCCAACCAGGGATTTGAACTTTTACTTGGACCAGCGATTGCCGTGTCTGTGACCTCCGGTGACCTCTCTCCTCCCTCCGCAAATCTGAAATCAGGAGAAAACACCGTTAACTCACTCCACAGATTGGATAACTCTTTCTCAGAGTGCTCAGTCCTCGTGTCATCAGACGCGGAATCTGGCAAATCTGACTCAACATCACTCCAAGACACTGATAAGTTCCTCATCTGATCCACATGACGTTTCCAAATTAATTGAGAATCACAAGTTTTTACCAAATATAATTTTTTTCCAATTTTATCTGTAACAATTCCCTTTACCCATGTAAATTTATTATTCTTCCTGAAATCTTTAACTAAACATTTTTGTCCCACAATAAAATTTCTTGTTTTTACACCACCATAATACTTAGATTGTTTACGTTGATTTGCCTCAATATTCTTATTCGCCAAATCATGTTGTTTTGACACAACCCGTTCATTCTCTTTCGGAATGAGACTGTCAAAAGTAGATCTAAGTTTCCTACCAAACAATAAAACTGCTGGCTCGACTCCCGTCGTACAATGTGGAGTATTTCTATAATCGGACAAAAAATGTAACAATTTATCCTTGTAATCAACCTGAAATTTATTTCCTACCATAAGTTTTTTAAGAAAACTCTTAGTAGTTTTCACTGAATTTTCAGCGATCCCATTACTTTTTGGGTGCATAACTGGAGATGACATGAATTTAATATTGTTTTCCCGAAGAAACTGTTGGAAAATTTCACTCGTAAAACAAGTTCCGTTATCTGACACTATGAGTTCAGGGTAGCCAAAATTTGAAAATAATTTCCTCAATTCAAATATAGTATTAGCTGAATCTGCCCTTTGAACTTCAATACAGTCAACCCATTTAGTGAATGAGTCGCAGATGACCAGAAACATTTTCCCTGCCAGCGGTCCACTATAATCCAGGTGTAACCTACTCCAGACCTTCCCAGAATTAGGCCATACCGATAATTGACTCTTTGGCGGAGATTGTTTCGTCGACGCGCATTCTGGACATTCCTGAACAATTTTCTCTAAATCTTTGCTCAGCGATGACCACCAGAAATAACCCTTTGCTAACCCTTTCATCTTAACAATACCTAAGTGTGAACGATGCACGAGCTCTAACACTTTTTTATGCAACGAACTTGGAACAATAATTCTATGTTGCCAAAATAAACAATCCTTAACAATCGAAAGTTCGTTCCTTTTTATCCAGAATTTCCATAATTCCTCCTCGCGTTTAACACGTTTGGGCCACCCTTGCCTTAAACACGTCATTACGCCTTGAATGACCGTATCTACTTTAGTGGCTTCCCTAATCGAATTAACGTCAAGATGTTCACAATTGCTAACAAAATCTACGAAATCTGAACCGCAGTAATCTTTAAATTCTACCTTAGAATTCTCAACTTTGTTCTTTAACAGAAACCGAGACAGAAAATCTGCCTGGTTTCCACCTGATTTCATCGGTTTCCCAGAAAGTAATCTTTGCAACTGAACTACCGTATTCTTTAAATAAGGTTTTACATTCCTTTTATTTGCAGATGAACTACCATGCCCTTTAAACATGGTTTTATATTCCCTAAGATTAGAACTTCCATACCCTGAAAAATATGGTTTTACGTTCCCCATTTTCTGAAATTTGTTCCTATTCGCGAACGAAACCGAATTAATAGAATTTTGTTTTGAAACAATGTTGAGGTTAAATATTTCCATGAAATCTCTTCCCACAATCATCTCCGAACCGCTTGTTACAACGACAAAGGTTATTAACCTAACTAGATTATTGTATTCGACCTTGAAATTTGCATTACCCACAACAGTCAACATATTCCCGTCGTAACCTGAAATTTTTCGTGTTTCGGGTGACAACTCTATATTACTGAAATGTTTACAAAACAATGTCTCCGGAATGACACAAACTGATGATCCTGAATCAATCATCGCTTCGAAGGATTTCCCATTTAATTTCAATTGTGCCTTGATTGCCTTAACAAAAGCTACATTTTCAATATTTTCATTATTACAATTCATAACTGATTTTACTGACCCGTTTTTACAAAATCTCTGTAAATGACCCAATTTACCGCAAGAATAACATTTAGCTTGCTTAAACTTACAGTTATGAGTGTCATGATTTGATTTCCCACAGATCTTACACTTTTTTAGTGATGAACCGGTTTTAACTTGTTTATCCGACCTACATGAATCGGAACTATTCGACCGATAATAAAGTTTTCGCGCCGGAGAAGCCGATCTACCAAAACTCCTTACCGAATTTATTTCTCGCGCCGGAGAAGCCGATTTTCCAAATCTCTTTACCGAATTTATTTCTCGCGCCGGAGAAGCCGATCTTCCAAATTCCTTTACCGAATTTACTTCCAACTTCATCTTGATTGAATCGACCTCAGGACCTTTCGCGGTCACTGCAAGTTCAACTAGTTGATTAAAGTTTTGTTTAGGCCCTTCAACAAACAATTTTACCCGTACTGGGCCCGGAAGTAGACCGATTGCAAACACGTCTACAAGATTATCCTCCAGCCTGTTTCCGAACTGACAGAATGAGCTGAGCCCTCGAATTCTTGCGGCGAAATCCCTTATCGATTCGTTATGATTCTGTTTAGCTTGGAAAAATGATTCCCGCTCTTGAAAAAGAGATCTACATTTACCACAATGTTTTTTTAGCAACTCAATTAATTTCTCAAACGTAACATCTGTGATTTTAATCGGGAAACATAAGTTGGACAGAAGAGTCAAGGTCTCCGTTTCAAGCGAGTTTATCAGATAAGCCTTTTTCTTAATCTCGGTAATGTCATCATGTAACACGAGAAACTGCTCTAATCTGAGTTGAAACACATCCCAATCTCCGTTTATGTGAGAGAACGGTGGAATTCTCGCCGATTCCATCTTCACAAAAGGAAAAAAAATAATCACGCGAAGCTACGACAACAATACTACCCCGGAAAAAATTACAAAAAACCCAGACAAATCCTCCACAAGAAAGAAAAGAAAAACCTATCTTAGAAATTGCGGTTGCAACGTCTCCAGATTGTTTCCTCTTGATGAGTGAGTGACCTTCCTCGACACTAGCACTGTTTGCCTTGTAATGCCTTCCCTCGGCACTCCCTCGGAACTTCACCTTCGTGGAAAGGCTCTGTTGAGCCCCAAAAACGACCACCGCCTCTTGCTTCTGAGTACCCTTGGATGGTACTCCAGAACTCTGACTGTGGCTCCAGGAATAGCCAGAGATATCCTCGGTTTGTTCTGCCGGTCCTTTCACTCGGTCAGACAAACCCAAAAAATACTCCAATGTTCCGCCTCGGCTGTAGGTAGCCTTGAAAAATTTTTCGGGGTGACTTAGCTCTCCCCGCTTTGGTAATTTTTTTTTTGTGATCCAATTTGGTAATCCAATATTGTACTTTAATACGGCTGCGCCAATTGTAATGTACTTTTATTGTGGCCACACTAGCCACACAATAATAATAAATATGTTAAACGTAAGTTCTCGTCTTTATTGTAAGAGTACAATGGATTCAATAAGTAATATTATTTATCTCGGTAGCGACTGATTATACTGGAAGTTAGAATGGTTCTGGCCGCGGCCGTACACCGGACCGCTGTCCCGGCTCGTATGCCCGATCGGCAATGTTCGGCGACCCGAGCATTCCCGAATTACTACATAGATACAAATGCGATATAATTGCATATATCACATAGTGAATCAAAGTCTTTGATGGTTCTGATTATAAATCCTAGTGTCTTTATGCCTTTGTTGGTTATTTCTTGTATGTGGTTTATAAAATTTAATTGGGTGTCAAATATAACTCCAAGATCCCTGATTTCTTTGACTTTTTCTAAGATTTTGTTATTTATTGTGTATTTAAAAGATAACGTCTTTGTTCTACAAAATGTTAGTGTCTTACATTTATCGATATTGAGGAATAAGTTGTTTGCAACACACCAATTGTCTAATTTGTCAATGTTTGACTGTAGGATAAGGCAGTCTCTTATATTAGATATTTGTTTATACAATTTGATGTCATCGGCAAAAAGCAGAACTTCTACATCGTCGAAACAACAATATATAGAGATACTTGGATGTCCCCAGCGTTACCCGGGTTTTATGCAGACATTTTCGAAATTAGACGTAGACCGTAAATTTCCTCCATTTTTGAAATTCAAATGAATGAAATTTTCAAATGTTAAAAAACTATCGAGTGGTTTCAAAGGGGTGAGAAAGGGTGATGGGGGTAGTTTTTTAAATCTTATATAAACAGCGACCTTCCTCTTTTTTACATTAGCCCTACGCAGCAGGTTCTGAGGAAAATCATTTCCCTCCGGGCCTAAGCTATCTTTTGGGATGCTGTGTGGAGAGTCTTTTAGGGAAAGCAAGGAGAGGAAGCTCTGGGAAGGAAAAACGGTATAAGGATGGGTAAGAATCTGGGGGTCAATGTGTCCAGGAGTGACGGAAGTTTGAATCCATCCGTCCAACAGCGTTTCAAGACGATGTTCTGAAGGTTTATGACTGGAGAAGTCAAAGGGACTCAACCAAACATTATCCCGATCCGGCCTGCACTGCAACTCACCTCATGAACCCGGGCACCTCTGCTAAGTCACCAAACGTAACGAACCACTCAGAGTGATCTATGGCAGGGGTGTTGGTCATACAATGAATGGTTTCCAGGGCGGCGGTATCCATACCCGCCTCTCAAATTGAAGAGGAATTTACCCATACCATAGAAATAAAACTGTAGATTTGTGTAAAAACAAAGCCATTACGAGACACTTCTTTATATACAGATAGATGTTAATAGATAATATTACATATATGGCTTGATATCTCCGGCGTCATCCGGGCTTTTTGTAGAGTTTTTCAAATGTAGAAAATTTCATTAAAAAGTATCAAAATACTGGTTTCAATGCTAGGAAATGGGGATGAGGGTGGTTTTTCGAAACTTCACGAAAACAGTGACCTTAGAACCTTACTTTATTACCTACTTACCTTTTGGACCTTACCCTTTTCCTTGGTTTGAAGGTCAAGTGTGCAAAATTTCATCAACGTTGGAATAAAAGTGTAGATTTGTATGCAAATCAAATCCACTCCGCTTTCCCGCCACGCCGCCCGCCCGCCACGGACAATAAACTTTATGTATTAGAAAGAAGAAGATATAAATCAGTATCAGTGTTTCAAATGTGTATGTTTCACAATCTACTTCTGGCTGAATTTAGGTTGCGTTTTAAGAAAATTATTAAAAAAGAACGGGCTTAGAAATTAGATAGTAACAAGCTAAAAAATAATGATCTGTACAAAGAAGCAACACAAATACAGCGCCCTTGAGGTGATTTTTCACAAAAACGGCGCTATATAAATTAGCCAAATATTATTATTATTATTTAAATATTAAAAACACAATTCGCCGACCTCCAGACTCAACTAGAAAACAGTTTAAAAAAAATAAAATTATATGAATACCTCACAAGAGTCCCAGCTGCTCCCGTCTGGAGCCAGTGAGACTATGGATATCCCAAATGGGATATTTTGTGAGGCTGAAGGTAGTGGGGAGATGATAGAGATGGGAAAAAGGAAGGTGGGGAAGTACCTGGCTATTCAGATTTGGTCAGCAAATACGGCTAAAGCCATTTCAAGCAACGTTTCAATTCTGAATGATTGTCTTACCCCAGGGCGATACTGAGGGTATCTTCCACTCTGGAACACAAATATACTATATATATTTTTTTAATGAATTAATTGTGAAATAACACAAATTAATCAAATAAAATTTATTTCCCCACGCCGGGAATCGATTCCGAGACCCTCGGATTGGGAGTCAAGGGTCTTACCCCTCGACCACTGCGGCCGTCAAAGTGAAGAAAATATTGAATACATCTGTAATGAATCAAATAAAATCATCACAGAGATTGCGAAGGAAAAAAATTAAAGAAAAGATGCTGCAAAAGAAACAGAAATGGATGACAGACGGAATATTGAACCTCATGGAGGAAGAAAATACCAAAATCGAAACATGGAAGAATTCAAACGAATCCAAAGGGAAATTCGAAGTAAAATTAGGTAAGCAAAAGCCAATCGGCATATTCAACAGTGTGCTATAATTGAAACCCACAATGATAAACATGACATATTGCAAGTGCACAAAAAAATTAAAGAATTGACTGGAATCAGTCGTAAAATCGACATAGGGCAACTGGAGGATTGAGATGGAAACTTCTAATCGATATAAACTAAAAAGATGGAAAGACTACGTCTCAGAACTTTTCAATGCTAATAGAAGCGCAGAATATTATATGTGAAATATTACAATAGGCCCACCAATCACCACAAATGAGATAGAACATGCAATTCATCTCTCTAAACCCGCAAAAGCAGCGGGCCCAGATGGAGTACAGATGAATTCCTTAAACTTATAGGAAATAAAGGCATCCTAGTATTTACAAGTCTCTTTAACTCAGTGTATAATACAGGAATTATCCCACTTGATTGGTTAACCCTCCCAAAGAAAGCAAAATCAAGAAAATGCAGTGACCACCCAAAGATATTCAAATACAGAAGAGATATGCTATGGTGTCCGCGCAACTGTCGCTGGACTACGCGCTAATTTGCGCAGTTTTCATACAAAAAGAATTTGTTCATTTCGTTGATTTTTTGAAAATGTGCATTAATATTGGTTAACAATATATTTTGAATATGGAAAGAATTCGGTCATTTAGTTTAACGTTCGTTTGGTTTATTCGTTAATTATTTGTTCTTTTAGTTTATTTGTTAATTGGTAAACAATATCGGCGACTCCCGGAAGCGCAGACCCACATAGTGAAAACAGCACATAGCACATCTACTTATATTCCAATATCTTTGTGACCACCGCATAATTAGTTGGATGAGCCACTTATTAAAGATATTTTTGCGAATTATATATCGACGCATATATCGCAAAGTGGAAGAAAAGATAGGAGTAACACAATTTAGGGGGTGGGTACTCGGGAAGCGTTATTTAGTATTCAAGTACTAATCCAAAGAGGTAGAGATGTGAATATAAATATACACGTATGCTTCATTGACTTCCTTAAAGCGTTTGATATAGTTAGACATGACAAAATGATTCAAATTCTGAAAACCTCTGGGATAGACAATAAAGATAAATTAGGTAATCTTTATTAGAAACAAAAAGCAACAGTAAGAGTAGAACGATGTCTAACAGAGGAAGTAGAAATAAAGGGAGGCGTGCGACAGGGATGTATTCTTTCACCTATGCTGTTCAACTTACATTCAGAAGAAATATTCAAAAATATTCTCTGCAAGCAGCTACTCAAGGATTTGTAATAATTGTGAAGATTCTGAACAATAGCGTTATGCCAATGATACGGTACTTCTCACAAGTAACATTGAGGATCTAAAATTCTGCTAAATCAAGTAGTGAAGACTTTTGAGAATGTTGGGTTAGAACTGAATACAACTAAAACAAAATACATATTCATAAGCAAAACTAACGAAGCTGATTTGAATGAAAATCATTATATTTATTATTAATTTTTTAAACTTTATGAGTAAAATCTCAAATTATAATATTTAATTAAATGAAGACAATATTAGCGAAACTCAATCGAAATCTGGAGACAGAAAATCCGAAATATATTGGCTCCGCTGGGACTCGAACCCAGAACACTTTTCTTACATGGAAACAGCTCTACCGATTAAGCTACGCAACCCATATTAATTCGGTCACTTTTAACTGTATCATACTTCGACTAATGTCGCGTATTACAAATAAAATGGATTAAAATTTATCCAGACACTATCTAGATTGCATTTAGTTCGAGTTGAATCGTAATCATAAGATAGCAGCCAATAATATGTGCGTTAAGTAAATGAAGATAATGTTGGTAGTTCTTAGTCGAAGTATGATACAGTTAAAAGTGACCGAATTAATATGGGTTCCGTAGCTTTATCGGTAGAGCTGTTTCCATGTAAGAAAAGGGTTCTGGGTTCGAGTCCCAGCGGAGCCAATGTCTTTTCTGATTTTTCTGTCTCCAGATTTCGATTGAGTTTCGCTAATATTGTCTTCATTTAATTGAAAATCATTATATTTCTGGAACGAAACTAGAGAAGGTTATTATTTATTTGGGCTGCAATTTAAATTAAAGTTGGGATCCTTCGGTTGAAATCGAATGCCGCATTGAGCAAGCTCGTGCAACCTTTATCCGCATGAAAAAGATATTCTGCAGTCATGATCTCAACCTTGGATTACGAATGCGAATGTTCAGATGTTCGGTATTATTTTATAGAATGGAAGCAAGGACGCTTACTGAAAAACTGATACGGCGACTTGTGGCGTTCGAGATGTGGATCTACAGAAAAATACTCAAAATAAGCTGGATGGACAGTGTTACTAATGAAGATGTTATGTAATAACCAAAAAGAAATTATTAAAACCATAAAAATCCTTAAACTTCAATATCTAGGACATGTGATGAGACAGTCAGAGAACTACGAGGTCTTGCAACTCTAATGCAAGGAAATATTGCAGGAAGTCGGGACCCTGGAAGAAGGACAACATCATGGCTGAAAACCTGAGATAGTGGTTTGGCCTGTCTACTGTAGAGGGAAGCGTCTACTAATATCTACAGGAATTCCAAAAACTGAACAAATCGGACTAATATCTATGAGAACCAATGTGCTTACGAATATCTACAGCTCAAACTGCTGACTAATATCTACGAGAACCAAAGTGCGTACGAATATCTACAGCTCAAACTGCTGACTAATATCTATGAGAACCAAAGTGTGGACGAATATCTACAGCACTGGCAGAGGTTGGATTTGCAATTATGTATAGCATGTTGGAATAACGTAATATTGCGTACGCGGTTTAAAAAACTTAATTTATGTATGTATGTAAAAATTCCTAATATCGGACTATTGGACACATTTAGCTGATTATTAAGGATTTGAGTTTTTGTTCTAACAGTTTTCTTTATTTCGAGTGCTTCTAAATTATTTAATCTGTTACCATGACCATTTCTATGTCATTTAGGTTAGGTTAGGTTATGGTGCCGTGTATTTCTAAATAAATAAATATCTTTGTATTATGACCTCCATGTTTGTTCAATAAATTATTGTACTTCATGTACGTACTTTAAACGTTTAAGCCTTTACGTAATTAGTAATTACGTAATTGAAGTAATTTATGTTTTTCCGTTCAACCTCTTGCTCAGCTGCCCTCTGTAGATATTAGTCCAACCTACGATCCATAGATACTAGTCACCACTGGGACTGAAGAGTTGTTTCGGGCCGCCGTTGAATGGACAGAGCTCGAGAAGAAGAAGAATGTTTCAACACAAATTGAACTTATACTTTTTCCAACATGTTTATATATTTAATCCGTTTGTTCACACTAGACACCACAAAATAACTATATTCCATTGGTTACCACGAAACAGGCAGTCGCCTAGTATGGTGATATAATGTATCATGTATATGAAAATGTTTTAATGTGTTATCATGTAATTTACAAAAAATAAATAAATAAAATAAACTATCCACCCATCATTCTAGACGTAGACCTCAATATGGGAAGTTGGTAGATAAGGAGGTGAGTGTTCCATATCCAATTTTTTCTGCGAATCGGGATAACTATACCACCTATCAGTTGTTCATTGATAAGATATGGGTGACATTGTGGGTGACAATATCAAAGTTTTGGTTGGTCTTTATTTAACCAATGGCAACAGCGTATGTCAATTTCGCAATACTTAGTTGCTGATTATAGGCTTATCGCCATTCCTACCACAAAATGGCGACAATCGGCGATTCTTTTTTAGTCTTTGAAGGGTTAGAAAAAGACAACGAAAGTTTTTTTACGGGAGTTTTATAATTTCCGACAACTCCTTTATTATAGGAGCCCTATATATAGGGCTCCTATAGTAAATTTAGCCAGCGATTTGATTAAATTTTTTAATACTAATAATATATTTTAATTCTTAATACATACATTTAAAATACGGAACAAATTAAATTTGTTGGAAAAAATACATAGGTCCGATATCAATCCTCGCTCAAATTCAATCGGCCGCTTGAGCCTTGCTAAACCACAGAATATTTTATTTATTTATTGGTTTTTTTCGAAGAAAACTTCTTCTGTAAGGTTTTCACTTTGTGATGGCATTATTTATTTTATTAAAAGACAAATAACTTTGTTTACATCACTTTATTTTATACAAAATCTACTCATATTAGTGCACATTTACTCCTGATGATGTGAACATTATTTACGAAATATGTAGATTGTATATAAAATGAAGTGATGTAAACAAATTCATTTGTATTTTAATAAAAAAAGAATAATTCAATTTTTACACGGCGGGTCGCATATCAAACTTGACGTTAACGTAATTAATTGCATGTTATCATCTCACCGAAATTTACGTAAATTGTCTAATTCTATTATATATTTATCGAGCAATGAGGAATGTAGATGTTATTAATTGATCTAAAATAGTTTGGTAAGGGATTAAGGGATTTTAAGAGTTTCATTTTTCTTACGAATAACTTGACATTATTTGAAAACCACAGTAAACGGAAAATCTTGCTTAGAAAAGGCATTAAAAGCTATGGGAAAGAGTATTGAAAAATAACCCATAACATAACCAAACGTAACCTATTTAACCGTTTTTTTTTTAATTTTCATATATCACTTTAAATGACTTTTCAAAGGAGGTGTTGAGTTGATTTCATCCTGAGTTGTCCGATCACCATTAAAATTTTAGATCAATCCATTTAATATTGGTGACATACAGGCTAGCCCACACGCGGACTAAGCCGCGCTAAGCTCGACATTAAAAACTAGCCGAGCCTAATAAACTGATATACCGGAGTATATTTATAATTAGAATATATACAATATAATAATATAAGCATAATATTATAACGCATTCAGGTAGCCAAAATGCAGAAGTCGTCGATATTTTTAATATCACCGAAAAAACTTTCCCAAATACATTACATATATTTTTTAAAACAATTGATAATTTCCTTTTTTTATATTTCCTCATTGTAAATTTGAATCACAATAGCATTTTAACGCTGTTTATATTTATTAATTAATTAACTAACTAACCATTACGCCGTTTCCCCGCAGGGGTAGGCAGAGAGGACGGACCGCCAAACAATTCGATCTTGGCACACACTCCTTGCCTCGTTCACATTCATAAATCGTCTCATATAGACTCTTCTATTATTCTATTACTCTTGACATTCACTTGGTCATGCCATGTCTTCCTCGGGGGTCCCCGACTTCTTCTACCATAAACATTTGCGTCATATATTCTCCCCACACTCCTTTTCTCGTTCGTTAGATCCGAGCGTCCCTTTCTTAATCTTACTCATTACGCTTACATCAGCCTTGAATTCTTCGCGGATCTCCACATTTCTCACACGATCGTACATGGTTGTACCACACATACGCCTCAGGGATCTCATTTCTACAGCATTCAGTCTACTTTCATCCTTCCTCTGCCAGTTCCATGCCTCACTGCCATACATCAGGGTAGGTACCAACACTCCATTATGGGCTTATTATATATTAGGTATTTACTTATATTTATTATATTTTTGGATTCGGTAAATAATTTTTTGACATTGGCATATATGATAAATACATCATAAATAAAATCTAATAATACCAACCATAGATACCTACTAAAAAAGAATAAATTTAATAAATTTTGAAAGTATCTATTGGTAGTTGGTTTTCCTATGTATCTACGTCATTTTGGTAACACTGTAGGTAATATGCGCGTAATTTTAGCGCGTCGGAATATATTATTTCACTTAGAAATATCAACGAATGAGTCACCCTCATCTCTCAAATGTCAAAAACATTCTCAAATAAACAGCCGGAGCACAATACCTACCAACACAGTACCCTACCCAACTACCCACTCCCGTGCACCTCTCAAAATCGATAACAGGCAGGCTGGCAACATTCATACTTCATATCGGTAGTAAAAATAACATTTGGCAAACTCGTACTAAAAATCCGCGACCTTACAAACAAAATATTATTTGCGAGGGTGCGACCCCTTCCCGCTGCTCCGGGCCCGCATTGGTGGAGAGTTTCGAGGGGGACTTCCCTCGAATATAAATAAAACCTTGTAAATTAAATGCTAAAAAACTGACGTAGCTAAATCAGCCAATGGGTACCGCCGTTTTTTGTAAGCTTTATCGGCAAAATAATGACGAGTCGTTTTACGGTGAGTGCTTTATGTGTGTGTAGGTTTGGTATATAAGGAAAATAAAATGGAGAGCCTATCATTTATTGAATTATAAACGGAGCATTTTTGGTTTTAAAATAATTGTATTATGGTGTTTTGTTTTTAACCACCAACATGTGAGTATATATTATCATAATATACCTACCAAACTTAAATCAGTTACGTACTAGTTTTACTACAAGGCATTGCTAAGGAAATTATATATTTTTTCTCAATCAGAATTTTAGTATTTTTCTCTTCATATTGGATAATTAAAAAATGTTATGCAAAAAATAATAATTGACTAAAAAAAATCTTCGTTGACGAAGAATTTATCAATTTTTTATGTATTTGTGACACAGATTTTCTGTTTCATAATTTAAATTTTTAAGGAGTTTCTGGTAATATTTGTAATTTGGGAGGCGGGTATGGGTACAGTCGCCCCGGAACCATTTATTGGATAATCAACACCTCTGACATAGGTCATCCCAAGTGGCTCGCAACGTTTGGTGACTTAGCCGGGGTGCCCGGGTTGTTGGGGTGAGATTTGTGTAGGTCCTGGCAGCGGATGCGCCTGCCCACCAGCAGCATGGTAGGCCGGATCGGGAGAGAGTGGTTGAGGGAGTCTCTTTGACTTTTCCAGCTGTACTCTCTCGAAACATCGCCTTGCACTGCAGTGGGAGGGATGGATTCATACGTCATTTATCGTCCGTCACTCCTGGACATACTGACCCCCCAGATTCCTACCAACCCCTAATACGCTTTTCCTTTCCCCAACTTCCTCTCCTTTCTTTCCTAGAAAGACCCTCCACACAGCATCCCCAAAGATGACATAGGTCCTGAGGGGAATTATTTTCCCCATGGCCTCCTCTGTGGAGCCAATATGACATGACAATCATCATCATTACATAGTATAAAATGAAGTCGCTCAAAATGTATGTGCGCATAGATCTTTTAAACTACGCAAAGGATTTTAATGCGGTTTTCATCAACAGATGAGTGATTCAAGAGGAAGGTTTAAATGTATAATTCATGCTTATTATAGTAGAGAAAAGCCAAGAAATTCAAATATTCAATTCAGGCAGCGGGTAGAGGGTATTTCATACCATGTAATCATACATTATTATACGCATATATCTTTTAAATCATACATTATCATACGCATAGATCTTTTAAACTACGCAAAGGATTTTAATGCGGTTTTCATCAACAGATGAGTGATTCAAGAGGAAGGTTTAAATGTATAATTCATGCTTATTATAGTAGAGAAAAGCCAAGAAATTCAAATATTCAATTCAGGCAGCGGGTAGAGGGTATTTCATACCATGTAATCATACATTATTGTTAATCAATACGTTATCTATCTAGTAAACGCATGTTTCAAATTTTTCATTTTAGTTCAAATATAATCATTAAAAAAATTTCCGAACACTTATTTATGACGAAAATATCTCTATTTTGTCTATCTATTTACGGTCTTAAAAATTAATATATTTAAGTTTTTTTTACATCCTTATTTTGCTTTGACATTATTTAAAAATGATACATACTTATGATTAAAAAATAATTACAAAAAGTACATAATTTTATCATCAAGCCTTTCAGCATTTGTGGAAGTAATTATAAATTAAAGCAAATTTGGAATGAAATAAAATCGATATTAAGTTGTAATTTTAAAAAGCTGGTACGGAGAATAATTAATCTTTCTCATTGGAACCGCGCTGTGCGATCGTAAGAACATCTTCCGACGAAATTTTGATTCTCGGCCGCTGGTTGGTTAGAGGCCCTTAAATTACAGAATAGTATTAATAAAAGTATGTAAAAAGCAGTATAAGCCTTATATAATAAACAAGTTTAGTACATGTGAAAGTAATATGAACAAATTTTTATAATCAACTTAAAACATATAATTAATATATCAACTTATACTTACTTACTCGTATGAATATAATCGACAATTGATAGAAACATAAGGAGGTACCTAGGTACATAAAATAATTAAATAAACACATAATTTTAGGGAAGCATAGTATTTTAATTGTTCCTATGTTGAACCCACTGAAGTTATTCTACAACCTCCAAATCAATATGTAAATATTGACTTTCCACAACAGTTATAATAAAACACCAATTTCGTTAGAACACCAACATTATTATCGACCGTTCAAAGTTTACATTTCCTAAAGTTTATCGCGTCACCATGACGACGCTTAGGCGCCAACTTATCGCTTTTTTCCCTGGCAAACATCTCGAATATTTCGATAAACCCCCGCACACAATGATTGTAACACTGGAAACGTCAAAAAATATTTGTATTGATATCGAAAGCATAATTTGCTATACAATAAAAGGCCGTGAGTGCGGGACACAATGTGATATATTTATAATACGTTTCTGCTCTTTTCTCCACTGGGATGACGCAACAAAAGTCATAAAGTGGGTTTATTCATAATTCGGTGACATATTGATTGAAGACTCAATTCTGATATGGGCGTAGTCGGATAACAACATAATGAAACGTGGAATGTACTGCAGTCACACCTGTGGGTTGCGACAGACAAGACTGATAGTAATATTGGGCGATGTTATTGAAGCAGCATTATCAATGTTGTTATCTTTAACCAATACCTACTCATACATTACTGGTATTATATTCATAGTAGGAAAGAATGCCTAATATAGTTATATTTGATGAAAAACTAAAATTCATCCACCACATAATTCACGTTACAAGCTATAGTACGAAAACGTTAAGATTTTTGCTGAGAACCATAAAAACTTTAATTCACTTCCTTTCATGAAGATTTTATTTGTATCATTAGTTCGTAGCAAATTAGAGTATAATTCCGTCATTTGGTCACCTCGCCGTTAAATTCGTATTAAAAATGTCAAAAGAATTCATAAAAAAAATACGATTTGGAAATTTTTAGTTAAATATTGGGAATAAATAACTACATTTTTTTATTAATAATAATAATCATTTATTCCAGAATGTATGCAGGGGAAGTGCAATGCAATACATTCCATATTTTTAAATAACAAAAGTATGACAAAAAAAAAGATAAATAATAAGATCAGGTAAAAAATAATTAACATCAACACAAAATTAAATAAAAACAAACTATTACGAGAAATGAAATATTAAGCACTTAAATAAAGGCAAACAGCCGTTTACGGGGGGTATTTCACCATCTCCCGTCTCCAGAGGGCCATCAGGGGAGATTCCATCCAGGCAGTCATGGCGGTGATGATCGCATTCTTCGAATGGCGCAGTCTGCGCCATAAACTTCCCATGCGGTGGCGCAGAAGTGCACGGAAAGTATACACTCGTCCCTCCAGGAACATTTCCGTAGCACTGCAGTATCTCGGTAGGCGAAAAAGTTGGCGATAAGCGTTATTGTAAGCAACCTTTAACTTATGCCATTGGGTTGCAGTGTAGTCAACCCACAGTTCTGATGTGTACAGCGAGGTACAGAAAGCGTTGAACAGTATTCTTTTTACTTTGGGGCTGCAGGAGTAAAAACGTCTTGACAGCATACCTGCTCTAACTGATATTGCTCTTCTCTGCCTTTCTATGTCCTCGATGTCCTTAAGGTCGTCTGTGATGACATGTTCCAGGTATTTAACGCTGTGATTAACATTCATTTTCCTTTCATCTAGCCATACTGAGGGTTTTTGGACGATTTCGTTTTCCTGTTTAAAAACCATAACTATTGACTTGGTGGTATTATACAAAAGGTTATGGTTTTTTGCAAAGTCTTCACAAATTCTGAGTAATTTCTCTAATGCGCTTAGTGACGGTGCAAGAAGAACCATGTCATCTAATTAATGTTATTTACACACACTCCATTTAAATGGCAACCTATTTTCGTGGCATTAAGTCTTTGAATAAGCTCATCTGTGTATAGATTGAACAGAACCGGAGACATGCTTCCTCATTGCCTTACGCCACTTTTCAAAAAGAATGGGTTGGAAAATTCCCCAGACTATTTCACAATATTTTCTTGATGCGTGTGCCAAATTGAAAGAAATTAAATACCTTTAAAACATTTTTTTACTAAATACTTTTAAATTGTACTTAAGGATCGGCGAAGGATAAGCGACCTATGGTTCTTTTTTAAAATTGTAAATTTGGAGCTCGACTCACTAGGCGTAAGGACCTATTTCAATGTCACCATTCATAAACAAATTATGGAGCAAATTCGCCAATTCTTCGACTACATAGTTCAGCAAACGAAGACACCAATGAATGACATTGTCATTTTTAATGTAACAAATTTGATGTTTAAAACTGATAAATTCAATTTGTTATAATTTTTTTTAAATTTCATCAACTTGAAGATGTAAGAAATTATACTTTGCAATCTATCGTTTATTACTATCCCAGTACAATATTTATATATCCAGTGTAATAGTCCCACGGGCGACCAAAAGAGCAAATAAAATAAATAAATAAAATATTTTTTAAGAGTTTCAGGATTCATTGATAAAATTCTTGCTTTACTTCCCGGATTCATGCATGATTTTTATCGCATTATATATTTCAACACTCTTTTTAGGATGAGAATCTGAGTAATTATTTAACTCGTGTCCGATGATATTTATCCATAAAATAGTAAACAACCTGTTACCAAAATACTTATCAAATGATAATATATACAACGAGGACATTCGCATACATAACCTGAGGACGTGCAAGGAAATCAGGCTACAAAATAAGGTCAAGTTTTATAACACTCCACCTGAAACTTCAAAGTCCGCACCAATTGGAAGATTAAAGATGTATTGTAGGAGCAGCATCAAACTGGAAAAAAAATTAGGACGCAATATGTAATGTTATAATTAATTATCAAATTTGTAAACATTAATGCACAAAAAATTACGAATATAAATTTAATAAATAAAATAAACTTACATACTTGGTCGAAGTCGAAGTACA
Source organism: Limnephilus marmoratus (assembly GCA_917880885.1). Classification (NCBI taxonomy): domain Eukaryota; kingdom Metazoa; phylum Arthropoda; class Insecta; order Trichoptera; family Limnephilidae; genus Limnephilus; species Limnephilus marmoratus. Next base: position 32,690,557 of record OU862908.1, read on the forward strand.
CAATAGAAGGTATAAGAAATCGATTCATTGCACTGTCTATTTCGTTGACAGATTTATAATTTGGGAGGCGGGAGTGGGTTCCGCCGCTCGCTCCAGGAACCATTAATTGGTTGACCAACAACTCTGCCGTAGGTCACCCCAAGTGATTCGTTACGTTTGGGGACTTAGCAAGGGTGCCCGGGTTCATGGGATCTGGTTTGTCTTGGTCTTGACAGCAGATGATTCTACACACCAACTGCATTGCGGCCGGATTGGGAGAGAATGGTTGAGGGGGACCTATTGACTCTCTCTCTCTTTACTCTCTTTCTCTCCTCTCTCGGAACATCGCTTGAACCGCAATGGGAGGGATGGATTTGTACGTCCGTAATTCCTGGACACCCACCAGATTCCTACTCACCCTAACACCTCTTCCTTCCCAGAACTTCCTCTCCTTCCTTTCCTAAAAAGATCTTTTACACAGCATCCCTGAAGGGAATTAGGAATTTTCTTTAGGGCCTCCTGTGTAGAGCTAATGTAAACAAAGCCGTTCCAAAATACATTGCAACCAGGAAACTCTTTTGATGACCTAGAAGATGGAAAGAAGTACTAATTTCAAGATCCCACAGCTCTCCTTCGGCTTCACTGATGAATACGTATAAGCACTCAAGCTTAGCTCACCATTCGATAATTTTTGCTACTTCATAACACAGGTTGTATGCATTATAATAAACAAGTTAACGGTGTTTTTTGCACCTACATACATATATATCTTAAAAGCATGGAAGGCTTAGCACCGTTGACGTTTTTTTTATCCGCAGACACCTTAATTTCATGAAGCTCTTTTCTCAAACACTTTCATATTTTCGGTAGACACCATAAAATCCAACAAAATCAGCTAGGTCACGCACAACCACCAAACAAGACATAAATCAAAATGGTACCCGAAAAAACGTGATAAATTATATAAAAAGTGGGAAGCCGATATTTGTTTGAACTACCCAAATAACAATATCAAAAGGAAACAATGGACTTTATAACTAGCACGAGCTTCCATAGAATGCCCGCTGCCCACGTGAACCGTGAACCGTGAACTGCCTCATAAAAAAGCGAATTGTACAGTAAACTAATCGGACCGCTCCATGTATATTCCTTCTTTTATCTGTCGCAGTCCTTATTATAAGGTAGGCACGAGCCACAAGCAGGAGCGGGGCTTTGGCTTTTACTGATGAATACGTATAAGCACTCAAGGGGGAGATTAATAAGAGCTTTTATTCCTTTTTACTTTCTTGGTCATCGGGAGGAAGATGAACGCTTAAGAGGAATATAAACGCTAGAAATATTTCGAATCTCATGCCTGCAAAATTTTAAAATCGAGCGTCTTTTTGCACGAGGCTAGTAAGCGAAAAAGTGGTTTTTATTTATTTTGTGCATAATTTTATAAGAACGAAAAAAAGTTAGAACATGGAAAACCTCAAAAATAGTCTTAGCCATAAAGGGGTATTTTTTAAAAATTGTTTATTGTATTGCTTCATAGTTAAGTTAGAACAAATGGTGGTTTACTCTTATATTATAAAATAATAATTTTAAATAATAAAAATAAAAATAAATAATAAATAAATGAATAATAATTTTATTGTAATTGCAATACATAAAAAAGCTAGTAAAAGCTTCGATTTATCCGTAATATATTTTTTGATGTTCATACCGTAAGCCGATTCGTCGTAAAGATTAATCAAAATAGTGTCTAAATAGGATTTTACGTATATATTCATCTTAATCAAAATCAAATTGTATCATCTTGATAATTTAAACTTTAAAGCAAATGGCAGTAAATACTCTGCGGAACGAACTATATTGCCCCTTCAATTATTTTTATCTTTCAGCGTAGTTTATAACAAAATTTTCAAATTGTTGATGTTATAATAAAATAACGAGGAAATGTTATTTAAATATCGTATTATCAAAGATATTGAAATATATTTGAATATCTTTGCGTATTATTGAGTAAACATCGGAGAGATTATTTCACCATCCTCTTGATAGTTTATCCACGGAATGGCGTATATTTTTGGTTTACGATGTATTTATTTATAAAATCCGAGTTTATTCGGAACTCCAATCTATCAATATTGGCTTGTTAGCCGAGTTTTCTACCTACCGCGATAATTTATTTGTTTAATTTAATTTGGTTCAGGGCCGGCCCTGGTTTATCCTATGGATAAGAGGATGTTGAAATATATATCAAGATGATGGTGAAATACCCCCATAGTAGTTTTGAGTCTTCATGTACTTTTCATTGATTTTAGTCATCAGTCATCACTCATCACTCGATAGCAGGTAGCGTGCATTTCTCCAAGCTTTAGACTAAAGTTAGGTTGTGTGAAGTTTTCAAGTTCGGGTACGAATTATGCATCGAGTACCTATTTTAAAATTGCATTTTATTATCTTACTAAAAAGTATAAAATTATCAATATACTCGTAGGTACTACGATTGCGACATAAATATATTCACGAATTTACAAAAAAAAAATTTTTTCAATACTATTTTTTTGGTGGTTTGTTTTTCTTTTTCTTAAGGTAGGCTCAGCTTTTCCGCCTTTATGAACTGTAGGCAACTGGTACCTACGTACAAGTTGTTATTCATTATTAGTTTTCCATCAGTAAATATCTCAATTACTTAGTTAGGACCTTAATTTTTATTAACCGGGTGCTAAGTTTCTTTTGTCATTTTACAAATTGGAAAACGCCTGAAAGTGGATTTATATCACAAGTATGATTTTTTTATCTACAATTACTCGACAATATTCCATCAATTGAAGGAGTAGTTTAATTGGTTGTCAATAATACTTTTACATATTAACTTTAATGTGGCTCATATCAGTACTCATTTAAATATCCAACATATTCGAAGATAAGGATGCTAAAAAGCTGAGTGGACAACCCTCCTGCAAGTTTCATAAAAATCCCCGTTTGCATATCCGATGGTAGTTTTTTTGCTGACCAGTGGTCCATTTGGGGTGCGGAAATCTAGTTTAATTGCAGCCCCCACGGATCTATTGTCCCCAAATCACCGTACCCCCGTCAGTAAAAAAAAACGTATTTTTTCTACAATTTTGGACCCCGCGTGACGTGTCCGTTTGCAAAGCGCTTTTTTATGATTGCATCTCCGTTTATTTGCCGACATGTGCCAACCTTTGATCTATCAGGCTTATTATAAAAACGTATTTCATTTTTAGTGCAATCTCCCCACTGTCAATAAAGGTTGATATTTTTTACGCACATTTTTGGTGGAGCTTTTTACTAATAATAGTTCAAATTAATAGATAACTTTGTATTAACCACTTAATTATTTACAAAAACCGACATGTTTCGTCAGCAAAGCTGACTTCTTCAGGGTTTTGACAGAACTAATTTTAAAAATTGATATACATAGGTAATAGAGAAAAATAATAGACATAAACAATAATAAAATTTGAAAGAAAATAAAATAATTTCGATTGAGTTTCGCTAATATTGTCTTTATTTAATTAAATATTATAATTTGAGATTATACTCATAAAGTTTAAAAAATTAATAATAAATTATTTTTTTAATTTTGGTCAAAATTTTCGTAAGAACTGTATATTTTCCAATAATATATGTATTATGTAAGCTATTTAAGACGCCACAAAATATACCGGAAATCAATTTCGAAATCATATAATATAGAAATGGGATGACGTGATAACAACGCACTTTCCTTTGATCTAAATAATTAATAAAAAAATATAACGACATCTGTTAGTGAAGTTAGATCTGACTAAATAAAATAAATTAATAAATTTTTATGTTAAAAATGTATAACTTACCAATATTCTATTACTTATACATAACTTTGACAAATCCAATCAAATTTGTGGGAGATGTCGAAAACGCAATATATACAAACTTGCTCAATAAAACTAACTTTTCTAATTAAATATTTTATTTTTTATATTTTTAAAGCTTTTTTTACTCAAGACATTTACAAAAAAATAATCTAGTAATAATAAAAGTTATTTTTTTGTTATTTCATTATTATTATCTATCAACTAGGTTTGGACAATTACTGCTAAAAGTATGAAATGTGCAACTAGATGTTTCCTTGTCCAGTTTAATGATTGTCTATTCACAAATTATTAAATTTGAAAAACCGCTATGCATAATATGTAGAAACCATTGAAAAACGGCCCTAAACTTATTTTTATATACATTTTAGCGCCGTTTTCGGGGATACATTGAAAAGTTATATTACCTACTTTTTAAAATTATTTTTTTGTATATAACAGAACTGCCTAAGTAAAAATCTTTTGGATAAATGATAAATAAGAGATGTCCACTGAATCCACTCTGGTCAATGAGGAGTACATATTACTATGATTAGTACCAGAATTTCAGCACTCAAAAAATAAATCGCCACTAGTAATCTGGTATTGGTGAAAACTTAAAAATAATACGTAACAAAATAAGTAACCAAATCGAAAGTATAAAAGTGATAATAAAATATAAAAACTTTGGCTAAAATGCTCCTTTATCAAAATGTATTTTTCGTGTTTTAATAATAATTTAAAAAAATATAAATGATATTTGCGCAGGGTGAGATACTAGGGTGAATTTGGCGAACACGTTGGTGGCAATTCAAGCCCATATTATAGTGAACTCTGCAGGAATAGGTAGTCACTAGCAACGAATAGTAACCATGACAACCGTAGGTCCATAGATCGGACATTGCAGCTGGCCGCTGGGCGCTGCCCGGCAGATGATGGCTACAACAATCCAACAATATGCATACGGAAATCTCAAACCATTCAGAATGTAGCACGAGCCATTTAGGTAAAACGCAGGATTGCAATTGTAATAATAATAATTGGATAACTTGTAGAGCGCCGTATTTGTAAAAAATAGCCTCAAGAGCGCTGTATTTTTTATGAATTCTTAGGCTCTATGTAAGTTTACTATTTTATTTATTTATATCTATATATTACAGTTTTTACCTTATTATAAACATTTTTACATAATATATTTAGAATTTTTTTAACATATTAACATTACATTTCATTACGTTGGGTGTAAGGTAGGTTTAAGAAGGTGAAACTGTTGGTTGGTAATATTGTATTTTATTTTATTTACAATAAATAAAGAAACTTACCTGGCAGGTTACTTCCGATAAACACAATGTTTTAATATAAAACGAACATTGAAATGTAGTTGAAATCGATATCTGTGGTAAGCATATATTATAGTTTTAATTTATTTTTTTTAATCATTATTTTATTTTTAATATATTGTATTTTACTCAATTAGAGCACTTGAGGTAATCCAACCGCTTTCCCGCCCTCTATTAGGACTGTATTTTTATTTAATAAACGAAGCAAACTTCCTACTTCTTCTTGGCGCTAATCTTAATTGTAAATATGTGTGTTAATAAGTCACCAGTTTTAGGTTAGAATCTATATGTCTTAGTCATAAGTCACTAGCTATAAGTCTTAGATGTAAGTCACTAGTTATAAATGTAAATCTTAGTTGTAAGCCAGTAATATAAGTAGCTATAAGTCTTAGATGTAAGTCACTAGTTGTAATTGTAAATCTTAGTTATAAGCAATTAATTATTTTATATATTTATTTGTACAGCGCCCTTTAGCTGATTTTCCACGAAAACGGCGCTATATAAATTAGCCAATTATTATTATTATTATTACACTTATGATGCACGAAGTTAAACCTTCAAATGTCCCTGTAAAACAGGTGTTAGTCTGAAAATGGGATGACGAGTTAGTGTAATGAATGATGAACATAATATGAGATAATACAGAGAATATGATTAATATTATTTTATAAAAGTGCGTTGAAAAATATAAGAAAAAAAAACAATGCCACCACTCAAAACAATGGAAAAATTTTAACTGCAAAAATACTAAGATTACAAGTAAAGTCAGCTGATAGATACAGGGACTGAGGTGGAGTAGACAAAACAAAATATATAAAGTTATAGGAACTTTGCATAATCAAAATCAACAGAAATAGATTGATACACAGCGATATCACAATAAGAAAAACAAAATAAGGAAAAAATAACAAAAAAATTCTTTTTACACAAAATTTAAATGAAAAAAAAAGTGATACACAGAAAGATCACAATAAGAAACAATGAAAAAAGAAATATATTTTTATTTATATTACATACCTAAACTCGAAAGGAGAATTAAGGACAACCATAATCGGTTATCCTGACTTGTATATCAATAGCGGCTCGCTGTGCAGGACGGTTTCTATCACCCGTGGGGTGATCATCTTTTTTTTTAAAACGTCTGCAAGTAGCACAGACAGCGGCCTCTGCCTTTTTGGGGCAATCCTCATAATAGTGACCACTTTCGGCACAATGACGACACGTAATTACGTCCTGAATGCAAGTCTTGCTTACATGGCCATACAGATGACACTTGAAACATCTGATGGCTCCAATAAAATCGCGAACGCGACAGGCGTTCCACCCAAGAAAACAATGACCGCTATCCATTAGAACCTTTCTAACCTCAGGGTGAACGGTAACCACCATATTCATAGTAGGTTGGCCATGTTTCCCAAAGAGTGAAACGCGCCGCATCGTTCTCAAATGATCCTCCCTAGTAATTATAGATTTACCCTCAATATTATTTACAAAAAATTCTTTAAAAGGTTCGGGGTCACCAGCAATATCGCAACTGGGAACATCATATATTACAATTTTAGGTAGTCTGCCAAGAGGCTGTACTACCTTGATGTCAGAAGCACTTAATTGTTTTAATAAAAACACACATCGCAAAGTTTAAGGAATTTTAACGGGATTAGGTATAGTGTTAACCATTAAAAAATTGTTTTATAAAAATGTCCTTAGATTATAAATAATTTTTTTAATCCCAAGTAAACGTATTTTATAACAGCTTCATTTTTTTAGAAAGACGTGCTAAATCCTTTGAGTAAAAGAAATCTTCAATCTCTATGTCACTTTCATATTTTTTCATTTTTGTAAACAAAATGGCTTATGGGCAGTTGACATTTGTATGGTTCGCTCGACAGTTGTTGCAAAGCTTTTGGAGAGCTTTCTGGTTATCGCCAACATGCGCAAATAACACTACCCCTGACCCACGTGCCACGCCAGCACAAATTAAATAACAACATCCCTTCGCAAATAATATTATACTATTCCTACGTGCTTTGTTGACAGTGTTACTTGAACGTGCTACACTATATTCGATATTACGTAGGTAGATGACTAGAAAATAATAGTCAATACTCATAGAGTTAAGTATTTTGGAATTTCGTTTTGTTTCGTGTTTTGTAGGATTACACGGTTTTACAGTAGGTTATCGTAACCGCTAATTACTAAGGGGAAAGGGTAATTAAATTAAACATACTAGCATACCTACCTCTTTAAATACAGAACTACATTTGAAAATGTCCAAACTGCTCGATATTATACATAGAGATATCGATATATTAGAAACAAAGGACATAATCTTTTACTTATCGCTTTTGCTAAAACAACTTTTGGCCAAATAAATTTTTAGATGCTTTGCTACAAAACTATCGGCTATTAGACAAACCACAATGTATCTTAAATATAAATCTGACACCAAGTCCTGGATTACAAGCCAAAACAGATCCAAAATCATGTATTTTTTCAATGGTACGTGTGATGACCGTGGCCGGTTATCTACATTACCACCTGGACTCCGTTGTATGGATCCAGATCTTCTTGGGATGGTGATCTCCGTACAGGGTGAGGTTGCCAATAATAATAGTGGGTAGACTATTTATGTTTATTCCGAGATTGTGTACAGGTGTGCTTCGTAGGAAGCGTAAATGCAAAGAGGACGGTAGACAGCAATCACACCCTTTTATACGTTCCTCATGCTGTCTCACTCATACACGCATGTCTCTTTCATACCGCAAGACATACGTTCACCACATCCCTCCACACTTAAATCCGAAGACAGTTACACAACATGAACTGATAATTATTTACAATACATAAAATATTCCAATATTTACAATGTAAGTAATTCATGTTGAGTCGAGAGCTGAGTGCTGCCTTCATTGACTCATCTGTGTGTTCGTGGTCGTAGTCGATCCTTCCAATTTCCCGACGTTGACGCCACTGGATCACTGGGGCTGGAATGAGAAGGAGAAAAACCCATTAGACTGTCATCCAGGCCAAAGCTGGAGACATCGTATTCATCATACGACAGTCTCTTCGTCTCAGACGCGACATAAGGATTGCTGTGTTTCTTTTCCCATGACACACATAATTTAGACAACTGATCAAAATGCCTTTTCCAAAACATAATTTTACCATTTAAATTTACCTCAATTATATAAAGTTTTTTTCCTAATTGTTTATACACTTTCCCTGGTACCCATTTATCATTGTTTTGGTCTCTGAAATCTCTAACCATTACCTTTTGATTAATCGAAAAACCCACCGATTCTTTATTATTTCTTTTATAATAATATTTTTGATTTTCCTGACATTTAGACATTTTAATTTTTGTTTCTTTCTTAATTCTATTATCCTTATCTCTCCCCCCTCTCGGTACAAAACTGTTTAAGTTTGACCTTAGTTTCCTTCCAAACATTACAACTGCAGGTTCTAAGCCAGTTGTACAGTGTGGTGCATTTCTGTAATCAATTAAAAAATTTCCTAATTTTTCCTCATAACCTGACTGAAACTTATTTCTTATCATCATTTTTTTTAAAAAATTTTTACACGTTCGAACCGCGTTTTCTGCTAGACCATTTGATTGTGGATGATTTACCGGAGTCGTTAAATGTTTGATGTTATTCATCTCACAAAACTCTTTGAAGTCCGCTGACATGAAAGCGGCTCCATTATCTGAAACTATTGTCTGTACACTCCCGAAATAACTAAATAAACCCTTTAATATTTTAATAGTGTTATACGAATTTGGAGACTTTACTTCTACACAGTCTAACCATTTTGAGGTTGAGTCAATAATTACAAGAAAATATTTATTTGCAACTGGGCCCGCATAATCAATATGCACCCTACTCCATATTTCTTCCGTTATAGGCCACGGAGTCAATTCGCTCTTTGGTTGCGAAGGTTGAACCTCTGAACAAATTTCGCATCCTCTCGCTAAAAGTTCAATATTTCCATCTATCCCTGGCCACCAAAATATACCTCTGGCTAAACCTTTCATCTTTGCTATACCTAGATGAGATCTATGTAACAAGTTTAAAATTTTTTCTCTTAAACTTACTGGAATTATTATGATTCCAAAAAAAACAATCATCAATTATGGATAACTCATTCCGTTTAATCCAGTAAATCCATTTTGAATCCTCCTTGTTTATTTTATTTGGCCACCCTGTTCTGAGATAATGTTTAATTTCCAATAAAATTTTATCTGTACTTGATTCCGATTTAATTTCCTCTACATCTATAGGTAAATCTCTGTTATTTTTAAATAAACTTAGAATTTGAGTATCAAAGTCATTCTCTACGTGAACTGGTTCCTCGACAGGAACCCGAGACAAATAGTCCGAACAGTTCAATGCTGATTTCACGTACTGTACTTTGTAATTGAACGACGACAGAATTACCCCATAACGTTGAAGTCTGTTACACGCTAATACTGGGATACCTTTCTTATCACCAAAAATTCTACATAACGGTTCATTATCTATTTCTAAAATGAATTCCCTTCCATAAATATACTCAAAAATTTTTTTTAACGCAAACACTATAGCTGTTGCTTCTAAATCCAAAATTGAATATTTCTTTTCTGCTTCAGTTAATTTTCGAGAAACAAAAGAAATCGGTCTCTGTAAATTATTATCATAACAATGTAAAAGCGTCGCTCCTAACCCTTTTGTTGAGGCATCTGTAACAATCTTCAATGTTACATCCGGATCATAATGAGCTAGCACTCTATCATCACATAAAATTGACTTAATTTTATTAAAAGCTTCCAAGCAATCTTGATTAAACTCAAAATGTGTATTTTTCCTCAATAAATTATGTAACGGATCTAGAAGTACAGACATGTTAGGTACAAATGACCTGTAAAAGTTCACTAACCCCAAAAAACTTCGTAACTCCGTAATGTCTGTAGGTTGCGATACCTTACTAATCGCGATAGTTTTGTCTTTCAATGGTTTAATTCCTTCCTTTGAAACTTCAAACCCTAGAAAAGTTACTGATGACGCCTTAAAAATACACTTGTGAATATTTACACTAAATCCACAATCTTTTAATCTATTTAACACTGCTGTTAAATTCTCATTATGTTCTTCTTCCGAATCTCCTGTTACCACAATATCATCTAAAAATACCGCTGTTTTTTTCAAACCTTGCAAGCATGAAGCTATCGTTTTACAAAAAATAGCTGGTGCGCTATTAATCCCAAACACTAATCTCGTGAATTTAAACAATCCTAAATGAGTAGATATAGTTGTGAAATCCTGACTTTCCTCATCTAGTTCTAATTGTAGGTACGCTTGCCTCAAGTCAATCTTGGAAAAAATTATTCCACCCGCCATTTGAGAAAATAACCATTCTATCCGTGGCATCGGATATTTATCTACCACTAGCTGTGGATTTATTGTTGCCTTATAATCACCGCAAATCCTTATTTCGCCGTTAGTTTTTACTATGGGAACGATTGGTGATGCAAACTTACTATAGTTTACCGGAACTAAAATACCTTCCGATTGTAACCGGCCCAATTCCGCTTCAACCTTTGCTTTTAAGGCAAACGGTATATTTCTCGGATTGCAGAATTTCGGTTCCGCATTCTCTTTTAATTTCAAATGCACTTTATATTTATTGAATTTACCCAGTTTCTCCGAAAAAACCTCCGGGAATTTCCGAATTAAATTATCAATTACACTAGTATTATTCTCAACCATATTGTGAGAAACATTTTCACTTCCCTCCTGGGATAAAGTAGATTGTAAGCCCGTAAATCCAATATTAAACTTTTTAATGAAATCACGCCCTAGAACCGTAATTGTTCCCTGTTTTACTACGCAAAATTCTAACATTTCCCTATAACCGTTAAAATCAACTGTTAATAAGATACAACCCAATAAATTTAACTTACAGTTAGCGTAACCCATTAAGGTTAAATCCTTTGGTTTTAACATCAAATGTTTGAAATGTTTAACATAATCTTCGTCCGTTAAAATCGAAATTTCCGCCCCTGTGTCCAATAAACCGTTTAGTTCCACATTATTCACTAAAACTTTGCACAATATTGGTTCACAATATACTGCGTTTATCCGCAACATGTTTTTATGTTCCTGCGTATTTACGAACACTGAAGAAATGTTATTATATTTTAAACCGCGACATATCTTCCCAATATGCCCTTTCACTCTGCATTTATAACAAAACACGTCTTTAAATTTACAGTTTACTGAATCGTGATAATTCCCGCAATGTTTACACTTTGTTCGGTCCGCTGACCTCGCTCTGTACGATGTAACATTCTTGTCCGAAGTTCTAAAAAAATGTTTACCTACCGAATTTTGTTTTTGTGACAAATTGTTCGATGTATTTTTAAATTTATTTACTAAATCAACACTTTCCGTTTTAATTTGCTTATTCATTACCTCGAATGAATCCATAGCAATAGCACATTCTATAACCTTTTTTAATGAAAAGTTTTCAGCCTCTACAAATAATTTCTCCTTAATACGCCCCACTCGAAGACCGGTGACAAAAACATCTTTTAAATTATATTCAAGTCTGTCCTCGAATTTGCAAAATCTAACGAGATTTCTTAACCGTGCTATATAATCATTAACCGATTCTGAACTTTTTTTGTTTCGTAGCAAAAAAAATTTCGCGCTCTTTGAACACATTTCGTTTGATACCTACATGATTCTCTAGTAATAACAATAAATTTTCGACCGTAATATCTGTAATTTTTTTAGGAAAACACAAATCAATCAATAAATCTATTGTCTCTGTGTGTAAATGAGATATTAAAACCGCTCTCTTTTTTTCTACCGAATTTAACTTGTCATCATTGACGAGGATGAACTGTTCGTATTGCAACACGAACGGCTCCAGTTTGTCCCTCAAATGACAAAACCTGGGCAGTTCTCCCCCTTCCATCTTCACACAGATACAATCAATAAAAACAGAAAATTTTACAAACAGCACTCAACTCACGACTCTGTTGACTTGATGCTGCTGCTCCGATCTCGCCCTTCCGCGGACCGTCTCCTGGCTCCTGAACCCTGGTCGTCCTTCTAATGCGCCGGCACGCTTTCCGTGAGGTCTGCACCTGGTCTCTGATCTTCTCCTGAAGACCCGGACTTCTCCATCCACGCCTTACGTGTATGCTCCTCCAGGTTCTCGGCACTGAATAAACCTATCCAGCGCCTTGCTATTCCTCGGATGCCAATTTCTGCTGCTCTTGCTCTTCCTGAATGTGATCTGGCCTGATGCTGCCTGATCACCTATTGTCCACTGTAGCCTCAATCTCGTGATGTTTGCTGCCAAATGTGATTTTGGCTGCTGCGTAAATCTTCTTCCTTTATAGGCTGCGCCAAATGTGATGACCGTGGCCGGTTATCTACATTACCACCTGGACTCCGTTGTATGGATCCAGATCTTCTTGGGATGGTGATCTCCGTACAGGGTGAGGTTGCCAATAATAATAGTGGGTAGACTATTTATGTTTATTCCGAGATTGTGTACAGGTGTGCTTCGTAGGAAGCGTAAATGCAAAGAGGACGGTAGACAGCAATCACACCCTTTTATACGTTCCTCATGCTGTCTCACTCATACACGCATGTCTCTTTCATACCGCAAGACATACGTTCACCACAGTACGTTGTTGACATTGATATATACTATGGTGGTTGATTATCCGTTACTTTAAATGTAATATTGTGTTATTTTTTTAATTATAAACTGTTCATGTTTTAAAGCGCCTGTTCTCAACACAGATTTTCCTAGTGGGACAGACATAGGACATCACAAATTGTAAGTCTAGAAGTAATAAAGATGAATTAATAAAAAAATTAAATAAATTTTTAAAATGACTTCAACCACCGAAATGGTTATTTCACATATGTATGCGCGTGCGCAAACTGCGAATAATTATGCAGGTACATAAAAAAATTGACAATTTTAAATTGTAAATGTTTTGAAAATGGGTTGAAAAATAACACGTAATTTTTACAATCGTACTTATGGTTGATGTTGATTTAAATAATCTTCTTCTTCTCTTCTCTTATTTGCCTCTTCGGTAAGGCTCATTTTTTTGCTTATTATGGGTCAACGTCTTGGTGTACGCCTGTTTCTAGAGTAAAACAGTTTTAATTAATCGTAGAGCAGATATTTTAATATTTATTTGCCAATTTACTGCATCGGTACATTGATAGAAAATTAAATTTTAAGATTAAAATTTCATTCAGTGACTTCAATCGCTGACAATAATACGTTTGTCTTATCGTGCATCGTATTAGTAAGATTTTTCACATCAAAGGGTCGTAATCTGTTGGCCTTGAAATGATATTGAATAATTTTACGTTCAGGTTTTGTTAGGTCAGTTGCGGGATTATAAATAAATAATATTATGATATATTTTAGGTGCTGTCTTCAAACTGATGTTGGACCACATGCTGCCACCTTTTCACGACATGATAATCCGCGAAACGGAAACTGGAAACACGGTGTAAGTCCAATTTTTCGCTTGTTTTACCTCGTCATTAACATGAAAGTGACTAAGTACGCACAATTTTTATTGCGATCTTCGCACTTTTACGTAATGCCTTTTAAAGATATTTTACAGAGAAAAAATACTGGTTTGCGAATCTTTTGCATGGCGACGGTGTAATAAGCGATCGCGATCGTTTGATAACACCATTGATGTGGTTCGCTACGTTTGGTGACTTAGCAGGGTGCCCAGATTCAAGAGGGTTTGTCGGGGTCTTGGCGGTGGATTCATCTGTCCGCCAGCTGTGAGCAGGCCGGATTGGGAGAGACTGGTTGAGATACCTTTTGACCTCTCCAGCAGGACTCTCTCGGAACAACGTCTTGCACCGCAGTGGGAGGGATGGATTCCTACGTCCTTCACTCCTAGTGACACTGACCCTCCGATTCCTAGCCACCCCTCACACCTTTTTCTTTCCCAGAACTTCCTCCCAGTTCTCCAAGATCACAAAAATATTTCTAATAGATTTTCCACTCCCCTTCTCCCCCCCCCCTTTTACCAATCCCCTTAGGATAACCCCCCCCCCCCCTTAGGGTTAAATCCCCCGATGTGAGTGCCTTCGCTGGTGAGTATTTAAGTACCTGCTTACAAATCTTATGATTTCAGAGTACCTAAATGTACGTTTTGATTCAAAATAATAGAAAAATAAAAACATTCACAGACATTAACTTTTTTGAATGCGAGATCAACTGTTCACAGTACCACTACTAGTCTTATACGAATCAAATATCGAAAATGGAAAGGATGCATTTAAAATACGAATATTGGACAGGAATCGTTAAGATTCCCACTATTTGTGAATTCTAAATCAATTTAGTCGAGACCACCACCTAAAATTCTTAGACATTTTATCCAAATGTTAATTTTATCCAAATATCTTACACAAAAAACGAGTTTCCGTTAAAAAATTAGAAAGTCAATTTCATACCGTACATTGTAGAAGGATTTACGACTTACTCGTGATTCCTTGGCAACCGAATAAATAATATCACATTTGGGTATATAGCTGATAGGGGATGATCTCTTGTTCCTCTACGTTCACCCCTATATAATAATATATTTCAATATACCTACGTAGCTGTGGGTACCCAATCTCCATTGCGAATAGGCCAGTTCGATAATTGGAGCAGACCTTTCATGACTTGATTGACGTGTGAGGGAGGTCGAGTATAAAAATTGTTCATTTATTTATATCCAAGTGGAGTGAGTTTTGTCATTTTTGCATTGCTTTTAAATGTGCGTTAATAACCAACTACTTTTATAAGATCTAAAGTCATTTTCGCACTTATGTTATGAACCAATCTTACTACTATTATCAAAAGTAACTAACTAACTAACCATCATCCGTTTCCCCGCAGGGGTAGGCACACACTCCTTGCCTCGTTTACATTCATACATCGTCTCATATATGCTCTTCTATTATTCCGACTCTTCACATGGCCCGACTCAAGTATCTGATGCACTTGGTCGTGCCATGTCTTCCTCGGGCGTCCCCGACTTCTTCTACCATTCACATTTGCGTCATATATTCTCCTTACATTCCTTTCCTAGTTCATTCGCTCTACATGCCTAAACCATCTGAGCGTCCCTTTCTTAATCTTACTCTCATTACGCTTACATCAGCCCCTTCGCGGATCTCTACATTTTTATACGATTGTACATGGTTTTACCACACATACGCCTCAGGGATCTCATTTCTACCTACAGCATTCAGTTTACCCTTCTTTCGATATCTCTGTCAGCCTTCCCATCTCTCGTAAACATACTTCCCAAGTACACAAACACATCCACCTGCGCCAAATACTCATCATTTATCTCATGTTGCACATTGTTTTTATACCTACTATTATAAGAGCTTATATTTATTATATTTGTTCTTACGTTTTTTTTTAATCTTTAAATGTTTTTTTTTTTTTTTTAAAGAAAGACAAACATTCCCGGATTACGAATAACCCAACAATATTTGAAAATATCCTACTACCACCACAGAAAGCCGAAAATGTTGCTTGTGTTGTGATGGAGGACTTAGCCAGCCGAGGAATTGACACGCGATGCTCGGGTGAGACCCAAGCGCTATGCCCACTCAACCATTGACCGGTCTGTTATCAATATTGTTGTCAAAAAAGCGAAATCGAAATACCAATCCTGTGATAACAATACTTGGAAATGACATAAGAATAACGAAGGTAGATTGAATGCTGTTGAAACAGGATCCAGGAGGCGAATGCGTAATGCACAACCGAATGACATCTGAATGTGAAGGAAGCCAGGAATTTGTACCTAGACAATTTTTTGATTTGTTTAGGGTTTAGATTGGTCAATGGGGTGAGGTTGAATCGTTGTATGGATGTGGATATGGATTCAATATTATGATGCCATTTACATAGCCGGAAACTTGGGGACATCCAAGATAAGGGTAGATTGCCTATGTTTTACTCAGGGTCTTAAGAAGTTCTACGCAAAATTTGGCGAAGATTTTTCAAAGGGTGTAGAATTGTTTATGTATTAGAGAGATATTCAATGAACGCTCGATGTTCAAATATCGATCAGTTGGCCGTGTAGGTATAATGTAGTCTGCTAGAAATAAGGGAATCGGTAGCTATAGTACGGGGTGTAGGGTGCAAGCTTGTCAAGGGAACGAGATTGACAAGGTGGTCAGATTTTTAGGACCCCTCCAAATAATGGCCCGTAGGTACCAACTTCCTTTGCACAGTACCGGTAGACCGGAAATGATGTGAACTAACAATCATCCAGACGAAGCAATTATTTTCTAAATAAAAGAACGGTTATTACATTGGGCTAGTTCATAACTATTTTTGTGAAGGTACCTACCTAGAAACCTTACATAGGTCTATTAAAGATATCAAGAAACTCGTACAATATGTATGTTATATACCAAAGCTCGTTTGCAAGAAATTCTGTAGGTAAAAATAGTGGGCTTTCAATGTAGGCAGATGTATACGCATAACTGTAGTAGATATATATTTTTAAAACCAAAGTCAAACATCCTGAAAATCATGTGAAATTATGAAATTATGTGAACTAAGGGAAAATGTTAATTGGTGACCTCGAAAAAAATTGGAGTGCAGTTTACACTAGCGTAATTTCCGTTAAACATCTCAACCAATAGAAGAATTTAAAAGTGACATCATAATCAAAGTGGTCGATGAGCGCAGTTGATGCGTCACAGGTGCAGTAATCGTCATTTCCGTTTCATCCAAATTTTAGCGGGGCTATTCACCTTAATAAAAGATGATGAACAGTTTTGAAAATAAATTAGAAAGTGGGTAGGTAACTTTCCACATTAGATGCTTAATGGGTTGATTGTAAGGATAAGCTTTATTTTACATAGCTCCACACAGAATGCCTTGAGGAAAAATTCTCCTTAGGGCTTACATCATCTTTGGGGACGCTGTGTGAAGGGTGTTTTTAGGAAAGGAAGAATAGTAAGTTCTGGGAAGGAAAGATATGAGAGGTGGGTAGGAATCTGGAGTAAAAGTGTCCAGGAGACGTATGAATCTATTGCTCCCACTGAGGTGCAAGGCGATGTTCCGAGAGCGTCCTGCTGGACAGGTCAAAAGGTATCCCTTAACCAGAATCTCCCGGTCCGGTCTACCATGCAGTTGGTGGGCAAATGCACCGGGGCCAAGAAACGGGTAAACCTCACTCCGTGAACCCGTTTAAGTACCCCTGCTAAGCTGTCAAACGTAGCGAACCATTTGGGGTGACCTTGGAAGAGGTACTGGTTGTTCCCGGGACGACGGAACCCGTATCTGCGTCTCAAATTATATGTAATCAGCGTGGATGAAATTGATTGATAAAATCAAATCACTGTTTTTTATACGCGGATGAACGTAGAAAATAAATATTGTCAGAAGTCAGGACTAGGTACTCATACAGCGAGTCTTCTATCCAAGAAGAATATAAGTGTATATGGTATAAGAAGATGGGGAGGTCCCAAGAAGGCTTTCCTCCTTCTTTTCTTCCAAATACGCGACTTTAGAATTTGAAACACGATTCATTTAATCATTTACTAGCAGACCCGGCCATACGTTGCTGTGGCTAACGAAACACAACACCATTACCCAACCTTTATAAAATCCACACCACCCGCTTCCACATCACAGCTGCCCGCTGCCTGAATTGAATATTTGAATTTCTCGGCTTTTCTCTACTTTTATAGTATACATATATATCTTCCTCTTGAATCACCCTATCTATTGGTGAAAACCACATGAAAATCCGTTGCGTAGTTTAAAAGATCTATGCGCACATACATTTTGAGCGACTTCATTTTATACTATGTAATGATGATGATTTACGCCCTAGTGAGCTTTTACATGAACATTTTACAAATTGATTAAAGTTATTTAGTGTAAAAAGATAAATTCATTTGGAATTATTGTAAGAAAACAACACATATACATATGTGTATAATAAAATGCAAAATACTAATCCGATGTTTCAGTATGACAGAAGCTTGAAATAGTACTAGGATTGGGACTAGGATTCATCCATCTACGTTTAATTTTTTTCGATTTTGATTCTTTTATTGCTTGCAATAATTTTCAAAGTACCTACACGTTTGTTTCAAAATGTTACATAATTTTAATAGCTTATAAACAAATTTAGTATGAATAATTTTTGGGAATGAGTATTTGTACATTTTTTGACGTCCCTTGTGTTTATGTCACAAAAACATAGAATATTTCAGGACATGACATTCTGAATACGAAGTCAAGTGTTAATCTCAAGTGATCTCCCAGGTAAGATCCTGAATATTTTCTGCCTGTATGGTACATTTTTACGCAGCATCGACTTTATTGGTCAAATCATTGTACATATGGTTTCGTATCAGTGATCGATTGACCGGTGGATGCAATTTTTAGCCTTAAGTTGGTTTGCCTACTTTGTAGTTCGAAGTAAGATTGTAGAACTATATTATAAGTTTCTACAGCGCCCTTGAGGTGATTTTTCATCTATAATCATCCATATATATATATATATATATATATATATATATATATATATATATATATATATATACATATATATATATATATATGTAAAGGAAATATATTCCATTTAAATTTGAATCCTGTAGTGTCAGTTAGAATGCAATTATCAATTGTTACTTGTTTTGTTTTTGCTATTATTTGATTGTTAGAAGAAACCATTCAAAGAAAAGTGATGTAAATAAACATAAATGTCGTTTCTTTGTTAAAAAACTTTGCAACACAAGTGTTTTATTTATAAATTAATAGAAAGGAATTAAACCGCTCAACTTATTATATGTATAATAATAATAATTAATTATTTGTTGGAATTACATTTCGATAATATTTTTTAACACTATTAAAAAGACCAAAGGCGAATTGTATAACTCGAATTCAAGAAATAAGCCATTCGGTAAATGAACCAACCTCTGTTTCGATAAACTGGGAAAATTTAAAATAAAACACATCACGCCACTGGCACTGTTCGAACAACATTATATATCTACATAAGAAGCCAAATCCAAATTGGCAGGGACGGGATCAATGGAACACGCGCCCCTGTGTCCGCAGTTCACATAAAGTAAATTCCCCTCCGGGTACATAAAAAATACATAGAAATGCCCCCTAAAAAGAGATGAGTAATCAATTTGGTATAAAAAACTCCCAAGAGCACGTGCGCCATTTTTTCGGCTTAATAATGATCGATGGGGAAATTGGAGGACATGGAGAAAATAGTATGTGAAACGAGCCTACTTTGGGAGAGCAGTCAAATGGGTCACTTTATAAAAGCTTTCTGACAAGACACGAGTACAGATTTTTTTTTAACGTGAAATTTATATTTTATGTCTTTAATGGGAGAGTTAGAAAATGGGGAAATTGTAGTATTTTTTTTATTATGTTATACGCTCATACGCTCATATGTACATACTTACGATAATAATGTGTGCAACAGTAATCATAGAGTAAATTTAGCCAATTCAAATACGTACAAGCAATAAATGATACAGAAGAATAATAATATATTTATACTTTAGCAATTTACTTCTCGTAACTGAATTCCGTGCAGTTGAATACATCTACTATTTTCGCGAAAGTACTGCGAATTGCATGCAATCTAGGTGCAAGCACAGAGCTAACAATTAGAGGCGCTTTTGCGTACCAACCTACTAGTATATATCTAAGTACTAGTCCAGTCATTTTAGCAAAATTCCTTGCAAAGTGTCGGGCAGTTTCGAATTTTTCCTAGATCGTTTTGGTTGCAACCAATTTCGATTTTCGACCTCGGCGAATGCCTGCGCCCTGGGTTACTCCGCAAAAACTGATGATTTTAGACACTTAAATAGAACAACGTAAAATAAAATTGATATTAAAACGATGATAAATTTATGACAAAATACGTATATATTGTTATTTTAGTCATATTATTAATATCATTAAGTACCTATATCAAAAGTTAATACTTACCCGCAAACTTGACCGTCTAGAAATATTAAAATTATTTTTAAAGTAGGGTATCTATCTGGATTAACATCATTCGAACCGTTACACCTCAATCTGTCTATTAACGAGTGAAAAATCATATTTAGGGGGTATTTCACCATCTTCCTAATAGCTCGTCTATATGATAACGAATATAAATAAATACTAGTAACAGGTACAAAAACTCGGCTAATCTATCCCAAATATAGCCACTATTCATAGGTTCAAGTACCGAATAGTAAATTCAGACTTTTTAAATAAATAATCGTCCTTCATATTTTCTGCGCATATACATATGTACATTTTAACACAGCATAACGCCCATTAGCCTAGCATTTTGCTTATAGTTTTGAATTAGTGATCGACGAACCGGTGGATGCAATCTGTTAGCCATTAGTTGTTATATTATTTGTCTAATCTGTAGTTATGTAGTAGTAAGATAGAACTTTGTAGAAATGTATTATAAATTTTGAGGTGATTTTTCACAAAAAACGGAGCTATATTTTATTCCCTAAATGCGAAATGATTCAAAACCCAGACCATTCACCAACCAAATAGAATAATAGTCCAGTCACGTAAGCTAAAATAAGGGGATAGTCCCTAAGTGAAACCGAATAAGCTGAAACTTCGCATAAACCTTTATTTTAGTATTCTACATGTTGTGTCAAAAGTCTCATAAGGTAGCAAGTGAGCGTCTTTGGATATTCAAGGTCAAAGGTCACGAAAATCAGTTTTGGAAATATCTCGCTTCCTTTGCCTCGAATCGTGTTTGCATTTCAATGAAAGTTGAAGAATATAAAATTCTCTATAAATTTGGTCTACAATATTTTTTTATACGGTTAACGGTTTTTAAGATAAAGCCCGAAGAGTGCGGAGCGCTCAGACGTATAAGCCGTTGCGCAAGGTCAATGGCGAATCCCAGTTCATTGTACGGTTTTTTAACTTAATTATTCGTTAAATATTAGTCATTAACTATTGAATATATTTTATTTATAAATATTTCTTATTAATCAAATAGTCATTTAATATTACTTGCCCTTTGCAAATAAATAATAAAGTAATTAAGCGAATTTTTTTTATATTACGTTGTAATTATAATCACATTATAACAAGTAGGAAAGAAATTAAGAATACGTTTTTAATAATATTTAGCAATCATATGAGTATATTAATAGGTGAAGCAAAAACTTTGTGAAGAAGAATTGGGAAGAATTTTTACCTTAGTTATTAGTTAGCCAGTATGGGAGTTAGTTTTCTTCTTCTTCATCGTCGTCTTCTTCCGGTCGCTCAACGTCATTATCATCATCCTCCTCGTTATCAATGACATCCATCTCCAAACCTTCAAAAACTTCAGGGTCAAATGCGATTTCTTCATCGAGATCATGTTGATACGATGAAGCGTTGAGACATGCATGTCCATTACATTGGCCACAAGCTAACTGTGATGACCGTGGCCGGTATCAACATTACTTTCTGGACTCCTTTGTATGGATCCAGATTCCTCTATAATGTGCTCTCAGTTCAGGGAGTTTGAACAATAAATATTCGTAGGTAGACTTAGCGAGTTTATTCCGAGATATGGTACAGGTAGTGCTTCTTACGAAGCGATAATCCAAAGAGGACGGTAGACAACAATCACACCCTTTTATACGTGCCTCATGCTGTCTCACTCATACACGCATGTCTCTTCATACCGCAAGACATACGTTCACCACATCCCTCCACACTTAAATCCGAAGACAGTTACACAACATGAACTGATAATTATTTACAATACATAAAATATTCCAATATTTACAATGTAAGTAAATCATGTTGAGTCGAGAGCTGAGTGCTGCCTTCATTGACTCATCTGTGTGTTCGTGGTCGTAGTCGGTCCTTCCAATTTCCCGACGTTGACGCCACTGGATCACTGGGGCTGGAATGAGAAGGAGAAAAACCCATTAGACTGTCATCCAGGCCAAAGCTGGAGACATCGTATTCATCATACGACAGTCTCTTCGTCTCAGACGCGACATAAGGATTGCTGTGTTTCTTTTCCCATGACACACATAATTTAGACAACTGATCAAAATGCCTTTTCCAAAACATAATTTTACCATTTAAATTTACCTCAATTATATAAAGTTTTTTTCCTAATTGTTTATACACTTTCCCTGGTACCCATTTATCATTGTTTTGGTCTCTGAAATCTCTAACCATTACCTTTTGATTAATCGAAAAACCCACCGATTCTTTATTATTTCTTTTATAATAATATTTTTGATTTTCCTGACATTTAGACATTTTAATTTTTGTTTCTTTCTTAATTCTATTATCCTTATCTCTCCCCCCTCTCGGTACAAAACTGTTTAAGTTTGACCTTAGTTTCCTTCCAAACATTACAACTGCAGGTTCTAAGCCAGTTGTACAGTGTGGTGCATTTCTGTAATCAATTAAAAAATTTCCTAATTTTTCCTCATAACCTGACTGAAACTTATTTCTTATCATCATTTTTTTTAAAAAATTTTTACACGTTCGAACCGCGTTTTCTGCTAGACCATTTGATTGTGGATGATTTACCGGAGTCGTTAAATGTTTGATGTTATTCATCTCACAAAACTCTTTGAAGTCCGCTGACATGAAAGCGGCTCCATTATCTGAAACTATTGTCTGTACACTCCCGAAATAACTAAATAAACCCTTTAATATTTTAATAGTGTTATACGAATTTGGAGACTTTACTTCTACACAGTCTAACCATTTTGAGGTTGAGTCAATAATTACAAGAAAATATTTATTTGCAATTGGGCCCGCATAATTAATATGCACCCTACTCCATATTTCTTCCGTTATAGGTAAATCTCTGTTATTTTTAAATAAACTTAGAATTTGAGTATCCAAGTCATTCTCTACGTGAACTGGTTCCTCATTCCCAATTAATTCTAATTGCACTTTACTTTTATTAAAACTACCCGCTTTCTCCGAAAAAACCTCCTGGAATTTTCGAATTTTTTTATTCACTTTACTTCTACCACTCTCAAATACACTATGAGAAAAAATTTCACTACCCTCCTGGGATGAAATTGATTGTAAATCACTTCTATCATCATCAAAACCACTATGAGAAAAAATTTCACTACCCTCCTGGGCTGAAATTGATTGTTCATTTATTTCCCCATTATTTTTTTCTATTGGAACGATTGGTGACGCAAACTTACTATAGTTTACCGGAACTGAAATACCTTCCGATTGTAAACATCCCAATTCCGATTTAACCTTTGCTTTTAAAGCAAACGGTATATTTCTCGGATTGCAGAATTTCGGTTCCGCATTCTCTTTTAATTTCAAATGCACTTTATATTTATTGAATTTACCCAGTTTCTCCGAAAAAACCTCCGGGAATTTCCGAATTAAATTATCAATTACACTAGTATTATTCTCAACCATATTGTGAGAAACATTTTCACTTCCCTCCTGGGATAAAGTAGATTGTAAGCCCGTAAATCCAATATTAAACTTTTTAATGAAATCACGCCCTAGAACCGTAATTGTTCCATGTTTTACTACGCAAAATTCTAACATTTCCCTATAACCGTTAAAATCAACTGTTAATAAGATACAACCCAATAAATTTAACTTACAGTTAGCGTAACCCATTAAGGTTAAATCCTTTGGTTTTAACATCAAATGTTTGAAATGTTTAACATAATCTTCGTCCGTTAAAATCGAAATTGCCGCCCCTGTGTCCAATAAACCGTTTAGTTCCACATTATTCACTAAAACTTTGCACAATATTGGTTCACAATATACTGCGTTTATCCGCAACATGTTTTTATGTTCCTGCGTATTTACGAACACTGAAGAAATGTTATTATATTTTAAACCGCGACATATCTTCCCAATATGCCCTTTCACTCTGCATTTATAACAAAACACGTCTTTCAATTTACAGTTTACTGAATCGTGATAATTCCCGCAATGTTTACACTTTGTTCGGTCCGCTGACCTCGCTCTGTACGATGTAACATTCTTGTCCGAAGTTCTAAAAAAATGTTTACCTACCGAATTTTGTTTTTGTGACAAATTGTTCGATGTATTTTTAAATTTATTTACTAAATCAACACTTTCCGTTTTAATTTGCTTATTCATTACCTCGAATGAATCCATAGCAATAGCACATTCTATAACCTTTTTTAATGAAAAGTTTTCAGCCTCTACAAATAATTTCTCCTTAATACGCCCCACTCGAAGACCGGTGACAAAAACATCTTTTAAATTATATTCAAGTCTGTCCTCGAATTTGCAAAATCTAACGAGATTTCTTAACCGTGCTATATAATCATTAACCGATTCTGAACTTTTTTGTTTCGTAGCAAAAAAAATTTCGCGCTCTTTGAAAACATTTCGTTTGATACCTACATGATTCTCTAGTAATAACAATAAATTTTCGACCGTAATATCTGTAATTTTTTTAGGAAAACACAAATCAATCAATAAATCTATTGTCTCTGTGTGTAAATGAGATATTAAAACCGCTCTCTTTTTTTCTACCGAATTTAACTTGTCATCATTGACGAGGATGAACTGTTCGTATTGCAACACGAACGTCTCCAGTTTGTCCCTCAAATGACAAAACCTGGGCAGTTCTCCCCCTTCCATCTTCACACAGATACAATCAATAAAAGCAGAAAATTTTACAAACAGCACTCAACTCACGACTCTGTTGACTTGATGCTGCTGCTCCGATCTCGCCCTTCCGCGGACCGTCTCCTGGCTCCTGAACCCTGGTCGTCCTTCAAATGCCCGGCACGCCTTCCGTGAGGTCTGCACCTGGTCTCTGGTCTTCTCCTGAAGACCCGGACTTCTCCATCCACGCCTTACGTGTATGCTCCTGATTCTCGGCACTGAATAACCAAACCAGCGCCTTGCTGTTCCTCGGATGCCAATATCTGCTGCTCTTGCCTGTTGCCCCTGTAGCCTCAATCTCGGATTCCTCTTTCGACTGCCAAATGTGACAATTTGGCTGCCCGTGGTTCTTTTCAAACCGCGCCAAATGTGATATGATTTGACTGCTTCTCGTTCCTTTTCAGCTGCGCCAAATGTGATTTTGGCTGCTTCTCGTTCCTTTATCGGCTGCGCCAAATGTGATTTTGGCTGCTTCTCGTTCCTTTATCGGCTGCGCCAAATGTGATGACCGTGGCCGGTATCAACATTACTTTCTGGACTCCTTTGTATGGATCCAGATTCCTCTATAATGTGCTCTCAGTTCAGGGAGTTTGAACAATAAATATTCGTAGGTAGACTTAGCGAGTTTATTCCGAGATATGGTACAGGTAGTGCTTCTTACGAAGCGATAATCCAAAGAGGACGGTAGACAACAATCACACCCTTTTATACGTGCCTCATGCTGTCTCACTCATACACGCATGTCTCTTCATACCGCAAGACATACGTTCACCACACTAACGAACATTGCAACCCTGATTTCCAGCATCCACAACCGCAACCATTCTTGCAGTTGCAGAAAATTGTACTAAGCAGTTCATCTGGTGCAGGTGGTAATAATGTTTTTATCGGTTCCAGAACTTCATTTTGCAGCACCCAACCCCATCCCTGGGGTTCTAAATCATTGCCTAACCAAGTTTGAATTTGGTAATAGACACGATTTATATGTTGGTGAACTGCTGCACTCGTTGGTGGAAGAGTTGAAAACTGCACAGGCTTATTTAATTTAGTTGACTTAATGAACTGTATGTAGCGAAGATGATCGATACTGTCCTCAGATTTTGGAGCATTATGTAGTGCCAAAAAAATTCGTGTTCCATTTTCGAATAAAATTTGCACAGGACAGTTTTCTCGTTGAAATACTTGAGCCAGTCGATCCAAATCGGGTAGTTTCTCCAACGTTTTTATGACAGATTTTTTTCCTTTCCTAAAAAGAGCAGAAGTCGTGTCACAGCCACTAAACGCGTGTAAGAATAAAATATGTTCCTTGCAACGGGGATATTTGTCAAAACTTTTATTGGAGTATTCTTGTGTTTTAACGTTGCCTTTGTCAATTTTTTTAAAGAATATTTTCGATTCATGTGATTTAGTCCGTCCAATTAAAATAATTAACAAATCGATATCTTGTCCTATGATGACGGCAGTCCTTTGATGTTCTGATTCCGCAATAGCTGTTTCGACAATAAGAACATCAGCATCATCTCTGGCTACTTTTGTAGCGATATTGATAGTTGTTAATCTCTCAACGAGCATGTTGATAAGATTTTTTTTATTAAGTCGATTTGATAAAAAAATTTCTTGACTGATTGGCACCATCATTGTTTCATCAAAACAAACTTAGTACGATTTTGAAAGAGCAGCTGTTCTTCTTCGTTGTTCCATAGATTTAATATTTTTACTATTGTCCGAGTACCCGTCAAATACAACAACAATATTTGAACGAATAATGAGTTTGCAAATATTTAATGTTTTTATCTAAAACAACAGAAAAGGTGTCATCTTTACTCCATACGACGCGGTGCAGAAGAAATCCACCATCAACAATGTATGTAACATTATTTTTATCCAGTTCGAAATCAACAGGTGCCATATTGTCATATAGACGATTTCATGGTTTTTCTCATGCCATTGTTATCAAATAAAGATGTTGGATACGGACTTAGTTCATATTGAAGATATTCTTGCAGATTACTTTCAAATTGTTCACTTACAGTTATTCTTTGGAAGATTAGCAAAGGATCTACGGAAACTTTACAATCGTTAATCTTGACAGATTTGTGGTTTTCATGGAGTACTTGATCGCCATGTAGATTTTTTACTTGAATCTTGCTGTATCCAGGTACTACTGGCTTTTCATATGCTTGGACAGATACGTGTGATATTGCTGCTAACTCTTTCGCACTTGGTTTAGTTGTACATTTTTGTATGTTCTCATTGTAAAGAACAGCTTCTTTTGGAGTGATTATTTTAATCAACCCCATAACATGAAGAGTATTATTACCGTCAAGAGTATTAATATTTATATCCGCATTGTCTCCGGCATATTGTGGGTGTCTGGTGGCAGAATTAGGATTTAAAACTTAAATAAAAAATAAACTGCTTATGATATACATTTATTTCAATAACTGTTACAAAGAGGAGAAGTGCGGATTTTATTTCTTAAAAATTATTTCTTCTAAATGTAGACCATCACGTCGGATACACTCTTGGAATCTGGCCCCAGTATTTCGTGCCACTCGCTGGAGAAGTGACATCGGGATACCATTAACTTCGCGAATGATATTTTCTTTTAGTGCAGAGATGGTCGCGGGGTCGATTTCATACACTTTACTTTTGATGTACCCCCACAGAAAAAAGTTCATAGGAGTGAGATCTGGTGACCCCCTTGGCCAGGGGATGTCGCCGAAACGGCTAATCATTTTTTTAGGGAACAAATCACGAAGTAGCGCCATCGTCTCTCTAGCAGTATGAGGCGTGGCGCCATCTTGCTGGAACCATGCGTGTGAATTGGAGGCAAGATGTTCTCTCATTTTTGGCAAAAAATAATCGTTAAGCATGCCCCGATAAGAAACCCCGTTCACAGTAATGGCTTGCCTTCGATGATTTTCAAAAAAATAAGGTCCGATTATTCCACAGCTAGACAATGCACACCAAACCGTCACTTTGGGACTGTGAAGTGGCTGTTGATGTTTTAAACGTGGGTTCTGTTCTTTAGGTGACCACTAACGACAATTCTGCTTATTTACACTTCCATTTAAATGAAAATAGGCTTCATCACTCCAAAAGATAGTGTTTACCGTACGAAATCGCTCTAACATTGTCTCGTAGGAAATTTTACGTAAATTGTAGTTATTAAGTTTAAGCGCTTGCACAATTTGAATCTTAAAAGGATGAAATTTAAGGTCCTTCTTCAATATTTCGTGCACAATAGTTTTTGGAAGCCCTAGGATAGCCGCTCTCTTGCACACGGACTGACGCGGATTATCGCTCAAACTGTTCGTGATGAGTTCGATGTTTTAATTTGTTCTAGACGTCCTCCTGGGCCCCGGTCGTGAGTCGTTTGCTGCCGAACATGTTGCCCGGAACCTCCGAACACATGATCGAATCAAAACTTTACTTGGGGCATCACGTAAACGTCGAATACTGTAACGCGTACTAAATCTTCGACGCGCAATTGCATACGAATCGTTAGCCTTGAAATAGGCTCCGATTACGAACGCACGCTACTCTCCCGCCCACTGCGACATCGTGACAGATCGTGATTAAATAATCCGCATGAACGACAAAGCTAACGCGCCCCCCTCCCCGCTCGTCCGCTTAGCCGTTACAGAGAAATTCAAAATTTAAAACCTAATTCTGCCACCGGACACCCTGTACTAGCGCACCTGATTCTGATGGTAAAATATGAGGCTGCGGGTGGTAAACTGCTGAAATTTCATACAGTACAGTATTACTATACGAAGCTGCGAACCCCAAGCTAGATAAAACATCTAACAATCTTTTAGATCCATATCTTCTATGTAGAAATACAGACAGGCCCAACAGTAACTGTGATGAAAATGACCGTTCTCGTAACGAAGCCATTATTGCGTGACTTATAGATGTGCATTTCGTTTTTAAATGATCTGTTTTTCCTTTTCTGTGTTTCATTATTACTTCTTGTAAGAAATGTAATAAACTTTTTGGTATTTCTGCGTTTACATCATCTAGCATTCTACTCGGAGGTGGATAAGATTTGGTTTCAACTATAGATGATCGAATATCTTCCCTAATAATAGCCGCAGCAGCTTCTACTATCCGTAACCGTTCTTCTTCGGGAGTTCTTGTTTTATTCTCGTACCATGCTTTTGATAATAAATTAGCCTGTGCATCACGAAAAGATATAATAGTGAATGATCCTTCCTTTTTCGTAATTATTATATCAGTTAAATACTTCTGTTGTAGTTTCAAAATTATTGTCTGATCACTTGGTACATACTCCGTAGGGACATCTTTCAGCTCTGACAATGTAAATTGGGAATCTTCATGATTTTCTATATAGTTAAAAATCTTTTTCATTGATTGTGTGACTTGACTATCTTGGCGAGGCTTTCTTATGAGAGATGGTAATGACTTTAAGAAATTACTATAGCAAACGGCGTGGTATTTTGCTTCAGCAGCTATCAAGTCATGCTCATAAGAAACACGATATTTTACTAACTCTCCTAAACAATCGCTTCGTTTTTCTGCTCTTTTAATAACATTGTCTTTGAATTCGAGAGTGCTTACTTTACTAATCGTGCGTCTGTACTTCACGGTTTTTTTCACTTCTGCTGCTTCATCAGCTGCTTCACCACAAAATAAACACAATTCTTTAAAATCAAACACTTCACTTCTTTTCTTGCGAGGTACACTTGATGATGTTGAAGGTTCACTGTCTTCGAGGCGTTTTTTCGATGCTCTGATTGAATTTTTACTAATGTACACTTTTCGACACTCGGTATGAACATTCACAGAAGTTAAAGTGTTTAAATAGTTAATGTGTCCATCATTTCTTTCAAGGCTTGCTGCTTTTATGGTATGTATGCCGCGCACAACATTTACAGCATTACCTTCAGAAAATGACTTGTTACATATAAAACACAAATCAGCCATGATAACTCTTATAATCTTACGTCCGTCTTTGCCAAGATGCACTTTAAAACTAACGAATAAACTTGGTAGAAAATGGTTCCATGATAAAGAAAACGGTCTTATTTATACAAACAACGGAAAATTTGTTGACGCATCTTGCAATTATGGACAGGGTCATTAAGTAGGGTATGTTTTTCCAGGAATACTCTTAATGCGTACATAGACCCGAGTCTAAAAACCAAAATACCTAGTTTCTTTCCTACTTAAAATACAATTATTCTTAATGAGATTATAATTACAATACATTAAAAGTAATTCACTTAATTACTTTATTATTTATTTGCAAAGGGCAAGTAATATTAAATGACTATTTGATTTATGAGAAATATTTATAAATAAAATATATTCAATAGTTAATGACTAATATTTAACGAATTTAAGTTAAAAAACCGTACTATGAACTGGGATTCGCCATTGACCTTGCGCTACGGCATAAACGGCTGAGCGCTCCACGCTCTTCGGGCTTTATCTTAAAAACCGTTAACCGTATAAAAAATATTGTAGACCAAATTTATAGAGAATTTTACATTCTTCAACTTTCATTTAAATGCAAACACGATTCGACGCAAAGGAAGCGAGATATTTCCAAAAAACTGATTTTCGTGACCTTTGACCTTGAATATCCAAAGACGCTCACTTGCTACCTTATGAGACTTTTGACACAACATGTAGAATACTAAAATAAAGGTTTATGCAAAGTTTCAGTTTATTCGGTTTCACTTAGGAGTGAAATCCTTATTTTACTGGACTAAAATTTAACTGTGTATTTATTATAATTATTATTATTTTTTTTTTTTATTATTATTTGAATTTTATTTTAGTAATTTGTACATTTAAGTTTACAAATTTCTAATTGATTATAATATTTCATATTGCAGTTTTTTTTTTTTTTTTTTTTTTTTTAATTATAATATTTTAAATTCACAAAATTTTTGAAATCACAAAATTTTTTGTTTTTGTTTTATGTAGCTCCTACAATCCATCTTAAACTTTTCAATTGGTGAGGACTTAAGAGTTTCTGGTAGTGTGTTATATAACTTAATTCCTTTGTATAGCAGACTGTTTTGCGTATTCGTTTTGTCCTTTTTGTTTAATCTTATTTCCTTGCAAGTCCTTGTGTAATGTCTGTGAATGTCCTTATTGTATACGATTTTATTTGTGAAATTCACATACACAGTTTTAGTTTATTTAATAGTTTTATTAGTATCGGCCACAGTATAGACCTCTCAGGTAGGTATGGCGCTGTATATTTTCTGCCTGTACAGATGAAAAAAATATATACCTACGTAGGTAAATATATATAAATTTTTACGCAGCATCACGTTCATTGGCTAAATATTCTACACAGAGTTTTGTATCAGTGATCGACGAACCGGTGGATTTTAAATTTTGTGAGGAGATTTTGGATAATCAACACCACTGCCATACGTCACCCCAAGTGGCTCGCTACGTTTGGTGACTGAGAAGGGGTGCCCGGGTCCATAGGGTGAGGTATGTCTAGGTGTTGGCGGCGAATGCGTTTGCCCACTTACTGTAGGGAGACCTAATCTAGATCTCTCCAGTTGGACACTCTCGACTTATTGCATTGTACCGCGGTAGTAGAAATGGATTCTTAAGTCCGTCACTCCTGGACATATTGACCACCCAGCCTTCATTCCTTTTTCCTTCCCAGAACTTCCTTTCTAAAAATACCCTCTACACAGCATTCCCAAGGATGACATAGGCCCTGAGGGATTACTTTTTCTTCAGGGAGCCTGTGTGGAGCTAATGTAAAAAAACAATATTTTAGCCATAAGTTGTTATAATGGTTTTGTCTAGTCCAGGGGTCGGTAGTTTGTCAAGAGAGAAGAGCCAAGTTGTCATGGAAACGGGTTAACAAAAGTACCAGAGAGCCGCATATATCTATATACCTATATAAAAATCAAAAAAATGTTTGTATGTATGTATGTATGTATGTCCGCTATGTGTTGCTAAACCATTCATCCGATTGCGATGAAACTTTGGGGATTTGGTGTGCGTATGCCGGCGATGGTTTCTGTATACAATAGTGAGCTATGGCATCATGAAATTGTGCATTTCTAAACTGTTCATCTGATTGCGATGAAACTTTGAGGATTTGATGTGCGCTTGCCGGCGATGGTTTCTGTATACAGTATACAATAGTGAGCTCTGGCATCATGAGATTATTGGTTAAAGCCGCATGCGGCTCGCGAACAGCTTATTCCGACCCCTTTAGTTAGAAGTAAGATTGTCTAGTCTGTAGTTAGAAGTAAGATTGTAGAAATATATCATAAATTTGTACAGCGCCCTTGAGGTGATTTTTCGCAAAAACGGCGCTGTAAAGATCATCCAAATATTATTATTATTAGTTTCCGCATAGCACAGTATAAACGTTTAATTTATTATACCGTTAGATATATGACATAAAATGGCACCTAAGAAAACAGCAAAGCATAATCATTTTAAAAATAAAAAGGTAATAGCGCTCGCAACCTGTCGAAAGTTGTAGAATTGTTTTATTCGTTAATTGCATTTATACAGATGTTTTCCATTTTTGTTTGTACTATGTTGATATTTGGTGCATCATCTTCAAAGGATTCAGGTTCGTGGAATCGAATTGTATAAATATAATAATAAGCTAACAATGATACGCAGGTACATTGCAAAAAAACACGGCAAGGGTGGAAAGCATATTTTAAAAGTAATACAGAGTTATAAGTATTGATTGTTTCCAAAATTATTAAATATTATAAATATGAACACTCGCCGAAATAGTAAACGTATTATAAGTCGTGATACTTTCAGAAGCTTTTCCTAAAACATGTTTCTTTAGGTGTCGAAAAGCCATCGAATGATATTTACAACTTCAAAAGCAGTTTTGTTCGCAAATCGAACCTTTTTCAAATAATCACCCTTGGACTTTATTTTTTGTGCAGGTATGTAGGCGGTTCAGGCGATGCGAGATTTTAGCTCTATTTCATAAGATTTGCAAAGGCGGTTCGTGATGTAGGTATGTAGATACTGCGGGAGATTTTTTTTTTTTTTAACTTTATTTATTCTCATTTCTTTGTACATGTAATGTAAAATAGCAAATAGTATACATATAATAACATAATATATAATAACAAATAGTATGAACAAGAAATGAAAATCCACTAAGGCACTGCCTGAGTGTGGGTAATATTAAAACAAAATACTATATTTCTAAGTACCCAAAGTATAAAATAGACTTAAAAAACATATAAAATATAAAGTTAGTAATTCATAGGTAGAATAAGTGAAAAAGGGTTTTTTTCAGCTATTATAAAATTAAAATTAAAATATGGAAAAAACATACTGATTTTTTTTTAGTTATTTTAAAAAAATAAACAGAAAACATATTGTACTACAGTTTAGAAAGTTACAGAAAGTGAGTTGTAGAAGGAAGGATAAATTTATAGAAATAGCGTTTTAATATCTACATTATTCAACCATAATTTTACCTCTTTTACATATTTTATCATTTTATTTATCATTTGAGTTTGTAGTGGTAGAAAGTTAAATGAACGAGGACCAATGAAACTGCTATGTGTCTGCAATAATTTAGTATTGGTTTGTGGGGTGTAAAATATATTATTTATTCTTTTGCTCATTCTGTTTTCATTTATTTCGAAATTATTTTTGTTTTTTAAATACATATTTCAAAGTTTGTAATATAAATAATTTACGTATATTAAATATTTTAGTTTCTTTGTATAATAAGTTGGTCGAGAATGTTTTATTTTTGTTATATATGACTTTAATTATGTGTTTTTGAATTATTTGTAGAGGCTTAATAAATGTATCAAGTGCTCCACCCAATCCTATAATACCATAAGTGATTGATGATTGCACCAATCTAAAGTAGATCATTTTCAATTTTTCACTGTTTAGTACTTCCTTAAGTCTATAAAATATGTAGGTCAGATATCTTAATTTAGAAGTGATTTGATTAATATTAAGATTAAATACGTAATATATATTTCTTTGTTATTTTTTCCACGTTTTGATTTTATTGAGTAACATGTAGTAATTAGTTGATTAACATGTTTTGGGCATTTAAAATTCACATTGCCTATTGTATGCCGATGATGCGGTGCTGATTTCTAACAGTGTGGAAGGTCTACAGTCTCTCGTGCCTAGGATGAATTAGTTAATGATGAATGTCAGTAAGTCTTAAGTCACGGTGTTTGAAAGAGAGAGTACAAAAACTGATAGAGATAGATGGAAATGCTGATAAGAAATTGAAAGAAGGGTAAATATAGCGGATAACTCCATTAATGGAGGACTAATTGCCTTTGGCGATAACAAAAGACTCTCCTATGAAGCGAGGTCAACAGTCCACAATGGTACCCACCCTGATGTATGGCAGTAAGTCATGGAACTGGCAGAGGAAGGATGAGAGTAGACTGAATGCTATAGAAATGAGATCCTTGAGGTATATGTGTGTAAAAACCATCCAAGATCATATGAGAAATGTTCCGAAAAAAAGAGTTCCACTAACTAACTAATCATCAAGCCGATTCCCCGCAGGGTTAGGCAGAGAGGCCGGACCGCCAAACAACTCCATCTTGGCACACACTCCTTGCCTCGTTCACGGTTCTTCTATTATTCTGACACTTGGTCGTGCCATGTCTTCCTCGGGGGTCCGCGACTTCTTCTACCATTCACATTTGCGTCATATGGTAGAGTTTCACAAAGAATGCAAAGCTGATGTAAGCGTAATGAGTAAGATTAAGAAAGATACCCCAGATATTTGGTCATGTAGAGCGAACAAACAAAGAAAGGATTGTTAGGACAATATATGGCCCAAATGTGAATGGTAGTAGATGTCGGGGACGCCCGACGAAGACATGTCACGTTCAAGTGAATCAGATACTTGAGTCGGGCAATGCCAAAGGTCATGAATCAATGCCAATGTGTGAATGAGGCAAAGAGTGGGTGCCAAGATGGAGTTGTTTTTCTCTGCCTACTCCTGCGAGGAACGTGATGGTAAGTTAGTTAGTTAAAATTCACGGTCTAACGCTAAAAAATATCAAAATAATAATTATTCATTAAACTAAACCAGAATTCAAATTCGTCGCAAATATTTCCTTGAAATTAGCAATCCTTAGTAGAGAGTAATAAAAACATTAAATGAAATAAGAAATGGCTTTTCAGTCGGAGATTTCTAAATCAACACAATAATTTTTGAGTGGCAATTTCGTCCATCCGCGAGTTATTGACCTTAGTATCAAAATGTCTGTTTCGTATTTTAAATTGAAATTTCGTATTTTAAATTAAGATCTGTGCTTAGTTACTTGGTGCTTTTAAAATATTTTTTATTGAACACAATGTTTTGTACACGCCATGTACAAGTACGAGTATCATCCCGCACCACTGATTAAATTTGGCGTTCCTTTGCCCAGCAGTACGGTGGGGTCAGTCCATGTTGCCCACCCTTATTTTGAAAGGGAAAGAGTCTCAGAATCCGCATAGACAGGAAAGAGACGGAAACATTCGCCCTATCAGAGTCTACGCTAGACCACGTTTCCTTGTTAGTACATCACCGATCCGCTAGGAGTGCGACGTAGTACGAAACATTCCATTTTCTAAATAATTTCATATTTGTATATAATTTCAAATTTGTTTCACTTTGATTCGAAATCTTTTATTTTACGTAGTTCTGTATTTGGTGAAGCGGTATTTTATTGTTTTAATAGAATTTCTTGCGTTCATTTCCCGCAATTAAAGTAATATTTGTCCCACGCGTGTTTGAAGTTCAATATGTTTGGTGTTGTGATGTGATGTAAAAATAAACTGATAAATATATATTATTAAAAATACTGATTTTAAGTATTAGCCTCAAATATATTTAAGTATGAATGTTTTCTTTGTTATTGCATATATTAAAAATTTTAAAAGATTAATTTAATTAATAAATTTTGATAAAAGAAAATTCAAGGTCCAAATATCCATACTTTTTATTAAAAAAAAAACTTTTAATTTTATGGACCGGAAAATTGAGATGAATTTAAAATAAAACATATTTTTTAATTCTATCATTAAATCATTATTATTTTTCAATGGTAAACACTTTACTCAGCAAGAAATTAAATTTGTCAGATTTTTGCCTCATTTGTACAAATTTGGACAATGTTATTAGTTTTCTTGAAAATTTAATAAAACTACTTGAATTAGCAAATTAGAGCATGTTACAGTTTTACTAAATTAAGAAAATTATTTATAGGCATTCAAAATTTAAAATCACATTATTCGGAACATGGTTTTCGCGCCAACAGCTACCAAGATGGCGGGTCAAGTGACTCAGGAGGACAACACCGAGTCGGAGACGGGGGAAATCATCCACGTTGACGCACAAATCATCAAAGAAACGGCAAATGGCAAGTTGATTAGAATACATCTATTTTTTTATTTTTTTTACACATAATGACGGACAAATAATGCACAGATAGAGAAATAACGAGGAATGCAACAATTATTGCTTCTTATTCCGCCAAACAATTTAATCCAAATTTTTGTTTGTATTTTGATGATAAAATAGGTATGTATGCTGAAAACCAATTAAAAGACTGCAAATTGTGTTTTGAGGAATTTTATGTTTGTTTTTCGCGAACATAAAATTAATTTGTTCAGAAAAAATTATAGTTTCTCCCGTTAATATTCATTATATTTTAGTATATACCTACATAATAATGTGGAAATTCTTGGTTTATTCTGACGTGTTTGTGTTATTTTACGACAGAGATCGCATTCTGCGTAGATATTCTGTACCCTTGGTACCTTATTCTTTTACCTGCTTTTTTTAAAACCTAAAACCCATGCTTTTAGAGACCAGTATTTTTTCACCCCTTCAAGGAATGAAATAAAACCCAGTATCTTAAGCCATTTCGCCTTGTTAAAAAATAGAACAAAATTATTAAAGCCAATTATTTCATGTTAATACCGCAGAATGTTATAGACCTAGGGTAAATAATTTGCATTTATTTTGAAATAAATTGTTTGATTTGTTCCCATAAATCAATTTTATCTAATAAAATAATTAAATGAAAACAAATTACTTTGTATAACACCACTATATACAAAGTTATTTGTTTTCATTTTTTTTAAATGACACCACAAAGGGAATTTGCTAAGTTTGAAGAAATAAAATAATCATTTATTTACCACCCCATTAAACGATTAACCTTAGGGTTCGGATACGAGTTTAAAAAAACCTTGCTAAATACATTTTTTATAAAGCCTGGGGTGAAAAAATACCTGTTTACATAGGGAAGTGTGGCGCTATTGAATTTATTGGTCATTAAAAAACGGAAAGAGGAGTCTTTGTTGGTGACTTTCTCGCAGTAAATAAGTTATTTATTTAGTAATAACAAGAATTATTATAACAATTTAGAATTATCATTATATTAATAACATCGCTAATTAACATACTGATATAACTAATTACAATAATAATATTACATAGATTAAATAAAGTTCACTCAAAACTTGTCAAGAAAAGTTCATTTATTTTTTTTAATGTGCCGATTTATTTATTTGTGGTTTTCATAAAAATGCAATATTTATGCATATTACATAGTTACCTGCGTCTTGTATTGATTCATACCAAAAAAAAAACATTTTTTGGTATGAAGCAATCGCGTACTATCGTAATGGAAATTTAAATTTGTTCATATTTGTTCATATTTTTGGTAATTCGCTCAATGCTTAATGCTCCGTTCATTAAAAACTTTTGAGTATGTTTTTTTTTCTGAAGGGGAGTCATATTTAATTTCTTTTCCACGTCTCATGTTTTATATTACATGCATGTATTTTATATTATACATGCAAAGATTGAATTACTTACTGTTTTTTGTATATTCCTTCCTTGAAATCCGACATATTATAAAACACATTTTACTAACGGAACAACCAGTCCCGCCAACCCCCTTCCCGCATTCCATATTCATTTTTGTTACAAATATTCATTTTTGTATATTATTAGAACAATCATTCAAATTGGGTACCTAATAAAGGTACCTATTTAAAATATCTACAATTCTTGATTCGATTCAAAGTATTAGGCGAGTACTTCGAATAAATTCATTAATTTAAAGAGTTTCGAAAATAGAATTTTGATTAAACAATCATTGTTTTGCAAAATGTCATTCTCAAATTTAGACAGTTTTGCAAGAATTTTTGTAATGATTAAAAAACTTTTCAGATGTATTGTTATGTGGTTGTAAAAATCCAGAAACCTTCGCGGGGGTTTAAAGAAGGTATTTTGAAAGTTTCAAACATTTCTCTTACGCTTTATATAATAATAAATATATATCTCATATACTCACATACCTATTCATATACCAGTATACACCCAAGCAAGCATATTTTGATTTTTATATATTTCAGAGAACTTACACAGAACGTGAAAACTAATTTCAATAAATTTGATGAATCCGTAAAATTTTTTGAAACAACCCGTCCTTAGTTTTAATCAAGTTTATGGTTTAAAACAACTAACATGTTTCATACTCATGCTTACTTCATCAGAGTTTACTTTACTTCATCACGATTTACATCAGGTTTAAGTAAACCCCGATGAAGTTAACATTGCTTACAAAACACATTGATTAACAAACAAACAATAATTATTGTTTACAAACAAATAATAATTATTGTTTAAAAAACCAACATGTTTCGTAAGCTATGCTTACTTCATCAGGGTTTACATCAGGTTTAAGTAAACCCCGATGAAGTAAGCATTGCTCACGAAACATTTTGGTTTTCAATAAACAATTGGGGAGGCGGGAATGGGTACCGCCGCCCCGGGAACCTTTATTGGATAACCAACACCTCTGCCATAGGTCACCCCAAGTGGTTCGCTACGTTAGGTGATTTAGCAGGGGTGCCCGGGTTCATGGGGTGAGGTTTGTCTAGGTATGGGAGGCAGATGACCAGGACATACTAAACCCCAGATTCCTTCACACCCCTTAAACCCTTTTCCTTCCCAGAACTCTCCTCTCCTCCCTTTCCTTAAAAAAACCCTCCACACAGCATCCCCAAAGATGACATAGGCCCTGAGGGAAATTATTTTTCTCAGGGCCTCCTGTGTAGAAAAAGTGTGCCTCCTCCTCATGTAAAAAAAAAATAAAATAAAAAAAATAAAAAAAAACTTGGTTTAAACTAAGTATTCCATTAATTTTGGAAGAAATACATGTATTTAGTTTCAGTGCCGGCAACCCGGGCGTTTATTTTATTTTCATTTATGTACATAGATTTCTTTTACCCACCTCACTAGACAAAGTCAGTTTCGAGGCTGGTGAACAATATTATGCGAAGCATTTTTTTTAAATATTGGCGAACAGTAATTATATAGGTACATAAGTGCCTACCGAACCATTGAGAAATTTAGTATCAGAAAAACACATTGCAGGGAGCATGATTTTTTAAGTCGACAGAGAATCAACATTCTAATATTTTGGAAAGTTATTGCTAAAATGGCTATAAAAAAGTACAATTATGATTTATAGTTACGCAAGACGTAAAGTACGTGTTTGCAATAAAATTGACATAAAACTGTTTTCGGGTTTAACAGAAGGCATTATATCTATAAACTGCCAAAGTTTAGTCGTTCGTAGGTATAGATCGACGAAAAATTGATTTTTGTCTTATAAAACTTATTTGTGCCGTTGAAAAATCATTCGTATCACTAATTGTTCAATCTATCTCGCCATTATTTCTTGATATTTTGAGGTGCGAACGTTTGAACGTCTTCCCCGCACGCACATTTTTCATTAAGAAACTTGATATTATTTTTGAGCGCGATCGTATAAATCACATCGCAACATCATATCCGCCGGTTTGCTCGCCCACACCAATGCACAATTTTATAGCTATCATATAGCCGACAGCCTACAGCCTACCCCCTGCCTTCAAACCCCCCCCCCCCCCCCCCCCACTCCCAACCCACAGGGGGTGGCAGTGGCGGCCAATCACGGCCCGCCACCGGCCCCCCACACCCCCTGCGCACTCACCCCTCGAAGAAAAACTAAAATCAAGTTAGCAGACCTGTGGACCAGGAAAGAGAAATGAGGGGAAATTCGGACCATTTTCCAGAATTCGGCAAACTTTACAAAACACATTTTGAGACTGGTAGATTTTCAAACACACTGAAGAGTTTTTTTAATAAAACGAATACGTGCATATTTTACATGTTTGCCACTTCTTCGCATGTTACCAAAATTATATTAACTATGGTAATTTATTTTTGGGTTATTATTTATTATACCGTGTTGCGCTACCTTCTTTTTTACAGACAGCTTTACAGTGTCCATCTTCAGGGCAGATACGTAAACGTGAAGTGTGCTCTTATGTACGTTGATGCATCACCGCGTTGCCAGCTTCAGCCCTCGAAAAGTTGGTATAATAGTACGAGAGGTTGTGGGTTCGAGTCCCAGTTGCTTTATCATTGTACCACTATCTTTTTCTGTTTTTCTATGTCTTTTTCTCTTTCATATTTTCGTTTAGATTATCATTATTATCTTCTTCAATAATAGTATCATTTAAAATGGTTTTCTGCGTTTAATTTAAAGAAAAAAGTAGCGCAACAACAATCTTTACTTCACGGCCTCGTTGGGAGGCGTCTAATAATATCTACAGGAATTCCAAAAACTGAAAAAATCTAACTAATATCTATGAGAACCAAAGTGTTGACGAATATCTACAGCAATGGCAGAGGTTGGATTTGCAATTATGTACAGCATATTGGAATAACGTAATATTGCGTACGCACTTTATAAACTTAATTTATGTAAGTATGTATGTAAAAATCCCTAATATCGGACTATTGGACACATTTAGCTGATTAGTCCAACCTACGCTCTGTAGATATTAGTCAACTCTCTGAAGTTCGTAGATATTAGTTCAACATATGAGCTGTAGATATTCGTCCGACATACAGGCTGTAGATATTAGTATCTGGAGTTCCTCATTGTACTACATAGTTTTTTTCCGAAAATGTTTTAAATTAATTTATTTGTTACCTGTAGGTACTCACTTGAAGCATCCGATGAATTTTTTTTCCAAGTAATCCTCCCTGAGATTTCGCGTGCTGAATAACATACAAATTATACTATTGAAATACATATACCGACTAAACATATTATCTTATTTGTTTACAGTGAGAGCATAAAAGCTCCACTATGATGGAAATAACGTTACAAGTTGAAAATGGTCGCGTGTATCAATTTCAGAAATAAAATGCTATGATAACTCCATGATGCTGAATTCGCAGTTCTAGAGTTTTTGTTATTTCAACGTACAGTTAATATCATTTTTGTGATGCTTAATGAAGATAATTTTAGTAACTTTTTTATATATTTTGAAAGCAAACTCTTATAAGTAATCTCACTATCAAAACTAGTAATTATAGTCACTAGCCATTAGATGTTATTCAAAATATGGGTACATAGAAATGATAGTCGGATGAAAATGCGCCAAAAATAAATAATCATCTCTGAACTCCTGTTAGGTACAACTGGACGAATCTAACTGGATAGTTGCCTGTCACTAAATAGAGAAAATCATAAACAAGTTAGTAAATACACCTGGCTTTGTCACTGTTTATCTGTTTGTGGTTTTTGAAGTGAAACTTCCTCAGCCCCGTTAGAGTGATTTGAAATTCGGATGAAGCTGAAATGACGCACTACGGCGCCTGCGAAGCATCAAACTGCGCTCAAGGCTCCTATTGGTTGAGATATAAAACGGAAACGACGATAGGTCTGCGATCATTGACCGCTTTGTTTTTTAACGGGTCGTCGGAATATATGCGTAAATTCGCGCCTCGCCGAGCGCGTCCCAGACCGCAGCGGTATAGTGCGTCGCAAATCTCAGCGGCCAGAGAAGTCTAGAGGGCGGAGGTTCGAATCCTACGAAATCAAAAAAATAAACATTTTTGTTTTTGTAAATCAATATCCAAACCACTGTAAAATAAACAGGCAAAAGAAAGCGAAATCTAGCCACTTTCTAGTTTCACTTATATCGCGTGTGAATTACACTCTAATTTTTTTTTCATAATTGAGCCCTTGACCGGAAGAATATTGTATCCAACAATATTCTAGTTCTGAGAAAAATTGAAAAAACGAAACCAGTAACATAACATTTTATATTTAAAATACACAAAACATACAATTCTTAAGAATTTTCATTGAAGAGTCGTCTAGAAAGGCAATTAAATTAGAATTTATTACTAGAATTTACGCAGAGTTTTTGGAATAATGTCGTATTTGAACAATTTGACATACAACGTTATTCCACAAAATGTTTTTTTTTACTCTTCGTACCTTACAGAAAGCAACATGCTCTTCTAACTTAAATGTTCACATGTCATTGATGTATCGTATTTGAACTTAGAGAAAAACAAAAACGATATGAATAAATGAAACCATTTACGTTCTCGATATTGTCTTGAGATCAACATATAACAATATTCCACAAAACTGTTTCAACGGCTAAAGAGCAGGCTTAATAATAGGCGGGAATGGGTACCACCGCCCTGGGAACCTTTATTGGATAACCAACACCTCTGCCATAGGTCACCCAAAGTAGTTCGCTACGTTTGTGATTTAGTAGGGGTGCCAGGGTTCATGGGATGAGGTTTGTCTAGATCTTGGAGACCAGGACACATTAAACCCCAGATTCCTACCCACCCCTTTTCCTTCCCCCTCTCCAACTCTCCCCTCCTCCCTTTCCCTAAAAAAAACCCTCCACACAGCATCCCCAAAGATGACATAGGCCCTGAGGGAAATTATTTCCTCAGGGCCTCCTGTGTGGAGCTCATGTAAAAAAAAAAATTTGGACAAATTCTACTTTCCTGTATTCTTCAGCTTCTTGGCTTTGAAGACCTTCTAGTTGAATCCATAAGATGTTCGTTTTTTCCATTTATTCCCATAAATTAAACCATGAGCGTGATTTTGATAAATGGCATTATACAACATTCTTCCACAAACCAAACTTCTAAAGGCTTCGCAGGTCTAAAAAAAATCTCATAACCGTAATCCCTACCTTAAAAGATGTGTATTAATATGCCCAACATTATTCAATCAATAACTCAACATTGAAAGTTTTGTTGGTTACAACGTTATTCCGGGCAAGGGTTCAATTGTTGTTTTATTTTCAAAAAAGCCCATTTACTCTTAATTGAATTACGACCAATTTATATTTTGAACATTTAGCATTTATGTATATACCTACATGGCGCTAGATGTTGGGAGGCTGTGGGTGGTTGTGTGGCGGGTGGGGTGGGTGGATGGGTAGTGGGATGGGAGGGGTTGGGGCGCGGAAAAGGAAGTGGGGTTCTGAGGATACGTGGACGTATTTTTGCAAAAATATTACAACAACTTTCAGCCGTAACGATGAGCTGAAATACCCAATGCCGTGGGGAGACATGACTGCTCTTTTTAATCACAATATTATTTGAGCCCAGTTGGACTCGTATAATGAAAGTATTTCTGTTATTTTATTCTGTTTTCCAATAAAGAGAGTATTTTGAACAATAAAGAGAGTATAAGATAGTACTAGAACAATTATTAAGGGTTGTCTATT
This sequence comes from Limnephilus marmoratus, assembly GCA_917880885.1. Taxonomy (NCBI): domain Eukaryota; kingdom Metazoa; phylum Arthropoda; class Insecta; order Trichoptera; family Limnephilidae; genus Limnephilus; species Limnephilus marmoratus. The sequence continues at coordinate 32,734,025 of OU862908.1, forward strand.
AAATATATTTGATGGTGGGCGTAAAAGGGAATAATAATAATAATAATATCTTTATTCAATGAAATTGGCAACATTATAACTAAAAAAAGTATATGTTCAATGTAGTTTAGTAGTTTTAGATTATATCAGTACAAAAAAATTAACAAATAGAAAGTAATGTAAGAACGGTTACACAGAAGTAGCATAATTATACAATATTTTCAGTTGTGCATAGCCTGCCTCACTAGGTGAACCTGTATTGAGGCAGAATTTTTTGTAAATTGTTTCTCGCAATTTTATCTATGGTTTTTTATTAATGTATAATGTAGGTTTCTATACAGCAAAAATTTATTTTTGTTTTTGTTTGCATATACACAATACAAAAACTGCAAGGTTATTACTACAATAAAACAACTATCAATGACAGGGCGTTTGGGTGAGGCACCAGTATAGGATCGATCATTAGAAAATATCCATATTTTGACATATTTTTTAAGGTGACCCGACAATTCGTCCTGCGACAATTCATCCGGCGACAGTTCATCCTGCCGACAGTTCATCCTGCCGACAGTTCATCCCGCCAACAATTCATCCGGCGACAATTCATCCTGCCTGATCATTTAGAAGATTTTTATTAAGTAAGTATGCAAAGAGGATATACGGCCGTACAACCAAAATCGATATACTTATATCTTAAGGCATCTTGAGTGAAAATCCGCTGTAAAAATATTTTTACTAAATAGGTTAGGTTAGGTTAGATTAGGTTGTACGGCCGTATATCCTCTTTGCATACTTACTTGAAGAAAAAATCTTCTAAATGATCAGGCAGGATGAATTGTCGCCGGATGAATTGTCGGCGGGATGAACTGTCGGCAGGATGAACTGTTGGCAGGATGAACTGTCGGCCGGATGAACTGTCGCAGGATGAACTATCGCCGGATGAATTGTCGCAGGATGAACTGTCATGGAACCATTTTTTAAACTCTTTCTGTGTTTGACTCAGTTTGATGTTTTCTGGGAGAATGTTGAATATTTTTGTGGCAAAGTACTAAAGCTAATAAAATTTGGATGTGTTGACTCTTTTACACAAAAAATTATAAATTGATTTCGAAATTCTGTTCTTTTATCTAGTAAAGCTCTGTTTTAAATTTTGATAAATGTTTTTTTATTTTTGGTAAAATTAGGTTTTACCATAGGTCGTTGGCAAATTTTTTAAATTTTCAAACTATTTTTTTAATTATACAACATACATTTCAGTATCATATAATCAAGCATCGAAATATATCAATAAATTATTTGGGAAAGCTACTTTTCAGAATTTTAATTTTAATTCAAATAAAATCATAAAATAGATCCGCGCCCTTGTTTTGTGACGACAAAACTTCAATTTGTCTATTTATTTACGGTCTTGCAAACTAATATAATATTTTTTTTAAATTACGTTCCTATTTTGCTTAGACATTATTGAAAAATTATAAATTCTTATGATCAAAAATTAATTACAAAATGTTCATAATTTTAATAGTTTTATCATCACGAGTTTGAGCATTTTTGAATGCAGGCAAATTTTGAATGAAATAAAATCGATATTGAGTTATTAAGGTAAAATGCTGGTATGGAGAATAATTAATCTTTCTCATCGGAACCGTCCTGTACAGTTACAAGGGTACGATCGCAAGATCATCTTTCGACGTAATTTCAATTTTTGGCCGCTGGTTAATGGCTCTTAATAATTAGAATACTGTGTTGTTATATTTATGAAAGATAAACATATTTAAAGTATTATGAAAATTTCCTTCAAATCTTTGATTCTCTTCAAACCTTCTTTCGTAAAATTTATTTTTTTCGTATAATTAAATGTTTTCACATGTACGCACATGCATTTATAAGAGATTAGCAAGAAAATCATTGAATATGAATGTACAAAGTAGTCCGCATCATCGTGATTTCTACAACTACTTACTATTAAAAGATATTTTTTTCCCCAAAACATATTTTTTCGTGTTCTAGAAAAATGGACATTACTTCGTTCCTCCTGAAATTTTCCGGCTCTTAATAATTGAGTGGATTATAATAATAATGATTATAATAATTATTATAATAATAAATCCTGAATGTAATACTTTTAATTTCTCTTTATAAAATAGTTCACAAACCCCGTATTTCAACATTTATTTACTATTTTATCAGAATTGCAAGTCAAATTTTTACTTTAACAATACGAACTCTTGTAAACATGTTACTTACCAGTAACTTATATCCTTATTTTCTTTAATTTTTTCTGTTCTATTTGCAGTAATATACAAATACAATTGTTTGTTTATACTTACTAACTAGTTCTTATTCTCGTACATTGCACTTTATTTTATTTCAGGTCTTATTATTGATTTTGTGTATATATATTTTAAGCAAAATTGTATTAGTTTTTTTATGTACGAGTACAGCTCATACTATTTCATTTCTTTTAATCTCTGTTATGATGTTATACATAATTAATATTGTGAGTATAAATTTCCTTCTATGCATGTAAAAAGCCCATCAGGGCGCAAATAAATATAAATAAAACCAGTAGGTAGGTTGGTACTATAAAATACTCGATTTAATTCGCCATTATTTCAATTCTGAAACTATGATTATCCGACCCCTTCTTCTAAAATAGTAGGAAGCCAAGTAAAACTAAATAAATTATTTTTAAAAAAATATTAGACATAAAAGCTTCAATTCTGTTATTTTTAGTAGTTTAGTACAAAGTGCCAATTATCACTATTTGTACAAAACCAAGACAGCATGAACGGTTCGTAGAAGTGTTTTTATCGTTCGAAGTGTCTACCTACAACTCATTCGAACTGTGATTGGCTAGTAATCGTTTCCATTTGGACTTCGACATAGATAAGACCAAATTCTGATAATGATAAGGGAGTTTTGATGCTTTTGGAAACACTGTAGTGTTACCACTGTACGATAATAATACCTATAGAATTATATATATTTGCACGATTATACCACACATCTTGTCAACACTTTCAACCTGAAAACTTCTGCGGAAAACATAATGTTGGTAAAGATGGTCTAGTGATATTACTATTAAAAGGGAATCGAATGTTGCGATTTTTGTGTTTGACAAACTAAATAATCGGTTCCGTGCCAACTCAGAAAGAAACCAACTCAGAACCACATCAGAAAGGTCATTAAAAGGTATGAAAATTATATATTTTAAATTAGCCGGCAACCCTAATCTAACTTAACCTATTTAACCAATTTTTAAATATTTTTTCATCATCATTTTTAATGACCTTTCTAAGGTGGTTCTGAGTTGTTTTCTTCCTGAGTTGGCCGGTCACCAAATAATCATCACGCCGTTTTGCCGCAGGGGTAGGCAGAGAGGATGGACCGCCTTACAACTCGGTCTTGGCATACACGCCTTGCCTCGTTCACATTCATACATGCTCTTCTATTATTCTGACTATTGGCATGGCCCGACTCAAGTATCTGATTCACTTGGTCTTCCTCGGGCATCCCCGATTTCTTCTGCCATTCACATTTGCGTCATATATTCTCCTTGCACTCCCTTCCCCGTCCATTCTCTCTACATGCCCACACCATCTAAGCGTCCCCTTTTCAATCTTATATTTATTCATCTGTATTTGTCAATTTTTAACGTAATTAGAGTTTGTTAAGTTTTCTAGTTAAGTTTCAAACCAATTATGGATTGTCAATAGTTATCATTATTATCAACATTTGGGCCAAAGATGGCGCCAGTAATTTCAGGTGTCGCTGATGTATGATCATTTTTTAACTTTATCACTTACCAATGTACAAAGAAATAATAACCATAAAAAGTCTACTCCAGCTAAAAATTAACACTTCTCTAACAAAACTAGCATAGAAAACATAAAGTATTAAATATACCTTTATCCGTTGAGTGGGGAATTAGTTATGTGTCGGTAACTTGTAACTTTAAAAACATAACAACAAAAACGATGGATTCAATTTCTCAAAGGGTGCTTTATTTAAAAAAAACCACACAACCACTTCTTCTTCTCTCAAGTCCTAACTTTTTTACAGAGTTAATAATGCTGAATGATAACAGGCTTGTTAACGAGGTTTACGATATAACCATATTCGTCATTCGTGGGAATAAAATTTAATATTTTAGTGAACAATAATATTGATTCCTTATCGGTTCTCTCATACATGTCATAATAAATACACTCGTGCATACAGATAACACAATTCAACCGAAAATATAATATATGGAGGGAGGAAGTTGGTAATGTTTACATTGTTATCATAGAAATACTATTTTGACTATTTAACATTGAAATTCAGGAACATTTATCTAATCATTCAAAATTACGAATGCGCGTCATGTCACAATTCTGGAAAACTACGGATGAAAAATTGATATAAATTCTTTGAAACTAGGACTTCTCTAGAAGGCTTCTCAACTTTTTAAGTTTATCATTTTCAAACCTCTTCTTAAACCTGGACTCTCAAGCATTGACTCGAAATAGAGAAACTTTGATTTTAGGCTTTATAGGCGCATATTCAAAATACTTCGAACAGATAGGATATATAGATATTATCAGATAGACGGAAGTAGAGGATCAAAGTGCAATCAAGGGAAGTTGAATGGAAGGCGTGGTAGAGGAAGATGCTACCCTTAATGGATACAAAACATAGTTTAATTTACACGAGTGCCGTTGTTTTTAATTTGGGAGGCGGGTATGGGTACCGCGGCTCCGGGACCCATTTATTGGATAACCAACACCTCTGTCATAAGTCACCCCAAGTGGTCTGTGGGGGGTGCCTGGGTTCATGATTGTCCGGATCTTCGCGGCGGATGGATCTGCATCTTACCATATTTGCTATTTGCAAGAGAGCATCATCGTTGAGAATAGCGGTTTGCAATCTACAAAGTGAATACTGCTCTGACGGTAGCCAACATCCGATAAGAAAGAGCACCAGAAAAAGAAAACTATTTAATAAGATTTCATCGGCCTTTAAAATACGCCACTTTATTCTTTTAGCGCAGGGATGGGGAACCTGCGGCCCGCGAGGCTTTTAGGTGTGGCCCGCGATATCTTTTGGTGCATCGTGCTGAAAGAACCGCAAAAAAAATCATTAGAACTCGTGAATGGTTGTCTTTCACTATATATCAGATGTATTTTTAAATTATTTATTTATGTAAAGGCAAACCTTTGTCGAAGACTGTAAATATGTGAATATCAACAAATAATCTAAAATCGTCTTCGTGTTCGTTGGGCAATTTAAAAAAAAAAGAAATACAATTTTAATTTAAGCTGCTGGACTGGTGGACTCGTATTCCGACTCATTCTTAAGTTACGACCAGTGTTAGAACTAATGAAAAAATCCGGTTGCTGATTTGCATTTCATAGAAAACTATTCACGTTTCCCATTTGCAGTTACAAAATTCAAGTTACGCACTATATACTGCAACAATCTGAGGAAAATTATTTTCGAGTTTTAGTAGTTTTGAACCCGAGGAAACGCACCCAGATTCATACTGATGTTAAAACCAGTTTTGTTTTTCGAATGCCGGATGAATTTTGAAACCGTACTAAAGGTTCACAATGGACTCTAAAATTCTAAAATGCTTCAAAATTCTCAGAAAAACCATTTGCTTGCGTGAAATCACAATTGAAAACTTTGCTTAAGTTGAAAACAATTTTGTGTTCAGAGTGGAACGATAAAATTACATCTGTGGGTTCATCTGCGGACCCATTCTCGAGTTCCAAGTGCAATATATGAAGGTTAAGACTATGTGTTGCAGAGATCGAATTAAAATCATTTTCGTTTCGGGTTAAATTAAAGCGAGTTCTCACATACAGATACACTCCGAAGTTAAAACCAGTTCCGAGATAACCAATTTCGAGTTGCACAATTCGGAGGCAAACCATTTGTGTGTTCTTATTTAAGCTTGTTGTCTTACGCAGACTTTTGAGTTAAAACCAATCTTGTGTTCTAAACGTGACATAAAAATTCTAGATGCCAACTCTCCTAACACAATTCAATGGAAACTATTCTCGCTTTCTGAGTGCAATTATATATTTCTAGGTATTGTTAACATGACATCTGATCACGAATTTATCATTTTTTATCCAAAGAGTTGATATCGGATGCGATGTATAAAAACCAGTTTATTTTTTAAAATTTGGTAAAATGAGGGCATAATAATATATTGAGGTATCCAACCCCCTTCTCCCTTAAGCCTGAAAATCTAAATGCGGCCTGCGGGTGATTCTGCAAAAAATAAAATGGCCCCCGACGGTAAAAAGGTTCCCCACCCCTGCTTTAGAGGAACATTTACAAACTAAAAACTAATCGAAGCATTTGTTGTTTATTGATTCAAAATGAGGAATTTACCATATTTTCCCCCATCTACTCTTAGTTTTACTGTAATGATATTTTTTTTTAAGTTCATTGGTGGCAAAAAGTTTTTTTTTTTTTTACATGAGCTCCACACAGGAGGCGCTGAGGAAAATAATTTCCCTCAGGGCCTATGTCATCTTTGAGGATGCTGTGTGGAGGGTTTTTTTTTAAGGAAAGGAAGGAGAGGAGAGTTCTGGGAAGGAAAAGGGTTTAAGGGGTGGGTAGGATGGGGGTTCAGTGTGTCCTGGTCATCCGCCTCCAAGACCTAGACAAACCTCACCCCATGAACCCGGGCACCCATGCTAAATCACCAAACGTAGCGAACCACTTGGGGTGACCTATGGCAGAGGTGTTGGTTATCCAATAAAGGTTCCCGGGGCGGCGGTACCCATTCCCGCCTCCCAAATTGTGAAAGATTTCCGTTATAAAAAAAAAGTTATGTTCGCCGTTTAATAAATTTCCTTTCCTTTCCTCAAAAAGCCCCTCCACATAGAATCTCCAAAGATGGCAGGCCCTTGGGGAATTTGTTTTTATCAGGTCCTCCTATGTGGAGTTAATGTAAAAAAAAAAAAAAAATTCAATCATCCTTTTGCTGTGTTATTTTTTTTACAGAAAGACAAACATTCCCGGGTTACGAATAACCTTTCAATGTTTGAAAATCTCCTACTACACCACAGAAAGCAGAAATGTTGCTTGTGGAAAGAGCTAGCCGAGGAATTGAACACTCGATGCCTGGGTGGAACCCAAACGCGATGCCAATTCGGCCACTGACCGGTCACTGGTCTCCGGGCACTCGGCCACTGACTCGGCCACTGGTCTACTATCCTTAAGTTAAAATTATTCCCGTAGTTAGTAGTGATTACGTAGTTTCAACAACCTAAAAGATATTTTATTATAACTAATACTGATATTTAAAACGAAAAAGAGTCAAAAATATATATATGTCATAGTCAAAAGTCGATATGCAGTCTCTTCGCGGAATGACTGGTTTATTCTAGGTTTGACCAAAGCCTTCGGGCTAACTTCTTCAAGTCAGACCTGAGGATTGACTAGTCAAACCTAGGAGCGCCGGAGCTTCGAGGATTGACTATAACATATATACATGATAAAGGCTAATCGAGAATTAAATACTGGACATCGACTGTGTTTTGGTAAAAACCTTCAATCAATATTTTTGGGCACCTTTCGGTGGTTTCACGTAAAATTTTATTATTATTTTGATTTCTACCTAAGACTTGACTTGACTTGTCACTACTATTTTCTTATGTTATATCTGATTTTTACTTTGCTTTCATTTGTCACCCTTGAATCTTATAATGGACACTTTTTTTAAATTCTAGTTATTTTATTGTAAATCAGACGTAAGTCCGTTAATAAATAAATAAATAAAATAGGTATTCTTCGAAGTACAATATGGAAAAATATTTTTTATCTGATTTAGGCATTTTAATACTAAAAAACTATTCGTAAATTATTTTAGGTTATTTCGAAAACTCCACAAATGAAATTACTCAAGCCTTATTTTCAAAATTAAAAATAGAAATGCATATTTTACTTAAATTTTGAAAAACAATTAACTTTTTTAATTAGACTTACAAATTTGTACATATTCGTTTTAAAGTCTTCGGTAAAATTTTAATTTTTGTGACTTGAAGGATTTTACCAAACCGCAGTCGATATATATTATATATATTTTGGGTTAACACGTAGGTAAGAGATTTCGGATTAAATTTCTTGCCGCTATATGTTTATCAAAATTTTGGCTGTTTCATCATACACAATGTCTACTCTATCATTAAATTAGGATCTCAATACTTAATTCTATTTTGTATTGATTTTTTAATATGATACGACAAAGCCAAAAAATATCCAAAAATATAATATGATGAAGCTCGATAAAATGTGTTGTCCGCGCACAAAACATCCCTTATTGCCTGTATATTAATAACGTTATTGGAAATAGGTACCTCCTTACAAACATTGGTATACCGAAATTTAATAAGTTTCGCGCAGCCCCACCCTCCCCGGACAAACATTGGGAAAGTCGACCCAATCACCCCTCTCCCCCCGGCCCCGGCCTACCCGCTGGAATTCGAAACACTTATTCGCGAGTGAAAACGGGGGGGCTGGGGGAGAACGCACCTATCGGGTAAGGGGACGTCCTATATAATACATGTACGCGTGGGAGGGAGCGTGGAGATTGAAATTCAGGGACTTAAATTCGAGGCCCAAAAAAAATCTCCCTAAAAAAGTTATTTCGACTGCACATGTATATAATTTTATAAAAATCGAGATTAACATCAGAGTCGCTTTCACCAGATTCCAATCAAGCCCGTTAAAAATTAATCGATTAATTAATATGTATATTATTTTTCAACGATAATGCGAAAGAGTATGCAATGTTTTTTTAGTCAAGTCAGCACTAAGCCGATTTTATTTTATTTTTGGAAAAACTAAATTGTTTATAACAAGCAAAGTGAAGACTTATTTTAAACATTTAAAACACTGAATGGCTGAAAATAATTGCTTAAACCTAGATATTCCACACATTTAATATTTTTTTCAATATGTTTTTTTCTTGTCCGTAATTTATTTGATAGTTTTTAACAGTCGCAAATTATTATCAAATGATATTTTTTGACAAAATGAAAATCGTACCATTGAAAACGAAAAAAAAAATTCTATATCAATGTTTCTTGGGCGAAAACATTGAAATGAATGCGAAAAACTCAGTGGTTTCATAACTCAGAATTTGAACATTTCATAAAACTTTAAAGTTATGATCATGAAAGTCGTTTTCAAGTTCTGTTATTTTCCAAGTACTGTGAAATAACCGGCGCGCGTGAGAAAATAATAACAGAACTAGAAAAAGACAACTTGAATTTTAACTTTGAAATTTTATGAATTGTTCAAATTCTGAAAACAACCCGTCCTTCGTAAAGTAAAACAAAGCGTTTTTATTGAATATCTCGGGAATAAAAAATCAACGGTAGTTTTCGTTCATAGGGGTTCGTATCGCATTTTTAGTTTTCTTGAATTATTTAAGAAGTGTAGCCTATTTTTTTTATAATGAGAAACAAAAATATTGCTTGTGGTATTAGGAATTGCTGTTTCACTATTTAATAATACACACCGTATAAATGAACACTAATTGAACTAATATGGTTTATTGCGAAATCATTTAATTTCAAAGGTGCTAATACCGGTCAGTGGGTGAGTTGCCATTACATTTGCGTCCCATCCAGGCGTCCCTGATTCGATTCCTCAGCTTGGTAGTAGGAGATTTTCAAATATTGTCGGGTTATTCGTAACCCGGGAATGTTTGTCTTTGTTTAAAAAAAAAGTTATGCCATCAAAAATGTTTTTAAAACTTTGAACACTTCTGCCCTGTGCGAAATCATAGGTACAGGAAAAAAGTGGATGACAGGGCGGGGGAGGGGGGGGGGGGGGAAGTATGGGGAATAAAGGGAATCTGAAGAACGGGGGGAGGGGGAGGGGGAGTTAAAGGGAGGAAGCAGTTGGGGGAGGAAAGAGATGATCGATACTGACTTGTTTACAGCGATAATTTTGCCCAGGGTGGACATTTAAAACGTGTTGCCAAGAATATTATTTTATTTCGTTTTTATTATGAATTATGGAATAAAAAAAATACTGTATTTTAGTGCTTACCTATCTAATAATAATTATTATTCTTAGTCACGAGTGTATTTAAATTATCACTATATAAACTTCTACAGAGATAGACAAAACAAATACAGTACGGAGATTCGAATAATACTAAAATTATATATTATTTCTTACTAATAATACTATTCTATACTTTTCATGGGTTAAATTCGTAATGTGACCGAATCTTTTTCGAATTTTTCTATTTCACATGTTTCCTTTGAGAATTGTTAAATATTTTATCTTCAATGATTAATTATTGTGTAATTGAATTACTATTATGGAAGATGGACTGCAATGTTATATTATTTACCATCTTTTTTTACATTATCAATACTATTTTTTTTAAAAGAAGTTTAATATTTAAACTACCCGAAAAATGTTTTTCTCGTTGATTATACCAAAAAGTTGAATTGAAATGACCGAATTTGTGAAATAGTACTTAGGTACCCACTTAATGCATAGGTATAACTATAAATATATACTTGATTACAACAACAACAAAAATACGAGAGATGCAGAATCCCATATTCTGGGAAATTCTTAACTGTTTTTATTTCACAAGCATTGCCCCACTGACATCTATTGGAAACTTCGTGTACTTTTAAAGGGGGAGTATCGCTTTAACTTTGTGTGAGCTTTCGTCAGTAGCTGTCGCCCTCGTCGACAATAAATCGTGGACTAAAAAATAATATTAGAGCTTGCAAACAAATATTATTATTTTACTTACCTCTAACCCCTGTTTTTATGATACATATTTTTAAAATAACATTTCCTACGACATACACATTAAAAATGATTCAGCTTTAACTCTAAAATAACGTGTCTACATTTTTTTCTTGTTATTTATTTACAAAACCTTTTTTTTATTATTACTTACATGATTTCTTATTTTGAGCTAGAATTCCATCACCAAACACAAGGGCCTTATCTCCTTATGGTAAAGAAAGGCTATTATTATTTTCTTTTGCAACACGGTGTAACATACATGTAAAAAATAACGTCAAAAATAAAAATATTTATAATTAAAGAATTAGAAAAATTTACGCTGTGATAAAAATAATATTTACTACAGAATCATTGCTTGTATGGTGGTGTACTTGATCGTATAGATGGGATTGTGGGCTGGTGTTACAAACAATTTAAAACAATTGAACCACATTTGAACCTTATAGTGTACATAAATACTTTCAAGCGTGCCCTTTTTAAAATGACTTTCGTGTTCATAACTTTCCAAACAAGTCCCTACAGTTCTACCTATATTAGGTACCCATCAGAGTAACAATCTAAGGTACACATTTATAACATTTTATGTTCCCATAAAATTTCGTATACCGACCAAAATACAAATTTCATCACATTTTTCAGAATTTTTTTTTGAAAATATAGAAAAAAAAGTTTTGTGTAAAAATGTTATAAAATAATTTTATCGGAAATGAAGTTTTGTATTTGTGTTAAAGGGAGTATATGAATAAATGTGAACTGAGTTGGGTAGACAGGATCTACCAATTTATTATGTTGATGAGCATCGGTACCGGGCGTAGCGGCCATAATACCCGGGTTTTATTTTGAAGGCGCCCATCTAAAATAGGTACCTAGTATGCATCCTACCAAACATAGGTACAAAAACACTTTCTATCCCTAAAGCCCAATTTATACGAGCGATGTTTAAGCACCGCTCGGAAAACTTTGAAAATTTTGTGAAATGAAAAGTATTTTGTCTAATTTTTTTTATCTATTAAATTATTTAACTTTTTCCATAAATTATTATACTGTTGCATCGTAACATTTATTTTATAACTTCACAATTTATATACATATATTTTTAGCATGTAATTATTAACCCCACTAGGGTTCGCCTGTATCGGAGTTAATAATTTCACAATTTAATAAAAATAACACACGCAAATATCGGTCACGCAAAACAGTTAAGTAAAAGCAAAATAATAAAATTTAAAAATAAAATGATAAACAGAGAAAATAATAAGTGATAAAAATATATGAATTAACAACAAAGTGTTGAGAGATCAGACAAAATGTTATCATTCATTTTATCATTAGTTCATACCATTTTCAACAATAGATAAAATAAATAAAAATATATGTCCTTAAGGTTTTTTTTTTAAATATGTGTATTAAATAACTTAATGAAAAAAAACAAAGATTTATAAGCGATTACATTAGAGCGAATCTTTCTCATGCAATATTAAAGTGACTATCAAATAATTATGAAATAGATATGAAAGAAACCGTTTTGATCACAACATTATTGTTTTCATTCCATTTAAGTGCACGTTTTCATTAAAATATGATTGTATTTTATAGTGTAAGTGACACCTTAGAAATGCCATCCGTGTGATCTTTTAGTTTTGACAAACTTATGGGATACGATAACCCCTATATATTTGTTCATTTATTGTTTCTTTACCTTTTTAATTTAGGTGTTATTGTTTAAATTGAAATTTTGAACTTCATTTTGACCTGAGATTAACAATTTTATAGAGTACACAAAATAATATAGGTGTTGAAAGACAATATTGTTACAATAATATTTCTCACAGAATGGGCCTATACTGTACTATAGGAACAAATACATTATAACGTAAAACATGTAGAGTGACCATATGTTGAAATTAGCTTTGGAATAACATTTTTTTTGCAAGTTGTTTAATCCATAATATTTAAAATTAGGTTCGGTTAGAAAATTAATATGTAATGGTGCACATTAAATACATGATTCCATAATTTTGGGTTTTCAGTTAAAACAATTTCAGTAAAAGTGTTGCTAGTTATAATTACATGTACATAAGACATGTACATAATAATATTTAATTTTTTAAATTTATTTTTTTATTAATATTTTTTTTGGTACATACATTGGTAATTTTACAATACATACAGGCTTTTTATATTAACATTTAAAAAAGTAGAGAAAAATCCAAATAAGCAGACTAACCAAAAAAATCCCACATAGGCATCGCCAGTATTTATTACATCACATTAGATGCTTTTATGTAGCAAACAAAAAGTAGTAAAATATTGCATAATAACCGAAAAATTTTAAAAATGTGTATAGGTGTTATTATGTTTTGTAGGTCGATATTAGTTCCTAGCTAGGCCGACAGCCCGTTCTACAGAACCAATTGCTGATGGAAATGCCAAAATTTTATTCTGTTAAAAAATGTTGTTGTTGTTTTTTTTTTAAATCTTTTTAAAAATTAAAATATTTAGTAAGTTTGTACTAAATGTGCCATTAATAGGTAACCATGTAAAACTTTACGAGCATTATTTAATATTTTTTCCAAACAACCATTTAGTTATATTGAACTCCTTAAACCCTTTTCCTTCCCAGAACTCTCCTCTCCTTCCTTTCCTTAAAAAAACCCTCCAAACAGCATCCCCAATAATGACATAGGCCCTGAGGGATATTTTTCCTCAGTGTCTCCTGTGTGGAGCTTAGGGAACGTACCCATACTACGTGACACGTTTAGGGGGGGGGGGTCTTCAAAATGTCACGCTCCATTCAAATGAGCGGCGGATTGCTTAGGATTTTGGTCACCGGGGGGGGGGGGGGGGTTAAAAATTGCAAAAAGTTGGTCACGTAGTATGGGTACGTTCCCTTATGTAAAAAAAGGACATTTTGCATGTTTTAATAATAAGTACAATTTTATTATATATTTTATTACATATGTAGTTTTAGTTCAATTTGGAAGGCGAGTATGGGCACCGCCGTCCCGGTACCATTTATTGGATAACCAAAACCTCTGCCATAGGCCACCACAAATAGTTCGCTACGAATCGAGGTGAAGTTTGTCCGGGTCTTGTCAGCGGATGCGTCTGCCCACCTCATGCGTGACGGGCCGGTTCGGGGGAGACTGGTTGAGGGAGACCTAATCCAGACCTCTCCAACCGGACTCTCTCGACCCATCGTCTTGCCCCGCAGTGGGTGAGAGGGATTCATACGTTCGTCATTCCTGGACACAATGTCCCCCGGATTCGTATCCAGCCCTCATACCGTTATCCTTCTCACAATTCATATCTTTACAATTTGGAAGGCGGGTATGGGTAACGCCGCCCCCGGAACCATTTATTGGATAACCTGCACTTCAAGTGGTTAGCTAAATTTGGTGACTTAGCAGGGATGCCCGGGTTCATGGGGTGAGGTTTGTCCGGTTCTTGGCGGCGGATGCGTTTGCCCACCAGCTGCATGGCTTGCCGGATCGAGAGAGAATGGTTGAGGGAGTCCCTTTGATTTCTCCAGACGTACTCTATCGAAGTAACGCCTTGCACCGCAGTGGGAGGGATGGATTCTTATGTCCGTCACTCGAGGACACTGTTCCCTGGATTCAGTCCCATCCCTCACCCATTCCTACCCACCTTTTTTCTTCCCAGAACTTCCTCTCTTTCCTTTTCTAAAACGACCCTCCACACAGCATCCCAATAGATGACAAAGGCACTGAGGGAAATTATTTTTGTCCGTGGTTGTTTTGGTGTTTATTTCGTAGAACTACATTTTATAAAAATTTAATTAAATTTTAAAACCCGAGTTTAAGTTGAAACAGCTGAAACAAAAATACGTATAGGTACTGAAATACATGCAGAACTTGATAATAACTGATTATTATTAAATTTAATTTTAATAAAAAATATATTTTTTTAAACTAATTTGAGCTTTTCTAGAAATAGGTTCTATTTGTTTTGCTAAGAAATTAAGATAAAATAATGAAAATGCTAACATGATATTTTACTTCTTTTATAACAGTTTTCAAAAATATAAATTATAGAAATTGATCCATGTATTCTGGGCTTACGGCGTTCCAGGAAATATAAAACCTATCGATGCAACCCAAACTAATAATACGTAAGGGTAAGAATTGTCATAAGACGGGAGGGGTACTCTCCCCAACTTCGAGTCCCGACTCGAATTAAATAAATAAGTGTTTACCCACCTTCCTAATAAAATAAGTAGGTAGGTACCTACTTTTTTTATAAATTATTTTGAAATGTATTCTGAAATATGGTAAATCTGAAGTTCTTAAGGGGGTCATCCAGTGTGAAGGCGATTTTTTTTTGGTTAATTAAATATACATACAACTGTGAACTTTTAGAGTTTTGGAGGGCATAACCAGAGAAAACTAGAAATATATCATTTTTAAATCAGATTTTAGACGTATTGACTCTTTTCCACAAAAAATTATAAATTGATTTCGAAATATTGTTCTTTTGTCTAGTTAACGCATGTTTTAAATTTTGAGAAAAATTGTTTATTTTTAGTATAATATGGTATATTATAATGTATATAATAATGTATATATACCATAGGTCGTTGACATATTTGTTAAATTTTCAAAAAAGATTTTGTATTATACAACACCCATTTCAAGTTATATAATCATTCAGTAAAATAAATCAATACGTTATCTGGGAAACGCATGTTTCAGAATTTTAACTTAAGTTTGCATAAAATCATAAAAAAATAAAATCATTTAAAAAAAGACTGAACGCTGTAGAAATGAGATCCCTGAGGCGTATGTGTGGTAAAACCATGTATAATCGTGTGAGAAATGTGGAAATCCGCAAAGAATGCAAGGCTGATGTAAGCGTAATGAGTAAGGTCAAGAAAGGAACGCTCAGGTGGTTTGGGCATGTAGAGCGAATGAACGAGGAAAGGAGTGTAAGGAGAATATATGACGCAAATGTGAATGGTAGAAGAAGTCGAGGACGCCCAAGAAAGACATGGCACGACCAAGTGAAGCAGATACTTGAGTCGAGCCATGTCAAGAGTCAGAATAATAGAAGAGAATGTATGAGACGTTGTATGAATGTAAACGAGGCAAGGAATGTGTGCCAAGACCGGGATGTTTGGCGGTCCATCCTCTCTGCCTACCCCTGCGGGGAAACGGCGTGATGGTTAGTTAGTTAGTTGTTAGTTATTAAAAAATATATACGTACATGTGTTTCTTGATGAAAATTGCTCCGTTTGTGTATTTATTTGCGCACTTACAAACTAATATATTTCAGATTTTTTTACATTCTTATTTTGCTTAGACATTATTGAAAAATGATAAATACTTATGATCAAAAAATAATTACAAAAAGTACATAATTTTAATAGTTTTATCATCACGCCTTTCAGCTTTTTGGGATGCAGGTATAAATTAAAGCAAATTTGGAATGAAGTAAAATCGATATTGAGTTATAATTTTAAAAAGCTGGTACGTAGAATAATTAATCTTTCTTATAGGAACCGCCCTGTACGATCGTAAGAATATCTTTCGACTAAATTTTCGGCCGCTGGCTCGTTAAACGCACTCCACATGTTTGTCCAAATTCTGAGCACAATCTACAATTTTTTCAGCCCGAAATCTTCGCTCATTGCTGAAGTACACAGCAATTTAGCCACTCTTCTTCAAAATTGCAATGACTACGATTGCGGGCGTTCTGCTTATCTGAAACAAAAAAATCAAACGGCATTTTAAACTGTGAAGTAGGAACTAGTTTTTGAAGTAAATTATTATTAAAAAATATTGAGAGTTAATTTTTTTTCATCCTAACAACAAACAAAACATCAAAATTCATGAAAAAATGTTCATCAGTCTACCAAAAATTCAATATTTTTAATAATAATTCGGTTAAAAAATTAGTCCATATTTCTATTTTTGTTTCAGATAAGCAGAACGCCCGCTATCGTGGTTACTGCAAAACACTTTTTTTAAAGATGAGTGTTTAAGTTGCCATGTCAGCAAAGATTTCGTGCTGAAAAAATTGGAAAGTGTGCTCAAAATAGGAATAATTTTTCCATCCTAACACCAAACAAAACAACAAAGTTCATGAAAAAATGTTCAACAGGATGCCAAAAATTTACCCTTCAATATTTTTTAATAATAATTCGGTTCAAAAACTAGTCCATATTTCAATTTTTGTTTCAGATAAGCATAACCGCTATCGTGGTTACTGCAAAAAACAATAGTTCATGAAAAAATCGAAATCGGAATTCACGCCCTTTATGGGAGGAGTTTTAAAAATACTTGAGAAAAAGCTTTTGGAAAGGTTGGAAAAGGTATATGAAAATTTTTTTTTACAGGTTGATTTCGTAAAGGCCTGTAAAAATATTAATTCCTGTTTTACGCATTGTTTATTGTAAGAAAACTGAAATTTAAAATTGATTTCGCGAAACTAAGCAACGCGGAGTCACACGACTGTCTCCCGCGCCAGTTGGGGCGTGAGTGATACGAAATAGGTGTTGCCCAGTGCATGGTTCTTGTGCCCATGCCATAAGGGTCACTTCAAGAATCTAAATTCGTAGAGTGCGGGCCGTATTGATTGATGTCAAAAATAACAACGAGAAAATGCATATTTTATTTTATTTTGTGAAGTTCGGGCGTAAATATAATTTTTTTGCGATTATTATAAAAGAAACTAAATTTGCCACATTATACAATAAAACCAAATCCAAAAAGGGGTTTATAAATAGGAGAGTTTTGACTTGAAAGTGTTTTTTATAGACCTTATACTTTATTTTTTTAAAGGCTTATTAAAAGACTTTAAAAAAATTACCGAAATTTTTAAGGGCCAAGGTATGTTCTACACACAGTATTTAATTGAAGCATGTATAATACTTCTAAGCTATCAAATTTTCAAAACAAAAACATGTGATTTTGTATGATTTTGTATTATTTAGTATGCCTTCATCTTTAAGAGCGTTTAACCAGCCAGCGGACGAAAATCCACATTTCGTCGAAAGTTGTTCTTCCGATCGTGCAGGGCGGTTACAATGAAAAAGATTGATTATTCTCCGTACCAGCTTTTTTAAATTATAACTCAATATCGAATTTATTTCAATCCAAATTAGCTTTAATTTATACCTTCATCCAAAAATGCTGAAAGGCGTGATGATAAAACTATTAAAATAGTGTACTTTTTGTAGTTATTTTTTGATTATAAGCATTTATCATTTTTCAATAATGTCTAAATTTAATAAGAATGTTAAAAAAATCTGAAATATATTAGTTTGTAAGTGCGCAAATAAATACACAAATGGACCAATTTTCGTCAAGAAACACATGTACGTACATATTTTTTAATGATTTTATTGAAACTAAAATTAAAATTCTAATACATAACTTTGCTAGATAATGTATTAATTTATTTTACTGCATGATTACATTATTTGAAATGGGTGTGGTATAATACAAAAACTTTTTTGAAAATTTAACAAATCTGCCAACGACTTATGGAATAACCTTATTATACTAAAAATTAAAAAAAAATCTAAAAATTTATTACATCACTATGCTACATAAAAGAACAATCTTTCGAAATTCATTTATATTTTTTTGTGGAAAAGAGTCAATACGTCTAAAAACTTTTTTGAAAATGACGTATTTCCGGCTTTCTCTGGTAATGCCCTCTTAAGATGAGTGGCTAAGTTGCCGTGTAGGTACTTCAGCAATCAGCAAAGATTTCGTGCTGAAAAAATTGGAAAGTGTGCTCAAAATAGGAACAAATATCTATGTGGTAAAAAGTCCACAGTTGTATTTTTATTTGTCCACCAAAAAAAAACTTTAAAAAAGTGCCTTCACATGGGATGACTCCCTCAAGTAGGTGTAGGTAACCGTTTTGATTTTTTTTGAGAAAAACTGAAAACACGATATGAATAGTAATAATTGATAATTCATTCATTTTAAACAGGTTGTTATAAGTATATCCGAGTAAAATAAAATGGTTAAAACGAGTAAATTTAAATAAATTAACACGCACAAGGGAGGTGGATATTCATAGAAATGTATTAAATACGCTTTCACATGATAATCTGATTTTTTTTCCAAGTGACCCCATTACCGAAATTCTAGTTTAAAATTAATCCTCTTGTGTGAAAAATAGCACAAATAAAATTTAACTTCATAAAAATCATTTCACGAACCTGCATAATTTTCTATTGATGTTTAACATAATCGGTTCAATATTTTAATTGAAAAAAAGTAATTGTAGAATCAAGAAATTGGTATAATATTAGTAATTATACGAGAATTTCCGCTTTCTTTCGTCTATTCAGAGAAGAAACGGTTTGCTTCCGGAACCAACACCTTAGCTGGTCTGTAAACCGGATTCGGTCATGGTTGGTTATTTTTGGGGGGTTTGGGGGAACTAGGCACTTTAAATTAAAGCTAAATGGGAACTCTGGAAATAGCGGACGCTTTGTTTCGAGGGTTTTTTGAATTTGGTCAGAAACTGCTTACTTTATTTAAAAATAATATCATCCTTGCATTTTATTTTTCTTTATTTATTGTATGTAAATTATCAAGTTTAATTTGTAGAACTCCATTTTATTTCTTTTGTATATTCAATAACATTATTATTCAATAATAATAACAGTTTATTTATAAACAAGTCCTGCTATGTAATTATTATTACGCGTGTCAGCTATTTCGCATTCTGAAGGCATTATTAAACTGTTTGATAATGCCTTCAGAAGGCGAAACGGCTATCACGAGTTATAATAATTACATTACATTATTAAATAAATAAAAAAAAATATGTTTAAGATGAAGTCATAGTAAATAATGCAAAATCATATGTTTTTGTTTTGAAAATTTGATCGCTTAGAAGTATTGTAGATGCTTCAATTAAATTCTGCGTGTAGAACATACCTTGGCCCTTAAAAATATCGGTCATTTTTTTATAAGTTTTTTAATAAGCCTATAAAAAAATAAAGTATGAGGTCTAAAAAACACACTTTCAAGTCTAAACTCTCCTATTTATAAACCCCTTTTCGGATATGTTTTATTGTGTAATGTGGCAAATTCAGTTTATTTTATAATAATCGCAAAAAAAGTTGATATTTACACCCAATCTTCCCAAAATAAAATAAAATATGCATTTTCGCGTTGATATTTTACAATACGGCCGCTAGTCGACGAATTCGGTTATTCAAAGTGACCCCTATGGCGTCCACCGAAGAACTACTGTCCACGGCACAGTAGTGAACTAGTGGATCTCCTTAATTAGAGAAATGTATGAGGCGAATAGAACATCTTTAATTATTCAGCATTTGTTTTCCAATAAAACTGAAAAAACTTTCTAGCTTTTTCAAAACTTTCACTTTTTTTTTAAAATAATTTCCCTCAGGGCTTACGTCATCTTTGGGGATGCTGTGTGGAGGATTTTTAAGGAAAGGAAGGAGAGGAGAGTTCTGGGAAGGAAAAGGGTTTAAGGGGTGGGTAAGAATCTGGGGTTCAGTGTGTCCTGGTCATCCGCCTCCAAGACCTGGACAAACCTCACCCTATGAACCAGGGCACCCCTGCTAAATCGCCAAACGTAGCGAACCACTTGGGGCGACCTAAGGCAGAGGTGTTGGTTATCCAATAAAGGTTCCCGGGGCGGCGGTACCCATTCTTGCCTCCCAATTTAAGATACTTTTGAAGTCGTGTCGTGTTCCTACCGTCTCAATTAAAAAAATATTTAATTGACAGAAATTTATCAAATCCTTCAATTTTTTAAGTTAGGCGTATTGCATAGAGTTACATATATATTGTTTTAGTACACATCTATTGATTCAGTGCTAATGGCGAATAGCACCTCCATAATTATGTGAAAACCTTTAACAAAATCTTAAAAAAACCCTATGGATTACAGTCGTTAGAACACAGATGGCCGATAGAAATGCTTTTCTCGAAATATCCATATTTGATTAGAACATCTTTCACTGAGCAGTTGATCCTTTCAGTACTGTCACAAAATACGGCAAACGCTTGCTCAGCTTGATCAGCATCCAAGTGATATTTTTTATTGTTTGAAACATTTACAGTGTTTACAATTTTACATAACATAACACAATATTTCATAAACTCTCCTAATAAAACAGATGCTTGTGCTTAGGAGAAGACAACTTCTACATTATTACATCTATCAGAATTTAGAATATTATTACAACTGGTAATTTTATAAGATAACACATAAAAGTAATAAATATAGATAAGTTATATAATGGAACTTAGGAATGGTAGGCAAAACATAATACACAAAATAAGTAAACTTTATGATTAAGTAACAATAAAACAAATAAAATTATGATTTGGCTACAATATTTTTATTTTTTGTTTTTTATAATTGTCGTAGTTTTCTTCCGATCGTGTATCGAGGAGTAATTTATTGAATAATTTTATTCCCTTAAATATATAGTGATGCTGTGATGTTGTAGTTCGTACCAGTGGTACGGTTAGTCCACCAAGAGAACGAATTATTTTGCTAATATTTAATGGTGGGATATTTTTTTATAAATGAAAACTTTATAATATAATAATAATTGGATAATTTTTAGAGCGCCGTTTTTGTGAAAAATCACCTGAAGGGCGCTGTACAATTTATTATGAATTCTAAGGTTCCATCTAATTTTACTATTTACAAATGGATACAGAAACATACTTACCTGGCAGGTCACTTTATGTAACTGAAGTAGTGAAATTTAGTCGCACAATTTTGGAAGCGGGGGAATCGGGAAATCTTGGAAAACATTTATCTATGGCTTTTTAAGGTAATTTTTATTAGGATCTTTTTAATTGTTTCAGTGGAAGTAGGGATGATTTATGAGCATCGCCCCCCAAGCCATGATTCCATATTGCAATACAGAATGCGAAAGTGCAAAATAAATATAATTTAGGGGGTATTTCACCATCCTCCTCATAGCTCATGCATACGATAACGAAATATTAATAAATAAACAGATAAATACTCACGACAGATAAAAAAATTCGGCTGACTAATCATATACATATATTATATAGCCACCATTTATAGGTTCAAGAACCGAATAGTAATCTTAGACTTTTCAAATCAGTAAATAGTGTTTAAATAACTGAAATTGTAGGTTATCGTACGGATAATCTAAGAGGAGGATGGGATGACACAGTTATGGCCTCATGTACTGAGAAAATAAGCATTTTAAAAAGGCATTAAAAATTCGGAACTATCCTAGAAAATTAAATTAAAGTGTTAGAAGCTTTTAGCAGAAATTTCCATATAATTTTATTAAAAACGTAACGGATAGATTTTCAAAGTAAAGTATTTGTTTTTGTAAATATTTGAAGGGTTGAATTCCTTCCTCCTTAACCATAAACTAATATATATTTTACGCACCAGATTTAAATGTCCGGGTTAAATTTTCCCCACAGGAAAAACTAAACCCTTTCACACACTTCCCAAATGATCATCTAGTCAATCCACGCTATGCAATTGCACTATATAAGTATTATAAATACAAAACAATACAAGAACAACATGTCAATCTACCAGAGACCAAATGGAAAAAAAATTCACCGACTCCAGATATTTTCATATCAGAGGGTTTGGCTCTGTGGAACTCCTAATTGAACCTATAAATCCTGCTGATCCCTCAATATAAATATTTAAAAAATCACTTCTTCTACTAGTGCAAAATTATTTTGTGGTAACATTTTAAATTCAAATTAATAAACAACGTTGTATTAACCACTTAATTATTTAAAAACCGACATGTTTCGTCAGCAAAGCTGACTTCCTCAGGGTTTTGACAGAACTAATTTTTAAAAATAGACATAAATAGGTAATAGAGAAAAATAATAGACATAAACAATAATAAAATTTGAAAGAAAATACTGTGTAAGCGACGAGTGGCAATATAGAACAATTAAAAAATTTTAAAAAATTTAAAAGGGGAATAGATTTAATAATGGGTCATTTAAAAACAATTTTTGATTATTAATAATATTTAAATTTGCATTAACGCTCTTTCTAATCTCTAAAATTTCTAATTTATCTAACTGAAAGCCATTGACATTACAATGTATTAATTCTATTCCACTGTTAAAATTAAAGGTATAAAATTAAAATTAGGATTAAAGAGCATATGAAAGCTTTAAATAATAATAGTTTCTCGGAGTTTGCCAACCATTTAATAGAAACTAGTCATACCTTTAATTTTAACAGTGGAATAGAATTAATACATTGTAATGTCAATGGCTTTCAGTTAGATAAATTAGAAATTTTAGAGATTAGAAAGAGCGTTAATGCAAATTTAAATATTATTAATAATCAAAAATTGTTTTTAAATGACCCATTATTAAATCTATTCCCCTTTTAAATTTTTTAAAATTTTTTAATTGTTCTATATTGCCACTCGTCCCTTACACAGTATTTTCTTTCAAATTTTATTATTATTTATGTCTATTATTTTTCTCTATTACCTATTTATGTCTATTTTTAAAAATTAGTTCTGTCAAAACCCTGAGGAAGTCAGCTTTGCTGACGAAACATGTCGGTTTTTAAATAATTAAGTGGTTAATACAACGTTATTTATTAATTTGAATTTAAAAAATCTTTTATCATCATACATGTATTTAAAATGACTGATTTTTGCATTTTTATATATAAATTCTTTGACAAATCTAATATGCCTAAATTTTGAATGAGAGACCTAGGTATAATGCCAGTAGCCGAAATGACAAATGGTAAAATTTTTATAGTCTGAGAATGCCAAATTCTTTTAATCTCATTTCCTAAATATATATATATATTATGAACTAAGTATAAAATATAATTCTCGTTAATTAGTCATCTATGTCTGTCGTGACGCACACATTTAGGAGTATGGATGATGAATAAACTAAATGATGAGGACCAGTGGAAAGCTTCTTAAACTGATTCACAAAATATGTAGATTTCTAGCACGAATTTTTTTGTTATTGTTAGTAATCGCAGATGAAGTCGGAAATTCCGCGCGTGATTCAATTTCTATTACTTCGGAAAAATGAACACGTCATCCGATAACATTAACGATCAATTAAATTTTTGACGAAATTTTTCACGGTATTATTACGTAATTAAGTAGATACAGATAGCGAGTAATCGTAATTTCCAATAGCACAAACTTTTTTCCACTTCCGAAGCATATTTTTTCAGGAATTATGTGTGTTAGTATTAACGAAATACATACAGGTACTAAATAGTAAGTTGTTGCAGTACGCTTGAGTCAAGTCAATGCAGAACTGAATTCAGTCGTCACTAATAAGACAGAAAAACATTATTAAGGGAAGAAGTGCTAGCATTCCAGATCCAATCCATAAGTACTCGTACAAGTAAGACAGTTGATCTATATTCTATGGGCACGTGTTAAATTTTATTCAACTGATAAACAATTATAAAGAGGAAGCCACAAGCCAAAAATGTATGTATTCTTAATATGCCTTATAACGCAACGAATATAGGTACTAGACATGAAAATCGCTTGACAAACTGAGTCTAGAGGTAACGATTTAAAGCGCCAAAGTGATTTTTATTTATTTTGTTAATAATTTTAAGAAAGAAAAAAGTTGATCAATGAAAACTGTTAGAAATAATATTAAACATATTCATATAAAAATTGTTTCTAAATGTGTTCCCATAATTCTAATTAGAAACAAATTTTTATTAGTTTTTGCGTATATTTTCATAAAGTAAGCAATTTTATTTTGATTCTACCCAATGGATTGGTAGGAAAAGCTCAAATTTATTCAAAGCATTTAAAAAATAATTACAACATAAATCGATTTGCTGTAAAGAGTAATAGAAAGTAGTTATCATTAATCTTCGCCTTAATGTGGGATAAATAGTTGTCTACTGGTTTTCTATAAAATTTAAAACATGTTTAATAGTTAGGTGGTATTGTGATAAGAATGATATACTAATAAAATTAAAACAATTATAAACGAAATAAATGATCGTAATCACATCCGTTTAAGTAAAAAAAAATACCCATATTAAAGAATTTCCTACAATTTTAATAAAAAAGGCACTATTGCAGCACGTGTAAAATAAAAACTTAGAAAAAATTCAATAACTCGATCGCCTACAGGCGGACCAATTATTTGTCAAACATTTTTTAGAACTCTCTCCCTATGATAAAACCCGTCAAGTAATCGATGGCTTTAGGCAGGTATAACACCCGTATAGCAATTATTTTAGAGTAATTAAATTACACTATATTATATGTTCTGGATGACTTTTGAATTAGATAAACTTTATCACTTGACTGTTAGGTCCCTGGTCCACACCAAACAATTTGCCCGGAAGTTATGAGGCCTTTTATAAATTATAAATATGTATGAACATAATACGAATGAGAATAATATTGATGAATGATATCTATTGAATGACACCAATGTACAGTTCGTAGGCTCATGAACAGATAATACTGTTTTTTCGTAGTAAATCGATATCTATCGACGTAAACATGAAAGCCATCGCTCACCTGCCATCGAAGATGTTTGAACACACATTATTATCCACGTGACACCTTTTTATCCAATTTTGTGGAAGTTCTTGTTATGATTCTTGAACGGTTTTTATAGTTATTTTTCAAGATTACAAAATAATTTTCCATTGATGTACAAAACTAGGTTCCTCAATTCTGGGAATTTACTGATTCGTTTATTTGTATTTTTACGATGAAAAATTGTTGTTAAAATGCCATTTTTTCATCAAAAATCATTTCAATGCCTCTCACTAAACTCAGAAAACTTTTGATGTTTGCAAAATAAAGAACAACTCATCAGCGTCTAGAAATTTATTATGGGATTATTTTTGGTAGGTATAGAATATCTTTAAACATTTAAAATGTTAAATCAACCATAATACACAATGCTTACGAAATATAAATTTTTAAATCCTGGGTTCGTTCGAGATTCAGTAGATATTTTTAAAAAAATATGTATTTTTCATTTGGAACATAGTTGATATTCAGATACGTTTTCAGATTTTCACGGCTAAAAGTATTTTTCATTAGTTGTTTTGGGGGTGTTATGGCGTGTTGCGCTACCTCCTTTTTTAGCCAACGTTTCGGACAGCGTTGCAGTGTCCACATCTACCGGATCTGCCGGATCTGCCCTGAAGATGGACACTGCAACGCTGTCCATACCTTGGCTAAAGAAGGAGGTAGCGCAACACGCCATAACACCTCAAAATCAACTAACGAAAATAGTTGATATTATTTCATCTCATTATGAAAATGAAATTGTGAACTCTAAATAATAATTTGTAACCTAAAACCTCAAACAGAAAAATCTGTGTAAATTTCATTACGTGAAAATCAAGGCTCGATAGTTTTACGTGCCATATTCAAAGAGATTTTAAAGGATAATTTGGTTCATTATTAACTTTGTTTCATAGTTTACTCTGGTTTATAGTTAACTCAGGGTACCTAAACAAAGTTAACCTAGCTGTTACATGGAAACATTTCTTACCGGGCGTAAACAACAGGCTCATTAATTTGACAGCGTTTAGATACATTTGACGTGAAAAAACTTTTTGGTTGAGCGTTGAAGGGCTTCACAATATTTTCAATCCGAGTAGATAAACCTGTTTTCGTAATTGAATATCAATATTCGCCTGAGTAGAATTTAAATAGTCCTGCATAACTTCTGCGAACTATTATTATTTATACAAACACATTTTAAGTATGTAAATAAAGAGTGAAATACATCATTTTATATCTCTACTACGAATTCATTTGTGAAATAAATGCCATTTTACAGAAACTCTGATTGATAAAAAGCGGAAAAATTGTTAATACGTCGTGGTTTTTTGATATTAATTGGATGTTTCAAAGCTTTAAAGCTCTTATTTGAACTTTCACCGCGAGCTGAAAATAGTCATCTTGAAATTGAAATCTGATACACAAGTTACGTAAATTTCGTGACTCCAGAGCTTCCCGGTCGAGTACCGACCGAATTTTTAATGCATATCAAAACACTACGTCCCGGTAAAAAAAAATTCTTCCATGCTTTTCGGAAACATAAGATTTTTTAATTGAATACCGTACATGAGACCCAACCGTCCCAACCGCCCGGAGTCAGTGAGACTATGGCATCCCCAATTGGAGTATGTTGTGAGGCTGAAGGTAGTGGGGAGATGGGGTAGAGGAAGATGGGAAAGTACCTGGATATTCAGATCTAGTCACCAAACATTGTTAAATCCATTCCAAGGACTTTTCAATTCTGGAGGGTGGTCTTAGAACAGGGCGATACTGAGGGTATCTTCCACTGTGGAACTTGCCGCAAATATAACTTATATTATTTTTCAATGATTAAATTGTGAAATAGCACAAATCAGCCTAATAAAATTTACTTGCGCACGCCGGGATTTGAACTCGTCACCTGCGTATCGCTTGTGGGAGCCTTACCCCTCAACCACGGAGGCCGTCATTAAGACGATTGAGAAATTATTAATTATATTATTATATTATATATTATTAAATCCCAACTCTCTCATGTGGAAACCAAAATTTCGAAACGGTACCAAGATTCACATACCTAGGCTCCCTGATAACAAATGACAATAATACCACAGAGGAGATCCAGAAGCGCATAGTGAACGCAAATCGCTGTATTTCCGCCTACAAAACCAATTAAAATCCAGACTGCTGTCCAGAAACACGAAGATATTAGTGTACAAAACACTTATCAGATCAGTACTTACGTACGCAGCTAAGACTTGGGTACTAACTAAGAGGAATGAGCGCACTGGACGTTTTTGAAAGAAAAATTTTGAGGCGCATCTTCGGACCGGTTCTAGAAAATGGATTTTGGCGCAGACTTTATAACAATGAGCTCTATACTTTGTTTGGAGCTAAACGTCGCAAAATTTATAAAACTGGGAAGACTTCGGTGCTGGGTGATGTAGAGAAAATGACATCAAGCACCAAAGTCCCTGCTGAACTCAAGACCAATAGGGCTAAGGAGCCTGGGAAGACCAAGACTAAGATGGAACGACAACGTCCTCAAAGACATATGTATCTTGGAGCATCTGAACTGGAGAGAGCTGGCACAAAACCGAGATGAGTTGAGGAAGATTCTTGAGGAGGCCAGGACCCACCAGGGGTTGTAGAGCCAATAGTGATGATGATGATATTATTAATTATCAGTAGAGAGATTATTTTTTTATTATTAATTCAAGATCATTCCAATAATATATCTTACATGGTTTATTATTGTGTCATTTTTGATAAAATATCTTTTCAGCCAAAGTTAAAGCATACTCTGAAAATAAGCGGTAGTAATTTCGATAAAATAACTAGATAATCTAGCATTAATTTATTTATCTACTATAAGAATGGGAGTGTTTTTTTTTGTGGTAGCATCCGTTAAAAAAACCCGCGTTCCGAGTAAAACAACGTGTTGACTGCAGAGTGCAGGGCCTTCACCCCGTGTGCCCGGTGCCCGGTGCCCGATGCCCGGTGCCTTGAGCCTGGTGCCCGGCCGCGGGTTCCTAGTCAGTTGCCTAAATGCAGGCGGTGTATAAATAGTGCACGCGGGGCCGGGGGGAGGGAAAGGGGCTCGGGAACCGAATAACTGTTTAGGAAGGGCCTGGGTCGCATCGGCATCTAAAAACTACGACCATAACTTCTCAATATGCGGGGATTTTTGGTGCATATTTGAAATCAACACTTTCTAGGGTTTTTGAGATATTTTTTAAACCTATTCACCATAAGGTTATCCCATTAATATGTGGATTATTTCTTCCACAGATTAAATTGATTTTTTTGGAGAAGTTTTTTATTGTATGAGTTTACTATTAAGTAATTTAATATTCTGTTGAAATGACAGTAGTTCTTAAAAAGTAAAAAAAAACTGTCCATGTATTACAATTTTTATGGTGAATTTTTAAATTATATTAATGTACTAGCTGGTCCCGGCATGCGTTGCTATGCCATTTAATAAAGAAATTGTTTCTCCCTGAGTGTCCTTTCCCATTCGACCCGTCCCCCCCCAGTTCCCCTCCCCTCTCCCAGGTCCCCCTGCCCCCTTCCAGGTTCCCCTCCCCCCTCTCCCTCCCTCCCGCTTTCGATAGCAATAATAGCGTGCCACCAATAGCAATTTTTTTATACAAATTTCACAATGCCAATTTTTATAAAACTTCCGCTCACCGGAAGTTATATAAAAACCTTGTCCTGACAATAACGAACACAAAAAAAAAGAATTTTCCAATTTGGTGCAGTCGTTCGAAAGTTATGCGCTTAGCAACACATTCAGCGATTCATTTTTATATTATAGATAAATAGGTCCTATATACAGGTAGGCTAGGCTGCTTCAAAAAATAAAAGTTTATATTTTTTATTTATTATTAAATAAGCCACAGATAGGTTAAAAACTTACTTAGACTGAATTTGCAATCGTGACATAAAATGGCGCCTACAAGCGTATGTGTCACATATAATAACTTTTCAAAACCCCATTAAAAATCTGAAATTTTTTATTTTTTTTATACATATGGAAACACATGAAAGGGTGTAACATAGAAAATTTGTAAAAAGATACGAACAAGATTGGACATGCACCTATAAGGAGGCGGAACATGGTCTGGCTGTACTCCAAAACGGGTTAAAAGTAAAGACCGTACTAAAGGTCCCCATAAGGACGTCAACAACAGAAATTTTTAAACAGTTTGATGTTCCAAGCATAAAGAAAATCTATGCCAAAAACATTCTAGTACATCACCACAAAAATGATTCAGAGGCAGACATCTCACATGCTCATAAAACCAGAGCCAAACAAACAGACATGCTTAATATACCAAAGTGTAACTCTTCGTTTGGACAAAGAAGTTCTGAATTTATAACAAACTCCCACTTAATATCAATCAAAAAATAGCTACATTAAGGACATTAAATGAAGGAACTATCGGAAAATGAACTTACTAGTATACTTAAAACATCGTTGTAGAAGTTTCTGGAAAACCTTATCCAAACCATGAAGTTAAACCATAGAAGTCGCGATGTTTTTAATATACTAGTAGTAAGCTCTTTTTCCGGTAGTTCCTTAAGCCAAGATTTAATGTCTTTAATGTAGTTAATTTTTGTTTTAATTTGTTGACACTGTACGGGAGTTTGTTTTATATCTTTACTACTAAAAATTCAAAGCTTCTTTGTCCAAAGGTAAAATTACACTTTGGTATATATTTAGTATGTCTGTTTGTTAGGCTCTGGTTTTTTGGGTGAGTGAGGTGTATTGCCTCTGTGTATTTTTTGCGGTTTTTGAGGTGATGAACCAGAATATTGTGGCATAGATTTTTTGTAAACTTGGAACATCACTTCAAAAATTTCTGTTGGACACCGATACATCCTTCATTCAGTACGTATTTTATCTGTGAAAAATGTTAACAATTGGCTTGAAGAAATATATTTTGCTAAAATCTACCATATAATCGTCATATATACAGAGAATGTTGTTTTTTAGTAAATAAAGTTGCCAATACATATCTTAATTAGTAACGTATCTAAGAAATTTTTGCTTTACTAGTTATTACATTAGGATCTTTATTTACCAAAAATAATACAGTGTTTTTTATAACTGAGGGATGATGGATGTTAACTAAATTAGTTAGAAAATATTAATAATCTAGTCCCAGCGATAGCTTGTATGGACGTCATCGAAGCTTGTCCTCTTCCTTCTCACGTGTCTCGTTTGAAAAAGAAAAGCCAGAATATACTAGAACGACGAAGTCATGTGCGATCTCTCGCTGGGACCAGTATAGTAGTACCTACATAATTATCGTAATTTATTTTTCGGATTTTTTGACGTGTTGCGTTCCTTCCTTCTCTAGCCAACATTTCGGACGGCTATAATAAAAAAAAAATGTGATTACTCGTCTGCCCAGATGATGGACACTGTAACGCTTTCCGAAACGTTGGATAAAGATGAATTAGTTGGATAAAGAGCGCAACACCGCATAATGCTAAAAAAAAGACTTTTGGCCGTGATAACCTCAAATCATACCTACTCTTGTAATGTTTAAGGGCCAATTGATTCACGAAATTATTTAAATTGAACAATTCATTAAATTTCAAAGTTAATTTTCAAGTTCTGTGAATGTTCTATTTCAGTTCTGTGAAGTAACTGGCCCATAATAAAATTAAAATAACAGGATCTGAATAGAACTTTCAGAGAACTTGAAAATTTACGAGTACTTTTAAATTTGATGATTTTTTTTCAAATTCTGTAAACAACAGGTCCTACGTTTTGCATTATTGTTTAGTATTGCCAATGAATTACATCTCGAAATACATTTTTTCTGGTTATAAAAGTCACCCCTAATTTCCGAAATATAAATATTTTAAATAAATGGTTCAGCAATGGTGCTTTTAATCCGTTAAGTGACGAATAAATCCACAGACTGGGTTAATTGTAGGCATCATTATACATAAAATGTATTACGTATATTAACATCTGTAGAGATTCCCTGATGTAAATTTGTTAATAAAATATTAAATTACGCAGCACATTACATGTGTATAAAACACTTATTTGGGTTTGGGCTTTGAACTTTGCTCGAGGTACTAAATCGATGTCACCTCAGTCATTAAACTAGAAAATATATTGTCAAAAACATACTCTTTTTTTATTGAATTGATTTGTTTTCAAGAATTTATACTACCTGTTACCGGATCATCGAAATTGATTTCAAGAATAAATAAAACTAGTAATGAAAATATTCGGCCCTTAAAGTTGAGCAACCATTGCCTCCGGCCTCAAAGTATTCTCACATTCCTAGATAAAAGTTTTGGCGGCTAGTTTGTTTAGTACTAGAGGAATCGTCCAAAGGTTCGGTCGTGTCTCTCTGTCGCTCGATACATTCAACAGTTCCGTTGTTAACCGATAAAGTTATCATTCAATATACGGGGAAGCGCGTTGCTTCCAATATTCCGTTGCACAATTCGGGGCTGTAGATTTACCATCGCGGGAAACGGCGTTCGGGAAAAGAACCAAAAGATATCACTTTTCCATTAAAAAAATACAACTGTTTGAATGCGAGGGCGTACTCATTCAACGCCACGTGAGGTTTAAATATACCACGTAGTACTACTTGTTTGTAGTATAATACTCTACACGCAGGAAACCGAAGCTTGCGTGATTCATTCATTGTACGCTTGTATTTTTCTTCGAATATACGACTAAACCTTCACACGTGGTCAGGCACTGTATTGGAATGTCAAAAATTTCCGCCAAAGGACGGCGCTAGTATTTCTTACGTGTTGTTACAGCGTAGTTTACTGCGTCATAATATTAGTGATTTGATTAACAATTTATACCAACCAGTCACCAGTGGACACACGGTTTCAACGCCGATTGCGTTTCGGCTAGTTTAAATACGGTTCATTGTTCCTGTTGTTTATGATTTTAAATAGAAGTTGATGGTTAAAGAACATTAAAATGTTCTTTGCTTTCTTCATTTAATGTTGGATTATGCAGTGTATTGTTAAAAGCAAAAATAACGAAAATGGAAAGCGAACAAGGCGGAAATGGAAATCTCTCAGCAAGTAAGTATTAAAATACATTTTTGATGATAGGTAGCTACTACGACACTGCATTTTAAATAAAATTTAATTATAAGTATATTTTTATTCAGAGGATTGTTTTCTATTAAGAACCATTTTTGTTAAAGTATTTAGAATGCCAACGATAACGTACCCGAATTGTAAATACGTTGCATAATAATATACTTCCTGTTTACTGTGTATTAATAATTTGTGGCAGTGCCGTAGCGAGAAGTAACCCATCCGGGGTAAGTTAAAAACTCTCCCTCGAGCTTTCGATTTTAAACCCACTCGAACTGTTAAAAATGATTGATATGATTTATTTGTTTACTTTTTTGTTGTTGCTGTTTTGATTTGATAATAATAGGTACGCACAATTGTGTGCTTTTATTCTATTCCCTAATTCCTTTCTACAATCTTTTTTTAAATATTTAATCAATTATTAAAATATTAACATACTTACGTATTTCGTTGCAAAGAAATGATTACAAGATTTATTGTTATTTAGCTTAATTTGTAGAGCTCCGTTTTAATTAAAATTTTCTTTTATATTATTATTTAATAATTGAATTTAATTATAAAAATATTATTATATGTATATAAAAGAATATCTAACTAACTAGCCATTACGCCATTACTCCGCAGGGTAGGCAGAGAGGACGGACCGCCAAACAATTCGGTCTTGGCATACACTCCTTGCCTCATTCACATTCATATATCTTCGCATACATGCTCTTTTATTATTCTCTTGACATGGACCGACTCAAGTATCTGATTCACTTGGTCGTGCCATGTCTAAAAATATAAAATAAGTAGCGAGTTCCCGGCATGCTTTGATATGCCACTTAACAAAGAAATCGTTTCTCCCGGCGTGTCCTTTCCCATTCGTCTCGCTCCCCTTCCACCTCCCCTTCCTCTCCCGCATCCCACTCCCCTATCCCGCTTCCCCTGTCCCACAAACCCCCCTCCCGAGTTACCCTCCCCCCTTCCGCATTCCATACATTCAGTCCGGGTGCATTCAATATGTAGAAACCATCGCGGGCATGCGCACATCAAATACCCAAAGTTTCATTGCAATCTGATGAATGATTAGCAACATGTCATTTCATGATGCCAGAACTCACTATTATACATAGAAACCATCGCAGGCTTGCTCACATCAAATCCCCAAAGTTTCATCGCATTCGAATGAATGGTTTTGCAACGCATAGACATACTCACATATATGCATATACCTACGAATATTCAAACCCAGAAACAAGCATATTTTGATTTTTATATATATATAGAGATAACTTTAAAAATTAATAAATCGTAAATTGGGTAAAAATATCAACCTTAGGTGTACTTAAATTTCGATATCTTCCGAAATTACTGGTTTAAAAATATACCTGGTTTTTAAATTTAACTAATTAACCTGATAAAAATAAAAGTAAAAAAAAAAACAATAATAATTATACCTATACGGTAATATTCCTAAGAGAGTAATTTAAATTAAGAAGATGAAAAGGTTTAAGCATATGCATAGATTTGGATGACGAGAGTAAAGCTCGTTTGAGGGTGGAATTTCACTAAATTTTGTTACCCGAAATGTTTTAATAATATTTTTTTTTCGAAAGAAACGAATGGTGATGCAACATTATAAAATATGAAACTTCTTTAGTAATGTAAATTGATCTAATCTGAAGGTTAATTCCGGTCACAAAACGCGCCCATCTGCCGCTGCCCGTAGTCGTTACCGCACTGGCTCCGGGGTAATAGGTACCTACTCACTCACACTAATCAAATCACCATTTTGTCGCGTAGAAGTGCACTATGGCCAATGCTTACCATGCGCTTGCAATGGAACCTATTCATTTCAAATAAGCACTCTCGTAGATTCGTAAAAAATATCTACATGTTTACAGATTATTACATTGTGCGCGTAGATACTACGGTACCTACCAACCTACCCAACTTGGAAGGGGTAGTATTGAACTATATTTATAGTGTAAATATTGTTAATCTCATCCGTTTGTCTCATTTTCGACTGTTGACATTTAGAGTGTAAAAAAGAGGGGCAGCATTATATGTTTAAGGCGATCCAATAGTCTAGGAAAAAATCGAAATGGGAATTCACGCCCTTTTATGGGAGGAGTTTAAAAATACTTGAGAAAAAGCTTTTGGAAAGGTTGGGAAAGGTATTTGAGAATTTGTTTTTACAGGTTGATTTCGTAAAGGCCTGTAAAAAACATTAACTAATTTTTTACGAATTGTTTATTGTAATAAAACAGAATTTTAAAATTGATTTCACGGAACAAAGCGACGCGGAGCCTAACGATCGTTTCCCGCTCCGTCCGGGGGCGAACTAATAAAAAAACGGGCGTGAAAAGTTATGTAGCCCTTCGGAGGACGGCATAGAGTTCACTTTGAAAATCCAAATTCGTCTACACTGCCGGCCGTATTGTAAAATAACAACGCGAAAATGCATATTTTATTTTATTTTGTGAACTTCGGGCGTAAATATCACTTTTTTGCGATTATTATAAAAAGAACTGTAATTAAACAATAAAACCTTAAACTTAACAATAAAACCATAAAACCATAAAACCATATCCTTAAACAATACTTAAACAATAAAACCATATCCGAAAAGGGGTTTATAAATAGGAGAGATTTGACTTGAAAGCGTTTTTTATAGACCTTATACTTTATTTTTTTCTAGGCTTAATAAAAGACTATAGAAATATTTTTAAGGGCCAAGATATGTTCTACACGCAGTATTTAATTGAAGCAACTTCTAAGCAATCAAATTTTTAAAACAAAAACATATGATTTTGTATGATTTTGCATCGTTTACTATGGCTTCATCTTAAGAACGAAAGCAAAACAATCAGCGTATGACATTTGAGGTTTTTGAATTTTTGGATTTCACTCACTTCAATATTATATGTACATATCACAATCTTGCTGCAGCTCTTTCAAAAGATGAGAATTCCTACCATACAAAATGTCTGAATAAAATAATTTTTATTATTTTCCGATGTTTTAATAGCCATTCTGTTATTCGGGGCGGAGACAAATCCAACAAATCTAAGATCATAAAAATCGGTCCAGCCGTTCTTGAGTTATAAATAGTATAACTAAGGCGACTTTGTTTTATATATTAAAGACGAGAAAACTATTTGAATTAGGGTCGATGGAAAATACTGCTTACAAAACTGCAGTGAAAAATGTCACAGAATACGGGAACAAATTAGTGTACCTAAATGTTTATCAGCTTGCATCCCATAAGCAAATTTTCAGTATACGTACTTTAATTAAAATTTTAAATGCATTATTTCCCATCGCCGCAAATGCAAATAGTTTTCTTATAGTAATTAAGTTGAATCAAAAAGTTTTTTCTAAAAAATATTTGTATTCAACTTGTTCAGTCAATCTGAGAGTTTGCCGTTGCATTTAGTTACCATATCCGACGAGTATCGTACTTCCCAGCCTTTCTCTTTCCCCTTTCTATCCTCGTCTACTTCCTTTAGCACCACGATGTACCCCAATAGGGGCTGTCATAGTCCCACTCTTTCCAATTTCTGTGATATTCATACATTTTGTGTATGCGGTAGTTATGAAAACATAAACGACTAATCCATTAAAAAGAGGGGCGACATCACTGAAGAGGATAATACTTCTTACGTTAATATCTAATAATAATATTTGGATGATTTGTGTAGCGCCGTTTTTATGAAAGTCATCTCAAGGGCGCTGTACAAATATACATATTATAGTATACTTTTGAAGTGCTCCATTTTATCACTAATTGTAGACTAAAGAAACCTTTAAAACCACTGACGGATTAACAGATTGCATCCACCGGCTCGTCGATCACCAAAGCCTCGATTACATTGAGAGAGTTTACAAGCTACTAGCCGGCGAATTCACTATCTGTTAGTAAACTCCTTCAGTGTACAATGTGCTAGTTAGCTAGTATATGATTACACCGAGCGAATTCACTAGCAGATAGTGAATTTGCCGGCTAGTAACTTGTAAACTCGCACAATGTCATCGAGGCTTAATACATATTACGTAATACTTCTTCTATCTTCGGGTTACAACGGAGCTTTTAGCGGAAGGACCATCTTTCATAACACACATGGGCATATGTACATTTAATAAAAGTAGCTAACCGAAGTGTATTATTGAAACACATTTCGAATCCGGTTGCACTTGGCTTTTTCAAAATGTTGATGTAATTTAAGTAATGATTTAATATCGACCGAGAGACAAAAATAGACGCAACCGGAGCACACGATTCAAATTGAATCCCCTCTGTTGATGGAATTATTAGATTTTTCTATTAATTTTTATTGATGCGGGTGAAACGAGCACTTTATCCGTTGATTGAGTATGAGTGTTATGTGACAATGTTTTGTACAGTAACTGCCCATAATGCTGCTGATGAACTTTTAATGTCACCAACATGAGAAAATACTGAAAACAGGATACAATGTCGGCTTTTTGTCGAAAAACCCCAAAAAAACGAGTGTGCTTTGAGTGTGAAACAAAAAAAAAAACAGAAAAACGTGTGTGCTTTGCACACGACTGAAGTAAAACTTTACTAACTTATATCTCCCTCTCAACTTCCGTTCGCCTCGCCTGATCATACTTTTCTTAACGCTCTCGTCACGCATTCACCAGCTTACTCCCCAAGTCAAGCGTGCGTAAAGAAGTTTTACTTCAAAAACTTATTTTTTCAGGATTCATGATCGTTTAGATAATCTTAAAAAATACTTGGATAATTTGTACAATATATGAGAATCGTATGTAATATTGGTATAAAAAGTTGCGGAATTCTCTACTGTAAAATATTTTTTAAAAACATCTAAGCCGGGATCGGTTTTTGGGCCGCAATGCCGTGTACCGTAAAACCACAACCGAAAACTCTGAAAAATCTGTAATATTTAGGCTAAAAATTTGACGTTTAAGATCCCTGACCTAACTCAACATTCCTAGCATTTTCATTTGCATTGAATCTGGTGGCCAAAAAGACGTGTTATGTTTTGAAACGCGAACCTATCGGCGGGAAATATAACCGAGCCGAATTGAGTAATTTTAGTGGAGGTTCTAGTTTCCGCCCTACATTCGCATCAGTTTTACTGTGAATAAATCGCTAGCAAAAATAAATTTTGTTGACAAAAAAAAACTCCGCAAAATCAAAGTACTGAGACGTGCGTACTGAATTTTTTCCTCAGGCGAATGTGAATCTTGAGGTGGGTGAAACGCAAAGGGCGGTGCGGTCGTATTCCGCGTGCAGGCAAAATTTCACCTCAATCGCAAGTGAACCTTGAGGTGGTCGAAACTAAAGGGCGGAGCGGTCGTTTTTCGCATCAAGAATCAAAAGTGTGTTTTTCGAAAACTGTGCATTAATATATGTAGTCATTTTTTATGAAATACTACCATTCATCAGATTAATTTACCATAAAAAATATTTAAAACAGCTCACCTAGATTTAGAAACTAACCAAATTTTTGTATTTTTACAAGTAGGTTCTTTCAGAATCACGTTCATACGTATCTAAGTAATAGGTATCAATTTGTTACATCGTGTATTATGAATATTTCATATTTGCTTTTGACAAAAATCCACCGAGCTTTCAATAAAATATAATGCTTTATTTGGTACAGATGACTTTTTTTAATACGAATTCTTTCATTGACTTATTTATTTAGAAATACATTTAAGTGAATTTTTAATAAATCCATTCCTAGGCAAAACGTGGTGACGAAACATACAGCACTTAGTGAGAATAATTAAAAGCTAGTGTGAAGATGCGGGTTCCAAACAATTAATTCGTTGAAAATAACTACTTCCTTCATTATATTCTTGTTCAGAAAACCCGACGTGGTTCATTCTGACGTGGTTTATTTTAATTTTATGAATATTGTCATTCATAAATCTGAAAATCCTAAGGGCAGTTATATTGATTACATTTAATACTGAATGCAATGGAGTATAATTAGTATAATGTAAGCACACCAGCAGCAAAAACGTCTCTTTTAAAAATAGTTTCGTTAATATAAATAACCCCTTTACTTAAGTAGCTACCTACGTACACACATCTTCCGAATTCAACTATTAATTCAATTAAAAAACTACAAAATTTAACAGGACAAAGTAGGTATTTCCGATAAAATAAGTAGGTAATAGTACTCTTAATACGAACAACAGAAATGATTTCATTTGTATACTTCAACTTATTATTCAATTCGTACTAGGAGTAAAAAGCTCCCGGCGTTTTTTTTCAATGATCGTGGGAGTAATGACAGTGACGACCCTTTTTTGATGCTGAATATTGGACATTGAATGTATTGAACCTTAGGAACCAGGACTTAGGCATCTAGGCCCTTGTCCTCGCACCAAATCATTTTTTTATCCATAATTTTTGCCTTTTAAATTTTACTACGATCTATTTATGAAGTTTTATTCGAAATCTGTTTTGCATTTTTTTTTTACCTAAATGATGTTTTGAAAAGATGGGTTTTAATTATATTATCACTGATTTTTCAAAGCTTTTAAGCCGCCGCTACCCGAATTTCTACCGATTTCTTACATCTCTCTCTTAAACACGTTAAGTTTTAAAGCTCGTAAAAAAATATATGTTATTCTTGAAGATAATATCTAGATCTAGCCAATTATATAATATTCCCTCGATAGAAAAAAATCGCAAAGTACCTATGCTCCGAAAATTATTAACACGTTTGTTTAAGTTATTTTACAAGTTATATGAGGAGGTATGTATGAGACAGTGTTTCTTTATATACTATTTAAAACAACCCCTGCGAAATTTTTGATCTATTTTAAACGAGTCGTGTTTTATCAAACATTTTCACAATTTTCGCATCGATTTTGTCGCTTTAAATACTAGCGCGCTCCTCTAACATTCGTAATTTCATATCTCTCCATCTTCTTCTTTTTAAGCCCGGTTGCTGAGTTTATGTTCTGAAGGGAGTCTATTCGAAACCTTGGGCTGCGCAACTTTCAGTTCCTGCAATATTTTGATAATCGATGTAGTTAACGAACTAAAGGTTACTAAAAAAACAGGCAAGTTAACGTATGCAGTGTTAGTTTCTCAGATTGTTGAAGTATGTATTGTAGTAACAGGTTTTAATCTAGTATAATAAATTTAATGAGAAATCATCGAATTTTTCCAGATGTTATCAAGTTTTTCCTGAGCAATATTAATTTCTATACGAGTACCACATAATATAATATGGTATAATACTCTTGCCTTTATTTTAATGTTTTCCATTCAATTTTATAGGCGCTACCAATGCTATACCATTTAGATTGGACAACAAGGACTAATAATATTAAGATGTATTGGATAAAAATTGTTTGGTTTAGTAAAATTTGATGTAACGTTTTGTTGTCCCTTATCATTTTTGACACAGATCTGAAAGCAACACGTTGTCTGGAAGAATTAAACTTACATTATTGTTAATTTAAAAAACAAATGAGCTTCAGCGTAGACACTTGAGGGCCCGCAACCCGAATTACTACCGATTTCTTACATATCTCCCTTAAACACGGTAAGTTTTAAAGCTCTTAAAAATATATATATTATTCTTGAAGATAATATCTAGACATTGCCCGTGCTGAAATGCAAATTATATAAAATTCCCTCGATTCAAAAAAATCGCAAAGTATGCTCCAAAAATTATTATAAACACGTTTGTTTCAGTTATTTTACAAGTTATATGAATGAAAAAATTAACAGTGTTTCTTTCAATGCTGTTTAAGACAATGTCCGCGAGATTTTTGCTCTATTTTAAACGAGTCGCGTTTTATTAAACGTTTTTCGCAATTTTCGCATCGATTTTGTCGCTGTAAATGTTAGCGCTCTCCTCTAACATTCGTAATTTCGTATCTCTTCATCTTCTTCTTTTCGAGCCCGTTTGCAGAGCCTTAACGATGCAGAGTGGCGGAGGTTTTAAGGGTATTGTGAAAATCTATTTAGAATTTAATCCTTAGAGTTTACTCCTGGTCTGGCACGAAGATATCCCCTTGAACATTAATTTAGTGGCGGCATACCCCATTTCTACCGATTTATTACATATGTACACTTTAAGTTTTAAATCCCTTAAAAAATATATGTCTTATTCTTGAAGATAATATCTATACATTCCCCGCGCCGAAACGCAAATTATTTGAAATTCCCTCAAAAGAAAAAAATCGCAAAGTATGCTCCGAAAATTATTATAGTTATGTGTTTCAGTTATTTTACAAGTTATAAAAACTAACTAACCATCAGTTTCGTTTCCCCGTTTCTCCGCAGGGGTAGGCAGAGAGGACGGACCGCCGCGCCGAACAACTCGGTCTTGGCACACATTCCTTGCCTCGTTTACAT
Source organism: Limnephilus marmoratus (assembly GCA_917880885.1). Classification (NCBI taxonomy): domain Eukaryota; kingdom Metazoa; phylum Arthropoda; class Insecta; order Trichoptera; family Limnephilidae; genus Limnephilus; species Limnephilus marmoratus. The sequence goes on from OU862908.1 coordinate 32,774,764, forward strand.
TCATACATCGTCTCATACATGCTCTTCAATTATTCTGACTCTTGACATGGACCGACTCAAGTGTCTGCCTAGCGATTCCGTATTTTTTGTGAGATCATTTTTGGATAACGGACTTTATTTCCTGTCAGATTTGTGTGATTTTTGTGGCTGTTATTTGCTTTTTCTATGTTCAAAGTACATTAAATTTCCAATACATGACAGCAAATATGTAAAAATCACACAAATCTGACAGGAGATAACGTCCGTTATCTAATAACGATCCCATAATAATATACGGAATCGCTAGGTTGATTCAAATATACAAGTTGTATGAAAAAATTCGGTGTTTCATTAAATGCTATTTTAGACAATCTCTGCGAGATTTTTACTCTGTTTTAAACGCGTCGTGTTTTATTAAACATTTTCACAACTTTCGCATCGATTTTAACATTAGCGCGCTCTCTCTAACATTCGTATTTACAAATCTCTCCATCTTCTTCTCTTTGAGCGGGTATACCGCGCCTTGAGGTAATTGCGTTAAAAAAAGATTTCGAAAAGATTTTTAAAAATTTAATCTAGCGCACAGAAAGCTGTCCACAACATTCAACAGACGTTCGAAGGTCCGATTACAAGAGTTAAGTTTTCAGCGACGAGTGACAAGCTTAACCTAATGTGCAAGTCTTCCGACTATTTCTAGAAACTAGATTAAAATTGTTTCCAGCTGGTATTTCTATACACAAAAAGTTTTGTTTTAGATCATTTCGTTGTGGAAAAAGCGGCTTGAAATTTGCATCTCGGGAAGGGATTTACCTATTATTAGTATGTTTTCGATACAATTATTTAGATATTTTTGCTCTCCCTTTAAACTGTAAATTACCTGTTTTTTCTGTGGACAATCTTGAAAATCCGGTAAAACTTCGTAAATACTAATTTGGCAGAATTTGTATAATGATTTAAGACTCCGCATCCGGGCCCCAAAAGAAGAAAATGGAGAGATACGAAATTACGAATGTTAGAGGAGAGCGCTAACATTTACAGCGACAAAATCGATGCGAAAATTACGAAAATGTTTAATAAAACACGACTCGTTCAAAATAGAACGAAAATCTCGCGGGCATTGTCTTAAACAGCATTTAAAGGAACACTGTGATTTTTTTCATACACGTAACTTGTAAAATAACTGAAACAAACTTGTTTATAATAATTTTTGGAGCATACTTTGCGATTTTTTTTCTATCGAGGGAATTTTATATAATTTGCGTTTCGGCGCGGGTAAAGTCTAGATATTATCTTCAAGAATAACATATATTGTTTTAAGAGGTTTAAAACTTGCAGCCTTACTCATCATAAAACCGTACCACGGCTCTGTAGCGACTCTGTAGCTACACAGTGGAGTAAGCTTACACTGCTCAGGGTAAAAATGTTTACTCATCATCATAATGTTTCTCGACAGCTGTTATGATTTTTTTACGGTAGCAACACTGCTCCAAAGCTCAAAAACGCGACCAATTTAGCATTTCGCGGCGTGTTGCCAACTTCACGTTTATTCATACTTCAACACGCGTTAACACAACGTTGACTTTGGTAAATCTATATTTAGACACCTAAAATCTCCTTCCGTGAGTGCCGCAAATGGATCGTACCTTTTTTAAACCTTTTCCGTGGCCGTGGTGCACGAATGCTGCGAATACGGTCAATATTTGCCAAAGCTCCGTTCAAAATGTCAAGATTCTCATAAAAGTTCGCCATTTCGTCAGTTACAACGCACGGGGTACTGAGTTAACCCTGGTGATCGGGTGGTTAAAATTCTGACAGCTACTACATCTCCCGGTACAGCGACTCGGTAAAAACACGCGCATGCGCGCGATTAACCCACCATGTTGAGTAACAATTTCACCTAACCCGCTCTTGCTCCGAGGTGTAATCTTATTTTGCGATGATGAGTAAGGCTGACCGTGTTTAAGGGAAATATGTAATAAATCGGTACAAATCCGGATTGCGGGCCCTTAAGGTAATTGCGTTGAAAAAAAGTTTTCGAAAAGATTTTTAAAAATTTAATCTAGCACGCAGAAAGCTATCCACAACAATTAACAGACGTTCGAAGGTCCGATAACAACAGTTAAGTTTTCAGTGACGAGTGACAAGCTTAACCTAATGTGCAAGTCTTGCGACTATTTCGAAAAACTATATTAAAATTGTTTCCAGCTGGTATTTCCATACACAAAAAGTTTTGTTTTACATCATTTCGTGTGGAAAAAGCGGCTTGAAATTTACTTCTCGGGAAGGGATTTACCTTTTATTAGTAATGTTTTCGACGCAATCATTTTGATGTTTTTTCTCTTCTTTTAAACTGTAAATTGAATGTTTTTCTGTGGACAATCTTGAAAATCCGGTAAAACTTCGTAAATTTTAATTTGGCAGAATTTGTATAATGATTTAATATTGAATTTATGATCTGGTCCTGACCTGAACAGAGAAGTTTTTTAGTTACTTTACAAGGAATGTCATTCATTTCAACCTGTCATTTACAACGAAATAATAAAAATAAAGCACATTTACCAAAGAAGCTTTCTTGAAAGCAACAATGTCCGTTGACTTTATCAATTCAGCTGAGCACATCGTTTACCGAAACTTTTCTTCTAAATGGTAAATAACACGGAAGATCTGCGCATTCCTTACTTTCTCAAGCAAGAAGCAAGGTCCACGTGTTAAAGGGTTCGTCAAGTCAGCCATGGCCAACCTACTAACTGAAAGAATAAAGAAATTAACTTAGCCCCCGGAAAATACTTTTTTTATGATTAAGTTCAACAAATTTAACAAAGTTTGCTTTTTATATTTTTGCTGCTGCTTTTGCGCCCGATATGTAACACGTTTCTCAGTTTGATATTCTACAAAAACAATTACATATTAAAACACCAAATTAATGTTTGGTTTCAGTGGATTGACTGTTCTTGACTTATTTCGTTATTTTAACTCCACACAGGAGGCCCTGCATAAAATAATTTCCTTCAGGTAATATTATACGATTTTTGTATTCTTTACACAGAGCCATGCTTTGAAAGTGAATCTGAATTTGGTTGTACGTAAGACATTATAATAATAATAATTAGATAATTTAAAAGCGCTGTTTTTGGGAAAAATCACCTCAAAGCCGCTGTATAATTTAATATAAATTCTTAGACTCTATCTAATTTTATTATTTACAAATAGATACAGAAAACATACTTACCTATCAGATCAATTCCTATCAACACACTTTAATTAGAAAGTTTATGCTTGGAGAAGATACGGCATTGCACGCTGAGGACATTATATTCAAAACACTGGGACATTGCATAATTTTACATTTGCGACCCTCATCTGTTAATATTATTACGTTTATGTACTGTTAGTATTACGTTTATGTGAAGATTAATGGCAAAAGTAGAGTTGTTATGTATTTAGAAAGACTGGAGAATTTAGGACTCTAGGATTAGGAATTTAGGATTGTAATATAAAAAATATGAGATTACATATATATATGCATATTTTACAAAATTTTATATTAAAGGTCGTATTTAGTCATGTATACCTTATCAGAAAAGAGGAGCTCTTGTGCCTGATAAGGGAGCCACGATTCTTACTTAGGTTTTAAGTTATAATATGAAATATAAAATATAATATAAAATATAACATAAAATATTTACTTTTTACTGTAATTTTTTTTTTGAAAAATTGTTTAATTTTATTTATTTGTTCTGATTCGGTGATGATGCAGCGTAATTCATAAGGGAGGTTATTATAGTTTTTTATGGCTTGGAAAATATAATGATGTTGCATTTGAGTTGTTTTAAAATTAGGTGTAATAAATTGGTTTCCATTTCTCATTAGTTTGTAAAACTCTTGATATTCTTTGTTATTTTTTTCTTTACACATTTTTATAATAGAAGCTTGTTTGAATATGTCATCGACATTTGGTACTGGAAACAATTTGAAAAGTGATTCTGTTGAGAAGGTAGATTTTTTTTTAATATTACTTTAATGATGATTCTTGTGAAACTTTTACTGAGTTTAGATTGTTTTCGTAAGATCCTCCCCACCCTATAATTCCGTAGATAAGTAAAGAATGAACAAGAGCATAGTACACGTTTTTGATAATTTTTACATTTAAAATATTTCTTAACCTAACAAATATATATATATACATTTCCTTATTCTCTTCACTAACTCTGAAATGTGACTATTCCACTTCAGGTTTTGATCAATGATTACACCTAGATATTTAACTTCGGAAGAAGAGTTAATGACGGTACAAATAGGATTATGTTGTTTACAGAGTACATGATCACATTTTTCGTCGTGGATTACAATATTAACTGTATGATCAGGTATTTTCTGTAAGGAAAATAAGACATATGTTGTTTTTTTAGCATTAAGTGTGAGTAAGTTATTATCAAACCACGATTTTAAGATATTAATATCTTCATTTGCCAATTTATTGACTATTTCCCATGTTTGACCTTTTATTAACAATACAGTGTCATCAGCATAAGAGATTAATTCACCTTTAATTTCCTGTTGGAAAATGTCGTTCACATATATTAGAAATAATAATGGTCCGAGGACGGTACCTTGAGACTAACTAACTAACTAACCATCACGCCGTTTCCCCGCAGGGGTAGGCAGAGAGGACGGACCGCCAAACAACTCGGTCCTTGAGGGATGCCAAATTTACTTGTGAGAGATGAACTAATTAATTTTACTACTTGAGGTCTCTCTGTTGGGTAGCTTACTATCCATTTGAGGGCTATGCGGTCAATGCCGTTTTCTTTTAATTTAATAGCAAGTTTTTCATGGGAAATGCTGTCAAATGCTTTCTTTAAGTCGATGAAAATTCCTAAACATTTATTTGATTTGTCCAGGTTACTCTGAATACTAGATGAAATTTTAGCGATAGCGTCTTGTGTGCTTTTTCCCTCTGTGAATCCAAATTGATTTTTATTGATTGTTGAATTTTTTTTAATGAATGCAGTTAATTTTTTTTTAGCAATTTTTTGAAAATTTTTCGACATATTAGATAATAGTGAAATGGGTCTATAATTAGAAACGTCCTCCGGACTACCGGATTTAAATACTGGCGTGATTATTGCTTTTTTATACGTGTTCGGGAAAACTCCTGTCTTGAAGCTATTATTGATTATATGAGAGATTGGTGTAGAAATAAATTTTTTTATGTTTTTTAGTATTTTTACAGAAAGTATCTTTACAGATATTAATTATTTATTATTTAGTATCTTTACAGATAATCATTTTTACATTTTTACACCAATTGGTTATTTACAACGGCACGGGCAGTGGAGGTGAAAGTGAAAGGTTTTTGACTTATCATGTAGGAAATCCATGCTTTGCAACAAAAATACCAAAGATGTACCAGAATTATTAAATCTATGAAAATACTAATTACTAAGTAATTTAAATTCTATTCAAAATGGACTAAAGAAATGAAGAGAAAACCTAGGTACTTCTAACAGAAAGCTTCTTATTCTAGAGGTGAGAAATTATGTTGAAAGTTTGGAAATTTTTTTATCAATGAGTTTTTCCTAAATACTTGACACATTTATCACTCACACAGCCCGCGAAACAAAAAATGAGGATCGTCTGGCCGTGGCTCCTCGAAAGGTTGTCAATACCTGATACACACCAACTTCCTTCTACAAGTTTGTATAAATTGAACGCTCAGCAAAAGATTTGCTTTACGACAAATTTCTAAATATATCACGGTGTCTTCTTACGTGACCTTTTCAGCTCCAACGTTTATATTACTAATTATTTGTCATTCAACTTGTACGTTAAGGCCATTGTGAAGTAGTAGTGGCAAGAAATTAAATTATACCCACCTTCCCGAAAGGGTCAAAGTTTTTGCTTCTTATCATCAGTTTCGAAGCTTTTGATGTGTTCATTTTGAACGGTCGTAGTCCCTTGGCCCTTGCATTCCTGTGTCTGGTTTTTTAGTGTAGGTACACAAGCTCAAGTGAGGAATTTAGGTTATTGTGTTTGTTTCGTCATGACATAACGTCGCATTCCGTAGGTACTGCATTTGTTTTGCCTACTGTTCCGCCGCCATCTTGTTATTTTGAACGTTCGCACGTGGAATTCACGTTCCACTTTCCAATTTCAAATTTAGAGAAAACATTACCCGATGGCGGGAGAACTTTTATAGCATTTTGAGAAACTATTTTGTTACTAGAGAAGATATAGTCATTTTCCAAGCATTACTTTTGAAAACGTTATGATAGGTACCCACTACTCGTCGTAGTTAAGCTTTCCCCTTGCATGTTATGCAAGGAATGCTATGTTCATTAAATTGGCAGTTTTTATTATAGTTAAAAAAACATAAAGATTTCGCTTTCTAACTAACTACATAAGTTATAACCATATATGAAATAGTGAAACAACAATAACAATTTTACGTAATTTAATGATAATGCATAATATCTTATCGTAAAAATGATTCCACATTATAATTTTGCGCCCTAATCTTAAGAGGGCATTACCAGAGAAAACCAGAAATATGTCATTTTCAAATCAGATTTTAGACGTATTGACTCTTTTCCACAAAATATTATAAATGGATTTCGAAAGATTGTTCTTTTATCTAGCATTCGTATGTAATAAATTATGAGAATTTTTTTTATTTTTAGTATAATAAGGTTATTCCATAGGTCGTTGGCAGATTTGTTCAATTTTCAAAAAAGTTTTTGTATTATACCACACCCATTTCAAATAATATAATCATGCAGTAAAATAAATCAATACATTATCTAGCAAACGAATGTTTTAAAATTTTAATTTTAGTTTCAATAAAATCATTAAAAAATATGTACGTACATGTGTTTCTTGACGAAAATTGATCCATTTGTGTATTTATTTGCGCACTTACAAACTAATATATTTCAGATTTTTTTAACATTCTTATTAAATTTAGACATTATTGAAAAATGATAAATACTTATAATCAAAAAATAACTATAAAAAGTACATTATTTTAATAGTTTTATCATCACGCCTTTCAGCAATTTTGGATGAAGGTATAAATTAAAGCTAATTTGGATTGAAATAAATTCGATATTGAGTTATAATTGAAAAAAGCTGGTACGGAGAATAATTAATATTTCTCATCGTAACCACACTGCACGATCGTAAGAACAACTTTCGACGAAATGTGGATTTTCGTCCGCTGGCTGGTTAAACGCTCTTAATATTAAATAGTTTTATCTGGTGATGCACTTCAAAGCAATGCAAAATCTTGTGATTTTGGTTTGAAAATTAGATCGCTTGGAAATATTTTAGACGCTTGGCTTGACAAATTTGAAATTATGGAGTATTTTTTTTGATTAGTCTTTTTATTGGAAAAAATAAAGTATCAGGCCTCTAAAAACTGCTTTAAAGTTAAAAATCTCCTACTTACACACCCCTTTTGGATTATGGTTATATTGTAAAATTAAGTTCTTCAGAAAATGATCGTAAAAGATTAAAATGATTGTGCCTTAGTTTCGCAATATAAAACAATATACGTTTTTTAGCTAATTTCAACTTTATCGCCATCTACATTATGATTGTTTTTGTTAGCAGCCCGATCCCGATTTTCACCTGACTTGGTGCATCAACAAATACGTTTATTCTATTTTCTGTTTTAAATCTATCGGGAAGGAGATAGTAAATGTGCAACTGTACCCTCATGGCCTATGCTTCTTTTATCAATTTCCGATATGACTTAATATTCTACATACACCATAGACATCCAAATTGACAGACATGCCCTAAAATGAAATCTGGGATCATTTCGACGAGCTTGAGGCTATTCACGTGACCATATTTCTGGCACCAGGAGGGTTTGAGAATGCTTCAAATAAACTATGACAACAGTCGTACATTGACCACCGAAGAGCCCACATTGAAATAATCGGACCCTGTGCAATAAAGTAAAGTTTGCTACAGTAAGGCATAGGTTTGCAGTGCAGTCCATCGTGGGACTTTTCTACGCATGATCTTAATGTTCGCTTTTAAACGCATCTCCTGGTGTAGCGACGGCGAAATTGGGTGAGGTGGGTAAATTATAACACATTTGTAAAATAACGAAATAGTGTAACAAAATATAAAATTTTAGAATAATCAAGCCCGAACTTTTGTTTATCCATTTGGGATTTGTAGTTAAGTTTTTTACGCAGCCAATAATTTGCGCACCATTGTGAAAATGACTAGTAATTTGTAAACAGATTTTATTTTATTTGTAAACAGAGGACCGAATGGTGCTTTGACAATGTGAATCGCCTTATATACTATTAGATTTATTTATTGACAAATCACGCAAAGGGGATTGTTCGCCTCCCGCGCCCCGCGCAATTTGATTTGTTCCTCTTTCCCTGATTGACTCGTGTTTTAATTTGAATTTATATGACCCACACGTTGTTTGTACATTACAAAGAGAAAATATTATTTTCTCACGTTAAATTTATACAATCAGATGTATGAGAGCAGGTAGATATTTTGAGCACTAAAGAATGCACCCCTCAGTAGAATGAAGAATGCACTATTATTATTTGTTAACGCATTCAGAATAAAGGTTTGGGAAGCGTTTCCCCCTATTGCCGTAACGTTTATAAAATTATGCAAGGGTTCAGTTTTTTTATCGTAGAAAAGCCCTTCCTTGTAAATCCTTTCCTAGGATGTAATACCAACTGCATCCTTGTTATTTACATGTTGAATAATGCTTGTTAACCCTTCAAAAGTGTGCATAGATTTTATACATTAACATAAAGATAATATTTCCTCATAAGCTGAAAAAAAATCAAACACCTTAGTCATACGTATAGTAAAAAATATTATATTTTAAGTCGGTACTTACCAACGTTGCAAACAACATGATCTCCATGAGATCAAATGTCTTTTAAACGTGTGATGTAGTCTCCAAGTTTGCTGAAAATTGCTCCTCGTGTAGTAAAAATGCTTATAAGGTACTTATATATTATACAATAAAATACGAAGCTAACATACTCGTAATAATTTTATGTAGCATGTAAAAATAGCCTTGCTAATTGTATATTACGTAAGCTCCAGTATTTTCTACTAATCCCAATCTGTTCGTAAGCAAAGTAAATACTCTTCCTTTGCAATCCATTTCCCGAATGCCGCAGGGTTCTGTTCCAGGACCCCTGTTATTTACTCAATTTATTAATGATCCCCAATTTAAGAATACATTTAGTCTGCTTGAGGTTTGAACCAACCGTTCACACATTTTTTCACTCATCTTTGAATGGTGCGTTGGCTTAAGTACCAAAATACCTACATATTACTTTCCTTAAACGAAATCTTTAAAGGAAAAACTTTTATTTAATTAGTATTTATTTAATTTGACGACCTCCGTAGTCCAGTGGGTAAGACTCTTGACTCACGATCCGGAGGTCGCGGGTTCGAACCCGGCATGCGCATATAAATTTTATTTGATTAATTTGTGTTATTTCACAATTAATTAATTAAAAATAATATATAGTATATTTGCGGCATGTTCCAGAGTGGAAGATACTATCAGTATCGCCCTGGTGTAAGACCACCATTCAGAATTGAAACGTTGCTTGAAAATGGCTTTAGCCGTGTTTAGTGACCAGATCTGAATAGCCAGGTACTTCCCAACCTTCCTCTTCCCCACCTCCTTCCCCTCCCCACTACCTTCAGCCTCACAACATACCCCAATTGGGGATGCCATAGTCTCACTGGCTCCAGACGGGAGCAGTTGAGATTCTTGTGCGGTATTCACAGTAAAAAAAAAAAAAAAAAAAAAAGTAAAATTGTTTTAATAATGCATTTTACAATGGCTTATGAAGAAATAGTGAAATATATGTATAAGTATTTCTTTGTCGATGAAGAGAACTAGCTCTTGAGTTTGGTGAAGGAGTATTTTTTTTTTGTTTTTTCTTAATTTAGGATGTAAACATTAAACAATATGTAAATGGGATTTGAAATAAAGTTACTGCTTTTTGTTCATGTTAAATATGTTACCAACGTACTCATCAACAACTGAAGGCTAAACAATATTAAAACGAGGTAAGCAAAGCTTTTATTTACAACTTCATCAGCCATACGTAATACTCAGTGTCCACAAGCAGTCGTAGAACAAGTTTTGGGGAATGAGCTTTTGCTGAGGTAGGATCTACACATCTACAGCTTAGTACCAACCCCAATCGGATTTGTGAACTATTGGTAGCATAACTGAGTTGAAAATAATCTGGAGATAATATTTTAAAATTTTCGTAAATTCAACAACTGTTTTGGTTCCGTGACAACTCTGAATCATGCGATTTCAACACCCCTTTGAAAAGTCATTAAAAGTTATGATTTTTTTAAATAAACTGTAACCTACCTAACATAACGTAGTAAACCAATTTTTAAAATATTTTTTTCGTTACTTTTAATGACTTTTAAGGGAGGTGTTGAAGTTACATGATTCGAAGTTGTCTCGGAATTGAGCTTTACCTACGCAAGCAGTATTCGATCGCTGACTGCACTCTGAATGTCTTTAGGTATCTACAAATCTACATTTCCTTACCAGTATATAAATACTTCTCTCGAATTCAATTTCTCGGTCTTTGCTTAATAATAGCCTTCATTATATTTTTAAACGACCCGCGCCATGACGATTTTTCGGTATTTCTACTTTCCACAACTAATTGTTAATCTTTAATATATAAAACAAAGTCGGGATAGTTGCACCCTTTACAATTCGAGAATGGCTGGGCCGATTTTTATGATCTTTGGTTTGTTGGATTTATCTCCGACCGGAATAGCAGAATAGCTATTAAAACATTGGAAAAAAATCACAAAAAAAATATGAAGAAATTTCATTTCCTCATACATTTTGTATGGAACGAATTCTGATCTTTTGTAGGAGCTGCAGGAATATTGTGATAATTATAATATTGAGTAGTGAGTAGTGAGTGAACTCGTAGTGAGAAGTAAAATGAGTGAGTTTTGCTTTTGTTCTTAAACTTACGAGTATAATACTCAGGGCCGGATCTACGAAATCTGGCGCCCTGTACAGTAGGTACCGATGGCGCCCCCCCCCCTACATTTTTATTTTGATTAAAAATTCGTTCACCCCAATTTTTTTCATTTTTTTATGTAATTGTTATTTTTTTTTACACTAATTTATCAAGAAAAAATCAAGACATATAAAGGGTGTAACTTTTCTAAGTGACCTGGCGGTAGCTCTCACACTCGTTTTTTTTTAAGAGAGGATCGCCAGGAGCCCTATACTCTCTGAATCTATTGGGTAAACATAAATTATGGTGCTATTTTAATTATTTTGGGAAAAACTCTTTGCAAGTTATGCTTTAAAATAATACAACGAATTGTTTGTTTGTGCCCGTACCTAAGATTTAAAATATAGGTTACGAGACAATGCGGGTGGTTTCGCTGAACTAGGTCCATTAGACATTCTTGAGATTAGCTGCCTATATACCCTACGCGAATATTAGAAAAAGCAAATACAATTACGTTCTCATGGCAACGTACAACACAAGAATAGCATCTACAGCTTCTGACTAGCAACAGGCAGTCCCGACGAGAGACAGTGAGCAGTGATAATAAGAATGTAACCTCAAATTTGTACCTTGCATTTCCCCTGTGTTGAGCGATCAAACACTAAACACTGACGTATGGTATCAACGGCTTACGAACAAAAATACCGCGCTGTGATTGGTTATTGAATTTGGATCGCACCTATTCGTCGTAAAAGACGGTAAAAGATATATGGAAAAATAGACCTTACGTTTAAACTAAATATATGGAATTTGTAAAAAAATTCTGTAACAGACTATAAATTCGTAAGCCGTTGATACCAACTTGATGCGTGCGCATTCTGTTTCTTTGGAAAATGTTGCTAGAGCGTAATAATTATTTCGTACTATGGATAATTTTTAAACGATTCAGGGAATATTATAACTACATTTTAATACAATATTTATTTTCTCACGGCGCGGCGCCCCTTTGGAGTTGGCGCCAGGTTTTTGCACGTTTTTGAACGTATGGCAGATCCGGCGCTGATAATACTGCTCCTCTTTCGTACACACTAAATGTCAACAGCCGAAAATGGGACAAACCGTGAACTATGTCTGCACCCATCCATAGGAAAAATACAATCTGTATATCTATCTATCTTCTATCTATATATCTACCTATCTATCTATCTATATAAATAAAATTGAATCGCCTAAATGTATGAACGCGCATAACTTCCGAACGACTTTACCTATTCCATTCAAACTTTGGGGATTTGATGTGCGCATGCCCGCGAAGGTTTCTATGTATACTGATGAGCTCTGGCATTATGAAATTTGTATAAAACAATTGCAATAGGTGGCACGTGAGCTGTTTGAAAACTGAATGTACCGGGACTGAATTAATGGAATGCGGGAAGGGGGTGGGGGACCGGAAGGGGGTGGGGGACCGGAAGGGGGTGGGGGACCGGAAGGGGGGAAGGAAACTCGGGAGGGGGGTTCACGGGAGGGAGGGGGAGGGGAGGGTAGCCCGGGAGGGGGGTTTGCGGGATGGGAAGGGGACACGGGAGAGGAAGGGGAGGTGGAAGGCGAACGGGACGAATGGGAAAGGACTCGCAGGGAGAAACAATTTCTTTATTAAGTGGCGTAGAAACGCATACCGGGAACTCGCTATAATAATTTAAATGGAGCGACCGATCGATTAGATTTGTATGCAAATTAATAGATGGCGGTGTGAGCTATAAGTTTGGGTAATCATCCAGTAGATGGCGTTGTGTTTCGTTAGCCACAGCAACGCGTGGCCGGATTAGTAGCTAGTATTCATATACATATATATATTTTTTTTAATTAAAAAGTTTGAATGAATAAATACATTTATTAGATTATTTTTAGGGGGCAGCTCACGGGGTGGGGGAGGTAAAAGGATGTATTTTTTGTAATTATTTTCGAGCAAACGATGAATGGATTTTTTAAATTAAAATTCATAGTCAATATAAACATATAAAAGACTGTATACAAATTTGTGTACACGAATCCAAAGTATGGTTTGCGATGTACGCCGCTTCCAACAGGACTCTCCGAAGAAATTGCTGCTGGGTGGTTGACAGCTAAAGCCGTACGGTTCATCAGAAAAATAAAATAAAAACATATTTAGAAACTAGAAATATAGGTTTATGGCACCAGTGGGGAATTTTGATATCTAAATAAAAAAAAAAATGGTGGACCAGCGAAGTTTATTTCTGAGTTTTATGGAAAATTTTGATCGTTCATTAAAAAAAACAGAAGAGGGCCCTTAAAAAAATCCTACATGGTGCCGTAGAGCATGAATTTTCGAACAGTTTAAGACTTGGTACATGCAAATCGGATGTACAGTTTTTTTAATATGTTGTCACCCAGATTAAAAAAAAACAGTTTCGAGAAAAGTGCGTTAAAAGTTTTGCTGAAGGGGATATTTCAGCAAACAAACTGTTTCAAACGGTTTCACATAAAAAACGCTGTATCTTCGTCAATTTTAAGAATTTCTTTAAAACATTTGGTGAGAGCATTCACAAATGCATCTTTCAGAAAATGAAATAAAAAAAATATTTTCGATATTTGTTTTTGGGGTGTTATGCCGTGTTGCGCTACCTCCTTCTTTAGCCAACGTTTCGGACAGCGTTGCGTTGTCCATCATCAGGGCAGATCCGGTAGATGGACACATCTACCAGATCTGCTGATGGACACTGCAACGCTGTCCAAAACTTTGGCTAAAGAAGGAGGTAGCGCAACACGATATAACACCCCAAAAATAAAGAACGAAAATACTTTTGGCCGTGAAAATCTTAAAACGTACAATATATATTTTTTTCACATTGGTCTGGTGCCTTAAGTGACTCCAGTTACTAATATCTACAGCCTGTATGTCTGACGAATATCTACAGCTTATATGTTGAACTAATATCTACGAACTTCAGAGTGTTGACTAATATCTACAGAGCGTAGGTTGGACTAATCAGTTAAATGTGTCCAATAGTCCGATATCAGGGATTTTTACATACATACTTACATAAATTAAGTTTTTTAAACTGCATACGCAATATTACGTTATTCCAATATGCTATACATAATTGCAAATCCAACCTCTGCCAGTACTGTAGTTCGTCAACACTTTGGTTCTCATAGATATTAGTCAACAGTTTGAGCTGTAGATATTCGTCAACACTTTGATTCTCATAGATATTAATTCGATTTTTTCAGTTTTTGGAATTCCTGTAGATATTAGTAGATGCCTCCCCTTAAGTTACTACTTGCAATTTGTTTTTTTTTTTTTAATAGAAAGATATTATCTTGTATCAGCATAAATGAAAATGTACCTGTGATTGTAATGGTATTACCATTGACAGGTGTTAGATAGTCTCTGTATTTTTTCAAGTATCTATTAATTTCCTCCATCTATTGTTAGGCAGCAGAAGTGAACAGAATTAAGGCAGGCGATTTAAAATAACTGTATGGGGTTCATTTTTAAACTATTTTGGCTTTATCAAATTCAAATTCGAGTTCTCACGTTATACTCGAAATGTGGTTAGAAGTTAAAAAGGATAAAAATCGAATTTTCTGTGCAAATAGGGGATTTTCCACGAAAATTGTTGATTTTATGATTGTATTTCGAATTGGTAATAATGCACAGTGTTATACATTAACATCTAGCCCTGACTGCACTTTTAAAAACTTTTAGTAGGTAGGTACTGTAGGCAGGGCTGGGCAAAATACATGCTTCGCTGTAATTAAAATACAAATTACAAAATACTTTTTCGCATGTATTTAAAATACGAAATACAAAATAATTTCAAGTCGTGTATTTGAAGTACAAAATACAGTATTTTAACCATTTTTTTATTTCAAAATACAAAATACATTTTATTTTGGTAGAACCTTTGGTTACAATAAATTATCGTAAGTACCCTTATTTTATGGTGCGTTTTCATAGAAGCAAAGTTGAGCAGAGTGAAACAGAGACGTTCAAAAATTGACCAATCATATTGCTCAAAAGACACATCTCATTTCCGCTCCACTTGTAAAGTTTTGTAGTGTAGGATCTAGGTGTTAGATAATATTAATAATTATTATAATAACACGACATTTGTATAGCGCAGTTTTGTGTTATTTCACTTCAAGTGCGCTCTACTGAAATTAACTTAAAAATAATCTAGTATTCAGTCAAATTATTCCTGTAGTGCTTGATCTAATACTATGACACAAAAATGTACAATACAAAGCAATGACAAGCATAATATAATATGATAGAAAATGTACAATAAAAGTGCCATTATAACACAGGACGTGTTGCCAACTCTAAAATACATAATACATTGCTCTGGATTCTAGCGTTTTTAGTCCACGAATTATCTGTCAGTTTATTTTTCATTATTATTATTAAGGTCGCTAAATGTATTTGAAAATGTATTTTGTAGCCATAAGTATTTGAAATACAAATTACAAAATACCTCAGCATCGGGTAATTGAAATACCAATTACAAAATACATTTTTAGGAATTAATTGAAATACAGATATAAAATACGTGTTTGTATTTCAAATACGTATTTCAATTACAAGTAATTCAAATACTGCCCAGCCCTGACTGTAGGTAGGAGGTATGCATCATTATCCTAATATTTATGAGCAGTGGAAAAACGTCATTTCTGTTTAATTATAGAGAATTATTAATATTGTACATCCGTCGATCCATTCAGATCACCTATTTATGGGCATCTTCCGTAATTAAATACCTACACGAGAGATCTTACTCTCACAGTGCATTCACATTTAGGAAGATTCTTAGAAATCATATATAATACCACCTTCAGTGTATAGAGAATGCCGAAGTTCATACTAATATAATTATTATGAAAGATCCCATGGTTAGATTTCAGAGTTCAATGACGATCGAGTACAACCTACACATATACCACTGCTATAGTATAGAGTTTACTGAGCTCAATACTTATGGAGTACCTATTATAAGGTTTCATCAAAACAATAAAAAATAATTGAAAGATATCGTATTACAGTTCTGATGATGAGGAACCTACCTAATTCTATGGGAATCTTATGATGTCATTATATTCATTACTCATTACCTCGATATTATGATTTTGATTCGTGTTTGTAATTTCACTATTTAATTAAACAGGATGTGGAATAAAGGGTGTCATGGTAAAAAATATTAATACGCACAAATTACTACGATACTTTTGTTTGTTTCTATATTTTTACGCCAACTGTAACCATTTCTCTTTCGTACAATTGAAATCCATGAATTACATTAATTTTGCGCATTTTTTTTAAATTTGACCAAAATTAAGTAGATATTATGTTATCGACTGTGGTTTGGTAAAAAAAACCATTCAAGCCACAAAAAGTAAACTTTACAGGAGACGATAAAAATAAATATTTACAAATATGTGAAACTAATTGAAAATCTTGGAAATTTATAAGGGTTATTTATTTTTCAACATTTTGATGTGAAATATTGTAATTCTATTTATAATTAGGAAAGATTTGAGGGTTGAGTAATTTCATCGAAATAACATTAAAAAATGTGTAAGTACGTGAAATTTGATTTTAATATTAAAAATGTCTTAATCGGCGAAAATTCTTTTACCATATTATTGTAGTTCGCATATTATTCTACATGAAGCCACCGAAAAATGTGACTTGAAGAGTTTTACTAAAACACAATCGATATTGAAAACCTACACCACAAAAAATAAACACACATTCTAATAGCATGCACCGAGAAAGTAAAATTTAATTTTTATGTAGGTGTAGGTACAGTTACTCAAACTGCCAAAATACAGTCAAATGAAACGTTCATGCACAAATGTATTTGAAGATTATATACTTACGCTTTTATAATTCTTCATAACATTTATTATCTAATATAATACTTATTTATAAATATAAAAACATATTTAATAATAATAAACATATAGCCAATTCGACCCTCAGCGCTCAGATGTGAATCTAGAAATATCGTGAAATCCAAATGGGTCTTCGGCAAAACCCGCAAAGATAGTAATCCTTTCACCTACTAGCTACCTTCTAACTTTGCTTATACCTTCTCCTTCTTACTGTAAAGTACCCAATCTACCTGTGATGTTTTACAAGTTTGCGCGACAATGGGGCGTTGTGTACAGCGTAAACTTTTATTCACCGAAGGACCGAAACTTTGGCCATTGTTGTCGGCTCGAAGAATCGAATTATACGCGTTCCCATTCAGAAAGAAAATTGAATATATGGGACCTCAATAGAAGGATGGATAGTAATCTCCACGACATTACCCGTTTAGGTGCAGTGCTCTTTTTACTTGCGGAAACCGGTTCAAATACTTCAATAGGTACATACTACGAGTCACCTCTCAATATTCAGGTAGGTTAGAATATTTTTCAATCAACATGAAATTATAATTGAAATTATAAATTTCTCAAAGTATACGTTTTCTATTTTTTCAAAATTCGGAAGCATCTTCGATTCAATTCGTCGCGTTTCGATTTACAATGGCCACCGAAAATTTAAACGGTCCGTAAAACTGTTAAAAAATTCCTCGTTTATGTAGTAATCAACAAGCAAGGAATCCATTTGAAACCCATTACACTGTATTATCTCCGCTCTGACGAAACTTTTGGCTCCTGCATACCTATCTATTACCTCGTCGATGTTGGGAAGATCCAAGCTAACCTGAGTAGCTATCGATATTAATTATCTTATAACAGCTTGTGAATTCTCGAGAGCTGAATGAAAACGAATCCACTTATTTTTTAAGTTGGTTCGCAAACTTAAAAATTGGTTATCTTTCGATGCGATAGTTTTAAACAATCGTATATTATCACTTTTAAAAATATGTATTAACTGTATACTTTGGTAGCCAAATTATTAGGTACGAAAAAGACAATATATTATAATGTAATAAGTTTTAAAATTGCACAAAATGACCTTTATTACCTTTCTGGAAAAATAACTAAAAATTCGTTAGAGAAACAGTTTTTTTAATTCGTAAATAACCATTTTGATGGACAAAGGTTGTGTAGTAACCGAGTATCTCACGCATCGTCGGATTGCATTTCGTGTGTAAAAGAAATACATAGATAGGTGCGTGGCTACCTGTCTCTACCTCATAGAAAAACAAAATATATTCATTTAAAAGAAAAAAACTTATATCTTCAAAGAAGATGTAGAAAAGTCGCGCAATAATTTAAGAAATTTCTGCTGAAATGAATCGTTGACCCATCCTTGTTCGGCTGTGTAATTATTTTGCACCCTCTTTTTCAAAATTCTGAGAAATGCCAATCAAAAATGAATAACTAACTGCATTATCATTTAAAATTCATATTTTTAATGAGATTGGAAGTAATTTGGTTACAATTTAATGTGCATATTATTTTTAGACAAAGAACGGAAACGCGAGGGTCTACGCGTAGAAGGAGGCACGTACAACGGTTTTGGGGTTTAGGCCAAAGCCCTAACAGGAATGACGATAAGCATTTATTTCATTCAGCCATGTTAGCTTTCGGAATGTCTAAAAAAAATCAAATTACCAAAGCAATGTGGATGATGGCATCATGCTTTTATGGTAAATACGTTAGGCATTTTTGGGTAAGGGCACCGAGTCGAGGATTAAGTGCATGGTGTATTACTTATTTTTAACGATTGCTTGTATTATATCAACAGTTTTTGATAGTACCCATGGGTGCTAACTTGCCGAGTCAATACAACTGTTGTTCTTCCTGTGAAAACATTTTATTTATATTTCAAACCATGAAAGTTGGCGTCGTTCATCAAACTATTTACCCGCATATTGTTATTACACCAATAAATTCCTGGTGTGCTTATTTTTATATCATTTTTATTTCGTGTGGACAGCATGGTTTAAGATCCCAGATTTTAATAACATTGTAATAACTTAAAAATTCAGATCTTTCAACGAGAACTTTCGTCTATGGCGACAATAATGTAAATTTATTTGACGTCCAAAAGTTTTTTTGATGAGGTTGATATCAATGAATTATGTAATAATATATAATATAAAAATATATGCAATAAGTAATCTTGTTTGATTTGGATTATTCGCAAGATAGTGTATTTTATTTGAAGTTTCAGTATTGTAGATATTCCTTCCGGAGTTCTCCAAGGGTCATTGCTGGAACCCCTTTTAATACATAAGCTATTTAGCCGACATCGACATTTCACATTACATTTTAAAATCGAAAAATACACCAGAATGTGTTGTTCACTTAAGAGGGTTGACTATCGTACGGTTTGGCTAATTTCCAAGGGAATTAAAATTAGATAATAATATAAACAAATTTATATTTGAATTACGGAAATATGTGGTTGATTCGTGCTAAAAACGTTTTTTAATACTTTATGGATACATTATAAGTAACTATGAACCGGTTTATAAAACCAAAAATAAATATTTTAATAATACACCACTGAAGATAATGTTAGCGCCTCCAACGAAAGATTGATTACTCCATTCTTAGATGCGACCGAAACCTTTTCTGATTTTTCTGTTTCAAATTTTCGTTGAGAGAGCCGCTAATATTGTCTTCAATTATTAAATATTACAATTTAAAGTTTTATTCAATAAGTTATTCCAAAACAAATACATATTGCTAACCGCTTCGGTCCATCCAAATCTAGCACATAATATTAAAAAAAACACCTTGAACTTAGAACGGGCTTCCAACAAATTAAAGGCGTTTCCAAAGATGTGTTTTTTTCTTAAAATAATTTTAACTTCTGTTTGCCTTCTATTTCAGGTTCTCCAGGGGGTGCAGGAAGCACGGGAGGAGCTAGGACCGGAAGATGCAAGTGGTTCAATGTCGCCAAGGGTTGGGGGTTCATCACTCCCGATGACGGTGGGCAGGACGTCTTTGTACACCAGGTAGGTGTCAGGTATTTGTTACGCAAAAAAACGCAAGTATTATTTTTGGAAGATCTAGTAAAATCGTTAATATTTATTACTGATTCGCATTGGTAATAATTAATAATTATTAAAAATTTCGCTATTTTGACATAAGGCCCTTAAAATCTACAAGAAGCTATTTTGTTAGTTAATGTGCGAATTTGGCGATTAAAATTCTCTCCGCTTCTATCTGCATAATAATAACGTGTAATTTTTGTGAGAGCCTTTATAGTATACAACCGATTAAAAAACTTTTAATGTTAGCTGCTTTTTCTAATTTATTGTAACTATTCGTTGAATTGGTAAGCGCGAATGAAAGCTGGCGCCTTCTTTACGAGTGAAGATTTCTCAATTATTTTTAAAACTCTCTTGCATTTGACTACCCGACAAACCGACCGTGTACTTGAAATGCATGACTTTAATTTAGGAATTTTGTGAGTTACAATCATTCAATTAAACGCTTGCGGAGCGATTAGTATGGAGTGCAGAGGGATGGAATAAAACTGGCATAAGAAAAAAAGAAGCGTGGGCAGGTGAACAGATTTTAGCAGAAAATTTAATCAAAAATTCAACGGAAAGATATGAATTTAGCAACTGTTTGTAACAGTGGTGATATGGGGTTATAAATTTGATTTTCCATGTTATGTAGGTAGGAATAGGAAATAAAATAAACTATGACAACGTTTTTTTACTATAATACATATATTTTCAATTTTCCATCTCTAGGGCCGGCTGGTAGCCAATATCAGAGAAATGCCTGTGTGTGCTTGAGTGTCACCAAAAGTTAATAGAATGTATTGTCATCGACAACGGTCCTCTATGTGCTGAGTTTTAGCTCGATCGAATATCGGGGAAGTGGGTTAATTTCCAACGTGTTTTGCAATCACTCGTTCAAGAAAACAAAATCGAAATGCAAATAGGTGTAGGTATTTAAAAAAAAGCACATTTGCGCATTGGAAGATGCTTTCAGAACTCGTCTGATATTATGGTGAGGTTTATCATTTCAGATATTATTGTGAGGTTTAACATTTCAGATACTATGGTGAGGTTTAATATTTCAGATATTATGGTGAGGTTTAACATTTCAGATACTATGGTGAGGTTTAACATTTAAGATATTCTGGTGTGGTTTAACATTTCAGATATTATGGTGAGGTTTAACATTTCAGAATCTTCACTCCCTTGCAACACACCAGGACACTCTCTTAACAAAATTCCCCGATTCCAAGACTTCACAGTCTCCGAAATAAATATCCTGACCTGGGAGATACAAGGGCGGATCCAGGATTTTTTTCTGGGGGGCACAAGGGGCGGACGGGCAAAAAATCAACAATTATTACTGTTAGAAATAAACTTGAACTATCATACTTCAAGTTTATTTCTACAAGTTCAAGTCAAAACAATTAAAAAATTAAATGTTTAATAAAGACAGTTTTAGCTTCTAAGTATGTACTATGATGGAATCTCCGCAGTACATAAAAGGACCGTCTGGGGGGGGGGGGGGGGGCACGTGGGCGCCCTAAATCCGCCCTTGGGGAGATATATTTCGCTTTAAAAATAATCATACAAATATTGTTTATTCCAATTCTTTTATATATCTAGGCACAAAAAGACGTGTGTAATAACTTCTGCAAATTTTGTTTATATTGCATATCTATATGTGAGACTTCTTATCATTTTTACCCACGTATTTTATTTTATTATGCTTTTGTTGTTTACAATTTTTTTTTTCATTGTATTATATTTTCTTTATTGTTTTAATTTTCAAGTACTTAAAATAAATGTGATACTCAACTTAGTAACCAGAATGTATAAACCCATTAGGGCATGTAATAAATAAATAAAGAAAACATGTCGTCTCAACACTAAAAAACAACATTACACTATTAGATGGCCCTAAGAACATGATCTAAATAAATGGCTTTGTTTTTAAAATTTAGTAAAAATATGTGGATTTCAACCGCCTTTATAACATTCAGCTTTTAAGGTACATACGCTTCGGCAGTGAGACAGAGAATCTAATAAAGAAATTGTTTATATTCACATTTGAACCTAAACCAGTCAGTATATTAGTGGATAAAACTTAAATTTGGATTTAAGGCCAAAATACTTACCAAACTGAATAAAATAAGCTTTTGCAAATATCTAGTACGAATACGTGCTATTTGATTCTTTTTTCAAATTAAAAAATATAGGCCACTAAATAATTAAAGTTTTCATAATAGGCCACTTGCGTGGATTTCATAAAGACTTGGAAAAAATCGTGTGGATAGATTTTTTTACCAAGATTACGAAAATGTTAGTAAATTTTTTTAGAAATGTACAGTTTTTTTTTAAAATAAATAAATCCATTATTTGGGCTCGTGACGTCACTACGTAAAGTGTTCCTATTAATTTTGTAAAATTCCACACCTTTATATGGCAATACTTTGATTTCAGGAGAATTTTTGAATTTGACATTTAACGTGCATTAGATTTATTGTTTGTTCTCTGCGAACTTATCATTTGGTTTGACTTTTTGACAGTTGTTATGAAGAGAACCCCGTACAATTTATGCTGCCTGTACGTGTTTTAGAGGTAAAATGATAATGGTGTTGATTTTAACAAAATAAAATTTTATAATATTTTTATTATTATTACGATTTACAAGTACAAGTACATTAGATTTAGGGGGTTTTTCACCATCCTCCCAATAGCTTATCCATACACATAATGAATATTTTGGATTAACTCTACAGGATTTATTTATTTAAAAAAGTCTGAGTTTACTATTCGGTACTTGAACCTATGAACAATGGCTACATATAGGATAAATTAGCCGAAGTTTTTGCCTGTTGCTAGTATTTATTTGTTTTTTATTAATATTCGTTATGTGTATGGATAAACTATTGGGAGGATGGTGAGAAACCCCCTTAGTAATATAGACGTTGAACATTATAATGATTTATGATCAATAAGATGGATCAAGGAAAAAATATTTATGAGATGTAATATTTTTGGTATGCCTCGTTATTCTCCTGTTATTTTATATTTAAGTTATTTTTTTAAAATGATTTTACCCATAAAATTACGTCCCGTCTTTCCGGTTTATAAAAAATGGTCTGATTTTTCGGATTGAAATTTTCAAAAAATCGCCAGGGTTTCAAAAATACGATCATACGGGATGTCTTAGAATATTTGCCTAAACCGGATTTTTTTCTGAGATAATGGTAATTATTAAAAAAACAGTTTTCTATTTAAATTTAATGAAATATAAAGTAAAAACATTTTTTTTTTTTTTTTTTTTTACAGTGAATACCGCACAAGAATCTCAACTGCTCCCGTCTGGAGCCAGTGAGACTATGGCATCCCCAACTGGGGTATGTTGTGAGGCTGAAGGTAGTGGGGAGGGGAAGGAGGTGGGGAAGAGAAAGGTTGGGAAGTACCTGGCTATTCAGATCTGGTCACTAAACACGGCTAAAGCCATTTTCAAGCAACGTTTCAATTCTGAATGGTGGTCTTACACCAGGGCGATACTGATAGTATCTTCCACTCTGGAACATGCCGCAAATATACTATATATTATTTTAAATGAATTAATTGTGAAAATAATACAAATTAATCAAATAAAATTTATTTGCGCATGCCGGGTTCGAACCCGCGACCTCCGGAATGTGAGTCAAGAGTCTTAGCCACTGGACTACGGAGGTCGTAGTAAACATAAAACATTCTAAAGATAGCGATTTTTTGGGAGAAATTTTAAATTTATAAACGGCAAATTTGGATTCTAAGGTAAATCGGTCGTTCGTAATTTAAATTTAAGCCCATCAAAATTATTTTTTAATAATGTATATTTTCGATTCATATTTCATTATATTTATAAAGGGAGGGCAAAAATATATCTTATCTTATATATAAAAATGAATCGCTGAATGTGTTGCTAAGCGCTTAACTTTCGAACTACTGCACCAAATTGGATTTTTTGTGTGTTCGTTATTGTCAGGACAAGGTTTTTGTAAAACTTCCAGTGAGCTCTGGCATTATGAAATTTGTATAAAAAATTGCTATTGGTGGCACGCGAGGAAGCGGCTATTGCTATGGAAAGCCAGAGGGAGGGAGAGATGGGAGAGGGGAACCAGGAAGGGGGAGGGGAACCTGCGAGGGGGGAGGGGGGAGGGGGGAGGGGAACTCGGGAGGGAGGTTCGCGGGACGGGGGAAGGGGGGGGGGGGGAGTGGAGTGGAGAGAGGGAAGGTGGAGGTGACGGAGTGGGAACGCGAGAGGGGAAGAGGACGCAGGAAAAGAAGGGGAGGCGGGAGGGGAACGGAATGGGAAAGGACACTCAGGGAGAAACAATTTCTTTATTAAATGGCATAGCAACGCATGCCGGGACCAGCTAGTTTATAAATAATTTTATCATTATTCACAAATAATTGCCAAAGTTACATCTAAAATCGCGAAAAATTGATTTCTTTGATAACCTACATGTTATAATTTGAAAAACATATAAAAAAGTAGCACATGTGCGTACAAAACACTTGCTATACACCTTTTGATTTAAAAAAAAATCAGAAGTTGAATAAAATAATTGCATCGAAAAAAATCGGGGAGAAGTCGACGATGAAAAGTTCAATCGAATTAAGACCCGAATATTTTATTGTCTATGTATGAGTGTCGTTTCGTAGTTTGTATTAGTTAACACACAAATCAAGTTTATCAAAGTTTACTTTTATCTATGCCCCCCGGATGTGACGGGGTATCATGGAAAACATTAACTGCCTACTGGTTCTTCAACTTTTCTGCATATTTATTTTTGTTGTTATCAATAGGTTGTGTTTGTGTACCGTTCGATGTTTTGATCACAGCATTAGAAGAAAGTCTTCAAGGCTAATCAACTCGCAAAATATAATATTTGAAATGTTATCTGACCTTGACGTGCTGTCAGAATGGTCAGTGATAAACAAAACTAGATTTTAAATGACGATGCGTCACTTCGACGTACCTAGACCCGTTCTAAAGGTAACCCGACGAATCAGAACGGAGAAAAATCAGAACACTTTTGAAAAGTGATATAAGTTTGTCTAAGTCTTGGCGGTAGATACCTACGTACTGCGTGGTGGGCTGGATCGGGAGAGACTGGTTGTGGGAGATCAGACCCATCGTGACAGATGTATTCATCCGTCACTCTTGGACCCACTGACCTCCAGATTCGTACCCACCCTCATACCTTTTTCCTTCCCAGAACCTTTTCACCTTCCTTTATTTTAAAGACCCTCCACACAGCATCCTCAAAGATGACATTGGCTCTAAGGGAAGTTATTTTTATCTGGGCCTCCTGTGTGGAGCTATCGTAAATATAAATACATTGAAAAAAAAACTAAGCTAGGTTAGGTCAGCTTTTTTCAAATCACTTAATGACTTTATAGGTACCTATTACTTTCAAAAGTGTTCTGATTTGTCAAAAATAAAGTATTTTTATTCATTTGCATCTATTAACAATGTACAATATCCCACAATATATACATTTATGTGCAATATCCTACGAGTCAGCTTAATAGAATAAATCGAATTCTCAGGGCACAATTTGAACAATGGGGTATCTTCATTTTTTTTCTGTTCTCGAAAAAATTACGTAATGAAGGTATTTTTTTAAATGTTTATGTTGACGAATACATTCTCTTTAACGATTTAATTTGTGACATTTTCGATTTGCCGGCAAAACGACATGTTCGTTTTTATTGTCGTAGTTCCTAAACGAATGGACCGATTATGATGCGTTTTTTATTTATTTTTATTTTTTTATTTTTTTATTTTTTTTTAGAAATTTAATTAAAATTAAATTTGATAATGTTATTATCGAGTTCTGCAAGTATTTTAGTTATTTAGTTACAACTGTCAGTTTGAAAATGACCTTACACGTCGAAACAGCTGTAACTAAAATACATTCTAAAAATACTTGCAGAACTCGATAATAACATTATCATATTTAATTTTAATTAAATTTCTAAAAATTAAAATGGAGTTCTACGAATTAAACACAAAAACAATTAATAATGCGTTTTTTTTGTTTGTTTGAAAGCTGACGTGATCGAGATGGTTACTATCGAGAGCTACAATTCATGAAAATCTGTTCAGACGTGTCAAAGTCATCAGCTCCTTTTTTGTCGGGGGTTGCTTAAAATTTTGAAAATTTGACTCATTCGTGAATTCGGCGGCGTTGACGCGATAGCCGTCTTACCAGCCAGTGGGGTTTTCTAAGTCAAAATGACGTAGCAGGTTAAAACCGTTTCGGAATGTGCGAATTTTCATATCAATAATTATGATTCAAAATATTAAAATAGCACTTTTAGAATAATAATCAGAATCAAAAAAATGAGCGTTAAATCTTCCAAACATTTTCTTTTTAACGATAGGTATTCATAGTTTGTGAAAATACCCCCCAATTCATATAATTATATAATAAGTAGTTTCACTTAAGAGAACTTGAATAGAACTTTCACAGAATTTGAAAACGAACTTTGGAATTTGAACAATTGTTCAAATTCCGTGAAACAACTGACCCTTAGGTAGACCCAAGGTTTATGCACCAATGGATTTCATTATTGAGGAAATCGTTTCGATAAGTCTGGAAACTAGGCCTGAATAGCGGCCCTATCAAGTTTAGAACGAAAAAATCAGAATAGATAGACCTCTGGAGATGAATCATGGATTTTTTCTTGGAATGCTTAATAGGTTCCGAAAACTACAGTCATTATCGATGAGAAGTCCCATTCCATTCGAATAGACCAAAATCGCACAAAAATAATATATTTCTATTACTTTTGTCTAATTATTGCAACTGCAAACATATTTATATATTTTTTTTTTTTTTAAGTTTGTATAGTATTATATCAAATTCTTTATACTTTGTTAGGTAATTTTAAAATTTAAGAGGGAATAACCAGACAAAACCGGAAATATGTCATTTTTAAATCCAATTTTAGGCGTATTGACTCTTTTCCACAAAAAATTATAAATTGATTTCGAAAGACTGTTCTTTTATCTAGTAAAGCTATGTTATAAATTTTGAGAAAATTTGTTTATTTTTAGTACAATAAGGTTTTACCGTAGGTCCTTGGCAGATTTGTAAAATTTTCAAACAAAATTTCAAATCATATAATCATACTTAATTTGGGAGGCGGGAATGGGTACCGCCGCCCCGGGAACCTTTATTGGATAACCAACACCTCTGCCATAGGTCACCCCAAGTGGTTCGCTACGTTTGGTGATTTAGCAGGGGTGCCCGGGTTCACGGGGTGAGGTTTGTCTAGGTCTTGGAGGCGGATGGCCAGGACACACTGAACCTGAGATTCCTACCCACCCCTTAAACCCTCTTCCTTCCCAGAACTCTCCCCTCTTTCCTTTCCTTTAAAAAAATCCTCCACACAGCATCCCTAAAGATGACATAGGCCCTGAGGGAAATTGTTTTCCTCAGGGCCTCCTGTGTGGAGCTCATAAAAAAAAAAAAAAAAAATACTTTAAAATAAATCAATCAATTTTCTGGAAAGCTTTGTTTCAGAATTTTAATTTTAGTTTAAATAAAATCATTTAAAAAACGATCCGCATACGTGTTTTGTGACAAAAATACTTCAGTTTATTTATTTACGGTCTTACAAACTAATATATTTAAGTTTTTTTTACATTCTTATTTTGTTTAGACATTATTGAAAAGTCATAAATACTTATGATCAAAAAATAATTACAAAAAGGACATAATTTTAATATTTTTATCATCACGTCTTTCAGCATTTTTGAATGTAGGTGTAAATTAAAGCATATTTTGAATGAAATAAAATCGATATTGAGTTATTATTTAATAAAGCTGGTATGGAGAATAATTTTTATCTTTCTCATTGGAACCACCCTGTACGATCGTACGAACATCTTTCGACGAAATATGAATTCTCGGCCGCTGGCTGGTCAATAGAACTTAAACTTATCCTTGTGCTATAATATAATATATTTTTAATGTTCCAATTTCCCTTTTTTTAAATTAGCTCCATGCAGGAGGCCATGAGGATAATAATTTCCCTCAGGGCCTGTGACATCTTAGGGGATGCTGTGTAGAAGCTCTTTTGAAGGAGAGGAAGTTCAGGAGAAGGAAACAGGTATGAGGGGTGGGTAGGAAGGAAATAAGGGGTCAATGTGTCAAGGAGTCGAGAGAGTCCAGTAAGTGAGGTCAAAAGGTCTGCCTCAACCAGTCTCGATCCGGCCCGGCGAGCAGTAAGTGGGCAGGCGCATCCGCCACCACGACCTAGACAAACCTCACCCCATGAATATGCTAGCAAGTAAGTCACCAAATGTAGCGAACCACTTGGTGACAATGGCAGAGATGTTGGTTATCCAATAAATGGTTCCCTAATAAATGGGTGGCGGTACTCATTCCCGCCTCTCAAATTTAAATGATGTATTTGTTTATTTTTATGTCTTCTTAATGGCAACTACAATTATTATTTTCAGAGTGTCATCCAGATGCCCGGGTTCCGGTCCTTGGGGGACGAGGAGGCCGTGGAGTTCGAGTGTAAGGCTTCGGAGAAGGGGCTAGAGGCCACGCGGGTCAGCGGACCTTCCGCCGTGGACTGTCATGGCTCGCACCGGAGGCCCGTCTCCAAGAAAAGGTTCAGAAAAATCAGGTTTGCATATTTATAACAACAACTGTATGGTAGGTATTGTAGGAACAAGGAACATTCTACTGCAGGTATGTTTAACAAAACCAAGAAATGTTTGAAAGACTATAATAATGTGTGCAATTGTGTTCCTACAGCAACATATAACGAACAACAGATCATTTTACAATAATGGTTTGCGGTTCTCTCAAACGGAGGGTCTCTCAAGAGGAGTGAAAGGAGAATATCTGATGTGAAAGTGAAAGGTAGAAGAAGTCGGGCACATCCGACGAAGACATGGAGAGATCAAGTAAATTAAATACTTTTCACTCCAGTGTCGACTGTCACTTTACCTGTCACTTTACTTTACCGGTCGGGGATGAATGAATTTTGTTTAGGGCTGCGCCTCACCGCTGTTATCGATGTTACAAAAGTACACTATAGTCAAACAGAAACTAAGTGAACGGTCAAAGTCCAAAGTCAGTAATAAAATTTACAGTTAAAGCAACACGAGAAGGTTCACGGCTTAAAACTAATTTTATTAAACAAAGTGTTTTTATTATGTTCGGGACTGAATTTAAGTCTGAATAAGGATTGAATGAAAATGCGTAGGTGTTTAAAAATACCTACAAGGTGTCCGGTAACTCATATTACATATTTTTTCAGGATCAAGAAATTTCTTAGACAGTTTTTATCAGATGCTAACTAATAAAGCGGTAACCAATTTATGAGACATTTAAATTTTAATAATATTTGATTTTTACCCCCGGCTGGGATTTTACAAATTTATTTTTTTAAAGACAAAAATACCTAAATGTGCACATCAACATAAAACAACATACTTTTTACAATACAATGAACTTGTCACATCGGTAAATTTTTATTTGTGATTAAAAAATATTTATTTTACATTCCAATTACAGAGGCTTCTTCGAGGAATGTCACAAACTGATTTTCAAACCAATTTTTGAAGACTTTAGAATTCATTTCAGAATGGTAATCTGTATTCCACATAACCTTTTTCGTACGGAATATAAATTTACTTCCCGTGATAAAACCCGTTTTTGCTGAACCACAATGCAAAATGATCAGCCGGCTTCCTTTTCCAACTGGCACTTTTAAACCCCCATTGCCCTCACTATTTTGCCACATGTGTGTAATCGAGTGATTTTGATTCACCCAAGTCTCGTCCAAATAGACTATTTGCCGTCCGTCGCTAGTTCATTTTCATTTTGATTCATTTTTCTCAAAAAGTCTACACGCGCTGTAGCAATGTCTAATCTTCCCATTAAATACTTTCTTCCATCTTTGCGTATTTTGAATTTTAAACCAATATCATGCAAAATACATCGCAATGACTCATGAGATAAAAAAAAAAAAATTTTATCCACCAGAACTATGTTAAGATTTGTAAGAGTGGGATATTGTCCATTGTCATAAAAATCCATCACACTGCGACGCACAACATAATCTTCCAATCCCGTTGAGGCTGCAAGCCTGCTGCCAATAAATGTATGGATGTCGTCAGTCCTGCTGCCAATAAATGTACTTGCTTGAAGTTCAATGTTTTGATGTATTCTGGATTGTCACGGATTTTTTGGAAAAACTTGATAACATTATAAACTATCGTTTTTTCACCTATGTAATTACTTATTAGATCTCACAATATGTAATTACAATCACACCGATTAAATAAACGGAGTCAAAATGGCATAAAGTATAGGTATTAAATCGAAAATAAAGCAATTGACTGGTTTTTGATCTTATGAAGTCAATACTGAATGTGGAATCATTAATTGTTTACTTTTATAAGAAGTAGCCTGAAATAAATAACAACGGAATTTCCAAAGGATTTAGTCGCCTAATTCACGGAAATAACCGCCAATGGAATTTCTAAATTTTGTTTCACAGCGTGTAATTATTAGGTATCGTCTGAAATATTGTTTTTAGAATCCAGTTTAATGTATTTTCGAAAATAGGAATTTACGAGGGAAGTATAATAAATGAAATGAATAAGAAATGAAAAATACAAAAATATTAATAATATAATGGTGGAGTGCCTTTCGAGTTTGGGTTTTTCGGAGTTTTGATTGTACGTT
Organism: Limnephilus marmoratus; assembly: GCA_917880885.1. NCBI lineage: Eukaryota > Metazoa > Arthropoda > Insecta > Trichoptera > Limnephilidae > Limnephilus > Limnephilus marmoratus. The sequence goes on from OU862908.1 coordinate 32,805,442, forward strand.
AATCCCCGTGTGAAATTTTGGGAGTGCATTTGGTATCTGTTCGACTATAGTAGTTATCGCACCGTGCTGTCGTCAACATCTCCAACTGTGCATTATCATGTTTGTTTTAGTACAAAGACTCGTTGGATGGATTATTTGTGACTTCTATTTTCCATAGCTTGATTGTGTATTGGTGAAATAATCCTCGATCTCCTCATGTCTAAAAAAATAATGCGAAATGTGTCAAAAAGCCAAAAGCCAAAAATATGAATCTAAATGAAAATGAATTTGAGAGTGGTGACGATGAGAGAGTTGGACAAAGTATTTGAAACTTTTCAAATCGATGGTGAGTGTGAAAATGAAGATAATATTCCTGAAGTTCCTGTACTATTGAGGAGGAGAGAATTGGCATCTGGTCCAGGACCATTGGGCACCGCCGTAACAGACTCTGATTCTTCCAATGATATTTTTCAAAGAAGACGCAGAGTTTATTGAATTTTAAGTTGTGATGAAAGTGTTGATATTCCGGTTGCAGACTATTCTTCATGAGTGGATGTTTCAAACCAAGATAATTATTATCCAAAAATTGATTTTACAACAGGCGGTAAAGTTACGGGCCCTCAAATTCCCTCATTTTGTACTATACCTCTTCAATTTTTTCAATTATTTTTTACAGTTGAACTAATATCAATTTTATTTACAAAAAAACTAAAACTTAAAAAAACACACAATTTATGCATGTATGAGACGATGTATGAATGTAAAGGAGTGTGAACCAAGACCAAGTTATTTGACGTGCATTCTGTCTGCCCTGCGGTGAAACGGCATGATGGTTAGATAGTTAGTCTCTCCCATATTACTCAATTCAGTATATTTACTAAGGGTGTTATGGACCTCCATAATCGTAACTGAAACTATCGGATATCCGAAATAAAAAAAATATCCATAATCGTAACCGAAACAAAAATTTCGGATAGCTTCGGATAAAGGCTGAGTCTAAATGACAGGTTACGACAGGTTTTTGTTTGTTTTGCCCGGCCGAGCCATCACTTTTCACACAAGCCGCGCATGTCTCTTGCAGTTTGCATTGTTTATGATTTATTTTATGATTGTGGGTGTACAAACATTAAAGGCCTCGTCAAACAGAAGGCGTTATTATGCGTTGTGTTACTTTTATAATTTTAAAATTCTAATATCTGTAACTGAAATTATCCGAAACTAGCAGATAATCCGAAATAATTTCATATCCGTAACCGTATCCGAAACCGCTATAATTTTATTCCTATATCCGTATCCGAATCCAGATCCGAAATTTCATATCCATAACATCTCTAATATTTACCCCCTCAAAGTTTGGTTCATTGGGATCACAGGGTAATCACGATGGTGACTTCTCAGATCTCTTCTATAATCTTTTATTAGACATGATCTTTTTCAACCCTCCCATTCCGAAGGGAGGTAAGAGATTTACCCAAACTTATTTATTGTATTTATTGGCTCGCCAATAGAATATATCACATTATAATTATTACATTTTCATTACGGCTATAGTGATGATTTGAATTATAGGCGAGCACAACGAGAGCTTCGTGCATTATCCAAATTGTTTTTACATTACATACTTTACAATTTAGGTTATCCTAGAAATACTGTTCGGTAAATTATACGCAAAAAAAAAATAATATTGAATAATAATATCTGTCAAATTCTCAACAAATAACTATCCCCTCCCTTCCCTCTCACACGATGCGCACTTATCTGTTCATATCCCCACTATTTTAAAAATATTTTCTTCACCACAAACATGCGGTGAGTGCAGTCTTAGGGGTGCATTTTATTGGAAAGAGTTATAATAAATTAATTTGGGAGTCGCACCAATTGTTTGGCGACGATTTTCTCAAGCAGTTTTGATAGAAATGGTAGATTGGATATTGGCCTGTAATTATCCGTATTGTCAGTATCAAGATTTTGTTTTTTTAGAATTGAAGTTTGATTGATTTTTTAAGTGTTCCCGGTACAAGTGAATTTACTAGTGACTTCTGGATAATTGGGATAATTACAGGCGCTATATCCAGAAGACATTGTTTTACGAGCCATGTAGGTAAGGGGTCTTGAGCGCATTGCTTGTTAGGATAAGACATTATAGCACGCGTGACATCTTCTTCCGTGCTACGCCACTAAAGAAAATGTTTCTCCCTGTGTGTCCTTTCCCATTCTTCCCATTCCCCTTCCGCATCCCTTTCATCTCCAGCTTAATTATGTCAGCCAGCAGTAACTATGTCAAGATTTCTATCCAAATTTGCCTCTCCTATAAAATTTTAATTTTCTTGTTACGTCATTCTGGCTCTTAGCCCTCAATATTATATCATACATACCTTTGTATACTCTTGACACGATCTGACTCAATTATTTGATTAATTTGATTGTGCCAATGTCTTCCTCGGGCGTCTCCGATTTCTTCTACCATTAGCTTCCGCATTATGTATTCTCTGTACACTGCTTTCTTCCTTTATTTTATTAATTTCATTTTATTTTTTTATGAAACAAGGACTCTTAAAACTAAAGACTTTATTTATCTATGACAGCTTTAAGCTCTTGCACATGGAGATACCTTTGTTCAATAACGAGTAAAGGAGCATTGTACGAAGGATTTCAACTATGGCGAGGTAGCTCTTTCCATTTATCTACATTTCGAAGTTTATCGGGAACAGATCTATTGGGCTTGGGTTGGTATGTCAACTACTTGTAGTTTGATAATAGTCGATACTAGTACCATCTATCTGACTGAAGGTAAGAGAGCGAGTTAATTTCTTCATTATCACTGATTCACTTCATTAGACTGATGTGTTCACTACCGATGTTGTCAGATGCCCATCTTTGAAAAGTTTCTTTCCTATAACCAAAGTCGAACATGAGGTGCATCATCTTTTTGTATAAAACAATCGTGGGAAATTATTTTCTTTCTCGAATTTAGATGATGTGTTTGGTTGCTTAGTGACCCAAGTGACCCAAAAAGGTTTCTGAATTATGGAGTGAACTTCTTCACTTTGAAGCACACAGGAGAGACTTGGAGCTCTTGTTCGTACCAAATGCTTGCAATAGTGTGGGAAAGTCATTGAGCTGAATAGGAAACTTTTAAACCGAACGTAAGCTAATCAAAAGCAAAACCACCAAACAAAAAACAAAAATAAGCAATTTTTTTTTACGTTACCTCCACACAGGAGAGGACCTGAGGAAAACAATTCTATGTCACCTTTGAGGATGCTGTTTGAAGGGTCTTTTTAGAAAAGATAGGAAGGGAAGTTCTGGGAAGGATAAATTTATGAGGGGTGGATAGGAATCTGGGTCAAAGTCAAGGCCGTAGCCAGAGAAAAATTTCGGGGGGGGTTTTGTTTGGTTGAACAATGTTTATAGTCCAGTCAGTGGGGGGTAAAAAAGACCTTTATTTTGCAAAAGGTCATGTAGTAGCGATTATGATATATGTTGTTTAGATTGGGACTCAGGGTTTAGAGATTTTAATTCAGATAAAATTGCATTAGCTAAATACTTTCCTGTTGTATTCTCAACTGTTACAAAAGTTAAAAGTTAAAAAATCTTCACGCAAGATAAGATCTTTTAGCTCTGCATATCTCACACAGATGAACATCTGTTCTTGTCTTGTAGTGAAACATCAGTAGTTTCGTCAACAAGGACTGAAAAACATTTTGCAGAATTCAATCTATGCACCAGTTTTTTTCTGGACAAACTAACCACAAATTGCACGGTTCATTTTGTAAAGACGGGCGTCGGTAGCGTTTAACATCATATTTTCAGTGTGCTTTATTGGATTTCGGGGGAGATCAATCCCCCTTGATCCCCCCCTTGGCTACGGCCTTGGTCAAAGTGGTATTATTATGCTGCGTTTCCTCCATCTTTAGCCAACGTTTAGGACAGCTTACAGGGCAGAGATGTGACAACATGTGATGGAAGTGTCCAGCATCTGCCCTGATGATGGACAGCGTAAGGTTGTCTGAAATGTTGGCTAAAGAAGGAGGAAGCGCAGCACGGCATAATAACCCAAAAATAAATCATGGTAATACTTTTGGACGTGAAAACCTAAAATCATGTAAATAGAATAATTATTAAATAGAATAATTTAACCCCTCAGAAAATCGCCAATATGCACTTTTAATGTCTTTAACAAAATGACATTTTACGAAAACTTTGTATTATTACCGCTTCACAATCAAAGCTCTATAAATGAAACATTTCTGAACGCAGCCGAATAGTAAAAACTGTTTTAGACAGGTTACAAAATAAGCTTTCGAATTATTATATTACAAATAAATATTAATATTTGTAAATATTAAAATTTAGAATGCAAACATTAAAAAAATGCGAAAATGACTCACGTGATGTTTTTATGTGAAAACGGTACTAAAATCACAGATTATGTAAACAACAATACTTATTATATTGTATAAATGTGTAATAAACACTTTTGTCACCTCACTTTTTATCATTTCATATAAAAATATTTAATAAAAATTAACAATGTCGGGCGCCCGTAGGAAATTTGGCGGGATAAATTATGTGTCAGACTGCGCGTCTGACAGAATGTTCTTTTATGTATTTCTATGGACAACTTGAATAGAGATGTGTAGCATGATTCACTATCGACCTTTCACTTTTTATTTTAGGGATGTAACTAAAACAATATCGGAGTTAAAACGGTTTCTATGGAGACACACGCGCTGACGTGTAAACACGCTTATTGTACTTGACTGCTGTCGTATTTTTAACGCATGTATCTGCTTACGTTGCGGAGGGGTTAATATATAAAGTCATCTAATTCCTTGTACACTATTAAAAAGAATCTTAAATAATTTGTGTTAGTCGAGGATTGCCAATTGATTTTCTCTACTTTGTCCGTTCTAAATTATTAGCTAAATGTTATGTTTATAATAATAAACTAAATTAATAATATTTTTGGTAAAACCGTTTTTTTCATCTTCCTCCTGCCAAATCTATAGCAAATTATATTATTTACATATATTTATTATTTAAAACTTAATCCTTTTTTAAATCAGATCACAAACCTATGGTCAACCAGTCTACATGTTTACTTTAATGTACTACCTAGCGCCATCAGTTTAATAGGTACCCATAATCTCAACTGTAAGAAATACAACAATATTGTTCTTTCAATATCTGCATAATTTTGTGTTATTTTGTTAATTTGTATAATTGTTAACCTCATCACAGACTTGTACTAGTGAGGTGACAAATTGTATTGTAAACATTTTTACCTGCAGTGTAAAGAAACAATCTTCTATCTTCTTCTATCTTCTATCTTCTATCTTCTTCTTCTTCTTCTATATAAATAAAAATGAATCGCCGAAATGTATGTACGAGCATAACTTCCGAACGACTGCACCAAATTGGATAATTCTTTTTTAGTTGTGTTCGTTATTGTCAGGACAAGGTTTGAATACAACTACTGGTGAGCTCCGGCATTATGAAATTTGTATAAAAAAATTTCAATAAAGAGCATGTGAGCAGTTTGAAAACTGAATGTACCGGGACTGAATGTATGGAATGCGGGAGGTGGGAGGGGAACCCGGGTAGGGGGTTCGCGAGAGGGGGGGGAAGGGAAACCAGGGAGGGGGTAGGGGAACCTGGGAGGGGGAGGGGAACTCGAGAGGGGGTTCGCGGGAGGGGAAGGGGACGCGTGAGAGGAAGGAGAGGCGGAAGGGAAAGGGATGAATGGGAAAGGGCGCAGGCAGAAACAATTTCTTTATTAAATGGCATAGCAACGCATGCCGGGTACCAGCTAGTAAATAAATAAATAAATATTGATCAATTTTAATTGACAAAGATAAGTATAAAGTATTGTTAGCGGTTTCAAACCTTTTTATGAAAATAGACCAGCCGAGCGATTCTATATTTTTTGTGGGATTGTTATCGAGATAACGGACTTGATCTCCTGTCAGATTTGTGTGACGCATCGCTCGAGAGGTTAATCACACAATAAAAGAACACAAATTTTCAAGAAGCCAATTAATTATCCTGTTAGCGCCCTTGAGGTGATTTTCCTTAAAAGTGGCTCTACCAATTTTCCAAATAATATGATTATGACATTTAAAGTATAGAAATAATTATTTAAAAAGTTAACTTTTAAATTTTTTTTTTTACTTTAACTCCATGTTATCTGAGATGCTGTGTGGAGGGTCTTTTTGAGGAGAGGAAGGAATGAACATTGGTCTTGAAGAGACCCATGTTGTAGGAAGGAGGAAACACAAAGGCCGGCCGAAGAAGCGACCCATTCTCATGTGACAAATGTCAACCGTGTACATATGTTGGGCACGCGTTTGGCGTGTTTCTCAACTATGCACTGGTGCGGAAGGGATCAATGACACTAATTCTTCGGAGTATCTGCCATAGAAATACCGGTAGAACAAGGATAGCATTCCCACCTGACGCCTGTGCTCTAAAGATTGCAATCTGTTTGTTAAGTTAGAAGAATCTATCGAACGGACCGTTTCAGGTATTTTGGGGCTCCAGAGCAGATGTGGCTGCCAAATTCAACCGTGGGGCGCACTTGTAATTTATACAGGGTTAGCAGTTGTGTACTATTAAAGTATCTGCGGCCCTGTACAGTACGCCCGTTTTTGAGAGGCTAATTTAACTCTGGCTTCGATGGAGCCACCATATCTGAGCTGGTTACTTATAGTTACACCAAGCATATCAATGGAGGTCCTGTTCGGAAGATTGCTTACGTTTGAAGGAGACTAGATCATGATATATGATATATCATATACTAATGAGCTATAACAGTACGATTCAAAGAGTACTATTAACAGCGTGGATCCAAAATGGTCTGATGACTAGGTGTGTTATATTTGTCAAATGACAATATTACTCGAGCTTATATCGGGTATTGAATTTCATCTATAATTCATGATACGTACATGATATTTTATTTAATTTTTAAATTTTTCTCTACTAACTTCAATGTTGTTTAGGGTTCTTGCCCTTAATCCAATGGTAATGCCCTTAGTACAAGGGGGGGATCTAAATAATGAGACTATTAATCTATATTTAAGTATATTCCGCATCATCTATATATTCACATACATTCACAAAATTTTTTAAGACAACTCTAAACATAATATAATATATAGTAGAATCCGGATATAAAGACCCTCAAGGGACCATACTAACTTACGCACGACGCACAAAACGGCTGGATAATTTAAGCTTGTTTTTATTATGATACACATAAATGTTATTCTAATTATTTATTTATATATTTTTTTATTTATAAAATACATGTTACATATATTAGACAATTAAGTAGATTAGATTTATTAAATCATCATACTAGGCGGCTGCCTGTTTCACGGTGATCAATTAAAGATAGTATCTTTTTAGTGAAGTCTAGTGTAAACACATGGTACTAGTATGTAAATTGGTAAAGTTATAATAAAAAATAGAAAAGAGAAAAAGAAGTGCGTAAAATAAACATGTAAATAAAATAAATCTGTAAACATATGGTACTAGTATGTAGTGATTTTGAAAATAGTTAAAGTTATAATAAAGAATAGAAAAGAGAAAAAGAAGTGCATAAGGATAAGATTATGGAAATATACATATTAATATTAAAAATTTTATATTTATTTTTATATGTATGCGTGCGTACGTGCATGTGTATATAGGTGCACACATCCATATACACATAAACATACACACACACACACACATATGCCCCTACGTACATGAATACATACACACATACATACATACACACATATACATACATATATATATACATATATACACATACACATATATGCATACAGGCATGTACGCAATACCAACACGTACACACATATACATACATACATACCTGCACGCAAACACACATATATTCTTCTTCCTCACACATGTAAACAATATGTACACATATATCCATATCAACTACAACTACCGGTGTGACAACATCATTTTGAAGTGTCAAAGTTATTAGAGTGTTTAAAAATATTATCCTGTACTGCTAAGTGCTATATTGTGTGTAAACAATTACTTTAATAGTGATTCTGTGTAACAAACATTTAATTTGGTGAATTTAATTGGCAGGAGGTTATAAAAATTATAATTGAAAATTTTTCATCGCAGACATTATTTATTGTTACCATGAATTCTACCTGCAACCAATGTGGCAAGTCAGTGCAAACAGCTGACTGTATGAAATGCATGAGTTGCAAAAACCAAATGCATCTCAGTTGTGCCAAAATTACCTCTGCCGTTTTTAGGAAGATGTCTGATGAGAACAGGGAGTCATGGATGTGCACTATTTGTAAAACAGGACAATCACCGCTCTCCAGCAATCTCAACTCTGTTGACTCGTCAATTCTTCTTAGCGAAATAAAGAAACTCTCTTCACAACTGCACTCAATGAATTCAAAACTGATTTCATTCGAACAAACAATCGTTCACAATAACAGCACAATTGAAGACTACACCAATAAAATTCTGGTTTTGGAAGAAAAACTAAAAAAAATGGATAAACTTGAAGCCGAAGTAATTGAATTAAAAAAGTTCGTTACATATTTGGATAAAACAAACAATGATAGAGAACAACAGCTGCTCATCAATAATATTGAAATCTTCGGTCTGACTGAAAAGCAAGACGAAAACCTTGCTTCCACTCTAATTAAAATTGCATCCAATGTCGGTCAGATTATTAAGGAAGATGACATTGAATTTATTACTAGAGCCAATCCACGTCGACATTCTCAAGAGGAAATATCAGCAGCTCCCCGTGACGCCCGCCCTCGAAACGTGGTGGCTAAATTCGTCAACAAAAGGAAGAAGGACGAGCTGATAGCGGCCATTAAAAAGAAGAAGGGTGTAGACTGTAAGAGCCTAGGTGTTGCAGGAGGTAAACTTTATATCAACGACCACCTTACCAGAAAAAACAAATTACTGTTGAGGTCAGCCAAAGACTTCAAAAATGTAAATAATTATGATTTTTTATGGGTGCGAAACTCGAAAATTTACTTAAGAAAGAATGTCACCTCTCCTGCTATCCTTGTCTCTGCTCAAACCCTTCTGAACAATTTAATTTAGTAATTTGTCTTAAATTTAAATTATATTTTTTCTTAGATTTTCAACTTGTACCATTTTTCAACTTAACTTTACACACACATGACTCAACTTCTCACCCAATACATCACAAACACATACATGCATGTCTGCGCAAATTGACAAATATACTAACCTCAGTGGACTTTGGGCTGCTGAGTAATAATTATCATAGTATGCTCATTTCGACTTATGCTTTAATTTGACTAATTTTTATATTAATTTCAAATCGAATCAAGATAATTATTTTCCACTCACACAATGCATGACACCATTATAATTTTTTATCAAAATGCACGGGGCCTTCGATCCAAAACTAATGAATTCTACCAAAATGTCCTAATCAATGAATTTGACATAATCTTAATTAGTGAGACGTGGTTAGTTGACAGCATATCCGACGACGAGCTTTTTGATTGCCGGTACAACGTATACAGAAATGACAGAGATACTACTCTTACGGGTAAAACTAAAGGGGGAGGCGTTGCTATAGGTATAAAAAAAGATTTTAAAGTTCGGTCACGAAAATCGTGGTCTTCAGAAGCCGAGGATATATGGATCTCACTATTATTAAGACATTCTAAACATCGCATTTTGAATGTTCATATTTGTTGCTCTTACTTACCGGGAGTTAGTCCTAAGTTATCTAATGCGCAGCGTTTCTCTATCATCAATAGTCATACAACTGCCATATCTGATTTAACCACTGAATATCCAAATGACATTTTTCTAATTATAGGCGATTACAATATGCCAAACGTGAACTGGAACCCTACGTGTCAACCATGTAGTACCGACCTTTGTGCTTCTACTCTCCTTAGGTGTCTTTCGTTCTCCAATTTAACACAATATAATGCAATTTCCAATTATCATGGACGTATTTTAGATCTTGTGCTTTGTAACACCACAGTCTTCGTCTCCGCTGCCGACTCTCCACTGGTATTTGAAGATGCACATCATAAATCTATCATAGTCGAACTCAATATTCCCCTCCCTGCTGTTAGCCTTAAATCACAGATAATCAAATTGTTTAACAAAGCTAACTATGTAGTAGTCAATGATGCTCTCAGAAATAGTGATTGGTCTTCTGTTGTAAATGCACAAGACGTTGACACTGCGGTACACAATTTTTATAGAATCATTAATGCCCTAATAGATGATCTGGTTCCAAAGAAAGTAACTAGATCAACAAAATTTCCATCATGGTATTCGGCGGCTTTAATTAATATAACGAAAGAAAAATTAAAGTTTTTTCGTGCCTGGAAACGCTACAAGAATCCATTGGATTATCAATCTTTTGCATTACTCCGCAAAAGACAAAAGAAGATTTCTAGTCTTACTCATAAAACCTATATTGCTACATTGGAATCCGACATACAACATAATGTTAAAAAAATATGGTGTTATGTTAAGACACAAAGAAAATCTCCCACTATACCAGAACACATGACGTATAATTCCACAACAGCACATGACAGCAAACAAGTTACTGACCTTTTTGCTGATTACTTCTCAACGGTCTTTACAAATGAAATTCCAACTCATGATGCTGATAGTAAGGAAGATCCTCTTAATAACACATTAATATCCTCAATCAGAATAAACGAAGAAATCACCTTAAAGTACCTATCAAACATAGACATTAATAAAGGACCAGGAATAGACAGGCTGCCTGGAATTTTTATACGCAACTGCAGTAAATATATCTGTCTACCGGTTTGCGCCATCTATAAAAAGTCACTAACGGAAGGATCGTTTCCTCTCATGTGGAAATCAGCTGTCATTACACCAATCTTTAAGAATGGTGATAAGCACGACGTTAAAAACTACCGACCAATTTCCCAACTCCCTATTTTAAGCAAAGTTCTTGAAAAAATCGTCTTTGATCAATTGTACTCGACTATTTCGACAAACATTATGCCGAATCAGCACGGATTTATGAAAGGTAGGTCTACAACATCCAACCTCGCCCTTTTCATTAACTTCTTGCACAGTAAGATGGACGATAAGGAGCAAGTTGATACTATGTATACAGACTTCTCTAAGGCTTTTGACCGCGTAATTCACTCAATTCTTTTGAAAAAACTTATCCTACTTGGTATACATGGCGACCTATTAAGATGGATTAAGTCCTACATTAGTAATCGCAATCAGGTAATATTAATCAACGGTGTCTACTCTAAGTCTATGGAGGTAATATCCGGTGTCCCGCAAGGTTCCCACCTAGGTCCGCTTCTCTTCAACATTTATATAAATGACATTGGATCATGCTTTCAAAATTCCGAATTTGTGCTTTACGCTGACGACATGAAAATATTCAAAGTTGTGCATTCTCTTTCTGACTGTGATGCGTTACAAAGTGATCTAGATAGGCTTTGCAAGTATTGCAAAGTTAACTGTTTAGATATCAATGTTTCCAAATGTCATACTATGACATTCACCAGAAATAAACATGTTATTAAGTACTCTTATTCACTCAATAATGAACCTGTCATCTCGAAAACGGAATGTAAAGATCTTGGTGTGTACCTCGATAGCAAACTTATATTTAATAAGCACATCGACTCAATCGTTCACAGGTCATATAAAATGCTTGGTTTTGTTCTTCGCATAAGTAAAATGTTCAATAACCCGCGTACAGTAATAATGTTATATTTTGCATTAGTCAGAAGTACACTGGAATATGCTTCGCCAATTTGGAACCCGCAATACAAAGTATACATAGATAGCATAGAAAATATTCAAAACAAATTTATAAAATATCTTACCTTTAAATTCAACAATAACTTTGAATGCACATTTCAAACATTGCAACAAAGGCGAGCAATAGCTGATTTGACATTTATACACAAAATTTTAAATAATAACATTGACTGTACCGAACTTCTTTCCCTAGTTAATTTTAATATACCCTTAAGACGTACACGTCATACAGAACTATTCCACACGCTTAATTACAAGACAAATGCAGCATCTAATTCACCAATCAATCGTGCTCTTCATAAGTTCAATATTATTGGTCTAAATTCCAACATCGACATTTTCTCTGATTCACTGCCCAAATTTAAAAAGAGCATCTTGCGAATATTATAATTTGTTCAATGCGCACACATACATACACACATACTCACACACTCACACACACCCTTGTTTGTCCAATCCCGATTTCGAGGACTTCAACTGGCTACCCGAATTCGAGGTCCTGTTATATTATATAAAGTAGACAAGTATTCTACACTTATACGTATACTCAAGTTAATCGTGATCGTTGCTGTCTATTCGGTTTCATCATACACCCGGTAAGCACCTAGAAAACGGTCCCCAAAAAACCGGAATACACACCCGGTAACTGAGGACTTCCCATATCCGAGGCCTGTCCACGTATTCAGGATTACACATACGTAAAATACACGGATCTCGGAAGGTCCTCGTTTTAGTGGTCTGTAGTTTTTGGAAGTCTTGGGTCCTCGAAATAGTGTGGAACGAATTTCTTACACGTATCTTGGAAGCAGGCGCGGCTCGTCCTAACTTTCACTCGTGCGGTGAACAGGCAACAAAATTATAGGCCTCATCGTATTCCTAAATATTTTATTTAAAATATAAATTTGCACAAAACTTAAAAAAAGGTTCAAAATAAAATTGAATTGCCTATCTAAATATATGAATTTGGTAAGAGATCATTACGGCTGACACCCGACAGGCAGTGCACCCCTCCACCCGCGCGCCCGGTGCAACAGCAGATCGGCTAGCAATCAGCGGTCGTAATACGGAAAGTACCGAAAACATCCGAACTGTTCCGACGACACGTCTCCAGCGAAATAGTATTCTCACTTAGGGTTTGAACAAGATACCATATGTCTCTCGCAAAATGCAACCATTAGTCAACGGGTATTATGTGCGATATTATTGTATTATATTATAAAGAACTTATGATTGTTAGTCCAGTCAAGGAAGGAGGTGTAGAGTGCGTGAGCAGGGACCTAAGTGATTCCTTCAGAAACTTGTTTAGGGTGCTTAGGGTGTGAACATACTAAAAGTCCTGACGTCTATTCTCCGTCCACCTTTAGATCAACTTGGGAGAGTACGAAATTTGGTTCGTATTGCGCATACCCCGCCCCCTTCTTCGGTCCCTTCACCAACGCTGTGTTACTCCGCCCATAGATCAGTCGTTCATCGGCTGTCGCGCTGTGTGCACGTGACTTGAAATTTTAACCTTTTCAGACCCTGTGATAAAATGTATATTTATTATTACTAATTTTTCTTTATTCATTGCTTTTTATGGTAACACACTTTGCGGATTTTACGACAATGCTTACATTTTACGACACATGCCCGTGTTATGGTGGTCGATTATTCAAACATCAATGTTTCAGCCAAGTCCTAATTCATTAGATATCACTGTCACTAATTGCAAATAACAAAATAGGAAAGTATGACATTAATAATTATGTCCTTATATTCGAATTGCAACAATATGAACAATGCATATTTATAAAACAATGGTGTTACGTAGGTATTGTACTATAAAATTACTGAATGTTGGTGTTAATCAGTTTTATTTTTTTATAGGCCGTACACAAACCTCAACTCACAATTATTATTATTGATTAATTATTATTTGTAAAAAAAAATATCTGGAGAACATGATATTTCGCAAACATCATACAAAAGTCGGTGATTTCATTGAGCATATTTTCAAAAATTGATAAAATGCAGTGCGTTTATTGGAGAACCATTACAATAATTATTTAAATGAATAAATTATTAAAACTTTTGATTGCAGGTGGGTGGAAAATAATCATTAAATAATTTAGTTAATTTATTTAAACACGGGAATCTAATGGGTTGACGCGCATTCAAGCAGCAGACGGGGGGAGGGGTGGAGACATGCGCGGTCACAGGTTGTTCTTATTTTGGACGGAGAATAGGTGGTGAGCTAGGGAGGGGGAGGGGGGGGGGGGGGGAGGTCCCAATTTTCGGGTTTCCGCTTGTATCTCAAAAACGGTGCGTCGCAGAGGAAATAAGCTAATAAAATTCTCTACAAATTTTATTCTATATGTAATTTTCTAAATCCCAGCCGATTTTGAGTTACACGCTCCACAAATGTGGATATTTTTGAAAAAATCATTTTACTTCAAATTTTTCATCAAACGTTACTTCGTCTAAAATATTCATCACACATAGAAATTCACTTGAAAGAAGTTGTAAAGAATTTAATTCCCTTTTAGAATATGTATATATATGTACATAAATCTCCAACCAGTAAATATTTACAGCAATTTAAATTTCATCATGACTGGAAGGAAAGAAAATTGGTTCAATAATTTTAATTATAAACGACTTTGTTGTCTTAATTTTTTTGTCAGACTACCTAAAAACCCATAAAATTTTTTTTTTAACGATTTTGTATGTTTTATTTGATGATAATGTTACAAAACGTTTGGTAATTTTTTCGGTAATTTTTTCCGACTCTTCAAGATCCGCATTAATAAAACCCTTCCTACAGCTCCTCCTTAACCCGCTTGACAATATCACCCATCCAGGTGGCGATATTCTTCCCTTGTCCTTAATAGGCCACTTGCATGGATTTCATAACGACTTGGAAAAAATCATGTGGATAGATCTTTTTACTAAGATTAAGAAAATGTTAGTAAAATTGTTTAGAAATGTACAGTTTATTTTTATTTTTAAATAAATAAATCCATTATTTGGGCTCGTGACGTCACAACATAAAAATGTCTCCGAAAATGTTCCTATTAATTTTGTAAAATTCCACACTGATTTATTTTTTTATATGGCACCACTTTGATTTCAGGCGAATTTTTGAATTCGTTCACTAGATTTATTGTTTGTTCTCGGCGAACTTATCATTTGGTTTCACTTTTTGACAGATGTTCTGAAAAGAACCCCATACATTTAATGATGTACGGGGTTCTCTTCAGAATACGTGTGTTCACGGTACGTGTTTTAGAGGTATAATGATTATGGTGCTGATTTTAACAAAATAAAATTTTATGATATTCTTATTATTATTATAATTTACAAGTACAAGTATATTACATTGAATTTAGTAATATAGACGCTGTACGTTATAATGATTTATGATCAATAAGATGGATCAAGGAAAAAAATATTTATGAGATGTAATATTTTTGGTATGCCTCGTTATTCTCCTGTGCCATTCGTGTGGAAAACGTTCTTTTTTTTAAATGATTTTCGGCTATGTAATTATCGTTTTTTCACACCTATAAAAATATTATGTCCCGTCTTTCTGGTTTATAAAAAGTGGTCTGATTTTTCGGATTGAAATTTTCAAAAATTCCCCTGGGTTTCAAAAATACGATTAAAAAAAATACAGAATGTCTTAGAATATTTGCCTAAACCGGAATTTTTTTTTAAAATGTGATGCTAGTGGCCTATTCAGACAGAGGCGTGTTTGTGAGGTGTAGGTAATAGGAATATATGACGCGGATTAATCAAATACTTTAGCAGGTGTCCTAATTACTTATTAAATATTTCAATACCGTACAGCGAATTAAACAGTGTTACAGAACATAGTCACAATACGAACTAAACGCAATATTGAATTTTGATTCAACTGTCAAAAACTGAATTCCTTGTCGGCACAATCTTAATAACTTATTATATTCACATGCACGTAGGAATTTCGAACGACGGGTCCTCGGTTTAGGGCGTAGGTGAGATTTCTTGACACTCGAGCTTGCAGCGCCTCCTGGTATTCACATTCCTGTGATCGGCACCTTTAACCCGAAACCGAGGACTTTGAGAGAGTCCTCGGTTTAGGGTCTGTGTGTGATTTCCAGCATTAGCGGCGCCGCCCTGGTGGTCACACACCCGTACTAATGAAACACTAGCCAAATTAAACACGATATTTTTCACCACGAAAATGAGGACTCTCTCCGATTGGCCCAAAATTTTGACAGTTGACCAATCAGAACGCATAGATTATAGGTACATATTCAGTTTTTCGGATTTCGAATCCGAGGACGTCCTCGGATTCGTGTGAGTCCTCGGATTCTGGGTCTAAAGGCCTGTGAACGTCCTCGAATAAAGGTGCATACCAACTCACACCTTCCCACTACATACATCACCCGGTAATTACTTAATATGCATACCATAAATAAGACACTACAATGAAACACATAATAGGTACCTACCATGTAATATACTTATAAATTGTAATTTTTTAAACAAATTATCTTTTGTACTGTTTGTTTCTGTTAATAAATAAAATAAAAATAAAAATAAAATAAGAAGCAGATTACTAACACTATCACATGCTATGTTTGCACGTCTCGGTTTTAAATAAAAAAGAATAAAGAAGAATAAAGAATAAATTTATATCACTATCTGAGTATGTTATGAAATATGTAATAGTATAGAGTATAGATAGATAATTTTCTTTTTCGGTATATAAAACATTTAATACAAATTATAACTTTAATAGTACTTAAACATTCCACATAACAAACATACATAATGTACTGTAATTCAAAAAGATACAATGTACCTACATTCTATGCAAGTAAATACATATATGTAGTTGCTAACGTAGAAAGTCAGTTTGTTTTTGGCCAATTTTTTTCGATAGTAAGAACTTCGCACAGCATTGTGAATATGCGACATCACAGTTTTACACTGTAATAATGCCTGATCTATTTGTTCTTGAGTAGAGATGAAACGGATAGTGGTTTGGCCGGATACCGGATATCCGGCGAGCTGCGAGGCCGGATGGCCGGATATCTGGCGGCCGGATATTAGTCCCATTGACATTTTAATTTTGAGTATTAATTCAAAATATTCTCTCTGGTAAGAAGAAGAACAAGATGTATATTATGGTGCTTCAATGTCATTATTTAATCCTTTCAATAATCTCTGTGTTTTTTTACGATTTTCAGTTCACTATAATGGTGGTTGTGATTAGTTAATCATGTTAATTTAAGTTTTCGCTACTCTGGGGGTTTTTGCAAGTTTTTACTTTTTAGTTTAGATATTTACTATTTATGTAGTTATCATTAGAGTGAATATCTCAGAAGAAAATTTTAGTTTTTTTGAAGGCCTTATGGCTTTTTTGTAACTTTTTCGACTTTAAATAAAAGCCGTCATAATTATAAGCCATTTTATTGATATTTACCTCACAAAGATTACTGTATTGCATTTGATTATAGGAAATTGTCGTATATTGAATATCCGGTATCCGGCCGGATATTGAGTTACTATCCGGTATCCGGCCGGATAGTAAATTTTGGCCGGATAGGCCGGATACCGGATAGTTACCGGATATCCGTTTCATCTCTATTCTTAAGTTGATGTCCTGACACTTTTACATTTGAAAACTTTGGAATTTAACAGGGATTCTATCTTATTTTTATTTTTCTTTATGGTGGATATTTTAGAATGAGACAAGCCACTGAAAAACACTGCGCGTTGTTCTAACCGGACGAATTATCATTAAAATAGGTCGCTTTAAGCAGTTGCTCGCTTAAAACAGTTGGTTGCTTAAAACGGAGTCGTACTAAACGGATATGCATTCCTACTAAAAGCTATGAAACCCAACTTGAGTTTACAATGGCGTCACTAAAAACGGAGGCCATTATATGCAAAGTCATTATATCCGAATTCTACTGTATGTTTGTTCATGATGATACGTTAATGTTGTAGTCTATAATAAGTATTGCGTGTGACTGCACCGAAACGTGAATATTAATAAAAGTTAATTTGATTTGATTTGCTTACTTATGCATATTTTTGATTAATATTTTGTCGTCGGCAGGGGCTGGCCCTGTGCAGGCGCAATTGGAGCAGTCCGCTCTGAGTGCCAATTTGCCAAGGTGCCAAGGGCCGGCCCTGGGTATAAAGTGTTGAATATTCTTACTAACGTAAAAAAAACCATATATTTTTTGTAAGCAAATATATTTTGTAATCAATTCTTTTTCATGATCTTATATATTTGGTAAACAATTTTTTTTTAAACTTCAGGTGCTACAACTGCGGGGAGTTTGCGAATCACATAGCCGCTAAGTGCGTGATGGGTCCTCAGCCAAAACGCTGCCACAACTGCAAGAGTGAAGACCACTTAATAGCGGACTGTCCCACCAAGGTATATTAAAAAATGATTTTATTAGCTAAAGAAGCTGTGTGTGCTTTTCTGTGTTAACACAGTATGAATGCGGATTTTTTTCCCTGAATATTGGAATATATATTTTTTATTTGATACAGTATTTTACATTTTATGGTATAATTTAATAATGTTGGCCTCACTGGGTGGCCTACCCGTACTGAGGCCCCCAGTTTGCAATTGCAATTGATCAATCATCCTTCTGTAGTTATAATTTTTTTTATTGGCTAATTAGCGGAATTCATAAGATAATTGTTACAGCTTGATTTTGGCAGCTTTACCCACCGGTGTCAAAAAAAGCCATAACAAATTTAGAAGACCTACATAAATTTATACATATGCACGTTCATTATTATTTCCCTGTCGTATTGTTTTGTGCTGAAATTTTTTTAAAAACTTTATTCAAACACTAGCAGACCCGGCCACACGTTGCTGTGGCTAACGAAACACAACGCCATTACCCAACCTTTATAAAATCCACACCACCCACTTGTCAGCTGCCCGCTGCCCGCTGCCTGAATTGGATATTTAAACTTATCAGCTTTTCTCTACTATAATAAGCATGTATTATACATATAAACCTTCCTCTTGAACCACTCTATCTATTGGTGAAAAACGCATGAAGATCCGTTGCGTAGTTTAAAAGATCTATGCGCACATACATTTTGAGCGACTTCATTTTATACTATGTAATGAAGCCTTGTGTAAATTTCGATAGATGGCACTGATTGTCACAAAATGCTGTCACTAAAACTGTTCAATTTATGTGTGAACATTTTGATACGAGGGAGTAAGCTTCATATATTTATTTGTTTATTTTCAGGTGGAAAGGAAGAAGGCTCCAAGTGAGCAAAGTGGAACACAGTCAGCATCGGGGCAAAACGGAGATCAATCAGTTGAAAGTGTGACAGATTCCGTTCAAGCGGTCAGAATAGAATAAGATTTCTATTTTACCGGTGGGCAAGAAATTGGGTTGTGTTCTTGGATAAAATCATATCAGTCTTGATATGGTATGACAATGACTATTTTCTGCAAAAAGTAACCAGGGTTTACAATAATTACTATTATTTCTAGTAATAATAACAATAAAAAATGTCATTTTAGTTTTCTGATTTGTAAGTGAACCACAATACAGTATTTTTTTTATCAGATTTAAAAAGATTGCAAAAAAATAGTTTATTATTGAACATTGGCCTTATAATAATGATTAAGTGTATGATTTATTTTCTAAATTTTACCACAGACTTATTATTTATGGCCTAATGTTAATAACAAAGTACTTACATAATTAATTTGGTTACAATATTTTTCACCTTTTAAAAATGCTATCCAATTCTTTCATCTAGTTAACATAATGATTTTATAGTTTTGCTTCTGTGTATAACATTTAAACATTGTACAATGTTAAGTTGTAATATTAAAATAACATAA
The DNA here is from genome assembly GCA_917880885.1 of Limnephilus marmoratus. Taxonomy (NCBI): domain Eukaryota; kingdom Metazoa; phylum Arthropoda; class Insecta; order Trichoptera; family Limnephilidae; genus Limnephilus; species Limnephilus marmoratus. The sequence goes on from OU862908.1 coordinate 32,825,117, forward strand.
ATTAGTTATTGAAATGAATGTAACGAAAGTACAAATAATATACAACATCTACCTCGTATTTTGTCCATCTTGTTTTCATTATATTGATTGCAAAGATGGATGAATATTATATTAAAGTAAATTATTTTCTATTTTATTACATAATATACAATAATTATATAAAGGAATGCTTCATCAGAATATTTTAATATTGAGTTTTTAAAGAATGTTTAGAATTAATACCTGATGCGTAGATTTGTTTTGACCAATCACAACAATCATCATATCTGTATGGACAATGGGAAAAGTTCTGCTTACTTGTAAAATACCATGAGTTGTCCTAGAGTTTTATTTTGTGAAATGGACGACACACAAAGACGTATGAATATTAATAGACCTGCCCTAAACGATAAAAGCGTATTATTTCCCCTCCCCATACCGATTCCATTGGAACCGGCTGGGATCGAGTATGGCTTCGCGTGAATCTAAAAAAAGAAATAATACGGCAAAAATAGTGGCTTGTGTTTTGATTACAGATAAAAATAGAAGTAAAAAAGAGAATAAACCCAATTGCCGTATTACATTCCATAGACAAGCATTATTTTACTTTACTTTAAGCTTATTCAGATCACATAATATGGTAGTTTTTGTAACACACACTATCACTCGAGATACATGGCGTGTGCTCGTTGCTGTTTAGTGGGGAAAGTAAATTATGAAACATTTGTAAAAGTGTCTTAACTAAATACGTCAACAAAATATTGGCGGCGAGCAATTCGCGCTTCCATGTAAAAAGGTCTATTCATTCAAAAGCAGAGTTTACTTTTAAGAACTAAATGGTGATATTATAATGCGAAATGGCCGTATACTCTCAGATTGAGTTATTGACGAATCACATATCACCAAATTCATCTTCCCGCTCTGCGCACCGTTGAAGTTGGTTTCTCCCCCTCACTTTTATGTTCTGGTCTAGTAATATTCATATGTCTATGACGACACAGTATTATAGTTTAGTGGTAAGGTGAAAGTTTCTAAACATTTATTATCTTCACTGAATGCCCTGGACAGCACAGAGCAGAGTGCCAAAAAATACTTTGGCAAGATGTAAATATGAAATATGTAATTCAAAGAAACACTGCGAATTGGTAATTCCAATTGGCCAGTCGTCTATTCTGGAGTTTCTCATTTTCGGACATTCCTGTCATCTGAATTTGTTACTCGGCCTATCCAGAAGATTCTCCTCGTGCAAAAAAATCCAGAATTCAAAAGCTACATTCATTGAGCATGTTCCTGTTGACCAGGATGCCCAATTTCTAAAGATTTTTAAAAATCTGCTTTGATACGAGGGTTGATTTCCACTGCTTTCACGAATTAACACAATGTATAGTATTTCATCTTTTCGTTGTTTTTTTAAAGCTCGTAATCATTGCTAGCTTATTTAAATTAAGCTAGTTTTATAAATATTCTCCAATTCTGCCAATGTGTTTGTTTTGTCAGTTATATATTGTTGAGCACTTGGCCATTCACAGTGTGCTCTCTCAATATCTGTTTTCAGCATTTTCTGACTCCTTAGAGTATGTCAATATCCTTGATCATTTTGTTTCTTTGAGTGTGGTTGCTTTGTTCCAATAATAAATAAATAAAAACAGTTTTTCATAGTCAGGTATTCAACAAAGACTCAAAGCCTGCATTCCCCGAGTTACCTCATTATTATCATTTTAAGTTTTAAGAGGTGTTGACAAATTAATGAGTAGTGGCTGCATAATGATAGTTTTAGGAATTGGAGATTGATTTGAAGAATAATCATAAAAGTGAACCTCACAGTTACAGAGAGAGAGATGCTCACCATGTCTTTTGGGGGTGTAACGTATTTGTACAGATTGAATCTTATCCCAGCAATGAACTTTATCGAATCATAACTCCTTTTTTTTAATCAAAAAGCTGTCTTTAGACAGCATTGCATTAGACTCGAGTACATAGATTAAACCACCCTCAGAATTACACTTCCGGTTTGTGGAAGTTGAGGGACATACCTTTTACTATTATATTGTACTTAGTGCCAAACTATGCTATCTCCAAAAATGTCAGTACAATTTTGTTACCTAAAAATACTTGTAGGTTTATAATATGAAGGACTGTATCAGGCAATCATCATATTCGTTTATTTAAAACTTTAAAGACGCTTTTTTTATCCTGATTTTGAAATCCTATTCTCTTCTAATAATGACCCCGCGTATTGTATTTCTTTTAAAGTTTAATTATTATTAACACTTAATCCAGTTTGATTCGTACATTTGACTATTAAATTTTTATGTATTGGAAGCCACATACTGTAATAGGTATGGGTTGTTTAATAGTCATTGTTGTTTTAAGCTTTTTATTTATAATTTAATTCATAAGCTATTCGTTTAGGCTTTTGAGTTAACTATGATACCATATTGTGTTCAAGGATTGTATTTATTAATCAATACGTAATGATTAATGATTAGTAAGCCGCTATTACCTAGTTACTTTAATTCCTTTGCATTCAACCTGTATGTATTGTATTATTCTAGTTTTTGCCTATTCTTTGGCGAGACTGAATTTATTATAGACTAAATAGAGGTTATTTTTGCCAAATCATTTTATTTCCTAATTAGTGTGTAAGTATTTTTGCCATTTTGTTCGTAGTTGCCATAAAATGCACACATTTTGAAAAATATTAAAACAACCGTTGGCCCGAGAAGATGATTACAGGTTTACATAAGTTTTATAAAAATAAATTAGTTTTTAAATGATTCTTAAATTAGCGTGGTGCGAGGGTTTTCTTTTTGGATTAGATTAAATGAGAAGTTCTCATCACATAACCTTTCTTTATTTTGTTTTCTTGGCGAGTACTCAATCCAACAACTTCTTTATATTTTATTTAAATTTATTTATTATGTTTCAGATAAATTCTAATGTCTCAAATAAAGTACGTAGTGTGTTACTTTAAATTATAAATGTATGTATATTATAATAGAAAGTTTTAAAACATGTTTATTTTTCTTTATTCCAACATTACTTTGGCGTTCGCTTTAAAGTTTATCACTCTGGTCTTATCTTTATTGAAATTAAATTTATTTGAATATAATTTTTCCGTAGATGAAGCTTGCTGTTTTTGTAACATTTTAAATGTTAGCAACATTAGAGAGAATAATACATTATAGGAGATTTTGAACAAGCGTTATTTTAGTGAAGCTTAAACTATATCATTCTGGGTGGTTCAAAAATTAATTACACACATAAATGTTCAATGAAAATGGCAACTACGCGAAAATATTAGTTTTAGAAAATATTTTATATTTTAGAAGAGTTAAATAATTATTTGTTTGTATGCATGTATGTATTTGTAAGTATTGCATATCAACTAAATATTATGCAATGTAAAGATTAAATTGTAGATGTTTGATATTGTATGATATTTTACACTTTAATAATCATTTGAGTACAAAATTACACTAGTATAATACATATTTTCCTCCTAAGAATAGATTAAGTTTTGTATCACGAGTATGCCGAGACTTGGGGAAGTTTAATACCTTAACGTAGAGAAAACAAGAATCACACACAAAATACTGAAGTAGCTTTAGCAAAAATATACAATTTTAATTTTATATAAAAGTTATCCATATTTATCTTTTAACAATATTTTGGTTTAATCAAATACGACTTGAATTTTTCTGAAAATAGTTATCACAATGTAGTTTTCAGTAGATAGTTATCATAAAAGTTACTTAAAAAATTGATTTCGTTCTTGTAACAACCAAACATTAAAAAATAAAAGTAAGCTTCAAGGCATTGGTTATATTTGTGAACATTACATTTTTATTGGTAACGTAAGTAGGTGTTATCTTCTAATATTACATCTAAGTAGGTGTTATCTTATAATATTACATCTAAGTAGGTGTTATCTTGTAAAATAACATCTAAGTAGGCGATATCTTATAATATTACATCTAAGAAGGTGTTTTCTTATAATATTACATCTAAGTAGATGTTATCTTATAATATTACATCCAAGGCGAATAATTTTAAGTTATAACGAAAAGACTATACAAACTACCTCATTTTGAAGAAGTCTTAATATTAATTATACATTTTCTTTATACAATTTTACCTAGTTTTTCTATTTAAACCAATGTTTCTTTAGAGATTAATATTATAATTCAACTGATTATTTTTAATTTGATAAGGGTAATTTTATGCTTTTTTTGTTTAGGTTTGATATTGAAATGTCACTTTCACAGAACCAAATCCCAAATAATTCAATTATCCACTCGAGCGATGAAAATTTCCAGGCATTCGGCTTTTGATTCACCAGCATTCATTATAAAAATCATACTCCCAAATTTTAATAAGGAAACATATTAACTGCTCACTGTGGTTTAAATTCCTTGATTTAAAAGTTTTCCCTTATTTTTAGGTTTAATAAAAAAAAAAAAAAAATAAATAAAATATATAATTCATAAAAATCACCTACCTAAATTTGCGTAGCTATCACTCGAGTGGTTAAGCTGAAAATAAAGTTTAAACTGCCATAAAAAATTATACTCGTATCAAAATGCTGATTTCTCTTCTAAAAAAATTTTTTTTTTTTAAATTTACTTATACAATGTTCAATTCAGTGTACCAAATTTAATTAAATAAAATAGATTAGTGAAAAAAATTGTTATGTTTATTTATTTATTATTTCACCTTCATTTTCTAGCCAACTGCCGCTCAAACATACATTTACAAAATCAAGATGACAATACATAATATTTACACTGCAGTACTGTTAGGACCTCCGCTCTGGAGAAACTGAAAAGAAACCAGTTCTCAACGCAATTGCAATCAACCTCCTTAACAAAATCTATATTTTTCTGATCTGACACGTCAATTTGTCAACAATGCAAAATATCGATTTTAGGAGGTTGATTGCAATAGGCCACTTGCATGGATTTCATATCGACTTGGAAAAAATCGTGTAGATAGATTTTTTTACTAAGATTACGAAAATGTTAGTAAAATTTTTTAGAATTTTTTATTTATTTATTTTTTATTTATTTTATTTATCTTAAAAAATGGAACATGTTATATTGTTACTTTTCCTCCATTAACTTCTCGAGTGCCGTTGCCGCGCCGGCGCGCGTGTATCAAATTTCAAAAAAGAATATTAATTCAAATAATTTGGATGCGATTTTAAATTTTATTCCATTAATATATAACATAAAATAAAGCTTAAAATAGCTTCCTCCATTCTTGTTCTTAAGATAATTTAAAAAAGGTAAGGTAAAAAACCCTGGCCCTTGACAGGTTAAAAGCATTTGCTTGTGGATGTAATGTACAGTTGTTTTTATTTTTAAATAAATAAATCCATTATTTGGGCTCGTTGCGTCACTACATGAAAATGTCCCGTCTCCGAAAATGTTCCTATTCATTTTATAAAATTCCACACTAATTTATTTTTTATATGGCATCACTTTGATTTCAGGCGAATTTTGAGTTTGACATTTAACATTCACTAGATTTATTGTTTGATCTCTGCGAACTTATCATTTGGTTTGACTTTTTGACAGGTGTTGTGAAGAGAACCCCGTACATTTTACGTTGTCTGTAGGTGTTTTAGAGATACAATGATAATGGTACGGATTTTAACAAAATCAAATTTTATAAAATTCTTATTATTATAATAATTTACAAAAGTATATTACATTTGAGAGGGGGTTTCTCACCATCCTCCCAATAGTTTATCCATACACATAACGAATATTAATAAAAAAACAAATAAATACTAGCAACAGGTAAAAACTTCGGCTAATTTATCCTGTATGTAGTCATTATTGTTCATAGGTTCAAGTACCGAATAGTAAACTCAGACTTTTTAAATAAATAAATCCTATAGAATTAATCCAAAATATTCATTATGTGTATGGATAAGCTATTGGGAGGATGGTGAAAAACCCCCGTAATATAGACGTTGAACATTATAATGATTTATGATCAATAAGATGGATCAAGGAAAAAAATATTTATGAGATTTAATATTTTTGGTATGCCTCGTTATTCTCCTGTGCCAATCGTGGGGAAAACGTTAATTGTTTTTTAAATGATTTTCGGCTATGTAATTATCTTTTTTTCACACCCATAAAAATATGTCCCATCTTTCCGGTTTATAAAAAATGGTCTGATTTTTTGGATTGAAATTTTCAAAAAATCGCCAGGGTTTCAAAAATACGATAAAAAAAAAAATACAGAATGTCTTAGAATATTTGCCTAAACTGGAATTTTTTTTTAAAAGATGTGGTGCAAGTGGCCTATTGCGTTGAGAACTGGTTTCTTTTCAGTTTCTCCATTAGAGGAGGCCTTTACTGTTCCTGCACTGAAGAGATTGGTAGGTATTTATTTAGAAATTTAGAATGTTGTTTCCTAGTTAACCTGGTGAAACAAAGTTTCATCAACATTTCATGTAATCATTCATGTAGAACCACTTACCTGATTAACCTGTAAGTATCGACGTTCCGTTTTAGTTTCATAAGTAGCAACGTGACATCTGCTGGACCACTATAGTTTTAATATCAAAAATTACTGTTTTTTTGTATTTTTCTAAAAAACATTGCTTCGAAATATTTTTTTTTATACAGTAGAATCCTGTATCTATAATTGTTTAACTAAAATAAAATATAAAGATTTACACACTTATTAATAATCATAAGCATTTAAATCACAGGCGTCGATTTTTTCGAAAAAAAATATGACTTTTACCTTAATCTTAAGGGCCCGCAACCTGAATTTCTACCGATTTCTTACATATCTCCCTTAAACATTTGAAGTTTTTAAGCTCTTAAAAAAATATACATTATTTTTGAAGACAATATCTAGATGCTGCCCGCGCCGAAACGCAAATTATATGAAATTCCCTCGAAATCGCAAAAAATCGCAAACTATGCTCCAAAAATTATTAAAAACAAGTCTGTTTCTATTATCTTATAAATTATATTTGTGAAAAAATTCACAATGTTTCTTTAAATGATACTTAAGATGCTCCCCGCGAGATTTTTGCTGTATTTTAAACGAGTTGGAATTTATTAAACATTTTCGCAATTTTCGCATCGATTTTGTCACTGTAAATGTTAGCGCTCTCCTCTAACATTCGTAATTTCGTATCTCTCCACCTTCTTTTCGAGCCCGGTTGCGGAGCCTTAATATATTTTAATAAAACTTTTTTTTTCTCGAAAACCAATTATTCTTTAATTAGATAAACTATGTAATAATCAGCAGTTTTATGAAAAATCACAAGGCATCAATTTGTAGAAACTATCAAATATTACACAGGCTTGTTGCATTGAAGGCACACATGTTTCGTGCAAGTGGCACATTTTTTCACAGTCTTGCGTTTTAGTTTTGAGGGACAGATATGACAGAATTTTCTAGGTTGGTTACCCTCCATTTCATTTTCTTTCCTTACATTTTCCGGCGCATCTGTCCCAAGAACTCTTTTTTATCGATGAGCACAATTCTCTTGGAATGTGGCCGTGTTTTATATCTCTTCCTAGTGGTGACAGGAATACTGTTATTTTCAATTGAGGTTGCCCCTTTTATGCCCGAAAAGCTTATCTGATTCATTGTAACATTTTACAGAAAATAAAAGAGTATTATAATCATGTAATCTGAAAAAAGTCCTATCCAAAAAAGTTACATAAGTAGGTACAGACGAGTGGTCTGACAGACCACTTTATAACAGCCATAGGTAACCAACCGAAATCATATATACCGACAATGACATTCTCCATGAATGCTGTTGGGCGACCACTCCAGGGGTAGAAAGAAGCATGGGATAATACTACTACGCTAAAATAGGTAAGGGAACGTACCCATACTACGTGACCAACTTTTTGCAATTTTTAACCCCCCCCCCCCCCCCCCCGGTGACCAAAATCCTAAGCAATCCGCCGCTTATTTGTATGGAGCGTGACATTTTGAAGACCCTCCCCCCTAAACGTGTCACGTAGTATGGGTACGTTCCCTAACCTGACTTTTCGAATGCTCGAAGTGTTTGTCAGACCACACTTCGGTACTTAAAGATTAAAAAAAATGTTTTTAAGTTGTAGGTGCCATGAATATCGATTTCACCCTGTTATCTAACAACAAAAACATAAAACAATATCTGAAAACAGAATTATGCATAATTTGGTCAGCAAAAAGAAAAAGTGGGTTATGATTCCTTGCAGCAAAAAAAATAAAGTGTATCAATTTATTAACCGATGACTGAATGTTGTAGTGACTAATAAAAAGTTGTCAAAATTAATGAGGTTTGCAGTCCATAATGAAGTACTGAAATCAACCCTGATGAGTAAGGCATGGAACTGCCAGAGGACTGTTGAAAGTATGCCGTAGAAATGAAAAGCCTGAGGTGTAGGTAAGGTGACAAACCTTCACTGGAAAGGTGTATGTAGGGTTGCCAGACGTCCTTTATTTTAAAGGATGTCCTGTATTTCAGACCCAAAAATTGATCTTGTCCTCTAATTTGAAATCTTAAATAGAGGACAATACTTTGTCCTTTAATTTGGAAAAAATGAATCAGTGTGGTTTCTGTATATGAAAGCCTCTCCTGACGAAAATTATAGACGATAAAATGTATGAAAGTGTTCTTGAAAATTGGATTCAGATTCTCAAATCTACGGATGAATACAAGAATCTGCTAAAAATAATACAATACGTATTTTCCATTCCAGTTTCTAACGCCCAAGCCGAAAGGATTTTTTCCTTGTGTACGAATACGTGGACCAAAAACCGAAATAAGTTAGATATTGACACTTTAAAAGCAGAACTACAAATAAAGTCGAACTTCAACATGAAATGCAAACAATTTTATAATTTCATTATAGAAAACGTAGAAGCTCTTAGAGCAACCAAAAGTAATACCAAGTATACTTTTAAATGCAAAAAGACTAATTAAGGACTACTACTTACTTGGCTTCGATTAACGACGAACTACGTTACATTGCGTATTAACATTGTTTTTTTTTATTAAGAAATGTCGCTACTGATACCATAACAACATTTCATTAAAAAAATATTGATGTCCTTTATTTTCATCCTATGTCCTTTATTTAATCGTATCAAATCCTCTAATACATAAAACGGGAGCTGGCAACCCTAGGTGTATGTGTCATAAACCCTTACTGGAGATCTGGAAAGAATACAAGTATAATCAATAAAAATAAGAAAGGATTCTAGATTAAGAAAGGGGTACATTATTATTATATACCCAAGTACTAGTCTACTTTTAGAGAAAAGATTATTTTTAATAATACATGCAGGATTAAACATGTCGGGGCCCCTAGGCAATGCACGTCTCGGGATCCCTTTACCCAATAGCTGTTGCGGGGCCCCTAGGCAGTTACCTACACTGCGCCATGGATAATATGGCCTTGCATGTAGCAGTAATTGTACGTTTATAATGCATTCAGATTTGGATCAATCATAAATATCTAGATTTTCGTTGAGATCTCTGAACCCTGTGTCTGAAGAATTAATTTCTCGGCAGTTTTTACATAGGCAGTTGCCTACACTGCCTTATGGATAGTACGGCCCTGAGTACTGGTATTCATTACAACTGCTAATAGTATAGCTAGATGATAGCTTAAATAGCTAGCAAGTTTCAAAGTAGTTGTTATCAGTATTTCAGGAGCACAAAATCGCGGAGGGTTAATTTTCTAAATGCATTTTACAAATTATTCATATAAAATATACCCGGAGTACTGAGAAGTAAACCGAATCAACATTATTATCATCACTCCATATATTTTATCATTTTGAACCATATATCTGATGCATTTCTTTTATTTATTTTTTTATTTAAGTTTAAAAATCGTAAATAAAAATCAGAAATAAAATATGATGACGTATTAGGTAGGTACCTAATGAAAACAATAAATGAAAATAAAATTCGATCATAAATAACGAAAAATTAAAAATAAAATAAAATTAAACAAAAATTAAACAGAAATTAGAATAAAAAAAGAAATATTTGTTTTCTTCGATCGTCCGTCAGGGAGGTCGCCTCATCATCTGCATCCATCGCTCATTTTGCTTGAAAGAGGTGAAACAATAAAAAAATATATCCATGGGCAATTTGTGCAATCCTCACAGTCTTCACAGTGCAGTATCAGAGTCGGGCCATGTCATGTATTAGAATACATAAAAATATCTATGAGACGATGCATGAATATGAATGGAAGCAAAGAGTTTGTGCCAAAGTTCGTTAGTTTGTTCAGCTGTCATCTGCCTTTAACGCTGCGGTAAAACGGCGCGCCAACTAGATGTAAATTACCACAAAAAATACCAGGAGCACATAATGCTGTTGTAGTAAGCTCAATTTATGTAAAATATTATTAAAATGTTCAAGAGTTCAAAAAGTACTAAATGAATATTTATGATCAAATCTATCAGGAGCACAAGAGCCTGAAGAGGTAGAAAATATCAAAGAAAGTTTGGCACACTTTGGTAGATGCAAAGATATAAAATATACCAAGGGCACATAATAAGCCAAGGAACGCACTAGGCAGGCAGCCAGGCTGCACAGGCAATACGATCTTCAAATTTGTATGAAACTGTTATTCAAGCTAACGCACTATCGGAAGCTATTTATGTAGGAAGCCAAAGATCGCCGGCTGCGGGAGCCAGTCGATAATTGTGGCTCTTTTTCAAGTGGTCTACGATCAAATCTACCAGGAGTATAAGAGCTTGAAGAGGTAGGAAATATCAAAGAAAAAGTTTTGGCACCACTTTGGTAGATGCAAAAATATAAAATATACCAGGGACACATACCATAATGGCCAAGAAACGCACTAGGCAGGCAGCTAGGCTGCACGGTCAATACGATCTTCAAATTTGTATGAAACTATCTCAAGCTAACGCAGTACAGGCAGTAGGAAGCCAAAGATCGCTGGCTGCGGGAGCCAGTCGATTTACGAGTATATTAAGGCTCATTGCGACAATCTACCAATTGCTACCAAGCACTAGAGTTTAAATTTTGAATGGGTAAAAGAAGAAAAAAACGCCTGGTGTATGCAATCCTCACGACTCTGAAGCTAAGCACATTACAACATCACATTTAAACAGGCCGATAAGCGCCGTGTCCAAAGAATTACGCGTTTTATTTTAAAAAACGTCTCAAATTTATTCGTAGCCCCAGAATTTTGATGACTTGTTTTGTTTTCCTTATTCCATTTGTCCAGAGAAGCCAAAAAATGATGGAACGGAATTGAAGTGGGAACGCACTGCAGGCCGTTAATAAGGTTTCTACGGTTCCATTGGTTTACTTAAGTGAATAAAAGGGGAGAGAAATCAATAAGTGTTTTAGTATATTTCCCTATGCATCATTTTTATTTATTTATTTTTATTTCATACAGTTTTTGAAAGTACACTTTTATGTTTTGATCTTGATTACCATACTAGGCTAATGCCCGTGTTATGGTAATCATAATCAGTGCATAGGTACTGTTAATAAGCACCGTTGTGTCTATCTGGAAACTTTGAACATGGGAGGAAAGCCAAAGAGAAATGAAGAGAGCTCAATAATTCAACCTAAGCGCACTAGGTTAGGTTAGATTGAAGTATGTGGCATTGCAGAGCATGGAGTCAAAAATATTGGAAGTTTCTTCGGAAGACTTTCATTTAGTAATAGATGAAAGTGTGGCAGAACTGGCAAATGATACAAATATAAAGACATCCCAGTAATCAGTTTTATATACTCTACGAATTTAAAGAACTGAAAGATTACGGGGAAAATTCATTGAGAAATTAATGAAAGTATAAAGTGGTAGTGCAAGAAATGGTCGTAAGAGAGAAGTTGGTTAGAAACCTATGCTCGCTTTTCATATCTTGCTGTCACAATTTTTTCAACTTGTTGCATTTGATGCGTGCCTCATAAATATTACTTATATACGAGTATGTAGGTACCTTCTGCTGAAATGTACGCCTTGTACAAAAAGAAAGGCAAATATTAAGACCAAATTAATAAATATTGATGAATTTGCAATTAGTTAGAGCTGGCGGAGGTCGGCAGTAACACTATCAGTGGGATCGGCAGGTGGGTAGTTGAGTAGAACGAGAAGAATAATATATTCTATTGTCTTTATAGGATGGGGACCGAAAAAGGTAGAAAAAAGATTGACTGATAATATTTATGACCCAGTAGTAAGGGCTCAAAAATAATAAAAACGGGAGATATTTAAATACGAATGTTAGAGGAAGCGCGCTAATTTAAAAACAATAATATTTAAGCGAAAATTGTGAAAATGTTTGATAAAACATGACGCATTTAAAATAGAGCAGAAATCTTATGGGATCTTAAATACCAGTTAAATTTTTTTCTCATTTTTACCATGCAAAATTTTTCACACATGTAACTTGTAAAATAACAGAAAAAACGTGTTTATGATAATTTTCGGAGCCTATTTTGCGATTTTTTCTATCGGGGGAATTTAATAGAATTTCCGTTTCGGCGTGGCAAATGTGTAGATATTATCTTAAAAAATAACATTATTTTTTTAGAATCTTAAAAACTTAAAATATTCAAGAGAAAAATGTTATAAAACGGTAGAAAATCGAAATGCCGCAGCAGAAAATAAAGCAATTATATTACTCAATAAAATATGTTATTTATATCATACAAACATTTTTATGTAATTGTAAAATCTCTATCGAATATTTTTTCAATGCACCAAATATTCAAAATAATAAAATAATTTAATAAAAACATCCGAGCACGTGAAACCTACATATTACGTATTACGCGAGTTTGAGAATTTGGGTCCATTTCACGTACATTTTGAGTAAGTCATATTTTGATGTTTCATACACAATGGAATATTTCGTTCATCGGTTTGAGTATCTCATAAAGGTCAGTACATAAATACATGCCTACACCAAAATTCGGAAATGGTTCAGTCGTAATCGTGGCTGTTGGGAAACTGACGTAGGGTCGACCAAATTAATAAGAATATTCAATTTTATTGGAATAACCTTTTTAACAACTTTTGAAGGTTATAACCATCAATGTCATATTAATAATAAAAAATAAGGCAATTCTAACAAATCTAGGGAAACATGAAAAAGGATAAGACACAGAGAATAAAAATTAGATAAAGTTGATATTGTTAATTCTGAATTTGAAATATGTAATTGACAAAAAATTATTGATATTACATTGCCAGTTTGTGACCTTTACCATTTTACTTTCCTTGTCTTGTTCTGTGTCGAGATTCGTTTAGGATCAGGAGTGGGGAACGTGCGGCCCACGGAGCTTTTTGGTGCGGCCCGCGAGCTCTTTTGGTGCGGCCTGCGGAAGAAAAAATTACACCCTTTTCGAACGGTTTGCTTTCACAGCTACATTTTAAAGTGATTATTACTAAATTCGGAGAAAATTATAACATAGCTGACAGTATGTGCTAAATGTGCTTACGTATACACCTACGTTTTTAGAAATCAGGTTAGAAACGAATAATACAACAATAGTTTTATTTTAATAACTTATTGTACGATAGGGAAATTAATATTGAAAAAATATCTCAGTATTGTTGACAATTCTATTTAGGAAGAAAAAATTATGATGTGCTTTCTTTATAAATTGCTACACTACTGCAATAAAAAATTGTTAAATAAAAATATCATTCCATATAAATTATTGCAAATAGTTAATACATATAAAATTATAAAAAAATATTAAAGTCAATAAATTTGCTGTAAAATGCAGGAAAACTATTTACGTATTCTGAGTACGATGTAATTTAAGCTGAAGGACTGGTGGACCCCTGAGCAGATCCATTACTGGGTTGAAACCACTCTTGTGTTCATAACGCAAATTCCTGTTGTGGATTCATCTGCCCAGATAATTCGAAGGAAACGTATCAAAAATTCGAGAAAAACCTTTCACGTGTTCTGAGTTCAATATACTTTAAGCTGGTGAACAATTGGATCCCTCCGCTGATCCATTCCTAAGTTAAAACCGCTCTTGTGTTCATAATGAAATTTTCAGTTGCGGATTCATCTGCTGCCGCAATTCGAAGGAAATCATCCTTGTGTTTCTAGTGCAGCAAAAATTGGAGGAAAACCATTTTGTGTTCTGGGTGTAATATCAACTAAAGCTGGGGACTGGCTTGCAGATTCACTCTAAAATTAAAACCAGTTTCATGTTCCGAATGATCTGTCAAAATTAAAGTAGTGAATTAATCTGCTGACGCATTTCGAAGATTTCTAATGTTTCGAGTGGTGTTAAAATATTCGTTTTAAACCACATTAAAGTTGACTTTGAGAAATTCAAAACGCAAATTTCGACTTCATAAAAAATAAAAGTATTGCTAGTTATCGATCGATTGCTATATTTGTATTCAGGTTTTGCGTTTATCAATTATATCGTTTATCACAAAAAATTAACTATCCAATCCACTTAAAAAACCAAACACTTTTAAAAACAGTAACAGAATAACAATTTTTTCACTAATTTACGTCAACCAATAGGTAATAATTCCCTTCACGAATTCACGTCAATCAAAAAGTACGAAAGAAATGAGAATGACACAGGTGTCAAGCAAGGAATATTTCAGGGGAATCCCCGAAATAGTTAGAGATAGGATCGAAAATAAAACAACATAATTTTTGGGGAATCCCTGACAGACTGAGCCATAGAGTTACGAAAATATAAATAACAGACCGTGTTCATGTGTAAATATTTTTGTGGCAATATTCTACCGTCCGCCTACCACCCCCCGTTTCCACCACCCCCCTTTCCACCGCCCCCCTTTCCATCGCCCCCTTTCCACCGCCCCCCTTTCCACCGCCCCCCCCCTAAGCTACACCACTGCTCGTAGAGAGTTTTTTTTATTCAAACGACAAATCAGAGCTGTAGGTACATAAAGCACGGCATTTATTTTTCAAGTAGGTTGGCTTGAAAAGATTTGAAGGCTTAAAAATATATCCGAATACTCCACCGCCCAACATAAATACTCAACTTGCTAAAATGTACTGGTTATTCTCGGTTTAAATACATCTTTTGGATAGAGAAATATAAAATTTTAATATAATAACTCCTTAAGAGCACAAAATGTCCAAAGAATCGTCTGCTAAACGGCTTCTTATTTTGTTGACCAGATAACCAGCCGCTGAGAAGGCTCTTTCGGATTCAACGCTAGTTGGAACCACAGATCTCAGGCTACCTCAGGCCACCGCCTCACGCGCACCGAACTAAACCGACAAATAGCAACTCCGTCCGTGTCAGTCCGCGCTTCGAATAAGACGTTTTTATGCTCGAGTGCAATCTCGTTAAACTCGCGAGATCTCGCTAAAAAAAGCCGAGATCTCGCAAAAACGAGATCTCGCGAGAACGAGATTGCGTTCCCTAGTAGGTACGTTTATGATTATTTCGCACCTGGGCGATAATGGTAGCACAAGTAAAAAAAAATGCATTTTTGAGTTAAGTATGCAGATATGTTCCTGGATATCTTAAAAATATTATTGTGGCCTTAAAAGCGAAAATGTCATTGTTGTATCGTAATAGTTTGCTCGAATTCAAGCAAAAATAGTGGCACAATGATCATTGAATTTCAAAAACAAAAGATATGTAACGAAATTACATAAAGGCTTCCCAACTTTTATAAAACAATGTTTTTTATTGGTTAATAAACTGATTTAATACACCCAAACGAATTTTTATTTATTTATTTATTTTTTATTTTTTTTTACTATTTTCAATATAATGTAAACATCAATATAGGAGAGGACAACTAAAAAAAATTACATTTGTTTAAATTAAAACAAAAAATGTTAGTAATTTAACAAAAAATATTAGTGATTTTATGAGAAAATACAGATAAAAGTAATAAAAATATAGGTTAGTTAATAAATGATTTAAAGTATTGATAAGGCAAAAACATATTTCTAAACAATGAGTAATGTTATGAGGTGGTACTAGAGTATTTTAATTTAATTTTTTTAAAATATTTTTCGTAGCTTTCTTCCGATCGTATATCAAGGGGTAATTTATTAAATTTTTTTTTTTTTTTTTTTTTTGTTGATACAGTATTATTTTACAAATTTTTATAGTACAAACCAGTAATGTTGGCCTCACTGGGTTGTTTACCCGTGCTGAGGCCCCCATTTTATAATATAATACTTTATACATTATAGTTTGAAAAAAAAAGAAATATACAAAGTTGGTGATAAAACAAACAAAAAAATCATTTAAAATAAAGATAATTTTAAACTAAAAATAGAGATCAAAAATTAAAATTATTTTAAATTAATAAACTAAAAAAATAAAGTAATTAAATGAAAATCGGCGTATATTATGTTTTATGTGTTTGTGAGTGTTACGTGTTTTATATTGGTTTTGTGTGTTGGGAGAATACGTTTTATTCTTTTATGTTATGAAATTTTGGTAAAATTGTCTATTTTGTTCTTTAATCCATTTTTTTATTTTGTGTCTGAAATTATTTTTGTTTTCCTCAATTTTTGTTTCAAGTGAAAGACTGTTGAATGCTTTTATAGCTTGGTATTTATGGTGTCTTTTTCCAAAGGTAGTGTTTACCTTAATCATTTTATACCCTTGAATATATAGTGATGCTGTACTGTTGTGGTTCGTACTAGTGGCACGGTTAATCCTCCAACAGATATTATTCTTTTGCTTATATTTAATTGTGGTAAATTATTTTTACTAAAGAAATCTTTACGTATTTGTAGAAGGGCAATTTTGTCATAAATTTTTGTAAGTGGGGGAACCGGGAAATCTTGAAAAACATTTATAGTTGGGTAGTAATAGGGCTTTATTAAGATGATTTTGATTAATATTTTTTGAATTGTTTCCAATGGGAGTAGGGTTGATTTATATGCACCCCCCAAGCCACGATTCCATATTGTAGTATAGAGTGCGCAAGTGCATAATAAATATCTTTTAGTATTTTTAATGATATAGTATTTCTTAGTCTAAAAAATATGTAGATCAGTTTTCTCATTCTGTCTACTGTGGAATTTATTTGAATTTTCCATTTGATGTTATTATCGATAATTATTCCAAGATATTTTATTTCTTCTTTACTACTAATGTATATATAGTTTGAGTTACAGGTGCGATTCTAATGAGGCAATTTCTTTCGTGAATTTTTATGTTTAGATTTATATTTGAGATATTCCCTGTTAGGCTATAAGGTATAAAATAGGGTTTTTCGACATTTAGTGTCAATAAGTTTTCGTCAAACCATAGTTTTACGATATTTATTGCATTATTAGCTGATATTTCGACCTCATTCCAAGAATTTCCTTCAATAGTCATCACCGTGTCATCTGCGTATGATATAATGTTTCCAATGACTGGGAGTTCAAAAAGTTCATTTACATATAAGGGAACGTACCCATACTACGTGACACGTTTAGGGGGGGGGGGTCTTCAAAATGTCACGCTTGGTACAAATGAGCGGCGGCGGCCTTAGGTTTTTGGTCACCGGGGGGGGGGGGGGGGGGGGGGGGGGGGTTAAAATTTGCAAAAAGTTGGTCACATAGTATGGGAACGTTCCCTAATATGAATAGTAAAGGTCCTAAAACAGTTCCCTGTGGAATTCCAAAATCTATATTTTCTATTTCACTTAGTTCGTTGTTTACTTTTACCTGTTGAGTTCTTTGATAGAGATAGCTTTTTAACCATGATTTAGCTTTGCCAGTTATTCCTATATTATTTAGTTTATTAATTAATTTTGAATGTGAGACACTATCAAAAGCTTTACGGAGGTCAATGAATATACTTAAGCATTTTTTTGCCTCTATCTAATGTTTTGTAAATAAGCTTAGTTAATTCCGCAATTTTTCAAAATGCTCTCCTGAAAAAAATAGTTTTTTGAGTTGTGCCATTGTTATTCCCCAAGTACAATTTATACGCCCATATACGAACTTTTGCAAACAAATGATACACCTCATAAATTAGTAAAGCAATAATCGTGAAGTGATATTAGCTACGCATTTTTTTACATTAGCCCCACACAAGAGTCCCGGAGGAAAACAATTTTATGGCGTCCTTGTAACTATATTCCGCGCACTTCAACACGTCTACTATTTTTCAGACCAAATTTTCGATAAATCCAGTTGTGTTAAAAATATTATATTATAGATAGGTACTTTTTTCTTGACTGAATTCTCCGAATTTGAAAAGGACACTTAAATTCAAATCAAAATTGAGTTAGTACTTAGTATGTATGATTTGATTTGTTTCATAGAAAGATTAACTTTTGGCAGCCCTGCTGCATTGCGGATTCCATGCGAATACATAATACGAGTATATTGGCAGTGGGTCAACACAGCCTCAGTTCAATCGGAGTCAAAGGTTCCCGCGGATAGTACGAGCAGTGGCCTGCACCGTGCACTGCACCCAGTACCCAGCATCATGTACCTTGCAAAATGCAACCCAGTCCACCCCTTGCTCCACTCATTCATGAACAAATACGAGCCTCGTAACCAACCCTGTGGCTGCAAGCACCGAATGGATTCACTCCGCATTGCAATGCATTATCTGCACTTCCATTGAGTTTTCAATAGATTTTTTAATAGCTTAGAGGCAGTGCTGTCATCGGGTGGGTTTCCGGAATCCTTTGTTGAAAATATGACATTTCTGAAATCGTCGTTCGTATTTATACTGTGAGAGTGTAGTAGAAACGGAGGTGTCTACTAATATCTACAGGAATTCCAAAAACTGAAAAAATCGAACTAATATCTATGAGAACCAAAGTGTTGACGAATATCTACAGCTCAAACTGTTGACTAATATCTATGGGAACCAAAGTGTTGACGAATATCTACAGCACTGGCAGAGGTTGGATTTGCAATTATGTATAGCATATTGGAATAACGTAATATTGCGTATGCAGTTTAAAAAACTTAATTTATGTAAGTATGTATGTAAAAATCCCTAATATCGGACTATTGGACACATTTAGCTGATTAGTCCTACTTATTAGTCCAACCTACGCTCTGTAGATATTAGTTCAACCTGCGCTCTGTAGATATTAGTCAACACTGGGACCGTCATAGATATTCGTCCGACCTTAGCTCTGTAGATATCAGTCAACACTCTGAAGTTCGTAGATATTTATAGTTCAACATATGAGCTGTAGATATTCGTCCGACATACAGGCTGTAGGTATTAGTATCTGGAGTCGTAGAAACTCTTAGTATCTAATACTCTTAGCCCTAGTGAGGGACCACCATTCGGAATCGAAATGTTTGGTGAGCAGAACTCACCTCCCCCACCTTCTCTCCCTCTCCACTTACTGAAGCCTCATCATTCAAAATAAATATTAATAAATAACATTATTAATTTTTATTTTGAGTGGTATGCCGTTATAGGTTTGCCATCATCCCAGTGGCTCCATGTTGTTACTTAAGTTAGACGTACCAAATCGACTGAATAAGTTATCTACCACTTTGCACCGTGAAAATTGTTTAACAAATGCACTTTTTTACATCTCCACATAGGAGGCTCTGACTAAAATAATTGACCATCTGTGGGAATGTTATCGGGAGTTTCAAGGAAACGAATGAGATAATGCTCTTGGAATGAAAAAGGTATAAGCTTTGAGTAGGAATCTGGGGTTCAATGTGTCCAGGAATCAGTGCCGGAACCACGAAATCTGGCGCCCTGTGCAATAAGTAAAAAAAAATTCCACCTGTGTATTCGTAGGTACCTAATCTAGTATTAGCTAACCTTAGGTCCCAGCAGCTTTTTCTCTCTAATCTTGCTACAGTTTTACACGTCGTTCTTTCTTTTCTGCGAAAGAATTTATTAACTCATCAAAGTAGTCTCAAAGTCAGTTTCACTCGGGTTTATTTGACTCAGCTCGTGTAGCCCCTAGTTCTAGATGCGACGGGGATTCCCCTGGCAGAGACATCACGTACACTATGCATGCATTCAAAATCGACTAGGCGTTTTAAAATCACATAAATAACTGAAAGAACAACGTGCGCAGGATGCCAGGCGCTTTGTTAATCAACTTTTTTTTTTCAATCATACATATAAATTTTGGCGCCCCCTAAAACTGCCGCCCGGGGCAGGCGCTCAGATTTGCCCCCCCCCTCCCTAGATCCGGGGCGGCCAGGAGTGACGGAAGTATGATTCAATCCCTTCTACTGTGGGCAAGGCAATGCCGATGGGTCGAGAGGTCAACGTGTTTCCCTCAACCGGCCTCTCCTGAATTGCCACGTAATTGGTGGGCAGCCGCATCCGCCACAGGGCTTCCCTTCTATGTCAGAGGTTTGTTGCGAACCTAAGACCTCAGGGCCGCTAGCAGGACTGCAATCTATTGGGCGTGCTGTCTCGGTCGAGAGGGTACGGCAGAAGAGGTCTAGCTTAGGTCTTCTTCAACCAGACTCTCCCGATCCCACCATCAAACACATACTCCGCTAAGACTTAGACAAACCTAACCCCATGAATCCGGGCAACCCTGCTAAGTCACCAAATGTAGCGAACCACTTGGGTTGACCTACGGCAGGTATATTTTATATGGTGACTCGACAGTTGATCCCCCGACAATTGATCCCCCGAAATGATATTTACTATAAAATTTTTTTTTTTCTGCATTATTTACCAATTTCAAACGTAAAAGATATTTAGTTCGACTTCAAAAATACCCTTAATAATATTTTGGTATGAATATCAATACACAGGACGATTTTCTTGTATTTATGCTCTGATGCATATGTACAGTAAATAGAGAAGCCGATTTTTCCTTGATGTATTTGAATGAAAATGCAATTTATAATTTTGTTATTTGGCGGTACATCCTCTCTGCATATCCCTAAGGGGTCACTTAGTTATATTTTGTCTAATTAGGTATAACGTTTTTTCCCTAAAGTTACTGCACATTGTATATAAGTACGCCGGGAGACCAATTCGTCGCCTTAGTTCTTAAAGCTCTGCAACCGGGCCCGAAGAGAAGAAGATGGAGAGATATGTAATTACGAATGTTGAAGAGAGCGCGCTTATATTTAAAAACGATAAAATTGAAACGAAAATTGTGAAAACGTTTAATAAAACACGACTCATTTAAAATAGAGCAAAAATCTCTCGAGGGTTGTCTAAAACAGCATTTAAAGAAACACTGTGAATTTTTTCATACATATAACTTGTAAAATAACTGAAACAAACGTGTTTGTAATAATTTTCGGAGCATACTTTGCGATTTTTTTCTATCGAGCGAATTTCATATCATTTGTGTTTCGATATGGGGAATAGCTTCAAATATTTAAGGGAGATATGTAAGAAATTGGTAGAAATTTGGGTAGTGGCGGCTTAATTGTCCAATAGACCATTAGAAAATTTTACGGGAGGAGACGGTTTTCTTTCATTTTTAAAAATAAAGCTATTTCCGTAAAGATAAAGGTCACATTAGTTTAAATAATTCTTAGTTAAGTGATAAACTATAATTTTTTATACTTTATTTTCTATTTTAAAGTGGAGATTGATAAAAAACTAAAATGGTCGCTTGGACAATTAAGAACTAATGCGACGAATTGTTGGCGGATCAACTGTCAAGGAACCGTTTTAAATACCCGCCTCCCAAAATGAAGATTATTTTCAACTTGCGTTTTCTCGAATAACACACTGTGAAAATGTCAGATTTGTGTTGGTTATTATTTTAGATCATTTATTGTTTTCCGTTACGAAAAAAAGCCTTTTCTTGTTTAGAATGACGATTCTATTATGGTATTTTTAGACTGACAGCAAATTCTAACTCCAACGTACGAATTTTGATGAATACATGCAATACTATCACTCCAATGCACTGCCTTCTATAATAACCTCTCGACATAGCTGTCGGATATAAATGCCATATTGTGATACGAATTCGTATAAAAATTCATCGTATAAATACATAATTACACAACTTTCGAGAAGGTATACCAGATTTTATTCGTAAACAATGTAAATACATTTGTATTGCGCTTGTGTTGACTGATTAAAAGTAATGTGCAATTTTCTATAATAAAATGTGATGTGATGAGTATCTGACATGAACAATTGAAGGGGTCCCATTTCATGCACAGAAAGCCTACGAATGAATCCACAGTATATGGGGTAACGTTTCCCGCATATTCCCTTAACAAGGGCTTTTAAAATAACTGCATGTATAAACCCTGTACGTTGTGTAAAACAGGCGTTCGCCAACTTTTTTTAATTTATTCTAATTAAATATAATTTGTTCTACCACCGTTTTTTACATTAGCTCCACACAGAGGGCCCTGAGAAAAAAAAATCCCTCAGGGCCCATGTATATCTTAGGGGATGCTGTATAGAAGGTTTTTTAAGGAAAGGAAGGAGAGGAAGTTCTGGGAAGGAAATAGGTAAGATGAGTGGGTAGGAATCTGGGGGTCAGTGTGTCTAGGAGTGACGGACGTGTGAATATATCCCTCCAACTGCGGTGCAAGGCGATGGGTCGAGGGATTCTGATTGGAGAGGTCAAAAGACCTCCCTCAATCTGTCCCCCTCGATCTGGCCCACCAGGCACTAGGTGGGCAGACGCATCGGTCGCCAAGACCTGGACAAACCTCATCCCACGAACTCGGGAACCCCAGAGTGGAAGATACTCTCAGTATCGCCCTGGTGTAAGACCACCATTCAGAATTGAAACGTTACTTGAAATGGCATTAGCCGTGATTGGTGACCAGATCTGAATAGCCAGGTTCTTCCCCACCTTCCTCTTCCCTATCTCCTTCCCCTCCCCACTACCTTCAGCCTCACAAAATACAATTGGGGTTGCCATAGTCTCACTGGCTCCAGACGGGAGCAGCTGAGACTCTTGTGAGGTATCACTATAAAAAAAAGACAAACATGGGGATTGGGAATGTTGTGTGAATAGGTTAGTTAGGTGAGACTTAATATTGACTCAATGACTTCGCTGTTTCGCTCAAATCATTTTGCACTGAAAACATCTTCATAACAGCATTAAAACGAGTAATAATGGCAAAAAAATACATACCCTGATTGTTTTATAAATATTTTTATTTACCTGCTAGGTTTGCGCAGATAAATATGATTGTGCGTACTATCAAATGCATCTGCGAACTATGAGATCGGTGGATCATATTGGATAAAATAAAAGCATACCAGAACTTGTTTATCTCTGTTGTGTAGAATATAATTACCTACGGTGTCCAGGCATTTTTTGTCGCTTTTTCGGGGCTGTTATGTCTCTGTATAACTCGTTATGAAGTGTGGACAATGAGAAGGAAGGAAAAGAACAGTAAAATACCGCGGACTCTCAAAAATTTGTGTGGTTTCATCCTCGCAGTTGTTTGAAATCAGATACGGCCGACAGTGGCAGTGGTGCTTTGTTTAGCTTTCGGCCAAACAAAAACTTTTGTTCATTTGAAAAGGTTCAAAGATTAATTTAACATTTTGGGTGTCACTGCAATGCAGAGTTCACCTTGTAAGTCAGGTTAATATGAGAATTGAGGAAGGGACAAAAATTTATCTTTTAAATTTATTACGATTTTATTTTATTTTATTTTTTATTATTATTGTACAACAGAATAATTCCAATTACAGTACAATTTAGTTACCCTATCAGCATTTAGGCAAGTGACTCTTCAATAATATTTTTAAGGCATATAAAGAATAGACACATCCAAATGGTTTGCAATTTCATTTAACAGCACCACTCCCCTCGTCATGCTATGCTTTGCCAAGACGTCTGTTCTGCCGTTCGGTACTTTAAATAAGTCATGATGCCGACTTCGGCTGTAGAGGTCTGGTACATATAAATCATAGCATCCCAAGAGAAATGGGCTATCGATGAAATTGTTCCAAATTTTGAAAGACAGAATAGCAAGACTTGCTTTCCGTCGAGTTTCTAGACTCACAGAATCAGTTTCCTCAAGTAAGTCAATATGGTGCAAGAACCTTGGATAGGTTCCATGCTTCCGCATAAATAAAAAGAAAATAAAAAAATAAACATACCCGAGGAATTTCTTCTGGATTTGCTCTAACACATCAATGTACTTCTGGTGGTACGGTGCCCAAACATCGCTCGCGTACTCCAGCTTGCTTCTCAGTATGCCATCGAATAGCATGGCTTCTTGGTTATCAAACTGCTTACAAGACCTGATGATGAACCCAAGAAGTTGGTAGATTTAAGTTTTAAGATTTTCTTATTGAAGCAATAATAGTTAAAAAGTAATAAAATGGACAAAATAAATGATGAAATTCGTGCACTTTGATCATATTTTCATCTTGGCAGTATAAATGAAGATCTGCGGAGTCCGCCTAAAATAAAGTGGTGAAACACCCCTCCATGGGGAGGGGGAGATTTTTTGAAAAATACATGTTAGCAAACTGGGTCCAGTTCGGTATCGTTTATTATGTTTTTATTGGTGATTAATCGAATGAGACCACCACCAAATATATGTCAATATTTTGGTAAGGTTAGTCAGGTTTTTAATGAAGAAACATGAAAATAATGGGCGTTAACCCCTAGAGTAGGGTTGCCATACGTCCGGAATTTTCCGGACAATTCCGAATTATAAGATTTTGTCCGGAATATGGGGGGAATCCTAAACAGTCCGGAATTTCTACAATTAAGAGGAGATTGATATAAAAAATGAAATAAACCAAATTATTTTTATTACAAATCAAAGTAAAAACATCAAGTCATATTTTTTAAATTATACTGTGTTAAGAGAATCGTCTTGATCGACTTGACATACTCTACAGAAAGCCTGTACCTTTCTTTTGACCATTGGGTTCCAATTAAGGAAAATACCCTTTCAACATTGGCATTTTGTGCCTGCATCGCAAATATATAAGAGCATATCTTTGTTAATTCCATAACTTTCGAAAGTCCGGAATTTTTATCAAATGTCAGGAATTTTCTCCGGAATTTAGATTTTTTGATCTGAGAACCCTACCCTAGAGGGTATCACCATCACTTTATTTTGGACAGATTCTGCAGATCTTTATTTATACTTCTAAGATGAATGTACGACTAATGTTTCATAATACGATTGTAGTAATTAATCAAACCTTATTTAATCTGTACTATAAACCTCATCGTAACATTAAATCAACGAAGAAAGTAGTTCTTATAAAATAAGAAATCAACAAATATATAGAAAATAGATATTGTATTTGTCTATTTCATAATTCATTCACAGTTTTTGCTATTCTTCTTTTTTATTATTCCGAAGTGTGGGCATCTTTTAACTGTACTAATCATTGAGATAAAACTTGCTTGCAATGTTTTTTTCTTGTTTACTTAAGCATACCTGGGAAATATTTAAAATGAAAATTTATCAAAAAGTATTTACCACACAACTTCGTTCGCGTTTCAGCCATCTTTAATCGAATACTTTTTTTCTAAAAATGGAAATGATAATTCCTGAGACAATATTATTTTATTGCAGTTATTTCAAAGCTCACCGTGGAAAAACTTTTCAATTAAAAAATTACGATGACCTGGATATAGTAGATATATAAAATAATTGACTGGTCAGTGGTTGAGTGGGCATAGCGCTTGGATCCCACCCGAGCGTCGCGTGTTCGATTCCTCGGCTGGCTTAGTCCTCCATCACAACACAAGCAACATTTTTGGCTCCCTGTTGTGGTAGTAGGAGATTTTCAAACATTGTAGGGTTATTCGTAACCCGGGAATGTTTGCCTTTCTTTTAAAAAAAAATTAGAATACCCAAAAAAACTACACAAATTAAAATATATTTTTAAGAGCTCATTAACCAAATTGTTGAAATTGTGAATGCATGAAAAATTATAAATTGTTGGTGATTGTAATTAGTATGAAGTCGTTGTACTATAGTCAAACAGAAACTAAGTGAACGGTCAAAGTCCAAAGTCAGTAATAAAATTTACAGGTAAAGCAACACAAGAAGGTTCACGACTTAAAATTAATTTTACTAAACAAAATGTTTTTAGTATGTTCGGGACTGAATTTAAGTCTGAATAAGGATTGAATGAAAATGCGTAGATGTTTAAAAATACCTACAAGGTGTCCGGTAACTCATATTACATATATATTTCAGAATCAAGAAATTTCTTAGACAATTTTTATCAGATGCTAATTAATAAAGCCGTAACCAATTTATGAGATGTTTAAATTTTAATAATATTTGATTTTTACCCCCGCTGGGATTTTACAAATTTATTTTTTTGAAGACAAAAATAGCTGAATGTGCACATCAACATAAAACAACATACTTTTTACAATACAATGAACTTGTTACATCGGTAAATTTTTATTTGTGATTAAAAAATATTTATTTTACATTCCCATTACAGAGGGTTCTTCGAGGAATGTCACAAACTGATTTTCAAACCAATTTTTGAAGACTTTGGAATTCATTTCAGAATGGTAATCTGTATTCGACATAACCTTTTTCGTACGGAATATAAATTTACTCCCCGTGATAAAACTCCACCCCCCAACCCCCACAATGCAAAATGATCAGCCGGCTTCCTTTTCCAACTGGCACTTTTAAACCCCCATTGCCCTCATTATTTTGCCACATATTTGTAATCGAGTGATTTTGATTCACCCAAGTCTCGTCCAAATAGACTATTTGCCATCCGTCGCTAGTTCATTTTCATTGTGATTCATTTTTCTCAAAAAGTCTACACGCGCTGTAGCAATGTCTAATCATCCCATTAAATACTTTCTTCCATCTTAGCGTATTTTTAATTTTAAACCAATATCATGCAAAATACATCGCAATGACTCATGAGATCCAAAAAAATATTTTATCCACCAGAACTTTGTTAAGATTTGTAAGAGTGGGATATTGTATATAGTGGGTTTTTGGTATGTTTTGATGTATTCTGGATTGTCACGGATTTTTTGGAAAAACTTGATAACATTATAAACTATCGTTTTTTCACCTGCCTGCATTTCGTATCGTTGATATTAGATCACACAATATGTATTACAATCACACCGATTAAATAAACGGAGTCAAAATGACATCAATAAAGTATAGGTCAATACTAAATGTCTTATTACTGAATTTGGAATCCTTAATTATTTGGTTTTATAGTAAGTAGCGTGATATAAATAACAATGGAATTTCCAAAGGATTTAGTCGCCTAAATCACGGGAATAACCGCCATTGGAATTTCTAAATTTTGTTTCGCAACTTGTAATTATTAGGTATCGTCTGAAATACTGTTTTTAGAATCCAGTTTAATGTATTTTCGAAAATAGGAATTTACGAGGGACGTATAAATAATAAGAAATGAAAAATATAAAAATAATAATATAATGGTGGAGTGCCTTTCGAGTTTGAGTTTTTCGGAGTTTTGACTGTACGTTAATCCCCGTGTGAAATTTTGGGAGTGCATTTGGTATCTGTTCGACTATAAAACCCCATCGATTAGTGAAGCCCATATCTTGCGGGAGGGGATGTTTCTGTGCATCTAACCTACATATATATTCATGTCACATACAAACTTGTCAAAATCGCCAAGCAAGGGCATAAAGTGAACAAAGCAGTAACATTAAATTCAACCTTCTTTACAAAGTGGCTCACTTTTGCTTGTAATCTTATTTCAGTGAATAACTTCTTATCTAACATTTCTTTTCAAATTTTGATTCCAAATAGTTGTAATTTTCAAGTTAGTAATAATGTTGGAAGGAAGGGTTTATTCTTTTTATTCAGTGGCCTAATTTATACATAGAAAACATTTGCCGGTTGTGGCCACCCTTTCGCCCTGACAGGGTAGTTTCAGATTATGCCTCTCTTTTCGGCGACGGTTACACCCATTCGACCTTACCGGCACCCGGTGTCCAGTAAGTCATTAATCGTGAAGGTGTTTTTTATCAAGAAAATAATAACATCAGTAGACTATGTTGCGGAGGTACATAAATAAGCAAGATAAAAATAAAATACGTAAATATAAGGCATTGTTAAACGTCGTTATTCATGAAAAAATGCAGTTACTTTTGAAAAAAAAGTTGTTTGTCATGATCATGTTTTGGTAGAAAATCTGTACTTATACAATCTGATTAGAGGCTCTTTAAAAATTTAATGCAAAGTTGCTATTAACCAATGATAAAAAACTGTTTGAATTATTTTTTGTAAGTTCAGATGTAATAAAAAATTTACGAGTTTGAAAGCAATTCCATCTGAGTATTTATTTATATCCCAGAGCACGAGATAGTGCGCATCGCAATATCTGCCTCCCCATAAAGTTGCCAATGAATGTGACATCTCGGGGTTCGGGGTATCTTATACGCCTAGGACAGTAAGCTGGTGTAGCATATTTTGGGGCGGTGTCAGAATCGACCGCTGAAAAAGAGCGGCGCGGCCATCCCCTCCGGCCTCCCGTTTCTCACTGAGTTCCCGAGGATCCGGCTGTACCCTTCCTTCCCCTACACCCTCACCCCCCCACCCCTTGCCCTACCCCAAGCTTTTGACGTAACTATCCCTAGTTCGTCGAGATCAGTTCCGCGTAGCAGGCCAATCGCTCAGTACCGCCGAATCGCTACTTTTCTCAATAATCTTTACATCTTCCTGCACATATCGAGGTTCCTCATCTTTCTATGACGAAAGTCTGACGCAGATCTGAGTTCGGTATATCCGAGGGGTGTGTTAGATTCCGTGCGACTAACGACCCCTCACGTGAGCCCGTGCCGCTTGTCAGAATCCGGGTGGTGTTAGATTCAAGGAAAAGCGCGGAAAATTCCCTATTTACATTCCATTTTGATAACGCTTCAATATTTTTGTTGTTTTGTAATTTATATATCAACCCCGAATTTAATTTGTAAGGTTTATCTCATCGATTCTAATTACCTGTCACTTCTTTAATGCTCCACGCTTCAAAAATAGAGAAGAGTTTTTTCTAAAGATCCCACCAGGAAAATCTTAGTGTACCCACAAAAATTGGGTTGTAGAAAATCAGGCAAAAGTTCAATAAAATATTTAGAACTGAAACCACGACAACATAAAAATATGATAAATTAATCCATAAACATAAACGACACTATAAAACTCTCCAAAATTGTTATAGTTTTTTCCTGCTGTATAAATAATTACCTGCTAAATAAAAAAAAATAAAAAAAAAAAACTAAATAATACCAATAATTATTCTTCAGTAAAGAAACATTGTTATTTTGACAGGGTGTAAATAAGTGCCAGAATAAACGTACCTACCTAAACTCCAAGATAAATAAAAGTTTTTAAAAATGTTTTCACCTACAAAATAACATCAATTACCTCATTTTAAAGTATATTGATAAACAATCATTAGAGTAAATCAAATACATATTAAACCTCGTAAAAGGGGTACTGAAATCTAAACACAGAATGGTTTATATCAAAATGTGATTAATATTGACGAAGATAATTTGGAAGTGTTCTTGTATGTAGAGGGTAAGTCTAAGGTGACATTTTGCAGATGGTGTTTAGCAGTAGATCATTCGTTGTATAGATTGTATGTTCATTATTTGATCATTGAAAAGCTTCAACCAAACAATGCGTTTGCTTAGCCAAGAGGCATTGTCGCTTTATGATAGCAAGGGACCAATCTTCACGCTAAATTCAGAAAGATTTCCTTTCCCCACAACTATAAGATGACCCCAAATGGTAAACTTATATGTGTCTTGTGGTAACTAGGAAAGGCATATATCGGAAAACCCTGGGATGTGGACAAAGGCTCTTTTTATTATTGGCTTTTCAGAATAACATTTTTGCCAATCATTCTATATTAATTACATCACGTTAGAACCATTTTCATCACCATCATCATTTTCTAGATACATTTAGATAACAAGTCGCAATGCATGCTGATAATTATAAGTGTATTTTTATGAAAATAAATATTCTAACGCAAATACTAAATGTGTACATTATACATTCAGATTTATGATAGGTCCCGAAGAAACTTTTTATTATAACACCATATAATTATTGTAACAGAATCGATATATTTTTCTTAAAAGAAAAGTCGTTTTGATTTCTACGATCTTCCATAAAAAGGAGATGTCACTTTGCGCATGCGCGATCGTCACGAATTTACGACTTCCCACGGGAGAAGGTAGTGAATCTCAAAACTATATCCAGTTTCCACATCTAATCAGATCTTACAGTTTGCAACCCAGATTCTCATTACACTTTTTGTAAATTTTATCATTGTTTGATAACATTGTAATTTAAGCATTATAATGTATGCTCAATTAGTATATTATTTTTATTAAATCATCAACCGATATGTATTGTTTTGGTTTTATAACAAAGTAAGCGGCACTAGCATCAAAATTAACCTCACCTCTAAGCATATTTGGCTGTTTTTGTCGGCTGATCACCGAAGGAAGGAATAAAAAATAAAAGCGCAAACTGCGGATGTAATAACCAATATTACAATAAATGTACACAAAACTACGAAACCATTTAAATTTACATTAAAAATATGATTGCTTGAATTATTAATTATGCGGTGATTTGTTATATTTCAGAGGTATTATAAAATTATCAAAATTTATATTGAGGGAAAGGAAGTCAGCCCCGTTTATTCGATTTAATTGATAGTTATATAGATGTGCGAGAAATTAAGTTGCAAAAGAAAACCACGTAATAATGGGTTGGGGGGGGGGGGGGGGGTAAACCCATTTACTTGATAGTTTAATAGCAACGCGATAAATATAGTTGAAAATGAACATTATAGTGGGGGGAGGGAGTCAGCTCCATTTACCTGATTTTGCTGTACTGGCATGACAGTTACGCGAGAAAATAAATAAAAAAACACAATAATGGGGGAGGGGTGATGGTCAACCGCATTTACTAGATTTAATTGATAGTATGGTAGTACTTGAAAAAAAAAAACATTATTATAGGGGGGTTGGGGAGGGGGGGGGGGGGGTCAGCCCCATTTATTGATAGTACGACAGCTACTCGAGAAATGAAATTGAAAAAAAAATTATAATAAGGAGGGAGGGGGGGGGGGGGGGGGGGGGGGGGGGTGGTGTTCAGTCAAAGGTAAACGGGGAAGTGGTGCTACAGCTAAGTATTTTTATATCAACAAGGCAAACGCATTACAATATACGAATGTTTTAAAAAATAAACCAAACTTTAGAATCACATTTGAAAAGGTCGAAAGGATTTTTTAACCAGTTGAATTTAAATTAAACAAATAAATGATTTTAGCAAGAAAAATTAAGAAAACATCAATTATAATATACATGTAGCACAATGTGCGCAGCTATGCATATATAATAATAAATACTCATCATTGAAGGTTATTGACCAATGATTTTACTGTTGAAGAAACTTTTTTTTGCGTGTATCGTATAATGTCATTTGGTAGGGATTTTAAGATAAAATATTTTATATGTGATTGTCTTACAGCAAGTGGTGCTTGTACTTTAATCAAATATATTGGACATTTTAAAATTGATGCGGCGGGTTTTTTTAAAGTATATTTTCTTGAAGTTTCTAACATTAATTTCTTGAACATAAAATCATTAATGGAACTTTAAAAATATTTTTATTTCTCGAAAAATGTAAGATATATTAATTTATATTAAATAGAAAACAACAATTTGAGACCCGGGTATCATTTATTCGATAACCAACACCTTTTCCATAGATCACTCCAAGTGGTTCTCTACGTTTGGTGACTTACCAGGGAAGATAAGTCACCAAATTTCAATTTGGGAGGCGGGTATGGGTACCGCCGCCCCGGGAACCATTTATTGGACAATCAACACCCCTGCCACAGGTCACCCCAAGTGGTTCGCTATGTTTGGTGACTTAGCAGGGGTGCCCGGGATGAGGTTTGTCTAGGTCTTGGTGGCGGATGCGTTTGCCCAACCACTGCGTGGTGGGCTGGATCGGAGGAGACTGATTGAGGGAGGCCTTTTGACTTCTCCAGCCTGATTCTCCCGACCCTTCGCGTTGCACCGCAGTGTGAGGAATAGATTCATGCGTCCGTCACTCCTGGCTACACTGACCCCCAGATTCCTACCCACCCCTCATACCTTTTTCCTTCCCATATCTTCTTCTCCTTCCTTTCCCTTAAGAAACCCTCCACACAGCATCCCCAAAGATGACATAGGCCCCTAGGGAAATTGTTTTCCTCGGTGCCTCCAATGTGGAGCTAATGTAAAAAAAAAGGAAGGGTGAAGTGTGTTCAGGTCTAGGCACTAACTGCTTGGCGGGCCAGCCCGGGAAAGACCGGTTTGGGGAGACCCTTTGCTGGATCTCTCCAGCGGGTTTCCCTTCATTTTGCGTCACAGGGGGATGGATGGATTCGTTCGTCACTCCCGGACATATTGGCCACTAGATTCCTACCCAATTATTATATTTGTCCTTCCCAGAACTTACTCTCCTTCCATCCCTAAGGATCAAGGATCCCCAAAGGTGTCATAATCCCTGAGGGATTTAGAGGGCCTCTTGGGTGAGGTTAATGTAAAAAAGTATAAAAATCGTGGAGTTGATGAACAAGTATTCTTTGAAACAAAAAATGAGACATCTTTCAACAATTCTCAAAAAATTGTCCATTAAATATATTTAGTGACCAGATCTAAATAGTCAACGTTCCTGGCTTTTGAGACTCTAGTGTGGCACCCTACATAAAAAATATATATTATATTTGTGCAGCTATTTAATAAAAACTTATTAAATAATCCATATATATAAAAATGAATCCCTGATTCCCTCGGTCACGCCATAACTTCAGAACGACTTTACCTATTTCATTCATCTTTTTTTTTTTAAATTTTCTAATACTTTGTAGAAGGTTCTTACGGAAAGAAAGAAATAAGAAAATTGCGCAGAAAATTGGATAATTTCAGAAAACTTAACGATTATTTTAACTTCGCACTTTGATAAATATTGTGAATTTAGCAGGCGGCTGTTTTTTTTAACAAAAGAATTGTCTATGGGTTTTTCAAATTATAGATATTTTAAATAGGTACCTATGTTAGGTGCCAAATTATATTGCTTGTTCTTATAATATACAAAAATGAATATTTGTAATATATGAAAAATGAAAATTTGAATAAAAAAATTGTAATAGGTGGCACGCGAGCTGTTTGATAACTGAATATACTGGGACTGAATATATGAAACGCGGGAGGGGGTTTGGCGGGACGGGGGAGTGGGAGAGGGGAGAGGGTAGGCGGGAAAGATGGAAGGGGAACGCGGGAAGGGAAGGGGATGCGGGAGGGGAACAATTTATTTCTTTGAATATGGCATTGCAACGCATGCCGGGAACCAGCTAGTCTTCAATAAACAAAAGCGCGCATTAGAATGTTTAGATTACATCTATGATACCAAAATTGTACAGATTTGTACGTACGCATAATGTTGAAGTAATATTGTCCCCTTCGAAAAAAGACTTTTTTGTGTGGGTATACGTTCGTGTAGCAGGTAACGCTCGAAGATTGTCGGAAAGTACCTTACCGCCCCGTTTCGCAGGTTTTTGCTTACGGCAGGTGTTTCACGTTATTTCTGTGTGTCGCGGCGAAGTAATAAACCCATAATTTCCCCCGAAGACTCCCAATTCCGTATGGGGATGGGTTGGAACCGAGTATGTATTATTATTGTATGTTTATAGAAATTCTTTAGATGGTACGTGTGGCGGGAGAACATAATTCAAGGAAACAATCGTCGTTAACCAACATTTCGCAAAGATTTTATTTAGAAAAATGATTTGTAAATTTTTTTTGAGGTTGCTTTATTAACAACCCTTATTTCTGTGAAAACGTTTGATAGATTTGATAGATTCGCTTATCTTAACGAAGGAATTGCAATCTTTTGAGCACGGAATTGCTGTCATATTTCTACTAGTATTTCACTCCGAGGTTCTGAAGGAAATTATTTTACGTAGGGCCTTCCGTATAAAGAATGTGAAAAAAATTGCATACTTTTGACGGTCTCCGTAGTCGAGGGTTAAGGCTCTCGACTAGCAATCCGGAGCTTGCGGATTCAGATCCCGGCTTGCGCATTTAAACTTTATTTAAATAATTTGTATTGTTTCACAACGAATTCACTGAAAATATAATATTTGAGTATATTTTGGCACGTTCCAGAGAGGACTTTGTAGAATGTCAGAATTCCATTGAAACGTTGCTTGAAATGGCTTTAGCTGCGTTAGGTGACTAGATCTGGCAGTTCTATCTGAATAGCCAAGTGATTCCTCACCCCTCTCCTCCCTATCTCTTTTTGTCCCACTACATTCAGTCTCACAATATAGCCCAATTGGGGATGCAGTAGTCTCACTGGCTCCCGACGGTTGGGAGCAGTTAGAATTCTTGTAAAAAAAAATATTGATTATATTTATTGGATAACCAACACCACTACCATAGGTCACCCCAAGTGGTTCGCTACGTTTGGTGATTTAGCAGGGGTGCCCGAGTTCATTGAGTGAGGTTTGTCTAGGTCTTGGAGGCGGATGACCAGGACATAGAGAACCCCAGATTCCTACCCACACCTTTTTCCTTCCCAGAACTCTCCTCTCCTTCCTTTCCTTAAAAAACCCTCCACACAGCATCCCCAAAGATGACATAGGCTCTGAGGGAAATTATTTTCCTCAGGACCTCCTACGTGGAGCTCATGTAAAAAAAAAATTGTTTATAAATATTGAATATATTATTTTTTATTACGTTTCTTCTATTATGGATATACTTGGAAATGGAGTGTAAATCTAAACCACCCTGAAGCTAGCGTTCTCGTGGCCGGGAGGTCTTTTTTTTTACTTGTTCAAGATAAATGATTTGACCCAATACCTACAGTGCACAGGTACAAATTAAAAAGTGCATTCAGAGTTAGTTATGTACTCGTAGGTGCATTCACTGCGATTGGAGAAGGACTTCGCCTTTTAGATAACTTTTCTTAGTAGGTTTCAGATTTGAGGCTTTTGCAAAAGAAAACAAGTTAATTAAGCGGAACTATTCCTATTCTGGAAGTATTTAGTTTTTGTGAAACTTCAAATTAATGCATTGTTTAAACTTATTGCAATATTATAAGAATACTAGCTGATCCGGCGAACTTCGTACCGCCTCAGAATCAAAAACTGTTGTCAACTTATTAGATGAATTGATCTAAATTGTTTCTCCCTGCGTATACCATACCTTGATCTAAATTTTTTCTCCCTGCGTATCCTTTCCCCTCTCGCGTTCCCTCTCCCTCTCCCCACTCCACTTTTCCCCTTCCCCCGTCCCGCTGACCCCCCTTCCTGAGTTCCTTTCCCCCCTCCCCCCCTCCCCCCACCCCCTCCCCCGGTTCACAGTTCAATATTATACCCCTTACAATATTGCTGCAGTTCTTTCAAAATAGGAGAATTCGTTCCATACAAAATGTATGGGGAAAATAATTTTCTTCGGAGTGAAACACCCTTTACTTTTAGGGGTATGAAAAATAGATGTTGTCGATTCTCAGACCTACCAGATAAGCACACAAAATTTCATCAAAATTGGTCCAGCCGTTTCGGAGGA
Organism: Limnephilus marmoratus; assembly: GCA_917880885.1. Classification (NCBI taxonomy): domain Eukaryota; kingdom Metazoa; phylum Arthropoda; class Insecta; order Trichoptera; family Limnephilidae; genus Limnephilus; species Limnephilus marmoratus. The sequence goes on from OU862908.1 coordinate 32,860,573, forward strand.
GTATGGTAACAAACACCGTGACACGAGAATTTTATATATTAGATAATATTATGCAACATACAATTATGTCAAATTAGCATACAGGTAGCGCCGTCCACATTCATGTTTATTATGTTTTCTAACGTAAATTGGCCATCTAAACGAAAACTTTAACATTTATTATCAAAGCAAAATGTTCATAATTGATTGCGTGCCCAAATAGCATTAACCAAAAAAATGTTATTTTTGATGAACATCAAAATCATTGTTGCCCTATTTTTTACGTATCGAACCTTTTTAATGATACAAATATTATAATGTGTATGTTTTATAAAAAATAAGTTTTTTCCATTATTTATTATTTGAGGCTGGGGACGTTGGGGTAGAGATGTAATTTTGGAGGCGGGAATGGGTACCGCCGCCCCGGGAATTTTTATTGGATAACCAACACCTCTGCCATAGGTCACCCCAAGTGGTTCGCTACGTTTGGTGATTTAGCAGGGGTGCCCGGGTGCGTATTTACAATCCCTATCGTGTTTCAGTCGCTTTAAATTTTCAATATCACAATTTAAATATTTAGAAATAAAATTATTAATTTCTAATATACACATTGGAAAGATTATTTTATCTAGATTTTAGAACAAATTTGGATTTTGCAAAGTGATAAAAAATTATCAATATAGAGGTGTATTTACAATATAAGAGAATAATATTAAAATTTAAATATTTAGAGATAAAATTATTAATTTCTAATATACACATCAGAAAGATTATTTTATCTAGATTTTAGAACAATTTTTGTTTTTGCAATGTGATAAAAAAATAACCAATATAGAGGTATATTTAAAATGTTAATTGTCGCTACCGCGACTGAATCGGTATAGGCTGCCCGGGTTCATGGGGTGAGGTTTGTCTAGGTTTTGGAGGCGGATGGCCAGAACATACTGAATCCCTACCCACCCCTTAAACCCAACTCTTCTCAGAACTCTCCTCTCCTTCCTTTCCTTAAAAAAACCCTCCACACAGCACCCCCAAAGATGATATAGGCCCTGAGGGAAATTATTTTCCTCAGGGCCTCCCGTGTGGAGCTCATGTAAAAAAAAAAGATTAAACAAAATAAAACTGCGAGAAAACGAAACTGAAACAAGCGTAATAATAAATTGTTTGAAAAGCACATTTTCCAGGCACACCTTTTTTAGTTCCAATTTTTCCTTTACAACTGTTTACAACTATCTCTTTTTGAAAAATTGTGTTATCCCCTAGTTCAAACTCCTTTCGAATAAAATTATTCTAAAGCTGCAATGCTGAGATAGTATTCGTTTTTTGCGTGGACCCCAGCTGAATTAAAACGCAGTTTGGAGATTGAAAAAAAAACAAACATAAGAATATATAATTTTCTATTTTAGCCACATAAGCAATGTACCTACATTCAAAATCTGATATTCCGTTTCCTTTTTCATTTTGCTGCACCATTATTATTTAGGAAAGCATTCGATAGTCAAGTAACGCAAGTTATTAGAAAAAAAAGGGTAATAATTATTTTTTTTTAAATTATGGTGAAATAACTTAATGAGTAAAACATAATTTTTTTTTTACATGAGTACTGTACAAGAGTCCCAACTACTCCCGTCTGGAGCCAGTGGGACTATGGCATTCCCAATTGGGGTATGTTGTGAGGCTGAAGGTAGTGGGGAGGGGAAGGAGATAGGGAAGAGGAAGGTGGGGAAGTACCTGACTATTCAGATCTGGTCATTTCAAGCCATTTCATGCAAAGTTTCAATTCTGAATGGTGGTCTTACACCAGGACGATACTGAGAGTATTTTCCGCTCTGGAACGTGCCGCAAATATACTAGGTTTATATTATTTTAAATGAATTAATCGTGAAATAACACAAATTAATCAAATAAAATTTATTTGCCACGCCGGGATTCGATCCCGCGACCTTCGGAGTGCTAGTCAAGAGCCTTACCGCTGGACTACGCCGGTCGTCAATCGTCGAAGACAATATTAACGACTCTTTTTTTTTTACAGTGAATACCGCACAAGAATCTCAACTGCTCCCGTCTGGAGCCAGTGAGACTATGGCATCCCCAATTGGGGTATGTTGTGAGGCTGAAGGTAGTGGGGAGGGGAAGGAGGTAGGGAAGAGGAAGGTTGGGAAGTACCTGGCTATTCAGATCTGGTCACTAAACACGGCTAAAGCCATTTTCAAGCAACGTTTCAATTCTGAATGGTGGTCTTACACCAGGGCGATACTGATAGTATCCTCCACTCTGGAACATGCCGCAAATATACTATATATTATTTTAAATGAATTAATTGTGAAATAACACAAATTAATCAAATAAAATTTATTTGCGCATGCCGGGTTCGAACCCGCGACCTCCGGATTGTGAGTCAAGAGTCTTACCCACTGGACTACGGAGGTCGTCAACGAAATAAGATGAAACAACATTATTTTCATTTACATAACGTTTGTTATTTTGGCTGCTATCTTTATGCATGAATTCAAAGACATGTGACTGAATTTTCATCTGTCTGTTCTGTTTCATATTTTTTTAAACTTAAAAATAATAAAATGAAAAACAAAAGCATTAAAACACCACATTTATAAACATTTTTAGAAGATTTAAGGATTGGGATTTTTAGAGTTACTTTGGGGAGGTTCTATTTATGTAACACTATATTTTAGGCTTTTTACCCAAATATATAAAATAATTAAACAAAAAAAGAAAATAAAAAAACCTTTTTTTTATTTGTCAATAATAAGTGAATGTATCCTTAAATGAAATGTTGAAAACAGCACTAGCTTATAGTATTTTAATATCATTGATGAAAACTTATATTTTTTTCGCTCATTCAGTTTACGTTACTATCGCTTTCTCAAATCAACCCTTGAGCCCGTTTGTTACCTAAACAGTTCGATTTTCAAAAATGTTCGCCCTATTTAAGCTCATTCGACACCTTAACGTGAACATAATTATGGGAAGTGACTTGCACAAATAATATAATGGTATCTGCCTACGATGAACCGACTAAGAAATTGCCAAAATCGAAATATTTCGCACCTGAGATATATTTTCACGTTTAAATAAAAAGCAAATTTTTTTATTTACTTCATTTTCTGCACTCGCAATAATTGTGCAACCGTTGGTTGATATCAAATAAAGCGTCATAAAATTTTAGTTTCATCTTAAACACATATTTCCGGTGTTACATTAATTTTTCAACGGTTTTCAGCGCTCAGACCTTTGGCTAAATGATTTTTTTAATCTACTTCACGCACATTGACGACCTCCGTAGTCCAGTGGGTAAGACTCTTGACTCACAATCCGGAGGTCGCGGGTTCGAACCCGGCATGCGAAAATAAATTTTATTTGATAAATTTGTGTTATTTCACAATTAATTCATTTAAAATAATATATAGTATACTAGCAGACCCGGCCACACGTTGCTATGGCTAACGAAGCACAACGCCATTACCCAATCTTTATAAAATCCACACCACCCGCTTGCCAGCTGCCCGCTGCCCGCTGCCTGAATTGAATATTTGAATTTATTGGCTTTTCTCTACTATAATAAGCATGTATTATACACTAGATTTTGCCCCCGGCTTCGCTCGCATAGTATTAGGGGGGTATCCACAGCGCCTCCTCCACCTTCTCTATCCCCACTCCAATCCCCCCCCTCGTCCTATCCCCCGCCCCCTCTCACCCCTCTCCCCCCACTTCTTTCCCCCCAAATCCTCCCTCACCCTCCCTCACCACCCTCCGCCCTCCCCCATCACCCCTCCCCCTCCCCCTACCCCCTCCGCCCAGCCCCCCATATCCTATCCCCCCCTCACTCCCTTCCATAGCAGTTACATTCATTTTTCAAACAGCTTGCGTGCCACCTATTGCAATTTTTGTATATAAATTTCTTAATGCCAGAGCTCTAAGATATAGCCTATAGCCTATTCTGATGTATGAGCTATATTATTGTAAAGTTTCATTAAAATCCATTCAGTGGTTTTTACGTGAAAGAGTAACAAACATACATCCATACAAACTTTCGCCTTTATAATATTAGTAGGATTTGCGGCATGTTCCAGAGTGGAAGATACTATCAGTATCGCCCTGGTGTAAGACCACCATTCAGAATTGAAACGTTGCTTGAAAATGGCTTTAGCCGTGTTTAGTGACCAGATCTGAATAGCCAGGTACTTCCCAACCTTCCTCTTCCCCACCTCCTTCCCCTCCCCACTACCTTCAGCCTCACAACATACCCCAATTGGGGATGCCATAGTCTCACTAGCTCCTCCAGACGGGAGCAGTTGAGATTCTTGTGCGGTATTCACTGTAAAAAAAAAAAAATTTTCAATATTCATTACAAAATTTTGTAAATATCACATGCCCTTACTGTACGTGCTCTATAAATGAACATTTACCTTGTGGATTCTAATGCCGGCGTAAGTTAAGAAAGGGGTGCTCAGATGCGTAGATGGATAGACAGAAGAATATTTTCCCCGACAGTTCTATAAAATATGTATATAAGTAGTATACGACGTACTTATATACAATATGCAGTCGGTTTAGGAAAAATATTGCATACTTACTTTCACAAATTATAACAACGTGTGTGTCCCCGAAGGGGTGTTAGGAGAGGATGTACCGCCGTATAATAAAAGTGTAAAACATATTTTCATTCAAATGAATCAAGGATAAAAGTACTTGTCTTTTAATGTATATCGACTACGTAAATAAATTCGTATGAAATCCATCTTCTTCTTGTTGTGCCTTGTCCGTTCAACGGACGTTGGCTATCATGTTGGCTATGCGGACTTTGTTTACTGCGGCCCGGAACAGCTCCACGGTAGACTGGCCAAACCACTGTCTCAGGTTTTTCAGCCATGAGGTTCTCCTTCATGAAATCCATACCAACTTATTATGAAAGTATTGAAGTCGAAGTTAGGTTTGAAACTACTGGTAACTAATGAACAAAAAAAAAAATTTTTATAATTATAATATAAATGATTATTCCTAAATTTAGATGTAAATGAATTTGAATGATTTTTTAACCTATTAATTAAAAACCCAATCATTCGACGGCCGGCGTAGTGCAGCGGTAAGGCGCTTGACTCGCATTCCGAAGGTCGCGGGATCGAATCCCGGCGTGGCAAATAAATTTTATTTGATTAATTTGTGTATTTCACAATTTATTCATTTAAAATAATACATGGTATATTTGCGGCACGTTCCAGAGTGGAAGATACTCTCAGTATCGCCCTGGTGCAAGACCACCATTCAGAATTGAAACGTTGCCTGAAATGGCTTTCAATTTGGGAGGCGGAAATGGGTACCGCCGCCCTGGGAACCTTTATTGGATAACCAACACCTCTGCCATAGGTCACCCCAAGTGGTTCGCTACGTTTGGTGATTTAGCAGGGGTGCCCGGGTTCATGGAGTGAGGTTTGGAGAAGGATGACCAGGACACTGAACCTCAGATTCGTACCCACCCCTCAAACTCTTTTCCTTCCCAGAACTCTCCTCTCCTTCCTTTCCTTTAAAAACCCTCCACACAGCAACCTTAAAGATGACATGGGCCCTGAGGAAAATTATTTACCTTAGGGCCTCCTGTGTGGAGCTCATGTAAAAAAAAAGCCGTGTTTGGTGACCAGATCTGATGAGCCAGGTACTTCCCCACCTTCCTCTTCCCTATCTCCTTCCCCTCCCCACTACCTTCAGCCTCACAACAAACCCAATTGGGGATGATGCCATAGTCTCACTGGCTCCACCAGTTGGGACTCTTGTGCGGTATTCATGAAAAAAAAAAAAATAAATAAAACGACGACGAATATAAATATGATGACGAATATTGTTCGTCTTTTGGATACAACTGTATAATTTTCCTCTTGCAATATTTAAATGCAGGTATTCACTTATATTTTAAAATACAAAAATATGTACAATGTGACCTTAGATCGGGGTACCCCAGTAAGGACACATTTTTCTCTAAAAAATTATAAAAAAAACGTGTGGACATGCTCATTTTACTAGCTATGCATAATATAACATTAGCGGCCGCCTAGTTATCGCCCCGTCAGTGACTTAATTCGTCATACGGCGCTGCTCATTTCTCATCCCATCAACGTTTAATTTCCTCCCACCCTCCTCACCCTCACGCCACCTTATCAGCCTTCCGCTTATCAACCCTCCCTGCGCCACCCCCCGACCTGCTATCCCCGGCCCCCGCCTCCGGCCCCGTAAGCTTATTCCGTGTCCCGGTAAAAATGTATACTGCCTCTCTAGAGATGAACATTTATTGCCTTACATGATCACCTTACTGGTATAATAAAAGTTCCTGCGGAGTTCGGAGGTTAACCAGTGCAGTGTCTGCCCGTAGTTTCCCTTAGCTTGAAAATTGCCAATTTAATCACTGGTATACCACTAGAGTTTTATTTTTGAAATGTGCAATAGGCCACTTGCATGGACTACATAACGACTTGGAAAAAATCGTGTGGATAGATTTTTTTACTAAGATTACGAAAATGTTAGTAAAAATTTTTAGAAATGTACAGTTTTTTCATTTTTAAATAAATAAATCCATTATTTGGGTTTGTGACGTCACTACATGAAAATTTCCCGTCTCCGAAAATGTTGCTATTAATTTTATAAAATTCTTTTTTGAATTTGACATTTAACGTTCACTAGATTTATTGTTTGTTCTCTGCGAACGTATCATTTGGTTTGATTTTTTGACAGATGTAATGAAGAGAACCCCGTACATTTTACGTTGTCCGTACGTGTTTTAGAGGTATAATGATAATGGTGCGGATTTTAACAAAATCAAATTTTATAATATTCTTATTATTATTATAATTTACAAGTATATTACATTTGATTTAGTTATATAGACGTTGAACATTAAAATGATTTATGATCAATAGACGAATCAAAGAAAAAAATATTTATGAGATTTAATATTTTTGGTATGCCTCGTTATTATCCTGTGCCATTCGTGCCAAACGTTCTTTTTTTTTAAATGATTTTCAGCTATGTAATTATCGGTTTTTCGCACCTATAAAACTATGTCCCGTCTTTCCGGTTTATAAAAATTAGTCTGATGTTTCGGATTGAAGTTTTCAAAAAATCGCCAGGGTTTCAAAAATACGACTTAAAAAATAAAATACAGAATGTCTTAGAATATTTGCCTAAACCGGAATTTTTTTTTTAAAAATGTGATGCAAGTGGCCTATTGAAGTTTTTTGCACCTGATAAAAACGGTAGTGCGTTATAAATATCATCAGAAAATCATTTTCGTTATTTGTTTTTGGGATGTTATGCCGTATTGCGCTACCTTCTTCTTTAGCCAACGTTTCGGACAGCGTTGAAATGTCCATCATCAGGGCAAATCCAGCAGATGTGTTATTGTTAGTGGTTAAATGTATGCTTATTTACTTGGAAGCGATTCCTTGTTGCCAGCTCCACTCCACTACGAGCTGGTATTACAGTAAACTTCAAAATGGTTATAGATTTCAACAATTTCAATCAATTTTGCCTACGTAATCAGGCGTGCTACAATAGGAACTGGTTCCAAAAAACTGTTCCTCGAATCTACTGTCATCCAGTGAACGCTAGTCACCGGTACAAAGTAACCGAGATAGGCAATGGCGTAGGAACCGGTTCCAAAATAGCCTGTTGCTCGAATCCACTGTCATCGTTAGTCACCGGTACAAAATAACTGAAACGTTGGCTAAAGAAGGAGGTGGCGCAACACGGCATAACATCCTAAAACAAATAACGAAAATTAAATATATTCTTTATTTTATACAGTGGTGTACTATATTGTAGGACCACTGGGGGTAAGAGGGTACTGCAGGCAAACGAATTTGAACCGCTATCGGTGTGCATAAATACAGTAAAATGTGCGCTCTTTAAAATGATTTGCCTGAAAATTTTTGAACAGGATAATTTTTACAGTGCAGTATATAAAGTCTGTGTTATAAATGGGAAAGACAATCAAACTAGAACCGCCAAGAAAAAAATTTATTATCACGAACGTGACCGAGCATAATTTTCTCTGAGCTGGACTTTGTGTTTGCTTCAAGATAGCCAGAAATGGTAGAGAGTAACACTAACTGTTGAAATTGGCTTTCCTTGTCAATATCTTAACAATTGATTACCGATTTATAATTCCAGCACGGTACGCATTCTGCAATAAATACAAGGTATTTTGAAAATCTTTCATAATTAACAGAACAATCCGCAACAATTGATTATCTAATCCAGCGGTTCCCAACTTTATTGCGTCCTAACTGTAAAATTTAACGCCCCGCAGAAAAAATGCTTTTTCCTGTAATTAACAGTTCTTGTATTATTACTTTATCATCATCACGGGCGTTACAACTCTAGAGTGGGATTAGGCCTCCTCCAAAAATGTTATTCACTGGCTGCAGTTGGTATCTCGATTTCTCGTCCTTCTTTTTTTCATGCGAATTCCACACCAGAGTCCCAAGTGCTCTTAACCGCCTGGAACCAGTGAGACTATGGCATCCCCGATTGGGGTGTGTTCGTATGTTGTGAGACTGAATGTAGAGGAAAGGTGAAGGACACTAGGGAAGAGGAAGGCAGGGAAGTTCTTGAATATTCAGATATGGTCACCAAACATGGATAAAGCAAATGCAAGCAAAGTTTCGTTACTCTTTCACGAAGGAAGTATCTTCATATCTGGAAAGTGCCGCAAATATACCTAATATTATTTTAAATGATTGCATTGTGAAATAAAACAAATCAATCAAAGAAAATTTACTCTCGCACGCCGGGATTTGAACTCGCAATCTTCGGATTGCTAGCCGAAAGCCTTTCCCCCCGACCTAACGTCTGCCTATTATGGGTTACTTCCACTATGCATCCACTTCTTTACAACTATCGCCATCCTAACATCGAACATTTTACTTTAATAAATAATTTCAAAATCAAATATTTCGACACTGGTGGTTCGCTGCGTTTGGTGATTTAGCAGGGGTGCTCGGGTTCATGGGGTGAGGTTTGTCTAGGTCTTGGAGGCGGATGACCAGGATACACTGAACCCCAGATTCTCACCCCTTAAAACATTTTCCTTCCCAGAACTCTCCTCTCCTTCCTTTCCCTAAAAAACCCTCCACACAGCATCCCCAAAGATGACATAGGCTCTGAGGGAAATTATTTTCCTCAGGGCCTCCTGTGTCGAGCTCACGTAAAAAAAAAACCTACGAAATTTATGATCTAGATCAGCGATTCTTAACCTCGGGTCGCGACCCAAATTCGGGTCGCGAGAGGTATTGGGTTGGGTCGCGGAAATCGCGTATTGATAACTCGATCGATGTCAATAGTCAGAATTATTACTACTCACAGAACGAGGACTAAAGGCTGTGTTACTGCCATCTATTGTCCTTTCACGTTCTTAATGGCAACCGTATTTTCGTGGAGACCATGCCTATTTTTTTAGAACATTTGAGAAAACTTGAAAATGAAATGGAAAGATGTATTCCTCAAAATGTCCATATCGTGAAATACAGTTGGGTAAGAAATTTATTCGAAGTAGATGTAATGGGCGTTGAAAACGATTCTGCTGGATTACAAGAAGAATTGCTCGAAATGCAAGATGATGCACTTTTAAAAGAGAGATTTGCCAGAACGAGTCTCACAAAATTTTGGGCACAATTATCTGGGAAGCCTGTTCTGAGCAATGCAGCTGAAAAAGTCCTGCTACCTTTCCCAACTACTTATTTATGTGACGCAGGATTTTCATGCCTTGCTGTTATGAAGAATAAATACAGGAAAAGGTGGATCCTCAGCATGACATGCGGTGTGCAATTTCTATAAACATAACTCCACGTATAGGTACATGATCTTTGCTCAAAAATACAACACTAGGGTAGTCACTAATTATTTTGTTGTAAATTTTTTAACTGCTTTAATGCTGAATTGTCTGATTTTAATACAGAACGTTTAAATAAAGTTGTTTATTTCTAATTTTACAACTACAAACTATAAATTTTATAGGATGTAGTTGTAATTTTATAGTATAAAATTACATAATATATCATTTTAGTACCTGTCACTGGAAAATAAAATAAAAAATTAGATTAGGGTCGCGTACTTCAAATATATTTGCACTTTGGGTCGCCAGCCAAAAAGGTTAAGAACCACTGATCTAGATATTTAATCAATGGGATAACCAACTCGACATGAGCATCGTCGTCTTTATTCAAGTCGAATAATCTAATATAATATTGTTTTCATAAGATCATATCAGTTCATCTTTTTGTCAATTGTTTATTTGCGATTACATATTAGGAGCCGCTGCTCTAATGTGATCTAGAAAGTCTGAGTCTAAAAGAAACCTATTCAATTTGAATAAAATCGTAGCGAGCTGCCTCCAAACTTTATTCTTTTAGGAGATATTGATACCTATCTAAGAAGCGACTCATTAATTAAGCAAACTTTTTAAATTTGATATTTCGTGGCTTAAGAATTTATTTACGAGTGTTTTCAAGAAATTAGGCACTGTTATGAAAATGTGGATTGTTTAAATATTAACATAGAAAGCATGAAAAATACGAAACATTTTGCATAACTCGGACAATGTTTCTTGTACTCGAACTGTATTCAATATTATATTAATTCGAAACTGTTATGAAAGTCAAGCTTAAAAACCCTTTTTTGGAAGTGTGCAGATAATATCTGCTCAAGCATATTATGATGTTTTCTAACGACCAAAAGTGGTTCACAAAGTAGGTATGAAAAGAAGTCTCGTTTAAAATGTCAATAATGAATGTTGTAATTCAGTGTTAGTCGTTAGTCATGGGTAGTTATTGGATTTGTTAGCAAAAAAATTGTGGAATTTTCGAAATGATAACTTTATTAATATCGTAAATTAATTTTGATCTCGTCACAATTGGCGTAATAAATTTGTAGAAACGCAGTTTTTGGTAGTATTTTTCCTTCAGAAGTCTTCACAACGTATAGGTCAACGTTAAGTGAAAACAGACGAATGACTAGCTATGTTATTGCATTTTACAAGCGTGGCGGTTTATTTCAATCTGTCGAAAAGCGAAATGTTTAATTAACCGTCATGAAATTTCATTTTTGATCATGTAAGATGCGCAATGCACAAAAGGTCACCTTAATCGTTGGCCGAAAGCCCTCTCCTTTATATGGTCAGGTAATTGAACCTGGCTTCAATTTAATGGCGTACACAATTTCAATTAGTTCTGAAGGCGTGGTTTCCAGTATCCCGGCCATTCTCCTCAAGCATAGATTTATTGGAGCGTTAACCGTTAACTTTTAAAAACCTTCTTATTCTTGCGAAGTTTGTTTCATTCTCGGCTCTAAATGAAGTTCAGATACTCGTAGCGAAGTATCTGCGCATCCTGAACTTAAAGGGCTACGTTTGCGGTGGTTTTGTGAGGGTGAAAGGTTAAGGGATTAAGCGAGTGTTTAGGATTAGTAGAATATAATGTTACATGTTTGAATTCGTGCCACTTTTCGTTGTTTCATTCGTGTTTCATTGATTTTCTATTTGCCCCCGTATTTTACACATTTCGAAGGTGCTCCTAGTCGTACAGAGTGGAATGAAATGGAGAAAATCATACATTTGTAAGATGTTTTGGTGACCATTTTTTTTATTTATTATCGTACAACAAAATAATTTAGTCACAATTACGTACATTTAATTGATAATTTTTCCAAATCAGCACTTAGGCAGATGACTCTTAAAAAATAGTTTTAAGGCATTCACTAGAACCGTCACCCACACCCAAACGATTTTCAATTTCGTTTAAAAGCATCACTCCCCTGGTCATCCCGTGCTTTGCCAGGACATCGGTTCTGCCATGCAGTGCTCTGAATAGGTCATGGTATCGACTCCAGCTGTAGTGGTCTGGTAAATATAAATCATAGCATCCCATGAGGAATGGGCTATCGATAAAAATGTTCGAAATTTTGAATACTTAACGTAATAGCTAGACTTGCTTCCCTCACTTGGTTTACCTTTTACGTGGTTTCCAGACTCTTAGAATTAGTTCAATCAAGTAAGTCAATATGTTGCATAAATCTTGGATAGGTTGCATGTGTCCGCATATAGACACATCTCAGGAATTTCTTCGGGTTTTGCTTCATCATATCAATGTACTTCCGGTGGTACAGTGCCCAAACATAGCTCGTGTACTCCAGCTCGCTTCTAGGTACGCCATCGAATAACGCTAGCATAGCTTCTTGGTTATTAAACTGCTTGCACGTCCTGATTATGAACCAAGAAGTTTTTAGCATGACCGGGTGAGCTGCAATATGTGGTCAGAGAATGTCAGTTCAGGATCAAAGTCGACAACGAGATCCTTCTCGAATTTTTTTTCTTTGACTTAAAATCTTAAACTATACTATTTAGAACGAGTGATGGACATACTCGTAGTTATACTTTTGAAATTTAATCCGTTTGCCAAAGACGATTCAAATAATGCATCCAGATGTGCTTTAAGACAATCTAATTGGGACCTTATTTCTAACGGAATTTTAAGGTTATCTGCAAGTAGTAGTCATTTGTTGTTCCTAACATAGTTTTAGATATCATCTATTAGTGTTAAAAATAACAGTGATCCAAGGTTTAACCCTTGGAGAATTCCGGATTGCGCTGGGAATTTCTTTGAGTTATGTCCATTTACCGGAAGGAATTGACAACTGGATTCAAAAAAGTTCAGTGTTGGTAGGTCGAAGCCTATTTTAAATATTTTCCTCAGAACGGTACCATGGTTAACACGATCAAATGCTTTGGCAAAGTCGGTGTAAACTATGTCCGTTTGGTGCCTCGAGTCTAAACTGGTGGCTACCAACCGCAAGAAAGTGAACAGATTTTTGATTGTTGATTTTTTTGGAAGAAACCGAATTGGTTTTTTCCAATAATGTTTTGATTGAATTACATCTGAGCATAATAACATGTTGGAATGATGGTAAGGGGGAAATGCGTTTAGATAGATCGCGGTTAAAAATGAATATTGATTAGAGAAAGACGAAAACAAAATAATTTATCTAGTGTTCCACTAGACCAAAGTAAATGAGGAGAATAAAGTACATAATTTTAAAAGGTGTGAAGAACGGGGCACTATCAAATTTTAATATAAATCAGAGAGGAAAGCGGTCCTATTAGATGGCTAATATTATGCCAATATTCAGCCCGTGCGGTTCTTCCTTTGATGGTGGAAAATATCGTTTAGGAAGATGAAATGAAAGGGAGGTGGATTGATTGGACTGGACGTGCCTTACTTTACTAGGGAATTGCAATTTCATTTCTCGAGGTGAGAGTGTGTCAAGGGATGGAGATGAACATAAATGTTTTAATGTAGCTTTAACGGAGGGTCCATCAGGATAAAGGGCGTATAAAAGGGTTTTTATGTGATGCATCAATGAATCATTGGAATGTCAATGTTGGTTCCATGACAGTTCATCCTGCGACAATTCATCCGGCGACAGTTCATCCTGCAACAGTTCATCCGGCCGACAGTTCATCCTGCCGACAGTTCATCCCGCCGACAATTCATCCGGCGACAATTCATCCTGCCTGATCATTTAGAAGATATTTTCTTCAAGTAAGTATGCAAAGAGGATATACGGCCGTACAACCTAACCTAACCTAACCTATTTAGTAAAAATATTTTTACAGCGGATTTCCACTCAAGATGCCTTCAGATATAAGTATATCAATTTTGTATATCCTCTTTGCATACTTACTTAATAAAAATCTTCTAAATGATCAGGCAGGATGAATTGTCGCCGGATGAATTGTCGGCGGGATGAACTGTCGGCAGGATGAACTGTCGGCAGGATGAACTGTCGGCCGGATGAACTGTCGCAGGATGAACTGTCACCGGATGAATTGTCGCAGGACGAATTGTCGGGTCACCGTCAATGTTATTGAGGATTTCAAAAATGCAATAATTGCATTGCACTCAGCCGAAAATATAAAAAAAAAACACATAAACCTATACCTATATCATATACGAGAACGTTTATTTGAGATATAAGTGATGTTTTTGAGATGTAAGTGTAAAAGTAAGACGAGTATTGCATTATAGGGAAATAGTAAGACAATTGTTTTTCATTCGTTTTGTTAAATAGGGAAGAAAAATGGCGAGAAATTCGAATCAGGGCACCAATAAAAATTAAAGTTGTTTAGTATTCTCCCTACCAAAAACCTACACATTGCTTCTTTATATTAACCACTCGGACCCATAAGCTTGTTTTCGCGATAATATAATATTACCAGACATACGAGCAAAGAATATTCAGAATTACACGGATTCTTCCCTTTGTTAAGATAGGAGAATCTATCAAACAGGGCTACATCTTTCGTTGGAAGAAAAGATACGTCCGCTTGTAGACTTGTTTCGAACTCTTTTGCCGAAAGTCATACGCCAAATAAATACTTGACAATGGAGACCGGGGACAAAATGTATGACGTATTGGGCGTACCAAACCATGATGTAAACTAAAATAAAGTTTTTGTTGTATAGAAACCTACATTATACATTTATAAAAAAACTATAGATAAAATTGCGAAAAACAATTTACAAAAAATTCTGCCGCAATACAGGTTCACCTAGTGAGGCAGGCTACGCACAACTAAAAATATTGGATAATTTTGCTACTTTTGTGTAACCGTTCTTACATTACTTTCTATTTGTTAATATTTTTGTACTGATGTAATCTATTTGTAAACTACATTGAACGTGTACTTTTTTAGTTATAAAAATTGAAACTTGAAATAAAATTAAAGAAGTTTATTTTCAATGAAAACCATTGAGAGAAAATTAATTTTAACTACGTATTAACAGAATTAATATTTTTTATTAAATTTCTTTTGATGTCTTTTTAAGGAAAAGAAGGGGAGTATTTTCTGGGAAAGAAAAACGTATGAAGGGAACCTAAACGTAGGAATCTGGGGGTCAGTATGTCCAGGAGTGACGGACGAATTCATTCATCCCTCCAACTGCGGTGCAAGGCTATAGGTGGAGAGAGTCCGGCCGGAGAGGTCAAAAGGTTTCCCTCAACCAGTTTCTCTTGATATGGCCCGCCACGCGGTAGGTGGGCAAGTACATTCGCGGCCAAGACCTAAACCGACCTCACTTCCCTAGAATCCGGGCACGCCTGCTAAGTCACTAAACGTAGCGAACCATTTTGCGGTGATCTATGGCAGGTTATCTAAAAAGTGGTTTCAGGGGCGGCGATACCCGTCCCCGCCTCCCAAATTGAATTTCTATCAAAAGATAACATTTCTTGAAAGGTAATTTAATTTAATTTTTATCAATTTGAATGTTTGTGATTTGCCGGCCGGGGCGGCCTAATCATGATATGTCTAGATTCAAGATTCGGCAAGGAATTCAGCGAATGCATTTCCCGGCTGCCCTAATTCCAGCACGCCAAAAAGAATTCAAATATCGAATAGCTGCAACGCCCCTTCGCGCGATGCACCAACCCCCACCTCCTCCCCCGCCCCCTCCCTCGCCCTTCTCCTCATTTCATACATCTCTCTTCCCCTGATCCGATCTAAGCTTCTCGTTCCCGGGAAACTCCAGTTTCCTTTTTTACCCGTGGCACCACCGTCGCTACGGCTGCAAAATCAATTAATTGTCAGCTAAAAGTGACAACGTAACAAAAAGGTGCAAATCACAAATTGAAGATTTTCTGGAATCCAATCGAATGAAAGGCGATTTCTACGCGCAAGTGCAACGGGCTGCAAAAAAAGAATTGAGGCGAAATTCGCAACAGAGGTAGCACGAAACTAGGAAACTGTAAACAAAATAAACGCTTTTGTAAAAAGGTTTAATGTAAGCAAAACCGTGAAGAATATAATAAATTATCGCCGCTTTTACGTTTCGCGGATAAAATAACAATGTATACTGTCGGATTACTTGAGCGGTTGGGATTCTATTGTAGCGCCTCTAGCGGGAAGCTGTGGAACTGTTGGAACCAATTTTCAAATATTTCCCTCGGATGTTTCTTCCCGCGCTTTCCCCGCCCCTCTCCCGCGGGGGTGCGGGTGGTTGCGCCGAAAGTTTCCTCCGCGATCAGCCTGGCCGTCGACACGTATCAGGAGCCGAGTTTATGTTGCACACCTTTTGTTATGTGCCACGCCCTACTACGGGCAAATGTCAGTTGCTTTAACAGCACGCTGCACCGGAATCACACAACGTACATACATTTGACCCTTCATCACAACGAAACATTACTTCGATCTTATTATATTTGCAAATGACGTATGTACATACTGAGAACCGAATTTATTTTGCTATCTTTTTGAGCAGTAAATTGAATAAAAAAGCATTTTCCTTCAAACTGGAACATCGTGTTCGGAGAAATACAGTTTTTCCGCTTAGTAGACAGGTCAAATGTAAAGCTTAATTGGTTGGCAACTTATGTCGATGCTCTCCGAAAGAAAAAGTACAACACTGCGTGAAATTTTAGTTATTATTATGAAAAATTCATCTTTTCATGCTCACGAGATAAACTCACCAATTTTCTTATTTATTGGTCCACCAAACAAAAAATAGAATTTGCCTAATGCACTATTTTTACAAAAAAAATCAATTACTCGGTAAGTTTTAGAGATACACGCGGTTAAAGGGAGTTTCGACTATCATGATACTTGCACCTAGTGTGAAAGTTAATAGATCCGAAAAATAAATTCAAAAATACAAAACTGACCACAATAAAAAAAAACATAGTTTTCCATTCCTTCTTATCAAATCCTCAAAAATTTTACATTATATGGAAAATTGCTCAATAATTTGAATCTTTTGTAATCACCCGAATATGGCGAATAGACAAATCTAAATGGAAAAATATGGATAATTACATTTTCAGATTAATTGAACCCCGACGTTGTTATTTTACTACCTCTATTTATTTAAGGGGCCGCTACCCAAATTTCTACCGATTTCTTACAAATTAAACATTTGAAGTTTTTAAGCTCTTAAAAAAATATATGTTATTTTTAAGATAATACCGTTCCACGCCGAAACGCAAATTATAAAAAAAATCGCAAAGTATGCTTCGAAAATTATCATAAACACGTTTGTTTCAGTTATTAAAAGTTAAAGTAGTCAAAAAATTCACGATGTTTCTTTAAATGATAATTAAGATACCTTCCACGAGATTTTTGCTCTATTTTAAACGAATCGATGATAATATATGACGATCTCCGTAGTCCAGTGGGTAAGACTCTTGACTCACAGTCCGGAGGTCGCGGGTTCAAACCCGGCATGCGCAAATAAATTTTATTTGATTAATTTGTGTTATTTCACAATTAATTCATTAAAAATAATATATAGTATATTTGCGGCATGTTCCAGAGTGGAAGATACTATCAGTATCGCCCTGGTGTAAGACCACCATTCAGAATTGAAACGTTGCTTGAAAATGGCTTTAGCCGTGTTTGGTGACCAGATCTGAATAGCCAGGTACTTCCCAACCTTCCTCTTCCCCACCTCCTTCCCCTCCCCACTACCTTCAGCCTCACAACATACCCCAATTGGGGATGCCATAGTCTCACTGGCTCCAGACGGGAGCAGTTGAGATTCTTGTGCGGTTATTCACTGTAAAAAAAAAAAAAAAGAATCGTGTTTTATTAAACATTTTCGCAATTTTCGCATCGATTTTATCGCTTTAAATATTAGCGCGCTTCTCTAACGTTCGTAATTATATATCTCTCCATCTTCATCTTTCTGAGCGCGGATGCGGCGTCAACTGTTTCTGTCATTACAAAATTCAACGATATATTTTAACTATCAATATTTCTCTAAATAACCCTAAATTATGAATTATTCCTTATCTTCTGTATTCATTTTTTTGTGCGATTTTCCTGTTTTCGCTTATAATTTTCCCGCGTACTGGGAGCTCCTTAGTGGGTTCCTATTACTTACATTTGCTTTATATTTTATATTTATGTACCTATCATATATTATAAAATATTATGTATGTAAAAATAGCGGGATAAGGATTAAGCAATAGGTAGGTATACTATATTATAATATCGATGTATATTCTTGATTAAAATACCAAACAAACCTTTAATATATAATTTATTAAGGTTTTTTATTTATTTCGAGGGCCGTTGTTTAGTCATTTTGGTAAACTTACAACAGCAGCCTGGTTGTCATCGCCCATTTATGAAAATAAAATGTTTTCATGTTGAAAAGGACCTGCAAACTTACTGATCCAAACATTCTTTCATTATTTATTACAAAATTAAATAAATCAAGATTAATCATTGACGATTATGAAAATAATGCCAAAATACGCTAGCTTTTGTTTCGCGAGAAAAGTTTGAGTTCGAGATTTTTCAGAAAAATATGGTCGCGAAAATACCACGTCTCAAAATTTTCTCGCGAATAAAATTATAAACGTGACTATTTCACAACCACGTATATTGTTTCGACCATTAAAAAAAAAAATAATTATTGCACACCTACTTTTTTTTTTTCTCTTGATTTAATGTTCAAACAAAACATTCAGATCAAAATTTACAAGAATAATTTTTTAAATAAACATTTTGCAAACATTTATTTTATACAAATCGCCCAGGGCTTCGTGCATTCGAGAATATTCTTTAATTTTCCCTCTTAATTCCTTGAATTGTGTGGGAGTACTTACCTAGTACAGAGTACAGTACGGGCCTTAGTACAGAGAAGGATACATGATGCTGCGCAGATCTGCCCCTATTTCAGTTACAGCCTGACCGCTGAAAATAAACATTAATACAGCCAAGCCAAATAAGAACGCCGAATAAAAAAATACCGCAAGCAAATAAAGGCAATCGAAATAATTAAATAAGACTTTGTTAGGTACTGTCCTTTTTAGCGATTGTCTTTTATCTGCACGGATTTTTGGTGTCAGTGAGCATGTTCCGGTAAAATTTGCTTTAAACAACTCCATGAGTGAAATTAAGACTCGGTTCAAACCACTTGTAGTCTAGTAAAATGATTTGATATGAAAAGGGTCCTGTTTGATGCTCAACTTAAAATTAATGGACTTGTAACGATTAGACATTGTGGTGCATTCGTACTGTTTATAATTCTAAACGCGGCAGAGTTAGAAATATTTTCCAAATAATTCATGTTTATTTCAATGAAATTACTTTTCATTTTTAATAACAACAAATCACCACCTTACGAATGCTGGTTTTTCAATACCTTGCTTATTTATTTTCTCTCTGATATTTTTGTCGAGTGTTAATGATAATTTTTCGACGTCAGTGCGAAACCTAACAAGGTTTACCGATGAGCTTTACGGAGCAGAGCTTATGTATTGCATAATAATTATGTAGGTAGTAATCACGCCCATTACAGAAAGTAAATCGTTTATTGTATTTGAATTCAAATTTCCATTTTTCCCTGATTCTGAGTTCCGTAAAAATTACGAAAATGTTGTTTAGAATGGATTCACGTCAAATCAGATTTTTTGTGTAATTATAATAACTCTGCTTGAGTCGATTTTTTAATTTTTATTACTTTAAAATTCTTTAAAATCAGGGGTATATCGTAAGTGAAAAAGCAGCTAAGTAATATGCTTAGTGCGTAGACCCTCAAAACTCGAAGGGTGTTTATTAAAAAGTTTGAGTACTTTTTGTAGAACGTAAAACCTATCTGGAGCGTCGCGACACACAGATTCCAACACGCTGGACCAAAATCGAATCCACGGACAGTCGCACATGCGCATTGTGACCTCCACCAGCTCCCAGCCCATATTTAGTTTATTAAAAGGTTTGAAACGTGAACGACTCATCGGAATAAACGGTTTCGTAGTTTTAATAATTTAGTTTTAATGCTTCGTATGTGGTGAAATGTGATAGCGGTGGTAAAGTGATGGGAAAATGGCTTTTCTTTTAGAGATTTGTATTCCGCCGGCCATGTTTGACAGGCAGTTAGTTTGAAGAAGAGCCACCAGGCGGCAGTGACGGCACTGTCTTCTCCCTTGGGCCGACGGTAGAGAGGGACGGATGAGCACCCTCCCTTCTCTGCAGGGGTGCGACGTTACCGAACCTAGTGATTACAAACCAACCTACACTGGTGTTCGCTTCACAGAGGCTTTTACCAGTTTTATAATAAAATCGTTTACGCGTGCCCTTTTAAAATATCTGTGAGTGCTCAAAAGGAATTCAGTGTTTCAGCCGCGTTCTTGCAATAATTTCGCCACGAAGGACCGCTATCTGGTGCCGAGATAAAAAATATCGTACCCACGCATTATTTATTCATTGCTCCGTGTCAACACGAATTATTTTACTAATACCGGGCCTTGTCGAGCATGCAAATTAAAATTCGTCGGAAAAACAGGGTTCTGATAAGGCGGTCGATCTGGTGATCCGCAAATAAATAGAAAAATATTAATAATTAATGTGAAAAATAGTCTAAATACTTCCTCGAGTTAGGACGTTCAACAACGCCCAGTTAACATTCAGTCAACAAGAGCCTAATGTGTGTATCCCAATGAGTATAACGTGTTGTGATTTGGCGATCAGCCGAGTGTAAATTGGGGATTCGGTCCATGGGAGGCTGGGGTAGTTGTCTGGGCATCTGTGAGGCCGGTACGAGCTAACTGCGGCCTGGTTCCAGTACCTTGCATCGCACGCTGTACACTCTGCTCTCTACAATGTACACTGTACTCTGTACACCAATCCTAACGCTAAAACCTTTTTCTAGTTGTAGGCGAAACGATTTAAGCCCACGAGTTTTTCTCGAGATACTTCCATAAAATGTGGAGTTGTTCACCAACAATAATTGATTATAGTTCTTATTTGAAATGTTAGCCTAAAAGACTAAAAGTAAGACGAAGATTCACAACAAAAATAACATCCTAGCATGTCTAGGACATTGATTCATAAATGTAAATTACGATTTTACATTTGAAATATCGGTAATACAAACAGAAAATTATTCTTCACAATTTCTTATTTTCCAAATTCAGTTTCAGTTCAAAAATAACAATTTATATAAATACTTGTGGTGATTTTTTTAATGATTGATTGATACGAGTATTTTAAATAAACATTGCACAGGGACAGGATTGGTTTTTCCATTCCACGTTCCGGCACACCTTTGATTACATTAGGTACGTATCCTGGAAAAGTCTTTAATTGAAAACTATTTTTGTATATCCTGAGAAAAGGTTGTAATAATTTGATTTTCAATAATGTTCATGTCGCGGTACCTATCATAAATCATACTTCACCGTATTCTATAGAATGTTTATATCTTTCTCTATTATCATTTTCTCGCTGAAATGATCCTTTTCAATGTTGACCTAAAAAGGATACGAATAGCTTTGACGGTAGACCAGCTTATATCGTAGTTTTATAAGCAGAAACATAAATAAATAATTATTCGCCGAGTAGTGTTTTGTATTATATTAAAACCAAATTGCTTAAAGCTTTCGCGTTCATTGTGACATTAATTCGTCGTCTGAAAAATTCAGTTGATTATTCCACCACGAAGGCGAATTTAAAATAACCGCCTCACAATGGGAGCAAAGGGAAGCGTTGAAGCTGCCAAAATATCTGCGCAAAATTGGAATAATTTGGAGGTTCGTATATCATATTGTCTTAACTCACTCTGTTGTATCTCCTTCCACGTCGTACGAGTTCGTGTTTTGTGATTTATATCCGTTTTAACCTGATCCTTCACATTTACAAATACAGCTCCCCCTCACCATGTCTGCATAATATAACACGTCTTCAATATTTTCATGCACATCTTCAAATCGTATTCACCCTTGAATATTAAAAAAAAAACTAAATTAGTTTATTTTTCTCTGTGTTTTGTATAAGCTTGTTTTCTCAACGAACACGTAAATCTGCGATTTTGTAAAGTTGTTTAATAATAAACAATAATGGTTATAAATGACTGCCATCTACCTGCATATGCTTTTAATCATTAATTGACTATTTATGGCTGCTTTATCTTCAATATTAAACTTCTTCGTAAATGTAGATATTTAATGATATTAAAAATTCTCCAGTTGTAAAGGTTTTTTAAAATAACGAAAAATATTTCATAAATTACATTTTACTTGCTTAATATTCATTACTTCACTATTTTATTTCTTGATGTTTCCATAATGTTTCACTGCATGGTAAAAGTAATTTTGTTTGCTTAGATATTGCTTGTACGTTTGTTTATTCTGTAATAAATTGTCATAAAAATGTTATAATATTGTGTTTCATAAATCAAGGTAAGTTATCCAATGTTCTCAACAGGCTCGTCACACTTAAACATTCTGAACATAAAAAAAATTACACAACATTTAACAAAATTACACAAAATTTTACAAATACTATTTATGTGATTTGTGCAATTATATGAATTTAAAACACACATACGAGTTTGCAGCCCTAACAGTGGCGTGGCACCCGTCGAGATGGGCTGGGTACTCTGGGTAGCTGTCCGGGCCTCAAAGGACGGGCGTCAGGACAATAAAACAGTCAAACTCTAATATAGTTCTCGTCCTTACTTTACTGGAAAGATGGCTTGATATAATTATTATGTACATGTATATGTAATATATATTGGAAGGTGAATTTTATTAGACTCACAAGGGTTTATACATATATGGATTTCATTACGGTAACTGCTATTATTACGTTATTAGATAAATATGATTTTGAGTACCAGAGGGTAGTAAAAAGTAGGCCGAAATGAAAGCTATTTTGAATACGAATGGTACTGAGTAGGAAGGTAGTAGGAGCAAGGTGTGGGCTGAAGGGGGCGTAACTAGCTGCTTACCACCCTTAACAGTTTGACATTTTAACTGTAGGTAGCTACAATAACGATCATCATTAATGAATGAAATTTTCTATGTTTACTGGGCTTGGCTCGTTTGCGTGTGTTTAATTAATCACTAATTAGGATAAAACTCCCTAACGATAATTTTTATCCACTTCTCCCACACCATGATGTATTAAGTTAGCGTCTAAGAAATAGAGGCAAAAAGCATTTATATCACATCTTTAAAAATATTATTTAATTTTTTCTAATTTTGGTAATCTGGTTTTTTTTTTTTAAAATAAAGAGCTAATCTATACTAAATAATACGCATTTCGATAATTTTGTGTTTTAAATAGACTTAATACATACACGAGTTGGCTAGGATGCCAAAAATGCCGTTTAATTCATAATATATACACAAATGTGTTTTAGTTTGGATCAAATAAAACAAATTTAGTATTTAACCATTCAGCTGCATTGCTTTAACTTCGTTTGGAACGGCAGGCTATCTCTAAGCTCTATATAACATAACCGCTTCCCAAGACAAGTCATCAATTTCGGAGCTATTTTGTAAAGCTTTTATGGCTTCTTAAAAGTAAGGTGATAAATTTGAACAAAATTTGAAAGCACTCCTAATCCACGTTATATTTTTTCGGCGTCCCCTAAAAGACTCGCAATTATTTCTGTCCCGGACAAATCCAAGCAACATGATGCCGCGACGCCTTCATTAGTTAACGACACTGATTAATGATAATTCCTTAATAATGAATCTCCAGCGGGAAAAGGAATATGTCATTAGATGTTTAAGTTACCAAATAAGGGGGCTGTATGTATTTTGAGACTTGACTTAACGGTAAAAAAAAAAACTAATTTAAATAAACCACAAAAATATACGGATTTGCAAGATTTTTTCATTTAACTGTGGTCATTCCGTGTAGTTGAGGAGAAGTTGATTATGTTTATTATGGATATACATAAATCTGTTGGTTTGGTAAGGTTGGGTTATTACGTCCGGTACAGATAGAAATATTTAGCTATGCCCTCAAGGGCTTCGCTATTGTTGATTATATTGATTATGGATACCCTAAAAACGTGAAAGAAAAATAATTGTTCGTTTGCTTACTAAAAAGTTTAACTTACGCACTAGTTTACGCAAAACTTTAACTTACAATCAATGCGAATCACGTGATTTTGGTTTGAAAATTACATCGCTGAGAAATATTTTAGATGCCTAAATTAAATGCTGCGAGTAAAACACATTTATATGTCTCTGAAATAATCTTTCAGGCTTTTGGTTAGTCTTTTTACAAGCCAAGAAAAAAATAAAGTATCAGGCCTGAAAAACCACCTTTAAAGTTCAAAATCTCCCACTTACGTACCACTTTTCGATTATGGTTTTATGTTAAAATGTGGAAAATTAAATTCTTTAGAAAATGATCTTAAAACATTTACATATTTCAAACCGAGCTTCGCAAAATAAAATAAAACTCGCTCTTTGGCGATTTTTTCGTGAATAAATCAAAACAGGCGACCGCTGTTCAACGGTAATTTCAATCCCCATCGCCATATATATGTCGGCGGCCGATCGTAAAATTTAGGCGGAATACGATGCGCCTAGCCACATCGTAATATGCCGCCATTTCACAATGAACCGGATACAAGTTAGGCACATTATTATTGTCACACGAACGTAAATAAAGCGCAAGCAGCGCCTATATTGGTGCATTTTCAACCCTTATTTGAATGTGCCTAAGCGAATAGCAAGGCGGAATGTCGAACGTTCATCTTCGATCGATACGCCTAGTTGTAAATCTGCCTTTTCATGATGTGCCCCGGCACATTATGAAATGGCGGCAGATCTTACGATCGGCCGCCGACATATACAAGGAGTGTTTTTGTTAGCGGTCCGATCCCGAATTTTATTTATAATTTTATCCCGATCTGCAATAATTTGGTAACCGGGGCAAATTATTCAAATTTTCGCAGCATTATTCGCTTTTGAAAACATCGTAAACCGCGACATACTCGAAATATTTACTGTCTTTCTTTGTAGACTGTGTGGGTAAAAGATGCCTCTTTTCAATTCGTTTACTGTATACGAGTTTCGATAGATATTTGTATTTAAATTTCTGCAATTTACAAATACAAACCATAAAACGCACATTTTTACGCATTTTTTACGAGCCCGCTTATAAAACAGCATTTTAACATATTGATACTATTTCTGGTACTTTACAGAAAACCATTTTGTTTATTGAATCGTGACAGTATTATATGAATGTTTTTTAGTAAATGCATTTAATGCTAGTTAAATGAGGTATTCGTTTACAGTTTATAGCGTAGAGAAGAGTTACTCAATCAGTGTGCTATTTGACCATTCTAGGAGAGGTTATGTGGTGGGCAGTGGGAAAAAAACAAGTACAGCCTTCCTTTTTGGGACAGTGCGCTTCTTGCGTATCGGAATATGGTAACTCTAGAAAAAACTATTGAAAAAAAAAGTTTGTTTTTAGTTCGAAATTCAACATTTTATTTTATTTTATTTTATTTTATTATGAAATTCATTTCTTTTTAAGGTTTAGGTTTTAAAACTGATACTAAAAATGACGATATTAGTTAGTACCTCTGCGTTGCTTTAACACAATTTTAAATTTATTTTTTCAAATTGATGTTTAAATTTATTTGTGAAAAATTTAAACTAATTGAATTTAAATACCTATTTTGAAAGTTATCTTATATATCAATATAAGAGATTATCTTATATGTCGCTGCGATTTTTAAATTTAGGTAGGTACCTAAATGTTGGTCAAACGACTAAAAATAAGGTAATACGACTAAGGTAATACTTATTTAAAATTAAAATAAGATTGTCATTTTTGTATTTATAAAAAAATCCTTCCAAAAACAAATAATAATAATAAAAAACCGAACAAGAAGAGCTGTTTTTTATTATTTTTTATTTCATTATTTCAAAATAATTTGTTGAGAAATTAATAAAATAATATTACGTTTTAGTGATTCGATACTGGAAATGACTAAACTACATAGTATTTTTTTTTATGTGAATACTGCACAACAGTCCCAACTGCTCCGAACCATCTGCGTCTGGAGCCAATGAGACTATGGCTTCCCCAATTGAGGGCGTTGTGGGGCTGAAGATAGTGTGGAAGGGAAGGAGATGAGGAAAAGGAAGGTGGGAAAGAATCTGAAGCAAATGATAATAAAATTCGAGGAGGTTTCATTTTGTTAACTTTATCAAAAAATGGTTGAATAAAAAACATTATCGTCGATTAGGAATCGGATATTTCATAGACAGTATTGCAATGCTTCGATGTTGCCCTCTCTAAACGTATTTATATCCGATCATCTAGTCATCCGGTATGCACTATTTATGACGAATCGATCGCCTCATAAAAATTGTCTACCTTTTCTATAACTGTGAGAAGATAAACATAAAGACACAATATTATACAGTCCGTCAAATAAGAGTAGAAAACAAAGGAGGGCGCCACTGTTGTTCAGATGGCAATACTAAAAATATAACTCACGTTGGTAATGTAAAGCTGTGTAACCTACATTTTGATAAAAAATTAAAAAGGCATGAAAGTGAAAAAAATATTTTTTTAGTAATTAAATAAAAAACAACGGGTGGAGATGTCGAATATTCGAATTTTACACTGACGTTTGGCTATTGTCTAATTTACTGACATTAAAAGTTCAAGTAATACTTTGCCGTGCATAGCGCATATTACCACATTATACAACATAAAACGTACATTAAATGAATAAATAATCATGCATACTTGCAGAAATTCGTATTTAAAACGTTCTAAACTAAAAAATGTGACAGCTCACAGCTGAAACCTGACATCGGCCCATAGAAAAAGCAAATAACAGCCGCAGAAAATCACACAAATCTGACAGGAGATCATGTCCGTTATCTCATAACGATCCCACAAAAGATGTAGAATCGCTCTTCTAAATATATACAGATCTAAATGTAGTGTAACTAAACTCACCATTAGTGATTCTTCCTTTCTACCTACTGTTAAATTCAAATTTATGAATTAAATGAAAGCCAATCACTTTGTAAAATAACATTTAATAAAATTTATGTCATTAAGTAGGTACCTTAACAACAGTGCTTTTTCAATTTAAATTTTTTTCTTTGAGAACAAAAAAATGTTTTTGAAAAGCGATTTACAATGTATTCAGTGTCATTGCGCTTTAAAAGAATATTTGACAGTTAAATTTGTGTTGCCAGATTACAAATTTAATAGTTCCGTTTTTTGTATTTTCTACTCTTAATTGACAGACCTTTGTATAGGCAGATGTAGCACGCCCCGACCTACTCACCAGGATTTAGTACTCGTAAGCATTTAAAACTTTTATAGTTCTCTTTTATCATCATCATCATCTGTGGCTCTACAACCCAGGTCGGGTCTTGGCCTCCAGCAGAGCCTGCCTCCATGACTGTCGGTGTTGTGCTGCGTTGCGCCAGTTTCGGATGCCGATGGTGCTTGCATCCTTCACCACTCCATCCAGCCATCGAAGCTTTGGTCTTCCAACTCTTCTCCGACCCCCAGGTGCACCATCCATAATTCGCTTTGGAATATCTCCTTCGCTCATTCTCTGGATATGTCCAACCCACCTGAGTCTTCCAGTTTTGATTTCCTTGGAGATATTAGGGTCCTCGTAAAGATCGTATAGCTCCTGGTTGTATCTGATACGCCATTCTCCATTATCACAGACTGGGCCGTAAATCCTTCGCAGCACCTTCCTTTCAAAACTTTCTAGGGCTCCTTCATCACCCTTACTGATTGTCCAGCATTCCGAACCATACATAAGAACAGGTCGTATAAGGGTCTTGTAAAGCAGGACTTTAGTTCTTCTGGTAAGGTGGCGAGATTTCATATGCTTCTGTAGCCCAAAGTAGTATCGATTTGCAGCTACTATTCTTCTTTTGATTTCGCTGGATACATTGTTGTCATTTGTCACCATAGTACCGAGATATACAAACTCGTTGACAGTTTCAAATGTATAATTATCTATCTGTATACTTGGTGGTTTCTGGCGTCCATGTACGGGCATATATTTTGTCTTCCCCTCGTTGATGACCAATCCCATGTTCCTTGCCGACGTAGCTAAGCTTTTAAACGCCGATTTTAGTTCATATTCTAAGCGTGCGATGATATCTATATCGTCAGCATAAGCAAAGAGCTGAACAGACTTGTTAAAAATATGGCCTGTGGTTTGTATACCTGCATTTCGGATGGCCTTTTCCAGCGCTAAATTGAATAAAATGCAGGCAAGTGCATCTCCTTGTCTTAGTCCATTGAAGGTCTTTAGGGTGTCTGACAGATCTTGTTGTATTCTGACTCGGCACTCAACATTAGACATTGTGAGCGTTACTAAGTTTACCAGTTTTCTTGGGATATTAAATTCATCCAAGGCTCTGTACAGTCTTTCTCTATTTACCGTGTCATAGGCAGCCTAAGTTCTCTTTTATACTCCGTTTAAATTTATTACCTCTATATTTTATAATCCCGATATAATAAATGAAATGCAAAGGCATTA
The DNA here is from genome assembly GCA_917880885.1 of Limnephilus marmoratus. Taxonomy (NCBI): domain Eukaryota; kingdom Metazoa; phylum Arthropoda; class Insecta; order Trichoptera; family Limnephilidae; genus Limnephilus; species Limnephilus marmoratus. Next base: position 32,888,895 of record OU862908.1, read on the forward strand.
TTTTTAGACTCGTGTCTCAACGTGGGTATAATCTACCATCCACAGAATGCCATATGTACTAAATAAAATGAATTTAGATTCACGATAGGAACCTGAACTCATTGAATAATTTATTTGACATTGGTTGGTTGTAAGAAATTGACACCTGGTTGGTAATAAGCTCACCTATGTTTACACCCACCTTTCTCTATTTCTGTTTCTATCTACACTTACCCACCACTGCCATCACCTCACTTGCTTCAGATGGATGGGAACAGTTGGGGCACTTATGCGTTAACATTAAAAAATGCGAATAAATCTTAATATATAAAAATGAATGTTTCTTTGTTTGTCTCTTATGCGTTCCTAAACCATTCATCTTGTTCACCATTCAAACCATTTGATTTGTTGTGCACATGCTCGCGTTTCTATTTATAAAAGTGTGCTCTGGCGATATGAAATCATTTCTTTAACCATTTTCAATTTGGGAGGCGGGTACGGGTACCGTCGTAATCAAGTGGTTTGCTACGTTTGGTGACTAAGCCGGGGTGCCCGGGTTCATGGGGTGAAGTTGTGCGGGTCTTGGCGGCGGATGCGTCTGTCCACCAGCTGCAAGGCAGGCCGAATCCGGGGAGAATGTTTGAGGGATTCTCTTTGACTGCTCCAGCCGTGCACTCTCGGAACATCGCATTCACCGCAATGGGGGGGATGGATTCATATGTGCGTTACTCCTTCCCAGAACTTATTTTCCTTCCTTTCCTAAAAATACCCTCAACACAGCATCCCCAAAGATGACATAGGCCCTGAGGGGAATTATTTTCCTCAGGGCCTCCTGTGAGAAGCTAATGTAAATATAAAAAAATAAACATTCGAATGCAATGAAACTTGGTGAGAAGTTGTGCACACACCCGTGAATGTTTCTATGTAAAATGGTGAGATCTGGCGTTATGAAATTTGTATGAAAATTGGGCAAGAGTAGTTTGAAAAAGGAGTATCAGTCACATAGTTTAGCGGCAGGGGGGAAGACGGAAAGGGGAGGAGAACTCAGGAGGGGTAGGGGAACGAAGAAGATAGGGAGGTCGCGGGAGGGGGGAGGGGAGAAGGGAAACACGGGAGGAGAAGGGGACAGAATTAAAACACTTTCTTCCTTTGCGTAGAATTGCAACGCATGCCGGGTATTCGGTAGTTAATTATAAATCGATCTCAAATGATTGTTTTTCGATTGTTTTCGAACGGTGAGCTCTGGTGTCATTCTTTTTAAAACTGCATCTGAATTCATATCAAGACTACAACGCAACTATTTTCTGCTGGCAACGTCATGTCAATTAAGACAAGGCCATTTTCTATCCATATTTAGCACACTTATTTATTATGCACACATTTTTTTACAATTTGTGAGGCGGGTATTAGTACCGCCGCTCTGGGAACCTTTTATTGGATAACCAACACCTTTGCCGTAGGTCACCCCAAGTGGTTCGCTACGTTTGGTGACTTAGCAGGGGTGCCCGGTTTCACGGGGTGAGGTTTGTCTAAGTCATGGCGGCCTTGATCGGGAGAGACTGGTTGAGGGATACCTAACATATATCTCTCCAGCCAGACTTTTTCGACCCATCGCCTTACCCGCAGTGGGAGGGATGGATTCGTATGTTCGTCACTTCTGGATACATTGACCCCCAGATTCCTACCCACCAATCATACCTTTTTCCTTCCCAGAACTTCCTTTCATTCCTTTCCTTAAAAAATCCTCCACACAGCATCCACAAAGATGACATAGGCCCTGAGGGAATTTTTTTCTCCAGAGCCTATTGGGTGTAGCCAACGAAAAAAACCTCAATAATTAAATAGCAAAAATATCAGACTCTACCAGGGAGTTTAGAATTCATAATATTAAGATTTGAAAAGAGTACAAAATAAGATTGTCCTTATTATTAAACTGTGAATATTCTACTAAAGATATTTTGCTTGAATCACCCAGTACGCTAGAACGAGTGCATACAGGGTGTGTCAAGTATCCAATATTCGCCTCATGACTTATGGCGCAGTACACCAATGGGAAGTTTCCTAATTGAAATTGATAGTTAAGGGGGGTTAGCTTCAATTTGTAACGGAAGTACTATTTTCTCATTATCGCATTATATACATGACGTTATGTTTCCTAATGAAATCGAAATGCTTTTTGCCCACACAGTTCAGAAAGCTTTCATAACACAAGGCACGAAATAATGTAGGCAATATTAATGTGATGTATGAATGAAATACTACATGCTAGAAAGTGTATCAGGGGTAAGTCAATGTGGGAATAAAAACTTTATGTTTTTGTATTATGACTTGTTATCATGAGATTTTTTGACGCAAAAGCGAATAGTTTTTTTTTTACATTAGGTCCATGCAGAAGAAAGGACAAAAAATCAGAGTGTGGAATTCACACGCGGTATAAGTGAAACTTCGCTAGATATCGCTTTCTTTTCTTTTGCCTGTTTATTTTAAAGTGGTTTGAATATTGGATATTGATTTTACAACAATAAAAAAGTTAATTTTTTGGATTTGATAGGATTCGAACCTCCGTTCGCCGGATGTCTCTCTGGGTGCTGAGAGTCAGGCGCTTTATTCCGCTGCGCTATCGGAGGCTCGCGTGTCGCCTTGAATTTACCGCATTATAATAAATAAATTTTAGTAACGCACTTCAGTTTCATCCGAATTTAAAATTACAATGAGGCTAAAAAAGTTTCACTTCAAAGTCTCTCCTGTGTCATCTTTGGGGATGCCGTGTGGAGGGTCTGTTTTATGGAAAGGAAGGAGATGATGTTTTGGGAAGTAAAAAGGTACGATGGGTGGGTTGGAATCTGAGGTTGATGTATTCAGGAGTTACTGTATGAATCCATCCCTCCCACTGCGGTGCAAGGTGATGTTCCGAGAGAGTCCTGCTAGAGAGGTCAAAATTGTCTCCCTCAAACAGTTTCTCCCGATCCAACCTGCCACGCAGTACGTAGGCAGACGCAACTGACGCCAAGAACCGGACAAGTCTAAATCCCATGAACCCACAATACTAGAATAATATTGAAATAATAGACGAAGTCGGGGACGCCTAAGGAAGACCTCTTAGATTCGAATGAATTACATCCTTGTCTGGTCGAAAAACAGTATAGTTTATATAAATCGATGTATGAATGTAAATGAAGTAAGGAGTGTCTAACAAGGCACGAGCTGTGTGGTGGCTAATCCTAACTACCAACTCTCTGGAAAATAGTGTGGAAAATACTTTTATCTGAGATTTTTATGATTTAGACACCAAATAAAAGATTTTCATGTATTTTATTTTTATTTTTATTTATATTTGCAATGATAGTTCGCATTACAGAAATGCGGTTAAAGTGGTAAAATATATTATGTTTCCTTTGCTACACGTACAATAGGGTTACACGCGCTGATTGCTTCAATGAAAAATACGCAGGATCTGGCCCGCCTTATCTCCCTCGGTTTGGTCCAGTGATATATCTGCCGCTGGTCTATGCAGCATATTATAGGATGTAGGAATGTAGGCCTGACTGCTCACGATATATAGCGGAGATTAGCGCGGACTTGTGCCTTACTGCCCTGCCAGCCTAGAGCTTCCTAATGGTAAACATACGAATAAACTTCTAATGGCCGTGCCCCTCGTTCTTTACATTGATGCCTCTTCTTATCTGATGACGATGAAAGACGATCATAAATAACATGCCTTCAAAAAACTGTATAGGATAGGAAGTTCACCTTAATTTTAGACGTTAACGGACGCTCGTCGCACAAAGCTGAGCGAACGCTAAGTAAAAAATATCTCTAACGGAAGACTCGCTCAAAAAATTACTCAATTCCATTAGCCAGTTACATTTCATGAAAATTTTATGACTGAGTAATGGCTCGCTGCCAATATTCAGAATGGAAGTTACTCGCTGTATCGCCTGATGTAAGACCACCATTCAAAATTGAAATGATGCTTGAAATGGTTAAAGCCGTGTTTAGTGACCATATCTTAATAGCCAGATACTTTCCCGCCTTCTCCTTTCCCATCTCTTATCACTCACTACGTCCAGAGGGACTCTTGTACGGTATTCACATTTTTTTTTGTTTTACATTAGCCCCGTGGCCCCGGAGGCCCTGAGAAAAATAATTCTTCTCACGGCCTATGTCATCTTTGGAGATGCTGTACGGAGGGTCTTTTTAGGGAAAGGAAAAAAGTATGAGGAGTGGATTGGAATCTGGGGGTCAGTGGGTCCAGGAGTGATGGACGTAGGTATGAATTAATCCCTCCACTGCGGGTAACGCGATGTTCCGAGAGAGGTCTGCAGGTCTTCCTCCACCAGTCTCTCCCGATCCGCAGTTGGTGGGCAGACGCATCCGCCGCTAAGATCCCGACAAACCTCACCCCATAACCCCTGCTAAGTCACCAAACGTAGCAAACCACTTGGGGTGACCTATGCAGAGGTGTTGGTAATCCAATAAATGGTTCCCTGGGCGGCGGTACCCATACCCGCCTCCGAAATGTTAAAAAAATTGACATAAAAGACATTACAGTATAGTCATAATTATATTTTTAATTATGTATTTAACAGTTATTAACAATTCCCATTTTGTTTCTTAGACTACGTCATTCATTTTGTATACATTTTTTCTAGTCATTTGTACACAAAATTATGCTTTTGACTCCGCTGTTAGTGTAGGCCACCCATGAAAAATGCGGCATAAAATCATATAATAAAGAAGAACACTAAAAATAACTTCACTTAGCTTAGTCTCTCTTGTACTTGCCTGATATCTTATAGCGCCATTGCATTTGATCGCAATGAAAATTTGGTTATGATTTTGAAGCAGTTCTATATTTGAAATTTAAATCAAAGAATAACCGTACTTTTGGATCACAAACCACGCCCACATCGCATTTCAGATGTTCTTTATTATTCAATAACGGCAGTATATTTGACGGGTCAATGCTTTGCGAAGGTTTCTGTGAGCATGCAATACGGCTTATTTATTTATTTAAATATATGCCTATACTGGCCTTTACAATCATGTAATATATATAATTTTTTTTAAATTTATTTATTTATTTATTTATTTATTCTACGCCCAGTGGGCTTTTACATGTTTGGTAGTACAATGATGACAGATGATTTTTCAATAGATAATGAAATAACAAAAATAAAATTAGATAAAAAATGCACACAAGTCACAAAAATATAAAAAAAAATACATCGATTTGATAAGTTTACAAAAATACACATATGTTTAGTAATAGTTTTGGAATATGTTTTTTACAACATCCACAAAATTCGCCAAGTTGATGTTAAATATGTCGACATCACCTAAGTACTGATTCCCCATAGTGTGAAATCGTTATATAGGAGAGTGGGTAATGTAGTTCCGCTTGTGAATGCTGCAGTAGAATAATGTATTTTGTCGCGTGGTTACTGTCGGTATTCGTAAGTTTATGAGTTGTAGGAGTTCGCAACAGTTGAATTTAGAGTTAAGTATTTTGAATAAAAATGTTAAGTCGTTTATTTTACGTCTGTCTTCTAGTGTATGTATTTTTAGAATATTTAGTAATAGATTATATTTTAAGTCTTCTAGTGGGATACTTAATTTAAAATTTATAAAACGCAGAATTTTTTTTTGTATTCGCTCAATATTATTAACGTGAATTTTGTAAGATGGAGACCAAACTACCGAGTTATATTCAATTTGGTTTCTAACTAGAGATACATATAATAGTTTAATGGCTTCTATGGAACTAAAGTTTATTAAAAATGAATCCCTATTTCCCTTGGTCACGCCATAACTTCAGAACGACTTTACCTTTTTCATTGATATATTTTTTTAAAGTTTTCTAATACTTTGTAGAAGGTTCTTACAGAATGAAAAATTAAGGAAATTGTGCAGAAAATTAGATAATTTCAGAAAACTTAACGACTATTTTAACTTCGCACGTTTTAGAGTTCGCGCGTTTGATGAATGTGAATTTAGCAGGCAGCTGTTTTTTTTTTAACACAAATTGTCTATGGATTTTTTAAAATTCATCATCATCATCACTCTTGGCTCTACTACTGCCCTGGTGGGTCTTGGCCTCCTCAAGAGTCTTCCTCCACTCATCGCGGTTTTGTGCCAGCTCTCTCCAGTTCACAATCTCCAAGGTGGATAATTTGGGAGGCGGGAATGGGTACCGCCGCCACGGGAACCTTTATTGGATAACCAACACCTCTGCCATAGGTCACCCAAAGTGGTTCGCTACGTTTGGTGATTTAGCAGGGGTGCCCGTGTTCATGGGGTGAGGTTTGTCTAGGCCTTGGAGGCGGATGACCAGGACATACTGAACCCCAGATTCCTACCCACCCCTTAAACCCTCTTCCTTCCCAGAACTCTCCTCTCCTTCCTTTCCTTAAAAAAACCCTCCACACAGCATCTCCAAAGATGACATTATTTTCCTCAAGGCCTCCTGTGTGGAGCTCATGTATAAAAAAAAATCTTTGAGGACGTTGCCGCTCCATCTTAAGCCTGGTCTTCCCAGGCTCCTTCGCCCTTTTTTAAATTATAGATATTTTAAATAGGTACCTATGTTAGGTACAAAATTAGATTGATTGTTCTTATAATATACAAAAATTAGTATTTGTAATGTATAAAAAATGAAAATTTGAATAAAAAAATTGTAATAGGTGTCACGCGAGCTGTTTGAAAACTGAATGTACTGGGACTGAATGTATGGAAATCGGGAGGGGGTTGGCAGGTGGGGGTGCGAGAGAGGGGAGAGGGGGGGGGGGATATCGAAGGGAAGGGTATGCGGGAGGGGAACGGGGACGCAATGAAACAATGTGTTTCTCTCTGAGAACGGTAATCATGAAGTAAAATAGGTATTCTAATTTAATTATGTAGAACCCATGTAGAAGAACAGTAGGTATTATGCTAACGTTGATTATTATTGAGGTATGGTATTATAGCCTGTTTGTAACTATATTCCGTTAAGTCGAACAAATCCATTACTTTTGAAAAAGTATCTATTGCCAACTGCATGCAATCTAGGTACAAGCGAGTGTCTAAATGACTCAAAAACTACTGAATGGATTTTCATGCGGTTTTCACCAATAGATAGCGTGATTCACGAAGGAGGTTTAGGTAAATAATTTGTCAAGGTTTTTTGTAAATTGATTGAAATATTTAATATATAAAGGAGAATGTCTGTACGTGAAGGAGAGCGAGCTGGCAAGCTGGCGGTGTGGATTTGATTTGTATGCAAATTTATAGATGGCGGTGGTTATAAAGGTTGGGTAACCATCTAGTTGATGGCGTTGTGTTTCATTAGCCACAGCAACGCGTGGCCGGGTCAGCTAGTAAAATATAAAAGGCTAAATTCAGCTTAGATTTTATTTTGGGAGGCTAATATGCCTTCGTTATAAAAAATGTTTGTCTGGATCTTGGCGGCGGATGCCAGACCAGGTGCGTGGCAGACCGGATCGGGAGAGACTGGTTAAGGGAGGTGGTATCGCAAATGCGACACGTGGAGTGGACTGTATCAATATATTTAAAAACAAAAAAAAAGTTATGCTTGTGAATTCTTTGACACAACTATGGGGAATGGTAAACAGATGAATGAGAGAAGGAAACTGACTTACCCCTTATGGTTGATGTTCTGCTCAATGTTATGGATTTGAGGGAGCACTAAATCACTCACTGCACAAGCTTCCATAAACTGGTCGATGTTATATAAACTGAGAGAATAATGATGTTCGTGGCACAGCTTCTTTTAACAGACTGGTGACATAATAGATGGTGAATTGCACCGAGAGATCACCGTGGATCATTGCACAGTACACAACTGCCTAACAGCAGACTCACTGACATATTAATTTTATTGTTGTTTCGTAGGTAATATTGTCAGTAGGGACAGGTAATTGTGGTATAAAAGGAAGGGTAGAAAAATGGAACAAGGTATATAGATAGGTATACATAGTTGCGTCAACAGGAGGCCTTTTGATCTCTCCAGCAGTACTCTCTCGGAATATCGCCTTGCACTACAGTGGCAGAGTTGAATTCTCGCGTCCTTTACTCCTGGACACACTGACCCTCAGATTCCTCCCCACTCCTCATACCTTTTTTCCTTTCCAAAACTTCCTCTTTTTCCTTTTCTAAAAATACCCTCCACACAGCACATTCCCAAAGATGACTTACTGAGGAAAATAATTCCCGCAGGGCCTCCTGTGTGGAGCTAATATTAAAAAAATAATATAACATAGCAAACGTATTTCGAGAGACTTGATAAAACTTTCTATTTAGAAGTTTTATCTGAATAAGTCCGATTTAAAGTGTGATTAATATTTGAAAAAAGTTTTAAAATCTAATGAAATTACGAAAAAACGAATTTACATTAGTCAATGAGTAAATACAAGTAATACGCAATATTTCTCATTGTCAATTCTGCACCAGTGATTATGCTAAAGGTAAACAGCTGTTAATCAATCGGAGGAAATCAACACGTTTTCCGAGATATATGTTACTGCATAGGAGCGGGTATAAATAAGTTTATGTCGGACAAATGTTGTGACCACGCAATCTTTAATTTTATTTTATTTATTTACGGTTAACCCCTTAGGCTAAGTTGTTCGCTTTTAGGAGCAGCTCATATAGGTCTCATAGATATATGCAGGAAGTTAACCTTTAACTGCTGACGTAGGAGCCACTCCGTCATAGCAACAATAATAAGATCGAAATACTCCCCTCCCCGCGCGCTACATACGCCGCTTCCAGTAGCTTGGAATTTAGTGACGTAAATTCATTTAATTTTTTTCCGAGCCTCTCTGACCTATCGTCAGTATGTACGTGACTTTTTTAAAGTTGATTTTTACCATATAAAAATAAACATAAACAACTTAACTAATGCTGATTATATATAGTTTATTTGAGACACTATTGAAAGTGACTGAAAAAATGAGTTTATTGTTTTTATTTAGTTTAATAGATAATACATACTGATTTCTGATGTCAAGTGATTTTCGCCAAAATATTATCATATACTATCCTAATTGGTAAATATTAGTTACTTTACGATAAAAACGTATTTTATTTTATTTAAATATATTTAAACTGTCCAATAAATCATAATAATTTGGACCTCAAAATTTTCATGATTTCTCTAATATATAAACATTCAAAGTAACAGGCCGCCCAGGCCGGTCACGGTCAGCAGATAAAGATTAACATCCAGTTTAACTTTAGTTTCGACCAATGAAAAATATTGGGTTCCTTAAAATGGTTTTTTTTTTGTGAAATTTTGTAAAGAAAAAGGGCAAAATTTGCTTATCTAGGCTTACGACTAATGTACGGATTATGTTCCAGGCTACGCTAAATTGGACATTCCAAGCAAGTCGAGTTTAACAATAACTGATATACCGCGCCTTAAAGATAAACATTACAAATGGTTTACTGGTTGACGATTAGCAAGTTATGTATTTATTTTAACAATTCTACCCATCTCAGTAGAGAAATGATTTCTCTTGTTTTAAATAAAATGTTATTATATTATAATGTATCAAAAATGGAATGAGACAGAAAAGAAAAAACAAATCATGCAGATAGCAAAATAACCATAAATTATATTCTGATAGTAGATTCAAGTTTTTATATTATGAAAATATCCTAATGAAAAATCACGGATATTTACTGCTGTAGGTATAGTTAGGGAACGTACCCATACTACGTGACCCACTTTTTGCAATTTTTAACCCCCACCCCCCCCGGTGACCAAAAACCTAAGCCCCTCGCCACTCATTTTGACCAAGCATGGTATTTTGAAGACCCCCCCCCTGAACAGGTCACGTAGTATGGGTACGTTCGCTTAAGTTAGAACATTTTTGTGTTTTTTGTATGGTTTGTAGAGTTTCCAAATAACTTTTTTACAAACACGGGAAAAATTATTAAGTTATTATCATAAAGGACTTTATCAATTAGGTACACCTTCGACAACACAACATATTTGATGAAAAGTGTACTTTGAATGAAACGATGAGTTTTTTTTTAAACTCCACGACCACGTTTGAAGCTGTTCGGGTACATTAAATCAGTTTGCAAACTCAGTTAAATAACTTTGAGTAAACCTGTAAAGCACGAACTCATCACTGACACATGGTCACCACCATGACCATAGTAGTAGAGTCACCAGACTCGCCTGGCTAGTAAGCCTAGTCAGGCAAGTCCCCGCTCAGTGTCGGCCCGGAACGGCATCTCACCACCCGCACCAGTCCGTCACGTGGCCGCGGACATCTGACGTCACCGGCGACGCTCACACGTGGACGTCCCGACGCGAGATTATTTCCGTCCGTCAAAATATTGTGAATGTTTGTTTTGTTTCGGGTGCCGCGGAAAAAGAAAAACGTTCGACGAGTATAAACGATTCGGTTTCTCTATTGGTAGTTAAAATAATAATGTATGGACGGCGAAGTAACTTGATGAGATCTTGATGCGCCCAATGAGCCCAGTTGTCGGCATTGAGCGACTGTACGTTTTTATTACAGAAGTTAAGTGATTGATGTTTTTCATGTGTGGAAATGTGCGTGAAAGTTCCGTTTTTGTGCGTGCGTCTCAAACATTCATGCTATTTTATAATTATGATGGGTAGTGGGTAGGTACGTAATATTTTTGCTAGTTTGTAAACATAGCCGGCACGCCCACGTTGCTGGTAGGGAAGTGGTTTGATACTTCTAACCTTTGGCATATTTAGTATAATTTATAAATCAACGCATAGATGATCTTTATTCATTAGACTTTATAATGACAATATATTAATATTGTTTTTCAAAAACAGATGAGGCCCAAAACGACAACATTATGTGACTCGGAAGTCTCGATAAAATAAAAAGAACTTCCATTTAATTCCTACTGACCAAACATTAGAAATTATGGTAAATTTTGGGGATCGCTGGCAACGGTTAATACGCACTTTTTCTTGAAAAAATCTTTTGATTCACCTTAATTACATTAAAAGACAACTATTTGTATTGGGGGAAGTGGAAAATATTTTTGTGTAACATGGTTTGTTATACAAAAGAAAGTGCCCCTTTATAAAGCCTACTCGCGTCAAGGCAAGAAAAACATCCCAGTTTTCAAGTAGTTTAGCGGCAACGCTAGGTTTGTGTAACATGGTTTGTGATTCTGGCGTACAATCTCACAAGACGAAAGCTAATTTTAATTTTACGTAATGAAATTTAGAATGAAATATTTTCCACTTCCCCCAATGCAAATAGTTGCCTTTTAATGTAATTACGGCGAATCAAAAGGTTTTTTTTTTTAAAGTGCATATTAACCGTTGCCAGCGATCCCCAAAAATTATTGAAATTATTCATACACACTTCTTGAACTTTCATACAAAAATAATAAGAAGAAAAAAAATCCTAACAACACTTTTTATACTTTGTTTTTAGGTCGCAACGACATTTCTGTCACGATATATAAATATATGTATATAAGAAGTTTTGATTTATCTACTGTCAGAGATTAAAAAAAACACCATTGTTTTTTCAATATTACAATTATAAAAATAATTTTTCAGCTTTGTAAGGGTTTTTATTATTTTTTTTTAAGTTTTCTTTGCCGGTTTCGGACTTCGGACTATTGGGCAAATTACTAGTAATGTTTCAAAATACTAAAGCCCTAAACGACTAACTACGACACTTGTTTATATGTGGCCTCTTTTCTCATTTATAAATTATTCACGTATTTACAGTTTCAGATAATTTACAGAGTTTTAATATTAAAAACTTATAAGATTAACATTGTAAAGAGCGTAGATGTCAACGATCTTCTTAAAAATATTCACAGAATGCATAGTTTAAGATTTGTTTTTCTCTAAGTAGAGATGTTAACAATAATTAGAAATAACAAGATGTAAACAAAAATATAAAGAAATAAGAAAAAAGAAAAACAAAACGTGAACAAGGTTCGTATATGATGTAAAAAGAAAATAATAAATAGAATGAATAACAACCACTCACATTTCATTTAAAATACAACTATTCTCCATGACATGTCATGTTGAATAAGATAAGATATAAAGATTGCTAATAAAGATTACGTATTGTTAAACAATATGACACGATAAAATCGATAAAGTATTAATAATAAATGTTTACAGTTAATTAACTTTGTAAAGGTGTTTTCTTTTCTTACCTGAAGTAAGAAATGACGAGATTTCCCATGTAAGCTAATTATTATTAATTTTTTTTATATTTATTAATTAGTCATATTACATATCGTATGGATTCATATCGTATTTTATTAGAATATCATTTTACTACGATTGTTAAACGAAGCATTCTGCAAAAAAATATTATTTGAATACTTCGAACAGGCGCTCAATAATTTGATGAAAGCTAAATCCTCGAGACAAAATCCTCAGAAGACTGTTTTCTTCCAATCAGCTTGGTTCTTGTGAAGGAATTGCAAATTTTGTTTTTGCGACAAATCTGGAAATACCAAGTACTACTTACTTTATAAACTTGAAATGTTGGATTTAGCATTAATTTTACGTATTTATAATATCACTTAAAACTCCAGGTTTTTAAATTAAAAACTTAGTACGACTAACTTTTGTTATTTCACAATTTATTCATTTAAAATAATATATGGTATATATATGCGACATGTTCCAGAGTGGAAGATACTCTAGTATCGCCCAGGTGTAAGACCACCATTCAGAATTTAAACGTCTCTTGAAATGGCTTTAACCGTGTTTGGTGATCAGATCTGTATAGTCAGGTACTTTCCCACCTTCGTTTTCCCTATATCATCTACCTAAAAAAGTTAACTCTTTACGTAGATTTTAACAAATGATAATTAAAATTGTTTATGCATGTACCGAAAGGGTTCAGTTTTTTAAATATGTACTGTATGGATTTACTCGTAAACAAAATAATCACGGAAAGTATTTGCCCACTACTGCAAATATAAATGAAAATGTGGAATTTAAGTGTCTAAAATTGGCTAGCTTCGGGTTTCGGTTTTCAATTATTTTTTTACTGATATACTTTTCTGGAGAGGTGGAGATGCTTATCTGAATCGTGTTGACTTATGTTTAGTATGATCAATGGCAAGAAAATTAAATAGTGAAGATGGGGCTCACGTATGGATACATCGGCGCGATAGAAGCCTTCGTGAATGGAATCCATCCAAGACGACCTCCATGGCGTAATGATTTATGCATAAGTCGGGAGGTTGCGGTTTCGATTCTCACTGCAGGACTAAAATAATAAATGATAATAACATTGATATTGGTTTTTTCGTTCCATATTTATGACTTAACATCTTGCCTATCTAAAGTCAAAACACATTTTTGTTGTTTACGCAAATTAAATAATATTCAAGGATTAAATCAATCGAAAAAATCGTCCTTTAAAATATTTGCTTTAATACAAAAATAATACAACCCATCTTATTGAAATACTGTTGTTATTCCAGTTTTCCGATGTATAAATATATACAGGGTGATAAGAGACGTACTTAATAATAATAATAATATTTGGCTAATTTATATAGCGCCGTTTTGGCGAAAAATCACCTCAAGGGCGCTGTACAAATAAATACATAAAATAATAATATTACTGGCTTATAACTAAGATTTACAATTATAACTAGTGACTTACATCTAAGACTTATAGCTAGTGGCTTATGACTAAGACATATAAATGGTAACCTAAAACTGAACTCAATGACATACATGTTTACAATCATGACTTAAAGTTAGAGATTTATAACTAACATATAAGTATTTACATTTAAAAATACTTCTACACATCTTATACATGTCATACTTTCGCCAGAATCATACACAGCGCCAGAAGAAGAAGGAAGTTTTTACTTTAACCAGTAATTCCTGACATTATTTTTCGACAATTTTTTTTTCAAAATCAAACAAAAAAAAATTCTTTCACATATTGTCACTGGTCATTCAGCCGAGTAACCGCCCAACATCTAACCCCGCCCCCAACTGTCCAACACCTACTATATTTTATGTTTATGTAGAAAAAAAAACATCAACAATGTTACCGCAGACCAAAATTTTATTTACATTTTTTACTCCAAATAACGTCAGGAATCACTGGTTAAAGTAAGTTAAGTACGTCCCTTAACTTCTATATATACATGAATACCGCCCAAAAGTCCCAACTGCTCCCGTCTGGAGCCAGTGAGACTAAGTCCTAAGTCACAAAAAACTATAAAAAATATTTAAAAAATATAATACAAAAATAAAACAATCTGAATTACGCTGTATCATAAACCTATCAGAACAAATAAATAAAATTAAGTAAACAATTTTTCAGAACAAACTTACAGTAGAAAGTAAATATTTTATTCAAAACATATTATAACTTACAACCTATGTAAGAATGGTGGCTCTCTTATCGGGCACAAGAACTCCTCTTTTCTGATAAGGTATACATGGCCAAAAACGACCTTTCATATAATATTTTATAAAATATGTATGTATGTAATATGTAACTTATATTAAAAAAAAAAAACAAACAAAAAAAATCCCCAATTGGGGTATGTTGCTAGGTAGTGGGAAGGGGAACGAGATGGGGGAGAGGAAGGTGGGTAAGCACCTGGCTATTCAGATCTGGTCACCAAATATGGCTAAAGCATTTCAAGCAACGCTTCATTTCTGAATGGTGGTCTCACACCAGGGAGATGGTGAGAATATCTTCCACTCTGGCACAAATAAACCAAATAAAATTTACTTTTGCACGCCTAGAATTGAACCCACGACCTTCGGATTGCTACACACCTCTCGACCACGGAGCCTAACACGTTTCAAAACCACTAGGTTTCTTCACTAGGATAGAAAATGTACTACTTCAATAATACTTAACAATAATATTGACCACACTCGATCCCCACCACACGTTAGATAAAAAAATAATATGTCATATTTAATTTAATGAAGACAACAAAATCTGGTGACAGAAAAATCTGAAAAAGATATTGGCACCTCTGGGATTCGAATCCAGGACCTTCTGCTTTCATGGCAACAGCTCTACCAACTGAGCTAAGGTGTCTATATCCGTTCGGCCATTTTTATCTGTATCACACTTCGACTAAGAACTACCAACATTATCTTCATTTTTTTAACGATCCTATTTTTGGATGTCTTTATATATGATTACAAGATTCAAACCCGAACTAAATGTTATCTAGACAGTGTCTGAATAATTTTTATTTTTATTATGTGTCTGGATAATTTTTTTTATTATAAAAAAATAATTATCTAGACACTATCTAAAGATAGCAGCCAATAATAGGTGCGTTAAGAAAATGAAGATAATGTTGGTAGTTCTTAGTCGAAATATGATACAGATAAAAGTGATCGAATTGGATATAGACACCTTACCTCAGTTGGTAGAGCTGTTGCCATGAAAGCAGAAGATCCTGGTTTCGAGTCCCAGAGGTGCCAATATCTTTTTCTGATTTTTCTGTCTCCAAATTTTCGATTGAGTTTCGCTAATATTGTTTTAATTTAATTAAAGATTACAATTTGAGGTTTTACCCATAAAACTAAAAATAAAAATAAATAATACGTCAAATACAAACCAGTCATGTTAGGGAACGTACCCATACTACGTGACCAACTTTTTGCAATTTTTAACCTCCCCCCCCCCGGTGACCAAAATCCTAAACAACCCGCCGCTCATTTGTATGGAGCGTGACATTTTGAAGACCCCCCCCACCCCTAAACGTGTCACGTAGACGTAGTATGGGTACGTTCCCTTACCTGAACTACAAAGTATTCAAATCTAGGCTCTCACAAGGAACGTACTTATCGAATATATAATAATTCCTATTTCTGTATTAAAAATTTATGCAATAACGCAGATTTATTTGTGCGAATTTTCGTCAAAATACCTGATTCATAATACATGATTTGTATATTAGCACTGATACCTGAACAAGTTAGTAACCGTGCAGACAGTGATATCATAATGATGGCGTATCATATTTATTTTCTGCTATTATAAAATAGCGAATGTGATGTAGGCGTGACTGGTGGAATATATGAATACGCAGAGTATTACCTACCTGGCCATGTGAGTCACAACACTAGTAATATCAAATAAAATAAACTCAACAATCAGAGAAACTGCCTTATGACACGATGATTCGCCTTGACATTGTAGCGGCAGACATCATGTTCTGTCTATTTACAGTTTACCGGTACTGTCGATAGTTGTTGTCAATGCGTTTTCACCGTCTATATACGGAGGCCACAGGTTTCTACTTGCTGAAAAACATTGAAAGACGTAATAAAGTATGCATATAAAAAAAGAACATGAGGATATGTTTTCATCTTTAAGACATTCCTCTTAGTTATATTATGCACATAACTAAGAGGAATGAGCGAGAACTGGACGTTTTTGAAAGAAAAAATTTGTTGCGCATCTTCGGACCGGTTCTAGAAAATGGATTTTGTCGCAGACGTTATAATAATGAGCTCTATACTTTGTTTAAGGAGCTAAACGTCGCAAAATTTATAAAATTGGGAAGACTTCGGTGGCTGGGTCATGTGGAGAGAATGACCGAGCATCAAGCACCAAAGTCCCTGCTGAACTCAAGACCAATAGGGCGAAGGAGCCTGGGAAGACCAAGACTAAGATGGAGCGACAACGTCCTCAAAGACATATCTATCTTGGAGCTTCAAAACTGGAGAGAGCTGGCTCAAATCCGAGATGTGTGGAGGAAGACTCTTGAGGAGGCCAAGACCCACCAGGGGTTGTAGAGCCAATAGTGATGATGAAGATAAAAAAAAAAAACAATATTTGAGATTGCAAAAAATTAAAACTTAAAAAAATTAAATTAAAATCAAAATTAGCTACATTTTATTTATTTTTTAAAGTGAAACCACACAAGAGTCCCAATTGCTCCCAACCGTCTGGAGTCAGTGAGACTACGGCATTCCTAATTGGGGAATGGTGTGAGTTGTGAGGCAGAAATCAATGGGGAGGGGAACGAGATGGTAAAGAGGAAGGTGGGGAAATATCAGACTATTCAGATTTGAAGCGAAGTTAGCCGTCCATAATGGAGTGCTGGTACCTACCCTGATGTATGGAAGTGAGGCATGGAACTCCTAGAGGAAGGATGAAAGTAGACTAAATGCTGTAGAGATGAGATCTGTGGAAATCCGCGAAGAATGCAAGGCTGATGTAAGCGTAATGAGTAAGATTAAGAAAGGGACGCTAAGATGATTTGGGCATGTAGAGCGAATGAACGAGGAAAGGAGTGCAAGGAGAATATATGATGCAAACGTGAATGGTAGAAGAAGTCCGGGACGCCCGAGGAAGACATGGCACAACCAAGTGAATCAGATACTTGAGTCGGGCCATGTGAAAAGTAGGAATAATAGAAGAGCATGTATGAGACGATGTATGAATGTGAACGAGGCAAGGAGTGTGTGCCAAGATCGAGTTTTTTGGCGGTCCGTCCTCTCCGCCTACCCCTGCGGGGAAACGGCGTGGTGCTTAGTTAGATTTAGTCACCAAACATTTCAAGTAACGTTTTAATTTTGAATCGTGGTCTTACACCCGGTCTACACTGAGAGTATCTTCCACACTTAACACAAATTAATTAACTACATTTTTAACTCGCGACTTTCAAATTGCTAGTCGAGAGCCCAACCCCTCGACCACGGAGGCCGTCATAATAATGCACCCATATTGCTGCGGAAGAGATGTTGGGAGTGGGGTCGAAATAGTTCGCCGACCGATTTGGGCCTACAATAGTCTTTAAAATTTTTACGTAACGTGTTTCTTAATGTTTGAAAATTTTATTGGTTACCAATAGAATCAATAGTCGAATCAATAAATCCGTCAATAGTTTGCAGAAAGCACCAATTTTCCTGTAACCATATTTATTTTATTTTTTAAAAGAAAAATTAACATTCCCAGTTAACTATTATCATAATTCAAAATGTCTATATTCACATCTTCGTCGTTTTTACATCATTTGATTCCAATGATTAAAAAAACGAATCTTTGATAATTTTTAAGCCGATCATTAATTTTATTATTTTAATAATAACATTGTTATTTCCAATATTTTTCATCCAACATATTATCAAGAACATGTACCTACCTATCGAATTTAATCTTAAAAAAATGTACCTATCTAATGTACCTAATGTCGAAATAAAATATTTAAAAATACATAATATTTAAATTAGCCTCTCACGACACAGTATATCCCTAGTGAGACAGTTACATTAAAATATGTTTAAAACTGACTGACAGGACATGTTAATAATAATTAATTTACTAATGCTTGAAAAAGTTAGGGAACTGGACTTGTTTCATAACGCTTCTATTTGCATTATTTATTTTATGATAAACTTGCTGGTCCCGGCATGCGTTGCTATGTCATTTAATAAATAAATTGTTTCTCCCTGCGTGTCCTTTCCCATTCGACACCTCCACCTTCCCTCTCCCCACTCCACTCCCCCCCCTTCCCCTGTCCCGCGAACCCCCCTCCCGAATTCCCCTCCCCCCTCCCAGATTCCCCTCCCCCCTCCCAGGTTCCCCTCCCCCTCCCTGGTTCCCCTCCCCCATCTCTCCCTCCCTCCCGCTTTCCATAGCAATAGCCGCTTCCTCGCGTGCCACCAATAGAATTTTTTTTATTCAAATTTCATAATGCCAGAGCTCACTGGAAGTTTTATAAAAACCTTGTCCTGATAATAACGAACACACAAAAAAGAATTATCCAATTTGGTGCAGTCGTTCGAAAGTTACGCGCTTAGCAACACATTCAGCGATTCATTTTTATATACAAGAAGATAAATCAAGCCTTTCTGTCACAGGTAGGGATTTGAAACAATCATTTTAACAAAGTATTTTGAATCTATGGTCTGGCTATTCCCACAACTGTATTCATTTACTAATAAAATTTAATAACGTCACACGTAATATGGTGAAAAGCTTTTCAGAATTCACAATGTCGACATTCGAGATTTCATTTTGCAAAAAGCCAAATCTATCAATCCAATTCAACCAGGTTTTTATTCAAGCCGGTTATTTCGAATTTTCACCCACAGGCGATTGTTAATTTAAAAATTTTCCCCATTTATTTCCCCCAAAAAAACAGCCGTTTCCAATAGAGCATTAATAGACTTGTTCTAAAATAAGCAAATTTGTCATACATTCTGATAAGTCAAATTTGATCAGTGTTATGCACTTTACTCTCAAGTTTTCCTAGAAAAATAGTTTGAAGAAGAAAAGTAAGTTTTAGAAGAATATCACGTGAGAATTTTTATATAAGGGGCGTGGTGAAACGCATCGATGATTTTTTTTTAAATTAAAATTATTTTTCATTCGACACGATATGGTTTTTTCTCATTATTTGATAATATGGGCCTCACTGGGTGCTTTCCCCGTTCTGAAATAAATATTGACATTAATGATATAAAGGTAGTTACTCCATATTATGTTCTATGATCACCATAGCTTGCACTCTATAAATATAAATGTGGATAATTTCAGTAATTTTTAATATTTAAAAATTGACATTTGTCTCTAACAATGCGTAAATCTTTTATGTACACATACAGGTAGACAAATAAAGTACCCACCGCCAGAAAAATCTCTTAATTTCAAATAAAATATTGCCATACCTCGTTCGTCATTTAATAACTTTTATTATTATCAGTTCATAATAAAGTCATTACGTGATACTTCGAACGATCATAATTTGTTTGCAAAATATTGCATTTCCCGTAAATAAGTCAAAACGTTTTACGTATAGAACATACAAACTTACATTTCCTTCTCTTATTCTAATAGGGGACCCATCACATCATCATCACGACTGTGGAACGATGTGCCTGCATATGTGTTTCCTCCCTCCTACAATTTGGGTCTCTTCATGACTTTCCTCTCCTCTAAAATACCCTCCACACAGCATCCACAAAGATGACGTAGACCATGAGGGAAATTATTTTCCTTAGGGCATCCTGTGTGGATAAAGTGAAGTGTCTCCACGCGTCCCTGTCCTGCGCTACTTCAATTCAAGCCTCCGTCCAATTTAGCCCTAAAAATATGTAGAAAAATAAAACACTAATAAATCATTTTGTTGAAAATTGTCATAGCAAATTTACTTATCATGTGCTAAAAACCTACAGTATACATATTACACTGTGTATTAAAAGCTATCATATTGTGCCTTTTACCAAATTATTCTGAACGTGACAAAAATGCATAACTATCCATCATCTCTCTCTCTGGTTTCAATCCTGAGATTGGTTTGCAGCAATTTTTTTTTTTTTTTTTTTTTTATTTAATAAATTTTACAAAAATTTCATGTTTTTGTGTATAAATAAAGTTTTTTGAAAAAAAAAAATATATACATTATTTAATACGTCTTACACCTTTTTTTTGAGCAAAGCTCGTGTTAAAAAGGCGGAGACAACGAATGTAGATATTAATTTTTATGTAAGTTTAAATAATATATAATTTTTTTTATATACATATAGATCAATTGATGGATAATTAACAGTATACAAAGAAAAAAAAATCGTATATATAATAATATGCATCTATAGTTTTATATAATATATAAAACATAAGCAGAAAGAAGAGGATATAAAAAAGAAAGGTAAAAATTAAAGAAAGAAAAAGGATATCAGATATTACAATTGGGTTTATAAATAAAATATTATAAGATGTAGTGATTGTGATAAGTTATATATAAAGAGCTTTAATTGATTTTTTGAATTTTTTATAATTTGTTTCCAATTTTAAATTAACTGGTAATTGGTTAAACCATTTAACTCCAATATATTTATAGTATTGTTGAGCTGTGGTGGTGTTACAACGCGGGACAGTCATAGAGCCCAGGATATCTGTTCTAATGCTGCTTGAAAAAGGAGTGAAGCTCTCATTATTGAAGCAATCTTTGTGTATTTGTAGAATTGTAATTTTTTTATAAATAACATGAAGTGAAGGTACTTTAAAATCTTGAAATAATTTGATAGTGGGGTAATCATATGGCTTTTTTAAAATTATTTTTATAATTAATTTTTGAATGATTTCCAATGGTAAAAGAGAAGTTTTGAATGCACCGCCCCAACCAACAATTCCATACTGTAGCACTGATTGGATTAAGGAAAAGTAAATAGTTCTTAACATACTAATATTTAAAATGTTTCGAATTCTAATGAAAATGTACACTAATTTTCTTAGTCTCTCAACTGTTGTGCTGATTTGCATCTTCCACTTTATGTTACTGTCTATAGTTACCCCAAGGTATTTAACATTGGTTTTAATAGTGAGTACAGAGCAATCAGGTTTACATATATATGAATTTGAATTACAATTATATGAGTGTATACATATATTTAGATTTTCAGGGGTAGCCTTTTTAGTCAGAGTGAAAGGAATTACAAAAGTTTTATCTGTATTCAGAGATAGTAAATTTTGATCAAACCATTTTTTAATTAAATTTATATCTGATTCCGCCGTTCTCTGAGTTTCATTCCACGTTGATCCCTCAGCTAAAATTGCTGTGTCATCAGCGTAAGATATTATTTTGGATTTAATGGTGAGTTTAAAAATATCATTAACATAAATGATAAAGAGAATTGGTCCCAATACTGTTCCCTGCGGGATTCCAAATTTACTGATTTGAGAATCGCTGAGAAAACCATTTAATTTGACAAATTGCTCTCTATGAAATAGGTAATTTTCGATCCACGTTAGGGCATTATTGGTTATACCAATTTTCTTTAGTTTAGAGATAAGATTCGAATGTGTTATACTGTCAAAAGCTTTTCGTAAGTCGACAAATATTCCAATACATTTTTTTTTGTTATCTAAAGATTTATATATTTCAGATGTTAGGTCTACGATAGCATCTTGAGTGCTCAAATTTTCTCTAAAACCATATTGATGTGAATTTAATATATTATTTTCTTTTATAAATTTGAACATCTGTTTTTTTACAATTTTTTCAAATATTTTTGCAATATTTGAGGTAAGAGAAATTGGCCTATAATTATTACTAAGAAAGGGGTCACCGGATTTAAAAATCGGAGTAATAATAGTTTTTTTGTAATTTACTGGGAAGTTGCCATTTTCGAAACTTGTATTTATGATGTGTGCCAATGGTTTACAAAGTGAATCAGAATTTTTTTTAAGAATTTCTACCGAAATATTGTCATAACCGGGGGAAGAATTACCTTTTAATTGATTAATAGTGTGTTTGATTTCATCAGCGTCAGTTCGTTGGAATTGTGTTAAGGTATTAAAAGGATTTGAAGGCGATGTATATAGTTCATTATTTTCGATGTTTTTAATTTTAAGTGCTAATTTTTCACCAACTGATCCAAAATAATTGTTGAAAATATTTGCACATTTCATTGGATCCGTGTTTACATCATAAATTTTGTTATCAATATCTGTAATTTTGTTTATGTTAGATTTTTTAGGTTTTTTATTGATAATTTCATTGATAGTTAGCCATACCTTTTTATTATTGTTGCCAGCAATATTGATTTTTTCTTTATAGAAATCTTCTTTGGTTTTCCGGATAATGTAACACAGTTTATTTCTGAATTTTTTAAAATATTCGTATAGTTTATAGTTTTCTGGAAATTTTTTATGTTCCTTATAAATTTTATCTTTATGTCTAATTGAGAATATGATTCCTTGGGTGATCCACGGTTTTAATTTTTTAAATTTAGTATTTGGAGAGTATTTTATAATGGAAGAGGAGGATTTTATATGCTTATTTAAGATTGATTCAAAATTAAGTGAACATAAATCGGTGTTATTAGAGGATAAAACAGTTTCCCAATTTTCAGTGTTAAGGTTTTGTTGTAATTTTTCGTAATTAATAATAGTTTTTGGAAAATTATTGTGGGAGTAATTTTTCACATCTATTTTGTCAGTTTTAAAGGCTACAATGCATGTGTGATGATCAGTAATGCATCTATTCGTTTCTTCCACTCTTCCCTGTCTTGTGCGGCTCTTTTGAAGTCTGCATATGATGAGCAGCGCACGTCCACCAGCAGGTCCTCCAGGTACTCTCGGCGTGGGCGTCCCCTAGCGTTTGTCCCCTCGGTCATACCCTCCATTATGGCATGCAAGAGGCCTTCTTGTCTTATTACATGGCCGATCCATCTTGCGCGCCTTTCGGACAAGGTCCTGAGCAGGTGCCTTCCTCCTTCGATTCTTTGGAGAACCTCTTCAATTGTTATGTGGTCTCTCCAGGAAATTCCTAATAGTCTTCTATAGGACCACATCTCAAAAGCCTCTAGTCTCCGTTTATCTCTTTCGGATAGGCACCATGTTTCACAGCCGTACATCAAGATACTCCATACATAGGTCTTGATGAGGAGTATTCTCAGTTTCAGGTCTATATTATTTGATTCTATTATTTTCGACCTTTTATTGAATGCAAGCCTAGCCTGGTGTATACGGCTGTTGACCTCGCTCTTAGACCGACCGTCCCATGTTATTTTACTCCCGAGGTAGACAAACTCCTTGGTGTTCTTTAGTGGAACTCCTGACATCTCTACTCTCATCTGATGTTGCGTTCGGCCTACAGTCAGCAGCTTTGTTTTGTCTTTATTTATCTTCATGTTGTAATTGTTTTGAAGAATGCTTTGCATGATTGTTAAGGCCTCTTGGAGTTCTTCTTCGCTTTCAGCAACCATAGCAATATCGTCAGCAAACCTTATCATATCCACCTTTTGCCCGTGTATCTTTACACCTTTTCTGTGACTCATTCTCTCTCTCAAGTCGTCAATCGCACTTTGTATATAAGCGTTAAAAAGAACAGGTGACAGAGAGCATCCCTGTCTCACCCCTTGTCTTATGCTGGCTTCTTTTGTATCATTGTCACATCTAATTATAGCAGCCTCATTCTTGTATAGCGCCTGGATTATTCGTCTATCTCTATATTTGATGTCAATTCTCTTCAGAATCTCGAAGAGTCTTTTCCATTCTACTTTGTCGAAAGCCTTCTCCAGGTCTATGAATGCGATGAATGTGTTTTGGTTTCTTTTTATTCTTTTTTCTAGTAGTATTCGTAGCGACAATATTGCTTCTCTTGTTCCTACACCTCTTCTAAAGCCAAACTGGTCTCCGGGAAGGATGTTCTCTACTTTTGGTTCGATTCTTTTTAGGATGATATTAGTCAATATTTTTGAGGCATGGGATATTAGGCTAAGAGTTCTGTGCTGTTCACATTTTGTCGTGCCCGCCTTCTTTGGTAATGCGACAATTAGGCATTTCTCGAAATCCTCTGGTATCTTTCCAGTCTTATACATTGTCTGTATCATTTTAAACAGGGCATCTATAGTTCCTTTTCCTGCTGACTTAATTAGTTCAGCCGGAACGTCATCGATTCCGGGTGCTTTCCCGTTTTTGAGATTTTTCAGTGCGAGGTCAAACTCTTCTCTAGTGATTGGATCTCCCAAATCATCTGCGTCTACCTCGTTTTCTCTTTCTATCAATGTTTCGTTGTCATTATTTCCCTTTCCATTGTACAGCATTTCGAGATATCTTTTCCATCTCTCTCCTATTTGGTCCTTTTCGAAAAGTATTTTGCCGTCTTCTCCTTCTATCGCATTACCCTTTCCAACTCTCATCCCAAAGAAGTCTTTCACCGCAGCGTGGGCTCTTTCTACATTTCCTCTCTTGAGGTCGTCGTTTATCTCATTGCACTTATTCTGGTAGAAAGTTTCTTTGGCTATTCTTGATTCTCTATTTATTTGGTTTCTCAGCACTTTGTATTTCTCTTGTGATTCAGCTCTTTTATCATTTTTGAGCTCTCTTCTATCCTTTATCATATTTAAGATCTCATCGGTTATCCATTCCTTCCGTGCTTGGGGTTTCTCCTTGCCTATAGTTTCCTCTGCCGTAGTTATAATCTTCGTCTTTATCATTTTCCAGATCGCATTCACGTTCTCCTCTTCCATTAGGTTGCACTCTTTTGTCTTTTCCCTAAAACTGTCGCTGATCTATTTTATCTTTAATACTTTTGTATCCCATTTGAAATTTTTCCTCTTTTTTAATTTTTTCAGTTTTAGGAGACTTTTGGCCATTACCATATTATGGTCACTATCTATATCTGGACCGGAATAGCTTCTACAGTCTTTTATTTGGTTTTTAAATCTATGTCTAACCATTATATAATCTATTTGCAGTCTTTGTCTGTCTCCAGGGGATTTCCAGGTGTATCGCTGTCTTGGGTGGTGTTGGAAACAAGTGTTTGCTATCACTAATTTGTGTTTTTCGCAGAATTCTGTCAATCTGTTTCCTCTGTCGTTTCTTGCACCCAACCCAAAGGGCCCAATGCAAGTTCCTTCACGTCCTTCTCCTACGACAGCATTCCAATCTCCTAGGAGAATCAGATTTTCACCTGCTTTTATCTCTAATATAAGTTTATCTAGCGAACTGTATACCTCCTCCACTTCTTCTTCGCTATGACTAGATGTTGGCATATATACTTGGATAATTACAGTGTCTACAGGCTTAGTTTCTAATTTGACTAGAATAATTCTTCCGCTATATTGCACGTATCCCTTAACCCGTCTTCCCCACTCCTTGCACAGCACAACGCCTACTCCTCCTTGGCCAGGTTTATCCTTTATGCATCCTGTGTGGATGATTCTGTAGTTGCCACTCCAGAAGTCTACCTGTTGCAATCTGAAGCTCAAAATAAACCAACAAATTTATATCAACAACAATAAAAAAAAATCGAGTGCAGTTCACACGCGGTTGAAGTGAAACCTTCGCCCACTCATTCTCAACCAATAGGAGCCTTGAAAAGTGAGGTCATAATCAAAGCGGCAAATGATCGCAGTTTAACGTTTCGTAGGTACTGTAATGCGTCATTTTTGTTTCATATCTCAACCCATAGGAGCCTTGAAAAGTGAGGTCATAACCAAAGCGTCCAATGAGCGCAGTTTTATGCTTCGTTTGTATTGTAATGCATTATTTCCATTTCATCCGAATTTCAAATCACAACGAGGCTAAAGAAGTTTTACTTCAAAAATATTACAACCCATTCCCCTGTTCAGAACGCATCGTTAAAAGTCAATTAGGTACTAGTCAGGCACTTTCATGCATTACGGCAAAACTGCTGAGGTTTCTTGCTGTCCGACCGCATAATACGGGCATTCCGCTAACCGGCAAAAGTCCATCCGATCTTATACAAGTCCGAGAACTAATTACTTTCCGGTTACGTAATCTGGTTTATTCTCGGACACTTCTCACCGACGCCACTGGATAAGACGGTCAACACTTGAATAGGAAACTAACTGTGACCCACTTCCGGCTCTGGCCACTACACACTATATCATTCGCACGCGATTTTCTTCGGACTTATTTAAGAAACAGATTATATAATAATTTTTACTTATAGAACATTTTGAACATGAAACAATTAAAACAATTTCCTAGAAGTAACCGATAGTATGAGAAATGTGTTGAGAAAATTGTCAAATTAAGAGACAAACTTACCTATTCCAAACAAGCGATAAAATAGCTTGCTTTGATATAATTTTAATTCTATGTAATTGAAGTGTGCATCCACAAAATGCACATGGCCTACTTTGACACTAGAAACAAAATTTAACAGTTTTTATCACGGCAAGTTACAAGCAAATCATTTTAAAGAGGGCACGTTTGAAAGCATTTGTGCCCACCGATAGTCTCGAAAGTATCTAAAAAGTTTTTCGAACTAGTTTGTAACACCCTCCCTCAGTTACCTCTTACATTGTAAATGCCTATAGATGCTGGATGCATAGCGACGGTTAAATTCAACAACTTTATTTTAACTTTTTTTTTGTTTAGTTCTTCAGCTTCCTATCACAGACAACAAAAACAAATTTATTATTAAAATAAATATTTTTAGATTCTTCCCGTACCCCTAGATAAGCAACGGTCTCTTTAAAATGATTTGATTTCGTGATGGTTGATCCTATAAAGGTTTATTTCTGCTGTACGTCCTTATTCATAAAGAAAGTATGACGAGAGGATAAACGGCCGTAAAACCAAAATCAATATCTAGAGGCGTTTAGAGTGGAAATCTGTTAAAAAAATATTTTTGCTAACAATAATACCGTGTCCCCGAAGGAGAACGCTATACGATGTCGTACAACCGAATAAAAAAATATGACTAAATAGACTAGTGGTTGCTATCCGGTTTCACCGAAGTTTAAATACCCAAATTTCATAGTTAATCAACATGAAAATATGAAAGCCATAATGAAAATATGAATCCAACTATATTGCATCTCCAATTTGGGTGCATCCAGTTATATCGCGAGCTGAAAATAGTTACGGTGACCCATTAATCACAGACAGCAAAAGTTTGCGAATTTTGTGATATAAAGAGATACCTTTCGAGAGCTTTCGCCCTGTCTGTTAACTGATGTCTTCCATTCAATTTAATAAAAATTGATATTTTGATTCATTTTTAAAGATAATTTTGGTCAGTGACGAAAAAAAAACAAGCAATAAAAGCAGGCTTAATGAGCGGCAACGACGCTTAATATTTAAACTCTGATTCATTGATGTTAAATAATTTAATTATATTTGCATATTATGTCAATATCCGATTGATTCAATTTAACAACCGGATAGCTACCCCCCCTCTTTATATATAATGTACATAATAACGAATATTAGGAAGTATACCAATCATTCCATACAAGTCATTAAATTATTACATGTATCTCTAGTTAGAAGCCTAATGGAATATAACTCGGTAGTTTTGTCTCCATCTTACAAAATTCACATTAATAACATTGAGCGAATACAAAAAAAAAATTCTGCGTTTTATAAATTTTAAATTAAATATCCCACTAGAAGACAGACGTAAAATAAACGACTTAAAATTTTTAATCAAAACACTTAACTCTAAATTTGACTGTTGCGAACTACTTCAACTCATAAACTTACAAATACCGACAGTAACTACTCGACAAAATACACTATTCTACTGTAGCATTCATAAGCGGAACTACATTGCCCACTCTCCGATACAACGATTTCGCACTATGGGAAATCAGTACTTAGGTGATATTGACATATTTAACATAAACTAGGCGAATTTTGTTGATCTTGTAAAAAATTTATTCCAAAACTATTCCTAAACATATCTGTTTTTCTGAAAACCCATGAAATCGATGTATTTTTTTGTATTTTTATGACTTGGGTGCTTTTTTATCTAATTTTATTTTTATTATTTCTGTATATGTTCAAAAATCATCTGTCATGAATTAGTTGTACCACCAAACATGTAAAAGCTCTTTGGGCGTTAAATAAATAAATTACAAAGGTTTCAATTTTTTATAAAATCATTTGCATCAGGCATTTGCTGTAGTTTGACTAAATAAATTAATGAAACAATTAGATATATTAGATTCGGACGTACAATATGAAGTAGTGATCCTAGAAATACTTTAAAAAAAGTTTGCATTTTCTTCTTAAAATTAGTCTTTAATAGTAATAATTCATCATCTGAAATCTGGCTGCTGGGTTGAATAAAAACAGTAAACACCCCTTGCAATATATTAAAATGTAAATCATACTGACAAAATATATTGTATTCGTGACAATTTTTATATAGTTCATGTTCAAATTAGTTCATGTCAATGATTACCTACCGATTCTCGTTAAAATAGCCATGGGTAGGTTTATGTTGATTCCGTGCTAACAGGAGTTTTTTTTTATTTGGGCGTGGAGCTTAAAGCTCTTGTCACAAATACTCGACATTTACTACCGAATTTGATAACGTGCTTTGCAAACATTCACTGCATATTGGTTAAAACCAATACGAATTGATCTAATGTGTTTAACGATAACCGATAGGCCTTTTAAATTGGGTACACATGGTTACAATTTTTTTAGAAAGGTTCGTAATAAACAACAGATCTAATGCATGCTTTTATTGATATTGAGTACACAATTAATTAATTTAACAAATTGGTAAACTTTGGCATTCAACCTTTTACTTATATTTGAATATAATACGTAAAATAATGTTTAATGTATCCGCACTTAAAATACAAACCTTGAATAATTTTTTTCACTGCCAAAATATTTCCCATAAACAATATACTTAGATTTTCGTATTCCAAATTGATTTTTCTGGATTTTTGGTATCTATTTAAATACGAATCTTTTTTTTTTTGTATAAGCTCCAGACAAAAGGTCCTGATAAATAATTCCCTTCAAGGCCTGTGTCATATTTGGGGATGTTGTGTGGAGGTTATTTTTAGGAAGGGAAGAAGTGGAAGTTCTGGGAAGGGAAAAGGTATGAGGGTGGGTAAGAATTTGTTTGTGGAGTTTGCGTATCCAGGAGTGACGGACGTATGAATACTTCCCTCCCACTGTGGCGCAAAACGATGTTCCGAGTGAGTCCTGCTGGACAGGTCAAAAGGTCTCCCTCAGCCAGTCTCTCCAGATTCGGCTTGCTAGGCAGTAGGTCGACAGTTGCAGTTGCAGACCTCACCCAATTGCATCTGTAAAGAAATAGATTTGCAAACAAAGTTTTCACTGAAATCAAGTTTGAACATTTTATATAAAGTGTAATATTATACCCGTGGTAAATGACTATAGTACCTGAAATGATATCCTGGGTTCGAAAGAATCCTCGAGATCACACAACAAAAATTAAACATAAACAAATAAACATTTCTTGTACACTACACAATTACACAACCTCAATCAAATATGAAGCCTGGACATTGGGAAATTATGTTATCGCCTTATTGGTTACTGAAAAGAAAGAATTAATTACGAATTTTGATTTACAACAAAAAAAATCAAGTGTAATTTATTGCAGAGGTACTCTTTGTTACTTTACTTGTATGCATAAACGAATATCGTTGAGTACTCACCAGCAATCTAAAAGGTTTAACATTAAATAATACTTACTTTCATATATTATTTTGTTAGTTGTTGTTAATCAGTTGATTCATTTGTGATACTGAATTTGCGTAAGAGTTAATATGATCCTGCCACTGAGAGCTCTGTTGTAATCTCGTGTCTTATTACAAGCTCGCATCGTTTACGAGAATTTACAAGTCACCTGAAGTTCACTCTTCTGAGAAACTACAAAGGTAGTTTATTAGATTTAGGAAAAAAATAACAACAACTGAGCTATCAACGTGCGGTAAGTCTTTATATATATATATGGTATATGCGTATTAGTATATAGTCTGGTTCGCTTTGTTGCAGCACGGAGGCTCTAAGCACCACCATCACCACAGGCACGGCGCACAGCGCTCGCAGAGCCTCAACCGGGGCCACTCGCTCTCCAGGGCCGAGGGGATGTGGTGACACCACGGGACCTCAAGTAAATACAACACACCTTTTTATGTATTCATCACATCCATTTATTGCTAACACCTCAGCTTTCATTGCCGGCTGGACAAATTTTAACCTTATAGTTATGTCTTGTACGTGCAAAATCGTGTCTTTCACATGCTTAAACAGTGTTTATCTGAAGTGAATTGCCGGGTAATTATTTTTCTGTATCTCTTTGTACATAAATGAATAAAAGCTTATACGAAATTTTTGGACACATTAGAGCGCCCTTAAGGTGATTTTTCACAAAATCGGCGTATACTAGTTATCCAATTATCGACTTAGCTTGGCGAAGTCCTGTTTTAACTTGGAGTACTCGAGCGTTTTGCATTTTGTCTTTAAGTAATTTTTTTCTTACGTTCCAGTCCCGGTTAAAGATGGTGGCCGTTTAAACTTGTCGTGCGCCGCAGTAGCCGGTAGAAACAATAAAAAAATCGTTTCCCTGCACGTAAAAAGCAATTCTGGGTGAAATAATTATGACAGATGATAACATAGTATCTACTTTTACAAAATAATTATAAATTCATGATCTGGTACAACCGCACAATTTATTAAAAAAAATCAGAGTGTGCAATTCACACACGGTAGAAGTGAAACTTTCAGAAAACTAAAGTAGACAAGAGTGGGGAGGCTTTGAAGCACCGCACAAAGAGGAGACCGATTATGCTATCTCATTCTCTAGCAAGCTAAATCCTATAGATGTGTGTGTTTGTCTCTTTCAATTTTTTTTTGTTTCAAAACATAACGGTGCTAAGTATCCCTTCAACATTATTTTTGCAATGACAATAAGTTTTTTTACGAAAAAGGAACCAGCTGACGTTTTTGAAAAATTAGCATCGGGACGCGAATTCGGTAAATATTATTTTTTCAAACGTGATCGTCGTATCGCGATGTTTTATAATTTAGTAGGTAGGTATTTAAGTATGTCTAAGGAATTTTATGATTTCAGAAGAAATTTTGTTTTTCCTACTGTCCACAGAACTGCTAGTTATTATTATAAAGTTATCCAAATTAATTATATCATGTCTATTCTGAGGCGATTGGTTTGATTGATACGGGTAAATTTAATTTTTTTTATTTTTTATATGAATACCTCACAAGAGTCGCCGCTGCTCCCATCTGGAGAAAGTGAGACTACGGCATCCCCAATTGGGGTATGTTGTGAGGCTGAATGTAGTGGGGAGGGGAAGGAGAAGGGGGAGGGGAAGGTGGGTTAATATTTGGCTATTCAGATCTGGTCACCAAACACGGCTAAAGCCATTTCAAGCAACGTTTCAATTCCGAATGGTGGTCTTACACCAGGGCTACACTGAGAGTATCTTCAACTCTGGAACGTGCCGCAAGTATACTTTAATATATTATTTTTAAATGAATTAATTGTGAAATAACACAAATTATTCAAATAAAATTTATTTGCGCGCGCCGGGTTCGAACCCGTGACCTACAGTTTGCGAGTCAAGAGCCTTACCCCTAGACCACGGCGGCATTCTACGTAGGCATATAATTGAAAATATACGTAGAATGATGATCTTAAATTCTTTAAAGTCAGGAGAAAATTACACGTTCGTACATATTTAGTAGATTCTTTGAATTCATATTTTTTTTATTAATTCATGATTTGAATTGATTTTTTCACAATTCGCACACCCAGCTTAAGACAAAGGCGTAACTTCTATACAAAAGACCTTATCTCGAAGGTTCCTTTGAAAGGGGGCGTACATTAAATACGAGAGGTGTTTTTTTTCAATTTAGACTTCCCCCCCCACTCCCCCCTTGGTGAATTAAGTTAGTTTTGGTGGGACCCCCCCCCCCTCACGTGAGATTTAAACTAAAGTTGTTAAGACTACATTTATTTTCATAAAGAATAAAAATAAGGAATTTAGATTTTTTTCAGCGGGCAAAATGGGACACTCCAAAAGAAGTGAAACAATTTAATTTTTTTACTATCATATAATAATATTTTTTCTTTTTAAGTTGATGTGAGATTTTGATTGACTCCCCCACTTTTAGATTTTACTGAACCCCTCCCCCCATTTTGAGCTCACGGAATTAATGTATGCCCCCTAAGTTTGTGGAGAAAAACATTTTTTTCATCCAAATATATATATGTGAACCTGTCATATTATGACTATTTTTATTAAATTAAAAAATATGTTATTACTTATAGCGGGGAATGCGATTTGTTCATAAAAAAGGTTATTTCAAGAGCTTGAACACATAAATTATTAGTTTCACCCTATACACTTCAAATCCAGACTCATAAAATTTTTAAATAGTATAGCTATTTTTAATATAATATGAATGCTATGATTTTAGTATTCAACCAAATTGGTCCACTATTTTCAACTGAAAATGCACCCATTTATTTAAAATTAAAATCGTATTTAGAAAATTAAGCTAATAATATGAATTGAAAGTACCTACGAATACTAAAAATATTTCCCCGATCAAATTAAGCTAATACCGAATCAAATCCCGGACGCTAATATGCAACTGAAATATTTGAAAATCTTTAGGGATGCTTTAAAATTTTTAACTACAAAGACATCGAGTTAACTCTTATATCTTTACGCGATTGAATTTGCCAAGAAGAAGCATCTTCTTTTGACTTATTTTTAATTATAGCTATTTTTAAATTGTTGTTGGAAGTTATTTGACAAGGTAAGTAAGTAAGTAACAACAAAAATTTTAAATAAAAAAATATTTTTTCTACTTTCTTCTACATGATATTCCTCCACAAATATTGCATAGTTTTTAAAGCAACCTTTCCTTAAATTAATTATTCTTAGTTGGATTACACGAAAAAAATTATCTTACATACATTTGTATGCATTTCCCTTCTCAAGCACTGTTAAAGCGAATGAATACACATATTTTATTTTGTATTCTCTATGAAACAAATTGTCAAATCCGTTATAAACGCGTGGAACCAACGTCAAAATACCCGTAAACCGAACTCGGTAGGTCGGTTTTTTCATGCGTTTGATGTTTTACCTATTTTTTATGGACAATTTGTGCCTTAAATAATAAATACCTAATGATCTTAAATCAACCTAAAATGAAATTTTATTTAAATAAAATTATGTTGTTTTAACTTTTGGATGTTGGACTCTGAGAGGTTGTCTAATGGTCAACAGAATGATGGACAAACCCCTTTTTATCTAATTGAAAAAAATACCATTTCAGCTCCAAACATAATGTATTATACAATACCAATTTGGGCATTCGACATTGTTCGTTGAAATAGTTGAGATCTAAAACTCAACCTGAAATTTCAAATTATTTATTCCTAAATTCCAATTATCCTCTGGTAGGACGAGTTTTCAGTCGTAGGTTTTTTGAAGTCTTTCGGTCCATCATTAGGGCCCAGTCAAAGCAATCCGCAAACATAGCTTAAGGAAAATAAAAGTAAAAAAAATGTTACAACCATCATGTGAGGATTCCGTAAATAATGTGTGTAAATAATGTTAAGTGTAGGCATTGAGCAAATTTTACATAACAATGTTGCAGATAGTATTGCTCAGTGTTTCTTAACCGTATTGAAGGAATCGCCCCCTTTAGCGTAAAAGTATCCAGCGCTCACACTTCCCCCCCCCCCAAAACTATGTTTAAAACGAACACATTTTAGTAGGAAATCTATTTATGCCATGGATTTCCTAAAACAAATATAAAAATGATGTAGTACAAATAAAACACATTATTATTACATTGACATTGAGTATAAATTAATCGAGTTGTTTGGCGGTCCGTCCTCTCTGCCTACCCCTGCGAGGAAACGGCGTGATGGTTAGTTAGTTAGCTTAGTTATAAAGTAAATTTTTAATCTAAGGCCCTCCGTTCATGGAGATACTTACAAACTACGTAATTGTGACGCAACCACAAGTACCCTGCTGATATACTTTTTAATGCTGTTCTCCGTACACGGCGCTACCCTAAATATACTGAACTTGATAACACAATGTCAAGCAATGTCAAATGACTTTTTTTCTAACATCAATCCATGCCTTCTCCACTAAATCCTTTCTTCTGGTAAAGTAATTCTGGTAAACACGCATTTTTTCCACTTTAAGAACAAATCTGACATTACTTCCATGTTCCGACGCCATTTCTGTCAAACGTCAAACGAATAAGTATCAGACACAAATGATGCGACGCGTCGCGTGCGATCAGCACTGTCGGTATTGTGATTGGAAGCCGACAGACGTCGCGTAGCGCTGTGTACGGCCACCAGCAAAATCGAACAGGGGTACTTACGATCGGCGCGTATGACACGCTCACGAGGATCGAGTAGCTTGTAAGTAGCATCATGTACGGAGGCACTAAGTAAAAAATTTTGTACGTGTAAGTGTAGTTTATTTAACAGAACTTGTCAAATCGTTGCACCTAAAGAAAGTGCGCCAAGGTATCAGTGTGCATAGCTAGTTAATGAGCTTATTTTCTATATTGACACAATGGCCACTCGAACTTCTGCAGCACCCCCTAAATGCCAAAAATTTTAAAACCGCTGAAAAATTTAAAAACCACTGTTAATAATCACTGGTTTAGCTACTCGAGGAAAGTTCAGTCCGCACGGTACGATGGTTAAACACGATATTAATCTAAAAATGATTGTTTGATGTTCACGTGTTTAATGCGTAGGTATTTATTGGTGTGTGAAGTGATATTAAGCGTGTTTTAACCCTGTTGCAGGTGGTATAGTGACCTGCGGAGAGTGTGGTCAGCGCGGCGTGATGGGTAACAAGCTGTCGTGCTCGTGTGCGCCGTTGATCCGCAAGGCCTACCGCTACGAGGATGGCCCCTTCCAGGGCTCTCGACGAAGGGATGGACATCTGCTGAGGTCGGGATACAACGCATTTTATTTACATCACTATTTATATTAATTTCATTCAGTAGTTTTATTATGATTTCTTTTTTGTTTAAAACAATCATATCATATTAATTTTCAACGCCCTCATGGGCTTCATAACAAGTTTATAATACAGATACACTTTTAAATAAAAAAGATAAACTATAAAAATATAAATAGTAAACATCATATGAAAGGTAGGTATACAGACAAATTTAAGTAAAGATTATTACAATAAAAAGGAAAATTTCTAATTTACAAATGGCATAGAAATAAACTAGGTGGTTAGGCATTACTGTATGTTTATTTTGTTTGTTCGAAATTTAATTAAACTTATTTATGTCACAAGAATGGTAGTTAGGCACTCTTTGGATTTAACAGAGACACACACCTGAAATGGATTGTTTTGAAAATAGTATCCGAACAAGTGAATAAGTGTCATCTGTTGTTTTGGAAAATTTTGCTGTTTATTTTATCATTGTGAAAACTAACTAGTTGTCTATGGTTGACAACCTTCTTGTGCATATTTCAAAGTCACAAAAGAATTACTGCTCTGGATTTTAAGTGGACAAATTTACGGAGGCCTCCCAAGCTCCAAAAAAAACTGCATACAAGGTTGGCGAATCTGTTATTTTCCCTAGAGTTTTCGATTGCCATTCTTTGTGATATATATTTGTCCGCACAAGTAGATTTTCATAATCAAATCTGTGAGTAATAAGCTCAGAGGGTCTGAGGTTATTTACACACCTCAGGCTTGCATATTATAATGCACTAGGTATGTTAGTAATTACAAAATTTACAGGTGACTGACTAATTGTGACATGACAAAATGGAAGATACATAAAAAGAAAACGGGAACAAGATTTTACATTGTAGATTAATATAGAAATACACAAATACTCATATATTATGTAATAGCCCTAATGTGATACTCCTTAAATATCAAAATATTGTACATAAAAATATCATTCAAGTATTTCCTAAATAATTGTTAATATAACTTGTATTAAATATATCGATATTTGAGGTGAATTTGTTTCCTAGTGTGTGAAGTCGAGAAATAGGTGCATGTATGTGGTAGTTGGTTCCAGAATTATTGTTGCAAAATAATATGTTTTGTCTTGTTTCTCGATTAGGTACCTTGAAATCGATGAAATGCAGGAGTTCGCTACAATCTAATTCAGAGTAAATAATTTTAAACAAAAAAGTTAGGTCATTATTCTTTGGTAATAATACTTAGAGCCGGTAATAATACTTGGAGCAGGTGGATGAGTTTGTGTATCTGTGTAGTATGTTTACGAGAGACGGGAAAGCTGATAGATATATTGAAATAAGGGTAAATACAGAAAACTCCATTAATGGAGGACTGAATGCCATTAGCGCTAATAAAAAAAACTGTCAAAATTGTACCTAGGCTGGTGTATGACAGTGAGGCATAACTGGCAGAGGAAGGATGAAAGTAAACTGAATGCTGTTGAAATTGTGCCATGTATGATCGTGCGAGAAATGTGGAGATCCGCAAAGAATGGTTGATGAAAAGTAATTAGTAAAATTAAGAAAGGGACCCTCAGTTGGTTTGGCATGTAAAGCTAATGAACGAAGAGAGTACTATAAGAAGAATATATGACGCAAATGTAAATGGTAGAAGAAATCGCGGACGCTCGAAGAAGACATGGCACGATCAAGCGAATCAGATACTTTAGTCGAGCCATGTCAAAAGTCAGAATAATGGAAAAGTATGTTTGAAGCGATGTACGAATATGAGTGAGGCAAAGAGTATGTGCCAAAACTGCATTGTTTGGCAGTCCGTCCTCTCTACCTACCCCTACGTGGAAACGGCGTGATGGTAGTTAGTTAATTGTATTTGGTCGATTTTTTTTTGCTTATTATCTAAAATATTTATAAACGAAGAAAACCGCAGTCTATCCTAAGACTTTATGTAGAAATACTAAGCTAACCACTCGCATTCCTTCCTCCTTAAATACATTATTGTTTTTCTCATTGAAGGGTTGCGTTGATACTATTATACTATACAACTGATTTCAATTCCATCATTATTAAAAAAAATCGCTTTATTGCAAATAATAAAATAAAAAGAAAACTATGAGCTAAGTCCAATGCGTAAATTATTTATTTCCTATTTCATATTCCTAACACATCTCTATAGATAAAAAAATACTTACAGGTTCCGATTTTCCACAGAATATTTTCCCATATTATGTTGAATACATACCTTCCTATATTACAGAGACATCACAAATTACTTAGTATGCCCAAAATATAAGTGAAACCAAAGACTTTTCAGTCATTATTCTGTCCAATTCAAATTTGTATCAGTATTTCCCAACGGTAAAACAATTTTTAGAAGATAAGTTGGAATAAATCCTTAAAGTGATTTATCGTTTATGTGGGTACGTTAAGTAATTCAATTCACTGTATATTAGCACTTTTTCTTGATTTCGTCGCATATTATTAGCATTCGTAAGTCAAACAAAATGTAGGTACATCTCATTTATAATATTGTGAAATTTTTACACATTCTCTTTAAATGATATACGTAAAATGTCATCCGCAAATATTGTATAGGTAGAATCCATGAAAGGGCAATGACGATAAGATTTAAAAGAGGGACAGAATGATTCCTTGCGGCACGCCCCTTTTTTATCGCCATTTGGTTCGACCGCACTTGAATTGGAGACTTATCAACGTTATATATGATAAACATATTGACATAAGTCGTCATAATATGTGCTTTTCGTTTTTAATTTACAATCTTCATTTTTACATCGATTTTTCGAATGCCCGTAAAAATAGGTAGTTATGAGTGTTTTCAGTTTTTCACCATACGTTTGATACAAGAATCACAATCTATATCTTTATACATTAGAATTGAAAATAAAAAAAACTTTTGCACTTTGTTCCACTTATTTATTTTCACCAGGACCGGTTTCATCCTACTACGGACATTTTCAGACTGGTAGTTGAAATTCTTATGCTACGGAATTTATACAAACTTAGGCAGGGGTACACAACATTGTCTCTATATATGTATAGTTAATTTAAGGTATTATAAGTTATTTTGTTAATATAAGGTACAAATAAGTTATTTTGTTAATTTAAGGATACCTTACATCGTATATACATATTATTCACATCGATTTTTCAGAACTCTCTCAGAATTCCTTTGGAGGAGTATCATAAAAGCTGTTCTTATATTAGTTTTACTGAAAATCATGCACATTTATTATCAAATATTGATAGATTATCCATATTCTCATCTATTTGTTTTATTTTTTTATAATTTGGCTGCACCCGCACATTCAAATTACCACTTCTTACAAATAAATAAATAGAAATGCCCGTTCCAGACTATGGGCCGAGGTGTTCCACGTGTCGGCCAGCGGAGCCGGCACCGTCAAGTGGCAGCAGGTTTCCGAGGACCTGGTGCCAGTCAACATCACCTGCATCCAGGACTCGCCAGAGTGCGTCTTCCACATCACGGCCTACAACTCGCAGGTGGACAAGATTCTGGATGTGCGATTGCTGCAGCCTGGTGAGCATCATCTACATTATTATAATTTTTATGCCAAGATTTTAAAATGCAAAACTTAATATAATTCTATAAAATTAATATTCCTGCAATATTTGGAATGCAAAGGTTTAGTTCTTAAGTTCTCTTTTATAATGCTTTCATAGCAATTGATTGAATTTGGCAATGAAAAAAAGTGTTTCGTAGTTATGTTGGTGGGATGCTACATACAAATTACCAGGAATGGCTAAAGGAGTTTCCGTTGAATGATTTATTTAGGTCTTCTATGTATTATTTTTTTCAAACACTTTGACAAACCTGAAGAGTATCTATAAAGTAAAGGCTTGTTTTCATGGTGAAGATGAGCACAAGGTAGATTACGCGAGTCAGTGTGAAAGGAATGCAATGGATTCACAGTGTATGGGGCATTGTATAGTTATATTATTTGGGTGTGTACAGTGAATGGATGTAGAATGGAAGAGCAAACCACAAGGAATGGTAAACATATAAAAGAAACTTTGCTTTGAAACCATGGTTCACTGAGGTTAATCTAAAAAGATCGGAAATGAGAATCCTTTTAGATTAAGATCCCGACATGCACTAATGGGAAGAATATTGTGTTTGATGGCCTCTCTGATTCTCCAATGTGCTTGATATGTGAACAAATTGAAGATGTCGAGCACACATTATCGAATTGCATTAAATATGAACGACAGAGAGTGACAATACTAATGACCTCGAACTCATTGAAAGTTCAGAATTTAATAGCCTCAACCGAGTTTCATGCCATATCAAGAGTAATGAAATTTATTAGATCATGTAAACTGGAAAATATTTGAAAGCGATTTATTACACAAAATGAAGACAAAAGGACTAAGTACCCTTTAAAGAACATTAGAGATTATAATGATAATATTACTATTTATTTTACTTAGATTTGTCAAAGAATTTATATATAAAAATGCAAAATTCAGTCATTTTAAATACATGTAGGAATACAAAAGATTTTTTTAATATTTATATTGAGGGATCAGTATGATTTATTAGAATTCGGAGAATTATTTTCCCATTTGATCTCTTTGACATGTTGCTCTTGTATTATTTTGTATTTATTACACTTATTGCAATTTCATAACGTGGATTGACTAGGTGATCATTTGTGGAAAAGTGCGTGAAAGATTTAAGTTTTTCCTGCGGGAACGATTTAACCCGGACATAAAATCTGAAGCATAAAACAGATGAGGCAAAAAATTACAACATTGTGTGAGTCAGAAGCCTCGATAATATAAATGACATTAAAAAAAGAAAACTTTGCTTTTCCTTTAATAGAAAATGTAATGCTAGATTCTCCAAAGTTGGAATTGTTGTTCTCGCTTGCTAGTCTTTCTTTGAGACTAGTGCGAACCTGGTTTCGTTTGTTGGAGGAGTTGAATATGTAATATTCAATGCTTTAGTAACTATCAAATCGTATTTTAAGTGTTTTGTTGCAATGCACTCGTACCTACTTGATTGGACATAGTTTCCTTGTTCTTCGGCGGTAGTGGTTTACGTGTTAATAAAGACGGAACCAAGTAATAAAAAATATTCCAAACTGAATCAATGCGAAATACAATGTACGATAGAACATGGAATGAATTTTTAACTAATGAGTGTCCCGAAAATGAACCCTGGTGAACCTTGATCCAAGCTTCCTCGGGTTCTAAGGGGATGACCTGGCCTTTAGCAGTTTAATTTGATCAAGACTTAGGTTCGTAGAATTTTAAAAATTTATTAAAAAATCCTTAAAATCATAATGGAATTGGATTTCTTCTTGAGGTTTTATTTACTATTATGTACAGTGCCGGAAATTGAGAATTTATTATGCTTGTGATCCGCACAGCGCACGTGTTGGCTCAAGGTATCAATTCATAATTTAAAACGTTCAATTGAAGTTTCAGATGTCGAATCACTTTTACATTTCAGAAAATTGTTTTTTTTCTGCTTCAATTTCTATTGCCTTAGATTTTACCATGAGCTGTAAGTTTAATTTTATTAAACCCTGATTTATTCACGAAAAAACCTAATTACGAAAAAAAAACATATTATAATTTATCTAGTTGAATTATTTTTCAATTGCCGATTGAATACAAATAGGTATACAATTACAACGCAATGAATATAAGAAGGTTCTCATCGAGAATCGTTTGGACTTGCACTAATCAATGATTGACAGCTTAATCACTAAGTTAGTTGCTGAATTCAAATTATACTGGTAGTCGATAGTACTAAGATACCTATTCACAAATTAGCTGTAATCATGTTACAATCATTTTGACCGGTCAGTGGTTGAGTGGGCATCGCGTTTGGGTCCCACCCAGGCGTTGCATGTTCGATTCCTCGGCTGGCTAAATCCTCCGTCACGACTCAAGCAACATTTTCGGCTTACCGTGGTGGTAATAGAAGATTTTCAAACATCGTCGGGTTATTCGTAACCCGGGAATGTTTGTCTTTGTTTAAAAAAAAAATTACGGACTTACGAAAATTTTATTCAATTGGTGAACGACCGTGGCTGAGAAAACATTATTAATTAAAAAAATGCAAAAAAATGTTCCTGGAAAGATATATACATTGATAACACAGCCAGAGGGGGTATAAGCTAGTTTTATTAATAATTTCTGAACGAATTTTGGAATTTTTCCAACCTATTTTAAATGTTTTGTATAATTATTATTTTTAAAGATGTCGTAAAATAAATACCTTTATAGAAACTAGAAAACATTACCTTTTAGATTTTCGTATCTGAAATACACTGTTTAAAAATTGCAGTATTTTAAGCTTCTTACATGAAAAAATTTGAAAAGAAAAACTTACCCCAAACATATTCTATTAAAACGTCGAAAAATTTCGGGAAATTCAAAATTAAAAAAAGCACAATTAAACACTAAAACTACATTTATTTATTGAATTTGGGAGAAAACTGTCACTTAATTTTTTTCTCGTTCATACAATTAAATATAATAAAAAATATTACAATTATTCCAAGAGAGTAACTGAAAAAATCTCACAGTTTTGCACAATTTAAACGCTGATAACTGGAATTAGGTTTTTATTTGCACACGCATAAGCCATTTATGTTATTAAATAACATTATTTTTGCGAAAGATTTATTAAAGTTAAGCGGATAATTTGTCCTGGAAAAAAAAATGTACATGTATATATATTTTTTTATACTGGATGGAATTGAAACAAAGTTACATTATTGTTTACCACATTTTTATGTTATAAAATTAAAGTAAAAACAGAGACATTATAAAAGCCCTAAAACTGACAAAAATAATGCAATTAATAGAAGTAATTATGTTCAATTATACTAATATAATAGTAAATTGATCATTACAACGGAAATTATTTTCAAAAATATTAAATCAACAGCGCGTAAAATCCCACGAAAAAAAATGGCCGCCACGCTTGCGCAAATCAACAAATGTTCAATGCAGCCAACATAAAACGTCATCATGTTGTTAGTAGAGTTGTTGAAATACCGTTTAACGAACGTTAAGTTTTTTTTTGTTAATACTATTAAGGCTAAATGTTTAATGCATATTATATACATGATGATTTCAAGAGAGAATCATTTTTTTCTGATCCTATTCGTTTGCATAATATGTATTATTAAAATAATGCTTTAACAAATAACAACACGTTTTTATTTCCTCTTTTGGCTGCCTCAAAAGTAAACTATGTCAAGCTTTACCATCGCAATTGACTCTGTTATTTCACAGTTATTTCCACAGAGTAAAGAATATCCCCAGAGTAGCATGAGTCGGGCTGAGTGGAATGGGACAACACGAGAGGATTTTTCAATTCATTTCCCGGGTGGACAGGAGATGCTTATTTACAATTGAGCGCGAATATTGACAATTGTGAATGTGGTTAGTTTAAAACGAT
Organism: Limnephilus marmoratus; assembly: GCA_917880885.1. Lineage (NCBI taxonomy): Eukaryota > Metazoa > Arthropoda > Insecta > Trichoptera > Limnephilidae > Limnephilus > Limnephilus marmoratus. The sequence goes on from OU862908.1 coordinate 32,931,547, forward strand.
TTTTTTCAATTGATCATAATTTTAAAGGTCTGCAAGCCCTCTGGTATTTTTTTTAACTTTACACCTATTAAATTAATACAAAATATATACCTACATATTATAATAGGAAAAAACATGAACTTCTGAAATACACACAGTTCTCACTGTGCTTTTATCACTGGTTATGGATCTTTCTGGATAGGTTATTATGGTAGAGATAAATATTCAGTAGTTGAACTGAGCATTTATTTCAGGTTACTTAAAGTTGCCCAACAATTGATATATGATAACAAGTAAGGCACTGAGATAGAAAAGAAAATGAGTCGGGCTGAAATTTAACATATTTTGTCATCTGGTGAAGATCCGGATCTTCCAATATTCCTCCAGGCTTGTAAGCGAGGCCTAAACAGTCGGTTCCGGAAGGCGTAGGGCCGGCGACGGCGGCGGCGTCGCGGTGAGTTGTTGAGTTCAAGACTGACTAGTGGACATCAGTCAAGGCGTTCATACAGGCGCTACCGTGGTGCGGTATCTTGGAGAAGGTTCCCGAAAAGTCTCCAGACTCTCGAAGGTCAACGCATTATAGCGCACGTCCATAAGTTGCTAGTCGGCGTAATTTGAAGCTATCGTATCTTATAGACGATATATATATCGACGATTCACCGCGCCGCCGTTGCAGAACTGCCGAAGAGCTGCAAGTCCACAGCAGGGTTGCCACATACCTATCCATTGTATTGAACTGCGTATTGCACGTATTGTTTTTCAACAACAAACCAAATTGGCTAGTGTCTAAAAAGAATTTAATATTTGTTGTATTTTATTTATTTTTCGTGTTTCTAAAATTACAGGGTGGAAGATCCTTAGGGAGACTTTTCAGTTTTTTCGTAAGGCTTTTCAGTATTTATGAATTTAGAGTAAATTATGATATACGTAAGTTGTGTATCATTATTCCACTTCCTCCACAAATGCTCTTCATTGACTGCTTTCCTTCTCCACCCGCGTCCAGTCCTTAGTCCTTCCGTTATGCATCAATTCTCTTCCGGTATCCTTTTCTCCCCTTTTTTAAATGAGATGTGCTGGACCCATCTCATTTTTACGTTTCGTGCTAATTCTGTTTTATTTTTATTTTAGTTAATGTAAGGAAAGTTGTTTCTACATAATATGCTAAATGGTACAATAGATCGGCCCGAATTGCTCGTCATTTGTTCGTCATTTAAATATTCCAATGAGGCGTACCAGGCACACTTCTCCTTTTCATATAGAAACCAACAACACTAATGATGCAAATAACTCACCAATTACTCGCGAAATTACAACTTATATATGCTACTGGTAAATCTTAGGTTTTAAAGGAAAATCTTAACGGCACTAATTAAAACTACCAAAGTGGAATTTTATAAACAAAAGGTATTGAATTCAGGAAACAACAATAAACAAATTTGGAAAACAATAAATGAAATAATTGATAAAAAAAGGAAAACAAGTGAGATTTTAAAGCTACGTATTAATAACAATATGGTACAAGTTTTGGATAACCGTAAACAATGTGCAAATGCCTTCAATACATTTTTTCTAATGTCGGAAAAAATCTCGCAAGCAAAATAACTAATATCGTAGATAATACCACATCTACCGCAGAAAATGATGTAACATCATAAAAAAAACCATAGGAAAATTCGATACGGTAACTGAATAAGAAATTGTTGATATAATAAAAAACCTAAAAACTGAATCAGAACCAGGGTTTGATGGGATCACCGTTGAAAATCTAAAGACACATCTTAACTTTTTGAAAAAGCCTGTTACATATATTATAAACAATAGTCTTAAAAAGGAAATCTTTCCATCACTATACAAAAAAAAATTATTACACCGATTTATAAATCAGGTGACTCTAAAGAAATTAATAACTACCGACCTATATCAGTATTATCAAATATCTCAAAATTTTTTGAAAAGGTAGCTAAAAGGCAAATACAAAATTTTATTGTAATTAATAATACACTGAGTGACCAACAATTTGGTTTTCGCGCAAAAATAACCACACAGAACGCAATCATAGATTTAACAACAAAAATACATCAAGCACTAGACAAAGGCAAAAAATCTCTTGCAATTTTCATAGACCTAAGGAAAGCAGACAGTATAAGTCACAAAAAATTACTATACAAGCTTAACGAAATCGGAATTATAGATTCGGAAATCGGATTTCTAGCACATGGATAGAAAGTTTCCTGAAGTCTAGAAATCAATATGTAAAAATAAAAAAACATTCTTAGTGAACCAAGTACAAGCGACTTTGGAATACTACATGGTAGACATGGGCAAAATTGAATGACCGAATTAAATGAATAAATTCAATCTTGTGACACACTTGATCTAATTCTCAATTTCAAAAGGAATTGATTCTTCATTCCTTACCTTTGGCCTTGTATCGTACGATTTTTAACGGCAACATAAATGTTTAATTTCCATTTATTTTACTGTTAAATTATTTCAATGAATAATGTGTTCCGTAAACGATTTAAATATTATAATGTTTCATAGGTATTTTTAAAATATATTAAATACCGTATTTAAATATTATTCAATGGGCGGCGCGCCGCGAAGTTGTCGACGGTATTGTGAACGACTCGTATCCCGCTATCGCCGGCCGCCGTTCTAAAAACCCGTAGATCAAACAAAACGCGTCCGCGATTCAGCCGAATTGTCCGAGCGTCCCTTTCACGCAAGGAATTAATCATTTGTCGTAGTCAATGTCCTGAGATTGTCCTAAGGTCCCCGCGCGTCCCGTCCCGTCCGCGTCCCAGGTACTCGTAGCTAGTCTGTCGCTATTGGAAATTGTCCGAAGCGCTTTATTCAGGAATTAAAACTAAAAGTCTTTTTCACTTGTGACGTTGTTGTCTCTAGTTAACATCAGACTTAGAAATGACGTCAGATGTCATCGTCTTACATCGCCATCGATTCACGTCAATCTCGGCTCGAGTGTATCCGAAACGCAGCTCCTCGCGAGTCTCTGCGGGGTAAGACACAAGACACTAGTCAAAAGTGACAAATTCATTGCTCAGTGCCGGCCCTTAATCCGTCCGAGCGCAGCGGTTCACCAATTCCTCGGCGGGCCAAGCCTTCAATTTCATTACATAGTTAGCCGAAAACTTTCGACATTGAATCCGAACATCGCGGCATCGCATCGGCTAGAAAATTGAGAAGCAAAAATAGTGCACTTGTAATCGTTTTTTTGGCACGTATGAAATATATTGGAATACAAATACCTACCTACTTTTAGACGTGGATCTTGGGTAGATGTAATATGTAAATTTGCATATATTATAGGGCCGATCACCTGTTGTCAGCTGTCATAAAATACTTTTAAGTTTAATAAATAAAATAAGTAAATCTTTAGGGGTGAAACAAAAAACTGTTTAATTTAAAGTTTTAATTATACTATAGCTATAAATACATTTTACATACGAAAAATAACGATACTAAAAAAAGACAAACATATACATCTAAGTATAGGATTTAGCCTGCGAGGTAGTGAGATAGAATAATCGGTCTCCTCTTTGTGCGGTGCTTGGGTAGCCTATCAGTCTCCTCTTTGTGCGGTGCTGCGGTGTTTCGTAGTCTCCCCATTCACTCTAGTGTTTTTTTTTTTTTTTTTTTTTTTTTTTTTTTTTTTTTTTTTTTTTTTTTTTTTTTTTTTTTTTTTTAAGGAATGAATAGAAGGAATCAATTCAAAAGGCCGGGGGAATTAGACGGGATCTATTCACTCCTGGGCCAATAACAGGAAAACTTGTTTCATTTGCAGATGATACTGCAATTATATTCCAAGCAAATTCATGGAATGAACTTGAAACAACTGCTAATCATGATATTAATATCTTGAAAGAATGGTTTGACGAAAATTTATTAACATTAAACATTGAAAAAACCTATTATATACCTTTTTGTATAAATAACAAAAAATCTCCCCCTATCGCCATAAATATTAAAATTCATTCAAAAAAATGTACCTCTAAAATATTAGCATGCCAAAATAATGACTGTCTATTCATAGCAAATAAAAAAGAAATAAAATATTTGGGTGTAATAATAGATAGTAACCTTAAGTGGAAGACTCAAATTACCAATACTATAAATAGATTAAGAAAACTTATATACATATTTATTAATTTAAGAAATATACTTAACTTAAAAATTCTTAAAAATATATACTATGCTCTAGCCCATTCGATAATACAATACGGTATCGTTGCATGGGAAGGAGCTTACAAAACCTCAATTTTACCGTTGGAAATTACTCAAAGATTAATAATCAAAATTATTACTAAGAAACCATCAGATTATTCAACCTCTCAACTTTTTCAAGACTTTCAAGTCCCACCTCTAAGAAATACATATACACGGTGTCCGGAAACTCGTAGTACAAGCAGGAAACTGGTAAATCTACATCACATTCAGAGTCGATTTGTGATATAACTTTTTTGATTTGAGCTTTCGTTTTCGAGTAAATCGGGTCCGAAGTTGGAATTTTGTTGATTAAATTTGAAAAAAAATTTCACTAGGGGGTTGATTTCAGCTGTGTAATGTCTTATAAAATGCATCGAAGGGTAACCCGGGCTCAAATTTTTTTTTAGCCCTTTAGTTGCCGAAAAAATGGAAAAATAGAAAAAAAAATATATTAAAATCGAAATGCTCAGATTGAAAAAAATAAGTTTTTTGGGTTCTCTACGTGATGTAGATTCACCAGTTTCCCGCTTGTACTACGAGTTTCCGGACACGTTGTATAAAAAATACACTGCTTCAAATACACAAAGACTATTCTAAGAAGTCGCACCACGCCATGGTCCGCGTTGAGAGCAATAGGCAAAACACAGTGGGTCGCTTGTGTACGCGATTAATGCATACCAGTTTTGCACAACACTACTACACGTACAATGGAGTGGTGTGGTTTAATTAACTAGCAATAGAGCTGAGATTAGAACCTGACTACAATAAATTCAAAAATAAATTAAACAATAATATCTTAAATAATTTAGCCACTTAGAACCGCTTTAACCTTAAATTAACAATACTTTTTCAAAAATTTATTTTATATTATTATTTTTTTATTTTTTATATTATTTTTTTTTACACATTTGATTTATGTGAGTACGTAAATATAATGTATGTGTTATAATTTTTAATTTTAATTTTTTTAATTAAAAAAAATATTTATATATTTTCTCTTCCCTTTACACACGAGTAGTTACACTCTTGTAAAGGTTATATTTTATATACATATATATGTTTATACTGTTTCTAATCAATGTTGCATGTTAGTATTTAATGATTTGAGTTTAATCCGATTGTAACCTGAAAATGCAAATTACTCATGATTATATTACATGTATATGTATACAAAAACTAATAAAAAAAAAATCTTAAGATTTACCGTAGTACTGGCTTTTACAGTAATATATAGCTAACTAATCTAACCTAACCTACACCACGAAAAATTACTGCACTTTCATATTTTTCATGATTCGTTGGTAGCACACAAAACAAACTTATTAAATTTGTCCCGTTATACAAATAATTTTTAAACCACTTACACTTAATTTTTCATTAAACTTTTATTAACAGTCATTAGTATATAATTCTTAATTTAAAAAATTCTCTGTATCTCTCCACACATTTTTTTTATTACTATTGGTACAGGCGAACCCTTGTGGGGTTAATAATTACATGCTAAAAATATATGTATTTAATCGTGAAGAAGCAATAAATAAATAAATAAATAAAAATCGTACATTAATTAGTTAAGTTTTAAGAACCGTTATTACCTCAGGGCGAAATTCCTATTACAATTTTCAAGTGTAAAATAAAAGTCTAGAATAATGATTAATACCTACATTCGAAATTCCCAAAAAAGGACAAAAAAAAATTCCGCAACAAGCGTCTCATATTGTCTCAAAGAGGAGAATTTTATATTAAAACCGTCAGGCATCAACCCAAGAGGGAAGGCAGTAAATCCTGTCCACTGTCAGCAGAGTTTTATTTATGCAAGAGGTATTTCGTCGTCTAGGATAGAATACAAGATATCTAGCAAAGATGCGATTCCATTTCAAATTTTTTTCCTAAGGTCGGAAAAAATATTAATTTTCAATTCGCAAGTTAAAAATATTATTGGTTATTTAAATTGTAATAATAAAACGTAACAAAGTTCAATTTAAAGCTTTTGCAGTTATTTTAATTTAGAACAACCGAATACATCATATTATATTACTTTTGTTGCTTTTTATATTTATTTATTTACACCCATTTAGGCTTTTACATACATATACAGGGTGTCCGGGGTTAAAGTTCATTAACTTCGGGAGGTGATTCTACATGATGGTAGGAGTAAAAAAGATTAACAACTTTTTCCGAAATTCCAACATTTTTTTCCCCATACAAAAAGACGTACCTACTAAAAATCCTTAGTGTGAGGTACTATCTTACTTGCTGAGAGCCTGCCGGGGGCCCGACTCGATTGTGATTGACCCGTATCGTAACAGCGGAAAATAATAAATCTGGCCGTACACGCCGGACTAATTTTATATTTTTACCTCAAAACTACTCCTAAAAGTTGGAATTTCGAAAAAAGTTATTTATCTTTTTTACTCGTACTATCATGTAGAATCACCCCCCGAAGTTAATGCACTTTACCCCCGGACATCCTGTATATAACAATATTTACGAAAGCATACTAGTAAATAGTGCAAAAAATGACTATTTAAAACATTTGCACAAAAACAAATATAAAGCAAAAATACTATTGAATTTGATCCACACAGTATGCAGGCACAAAATATAAAAAAATGCAAAATAGCTTCTCTCCTTCAGCCGACAAAACACCAATATGTTAGTCAATTCAAACAGTTTCATCAAAACATTCCCCTACTTGATGAAAAAAACTTCAATAAGGTACCCTTATATATTAAAATTGATGTATTAAATATATCAACAACATCGGAGTAATTGTTTCCAAGCTGTTGAATCCGTCGCATAGGAGTGTAATATTGGGATATTGATGTAGAATTGCTACAATAATATGGTAGGTACTTTCCTGTGACTGACCTGCCTGGAGTATGAAAAGAGATTACATATAATAAATCAGGGGTGTCAAACATTGAATTAATGATTTTATACAAACAGGATCGGGAATGATTCTACGATCAGATAATTTTATTAAAATTTAATGAACAAAGTAGGTTATCGTAATTTAGGCATTCACTAGAATGCCCATTTTAAAATTTACATATCTTTAAAATTTATTTTGGTTTATATTAGTAGGACATTAAATATATTAGTAGGACAATGCAGCAAGGTACCTGCCCAAATAATAATAATAATCAATAATCATCATTTATATTCCAGAATGTGGGGAGGATAGTGCAATCCCACACGTCCCATATAACTATAATTATTGTTATTATAATTTGTGAAAACAATAAATTTTAAGAAAAATAAGTAAAAAAAAAAAATAAACAAACAATAATAAACAATCGATTTTGTAGGGCGTAGTCTTGAATGAGCTCGTGACCAGCGCTCACTCAGGAGTGGCGCTTAGTGCTGGAAGGATGTCGGAGGGCATTAGTCGCATCCTGGCTCCAGTGACCCGGTGTCTCTTCAGGCCGGCGAATCCATTCTGTCCTAGTTCGGTAAACATTCTCGATGCGCTGCTGTACCTTCTGAATCAATATAAAATTGTGCAGGCGTTATTGTATTGAATTCGGTACTGACACCGTGTCTCACACGTATATAGACTAGTACAAAATGCATTGAAAAAGCCTTATTAACATTATTGCAGCATTTCAAGAATTTTAGGGCAATCACATTAGGTAGTATACTGATACTTCTCCTTTGTCGTTATGACCATCGACTGAGAGGTCTTTAGTAATGGTGTGCCCCAAATATGAATATGAACAAATATGACATATTTATTTTTACCTCATTTAGTTGTACTGCATCCATCTTCTCAGGATTTTTCCCATCTTCTCAGGATTTGATGGAATGCGATTAGCTCCGTCTTCTTGGGATGGTATATAATTTTGTGGTCATTTGGATGTTCTCCATAGATTTTTAATAATATTTTCAACCCTTGCTCGACGGAGTTAAGAGTGTAGCTTGTGTGATTTAAATTATTAACATGATAGCCCGCTCTGGTGTCCAGGAAAATTGATATTTCATCCATGTATACGTTAAAAATGATCAAAATGATCAAGATAATACTTTTCGAATATTTAACGCTTTCGCATTTTATTCACATAATATTAGGTCCTTAAATATGAAATTAGCTTTTGTATGGAAGGAACATAAAGTCGATTTTTTTTAAATATAATATATTTATTTAATCAAAGTATGTACCTTTGCTATCTATGCACTTTTGCCATCTCATAGATAGTTCATCGATCCCTTTACTAAAAAAACCATTCGGACGGGAATCGATAAAATCTTTGAAGACGGTTTGGACTGCCCCATCGGAGCTGAATTTTTTCCCTTGCAAGAAGTTATCCAAATTTAGAAAAAAAATGGTAATCTGTTGGAGCAAGGTCCGGAGAGTACGGTGAATGTCCTAGATATTCTAATTAAAGCTCCTCTATTTTGGTAGCCGTTTGTTGGGCAGTGTGTGGTCTAGCGTCCTAACGCGTGTTTGTTGATTTGCTTCACTCAATTCGTGAGGTACCCACCTTTCAAGCTTTTTCACCTTCCCAATTTGCTTCAAGTGGAATCAAACAGTTTTATCGTTAACACCGCAGCCTGCAGCTAACTCGGACGTGGTTTGCAATGGATCCGCTTCCACAATAGCCTTCAATTCTTCATTATCAACTTTGGTCTCCGGCCGTCCACTGGGCTTGTTCTGCAGGTCGAAATTTCCAGAACGAAAACGTTGGAACCAAAAACGCACTGTGTTTTCTTTTGCGGCACCGTCGCCATACACATCATTAATCCTTCGAGCCGTTTCTGCAGCACTGGTGCCACGGTGGAACTCGTACTCGTAAATAACGCGATATTTCAAGTTTTCCATTGTGTAAACTAAGTGACGCAAAGAAAAAAACAATTAAGGAAAAAACAAACGAATTATAATTTTCGAAACACAAATACACGAGTAAATAGCTGTATAAATTTGAATTTGTAATTCTTAACCAAAGAGAAGATATTTGAGATCAAAGTTGCCAGTACGGCAAAACGCCAATTTCATATGAAAGGACCTAATACTAAGTTTTATATTTTATTTTGCTTATCATTATTTCTATTATTTCACTGGTAGCATCTCCACCAAGTAACAACTTAACCTTGATTTCATCTTCAATGAACAAAACCTTGATTTGGAACAATTGTGAACATTTTTTATTTGAGTGTTAATATATATGCACATCCCAATGGCAATTTCATAAATATAATAATTGTTAACACTCTGTAAAGAGAATTTCTTTAATTTAAAAAGTTACATGGCGCAAAATACACAAAAAATTATTCGTTCTCGTGTTTCCAACAGCAATTTTGAACGGGTGTTCCGTGGAATCAAAATAAAGATCCCTTGATACATTTTTTTGATACATCAACTTTAGCTTATGCTTGAGACAGCAATACAGTGTCCATCACCAAACAGGTGTGTAATGTGTGCTACATAGATGTGTATATCACATTTAATGATGTGAAATACACATGATGATGGACACTGTAATGCTGCCCGAAACGTTGACTAAAGAAGGAGGAAACGAAACACATTTTGACCATCATGTCCACTTGATTTTAGTTTATTACCAAGGGGATGGGATACGAAATGTTGAGCGATTATCCACTGTAAACAATTGTTAATCTTTAGATATTTAATATTTTCGAGGTACCGACTAAGATTTTATTCGAAGCACAATTCATAAGTATAAACGTGACTTATTTATTTATTTCAGGAACCCGAATTGGCCAGGCTTCAGAATGCTTCGTGTACTGGAAGGATCCTATGACTAACGACACTTGGGGACTAAACTTCACTTCCCCTATTGACGCCAAGCAGTTCCGAGAATGTTGTGTAAGTTAAATATTCTCATTTACGACCCGTTCAAACAAAATATCATTAAAATCAAATCACTTTGAAACATTAACATGTTACTAAAATATGAAATCTATTAACATCTTCAATTTTCAATTTTAAAATCATGTTTAACTTTTTAATAAGTCCTCACAAATTATGATTAATCTAAGAGGACTATTTTGAAGGTCTCTTCCTAATTTACATATGATTTTAACTGAATCACTCAAAATTAAATAAATTACCTGTAATATTATTTTATACTTTCATTATATTATCCTTGGTCCTTTAATCCCACTTATTTTGTTGATTAAATATAGTTTAAAATAAATAAATCATTTTTTTCGATATCGAAATAGGTGCAGTAAGCATCTTATAGGTGACGTTTATTGTGATCTATCTAAATCCTAGTATGTTATGAGCGTAACATTTTTTGGCTATTTCATCTGAAATTTTATATATATCAGGTCCTTACATATGAAATTGGCGTTTTGTATGGGAGAAACATAAAGTCGATTTTTTTTTAACGTAATATATTTATTTAATCAAAGTATGTACCATTGCTATCTATGCACTTTTGCCATCTCATAGGTAGTTCATCGATCCCTTTACTAAAAAAACCATTCGGACGGGAATCAATAAAATCTTTGAAGGCGGTTTGGACTGCCCCATCGGAGTTGAATTTTTTCCCTTGCAAGAAGTTATCAAAATTTCGAAAAAAATGGTAATCCGTTGGGGCAAGGTCCGGAGAGTACGGTGGATGTCTTAGACATTCCAATTGAAGCTCCTCTAATTTGGTAGCCGTCTATTGTGCAGTGTGTGGTCTAGCGTTCTAATGCGCGTTTGTTGATTTGCTTCACTCAATTCGTGAGGTACCCACTTTTCAAGCTTTTTCACATTCCCAATTTGCTTCAAGTGGATTAACAGTGTTATCACTAACACTGCAGCCTGCAGCTAACTCGGACGTGGTTTGCGATGGATCCGCTTCCATAACAGCCTTCAGTTCTTCATTATCATCTTTGGTCTCCGGCCGTCCACGGGGCTTGTTCTGCAGGTCGAAATTTCCAGAACGAAAACGTTGGAACCAAAAACGCACTGTGTTTTCTTTAGCGGCACCGTCGCCATACACATCATTAATCCTCCGAGCCGTTTCTGTAGCACTGGTGCCACGGTGGAACTCGTACTCGTAAATAACGCGATATTTCAAGTTTCCCATTTTGTAAACTAAGCATTTTGTGACGCAAAAAAAAAACAATTAAGGAAAAAACAAATGAATCATAATTTTCGAAACAAAAATCCACGAGTAAATAGCTGTATTAATTTGAATTTGGAATTCCTAACCAAAGAGAAGATATTTGAGATCAAAGTTGCCTGTACGGCAAAACGCCAATTTCATATGTATACATGTTTAATTTTTTTATGTATATATTCCATAATATGTAAAATATAAGTAATAAATATAATATAATAAATTCTCAATTTTACACAATGTTATAATTTTAATTGTGGATTACCGTTAGTATCACAATTGGAGTGTTCTTACGAAATGTTTTTTTTTATGTAAATAATGCAAAAGAGTCCCAATTGTTCCCAACCGAAGCCTCACAACGGAAACTTTTTTTTTTACATTAACTCCACACAGGAGGCACCGAGGAAAACAATTTCCCTAGGGGCCTATGTCAGGTGGAGGGTTTTTTAAGGGAAAGGAAGGAGAAGAAGATATGGGAAGGAAAAATGTATGAAGGGTGGATAGGAATCTGGGGGTCAGTGTAGCCAGGAGTGACGGACATATGAATCTATTCCTTACACTGCGGTGCAAGGCGAAGGGTCGGGAGAATCCGGCTGGAGAGGTCAAAAGGCCTCCCTCAACCAGTCTCCTCTGATCCATCCCGCCACGCAGTGGTTGGGCAAACGTATCCGCCACCAAGACCTAGACAAACCTCATCCCATTTACCTTTAGAAGGGAAGGGGAAGAATATGGGGAAGAGAAAGGAGGGAAACTACCTGGCCATTCAGATCAGGTAATCAAACACGGCCAAAGTCATTTTAAGCAACGTTTCAATTCTGAATGGAGGTCTTACACCAGTGCGATACTGAGAGTATCATCAAGGAGATATAACACAATTAAATTAAATAAAATTTACTTGCGCACGTCGGCATTTGAACACGCGACCTTCGTCCTGCTAGACGAGAGGTTTACCGAGGGTAGTCGTTTATTGGCTCTTGACGTTAACGTTATTTTTCATTGGTTTACCAGATACAAAAAGGGAGAAATAACTCGGTTTATCAAAAATTACCAAATAACCAAACATTTTCCTTAAATAAATTAGTTTATAAAATATATTATTTGCTTAATACTTATCTAACAAATGCTATTTATACTCATATTGCTTGTAATGAAAATAGATATACGTGAGTGGTTAATAAAAAGTTAAATAAAATGGTGGTCACAATAATCGTCGCCTAGTAAAATAGCTATTTCCCCCCTCTGTCACTGCCCCGCCCAGCGCACCCCTTGCCGTTGTTGTATGTAAAGAGATTGGTGTTACATTCAAACGTCAGCGTGACGAATTGCAGTCTCCGCAGTTTAAGTTCGCGCGCAAGGCCAGCTCCAGCTACAGCCTGAAGGATGCACCCAACGGCAAGCAGAAGCCCAAGGCCAAGAGGAAGCCGGTGTCGACTCCGGCCAGCCCCAATCGTGCCAGGTGAGACATAACCCCTCTTCATTTAATTAATACTATTATATATTTATTTACTAGCTGGTACCCCTGCATGTCCTTTCCCATTCGTCCCGTTTCCCTTCCGCCTCCCCTTCCTCTTCCCCTCTCGCGTTCCCATTTCCCACCTACACCTTCCCTCTCCCCAGTCCACTCCCCTCCTTTCCCCGTCCCGCGAACCCCCCTGCCGGATTCCCCTCTCTCTTCCGCGAACCATCTACCCGAGTTCCCCCCCCCTCTCGCATTTCATACATTCAGTCCCGGTACATTCAGTTTTCAAACAGCTCGCATGCCACCTATTCCAATTTTTTTATACAAATTTTATAGTGCCAGAGGTCACCAGTAGTTTTATACAAACCTTGTCCTGACAATAAAGAAAACAAAAAAAAACAATTTGGTGCAGTCGTTCGGAAGTTATGCGCGTACATACCTTTTGGTGATTCATTTTTATTTGTATAGATTTATTATACAGGGTGTCCCGGGGTAAAGTGCATTAACTTCGGGGGTGATTCTACATGACAGTATGAGTAAAAAAGATAAATAACTTTTTCGAAATTCTCACTTTTGTAGGGTAGTTTTGTGGTAAAAAGATAAAATTAGACCGGCGTGTGTGGGCAGCATTATTATTTTCCGCCGTTGCCAAATAACCGAGGCCTGCGTTCGCGTTCTCCAATTCTGTCAATGTCAGCGTTGAATTTAAATTATTTCAGCAGTATATATATTAATTGTAGCAGTATTTCAGTTTAAAAACTGTTTTGTTAATGAAAACTTGTTGATTTAATGCGTCTTTATCTAGTGTGTATTTAAGACTGGCTTAAAAGAACAACTTTATTCAGTACGTGTTTTCTTCAGACTTACTTTTGTTTATTTAGTTGTAGACTTGCCTAACTGTAAAAATTGTGTTTATTTGTGCGTAATTTTGTGATTGAATTATTGTGTCAATGCCGCGTTATTTTGTTATTAAATTATTATTTCAATGCCTGGATTACCAACGAAGAACGGGCAGACGTTTATTAATGAGATACGCCACAACGTACGAATTGATAATAATATTACTTTATATTTACGTGCTTGTTTACAAGCTGTAGGTGGACATTTTGAAAATTCGTTAAACTTGTAAAAAGCGATGACATTAGTTAAGTGTTCAATTAGTTTATAACAATTTAATCGTTAAAAGAGTGCCTTCAATTGTTATTTAAGTGCAGTTATCTTTTTACATTTGGTTTAAAACATACGATTTTGTATAAACGTCAAATTCTCGATCTTGTCATTGTTTACAAATGGTTTCCATAGTTACAGGCCAAATCACAACCAAGCAACGTTGCAATAATCGCGCCCGGGTTGCAATGTCGGGTAAGTTCTACCTTACACTAAGGATTTTTAGTAGGTATATCTTTTTGTATGGGAAAAAAAAAGTTGGAATTTCAAAAAAGTTATTAATCTTTTTACTCCTACTATAATGTAGAATCACCTCCCGAAGTTAATGCACTTTACCCCCGGACACCCTGTATATATAGATAGAAGGATAGATAGATGGATAAATACTCGTATTACGTGGAACAGTACATTGAAGTAAAATATGCTATTTAAATTAAACCATTTAGATTATTATTATTGAGGAATGTTATTACAGCCATCTTGTATACATATAATATAGTTATATTCCGTGCAGTTGAACACATTTGCTGTTTTTGTGAAAGTATTGACAACTGCATTCAATATAGGTAGAAACCATAGACATCCAAATGGATAGACCAGAAGATACAGGTGAGGGGTAAAACCAAACTATGGGGGGGCGAAGAGGGGAAGAAGACTGTGATTAGTTGAAAAATCAATCTGACAGTATATAGGCATCTCGCATTATAATATCACCATTTAGTTCTTAAAACCAAAATCTGCTTTGAATGAATAGACCTTTTTACATGGGAGCGCGAATTGCTTGCCACGATAATAAAATATTTGCTTAGGCCAAATGTACACCCCAAAAAGATTCGCTCGTTTTCACATAGCAATATTTTGTTGCCGTGTTTAGTTAAGACACTTTTACAAATGTTTCATAATTTACTTACCCCTGTAACCAGCGACGAGCACACTAAGGAACCGCCCACATTCGCTATGTGCACATTGATATGTAGGTATGTTGTATAGCACAAGCTACTGTTTTGGCGTGTTATTTTTTCGTTAAATGTATAGATGTTAGCTTCGCGCTGCTCAATGATGACGTCACACATTTTAGATTCAAGCGATTCTCTATCCCCTCCACATGGGGCGAACTGGCGCCAAGGAGGAGCTCCAGCCGGTTCCATGGCGAGGGGGAAATAATACGTTTTTATCACTTAGGGCAGGTCCAGATATATTCATATGTCCGTGGTAGAAACGAGTATTTAAATGGCTCAGCTCCAACCAGAGTAAAAATTCATCTTTGTGGATGCTATGTGGAGAGTCCGTTTAGGGAAAAGAAGGAGAGAAAGTTCTGGGAAGGAAAAAGGTGTAAGGGGTGGGTAGGCATCTGGGGTCAAGTGTCTAGGAGTGGCAGACGAATGAATCCACCCCTCCCACTGCGGTGCAAGGCGATGGGTCGAGAGAGACTGGATGGGGGTCTACGTTAGATCTCCCTCAACCAATATCTCTCGACCCAGACGGCACGCAGTAGATGGACAAATGCATTAGCCGCCAAGACCTAGACAAACCTCACCTTATGAACTCGGGCACTTTTGCTAAGTCACCTGTTATTGCAAGTAAAAATAATTTTCGATCGAGTAGTTCATGTTAGGATATGTATATATATTTTTTACATGAGCTCTACACAGGAGGCCCTGAGGTAAATAATTTCCCTCAGGGCCTATGTCATCTTTGTGGATGCTTTGTGGAGGGTTTTTTTAGGAAAGGAGGGAGAGGAGAGTTCTGGGAAGGAAAAGGGTTTAACACTCCAATACACGCGCGTCATCTCACAGATGACCAGTTCTGATTTTTCGTCATAAGTTTGATGAAGGGAGGGGAGCCTGGTCCCCCGCCCTAGTATTCCCCAAGTTCGCCTAGCTCGACAGTTCAGTTGCCGGTGTGCGTGCGTCCAGTGCAGTTTGCGCGTGTTTTGGCCGAGAGAATCTCACAGATGACACGCGTGTAAAAATGTAATTATAATTTAATTAATTAATTAATTAATTAAATTAATAATTAATTTTAATTAATAATTACACGATCAATCTTACAAGACTGATAAGAGTTGTGTTCCTAGGTTTACTAGTTGATTTACCTTTTGCAAGCCAGTAATAAGGAATAAAATTGAAACTAAGCTACCGTGGCAACTGTGTTACAAAAATTTAACATTTTTGAAGATTTAAATACAGATAATTTTTTTCAAATACAAATTTATGAACATTTATGAACTTTTTCATTTATCTATGCACTATTATTCCTGCAAAATTGCGAAAAAACAATTATACTATTCACTTTTGACAAATAAGTGAACAGTCATCTGACAGATGACACGCGTGTATATATGTCTCACTAGGGGGCGCGTGTATTGGAGTGTTAAGGGGTGGGTAAATCTGGGGTTCAGTGTGTCCTGGTCGTCCGCCTCCAAGACCTAGACAAACCTCATCTCATGAACCCGGGCAGTGACCGGGCACCCCTGCTAAATCACCAAACGTAGCGAACTACTTGGGGTGACCTATGGCAGAGGTGTTGGTTATCCAATAAATATGGGAGGTAATTAGGTTTAGTAAATTAGGGCTGTCTATAATACCATTGAAAATTTTTAAAATAAAAAACGAGCCGGAAACAAATCTTCCATCTGATAGCTTTAATAATTCTATCGAGTGTGTAATTTATTATTTTTATATATTGGCGAATTTTTTTCTATTGGTGAATATATCTAAGAAATTTATGCGAAATTTTTCAATTTAATCGAAGCTGATTTTAAAGTGAGGGGACCAAATGTAAAAATCAACATTTGACTTGACCTCGAACTAAAGAAGAATATAAGATTTTTAATGTTAAAACTTTTTAAAGTTTCTGCCATTACAGGGAAAGAAGCAACGTTTTAATAAGTTTGGTATTTTTATGAGTAAGTGAATAAATGTGTGAAAGAAAATTAAATTTGGAACCGAAAATAATGCCAAGATCATTAATTTCATCGTTTGAGGTTAGGGAAACATTGTTATTTCTATATCGATAGTTGAAAGGTTGATTTATTTTGAAAAAAATTTTTGCGGCATTTATTAATGTTTAGATAAAGTTTATTTGGCTGCACCAACCATAAAGTGTATTTTTAATTTATTTGAATGTGAATACGATCGGCTGCATTTTTTTATATGTTTAAATATTATAATATTAGGTCCTTACATATGAAATTGGCGTTTTGTATGGGAGGAACATAAAGTCGATTTTTATTTAATCAAAGTATGTACCATTGCTATCTATGCACTTTTGCCATCTCATAGGTAGTTCATCGATCCCTTTACTAAAAAAACCATTCGGACGGGAATCAATAAAATCTTTGAAGGCGGTTTGGACTGCCCCATCGGAGTTGAATTTTTTCCCTGGCAAGAAGTTATTCAAATTTGGAAAAAAAATCTAATCTGTTGGGGCAAGGTCCGGAGAGTACGGTGGATGTCTTAGACATTCCAATTGAAGCACCTCTAATTTGGTAGCCGTCTATTGTGCAGTGTATTGTCTAGCGTTCTAACGCGCGTTTGTTGATTTGCTTCACTCAATGCGTGAAGTGCCCACCTTTCAAGCTTTTTCACCTTCCCAATTTGCTTCAAGTGGGTTAAAACAGTTTTATCACTAACACCGCAGCCTGTAGCTAACTCGGACGTGGTTTGCGATGGATCCGCTTCCACAATAGCCTTCAATTCTTCATTATCAACTTTGGTCTCCGGCCGTCCACGAGGCTTGTTCTGCAGGTCGAAATTTCCAGAACGAAAACGTTGGAATCAAAAATGCACTGTGTTTTCTTTTGCAGCACCGTCGCCATACACATCATTAATCCTTCGAGCCGTTTCTGCAGCACTGGTGCCACGTACTCGTAAATAACGCGATATTTCAAGTTTTCCATTCTGTAAACTAAGTGACGCAAAGAAAAAAACAATTAAGGAAAAAACAAATGAATTATAATTTTCGAAACAAAAATACATGAGTAAATAGCTGTAAAAATTTGAATTTGGAATTCCTAACCAAAGAGAAGATATTTGAGATCAAAGTTGCCAGTACGGCAAAACGCCAATTTCATATATAAGGACCTAATATAATCATTAGACAATACGCACCTTTTCCAAACGAAAAATGTGAAATCGAACAACAAAAAATTCCATGTTGGTATAAGTTTTACCCTTCCTAGAAGTGTAATATCAGATTCTTAAAACTAAAATGCTTTTAATTATTGCTTAAAAATAAATGTAACCTAAATATATAAAAGTAGCATGTATAGTAGCGTGGATTATGCCATCTTGTGATGATATGTCATCAATTGGTCAAATTATTGGTTACACGACAATTCACGACAGAGACAAATCAACACACTTTGGAAAAGTGATATTAAGTCATTGAAATTGTTGAAAAACAATAGTCCATAAACCTAGCATGTTTAGTAGCGTGGGTATTATATATAATATGTCAAAAATTGGTCAAATTATTGTTTACATGACAATTCAGGACAGCAACAAATCAACACACTTTTGAAAAGTGATATTAAGGTCATGGAAACTGATGAAAAACAATTGTCCATAAACCAAGCATGTATAGTAGCGTGGGTAGTATATATATATATATATATGTGTCAAAAATTGGTCAAACTATTGGTTACATGACAATTCAGGACAGCAATAAATCAACACTCTTTTGAAAAGTGGTATTAAAGTCATTGAAAGTAATGAAATATAATAGTCTACGAACCTAACGTAACGTAACCTATTTATTCTTTTTAATAGTGTCCGACCGAAACAGGACTTTCCACCGAAACCGAAACCGAATCTTCGGTGTCTGTCTCAGTTTCGGCCGAAACCGAAACTTTTTTAGACATGTTAAAAATCGATTGTTTACTTTTATTTGGCGTATTTTTTACACTTATTCAGACAGTTGACACGCGTTAAATTAAATAAATAAGAAAACAATAGTTGAACTATGTGAAAAATATATACATTTTTGTATATTACTTCTGTAAAACAAACAAAATTTTTAAAAAATAACCAAACATGTTAACTACTTCTTGGAACTTTTCATTCGGACTGAAACCGAAACCGAACATTCGGTCAGTCACTACTTTTTAACAAAGCTTTTTTTCATCACTTTTCTGAATTGTAACCGTCCTGAATTTTCGGGTTTCTAATTATTATGATATAAAATACTGATTTTGTCAAAAAGATATAGTACACGAGTTCCTTCACTTTGAAAATTTTCAAAGATTTTTAGATTACCAAACGACGGGTGACTTGGTAGATACCATGAAATACTTAAAATTATTAGGATGAATCTCCCTGCAAATAAATAAACTATCTCTTGAAAATATCCCTTGTCTTATACATTAAAAATTGTCGTATCCACGACGATATACTCAAGAATTAAATCCTTATTTCCTGGTATTTTATTTTTTAAGGTAAACTGTCGGCTCAGAGTAACGTTTTTTTAGATTGAACACAACATGCGTTTTAAGGTGATCCACTAGTCCTGGAGAAATTCGACAATGGAATCCACACCCATTTTTGGGAGGGATTTAAAAATACCTGAGAAAATGTTTTTGGAAAGTTGAGAAAGCATTTGAGAGTTGTTTTTCATGGGTTGATTTCGTAAAGGCCTGTAAAAAACATTAACTCCTGTTTTACGCATTGTTTATCATAATAACAAGGAAATTTAAAATCGATTGCACGGAACCAAACGACGTGGAGTCTAAAGACGTCCACATACCTCCACGTCCGGGAGGAGACTAAATGCGTCTAAACGATGCGCTATCAGCCCTTCCGCAGACGGCACAAGGTTGAAATTCGCAGTTGGGTAACGCCTCTTTTAATCCATTGGAAAAAAATATCGCCTAAATTCATGTTTTATTTTATTTTGTGAAGTTCAGGCATAATAAATAAATATCAAGTTTCTTTCCGATTATAATAAAAACAATTGAATTTTCCATATTATACAATAAAACCACATCCGAAAAGGGGTTTATTAGTAGGAGAATTTGCCCTTAAAAGCGTTTTTTATGGACCATATATATTTTTTTTCTAGGCTTATTAAAAGACTTGTAAAAAAAATTATCGATATTTTAAAAAACCAAGATGTGTTCTACACGCAGTATTCTATAATACTTCGAAGCGATCAAATTTTCAAAACAAAAACCCATGAATTATTTCGCATGGTTTCATCTTAAAGTGTTAACATTAAGTTCTGTTAGATAAGCCAATAATGTAAACGATTTCTTCATATATGATACAGTGAAATTCGTTCGTTACCAACCTAAAATGTTTTAGGTTAAACATTTTATAAACCGCGCTTATCCAACTCAAATCTATTTAATTAATCTCCCTGAAAATATTCACTTTAATGTAAAATAGGCGTGTTTCCCATTAGGTCGCTTACGTCATGTTTGATCTTTTGATAATCTTGTCACCATGTATTGTTACCTTAATCCTTTATCATATTTAGAATAAAGGGCAGCGTAGGCAGTATTCTTTGGAACTAAATTAACTTAACCTTTCGAAAGCGTGGTATCTTTAAATCTGTCCCTTGCATGGTGACAGTCGTTCACTGTGGGTTTAACATAAATTGAGGGTAAGAAGTTATGGGTGGGTAGGAATCCGGGGATCAATGAGTTCAGGAATGATGGGCCTATGAATCCACCCCTCCCACTCGGAGGCGTCTAGTAATATCTACAGGAATTCCAAAAACTGAACAAATCGGACTAATATCTATGAGAACCAAAGTGAGGACGAATATCTACAGCTCAAACTGCTGACTAATATCTATGAGAACCAAAGTGAGGACGAATATCTACAGCTCAAATTGCTGACTAATATCTATGAGAAAGTGTGGATGAATATCTACAGCACTGGCAGAGGTTGGATTTGCAATTATGTATAGCATGTTGGAATAACGTAATATTGCGTATGCAGTTTAAAAAACTTAATTTATGTATGTATGTACAATGTACATAAAAATCCCTAATATCGGACTATTGGCCACATTTAGCTGATTATTAAGGATTTGTGTTTTTGTTTTAACAGCTTTCTTTATTTCGAGTGCTTCTAAATTATTTAGTCTGTTACCATGACTATTTCTATGTCAGTTAGGTTAGGTTAGGTTGTGGTGCCGTGTATTTCGAAATAAATAAATATCTTCGTATTATGACCTCCATGTTTGTTCAATAAATTATTGTCCTCGTAAACAGCAAAATATGTAATATTATGCAAAACTTCGTGTACATACTTTAAACGCTTAAACCTTTACGTAATTAGTAATTACGTAATTGAAGTAATTTATGCTTTTTCGAACAACCTCTTGCTCAGCTGCCCTCTGTAGATATTAGTCCAACAAACGTTCCATAGATATTAGTCACCACTAGGACCATCATAGATATTCGTCCGACCTTAGCTCTGTAGATATTAATCCTCACTCATATGAGCTATTCGTCCGACATACAGGCTGTAGATATTAGTATCTGGAGTCCTCCCACTCTGGTCGAGATTTTCCGTCTGGAGAGTTAAGTTTCCCTCAACCAGTCTCTCCCAATCCGGCCCGCAACGCAATAGGTGGGCAAACGCATTCGAGTCATACCTGACCCCATGAACCCGGGCAACCCTGCTAAATCACCGAACATAGCGAACCACTTGAGGTGACCTACGACAAGTTATCCAATAAATGGTTTCAGGGGCGGCGGGACCTTGATATATTCGTATATCTCTACATATTATAAATTAAAGTCCTCCGACGCGTCTGTCTGTCTGTCTGTTCACGATAAACTCAAAATCAAATGAACGGATTTTCATGCGGTTTTCACCAATAGATAAGAGTGATTCGTGAGGAAGGTTTAGATGTATATTTAATTTGTCAAGATTTTGTGTAAATTGGTTGAAATATATAATATATAAAGGGAGCGAGCTGGCAAGCGGGCGGTGTGGATTTGATTTGTGTGCAAAATAACAGATGACGTGGGTTTTTAAGGTAGGGAAACCAACCAGTACAAGGTGTTGCGTTTCGTTAACCACAGCAACGCGTGGCCGGGTCAGCTAGTGTTTCATAAAGTACACCTCTTTTCTTGAATAGAAGATGGAGTGTTGATGCATTAACTTCGTGGTTGGCGCGACATCCGTTTCTCTAAATATACACAGCGTTACGAAAATGGAGTTACTCGTAGGTAAATTAGATTTAAAAGAAAATTGTTCATTTTTCTCTCTGCATCTTTCCAATATAGGAGGGAGTTTAATCATCCCCGAAAGTGGCTACTAAATAATGGCGTGGAAAGCCAATTAACTTCCTCCCTAGTATGCATAGTGTTATTATACGGAGGTTCCTAAGGTGTATTATAAGCCGCACCTGGGCTTCATACGCCGCCTGAAATATTCATGAGAATGGTGGATGATGTATTAATTTTAAAGGACAAAGGCGTGTCCTTCGAAGTTATGATTCAGATTGATTTTATTAATAGTTGTACTAATTTCATTTGCAAACGCTAATACCTAATGGTTCAGATGTAAAATATGCGTTTGTTTAGAAATTAGAGATATTAAATATTTAACAAATACTAACAAACCAAAGTTAAGTTTCTAAGACCTATTGTTAAAAATACAAGATTAAAAATAAGTGTGTAGGAACTTACTTAAAAGCGGCTCGCACTGACTATTTAAACGCGAATATATGATATTGTTAATCTCTACGTTGTTGTTGCATTTTCGTTACCACCGTTTCCAACTTGAATGTCATTGATTCAGGTTTTGGTTCTTTTAAGAACTTATCAGAATTTCACACCTTTTTGAAAGAAATTTATAAATAAGCAATACATCCGGGAGTATAGTAAACTAAATTCGGGAGGTTGTTCTCTGTGATTGTGTACACAGTTTACAAGTAAATAAGATTAATAACCTTTTCTAGATTTCGTAGTTGAATTGTTTGGAAAAAAAATATTCTCTTTAAAATATTGCATTTTTTTCTCCTTCCATCACGTAGAATCATCTCCCAATGTTATTGTACTTAACCCCGGACACAATGTGTAAGAAGCGTGTATAACACTAGTCTGTGTATTATTTGTTCTTGTTGAAAATATTTTTCGAATTTCTTGTCACGATTGAATTTATTCCCCGCCGGATATTTAGACAAATATGCCTTTTGTAAATCATGTATTAAATAGTAAAAATATGTATATATGCACAAATTTAGTTAATTTAAAAGGGACGAAGTTTTCACAAAAAATATAAAAAATGTTTAGTATTTATTTTTATAATAATTGTCGTAAATAACAATACCCACATTTAAGTAAATGTTCCGTAAAAAAATGTACAGTGTTTATCGTGATAGTCAAAGGGAGTTTCCGATTTACAACATCCCTTTTAATTTGTTTTGTAAATAATGTGTTTGTTTATTTTCCAGGGAGCCACAATGCACTTGTATGACTGCAGAGCAATACAATCGTCTCAGAGCGCAAGATCCACGATATCGTAAGTTATTTGTCATTTTTAAATTATGTATGGTTAATCAGTATTTTTACCATGCGTCTGTATTGTGTGTAAAGAGCATTTTTCTAGTGAAATCAAGACATATTTTTTTAAAAATTTAGTTTCCGCCGTCATATACGGTTAGTTTTTCGCTTTACCTATTTGCTGATTGTATCATTCAGTCCATTTTATCTACTTCTTGTGCAGGGTCACTATTTCACATCCAGTAGTATTTAATCATAACCTACTCATGAATTCTCAATGCAAAATCGCGCCCACTCATTTCAACCACCACAATACAAAATGTATCTCAATGCAAAATCATGCCCTCTCATTTCAACCACCACAATACAATGGCGTGTGCCTCAATTAAAATCATGCCCACTCATTTTAACACAATACAATATATTCGCGTTTGTCCCAATGGAAAATCTTGCCCACTCATTTCAACCACCATAATACTATGGCGTGTGCCTCAATGCAAAATCATGTCCACTCATTTCAACACAATACAATATATTCGCGTTCGCCTCAATGCAAAATCTTGCCCACTCATTTCAACCACCATAATACTATGGCGTGTGCCTCAATGCAAAATCATGCCCACTCATTTCAACATAATACAATATATTCGCGTTTGCCTCAATGCAAAATCTTGCCCACTCATTTCAACCACCATAATACTATGGCGTGTACCTCAATGCAAAATCATGCCCACTCATTTCACACA
The DNA here is from genome assembly GCA_917880885.1 of Limnephilus marmoratus. NCBI lineage: Eukaryota > Metazoa > Arthropoda > Insecta > Trichoptera > Limnephilidae > Limnephilus > Limnephilus marmoratus. The sequence goes on from OU862908.1 coordinate 32,955,664, forward strand.
ATTCAATGACGTGGGCCGATATTCTACGTCAATGCGTGGGCCTCAATGCAAAATCAAGCCTATTCATTTCAACCACCATAATACGGGGGTGCGCCAAGTCTGGTTCCAAGTATACCTGTAATAAATAAAATGTTTGCTAAATGAAGAAATATTTTTGTATATAAAATCCGATGAACATTATCAATAACGTGGGATGTATATTTTGCAGGTTCCTCGACCTTACCACGCGCGACCACACGCGCCACCGAGACAGAGGGGGCGAGAGCCACTGGCACTGCAGCGGCAGCCGCCCCCGGGGCTGCGCTGGGAGACAAGGTGGCCGCAGCCACTTCCAGCACCTCGCTGTACGACAATGTGAGCGGGGCGGCCCCGCCGGCACCCGCCACTGCTCATGCCGCGCACACTCTTCCGCCTAAAGGTGCTATTGCTTTGTAATTCTTACTAATGTTACACTATGTGCGCCACTTAATCAATTATTATAGGCGCAAGGTTCGTCAAATTCGAAGAATACTGTGTAAAATGCGAAATGTGGCGATTTAAAATTTAATGAAGATAAGCTTTTCCCTGTAATTTCATTAGTATGAATATATTTTCAGTTATGATATTGTGGAAATCGGCGTAAAACACTTCTAAAATCTTGCTCTGGACAGATTTTCCAAAATAAAAAAATACGACATGACTTAAATTTTTTTCGAGATATTACGCATTTTAAAAAATTTATTACACAATCAAATTGTAATATAACGCTTCTCTTTTAAGCAATAGCAATAGGAAAAAAGTTCACATGAATTGAAATTAGTTATGAACCTGTTAATATTGTAGTAATAAGGAAGTAATTATTATTATTATTAACAACTTCTAAATGAATGTGATGTGACCATATATAGTTTTTAAATTATTTTTGGCTTAACTTCAGTTGACTTAATATATAGCACAAAGGGTAACAATTATTATAAGGAATAATTATCAGCCTGAAACACTCATCTACATTGAAAAATCTTCCGAGAAAAGATACTTGCCGCCAACGCCAATGGCGGCTTATCTAATACCCGCCAAATAATTCAATATATACTAGTATTTCATTCAACCATTACTGTTTATTACATTTTTCTTTACATAGCTCAGTGGTCAGAGCACCTGACCGGTAATCAGAATGACACGGGTTCAAGTCCCGCTGGCGGCAAGTATCTTTTCTCGGAAGTTTTTTTCAATGTAGATGAGTGTTTCAGGCTGATAATTATTGATTATAATAATTGTTACCCTTTGTGCTATGCATAAAAATCTTGTCTTAAAACGTTAGTTTATCAATTAAAAAATAAGACTTAATATATATTAATTTTTGTACTCTAAGTATAAGCCGTTTGTTTCTTACAAAATAAATTAATAAACTCGAATAAATATTTTAGGTGATAAACCTAATTTTCAATGAAACAATACAACTGAGAATATCTGTAAATAACATAGCAAGAACAGCCCATTTATAGGTTAATACAGATTCAAATTATAAAATACATTATTATTGAAAATTTTCAGTATATGTATATGTAATATAAATGATTTGTGCCGCCGTTCTTACAGTAGATGGTCATTAGCCTTCCAAACAGTTGACAGAGGTTCGATTCTCGGTAGTGGAAATTTAAATTGAAATTAAGTCTTTTTTTTTTTTTAATATTAAGTCATTTTTCACAGCTTTGCGCTAGTAAGTATAACACATAAAACCACTTTCCGAAAGGTCCTGGGTTCGAGTCCCAGAGGTGCAAATATATTTTTCTGATATTTCTGTTTCCAGATTTTCGATTGAGTTTCGCTAATATTGTCTTCATTTAATTAAAACTTAACATTCCATTGTTCGTAATTGAAAATCCTATTTAATGGCGTCCCTAATTAAAAAAAATTCTGCGAATTTTATAAGAGTTTACGAAGCTAATCTAATGCCATTTTTAAAATAAACTTGAGGAAAAAATAGTATCAACGATTGTGTTGTATATATATAAATATATTTATGTGACATCTCACAAAACCGATCCTTTCTGTATATTGTAAAAGCAGGGGGACTATGTCGCCACCCGGTTGTGCAGCTTGGTAAAGCGGGTTAAGGGAGGGGCTGTTCCACATACGAGCCGACTTACACAAATCGGGCAGAAGAAACAACCCATTCTCATGAAGCCAAGATCAAATGTGTTCCGGTCGTAGCCATCGAGCTTCACGCACGTGCACCGGTGCGCCAGGGATTGATGCTGCTAACTCCTTGAAGCAGACCGTATTAAAATATCTGTAGAACAGAATCAGCTTGCCCACATTGCTTTCGATAACAACGGATTGACAGTCAGACCGAGAACAGACATTAGAGTAGGTTTATTAAGTATAGTGGGGCTCCTGTCCTGTGATAGCTCCCAAATTCAATATTTTCATGATAAATGTACAACTGTATAACTTTACTGAATTATTGATGTAGTATTGTTCGTTACATAAAGGCATCACTCGCTCAACCGATGCAGGCGGACAGACAAGCACTGGCAGCAGGATCAGCAAGTCCCAGGATACTTCCACCATGACCGCCAGCACTCCTACTGTGGCAAAGACGGTCACGGCTTCTGTTGGCACACAGAATAATGTAAGTTCTAAATCTGTTTGAAACAAATCTGCAGCTTAACGTAATATTAACCACTTCCAACACTGGGTTAAGAAATTCATCGTGGTTTTGCTAGTAGCACAATCACACTTGCCTGTTTTTTTAAAAATTTATTTTGAGCCTTGAAGAATTTTCCTGGTATACCAAAATATATTTGATAAAGGTTCGCTTGGAAAAAAGCAGTCATCCATCCTATTCCAAAGAAGGGTGACCGCTTCAACCCGGCCAACTACCACCCGATTAGAAATAATCAAATAATCTATCTTAATACAAAAATATCATTTTTTCTGGAAAATAGAGCGACGCTAAATTTCGCGAAAACAAAATAAAACTCAAGAATATTTCCATATGTTCATAATACATACCATACCTATATATTTTTTTTTATGTGGATACCTCACAAGAGTCCCAACTGCTCCCGTCTGGAGCCGGTGAGACCATAGCATCCCCAATCGGGGTATGTTGTGAGGATGTGGGTAGGTGGGGAGGGGAATGAGATGGGGAAAAGGAAGGTGGGGATGTTCTGGCTATTCAGATCTAGTCACCAAACACGGCGAAAGTTTAAATGCCATTATTCTGAAATGACCGAAGATCTAACAGTTTTTTTTGCAAAATTGTGTTTTGATTCATCAAAATTAACTTATCAAAATTACTAATTTCGGTTTGTGTGTTAGTCCTACTTAAATTTGTTTTGAATTTAATGAAAATGATTTTAATCATAATTCAAATTCAAACTGATTTGCCGAGAATTCAGACTATCCGGCAATTTTTCACGGGTCTACTCGATTTATTGAAATATTTAAACGCTTCTGACTTAATAACAAGTGACTTTAAACAATGTTGTTCCATAAAGCATTTAAGTCGAGCTGCGCGCGGTCGGGACTTTCCTCTCGACCAGTGGTTTTTAAAATTGATGGAGGTAATGACCCACACCAGTTTCGCGCATACGCGCATTCACCGAACCCTTCTCACTACCACATTCACCGAATCATATGAGTTAGGGGTGTATCTTGACCTCCGCCGAACCTGCGAGATTGACTCACCGAACCCCTGGGGTTTGATCGAACCCAGGTGAAGAACCACTGCTCTAGACCCAAAGAAATTTAAATACAAGAGATATGCTGTGATGGCTGGCCGACCGTCGCGTCGGCGAACTACCGTCGAATGAGAATAGTCTGAATACGGAAAGAATTCGTTCATTTAGGACGAGTTGTTTAAAAAAAATTCTGTGTAATTTCTATTCCAGTTCTGTGATTATTTCAGTTTTATGAGGCAACTGGCCCATAATGATATAATAACAGAACTTGAATAGAACTTACACAGAACCTGAAAATTAAGTTAAAATATTTGATGAATCCGTCAATTTTTTTTTTAACAACCCGTCCTAAGTTGATTTTTGAAGGTGTGCAGTAATATTGGTTAACAATATAGTTTGAATACGGAAAGAATTCGTTAATTTCGTTGATTCTTTGATGGTGTGAAGTAGATTTGGTTAACAATATCGGAAACCAGGAAACGCAGTCCCACCCAGCAAAAACTGCTGATAGCACATCTCTTACATTTCCATCTCTTATAGACCCGTGGAAAGAAATGTATTTTTTTTAATTTATTTTTCACTCACTGTGTTTTGCTTTACCAGATTGGAACAGGCGAAGAAGCTCAAACGGTTCAGGCAGGACCTCAAGGAGGTCAAGGAGGGGGCCAGGAGCACAAGTCCGAAGGAGTCCAGGCAGGAGGGACGCTCATCACCGGCAGCAAGACCTCCAGTACCAACACCAGGCCCGGCAAGGAACACATGCACCACGTCCTGACGCAGGCCAAGAGCATTGACTATGGAGATATTGATATGGTAATAAAACAAGCATGAAATAAGTACACTGAAATAGTCTGATCACAAGGTCATTTATACCTACCAGCGGTGCACTTAGGATTTCTTCTTGGGGGGTGCCGAGATAAAAATATAGAAATTTGCAATGCATAACAATTATTTTAAATTTTTAAAGTCAATAAACGTCATAATCACTAGCTTCTGCCCCCGGCTTCGCTCGCATAGTATTAGGAGGGTTTCCACTCCGCCTCCTCCACCTTCCCTATCCCCACTCCACTCCCCCTCCCCTCCCACTACCCCCCACCACATTCAACCCCCCCCTCCCCTACCCCCTCCCCTACCCCCTCCCCACTCTCCTCCCCTCTTAATCTCCCCCCCTCCCCACTCTCCCCCCACCTCCCCCTCTTCGACCCTCCCCCACCCTTCCCATTCACCCCCCACGTTATATTCATTTTTCAAACAGCTCGCGTGCCACCTATTGCAATTTTTTTATACAAATTTCATAATGCCAGAGCTCTGAGCTGCAGCCTATATGTTATTCTGATATATTAGCTATTTTATTATAAAGTTTCATTAAAATCCATTTATTAGTTTTTGCGTGAAAGAGTAACAAACATACATACATCCATACAAACTTTCGCATTTATAATATTAGTAGGATAGTAGGATTGGGGACCTGCACCGCGCAGGAGTCCCAACAGTCCCAACTATATTTTCGGGATTTCAACGAAAAATCTCGATACCTGAATCGCGTTACGCACGTTTTTTAGACGTACCTAATATGATTGAAAAACATTAGAATAGAAGAAAATTCTGTTATTCTAAGACGCAGCCAGTTTCCAAAATATATATATTTAATTATGTCTGGTGATAACAAGCATAGACAAAATTCTTTGATACTCGCTAGTCAGGTAAAAAGTCTCCTAAAACAATAATTTTGTTTGTAAATAAAAATATTTAGTTTCACCCAATTATACCGCTTTCTTGAGGAGTAGGTATCATAGCGATCCATGTCGATCCAAAATCGTGATGACAAGACAATGTTTATGTATGATTGTAGGATTCTATTTGAACTAAATGCAATCTAAATAGTGTCTTGGGTAAATAGTTGTAGTAGCCAATAAAAACTAGCAATAATATTGATGATAATGTTGGTAGTTCTTATCCAAAATATGTTATAGTAAAATATGACCGAAGAGAAGAGGGCCGAATTAGCTCATTTGGTCAGAGCAGAGCCCCGGCAAGGCTTAGGTCTTGGGTTCAATTCCTAGATGCAACCTCATCTTTTCTGATTTTTCTATTTCAAATTTTCGTTTGAGAATCGCTAATATTGTCGTCAATGATAAAAAATAATAATTCGTCGCTGTACACTAGCTTGTGTCGCTTTCCATAGAGAGAAATAAAGTGGCCTTATTTTTAAACGCCCGGGGTCTCAAAAGTTTCGTATGATCTGTAGCTATTCGAAAACGTAAAATTAAATGAAATTATTGTTCAATATTAGCTCGCTAGAATGGCCGGAAGTTTTGAAAAAAAAAATAGTTTTCGCGATTTCGAAAAAAAAAATAAAACAAAGGGTCCATATTTTGGTGACCAGACAACTCATAAAGAAACCAACTCAGAAGCACCTCAGAAAGGTCATTAGGAGTGATGATAAAAAAAAATTAAAAAAATTGGTCAAATAGGTTAAGTTAGGTTAGGGTTACCGGCTATTTTAAAATTATTTTTTCATAGCTTTTAAGGACCTTTTTGAGGTGTTTCTGAGTTGGTTTCATTATGAGTTGACATGGAACCCCATATTTTATATTTTATACCATACTTAATTTTCGTTTCATAACTGCAGTACAAGAAACGCAATTTTTTTTTTAAACATATGTGATGTGTTGGTTAAAAATATAAAGGGGGAAAATAACGCTTTCTCAGGATAAAATCAGAGTTATTTTTGACTTATTTGTATTCATAAACATAATTTTTTCTTAATTTTGGTTAGCTATATGCATTTTTTAATAACAAACAAACGTTAAAAGGTTAATTTATTGAAAAAAAATTACTTAAAATAATTTAAAAAAATAAATTGAATAGATAAATATTGTGAATAAGCTGTAAGTATGATAGTGAAAAACCCCCTTAGAGTTACTGTGTGCTTAATAAATTTCATTCGGAAAAAACATAATTTAAGTTCTTAAGGTTTTTTGATGTGTTTAATTCCAGTAGGTAAAATATAAGGTACACCTAATTCTCTCCAAGTGCATTTCGTTCATGTTTAATTCCATCCGTGTATGATTCTGTCAGTACAGTGGTACAGTGTACTGACAGAACTAACTAACCTAACCTAACCTAACCCTGGAAATCGAGTAAGATGCTAACACATATTGTGATTTTAAGCAGGTCCGTGAGGCCGAAATGAGGGCTCATCACCATAATGTGATGAACAATAATACGAGCACTGCAAGGAGGAACAAGTCGAAGAGTACCGAAGACATGAACATGGGTATGATGTTTATTATATTTAGATACCACTGTCCATTTTACCAAATTCTTTAATGAGCTTAAAATGATTTAAAGTTTACGTAAATCAGATGAACTGCGTGGTTTGGTCCTGAAAATCATTTAATCAGTAATAATCTTGGATAACAAAAAAAACTATCTTCAATGAAGTGAGTTATTAAGCATTATTTAGCAGAAGAAATTTATTTATTTATTAGTTTGGAACATTTACAAGGTATTAACATGAAAAAGTTATAAGATTAACATTATTAAAGAATGTAAATATTAATAATCCTCTTAGAAATGCGCGCAGAATGCACAGTTTAAGATTTGTTTTTCTCTATGTATAAATTTGAACAATAATTGGAAATAACAAGATGTAAATAAAGTATAAAAAGTGAGAAGAAAAATAAAATATTAAGATTTAAATATGACGTAAAAAGATAATAGAGTAAATACCAACAATTAACATTCGTGTTCAAATGACAGGTCATGTTGTGGTAGATTGCTAATAAACATCAATATTTAGATCCCATGCCACAACTTTTCATTTATCGAAATTTGAATTTGAACTTTTTGAATCACAAAAACTCTTAAACGGTAAGGTATGACGTCAGGTAATCTGAATAGCTTTTTATGTCTGAAATTTCAAAATCACCCCAACTTTTTCAGCTAAGGGAACGTACCCATACTACGTGACACACTTTTTGCAATTTTTTACCCCCCCCCCCCCTGGTGACCACGTGTAGTATATTCCAAGACCCCCCCTACAGTTTTCACGTAGTATTTCATAAATATGGTTTCGAATCATTTTTTGCTAACAAAAAATAAAAAAAATGCATTATTTGGCTTATATTTGTCTTTATTAATACGGCGCTTGCTGCGTGACAGCAAGAGTGCATGCATTACAAGTGGAAAAAATATTATCAAGATAAAACTTATGTCAATATATATTGAAACCGGAACGTAATTTATGGAAACGAAAGTCTTGTTATTTTTATAAACATTTTTCATCTCAATCATCTTCAACAAACACGTTCCCTGAAATTTTTCACTTATTTGAATGTACGAGGGTGGGTTTTTAAGTTTGCGGATTGGGTAAGGAGTGGAAATAAAAACCAAAATTATTTTACCTTTTCAACATATTCACCTACTACTCTAATACATTTTTCCGATCTTTAAATTAACTTAAAGGAAGTTTATAACAGCGCGGAACTCAATTTTCTCCACATCTCACAATTTCTTCCCGATTGAAGTGTTTGGTCGACGATAAGACCTAATAATGACCTAATTACGATAAAACCCGGCATTTATCCTAAAAATGAGTTGTTCAATTAGTACCTAATTCAGCGGTACCCCGATTAATCACTTACCTTCCCATTCCGCCAACTTAAAAACCTCCCCTCGTAGATCGAAAAAAACGCGAGTTTTCTAGATTGACTACGTGATAAAAACCTAAGCCCCCCCCCCCGTTGTGACCAAGCGTGGTATTTTGATGACCCCCCCCCCCTGAACAGATCACGTAGTATGGGTACGTTCCCTAATAGCGTAAATTATAATATCAGGAACTTTAAAATATCCAATTTACTATCAAAAACACGCCAAGAAACCATATTATCGAATATCCAATAAGAAGTAGTGCGACAAAACTTGATTGCAGATAAGTGCAGGGTAGTGATTATTGGGGAATATTTCACTACCTATGGGTAAACCTCATTACTGCTACTTGTCACTGGCGTACGTCATATTATTAATTTCAAAACGAGTATCGCTACTCGATAACTTTCAAGTCTTTACTTATATATTATATTATATTATACCGCCATCTCAAAATTACATGACGAGAGTTACTCAACATTTACCTCCCAACATATTGTGAAACACCTCAACACAGAAGACCAAGTGAAATTTTACCTCATATTTCCGAACCATCCCCTCGCATCATCAGTTATTATAGAAAATATAATGAAGCAGCTTCGCCACTGGTCAAATGTGATAAACTGTATTTGTAGGTAATCAAAATGGCATATCTTTAGACTCCGGCACCTTGAAGCGGATGTTGAAACCGATGCCTTCGACGGAGAGCCCGGTGACGTCACCGGAGGCCGGTCGCAGGCGGTACGGAGGTCCTTACCATCACCAGCCGACCAACAACAACCCCGGGAGGCAGAGCGCACAGTCGGGACGCTTCCAGGGATCTAGGTAACTATTATATTATTTATTAATTATTTTTTTATATATTTAGAAAACAGTAGTGAAGTTTAAATAGGAACAAAAGAATAATGTTTGGGATTTTTTATTTGGACACTAGCAGACCCGGCCACACGTTGCTGTGGCTAATGAAACCGTTATAACCAATGCCATCTGTTAAATCAAATCCACACCACGCTGCCCGCTGCCCGCTGCCTGCTGCCGCTTGGCCAGATATATTATTTATTTCAACCAATTTACACAAAACCTTGACAAATTATATACCTTTAAACCTTCCTCATGAATCACTTCATCTATTGGCGAAAACCGAATGAAAATCCGTTGCGTAGTTTAAAACATCTAAGCGCACATACAGCGAGAGCGACTTCATTTTATACTTAGTAAAGATAAAGATGAATGAAGGTTGAAAAAGGCATGTCTTGTATGAGAAATGCTCTCTTCTCCTTAGACCACCACGTAGTAAACATTTTATCATAACGTAGTATAAAATTAAGTCGCTCAAAATGTATGTGCGCATAGATCTTTTAAACTACGCAACGGATTTTCATGCGGTTTTCACCAATAGATAGAGTGATTCAAGAGGAAGGTTTATATATATAACACATGCTTATTATAGTAGAGAAAAGACGAGAAATTCAAATATTCAATTCAGGCAGCGGGCAGCGGGCAGCTGGCAAGCGGGTGGTGTGGATTTTATAAAAGTTGGGTAATGACGTTGTGTTTCGTTAGCCACAGCAGCGTGTGGCTGGGTCTGCTAGTATTAAATATTCTTAATTTACGAGTTATATTATTTAACTGTTCCGAAGAGACACAAGTTTATTTATTTATTTACTTGTACACGCCCAATTAAGGCATTTACGTATGATAAAATTAAAAATTCATTTGATTTAATCAAAGAATTAAAGAGATATAACAATTAAAATAAGGAACAAGTATAAATTTTTTTACTTAAAAATAACAAACAGAGTAAAATATAGGATGCACATTCATATAAATTTCGATACATATTGAAAATATATAAACATCTCAAAGCTATCAAGATAGACATACAGATTTAATAACATTATTTTTATAGGCTTATAGACATTGAGTACCGTTGGTGTTCATGTAATATTTATTTTCTGCACTGTGCAGTCGGTTGACCCTTGACGCAGACAGTAAGCCTCGATTAGACAAATAATTCTTAAACCAGGATAGTAAGTTACCGGTTATGCCATGTTCCGCCAGTTTGTTAACAAGAATTTTATGGCAAACCTTATCAAGCGCTTTGCTAAAATCAGTATATATAGAATCGACTTGTTGTCTATTAGCAAGTGCATTGTTATATAATTTTCGTACTGGGATAGGTTGGTAAAGGTTGATCTGCCCGAGTCAAAACCATGTTGGCATATTGTAATGATGGATTTCACGCTGGGGTTTATCTTTAGAAGAATCAATTTTTCAAAAAGCTTGGGTATGGTTGATTGGATACCAATTGGACGATAATTATCAGTTGCAGATTTATTTCCGCTTTTAAATATTGGAGTTAAGTAACTTTTTTCCACAGTTTTGGGAAAATTCCCGTCGACAGAGACTTAAATAATATGAAGAACGGAATGGATAAGCAGTCTGCACAATTTTTAATCAGAATGGGTGGAATTTGATCCGGCCCGGAACTTAATTTGGGTTCAAGCGTTTTAATGTAATTTGCAATGTCGGTGGTATTAATATTAATATTAGACAATTGCAAATTTATATCAGAATTAAATTCCGAAATTTGTTCATCTGAAATGCCAGGTTCAAACACATCTTTAAAGAAATCGGCAAACATGTCAACAATTTCTTTTATGTTGCTAGAACTCAATTATTTATGGTTCATAGTTCCAGGGATCCCTACTTAATTTTTTTCATAGACTTTACAGGTTTCCAGAAAGGGTTTACATCATTTTTATAAGTGGTCATTATCAAAGTAACGGCATCTTAAGTAGGTATTTAATTATTTATTGGAATATGAATACGCGTAATAAGAAATAACACATTTTTAACCAATTAAGTTCCATACTATCGTATTAAATTTTACTACAGTTTGGTGATGTTTATATTGTACCAGTTCTAGGAAATCATCGTTACGGTTCTAGGAAAATCATCGCGGAAAATTCACAGCGGAAAATTCATCGCCGGGAACATTTACCGCTGGGTACATTCACCGCCCGCAATGGAGTATTGTTTGTTTTTATTCTCAGAAAAAGATAAGAAAAAAATTACAATTATTATTTTTTTCTCTCCATCAGAAAGGAGCGTTTTGTACGCCACAATGACTTTGTAGCCAGTTGGAACCGTTTCGGAATGTGCGGTTCTTCAAATCAATAATAATGGATGAAAATATTAAAATTACCCATTTTTAATACGTGATCAGAATCAGAAAAATTAACTTTTAAATCTTCCACATATTTTCATCGGTATTCATAGTTTGTGAAAATATCTCTTTCATCGCGCAAAATTGAAGGTACACCATAGATAAAATAAAATGTCTGAAACCTCAGTGTTGCGGTATTAAAAAATCTGTACGAATTTTATAAAAATAAATAAAGAACATCGACCAGATATTTTAATGTAGTGACGTCACGAGCTAAACAACGAATTTATTTTAATTTTTTTTTTGTATCTAATATTTTCGTAATCTTGGCTAAAAATCTCTCTCTCTCTGGTTTCAATCCTGGGATTGGTTTGCAGCAATTTCATCTATTCGTTTCTTCCACTCTTCCCTGTCTTGTGCGGCTCTTTTGAATTCTGCATATGATGAGCAGCGCACGTCCACCAGCAGGTCCTCCAGGTACTCTCGGCGTGGGCGTCCCCTAGAGTTTGTCCCCTCGGTCATACCCTCCATTATAGCATGCAAGAGGCCTTCTTGTCTTATTGCATGGCCGATCCATCTTGCGCGCCTTTCGGACAAGGTCCTGAGCAGGTGCCTTCCTCCTTCGATTCTTTGGAGAACCTCCTCATTTGTGATGTGGTCTCTCCAGGAAATTCCTAGTAGTCTTCTATAGGACCACATCTCAAAAGCCTCTAGTCTCCGTTTATCTCTTTCGGATAGGCACCATGTTTCGCAGCCGTACATCAAGATACTCCATACATAGGTCTTGATGAGGAGTATTCTCAGTAAATAATAATAATAAATAATCTATCTACATGATTTTTTCCAATCATTGTAAAATGCATTCACGCGATCTATTGGAAGGCTTAAAAAATCAAGAATTTAAAGCGAAAAATATAAAGGTTTTTTCACAAATATGAACCCAAAACATACAAAAATGAGACACCTACTCGCTCCAACTATCATCGAAAAATGCATTCAAGCGGTCTATTGGCAGGCTTAAAAAAATCAAGAATTTAAAGTAAAAAATAAAGTTTTTTTTACAAGAATGATCCTAAAATATACAAAAATGTGACACCTACAAAGATAACGCAAAATATGTTAATTTCAGCGCTTAAGCCACATAAAATAATTATTTTTTCAATAACTTATTTTGAAAGTGCTTTGTGGTACTATTTTCACTTGGACAGCCACAATAAGCAGAAATTGTGTACAACCGCACATTAATCTATAAACTGAAAACACAAAACCAAAATACTGGTAAATATCAATATTTATTTTAACAATTGGAAGTACCTACATAAAATGTTTTCAAACAAAATTAGTCGATGTAAATAAATTTAATTTTATGTGTATTGTTTTTCAGATCTTCTCACGAAATCGGCCGCCAGCAGTCAGTGAGCGGCCAGGGTGGCGGGGGCGGGGGCGGGGGCGGAGGTGGTGGTGGCGGAGGCGGCTACCCAGGGCGGGGCCTTTACCTGGAGCTGGAGCGCGACCTCTCCCCGCCCTCGGACAACGTGATGTTCGACAACCAGTGCTACGCCACAACGCCCAGCTCCTCCAACGGTAACTCTGACCAGGATCAGCCGCACCACTTCCAGGGGAGACGGCCTCATCATCATCAAGTAAGTTTATTTGAGGTGTCAGAAGACACATTATCTGTGGTGGGTTTGGTTTATGTAATCCTAAGCAGACAGTGAAACCGCGGTAATGGGACAAGAAACCGATTTAATTAACGGGTTCGCTGAAGTATGAGCGTAATTACATGGTTCCATGTCAATTCAGAATAAAACCTACTCAGAACCATCTCAGAAAGGTCATTAAAAGCTATGAAAAAATAATTTTAAAATAGCCGGTAAACCCTAACCTAACTTAACCTATTTAACCAATTTTTTTATCATCTCTCTTGATGACCTTTCTGAGGTGTTTCTGAGTTTTTTTTTTTTTTTTTTTACGTTAACTCCACGCAGGAGGCCCTGAGGAAAATAATTTCCCCCAGGGCCTATGTCATCTAGGATGCTGTGTGGAGGGTCTTTTTGAGGAGAGGAAGGAATGAACATTGGTCTTGAAGAGATCTATGTTGTAGGAAGGAGGAAACACAGAGGCCGGCAAATCATTCCACAGCCGAGCTGTTGAACATAAGAACGAGTCGAAGAAACGACCCGTTCTCATGTGACAAATGTCAACCGTGTACAAATGTTGGGCACGCGTTTGGCGTGTTTCCCGACTATGCACCGGTGCCGAAGGGATCAATGATGCTAGTTCCTCGGAGCATCTTCCATTGTAATACCGGTAGAACAAGGATAGCATTCCCACCCGACGCCTGTGCTCTAAAGATTGCAATCCGTCTGTTAATATGGGAGAATCTATCAAACGGACCGCCCGTTTCTGCACAGAGTCGAGGGTATTTTTCAGGTATTTTGGAGCTCCAGACCAGAGGCGGCTGCCAAATTCAACCGTGGGGCGCACTTGTGATTTGTACAGGGTTAGCAGTTATGTACTATTAAAGTATCTGCGGGCCCTGTACAGTACGCCCAGTTTCTGTGAGGCTAACTTTACTCTGGCTTCGATGGAGCCCCCATACCTGAGCTGGTCACTTAGGGTTACACCAAGCATTTCGATGGAGGGCCTGTTCGGAAGATTGCTTCTGTTGAAAGAGACTAGATTTTCATTTCGATCCCTTTTAGACGTAATCAGACAAGATTGGGTCTTTGAAACATTAAATTCAACGAGATTATTTTTACCCCAAGAGAAAACACTCTCGAGGTAACCGTCCATTCTTTGCTTCAAAGCCCTACGAGCTGTTGGAGTTTGTGAGCCCTTTGGGGGCTTGTCGAACAAAAAGCTATCATGAACTGTACTCTCATCCGCGTAACAGTGAATTGGTGCACATGACAAAAGGTCGTTGATGTGCAACAAAAACAAAGTCGGAGACAGAACCGATCCCTGCGGGACGCCAGCATTTATCGAATGTGAGGAAGAGGTGAAACCATCGACTACCGTCTGAATCGACCTCTCCCTCAAGAAGTCGGCAATCCACGTACACAAGGATGCGGGAAGTCCGTAAGAATGCAGTTTGTTGACAAGTCCTTGGTGCCAAACCCGGTCAAAGGCCTTGGAGATGTCCAGTGCAACCGTTTGGGTCTCACCGAAACATTCCAGGCATCGCCCCCAAACATGCGTCACATACGCGAGAAGATCACCGCACGAGCGGTTCCGCCGGAATCCGTATTGACGATCGTTAATAATTTTGTTCTTCTCGAGGTATGTGAGCAGTTTGTCGTTGATCACACGTTCCATCACCTTAGACAGAACTGATGTGATCGCTATGGGGCGGTAGTTGGCCGGGTTGGAGCGGTCACCCTTCTTTGGAATAGGATGGATAACCGCTTTTTTCCAACCAGAGGGCACAGAGCCAGTCATCAGGGACATTTTAAAAAGCTTCGTCAAAATTGGAGCTATTTCTGCAGCGCACCTCTGCAGTACCAGGGCAGGTATTCCGTCAGGCTCACTAGCTTTATTAACATCAAGCCCTCGTAAAACTTGGAGTACTTCCCGATGCCGGATCCTCAGCTTTTTCATACGAAAACCGCAGTGAGGAACCGATGTCGGGATAGCACTTTGGTCATCGAGGGTTGAGTTATCCGCAAACATTTTACCTAATAAGTTAGCCTTTTTGGTGGCGGTGTTTGCTAGTGAGCCGTCAGGTCTGGTAAGAGGTGGCAGACTGGATTTGGAGAAATTGCGACCTATAGAGCCCGCAAGCGACCAGAATTGCCTGCTGCCATGCGGACATGCAGCCAGCTTTCTGCTGATCTGCTGGTCGTGCTCGAATTTTGACCTATTTATGATTCTCTTAGTTTCCTTTGCCATTTTGTTGTAAGCTGTTCTGTCTTCGGATGTTCTAGATGTGTTGTAGGCTCGGTAAGCCGCGTTTTTTCGTTGCACTGCTTCAGCGCATTGTCGACTGAACCACGGCTTTGAGCCTACACCAGTTTCCTTAACAGTAGATTTGATGAAGCCATCCATCGCGGATGTGATGACTTCACCAATTTCCTGGGCACATCTTGAGGGATCCGAAGTTCGAAAACAGACAGCTGACCACGGGAAAGCATTGAAATGTGCCCGCAGACCGAACCAATCTGCTGACCTATAGTGCCACACTTTTCTCTTCAGCCTCTCGTTTGGTGGTCTGAAGTTTACAAGGATTGATGTCGTCACCAGGCAGTGGTCGGACGATCCTAAAGGCGCTGTAACTTCAATCTTGTAACCGTGTGGCACAGTAGTTAAAAATAGGTCTAACAGATTGGAACGGTGAGTCTGGACATCAAGAACCCTTGTAGGCTCCTGAACCATTTGCTCCAATCCGTAGCAAAAGGCAAAGGATTCCGCTTGGCGTCCAGCCGAGTCTGTTGATCCTGAGAACTTCAACCAAGGTTCGTTATGAACATTGAAGTCCCCCAGGACCACAAATTCTGCCGTAGGGTAGCGGGGCAAGAGGTCATCAATAGTGTCGCTTAAATGTTTGAAGAGCTCGGACGTGTCTGATTCGCTAAGGTTCGGTGAGCGGTATAAACACGCGTAGAATCTTACCGTACTGGCATGATTGACGCGTACCCACATTACGTCGAATCTGGAGTTTTCCAGGTTCAACAGTCGCACACAGTTGACGTCAGCTCGACTATAGAGACAGACACCTCCTTTAGGTCTGAACTTGCCTGCGAGGGTGAAGCCCGGGCAGTCCAGATAGGAGGCGTCTACAGGCTCAGCTATCTGTGTTTCAGACAGGAAAAGAAGGTTCGGACGTTCAGAAAAAAGGTGGTGATGGACAGAGTTTAAATTGGTGTGCAGGCCGCGAATGTTGGTGTAATTCACCAACAGTTTTGGCCTGCACCGGGGACTCATGCTTCCCGCCGTTGTAAAGGTGTTGATTTCATTCTGAGTTGGCCGGTCACCTAATTACGTATATTGAGTCATTCTTTCTTTCGTCCTCTCTGTGATGTACCATGTATCATGTTTTATATGACTGTGATGTACCATGTATTATGTTTTATATGACTGTGATGTACCATGTACCATGTACCATGCTTTATATGACTGTGATGATCAAAACCCTCTGTTTGGTTAATTTAAATTGGATCAACGAAAGTGTAAAGTGTAAACTTGATGAAAAAAACGGGGTAAATCTCGGTGACGAAAGTTGATCCGAAAGGATCAACTTATGTATGCCAGCTTTGGTAACTGATTACCAAAAGAGGTAGGATCAACAAATGCAAACGGATAAACAAAAACCTGGCGTACCGTACGTTGGATCAACATCGTATGAGAGGTGATTTCTGCATATATGGTTTAATATAGTACTTATTGCAAATTGTCAAGTGGATGATTTAAAAAGTGAAAAAACAACTACATTTAGGTGTTTTGAATATTTCATACTTTTCAGCAGCAAATGCAGCAGACAGGCGCCACCCCCACACCCGGCTCTCCTACGTCCCGGCTCCTGCTTGAGTACGAGATGCATCTCAGGAACACTCTTGCCAAGGGAATGGATGCTGAGAGCTACAGCCTGCACACATTCGAAGCTCTTTTGTCGCAGAGCATGGAAAATCTTGGTAAGATTACAATATTTTGGATTAGGGAGAAAATTTTTGGAGGGCCATGAAATGACTACATACAAGTTTGTCAATGTCTGACTTTTAGAATTTCCAAAATACAAACATTAGAAAACGCTGCAAGCAAACGCAAAAGCAACAGTTCGGAAACGGAAATCGTTCTCCGAATCTTCCTGTCGCCTATTCTAACCATTTTGCCGGACCTAAGCATTCATGTTTCCACATTGTTTTGTGTGATGACGGTGGCCGGTTATCATCATGTATTTCTGGACTCCCTTTGGATGGACCCAGATTCCTCTTATTCTGATGATCTCAGGACAGGGTGTATCATAATAAGTCATAGGTAGACTATTGATGTTTATTCCGAGATATTGAAGTCTAATGGTAAAGAGAACAAATGGACAACAATCGCACCCTTTTATATGTTACTCATACTTTCCCACTCATACACGCATATCTCTTTCATACCGCAAGACATACGTTCACCACATTTGGTATTTGGGAAACATCACTGAAGATGTAGTACTTTCTTATTCCATGGAGAACGTCGATTCTTCCAGACGAGCCACATCTATTTTATCGTGTTCATAACGTCCTTTGTTATGTAAATACTTCTTTCATCATCTGTTTGCCTCCATATCCGTTGATTACAAAATACCGAAATTTTGAAGGTTGCCCACCGTTTCTTAGCCCGTAAGGGTTTTGATTCTGCCCCGTCCGTTACCATTATTATTTTTAGCTTGAAAGTGCAGTATCTTCAAATCTTGCAATACATTTATGTACAAAGTAAAAAAATCATTCTAATTTAACCCCATGAAATTCTATGAAACATCATTTTCTGAAAGAACTTTTGATTTTTGATCTGAAACTTTCTTCATTGATTACCTTAATTATTTATTAACGCCCTTTTTTATGGGCTTTTACATACGTACCTATAGTAAAAATTATAAAGTATGTATTGTATTTAACTGAACTGCTTCACTAACAACATTTTGTATTTGTGTAGTGACAAATTGAAGATGTCCACTGAATTGAGAAAGATGCCACTTTAAGCACATTCATATTAATTTAAAAGTTTTGTAAATCAACATAAGTGCTGGAATACCCATTTTAAAATTTATAAATCGTAAGAATTTATTTTGTTCTCTTTCAATCGCTTGAACATGAATATTATAATGTGGGTTCCAGACGGGAGAATTGTATTCAAATCGACTTCTAACGAAGGCAAAATATAACAGTTTAATATAATTAATATTATTGACGTTTCTGGTTAGCCTAGTTATAAATCCTAACATTTTAAAGCCGTTATTAGAGATTTCCCTTATGGGGTTAACAAATGAAAGATTTTATTGAATAGTGATGCCTAAGTCTTTAATTTGTGTTAATTGCAATTGTTATCAATGTTGTAATTATAGACCACTGGATTTTTTATTCGAGAAAATCTTACTAATAAACATTTAGAGATAGATACATCATTAAATATTTTTGTTATATAATTTATAAATAAGATTGGACCAAGGTGTGAACCCTGTGGGACTCCATTTGTTGCACAATTTTTGTTTTGACAGGGAAGATTTTATTTTAACAATTTGTTGTCTGACAGTTAGATAGTTCTTAAACCAGGCTAATAAGAATTTCATGGGAAACTCTATCAAAGGGTTTTAAAAATTCAGCATAAACAGAGTCTACTTGTTTTTTTTCCTTTAAAAGTGTTGGTAACAATTTCAATTCTAACATTGCTGTCCGAATATTTTTTAAATAATATTTTTAATTTATAAAACATTTACTAATTTGGGAATCTTTGGTCGTTACAGAATTCGCAGAAAGTCTCCCAGGATCTAATCAACGAAGTCCGTATCCACCACGCAGACGTAAGTTACATTCCTATAATACATTTTTGGTCACCGTGGAATAAAAGTCACAAACTAGCATTTTTGTTAAAAACCAATTAAAAAAACAAAAACACATATTACACCCCCCGTTTATGGATAAAGTCGATAACTATGCTAAAATCCCTAAATCGATTTATGGGTATAAGTGATAAGTCAAGGGTATAAATCGCTAACAGCACAATATCAGATTTTTTTAAATTTTCCCAAAGTTATCAAACCTCACATTTTTATCGCTATCAAACCTCATTATCCATCCAGTTCGTATTAAAATATTATGTTATTTGATCTAATCATTGTGATAAAAGTTTACGCGCGCTGTATTTATTACCAAAAAACTTTATTAAATATATGGAGAGACTAATTACCCCTAGTTATATAAGCCCAGGCTTATTTCACAAGTCATGTCCTTCCTAAAAAACAATAAATCTCAAATCACTTAAGCGTCGATGACACAGGGCGATTTTACAAGCTACTATCTACTAAGTTTAAAAGCGGGTAAATCGGCGAGTGAGATTGTCATGATGACACACAAAACTGTCCACTCGCTCAGAAGCGTAGGAAACTGAGGTCGATGCTAGCGCCAGTAACAAGAATAACGACGCCTGCGTGAACTAATTCTTCAGATGTTTTACAGTCGAAATCAGCTGTTTATCGGAAGCCATGTTGGAAACATAAATAAACCAATCACGAGCAAGCGAAGCAAGCGTGTAGGCGAGTAAAGTTGACGACCTTTCAACTTTTTTTCGTAGATTGTCAACAATCTGCTAGTTAGCAAGTAACACGATGACACTGGGCAAGTTTACTAACAGATAGTGAATTTCCCAGATAGTAGCTTATAAACTCGCTCTGTGTCACTAGTGATTTTACGTACTCAATGACAGAGAACAAATAGTCTATTTTGCTTCATTTTCATTCCATATGTGTTATTATATAGTTTCACTACTCTGTGAGAATTTCTTCATAAAACGTGAATTTCAAGCACATAGGTACTTGTCGCATTTTGAAGAGAGCGTCTCTCACGAGATGGAAATAATAACTACGAAATACTTTCGTTCGGAAAAACCAAAGCTGAAACAAACCCAAAGAAACCGATATTGGTACGACCGATATAAAAATCACATTTTTTTTCCTATTAAATACTAGCTGACCCGACAAACGTTGTTCTGCCATACAATTTATTTCTAGTGAATATTTTGGTTGTTAAACAAAAAATAACGAATGTATTGTAAGTGTGTGGGGATGGGATCCATGACAGAAAGAGGAAAGAGGAACGCGAGAACGTGATGCCGAATGAAATATCAAAATGACGTTACGCTTCTCATGGATGTCTTGCGCAAGTTTGATGAGGCGGACGTAGCGAAATCTGACATTCAACAATATAAATAATTTCGTTCTGTTCGAAATACGAAAGACGGTTAAATTTGTTCATAAAAAAATACTAAAATCTCGATAAAAAAAAATGGGAGGATGGGGTAGGAGGATTAAAATTTGGGGTTAAAGGTATTTTTTAATGCCAAATAAAAAAAAATCTAGCGATATGAAATATACTTTAAAACCTATTCTCATACTTACCAAATATACATAAAAAAAATCATCAAAATCGGTTGAGCCGTTTCGGAGGAGTGCAACCACAAACACCGTGACACGAGATTTTTATATACAGGGTGTTAAGGGACGTACTTGACTTACTTTAACCAGTGATTCCTGACATTATTTGGAGTAAAAAATGTAAATGAAATTTTGGTCTCCGGTGACTTTTATTGAAGACTTTTTTTTTTCAAAATTTTTTTCTTCAACATCAAACAAAAAAAAATTCTTCCGCATGTCGTCACTGGTCACTCAGCCGGGTGTCCGACGAACCCCTTACCCCGACTCGAACTGTTCAACAACTACCATTTTTTTATGTTTTTGTAGAAAAAAAAAACATCAAAAATGTCACCGGAGACCAATATTTTATTTACATTTTTTACTCCAAATAATGTCAGGAGTCACTGGTTAAAGTAAGTCAAATACGTCCCTTAACACCCTGTATAAGATGTGCGTGTATACTAAGAAATTTAAAAGCGCGTTTTTTCTTTATTAAAATAAGTTTGTTTTTAAAGTTTTTACTGTTTTTTGACTACCACAAAGGCAAATGCCCTTTATTTTGGTAGTCGAATAATTTTATGAGACCTATAAACTGTTGGATAAACGCATTTTCATTAAAAAAAACTTTCATTATCACCCTTAAATAAAAATTTAAATTGTAACAAAAATCCCATTATCTCAAAACTGTCAATTTGTCAGCAGCAACTTTTCGCTCTACGGCTACGTCTCTCATCATTGATTACACTAAATACTCGTATTGTTCTTTTTTCCACGATTTTATTTACCTATCGTTAACACGGTGACCGGACGCTCAGAAATAAATCAACTCAACACCATCTTCGAAAAGTCATTAAAAGTGATGAAATTTTTTTGTAAAAAAATGGTTAAAGGGGTTACGTTAGGTTAGATTATGGGCCGTTTTCAAATTTTTTTGGAAGGATTTTAATGACTTTTCGAAGAGGCGTTGAGTTGATTGATTCTAATTTGGCATGGAACTCATTAAAACAGAAGTGAACATATCCTTGAGGATATCCAATCAATAATCGGGGAAATTATAAGTTTTGCTGACGATACTGTGTTACTCTTTAAGGCCAAAGACTGGAAAACACTAACCACAAAAGCAGAACTTGGCTTAAATATTACTAAAAAACGGCTCGACTCTAACTTATTAACTTTAAATATAGATAAAACAAAATTCATAACTTTCAGCATAAATTCGAGAGGCCAACCCTCCAATAATATCCACTTTAAAATACATTCCTGTCAATCAACCATTGATATATCAACAAAAACCCCATGCGACTATCCCCCAATTACACATACGGAAAATATTAAATATCTTGGTATATACTTCGAACGTTATATAAAATGGGAAAAACATATAGATTCGGTAACAGGAAAACTAAACAACTTGCTTTACTTTCACAATATAAAACAACTAATATTATTGAATACAAAAAAAACATAAGAAACTGGCTACAATCTTTTTCACTTTTAATTTATAATTTTTGTCGAATTGAAGTCGATTTTATATTTTGATTGTTTCTCTTTTTATATTAACTATGAACACTCTTTTGTTTTACTATTCACAATTTATAAATTATAATTTACAACTGAAAAATGTCCTCTACAACATAGGTAAACTCCTACAGCCTTACTAAAAAAAACCACAGCGCGACCGATTAACTGTGTTATTGCAATAACATAAATAAACACCGTATACACTAAAACACGTTTTTTTACCAATAACGTTTCTTACGTGGTCACGCTGTTAAAATGCATTTAAGATCTGACAACGTTGTATATGGTTTTAATTTCCTAGGAAATAATGTTGTTTTAATTCTTCTCCGCCGAAGCATTATTGGCGCGCCTGTGCATATCGGCCCGCGATGACAAAACAGTTCGGTGTGTTTATGGCGGGATATGGAAAATTTAGTTAGTGCCTAAATGTTGTAATTTTACTAAATAATTTCTATTGTAGTGACAAATTTACTCTTCTGTTCACATAATTGATAAATTTACCATATTATTTGTGTGGTTTACATCAGTTTAATCAAGTTATTGTACAAACGCCATACTTTCAAAGTTGAACTGTCAGAATATTGTTTTATAGGTTACTTAAAAGATAAAATTTACATTTTAAGATCTTATTTAAAGAGAATTTCTTAAAAGTGATAATTTTTTATAATATTAATATCTAATACATGTGTTCGTAAACGTATCAAAGAAATTAACGTCTTTAGAGATGCAAGAAATCTTTTTTAAATGTCGGTATTATTAAGTTATTTTTTTGGCAATTAAAAAAACTTTGAAATTTTTTTATTATTTTTTTATTGTATGCACGACGAAAAAGTGAGGCGATAGTTTCCTTCCAAATTTATTACATAAAAGGACTGTGTTTTTGAAGTTTTGATTTTTTTTAAATTTCTCTACATTTTGGTCAAAAATGTTTTGGGAGGAAATTTTTTTCCATTTTTTTCCGAGTTTGAATCTTAAAATATGGCAGTTTTTGAAAACTAAAGTGTATTTCAAATACACATATCTAAAAGGTAATTTTATCTAGTTTTCATAAATGGTATTTGTTTTTACGACACCTTCAAAAATAAGAAATATATAGAACATTCAAAATACTTTGGAAAAATTCCAAACAACGTTCTGTCGTCATTAATAAAACAGAGATAAACTACCCTCTCAGGCCTCAAAGTGTATTTTTTTCCATGAACAATTTTTTAATTAGTAATGTTTTCACATCCGCGGCCGTTTGTCAATTGAATAAAATTTTCAGTGGGTTTTTTAGTAAGGCTGCTAGTGTGGAGGACAATATATTATACCTTTGTAATGTAAATGTACTAAGACTAAATAAATAAATAAACTCACAAAAAAATAAAAATAAATAAAAAATAAAAACAAAAAAAATATTTTTTTGTGTACAGGCCCCATGCAGATGCAAATGCAACAACAGGGAGGCCCAAAATCATCTACACTTCCCCTGCCCCACCGCATCAGTGTTGAGCGGCCACCCAGTGCCGGACGTGAACGTTCTGAAAGGGATGGTTACTACAGGTAAAAAGAAACAAATACATGTTTTTATTTATTAAGGGGAAAATACGGATAACTATTAAAAATAGATGTATAAAAACATTTACCATGGAATTCACCTGAATTCTAAATATTTTTCCCTGATAAGCAACACCTTTCAGCAAAGGAATAAAACTTCACAAATTAATTACACGAGAAAAATAATTAAAAGTTATTAAAGTATTTATCATACAAATTATTACGATCTGTTTATAATCGTAACATCATTGCATTAAAAGTCTCTCAGACCACCATCATGGTCTCCAAGACAAGACTTCTCTCGGGTATTAGCTCTTCTATAGGTACATAGGTGAGAAAAGCATCACATAGGTTTCTTCATGCTATTTTGGCTGAACGTAAGTTATTTTGACGATTTAGAGCAGGAAAATACACACGTTTTAATTATCACATCATCTTTACCCCAAGAAATTTATGATTCAGACAGGGTCCAGTGGAAATCTCCCAACTATTACGAGGGGGAACAAAGCTTAATCTCTCTTAGAAGTAGTTTAAATACAGACGATGAATTAAAATCAGTGATACAAACAATCGCAAAGTTGTCCGCAACTTTTCATCTAATCACTTGGGATGGGTTGTTTAAAAAAATTTAAACAATTTATCAAATATTATTTAAAGTTATTTTTCACGTTCTGTGAAAGTTCTTTTCAAGTTCTGTGATTATTGATTATGATAATAGACTCGAATAGTACTTACACAGAACGTGAAAATTAACTTAAAATGTTTGATGAAATATTCGAGTTTTTTAAACAACCCGTCCCTAAGAATGGACGGCTAATTTGACCCCGACTTTGAACTGACCACGACTGATGTGACCATTTGACTTAGATCAATTTTGTCATTCTGATCACAAGAAAATCACCTTTTATTTTAGAAAATCTCTTTCAAATAATTAAAGATTAAATATATTCTTACTAAATGCAGTTTTATTTAATTTTTAGTGATGTAATAATCTGACTAAATACAGTTTTATTTAATTTTTAGTGATGTAATAATCTTACTAAATACAGTTTCTAAATACAATTTTTAGTGATTTAATAATCTGACTAAATACAATAATATTTAATTTTTAGTGATGTAATAACATTTCTATAAAATTACGTTCTTGATAAAATCGTTTTTTTCAGCGACCGTAATGAGCTGATGAGGGACAGAGAAAGGGAACGAGAAAGGGAGAGAGAGCGGGAGAGAGGATATCTGAGCGACCACAACACCAGGTATAATTTTTAAAACAAAAATGGCAAATGTGTTGTAAAAGTTCAACGTATAAATCTTATGTATTTGAATATTCAAACTGAATATATTTTCAGGGAGCGTATTCGCGACCGTGACCAGGGATACATGAGTGACCACAACTCAAGGTAAATGACATATGAAGCAAAAAACTGTATTGATACAAGTAATCTATCATTTTCTCAGTTTCAAAACGCGATAGACGTTTCTTAAACGCCCCGCAAACGATCAAATAAGTAGACAAATTTTACGTGTTTGTCAAATTACTTGGTAGTCTGCGGATTTGTTTCACGTATTTGTCAAATAACGTAAATATTGGGGAGTTAAGCTCATTAACAACCTTACGCTCGGGTTCCCCTCAAGAGTGGAGGCAGGCAGGCATCACATATTTAAAAAATGTTTAATTAGAAATTTGTTAACAGTAGCAATTACAAAACACGTAAACAGTAGACCATACATTTCCTTCCTTTTGCGCTTTTACAATCTAATTTTGACAATATTTTTGGCAATAAGCATTGCTGTTCATTCGCTCATTCATCTGCAAACGTAAAATTCTGTAAACATAGCGATAATACATCAATAAATGTAAATGATTTATATATATTATCACATACACTAGGAGAACCTGTGCTGAGGTATTCACGTGTTTCCGACATAGCATCGTTGTGGATTAATTATATTTTTACCTCAAGACTCCGTAATAAGTGTTCCAAAAGAAGAACATTATTTTTTTGTAAGGGAGATATGAATATATTCATCTTATGTACATACACATGAATGTTAAGGGGAGTGCGCCATTGTTAAAACTCTATAATAATTGAGCGAAAATCGTGAAAATATTTAACAAATATCTCTCGAAAAATGCGAACGTTGCATTTAAAGATAAACTGGGAATTTTTTTCATACCCGCAACAAAATGTTTTTTTCATCATTTTCGCAGTATACTCCGCAATTTTTTTCCATTAAGGGAAGTTCGTGTAATTATCGTTTTGTTTCTACAAATATATAGACATTTTCTTCTAAAATAACTTATACTTTTTAGGAACTGTTAAAGTGTTCAAGAACTAAAGAGGAATATGTTATAAATCGTTGGAAATTCGGAATTTGGGGGCAAAGAACATAAATATTATACGAAGGAAGAAAACAGATTGTTGATGTGTAAGAATGATGAAGTTGTAGGTAGTGTAAATGATTTATAAATTAATTATTATTTTTGAATTTAAAAACTAACGTTTAGACAAGATTTTTATGCATAGCACAAAGGGTAACAATTATTATAAGCAATAATTGTCAGCCTGAAACACTCATTTACATTGAAAAATCTTCCGAGAAAAGATACTTGCCGCCAACGGGACTTGAACCCGTGTCCTTCTGATTGCCGGTCGGATGCTCTGACCACTGAGCTATGGCGGCTTATCAAATACCCCTTAAAAAATAAAGTTGGTTGTTTTCAGGTGGAAAAAATATATAATAAGCAGTAATTGTTGAATGAAACACTAGTATATATTGAATTATTTGGCGGGTATTTGATAAGCCGCCATAGCTCAGTGGTCAGAGCATCCGACCGGCAATTAGAAGGACACGGGTTCAAGTCCCGTTGGCGGCAAGTATCTTTTCTCGGAAGATTTTTCAATGTAAATGAGTGTTTCAGGCTGACAATTATTGCTTATAAGATTTATAAATTATTATAGTGATTCGCAAACACCTGACCAGGAGAACCTGAGCTGAGGTGTTCACGACTTTTTTTAACAGTTACATAGTTATTAATAAGTCATGATATTTTGGGAAAAAAATAAAAATCAATTAACTTCAATAATAAAATGAATGGTTCCAGCTTCGTGTCCAACTCTCGCTGCGCCTCCTGCATCGGAGAGTCCGCCCGCGCTCAGTGGTTCCGCCACTCCGACGGGTGGCGCTCCGGCTCCTCCACGCTGGGTTCCAGCCAGGGGGGCCCGGGGGGTATCCCGCCATCGCAGGGGGCGCGCGGCTCGCTGCCTCCACGTCGCTCGCCCTGGGACTCGCTGCCCAGCCTGCGCCACGAGGGCAGCCTGAACGATTCTGGTTACAAGAGCAACAGGGCTGACTCTCTCGAACAGAGGTACTTCTACCGTTTTCTGAACCCGTTGGAAATTATCTCTAAGGAGCGTAACAGTAACAAAGTCGAAAAAAATTAATAATATGACTTCATTTTGAACAGTGCGCCACTTTAACTCTTTACTTATAAATCCGCCCAGCCCGGCCGCGTATTTACAATCCCTACCGCGATTCAGTCGTTTTAAATTTAAATATCAAAATTTAAATATTTAAAAAATAAAATTATTAATTTCTAATATACACATTGGAAAGATTATTTTATCTAGATTTTTGACCAATTTTTGTTTTTGCAAAGTGATAAAAAATTATCAATATAGAGGTGTTTTACAATATGTGGGAATAATATTAAAATTTAAATATTTAGAAATAATATTATTAATTTCTAATATACACACCAGAAAGATTATTTTATCTAGATTTTAGAACAATTTTTGTTTTTGCAATGTGATAAAAAATAACCAATATAGAGGTATATTTAAAATGTAAATTGTCGTTACTGCGACTGAATCGGTGTAGGTTTTGTAAATACGCTGCCCGGCCCGTGTGAAAATCCTTTCATAGGAGCAGGATCCTTTCATAATCCATAACGCACCTTTGGACGGATAATTCTTTTCGAATATTTCACACGAAAAATATTCTGAGTGAGAGGGAGACGTGCGGACCTCTCTATATCTCCAGAGCCAAAATATTTGTATTTTATCGCGGGGTACCTTCCACTGACATTAACGTAACAACCAAGCTTTTATAAAATTCGTCAGATGTCACTTTCAAAAATTGTCAGATTTGTATGTGACTCGGATGAATGTTCCCCGAGAATGATCACGAACCTCCAATGTCTGCACCCACTACTATTTTTGGAAACTTTGAGTGCTTATGCAATTTGGCTTTTAAGATAGTTATACATTGGGACATTTTGCCAGGCATTCATGTGTTTATGGCGGACGACAAATTAATGAACTTGTTCAAATCCGAACAAGGAATGCGTTACCGTTCAGTATGACAATTACAGGCAAATCGTTTTAAAGAGGACATCTTTGAATATATTTGTGCCCATCGAAAGTATAGTAACCGATTAAACAGGAGACAAGAAAGAAAAAGGCCGCTAGGAGGTCTAGCACGGATGGTCAATAAAACCCTATATCTATAAAATATTGACTAAATCCGTCATGTATGGTCAGTTATCAATATTTGCGGGCACGGTCAACAATTGATAAAATATATTCCGACCGACCATTGACAAATTTTAGCGCAACCGCCCGAATGTCAGATAAGCAGTCAAAATATTTTTTAATGTCGTTCATTTGCAAAATAATTGGCTTATTAATGAATGGAAGTGAATTAACGAAGATCTGAGATTTGAAAGACATCGTATATGCGATCAATTTATTCCGTTCGATTTTGTAGAAACGAAAGAAGTTAAAATATAATTAAAGACCTCATTATCTAATTCACTCCCGTTTAGTCTCAAAAAGTACACGCACAACGCTAATGTGTATATCAGTTAGTATTTCAGTTCGAAAATATTAATTCATTAGTATTTTTTAAGCAGCCGTTTGACATTTACGTGTATAAATCCGTAGACAGATCCGGCAGAAAAACGTCAATTCTGTCGATCCAATATTGTTGATTTCACTGTGCTAGACCCCCAGGAAGACAAAGCAAATATGAACAACGATCTTAAAAACTCAGAAGACTAATATGGCAGTCCCGTACCGAGCAACGACTCAAATAAACCTATCGTAGAAGTACATGCGGATTCTTTTATTTACTAGCGATTTCCCGGCATGCGTTGCACTGTCACTTAATAAAGAAATTGTTTCTCCTTGCTCTTTCCCATTCGTCCAGTTCCCTTCGACCGCCCCTTGCCTTCCCATACCCCCTTCCCCTCACGTGTTCCCCCTCCACCTTCCCCGCCTTCTCTCTCCCCTCTCCCGCTCCCCCGTTCCACCAACCCCCCTCGCGCTTTCCATGTATTCAGTTCTAGTTCATTCAGTTTTCAAACAGCTCGCGTGCCACCTATTACATTTCTTTAATTCATATTTTCACAAACATTCATTTTGGTATATTATAAGAACAATCAATCAAATTTGGTACCTATTTAAAAAACCTATAATTCTCAGTTACTCAAGAAAATTCATTAATTTAAAGAGTTTATTCGAAAATTGAATTTTGATTGAACAAACGATGGTTTGCAAAATGTCATTCTCAAATTGTGACATTTTTGACAGTTCGTTAGAGTTTTTGTAATGATTAAAAAAGCTTTTCAGATTTATTGTCATGTGGTTGTAATGATCCAGAAACCTTCAAAAAGCCAAAACCTTGAAAATAAGGTATTTTGAAGGTTTCAAACATTTCCTATGCTTAATGTAGTAATACACACTACACAGACAACTTACATACATATGAGCAAGATTTTTGATATATATAGATGATAAATAACACTTACGATTTGTTGCAGAGGGATGTTCGACCGTCAGGACAGTCTCCGCTCGGACTACCTGAGTGACCGCGAGTCCCAGCGCTACGGGATGGTCCAGCAGGCGTCTATTGAGAGCACGGACTCTCGTCTCTGCTATTTGACTTCTAGCGAGGTAGGTGTTTGACTTTTCAAATACTTAAAACTTTTCTATGCATTGGGAATAGTCAACAACAAATACCTAAAGAATATTAGAGTTATTCCTACATTTCGATTCATTGAAACAAAAATATTCCATCTGCTATTTCTACGGAACTGAGATATTGAAGTTCAAAGCTTAAAACCCAAATAAAAATTCCAACACTTGAAATTTTTGAAAAAGTGAATATGAAGAACGGGTTCTAATTAAATAAGCTTTATGTTTTAAATATTGTACGCAAAAAAATGCAGGTGGTGTGTAGCTAAAGATTAAACAACAACAAAAACATACACACTGGTTGCCTTAAAAATCAGTTAAACTCAGAGCAACAGAATTAGTTATTTATGCATTAAACCGCTTACTCGTTAATACGGAATACTTTTTATCCAAACAGTTAGATTTAGCTTTATTATCACGAAAAGTGAGTATTTATGTCGGGGAGACCAAAAACATGCAAAAAATATGCATTTAACATTTTAATTTTGTTGAAATTAATAAACTCCCGCGGTAACGCCATGTTTATTCATCGTTTTTATTTTAACATTTCATCAATGCTGCCTATCATAGAAAAAAATATTTTTGCGTAAAACAAAGTCATTGACAAGTTTATACCTGTATTTATAACAGTAGAACATGGAACGAAATGTAAAATAATTACACAAACCCGCTAGACAAACCCTGCTTTGCCAACAAACCATTCAAAACCTGGGATGTTTTTTAAAAGTATGATGAAATGCGAGTTTATTTTAGAGAATTTATTTTATAAGATTGGTACTTCCGACAAATGTCATATCTGATTGTCTATTAGTTAAAAAAGGAACATTCCGTATTATCCGTGCATCAAAATTCTACAACACGAACGTTCCGTATTATCCTTGAGGTGGACTAACTGCATATTTACCCAGAATTCTATCTAAATATTTTAATTAGCTATTTTCGTCTAAATGTCATATTTTGGCAAACATAGAATATTCTTAAATGCAAAGATAATTCAATTACAAAACGTTCTTCACTCTCACTTTTTCATAATGTAATTTTTCATTTATTTTCTCAATTTCACGCAATTGGCAGGTGGAATCTTGTTGTACCAAGAAATGAGGTCGAAGTATAGCACGAGTGGAACATTTTATCTGTCGCAGATAGAAAACTAAGTGGCCCGTAAAGTTAGCAAATGAAATATTGTTGTTCTAAAAATAAAAGTACAGTGTTTAAAATAGATCCTTGTTGCATACTATTAATTATCTGCAATCTTTTTACGCATATTTAAAGAGAAAAGAAATCTATGAAACTTGGTACAAAACTTTTGGCCAAATATCAGATAGAACCTTGTCCCGGTTAAAAGCACGGTTCGTACAATGTCTGCAGACAGAATTTGTTAAGACAGCTTGAATATGAAATAATGCCTGTTTTGGGGGTATCCAAATAAAGGGTATGGATCAAAATAAATCATCCCATACCGACCAACACGGTTTGAAGGCATTCCTCTTAGCTACCAAATCATTTTTTCTCTAATTTTCATTAAATTTAATACAACACCGGTTAAAAAACACTTTCGGCGACCAAAATTTATCGAATGCTTAAAATAATTGCCACGTTAATATTTTAAATAAGTACTATGAAATGGAGTGTGAAAATTTCTCTAGCAGATTTTATATTGTAATAATTTGCCTGATTGTCATTATGTTTCCTCTTCACCATGAACAGCACAAACGACACAAACCTCTAGGCAGATTGTTATTTTTCCTCAAAGCTTTCAATTTAGTTTTTTTTAATAAATTGTTTAAACGATACACAGTATATTGAATCGAGAGTTAAAACTGTTTACTGAGTTGATTAAAATATATCCAATTATTAATTAATTACTCATTCAAATAAAATTTCAACACATGGTCAACCTACACAATTATTTTTCGAAAACAACTTATTCTGGAAGGTTTTCACTTTGTGTAGACATTATTTATTTTATTAAAAGACAAATAACTTTGTACACATCACTTTATTTTATACATGTTTATGTTCAGCTTAGTATGTATCCAAAAGTAACAATTTTGTTCTTTCAATACCTATATTTCTGTGTGTTATTTTTTATATTGGAGAATATCTATTTTTATTACTAATAAAATAATTAACTTCTACACAAGCTTGCCTTAGTGGGGTTAAAATTGAAATTTGAACTATAAAATCTATCATGTAAAATTGTAAAGAATCAAAAATAATAAAAAAAACTCTCCACTGACAGAAAATAACCAGATTTCAGAGAAAAGACTTAAATCATTCAAATTAAATTAATTATTGGGCCTATTTCAAAATTCATTGATAAAAACACAATTGTTGCGTGAGAGAATATACAAAAACACGCGCACACAATACACGAAGACAGTATTGCCGACACCTAGAACATCAGCATCAGCATCAGCACCTCGGAGAATCAAGGAATTCAGGTAAGTGGTATGTAAGTAAAGTGAACCCAACGTAATGAGTCCTATTTAAGTAATTGTATGAACGATGATAAAATGAACAACCCATTTAAATATGATAAAGTTTGTTAGTGCAACGATACCGTATATTAAAACAGTCTAAAATCTTTAATAACCACGTAATTACCATAAAATGCGAAGCAATATACGTTATTATTAAATTGGAGTAGTTAAAACGGATCAACCTAAAGCATTAATTTTTCATACACATGGAAATGAATTAAAAGAAAATCAAATTCATGATATTTTCGTCAACCAAAATTAAAGAAAACTGTCACTAGAGGAAACTGGCAAATGTGATTCTGAATTTGATGGTTGTGATTTCCCCAAGAATCAAATATAATGCAAATGTATTTCAACCATTATTGGGGAACGGCGTGCCACAATGCGCTGCCCGTTCATTCGAATTATGAGTTTGGATTTGATGCCAAAATACTCAACCAAACTGAAATATTATCTAGTACGTATAGTGTTTCTCTATTTATTTAAAAAAAATAAAAATAAGACATGAAATGATAAATATTGAAAAAAAAAATGATTTCACCTTATTTATTACAAAAAATATGATGAAGGTACGTTTTTAGATTTTCACGGCCAAAAGTATTTTCGTTATTTGTTTTTGGGGTGTTTTACCATGTTGCGCTACCTCCTTCTTTAGCCAACGCTGTCCAAAACGTTGGCTAAGGAAGGAGCTAGCGCAACACGGCAAAACACCTAAAAAACAAATAACGAAAATATGATGAAATATAAAATTAAAAAAAAAAACATTTTGATTGGCGAAAATTTAAATTAAAAATGATCTGTGTATTTGCGTAGGAACGCCAATTTATTGCAAATAAATTAAAATTAACTACTCATTATAAAAAACGCTTTTTTGAAAGTTGTTTTATGTTTTATTTTATTTTTAATTGTGTTAACACAGTAGAAGTATTAAGACATTTTTTTAAATAATTATAATTATCTCACGAAAAATTCCAAAGTTGCCTCCAAAATCAAGTTACATTGAATTCTTTAATTACCAGTAATTTAAAACAAAAATAAATAAAATAGCACAAATCCGTACTAGATATTTAACATACCTTTTTATTATAAAAATATATTATTCAGTTTGGTTAAGTATTTTGGCATAAAATCCAAAATTAAGTTTTGTATTAAAAAGGTTGCGCAGGCGTTCCTCTTAAGATGTTCAAAAAGTTATACGGACGGACAATAATTTTATTAAAATACCATTAAAATGAGTTAAAATAATTATGAGAATTAAACTGCGAAAATTCACGTTTACCGCTTTATCTGTCCACGAGAACACAATGAATGCGTCACTATAAAAAAAAATTGCACTGTATTTTATTAAATAAATACATACATCTGAAACCAAACTTACATAGGCAGTGCTAACTTTAAAGCACGCATTGCAGTAAGAAGTAAGAACATTACAAAGCGCCGCTAACGGCTGAACTGAAATATGTTATTTTATAATCTACGAACGTAAGTTTGTTGCTCAAAGTAGTTGACTTTGTAGTTTTTTACGTATTAGCTATTTTTTAAATATACTTGTGACAATCCAACAATTAATAAAGTCAAAATTCAACAAAAGTAAAGCGGTAAAACGGTTACTTCAAAATCGTATTTATTAGGAAAAGGTATTAAACATAAATATCTCTTCAACAATTACATAAGAAGAATATATTTATTTCATTAAAGAAAAATGTGGACATTTCTCTCTATGTTTGAGCCTGCCAAAGACCTTGAATTCTCACTAAGGATATTAGTGAGGTAACAGCTTTTTTTCTCGTTTCTGATCTTGTAAATTGATGAAATAAATGATCTTTTCCCTTTTTTGTACCAAAAAGATGAAAGAAAAGATTTTCTAAATGCGATAAATAAGAATGAAATTATGCTTCAGCCCGTTTAATCACCCGAAGTGGATATAATAGAAAATGAGACGACTGTATTTAAATTGCGGTTTCATTGTGGAAAGAGCGGGATGAATAACACTTTGTGTGGTAACTTCGTTCTTTGCTCCGCTCTCTGAAAACGAAGAGAGGGATATATTATAAGATCGAGTATATTAGCACGTCAGTAGGAAAGGGATGCATATTGTTTGCAGATGTGCGCTGCCGAAATATCTGAAAGTTTCCGTTTATCGATCGGTGACGTCACGTGGTACCCCCGAAATTCAGTTCAATAAGCTTTTGTAAGTGAGTTCGCTTTTATTTCTTAACTATTATAATGTTTAAAAAAGGGTTGTAAAAAAACCAAACATACGTGAAGTGTGTGGGATGCTTTGTTTTTTGCCGACGATATTGCGCGGGCTTTTCCTTTCTAGATAAAAGCAACTTTATAAAATAAAAAAAGACGCAACAACGTCGTTTCAAACGACTACTTTGATAACATCCGTCGGGGTTTTGAGATGACTGGGCTTCTTTAGGGCCTAAAATTAACTTATTTTAAATTTATAAAATACAAAAAAAAAATATCGCGATTTGGAGTGTAAGTAAATAAAATAGTTTATGTTTTTTTTACCCTACTCTCGTGTCGAATTCCTTAAAATACGAATCTGTTAAATTTAAATATTTTTTTTGGAACGTTCCGAAATAACACGTCGAAAGAACGCACGTCCAATGTCACATTCCATAATGTAAGCTTAAGGGGTCGCACACCCGCACACCCGCACCCTCACCCACACACACACACACAGCGGCAGATTTCAATAAAGTGTCCCTCTCCCCTCCACACACACTACCTCGCGTGTATACACACACAGCCTGGGTACATGTTTCAGCGCTCGTATCCAAAGGTAAAACGTATAAACAAACATAACCTTAGATGCTACGACCACAGGCAAGGCTTCCATCTGCGCTTCCCACGTTGATACAAGAATGGTCTCCACCGAACATAATCTACGCCCGGCGTAGAGCGTCTACGGTTATACGGAACATTTGGGGGTTATGTTTTCCCTTTGGCACACCAAATTTTTCTCCCTTAAAATTCTCGCGTGATATGAAAGGTTTCGTTTATTTCACCGATAATCGACTAGGCGTGTGTGTTAATTTCCGGGAAATGCTATATTCAACACGTTTGTTTTTTTTTTGACGTGTTCCGGTGATATTGTGTGTTGAAAAATATATAAAACGTCAGTTAACTGTTTTTATTTTGACTGAATTTGTTAGTGAAACTAGTACTGTGTGACGTTTATAGATTCGGTGATCTTGAACTCTCCCAGCATTATACGTTTGTGTTGACGGTGGAACAATCTGAAGCCTGTATACATTTTTATAATAAAGGAGTGAAATCTTCACATTGTAATTCGTCTCTCCGGGCCTGCTCTCACAAAATCTGTGATAAATAGTAAAAAATGTAAGCCTAAAAAATATACTTAATAGATCTTATATTAAAAATATAAAAATCATTATTTAGTTACATATCTACTAGAATAAATATAAACACTAGACACTATATTTTTGTAGACTTACAGTAGAATTAATTTTGTTCAATAAAATTGGCTTTAAAACGATAGTTGTTACAATAACTTAGAAAATGTGTTTATTCGTTATTTAGAAGAAATATTATATTTTCCTACACAAACGTTTATGCTATTTTACCTAATTAATAAATGCAACAAATTTTAAACGGTGCAACGATAATAATTTACAAATGTTATAATATAAGTGGTTAATTTTTGACTGTCAAATAAATTTATTCTATCAATGCCAACAACTAGCAGTTCATATATAAATTTAAAAAATTACATTGTGACAATCCTTTGTGATAAAACGATGACGCCTTTACCATAAATAAATATTTAAAATGAATCTTTATGGGGGCCATCAGATCTAAACATGGATGTCGTTTAAAGGTAAGATAAAACAATTATTTAATTAAGTTCGTATTTAAAACAAATAAAACATGTTTTAATGAAAAACTGCAAAAAAGGAATTAATTTTTTTAAATTATGTTTGGGTTTATACAAAATTTTTGCTTTCTAATATGACAATCTGAAATTTATTCCAGCTTTGCACAGGATTTGCACTTTAAATTCTTGCGTTCAGTTTATTGTTTGATAATAACGTGTTCAATAGGAAAGTTAACTCGAAGACATCACGCGCAGGCGTAATGATTTTTTAAAAACATATTATTTAAAAAACTATATTATCGAAAGGTTTCACCGACAGAAAAATCAAATTTGCCCTCGGATATATTATTACGACTGTGATTAGTGTAGCAGTGAATTATTATAAAAACATGATTTCCTACCTGGGTTGAGGAAAAATTCTAATGAATTAAAAGGGACCATGCCTTGATTTTTTGATAGTCAAATAGTTATGGATATTGTATTATGAATCATGTTAACATATTTGTTGATGTTTAGTTCGAGCACGTGTAGAACTTTATGCAGGTTAAATAGAAACCTCTTTGGAACAGGTGGGACCGATAAAAGTTACAACGTAAGAAAACAATTTTTTCTTCAACACTATGCTCATCATCAAGAACTTTCCAAATAATGTACGCGGAACGTACTGTATCCTACGAACGTACTAATTATATAATTCACTAGGTGAATATTATATATTGATGCTTGAACGTCTAACATTACGGACTGACATGCAGATACTTCTGGGAAGGAAAAAAATATATTTAGAAAAGAATAAGTTGACTTTCCCGAGAAACCCGTTTACTTCTGCAAAGATATATTTATTTTATCGATATATTCAATGAGAGATTCATTCGACCTTCAATTTGATTGATCTTCAGTTAGGAGGTTTCAGATTCGATTACCGCCGCAAATATATTTGACTTCGTTAATTGATCAATATACAATGTTTAAATAAATGTTTTATTATATGTCTAAAGGATTTTTTGATATTTTTCTAAATTGAATGGCAGGAGACCATATTTGTCCCAGCTCACATATGTCTCTAATAAATCGCTATAATTCCCTTATTATCTGAGTGAGAAATATGTTCTAAACGGTGTTAGAAAGGCAAAACGCAACGCTTTATATTAAAATCTAAAAAATAACAACAAAACAGTAAAATGTACACCTTTATGAAATCAATGTTTAGAATCGCATTTTGAAAACAATATTAAAACTTTGATAATTTTTGTTTAATTATTTTCATATAAAAAGACAAAAAAGTGAGGTGACAATAACGTTTAAAGTAGGTACATTTGTCTAATAAAATGTATATCTGTTTTTATTTTATTTTTTGTAATCAGTAATTTTAGTTGGGAAACCCTAGGTGAGCCAAATTAAAAAAAAAAATTATGTTTGCATGCAAGTTTTTTATATTTCAAAAATTGTGTTATTTTGAATTATAACATTTGAAAGCGTATTTAATCACCTTTCAAAAACAGTTATTAGTTTTGGGATATGTTCAGAAATATTCCATTTCTTGTAAGGCGGAAATATTTCTAATTTGGGAGGCGGGTATGGGTACCACCGCCCCGGGAACCATTTATTGGATAACCAACGCCTCTGCCGTAGGTCACCTCAAGTGGTTCGCAACGTTTGGTGACTTAGCAGGGGTGCTCGGGTTCATGGGGTGAGGTTTGTCCGGGTCTTGGTTGCGGATGCGTCTGCCCGCCAGCTGCGTGGCAAGCCGGATCGGGAGGGAATGGTTGAGGGTGTCAATCTGACTTCTAGAGCTACTAGTGCTACTCTAGAGCTACTCTCTCGGAACATCGCCTTGCACCGCAGTAAGAGGGATGAATTCATACGTCCCTCACTCTTTAACATACTGACCCCCAGATTCCTACCCACCTCTCGTGCTCTTTTCCTTCCCAGAACTTCCTCTCCTTCCTTTCCTAAAAAGACCCTCCACACAGCATCCCATAAGATGATATAAGTCCTGAGGGGAATTATTTTCCTTAACACCTTCTGTGTGGAACTAATTAAAAAAAAAAATTACCATCTGAAAAATACTCCAAATTTCGGAAGGGTTGATAATTATGAGCACTTGTGTAATTTATACACACGACGGAGGATTTAGCATGTTTGCAAAATTTAGATTAAGCGCATGCATGAAATAATTTTAATTTTTAAAAAGTAATAATTTTCTAGGAAGGATCGCGTGTTTTACCTAAAACCACTTATATGCGAAAAATAATTTGACTTCAGGTGCAATTTTTAAAAAAATTATAATCTTGGTGATGGCGCAGCAGTTATTATTAAATACATAAAACTATTTTATTGGAAGCTTGCTTATGACATTTATTTGTAAGACATTAAAACAATGAGTGAAATTATTTTTATATGCATAGGTATATCATAAATATGGTCGCTGCCAATTAACATGTTGTGATGGTTGTTTGACTGTAATTTTTTATTATTTTTTCAAAATCGAAAGACATAACATTGATAAATAAATCAAAAGAGAAGCCCTAGAAATAAATCGTTAACAATATTTTCAAAGAACAAACAGATTTCTTTTTTACAATTTTTAAAACCCCTTTGAAGTTAAAGTTTCAAGTAATAAAACCGAGAGAAGTGTGCCTGCCTAAAAAAAGGTTTTTAAAATTCTTTGTTCGGAATCTAAAAAATTTCAATGACTAATAGTTGCCAAAATGTGAAACCTTTTGTTGGTGTCCCTTGAAAGGAAGTTGCGCTTTGTATTGGGTCCATCACTGAGATTAGCTGAGGATGAATACGTATCATCATTTATAATATATGTATATTTTTCTACAAGAAGAGATACCCTTGTCCGATGGTTTATTAAAAAGGAAAACTTTACATTTTAGAGTATTCCAAACATGCCCATGGAAAATTTAAAATAGTCAAGTTCACGTCGCTGCTGCCCACCTTCCGATTTTAAATTTGAAATCAGCATCATCATCGATGTTAAGGGCCCGAAACCCGCATTTCAACCGATTTCTTACTGCAAATAAACACGTTAAGTTTTAAAGCTCTTAAAAAAATATATGTTATTCTTGAAGATAATATCTAGACATTGCCCGTGCCGAAACGCAAATTACACAAAATTCCCTCGAAAGAAAAAAATTGCAAAGTATGCTCCAAAAATTATTATAAACAAGTTTGTTTCAATTATTTTACAAGTTACATGTATGAAAAAATTCACAGTGTTTCTTTAAATGCTGTTTAAGACAATGCTCTATTTTTGCTCTATTTTAAACGAGTCGTGTTTTATTAAACATTTTCGCAATTTTCGCATCGATTTTGTCGCTGTAAATGTTAGCGCTCTCCTCTAACATTCGTAATATCGTATCTCTCCATCTTCTTCTTTTCAAGCCCGGTTGTAGAGTCTTAACAACTATTTATTATTGTATGTACGTAGAATTTATAAATCATCATTTAAAAGCGAATAAAACTCCATCGCATTAAAATACCTCATTTCGTTGGTCCTACTGAATTTTAATATTCTTTTTACATCGGCCCTTAGGAAAACAATTTCCCTCAGGGTCTGTTTCATCTTTGGGGATGCTGTGTAGATGGTCTTTTTAGGGAAAGGAAGTTTTGTGGATACGATTCTTGGGTCTTGATTCTTCGACTGGGGTCAGTGTGTCCAGGAGTGATGGACAAATACAAATAATCCCGCTGGGATACAAGGCGGTGGGTCGAAAGAGTCCGGTTGAATAGGTCAAAAAGTTTCCCTAAATCAGTCTCCCCCGATCCGACCCGCCACGCAGTAGGTGATTACCACTAAAATTACTTACTCAGATAGCCTGCCCGTAGTTCTAAGAACATCATCTAATTGCTCGTGTAAAGTCTTATAGTCAGGGATAAAAAATACATTTTTAATTATGTACGACAAGTTTCAGACTGTTTGAGGAGTCTGATGATCATGCCATATTTGACTTTTTCCAATGAATGCTGATTTTGATAATACTGGTAAGTTGTTTATCAGATACTTCACGGATGTATTAATGCCCTTTAATAGAATGCAAGAACATTAGTAAAGAGATTCTAACATTTTAACTAGTGCTCTTCAGTATTAAACTCGGTTAATCGAGAATACAGATTTGGTATGCTTTCGGAAGACCCGACATTATTTTTACCCTCCAAGCTAATTAATTATAACAATAAAAAATATACTGGCATTTACGTTAGAAGATCATTATTGATAATAGAAAATAAAAAAGGGTCAGGAGTCCCTTACTGAACAAATTTCAACGTAAATATTAAAGTTTTGTGAAAGTTCTATCAAATGGCCAGTAATGGGTATGTAATAACAGAACACGAATAGAATCTTTACAGAACGTAACATTTGAAATTTTATGAATTGTTCAAATTCTCTGGAACAACTGGCTCTTAGTTTTTCTAAGTATAAACAACTCTTGATTGACGATTCCTTGCTTTATGGAAATGCATAGCTTTTTTAAGTTGTGATCCTTGGATTGCATTCGTTGTAAGACGAAAAATTAAATATTCCTACACATGCTGCAAAAGCTGGTTAATGATAAAAACATTAATTATTCAATGTTACTAATTAGTGTATGCCTAGGTTAGTTTTTCCATACACCTGCGCACAGAAGTTGTGATCTTGTTATGAACTTGTATTAATATTTAATGCACAAATTCGAGACTATAATGGATTTGCACATTTGCATTTCAGAAAAGTTTTTAATCAAATTTAAGTTAATTTCGGTCAGTTTTGACTCGACAGCATTAATTATCATAGCGGCCAACATTAAGTTGCAAAAGTCCTGACACGTTTAAAACAAAAATAGAAATAACACAACATTTTTTTTAATAGATTAAACATATTAACGTTAACATTTGAATAATGTTTTTTTCTTTTGTTAATCAAGCGCCTCGTTATTAAACAATCTGAATTCTTATTAGTAGTTAACAGGATTGAAAACTTTTGACCAAGCCAGTCTACGGACCAATCCCTTTTCATACAAAACTTGATTTTGGATTTAAGGCCAAAATATTTAACCAAAATGAAAAACCATATTTTTTTTTCAAAAAATGAAGCTAGCATTCCTGTACAAATGTGTGATACTTTATATGTTTTGTTTTAAGTTATAAAATGTAGGTAATAAAATAAATCAATTTTTCATGATTTTATAGGCAATAATGGCTATTATTTGTGAATTAAGGATAATTATTAAAAATATGATTTTCCTATTTACTAAACAAATATGGTGAAATCTAAACAAAGAAAATTAAAATTATAAAAAACTTTCTGAAGGGCATACATGCAAATAACGAAGGATCGATTTACGTTTTTAACAAAAATTAGTCTTACATGAATTAATATTTCTGCCCAAAGAAATGTTAATTTATGTACTCAGAAAAAGTGCCAAAATTGCATTTAAGGTCATGAAAAAATTATTTCTTTATTTTCCTGTATTTTATAATTTAAAACAAACACAAATAAAATAGCACATATCCGTACCAGATATTTGCAATACCTTTTGATTAAAATAATAATTATTGAGTTTGGTTTGGTATTTTGGCTTCAAATCCAAATTTAAGTTTTGTATAAAAAAGGCCACACTACCGTTCCTCTTAAGAATACCCTTCCCTGAATCAAAAAATACCGTTTCCATCTAGCCCATTACAAGGAAATTTTATTTTATAATCCAGCCGCATTATTTCTTTTGATGTGGCTTTCGAAAAAACTTTTTTTTCACCTTAATGTACAGATACAGACCGTATAAAAAGAACCAAACAATGGTACTTTGTCTTTCATAACTTTCTATTCAGTCAAAGCATAATTTTATGTTGGTGGATTATTATTTATATTGTGTGAAATTTGCCTGCGTATGGCTTTTGTTGGCAGACCATTAGTTGTCTATTAGTTCTATGATTCCAACGTTGATTTAAATAAAGCTGAATATTATGAAAAATTTTGCAGTTCAGCCAAAATGTTAACTTAACTAGCATTAAATAAAACAATTAATTTTAATCACAAATATATGGCGAGACGGTTTTTTCGATTCGCCAACTTTGTTTTATTTTATTTACATTATAATTTTATTAAGCTTACAAATTACTAATTATAACTTGGGGGCGTACATTAATTACGTGAGCAGTTTTTCTTCCAATAGACCCCTCCCCCCCCCCCTTGGTGAGAAAAAATTGGGCCACTTCGTATATTCTTTTCAAGTAGACGTGAGATTTTGCTGGAACCCCCCCCCTTTGCGCTCACATAATTAATGTATGCCCCCTTGCATACCTACTCTTACATTTTTTTACCTTATTTAGTGTGGTTCTTACAATTTTATCTAATTTTTGTGGTTCTTTTTTTTTGCCCTCCACACAGGAGGCCCTGAGGAAAATAATTTCCCTCAGGGCCTGTGTCATCTTAGGAGATGCTGTGTGGAGGGTATTTTTAAGGACGGGCGGGATAGGAAGTTCTGGGAAGGAAAAGTGAATGAGGGGTGGGTAAGAATCTGCGGGTCAGTGTGTCAAGGAGTGACGGACGTATAAATCTATCCCTCCAGCTGCGGTGCATTGGGTCGAGGAATTCTGGCTGGAGAGGTCAAAAGACCTCCCTCAACCAGTCTCTCTCAATCCGGCCTGCATCGCATCGGTCCACCAAGACCTGGACAAACCTCACCCCATGAACCCGGCACTCCTGCTAAGTCATCAAACGTAGAGAACCACTTGGTGTGACCTACGGCAGAGGTGTTGGTTGTCCAATATATGTTTCTCGGGGTGGCGGTACCCATACCCGCCTCCCAAAATGTTTGTTGTATAAAATCTTTCTGGTGAAGAAGAAATAGAACTAAGACAGGAGAGGGTAGAGAGGTTGTAAACGAAAAGAGATATTATATTGTCTTCAACATGATCCAGCAAAATTACTTTTTTTAATTTTCTCTAATTTTTATTAAAATATTTTACTGACACCACAATTTATTGATAAATCTACATCTTTCAGGCTCGAAGTTCCCCTCCTTGGGATAAAGTGAATTAATTAAAGATTATGGATCTTTTAAATTTTGATGAATTATCCATAAATGTACATGGAAATAAATCGATAGTGGTATTTGTAGAAGTCGCCGGCCATGAAAGTGTTACAAATCGAGGGAAAAATTAAACATAAATTTGGGCAAAACGTGCAATTTGTGCAACAAAGCCACTTAAATTATTCAAAACTCAATGGAGAGACGTTGTTTCAATTAGCCAAGTCGCGAAGAATGGATCAAATATTCACCACACTCGGGAGTGTATAATATAAGTCTGTCTCTTGGTGTTTAACCCAGTTCGGAGGCAGCCGAGCTAACGCCTGGAGGATACATTATCAAGAGTATAGATACGACACAATTGAAACTGTCGCCGGTCTAAGTCCAGGTCAAACTCATTTATACCACATTAAATCATGACTTCTAAAGCAGCTTGGCTGGTTTCAGACGACTCGCGACTCGCGACGGACAATGTTTGCTATTAAAATTTATGCAAGGTAATTATATACATTTAGGCCAGGTAAATTCCTGGATTAGAACTCCACTAGATACTCGTATTACTGTCATGGATGCATTTGGGGATTTAGGGATAGGGATTAAGGTTATTTCCTTATGGCACGACGTAACTGAATTATGCTTAGAATAAATATCAAAAACCCTTCAAAAATTTGGCATTTTTTTCAAATGGTCAAAATAATATATTCGCTTTAAAATAAAATGCAAATATTTGGAATATTTCTGAGCACATTCACAAATCAAAAACT
The DNA here is from genome assembly GCA_917880885.1 of Limnephilus marmoratus. NCBI lineage: Eukaryota > Metazoa > Arthropoda > Insecta > Trichoptera > Limnephilidae > Limnephilus > Limnephilus marmoratus. The sequence continues at coordinate 32,999,414 of OU862908.1, forward strand.
GTTTTAGAAAGGTGATGAAATACGATTTCAAATTATAGAATTCGAAATAAGCATATTTTTTTTATTATAAAAATTTTGCATACAAACATAAATAAGTTTTCAAAATGGCTCCCCTTACTTTTTTTTTAACTAAAGTTACTGATAATAAAAAAAAATAAAAACACACACATATTTTATTAGACAAATGTACAACAAACACATATTGTAACCTCACTTTTTTGTCGCTCTATGTAAAAATAATTTATAAAAAATTCCCGAATTTTCAATTTTTTTTTCAATTTGCGATTCAAAACTTTATGTGTATAAAAGTGTACAAATATGATCTCCTGTGATTAAAAGGGTTAAGTGATGTGAGAAATTTCAAATATTGCCATTTTATTGGAAACCACATGATAGATAACATGTTGTATATAGATCCCTTTTTTTCCTACGAGTAAAACAATTTAAAAAACACAATTTTTGAAAAAGACAAAAAGATTTTTACACCTTTTAACCAACGGTTTCAGAACTCAGTAGCTAAAAAAATGTGTAACCGGTATTTTAATTAAATTCAAACGGTCGTTAAAAAAACTACCAGATATTACATCTTCCTAAAAAATGTTGAACAAGTGATTCAATGTAACTTCTGCCGTGTGACTGCACTCCCATTAACTCCAAAAACAAATTTCCGCTAGTATTGTTTGCTGGAAATTTATAGGAATCCATTGTGACAGGGGACGGCCATCGCTTTATGGACTGGATAAATGAGATCGTGGTGTCCCTGGGAAGGGAGTCGCGCAAAGTATATTTTCAGTCATCGTTATTTAAATTTCGAAATTTCTATGCGTTTAAAAATGGCCTTATTAGCGGGAAATCGATGATTCTAACAGGGCGCTTTCAAAATCTCACTTCAGTGAAACAGGCATTTTCTAGATTTGGAAAATAGGAAACCTTTTCAAATTTCGATAAAAAATATGATATTCCACCGTAGTCGGTACTCCACCCAAAAACTCTCGCGATAGTATTTTATATTTTATAGTTTTCAGTGAGAGTCAGTGTCTCATAGAAGAGAATTCTACAAATACTATAGAATATTTTAATGTGTTTGGCTATGTACGAGTATAACGTTTGCAAAAAATCGTAATTCACACACGTTCAGCAATTCGCTTTCGGAACGCTTTGGAAGACATCGGTGTGATGTTTTACGAGTACGCGACGACATTATCTTAAAAAATATGTCTTGGAGATGTCATTCTTTTCTTTTTGACTCATAGCTGAGGGGTGTAAAATGTTCGGCGACGAGTTTTTTATGGCGTGCTAGTTGGTGTTCGGCCATTTTTTTTGTTGTTTCTGAACCTTACTAAAAAAATTGGAGCTACTTTTTAAATATATTGCCACGTCTTCACAGTGAATTAAACACGCAACCTTCCAACTCAAAGCCAATTGCCAATACTACAGCACAGAGGTATTTATAGCAGAATACACGACGTTTATATTATTCAGAAGTATTTCCAAGAAATATCAAGAAATTGAAATTGCTTCAAATTACTCTTTAAGATTTTAAAATAACGCTAATGAACGATAAAACTTTTGGTGGACGACCGTTTAAGCTGAATATGTTTTCACGCTCTTTCTTTCGGCAGTTTTTTGCAGCCATGTATGCAGAAATCAATTTTATCATCGCTGGACCACAGTTTCTCTCTTCTCATTTTTATTTTTTTACATGAATGCCGCACAAGAGTCCCAACTGCTCCCGTCTGGAGCCAGTGGAACTATGGCATCCCCAATTGGGGTATGTTGTGAGGCTGAAGGTAGTGGGGAGGGAAATGAGATAGGGAAGAGGAAGGTGGGGAAGTACCTGGCTATTCAGATCTGGTCACCAAACAGAGCTTAAGCCATTTCAAGCAACGTTTCAATTCTGAATGGTGGTCTTACACCAGGGCGATACTGAGAGTATCTTCCACTCTGGAACGTGCCGCAAATATACTATATATTTTTTTAAATGAATTAATTGTGAAATGACACAAATTAATCAAATAAAATTTATTTGCCACGCCGGGATTCGATCCCGCGATCTTCGCAGTGCTAGTCAAGAGCCTTATCACTGGACTATGCCGGCCGTCAAATTACCGTTAGATTCCATACAAAATCAGAATGGTAATATTTGCAATTACATTAGGCTTAAAAATATTATGTATCTGAATATAGGGTGTTAAGATACTTGCCTGGCTTTCCTTAATCAGTGATCCACGATCTTGTTTGGAGTAAAAATGTGGATGGCATTTTGGTCTCAGGTATTTTTTTTTTGAAATAGACAATTCACCCTAAAAAGAGTTCTCTGTGGGTATATAATATGTTTAATATTTTAAAAGTGAGTAGGAATTGATAGTTAGCGTCTGGTTACCTTTGACGACGTGTGTACGTGGAATTTTTTTTCTTTGTAATTTTTTTTGATAATGTCACCGGAGACCAATTATTACTTCAAATAAGTTCAGGAATCGCTTGTTAAAGTTTTTCAGGTACTTTCCTTAATAAGGTTTTTATGAGCTGAACACCTCGCCATTCAAAATAAATATACTTTAAGGAAAGGGGATAATACTTATACACGTACACTAGTCAATCTGAATCTCGTCACCATGTATTAGATTTTTTCTGTCTTAAATATAGTTATGTTGTTTTATGTAAAATATATGTATTTTTAATTATATACCTTCTTGCACTTCGATACTGACAATTATTAAAAAGAGATGTAGATACTTCGGAAAGCTCAGAGCGCAGCTCATTTACGTTCCAAGTTTTTTGCAAAAGAATATCTCAAGAAGCGAAGGAACAAGATAAGTATCATTGGACGGTAGAAGATAATGTGGGGGAATTTCGTGAGGCAAACTTGTCTCATCTTAATCACGTTCCGTGGAAAAAAATGAGGAAAGGTGTGAAATTTTATCAAACTTAAGGGCTAAATTTGTCATGTCTTTAAAAATAATGTATACTTGGACTTGCTATTTCTAGAATATGAATCAACAAATTATAAGTCCAAATAAAAATAATTGGAGGACCCCATAATTGAAAATTTTTGAAAAGATGAACTGGTTCGATTCTTTTACTCCCCTTTTAACGTAAAGCATGTTGGATTTTGTGTTCGTCAATTTATTGTGAAACTTTTCATTAAATCGTATATAAAAACTTTACGTAAATAGTATGATGCAGTTTAACGGGGGTTGTTTTTTTAAATGTGAAAACAGCCTGTGGTTCCCTCAAAGCCCTTCTATTTAGTTATTCTTTTTGTTGGAGATTTGCTGTAATTTCTCAATTCATTTTTATCTTTATGAGTTGATACCTGTGCATTATTTTGCGAGAGTAATGCAGATGCACCTGAGAAAACGTAATGTAATGAACGTAGGTCTAGGACTGTGGAATAATGATGAAATGTCTCTTGAATCTCACGACGGGAAAGTAGAGTACAAAATGCCCGTTTGAAATGAGAGCCTTTTCCATTTGTAATCGTCATACCACTTTTCTTTGAATATTATAGGAATTATCGGAGTCCACATTTTATTGAACCTTACCGTCAAAGAAACAAAAATATATACTGCATAGTTTAATTAATTTCCCCGAAGGAAACGAGAATCTTCCATATATCCTTCATCAAGTTTAAGCACGAAAAATCACCTTTTTGTTTTTTTTTTTTTTTTTATTTATTTTAAATTAAATAAAAAAATTGAATTTATCAAGTTCTGCAAGTATTCCGTTTTTGTTTTTGTCGTAGCTATTTCGGATTACAAGGCCATTTTCAAACTGTGGTTAAACCACTTTGAGACGACTTATTTATAGGATTCTAAATGTCAATTTTTGAAGGCGTCTAATTTGATTTATTACCGAAAAAAACAATTTGTTGAGAAAATAATTGAGACAGAAGACACTATTATGTGAGGTATTTCGGAATCTGTTTTCCCCGCATTAAATGTTAAGGTTTTTCTTAATTCTAAATTAATAGAATACTTAGTTTTCACCACTTTATTATTTATAAAAAACCGACATGTTTCATGAGCAATGCTCACTTCTTCAGGGTTTACTTAAAATTAATTATAAATAATAGACATAGACAACGGTGTCAATGGAAAGGTGAGAATGGGAAGAGGGGCAATATGACACAATTTAAAAATGAAACAAGTTTGATAAAGGGTCATTTAAAAATAATTTTTGATTATTAATAATATTCAAATTCGCATTCACGCTCTTTCTGATTTCTAAGATTTCCAATTTTTCCAAATGAGCACCTTTAAAATTGGAATATAATAACTCAATTCCACTATTGAAGTCAAAAGTGGGACTCGTCTCCAACAAATGATTGGCAAACTCCGAGAAACTATTATTGTTTAAACATCTCAAATGTTCCTTAATCCTTATTTCAAAATTTCTCGAAGTTTAACCTGTGTAAAAAAAAACCATAATTGAGACAGAAGACATCTACATCTGTAGATTCCAGATTTTTTCATTTTAGAAGTAAATAGTAATACGTTATTTTAAAGTTTGTTATTTGCATAAAATGCAGAAGAGTTTCATTTGGTACATTCTTTGCTAAGGAATTGGAAATTTTATGATTAAAAAACATAATTTTCCTCCATTTTTTCCCTTCCTGATCTTTTTGTATATGTTATATTATTAATATGGTATTAAATATGATCTGTCGGGGAACTGGAGGCGCGGGGAGTGTTTCCTTCGCCGGCCCGTTGGTTGCGTCTTTCTGCGCATGCGACATCCGCAGGAGTTTGTGAGGATTTCGCATCTATTCTGCGCAGTAAATTCAAATCACGGCTAAATTAAATTTAGGACAAGCGTGTAATATAACAATTGTTTAGGTTTTGTTAACATACGTAAGGAGTGAGGAATAAATAATTTACTTACTTTATTAAATAGCGAGGAAATTAGTAAGCAAAATTATTTATTCGCCACACCTTAGTATGTTTACAAAACTGAAATAATATAAAGCACTTAAATGAGTCAAACTAGTAACGTCATTATTAACCAATTAAGAAAAACCTAAGCATTTAATGCGGGGAAAACAGATTCCAAAATATCCCACATAATATTATCTACTGTGTCAATTAGTTTCTAAGCAAATTGATTTAACCGGTAATAAATCAATTAAGCCACCTTTTGACATTTAGAATCCTATAAATATTCCGACTCAAAGTATTGCATAAAATATTTTAATAGTCTTCCCGAAGAAATAAAAAAAAATAACAGATTTCGTATCATTCAAGAAAAAGGTCAAATTAATCTTTAAAAAAATCAACAACCATAACATCACCAATCAAAATGTTATAACTTCATTTTATGTCTTATCAAAAATTAACATCATAACATAGTTTATAGTTTTTGTATAGGTACAAGTAAAATGTATGTTATAAAAATGAAATAATTTTAAAATAACTCCTACGCCAAGCTCAAGAGCTAGTACTCTTCATTATCATAGAAATTCAATAAAACATGTTTTTTTTCATTAAATAAATAAAAAAAAATAAAAAAGTGATTTAACCACAGTTTGAAAATGGCCTTGTAAGCCGAAACAGCTGTAACCAAAAGAAAAATAAAATACTTGTAGAACTTGATAATAACATTATTTAATTTAATTGTAATTAATTTTAAAAAAAATAGAGTTAATAATAAAAATTATAAAAATAACGTTAACGTGCGTAAAATGCATAAATAGTTTTTTTTACAATATTACACGTTTTGTAAATTTTATTATTGATTCTATTGATGAAAAGGTCACTGCTCAGCTACAATTCAGGATTTCTTCTGGAAAACAGCTGGTTTTCAGCAGTAGTTCTACGCATCAAACACAAAAACAATTAATAATATACGAAATTTCACGTTTTAACAAATGTCCCTGCGTGCAACCTGCAACGTCAATATATTTAAACCATATTTTTTTAATAATTTTTACCGTTTTTAAAATGAATATTGTATTATTTGTTCCTGACTGTAATAGCAAAATTAAAATATATGTAATTAAAATTAGTATTGCCAAATGAAAGTACAATTAAATCTCCAAGGCGAACGAAACTTCATCAGTAGAATGAGATGAGCTCGTGGTGGAGACATTCTCCATCCAACTTTCGTCATTTACGATAATTCCTAAGTCATTCTTGGTAATCTGTTCTCTTGACACATTTCCTTGTTCACGCCTCACTGCGCTTGCATGCAGAAGACTTATCATTAAATGTAAATATCCATCCCCATGCATTGAAGCAGAATAATATATCACTTTTGGAATCTTTCGGGAGGAGGAAGGAAGGTTATCAGGGGCAATGGCCCGAGACCGACAATGAGAACGATTGGTTTTAGGTGATGGTTTGAAATCTACACCTAAAGAGGGTTTTATGAAAGAAAGATTCACGTTTCTTACGCTTATCCTCCCGCTTGAATGTCATAAGCAAATTACGTTAAAATGTGATCATCTTATTACATAGGATATAATAGTTATTTTTTAATTTTGAACTTTATGAGTAAAATCACAAATTATAATATTTAATAAAATGAAGACAATTTTAGCGAAACTCAATCGAAACTCTGGAGACAGAAAAGTCAGAAAAAAGATATTGGCTCCACTGGGACTCGAACCCAGGATCCTTTGCTTACATGGCAAGTGCTCTACCAACTGAGCTACGGAACCCATATCAAATTCGGTCACTTTTAACTGTATCATACTTCGACTAATAACTGCCAACATTAGCTTCATTTTCTTAAAGCACATATAATTGGCTGCTCTCCTAATATACGATTGCAAGATTCAACTCGAACTAAATGCTATCTAGATGGTGTCTGGATAAATTTTTATTAATTTTATTTTTAATTTGCGACATCTATTGACTTTTCTGCAAGTTTGGGATGAATATTAATTTTTAATTTTGAACTTTATGAGTAAAATCTCAAATTATAATAGTAAATTAAATGAAGACATTATTAGCGAAAATCAATATAAACAGTTAATAAACAGTTAAAAGTGACCGAATTTGATATGGTTTCCGTAGCTCAGTTGGTAGAGCACTTGCCATGTAAGCAAAGAGTCCTGGGTTTGAGTCCCAGTGGAGCCAATATCTTTTTCTGATTTTTCTGTCTCCAGATTTTCGAATAAGTTTCGCTAATATTGTCTTCATTTAATTAAATAGGATAAAATAGGTTTATGTTTACCAAAATATGCATATTTTTTATGTAAACACGGCACAAGAGTCCCAACTGCTCCCGAATATTGCATACCCAATTGGGGTACGTTGTGAGATTGAAGGTAAGTAGGGAGGGGAAGGAGATGGGGAATGTGAAGGTGAAAAGCATCTGGCTATTCAGATCTAGTCACCAAATACGGCTAATGACATTTCAAGCAAATTTTTTCAATTCTGAGTGATGAACTTACGTCAGGGCGACACTGAAAGTATATACCGCCCTGAAACGTGCCTCAAATTTGCATTATGTTATTTTACATGATTAAATTGTGAAATAACACAAATCAATAAAATGCGTACGCTGGGATTTGCATCCGCGACCTCCAGATCGCTAGTCGAGAGCCTTACCCCTGAACCACGGAGGTCGTCTAAGTACTCTTAAGTGATGTATATTTTATAAGCCGTTTTTTATGAGATGTATCCTAGTATCAAGGAATATCACAAAAACACAAATGTGTTGGGTATATAAAAAATTATCCCAAAGTGGACACATTAAAAAATTGTGCATATGACAAAATTCGTTGATAAAAATTTCCCCTGTAAACAGATTTGAATTTTGAAAACCCTTTGTGTAGTGACTTGCCAGTCATTTCATTTGGAGTACATTATTTAACCATTACCAAGAAAGGTTGTAATTATAAATGACTGCTCCATTTATTAAAAAGTTCCATAATTTTTTAAAACGTGGAAAGTTTTAATCGAGTTAAAATAATAATTAGTGCCCGAACACTCTATGGAAAGATCAAGAACAATATTGCCATACGTAAACTAATAAACGGCGCTATGTGTTCTTCCACTCAAGCAGAGTGATCTCGTAGAGGCTCGTGTGCACACGCCCAACACCCATACACACACTTTCTCTCACACGGACATACAAACATCACACCAGCGTTGCTTACATTTGGGTTTTACTTCATGGAAAGAATAGTTCTTACACAGCTTTTCAACTGACCATTTAAAATATTTGTTGAACTGTACATTGTGCCTCCCAGTACTCACTAACAGCATTTTTAGTTTGTAAATACACGACGTGCGCATGCGAAATTCATGCCTTATCTCTTTGCATGAGCAATTAACAAACTGAAAATATAAATGAATAATTCAAATTAATAGATAACTTTGTATTAACCACTTAATTATTTACAAAAACCAACATGTTTCGTCAGCAAAGCTGACTTCTTCAGGGTTTTGACAGAACTAATTTTAAAAATAGACATACATAGGTAATAGAGAAAAATAATAGACATAAACAATAATAAAATTTGAAAGAAAATAATGTGTTGGAAACGAGAGGCAATATAGAACAATTAAATTTTTAAAGGGGAATAGATTTAATAATGGGTCATTTAAAAACAATATTTGATTATTAATAATATTTAAATTTGTATTGACACTCTTTCAAATCTCTAAAATTTCTAATTTATCCAACTGAATGCCATTGCAATTAAGTGGTAAATACAAAGTTATCTATTAATTTGAATTTAAAATGTTACCACAAAATAATTTTGCACTATTAGAAGAAGTGATAAATGAATAAAGTTAATACAAATATTTTCCGATATATTTACACTGTTTAAGCTTTTTAAGGAAAATTATTTTTTCCTAATTATTCCTTGTTTTGAATGATGTTGCATGTAGTAGTCAGAGAGGCGAAAACCTCTCTCTTAAAATATATAAAATAACCTTTTAATTATTTATCTTACTTATTAACAGAAAAAAATACTTAGATCGTGCACCGGTGGGTAATTAGGTCGCAGTCTCCAAGTCATCATTATAAAATTTAAAGCGATGATAATGGCGTTAATAAGCTACGTTTCACAAAATGCAGATCCATGCCAGAACGAAACTTTCATTATTGTACGGTGAGCGTTCGGCGAACGCGAGTGTTCGCTACGAGCTTCGTAGTACAAGCTCTCCTCGCGCCGTAGCTAAGTATGTAGGTATACCTATACACTGTAGACCCGTTAGTGCTACGATCGTGGTTGGTGGGATTTTGTTTCTTTCGTTCTTTCGCTGTGAGCGGTTCGTTTCAAGTGTATTTTGGCACGAAAAGCTTTATTATTGTTCATTTCGCTCACTTTTGGGAGATTATGTTTGAACTTTTATACGACGAACGTTACAGCTACGGCATTTTTTAGTTATGAACTGTTTTATGTGTTGTTTTATGATTTAAAAGTGAGTTTAAAGTGGAATAAACAAGAGTTTGGTGCGTTTCAGTGACAAAACTATAAAATGCTGGAGTCAAAATATATGAATCCATGGCAAAGAATTAAACAATTTATGTGAATGACAAAAATAACTGTTGACGTTTGTAGTGCGAACGATAAAATAATTGTGAAAAAAAACAACAATAAACAACAATGGTTAAGACAAAATTAAGAAAAACAAAGAATACCTAGTGCGAAGATATTTAGGTAGGTATATAGTTTATGTAAATTATTTAATGTGCCTTTTAATGAAATATAATATGTGTAAGAAGATATCTAATTATTATATATCGATCCAACTCAATGCAAATATTTTCGATTCATGGATTTTAGTTTGTTTAATAATAATTAATTAATTGTGGGTAGCAAATTTAATCTGTGGAATGAAACCGAGAAATGCCTAGAGTAAAATAATTGAAAGCGAAACTACGTTGAAAATTGGATTGGTTAACCTTTTGAATATGTTTTCCGGTTATTATTTTTAATTAAATTCTTTAACCTTTTACAATTTGCGATGTAGTCTTGAAGTAAACGTCTTTGATTAATTTATCGACAAAATATATTTGTATGTCTAATTCTTGATTGATTTTCATATTTCAGATGTTTGATCGAAAATTCAGAGAAAAATTACCTGAATGACAACATATTTTTTATATAACCGCATAAAAAGTATTTATTATTTCAGATCTAAAGATCAACAGTTTTAAATAATGTATTAACAAAATTCTTAACCTAATCTACAAGTGGTCTTGAATACAATTGCGATTAATTAAAAACACGTTAAATATCAGTGCATGCGGGTAGCACTAGTTTGTGTAATATATTTTAATATTTAATGTAATACATAAATAGTTTTTAAAAATTCGCCTATGGTGTAATATTTTTTTTACGTTAATTCCACCCAGGAGGCCCCGAGTAAAATAATTTCCCTCAAGGCCTATGTCATCTTTGTGGATGCTGTGTGAAGGGTTTTTTAGAGAAGAGGAAGGAATGGACATGAATCTTGAAGAGACTCATGTTGTAGGAGGGAGGAAACATAGAGGCCGACGAATAGTTTCACAGCCGAGCCGTTCAACATAAAACTAGAACTTAGAGTCGTAGAAACCTTTTCTCACGTGACAAATGTCAACCGTGTTAGGCGCGTGTTTGGCGTATTTCCCGACTATGCACTGGTGCCGAGGGGATCAATGACACTAGCTCCTCGGAGCATTTTCCATTGAAATACCGGCAGAACAAGGTTAGCATTCCCAACCGACATCTGTACTCTAAGGATTACAATCCGTTTGTTAGGATAGGAGAATCTGTCAAACGGACAGAGTCGAGGGTTTTTTTAGGTATTTTGGGGCTCCAGACCGACAATTTAATCGTGGGCCGCATTGGCAATTTGTACAGGGTTAGCAGCTTTTTTTATATTAATACCTCACAAGAGTCCGAGCCACTCCCGTCTGGAGCCAGTGAGGCTATGGCACCCCGATTGGGGTATTTTGTGAGGCTGAATGTAGTGGGGAGGGGAAGGAGATGGGGAAGAGGGGGGTGGGGAAGTATTATTAAAGTATATGTATATAAGCTGTGTACGTTTAAAGTATATGCGGGCCCACGATGCTCAAATTGCGAGATATACACTATCGTACTGGAGTTAATACCGCTACGATTGAATTCACATCTTTCTAAAACCTATACGAGTATAAGTTGGAGTTTCGTGTTGTGTAGAAATATAGATAATCTACTGTAATCTTTAATAAAATTAATAAATAGTTTTTTTTTAATGTGCTTATTAAAAAATATTTGTACTAAGTATTGTAATTAGTGCAGAGTGGTAGATACTTTCAGTACCATCGTGGTGAATTACCTCCATCCAAAAAGGAAAAAAAGTTGCTTGATATGGCTTAAGCCGTATTTGGTGACCAGATATTTGCCCACCTTTCTCTTTGCTACCTCTTACCTCCACCCACCAACTTAAGCCTCATAACATACTCCAATTAGGGATGCTATAATCTCACTGGCTCCAGAAGGTTGGGAGCAGTTGGGAATTTGCGATACACACAAAAGAAATACGCCCTATCATTTTTTGGAGGTTATTTTTTAACGGTCTAACTGTTATTTTCAATCAGTTAAAAGTACAAAACTTTTTAAAACATAAATATTCAACTCGTGGAAGCTTCTTAAGTTAAATAAAACGGACGTAAAACGTCATTTAACAGATTTATTGCCCTGATATGGCGCTCGTTTGGCAGCCACCCTTTTGAAAAGCATGTTTCCAGAAATCTGATATGCGTGAAGCGATGACAATCATAACGTGTGCAAAATGAATATATTTTTACGCCCTAAAGGTTTGAGAAAACTAAATCGCTCCACCAACCTTGCTCTCTTGCCACGCGCGTACGTGAAAAGTTACAATGGTGAAATTGTCTAGAAGATTGAATACATTATGTTTTAACTCATAAGGTTTGCGACGCGTGAAAAAATCATTTCATATACCTACATACATAATATGACAGTTATATGTTTCAAATCGAATTTTGGTGCTGTATAAATCTCATAACGACTATTTGCCGATGATACACTAATATACTTAATTGGAGATAACTATGAAAAACTAATAAATATTTTAAATAATGAGCTAAACAATGTATCAAGATGGCTAAAAATTAATACGCTTAAATTAAATACAAAAAAACAAGATGTATGGTGATCGGATACACGAAGACATCCAGTGAAAGCAAAATTAAAATTGATGGTGAAATTATTGAAAATGTTACTGAAATGAAATATTTAGGAGTTATATTAGACTCCAAACTAACATTCAACAAGCATGCTGAATATACGCAAAAGAAAATTGGGAAAAAAAATATCTTTTTTGGGAAGAATTCGGCCAAAACTATCTAGTAAAACTGCAATCACTATCTACAATTCGATTACTGCTCCACATTTTAACTATTGCTCAACTATCCTTTTCCTATGTAACGAACGAGAACAAAATAAGTTTCAAATTCTCCAAAACAGGGCAATGAGAATAATATTACGGCGGAATAGACTTTCAAAAGTAAACAAAATGTTTAAGGAACTGAATTGGATAACCGTGAAACAGATGCTGACCTTGAATACGATGATATTTATACATAAAATAATTAACAATATTTTACCAAAATACTTTTCAAATAAAATTGTATTCAACAAGGACATTCACAGACATAACACAAGAACATGCAAAGAAATCAGGCTTCAAAAAAAGGATAAGGCGAATACGCAGAACAGTTTGCTGTACAAGGGGATGAAGTTGTATAACAAGCTACCAGAGACTTTGAAGTCCACACCAATTGGAAAGTTCAAGACGTATTGTAGGAGCTACATAAAATTACATAAAATTTAGTTTGCAATATGAAATATTATAATTAATTAGAAATTTGTAAACTTAAATGTACAAATTACTAAAATAAAATTAATAAATAAAAAATAAAAATAAATATTTCAAAATCAATCGTAAAATTATCGATAATATTTAATACGTTTGAATTTTCGAAGGCTTGTGAAGTCTAGATCACTTCACTGCATCTCATGTTTTCATGTTTGTACTTAAACAAACAATCATAAAAATATGTAGAAAAATGAAAACGTCCTATTTCAACGGGTCTGCAACATCTGGGTCACTTTACTTTTTCTCAAGTATTAGTAAAGTGTTTGTCAAAGATTAAAAAAATATCTACATTTTATCGTGTCGAAATTTTACTGCTCTTATTTATTATAATTTTTATTGGTTTTTTGTTTTTATAATATTATTTGTTTTTTATAATATTACTATTCTTTTAAAGTCATCCACTGTACTGAATTAATTTACCCTTACCCCATAAAAACGGGCCGCGCAAACGTTTCTCATAAGGAGATATTTTATTTATTTTTGTATATTTTTTACTTTCGATTCACATATTTTTGTATTTTCATGTTTATTTTGTGTAAATTTTATGTACTCCTTTTTTATTGGTAATATTAAAAAAAAAGTATTATTACCCGTCTCAGAACACGCTTCGTCTAGTGAGGCGGGCAACTTGTAGGAATATTGTATATCAATTAAAGCGAGGGTTGCCGGTAATTAAAATAAAATAAAATAATATTTTGGTAGAAAGCAGTCACTTTGTGGTTTGACATATTAATTAAAGGAAAACAATCACTTTGTAACCACGATTTATTGATTTAATTTTTATTTACCGACCGGTTTCGCTTAATACAAGCATCTTCAGGGTATAAATTAAAACTGTTTTAATTTATACCCTGAAGATGCTTGAATTAAGCAAAACCGGTCGTTAAATAAAAATTAAATCAATAAATCGTGGTTACAAACAAAGTGATTGTTTTCCTTTAAAAAATAAAATATACATACACATCTTATAATAGGTAATAAACATGTTTAGTAAAATGATGACTTTGTGTTTTAACTTCACAGTTTCACGATGTATGGATCGCTTTTAAATTTGAAAAACTTGACAGATTCTATTTTAACATCAAAGGTGATGTCTGGCTCGCTTTACCTCTTCTCATGTACGTGCTTAACGGGACAATCATACAATTATCTAGAAAATTGAATTTATTTCATCACCCAAAGGTTAGCAAGTAGCGGGAGCGCTCTGAGTTCGCTCCTTGCTCCTGGTTTGAATATTGCGCAACCTTGGCACGGATAAAGGACACCGAGTCCTGAAATGACCTAGTTTACTATACAGCCAGCCGCTGTAATCAATGATTTTCACTCCGGAACACACAATGAATCTTTGCTTGTGCGACAAACAAAAAGGTGCTTGTTTTATGTATACATAAATAAATGTCCGAACTAAAGTAATTTAGGAATGCTTAGTATTGTGTAAAAACTGTACACCTTTAAATAATAATACAAATTGGATAATTTGTTTAGCGCCATTTTGGTGAAAAATCACCCCAAAGTACCTACGTAGGATTAACTGACCATGAGATATTAATTTGTCTTTTTTTACGATTTATTTATGGAAAGATTATTGAGACAAGTAGATCAAACTTGAATATTTAAATAATATTCAGTAATAAAAATTACAAGAATATTGTTATTCGGGTAAAAAGTAGCGGTGGCCTTAGATTAGGTATTGGTGATTTGTAGCAGATATCATTTACAGGTTAATCTCAACCAGGGGCGGATCTAACGGTCAGCATTTCAGCAAATGCTGACTGCAAATGGGCTTCGTACAGGAGGCCCCGATAAGAAATATGTTCCTTAAGGCTTAATATGTCACCTTTCGTGATGCAGAGAAAATGCTGTGAAAATGGTACACATTGAGGACACAAAACTCGAAAATTAATAAATATATAAAGTTTTCCATAGAGCCCAGAACTCGGAGGGGGCCAAAACGATGTACATTTAAAGCACAGGACATGGAAAAAAATGTTTAACATTTTTATTTATGCAGAATATTGTGGTGCTTGTGCAAAGATCGAGGACTTGACCAGCCTTAGATTGAGCTCGTGACGCATGGGTGAGAATCCGACGCATTTGTCCACTCGGCTACTAGCCGGTTGAGCTGATGTGTTTTAAACGATTCCGTTTTAAACAATAATAAAAACTTTACATTTTAGAAATCACTGAAAGATTTCCGTCTAAATATTGTTAGGATGCTGACTTTCCGAAATAACAAAAATCGAAAGCATTTATTGGTTTGCTCTCCGACCCAGAAATATTTTCGCCTGTTGTGCTTTTTCCGTGTCTTTTTTAATGTAATAATTCATATTCCCCTCCATTCTCCTGGGGTGCCATGTAAAAAAAATCGCCTGCGGCTCTTTTCCGTGAATGAGAAAGTTGTAAAAAAATTTCCACTCCCTTCGCCCTCGTCACTTACTCTAGTTGGTGACACCATGTTCCATAGGTTCCGACATTATTGAGGAACTGGGAGTCAGGGCTGGGCAGTATTTGAATTACTTGTATTCCTAAAAATGTATTTTGTAATTAGTATTTCAATTACCTAACGCTGAGGTATTTTGTAATTAGTATTTCAAATACTCATGGCTTCAAAATACATTTAGCGATCTTAATAATGATAATGAAAATAAACTGACATAGATAACACATAGACTAAAAACGCTAGAATCCAAAGCAATATATTATTTTAATAAGACCGGTCAGTGGTTGAGTGGGCATCGCGTTTGGGTCCCACCCGGGAGTCGCGTGTTCGATTCCTCGGCTGGCTAAGTCCTCCATCACAACACAAGCAACATTTTCGGGTTTCTGTGGTGGTAGTAGGAGATTTTCAAACATTGTTGGGTTATTCGTAACCCGGGAATATTTGTCTTTCTTTTAAATAAAAAAATATTTTAATGTTAGTGCTGATAGAAATAAAAGTGATTTCTTTCAGATAATTGCAATTATTTGTTTTTGCGCAATTTAAAGAGATGGTGCGTGAGTTTTATAAGTGCCACCCCATCCTATTATATCATATTGAATTATGGATTGACAGAAAGCGAAATAGGTCGTTCTTTGTAGTTCTTTATTTAGAATATGTCTCAAACAGCTAAAGATGAAGGTCAACTTTCGTTCTCTGTTTTTGAGAATGTATATATTCATTAAAATAATCATATTTATCAATCATATATAAATAACATTCGTTTGTAGAAGACAATTTCGATTAATTCAATACAACGCAAAATAGATTTTCGCATTTCTTAATAATTTATTTATTTTACACCAGCTATCCAACCAGCTGGAAGAACTCACTCTTCAGTCATTTTAGGAATGATCCAAGGGCCTGTGGTTTCACGAGAAGGATATCTTTATCTCTCAAAGGCTCTCGAGAAATAAGAGTAGGTATATTGATTGTAGTAGTGTACGAGATACGAAAACTGCAAACATTTGGTGTTCATACAACAGAAGATTGGTGGCAATCGACTGGCCATTTACAAAACCATGCTATTCTACATGTTTATTTATTTATTTGTTGGCTCGCCAACAGGATTATATCACATATAATTATTACATCAGTTAACAATTTTAATACGGTTACAGTGATAATTCCAATGAGAGGTGAGCACACCATTCATCACAACATTCTATAGTAGTAATACATAATAATAAATTAAAATACATACATAAAACAAGAAGAATCAATAATCACAAAATATATTCACACATGAACATATACATACATTTATACACATTTTATTGGTCTAGGTGAGGAGATCATTAGGGATATGTAAGTATAATTTCCTTCTGAAGGTAGCCATTGAGTTTGAAAATACATCTATGTCTTCATGTTTGCAATATTTATTGTTTAACCGAGTCATTCTCGATGTTGGTTTGAAGATACTTGTATTGTTACGTTAAGTATCGATCCAAAAGGTTTCTTTCTCGTGAATTTCGGCCTTATATTAAAATTAATTTGATTAATTAAAAATGAATCATACATGTTGTTTATGATTTTAAAGAGGGAGATCAAATCTGAAATGTGCCTTCTTTTGACGAGTGAGACTTCTCTAAAGTGAGTGAGGCTTTCAGCATAGTTATCTAGATTCCGATGTACTCCAGATTTGTAAGCTAATATTCTTAAGTATTTTTTTTGAACAGACTCCACTTTATTGCTATGAATTGCATAGTGTGGGGACCAAATCACGGTGCCATACTCTAAGATACTTCTTACATATGAGAAGTGTAAGATTCTGAAGCTACTGGGTTTCTTGATCGATTTGGTAATTCTAGTGATTAAATATTCTACAATTAACAACAATTTTATCTAACAAAATGCTAGCAAATACATTCGAGATGGTTGACAATTAAGAAATTGGACTATAAAAACGCAATATTTATATTGCTGTAATTGAACACATTCATTTATGAATGCCGGTAGAATTTTGTCAGAGTTTTTTTTTGTCCCCTCTTACAATCTGAGGCGCTATTTTTTAAAAATTACGCCATTAAGATTAACGTGACATATTGATGTATCGGTGCCATTAGTATATTTAAGAGCGTTTAACCAGCCAGCGGCCAAAAATCCACATTTCGTCGAAAGTTGTTCTTACGATAGTGCAGGGCGGTTACAATGAGAAAGATCAATTATTCTCCAGCTTTTTTAAATTATAACTCAAAACCAATTTTATTTCATTCCAAATTTGCTTTAATTTATACCTACATCCAAAAATGCTGAGAGGCGTGATGATAAAATTATTAAAATAATGTACTTTTTGTAATTATTTTTTGATTATAACTACCTATTTATTATTTTTCAATAATATCTAAGTTAAATAAGAATGTTAAAAAAATCTGAAATATATTAGTTTGTAAGTGCGCAAATAAATACACAAACGGACCAATTTTCGTCAAGAAACACATGTACGAATATATTTTTTAATGATTTTATTGAAACTAAAATTAAAATTCTAAAACATGCGATACCCAGATAATATATTGATTTATTTTACTGCATGATTATATGATTTGAAATGGGTGTGGTATAATACAAAATCTATTTTGAAAATTTAACAAATCTGCCAACGACCTATGGTATAACCTTATTAAACTAAAAATAAACATTTTTCTCAAAATTTAACACATGAGAATGCTGGATAAAAGAACAATCTTTCGAAATCCATTTATATTTTTGTGTGGAAAAGAGTCAATACGTTTAAAATCTGATTAAAAAATGACGTATTTCTGGTAACCCTCTTAAAGTAATTTTATCATTGTTTAGTCTTCATACACTTAAGAAATAATCAGAACAAAGTTCAGCCATTTCTTAATAATTTCTATACAAAGCTGCCTTACGATGAAAAAGCTAATATTAACCCCTAATATTCTTCGATCATCTTTAAAATTTCGTTTTAGAAAGTTTTTTCTGAGCGACATTTTTTGTTTTGCTGTAAACAACGGCAAAAAAATATTACGTAAACTAAGGAAACATTCGAAAGAACATAAATCATATTCGCATTTGTACCTGGGAGGCATTTAATAGCTAGCTTTATTTATTTTTAAAAGATAACCTTTTTGACTTGATTTATCGACAAAATTTCCTGAAAATAATTGGGCATATTTTATATAAATCTTTCGCGGGTCTCATGTGATAAACCTACCATATGAAAACTTCAATTACAATAACTGTCTAACGTAACATCACAATTTATATTATGAGCGGGTCATATATAACAGACGGGAATAAAGGAAAGTTGGCAGGTAATTTTATTACAAGCGCCAGGAAAATGGACGTGTAAGATTCGTACGGCAAAGTTAATTTTAAAAAAGCGCACTAGCTGGGAGGGGGTGGGAGAGGGGCGAACGACTGACACCTGTCATTTATCTGCCCAATGTTTTCGCCGGCGTCTATTTTTCTTTTCCTAGATATATATTTTCTCGAGAAATCTGACATATTTTGTTTCCAAACTACTCGAGCTGAACTAACGCCGGGTCCTTTTCGGAATTCGTGTCGTGTAGAATGTAGAAAACCTTCTTAGGGGAGTCATTCTGAGAATATAAATATTGCTCTGGGAAATACTTGCTTCCCAAAACAAGACTTATTTATACATTATGTTAAGCTACGTTACTTACAAACTTATTTTGATTAATTTTAAGACAAGTAGATGCATACGAGTTCTTGTACCATGTCAACATTTTTTTTATTATTGAATACTTAAATAAAAAAAATACCTTTTCCATTGCAAAAGTACTTATCTTATTATTTGCAAATCTATTGGAACTTAAAAGTAATGGGAAAACATTGTTATCCGAATTTTTTTTTTTTTTTTACATGAGCTCCACACAGGAGGCCCCGAGAAAAATAATTTACCTCAGGGCCTATGTCATCTTTGGGGATGCTGTGTGGAGTGTTTTTTTGAAGGAAAGGAAGGAGAGAGAGTTCTGGGAAGGAAAAGGCTTTAAGGGGTGGGTAGGAATCTGGGGTTCAGTATGTCCTGGTCATCCGCCTCCAAGACTAGACAAACCTCACCCCATGAACCCGGGCACCCCTGCTAAATCACCAAACATAGCGAACCACTTGGGGTGACCTATGGCAGAGGTGTTGGTTATCCAATAAAGGTTCCCGGGGCGGCGGTACCCATTCCCGCCACCCAAATTGTTGCGAAAATAGTTGCGTTTACCCCAAACTTTGGCCAGAAAAAAAATTGTTGATATTTTATGAATTCGATGGTTTTTACTTTACTGTTAGGCCGTTCTCTCATTGAGAAACTGAAAACAAATCAGTTGTCGAGATATGACGTATTACAGATTACTCTTCGTTAGCCGCTACCATGGCACCCTGTCAACAATGCAACTGAAACGCGACTGCCGCTCGACCAGCAGTGCTGGTCGCCGTGTCCCACTACCTGTCAAGTCTACTATCTCACCTGTCAAGTTTTGTCATGTTTTGACATGTCAGATCAGAAAAATATCGATTTTGTTCAGGAGGTTGATTGCGATTGCGTCGACAACTGTTTTTTTTAGTTTCTCCAGGAGCGATGGTCCTTACTGATTCACAGCTAAGAAAAATGTATCTCAATTAGTTAGTACCAAAAATTTTTTTTTTGAAATACATATTGCAAAACGTATTTGTAACGTACCTTTCAGAACATATAAAGTCATCTAATTCCTTGTACACTTTTAAAAGAATCTTAAATTATTTGTGTTAGTCGAGGATTGCCAATTGATTTTCTCTACTTTGTCCTTTCTAAATTATTAGGTAAATATGATTTATAATAATAAGCTAAATTAATATTATTTTTGTTTAAACCGTTTTCTTTCACCTTCCTCCTGCTAAATCTATAGCATGTTAAATTATATACATATATTTATTATTTACAAATTAATCCTTAAAAACAAAATAAAATAATTTTATTTTATTTTAAATCAGATCTCAAAATTATGGTCACCCTAAAAGTCTACATTAATGTACTACCTAGCGCCATCAGTTTAGTAGGTACCCATAGTCTCAATCTGTAAGAAATACAACAATATTGTTCTTTCAATATCTATATAATTTTGTGTTATTTTGTTAACTTGTATAATTATAGTTAACCACAACACAGGTCTCCTGGTGAGGTAACAAATTGTATTGTAAACATTTTACCTGCAGTGTAAAGAAAAAATAAATAAATTAATCACAAAATAGAACTTTTCTGAAACAAGATGTCTGAAAATTTTTTATATAGTTAGTGGAAAATATATAATTGGTCTCTCCTGGGGTCTCCTGATAAATATTTGAAAATCTCCTACTGCCGTCACAATAAGTGAAAAATGTTGCCTGTGTCATGAAGGAGGACTTGAACTCCCAATGCATGCCTCACTGGGAACCAGTCGTGATTCGAACTAAGTCACTGGTCACATCACTTCACTTTTCCAAGTTGTAATGATAATATCAATTGGGTAATTTGTATAGCGCCATTTTTGTAAAAAAAAATCACCTCAGGGGCAAAAACTTTATAAATATTCCCTAGACTCTGTCCAACTATATAAAAACATATACAGAAAACAAATTTAACGGGCAGCGCTACTTCCTAACCTAATCTATTCTAACCTTACCTAACCTACGCGAACGATGTTGGTGACAAAACTCTAGATACACCCAAGTTGATACGTGCACACACTTTGGCCGGTAACTCGAGACTTTATTCAATATCATAAGTTTCTTTCATAATTTGTTACGAAAGTAGGCAATGGTCAACATCAGGCAATATCACGTTATATTCATTCTCAGAACCTTTCTTATACTAAAAAAATCATAAAGGCTGCAATACTTTTTTTATTCTTTCAAAAACAAAAAGGATAACACAATGAAACCTTCAAAGCTTTCGGTATATGAATTAGATATATTCTCTGATCATCAAATCTTTATCTTTATTTAGGTATATAAAAATCTCGCATCACGATGTTTGTTCGAGATAAACTCCGAATCTACTCAACCGATTTTGATGAAATTTGGCATACTATGTGTAATTTAGTGTGGAACATACTATCAGTATCGCCCTGGTGTAAGACCACCATTCAGAATTGAAACGTTGCTTGAAAATGGCTTTCGCCGTGTTTGGTGACCAGATCTGAATAGCCAGGTACTTCCCAACCCTCCTCTTCCCCACCTCCTTCCCCTCTCCACTACCTTCAGCCTCACAACATACCCCCCCCAATTGGGCATGCCATCGTCTCACTGGCTCCAGACGGGAGCAGTTGAGATTCTTGTGCGGTTATTCACTGTAAAAAAAAAAAGTCCAACTTAAAAATATAGGATAGTTTTTATCTCGATTTGTAAGTTCAATAAGTTTCTAACAGATGGCGGTGTGAGTTAATTTATCGACACAACACTTGGTTATTTAGTTTGGATAACCATCCAGTAGATGGCGTTGTGTTTCCTTGGCCACTTAAATATATTTATATATATAATCTCATCTTTAAGAAAGTGATAATTTATTATTTATTACGCATATCACTTAACAGTTGCCTAATCCCAAGAAGGAGACCTTCCGATTTGAAATAAAACGGATGCGCCAATTTACAGAAATTACAGATTACCTTACGACTCCTAGCCCCGACAGGCCAATCTAGATGATTTTTTTTATGTGTATACCTCACAAGAGTCACAGCTGCCCTCCTTCGGAGCCAGTGAGAATCAGGCACTCCTCAATTGGGGTATGTTGTGAGGATGAAGGTAATAAGGAGGAGAAGGAGGTAGGGAAGAGGAAGACGGGGAAGAATCTGGCTATTCAGATCTGATCAAAAACCATTTTAAGCAACTTTCCAATTTTTACACAAGCGGTGATTTTAGTAAATATTCAGAATATTATTTTAAATGAATAAATTGTAAATAACGCAACTTAATCAAATAAAATTTAATTGCGCATGCCTGGATTTAAATCCGCGACCTCCGGATTGCTGGTCGAGAGCCTAGCCCCTCGATCACGCAGGCTGTCAATTTTAAAATGTATGATCAATGAATTTACCAGAAGCAAGAAAAAAATTGTGATTAATTCAGTCATATGGAAACGCCAACAAATAATTTAATCCGTTTATTTCTTCGGATACGCACATCGTTTGATTAATTGATAAGCTCTCGCTTAAAACGTTACGCGGAGATAAGCTTCATGTGTATGTTTCTTGCCACCTTTTCAACACTCATACACCATCAAATGTGTCGAACATTTTATTTGTATGTGCGAGCTGCTCACAAATTTCACATTGATTAAAATATTGATTTTGTAATTAGGCTTAGTACGTACATCAGCAAGTTGCCTTGCTGAACGAGAGGACATGAATAAATAATCATCTTGTCTGAAATATTGAAATATTTAGTGGTTAAGAGTGGGTTTTGAACTAACCTCAATGTAACCAGAATTATATTAGGTCCTTACATATGAAATTGGCGTTTTGCCGTACTGGCAACTTTGATCCCAAATATCTTTTCTTTGGTTAGGAATTCCAAATTCAAATTTATAAAGCTATTTACTCATGTATTGTTTATTTATATGAAGTGTTTGAAAATTATAATTCATTTGTTTTTTCCTTAATTATTTTTTTTCTTTGCGTCACTTAGTTTACAAAATCGAAAACATTTACTCAAGTATTTGTGTTTGAAAATTATAATTCATTTGTTTTTTCATTAATTATTTTTTTTCTTTGCGTCACTCAGTTTACAAAATGGAAAACTTGAAATATCGCGTTGTTTACGACTACGAGTTCCACCGTTGCACCAGTGCTGCAGAAACGGCTCGAAGGATTACTGATGTGTATGGCGACGGTGCCGCAAAAGAAAACACGGTGCGTTTTTGGTTCCAAACCGCCTTTAAAGATTTTATTGATTCCCGTCCGAATGGTTTTTTTAGTAAAGGATCGATGAACTACCTGTGAGAAAGTGCATAGATAGCAATGGTATATACTTTGATTAAATAAACATATTATATTTAAAAAAAAATCGACTTTATGTTCCTCCCATACAAAACGCCAATTTCATATGTAAGGACCTAATATTAAAATATTGTAAAACGTTTCCCCAGAAAGGGGATTTTGTGTATTCGTGTTCTGAAATATTTTAAAATCTGAATAGATCGATTATTGCGTAAGGCCACGTCCGCATAGGCAGGCGGCTTGCCTAGCGCCTAGAGCCTAGCGAGTCACCTAGCGAGTAGCTTAGTAAAACGAACGTTCTCGAATTTTAGCGACCGGCAGCACTGCGCGCTTGGCGCCTAGATAGGTAGTAGATAGTCGCTTGGCGTGTATCCAGGTAAACCAACGTGTTGGTTTTTTGCCGCTAGGCGCGAGGCATTTTAGAAGAAAAAATTGGATGAAATATTATTAGACAGTTGTCAGAAACTATGGGAAGATGTAGCAATCTAAGTAGAAAAAGATGGTTAGTACTAAAAAGTGATTTATTTATGATGAGATTTTTTTTTTACATTGAGAAGTTAATTGTGGTTATGAATTTTCGTGATTTGTTTTTGGGATGTTATGCCATGTTGCAGCTCATCTGCCATGATGATAGTGGTGATGGACACTGTATCGCTGTCCGAAACTTTGGCTAAAGGAGGTAGCGTAACACGGCATAACACCCCAAAAACAAATATCGAAAATACTTTTGGCCGTGAAAATCTAAAGACGTACATATTTATGAATATTTTAAAAATGAATTTTCTGTAAGTAGCAGTTTTAGAACTAATTTTGAAAGTGACATCTCGTCAACGTGCCGACAAGCAAATGACCAAGGCACCTAGCGACCCAACACGCAAACCACCTTCAGTGCGGCCACCATGTATCCTAGCAAGTAGCCAGAGTGCAAGTAACTAGGCTCTAGGCGCTAAGCCAGCCACCTGCCTGTGCGTTCGTAACCTAAACCAATCAAGATAGACAGAACTTGTTAATTTTCAGTCTACTTTAAAATTGGTTTTTTGATCAACTGCGTAATTTGATGGTAACTTTACTCTTATCATACAAATTTCACAACCGAACTTCACCCGTGTTCTAGCTTCTTATTTGCTGTATTATGCAGGGTGTTACTTGACTTACGTTAACCAGTGATTCCTGACGTTATTCGGAGTAAAATATTTTATCGAAATTTCGCTTTCCGGTGAAATTTTTGATGTTTTTTTTTTCAACTTAAAACAGTTAGGGTAAAGGTGAAAAAAAAACATTAAAAAGTCACCGGAGATCAAAATTTCGTTTTAGTTTTTCCTCCAAATTGTGCCAGGAATAACTGGTTAAATAAATCAAGTACATATCCCTTAACACCCTTAATATATATATATATATATATATATATATATATATATATATATATATATATATATATATATATAGGGTGTACCCATACTACGTGACCAACTTTTTGCAATTTTTAACCCCCCCCCCCCCTTCGGTGACCAAAAACCTAAGCCCGCCGCCGCTCATTTGTACCAAGCGTGGCATTTTGAAGACCCCCCCTTAATGTGTCACGTAGTATGGGTACGTTCCCTAATTTGTATTTATTTTTTTCTGATTATTTTTGTATCTTCTTTTTTATTATTATTTATAATACGGTAATTCATAAAAATGTAATATACAGACATAAATAAGGTAAAAGCAAGTAAAAAGTGAATAAATATACATAAAATAAAGTAAATAATGGAAACCCACTAATGCACTAATTTATTTTTGGAATATCATAAATATATAATTATTATGTGTCGAAGAGTCTCAATATAGTTTCAAAATAAAAAAAAGCATAATATATTTTTGTCTGACAAAGTCCCGTCTACTTCCTAATTTCATTTCGTCCTACTTTCGGTTTAGGCAGACTTTGTTAATAGTGATCTTCCACTTATGTTGAAGGCCATGTGTGCTATTTTCAGCAATCTCGGAATAAAACTATAGATTTGTATACAAATCGAATCTACGCCGCTCGCCCGGCGTCTGACCGCCCACCAGTAGAATTTCATAGAAATTGTGTATATATGCACTTATGTCTGAGTCCTTGATTCCTCCGGCCAAATTGCATTCCGCTACTGAGAAACTTCGTTTGTGGTATATTATACAGATGCATATGCATATAAATGCTGTGTTTCAAAGGAAATACAAATTGAAACTCGATTTATTACTATCATAGTACTGTATCTAGCAATATACCCATGGGGGGTAACAGAAAGGGACATACGAGTATATCTTATCCGGTGGATTGAGAATGGAAATTATAATATACCGTTTGATCATTAGTGATAGATTAATTAACTATGTCATGTTATTCTATGTAAGGAGTGAATGGAATATGCAAAGGCGATAGTCGAACTTGTCTACAAGTATCGCATTTGCTGTATGTTTAGAATCGTATTTCGTGACGAAAATGTACATTCATTCGTTGAAAACATAGCTTATTCTTATTAATTTTCCATTATTTTTAACTAGCTGACCCGGCCACGCATTGCTGTGGCTAATAAAAGACTTTGTAAAATCCAACCTTTGTAACCACACCGCCGTCTTTGAGTTTATCGCGAAAAGACAGACAGATGCCGCGGAGGACTAATTTATAATACGTAGAGATGGTGTGAAAGATTATAAAAATGTGCATGAAATGCTTGGTGTAACTAACGTATTTAAGTTAATAAGGATTAATACTGTATCCGTGTAAATAACTTTTCAATTACCGCAATGTACGTGATCATTTTTTTAGAAGATAGAATGGGTATAGTAAGCTAAGTATCCGTAAAAGATAGATATATGCCCTCGCCGACTTTTTTGTAGATCTATAAAAGAGGAATATCCCACCATGAATTGTTTTGTTATATCCCAAAAGGGTTAGGCAGCGTTTTCGATGAAAGCTACCAGGCGGTTTGACTTTTTCCGACACTTCTAACAATTATCGTTATGTTTCAACCAATTTAAACAAATTCTTGACAAATTACAAATCTAAACCTTCCTCACGAAACACTCTACCTATTGGTGAAAACCGCATGAAAATCCGTTCAGTAGTTTCCGAGTTTATCGCGAACAGACAGACAGACAGACAGACGACGCGGGGGACTTTATTTTATAATATGTAGAGATTCAAGAAACACTTGTAGTGTGGCATTATAAGCGAAATAAATTCGGAAACATTTATCTATGTATTTTTTTACGTTAGCTCCACACATGAAACCATGAGGAAAAAGTTTGTCTTCAAGTCCTACGTCATGTTTGGGGATGCTGTGTGGTGAGTCTTTTTAAGAAAAGGAGGGAGAGGAAGTTCTGGGAAGAAAAAAGGAATGAGGATGGGTAGGAATCTCGCCAAGACCTAGACAAACCTCAACCCATGAACCCGGGTTAATTCCCCAAATGTAACGAACCACTTGGGGTGACCCAAAGATATTCAAATACAAAAGAGATATGCTATGGTGTCCGCGCAACTGTCGGTGGACTACGCCCTAATTAGAGTAGTTTGCATACTTAAAGAATTTATTCGTTTCATTGATTTTTTGAAGATGTGCATTAGTATTGGTTGACAATATAGTTTGAATACGGAAAGAATTCGTTCATTTAATTTAACGTTCGTTTGGTTTATTCGTTAATTATTCGTTCATTTAGTTTATTTGTTAATTGGTAAACGATGTCGGCGACACCCGGAAGCGCAGTCCCATCTAGTAAAAACTGCAGATAGCACGTCTAATTATATTTCAATATCTTTGGGGTGACCTATGGCAGAAGTGTTGGTTATCCAATAAATGGTTCCCGGGGCGGCGCACAAAACGCACCAAAACGCACTCCTGCA
Source organism: Limnephilus marmoratus (assembly GCA_917880885.1). Lineage (NCBI taxonomy): Eukaryota > Metazoa > Arthropoda > Insecta > Trichoptera > Limnephilidae > Limnephilus > Limnephilus marmoratus. The sequence goes on from OU862908.1 coordinate 33,026,510, forward strand.
TCCCAAATTATAAATGTGTGGTTAAAGGTTATAGCGATTATTGTTAGCTAAGTATCTAATATAAAATATCAATGATGTAAAATGATTAGCTCTGAAAATATTAAATCAAATAATTGGTTACCCACTGTAAAATAATCATAACTTTATCTCAAGATATGCAAAACTACACCAATTAAATAAATTATGGTGACCCGACAATTCGTCCTGCGACAATTCATCCGGCGACAGTTCATCCTGCGACAGTTCATCCGGCCGACATTTCATCCTGCCGACAGTTCATCCTGCCGACAGTTCATCCCGCCGACAATTCATCCGGCGACAATTCATCCTGCCTGATCATTTAGAAGATTTTTATTAAGTAAGTATGCAAAGAGGATATACGGCCGTACAACCAAAATCGATATACTTATCTGAAGGCATCTTGAGTGGAAATCCGCTGTAAAAATATTTTTACTAAATAGGTTAGGTAAGGTGAGGTTAGGTTAGGTTAGGTTAGGTTAGGTTGTACGGCCGTATATCCTCTTTGCATACTTACTTGAAGAAAAAATGTTCTAAATGAACAGGCAGGATGAATTGTCGCCGGATGAATTGTCGGCGGGATGAACTGTCGGCAGGATGAACTGTCGGCAGGATGAACTGTCGGCCGGATGAACTGTCGCAGGATGAACTGTCGCCGGATGAATTGTCGCAGGATGAACTGTCATGGAACCATAAATTATATAGCTAATCTGCGGTGTTAATGGTAAAATGCAATTACTAATCATTTCCCGTTACTCCACCATTAAAAATGGTTCAATTATCAACGGTAAAAATAAATCAGCGTTCCACCCTGGTCCACAGTGTCCACCCTACCCGGTGACAGGCGCCTGACGTAAACCAATGAATATAACGTACACGTCGTATACTAATCCCCGACGGAAAATATGTTACTTGTACGTTGGTAACGACAGGAGTTACATTTTAATCGAACCGTTATAAAGTACCGGTGCTTACACTGGTTCCGTCTGTATTACTTTCAATATTTGCCGGTTAGATTGATTGAAAAAGATTAGTTCTTTGTAGAATTTATAATACTCGATGCAAAACGTAATAATTACATGTTTAGAAGTGTCTAAGCTGTTGTATAAATAAATAGTACATATAAAAGAAATTTCGAACGTCGGCACAACTTTTTATACAATAGGCCACTTGCATAGATTTCATAACGACTTGGAAAAAATCGTGTGAATAGATTTTTTTACTAAGACTACGAAAATGTTACCAATTTTTTTTATAAATATACAGTTGTTTTTTTTTTAAATAAATAAATCGTTATTTGGGCTCGTGACGTCACGAAAATGATCCTATTAATTTTGTAAAATTACACACTGATTTATTTTTTTATATGGCAACACTTTGATTTCAGGCGAATTTTTGAATTTGACATTTAACGTTCACTAGATTTCTTGTTTGCTCTCTGCGAACTTATCATTTGGTTTGACTTTTTGACAGATGTTATGCAGAGAACCTCGTACATTTTATGCTGTTTGTACATGTTTTAGAGGTATATTGGTAATGGTGCTGATTTTAACAAAATCAAATTTTATAATATTCTTATTATTATTATAATTTACAAGTACAAGTATATTACATTGGATTTAGTAATATAGACGTTGAACATTATATGATTTATGATCAATAAGATGGATCAAGGAAAAAAATATTTATGAGATGTAATATTTTTGGTATGCCTCGTTATTCTCCTGTGCCATTCGTGTGGAAAGCGTTATTATTATAAAAATGATTTTCGGCTAAGTATGTAATTATCGTTTTTTCGCATCCAAAAATTATGTCTCGTCTTTCCGGTTTATAAAAAATGGTCTGATTTTTCGGATTGAAATTTTCAAAAAATCGCCAGGGTTTCAAAAATACGATTAAAAAAAATACAGAATGTCTTAGAATATTTGTCTGAACCGGAAAAAAATTGATGCAAGTGGCCTATTAATTCCGATAAAAATTTTTTTTTGGACACGGTGACATTTAACGGCGCAACGTCAAAAGATAAAACTATGAGCGTGTCTTCAAGATACAATAGATTAGTGGGCTGAATGTAGTGTAGAGCAGTGATGATCAACCTTTTTTGCCGCAGGGCCAATTTATCCATTATCAATAAGTTCGCGGGCCGCTAGGGCTCGTATACAGCTTGAATTTGTTACATTTTCAGTCGGTGGCGTCATAAACCTATTTATTTTTTTCTAAAATGGTATTTAAGAAAAATAAAACATACATAGAACGCAAATAACAAAGCGCACAGGAGAAAATTTTACATCTCCAATCCACATCATTAAATGCTATCGATTTTTATCATTTTGAAATAAAGAACACATTAAGGGGGTATTCTAGTCTACAAAAAAATGTAAAAAAATTCTTCATTTTTTTTTTTTTTACATGAGCTCCACACAGGAGGCCTTGAGGAAAATAATTTTCCTCAGGGCCTATGCCATCTTTGGGGATGCTGTGTGAAGGTTTTTTTAAGGATAGGAAGGAGAGGAGAGTTCTGGAAAGGAAAATGGTTTAAGGGGTGGATAGGAATCTGGGGTTGAGTGTGTCCTGGTCATCCGTCTCCAAGACTTAGACAAACCTCACCCCATGAACTCGGGCACCCCTGCTAAGTTTAAATATGCAAGAATAACTCCTTAAAAGGATATTTCGATATTCGAATTATTTTAAAACCTATTTTAGTGAGGTGACAATGGAAGAATTCTAACTAGAATCTAAATAGAACAAAACTTTAAACGCCTTTTTCGCGAAACTACTTTTTTCGAAACGTATGTCACAAAATCTCAAGTGCTATTGACCGGATTTTCTTGAAATTTGGCTTAATTTTTTTTTTATACATCCCGTTGTAGAAGAAACCAATAAAAATCAAAAACTTTAATTTTTACTATTTTTGAAAATTCGGGAAAGTTAAAAAATAAATGAAAAAATCAAAAAAAAATTGAGTAGGCGCCTTCAACTCTTTTTTTTAACTAAAATAAACCGTTGAATATTCTTGACCGCAAACTTTTTTGTTTTTTTTTAGCCGTGGGAAACTGAGAAAGACAAAAAGACTAGCTGGCCATACGGAATTGGCTCGTGGGCTGCATGTGGCCCGCTGGCCGCAGGTTGCTTCTCACTGGTCTAAAGGCTGTAAAGATCAAACAGCCATAATTACATATTATTCACCTAATGGTTAACTTCTAATAGGAGAAAATACCGGTCGAGGAAGAAGAAAAAAATGTAACTCGCTGCTGTATTTAATAGTGGAGAAACTGATAATTGACCTTTGACTGGTAATTGATACTAACAGCCGTTGTGTCCAACATTTTCGGATGATTAATCCGAGTGAAGCTGAGCCTAGCGCCTTGCGCCGCTAAGCTAAGGTATGTTAGAAAAATGCTCCATTTTAGCTGTGTCCAACAACTTGATCGTAGCGCTCGGTGTGTAGCCCCATTTGCTTTCGTACACCAAAAAATGACGTCAAGTTAGCAACTTTACATGTTAAATTAATACCGAAACGTTAATTAATTTTATTTATTATTAATACAGATATTTTATTTTAAATAGTGTTGTAATACATAAACCGACATTTTAGATTTTTAAAACAAACGTATTTAATATGTTAAAAATAAGGTGTTAATTGACTTACTTTTTTGTTTACGTGCGTTTGAAGTTTGACATTAGAATCAGTTGAAATTTTGTATTCAAAATGGACAAGGCGAAGCGTTCGAAAAATTTTACGCCAAACGAAAAAATGAGACTTGTAGACCTAGTTACCTCGTCGCAGGTCATTTTGTCGAAAGCGACAGGTGGCCCAAACTACGCTACGCTTGTAAAATCAAAAGAAGCTGCTTGGAATGACATTGTCCTCGACAAGTGCTAATTATATTCCACATATTATTACAAAAATGACACTCGAATAAGTCAAAACTTTACCTTTCGCTTGCGTAAGTTAAATTATCTTCTACTTGGCTCAAAACATATAAAAAACACGCTTTTGTCATCCTAAAGCGGTTATAAAAATCGCCGTCATTTAATACTTCCATAAAATTTATATCGGCATCTTGCCGCCGCCTATATAATCCAATATTATCGTCATTGTCAAGCATATCTGCCCATTCAACCATATTCACTATATTCAATATAGGATTCATATTTCAAATTGAAAAACCAAATAAAAAAGCCGACAAAAGAGTGAACTGATGACAGATAATTACGATAATTAATTGACATTGACAGCTCGATTGTTTTCGCGAATTTTTGTTCGCTCTGTTGGCAGTTTTTATAAGTAGGTCTTCCTTAGCAACTTTAATCCACCCGGCTACCTTCCTTACATTTGAGTGTGGTGGGACGATCATTGTGTTTCGACACAGCGTATTTGGGCATTTGAGCAGGGCTGAGCGGAGATCTCGGCTGAGCATAGGTTGGACACAACGGCTGTTAATATAGAATATCATTGAAAATTAAGTAAATAACTTTTTAAACCATACCTTTATTCATTGAACACATCTTGACATAAAAAATGAATGAGAAACAAAATGTCACGGCCCACATTCCACAAAAAATTGTAATTATCGGTATGAAAATGTTAGGATTTATATTAAGAAAAATTAAAATCTCATTCGAAAAAAGCAAACTTTGCTTTGCAAAACTTCAAATAATAAAAACTTCAAGGCTCACAGTAAATATAATTTATAATACACCCAAACACACACATTTATTTCAAACCACGTTGCTCTGCCAGTTTCTTAGAATATTAAAGTTTTTTTATTTTATTAAAATTTGTTTTGAAATTCTTCTGATGAAGGAAGGGCACGTCTGAAACCAATGGAGTTAGAGTAAAGGGTTTAAATAAAGTGGTTTCAAACAGATGCATGTATTTATATTGTAACAGTTAAAAACTTTGAATCGTTAAACCATAAAAATGTTGGACGTACTACATACCTTTCCTAAGTTAGAAGCCTAATAGAACATAATTCCATAGTATGGTCGCCCTTACATAATATTCAATAGCTCATTCCTACTACGGTTTGCATTCCTTAATACAACATTTACACAACCTTGGCAACAAAAAAAATTACAAAATGGATGTATTTGACAATAATTTAAACTTGGCAAACTTCAAAAGCCAAATGCGCGAACTATTTCTGTCTACTTTTTAAATTGTTATTAACCACAATTTTAGGCATTTTATTTTCATTAATATATTGTTGATTTATTGAATTATGGCAGCTTATCTATATGTTTATATTTTCTATTTCCTGTGTTTTGTTGTCTTTTGTCCATTTTTGTTTTTAATTATGTTTGTAATTTATTTAAAGGTGTAGGTAACTAGATGTACAACATGTAAAAGCACTCTGGGGTTGAAAAACTTACGTACCTATAAATATCTATAAAGTTCGTTTCCAATAAATACCTGCACATTAAAATGATTTATGAATTAAAACGCGGAGGTCCCAATCGATCAAAAATGTGGCCAATAACTCTCCTCCTGCGATGTTATTTTTCAGATAAAGTTTTTTTCATTCATTTCGTGTCAAGGGCGGTTTTATATTTCCCTAGACGATATTTTTTGGCAAATAAGAAACGTGCGAAAGGTTATTGGCGGTTCCCGTCAAACCACAAAACACACGTAGACGTTCATACAAACACCACTTTCGTACTTCAGTTTTTTATACTTTTCTCGGCACCTTTGACCGCCCGCTATCAGACGGAAGAAAAGCAATAAAATGAAAATAAGGATCGTCCTAGGGATACAAAAACAATATTTATTTAGTCATTTAAGGAAAAGCACCATTAATAATTTTGATGGAATGTTTGTTTACTGTTTTCACACTTTTATTAGATGAATATAGAATATCACTAAATTTTCAGTAATTATTATTTATCCACGTAGGAGAGTTTTTTTATTAATTCTTTCTTTTTTTGTTGCTGTATTTTAATTTAATTTTTTATAAATTCTGAGGAAATTAAATAAATTTTTGCGTTTCAATGTTTTTATCATGAATTTAAAAAAAACAAATGATTAACCCGCGAGCACTCGCCCCCTTAAACTCACACGAGCATTCGCACATAGAGCATTTTGCTCACGTTTTATAAATAGCCAAAAAAGTACTTAATTTGCAGCATATTTATATTATTACTTATATGTAATAAAATAATTATGTAAAATCAAATCAAATATTTATTTTAATATATAACATTTGTTATAATATAAATTTCAAATACATCTAAATTGGCATTTCTTAACTGCACTTTAAGGGCCCGCAACCCGGATTTGTACCGATTTATTACATATTTCCCTTAAACACGGAAAGTTTTAAAGCTCTTAAAAAATATATATGTTATTCTTGAAGATAATATCTAGACTTTGCCCGCGCCGAAACGCAAATTATATAAAATTCCCTTGATAGAAAAAAATCGCAAAGTATGCTCCAAAAATTATTATTAACACGTTTGTTTTAGTTATTTTACAAGTTATATGTATGAAAAAAATCACAGTGTTTCTTTAAATGCTGTTTAAGATAATGCCCGCGAGATTTTTGCTCTATTTTAAACGAGTCGTGTTTTATTAAACATTTTCGCATCGATTTTGTGGCTGTAAATGTTAGCGCTCTCCTCTAACATTCGTAATTTCGTATCTCTCCATCTTCTTCTTTTCGGGCCCGGTTGCAGAGCCTTAAATTAACTAACCAACTAACGAGTGACAACTCGCGCGATGAGCAAAATGCCGCGTAACGGGACCCAGCCGAACAGACGAAATAATCGTTATGCGCGGGACGGGGGAAGTATAAAACTCGGCTATTGGGCGAACGAGGTACGAATTTTAAGTTCACCGTGAGGGAAATGCTCAAAACGCGAGTACTCGCGGGTTAAATATTATGCAGACTTGTCACAGGTATGAAGATGCCCATCCTCAAGATATCGGTCCGGTTCAAAATAATTATAAAAAGTTTGTTCACGTGTTAATCGTAATACGACCTCCGAAATCCAGTGGGTAAGACTCTTCAATCACAATCCGGAGGTCGCGGGTTCGAACCCGGCATGCGCAAATAAATTTTATTTGATTAATTTGTGTTATTTCACAATTAATTCATTTAAAATAATATATAGTATATTTGCGGCATGTTCCAGGGTGGAAGATACTATCAGTATCGCCCTGGTGTAAAACCACCATTCAGAATTGAAACGTTGCTTGAAAATGGCTTTAGCCGTGTTTAGTGACCAGATCTGAATAGCCAGGTACTTCCCAACCTTCCTCTTCCCCACCTCCTTCCCCTTCCCACGACCTTCAGCCTCACAACATACCCCAATTGGGGATGCCATAGTCTCACTGGCTCCAGACGCGAGCAGTTGAGATTTTTGTGCGGTATACACTGTAAAAAAAAAAAAAAATCACGAAAATCTACAAGTTTCGGTATTTAGATGGTGTCTGCCTATTGAGAATAAAAGTTATAACTAAATCTTTTGATATTTTATGGATCACTTTTACCGAGGACTGGATTTATAATGCCAAGGGGTAAACATATTTTCCCGGAAAATCCCTAATCAAAACCTACACAAATTTTAATAAAAAAACACACATTTTGTGATTAAAAGTTAATCACTAAAATGAAAAGAGCTTAATTCGTTGAATTACATTTCCAGCTACATAGTTTATTTCTCCTGTATCAAGGATCAACGTGTTATCTGGTTTCCAATGACGATTTTAGTGCTATTTACGTTATAAATTGTGACATTAATTTCTTATTTAATAATACGTTTATTTTAATCAAATTTATGTCTGGTTATTCCCGAACGACGGAAAAATTACTAAAAATATCCCAAATTGATAAATCTTTGCTCTCCAGTTCCTCTCATAAAAGGATTCTGGAAATAAATTTGGATTGGAGCTGTGATTTGCCCTAAATTTAGATTATCTGGGAATTCTAATAAACCTGGCATCGTAGAAAGTACAATTTCACAGTAACACTATTAAGAACTTTGTCATAATGTGCTGGTGTGAGAAAATCACAGCACTTTATTCCATAAATAATTTACGGGGGTTGATGGTCTGGAGCAATATTTTTTTTTAATTCAAGGACAAGCAAAGACCAATTGGTAAAAAAACTTTTCTCCAATCACCTTTAAGTATGAAAATTACTAACTAACTAACTAACCGTCACGCCGTTTCCCCGCAGGGGTAGGCAGAGACGACGGACCGCCAAACAACTCGATTTTGACACAAACTCCTTGCCTCGTTTACATTCATACATCGTCTCATACATGCTCTTCTATTATTCCGACTCTTCACATGGCCCGACTCAAGTATCTGATTCACTTGGTCGTGCCGTGTCTTCCTCGGGCGTCCCCGACTTCTTCTTCCATTCAAATTTGCGTCATATATTCTCCTTACACTCCTTTCCTCGTTCTTCGCTCTACATGTCCAAACCATCTTTCTTTATCTTACACATCACACTAACAGCAGCCTTACATTTTTCGCGGATCTCTACATTTTTCACACGATCGTACATGAAAATTACGATTATTTTAAATACACACAGGTGACCGTTTATATATTTTTAAAACAATACGTTGTTGACAATATCCCGAAAAAAATAAAGTTTCAAATCTGCCTGAAAATACGTGAATGACGCTAAACCTCATTCTCAATTTGGGTAGATTGTCAGATAGTTCATTGTAGATAGAGTGTCAGTTAGATAAGGTTAGGTTAGGTTGGGTACAGTTAGATTAGGTTAGGTATTACATATGTCAGGCGTAACTACCAAATGACTTTCTATGACTTACGTAATAGGTACATAACCATGTAAAAAATTAACATCTTATAACTTGTATTATAATGTACCGTGTATGTCTTAATAAACAAATAAATAAATAAAAATAAATATAAGAGGAGGTTAGATTGAGTGTGTTCGTTCATTTAGCATCCATGTCTGTTATATAACATAAATAATATATTTAAAATAGTCTAGAGTTAAATCTGGTCATCTTCAAGATAGAATATATAAGATAGATAGTGGACATAAGATCATGGGCAACCGTTAAAAAGTAGTTTTAAAACGTATTCACGCGCAATTTTACCTTTAAATATCTAAGCATTCAATATGTTGTTGTGTCGTGGCCACGAGATGTTCCGTGATCAAAATAATATGGTTATCCTGTCCGATCTCACTGGGCGAGGCTCTGGATGACAATGGACGAGATATATACTATCTGGGGCTAGTTTAAACTGAAAAGCGCTATATCTTGTGTGAACGACATGGCAAAGATTAAATTAAATGATAAAAATAACCATGCTTCCATTTATTAAATTTAAACGTGACTCGTGCACATGTGCAATTTTACCAAAGTATGCTGAAATCATCGAACTTCGTCTGAATAGAAGTTTTACGATAAAACTTTTTGGATAACGCACATGCTTTACAACTATTTGGAATCAATTGAGTTATGGCATCTCTGATAAAAAGGAATGTAACAATTCTTCAATAACATAAACAAAAATTTTAACAAAACAAACAAACTACTTCAAAAATGCACTAAAAAGTAAAAAAATAATTTCGTATTCTTCTACAACTTCATAATCGACTTACTTTTTCTACTCATCAATATGTAGGTACGATTGTCATTTTTGGAATCGGTGTCAGTCATGGTAGGTTTGTAACTACATACATAGTTATAGGTGAGATGTGCTTGTGTCGCACAAGCGACTTGACGAGGCGAGAGCGAGAGAGTGTCAGTCATGGTAGGTTTGTAACTACATACATAGTTATAGGTGAGATGTGCTTGTGTCGCACAAGCGACTTGACGCGGCGTGAGGGGAGCTGTCAAGTAAACACGCCGCGCCGGGCCGGGTACCTTTGCTGACACCGACTCCAAAAATAACAATCGTACCTACATATTGATGAGTAGAAAAAGTAAGTCGATTATGAAGTTGTAGAAGAATACGAAATTATTTTTTTACTTTTTAGTGCATTTTTGAAGTCGTTTTTTTGTTTTGTTAAAATTTTTGTTTATTTTTTGATTTTTAGTGAATCTGAAGTACACTAATTTGTCTGAATATGGGTAGATCTACTAAACGTGCTGCTCATATGAGACAGACATAATTTGACCATAACAACATTAGGGTCAAATTAAGAGATTCGGCTGAGTTTCGTTAATTTGCTCCTAAGAATTGAAGAGTACCGTTACTTTGTCATGGATCCGATAATCAGAACCTAACCAAACTCTCATCAATCTATCCTTGAAGTACATCCTTTCCAATAAAAAAAGAATCATTGAAATCGGTTAGCGTGATCTTGAGTTATTCATCCATTTGTCGCGCACATACTTTATGCAAGTTTAAGACTTATATGGTTTTCTCATGAATGCCATTATTGGAACTAGACCAAATTAAAATGGGACCACACGGGAAGCACCAGCTTTCAAATAAAAAAAGAATCATCAATATCGGTTCACCCAGTCGAAAGTTCTGAGCTAACAAACATAAAAAAAAAAAAAAATACAGTCGAATTGAGAACCTCCTCCTTTTTGAAGTCGTTTAAAAAGTACAGAGGACGATTGGGATTGTCTGTTAATATTTGGGAACTTATTATGACTAATGCAATTTTTAAGCCACGTATTGACTCTTAAGTTCCGTCTCTCGCCAGCGCAGTTCAAAACTGTTCTTCAACTCTCGAACAAGATACAAAAACACAATAATTACGTAATATCCTATAAGTATTCTCCATGTACGAAAACTTGCGTTAATTTATGCAAATATTTTCCATCGCAGGGATTTGAACTCATGACTTCTGAGTATAAAACCGGGAAGATACAAGTATTATGTATAAATTAGGATGCAATATTCCTGTATAAATTAGTTAACAATAATATTCAATGCCCAGAGTTGCTAAATAAAATTCAATTTAATGTACCTGCGCGTACAACACGCTCTTCTGTCCTGTTCAGGGTTGATCAATGCAAGACAAACTGCAAGCAAAATTCTTGTCTGAACAGACTATGCAATAGTTACAATAGCATATTATCCAAGGTGGACATTTTCAATTCCGAACCTACCAAATATAAGGGGTACATAAAAGAGTATTTCTCTGATGTTTCATGAATATGTTATGTGTCTATGTTTCTATCGTTTATCTTTAATTCTGTTATGATTTGATTTATATGTACAATCTGGCTTCTTATGGTTACCAATGTATTGATATTTTATGTTTTATTTAAATTTTAGTTTTATATACTTAATCTTTTGTTTTATAAAATTTTTGATCTCATACTGCTTTATTATAAATTTATTATTTAATTTTTTTTATTATGCTGTTAATCAGAGGTAAAGTCACATGGAGGAAATCCATAATTGGTTTTATTTTGGCTATACAAACATGTACAAACTGTAAAAATGTAAACTGTCGATTTCCCGAAAATAAATAAATAAATAAAATAAATAAATTAATAATTTAATTAATAATTGTAAGGAGTAAATTATAGAATAGGTCATAAAATGTGTTTTCTAAGCAGCGCCTTAATTTTTTTTTTCATCAATACTCGCTAAACTGCGGTCTATTTCACAATATTCATTATAACGCTAAATCATAGATACAACAAGAAACCACAATACAGAAAATGTGTATGGAAGTGACTACAATACAAAGGCATAAAAATACCGAGAAATATAGATATAACACAACATACGCAAATACCCTCTGTGGAATATTTATACGTAAGATTTCATACTTTAAATCAGGCGATGTCAATATACAGGTGGCGATATCAATATCAATATAAAAAATGGATCTATTTACCATTTTTTCAGCATTTGTATAGTGGTACAATGCGATTCGCTTTTTATGTGCATTAGCATCTTAATATAGTAGGTACAAGATAATTGAAAGTACGCTGCCCATAATTATTTGTAAATATTTAGATTGAATTAAAAATTAAAAGTTGGAAGTATCGATGTATTATACATAGAAGCACATTATATTTAGGATTTGCATAAATACAACATTCGCTTTTACCTAGATTACATGAAGTTAGTAATAGATACGCAGATGTGACGGATCTATTTAACTGCACGGAAGCTAGGTACAAGAAGGCTATTCTATCATATTATATCTTCAATCAATATTAATTTTATTTATACTATAGTATTGAATGTAATTGTAGCCCTTTGTGTCATTTCTTAATCAAATGCCACAATTAACTTAACTCTTTTTTATAATTATTTCTTATGTACCTACAACTAATATTTTGTGACATGTAATATGTATTTATGGTATATTTATACCGTTAATAAATAAATAAATAAATATGTCGAGCGTCCAGTTCACTTGTAAGAGATCTCCAAATACCAAGTTTTCAAATATTCTGATGTTCACCATAAACCAAATTTGATTAAGATGTATCTACGTTTATTGTGTGATTTTGTGCTATAAAGTAACACGAGGAGGCGTATGATTCGAAATATCCTACTGGTGTACCACACGACATCAATTTTTGATTAATTCTTTAATTAATCTTTAAAAGTTTTTCGGTAAAATGGTTTGGAGGCATATATGAGTAATCTGAGTACTGAAAAAGATAGAAGGTACACTTTTACACTTAGTTGCATATAACTAATATTTGGTATTTTTGGAGTTGTCCGCCTAATGAACTGGACGATCGATAGGTAACGCGAGTATCTGCAATCTGATGTAAAAGGGAGCTTTCGACCCCTGTGTTGCAGGATATTAAATTACATTGCGCTGAATTGTGAGGACGTACGTTTAAATTAAATTTGGCAGACGACTCTGTTAATTGAACTTGTGTTCTCGCGACCAGTTGAGCTTAAACTCAAAACGTACCAACCAGTTTATAGAGCATAGAGAAGGTTAAACAGTGGTAATGATTTTGGCTATATGGGTTCAAAATCAGAAAAAGTTCAATAATTATATACATGATAGCTGACCCGACAAACGTTGTTCTGCCATATAAATTATTTCTAGTGAATATTTTGGTTGTTACATAAATACAAATAACGAATGTGTTGTAAGTGTGTGGGGATGGGATCTATGACAGAAAGAGGAATGGAGCGCTGTAGATGATGACCGCCGATAAAAATAAAAAAAACACCAACTAAAGTAGGAAAATTAAAAAAAGAAAATCAATATTAATTTCGAAGAGCAATTGAGAGTACGATATTTTTGTCAGTCCGTCTTTAGCCAACACAATTAAGCTCGATGGTTTGCCAACGCGAGAACATGATACCGAATGAAACATCAAATTGACGCGACGCTTCTCGTGAATGTCTTGTGCGTGTGTAGATGAAAGTTCAATGAGGCGGACGTAGCGCTATCTGTCATTCAATAACATAAATAATTTCGTTCTGTTTGAAATACGAAAAATTTGGTGTTGTAGATATTTTTTGATGCAAAATAAAAAAAAATACAAAAAAAAAAATTGTCAAAAAAATAGATTTTTTTTCTGGATAGGGACACCCTAAAATCACCTAGCGGTATGAAATATACTTTAAAACCTATTCTCATACCTATTAAACATAAACAAACAAAAAAATCATAAAAATCGGTCAAGCCATTTCGGAGGAGTGCGACCACAAACACCGTGACACGATATTTTTATATATAAGATTATGTTTTCGGACCTGATCTGAGTTACCCACGTTACCTGTCATACAACATCCCCTCAGGATAGAACATGATGAAATTGGCATAAAAATGTAGGTACGACTGTACTAAAAATAACGATAATGTAGTAGACACCCTCAGTATCGTCCTGTTAAAAGACCACAATTTAGAATCGAAACGTTTTTTACGACAGCTCCACGCAAAAGGCTCGGAGAAAAATAATTTACCTCAATCTTTTGGGATGCGGTGTAGAGGGTCTTTTAAAGGAGAGGGAGGAGAGTAAGTTTTGGGATGGAAAAAGGTACGAGGATGGCATGAGATTGATAATCAGCGGGTCCAAGAATGACGGACTATGAATCCACCCCTCCTATTGCAGTGCAAGGTGACGGGTCTAGAGAGTGCTGGAGAGGCCAAAAAGTCTCTTCAAACAGTCTCCACGGCCCGCCAGGCGCATCCACTACTAGACACAACCTCACCCCAAGAACCCGGGTACTTATACTAAGTCACTAAACGTAGCGAATCACTTCGGGTGAGAGGTTTTGGTTATTGAATAAATAGTTCCCAGGGCGGCGGAACCCACACCTGCCTCCCAAATTGCTTGAAATGGCTTTAGACCTGATGGCTTGTTGACCAAATCTGAATGGCCGGGTATTTCCCATATTTCCCCTTCCCACTTTCCTTGACAACTGACTGCCCCACCGCCTTCAGCCTCACAACGTATTCCTATTAAAGATGTCATAGTCCCAATAGCTCCGGACAGTGCGGTAAACAACAACTCTTTCAATTACCAAAAAAAGTACTATTTTTCGTTTTTCTAATTGTAAATAATATAAGGTTCTGGGGGGGAAGTTTTCATTAACTCGGTCATGATCCATTAGTTTTACACTTTGTCACACCCTTCCTGATTAGAAAAACAATTACCGGAACTTCCCCTGTTGTAATGGTTAGTTAATTTATGGAAACGAGTGGATCCGAGGTCATTTAAATTTCACTGAATTAAGTACAGTAGTGATTTATTTCATAGCATTACGTTGATAATCTGACTCACCGATGTCAGCATAATCGTTAGAAAATATTAAAAATTCAAATAGCCTCACAAAGTCAACAATATACGTCAAAATATAAGTCAATATTGGCACGATATTTATAGGAATATCTTTACGAGTAATACGTTAAAATAACCATTTAATGTATTTTTTAATAGCCAATAATTTTATTTTATTCGAAAATCCTTTCCAAGTAAAAGTAAAATGACTTTATTGGACTTTTATTGACATGTTATATTATATCTGACTGTCGGCGTAGTGCAGCGGTAAAGCGCTTGATTCGCATTCCGAAGATCGCGGGATCGAATCCCGGCGTGGCAAATAAATTTTATTTGATTTATTGTGTATTTCACAATTTATTCATTTAAAATAATATATAGTATATTTGCGGCACGTTCCAGAGTGGAAGATACTCTCAGTATCGCCCTGGTGTAATGTGACCAGATCTGAATAGCCAGGTACTTCCCCACCTTCCTCTTCCCTATCTCCTTCCCTCCCCACTACCTTCAGCCTCACAACATACCCCATTCTGGGGATGCCATAGTCTCACTGGCTCCATACGGGAGCAGTTCGGACTCTTGTGCGGTATTCATGTAAAAAAAAAAAAATACATGTATCATGTTCTGAACTAGACGCCCGTTTGTAGATACTCACCTCGGCATCCAGTCCAGTTTATGTTTTAGACTCACTATCACAGGAGGTAATATAATAGAAGTGATAGTAATTACACGGTATAACTTTAGTCATTTATTTATTTCAAACTGGAGACAATATTTAATTATAACTTGGTAAATATAAAGAATTATGCGAGAATCACCACTCAGAAACAGATCACCATCGAGAATGAAAACGAGCTCGCTGATAAAAATGCAAATCATTTCGTTTTCAATCTTCGGTGTTGCACGCCCAGAAAATATCAATATGGCTGTCATCTTGAATAGGCATCTAAATAAGAATATATTTTGACTTGACATTGATATATTTTAATTAAGAATAAATAGATTCCGTAATAAGGTTTATTTCTTCAACCTATTAGGCCTCTTTTGTCAGGCGGTCAAAATAATTCCGCTTTGCAATAAATCCAAATAAATGGACAAAAGGTGATAAAATACGCTTTCATATTTTATAATTCGAATTATGTAATTGTATAATGTTTTAAATATAAATGTTTTTAATGTAAACATAATGAATACATAAAAATTTTTAATGCAAACATAATAAAATGACTCACCTTACATTTTTTCTAACTAAAATGATTACCGACAGCGAAAAAAATTAAAACACACGCAAATTTTATTAGGCAAATAAATGTATTATAAACGGTATCATCATCTCACTTTTTGTCGTTTCATGTAAAAAATAATTAAGAAAATTTTCATCATATTCATAAAATTGTGTTTATGGGGCCGTCCCGGTCAAAAAGAAGATGGAGAGATATGTAATTACGAATGTTGGAGAGAGCGCGCTAATACAAAACAATAAAATTGAAGCGAAAATTGTGAAAATGTTTAATAAAAAACGACTTGTTTAAAATAGACCAAAAATCTCTTGGGGGTTATCTAAAACAGCATTTAGTAAAACACTGTGAATTTTTTCATGCATACATATAACTTGTGAAATAACTGAATTGAACATTGAAATTGAAAAAACTTATTTGCTGAATGTAGGTACCGCCACACATGTATTAAATATTAATTTTTTTGATGCACACATAAAAAAATTCGATAATGGCCCTCCTAACGTTTTTTCTAACTAAAGTAGCAAAAATAAAATAAAAGCCCAATAACTTTTTATTAGACAAATGTATTATAAACAATACTGTCACCTCACTTTTATGTCATTCCATGTAAAAATGTTTAATAAAAAATTCACAAATTTTCTTCTTTTTTTTAAGCTTCGGTCGGAAACTTTGGATTCATAATATAATAATAATAATATATATCTTTATTGAACAGAAATTTAAAGATTTATAACTACAAAAAAAAGTATACAATAGTTTAAAAGTTGCATAAGTACAAAAGTTAATAATGGAAAACAATATACATATAACAGTAGGTACTTAAAGAATAGAGATTTATAATTATAAACGTAGGTTTCTCGTAACCTGCCTCACTAGGCTAACCTGTGTTGAGGCAGTAATTTTACGTCAATTTATAATTCTGTGAAAATACCTACACCTATATTAGAAAATAATCACACAATAGATTGGTTGTATTAATAATAACAATAACATAGGTACAATAGTGACAGCATTGGTTCATTACTAATTTCGAATTTGGGTTAGTGCACCGGTAAATGCCCTATCATTATTTTTTATCCAAACTTTTATGTTTTTTTTTAAATTTTTTTGTGATTCACATTTTTTTATACTAATTGGAAGAATGTTGTAAAGTCTTGTTGCAAGGTATCTGAAGCTATGTTGACCAAAAGTAGTATGAGTTATGGGAATTTGTAGTAATTCTTTGTTATTATTTCGAATACAGCGAGTATTTAATCTTTTTTCATAGTATTTATGTATATTTGTGAATAGATGAGTGAGGATTGTTTTTGCGTATATCTGCCGAACATCAAACACATTCATAATATTAAAGATTAAGTTCGAATCTGTAATTAGAGGTAGTCTAAGAATTAATTTTATAATAGTTTTCTGTGCCTTTATGATTGGGTCTAGTGCTGATGCAGTACCACCTCCCCATGCTATGATACCATACTCATAGAGTGTACTCGTAAATTAAAAAATTTCTGTGGTTAACTAAAGCGTTGTATTTTATCTTTTTAACACCGTTTAGATAATATTTCTCACCATGACAGTAAGGGAGACGCAACGATTTCTATGAGACCTACACGAGCCGTTCTCAAAAGCCAACAAATTAGCCCAAGGTGTAAAATAAAAATTTAAAAAACTCATTTTATTCCGAAAAACTCGTTTATATTGTAAATAAAATCGGTTAAAATAATGATTAATAAAAAAAGAACCTTCAAAAGTTATAAAAAGGGAGTTTTTCTTATTTAGACTTTTATAAAAGGTCAATGTGTTGCATATAAAATAAAATCGGATACCTATATTTGTCCGAGACGCTACATACCTAGATAGGTTACAAACCACTTCTTAGAACGATTGTTTCCAATAAAAATGGTAATTGCCTGTAATACGGAACATAAAATAGGCGAAGATAATATTGTTAATTCTTAAATTTGAAATATGAGATTGACAAATATGACGGTTTGACAGAAGGCAGTAATGACGGAATTGGTAAACGCGCACATCCCGGTTAGACGAGAGGTTCTGAGATCGAGTCCCAGTTGTGACCATTATCTTTTTCTATTTGTCTGTGTCTTCTTCTTTTTCATATTTTCGTTTAGATTATTATTGTTATCTTCTTCTTCAATGATATATTAATTATTTATTTGTTATCTCTTAATGGCACCATTAAAATATTATTATATTCTTATACAGTAATTAAATAATTCATTTCGGCAATTGAGATTTTTTTCTTGTACTTATTTCTCGTCGCATATCAATTATTGGTGTCGTAAATGCTAAAAAACTAGTTTAAATAATGATATAAATTATTTTATAATAGATACGTGTGAGAAATGTGGAGATCCGCAAAGAATGGAAGTCTGATGTAAGCGTAATGAGTAAGATTAAGAAAGGGACGCTCAGATGGTTTGGGCGTGTATTGCGAATGAACGAGGAAATGAGTGTAAGGAGAATATATGACGCAAATGTGAATGGTAGAAGAAGTCGGGGATGCCCGAGGCATGGCATGACCAAGTTTTTTTATTATTTATTTATTTAACGCCCAAAGGGCTTTTACATTTTGGTAGTACAAATAATTCATGACAGATTATTTTTAAACATATACAGAAATAATAAAAATAAAATTTGATAAAAAAGCACACAAGTCATAAAAATACAAAAATACAGCGATTTCATAGGTTTTCAGAAAAAACAGATATGTTTAGGAATAATTTTGGAATAAGTTTTTCACAAGATGAACAAATTTCGCCAAGTTTATGCTGAATATGTCTATATCACGTAAGTACTGATTTCCCATAGTGTGAAATCGTTGTATCGGAGAGTGGGCAATGTAGTTCCGCTTATGAATGCTACAGTAGAATAGTGTATTTTGTCGTGTAGTTACTGTCGGTATTCGTAAGTTTATTTTACGTCTGTCTTCTAGTGTGTGTATTTTTAAAATATTTAATAATAAATTTCAAGTCTTGTAGTGGGATATTTAATTTAAAATTTATAAAACGCAGAAATTTTTTTTGTATTCGCTCAATGTTATTAATGTGAATTTTGTAAGATGGAGACCAAACTACCGAGTTATATTCCATTAGGCTTCTAACTAGAGATACATATAATAATTTAATGACTTGAATGGAATTAAAGTTTTTGGTTGTTCTTAATACGAAGCCTAGTGTTTTCATACCTTTGTTTACAATTTGGTGGATATGATTGGCAAAACTTAGTTTGTGAATCAGATACTCGAGTCGGGTCATGTGAAGAGTCGGAATAATAAAAGAGCATGTATGAGACGATGTATGAATGTGAACGAGGCAAGGAGTGTATGCCAAGATCGAGTTGTTTGGTGGTCCGTCCTCTTTGCCTACCCCTGCGAGGAAACGGTGTGATGGTTAGTTAGTTTTTTTAATTTTTTTTATTTAGTAACTATACATTTATTATTTTTTACATTTTTATAAGAAACAAGTTAGGTATATAATTATAAAATACATAATATATTCGTAGTCCTCCTCACTAGGAGATCCTTTGCTGAAGGGGACTATGCTTTGGATAAGTTTTCAGCGACTTCTATGGTCAGAAACTTCTATGACGATGTTTAAAGTATACAAGTAAGTTCTTTCAGCCAACATTTAATGTCCTTAATGTAGCTATTTTTTTGTTTTAATTTGTTTGGTACTAAGTGGGAGTTTGTTATATAACTTTACTGCTAAAAATTCT
Organism: Limnephilus marmoratus; assembly: GCA_917880885.1. Taxonomy (NCBI): domain Eukaryota; kingdom Metazoa; phylum Arthropoda; class Insecta; order Trichoptera; family Limnephilidae; genus Limnephilus; species Limnephilus marmoratus. The sequence continues at coordinate 33,046,159 of OU862908.1, forward strand.
GAACTTCTTTGTCCAAATGAATTAGTTATAATAGATGAAGAGAAATTTAACACCCATTGGGGAATTTGATTAGAGGACTTTAATTTAGTGACCCTCACAAACTAATTTTCAATTTATTTTATTTATGAGAAAATGGCCACGAATTAACCCATAGTACCTACTCGTAATGCCCATAAATTCACCATCATTCCATTTCACCTCTTCGTGTCGTTAACACGTATACACGCAAAACATAAATACCAATTTTGGATCCCTTAATGTTGTAATAAAACTTATATAATATGCCAATCGGATAAGGGATCGCCTTCCTTGTGGTAGTAATTACTGCTGACATGAAACTTTCTCGGGTCTCGCTGTGAAGAACGAGGCTAAATTGAGCCGTTTTTGTGGGCATTTTACGACACTTGATAGTCTTACAAGTTCCTAGAATAGAGTTTTAACAATCTGCTAAATTTCTTGCAGGAAAATAATCCTAACCATAATTACGCCGTTACATTTTATCACTAAATCAGATTTCAGGGACGATTTTCTCTTTGTAACTTTTCAAAAGAAAATTGTTGCTTCAGCTCCAGGGTAGTCAATAAAAGTAAACTAAAACGTTGAAGAAGAAGACAATACTAATAAATGTAAACGAAAATATAAAAAAGAACAAGATACTTACAATAACAAGGTAATGGTAGCAATTGAGACTCGAACCCAGGATACCTTGTCTTATTGAGGCAAACGCCTTATCCAACTCGGCCATTGGGACCTCTTATTTTTAAGCCATTTTTGTTGATCTCATATAATTATTATTATAACATATTATTATCGGCAAAACGGACTTAAAAATAAGAAATTAAGGCGATTGTTCCGATAAGAAAAGAAATCCTGGGTTCGAGTCCCATTTGCGACGTTTAGGTACGTTTTTATTTTTCTGTGTCTTGTTATTTTTTCATATTTTGGTTTAGATTTATTAGTCCTATCATCTTCTTCAATAATATATAACATTGATAGGTATAACCTTCAATGATATAAAACATTGATGGGTATATCCTTCAATGATGTATAACAGTGATGGGTATAACCTTCAATGATATATAACATTGATTGGTATATCCTTCAATGATATATATATAACATTGATGGTTATAACCTTCAATGATATATAACATGGGTATAACCTTCAATGATATATAACATTGATGGGTATAACCTTCAATAATATATATAATATTGATGGGTATAACCTTCAATGCTATATAACATTAATGGGTATAACCTTCAATGATATATAACATTGTTGGGTATAATCTTTAATGATATATAACATTGGGTATAACCTTCAATGATATATAACATTGATGGGTATAACCTTCAAAAGTTATTCCAATAAAAATTAAAACGCTTCAGATTAAAATATATCTCTTGTATCTTAAAATTAAAGACACGATGCGACCGAATCCAATCATTGCTTACAATGGCTTCAGGTGTGGTTTGGGACCAGATCATAGACAATTTTTAAAGTGTCTTCCCCTTAACTTCCGTCATCCCCTCCCCAAATCACTTTAGCATTAAACATTCCCGAAACTGAGATATACGGGTTGTTAAGGGACGTACTTAACTTACTTTAACCGGTGATTTCTGGTATTATTTGGAGTAAAAAATGTGAATGAATATCTATTTTAAAACACGAGCTTCTAAAAATAGTGTATTCCGTTAAATACATCATAATCTGTTTGATTTAAAAAACATTAAATAAAATTTCTTTAGAATGTCTGCTTCAAAGCGCAAATGGTAATATATTTCAACATAACATTTGTTGATGTATTATTCAACCTTTAGTGCATCACACGGTTCATGCAGTAAACCACATGAAAAATAAATTATATTCGTCACGCAGATTTTTTGCCGCAATGTTCACGACGTATAATTAAACAATTTGAATAAAATTCTCCCTTTGTGCCAAGCATTATAAAAATATGATTATTTTTTTATTTATTTGCTCTTGTTTCCGGACCCGTTCTAAAAACATAAATTAATTCGTAATATTTTGGTAAAAATATATTCAGCAGCAGTACGAGAGTAAAAGTAGGTACACAATCGTTGTAATCCCCTTCCTCCGTGAAAGTTGTCCATCTGTCGGCAAGTTTTCAAAGTTTTCGGGGAAATTATGCTAAAATCTTATATTAGATTTTCAATTGAATTAATAATTTTATTTTAGTAGGGTTTTCATTTATCGTAATAATAGCTAAATGCTGCCGTAAAGTTAAAAACCAATTAAAAGTATTGAAATCAACTTCTCCGAAATTTCAATAATGTAAATGATATTCACAATTATTTACTTATCAAATGCGGAGAAGACTTCTAGCAATTATTAAAGTTTTAATGGGAAATAAATAAGCTTATCTAGGACAATTCAACAATATTTTTCACAATAAAATTCCATTAAAGGCTACACTTTATCAACGATCCGAACCATTAAATTGTTTGTTGAAGAAAATTACAATGGGAAATTTTTGGTTTGCGCCTTTGCTGAAAATCGTTAGCTGTTCCAACAGTTTTCATCCTAGTTCGATAAATTGCAGACGGGCGGCGCTTTTCCAAATGCTATTTTTACAAACTAATAACCTTATGTTTGGATAATACGTGAAATCCTACAATATTAATACTAAATTCAAAGTGATATAAATAACCATAAAGAATATAGTTTTTTTACTGCATCTCTCCTAAAAACAGCCATTAAGGCCATTACATACAGGTTTGCTTGTGTTGAAAATTCAGCCCTGGAAGCTCTGTTAACGGTTGTTAAATGTCGCTAAAATAAGAAAGGTCGTTAAGAATTAATGTAGCCCCATAAATTTACATGTACACATATAATATGTGTACAATTTATAACCCCGTGCATAATTTTAGGAAGGTTCCAATATAATTGTTTGAATACATTTGGCACTGCGACATTTCTGACCCAATTGTTCAATATATGGATATAATCATTGGAGTGATTAAAGATTGTAAACATACGCTTTTTATACTTATATAATAGAAGTGGAGAAACCTACCACAACCTTACACATTTATAGTTTTTTTTTTAAATCAAGATTTAAGACTTTCATTATTTGAGAAACAGTAAAAAAACCAACTGAAATCGAACATTATTATAACGTAATACTGGGCTGGCATTATAGATTGACGATCGAGACGGAAATCCAATTACATAACTAATTGGGCGTGTTATCTCCAGACGAAATCAATATTCAAATCTCGGCTTAATTTATTAAGCGATCATTCCGAATATAATTGAGACGCAAGATATCAAAAATCAAATTTACCTAATTGGAAAACGGGAAAAGTCCCCGAGGAAATTAATTTTGTGCTATCCAATTATTTTTCTTTAAAATCTCACATAAACGGATATCACTTTCTGTTTCGCCCTACTCGAATTGTTTCTTTTCTCCTGGTGGAAAACTTTTGTTAGCTATCCGATGGAAAAAAACTTGTTTCTTCAACCAGAAAAGTTGTTAAGCCGCTCGGACCGGCTCGGGTACTTATAATAGAAATCAGTTGAGTGCTCTGCCGAAAGTTCGTACACAGGCTAGTTTATCCGTAGATTCTTTTTAACACTTTCTCACTGCAGGAAAACTTTCAAGAGGAATCGATGGGTAATATATCTCTATTTAATAAAGGACAACGATTTAAGTAAAGTGCACGATGGATACTTTCAAGTAAACAACTTTGATTCATTTGAAAGAATATGAATTCATAACGACTCCATAAACTTCATCCTTTTTAATATCTTTGACCATTGTGTGTTATTCTGACTTCCCGATATTTTTTTATTATTGTACAACAGATTCATCAAATCATACAATTTTCTAATTTTGACACTCTTTTCACGTAGTAGTGTTGAGTACCTCATACAAGAGGCACCTCAAATGTCCCATGCAAACACGTAAAATGTCCCCCCACCTCACAAAATGTATTTGTACCAGCTCTTTTTCTTTGTATTACTACAAATGTCATGTCACGTTGTCGCGCATGGGACAAATACGAAGGGGGGACAAATATGTGGTGTGAGGTGGTTGGTTTATTGGACAACATTCATGTTATGTTACGTATGGGACAAATATGAAGGGGGGACAAATTTGAGGTGTGAGGTGGTTGGTTTATAGGACTTCATTCATGTCATGTCACATATGGGACAAATATGAGGTGAGGTGTGAGGTGGTTGGTGTATTGGACTACATGTCATGTCACGTTGGCACGTATGTGCAAATATGAGGTGAGGCCTTTTTTAATATCCATTTTTCATATTAAAAAAATAACAAACACGGGAGGCGGGTATAGGTACCGCTGCCCCGGGAACCATTTATTATATAACCAACACCTCTGACATAGGTCACCCCAAGCGGTTCGCTACGAGAGTGGTTGAGGGAGTCCCTTTGACTTCTCCGGCCTTACGCCTTGCACCACTGGAGGGATGGATTAATAAGCATCCCCAAAGATGACATAGGGTCTTAGGGGAATTTTTGTGGAGCTGATGTAAAAAAACACCTTCCCTGAAATTCTCTAGCCCCCCCCCACCCACCCCCCCGTAAGCGAAAATATTTTATAACACATCACCTCAAATGAGGTGGGACACCTCAACACCTCATTTCGATATTTGAGTACCTCATACAAACTCATCCTGATGTCGTGTCCTACCCAACACTATCACGTAGGAAGATAATAATTATGCCAAAAAATCTTAAGACTATCTAAAGAAGAGTTATATATATATACCTCGTGTTTCCGAAATTTCGTTCAACAGCACCATTCTTCTTGTCAAGCTATGCTGTGCTATATACTTTCTACCAGGCGTACTATTAATAACATTCTTATACTTTTTAAATTACTGAACAATCTCATAGACTGCCCTCAAATGTTAAGTGTTATAAATAATCGTGTCCCTGTTAAATCAACTCGACTCCACCACCTTTTCCACAGTGACAATCATAGCACTAACTATTCCTATCATTCACCGCTAGTGCGTTTTCACCGAACTGCCAATACGTATAACTGCCAATACGTACAGACCTTTTCGATATTTTCAATACCTCATCGTCTTGCATCAAAGCAAAAATAATTAGTTATTTATGTAACTGATATGTTTGTAAAATGATAAATATTTGTTGTACTAATATGCATCGTATGTATGTACTGTATGTTATTCTATATATATAATGTTTGTAAATGTTCGATACACTTGTATTATGTATGTAATAGCCCTATGTACGGGCGTTTAAATAATAAATAAATAAATTAATAACATCTGTTTAGCCGTATGGTATTTTGAACAAGTCGTGTTTACGATTACGACTGAAGTTTTTAGGAACGTATAATCAATTTGGGAGGCAGAAAAGGGTACCGCCGCCCCGGGATAACCAACACCTCTGCCATAGGTCACTCCAAGTGGTTTGCTACGTTTGGTCATTTAGTTGGGGTGCCCGGGTTCATGGGGTGAGGTATGTTTAGGTCTAAGAGGTGGATGACCAGGACACACTGAACCCCAGATTCCTACCCACCCCTTAAACCCTTTTCCTTCCCACAACTCTCCTCTCCCTTCTTTCATTAACAAAAACCCTCCACACACCATCCCCAACGATGATATGATGAAGTTATTTTCCTTAAGGCCTCCTTTGTGGAGCTCATGTAAGAAAAAAAAAAGCCGTAGAATTCGAAGAGGAACGGGCTATCAATGCAATTATAAATTATGTTAAAAGTAAGAATTACAAGATTTGTATAACGCCAAGTTTCTGAACAAAATCTATTTGTTGTCTTTAGTAAGTCTATATGGTGCATGAACATGAACCTCGGATAAGTTCCATGCGTCCGCTAATGGACATACTTGAGGATTTTTTTCTGGATTTGTTCCAGCATAACATATTTAGATTGGTTCGGAGTCCACCCACCACTAGCATACTCCAGCTTACTTCTTATAACGCCATCGAACATGGCTGTCATTGCATCTGGGTCATCGTATTTTTATGACCCGACATGGCCCGACTCAAGTATTGGTTCACTTGATCGTGCCATGTCTTCGTTGGGTGTCCCCGATATCTTCAAAACACAAATAAATATAACAGCTCATATCCGTACTAGATATTTGCCAGACCTTTTTATATATTAAAAAAAAAACAGTTTTGGTTGGGTATTTTGGCCCCAAATCCAAAACATTAAGTTTCGTATGAAAAAGGTCATGCAGCCATTTCTCGCTCGTACGTAACTGGACGCATATAACTTATCCAAGGTTAATAAATCATATGGACTAACTTGTGGCAACGAATAGATTTTGCCTAGAAACCAGACGATATGCAAATCTTGCAATACTTAGTATTAATACAGCGCATGACTCTATTGATAGCCCATTTCTCTTAGAATCCCATTGCTTAAACATGCCAGAAAACTTCGGCCATAGTCACACCACTTGTTCAAGATACTGCACGACAGAATAGATGGTCTAGCACGCACAGCATTACAAGACGAATGGTGCTTTTGAATGGAAATTCGAAAACAAGATATATTTAATTAATCTTTAAATAACATTAAAACTTGTACCTATCTTCCTAAATGATAGGAGTGTTAAATGAAGAAATCTTATGATGAAAATTGCTAAACTATCTCACACAAAATTTTGATAAAATATTAAAAACATAAGCATGACCTGATAAAAGTATTTGTTCTTGCCATGTCTTCTTGCGGTATTTATGACTTCTTCATCTTCCTACTTTCAAAACTTTTCTCCGTCCATCCGATCTGAAGGCAGGCGAGCCACTAAAACCATTCTCACACAGTCCGAATATGTTTCTTAAAATTATACATTCTACTCTTATCGGTCTTGCATTGTTTTAAAATCTCCTTGCCCATGCGCTATTAAAACAAAAATGGTTATAGCATTTCTACAGAATGCTGTCTAATTTTGCTTTGCCAATTTCCTCGCAATTATTCCTCAAGATTGGATGTTCTAATGAACTCCTTTCATTGGACGACTACTTATTATTTACCACTTCTCAACAACAGTAGGTTTATTAATAGTAGGTTATGATTTTTTTTTCTGTGAATATCTCACAAGAGTTCCAGCTGCCCCGTTATGGAGCCAGCGAGACTGTGACATCCCCAATCGGGGTATGTTATGAGGCTGAATGTAGTGGGGAGGGGAAGCAAATGGGGAATGAGATGGTGGGGAAGTACCTTTCTATTCAAATCTGGTCACCAAACACGGCTAAAGCCATTTCAGGCGACGTTTCAATTCTGAATGGTGGTCTTACACCAGAGCGATACTGAGAGTTAATTGTGAAATAACTCAAATTAATCACATAAAATTTATTTGCGTACGCCGGGAAACGATTAGGGATGCAAGGTTTTTAAAAATATCGATATATCGATATCGATAAATATTGAATTAATTCGTAATTGATATATCGATATATCGGTCTATTAGGCCGATATATCGATATTTCTTCTTTTTTTTAAAGCCTATATAAATCCGATGTAGTTTTAGTTTTATCAAACGTTTATCGATTATGTATGGATATATTTTTTTATACTTACCTATGTGAATAATTATAAAATTTCGATAGGTATATAAAATGTGTTGTTTTTTAAATATATTAATTCCAGTATTTTGTACTAGCTATCGTAACTATTTATTAATTTACTATGTATTAAATAGTAACTTTTACAGTCTGCTTCCTTGTAGCCGGTTTCTGCTTTGAGTTATAGTGGCTTCTGCCTTTAATAAAAGATTTTTTTTTCGATATATTGAGTTTTTCGACATTGATATATCGATATCGGCGTATGGTTTATATCGATAAATATCGCTATTTTTAGGGGTCGATATATCGATATTTATCGGTTTTCCGATATATCGTTGCATCCCTAGATACGATTGTGAAAAGGGTAAAATTTGACGAGCAGGTAACTTGAGATAAGTTTGAAGTGCGCTTCGTTGTTGATTGTTTACAAATTGCGATGTTACCGGAAAGAGGCAATACATTTATTAAATGATCTTATTTTGGTATAAATGGGGGAGGGTTAGGGGAAGACGATTTGACCACAGGGATCATATCATATCCAGTTGCCACACGCTGCTCCCGGTGCAATTTGCCCCACCCCGACCGGCACAGGATAGCCACTCTCCAAGGAGGTGGGTTAAATTACGAATCCGGTTCGCTAATTTGCCCTGGTCCCGGCCAATTACTTCTCACTCAAGGCATTTTACAATGATTTTGTTTTAATTTTGTGAATTAGTACATTTGTGACCAGTGCAAGTACAAGGCTGTAAGAACATCATAAAATTTTAACAGCTTTTACAATCTGGAATTTTTCTGTCTAGAAAGTTCCATGTACCATAAAGTAAATAAAGTCACTAGCTAAAAGTAATTGCGCTAACCTAATAAATCCGAAAAAGTATTTGAAAAATAATTTCTTCGATTTACCTACTCATACGCTTTGTGCTCCTGGTAGATTCTCTTTGTAAACCGTTTTCATGAAAGCATTTTTTAAAATTATACGACACCAGAACTATTTACTACGTTTTTACTGCATCAGATTAAATACTGTGTCCTTATGCATGTAACTTTCTCTATATGAATATGCCAAACGATTTGAGATTAACTGTGCCTTTGTCAGAGCAGATATAAACTAAATAAATAAAAATTCTCTAAAGGCCACATGATAATAAACCTACAGCAAAAAGTTGTGTAAATGACAAATCTATTTAAATGAAGCCGTAATAAATAATATCTCAAGAATTTAACTGATTGGGAAGAAAATCCCCGCCATAATACAGAGACGTCCCTAGAATGGCGTGTGAAATAATACTAAAAAAATTTTACCCTTTATTTTTTTGTATGGTGTAATAGTAATTAAAAAATGTATATTTTTTACATAAATATAAGTAGGTATACCGAAATGTAAAAATGAAAACAGTAGATGCAATTTTCGTTATTTGTTTTTGTGGTGTTATGCCGTATTGCCCTACCTTCTTCTTTAGCCAACGTCTCGGACAGCGTTGCAGTGCCCATCATCAGGGCAGATCCGGCAGATTCGGCAGATCCGGTAGATGTGTCGGATCTGCCCTGATGATGGATACTGCAATGCTGTCTGAAACGTTGGCTAAAGAAGGAGGTAGCGCAACACAGCATAACACCCCAAAAACAAATAACGAAAATACTTTGAGCCGTGAAAATCTTAAAACGTAGTAGATGCAATATTCTGAAAAAAAGTTTATATGTTAATACAAATTAAACTTTAAAAAAACTAAATTAATGTTATGATTTTAGATTTTTACGGCCAAATGTTTTATCGTTATTTATTTTTGCGCCACCTCCTTTCGCCAACGTTTCGGAGAGCGTTACAGTGTCCATCTCAAGACACACCCGCCCGACTCCAGATACTAATATCTACAGCCTGTATGTCGGACGAATATCTACAGCTCATATGTTGAACTAATATCTACGAACTTCAGAGTGTTGATTAATATCTACAGAGCGTAGGTTGAACTAATATCTACAGAGCGTAGGTTGGACTAATCAGCTTAATGTGTCCAATAGTCCGATATTAGGGATTTTTACATACATACTTACATAAATTAAGTTTTTTAAACTGCATACGCAATATTACGTTATTCCAATGTGCTATACATTATTGCAAATCCAACCTCTGCCTGTGCTGTAGATATTCGTCAACACTTTGGTTCTCATAGATATTAATCAACAGTTTGAGCTGTAGATATTCGTCAACACTTTGATTCTCATAGATATTAGTTCGATTTTTTCAGTTTTTGGAATTCCTTTAGATATTAGTTGACGCCTCCACCCGCCCTGCAACGCTGTCCGAAAGGTTGACTAAAGAAGGAGTTAGCGGAACACTACGTAACACCTCAAAAATAAATAATGATAAATTAATGTTAATCTGAAAATTTAATAAACATATTGTTTCTTTATGAACATTAAAAACCATCCGTAGAAGAGACGAAACAAATTATACAAACCTACGAGAAAATCCGCAATTTACTCGTACCTATCAATTTTGATTTTGTACACCGCCTGCTTCAATTTGACCCAAAACTCTACAGAATTGAGGAATAAGAGGAGGTGAAGCATACACGAATGTGTCGCACACTTCCAGGATAAAGACGTAGACCTACCCCCTCCCGCGTACGGTTACCCCAGATGACTCTTGAAGTAAAGCAAAATCTATAATTTTATCGAAGATTTGTAAGTTTAAATCGAATGCGTCTCTATTGTCCTGATACAATTTTATTTTTCTATTGATTGATTTCCACGTGCCAATTTCTAATCACGTTCAATTCCTAACCGACTAAACCCAGTAAACACAATTGATTATAACTAATTTAGCGAATGTAAATTATAAATAATAACATGTAATCAACAACCTAACTTAACACAGATTTATGGGATTAATAGTTAAAATCTTTGATTGAATCGTAGAGTTTACACTTTTATCACTGGCTCAATCTGATTTGATGATGGTATTATTTTCCTAAATATGTTAGCATGTCAAAATAATAGTTCTAGAAGGCTGATCGCAACTTTTGTACTTAATCTATAATCAACATGACTATTTTATGGCATTTGCTCATCATATTAATTGCGAGAAATTCGGACTTCTTCAATGCTTTCATCCACGATCCTTTTATTTTTTATACCTGATATTTTTAATAATTGTATTTTATTCTTGGAAACAACCCTCTACCATAATCACATGTAACTATGGTGTTAAAAAGTTGGCGTTTTACACTTTTAGAATTAATAATAATAATATTTTAATGACTTGCATAGCGCCGTTTTTGCGAAAATCCTCAAGAGCGCTAAACAAACTTATATAATACATTTCTACAAACTTACATTTCTACAAACTAACCACTACAACAACTCATGGCTAAAAATTGCAACCACCGGTTCTTCGATCACCGATACAAAACTATATGTGCAATGATTTGACAAATGAATGCGTTGCTGTTGTAAAAATGTACTGTACAGGCAGAAAATATATACAGGACCATACCTACCTGGGAGGTCACTAGAGGTTAATACTCTTATTATTTATTTAAAGAAATTTAGGTACAAAGGTAACAAAAAGGTATGTTTTCAATTTGGACCTAAATTCTGTTGGGCTTGTTGTGCATCTGAGTTCCGGTGGGAGTTTATTTCAAGCCTTAGGCCCAGACACTCTGAAAGTGCGATTTCCAAATTTAGTATTTGGCTTGCGTTTAGGTTCAATTAGTTTGCCTATAGCTGATGATGTTTCTGATCTAAGGGTTGACTGCCTCGGACCAGTGTTTTCCAGGACACATAGTTCAGAGATGTTGAAAAATTCCTACTAGTCATTGAATTAAAAAAAAAATTTCATGAAAGCTTTTCCGAAATACACTGTTCTCACAACTTTCTCGTGTGTCACGTAACGAGGGAGATAGCAGATCGCCTTGCCTCATAGTTGATTGGCGGATATTTTTATTACGTGAAATAAGCCGACGTTAAGGTGGAATAAGAACCTTTTTCTTGTGTGACCACGACTCATTTAGCTGAGATGGGCTCGTTTACATTTAGTGACTCCTTAAAGGACTTGTAATGACTTCATTTGCGGAAGAAAAGTTAAATGGGACCAATAAATCTACGCAAGTCTTTCGCCAACCAATTTCAACAAAACAGAGATCATGGAGATAGCTTAAACAGAATTTGTAATCATTACGACTTTATCAGACAGCTAACAATAAAATATTATATGCTTGAATCGTTTCATAAATCATCAACTTAATTAAGTATTTAGTAGAATTGAAAATTTAACATCAACGCAATTAATATTATATTTCGGCTATTTTAGAATAATTAACTGATCTGTCAATTTGACGAGTTTCGTGAACAATATTTTGGAGGTAGTTTATATCACAGCCAAAATGGAATGATTGATTGTGAACAAGATATCAATCATCCCTCATATGGGTGGAGTAATGGATGGATAGTGCCTACCTATAACAGATAAACATATTATAGTCTCCAGCATAGAATCGCAATTACCACCAAATGTTGCAATTCATCCCTACACAGGAAACTTAAAGTTTTCACTTCCTATCCCTATGTTTGAAGCTAACCCCTCGGATCTCCCGCTACCACCTTAACCACCCACCTTCACCTACCTCCCCTTTCCTCCCCGCCTCCCCCCGAAACCCTCCCCCACCCACCCCCGCCCGTACATCGGCTCTCGTATTCCCGGTCGCCTGGCAACCTCCTTCCCAACCGGGTTTACTGGGTAGGTGCTTATCTACATACTATAAAAGCGTTTGCGCCTCCTTACAACAAGGCAAAACATATAAAAATATATTAAATAAACACAACCTAAGGATCATTTTACGCAATCATTGGAGAATATGTTAAAAAATATAGTGGTAACGAAATTCAGGGCTGTGGAAAAGTATGGAGAAATTTGCAGGTCAAGATTTTTTGTTGCAGACAATCTCATGCGTAAAGGGTGTAAAATGGGTTAACGAGTCTTTCGTGCGATAAAATGACAAACTTTAGTTTGTTTTTATTTTGTAATGGTAACGTACACCACTTTTACTCCCTTTATTTAATATCTCTTTTTACGACCGTTTTACGTATCCTAAGTTAAGTATTGCAATCTTCCCTCAACAATATTAAAAATTGTGAAGATGGCCTTCTGAAAATATGACCTTCTCGGGCTGTATTCAAGTTTTAATGTTTCATAATGAATGTATTCATACAATTTTTTTAAAATTGTATTCATACAATTTTCCCCCCTGAAGGTTTAAATAAGAAACATAATTAAATAATTGTATCTAATTAAAACCACGCATATAATATTTTCTTCCGCAATTTTGCTGAAAAATAATGTTACGCTTACCGCTGTAAAAAAAAGTTTTCGTCAATAATTCACCGTGACTGATGTATCGCTGTCGCTTTAAAAAGCCTACATGTAAATAAAAAAGAAATCACAACACGCTTTTTATTATATTTTATTAGTCACTGGCGCAGTAACCATTGATTTGTCCTTCCTCTCGCCAAAGCGGGATAAAAGATCACTCCTTCATACATTCCGTTGGATTCTAGCTGGCACAGAAGAGAGACCACCATACATCGTACGCCAAGAGATATTAGGAAAATTAGTAAGGAAAAGACAGCGTGACACTCTCATTCTCGATTTTCCTCTTATTCTGCGGGGAAGAAAGAGACAAATAGTATCGATGAGAGCACAATCAGCACGAGAGGAAAAGTGATGTGAATTCACCGAGAGGGGAAATTAGAATGAGCGAGACGAAGCGATTCCCCATTTAACCTCCCCCCTTTGATTGGAACGGGACGGGCAGAATTGTCAGCCCCCAGCATCGATCGCCCGAGCGGCGCAACCTGGCGGTGGATTTTTTAACCTCAACAACAAATAAAAATACAACTATTCGTGCTTCATAAGTTGGGAGAATATTCATGTTTTGATACACAGAGCCGCAAACCGAATTCCTTCTTTTACGACCCCGACTTTATCTACATTTATATGCTCAAAAATCATGTGAACTAAATAAAAGAAGGTTAAAATAGAATTTGGGAAAGAATTCATTATAGAGCCAATTACTATTCCCAGTCCAAACGCAAGCTATAGAAAATATTCTTTAGAAGTAGACAATTACAATAATTTTCATGTAATCTTTCTTAAATGTCTGATCAACTTGATAAACTGACAAGTTTTAGTACATACTGATTTTAGGGATGTCGAAAGTGAAAAAAAATATCGATATATCGATATTTATTAAAATATCAACATCGACGTCGATATATCGAGGAAAAAATATCGATATATCGGACAAATTTTCAAGAGATTTTGCGTTTTTAAAATAATAGTGTATTCAGCTCAATATTATCAAATTTTTATATAAAAATCTCAATAAAAATGAAGGTATTTTTATCACTATTCATTTTTATTACGTAATAATTACAAAAATATCATAAACTAAAAAGCTGTCAGATATGTAATCTGAGACGCATACAAAGTTTGTATGCGTCTCAGTAAGATTCTATTGGCGAATTAATCTGTTAACAGGACTTCGTGTTTGGAACAAGGTATAGTCAATAATCATAGACAATTGGGAACCAATAAATAGGAGTGGCTTAGAAAAAAATAGCATACATTTCTATGTATGTACCTACACACATGAGATAGTATTGGTGATTGATCACAAATACTAATGCAAAGACAATAGATTTGTAAGCTTTTAATAGTTAAAATTTCAACCGCCAGAGGTCATGACCCAATACAGTTACTTTTTTCCGTTCGTTCCTACACGGTTTTGGATTCTTGTGACTTTAAATATATAAATTTAAAAATATATCGTTTTTGATACAATTTTCGATATTGGATATTTTGTATCGATATATCGGATCAAAATATATCGGCTAAAAATATCGATATATTGAATTAAAAATATCGATATATCGATACTTTTTCAACAAGCCGAACTGATTTACCTACAGATAAAATTCTACCAGCAGCGGTGATATTTTCCCATGTCAATTTGCATAACCAACAAAAATTCAATTTATCCAGAAAACTCGAATATCTTTCATTGATTGTTAGCAATGAATAAGTTCCAAGTTTGTTTTCCGTTCAATAATTGACATGTCATTCCAAAATATTCGGAAAGCGGTTTCCTGGTGTCAACATTGGGAATTACGGCAATCAATAATTCTTTATTAAATCCCAATACTGTAAAAGTGCGTAAGACGCTGGAGAATTTTTATTACGGACGCAAACTTTAAGCTAGCACTGAAATGTAAAAAATTGAATGACAAAACTTTTCGTCCCTCCTCCCCCCGCTTCCTCCCTCACCCCGCGTGACTGGCAGTTAGTCTCGAACAGCTGCTCGCTTATTCCCTTATTCAGAGAGGTCATCTGGAGTAGATCTCGTTTGGCTGTAACATTCCCAAGTCGGCTTGTGGCTAAACACCCCATCGTGGAGTATTATGAATGTGACATAGAAAGCTGGCAACTACCGACCCCATAACAAGTCCATGCCCCAGTTAAGAGTATTATGTATATATATACACATATCTAGTCTTTCTATGACGTCACTGGAGGGGTAGCCAAGGTAAGGGTTCCCTGTGAATATTTATACGATAGAGAAAATCTAAATAAAGTTCGTCTTCTCCTCGGAGCGGGGAGAGGACTTTTTCCAATCTAATAAGTTGAAAAATAAGAGAGAAAATCTTTTTCACCCGGGAATGTAAGCTATATCTCGCTCGCATTTCTTCCAACATTACGATTCTATAAACTTAAAGTTGGGCTAAAACATAAATTATTTATTTATTAGTGCAAAACTTTCTAACTGATTTGATCAAGTATACTTCATGCTTCATTGGATAACTGATCATACTAGTTTTGTTGCAGATATCAATAAAAAAGCTATCGTTTTTCAATACATTTTTCACGTTATTCTTAAAAATTTTATAAATTTTATACTATCGCTTGGTTCCTCTTCCAAAAAAATTCAGAATATGTGAAATGGATTTTTGCTAGAATTTAAACATACTCAATGAAACATTTCTTCAAATGGAAACTGTCTGGTGGGGTATATTTTTACCGCAGAGTATCTTTTATATCGGCTGAATGAAAAATAAATCTCGGAGAAAAGTTCCGTAAGCGCAATAGATGAGTTCACACTGGCACGCTTTTGGAAGCCGCTTACAAAGATTCCCATCCCGAAGTTTACCTGTTACGAGATACCTACCTCACCTCACCTTCTAGGATTACTCTGCTCTGGTTATGTTACCTTTGTGTCGTCTCGAAATACTGCCCTGTTATAGACTCTTCAAAAGATAGTTAGAAGTATAGTTCGAAAGTATAGTTTCAATTTTCAACTTTCATCATACTATTAACGACACGTGTAAAGAAAAGGTGAAAAGGAATAATAAAGCCAATACCAGAACGTCTAATAAATGTGAATATTCTGCGATGATAAATTTAAGCTTACAGGCAAAGAACAGGGATTGTCCCATAAAAAAATGGTAATACATTTGTCATTTATGATATTTTCGTATTTGTTTTTTGACTGAGTTAAGAGAACTGGGAACAGCCATGCTATGCTGACAAAAAAGGATTGTCCAAATTGACAGCTACGATTTTGGGGTTAGGAAATTTCGATGATTTATTTGCGCACACTCTATTTTTATTTCTAAAACTATTTAATGATCATATTTGACTCTAATTCGGATAAAAAAGATAGTGGTTTTAATAATAAAACTATAAAGACGAGAAAAAACATTCAAAACGCACATTTAGCTACTGGAGCGACAGCGCAATTTAAAACATTTTTCTCCGATTGCTCGAGATTTTTTGGTGATCATTTTGAATGTTTTCCGCCCACATTAAAAAAATCATACCTCCGAATTTTAATAGGGAAACATACAAACTGATTATAGTTCTACATAGCCAATGAATTCACCGATTTTTTGTCGATTATCACATAATTTTGTGATTTATAAAAAAATATTATAAAATCTTAAACTTCTACTTAATTACTTACAAATAAAGGAGAATTTGCCAAAATTGGCAGCAAAGCATCCGAGGTATTTTAAATACTGCCATATTGTGTCAAAAAGCACTCCAGTTTTTATTAAATTTACCGGATACAAATGCTCAAGGATAAAACCACTTGTCTACGAGTATA
This sequence comes from Limnephilus marmoratus, assembly GCA_917880885.1. NCBI lineage: Eukaryota > Metazoa > Arthropoda > Insecta > Trichoptera > Limnephilidae > Limnephilus > Limnephilus marmoratus. The sequence continues at coordinate 33,062,873 of OU862908.1, forward strand.
TGCGTATATGCTGGTATATCAGCTTATAAGTATGTACAAAATTCGACACTGAAAATACATCCGTTTGATATCCATGTCAACTTATTCTTAAAGTTATTTTTAAAGCCGATTTTAGGATTGAAATTGGAAAATAATGCACAGAAAAGAATAATTTTATGATAATTATAACTTCGGGGGCCCGCTGTTGGGTTCACCACCCTGTTCTTTGTCTTAACCCTTCAATTTATATTTCATACAGAAAATTTTCGATTTCTCCGTCTTATCTCTTTAAACAAATGAATTATTGTTACTGGTACTGTGGACATTTAACAAAACAACTAAGTAATGCTCGGACCGCGTAAGATTTAATTCCGAAGTGGTTTCGGTAAAAGAGACAGTCTTATAAACTTGCATTTATACCACCCTCCTTCCGTATTAGCAAATATCTTAAACAAATCAGTAGGTTTATAATCACTTGTTTGAGTTAATATGACCGGTCAGTGACTGAGTTGGCATCGCGTTTGGGTTCCACCCAGGCGTCGCCTGTTCGATTCCTTGGATGGCTAAGTCCTCCATCACGACACAAGCAGCTTCATTCGCTTACTGTGGTGGTAGTAGGAGTTTTTTTTTAAATATTGTCAGATCATTCGTAACCCGAGTATGTTTGTCTTTCTTTTACAAAAATAAATAAATATTTTTCTGATGAAATTAAACGATAATTAGCGAAGTTTACATACATCTTTCGTTCAATTTAGTACTTTTTAATAGTAATTTCAAACATATATTTTTCCTCTTTCTATTACTTTCTAAATTAATTATGCGCAATAATGAAATATTGATTAATTATTTATTGAATCCCAAAAATGCATATTTTGAAAGTTTCAAACTTCCAGAGATAAATTAATAATTCATTTTCCAATAAAAATATTTATGAAAGCAAACGCGGTGTTTTCCACTATTTTTCCGCGGTTTACGGACGTAATACAAACAATGCAAGAGTTGTTATTACGAAAGTCTTAACCGAGCGATTCCACTCTCATGGAATACGATGAAAATTACCAAACCTAATTAACCCAAGAGACAAAGAACACATAAAATATATACGCAATTGTATTTTCTGATCATATATATAAATAAATACATATAAATACTTATTCTAAATATAACTTCGTAATGTAATAGAAGTTATGATATTATAATTTAGGCAATTCGGGTATTTTTGCGCCGTCTTATTGCATAATTTGGATCGCAGGACCGCAGAAGAGGGAGAAGGTTTTAAATTGAATGTTCCATGAGTAGAAAATTTGATGTGGAATTGGTTGATGACAATCTCAAATTCAATTCGAGTGAATGTCTAACATTTAAAGATTTATTCGACAAAATATTTGATTTATGAAATGCGTAAAAGTGTCGGTCAACCATCAAAACCGTTGTAGCGTAGTAAAACTAATTTGATGGAATGGAACGAACTGAATACGATCATCATACAGTGTATATAAAAGTTTTTTTTTAATGGTGTATGAATCATAATCAATTTTAATAGGAATCCAAAAAAATCATAATTATAATCGATGGTTATCCTACCATGATATTTTATCCTACCATGTTACTTAATAATAATAATAATATTTGGATGATTTATATAGCGCCGTTTTTTGTGAAAAATCACTTCAAGGGCGCTGCGTGTGTGCTACTTATCACTTATCAGTTTGCCTAAGTTACGTTTTTCGAGTTAGTTAATCGTTTTTCCAAATATTTTTGATTTTGAGCAATTGTTAAAAAGTGTTGAGACCGGTCAGTGGCTGAGTTCACTAATACTTTAAGTTACCACCTAGACATTGTCAGTTTAATTCCTCGGTTCGCTCTCTTCCTAATTCTTCATTGTGCAGACATCCTCAATTTTTTTATTATATATATTTAATAATATTTTTATTCAATGTATAAAAACAGTTTATTATTAGTTTATTATAAACAAGTTCTGCTTCTGCTTCGTAATTATTATTATGAGTTACAGCTGTTTCGCCCTCTGAAGGCATTATCAAACTGTGGTTGTTACCACCTACAGACGATGTATTTATGTCATTATACATCGTTTCATATTTATGACATCTAATAAAATAGCTAAGGTTCTCAAAAATTGTGGCTTAGATGTTGTCTTCCGCACAAATAATAATTTAGGATCATCTCTTAAAAACTCAAAAAATATAATACCCAAACTAAAAAATAATGGCATTTATAAACTTCAGTGTGATGAATGCATCGCTGTTTATGTTGGACAAACTGGCCGGTTCTTTAACACTAGATTCAAAGAACACAAGCGATCGTTTAAAAATAATAATAAAATGGAATCACAATTTGCCAAACATCTCTTAAAAAACAATCACTCAATTAGTGATAATAATAAACCATTTCCATTACACTTACAATATAAAGGACGCAAACTCAATCTGTTAGAGCAGTTAGAAATTAATAAAAACTCTAATAAAAGAAAGCTATTTTAATTAATGAACAAAAAAATATAATCGCTCGCCACTTCTAGATATATTCTAACCTAGTCTAAGTCTTAGCCACTGGACCTCCGTAGTCCAGTGGCTAAGACTCTTGACTCACATTCCGGAGGTCGCGGGTTCGAACCCGGCATGCGCAAATAAATTTTATTTGATTAATTTGTGTTATTTCACAATTAACTCATTTAAAATAATATATAGTATATTTGCGGCATGTTCCAGAGTGGAAGATACTATCAGTATCGCCCTGGTGTAAGACCACCATTCAGAATTGAAACGTTGCTTGAAAATGGCTTTAGCCGTGTTTAGTGACCAGATCTGAATAGCCAGGTACTTCCCAACCTTCCTCTTCCCCACCTCCTTCCCCTCCCCACTACCTTCAGCCTCACAACATACCCCAATTGGGGATGCCATAGTCTCACTGGCTCCAGACGGGAGCAGTTGAGATTCTTGTGCGGTATTCACTGTAAAAAAAAAAAAAAAAAAAAAAAAAAAAAAAATACCTAACAGTGCTATGAAGTAAATACATGAGTCATCGTGGGTTTCTTCAAGAGCGTAATGACGACCATTTCAAAAGTCAAATATCGATTGTATTATAAGGTAAATCCCGATGAATCATCACAGGTTTATTTTATAGAATAATTAACGACCTTCAGTCAAATTTAAACAATCCAGTAATTGGGAAACATAACCATTAATATTTCAGTCATTTTACTTAAAAGTTTAGGGGCACAGATAATAAAAATAAAAAGTTATTCATTTTTCATCATAAGTACCTGTCTAGAAATGACATAAATACATCGTCTGTAGGTGGTAACAACCACAGTTTGATAATGCCTTCAGAGGGCGAAACAGCAGTAACGTATAATAAAAATTACGAAGCAGAAGTAGAACTTTTTTATAATAAACTGCTTTTATACATTGAATAATAATATTATTAACTATATAAAATAAATAAAAATTAAAATGGAGTTCTACAAAATAAACTTAATAACAATAAATATTAATAAACAACCTCAATCATTGCACAAACTTCTCCTGCTTTTGATGGTACTTAGTAGAAGATTTTCTCATATTGTGATTATTTGCAACCCAGGAATATTTGTTTCTTTATAAATAAACGTCTTCTTTAATTGAAGATTTAAAACGTGATGCAAATTTTATGAGACCAAAGCTCGCTTTTAATGGTTGCGCATGCGTTGCGTTGCTTTTATAATGTTCTGCTTCGGCTCATTAATTTTCTATTTTTTTATTAAGCTATTATTAGAATGTAATCCAAGTAGGAACCAACCCATAAATAGAAGACATTCGTTACGTAATTAAGTTAACTACGTCAGCAAAATGCTAATGGTGTGTAATGATTACTTGACCGAGTTGTTGAGGGGATGGGCTATAAATGGAAATATATTTTATAACGAGTTGGATATCATCAACTTCTGTAAATAGTGGAAGGGTGGGTACTTCAGAATATAAAGGGTTTTGATGTTGTGTGCACATTACTGAAGACATTTAGTGCCCACTTCATACTTTAATGTTTATATCTGAGCACTCAAACATTTTAACCAAAATTAGTGGAGTCCTGAAACTCACGCAATAATCATAAAACGTTATCATCTCCAAGAGTAAACATGTTCCGACACAGCGTTTAATCTACACTCAAATGTGACAGTAAAACCACTTTGAAAAAATAACAAACGTCAAAAATGCGGTGATAACACTTAGGTACTGGGGGAGGACCAGTTACATAAACAAAATTGGCATTTGAGCTACAGAAAAAACGCCTAATGAAGTCTGGTAAATATGAAAACTAGATCCTTTAATCTACATGACAATATTGCATTAACTTTTTATGACTGCCATCAAATGATTGGTAAATAAAATGGTTTTTCAAATCATTTTTTAACCAAAAGCATAGGTACGTGTTAACTGATTTTCTGTAAGCTTTGGTTTGTTCGTCGTTTAGAAATCGGTTAAATATCGATAAATAAATCAAATTATCACACATCATCATTTTTAAGGAGTTTTTTGTTTGTTTTTATAATTTCAAATGTAAAAATAATTCTCACACGGTGAAAGTGGCGCATTGTTTCCATAATTAACTGTTGGCTCTTTTGAAACCAGGTGAAACTGTCCAATCACCACGAAACGATTGGCTACATCAACTATTGATAATTATTTCCATAATTAACAGATGGCTCTTTTGAAACCAGATGAAACCATTAATAACCACGAAACACGAATTGCAAGACTATTGATAATTATTTCCGTTATTAACAGAAGGAACCTTTGAGACCAGGCGAAAACGTCCAATCATCACGAAATACGAGATTAACTTTTGATAATTATTTCCTTTAGTTAACAGATGGCTCTTTTGAAACCAGGTGAACCGATTAACTATTGATACTGTGAGGTAATAAAAATACACTTTAAAAAAGTAATTTTCTACTATATTCTAATTAGGAATATGATGTACTACAGACAGGATAAAACAAACTGTCAGTATTTGGAAAGGCATCCAAAACAACATTTTAAGGAAGTCGTAGTCGAAGTATTATGATACAAGGATAGAAAACCTATGTACAAAATGGTAAGTGTACCTAATGGATGGAAAACGAGCTTTGGAAATTTGTATTCACATAGCAGATAACATTGCATACCGACCAATTTACCGCAGTAGATAGTAGATGGCTTTTCATTGATGTTCCCTATTGAAATGAAGTCAGGTAAAATTATTTGACAAATAAGTAATAGATAGGTATTGGGATTCATACTGAGCTCTCATATTCACTTATTGGCGAATATATGAAAATGGTACGTAAATTTTTTTAGTTTGTCATACGGAAAAGACCCAACCGATGTGATTAGTCATATCAAAATTTGACACAGGACGATTGCGCATAAAATTGTGTACCTACCATTATTTACGTCATAAGCACCATACTACTTATTAGTATACATTTCATATGAAATACATGAAAAAGACGGATTAAAACAAATAAAACAGATTTTCCAAATAATTCATTAAAATTATTAAAATTCTGTTTTCTTTGGTAAGCATAGTGGAGTTATATTAATACTAAATGCTTTCACAAACAATAAAATAGGCCAAAGGCAAAATGAGATCATATGGAATCTTTGAATTTAACTAGTATTGCTTATTATACAAAGAGCGAACGGAGGAAGATTTGAAAAAAAAAATGTAAATAAAGTTAATTTATTCTGCAGGATTTTCGCTTCTGCGAAATACTGTAGGCGGTCGTGGAGTTAATATTTAATAACATGAAGTTCGAAAAAATATAGAGTCAACGTTCGATCATTTTTAAAGATATGATATCAAATCACCGCCTGCAAGAAAAGTAAATTTGAACACCACCTGCAAGTAATTTTGAAAGTGAGACATAACGAAATATTCGTAGTTGATACCCACAATGACCAATGAATAATACAAAACTTTAAATGCCCGAGCAATTCTTGAAATAGGTAAATATCAAAGATATTGAAATACAAAAGAAATATGCTATGATGTCCGCGCGACTGTCGGCGGACTACTGCTGATTACGGAAAGAATTCGTTCATTTATTTTAATGTTCATTTAGTTTATTTATTAATTACTCGTTCATTTAGTTTATTCGTTAATTGGTAAACAATATCGGCGACACCAGGAAGCGCAATCCCACCCAGTAAAAACTGCGGATAGTACATCTCTTATATTTCAATATCTTTGGTAAATACCCTTCACGTAGGAACTCAAAGAATATCAGCGAACTCCGTAGAAATGTCACTAAATTATTAAAAAATACGTTCTACAACCTTTCTTAATACACTTCTTATGCAGCGTTATGGTAGATTTATCTGGATTAGATAATATGTAATTTTTAGAAAATGCCTTTACAATATCTGTCAGTAATTATTCGCTTTTGTTGTATAATAGCAGCCTATCTTATAATATACTAGCTGGTACCCGGCATGCGTTGCACACGCCATATTCAAAGAAATATATTGTTTCTCCCTGAATCACCTTTCCGTGCGTCTCCGTTCCCTTCCCGCGTCCCCTTCCTAGCTAGCTTTTTAAATTATAGCCTTTACATATGTTATTCTGATGTATGAGCTATATTATTGTAAAGTTTTATTAAAATCCATTTAGTAGTTTTTGCGTGAAGGAGTAAAAAACACATATACATCCATACAAACTCTCGCGTTTATAATACTAGTAAGAATACTTCCTCTAGCTATTACTACTGTTAGCACATTATAATAAATAGATTTTATAAATGCATTCGCAAAGACCGCAGAAATCACGAGAGAGTCAAGGAGGCGCAAACAGTGCGTGGCGACCGAATTTAAGATTTTCCGATCGTTTGGCGTTAGAAGTAGTCCTGGGTCGATCGATCATTTTAGACGACCCGGGTCGCTCACGACCCACTGGCATCACGAGCGGGTCGCGAAGACCCGCTCTTTTCGCGACACAAAATGCGAAACTCGGTAATCGAGTTTCCCGCGCCGGTCGCCGCCCAGACCGGTCAAGTCATACGCGACACGAAACCCGGGTTATAATTATATGAGCGTTCGCTCAGAGCTCACACAAATATAAAATTTCAAGGTACATGAAGAAATGGTGAGAACTAAGATTAAAAAGATTCCCATTTCTCTAATTCTTAAATAAAACAATAAAATTACTTTTATTGTTGGCCAAAAAGGGTACACCAATAAAGTTACAACTTAAACCTAAGAGATTAATAAATATTGCGTATTTTATGATTATAAGAGTTCCTCTAAGAATGGGTTATAAAACCCCGACAGCAAACACTTAACATTTTTGGGCTGCCATAAATATTTATAGGATCTATTTGAAATGTAGAGATGTTAAAAACCTACTTAAAAATAAAACAATTTAAGAAATAAACTCTTCCATCCAAATCGGCAAAGTAATGCATCTATATAATAACAAGCAGAATAATATTATTTCTCAAGGTTGGGACCTTACTTGAAAAAACCGCAGGATAATTTTATTTGCAAAGGAGAAACTACGTGTAACTAAAATAACATGAATATTACGAATAATTATTTTACTTAAGACTAAATAGAAAAATCGCATTCTGAAACGAACAAATACCAAGATACGCTCTAATTAAAAACGACTCCGTGTCTAGTTGAATATTCAAAAATCGAATCTACTAAACAATCCCGCAAATGACGAGACACACGGGCAGGAAGCAGGATACTTTCTACTTAGTACCCGAGTCGCGAGAGCGGGCGGCGAAACCCGAGTGTTGACAACCCGTTCGCTCTCTCATACATCTATCTAACGTCGCTCGCCCCGCCACATCCGCACCCGAAACCCAAGTTGCAGTAGTAGAGCGGTTGGAGAAGTGGGTCGCGAGACCCGGGTGCTGACGAAAAAATGACCCGCTCGCTCTTTGGTGGACCGTGAGCGGGTTACAATGAGCGGGTCGTTCACGACCGACCCAGGACTAGTTAAAAGAGCATTGAAGGTCAAATTGGACTAATTGTAGATAAAAAAAGTGGAAGCATTTTTTTCATTTCGTATCTCATCTGAATACATTAAATCAAATTTATAATAGCATTAACCCTTTAATGCTATTATAATGTTTACAAAAGCATTAACTCTTTATGTTGTAAATCTTATTGCAATTCCTCCAACTTGTTATCGGGCGGTTTATACTTTTCAATACTACTAACTTACCTGCTTATCGCATACACTGTAAATCCGAATATATTATACGTTATCAGGTTAATTCGGTAAATCCAAATATAATACCCGGCTCGGAACAGATATTGTCTAGTAAGTCGGGAAGCGCACATATCTGTAAATAACTATTGATGTCAATAAACGCCCGGGTTTCCGGCAACTTAAAAAAAAAAATATATATATATCCTACCAAGTTACTTTTTCTATATATTTTTTTATTTGTAATTATGTACATCAAATTGTCTGTCCTGGAACGGGAAACTTTCCTAGTTGGACAGGCAAAGCTTCCTAGTGGGTAATTTGTACTTTCTTTTGTATCTATCTGTAATAAATAAATAAATAAAACGGGCATAGTCTAAATTTTCAAAAAATCAGGTTCAATTTTGAAAATGGATTTTAAAATGTTTTTCTGCAAAAATTTTTATATTATTGAATTGACTGAATTATCCAAACAAACGTTTCCAAATTTTGAAAAAGAAACTTCAAAGCAAAAGTTCTAGAGTTCATTGCACCGGACTTACAGAGTCACAACCGAAATCATTGTTTTTAATAATTTTGGGTGATGGTGTAATTGACCTCCGAATCGGGTGTTTCAGCGTTGGGTGAATTGATAAATCGGTAAATCTTGAACTGTCTATAAATTAAATTTGACAGAAGACACGACCGTCAACGTATCTAATGATAAACGGCGGAAACTTTCTCTTGTTAATATTCTTGCTGTTTCCGAACAACGAAGAACTCGGATGTGACCTCTCAACTAAAAGCGACATATGTACTTATTTATTAATCCTATATGCATAGTTATAATAACGAATCTGGGCATTTTAGTCAAAGTTTATACATTGCGTTTTCTTCATGTCCCATTGGCTTTTCCATAGTTATGTGTATTGGAAAATATTTATTTTTACATGCAAATTTAATAATTTACGTTAATAATTATAACTGTCTAAGCTCAATATATTTTTAATTAATTAATTATTCGGATCAAAAAGTAGCGTATTTTTCATGTACCATTTCTACATTCAATGAAACAAAGTCTGATTTCGTAACAATGTTGGGACATGTAACATTAATTTGGCGGTTTCAAATAGCTTATATAATATATGTAAGGGCAAAAAAATATATAGCCGGAAATATTTTAATGTGGGTGCCATAAATCGTAACAAAGCGACAAGTACTTTCTCACGCCAGTTGGATACTCGAAGAATTATATATTATATAGCAAACTTGTATTTTCGTTATTTGTTTTTGGGGTGTTATGCCGTGTTGCGCTACCTCCTTCTTTAGCCAACGTTTCGGACAGCGTTGCAGTGTCCATCATCAGGGCAGATCCGGTAGTTGTGTAATTAACGAAAATACTTTTGGCCGTAAAAATCTTAAAACGTACCAAACTCGTATTTGTTCTTTTTTCAAAGATAGATCTGGAAGCTGAATGTCTATAATTTGTAGAATGAGAATTGCTTTAAACAAAACTCTGCCTGTCCTGTTGTTTTTTCTTTAATAATTATAATACATTATAAATTTATATTCTACATACATATATTTTTGTAAAATATATCAATTGGTATGGAATCCGTTAATTCCATTCTGTGTCCGTACTTATTTAATTAATGCGGTTTTTAAGAGCTTTCACATAGTAATGTTGATAAAATATTTTGTATTAGGATTTAATCGAAGTTCTAAGCTTTACAATTTGTAAATCGCAAAAAAATTGCCAAAAATCGAATATTTGACTCTACTTACTTAAAAAAGCAGTATTTTACAATTTTAATTTCTACCGAATTCTCACATATCTCCCTTAAACATTTCAAGTTTTTGAGCTCTTAAAAAAAAAAAGTTATTTTTGAAGATAATATCTAGACGTGTTCCACGCCGACGCGCAAATTATATGAAAAAATCGCAAAGTATGCCCTGAAAATTATTATAACCACGTTCATTTCACTTATTTAGAAGTTATATGTATGAGAAAATCCACATTGTTTCTTTATACGCTCTTTTAGGTGTTTCCCACGAGATTTTGCTCTATTTTAAACGAGTCGTGTTTTATTAAACATTTTCACAATTTTCGCTTCAATTTTATCGTTTTAAATATTAGCGCGCTCTCTCCAAAATTCATAATTACATATCTGTCCATCTTCTTCTTTTTGAGCAGGGATATGACGCCTTAAAGCACTTTATTGTACCTATTTTGATAATCATTAATTTTTCAGCTGGTCAGCCAATCGCATAAATAAAAACGCACATACCAAAAAACAAATTGCCCCTAAATTTCTAAATCTGGTATGGGTATAGTTATTTAGACTTTTGTGTGTAGAAGTGTGATGTGATCTTGCAGATTTTAATAATAATAGACGCGTGGTCGAGATGAACATTTATTTGTACAATATAAGTCTTTAAGCTACTGCTAGCTAACGGAGCTGTAGTAGTTAAGAAGGGCGAGCAGGAACATCCATCATCTTTTATACTCTAGTTCTGCCGTCTGAAATATATGCATATTTGAAAATACAGGCGTGCCACTAAAACCATTCTCACAGGTATATGACACTTAAAATACTACCCTTAAACCACACTTACCAATACATAAAAATACTAGTACTACAAACATCGCAATACATTTTTTTTAACTTATTTAGGCGGGAGATTATGTAGTTCCTATCTATTTATTAAGATTTTCCTCCTTATGAAAGATTGGTAGGGACGTGCCATCGCTTACCTTTGAAACCTGGAAGTATTGCGAGGGTTCACATGCATGCCCCGGCTAATTAGAAAGTTTGCACAAAGTTTAGATAATGTTCTGAGAGTAAGATTTTGCGATCGCTTAAACAACAATTTTGTTAAGTTCTCAGTAACATTCAAAGTAAGCGATGGAAATTATCTTCTATATTTCTGGAAATTGTTTCTGTTGAAGGAAACAACAAATATGTTGCTTTGAAACTTAGATCGATATTTTATAATTATATTATATGAGAAACACCTAATTCAAGTAAACACGGGATATATCTTTTGACTATCGTGATTCATGATCATATATACTCATAGCTTTCAGCGTGGCATGGCACACCAGTGATTTATTTTTCTACCGTACAAATTGTGGAAATAAATTTTTATTTTCAGTACAAAATGAAATCTCGACTAATGTAGATTAGGCGTACACACTCGTAACTGTCGAGTTTTATTGCGTTCGACGAAGTTTAAATAATGTAATAAAATCGCGACAAGCGCTGGAATTGTCGAGATTTCTGGTTCATGCACAATTTTTCGAGTACCCTACCACTTAGCCAAGAGGTGTAACTGGTCTTGACTAACCGTATTTTCAAAACTATCCAATTATCGGAAGTTCTGGCAATGTCGACGAGTCGAAAGAGCTACATCGTAATTCTCTTATTCGTGTAGGTATTCTGTCAATTAAGGGTAGAAAATATTAAAAATGAAACTACAAAAATTATAGGCTGGCAACACCAATTAAACTGTCAAACATTATTTTAAAGCGCAATGACACTGGATGTATAGAACACTGTAAGTAACATTTTAAAAAACATTTTTTTGTTCAGGCACTGTTATTAAGGTACGTCCTTAATGACATAAATTAGATTAAATGGTGTTTAACAAAGTGATTTGCTTTAATTTAGATTAACATAAATTTGAATTAAACAGTACTTAGAAAGGAAGAATCATTAATGGTGAGTTTAGTTACAGTACTTTTAGATCTGAATGCGTTAAATATATTCAGATATAAAATTAGATACATGATCTAAAGCCCGGGCAACGCTAGGTACTTAAGATGGTATCGTTCTTCATTATGTCAACACAAAATTTCAAAAGTATAATAATAATATACCTACGTGCAATTCTAATTTTGATATCAGTGGGTACCTATATTGCAATGACATTTTTTTTTAAATTTTTATGCCTTTTATCTTCTAATATATAAAATTCTCGTGTCACGGTGTTTGTTGCCATACTCCTCCGAAACGGCTGGACCAATTTTGATGAAATTTTTTATGCTTATATGTTAGGTCTGAGAATCGACCAACATCTATTTTTCATACCCCTAAAAGTAAAGGGTGTTCCACTCCGAAGAAAAATTATTTTCCCAGACATTTTGTATGGAACGAATTCTCCTATTTTGAAAGAACTGCAGCAATATTGTAAGGGGTGTAATATTGAACTGTGAACCAGGAGGGGGTAGGGGGGTGGGGGGAGGGGGGAGGGGGGAAGGGGGGAGGAGGAGGAGGGGTGAGGGGGAGGGGGAGGTGGGAAGGGGAGGGGGAGGGGGGGGGAGGGGGGAGGGGGGAGGGGGAGGGGGGAAAGGAACTCAGGAAGGGGGGTGAGCGGGACGGGGGAAGGGGAGAAGTGGAGTGGAGAGAGGGAGAGGGAACGCGAGAGGGGAAAGGATACGCAGGAAGAAACAATTTAGATCAAGGTATGGTATATGCAGGGAGAAACAATTTATTGATCAATGTTGTCAACTTATTATCTAATAAGTTGACAACAGTTTTTGATTCTGAGGCGGTACGAAGTTCGCCGGATCAGCTAGTTTTTTTATAAAAATGTAGGCTACATAGCTTTACATTTCCACCACGAGTTATAATTTTAGCATTGCCATTTGAACAACAGTGGCGACATCCTATGTTTTCTACTCTTATTTGACAAACTGCACGTTTTAGAAACGGCAACTGCAGGAAATATGCTTTCCGTAAACTTTTTCCGAATTCGTGTAACTTTTCAAAATAATTACGGCAAAACGTCTGGTCGATATTATAACGGGTGATAATCGAGTTTGTCCTCAGTGCATTACTGTGTAGGGGAAGGTAACTGCTCCTTCCTGTGAGCAGGATCCGTTATCATCTTGTATTTATTGTTTTGCGAAAGAAATGGGCGCTGTTCTGGTAGCGATGAATTATTAATCTCGAACAAATAGCTCTCCATTGTGGCTAGTCTATCAGGTTGATTAAGTGTGCCCGGGCCCAGAGAAATTCGTTCACGAAATTATCTTAACAATATAGCAATCTCGCGAAAAGAAAACATTTTCTCAGGACAGAAACATCGTCTCCTATTATTTTTAGTTTTTCTAGACAAATGTCCTAAGAAATCCTTCTTTCTTTTATAGGGAGAATAATTACTTCAAATTACGCCATAACGGAGGAAAATAAATTAAGAAGGTTGTTGAATTGAATAAACTTCATGGTGTATTTTTAAGAGTTATTTCAAAATTAACTTTTAGTTCCTTATGTATCCCATGAAGAAAACCGATAGTTTTGATCACAACAATGGCAGTTTTTCAATTTATTTTCGTAAATTAAAAAAATATATATATGTATGCCTCAAAATCACAAAAAAATAAGACTAAAATATCAGTGTTACCCTAGCAAGAATATATTTTCCTCATTTGTGTTAAAATAAACTATATTAATAGATGGATAGGTAATTTTCCGTGACATCCCTGTGCTACCTCAGCAATCTCAGGCCAATAATTAAGTATAATTAACAGGATGTGTTTTATTATCGTAGAAAGCAAACACTTTGTGGCTTGACATTATATAGAATGAAACAAGTACTTTGTTTAAAAACCACTTTATTTTTATTTATATTTGTCGACCGGTTTCAGTTGACCTCAACCTTCTTCAGGACAATAAACATATAAACTAAATTATAGTAAAGAATTAAGATTTTAAGGTTAACACAAAAGAAGTTCCAGGTCGATTTTGTTTGGCCGCTATTTTGGTTTGAATGACATTTGTCAGTTGGCACTTTGACAGTCGTTGAGATTGGTCGATAACAATTTATTATGGAGCATCTAACGCGGTAACAACGTGTTGACATTATTAAAATATTTGATTTAAATAATTATTCAATTCTGAACACGCGGAACAGATTAGGAGAAAAAAATATCTGACCCCTCACGATTTCTTCCTATGGGGGGAAAGGTATACACCTATAACAACCTCGATGCTTAAGGACACCGTTCGAAACGAAATTGCTGAAATAACAAGAGTAGTCTGCGAAAACGAAAGAGCTATGAAAGAGCTCACCTTGCGCAACAGTCACTAGTCACTACTTAGCGGCGGCCGGTATCATATTCAATTACCGGTATCATATTCATATTACTTGACCGGTATCATATTCAATTAATAATGTTAAAGACCATTATAATCAGTCAATACGATACGATACGATATGATACGATTGTACCACCCCAGCCAGGAGTACTCCTGTCCCGGTGAGACCGGTACACCAGGGGGCACTGATTTGTTAGGACTAGGAACACGTGCTCTGAGGATGGAAAGGAGGTTGGAGTTCAATCGACCGGTATACATGGCAACCTAATAAGCCAATATTGGAATTTAGGCTGGGCAGGAATAAAGGAATGGATTGAGCATTACGATATTTTTTAAAATCCTTTCTTAATGGGTTCTTTCTTCTTGCCTATTCTCGGCTCTTCTTGTCTATTTCTCGCTTATCTTGAATCTTCTCGTCTCTTCTTGACTCTTCTTGTCTCTTATTGATCCCAATTATTGTCCCTTCTTGTCTCTTCTTGATCGTTCGTGGCTTTTCTTGTCTTTGCTTCTTCTTGTCCCTTCTGGGATTTTTCTTCCTTGGCCCTTTCTACTTCTTCTAGTCTCTTCTTGCCTCTTCTTGATTCTTCTCATCTCTTCTTTGCCCTCCTTGGATCTTCTTGCTATTTCTCGTCTCTTAATGTCTCTTCATGTTTCTTCAGATCTTCTCGTCTCTTTTCTGCTTTTCTCATCTCTTCTTGCCCCTTCTTGGATCTTCTTATCTCTTTTCTTGCATGTTTTAACTTCTCACCCCTCCTTGGTTCGTTTTGTCTCTTCTTGAGTCTTCCAACTGCTTACCAACCCTCCTTGTTCATTCTTGTTTCATCGTCTCTTCTTGGCTCTTACTTCTTCTTGGATCTTCACGCCCCTTCTTGGCTTGGCTTTTATCTTCTTGCCTCCTCGTGAACCTTCTCGTCTCTTCTTGAATCTTTTTGTCTCTTCTCAACTTTTCTTGGCTCTTCTTGCTTCTTCTCATCTCTTATTGACTCTAATTGGCTCTTCTTGGATCTTCTGGGACCTTATCGTATCTTCTTGACTCTTCTTGCTTCTTCTAGTCCCTTCTTGGCTCGTCTTGAATCTTCTGACCGACTGATCTTGTCTATTCTTGTCTCTACCAAACCATTATAATCAGTCAATAAAATATAAATTATAACATTGTATTTCATTTAAAATTTATTAAAAAAAAATAACCTGGAAAATAAAAAGCACCCTGTAATTATAGATTTTTTTAAATCCAACCTTTCTTTTTCTTTGAAAAGGTTTCTAAAAGTAAAAAAAGAAAATTTAAATTTGCATAAATTATGAAAGAGAACAAGAGAAAAACACAGAAAAACAGAAAAAAACAATGGTCGCAACTTCTGTTTTTTCTCTTTCATATTTTTGTTTACACTATTATCGTCATCTGCTCCTTCAATGATATATTACATTGTACCTAAAGAATAACCTTCAAAAGTTATTAAAAGAGAGTTTTTCTTATAAAAAATTGCTCTTCTAAAAAATTTTGTTTTTATATTGTCTTAGGAAGAATTTTGTAATTTTTTTTAATGCAAAGGGTACAAAAGGCCGGTCTATCTTCCCATTTTTGCATAACTTCATTCTACAAAACATGGTTCAAATTGCCACGGTCAGACCGTTTACCCGACAAATAACATGCACGAGAGTAATTGTGAACCTATGTAAATTATATTCAAATGCTTGGGTAAAACTCATTTGGTATGAACATAAATTCCAAACCTGCCAAGAATGTCTACTTGAGTCGCATAACCGGGATTTGGTTTAGAAATTAGTTGGCTATTTGTGAAAAAAAGAGCACGGCTTTCGCACACATTTCACTGTAAAATATATTAAATGAAACGTAGATGTGTACATGACTGGGATTGTAAAAGCACAAACATCTTACTGGTACTCGAAATTATCTGAAGTATCACGAAGTGTCCTAGAATATTAATACAGGAGGGGAAAGTGGAGTACCTACTAGTATCAATAGGGTGATCGCATTTTTATCTAACATCCCTTAATATAAGGATTATCCACAAAGTCGAATATCCTAGAGTTGCTTATTATTGGATGTCAACTATTAATTAGCATAACAATTGTCAAATGTAGTTGATTGTGAATAAGAATAACCTGTTCTTATTTACAATCGATCTTGTCTGTGTTATGATTCATTTTGATTCCTTTTTAATATAAAATCTTTTATTTTTTTCATCTTTCTTTATTACGTTGTTTGTCTTCCAAATAACGCAAAATAGTAAACCCAATGAAAAGTGAATTAAAACATTTTTTTTAAATATTTATTTTTATTTATTTTTTTTTTTTTTATTTTTTTTAATTCCTTTCATAATCAAATAAAATTTACGATAGAAATAGGCAATGAAAAATTAAACTTTTTGGATTTAACTTTATCTATTATAAATAATAACATCGATTTTAGTATATATCGCAAGCCAACATACACTGACATAGTAATTCATAAGACCTCCAACCACCCTGTCTCACAAAAATACTCCACCTTCCATTCCATGATACACCGCTTAGTAAATGTCCCAATGTCTAATAATAATTTCCTTTCTGAATTTTCTATAATAAAACAAATTGCTTTAAATAACGGATATGAACCAAAATTAATTGATAACATCCTAAATAAAAAAAACTTAGCAAAATTTCGAAAAAAAATTATCTATACAATTCTAATAATATTAATGATAAAGAATGGCGTAAAATTTTGTAAATTAATAATTTTTCAGTTCAATGTTGCAAAAATCTCCCTTCTAATATTAAACCAGCTTTTTATACAAGAAATAATATTGGTAATTTTTTGAGAAATACTAAAGATAAAGACCATAAATTGAATAATTCCGGAATATATAAACTCAAATGCAATGATTGTCCCTCATTTTATATTGGAAAAACAACTCGTTATTTTGAAATCAGAATCAAAGAACATTTAAGGTGTCTTAATAATAATAATTTTTCTGAGTTTGCTAACCATATCATTGAAAATAACCATAGTTTTGAAAAAAATACAGGGATAAATATTCTTCATATTAATCATAAAGGAAAACGTTTAGATAACTTTAAGCCTTGGAAATTAAAAAAATCCTTAAAAATAATGAATTAATTATCAAAAAACAAAAAATATTGTCTTATAGCCCAATCATGGATTTGTTCCCCTACCCACCCACTCTACATTAATACCTACCCACCCAATCTACATTAATAACTAGCAACGGCTCCACCCCTACTATAATAAAACATTGTTCGAAACTGTCAAATTAGTATAAGCTTTCCCTGAAGAAGGAACGTTTGTTCCGAAACCGGTCGGATTTACGCATTATATAAGTGGTTTATACAAAGTTGTATTGTTTCATTTTTCTAAAACAAAATTGTTAAATCACAACATGCTTCAAGTAAACAAAATAAAATGTGCTCTAAAACGCTTTTAACGAAATGGTAATAAAACTTGTAAAAAAATGTGTAATGCATAAAAGGTTATATTTTGTGAAGTCAATTCAACAGTTTTGCTCTGTGTACCCTTAAGCCAAGCTTCCCGGTGGGAACAGGTGGGCAAATATTACAAGGGGTGCAGGCGGAGAAAGACCATCAGCGGAGATAAAGGAGGGGAATTATCATGACTTGGCTGGAAAACACCAATCCTGAATCCATCCCATCAACTCTTAATGTCATGCTATTCTTTTGATACAAAATGCTTTGGAAGGTTCTTCTCTATTGCAAATAAAGAAAGCGTCTGGATGTATTACAAATGGAAACAATTGTTTCATCCAACGGAATAAATTGTTTTTGAAGTCTTTAGTTTTTTTTATTTTTTATTGGTCTCCCAATTATGATATTCACAATTATAGAATCGAATCCATACAAAGAAAATTAACCCGTGTTATTGCTTATCGCGAAGGTTTATCTTATTTTGGAACGTATAACGACCGAATTCTACATTTTAAACTACACTCTCTGACAGAAAGATGGAAACTTTCCGATTTATTGCTTCTGCACAAAATTATACATGCATCAGTTGATACAGCAAACATTGTATCCCAAATTAACATCAACACACCGTTAAGAAATTCAACAAGGACGATGCAAAATATTTTCTATATACCTACCTACCACACAAATTCAGGATATTTCTCACCTTTACCACGAACATTAAGACATTACACACTGATTTAATAATGAAAGTAACATTTTTAATAACCCATTTAACACTTCAAAAAATATATTTTACCATCAATCGTGTAATGCTGATATTGTAATGAAGCCCTTTATTCAAAACAGGAAATATTGTACCTACTAAATCATTGTCCTATCAGTACAGGTGCCAATAATAAATTGTTGGTGATTCTTTTAAATTTTTAATTCTACCTTTTACTCATTCTTGTTTGTAATTCACTTTTGCATATTTACGAGTAGCTAATTATTATAGATACTATTTTTGTTATAATTTTTGTAAATCATCCATGTATATCAATTTTGGGCATAATGCCTGTTTTATGTACTTAAATAAAAATAAACTCCACACAGGAGGCCCTGAGGAAAATAATTTCCCTCAGGGCCTATGTCATCTGAGATGCTGTCTTTGAGGAGAGGAAGGGTCTTTGAGGAGAGGAAGGGTCTTCGAGGAGAGGAAGGAATGAACGTTGGTTTTGAAGAGACCCGTGTCGTAGGAAGGAGGAAACACAAAGGCCGGCAAATCATTCCATAGCCGAGCTATCGAACACAAGAATGAATCGAAGAAGCGACCCGTTCTTATCTGACAAATGTCAACCGTGTACATATGTTGGGCAGGCGTTTGGCGTGTTTTCAGAATATGCACCGGTGCCGAAGGGATCAATGACGTTAGTTCCTCGGAGCATCTTTCAACGAAATACTGGTAGATTGTTTTTATTTATAATACCTGGCTTCACTATGAAGAATTTTTTTTGTTGTTCTGGAATAGCAAAACCCTTTTGATAAATGAGCCCCGGAATTTTGAAATTTGCAAGGGTTTTCGGTTTGGAAATTCTAGATCATAGTAACTATTCAGCTCGCAATGTCATTTCTATCATGAAATATCATCGTATCATCCCATTTATTTAAAAAAATAAAACAAGAACCATTTTTCGTGATTTAAGTTTTGGATTGTTAAGAAAATAACATATTCGAAAACGAGCAAAGTCTTGTCACAAAGCTAGTAAGTCATAATAATTGTGTATTGTGATTATGATTGATAACCTCAAAAATAATATGACATGACTTATGTAATATAGTTTTTTAGCACAGCGAAACAAAGTTTAAAAAAATGGGCATTGTTTTTAATTCGAACGGTTTGTGAAAAAAGCTGGCGCAAAGTTTCCGGATAAAAGACAAAATGTCACACAAAACAAAACGCCTTAAGCTCGTTTAGGGTGCGCACCCGTCAGGCCGAGCAGCAGTTTAATAACACCATTCAGACATAAGGAGAGCCTTCAGGCAACTCATAAACTGACAAATCACCTGGAAGTTGGGACCTGCTACATTTAATGGGGGATTTTTAAATCCATATGGCAAAAATATCTAACTTTGAAAGCTCATTGTGCTTTAAGGAAGGATATCTTTAATACATAAAACAAAGTTGGGTTAGTTACACCATTTATAACTCAAGAACAGCTGGACCAATTTTCATGATATTTGATTTGTTGGATTTGTCTCCGCCCCGAATAACAGAAGAGCTATTAAAACATTGGAAAAATTTACGAAAAAAAATTATGACAGAATTACTTTTTCTCATACATTTTGTGGAACAAATTCTCATATTTTGAAAGAGCTGCAGCGATATTGTGATAAGTATAATATTGAATAGTGAGTGAATTCCAAAAATTCAAAAACGTCAAATATCAATGCGCTGATTGTTTCGCTTTTGTTGTTAAATACATAATGTTTTATATATTTAAGAATTTTTTCCTCTCTTTCTTACACACTAAATGTCAATAGTCTAAAATGAGACAAACGGTGAACGTATGTCTGCACCCCTCCGAAGGAAAAATACAATAATTATAATAAATCGATAATAATACGATAATTAATTAATAAATAAATCTCCCTCACACGTATAACGAAAATGAAACGCAATTTCCGTAAGTAAATGGAAAGTAAGAAAATCACACAAAAATATAAATCTGTTCACAACGCCATCTCTGATACCGACAAAAACAAAATACGGACATTTGCGCATCGATATTTGCTTCATTTGTGTTAATTTTAACTATTAAAAAAACTGAATTTAATTCAGCTAATAAGTTAACACAGCAGTTATTGATACTGAGGCGGTACGAAGTTCGCCCGGTCAGCTATTCTAGAATAAAATAATTGTAATTAAAACTTATTTATAATGTAATTGGAATAATTTTCTATCTAACAAGGACTAACATTTTTTAAAAGCTTATAGCATTCAGAACTCCGTTAATAATGTCAATTATTGATACAGTATCAATATGACTTCTAGAAATTTTGTTACTAGAGCTAAGGAGCATCTAAGGTATTTAAGTAATATTATTCTTAATTTGCCAACCATATTTGAAAACAAAATATTACTTTAACAAAGGGTTCAATTTTTTACATAAACATACAATGGGATAACAATTAGGTAATTTTGAAATTGTAGAAATTAGTAAAATTGTTAAAAGGCAATTAAATAGTAATAATAAACAAATGTTTTTTTGAAAACAGTCTCTTATATTTATTCACTTTAATATTCATATTTTTTTATGTAAAACCGATTTTACATAATGTTTTTTTAATTTTTTTCATTTTTTCGATAATTACCTTCCAGTTAATCACGACTTATTATTGTCATATTTTATGTAATTTTAGGTCATTCTTTGTCTTTTCTCACATTCTGTCTATTTTCGGCATTATTGTATCTTGCTGAAGAAACACTTGGTTTTTAAACACTTTGATAAATTATTTTTATTAAAAATAGTGGTATAAACAATGTTGCTTATTTTTATTTTATGTAAAATGACGGCACACAGTAAATTTGCAATTATTGAAGAAGTTTTAAGGTATTAGGACTGAACGCCGTTACTGAGCTAGCAGTCCACAATGGAGTGCTGGTACCTATTCGATTATGGCAGTAAGGCATGGAATTGGCAGAGGAAGAATAAACGAGTGTAAACTGAATAAAGAAGAATAAACGAGAGGAAACTGAATGTGAAGACCCACAAAGAAAGCAAGGCTGGAGTAAGCGTAATGAGTAAGATTAAGAAAGAGACGTTCAGATGGTTTAGTAAAGTAGAGCAGAATGAACAACGAAAGAAGTATAAGGAGAATATATGACGCAAATGTGAATGGCAAAATAAATCGGGGACGCCCGAGGAAGACATGGCACGACCAACTGAATAAGATATTGAGTGGAGCCGTGTCAATAGTCAAAATATTATAAGAGTACGTATTAGACGATGTATAAATGTGATTGAGGCAAAGAGTTGGTCCCAATACCGAGTTTTTTGGCGGTCCATCTTCTCCGCCTACCCCTGCGGAGAAACTGCGTGATGGTTAGTCAGTTAGTCAGTATTAATAATTTTCAAATAATATGAACTAGAAAACCAAACAGAAGTGTAAAAAGATCTTGGTGCCACCAAGAAAATCGCCTAGACCGTTCGATTTTTTTTCCATAAAAGAACACTTTTTTATATCTTTGCAATGATTAGATATATCAAAAGAGAATCGCAAAATAAAATAGTGTTGGTTGAACAATCAATATTATTCAAGGAAAAATTTTGACAGCTTTTATCAATAATGTTTAAAAAATTTTTTTTTCTTAACCGTGCCGTATGGTCGGATATGTAGTTCGGACATAATATTGGTTAATATATCATAACGTCATGTCAAGGAAATCGATAAAAGAGGGATTCGTTTCCAAACGAATATTTTAACTATTTGCTCCGGATTTTCCAGTTCAGTTTGAATAAAAAATAGACTCACAATAGTATCTAAAAATATTAGCAATAATGGTGATGTACATTCGCTGAAGGACTGCCTCACCAAAGAAGTTGGTGCCTGAAAAAAACGTCTGACAGCAGAAAATAAATGAATCCCGCTTTATCCCCAGCAGCCCACTTAAAGAAGTGACGTATATTGATGCAGGGTGTTCCGTGTGTTTGTTACGTGGCTATCACGTTTTCACCGTACGTTCTGTTCTACCGTGGAGTGCATTCCTGTTTATGATATCCTTACCAAGACTAATACGGATCTATTGTCTGTACATATGAGTACATGCGCGAGTGCTAGATTGCTATCTCGGTACGTGATTGACCGAGACGCCGAATCGGAAGCAGATTAGAGGGTGTTAATTAAAAAAAAAATTATTGTTTTAATTATAACATTATTACAGTAATCATGGTACCTACAATGGAAAAAATAGTGAAATATACATTTTCAAGGTCAATTAAGAGAGCTACGTCAATTAAGAGAGCTAGCTCTTGGCTTGGTGTTGGAGTTATTTCATAATTATTTAATAAAGTGTACAAATAATATATAATCTTAAGTACTAGGATGTTATACCGTTAAAAATTGTAACCGGGAAGACTTTTAAAATATTTTATGCCTTTGTAAATATAATTATTGTGCATTTGTTGTGTTGAAAATAGAGGAATTTGGATGTTATGTTTATACCTTAAAATGCTGAGTTAAGTTTAAATTATATTTTCTTTGAATATTTGTAATATTGAATCTTTTTTATAGTGGTATTTAATTTTTGGGGTACTTGTTGCTGAAGGGAGTGTTCGTTGTTTATTAAAATTACTTTAATAATTAGTTTTTTACCACCTTTACAGGAATTATAATTTTTTCATATGCATTTCCCCATCCAATGATTCCATACTGAATTAATGATTGGACTAATGCGTAATAGATTTTTTTTAGATTATATGACTTGAGAATATTTCTTAATCTAATAAATATATAGATACTAATATATGTATAATAAATAAATATATTTCCTAATGCGTATATATCCTAACAAGTTCACATATATGTGTCTGTTCCATTTCATATGTTGGTCTGCAATCAAAACGAGGAACTTTATTTCAGTTGCATGGTTTAATATGGTTATTACAGACATCTTTGTTACATGTTTGTTATATATAATTATACCAATGTTAGGGTAAGTTAGAACTTAATTTTACTTTTAATTTTTTAATTATTTCAGTACATAAGACATGTCTGATGCCCAAAAATTTACATAATTAGATTACACTGTAATAACAAAACAAAAAATATCAAAAAAAAATTAGCTAATTATGCAAAAGTAAACGACAAAAACCAAAAAATGAAAGGCTGATACAAAAAGATTCATTAACGTTTTTTTATTGGCATCTGTGCTGATGGGACACGGATTAGGTAGTTACAATATTGCTTATCTTTGAATAAAAGCTTCATCACAATTTCAGCTTGATATTATTAATGATGAAACAATTTTTTAAGTTTTTTTTTTAATTTTTATTTTAACTTTATGAGTAAAACCTCAAATTGTAATATTTAATTAAACGAAGACAATATAAGCGAAAGTCAGTCGAAAATCTGAGAACAGAAAAATCAGAAAAAGATATTGACACCGCTGGGACTTGAACCCAGGACCTCTTGCTTTCCGGGCAAACGCGCTAACCACTGCGCCACCGTGCCGATATCCAATTCGGTCATTTTTAACTGTATCATACTTCGACTAAGAACCGCCCACACTATCTTCATTCTCTTAACGCATATATTATTGGCAACTATCTTTATGTATGATTGCAAGATTCAAACCCGAACTAAATGCTCTCTAGATAGTGTCTGGATAAATCTTTATCCATTTTATTTTCATATGCGACATCTATTGACTTTTCTGCAAGTCTTGGATGAATATTTTTATTTTTATTTTAACTTTATGAGTAAAACCTCAACCTTCGTTTAATTAAATATTACAATTTGGGTTATTACAATTATAGGTTTTGGAAATACGCTCCCGGGTTACGAATAACTAAACAATGTTTTAAAATCTCCTACTATCACCACAGAAAGCCGAAAATGTTGCTTGTGTTGTGATGGAGGACTTAGCCAGCCGAGGAATCGAACACGCGAAGCCCAGGTGGGACCCGATGCCCACTTAACGCGATGCCCACTCAACCACTAAGCGGTCAAAAATGTAATAATTATATATTCAGTACCTATCTGTTATTTTATTTCCTTATAATAAAGGATTGGTCCAATTACAACAAATCGCCTTATGTCAAAAATTCTATTAATTATACGGTCAGAGTTTAAGCCAACCAAGTATTGGGGAATGAAAAATATAATCAGGACAATGCGAAATTTAGACTCTTGCCGGAAATTAAATTTTCTCTTAAAATAATCGATTTTCATAACATTCCATGTAAGGTATTATTTTTACTTGCAACGTTGTGTTAAGGATAAACAAGTAATCATAATACTAATATTTTATCGATTCTTGAAATTTCACTTAAATTTGCATCATTGAAAAATGTTTGAGCGAAGTTAATATGAACCGTCTTTCGCCCGAAGATATTACAAAGAAAATATCTTCCAACGTTCCGCTCTTTTGAAGTCCCTATCTTTAGAATATCATCGTAGAAATTTCAAATTAACATATAACAACGCCATTTTGTAAGCGAACTGAAAACTGAATATTTGCTATTATCGTTTAAAACTAATAAAAAGTTAAATAACCAACTTAACGTGCTCAGTTTTTACATTTTTAATCAAATGCCTTATTCTTTTAGTTCAAAACGCAATTGATAAATGCATTATAATAAAATTATTATGTTATTTTCCATGATTCAAATATAGCAAGATATCTATGTATTTCTAGTAGTAAGCAACTGCAAAATAATTTTGTGAAAGTAACTCGTTTTATGTGATGCCCTCAAAAATCTTCTGCTGTGATATTGTAGAGCAAGGGGACCTACATCATGTTATTCTGATTAAGTAAAGATTTTGACCAATACGTTCTTCGAAAGATAAAATAAAGTTTTCCTCCGTCATTTATGATTCACGACTTCCATTTCTGGTTCTTGCAGAATGACAGACGTGTCAAAGTTGTCGAATAACTTCGTACGATAAAATCGCATCGTCAGAATAATATATAAAACCTTCAAGTTTAAATGATTTTCAAGCAAGAACGTGAGCAAGTAATCAAGTACCTTCGTAAGTTAATAAACTAGTAAGGGAGTGATATGACACTGTGCCTAAAATAACTAGACGTTAACAAGAGCGATGGACAGTTGTTCGACTCGATGTAGTTCTCTCAAACCTCCAACACTACACCAGTAAGCTCCAGCCTCTGTATGCATAGTGTATATTATTTTACGAACCCGGCCCGGCCCTGGCTGGGTGTAATGCCTTGTGCAATTTAAAATAACACCCAACATTTCTAAAAACAAGTTACATTTGGTTTCTCTTGGAAATGAAAACAACCCAACTTGCAGCGAATTCTAACTAAAAGTTGAAATGCATATTACGAACATTCTCGGTTGTTGTTGAACGAAGTTGTGCAGAGATTAAAAGATTTTGTCTTAAAGTTTAATTTCTTGTGCAGTAAACATTCCGTTTGCAACATAAAGTGTATAATAGGCCACTTGCATGAATTTCATAACGACTTGGAAAAAATCATGTGGATAGATCTTTTTACTAAGATTACGAAAATGTTAGCAAAAATTGTTAGAAATCTACAGTTTTTTTTTATTTTTAAATAAATAAATCCATTATTTGGGCTCGTGACGTCACTACATGAAAATGTCCGGTCTCCGAAAATGTTCCTATTAATTTTGTAAAATTCCACACTGATTTATTTTTTTATATGGCATCACTTTGATTTCAGGCGAATTTTTGAATTCGTTCACTAGATTTATTGTTTGTTCTCTGCGAACTTATCATTTGGTTCGACTTTTTGACAGATGTTCTGAAGAGAACCCCATACATTTAATGATGTACGGGGTTCTCTTCAGAACGTGAAGATGATGTCGGTAGGTGTTTTAGAGGTATAATGATTATGGTGCTGATTTTAACAAAATAAAATTTTATAACATTCTTATTATTATTATAATTTACAAGTACAGGTATATTAAATTGAATTTAGTAATATAGACGCTGTACATTATAATGATTTATGATCAATAAGATGGATCAAGGAAAAAAAATATTTATGAGATGTAACATTTTCGGTATGCCTCGTTATTCCAATGTGCCATTCGTGTGGAAAAAATTCTTTTATTTTTAAATGATTTTCGGCTATGTAATTATCGTTTTTTCACACCTATAAAATTATGTCCCTTCTTTCCGGTTTATAAAAAATGGTCTGATTTTTCGGATTGAAATTTTCAAATAATCCCCAGGGTTTCAAAAATACGATTTAAAAAAAAAAATACAGAATGTCTTAGAATATTTGCCTGAACCGGAAAAAAAAATTAAAAAATGTGATGCAAGTGGCCTATTATTATATCGAATAAGAATTCGCAATTGGTGAATGTGTAGTAAAATCAGATATGACCGTATTACAAATGTTGAGGTCCGCAAAGAATATGAAGCCGATGTCAGCGTGATTAAGATGAAGGTATACTGAAATCCCATTTAGACACTATTTAGATTAATCTTTACTACGATTCGGTTTACACTATGAACATCAGAAAATATGCAACGGATAAATTAAAGCTTTTACTACATTTTATTTGAATTGGAATAACAATAAAATTGTTATTTATTTCTCAAAAAACATAAGCGTAAACCACTAAAAAAATGTTTTTCATGACTTAACTATGAAGTAATATAAGAAACAATTTTTTAAAAATACCCCTTTATGGCTAAGACTACTTTTGACGTTTTGTATGATCTAACTTTTTTCGGTAATATAAAATTATGCACAACTAAAATAATTAAAAACAGCTTTGGCGCTTGCTTGCCTCATGCAAATAAGATGATCGATTTTAAATTTTGAAGGCGTGAGAATCGAAATATTTCTAGCGTTTATATTCCTCTCAACAAAATTAGAAAGAGAATATTGCTTCTTTTGGACGAATATGGAGAAAAGATTAGCATGATCAAGTGAAACAGATGTCGATTCTTGTAAAGAGTTGACGTAGCGCAATAATTGGTAAGAATTTGTAAGAATGTGAATGGAAAAACACTGATGTGGCGTTCACTTAAACCTGTTTAACTTGAACAATTAGCGTACTTTTTTATCGAAATATCCCACAAGAGTCCCAGCTGCTTCCGTCGGGAGCCAGTGAGCATATAGCATCCCCAATTGGGGTATTTTGTGCGGCTGAAGGCCGGAGGGCAAGGAGATGTGGAAAAAGAAGGTGGGGAAGTATCTGTCTATTCAGATCTGGTCAACAAACACGGCTAAACCATTTCAAGCAACGTTTCAATTCGAATGGTGGTCTTACTGGGGCGATACTGAGAGAATCTTCCACTTATATTTTTTTAAATGAATGAATTGTGAAATAACACAGATTAATCAAATAAAATTTATCTTTCCAAGCCGGGATTCGATCCCGCGACCATCGGATTGCGAGTCAAAAGCATTAACCCTCGACCACGGAGGTTTAATTAACATTTTCATTCACTCTTCATAATTATAACAGTTACGGCTTATGAGAATTATCGATGAATGTTTTGACAATAAACTTCGTTAAAAGTTCGACATTTTGTCTTAAGTTTTCGACGATCTCCAAATGTCATTCGATTAATGGAGAAACAATTATTTTAATTCACTTAACAAATATTTTCCTTCCATCTACGAATTTTGAAACACTTAAAATAATGTTATAAAATATTCGATGGCAAGTCAAGTGAAGCCAGAAGTCAATGCCAAAGTAATGTCGTTTAACGAAGCTCACCGGATGGTCGACAGAAATGATAATACAGCCTCCGATATTCCCCTCTCAATGTGTATATTGTTACGTGATTACACAACCCTCCTATCGGGGAGAAGAAAACCTCCTTCCAATTTACAACTTACATAATAAGGTACATATTTGCGATAATATGTTCCTTTTGTCTCTATGTTCGTCGTGAAAGTTAAAATAAACTTACGGAGTAAGCGGATACGAGCAAATACAAAGTTTTCTTTTACACAACTTTTTCGCATAAAAAAATAATTGTCAAACTTAAGTTCCCGTTTTTGTTCACAATGTTGTTTTATTTATTATTCTAACGAGAAGATATTTCGAAGATACAAACTGACATCAAACCCCTCAAAACTTCTTGCAATTTAACTTTTAGCGACCAGAAATATTTCTTCACGTATTCATCTGCAGTGATAGCTGAGAAATTAACGTTATACGTGCTCAATTTCTACAGTATAGTAGTACAGTAGGGGTATAACTTGTATCTCTACGTAAAGCACAACTTTATTTAAACTAGTTTGCAGAACACCTGGGCCTTTATTTCCCACATCTGATATGATTTACGGACCATGAAATCGTCTGGTAGGTGAGTACTTACAAAGCAGATATTATTAATAACGTGTTACCATATCTGCAAATGGAATATTAATGTCCGTGCCTGCGATCGAGTACGTTGTAATTAATTTACGCGTAGTTAATTACTGTACACTAATGAACTAACGCAATAATTGTCATGTTTACTAATAATACAATAGTATTTAAGAGATTCATTAATATTGTATTTAATTACAAGATTTGAGCAATAATCTCCATAAAATTACGATTTTATTAAACAACTAGCTGGTACCCGGCGTGCGTTGCTATGCCATTTAGTAAAGAATTTTTTTCTTCCTGCGTATCCTTTTCCATTCGTCCCGTTCCCCTTCCGCCTCCCTTTCCTCTCCTGCGTCCCCTTCCCCCCTGGCGTTCCTACTCCACCTCCTCCACCTTCCCTCTCCCCATTCCACTCCACCCCTTCTTCCCCCGTCCCTCCCGAGTTCTCCTCCCCCCTCCCTGGTTCCCCTCCCCCTCTCCTGCAAACCCCCTACCATTCCCCCTCCCCCTCCCCCTCCCGCATTCCATTCACTCAGTCCCGGTACATTCAGTTTTCAAACAGCTCGCGCGCAACTTATTGCAAATTTCATAAAGCCAGAGCTCACCAGTAGTTTTATACAAACCTTGTCCTGATAATAACGAACAAAAAAAAATAGAATTATCCAATTTGGTGCAGTCGTTCGGAAGTTATGAGCGTACATTTCGGGGATTCCTTTTTATTTGTTTTATTATGTTATATATTGATACATAGATATAGATATATATATGTCTCGTCGTGATTTTCGACTATTGAGAGAAAATAGTAGTTTAATGACATTTAAAAGCTCTATACCAATGAATGTTCAATTGATGAACTAGAGTAGTTGCTATAGCCTAAAAACTTCTGACAAGTGCGACTTGCATGACGCCAGAGCTCACTTCTCTAAAGTTCCAAAAGATTTCGCTTTACTTATAGTTTAGATTTTTTATTAATGTGCAAATAGAAATACAAAGTTTCGAATTAATTTTTTATTTAAAAAATAATATTTTATCTTTTTTTTTTTTTTTTTTTTTATTTTTATTTTAACTTTATGAGTAAAACCTCAAATTGTAATATTTAATTAAATGAAGACAATATAAGCGAAACTCAATCGAAAATCTGAAAACAGAAAAATCAGAAAAAGATATTGACACATCTGGGACAAAAAAAGCGCGTTCGCCCGGTAAGCGAGAGGTCCTGGGTTCGTGTCCCAGATGTGTCAATATCTTTTTCTGATTTTTCTGTTTTCAGATTTTCGATTGAGTTTCGCTTATATTGTCTTCATTTAATTTAATATTTTATCATTAATTAGTACAAATAATCTCATGTTCTGGCTTTAAGTTTTTTTTTATCGGATAGTAAGGGTTCGTACTTGAAAAAATCTGCGATATTAAATATAAGTAATCCCGGAGTACCGAGGAATTACCGCAAGCCTTCCGAGCCAGATAGTGTGACAACACATAACCACATATTATAGCCTCCTGGTGTGTGCCACGAGGTGTAAGATTTCTCGTTTGTGGCCTTCGGACTGCTAAAACCTCACTTGGGGCGTGGCTTACATGCAAAGCCGGCTTTCAAGTGTTTATTCGAGTTATCAACTAAATATATAATATTGTTTTTAGATTGGCACTTATTACATTTTGTGTTATATGTCTGAAATGCATTCGTTTCATAAAATCATTAAAAGAATGACTAACGATTAATGACGTACTTACATACCAGACGATTAGACATGGAATAAATATTAACGAAAAGTTGAATACACGTTTTTCTTTTGAATGTAATTCGTTTTAAGCACAAATGATGAAGAGTATTGTTCTTCCTTTAAGCGTAATGTAAAAAGTAAAACGAAAAAATATTTAGGTAAATGGATGAAATAAAAGCCTTTTAATGAAATAATTATATCTCAAAGATCTGTCGGGGCCTTGAAAAAGTAATGTCAAAGACTCGTTTAAAAATGTTAGAAAATACAATTGAATGTCGGGAAATATTCCTTAGGCCCCATTTGTAAGAACACAGAAATGCGATAATCATCTGGGATATTTTTAATCTTACGGCTATATTCACAGTACGTTTAAAAAGACAAATCTTTTCACAATTAAATTGCTGACTCTTTCATAACAGAATCCCTCATAGCGAAAACATCATCGTAATCCGAGTTTAAGAAAAAGTGTAACGCGCGCTCCCCAGACAAAACCTTATACCCGTCCCGTTTATACTAATGCTAATGCTACGACAGGAAGAGGCGAGCTTTGCCGAGCGGTTCCGAGCGGCGGCGGAATTTGCCGAAGCGCGCAGCCTCTACGCTGGCCTGACGTAGCGGCCTGCTGCGTTCCAGTTGTAGCCAGGCCTCACGGATTGAAGGCAGTTGCCGTGCCCGATGGTATTACATAACGGCCTTATGTACATCAGATATTGTGTTTGAATAACATTACTGTGCGATTGTTTTACGTCCCACCCAGCCATCTCACCGTGTGTGTCCGAGACCGACTTCATTCCGACAGTCCCTTCGATCTTGTTTGATAATGTTCACGTTTATTCACGTTTTGTTGCTTTCATTCCGTGTGAACAATATTATATGAACGACAGTGCCTTTTATTGGGAAGATAACCATAAAGCGTGCCGTGTGAAGTGTAATTTGACGAAATAGGACGAGTTGTGATCATAAAGTGTATTGTGACGTCAAAGCTAGACAAATTGATAAGCGCCGTTATGTATACCGTATACCAGCAGAGGAGCTATCTGATGTGTTTTGTAAATTACGTTAATTGAACTTTAAGGAGGCCTTACTGAGTCCTTAATGGAACATTTCAATCATATTATAAATATACGTAAATTTAAGTGAAATCCGTGCTTACATAATAAAATAATTGTTTAAAGTGCTTCATTAGTAAGTTATAGCCCAGCATTTGAAAAATTTCCTATTTACCAAAGGAGAAAAAATCTCCACAATTCTGAGCAAATATTATTTAACCACGCAAAGCAGCTTTGAAAAATTCTGAATATTGCTTCTGTACAAAAACTTGATACATGGGTGAACTACTTATTTCAGTTAATTTTTACGATTAAAATAATAATACATAATTCTGACAAAAGTTTTCCATGTCCAATTATGTTTAGACCGTCTACTGCGATTATAACAACAGTATTCAAACTTAAACCCCTGATATGAATTACGCATAAACACGCGACCTGTGCTACTTACTGAACACGCCTCATGTCAGCCCCAATTTTAGAAACATATTTTCTTTTTATAAACATGTGCCCTAGGAGACACAGTGAAATATTTTAATCTTCCTTTTTTAATGCTTTGGCTACAACCTAAGCTTCAAAAAAATATGACACCCAAACATTTGATATTGACGCCAAAGCCTTTTTTGTTCTCCCTGCGCTGAGTTAAAAATAAAAATCACTGTAATCATATGAACACGTAGAAACTGATATTTGACCTAAAAATATATATTCCCTAAATGTTGGCATTTCGTACAATCCATCATAAAGGTATTTCCTTGTAACGTCTCGCTCTGGAAGGTCTCGGCTGATCGATTAGATCAGAAGTAAAAAATGTTTGCCTTTCATAAGGATTTTGTTGACAAGAAAATGATAGATTACCCCTGACGAAACGTCGATGGCTTACTTACGGCTGGTGTATTGTGAATATATTATACCTTGGGGCTTGGGGGCATCACGCTGGTTTGTTGCTCTCATAAAACTAAAGTCAAAAAGCTTTGATAAATTATAACCTATTTTGAAGTTATTCTTGATTATCTTTATCTACCGTAAATGTATGCAAACTTGCTCATTTTCCATTTGAATTTATAACCCTATGCTCTCTAATTCCTAATTTTTTAATGTATTTCTATTTGGGAAGTTTGCTTAAAACAATAAATTTGAAGTTCGTGTAACAAGAATTTTTAAAAGCTTGTTATATCTCTCATAAATTAAGATTAAATCGTATATTTTCAATCATTTTCTATCAGCCTGATCCACGGCTAAATAAAGAACTCAAAGATGTCTGAGTTTCGAACAATCTGACTTAATCAGAAAAAAATCACTATCGAATGGAAGAAAACATTTCAATCCTTCAGTTTGCCCCAACTTTACAGCCCTTCTGCCAGTACTGCTCTCTCAGGACCAATACGATAAAATGGTTCAATTCAAACTCGTCTTTCAGTTTTATCCTTGACTACCAAAACCAGGTTGGAAACCAACACAGAAAAGAGAAACAAAGGGACACCAACCATATTCTGAATCTACCCAAAGAAAAGCTATATTAACACGCAATAATGCGAATCATGCTATCTCCTGATTTGATTGCAGTCGTTATTAATTATTATCTAGGCAATAAGTCATGCGCCGTGAAACATTCTAAAACCATGATGATAATATCAATATCTGGTTATTTAGGTCAATTTAGGAGGCATGTTTAATAACCCACTTAATTGTTTCCATTTCTCCCTTTTACCACTCACCAGCGCAATCACTAAATTACCTCTAATATAAATAAGTAACTTAATTTTGAAACATTTTTGCTATAATTCCGAATCGGTTTTTTTATTAGAGGTACAATAATCAGGTTACTTAAGACAAGCTTAGTTTAGGGTAGGTCAGTGTTTCCCAAACATTGTTGTGCCGTGGCCCGGTAATTTTCACACTGCCCCTTCGTGACCCACTTAATACTTTTAAACCCAAGCTGGTTCCATTAGGCTAAATAATACACATTTATTAATAGTAAAAATATTTTATTATAAATACTACATATTTTGGTATCGCCTATTAAGTCACTAAATTTAAGTGCGAGATATGGAGCTGCTGCTTAATTGTTACTAAAGAATCCAAGTTCGCGGAAAATGACGAAAGTTTTATCCTAAGGTCTGGTTCCACTTCAAGTCGGTTTCTATATTTATTTTTAAGGTTAACTAGTGTTGAAAACCCAGCTTTACATTTATAAGTCGTGACAAAAGGCATTAAAAAAGTTATTGCTTGATGAGCTAATTTTGTGTATTCTTGACGACAAGATAACCAAAAATCTATCAATGGTCTTAGTCTAGTGTCAAATATAATATCCTTGAGTGATGTGTCAGTTGACAGTTCAATTAACGAGTCGACATCTGAATCTGGCAATTCGTGGCAAATTAGTTTCGGAATCTAACTTGAATGTAAATGGTTTTCTTATCCAAGCTTTGTTGCTGTCGATTGGAGGAAAATATTCTTGAAGATTCCTCTCCAGTCCTAATAAATGTTCTTTAATTTGAGTTAAGATGTCTTGTGGCAATGCAATCATGTTGTTCTATTTTTGTATTTCACTTAAATTACTAAATGCTCTGAAGTTCCCTGTTTCCGCGCGTTGTGCCCACACATTAAGCTTTTTTTCTTGCAGCTTCCACATTGTTTTAAAACAAGGCGAGAATGTTGTGACCCGGTATTTTATTTAGATGGCCCGGTACCGGGTCGCGACCCGGTAAATGGGAAACCCTGGGGTAGGTTATTGTTATTACTTATGTGTCTTACCTTGGGTTAGGTTAAGTAGATTTTGTGAAGTTAGGGTAGGGTAAGGTACGGTTGGTACTGCAGTCCAACAACATGGAACTCATTTTTCGTGTCAGTGTAATAATATTAAAGTTGTTGTTCGTTCAAGCCGTGTTCCCCCATCCTTCATTTTTTTACAATCCTAACAAATGTCAAATTTCGTAAATATTTCCACAGTCGTTGTTTCGATTTTTTAAAACACTTTGGGAGCATCATTTTCTACGAAAAAATCCTTCGTTTCGCCGTTTCCAAATTGTTACCGATAAATAAATAAACCCACGTCCTGAATTTCGCAATGAGAGAAGGCGCTCATTCTATATAACTTAAACCGAATTATATGTTGAGTTAATAATACAGGATACATGATATTATTAATTAGAC
Organism: Limnephilus marmoratus; assembly: GCA_917880885.1. Taxonomy (NCBI): domain Eukaryota; kingdom Metazoa; phylum Arthropoda; class Insecta; order Trichoptera; family Limnephilidae; genus Limnephilus; species Limnephilus marmoratus. The sequence goes on from OU862908.1 coordinate 33,097,525, forward strand.
AGGAACCTTTTACAGGAACAAACTGGATTCAGAGAAGGCAAAGTAACATGGTAATAGATTTTGAAAATCGGGAAACATAATATTTGAGAGGTTCAGAGAACAACCAATGATATGCTTCCCAGACCATTGAAATGCTTTTATCTATTTGAGATGGCAATACCACGTCCCTCGTCAACTGATTAGAATGATTAATATTTTGCATATTATAAGACAGAGATGAAGCGTCAGACAGAATCGAGATATTTGAAGATCGAATTCCAATTACTTTTCAATATTCTTTATACGTTTAAGGGGGTTTCTCACCATCCTCCCAATAGTTTATCCATACACATAACGAATATTAATAAAAAAAAAACAAATAAATACTAGCAATAGGTTAAAACTTCGGCTAATTTATCCTATATGTAGCCATTGTTCATAAGTTCAAGTAACGAATAGTAAACTCAGACTTTTTAAATAAATAAATCCTGTAGAATTAATCCAAAATATCCATTATGTGTATGGATAAGCTATTGGGAGGATGGTGAAAAACCCCCTAAGGTGAATATATCACTGGAAAGCACCCACAAATAGGTAAATAAAATAACGGTTAAAAATGTCTAGCCTCAGATAACTAACTGGTCAGATACTTAAATAAAAGGGCCGGCTAAAATTAATCAAATTTCTAAGATAATTTTCAAGTTCTGTTATTATTTCAGTTCAAAATGGCCAATGATGTTATATGAAATAACAGAACTTGAATATATATACAACTACTTTACGTTAAATTGAGGCTTGAATTTTGATAAGTTGTTCAAATTCTGTAAAACAACTGGCTAAAATTGCTATAACTGAAATTGCTAAAATTTATAATTCGATATAAATAATAACGAAATAGGAATTGGTAAACCGCTCCAATCCAACTCACAGAATACGCCCTAGAGATCTTACAAATCGTGTATGATTTAACATGAACTTCTGGACCTGACAGCTTCAGACACACCGCAGGAGGATGTGAAAAGAAAATGAACCTACGAACGAAGACGACAAAGAGGACGATGAGTTAATGACATATAAGGATCGCAGAGTTTCCTCCACGATCAGGGGTGAAATTGGTGTGAATACATAGATTCTACGTCTAGTGATATTCGAGACCGATCCCCTGCCCGATGGGTGAACAAGAAGAAAGAAGTCACCTGAATGACCTACGTGGAAAACATATTCTCTATAGATTTAAAATAGTCAAATACGTATTAACCTACCGTAGTAACTACAATCGAACTCCTTTCGCTAGACGACCTGTCTCCTTTACGGAACAAAATTAATAAAATATAGTTGTGCTTATCGAATTTTTATAATCTCCTTTCAATTATTGTTACACTTATTATTTACTTAAAAGTCAACTTCCACTAATGCTGGGTACTTAAAGTTTACAAAAAAGTGAAGCTTTGATGTAGAAAACAGATAAATAAGATTCATTACTATACTTTTATCTTCAAAATCTTACAAGGCTGTTTCAAGATAAAACGTGTTAATTGTATGAATACTACAAGCAGGTTCACTTTAATGTTTTTCTTGAGTTCCAAATATGTTCAAATGGCTTTCAGATTTTTTTCTTGTAAAGAAAAAAATAGTATGAGAGAGATTTAACAAAATTCTGATTAAGTTCACTCACCCCACGATCGTGTTAACGATTTTCATAGCTGACTGATTTTATTGTCACTTTTATCTCACTTACAATTTTCGCTTTATTACGATGTTATCTATTTTACTGGGCATTTGAAACACACTGTTTTACGTCGTGCCACGTAATTTCGACTACAATGGGAAACTTTGATATATATCATTCTTTACATTTTCTCTCGACAAACGATCTTATTGCAAGGAAAGCAACTGAGTGGAATGTTTTATTCGACGATAAATAATTGTTCGTCATTCCGTGGAACGACGCTAGCCAATACAACGCTCAATCAGAGAAACACGTGAAAGCACTTTTACGATAAATATTTTGAATGAAATCTAAGCACTCTTTAAAAAAAATGTTATTTTGATCACCCCAACACGGGCATGTGTTGGGGTGATCAAAAATTACATTCAATATGTTTTTCTATAGGTACCGCAACTACAGTTAAGTCGAACACAGTATTCACACACATGAACTGCTTGCATATAGAATCTTTCAAACTTGTTATTCATTTTCATAAAGGAAAATTTCATTGAAACTGAAAAACTGTTTGCCCCGTTGTCCTTTTCTTGTGGTAAACAATATTATATTCCCAAATAATCCAAAGATTGTGTAATTTTTGTTGAATTTAATTGCGCGAAGTTAACGACATTTTAATGCGGAGGGATTCCCGAATATTAGGAACTAGACTACAGATTACAATATCAAATAATCCGAGTACCACAATATGTTGTTTTGTTTAATTATGTTAGTTGAATTTATTCAGCACATTGTAGCTCAATTGGAGTGAAATTTTATTTCTTTAACGATTATTCCCCTTCCTTAATAATCAATTAAATCGATTTCATAAGTAAAATCGTAGATTTCATTTTTATTTTTTTTAAAGATCGACAGAATTTTTACATTCTAGGTACAAAAAATATATGAATTCTTTTTGAAAATTAAGTCAGATTTATAAATGAAAAGCTTTTAGCAGAATTTCATTAGTATTTTTTTTTAAGACAATCTAACCGTTAACCATCATTAACCATTCAACCTAGTGGCTGAAGAGGTAAATTAATATCATCAAATAAAAAATTTAAAGTAATAATGGCAGAGACTTTAAAAAAAACCTTAAAAATCTTATTTTCTTTTCTAGTTCAAAGTCGAAAATAATTCTTCAATTTGGTCCCCTCACTCTGAAGTCCATTCTCATTCCACTGAAAAAATAAATTATTAAGGTATATTAACTATAAAATCGATTACGTATACTATAGAAACAATTAATTACAGCCACTTGACGAAAGAATTAAAATTATTAAATATTTTTTTAATGTAGCTATTACTTTGTGGTTATCCATTATAGAAAAATGAAATAATTCAACTTTGTATAAACCACTTATATGATGCGCAAATCCGACCGGTTTCGGAACAAACGTTCCTTCGTCATGGAAAGCTTATACTAATTTGACAGTTTCGAACAATGTTTTATTATGGTAGGGGTGGAGCCGTTGCTAGTTAATAATGTAGATTGGGTAGGTATTAGTGTAGAGTGGGTGGGTAGGGGAACAAATCCATGATTGGGCTATATGACAATATTTTTTGTTTGTTGATAATAGATTCATTATTTTTAAAATTATTAAAACTCACTGATAGACGATTTATTTCCGAGATGACTTTTATTTTAAAAATTGTTAATGGTATTATAGACAGCCCTGATTTATTAAGCCTTTAATATACCAACAAGAACTACTCCTTCTAAAATTATTTTTTATTGCAACAACAATATCTGGACTGAGTCATTAAGACTCGCTTGTTTCTGATTTCACATATTTGGCAATTCTTTCGCGGAAGTAGTATATATGTTCAACTGCATGGAATTTAGTTATGATAACTAACCTCTATAGTAATAATCAATGTTAGTATAATAATATTCTTCTGCACGGGTAATTTAATTAATGCTTATTTAATTTAATTGGCATATTTCACTTCTTGATTACTGTTCCACAAAATTATTAATTACATGACATATTTGTAAGAGCCTATATTGGCGTATAATAATATAAATAAATAAATTTTAAAAAAATTTGTAAAAATACTCAGAAAAATTAGATAAAAACTTTATTTTGTATTACATTTTTTCAAATTAATGTATAACTAGCTGACCCGGCGAACTTCTTACCACCCCAGAATGTTGAACCGTTGTGTTAACTTATTCGCTGAATTAAATTCAGTTTTTTATTAAGTTAAAAATTACACACAGATGGCTCTGACGAGCTGTAACCGGTTACGGTCAATATAATTAAGTTGAATAAAGTTTTATATTTGTTTTATTATAATGGAATTCCACCACGAATTGTCAGTTTCAAAAATAGAAATATTACAATGAAGCAATTATCGATGAGCAACTGTCCGTATTTTGTTTTTGTCGGTATCAGAGATAGCGTTGTGTACGGATTTATAATTTTTGTGATTTTCTTTCTTTTCAATTTACTCATGGGAATTGCGTTTCATTTTCTTTATACGTGTGAGGGAGATTTATTTATTAATTAATTATCGTGTTTTTCTGTGGAGGGGTGCAGATATACGTTCACCGTTTGTCGCATTTTCGATTGTTGACATGGGTGGGTTTCTTCATTTACCGAGAATGCTAAATGCAATGCTAATTGTAAAAATAAACGATCGAAATTTAAAATTTAAACGAAATTTCTATGCATTTGACCGTTTTCTTTTACAATTAGCATTGCATTTAGCATTCTCGGTAAATGAAGAAACTCACCATAGTGTGTAAGAAAGAGGGTCAGCATTATATGTTTAAGAACAAAAGTAAAACAATCAGCGCATTGATATTTGACGCTTTTGAATATTTGGAATTCACTCTCTACTCAATATTATACTTATCACAATATTCCTGCAGCTCTTTCAAAAGATGAGAATTCGTTCCATACGAAATGTATGAGGAAAAGGATTTTCTTCATACCTTTTTTTCGTGAATTTTTCCGATGTTTTAATAGCTATTCTGCTATTCGGGGCAAAGACAAATCGAACAAATCAATGATGATTAAATCGGTCCAGCCGTTCTTGAGTTATAAATGGTGTAACTAACCCGACTTGGTTTTATATATTAAGATAAATAAAAATGTTTCCAAGGCAGACTTTTTAAATAAGCGCAAAGCCGGGTAGTAACTATACATATACCCTAGTATTTAAATTTTCCATAATGTTGAAGTATACTTTTGTTTCAATTGTTCAAATATTCTGCCGCGTGAATCATTTTCAAGGAAAAAGATTTATGGCGCTGAATGGGCAGGCTTAACTAAAAAGCACATGGACGAGCTTACGACTTTTTTAGTATCTACGAAAATTTGGGTCCGCTATCTCCGGCCGTATAAATAACGCACTTGGCAAACGTCAATTTCTCGGCGCGGCGGCTGAACTTAGCGGGGAAGCTAGGCGTCAAATAATTTGTTACTTTTTATGCGAAAATATGAAAAGTTTCCTGATTTAAATTGTGGCTATCTCGGTTCAGAGGCCCAAATTGCTTGCTAAATTAACACTTTAAATTTATATATTAGGACAACCTTAAAACAATTTTGGGAGTGGAGAAGAAAAGTTTTGAGAGCTTAATTAATTCTTCGGTGAGCCTCTTTTTTGCGCCGTACTCGTAAGAATTTTTGTGATGTTTGTTTACCATCGACCTATTTAAATTTAGCTATGTATTCATAGAAAGGATTTATTTTAAGTCTAGGCCTGAATTTAATTTAGCATCCTAGTGTTCGGAACAATTTCATTTCTTGACTGATGAATAATACAATTTTTTAAATTATATTTTAAACATCCGTACGTATTACTGATATTTATTGTTCTTTCTAGTTAATGTTTGCAAACTAGAATCAAATCTAACAGCACTTCTCGTGTATTGGATTTTTAGTGATACGGATCGCGTACCTACTTTAAATAAAATATTTTAATTAATATTAGCGCTCTTAAAGTATGCGCCAAAAAAAAAAAAAAGGGGATCGGCTGCGCGGCCCGTATCTTTCAAAACATAATTTTGGACTTGAGGAAAATAACTCAACCAAACTGGAAAATTATTTTTTTTTATAGAAAGGTACATCAAATATCTAGTACGGGTACGGGTATGTGGTATTTTATTTATTTGTGTTTTAAATTATAAAATATATCTTTTACAACTTAATTTTGAATTTGAGGAAAACATACCCATAGAGAAAAGCAGATACCTTAGTAGTACACAACTGCTAACCCTGTATAAACCACAAGTGCGCCCCACGGTTGAATTTGGCACCCACCTCTGGTCTGGAGCCCCAAAAATACCTTAAAAAAACCCTCGACTCTGTGCTCAGATTCTCCTAATTTAACAGACGGATTGCAATCTTTAGAGCACAGGCGTCGGGTGGGAGTTCTATCAGTATTTCAATGGAAGATGCTCCGAGGAACTAGCTATTGATCCCTTCGGCACCGGTGCATAGTCGGGAAACAGGCCAAAGGCGCGCCCGACATATGTACACGGTTGATATTGGTAACATGAGAACAGGTCGCTTCTTCGACTCGTTCTTAAAATATATTATTCACATAAAAAATTTAAAACAAAACATACTTACAAATAATTGCCAAAGTTGCCTAAAATCATGAGAATTTGAATTATTTATTGGCCCGTATTTTATAATTTAAAATACAAATAAAAAATAGCACATATCCGTACTAGATATTTGGCATACCTTTTTATTAAAAAAATAATTTTCCAGTTTGGTTAAGTATTTTGGCCTCAAAACCAAAATTAAGTTTTGAATGAAAAGGGCCGTGCAGCTTTCCCCTTGAGGTGCGTGAGGATGCTTGAAATAAAAATGCAAAACTATCTCCGTGTATCATTCCGCTTTACCTACTTTATTATGATATATCAATAAAAATTTTGCCGTTATAGCCTTTATGAATATATTCAACTCAATAAGAGTAAATTGTTAACCAATAATAATTTTAAAATACGCGATAAAATGGTCAACTTTGTATAACACCGTGTCGTGATAACCTACATAATCTCAAACTCAAGAGCGCTTTGTATTTTGCTAAAGATGGTAGCCTTATCTCTAAATCTATACAAATCTCCTTTAAATTTATTTTGATAGTTTTACAAAAGTTAATTTTTGACTTCTGAAGTCAAACTAAATGGAAGGCCATTCTAACAGTGTAGAGCGTTAAAACCTCTGTCCGAAAACTTTTTAATATTTTTGAATGGCGAAAGGAAAAACTTCATTGAACTTTGTGAACCGATGTCTAAATTCTAAGGATTAATCGTAATTGATTTATTTTTTGCGCTACACTAGTGATCAAATTTCAAATGCCTGCACGGAAGGCAAAACTACTTGAAGCACAAGAATTGATATTACAAAACTGCCGTATCTCTGAAAGCAATCATAATTGGATATGGGACAACTCAACTTTTTCGCTACCAAAACATTTCGTGTTTTCCAACGCGTGCTCAGAATGGCACTTACATATATTATTTACCTACACAACGTGTTCAAATAAAAGCTGAAATACATATATACGTAACACGTATATTCTTGTTGTTAATATTATTAACGATGTCGTATTTAGAGCTATTTGTATGGGTTGAAGATGACGAGTTTCAAAACCCTTTGATTATGGCAATAGTAATCAAATATCAGGAGACTGCAATTATTGGAAAATAGGATCTTTCCCACTTACTCAGACTTCGAGGTACATGTTAATCCATGTTTCGTAACTCAACGTGACCTAATTAAACTCGGTGAGCCTTCAAAGATCTTCATAATCCAGCTAAACATCAATTTATTACATTATGATTATAACCTTCTTACCCACAGTCACTAAGCATATAAAAGCTGAAACGCTTCTATCCGACCTTCATTTTCGTTTTAAATACAAGTTGTGTAATTGAAAAAAAAACGAATATTTCTGATAGAAAGGCTTTATTTCTGCAAAGTCGGATAAAACATCTAGGCATCCTCAGAAGGTAGGTAAATTCATAAGATTTACCTAAAATTCTGTAAATGGGTAAGATCAACAGCGAGTAGCGTAGCATGACAATACCCCCACGCTATTTACCTCCCCGCCCTCCAAACCAGAGCAAACCGAGTGTTGATGGTAGAAAACAACATCTCGAATTTATGCTGGCATTTAAAAATGTATGAAAATGGGCCGCGGGTAAATGTTGAATTTTTTAAATGCCTTCGGATTCCTATCGTATATATCGTAACTATCGTAGTAAAGGATGTTTTCTTAATTCAAAATAGGAAAAATGTGCGTGCACAGGAACTGCCAACAAAATTCACCCCAAATTACACATAAAATCGGAGAGTTTATTTGAAAAAAATATCAGATTACCAACTTTCTTTCTAGGTCTCTGATGGTCCTGAAACTGGACCCGAATTAACGAATTCACTTACATGGAAACTTCTTAACCAGTATTACGATTTTTTTGTTCAAAACTTTGTAGGCTAAAATTCCTTGAGTAGTCGATGCGTAATTGGTGTAACGTAAATCTTAAGTCAGATTTTTTAAACATCCTAATCCAAATTTACTTTAACATGGAATTTCAGAATAGATACCCTCTGTTCTGCTCAGCTTCTTGTGTCATTTCAACATCTCTTATAGCTTCTATCAACATTAACATTTCTAATTTTTGATCTTCTAGATTGAATTGTAATGATGATTTAGTTGTAATATTTACAATATTGGTTGTCCAACATACTCGTACATTATTTACAATATAGTCAAAGTATTCCGTTTCAAATGCCTTCCAAAATTACTCCAAAATAACATTACCCTTCCTAAATGATCATTAGAGAATAGTAATTACCAGTTTTCCCACAAAATACGCAACACGAGAAAGCGGCATATATAGGTACTATTGATGCACCAATGTTCGATTGGAAATTCTCCAAAGAAACACGACTATTCCATTTATGTACTTGTATAAGACGCTTCAGGAATCTAATCATCTCGCTGTGATTGAGAGCCCTGTGGAAATGATTAAACACCAAACCCATCGGTTCTACGAAGCGAAGACCAGTGGAGAACGAGCAGTGACATTTCTATGTATACTTGGGCATTCCCTATTCAAGAAAACTGAGAACACTTCATAATCCCTCGCTATTTTATCGAGTTTTTTTGTAGTTCTCCTCAGATATTTACAAAATTATTGTTAAAGTAAATTCTTTAAATAATGCAATATGACTATTCTTTAAACCTTCTTCATTTACTAATTGAGAATACCGTTGCAATAAGGAAGTACAGTAAAAATTTTGATAGCTTTACAAATACGTATATTTAGAACAAAACACAAGTAAATTATTTCCCTTAATTTTCCTTGATTGTTTGGTGCTGTACTGTGTGGATCATAATATATATATTATTTTATAAATTTTTAGAAACCTGAAGAACGAGATAAAACAAACATAAAAGAGATATTAATGAATTTAAATTGTTAATCAAAATTTTCACGGAGTTTTGCGCAACCAATATCGTTGGGCATTTTTGGGGCAAAAGAGGACTGCGGCCGGATGTTACAAACTAGTTCTCAAACGTGTCCTCTTTAAAATTATTTGTTTTAAACTCTCTTTTTATAACTTTTTTAAGGTTATTTCCATCAATGTAATATATAATTGAAGAAGAAGATAACATTAGTAATCTAAACGAAAATATGATAGAGAATAAGACATAAAAAAATAAAAAGATAATGGTCGCAACTGTGACTCGAACCAAGAACCTCTCGTCTTACCGGGACAATCGCCTTATCAATTCGGCCAATGCCACCTCTTATTTCCTATGTCAATCTCATATTTAAAATATTAGAATTAACATTATTGTCTTCGAAAAAAAAATTCTTTGTTTTATTTATTGGCAATTTACCGTTTAATTGGATATTATATCGTTACTTACTATGGTAAATCAATAACTGCAAGATTGCAGAACATTGTGGAAAAATCGACAATTATATGGTTTAAAATCCTGAGGCTTATCACAACTACAAATCTGGCATCTTTTCATAAATATAAGAAAACGTCATTACTTAACGCTGGCGCCTTATTGGAGGGAGTATTGAAAAAGTCAACTGGAGTTCTTTTATCAGACGATTCATTGCATCTCCCTTCCAGAAATCTCTTCTCCCAGCCTCTTCTTTGTTGTTCACGAACCGTTGTCTTAATCTGCCTAACGGACTAGCACCAGATGGCTTGGCTAAGACATGTATATCTACACTTATAATGGCTACCTCCTCTCGTTTGGCATGCATCACAAATCCATTCTAGTTGACTGGCTCTCACACTGCGGGTAAATCCTTACTTTAAAAAATTGTCACTATTTTAGTAAAATCTTTACTACAATTCAGGTTTTTTCTGATAATTCAAACAAACTCACAAACGCCGAGTTCTGAGGTCACGAAATTAACATGAATATAATTTTTCTGAAATACTTCATCATCATCATCATCTTCTTCTTCTTATTGTCCTACTTGGGTCGAGGACCCATTGCTTAGACAAGGCTCCTTCATACGTCCCATCTTATGCTGATTGTTCGGCCTCCGTCCATGATAGACCCATTTTCTCCTCACACAGTTTCTGGAGTTGCCTCGCCCAACTGTGTCTGGGCCCACTGGACGTCTACCCTCTGGAATCGCACTCAGTATCTTCCTCGGAATTCGGTCATCAGACATTCTTAGTACATGTCCAAGCCACCTCAGTTGCGATTTTTTTATGAAGAGTAGCAGTAGTTCAATGTTTAGATCATCTCGCATCGTCGAGTTTCTTATATGATCCCATTTCGTAACCCCTGCCACTCCTCTCAAGTACCTCATTTCGACAGCTTGGAATCTAGAGCGTGTTCATTCATTTAGCATCCATGTCTGAGTACTTGGTGAATGAAACTATTTCTCTTGCAATAATGTTTTATGACATTCTTTACAAGAACTACAGAAGTCAAAGCATTATTATTTTCATATGCTGTTATTAAAAAAGAGTAGAATTTTGCATCCTTAAATGGTTGACGCAACGTCAAAGTGCAAAGAGGTGAATAAAAAAGAGAATGAAGAAAAATTATTTTAAAAACAATGCTTACATCAGAACGGTACTAAATATATGTTCTTATTTTCTTCTGTGTAAATGAATATGGCGACTCTAATAATTCCAACACAATATACTATATTACATGGCCCCGGCAAATGGATCCAATTAAGCGAATTTTCAGCGATTAGCTGGTTACAATTCCCCGGTGGGTTGGGCAACTGCCTTCACCATCACCTCAGTTGACGAAAACGAGATTGTTATAACAAATCTAATATGCCGGGGGACTCGTGTGTACATACAAGAAGTTTATGGAGCTCACCCCATGTCCTTTACATTTCCATTAAATTTATATAAGTAACTAACCAGAATTACCCCAAATCACTTCAATACAAATTGACCCCAAAACTGGCAAATTACAATTCGATTGACGGATGCTTTGTGAAATGTTTTTCCAGGAAAATTTAAAAGGTTTTTAATGTGATTTTCTTACAAAATTTATTGATTTTAGCCTTCCAAAAACAAATTTGTCGCAAACACAAAATATAATCTTGTATATGAAAATCTCGTGTCACGGTGTTTGTGGTCGCACTCCTCCGAAACGGCTTGACCAATTTTTATGAAATTTTTTATGTATGTTTGGTAGGTATGAGAATAGGTTTTAAAGTATATTTCATACCGCTAGGTGATTAGGGTATCTCTACCCAGAAAAGAAATCTATTTTTTAACATTTTTTTTATTTTGCATCAAAAAATACCTATAACCCCAAATTTTAACCCTCCTACCCCCACCCTCCCATTTTTTTATCGCGATTTTAGTATTTTTTTATGAACAAATTTAACGTCTTTCGTATTTCAAACAGAACGATATTATTTATGTTGTTGATTAACAGATGGCGCTACGTCCGCCTCATCGAACTATCATTTACACATTCGCAAGACATACACGAGAAGCGTCGCGTCATTTTGATATTTCATTCGGCATCATGTTTTCGCGTGGGAAAACCATCGAGCTTATTTGTGTTAAATATCGTACACTCAATTGCTCTTTGAAATTCATATTGATTTTCTTTATTTCTTTGGTGGTGTTGGTGTTTTTTTGCTTTTATCGGCGGTCATCGTCTACAGCGCTCCATTCCTCTTTCTATTATAGATCCCATCCCCACACACTTACAATACATTCGTTATTTTTTTTATTTAACAACCAAAATGTTCACAAGAAATAATTTATGTGGCAGGACAACGTTAGTCGGGTCAGCTAGTTTATTATAAGGATTTAAAAATGATCAATAAAATTAATTTAAATTTAAAGAAGCTAAAAAATTGGCTTACAATTTTTACTGGGTTGTCCCGATTGTTGTGAAATCCAATTTTTAGTTCATGGGTAATTAATAATTAAATAAGTTGAATGGTAGACATGTGAATTTCATAATTAAAGAAAATATTTAAAAATTATATATATACATACTTATTTCAGGTATCTGTGATGATGTGCGTGATGTGAAAGATTCCAGCGTAATTGATGATAATTTGCTTTGAAATTGTTTTAAAATTGGTACCGGTTATTATGTGAATTAGTGTTGAGTACCTCATACAAGAGGCACCTCAAATGTCCCATACAAACACGTAAAATGTCCCCCCACCTCATAAAATGTATTTGTACCAGCTCTTTTTCTTTGTATTACTACAAATGTCATGTCACGTTGTCGCGCATGGGACAAATATGAAGGGGGGACAAATATGAGGTGTGAGTTGGTTGATTTATTGGACTACATTCATGTCATGCCACGTATAGGACACCTCCGACGTAGTCCAGTGGCTAAGACTCTTGACTCACATTCCGGAGGTCGCGGGTTCGAACCCGGCATGCGCAAATAAATTTTATTTGATTAATTTGTGTTATTTCACAACTAATTCATTTAAAATAATATATAGTATATTTGCGGTATGTTCCAGAGTGGAAGATACTATCAGTATCGCCCTGGTGTAAGACCACCATTCAGAATTGAAACGTTGCTTGAAAATGGCTTTAGCCGTGTTTAGTGACCAGATCTGAATAGCCAGGTACTTCCCAACCTTCCTCTTCCTCACCTCCTTCCCCTCCACGATACCTTCAGCCTCACAACATACCCCAATTGGGGATGCCATAGTCTCACTGGCTCCAGACGGGAGCAGTTGAGATTCTTGTGCGGTACTCACTGTAAAAAAAAAAAAAAAAAAAAAATAGGACAAATATGAAGCGGGACAAATTTGAGGTGTGAGGTGATTGGTTTATAGGACTACATTCATGTCATGTCACGTACGGGACAAATATGAGGTGAGGTGGTTGGTGTATTGGACTACATGTCATGTCACGTTGCCACGTATGGGACAAATATGAGGTGAGGTGTGAGGTGGTTGGTGTATTGTATGAGATTTTTGTATTAGAACCGTGAGGTGGTTGGGGTGAGCCATTCATATATAGTGAATAGCGCACAAGAGTACTAACTGCTCCAATTTTTTTATATCCATTTTTCATATTACAAAAATAACAAACACGGGAGGCGGGTATAGGTACCGCCGCCCCGGAAACAATTTATTATATGTATAACCAACACCTCTGACATAGGTCACCCCAAGCGGTTCGCTTCGAGAGTGGTTGAGGGAGTCCCTATGACTTCTCCGGCCTTACGCCTTGCACCATTGGAGGGATGGATTAATAAGCAACCCCAAAGATGACACAGGGTCTGAGGGCAATTTTTGTAGAGCTGATGTAAAAAAACACCTTCCCTGAAATTTTCTAGCCCCCCCCCCCCCCCTGTAAGCGAAAATATTTTGTAACACCTCACCTCAAATGAGGTGGGACACCTCAACACCTCATTTCGATATTTGAGTACCTCATACAAACTCATCCTGATGTCGTGTCCTACCCAACACTAATGTGAATTCAGATAAGCGATTTTCTAGAAAGCTACCTATATTCAGAAATACATTTTATTTTTATTTCATTAGTAATTCTACATCTAAAACGTGGTTTTCTTTTGTAAATTTGTTTATTTTGTGTATTTCTTTTATTTAGATATTGTATGTATTTTGGAGGTAAATTTCTGAGGCCCCTCTTATTTGTCAACAAATAATATCAACAGTAACTAATTAATAATAATAAGAAAATTGAAAATATTTGTTTTTGAAAGGTTATGTGATCCTGGGTCAAATATTTTACAAATAATACTTTCAACTTCACAAATTCTACAATTATAATATCTCGTGAATCTCTAATATTAAATAAAAATAAACTTACGAATATGTAAAATCGGGTTCACGTAACCGCTCACGTCAAGGATAGGTGCGATACGTCTTCCTTCTCCGGGTATTGGGATTTTGGTTAGGTGTTTAAAATAATTATAAGCATTGTACATACTAGTATAATCGAATATTTAATTAAGATTTCGTATTCAATTGGAGTCTGTCAGGTTACCAAGCAATGACTACGTAAATAGTGCATTAAGAGATTGCACATTGTACAAACTAGCACCTTACATTACGACTGAAATGCTGCTGTGAATTTGACGCCCATTGTATGTGTAGTAGATATATGAAGTGTCTCCTTTGCTGCATTACCGCAGTATACGGGACACCTACAGACAGAAGTAGCGAGCTACTAGCATTCGCCTACCTGGTGTATACCTGGCTTTGATTAATCGCTGGGTACGAGTACCGCCTTTGCATTTCCATACTTTCGAGAACAAAGCACCAGTAAACAAGAAATTCAAAGTGAAATAAAGCACCAGTGGCGGGAGAAGCTTTCAATATTGTTAACATCATCCGACAGCTTTGTATGTGGCTTTAATTTATTTTTATTTCGGAGGACTGACAACAAAGAAAACGTTCGGTCGAACAAAGTGGATTACTGGAATTTTATAACACATAAAGCAAATATTTTTGCACTTACTATGAAATATATCTTTTATATATTATATATTATAATATATTTTAAAACATCAAACCTTTTTATGTGCGAGAAAATAGGCACATGTATTCAATAAACTGACGAGGAAAACAGAAATCCTTTTCTTACTATGATAATATTATATTTGAGAATCTATTAGATTGTTTATATCTATTAATTTAATAATCTATTATATTTAAGAATCATAAATTTAGAAGAATAGATGTCTTCATTCTCCTGTGTACATAAGATAGGATCTTATAAACAAAATTGTACATATATAATGAATAACAGATCACTTTGTATAAACCACTATATTATAAACAATATCTACATGTTTCGATAACAATGTTATCTTCATCAGGATATGTTAATATAAAGAAAAATAAATGACAAACAAGTATAGACAAATTAGAATAAACTATAACATAGACAAAATATTAAAAAAGTAGAGGTGATTAATTACTTACAAATCATAAAAATAGTAATACAAAATTAAATATAAAAATTATTTAAGGAAAAATAAAATTGCATTTAGATAATAAAAAACTTTTAAGAACAAATAATTAAAATAATTAGTCTAAATCAAAAAATCAATAATTATAATTAATTGTAAGTATTAATAAGAAAATAAATTTAAAAGATGGCTATTTTTAAAAAATGTTTGGTTATTTATAATATTTAATTTACTATTAATGCTTTTTCTAATTTCTAAAATTTCTAAATTATCCAATTGTATGCCCGTAGTGTTAGTATGTAAAATTTTAAGACCTGCATTAATATCAAAAGAATGACTTGTTTCCAAAATATGGTTACAAAATTGTACATTTTAAATTTTAGTCAATTTTTATAACATGAGTTCTAATAAATAGTCAATTTTCAAAGGCTTCTCCTAAGTTTTAACAATTTCTTTTAAATTGAAGACAATGAAACATCGGGAAAATTTAATAAAGCCAATGATCACTGTTTTTACTGATTCATTCGAATTTCTGCTTTATACCTATAGATATATTAATGGAATGGAGGCATTGAAAGGGCTTAGGAAAAACAATTGGCTTAGTTATTATTTTTATTTACCATTTTTTGTACGTACAATATTACCATTGAATCCTTAATACTAGGGAGTGTTGTTCACTAAACACAAGAAAATCTTAATGCTAAAGGATGTGTATTTCACTTTTTTTACATTAACTCCACACAGGCCCCGAGAGAAATAATTTCCCTCAGGGTCTATGTCATCTTTGAAAATGTGGAGTGTGGAGGGTCTTTTTGAGGAGAGTAATGATTGAACATGGGTCTTGAAAAGACCCATGTTGTAGGAGGGAGGAAACACAGAGGCCGGCAAATCGTTCTACAGCCACTGCATACAAGTATGTTTTGTTTGCTGCGTAGTGTCTACATCACTTCACGGAGTTATTCGACCATCCATTTGCGCGCGGTCGTACTGCAGAAATAAATTGTTTATACGAGTACAATGCCATGAAATTTTGTTTGGTTAATTTGCACACATATTATATTCCGTGCACGGCACTGATTCGAGTCTCGTTAAATTGTACAGAGACGGCTGCACAAATTGATTCAATTGTTTCTGTACAAGGGCACTGAATTTACTTCCGTCAATTTGCACACGGACACGAAAATTCGTCTGAGCAATTGCGCATGGGAAGCGATACGAATTTCATTCGGTGGTGGTTCACCTTCCAAGAGGTCAGTCGAGGTGCTAGCTGTACAAGTAGGACTACCACGTTTAGACAGTCCGTGTAAGTTAGGCAGCTAACAACGGGAGACGGATTTTGTTATTGCCACCCTCTGATTAAAGGACAACTGCCTTGACCTCTCAAAGCCGGACTCTCTCGACACATCGCCTTACACCGCAGTGGTTCATAGTATGAACTATGGGACTTTGAAGCTCCGGGATAACTGATTTATTACTCTCAAATTCTGCCTATTTTGGTCACATTTGAACTCGTCAACGTCTTCGGTTCGATAGCTCCTGATTGTTTGTTTCGCTGTTACGGTCCGAGATAATCTCTTCCGGCACTGCATTGTAGAGATGAGTGGGGTTTGTTTTTTGCAGCTGAGTTTTGGCTCGGTACCATCTCGTATCACCATTTTAGTTCTCAACATACTAATGGCGTGAATAAATGATTTCGCCCAGAAATCTGAAATAAACTATATAACGGGCTGTTTGATCGGGGAGAAGTTAGCTGAAGCCCATAAATTACTGGCACGAACATCCCATTCGGAGTTTCCGCAACGTATCGAAAGAAGCCTTCTCGGACGCCTCGGCGCTCGCGAGCGTCGGCGTCGCCGGTCACGCGAGGCGTCTCCTCTCGGCGCCTCCATACCTACCCTCCCGGTGTTAACAACAGGCTTCAGGCTTCTGCTGTAACGAGAAATCGTTATAGAGATGTTAATAAATAACGGAAAAGAGTTTACAAAAGAGCTACCCTGTCAGCCTTCCTCGGTACAGTGGAGCGGGTTTCTGTGTCAGATCCTCACAAACATTGTTACAGAGGCCTTGTCTGTGAACCTTAGGGTAGTTTTAGATCTCTGTAGCAGCACGTGGTTGGCCGGTGGGTAAATCAGTAGTAAAGCACAGGGTGTTTAAAATGTAAATTTAATCTAAATCATGAAACATAGGTGGTACCCACTACTCACAGTATGCCTTTGGCGATCAATTGTAAAGTTAGTAAACAATTCAATTTTTTTAATTGAATTAACGAATTATCAAAGTGTATATGTACAAAGTACATATACAAAGCGCTTTAAATGTAAATTATCCTATAAATTGTTTCCTTTTAATTACTCTGGCGGTAGGTAACCTTAAGGTAATACTCTTGAACAGAGTTAATAATCCTTGATTGTTCATAAATAATCTTAGTAGGTACCTACTTCCTCGGTCTTAAAAGCGATTAAGAAATATTTCATGGAAGAAATTACTTTTAATTGCAATATGACGATATTAACATATTAATTTATTTCCACACTTTATTGTAATAATATTTTTTCCTGTACAAGTTTCAAATACACTGCATAAATAATGGATTTTAATCATAGAAATGTTATGATTTTAGTAAGGTAAATATGAAAAATTCTATAGTCGTAAATATAATTAAGAAAGTGTTACTACCTTGGTATGTTTCTTTCTCTGTTGTTCTCTGAATCTATTTTTTTTATTATTACTTATGTAGAACAACCAATTTTTAATTATCAGTTAAACGGATACATTGTGCTTATTGGCACCAATTTTGTCGCTAACCGAGCGTAATCCGGAATTAAGATCAGTGAACAACGACTTTTTGATGGCGTGAAAAAGTGGTGTATTTCTTGTTTTTTCAGCGCCTGAAAAATGCTTACGGAGGAGCTATAAAACGGCTAACAAATGTTTTAGCTGAATGCTCAGAATCGTAAACGCCTATAAAACCAGTGTTTGAGAGATAAAGGTTTCGTATTTTAAGCATTCAGATTTGTAGAATATGTGTTAGGGAAATTTGTAAGTTCGATTCGCCGGTGAGGTGTTCCCTTGTACAGGCCACGTCTCGGGAAATAAAATCACGTCACGTAGCGTGTTCATGTTCAGCGGCGGGGGCTGCGGGCTGCAAGCTGCGCCAGTCGAAAAAGTAGAAATACTTCTTAAAATATTCATGACATTTTCGAATCGCTTTCAAAGTTTCCGCCTGTTTATTCTTAGTAAATATGAATAATTTCGTAATCCTCGAGACGTGAGAAGAAGACATTAGAATCGCACCGCGATAGGCAAGAAAAATGTAAAAACATAAAGTGTTAAGTGTTATGGATGTAGCAGAAAGTAGAGAAGGGTGTAACAGTAGAGTGGTATCGGGGTGAGAGCTGTACTCGCCATGAGGCTTCCTTTGAGCGGGGGCTGGTTAAGCTATCGCGGCCAGTCGCAGTGAAATACTTGGATGGCGGCCAGTATGCTAGTAATGTACTAATATATTCATGTATTCGGCATTCGGCATTCGGTATTCGGAACTGCAATGCAACATTTAGTTTGCGTCCGAGGAACGTGAGAAATTTTAGCAACGGAGTCTCTACAATTTGCAAATTCATAATTTTATTTCAACTTTCAGCGAGCTCATTGTTGCCGGAGCATATTCGCATTTCATTGCAACAAATTTTTAGAGAATGATTTAGTTTCTAACCCTTTTTACATAACGAACGTATTTAAATTTCTCACGGGATGGAAAAGCTAATAAGGCGGGAGCTAAACAAAGCAATAAGCCTTCATAATAATAAATAATGAATAATATTATCATACTATTTCAATGGTGGCAAATAATCAAGTCCTTCAGTCGCAATCAAATCTTCTATGATCATACAAAAAGAAGCAAGGCGATCTATACGTTATACGAGATGATCTATACGTTAATTACTAATAGTTAGGACCCGACTAATAATTTACTTAAATTCTCAGAATAAATAAAAAAAAAATAAAATGGATACTTCAAACTTCCGCGATTTAACGTCGATAATTAGATTTCATAGCCCTACACTCTGGGGCAGCACCTGCGTATATCGTCACGAAGCTTCGTGCTATGACACGATACGCGCAAATGTGACCGGCCATTATCGGCTAACGTCGCGAACATTCGGGCTGCGAGTGCGTTATCGCGCGTTTTAGGTTTCTTCTTTTTAGATTTTAATAAATGCATTATGTAATTGTTCACACACATGTAAAAGTAAAGAAAGTCATCGTCCGTAGTTAAACGTCTGGAACTGATTTCGGCCATCTTGGATTAATGCACGATAGTTCATACAAATTAAAGAAGTCACCAATATGACCACAGGCTTTATCGCGATAACTTTTTCGCGATTACTTCGGGACGATAGGCGCAGATGCGGCCGAAGCGCGACAAGCTAGAAATTTTAGACAAAAGGCAATTCGAAATTCAAAATCTGACCGTTGAAATATTTTTTTCTGCTTCAGTCAATGAAAGTTCATTTTCCGAAATGTGCATTGGGATTTTGACCAAAATATGAAGTTAAGTTTTATAAATACTTTTTTCTTCTGAAAAAAAAAAGTTATGTATTAAGTGTTTCAAAATAACTTGCAGGTTCGGTTTCTATCTTGTTTAGGTGGGCACATTAAAACAACCGTAAGTAATATCATTATTAAAAAAACTTGAACGACTCGGTGGATATTAAATTCCCGCCGTGATTGTCCCCTGGGGCGCGGCGCCCGGCCATCAACATCCCGGATCATATTAACAACTACCTGCAAGGGAAACTGTGGGAAAGTAAATAATTCGTGATAATTTCACTTATTTTGTGATGATATTTAACCCTCCGCCCGTCGCGCCTTTTTTGTAACGCGAGGTGTCGCGTGGGGTCGCTTAGGACCCCAAAAATAAATATGATTAAATTGTTCTTGTAGCATACATTTTATATGTTATTTTAACTGATTACAGTCAGGTGATAATGATTGCTTTGAAATAAAAAGAAATGTTAAAAATTAGTTATTTTATTTCAATGCAAGAACTTAAAAATCAACAAGGAATATTTTTTTGAAATTTTGAGTCATATTTTTTAATAGAAAACTTTAAAAAAAAATCTAACCAATTTCCATCAAACTCATAACTATTTGAGGTTGATATAGACTTATTATAATTACAACAAAAAAATCAACAAAATACAATAAAAAAACATATAAACTTGATTTTCGTGGTATTTTGTTGATTTTTTTAGCCTCACGCCGAAACACAAGTCTGTATCTCACATCGCACATGCGCAAACTAAATTTTTTCGGCGCTTACGTCAAGTATAGTCCCTTTTAGGAAGCTACCTAAAGTAAGAAATCAGTGGGAACATTTAAAATGAACATAATTAGCATTTCTGTAAAACCTGGGCTTTTAAAGACCCCACGCGATGGGTCGAGGGTTAATAGCCTATCTGCATCTTCTCTGGGCACCGCACGAAAACGGTTCCGAGATTTGTCGTTACCAATTACTTGTAAAATTCTTGATTTTTCTCGGAAATATTTGTTTTTTTTTGTCGTCTTCATAAACGTACATTCTGAACCGTATAAACGCTCGAATGGTGAGCTCTAGCGACATATGATTTATACCACTTTCGCTGTCTTAAATTTATAGATAGATTCACCTCTTTTTAAGCCGTAACGTTATTTCGATCATGAGACATAATATCGCTTACTTTTTTCCCCACAATCAAACCACAGATTTGATAACATTCAGTGCAGTTTGAGGGTGTCAAAAATACTGAATTTTATAAGCATTACACATTTCCAGGGACTCATGGGCAAAGTTTCTTATGCATGTTAAAACACTATTATTTAAACAAAAACACTTCCAAATAGGCAAATTTACAAAAGGGCTACTTGTGGACATAAACTAATCTATTCAATGTGTGAAATTTTACATGTGATTCAAGAGAGAAATATGGTTTTCGAAGTATTTAAACTTCAGACTTTCTGAGATGGCTCCGCTAAATTTAATACAACTTTTTTTGCTCAATTTCCTGTAAATTTCGTTTTTACGTCGGGGGCTTAAGGCAACACCTTCTGCGGTGAAGTTGATTCTGAAATGTTCATTACATTTAGAATGCCTACCCCCTCCCCTTCTTCCACCCCTTTTAACTCCATCCACCTCAACCCCTCAACTTTCGGAGCCCGGAGCACTTAGTTCTTTGGCAAATTTATTTTTTATTGGCAAACTTTTTACCTTAAACTGTTTCTATTCGTCAGCGAGCTTTGGAAGTATAGGTCAGTGGATTTTTATTACGAGAATCACACCCACCGTACCTCTACTTGCAATCAAAGGAACACTCTCCTAGCGAATCGTTTTTATGTTATTAATATATTCCACTGCTAATCGCGTAAAACTTTAAGTTATGCACGATTAGGTAACGGAAGTAGTGTACCGACATAAAAATAGCCAGACAAATTATTTTTTGAAACACTGTACAAGCAGCCCACTGCTTCAAACCAGTAAGACTATGGCATCCTAAAATTATAAAATTTTATCAGGCAAAAGAACATGGGAAAGGGTAAAATAATGGAATTTTAAAGGATGTAGGTACCTACCCACCTACTCGGAATTTCATCGTTCATTTCTTGCAGTTTTATAAATGCTTGGAGGTATTGTTTTAATAACTTTTGATATTATTTTAATAATTAATTTATTTAACAATTACGAACATTGTTATAATTTACCTGGACTAAACCGAGATTGTGCAAACCCTAATGATTACTGCCTTGTTTATTTTTCGCCATAAAATGTGCTCTCTCAATTAGCTAAACAGCTTATTTGTTAAAAGTATCACTTGGGTATTAGCAAATTATGAATATCACTAAGATTTAATGAACCTACTAAAACCCTTTCATTTCTTTATCAGTTTTATCTCCGAGGCGGTAAGAACTGATGGAAAAATTTCCATTGAATAAATTTTCACGATTATATGGGAAACGTGATGGGCTACGGGTTCCTTAGAAAAATAGGTCAATATGAAGACATTGAATATAATATGAAACGGGAAACATGCTTTCCGGAAGGAACCCAGGCTTGTATGACGTATGTACAAAATAATATACTTTGAGTCAAAGAACTCAGCAAGAATACTATACGAATATTTCTCATTCCAATTATGTAAATTATAGTTTGTTCTGCATTCGTTATTCATGATTGTTTTAGATTTGATCTGACAAATAAGATTATTTATGATTAAACATATTTGTTCTGATGTGATATGATCCTGCCCCTGAGAACTCTGCTGGTAACATTTTACTGGTGCATGGGTTATTTATGAACATTAGGTAAAAGGTAACAGAATGGACCTTCCGGATTAGTTTAAACTTGTAGATTTATGGCACGTGCGTGAAATACAACATAATATTAGTAAATAATTTCTGATTGTTGGTACTTAGTACTTTTCTAGCAATTCGATATTATATTTCACGATTTCATCTGATTTACATATCTGTCAGGAAATAATGTGCTGCGTTAAGCTACACGAAAATGAGAGATCGTTATTTCAGGAAAGTGCTATGTCAGATGAAAACTTTTTTATTCCATAGCATCAACATGGTTTTGAGCTGTTATGGACTGTTTTTAGAATTGATTTTTTTTTAAATTTTGTCTTCCTATTAAGGTTAAAAAGCTTCATTATAGGAGTAGGTACATTCTAATTTCAACAGTACCGAACAACAAAAAAACAACTGGACTGAAATCCTATGTATTTTGATGCTTATGTATTTATTTAAACTCCAGTACTTTACCTTTCTATTTCGGAGATCGAATAATAGGTATTGCTTCCAATTTACCGCGAATATATTATATAAATTCGCAATTCGCCAAAAGCCATCAGCTCGTAATAATTGTTAGGTACGTTACGTCATCCAATAGCAAGTTGCCGAGGTCAGTGTAATACCGGACGTGACCTGTTTCATTCGGTCGCCGTATTACTTCCAGTGGATACATCAAATCACAAACACAACTGCCATCTGTGATCATCGGTCGAACTAATAAATAATACGTATGCCACCATCGATCAATGACTTTGACAAAGCAAGAGATTTTTTTTAAATTCACTACTGTGTTTTTTATTATTCTTTTTAAATTTCAATTCTCGTATAATGAGCCTCACGTTCCGAGATTTCCACAAGCACCCTTGATCAAATATTTTTTCATGACACTTCGCTAAGTTGAATTGAAAAAGGTTCAAACAAAATGGCTTCTTGTCTCGTTTTTAGACTTTTAAATGGATTTATATAGTAAACATATTCGAGTTTTTTTTATGTTCTTGTATAATCTTAAAATCGAGATTCCAGACAGATAGACGGCCGGCGCGTAGTGCAGCGGTAAGGCGCTTGACTCGCATTCCGAAGATCGCGGGATCGAATCCCGGCGTGGCAAATAATTTTTTTTTGATCAATTTGTGTATTTCACAATTTATTCATTTAAAATAATACATACCATATTTGAGACACGTTCCAGAGTGGAAGATACTCTCAGTATCGCCCTGGTGTAAGACCACCATTCAGAATTGAAACGTTGCCTGAAATGACTTCTGCCGGGTTTGGTGACCAGATCTGAATAGCCAGGTAATTCCCAACCTTCCTCTTCCCTATCTCCTTCCTCTCCCCACTGCCTTCAGCCTCACAACATAGCCCAATTGGGGATGCCATAGTCCCACTGGCTCCAGACGGGAGCAGTTGGGACTCTTGTGCGGTACTCATGTAAAAAAAAGAGATAAAAAAAGTTGCGAATTTCATGATGTCAAGAATAGTTCGAAGGGTTTTGCTGAGATAAAAAAGACCAAAAAAAATAAACGTAGATATTCTCTGCTTTATACTTAAGATCTAATGGCTATGCCAATTTTATACCAAAATTAAAACTGTAGGTTTCCAAGTTTTAGGTGATTTCAAAATGGTTTAATTAATTTTTATTAATCATGATTAACATATTTTCTTTAAGACCTTAATTTGTATGAATAAGTGGAAAATAATTACGCCACCCCTTATTCGATTTCCTGAACGGATGGTACCTATATACCTTCAGAATTTAATCAATATATTTACTTTCAAATACTTGAAGATTGGCTGTTAATTAATTTAGAAGAAAACTTTGTTAGACGTTCATGTTGAGAATTAAACTCTCAAAAACAAATATTATGTAGGAACCTACTGGCTTACGTAATAAATACGAAATACACAGCAGTATCTGGCTTCGTATATCCACAATAATAACATATCTCTGGTAAATTCTTTCCTTATCGGGAAAACTTCTTTGCGTTGTCAGATACACAGATACGATCGTTCTTGGAAGCAGAGTCTCTGGATGTTTTATTAAAGGCTTTTTAGGTCAGCGCTGCTCTATTCGACATTTTTTCCAAACCATACTACCTTTGGTAAAGTTTATGGCATATTTCACAGAAAAAAGTACTTGGGGCCGTCGGATCTAGCAAAGTAGAACGAACGTTTTTTTTTCTTTCAAAAAGTTTTTTTGGAAAACCATTTTCACATATTTTCTGATAACTTAGATAGGAATAAATCGTATATTTAATTTTTGGCGATAGTTATATACAAACGTATATTTTTGATTGCATCGCAAATATTTTCTATTTACGAATAACCCGACACTGTTGCAAAAAAATTTAAAATGAGCTATCAATGTAAGCGGAAAATGCAAGAGGATTTATCGGGAAAGGAATTGAAACCATGACACCTGGGTAAGAACCCGACGCATGTTTCACACGACATATAAAATGAAATAATATGGTTATAAATGAATGATAAAATAGTGGCCTAAATCCCATCGCAATCTATACCGTAATCAAAATGTTGAGGTGAAAAGACCTTGCGTCCGATCTCACGCGAGAATATCACTCATTGTGTCGAATGAACACATTATTATATTTAGCAGGGGTGCCGGGTTCCTGGAGTGAGGTATGTCTAGGTCTTGGTGGCGAATGCGTTTGCTCACCTACTGCGTGACGGTCCGGATCGGGAGAGACTGCTTGAGGCAGACATACTCTAGACCTCTCCAGCCCGACGCTCTTTCATTCCATTGGGAGGGGTGGATTCATGCGTCTCTAACTCCTGGACATAATGACCTCAGATTCCTACCAATCCCTCATATCATTTTCCTTCCCAGAACTTCCTCTCCTTCCCTTCTTAAAAAGACCCTTCACACACCATCCCCAAAGATGACATTAGCCCTGAGGGATTTTTTCCCTCAGAACTTTCTGTGTGGAGCTATTGTAAAAAAAAAACCTTTGTTGTCCGAGCATCAACACTTTTTTTAAAATCATATATCTTACAAGGCTTTATTCCGGATTTCAGGAAAAATACCAAACCGAACGGAATAATTTATTTTCTTAATAAAAATGTATAGCAAATATGTACTACAGGAATGGGCTACTTTATTTAATTGTGTTTCAAATTATAAAATAAAGGCCATTAAAGAACGTGACTTTTGAGGAAACTTTGAATTTTTTTGTGAGTTTATAACATTTATAAAAATAATCTTGTTCAATCTACTTTGACGACATGACACATGAAGAAAAAAATTATATCGTAAAAAGGGGTTTTACCTCTACGACAAATTCGTGTACCATCGCAATTTAAATTTAAGCCCACCATAATGATTTTTTCCAATTTATTTTTAATTTTACATTTCATCATATTAAGGCAGAGCGTAATTTTTTTTAAAATTATCACTAACCCAAAAATAATTCACCAAATTTGCCACTCAAATCATGAAAATCGAATTCTTTAAGGCCTGAATTTCATAATTTAAAACACAAATAAACGAAATTCATGTTGTGTATGTGATATTTTTTATAGCTTTGATTCGGTATTTTGACCTTAAATTTCTTTATAAATATTTTTTTGTGGAAGGGTCGTGCAAAAAGTTTTTTTTACATTAGCTCCACACAGGAGGCCCTGAAGAAAATAATTTCTCTCAGGGCCTATATCATCTTAGGGGATGCTGTGTGGAGCATTTTTTTAAGGAAAGGAAGGAGGGGAATTTCTAGGAAGGAAATAGGTATGTTGGGTGGATAGGAATCTGAGGGTTAGGGTGTCCAGGCGTAACGGACGTATGAATCGTCGAGAGATTCCGGCTGGAGAGGATAAAAGACCTCCCTCAACTAGTCTCCCTCGACCCTGCCCACCACCCACAAACCTTACCCCATGAACCCGGGCACCCCTGCTAAGTCACCAAACATAGGGAACCAGTGGGGTAAACTATGGCAGAGGTGTTGGTTATCCATAAATGGTTCCTGGGGAGGCGGTACCCATGCTCGCCTCCCAAATTATATTAATATACTAGCTGGTCCCGGCATTCGTTGCTATGCCATTTAATAAAGAAATTGTTTCTCCCTGAGTGTCCTTTCCCATTCGTCCCGTTCCCCTTCCTCCTCCCCTTTTTTCTCCCGTTCCCATCCGTCACCTCCACCTTCCCTCTCTCCACTCCACTCCCCCCCTTCCCCCATCCCGCGAACCCCCCTCCCGAGTTCCCCTCCCCCCTCCCAGGTCCCCCTACCCCTCCCAGGTTCCGCTCTCCCTCCCTGGTTCCCCTCCCCCATCTCTCCCTCCCTCCCGCTTTCCATATCGATAGCCGCTTCCTCGCGTGCCACCAATTGCAATTTTTTTATACAAATTTCATAATGCCAGAGCTCACTGGAAGTTTTATAAAAACCTTGCCCTGACAATAACGAATACACAAAAAAAAGATTTATCCAATTGGGTGCAGTCGTTCGAAAGTAATGCGCTCAGAAACACATTCAGCGATTCATTTTTATATATAAGATGACTGTAGTAGTTTTACAACAAAGTGATTTAATTCGGGAAGAAAACTGTAAAATCTCTTTTTTCCATATTCAAATGATGCAGCATGCAGCCAGCTAAATATTTTGATGACAGTCGCAATATTCGCCAAAAGAAGAAATATACAGGCAAATAAAGCAATAAATTACCCGGGTAACATTTTGCAATTGCCGCTCGTAAATCTCCTCCGTTCAAACTCGGTATTTACTTTTAAACGTATCTACCCCTCACATAAAGGGAGAATCCTGCGCCGCTCAAATGCTTGGATGTACGCGCATAAATTATAAAAAATATTATTTATGAATCATTATTTCTTCCTCTGAAGAAAACGGTTTATGACTTTTCGCCTTTTTAGAATACCGCTGAACATTTTTCGGAATCTATAATTTCGTGAGTTTCGTTTGAAAATTTTCTTTTTAAAAGTTATTGAAAGGAGGAAAACCGGATTTATTTATCAGTATTCATAACGAGAAAACCAAAATATGTCATTTTTAAATCAGATTTTAAATGTATTGAATCTTTTCCACAAAAAATTATTTATTTATTTATTAGTAAGGGACAAACAGCTTATACATAAAACATAAAGATAAAAATATACATTGTTAAATCGAGTCAAGCCAAAAAAGTCTCCTATGTTAAAGTTGATTGGAGATAGAGTTTTATTACATATTAAAATTAATTTGAGGTGAGGAGGTGAGGAAGGGGAATAAAGGAGGAGGATAGGAGATGCTCCGGATACTTTTCACACTCGTATTAATTTTTGATCGTACGTGTTACTTCTAATCGATATTTCTGTAGTGTATGGCTAAAAATGTCTATATTTTGAAATTTTGTGTTATATTGCGCACATATACGGGGAATTGTTGAATTTTTTCTAATGTTAGTTCTACATGTAGGCAAATGAAACAAATGGGATTGCCGAGTTGATCTTGACGGAATATGAATATTTATTAAGTTAGTTAGCTCTAAAATTATAAATGGATTTCGAAAGATTATTCTTTTATCTAGCATTCACATGTTTTAAATTTTGAGAAAAATGTTTATTTTTAGTATAATAAGGTTACACCATAGGTCGTTGGCAGATTTGTTAAATTTTCAATAAGATTTTGTATTGTACCACACCCATTTCAAACCATATAATCATGCAGTACAATAAATCAATACCGTATCTGGGTGTCGCAAGTTTCAGAATTTTAATTTTAGTTTAAATAAAATCATCATCGAAAATTGGTCCGTTTGTGTATTTATTTGCGCACTTACGAACAATATATTTCAGATTTTTTTTAACATTCTTATTTAACTTAGACATTATTGAAAAATGATAAATAATTATAATCAAAAAATAATTACAAAAAGGACATTATTTTAATAGTTTTATCATCACGCCTTTCAGCATTTTTGGATGTAGGTGTAAATTAAAGCAAATTTGGAATGAAATAAAATCGATATTGAGTTATAATTTTAAAAAGCTGGTACGGAGAATAATTAATCTTTCTCATTGCAACCACCCTGCACGATCGTAAGAACAACTTTAAATTTAAAAAAATCATTTTAAATTGCGTTTGGGTTGCGTCATTTGAATCCAAATAACTGATCTTAACTGTCGTTATAATAACTGATCTGGCTAGTAGCATAGCTACTATGACTTAAAAGAGCGTCCAGTCAAACACCGAGGGTTTATACAATTTTTTCGTTTAATAATTTTCAGGAATGATTTATTGGTTCCACTAAAAATTGGTAACAATATTCCATACTCCTAAAATAATTTTACTTTGAAGTTGTGATTTAAAAAAACTTTTTTTCATTAGCTCCACACAGAAGGCACTGATGAAAATAAATCTTCCCAGGTACTATTTCATCATTGGGGATGCAGTGTGGAGGGTCTTTTTGAGGAAAAGGATAGAGAGGAAGTTCTGGGAAGGAAAAGGTATGAGGGGTCCAGGAGTTACGGACTTATGAATCCATCCCTCCCATTGCAGTACAAGCTGATGGGGCCAGAGAGTCGGGCTTGAGAGGTAAAAAAGGTCTTCCGCAAACAATCTCTATCGATCCGAAAACAAGACAAACCTCACCCGATGTACTGGTTTTTTTTTATATATTTTATTATAATCTCTACATATTATAAATTAAAGTCCTCCGACGCGTCTGTCTGTCTGTCTCTCTGTTCATGGTAAACTCAAAATCAGATAGATAGAGTGATTCATGAGGAAGGTTTAGGTTTATAATTTGTCAACGTTTTGCGTAAATTTGTAGAAATATATAATACTCGTATATAAAGGGAGCGGGCTGGCAAGTGGGCGGTGCGGATTTGATTTGTATGTATATTAACAGATGGCGTTGGTTATAAAGGTTGGGTAACCAACCAGTGGCGTTGCGCTTCGTTAACCACAACAACGCGTGACCGGGTCCGCTAGTTATTTAATATAAAACAATATTTAAAACCAATATTCGAATTGATACATTCTTTTCGTCTTAGACGGGTTAGATGTTGGGTTTTGTCATACATAATTCGAAGGAACTAACCAATCTTATAGTTATAAGACTGCTTTACTTTAGCTTGGTGCATTCTCGAGAGTGGATCTCAGATATGAGGACCAGCGGATATCGTCTATGTACAAAATTTTTACGATTCCTCTACATGAGAGAGTTTGGTTTTTACCCATGGCTGTTTCCAACAGCATTTATGTCGGGAATGTTGGGTATCTGCAGCCTTGGTTCCAGAAGAGATGTCGCACTACTGATGGCTTATAAGCTTCTAAATAGTTTTATATCGGTACCATATATACTGGCAAAAATAGGATTCTATGTCCCGGATAATTTCACGCGAGGCCGCCAACACAGGCTTTTGATTCTTCCCAGGTGCAGAACTAACTTGCCAATGGTGATGCCCCTGGGAAGAATTACTAGGTTAATTAATTGCCTTGCAGGAAATGTGGATATTTTCCATATGTCCTACAACGAGTTTAAACGTGAAATATCACTCATGTTTTAATTTGTATCTTTAATGTAAATTTATGTATTATATATATACCACTTTTGCAATGTATTGGTTTTTACACTGTTTTTGCAAATAAATAAATAAAAAAATAAATAAATTGATATTTTCGCCATATATTTTAGTATGAATAACCAACTCACTTCCGCCTTTTGATGTAATAGAATTTTCGACTTAATTAAATTAAGTGTTAATTTATTTCCGCTATCACTTTACATTGGATAGAAATAGATTAAATTAAGTGTTCCCTCTCCCCTTTGTTTCAAATATGACAAATGTGTAATATCTGTGGAGTAAGCCACACGTTCTTGCCGAAACCTTGTTATTTCCCGTCGCTGACTTTGGCACTTATCCTCCATTAATTATTATTACAGCAGCCGATCTCAGCACCGACTCGTAATAAGTTCAAAAATTATACATACTTGGAATATCTACATCTCGATTGGGTTAACAAATTCAGAAATGGGGGTATTACAAAAGGAGGTTAATTTCTGTTTGAAGTGAAAGCATTATTTGTCGTATTTACCAATTTCTACAGAATTACAACACTCTTTTGTCAAAAACTTTTGCTTATTGAACAATTTGGGTGGAGGGCACCCAGAAACTATTTATTAGATAACCAACACCCCTGCTGTAGATCACCCCGAGTGGTTCGCTACGCTTGGTGACTTAGCAGGGGTGCCGGTGTTCATGGGGTGAAGTTTGTCTGGGTCGTGGCGGCGAATGCGTTTGCCCACTATCTGCCGGCTTGGGAAATACTGGTTGAGGGAGACCTAACCTAGACTCTCTCGACCCATCGCCTTGCACCGCAGTGGAGGGATGTATTCATACGTCCGTACACGTTGATCCCAAAATTCCTACCCATCCCTCATACCTTTTTCCTTCCCAGAACTTCCTCTTCTACCTTTCCCTGAAAAGACCTTCCACACACCATCTGCAATGATGACATAGGGTCCTTCCCCCTCAGGGCCTCCCGTGTGGAACTAACGTAAAAACAATAATTAAAAAAATATTCAAAATCATTGTCATCTGTTTTTTGGTGGGTATTTTTAAGGCTTCGTAGCTCGTAGTTGGGTTATCATTGTAAATCCAACCGAAAAATGAGATCGATTTTAAACAACGTTTCATAATTTACACTGCCTTCAGCGGGGAAATAACGGTTTTAAAATGTAAAGCCTTCGTACAGAAAGATACCATAGGGTTTTCGGTGTGGAGTTAATATTATAATACTACAAACGGCTATGCAGTAGTTCTAACTACATAACAAGTTTATTTATAATAAAAAAGATATACTTACGAGTATCTCACAATGCCTACCCAATATTTAAGTTATGCATTTATTTATTTTTTTAAATTTTTATACATTAGCTCCATACAGGTGACCCTGAGGAAAGTAATTTGTTCTCTCAGGTTATATGTCATTTTTGGGGATGCTATGTGGAGGGACTTTTTAAGGAATGAAATGAGACAAAGGAATATAGAGGAAAAATATGTGAGGGGTGTATAGGAATCTGGGGCGATCATCCACCTCGAAAACCTAGATAAACCTCATTCCACGAACTCGGGCACCCCTGCTAAGTCACCAAAAGTAGAGAACCACTACTTTTGGTGACTTAAGCAGAGGTGTTGGTTATTTATCCAATAAATGGTTCCTGGAGAGGTGGTTCATATTACCGCCTCCCAAAGTGTTGCATTAGACGAAATAGGCCGCCCCGGGAACCTTTATTGGATAACCAACACCTCTGCCATAGGTCACCCCAAGTGGTTCGCTACGTTTGGTGATTTAGCAGGGGTGCCCGGGTTCATGGGGTGAGGTTTGTGTAGGTCTTGAGGCGGATGACCACGACACACTGAACCCCAGATTCCTACCCACCCCTTAAACCCTCTTCCTTCCGAGAACTCTCTCCTCCTTCCTTTCCTTAAAAAAAACCCTCCACACAGCATTCTCAAAGATGACATAGGCCCTGAGGGAAATTATTTTCCTCAGGGCCTCCTGTGTGCAGCTCATGTAAAAAAAAAAAAAAATATGCGGGTAACATTCTGTGATTGTGCTGTTCAAAACTGATACATTGGTACTAAGTATCTATCCGGATTACGTCAACGGCTTCAAAAGCAGGGATTTCGCAAACCAACATTAAGTTTGTTTTTGCGGTAAAAGCATTCCACATTTCCTATTACCATAGCCCCCACTTATCTATTTTACAAACACTCCGGCATTTGGAATGGACTAAAGCAGCCACCGACCATGCGGTTAATCCGTGGTTTCCAGCGCTGGATGCTGACCTGTTTTTGCAGATATTCCAGGAATTTTATGAGGGATCGTTTAATTGTTTACGCCGTACGCGTATTGCGGTAAAAGAGTATTTCACAAAACTTCATTTTAAAAAAGATCATAGTACGAAATATATCAGAAATTTTCAAAGTCTCGTAATGCTCAATGGTTAAATATGAATTAAATGTTTTCTATATATTTTTCCCTCTGAAGGACTGAAGGAAGCGGTAGTGTTACTAGTAGGAATAAAAATAAATCAAAAAATGTGTTCATTGAAAATGCGGCCATTCGAGCTTAAGAAACAAATAAGTTGTCGTACAAGAAACTAAGTATTGCAACATAAGCCCATTTGTGATATTAAACGATATTTATATTTACGTATTGTTATCTACAATCTAAGTCACTGATTACGTCACTCGTTATCGCGCCATCGTTAGATTTATCTAAAGGACTAAGGAAATGCTTATTATATCGTATGTCGACGTGAAGACATACTAGAATATCTTCCTTCAACATGCACTCAATGTAATCGAGGACACTATGCAAAAAAACATTCGACGTATTTCTTATGAAATTGTATACTACGCTTAAATATGATGTCAACGATGACCTAGTATCAGCGGGAGAAAATCAATATGCCAAGGTGATGATCAAATAATGGTGGAGTCGAACCACTCCTCGCTGCCGAAATGTTCGCGCGCATCCGCCTCTGCGCACCACCGTAGCCTCATGACCAAGGCGCAGACACAGAGCGTCGGGGCTGCTGTCGGCGGGGCGGGCTCCACGCAGTCCGTGGGCGGCTCCTCCCTACACGGCCGTCGCCGCAGACACAAGACCGTGCACTTCGGGGAGAACCTGCTGATGCAGGTCTGCGCCAACAGGTCCCACCTGTCTGCACTCGGCCCGGCGCGCCTGCCCGACGTGAGCTTCTGTCACGAGCCGCGCGGGGGCCGCTCCCCGGGCGCGCGCTACTGCTGTCTGGCGCACCACTGCTGTCTGGCGCAGTCCTCGCTGCCCGTGCTCACCCACCAGGCCACGGTGCCGCCACCCACGCTGCGGAGCCGCCACCATCACCCGCGCCCCTCGCGCAGCAACTCGCACTCCACGTCGCACTCCAGCGGGACCAACTCGCTGGAGAAGCCGGACAAGGGGAAGACGACGACCAAAGCGGTGACGCACTCCAAGGCCTCCCATGCGGTGGAGCCCAAGCACCGCCTCCACGCTTGCCCCCTTCACCCGTCGTCTTCCAAGGCCCTGGTCCCCGTCAAGAGTACTCAGGTTGTGAAAAAGGCTCCCGTTAATCCGTACCTTTGTTTTCCGAGCAAGCTAGAACCTAATGTACAGCAACTATTTAGCTTTATAGAGGGCGTGCTGAGCGCCTGGGCCGCCGAGGAGGGACTCACGAGTACGGGAGAGTATTCGGAGCCGGACGAAAGAGATATTAATCGGAGGAAAATAAAGAAATACAAGTTGAGAACGAACATTCTGAATATAAGACGTATCGTGTACGATGTGTCCATTTTGCGTGGCTCCAAACTCTTAGGAAACGTTCGATACAGGCACAATCATTGGAAAGGTACGGCGCAGGCGTGTAACGAAATCTTTCTGCTCAAGGTAAGACATATCTCTTTATTTTATTGAAAATCTGAACGAAATAAATATATAGATAAAAAATTATAATTTCATTTTTAATTGAACTTTAATTTATAACGTAACAATGTTTAAACGTGGATATAATATTATTTATTGTCATGCATCGCAGACAATCCAGAAATCTTCAAATATCTGAGAATTGATAAATTTTTTTAAATGTGCGGTATTCACATTAAAAAAAATATATCACAACTGTTCCCAGCCGCCTGGAGCCAGTGAGGCCATGGCATTCCGAATTGAGTTATGTTGGGAGGCTAAAGGAAGTGGGATGAAATGGGGAAGAGAAAGGTGGGGAACTACCTGCCTATTCAGATCTAGTCACCAAATACTGCTAAAGCCATTTCAAGCAACGTTTCAATGCCGAATGGTGATTTTGAAACCAGAGCGATATCTTCAACCCTGGCATGTACATTAATATTTTCCCATTTCATACAACGAATTTTTATTTAAATAATTGTCACCGAACACTGACAAAGCCATTTCAAGCAACGTTTCAATTCTTAATGTCGGTTTTAAAACCAAAGCGATACTGAGATTATCTTCCACTCTGAAATGTACATTCATATTTTCCAATTTCATACAACGAATTTTTATATAAATAATACCAATAAACGTCATAAAGATCTTTTTTTTT
Source organism: Limnephilus marmoratus (assembly GCA_917880885.1). NCBI lineage: Eukaryota > Metazoa > Arthropoda > Insecta > Trichoptera > Limnephilidae > Limnephilus > Limnephilus marmoratus. Next base: position 33,132,014 of record OU862908.1, read on the forward strand.
AATTTACTACTTTTATATTTAATTGTTGATTTATAAAATTTTGTCTCGTTTGGTTTGACGTTTTAATTAATGTTTTATTCTGCGGTGCAGTTTATTGACACAATTTAAAAAATACGGTTTTTGTAATTATTTAAACTACGGTTTTGTATGTTCAGAATGACTAATAAATGGGCCTAGATTAATTTATGACCGTACAGCTTTTCATTTTTGCAACACAGAGATTTATTTTTAAAATGCTTATTTTACGAAATTTAACGATCGGTTAAATTTCCCTCGAATTGAATAAAACGATCATTTCCCTGAATAATTGACCTAATCACCAGATAATACACGAAAGTGATGGTCGGTGACTTTTTGTATAGGGATGCTGGAGTATATATCTAATATCAAATATTAAAGTCTATGGACTAGCCGACAAACAAGATGCAAATATCGATTAAAATAGTCTGTCAAATTAGCTCTGTGCAACCTTTATGCTTCATTAAATATTAAAGTTCCCTAATTAAATAATTAAATAGGTATTCCGAAAGATATTCAATATATCAATCGGAGTCGGCTATTCAAGACAACAAATAACTATCAGCCTGAAACACTCATCTACAATGAAAAATCTTCTCTCGCAAAAATAAAGTTGGTTGTTTTCAGGTGGAAAAAATATAATAAACAGTAATTGTTGAATGAAATATTTAATTATTTGGCGGGTATTAGATAAGCCGCCATAGCTTAGTGGTCAGAGCACCTGACCGGCAATCAGAAGGACACGGGTTCAAGTCCCGTTGGCGGCAAGTATCTTTTCTCGGAAGATTTTTCAATGTAGATGAGTGTTTCAGGCTGATAATTATTGCTTATAATAATTGTTACCCTTTGTGCTATGCATAAGAATTTTGTCTTAAACGTTAGTTTATCAATTAAAAAATAATAATTAATATTTGACAAGTTAAAGTATTTGTCCAAAAAATAATTTGTCTCGACGCCACCTAGCGAGAGATTTAACACTAACAATGTCTCTCTCGCAAAAATAAAGTTGGTTGTTTTCAGGTGGAAAAAATATAATAAACAGTAATTGTTGAATGAAACACTAGTATATATTGAATTATTTGGCGGGTATTAGATAAGCCGCCATAGCTCAGTGGTTAGAGTACCTAACCGGCAATCAGAAGGACACGGGTTCAAGTCCCGTTGGCGGCAAGTATCTTTTCTCGGAAGATTTTTCAATGTAGATGAGTGTTTCAGGCTGATAATTATTATAGTTTATCAATTAAAAAATAATAATTAACAAATAACTATTGAAAGGTGGTCAGGCAATCAAATCTCGGTACTAAGTCCGCTCGCTTCGGATAAACTATTTTGTGCACTACGTCTGTAAACATTAAAGTCGTTGTCAGTGCGTTGGATGCTCCTATGGAATCCGTATTTGGCCTTACTTCAACCATCGCAGGCTTGACTAAAAGCGCATGCGCGAATATCAAAAATATCACACTCGTTTCTGCTTCGTGGATGCGGAATGAACGGAGTATCCACTGTTTTGCTAGTGTTGGTGAGTTTATGCGACGTGCGAGCATTGAGAATGTATACATATTACATATGTATTTCGACCTGCTTTGTGTGTAGTGTTGGTGTTGGTCTCTGAGGTTAGGACGGTGGCGGTATCGTTATTGCAGTATTTAGTGCGGTTTACGGCTAGAAAAAATAAATCCAAGGCTTTTTAATTCGGAATAAATACATATTAAAAATTACTATACTTATTTTAAACCTAGAAAAGAAGGGAAACGCAGTATCCGCAGTGTGTATAAACAGACCGCGCCTGATATACGAGTATACGGAGTCAGTAGCAATGCATTATTTGGCGTTCCATCACTTGAATTTTTTTCCCTATCGGAATGAGACTTATTTTCAACTTCTGGCGATAAATTTTCATGAATGTACATATATTTAATACTTACCGCAGGCAAAACGATACCTGTCTCTTCCTTTCCACGAACGTTAAAAACAAAGCTTTATCGTACGACTGGAGACCGTTCTCCACGGGATTATCTCTTACTGCACGGATCCTGTTAGAGAGTTACCTTGGAGTTTTTATTTTCCTAATAAACTGGACACCATTTGAAGGAAGTTTCCCATTGCACCTGACCTGCAATTAAGGTCAGCTGCTTTCCAAGGAACCTGAGCCACCTAAAAATTATTATTATGTACGAATTTCAAATTTCTATAGGTTTACTTCTCCTTAAAATAATGTTTCATTCTCGCTAACCATATTTTTGTCCAATTTTAGAAAGGCATGTTTTTTTACAAAAAAAAAATTCTGAGAACGAGGTCAACATTTTTCATTTCTAATTGAATTTCTCGCACTTTTAACCCAAAATTCTGATTACCTGAAACACTAATAGCAGTGGCCTTGCAATCAGAGTAATAATTAATTATAGATTTAGCCATTATTATGTAAAGTCGATCATATAACTACTTTATAGTTGCGAAGGCCGGCCGGAAGGAGGGTGTGGTAGGGCATATTATTTTTGCCCCCCATTAATTAATGAGGTTTCCTCGAACGATTGACGTCAGTTGCCTATTGCAAGATTCAATTATTCCCCGTTTCACCACGACTCGCAACTCGATGGAATGTAAATCATCGCTTTTGATTTCTTTTTGGAAGGCGGTAATTTGTATATAATGTCAATGGTGAGTGTTTACTTCAATTACTTACCCTTATAGTGGATGAAAATAGTACTGCAGACTACGTAACATTGAGATGTCGTGTGGATTCCAACTATGCCACTTCATAAAATTATTTATCTGAAATTTATTTTAATTTTCAAAGAAGTCCGAGTAGGTACCTGTTTTTAACAGTAACAATAATTCGTGTTTCATCTTCCATAAACATTCCGTTATCCATTCCACGATCCATAGAATAGTTACAGTCCCTTTATAAAATATCAACTTCATACCAGCATACATCATACGATAAAAAAAACCACAATACATAACGGTTATCATGCAAACGCGGTCATTAAAAAAATATAAATTTAACCAGTAATTTTTTTTGTTAAATGTATTCAACAGCCCTTCTCATAATAATAATACAACAATTAATAATATTAAACATTAACAATGGCGTAGAATCTTGTACATTAATTTTTTTTTTCTCAAAAAAGCATAAATAATCTTCCATCAGATATCAAACCAGCGTTTTACACTAACAAATCGTATGGGTAAATTTTGAATGAACGTGAAGGATAAAGAGGACCCCTTTAGACTATTTTAATTCATTATTATTTACTCTGGTATTTCCTAAAATTTATTTTCTCCGATGCAGTGATTACCCAGCGTTTTACACAGACAAAAATTGGGTAATATCAATACTCGTGTCAAAGAGCACCTAAAAGATATTTAAATATTAATATTCTCGGAATTTGCTTTTCATCTCATAGAAATAGACCGAACTTTTAATAAAAATGCAGGCATTACTACATAAAAAGGATCAGACTAGACAACTTAGATACAATCAAATAAACCTAAAAACAAGTCCGATGCTTTGGTTGTTCCGTATTGACAAAGAGCACTCTCTTCCCAATCCTCCACCTACCCCCACCTCCTGCACTGGATGTTTAGCAACCACTGTAAAAGCTTAATAAATAAATATATATTTATTTATCACTTGTTACTTCTAGATTTTAGATTACAGTAGAGTATTGTACTGCCATGACGAAGTAGCAAAACCCGGTCGGCATTAGGTTTAAAAAATTAAAGTTGTGTTTACTAAGTTATTTGTTATATTTTCAATTAAATAATATATCTAGCTAGGATTTAATATCGATCAGGCTAACTTAATGGTAACTTCAACATACATGTACTTCAATATATCGAACAGTATTAATACAGTACCCTCTGTGTGGTTGAATTTCAGAAATAACTGAACAAATAACATCCATGGACGTGGAATTTCACACAAAGCTGCTGTTATAATTCGGTTTTGAATTCAAGAATTCAACACAAGACGTCGCTACTTCCGTTAGCAGGTCGGACGGGGACGTCTCCCCCCCTAGGTATAACTGCTAGGAATTTGGGAATATGTGGTCTCTCTCCGGATATAAAAAGATTAACGGTAATACATGCTGTATCAAGTGGCTATATATCACATATGACATCATTGCTCTGTCTCAGTTACTTTATCCCGGAGTTAACCACCCTAAACGACCCCCACCTACAAGAAGACATCGCAGTACGCCCATTGCAACCGGCACTTCATCTTGCCTAAAAATAAACTAATAAACCCTACATGTTTATTGATAACAGCTGCATCCAGCCGAGGACCATTACCGGGATGATATACTCTAATCACTATCCCTTAATCGACATACCAACTCGAAGAAAAACCATTAATAGACAAACCAACGAACATTTGGATGTACTTAACGCAGCCCTCACGCCGAACAGTCCCAAAATAAAAGACTGGATTACGAAACCCCACGTATCCACGAGCATCGGGACAACAACCCCATTATCAGGATAACATATTGACCCCTTGACATGCAGCACCGAAAATAGGAAGACGACGCCCCCCACCACGCCAGCAGGGACTATATAAACCCCGACTCTTACTTCCACTAGTTAATCTATTTTGTGCATTGAATCCAAGCACTTGCTTGTTGTATTGCTCACATAATAGTTCCCTTTGAAATTGTACTTATTTTAAGTTGTATTGTGTAATTAAACAATAAAGGATAATTTATCCACAAGTATATTTTTTTAACACTACACGACATCAAAAGTTAACTGGCGCCCAGCACGTGGGTCAATTCGAGGAAGTCTGAAAATTGGCCAAAACTAGGACTCCCTAGATATTTTAATATCTCAACGCGAAAGGACCACACACCAAAAAAAAAATTTGTTAACTTGGCAATGAAGATCGTCGCATCAATACTTCTGTGAGTACATTTTCAATTGATCGTCTATCCCATACGTACGATAGATCCCTTCCCTACCTTATCCAAAAGGTTAGAGAGAAAACTAAATTTTTTAAAAGTCACTTTGTATATTCCTATTTTTTTTTTTCTACTTTTTTGAAAAATGGCACAGCCAAATGAGAGACCCGCTCCCCAATACGCAGAGTCGATATTGGAGTATAGTGGCTCTCCCCAAGATATCAACTTATTCATAAAATCAGCCAGGGGGTACATTACTAGAAACGGCAATACGCCAAGCAATGTTGAGAAAATAATCTCAAGATTACGTGGCAAAGCACTTCACGTAATTCTCATGTGCGATCATGATAATAATATTGAAACCATATTAGAGACGCTAAAAAATGAATGTGGGGACAATAAGTCTGTTACGTTATTACAGACGGAGTTAATCAACTTCAACCGCGGTCAAAAGGATTTCTCCTCAACGATCCACGAAATCAATCAAATTCTTTTTTCAATTAAAATAAAAATTTCTGATCAATATGGAGGACCTAGTGCCCACATATTGATGGAACCATACAAAGATACAGCAAGAAATACATTGTTGAATCTAATGCCAACGCACATTAAATGCGCAAACTTAACCAAAAATTATGATGCCCTGTGCACGGAAATAAGAATGCTGGAGGCTCATGGCGAGCTCCACCAACGGTCTAAGCAAAATCTTGTGTTTCCACAAGCGGGACCATCTAATTTCATGCGGCCAGGACAAAACCAATTAAATAAACCCTTTACTCGTCCTAACTTTTTTCCACCGCAAACGCAAAATTCGTTCAAACCTCATAATAACTTTAATCATAATAATCATAATCACCTTAACAATTATAATAATAAACCGTGGCATAATAATAACCAAACGCATAAGTACGTACAAAACTGCCCGTGGCAAGGAAATAATAATAATAATTTTAATACGCATCATGCGCGTTCCGGTGATGTCAGTATGAGAACGGCCCCAATGCCCCGACCTCCTAAAGGCCCGGTCATCGACCTCGGCAATGGACGTACGGCACAAGAGCTATTTTATACAGACGGGAATGATCAGGAACGGCCGGATTTGTGGGAAGACCAAGAATCTCCCCGAGAAACCTAGTCCACCTGAATCATATTAACAATGGCCTACCATATGTAGTAGCGCCATTAAATATAAAAATTCTGATTGATACGGGAAGCTCCAAATCATTCATGAATAAAAATGTATATAATAAATTGTTTCGTGACTGTAGATATATAAATGAAGAGTTCACTGTACAAACAGCACACTCTACGACCACCCATAGAGGTGTCGTCGTGACTCCATTTTGGAAACGAGTATTCGGCAATAATAATGCTGATATGCGTTTTTATATTTTTGACTTTTCCCACAAATACGATGTTTTAATGGGGATAGATATGTTGAAATTAATGAATGCAACATTAATTTTAAACAACTGTAATAATATTTTAAAAACTCCAACCAGACAAGTTCAGTTGTTCCATGTAATGGATATAAATAGACTTGATGAGTTATTGGAGAAAAATAGAGATTTGTTTTCTGAGGAACTGGTAGCTAATTGCTCACCTCATGTAAAACATGAAATAAAATTAATTAAAGAAGAACCTGTGTATCAACGCGCTTATCGGTTACCGTATGAGCAGAGGCTTGAAGTTGAAAGGCAAGTCGCCCAACTTCTAAAGGATGGAATCATCCGACCAAGCGATTCGCCTTGGGCAAGCCCTGTCCATATAGTCGAGAAAAAACTCAACCTATTGCCTATATTTCTAGGACACTGTCAAAAACGGAAACTAAATACAATACGACGGAAAAGGAATTGCTTGGTATACTATGGTCCCTCCAGCAATTCCGTCCGTATATTTATGGTAAACATTTTATCATAGAAACGGATCACCAACCGTTAGTATGGTTAACCAAGTTAAAAGAACCAAACGCCAAACTTACTAGGTGGAGACTCAAACTCCAGGAATATGATTATACGATTAGACATAAGCGAGGTTGTAATAACCATGTAGCTGACGCACTTTCAAGAGTCGAAATTCATTATAGTGAGGACGGTGAGGAGCATGATTCATTACGAGTAGAAGCCACCTCGGGCGCCCAGAGTGTCACTGACACCGTGCATAGCAATGTGGATGACCATGAGGGTGGAATCCCAATTCGTAACGAACACCCACCCCCGCGTATGAATAGGATTTTTATTGAACTAAGCGATATTGAGAAGCATAGTTTGAGAGCTAAGGAAAAAGGTACGGACCTTGTATGGTGTATCCCTTTAGAAAATGCAGAAGCAATATTTTTAAAATTGATTAAAACATGTTTGGATAAAGATAAATATGCAGTAATTATAAATAACGATAGATTATATGAGTGTTTAAGCGAATGTTATAGAAAAAATATTGATAAGAACTCATTAAAATTAATACGTTTTACAAATGTTAAGATTGAACCCATAAAATTAGAAGAACAAAAGGAGATAATTCGTTCGACGCATGTCGAGAACCAGCGTCACATGGGTCTAGATGCCCTACTCAGTAAAATAAAACGGACGCACTATTTTAATAATATGCGGACAAAAATAAAAGATTTTTTAAAAACGTGTATAATATGTCAAAATTCTAAATACGAAAGGCACGAGCCGTCGAAGGACAGTGGCACGTCATTCATACCCTAGATTTAACTAAACTTATTGAACAATCGCAACAACTAGGAATTAATTATGATAAATTTATAAAAAGTAACAATGTGACTTTACCACATGTAGGATTAGAACGTTTGAAATATTTAATAGATCATAATAATCAGATAATGGACAATTTAGTTGTAAATAGATATAAAAGAGGCCTAATAAACGGACTCGGTACAATAATTAAAGGGATTACGGGAAACTTAGATGATAATGATTTAGATAAATTAGTGCAACGAATTGAAACTAACCAAAATATTAATGAAAAGAGAATCTCGTTGAGTTCAAGATCATTAGAGGATTATTACGGTAAACTAAAAAATATTTCACATAACCAAATGGTACTTTGGTCACAAATGAGCCATGACCATTATGAAGATAAGACAGACTTGTTGATTACACATTTAATTTATCAGACGGAAACTATCACCGAATTAATTACTAGAATTACAGAAGCTATCACGTTTGCCTCTCATGGAATGTACCACCCTAGCATTATAAAACCAAAGGTATTTATGGAATCCATTTCACATGTAAATCCTGAACAGCTACCTTCTAAAGATTTTGATATTATTCAACGCTTTTTGCAAGTTAAATTCATTAAAGTTAAACAAACTTTGCACTTTATTCTCTCTCTAACTTTAGTAGAACGCACCGTCTATATGTATAACGAAATAATTCCCATCATCTCCAAAACTAACAATAAATGTTTCCAACCCCACTTCCTACCGAGACGATTATTGAGAGATGGAAAGCAGATGTATAACGCACACAAGTGCCAAGTTATTACAGACAGCCTCAGCATATGCAACAAAGAACTCAACTCCATCGATGACTGCACAACTACCGTACTAGAAAACCACAGCGAACAGAACTGCAGTCTACGCCAGATTATTTGCCCAGAAGAATATACACACGTCATCGGAAATAACATGATGTATCTATTTCGCAACGAACCAACAGCATTAAAAGCACAATGCCCTCAACATCAACAGAATATAGTAATTTCCAAATCTGTACTTGTAACAAACGACGAGTGCAGTATACAAGGAAGGACTTTCACTATGGGAAGAATCGTTAACCAAGAAACATTACTCATTACATATTCGAAGGAAGAATTACATGTACTAAAACTACCCATCCTACATGTTGACGAAATACAAGAACCACGCAGAGAACTCGATATCCCTACCACTACGACGGGATTTGAAGGAACTATACACCTAACACTTACCAGCTGCCTGATAATTACGGCCATCGGATATATCCTTTGGAGAAGATATAAACTCTTCACAGCGCGAAGGAGTTTCAATTTTAGGGGGGGAGAGTTAACCACCCTAAACGACCCCCACCTACAAGAAGACATCGCAGTACGCCCATTGCAACCGGCACTTCATCTTGCCTAAAAATAAACTAATAAACCCTACATGTTTATTGATAACAGCTGCATCCAGCCGAGGACCATTACCGGGATGATATACTCTAATCACTATCCCTTAATCGACATACCAACTCGAAGAAAAACCATTAATAGACAAACCAACGAACATTTGGATGTACTTAACGCAGCCCTCACGCCGAACAGTCCCAAAATAAAAGACTGGATTACGAAACCCCACGTATCCACGAGCATCGGGACAACAACCCCATTATCAGGATAACATATTGACCCCTTGACATGCAGCACCGAAAATAGGAAGACGACGCCCCCCACCACGCCAGCAGGGACTATATAAACCCCGACTCTTACTTCCACTAGTTAATCTATTTTGTGCATTGAATCCAAGCACTTGCTTGTTGTATTGCTCACATAATAGTTCCCTTTGAAATTGTACTTATTTTAAGTTGTATTGTGTAATTAAACAATAAAGGATAATTTATCCACAAGTATATTTTTTTAACACTACACGACATCAAAAGTTAACTCCGGTGACTAGCTAGAGTGGATCTGAGGAGCGGGCTGTTTTTGGAATCAATTTGTATTGGATCTACAAACTAGTCACCAACAATAACTGGGCGAAGCCGAACCAAAAGCCGCCCTAGCAGTAAAAACCTGCGGAGCGGGTTTTTAACAGCTAGTAATAAATGATTACTTACAATTCACAAATACAAATGTAATGTGAAAAGAAATAAATAAATACATAATAAAATTGTAATGGGGGCACTAATTCCGAGAATTGTGATTTTGATTGATATTTTGAACCTAGCAAATTTGGGAACAGATGTCGCAATTAACATTGATACGATAATTAAATAAACTATCAAAATTAACAGAGTTCCAACGTTAAAACGCTGATGCGAGTATATCCACTCTTTGATCAAAGCACGGATTAAATTCACCTGTAAAATACACGCTTTTATCCATATTTTAATAGAATCCTTTATGTCTGTTGTAAATTGTGAAATTAATTGACAGGGTCACATAACGCATATGAGCACCTACATATCTATGAACATATCGCCGAGTTATGTTTACTGCTCATAAAAGGATGATTGTAAATACAAAGGATGTTTAATATATTCGTACTGTGCTTTTTCTTTGTCATAATCAAAATAAAGAATAACATAAGAAATATAATGTGGGTGTGTTTCTGATTGAAAATTCAACCCCATCGGATGTAAATTTGGAATTCAGAACTGTTTTTCATTACCATTATGAAATAGGCCACTTGCATCACATTTAAAAAAAAAAACGGTTTAGGCAAATATTCCAAGACATTCCGTTTTTTTTAAATCATATTTTTGAAACCCTGGCGATTGTTTAAAAATTTCAAATCGAAAAATCGGACCATTTTTTATAAACCGGAAAGACTAACTAACTAACTAACCATCACGCCGTTTCCCCGCAGGGGTAGGCAGAGAGGACGGACCGCCAAACATCCCGGTTTTGGCACACATTCCTTGCCTCGTTTACATTCATACAACGTCTCATACATTCTCTTCTATTATTCTGACTCTTGACATGGCCTGACTCAAGTATCTGATTCACTTGGTCGTGTCATATCTTTCTTGGGCGTCCTCGACTTCTTCTACCATTCACATTTGCGTCATATATTCTCCTTACACTCCTTTCCTCGTTCATTCGCTCTACATGCCCAAACCATCGGAGGGTTTTTTTCTTGATCTTACTCATCACGCTTACATCAGCCTTGCATTCTTTGCGGATTTCCACATTTCTCACACGATCATACATGGTTTGGCACACATACGCCTCAGGGATCTCATTTCTAAAGCGTTCAGTCTACTTTCATCCTTCCTCTGCCAGTTCCATGCCTCACTGCCATACATCAGGGTAGGTACCAGTACTCCATTATGGACGGCTAGTTTCGCGTCTTTGGACAGTTTTTTGTTGGTGCCAACGGCGTTCAGTCCTCCATTAATAGAGTTACCTGAAAGACGGGAAATAATTTAAGGGGTGCGAAAAAACGAAAATTACAATCATTAAAAAAACATGCATTCCACATGAATGGAACAGAAAAATAACGAGGCATACCAAAAATATTACATTTCATAAATATTTTTTTCCTTGATTCGTCTTATAGGTCATTCATCAATTAATTGTTCAACGTCTATATTATGACTAAATCCAATTTAATAAACTTGTACTTGTAAATTATAATTATAACTAACTGGTCCCGGCATGCGTTGCTATGCCACTTAATAAAGAAATTGTTTCTCCCTGCGTGTCCTTTCCCACTCCATCACATCCACCTTCCCCTCTCCCCACTCCACTCCCACCCCCCCCTACCCCCGTCCCGCGATTCCCCTTCCGAGTTCCCCTCCCCCCTCCCAGGTCCCCCTCCCCCCTCCCAGGTTCCCCTACCCCTCCCTGGTTCCCCTCTCCCATCTCTCCCTCCCTCCCGCTTTCCATAGCAATTGCCGCTTCCTCGCGAGCCACCAATAGCAATTTTTTTATACAAATTTCATAATGCCAGAGCTCACCAGAAGTTTTATAAAAACCTTGTCCTGACAATAACGAACACACAAAAAAAAGAATTATCCAATTTGGTGCAGTCGTTCGAAAGTTATGCGCTTAGCAACACATTCAGCGATTCATTTTTATATATAAGATAATATATTAAAAAAATTGATTTTGTTAAAATCATCATCAATACAATTATGCTTCTAAGAAAGGTACAGAAGGCGTAAAATGTACGGGGTTCACTTCGTAACATCTGTAAAAACGTCAAATCAAACGATAATTTCGCAGAGAACAAACAATAAATCTAGTGAATGTTAAATGTCAAATTTAAAAATTCGCCGGAAATCAAAGTGTTGCCATATAAAAAAAAATCAGTGTGGAATCTTACAAAATTAATTGAATTATATGAGAGACGGAACATCTTCACGAAGTGACATCACGAGCCCAAATAATGGATTTATTTATTTAAAAAAAAAACTACAAGTTTCTAAAAAAATTTGTAACATTTTCGTAATCTTAGAAGAAAAATCTATTCACACGTTTTTTTCCAAGTCATTGTGAAATCCATGCAAGTGGCCTATTATCATCTCGATCATATGGGATGACAATATATAAAGTAAGACAAGAGTAGGAGAAACAGACCGCTCACTAAATAAGTTAGAACCAAGGGGTACTAAGTCTGTGGCGACATTGGTTTCCATTCAAATCTACACTTTTAGTGTATCGTCTATTCAGCGGTAGTAATAGTAATTTTTATTTTTTTATTTTATGGTGGGTAGGTAGCATTAAAAAAACTTTAAACATTTTCAGTTTTCCGATGAAGGTTCGAATTTTGCTGAGAATCTAATTGCGTAAAATTAATCCTTCCTAATGTGATTTAACAGGATAATCTGAGAATAAGCAATATAATCTCTTGGACTCTTGCCAAATGTTCTAAGAATGCTAAACCGCTTTGCGTTCGCAATCCGCAAAATAATCTTTTATACGTTTATCGTCTCAACAGTATTTCACAAATAAGTCACGAAATCCCCGACAAAATTTGAAATGTAACTCACTTATCATACAATGTACGAGTAAGTACAAAAGTACAAAAGGTAATAAATAGTATGAAAATACAATCATAAATGAATTTGGATCAAGTCAACTTTTAACTGAAAAAATTCATGTTGAAAAATAAAATAAAATACTCAAATGAATGAACTGTGATATTTAGAGGCTATTTTCCAAATTTATTTGGAATTCTTTTTAGATAGCTTTTAGAATTTTTGTTAAGGTTAAAATAATTATCAATTGAAATAGTGTTGGATGAAAGTTTTACCTGGCATCTCTACTAGAGATTCTTGAGTGGCTTTCTGTTTTCCAGGAAGGTTAACCCTGTTCAGAAAACATAGATTGTTGAAACGATAGTAGAAACATCGATATTTGAGCTGTATGGAAAGTTTTACTCCAAAAACTAATATTTGTTTTAATGGAGGGGAAAACGTGAAATGGAAGCGAGAGCAAATAGATGAAAATGTATTTTTGGTTTTTGTATTTAATTTGTTTAAACTATAAACATTATGAACAACCTCGAAATGTATTGCATATATCAGGGGTTCCCAAAGTGTGCGCCGTAGAAAGTAAAGAGGGGCGCCGTGAGTCAATCCTCATCATTATTCGAAACCAGAAATATTCGCGCATCTTTAAAGAACATAGGTACATACTCGTCACCGTCGCTCACTCGCCGAAAAGTACCTTTGTGCTTGAAAACCGTTGATACCCTACCCATCCCACGACTGCTTGCTCGCAATGTCCGTTTACTTAATTGTATAAATATGCGGCATCTAATAAACTGGTTGTATGTCAAGACCTGGTGGCCCTTTTCACGGAACACCTATCGAAGCTCAACGAATGGTTTTCGAAGTACTTTGCAGATGATGATGTCGAATAATTTGGATCCAAGACGCTTTCCGTGCTCCGCCAGGATTCACAACACAAGAGTAAGAGAGTCTCTTGCGACAACAGCCTCAAAACTAGATTCACCAGTTCCAATTTGGTGGAGTTTTGGGTATCGATTCAAAATGAATATTCAAATTTAACTTCGAAAGCTTTAAAAATTTTCATTCGTTTGCCACGTCATATTTTTTATGTGAAGCTGGATTTTCAGCTGTAGCTGTAATCAAGAACAAAATGCTCAAAGATCAATGAGGAGCAAGAAATGAGAGTAGCAGTCTCAAGTCTTATTCCCCGCTTTTAAAAACTGTGCGGAAATCGTCAAGCTCACCCGTCACATTGATTTGACTGAGTAACTATCATATTTTATATTTTTCTTAAGTCTTTTTTGTTGTTCTCTGTTCCAATTCTGAATTCTAATAATTTTTAATAAAACTCAATTTCATATTGTTGATGTGTTAATTTTTGTGCCTATCTACCCAACTACTATTATTGTAGGTACCTATTTCTTTCGACTATAATATATGATTCCATGACAGTTCATCCTGCGACAATTCATCCGGCGACAGTTCATCCTGCCGACAGTTCATCCTGCCGACAGTTCATCCCGCCGACAATTCATCCGGCGACAATTCATCCTGACAATTCAACCTAACCTAACCTAACCTAACCTAACCTAACCTAACCTAACCTAACCTAACCTATAAGTATAAGTATGTCGTATTTTGTTATTCACGCATGCTTCTTCGGAGAGTCGAAATTATTGTTAGTAAAAATATTTTTACAGCGGATTTCCGCTCAAGATGCCCTTAGATATAAGTATATCGATTTTGGCTGTACGGCCGTATATCCTCTTTGCATACTTACTTAATAAAAATCTTCTAAATGATCAGGCAGGATGCATTGTCGCCGGATGAATTGTCGGCGGGATGAACTGTCGGCAGGATGAACTGTCGGCAGGATGAACTGTCGGCCGGATGAACTGTCGCAGGATGAACTGTCGCCGGATGAATTGTCGCAGGACGAATTGTCGGGTCACCGTCTTTTTGTATGGAAAAAAAAGTTGGAATTTGAAAAAAGTTATTAGTCTTTTTTACTCCTACCATAATGTAGAATAACCTCCCGAAGTTATTGCACTTTACCCCCGGACACCCTATATAAATCCTCCGAACGTTATTATAATAAGTCCATTTGTTGATTTTAGTAATCGATTCGCAAAAAATTGGTACATTGATATGATATATAAATTATTAATTTACCTGCACTAATAATAACTGGTTAAATTCGTATGACGCCATTTAGAGTTTAACTAAATCAAATGCTGGTAGGTATTTCTAAAAAAAGTATGTCTTTAATTTACTGAGAACAACAATTTTCTGACCTCAGTTGTTTTGGGGTATGCTGTATTTACCTGATCCGGCATTTTAAACGTTTTAAGCAAATCTTTCGGAAACAGTCTAGATAATATGCAGATGAGAAAACACATGCATTACGGTTTTCCCCAGAAGCAGCAATTACTTTCTGGAGAAAATTGTTAGTAGATACCTCTGTACATCACTAGGTCGATTGTTTCATGGAAACACGGAGTTTAGAAACCCAAGAGAAGTTTGCAATATAGATTTAAAATCAAGGAAAACGTTCAAGTATTCAACAACATTCGAATTACTTCGAAATAAAGTGAGTGATGAATTTACTAGAACCGTACTCGAACGCTTTTAGGGATACGAACAAAATGATCAATTTTCAGGAATAATTTTAATGAAATTCTTATTGTTACCAGAAAGAGAATCACCAGTTTTAAATTAAATATCAACAATTTTATGAAAATGATTAAGTAACTTAAGTGTTTATTGTAGAGTAAAGTTTTTTTTAATGTGAATACCTCACAAGAGTCCCAGCTGCTCCCGTCTGGAGCCAGTGAGACTATGGCATCCCCAATTAGGGTATGTTGTGCGGCTGAAGGTAGTGGAGAGGAGAAGGAGATGGGAAAGAGGAAAATGGTGAAATACCTGGCTATTCAGATCTGGTCACCAAAGACGGCTAAAGCCATTTGAAGCAATGTTCCAATTCTGAATGGTGGTCTTACACCAGGGCGATATAGAGAGTATCTTCCACGCAGAAACGTGCGCAAATATACTTCATATTATATTGAATGAATTCGGGGATGAAGGGATTCGATCCTGCGACCTTCGGATTGCGAGCCAAGAGCCTTACCTCTCGACCACGAATAGGGATATGTTTAAAGCTTTTCAGAAAATTTAAAAGTACATCTATAAAAGCTTCAGATATTAATTTATCATCGTTATGGCCGTTCGAACGAAATCAACAAAAAACATAGACAAATCGAAGAAAAAAAGGTATACGAATTTAGAGAAAAATCCCCGGAGATTGATCAAGATTATCAAAAAATACTACAAGTACCTACCTAGTAGAAGTTAGATATATTAGGTATTGCTATCCAACTGATGAAAATAAACATGATAAAACTTCTTTTTTGTTTGTGAGGAATATAAAGAAAAATTTAAAGAAGATTTCAAAATAAAATTTCGTCTGCGTCGTTTCTTTATTACCAATTTGTCTCGTAAATGAAATAAAAAAATAAATTATGAACCAAAAATTATCCGAATTTTGAAAGTATTAATCTGTTACGAAACCTTGTAATTTTATTGATGTTTGGTTAAAAAAATCATATGTTTTAGCACGCGGTTTAAAAATGCATAGCGCTGAATGATAATTTTCTATTTGGAAATTTTTATTTTTTGACATAGGCAATTCACCCTATCTCGAAAAAAAGATTTCAATATAAAATATTATCACTTAGCGCCATGCATTTTTAAATAGCGTGCTTAAACAATCATATTAATAATTTTTTTTTTTCATAAATTTTTTATTAGTTACAGATATTTGTGTTTTTTGGCTACCACACTGGGCTCATGCCCGTGCTATGGTAGTCGTATATTTAATATTTATTTAAATTAATATAAATATTATTTTATTAAAACAGATGATTAAATATACTAATAAAAATTATGAAATATTTAAAAGTAAGTGAAAAATAAATAGAAAAAAAGATCATATTTTAAAGAAAAGTAGAAATAAAAATGAAAATTCAAATTTTGAAATACAAAAATTAATAATAAAGATTAAATGTTAAGAACTCAAGTGTTCTATGCAAATATATAAATTAAAACATATAAATGAATAAATTAAAATTAAAAAATAAATAAAATTTTGTGAAAAAATTAATAGAAAAAAAATAACAACATTTTAAAGAAAAATAGAAATAAAAATGGTAATGGAAAATAATGTACTCGTAATCTGAATCAGAAATACAAATTTCTTCAAATTCTCGCGATTATTTCCCTAGTACAGCAATAACAATTTTTTTTATAATTTGATCACCAATTTTAACCACTCAGGCTAATTTGTTCGCTTTTCGGAACAATTCATATAGGTCTCATAGAAGTCGTGTTTCCGTTACAAGCATGGTTAGATATATGATCTAAACGGTGTTAGAAAGAGAAATTATCACACTTTATATTCAAATTTAAAAGTTAACCATAAAAATAATTAAAATGTACATCTTTATCAAACGAAAGTTTTCGACCGCAATTTGGAAAATATTGATCAAATTTTGAGATTTTTTATTATTTTTACATGAAACGACAAAAAAGATAACATTTATAACACAGTTTCCTATTAAAGTATGTGTGTGTTTTATTTTTTTCGTTATTAATAATTTTTGTTAAAAACGTAAACGTAAGGTGATCCATTTTTAAAATGTTTTTATGTTTACATTAAAATTTTGTAATTAAAACAATGTGCATTTCGAATTACAAAATTTGAATGCGCATTTCATTGCAAAGCGAATATATTTTGACCTTTTATTTGTGGGGATATCATAATATACCATGGCCCTCTTTCACTACCTACCTACCAGTAAAATACCTACATTTCCTGTGGCAATTCCATGTATCTCATATACCCCCCCCCCCCTGCCCACGCGCTGTAACAATCGCTAGCAATATTGCATTCAGGCCGAGCACGTCGCGACGGTTCAGTTCGACAAAGTTGAAACGACATCCGCGCCACAAAATTGCTTTCATTTGCCGCTCTGCGTGACAAGTCGCTTCCCCTGGGACGGCGTTTCTCTCTTAGCTAGATTAATGCTCTCTCTAAATTTCTTTGTCAATCCGGCTTACCTAGAGCTATTGTTGCTACGATTGCAGCTTTCCTTTATATATTGTTATCAATAGACAAATGTCTACTCTCATTTGTCACGATAAAACAAAAAGTTGTGCTTCACGTTCCAATAACTAAAAGATTGATTTATAAATATTTGAACTAATAGAAAGAAAACTTCTTTAACACCGTTGTGATTTGAAACTCGATGAAACGGAAATGACATTAAAAAGAGACAAGAACATACCTATATCTATAGGATTTAGCCTGCGAGAGAATGAGATAGAATAAAACCTTACCGCATTGGCCGCTTTGATTATGAGCTCACTTTTCAAGGATCCTATTGGTTGTGATTGTGTTTCACTTCTTGCAAGGTTTCACTTCTACGGCATCTGAACTGCACTCGATTTTGTTTAAAATCTGAACTTGTTAGTGCTTAATCGTATTTGCCAAGGCGCCGTAACCGCGCTCAAAAAGAAGCAGATGGAGAGATTTGTAATTAAGAATGTTATAGGAGCGCGCTGATATTTAAAGCGATAAAATCGATGCGAAAATTGTGAAAATGTTTAACACGACTCGTTTAAAAAAGAGCAAAAATCTTGCGGGAGTTGTCTTGAACAACATTTAAAGAAACACTGTTAATTTCTTCACATATGTGACTTGTAAAATAACTGAAACAAACGTGTTTATGATAATTTTTGGAGCCTATTTTGTATAATTTGCGTTTCGGCGCGGGGAATGTAGATATTATCTTCAATACTTATAAGTATATTTTTTTAAAAGCTTTCAAACTTAGTGTTTAAGGGAGATATGTAAGACATTCGGTTGTTGGTGCAAAACATTTTTATTGGATATATCTATATCATATGTGGTTAAAAATAATTTTACTGTAATTATGAGATTATATAATCACAGCATCTCAAATTCAGATGATTTCTGAAAACAAAATTTTCAATTTAATTTTTTACAAATAAACCATCTATGCTTTTTAGAAGTTCTGCTAGCAATATTTTTGTAGGTATGCTTGACAAAAATCAGTAGAGTAAATAAATTAAGAAAATAACTCTAATCTTTTGACGTCAATTCTTCAATGACATTTTCGATAATTTTTTTTAGTTACACGAAATAATTTTTTAAATTGCGAAAACACACGTAATATTATTTATTGTATAAGTGCCAAAAAATTTGCCAGTTTCCGCTCAGTGGGCGATGTATCAAATCGCAATTTACAATCTAAATCGTGTTAATTTCAATTATGCGTACAAATTAAAGCCCAGCTTTGTGTCAAACACCCCAATTGTTGGCATATTTGAAAAAAGCTGATACATTATTACATCGTTGTGAAGTGTCAATTATCTTTGAAATACGATTTAAATTGATTTTTTGTCAGCTTTTAGTTCTGAACTTGTAACACAATTTGGATATAAATTGTATTATGTCAAAGTAAATCCATCTTTTTTGCGTACGCTTTATTTTGATCTAAATTTGAAAGCAAACTGATACAGTACACTGGAGGAAAGTGTCAATTTTATTTGAAATGTGGATTAAATTGATATGAATGCTTTTGGTTCTGACAACAACTCAGATAGTCCTGTCATTTAGTTTCATGAAAATCCCTTTCTTTCAAATCTTCACATTTTGAAATTCAAATATAGGTCTAGATAACTAAAATTTAGACCTGTACTAAAATTTTCCATCAATTTAAATAACCTGATTGATGGCTGAGAAATATCCAAGTTTTAATAATATAATACGTTAACATCGCTGAAAAATATTCATTGTACAATTTATGAACTAAACGAATTAAAGCGGTTTCAAATTAGACCCTTGGGGTAAACCGCTCGTTGCCACAAATCTGTGCAAACCTAATTCCATAACTCTCCTAAACAATTTTAAAAGTGTCCTGTTCGTAAAACAGTACCTATTTAGCTCGACTCTGATTATTTGAAATGTGGATTAAATTGATATGAATGCTATTGGTTCTGACAACAACTCAGATAGTCCTGTCATTTAGTTTCATTAAAATCCCTTTCTTTCAAATCTTCACATTTTGAAATTCAAATATAGGTCTAGATAACTAAAATTTAGACCTGTACTAAAATTTTCCATCATAACTTGATTGATGGCTGATAAAAATCCAAGTTTTAATAATATAATACGTTAACATCGCTGAAAAATATTCATTGTACAATTTATGAACTAAATGAATAAAAGCTGTTTCAAATTAGACCCTTGGGGTAAACCACTCGTTGCCACAAATCTGTGCAAACCTAATTCCATAACTTTCCTAAACAATTTTAAAAGTATTCTGTTCGTAAAACAGTACCTATTTAGCTCGACTCTGAATACACACTCACTCACATCCTCCCGAGTGCCGTTCCAAGCTCTGAGAATATCAGTGGTGAAATATGAATATCCATGTCGGGTAAAGTAAAGCCGCATAATATAACGTACATTATCTCAGTATTTATCCTAGTCATTGTAAAGACCGGATATATTTAAATTTGCACTTCTCTCAATGGATGGTTCTTGTGTAAATTTTCTGGCATTTAGTATCTCGTGTAAATACAGAATCTACTAGCATAATATTACACCATCTATTATTATCCTATGTAGATGAATTCAAAGTACTTTCTTCGTATATTAAAATATACAAACTGACGTGTTCTCTGCGTTGCTGGAGGTTATTGAAGAATTATAGTGAAGTTTTGAGGGTGTGAATTCTAGTAAACTGAGTGTAATTGTAAAGCTAGAGAGATATATCCTCATAATATTTGTGGACTTGGCCTGTATCAGCAAAACGCTCGGAATACATTCATGGCGAGCGATATAAAGCCAACACCACATATATTATATATTATGAGGTTTTGTCTCTCCTCTGTGACTAGCTTGAGGTGGAAATAATAAAACGAACTTATTTGATAAGAAGAAAATTAATATTTTATTTTTGTATAAAAAAACTTATTATTTAACATAGCGCAGGTGATTGCGGCAGGAGTGGAAAAGATCTGTTAGGGATCTTGGGGGTATGTAAGAGTGTACGTAAGAGAATATTATTTTTTCATATATAATTATTATAAAATAGGTAGATTTCATTATAACGGGAGGTACAACATAGGTAATTAAATATAGGTGCAAATATAGCTGAAGTGTTAAAAACTGAAATAACAAGCGTGAGAATACAATGAGAAGGAAATAAATTAAAAAAAAAAACAATGTGAGTACTCATTCATTAGTAAAATCATATGTTTGTAGAAATTCAAATACCAACTTTGTATTTTGGTAATCCTGATTTTAGAATATCCTCAGAACATTTTTTTAATTATAAAGGCTGTGAAATCACTGTATAGACGAATCAGAGTCAAAGTTGATACGTAATAATTTTTCATGAAGTGAAAGGTACTTCTTGTATTTCTATTAGGTACGAACCGTGCAAATTCATATATTGGATTACCAAAACCTCTGCCATAGGTCTCCCCAATTGTTTCGCTACGTTTGGTGCCTTAGGAGGGGTGCCTGGTTTCACGAGTTACGTGTGTCCAGGTCTTGGCGGCGGACGCAACTGCCCACCAGCTCAGTAACGGGCCGTATCTGAAGAGGCCGGTTTGCAGAGATCTGTTGACCTCTCCAGATGGTCTTTCTCGACCCATCGTCCTGCACCGCAGCGGGAGGGATGCTTGCTGAGGGATTCATGCTTTCGTCACTCCTGGACACGCTGACCGCTAGATTCCCACTTCTCATACCTTTTTCCTTCCCAGAACTTCATTTCCTTGCTTTCCTGAAAAATAACCCCCACTCAGCTCCTCTAAAAATAACATAAGCCTCGAGGGAAATTATTTTCCTCAGTGCCTCTTGCGTGAGCTCAATGGAAAAAATCTATGAATAAGGCTTTGTCGTTGAAACACAAAAGCTTACTTTTCTTAAACTAACTATCACTCCGTTTCCCCGCAGGGGTAGGAAGAGGGAATAGACTGCCTCATAACTCTTTCATGCCACGCACTCCTTGCTTCATTCATATGCATTCATTACACAACACATATATTGTTAATCATATCAATTCATATTTTCACTCCTTGCACTCCTTGCTTCTTTCACTCTTCTGGTATTCTGACTCTTGATATGACCCGATTCAAGCATTTCGCATTCACTTGATAGTGCCACTTGTTACTCGGGTGTTATCAACTTCTTCTACCATTCACTTTCATAACATACATAATCCGTTATCCTGTGTCAAATGTACACTCCTCTTCCATTCACAAGCAAATTCTTATATTGGAAGAATAGTACAAATCATACGATTCAAAATAGTAAAATGTATTAAATAAAATAATATGGTCTCTTTACACCCATTGCATTATTTGGAGGTACCATATTTTTAACACGATTGTGCAGTGCATTGTATTACTTTCATCGTTCCTCTGCCAGTCCGAAGTATCAGTGACATAAATCAGAGTTTGTTCATTGTAGACTGCCAGCTTTGCTTCTTTGAACATTTTTTTTTATTAGCGCCAACCTCGATCAATCCTTCGTTAATGGAGTTTTATGATTTTACCCTTCATTCAATATCCTAATCAACTGTTACGTCTCTCGCAAAATACCTCGCAAATATAATAATTCATCCACTTTTTCCAGTATACGGTATTCATTAGTAAGTTACCCACTCTCTAGTTATTATTTAAAGAAAATACGTAATAAGATTGTAATTATTTTTTCAATGCATTATAACTTGTTTAATATGAATTCCGCACAAATGTCTCAGCTGCTCCCAACTGTCTGGAGCCAGTGTGACAAAGGCAACCCCAATTGGGGTATGATATGAGACTGAAGGCTATTCAGATCTGGTCACCAAACACGGCATTGCCATTTCAAGAAAATTTCAATTCTGCATGGTGACCTTATACCAGGGCGATACTGAGAGTATTTTCCTCTCTGGAACGTGCCGCAAATATACTATTTATTATTTTATTAGTGAATTGTGAAATAACACAAACTACTCAAATAAAATTAACTTGCCCACTCCGGGTTTTGAACCCGTGACCTCCGGATTGCTAATCGAGAGCCTTACCCCTCGACCATGGAGGCCGTGAACTATGAACAGATTGGATATGATTTCAAATTTTCACGGCCAAAAGTGTAATCGTGTTTTATTTTTCAGGTAATGTGCCGTGTTGCGCTATTTCCTTCTATAGTCAACATTGAAATGTCGGCTAAAGAAGTAGGTAGCGCAATTAGGGATTGCAATCCGGAAAATCGGATCCGGTATTCCAGCGTATCCGGCATCACTAAACGTTTACCGGATCCAGTACCAATTAACCGGATCCGGTGATGCCAATTTTTGGCAAAATAATTGCGCTGTTGCATGAGTAGGTCCTTTAAATGCGTGGTGCGTATGCGTGAGTGTCGTTTAACGCTGAGCCGCCGAGGACGAAATATTTGAGAAGAACTTAGATTTACCATAACAATTATAAATCCAGCAAGAAGCGACGCTTTTTACCTTACACACTAAAAAAGATAAAGATTTGGATAGATTTAGTACTAAAAAAGGAAATAAATAAATAAAGTAAGTACCAAAAAAGTAGTTCGAGAAGAATACTTTGCTATTCATTTTGAACGTTGTTTAAAAAACATCGGAAATAAAGTTAATATCATATATTTAATATGTCTATTTTTCACTACCTACATGATACATTCACTCGATTTTCTCATAAACAGTCCATTTTGGAATTAAAATGGAAAATTATCCTGATTTGATCAATCCGGTCGGATTGAAAATGACACCGGATTGCAATCCCTAAGCGTAATACGGCATTATACCCAAAAATCAATCACGATAACTATGAACAAATTAATAATATTGTAGAATATATATCTAGTGAAGTTGTATAGGTATGTACAATTATAATGGAATTCCACCAAGAATTGTCAATGTTAAATAATATATGTATATAAATTATAGACAGATTGTTTGGAACTTCAGAGGAAAGTCGTAGAACATTGCGAACCAAAAGAGTCTTAGATCCAATGGGTCCAATGTTAATACTTTTCGTGTCCATAAAACGGAGCACGAACATTGTTGTGACTGTGTATTCTATTTTTGATTTCAAACTGTTTCGTTTTTAAATGAAAATTTAGCCTTTTGCGGCCTCCAGTGATCTACGACGTCAAGTTGAAGTACCTACTTACACCATATCTTTCGTAAGAAAAAACTACATTATATTGACGGGAGCATCGACACGTGCCTCTCCTCCGAGAATGGCGATACCCCATCATTGGTTGCTCACTATGCTCTAGCTCTAGCCGGTAGATAAGATATTGTAATGAAGAGGTAAGCATAACAGAGAATCCAATGAAGCAATGGGATGAAGGACATAAGGGCTCGAGAATATATTCATGCTTAATTCCTATGCCCATATTTAAAGGAATCGAATTTCTGTCTTCCTGATTGAGTCCCTCCGGATCTTTCAGTGTACTTCTACTTTTTGTCGGTTTACTAGTGGGAATTTCTTTATCCTCCGTTGGGAGAAGAACGTGCTTCTGATGACACATTCAAGGCTCCTTCATATTCCCCCAAAATTATATGTATGTAAGATATCCTCAAAAACGAGTATTATAATGTACTGAATAAAACAAAGGAATATATTCGCGAATTATTTGCGTGTATTATCTCTAAATGGATGGCAAACCAAGAGGGGAGAAAGCACATCTCCAAACAATAGTGATTGAATAAAGCAAGATTCTACATCACAAAACCTCTATCTCCCCACTGCTAATCTAACCACAGTTTAACCCTATTTAGGAAACCAACTGCTGTAGATATTCGTCTAATTCAACAAAAATAATGATTTTATGGTTAGAACACAGAATTAGGGGAATGTAGAGCAACAAAACATTTCCTGTCTCCCGGGAATGTGTGTTAGGAAAATTTGAAAGATCGCGAGTAAAATCTAAATTTGGACGATTCGTTCCAGAGACAAAGGGAATTTATAGCCGGAGTACTGGCGCCATTTGTCCGGATTTAGAAAATCTGGAAAATGTATTGCTGGTCACATCCGCCATGGAATACGAACAATCGAGAATAATTTTATTTACGTTGCAATAAGATATCTATTGTTTCCGATGCGGTTGCTTACGCAGTTCGCAATAGATATCTCTTATATAGAGTTTCTAAAGTCGGGCTCCATTATTTAATGATTGCTTACAAAAGAATGTTTATCTCCAAAACAATTTCAACTCCTAAAGGTATTGAGATGTTTTCTTGGAGGTTTTTACCATAATATATTGAAAAAAATGGTAATTTGAGAGAGAAAATATATTTTTGTTTTTTTTTTTAAACGATGATAAATACTTTAACGAAACTCATTTTTTGATCAGCCCATCAGAATAAATGAAAGGTAATGATGGTAATATACGTAAGTGGTATTGTTCGCGGTGACAAAAGTTTACAACGGATCTGATCGTTAGGATAGGTACAATAAAGAATAATGATCAATTGAATGCGGTGTAGTAAAACCCCGCAGCATTCACCGTCTCCCAATTTCTAGCCCATATATCACTTCATTTATCTAACCTGTCAGAGCCCCGAAATAAGTCGTGTCCCAGTCCACTCCATAAGTTCGGCACATTTACTGTTTTATTATTCCTTTCTCTTCAGCGGCGTTTTGTCTACGACATCGAAAAAAATGTGGATTTTATATCATATTACTCAATGCTCTGCGTTATTTTTCTTCCCTTGTGATAACACTGACGGCTTTTTATATTGAAATGTGGGATCATTTAAACATTTCTATATCTGTGTATTTGCTGCACGATCCAGAGTGGAACATTAGTACTCTCTCTAGTGAAAGACCACCATTCAGAAACGAAACGTTGCTTGAAATGGCTTTAGCCGTGTTTGGTCACCAGATCTGAAGAGGAATATAAACGCTAGAAATATTTCGATTCTCATGCCTGCAAAATTTAAATTCAAGCGTCTTATTTGCACGAGGATTTGAACGAAAAAGTGGTTTTCATTTATTTTGTGCATAATTTTATAAGAACGAAAAAAAGTTAGAAGATAGAAAACCTTAAAAATAGTCTTAGCCATAAAGGGGTATTTTAAAAAAATTGTTTTTTGTGTTACTTCATAGATAAGTCATGAAAAAACATTTCTTTTAGTGGTTTACGCTTATATTTTTTGTTATGTAAATAATAATTTTATTGTAATTCCAATACGTAGAAAAGCTAGTAAAAGCTTCAAATTATCCGTAGCATATTTTTTGATGTTCATACTGTAAACAGATTCGTCGTAAAGATTGATCTAAATAGGATTTCAAGTATAACTTCATCTGAATAGCCAGGTACTTCCCCAACCTCCTCTTTCCAATTTCCTCTCACTTTCCATAACATTTAGCCTCACAATATACCCCAAATGGTGATGCGATAGTCTCACTAGCTTCAGGTAGCTGGGGGTTGTAGTTGGAAACTTGTGCGGTACTCAAATTAAAAAAAAATTCTGGTAATACTTGCCGCACCTTTCACCAAAATCGCAGTAGTAATAATAAATTAATATTTTATTAGGGAGGTGTCTTTATATTTTTACGACAGTTGTGATAATGATATCCTAGTCCCCACTGAGAGACACTGTTGTGAGGATTTAATTTACTTACATATTAAAATTAAATTATTTGAGTAAGTAATTTGAAATTGCTAGAAGAATTACGCAAAATATTATATTATGTAATATTATCTTTGTTGTTTTCTATTTGTCTTTATTTGGTATTGGTATGTTTTCCATTCAGATCTCATTATGTTTTGTATACAGCCCTTATTTGAATTTTGTAATGTTATGTTGTTGTGATTTTTTAATGCGATTATAGCTTCCTGCGTTCTATTGGATCATTTGAAAGCGAAAAAAGAAGATTTAATAGAAGTTTTTATTAATCTAAATGTTAAATATTCCAACATGGAAAAACAAATCTGGTTGAAGTGACAAATTGTGTTTCAACAAACGCGGACATCAGATGATCTGGGAAACTACTACATACTATACACAGGTGGAATCCATGGATTTATGTAGAATGCAGGTAGACGCTTGTCGGAAAAGGGGATTTTCTTTTCCTGGTGGAACAATAGAAGCGGGTTTTATTTTTGTCATATCTCCAGAACACTGGCATTGTCTCTAAGTGTGAGATTATTCGCTGTTCGAGAGTGTCCTAGACTAGCTGCATTCTTTTATTTTTCCTGCACTTGGATAGGTATCATGTCCTGGCTCTGAAAGTCCTGGCTCTGAATGTCCTGGCTCTGAATTAACACTTTTTTAATACCAGATTTGATAAATATATCCAAAGAAAAAATATATTGTTAAAAGTAAATACGAGATGAACGAATTTTAGGAACACGATGGGCCGCGTTGCGAAAGTTGTTGGATAGTG
The DNA here is from genome assembly GCA_917880885.1 of Limnephilus marmoratus. Lineage (NCBI taxonomy): Eukaryota > Metazoa > Arthropoda > Insecta > Trichoptera > Limnephilidae > Limnephilus > Limnephilus marmoratus. Next base: position 33,159,102 of record OU862908.1, read on the forward strand.
CTTCTACACTAAATCGAAGTAAAAAAATAAAAACCAAACATTTACGATTCGGACCAACAAAAAAATCATTTGTAAAACAAAGTATATTGCAAAAGTTATTCGTATCACCGTAAGTAAGATAAGAGCAGCGCTTGCAGATAATCTCACATGATAAATTCTGTAAACTTTCTTAGGAAATCCGAGCTTCAAAATAATAAATTTCATATTTTTCAAAGATTATCATTTCTCGCTGCAAATCAAATAGTTAGCGTTTGCTTGAGTTGGCTATTTTTTTGCGTAATATTTCATTGTTGATATCAAATAAACTCGACGAGACTCGAGAAATCTATAAAACTACCAAAGGATTATGAAACACGTGAGTATATGTGATTTTTCACTCTTACTAAGACATTACTTTGATTTATCCTCTCCAACTTGGTGAGAACTTCGGTAGAATTGTTCAATAAAGTTACCAAACGTATAAGTTTTACCACACTGCCGTGAATGAGGTAACTTTTACTGAACAACCTAGGGACTCATAAATCCCATAATTCAATTTCATTTTACTATTTTTATACCTCCGTTTCCAATAGTCATAAAACGGCAACATTCAACTAACTTTTACGAAAACCTAGCGTTCTAAGAAATTGTCAATCTTTCGCCAAGTCATAACGATTCAAATATAATGTTATTTCACTGAAGATAGGTAGAGCTTGCATAATTCTTATTTTGAATATCAATCATTAACGCAATATTCCAAATATTAATGAAAAGGATAATGTCAATATTTATTTTAAATACTAATTAAAATTTAATGAAAGGAATGAGAGACGTTGATTTCTAAAGCCTGCCGCGAAAGGCGCTAGTCAAGTATTGGTTTCCGGCGCTGTGGATTAAAAAAAACCCTTGGACCTTCAGATATCCTATTTAGCCCAATTACGTCCGACACGTCACCCCCTCCCCCACTCCGCCCGGGGAGTGATATTTTCTTTGATGTTCAATTTATCAATTTAAAAATAAATATGTAAACCGTCATTAAAAACGCTCGGGTACCTTTATGCGTTGAAAATACGAGCCTTATTTTAATTTCGTCAATTATTATTTTAATTTAAACTATTTGACAATGTTATAGTGAAATCATTTTAAAATTTGGAAAACTATACTTAATCACTTTTTAAGTTACAAATGAGGCCCATAAATATTAAATTTTATTAAAATTAAATGTGAATATTACGTTCAAAATCTTTTAAAAGGGGTAAGAATGGTAATTTAGGAGTCAGGACGATTCTTTGTTCACTGCCGTAAAAGAACAACATCCTGTATCTGAAATATGAGAAGTGGTCCACTTTGGCGAAATCCTCGTAATCCTTGGAAGGGCGAGAAACCTTTTATTTGGCGCGGGACAAGGACGTCGGAACATCCTGAAACCGAAGTTTATCTTGAACCCTTATAATGTATAATATAAAGGTTACTTACCTATACACACATGTTAAAAGGTCGCAGGTAGCTTTTTTATTTTATTACGCAGGGCATCGTTTACATTCGTTAAAGAACCTACATGGCACCTAAAGGTTAAACACTCTAGATTTTTAGGGGAAATTACAAGAGTCTGCTCGGGGATGTGACATACCATATGTGAATATTGTGATGTAAATGGTAGAGGCCAAGAAAGGGGCAAGAAGGTGGAAAAGGTATACGACTGTTTAAATATAAACACTGATAGCTGAAGTCATTTCAGGCAACTTTTTGGTTCCATATTTATTTATTTATTTATTTACGGACAAATAGTCCAATTAACAATATAACAATAACACGAATAGAAAATAAAAAAGAGAGATCACAATGAAAGGAGATTACATATAGATGAAGAGCATTGACAAAATACATATAATATAAAAGTACATAGAGAAGATAACTACAAGTAGCTTGAAGATGGATTTAAAAAGACTTTATAAAACCACATTGCGTAACGACTGCCGATAGTCATTTAGGCTTACACCAAAAAATTCAATGCTTTGATTTGTGTTGACAAGTCTCGACATTCTGGATAAAGGAGAATGATATCCATAGTTATTAGAATGTTGATTGAGGAACAGCAATTCATTATTTCGGAGTCTACGGGAAGGAATGTTGAACTGGATGAGTTGTAACAAAGCAGGTGTGTCAGTAATACTGTTGATAATTTTGAAAATGCATATTAGATCAGAGTCCTTTCTACGTTTTTCTAAAGAGGAAATGTTTAAAGTTTATTCAATTTCATCATACGAGTATTCTTCTCTTTCAAGTCCTAACCTCCAAGCAATTCCTCGTAGGAAGCGATGTTTTACAGATTCGATGTAACGAATGTGGACAGAGACCAAATGACGCATATTGGCCTCGGGGCGGTTGTGAATGGCTTCCATTTAAGAATGGTGCGAAAATGAGAATATGTTCACATTTACAATTTAAAAGCGCAATCACCAATTTTATGACTCTCTTAAATCTTAAAATTCGTAATAATTTTATCAAATAAATAGGTATAATTACTTAACCTTAAAGTAGAAGAGAAAGCGACATTATGATCACTCCTCCCTTTGTTATGTAACTATGTTTCACTTTAGTAACATATCATGACGTTCCCATTTTTCCAGCACGTTTATAATGCCGAGCCTAGTATTTCAAGCCAGGACACCAAGCTATTGTCAGTAATCTGGCAAGCTAGTAACTCTAGTTACGTGTAAACGGAACCAGTTTTTAACCGTCTGAGCTAGCGTAAACGGAACCAGTTTTTAACCGTCTAGCTGGGTAGCCAAAAGGCTAGCATTTAAAGCCGGGGTAGTTTAATAGGATGGGTTTCTTAATTTTTTTGTATCGTCGAAGTTACCATTCTGGCTTCATATATAGCTTCACGTGGCCGGCGAAGCTAGTGCACGACCAGCTAGTGTAGTTAGTTTAGTTTTTCCTACGGACGTAGTGTTATTTTAGTCACTGCAATAATACTGACATAAAATTTCCTAGCATCGTGAAAAACGCTCTAGCATGTGCCAATCCAGGAGAGTAAGCCAGGACAAGAAGCCGTCATTGTAGGTTGCTATCCTGGCTTGAAATGCTAGCCTCATGTGGCTCAGGTTAACGATGTTTTTTCCCCGTTCAGCTGTAATTATTATCAGATTCACACTTCGATCAAGTATATCCTTGGTCGAAGGATTCACATCATTCCGTTTTTCATCACAGAGTTTATTTCGTTTCAAAAATGGACTACTCTCAGGCACTACTACTAGTAAGAAATATAAAGGTTCTACTGATTGAAGTTCTAATGATTGGAGTGAGAATTATTCGTGCTATTAGATTAACCCTTATTTTAACTTTCGACTTGTTTTTAGTTCAAATTGTTGAACTGAATGACAAAAATATCGATAAATATTAATGTTAAAAATGAAGTTTTTGATAGCGGCTTATGTACGCCGGATTTATTAATACATATGTTTTATGTATGCTCACTAGGATACCACAATTCCTAAAGTTATTTCCTGGGGTTAAAAACCGTAGGTTTTTAAAATTTATCGTTTTTCCAAACATTTGTCATTTTTCCTTCTATTTCATAAACACGGAATCACTAGGTTTATTTGTTTTCGGGGTAACATTTTAACTAAGCAATGTTTTTTTTGTGTTCGTATCAATGTCTTAACAGCATGTTAATTCGTAAATATACACGTATTTTAATGTTTTATAACTAGTATAAATCCCTTTTCGAAATAGGCGATCACTTTTTTTTAAATTCGTCAGCATTTCGACTGAAGTGAATATTTGGTGTTAAAATTGTGCTAACCGCCGCGCCGTAGAAAAGATAATCATTATCGTGTTCGTGTTTTTTCTACCCAAAATGAAAAGCATAAACTCCAATTCCTAATTTTATCACGAACCGTTCGAACATCGCCATCGTGCAAAAATCGCAGTTCTATTATTCGAAGTAAATATTCCAAAAATCTCGGAGGTGCTTGAAATGATTACGTCAATTTAAAAATATATTTTGTTTATGCGATTATTTAGCTCCGCTGGCGAAAGTACTTGTCAAATCGTTTTGCCTGATATACCCACAGAGCAAGAATATCCTCAGAGGACAAATAAGTGTAAATTAGTATGAGGGGAACAGAACAACATGAGAGGGTAAGGAGTAAGGAGGGTACGGAGTTTCATAACTGAAGTGCCGCGGGGATGAAACAAAACAGTTGTCGTTGTGAATGTAAAACCATGAAAATTTAGTAAATTAGACACTTCTGTTGTTTTTCTGATTATTTCATACAATTCTGATGTTATTCTTAATTATTACTAACCTGTTCACTGAAATTCAAACTGAATCTGCTAAAATGTTTTACGTAGGAACTATATTAGAATTCAGAGATTATTGTGTGTTAGTATGCAAAGAGGATTTGCTTGATATCGTGTATTTTATCAATCTTCTGTCTACAGATTTTCCAACGGTATTAAATTATATAATATTCTTAGAATACATCATGTTTGGGTTTGATGTACCCCGGTCTTAAATAATTTAATAAAATGAACGAACGCTCATTTAAGACTCTGCAACCGGGCTCGAGAAGAAGAACATGGAGAGATACGAAATTACGAATGTTAGAGGAGAACGCTAACATTTACAGCGACAAAATCGATGCGAAAATTGCGAAAATGTTTAATAAAACACGACTCGTTTAAAATAGAGAAAAAATCTTGCGGGCATTGTCTTAAACAGCATTTAAAGAAACACTGTGATTTTTGTCACATTGGTTTATAATAATTTTTGGAGCATACTTTGCGATTTTTTTCTATCGAGGGAATTTTATATAATTTGCGTTTCGGCGCGGGCAATGTCTAGATATTATTTTCAAGAATAACATATATTTTTTAACAGCTTTAAAACTTAACGTGTTTAAGGGAGATATGTAAGAAATCGGTAGAAATTCGGGTTGCGGGCCCTTAAATAAATTTCTCTTTTTTACATAATTATTCCAAAACTCTGGCTAATTATTTATGAGTCGTGTTCCGTTCTTGCATATTACTTTATTCTGGTATTTCAGCTTATTTGGGGCACTATCTTCCCTAAACACGTGACGGGCATAATCGTATTGTCGTAATATAATTTAAACATGGCTGTCGTTTCGCTTTCTCTTTTCATAATCGGCGAGGCGAGCTCCAGAATATTAATGAATCGGATCGATCGCCTTTACGACTTTCCTTATTTATACAGATTCTTGTTTAAATTTCTGTTGCCTCGATCGTAAAGTTACGCACCTCACTGAACCATTCGCTAAATAGGCTTTTTTGCTCCATTGCCTTTTATACGAGACTTGTAATTTTCACTGAGGTGAGGTGAAATAATGAAGAATAAATAGATCCGTTTCTTCAGACTATAGACTGAACTTTTGGCAGTCTAAAGGAAAAGCAGGACGGAAAAATATTCAGCGTGGTTATTTATTTTAGATTTTTATTTAAAAATTTACAAGCGAAAAAATGCAAGTTAATTTTATACTTTATAATTATAGTGTGAAAAACCACATTTATTTGGGGTTTGTTGCCAAACCTTTCTCTTGTCTATAAAACCAGATTGAATCGTTTGAATAAAATAATCATCCTCTTCTCACGAAAATGTATTTCACGAAAGAATAATGTTTCTTTCGATGAATGAAGTAGGCACGCACGAGTATATTATTTGTAAATCCACTTGTTTGTTAACAAAGGAACCGCGACTACCGTGAACCAATTTACACGAAAAATATACATATTTACAAAAATATTTTTATTTAACATTATGTATTGTTGTACGCGAGAGTTTAACTTTTTGTATTTTTTTGTTTTTATAATATGTAGTCGCGTACACAAATAATAATAATTATTTGTTAACAGTTGCTATTCCATATTGTATTTACTAGATCCAAAATATGTTTGGTTGATTCCACTTACTCATTGAAGGATTGAAGTAGAATGGCAATACATAGTTATAAAATTCAACAGAATGTATCTTCATCTGTCAAATTATATTATCAATATTATTGATAATATAATTATATATTAATATATTAATCCGTGAAGGATCTCGGTGTCGTCTTTGATCCCAAACTGACATTCTCTTGCCATATATCGCAGCTCACTTAGTCTTGCTACACACTTCTTGGATTCATCATCAGGACTTGTAAGCAATTTGATAACCAAGAAGCAGTTTGTTATCGATGGCATACTGAGAAGCAAGTTGGAGTACGCGAGCGATGTTAGGGCACCGTATCACCAAAAGTACATTGATATGTTAGAGCAAATCCAGAAGAAATTCCTCAGGTATGTTTATGTGCGGAAGCATGGAACCTATCCAAGGTTCATGCACCATATTGACTTACTTGAGGAAACTAGAAGGAAAGCAAATCTTGCTATTCCGTCTTTCAAAATTTGGAACAATTTCATCAATAACTTATTTCTCTCGGGATGCTATGATTTATATGTACCAGACCATGTAGACCACTACAGCCGAAGTCGACATCATGACTTATTTAAAGTACCGAATGGCAGAACAGACGTCTTGGCTAAGCATAGCATGACGAGGGTAGTGGTGCTGTTAAATGAAATTGCAAACCATTTGGATGTCAGTGACTGTTCTTTATATGCCTTAAAAACATTATCGAAGAGTCACTTGCCTAAATGCTGATAGGTATATATAAATTGTACTGTAATTGGAATTATTCTGTTGTACAATAATAATTTAAAAAAATAATAATAATAAATATTCCAGTGCGCCCATGCTCAACAGCAATATTGTTTTTAATCGTCATCAAAAATATTAACGTGTATACAATATTGAAAAGCATAATATATATAAAACATAAACATTGCATGATATCTTAAAATATTGTATGGTATATTATCTACACGATTTTATTTAAGGTAAATCAAATTCTGTTCTTCGAAAATCATCATCCGATCAGCGGCCTCTTCAAAGCCGTATATTTATAAAGCTTTAGTTAACATAATGTATCCCTTGTTGCAGATAAGCGACGATGACCGCATGTCCCTGACGACCGCCGTGTCGGATGACGATGATGGAGCCGAGAGCGTAATGAACTCGCCGTACAAGGGCAAGCAGACCGGCACTGCGGCCGCCTCCTTCAACTGCACTGGCGCCGTCAGGAAGGCCGGGTAAGTCCACATCGTTACATCATCACTTACCAGATCATCACATCACCACATCGTTTTTTTTCATTATTATGTACCTCGCAGACCTGTGAAATCATATATCCAATTTTTGAAATAAAATTTAAAAATCATCACATCACCAAATCTTTTGTTCATTATTATGTACCGCGCAAACCTGTGAAAAATCACAGGATATCGTAAAAATATATAAAATTGAAAGATTTAAATAAAGGAAGACAATGTAAGCGAAACTCAATCGAAAATCTGGAAACAGAAAAATCAGAAAAACATATTGACACCTCTGGGACACGAACCCAGGACCTCTTGCTTTCCGGGCAAACACGCTAACCACTGCGCCACGGTGTCGATGCAATGGTTAGCGCGTTAGCCCGGAAATCAAGAGGTCCTGGGTTCGTGTCCCAGAGGTGTCAATATGTTTTTCTGATTTTTCTGTTTCCAGATTTTCGATTGAGTTTCGCTTACATTGCCTTCATTTATTTAAATATTGCAATTTGAGGTTTTACTCTTAAAAGTTAAAATAAAATAAAATTGAAAGCATGTAAGCATAATGAGTAAGATTTAGAAAGGGACGCTCAAATGGTTTGGGCATGTAGAGCGAATGAACGAAGAAAGGAGTGTAAGGAGAATATATGACGCAAATGTGAATGGCAGAAGAAGCCGGGGACGCCTGAGGAAGACATGGCACAACCAAGTGAATCAGACACTTGAGTCGGGCCATGTGGAATAATAGAAGAGCACGTATGAGACGATGTATGAATGTGAACTAGGCAATAATAGAAGAGCATGTATGAGACGATGTATGATTGTGAACGAGGCAAGGAGTGTGTGCCAAGATCGAGTTATTTGACGGTCCGTCCTCTCTGCCTACCCCTGCGGGGAAACGGCGTGATGGTTAATTAGTTAATTATAAAAAATAAAATTAAACATTATTTTACAACGCTGTATTAAAGATAGGTAGTTACCTACTTTACCGCATATCTGATATTCATTGTGCATTTGAGTTCTTTGAACTAGATTTCACGGGGACAGAAATCCATGCACATGCTACCGAAATTACTATCTTTATTTATATTTTATTATTTATCATGTCGACGACTTATGTGGCAAAAAACGCATGTCACCGGAAACCAAAATTTCATTTACATTTTTTACTCAAAATAATGTCAGGAATCACTGGTTAAAGTAAGTCAAGTACGTCCGTTAACACCCTGTATAACACAGGCTTTTGATTCTTCCCAGGTGCAGAACTAACCTACCAATGGTGATGCCCCTGGGAAGAATCACTAGGTTAATTAATTGCCTCGCAGGAAATGTGGATATTTTCCACATATCCTACAATGAGTTTAAACGTTTCGCTCTGGTTTTAACTTGTATCTTAAATGTAAATATATTTATTATGTATAGGTTTTTACGCTGTTTGTGCAAATAAATAAAATTACATAAATATTGGGATAATCGAGACTGAGACATAATACCTAAAAACATTTGCCTAAATAATGTTGGTTTTGCAATATTTTGCGATATTTGCACCTCTTTGCAGAGGGAAACATTATCGCAATAAATACCACCAATTCCAAAAGACCAACTTTCAGAATCGAAACTCTGTTTAAAATGGTTTGACCGACATTTTTTGACAGCATTTTCCAATCTTAAAATTCTCTTTTATGTGAAATACATCTTATTTTAGTTCTGTTTTTAAGACAAGCGTATCAGAGTTCTGAAGTTTCTTCTCCCACGTATGTTGGAAATGCACAATTAATCATTTCGAGTATTTTGGTTTGGTTCCGAAGTTTCGAGTACGAAGCTCTCAAAAATGAGATACAAACTTACCGAACCTAAAGTCAGATACACTATGGTTGAAGACTAAATCGATAGTTATGGCTTTCAGTTCATTCGAGAGGTTCTTCCGAGCCTCCAGAGATATAACTTTCATTATGCTATTTGCCCAAATAGTCCAAAAGGGACCCTAACGACTATCGTGATTTGAGAGGGGAAATGACCATGGACTACATTAAATTTATCATTGGGCTGTACTGCTGGTTTTGTACGTACAGCGAAGAGATTTTTTTTTTAAATTGTCCCTAATTACTCTAAGGGTTTAATAATGAACCGGTCAATAACAGGTTAGAGAGAAGTACTTTTAAAAATATTCTAGGGACGAACAAACATATGGTGATATATTTTATAAAACACTTCTCATGTAATATCCAGGCGGTCAGTTGCCGGTCATAACACCCCCTTTTTCCTTTCTATTGGTTTCAAGTGAACATCCATAGAATAACCTACTCATCTATACCTTTGTCGTCTGTGTTTATAATTATTACGTTAAAGAATATTTAAAAATATTGCAAGTAAGATTAAAAAAAATACAGATAGAGAACAACCTACACTTCATGTATGTAAATGATTATAGTGTTTCGCGAATACCCCACCAAGGGAACTTGTTTTTATTTGTATCATTTTCCATATTGATCGCGGCAAATTTTTGTGATAAACATGTATTGAAACATGTTTTAAGACTTCGTATGATTACGACAAATATGTAATTACAACTTCCTACCGACATATGTTAGAGCATTTAACGGTCAACTGTTTCAAGGAACACAAAGGCTAAAATATTTTTTTATAATAGGATTTCTTTCGGCAAAAACAAATTTTATTAAAAATATCACTATACAAACGGGCATTTATTGCCAGAACAAAAGATCTGAGAACTCTTTCAAAATTTATACAAAAGAAAAATACTTTACGTGAGAGGAGTGTATTTTTATTGAGTGACAGAAAATAAATCAAACAAAAGTCTACCTTCAACCTTAATTGAGCGCCGCGTAGCGTTTTTCGAAATAATAAAAACGCACAGTAAAGGCATTTAATTTTTAATCGCTTTGTTTTGAAAAATTGAAAATCAAATCGAAAAAAAATTAATAGCTTTAGTTATATATAGATTTCTTATGCCTTTTAAAATTTATTTTGAGATACAAAAATCACATTTAAAATTAGTGTGCTTAAATCATTATATTTTGTCAAACTATTTACATTCAACAGAACGAACGATTTAAAAAATTATCACAGCTAGACAAATATATAATCGTCTAGTACCTTCTTTTTAATCACATCTTGATAAGTTTACATTCGCTTGATTATATTAGTTGAATTTTTTACGTTCATCGCAACGTTGATAAAAAACTGATTAAAAAACTGGAATTAAATTTGGTCACTTTAGATTACACGACACTTTCTTAATTTTCAACTACATCTACAGTAAATTAAAAACGATCGATAATAGGTAATATAATAATAGATAATAGGATTTCTTTCCGACAAAAACAAATTTTATTAAAAAATATCACTATATAAACAGTAGTATCCGACCGAAACAAGAATTTCTACCGAAACCGAAAACTTTTTCAGACTTATTAAAAATCTATGGTTTACTGAAATTTGGCCTATCTTTTACACTTTTACAGACAGTTAATAAACAATAATTAAATTAAAAGAAGAAAAAAATTATTACTGCTATAAAACAAACAAAAATTAACAAAACATGTAACTACTTCTTGGAACAAAAATTGGTCAATAATCAACACTTAAATTATAAAGCATGGATCTCATTAATTGAGTATATTAATTTTAATTGCGTTCTTATTTAAATTACGTGAAATAAAATTTAAAAAAACAATAATTGATCTAGGTACGTGAAAAAATTATTCCTTATTTTTTTTAATTTAGATACTGCCGTAAAACAAACCAAAATAATATAAATAACACATAAACTCGCGACAAAATCATGCCAGACCGGCCGGCGAAATCATCTGATGATGGCGGGAGACACGACGAAGTCAGACGAGCGACGCGCGATAATTCACGAACGCAGAGTTTCGGTGCGGCCGAAGGTTCGGCAGATTTTCTGCCGAAACCGAAACTGATGCCGAAACTATATTTTTTGCCGAAACTTGCCGAAACCGGAACCGAACCTTCGGTCGGTCACTAATAAACAGGCATTTATAGACAGAACAAAAGATCTGAAACTCTTTCGAGATATAATATAACTTCAACATAGTTCAGCTAGAAACATCACAATTCTACCATTCGCCAGTTTACGTATTCAGTCTATTCACCAAAACATCCACAATGATAACATAAATCCCTTAACTTCACCACTCACATGCGCTTGATTTCACCGTAAACTTTGTACTCCATGAGACCCTGATTTGCAAGAGGTCTGTTTCAATATTGGCCGTTCTCCCTACAAACAACCGTCGCATAACTTTTCGCGGATATTTGTTTAACAAGTCGCGTGGCTCAGTTTAATTACTGGCCTGTCATTGCTTTCATTGTTACAAATAATGTCAGTGGTTCATTAGCAAACTTCGCCAAATATTCACTAGTTGGATTATTGATAAAACAAATTAGACAAGTTATTGTACTTGTTATCTCTGCCGTAGCTACAGCCTCCAAAGGAGCCCTTCTGTTTTATTCAGTATCGCATATCATAGAATATACTAACTACCCTCACTGGTTAATAAAGCATATCAATTTTTTTAACCATTTTTCTAGAAAGTAAAATAAATTTACTAGTTCCCAATGATTATTTTCATTGTGTTTTATTTAGTGATGCAACGTAAGTGTCTTAACGGAAGCAGAAACGGAAACAGATGTCAAAAGTAAATCTTAGAGGAAGCGGAAGTGTTAATACTATGAAGAAAAAGCACACTTTTTTTTTTAAGATTTGTTTAATTAAATTCGTATTTTGTACTTTTAGTACACGAAATTAAACACAGATAAATTATATGTAATAAAAAGTAATTTGGCTGCTTTGACAGCTTTGAGTCAGTTTCGGTGTTCTTCATATATTAAACCAGCTCCGAATACACTTTTTCACAGAGTTTGCATCTGGCACTTAAGTCGTTAATCTCAATGAAATAGTTCCAAATGGGAATTATTTTTAGTTTCATAATTGCACTAAACACAAAACTAACAAGTAACAAAACAAACAACAAACATAAGAAAAAACAACAGAAGCTATTATGCGCTCACGCTAAATGTCACGAGGCGCAGTGATGCGCAACCACAATAATATATAAACAAACGAACTCGTTGCGACACGTTTCTGTACCGCCCCCTGTCCAGTCGTCCACGCGCCCCCCACCCCGCACTCCTCGCTGTATTCTTCGTTTAGAGTTCTGTTATAAAGTTTGCGGAACCAAAAACGAAAGTGAAAAAACTTGCGGAACTTCTGCAGAAGCGGAAGCGGAAGCAGAGTTCTGTTGCAACACTAGTTTTATTGTCAACCACACTCGGTCATGCCTTTATAAAAAAAACTTTATGATAAAAACAGCAACAGTCTTACCTATTATTATCATTATTTTCAACATCTTCATATTTTTATCATTATTATGCGTTAAAGTGTCGCCCTTTTACTGTAAGGCGGATAATAATTGTTCATAAATAAATGAAACAATGTTACTTTGTTTGAAGCACTTATATATTTGTTTAACGCCGACCGGTTTCGGAACTACCGTTCCTTCCTCAGGGCAAAAGTATACTGATTTGACAATTGTATTATTACTAAGGGTTGTGATAGGGGTGGAGGCGTTGCTAGGGATTAATGAAGAGTGGGTGGGGGAACATATCCATGATTGGGTTAATAATTTTTAACATCTACCGGATCTGCCCTGATGATGGACACTGCAACGATGTCCGAAACGTTGGCTAAAGAAGGAGGTAGCGCAACACGGCATAAGACCCCAAAAACAAATAACGAAAATGCTTTTGGCCGTGAAAATCTTAAAACGTACCAGGCTAATAATTGTTTAAATTTGATTTCAATACCGTATGACATCTGGTATAAACTTATTAATATAACCTCCAGCAAATGAAACATATAAAAATCCCTTGTAATATTTGGTTTTAGTTTAATTTAGTCGAGTGGGTAGGCTCATTATTGTAGTACGAATGTGTTTACAACCTGTTTTAAGAAATAGACTTACAGAAGATAAGTTTTATTTTTGATTATAGATCACAGATTAGCGTGAGTAAAAATCATTATTTAGACGTTGAATATTTTTACCAATCAGGATTTGGAATGAAAATCATATTTTGCATGCAATCAAAAATTTGATAAATGATTCCCAAATAAAACAAATTAAAAAATATAAATATATTCAAACCAAAAAAAAAATCGCACTAACGATAAACGTGTCGCATTTGTTGTATTCACCCCCTTCCCTTAAGTATCTTTATAAATCAAAGTAAACTATAGACGTATTATATTTTGCTTTTTTTGTACATTTTTTTCCTCCGTTAGTCAACAAATCAAGCTCCACAGTTTAAGAGAGGTACTAAAATAAACGTCGATTTCAATAACCTTGATTTTCGCGGATTTATTTTATTTTGACATTTACGTCAATCACGCCCAAAGGAATGGGTTGCGATTACGGAGATGGATTTTTGTGAAAAAAAACGGCGGTTTATAATGCCTACGAAACGGAATAAAACGCTTCATTCCTTTGGGCTTAAGAGTTATGGCAGATCAGACATTATTACAATCAACTCCGCTTAAAATATTTGTTGCCTTGGAGTTCATTCTAGAACAATCTGCACTGGAATAAGTAAAGGAATGGTTGATTAATTGTTTAATTCTTCCGTCAATTTTCAATGCAAAATTAGTTTGAGTTATTTAGAGAAAAATAGTTAGTAGTAAAAACCTTAGTCTATAAGCATGAATTGTAGTAATTTTTTCAGGTGCAATTAAAAAAACAAACAATATTTTTAGTAACCATCATTTTACCAAATATTTATTATTGTTTGAAGGATACATAAAAAAACAAGGAAAAAATCAAAATTCAAAAAGTTACAGGGCGTTGAAATGGGGGGTCTCAAAAAAATGGCGCGTCCAGATTGACAAGATTGCAACCCTCCTAGTAATCTAAAAAGAAAAAAAATTAATTCTTAATCAAAACTAATGCCGCAATCGCCCGCACTAAGGAAAGGTAAAAATTTATTTATTTTGCAAAGTAGCGGCTGTTTGAAATGAAAAGACATTTTCTTATCAGTTTTTTTGACTTTTTCGTTTTTTAATACTAAAAATTGAAATTTGGTTATAGTTCTGGTAGGGACGATAGATTGATGTGTAGAGAAGGCTAACACCAAATTTCTGGTAAATTGGTTTAGTAGAACTTGAGACATCGTGTCAACCGTCTCCAAAGGCGGGTACAGATTGCTGTAACGTAACATGCAATGTGACATGAAAGGAACATTTCATAAGTGTGCACTCAGCGCGCGCACGAACCGAACATGAACCTACTCGCATCTGTTTCCGGAATGCGCGCAGCGAACATAGCTCAGTCTGCCGGGAACAAGTTCTCCATTGTTCGCGCGCGTTCTGACGTACAGACACAAACAACCCGTCCACACTAACGCTCCGCGCACACTGCGCGCCCCTTTGTATTCGGCGAAAAAACCGAAGCATTGTGGATTGCGGCGCGCACGAGTTGAAATGCTCTGTTCGCGCGCGGAGTGTGCGCGGAGTGTGCGCGGTTCGTGCGCGCAAGGCGTCCACACTATGAGAATTCTGTTACGTTGCATGATACATTGCGACAATGTGGACGGCAAATTCTTTCATTGCGCGTTACATTGCATGTTACGTTACAGCAATCTGTACCCGCCTTAAAAAAGTAGTTTCGAGAAAAATCCGTTTAAAGTTTGGTTCTATTTAGATTCTAGTTAGATTCCTCCTATAAAATGGCTATAACTTTTAAAAAAATTCGAATTTCAAAAAATCCTTTTAAGGAGCTATTTTATGAAAATATGAAAAAAAAATTCTAGACTGGAATACCCCCTGAATGTTAGACGATACTTTTAATAATGTAGGTAAGTAACTTATTCCAGAAGGTAAGCAGGAGTAGTGCTGTAGTAATTCATTTCATAATTCAGTAGTAATAAAGTATGTACAGTAGAGCCTCGCTAATCCGGACCCCCGTTACTTTGGTGCACGCTGTAATCCGGACGGGTGTGTGTTGGTCAAAACGTGTCAATATTCAATCATTTGCCGTCACTCGTTAATTAACTTTTAGTTTTTTTTTTTCGTGTTAAGTGCCCAAATTTATTACATGTTTTGTATAAGTACATTTATACGTACATACACATTCTTATCTAAATTGACTTTAAAATTTTATTTTAATAAATGAAACCCATGTTAAAAATGTGTTTTATTCCTATTAAAAAATTGCATACTGTAATCCGGACGCCTCGATAATTCGGAAGGGGTCTTGTTTTTCCCTATCTGGACTAGCGAGGCCCTACTGTACTCCATTAAACGTACATGGTGGAAATTGAAGAGCGCAGAAGCATATAAGAAATTCATCATACAATACGTATATCAAAAAATCTCAACTATGAATGTTTTGCTTCAAACAAAATGAACTTGTCAGTTTTAAATGTTTCCCGTTATTTTAACTAGAATGCTGACCTACCTACATTCCTTTCTTTTAAAAAATCATTTTTATTTTACATCTATTTTCTCTCATATTTGTGTTGGTGCGTGTCATGTCCAAAAGGTGGCTTTCATAACCCGATTTTGCAAAAGTTAGGAAAAACCCTGTTATCCCAATGTGCCCTTTACATACATAAAATTCGGTTTACTTAGAAAACTATCTGATGGATGCTGTAATTAGATTTCCCTTCGTCGTCTGGTAAAATATTTGAGTCTTCCCTGTCGAAATTCCTGGGACCAAACCTAACCAAATCACCTGCCAAACACGCTAACGAATTATTGAAACCACTCCGTCTGGTACCTTAAATTTCTGCCGATAAACTTTCCAGAAATACTTCTTTTGGAATGAATACATTTTCCTGATTTATCCATATTAATTTGACTTTTTACCTACTTTTTGAAAGTTAAAAAGCACTTTTTGAAGTGAAACTTCTTTAGCCCCGTTAGTGATTTGAAATTCGGATGAAACGGAAATGCGGTAAATTCGCACTTCGGTGCGAGAATCCGAGGGCGCAGCGGGTAAGGCGCTTGACAAGTCTAGCGGCCAGAGAGACAGACATCCAAATCTTCGAAATCCAAAAAAATAAACATATTATTGTTGTGATATCAATATCCAATCTTAAAACCACTTTAAAATAAACAGGCAAAAGAAAAGAAAGCGACATCTAGCGACTTTCTAGTTTCACTTCTATCGCGTGTGAATTGCACACTCTGATTTTTTTTTGTGTACATAAATGTACGAATTTTTACTTTGTAGGTATCTAGGTCCCTTCGTACGTAGTTCAGGGCTGAAAAAGATAATACAAATTCAGCCCGAAATAAATATGAGTATTTTCTACAAGTTTCCAAACAAAAATTGTCATAAAAATACAAAAATATACGAGTATGTGCTATCTCTTCACCTCTCCATTAAAGTGTATTTTTGATTCTGTTTATATTTCATCTTATTAGCATTTAATTTGACCTTTCTGGCGCCAAACGCGATCTTGTGATAAAATTTCATGTTTATTTCATTCTTAGAACAATTAAATTATTCAAATGTATTTAACGTAATAATACGTTTTCCACTTAGAATGGTATGTAATAAGGAAACCAACGCAACGTTTCAATTTGTTGGGCTACAATTTGTTTGTTTTTATTAAAACAACCTCCTGCATTATTCCCTTTACGGCAGGGGTAGGGCAACTTTCAGTGCGGACCGCGAGTACTCCTGGAGCGGCCTGCTGAAAGCACTGAAAAAAATTGCAATTCAAAATTGCGAGAACCTTTTTTTCAAGGTATATGAGTTACATTTTAAAGTTCGAAAAATTAAAAATTAAATTTTTTTAATTAATAAGAAATTATCTTCTTGTTCTGTACGTAATTACTAAATATCTAGTTGCAGACCACAAATATACTGCAAAATGCAGAAAAACCATTCACATGTTCTGAGAAAAATTATAATCAAAGTTGGTGAACTCGAGTGCGAATTCGTTCTTAAGTTAAACCAGACTTGTGTTCAGAATGCACGAATAAAATTTCAGACGCGGTTAACCTGCTGACACATTTCGAAGAAAACCATTACCGTGTTCCAAGCGCAGTTATAAATTCTATACTAAGACCATGTGCAATAAAATTCGGAGGAAATTCATTTTATTGTTCTGGGTATAGTATTAATTAAAGCTTTTGTGAATATGATAGTTTTTTTTTAAAATTAGTACATACTTACTTAGTAAAATGAGAAAATAATAATGTAATAATACATTGATTCCACCCACTATTTTGTAATTTTCAAATCAGCATACGTTTGCCTGAAGAAGGAACGGTAGTTCCGAAACCGGTCGTCTTTAAATATACAAGTAGTTCAAACAAAGTAACATTACCCCATATTCCCCCCTCAATTGAACCAACATCACTTTGGTTAAGCAATTTTGTTGTATTTATTTTTAGTGCTACGCATCTTTGGCGCTATTTATTAAAAAGCAGAAAAAGCAATACAATATTAAAAAAAATGTATATTTCCTCTGTACCTAAGCAAAACATTTAAGATGACTTTTAATATGAGCTACTTTTTGTTTGTTCCGCATTTTCAGTTCAACGAAGTGAAATACAAAAATAGTCCTTTTGTAGTGATTTTTTAAATTTGATCTATTTCCATTTATGCAAAAAAAGTTTTTCATTACGACTGAATTCACAAAATATAATATTTTCCCAATTATGTTAATAATATTACTCTTAACCCATTGGCCACAGAATTAATGAGCAAAAAAAAATGGCCTTCACCACTGAATTAAATTTGTACCAAAAATTGAAAACCTGCATTGGTGTACTAAATCTATAGTAACTTTTAAACCATATATTCAAATTAATTAATTTCTTTAAATTTATTTACAAATTCGATTAAGGTAATGAAAAACATTAAAATATTTTTTTTTTAAATATTAAAATATGTGTAAATAAGAATACAAATATTACCTTCTCTTTTTTCGTAAGTTTTTTTCCACATTTTTATTAAAAAAGTTACAAAAAAACATAATATTCATAAATCGAACAACAATAATTTTTGGTTTTTTACATACATGTATACTAATAAGTAATAAAATAATTTGGTATGATAGTCCTCAAAGCTCGTATGATAGTCCTCAAAGTTCAGGGTCACTACCAAAAGCCTAGAACCAGTCGCAATTTTGAAGAAATTAAATGGCGACTGGCAGCACACAAAACTTGAAACACAAATATCACGGAAAAAAACATAAGTAACATTTTATTGCCAACTCTACGAAATGAATTATTAATTACCTACAGGATGTTCGGCATTTAAAATTTTATTCAAAAATGTCATTGTTGAGCTAAATGTCAATGTCACGTTTTCCGTTTTTTGGCGGACCTACTCTAGCCCGTCAGCGAGCCGGGGTTTGTGGTTAAGTACCTGAGTTGCACACCCGGCAGGCTGCCGGGGTTAGTGGCCAATGGGTTAATTAAAATAGTTTTTTATTAATATAGGTTTTTTTTGTTTAATTTGAAACATAAAATATTCTTATATTACATCATGATTGTCTTTTTAAAAACTTTACTCCTTGTTCCAAATTCCTTGTTCAAAATAAGAAGATAAAAGTTATCTGTAGTTAGTTAAACACTGATAATAAGCATGGGGGTACAATTTCTATCGACGCGACGTTTTAAAAAAAATCTATACCAGCGGTCGGTAATTATTTTTGGTGGCGGGCTGTATGAACATGACAATTTTTGAGTGGGCCACGTGACCATGGACGTCACTCGTGCGCGTATGAGCCTGCAAAGTCAGTGCGCTTGTGATCGCCCGTCGTCATCGTGGTTCGTGTCGTGTCTAGCAGCTTTGTGTAGTGCAGAGGTTCCGAACCCTATCTGAACCAGTCCCCCCTTTCCAAGGATATTTTTCTTCAAAAGCTTCCCCCCCTCTTTGCATAAAAATGTAAGACAGAAGACATGAAAAAAGCGCCGCATGGGAAAAAATTAAGATACAATTACATGTTTTAATATATCTCGACCAACCAGTTGGTAGCGTGGTAGTCATTGGCTCACATACGGGCGTTGCGGGATCGATGATTTATCTACTAGTTTAGTCCGCTATCATTGAACAAGCCACATTTTCCTCTTATAATTATAGAAGTGCATAGATTTTCAACATTCTGCGATTATTAGTATTTGTCGTACATAAGTACGACAAGACGCACGGAAAAAGCGCCGCGGGTGAAAAAAAATTAAGTGATCATTAGAAGCTTTCAAATACTACGATGAACCAGTTAATAGCTGGTAGTTGATTCCCACATGGACGATGCGGGTTCTTAAAAACTTAAATTTATTTCTTTTTCTTACGAACTTAATCAGAAAAAAATATATGATTGTAACCGAAGTGGAAAGGATTAATCGAACTTTCAGGGACTTCTTCTTGCCTACGGGCCGACGATTGTCAATCGCTGTTCTATACTATTTATAAAGCAGAGTACTTACATATCTTAGCAAAAAATAACTTTAACAGAGAAGTGATTTGCAAAACATTTTCTCTCTCTTTTTTCTAAGTCAAAGCAAACATGTAGGTACATATTTTCATTGTTAAATGTAATTTTAGAAAAATCTACACGATATCCCATATCGTTTGTTCCTTATTTTTAATAAGAAAATAATCTGAAATATAGATGAGGTTGAATGGAAAAAGTATCTTTAAAAAATAACTAGTTTTCAGCTAGACCATAATTTTTCACTTTTGAATTATTTACGCGTTAATGTTTAATTAAAACTATCTCTTCAATTAAAATGGTGTTTATCGGCGACATCGTTATAAACTAAGCTCGTTATATCCAACTACAATTAAACTGTGTTTTATCTAAACTAGAATAATTAAGACAACAAGATCGCGTTTGTTGGGAATTAAGAATAAAGACATAGCCCTTCGTAGCCCCTGTGACATCAATTATATGAGATTTGTAGGAAGTAATTCTTCAGGGACCTTCAGGCCACCCTGCCGACACTCTTCGAGGGGGAGCTTACTGCTACACAGTAGGTATGCCGCTACAGATTATCGTGCTACGGCTAGGAAATATTTAAGGCGTGACATGTTGTTTGTTCGGATCGGGGACGCGTCGATATTTAATATTTTTCAACAATGGGACGAACAGAAATAATTGCTCAAGTTTCTTTCAAATCTTTTTGTGAGTGAATGGACAACTTAAAAAGAGAGATTACTTATGAAACTAATATTGTTTGTCTGAAGGTGACAATAAAATTATTTTTTAGTTAACCTTCAATGGATATCTACGTGCGCTTTGTTAAGCAAGTGAACAATAAATCGAAATAATTATTAGACAAGAACGATTTGATTTTTTGACGCATCACTTTTGAAGTGAAACTTCTATAGCCCCGCTGTGATTTGGATTTCGGATGAAAAGGAAATGACGATTACTGCACCTGCGACGCATCAACTGCGCTAATCGGCCGCTTTGATTATGATGTCACTTTTAAAGGCTCCTATTGGTCGAGATATGAAACGGAAATTACACCTGGTCTGCGCGCATTGGTCGCTTTGATTATGACCTCACTTTTCGAGTATTGGTTGAGATTTTTTTGGTAAAGTTTCGCTTCTACCACGTGTAAACTATACTCGATTATTTTTATTTTTTTTACAATGTGGAATATTTTTGTTTTTTTATTATATAATATGTATCATATTAGGAAAATTTAAAATAACAAAAAAAATTAAATTGATTTGAAAATCTTGCTTATGAAACAATTTTTTTTTCTGAAATAGTAAAACCTCTAGAATGGTAAACTTTGTTTTCACGACTTACAGCTTTTTCTACCTTAATTTCGAAGGTCAACGTAACTTAATTAAATTCACGAAGAAACATTGTTTCAATCAAGATCCATGTAGCTTTTAAATACCCATTTAACTTTTTATATGATATTTTTTCAATGGAAATCTAATAAGACGGATGTACCTTACAGTGTGATTTTTATTATTCTGCTGTACTATTGCGTGAATTTTTCAAGCAGTGTGATTTTTATTATTCTGTTGTACTATTGCGTGAATTTTTCAAGTTCTCTTAAAGCACCATTATTGACCACTGAAATATTACACATTATTTTGATCAATTCACCTAATTCCAACCTTCACAACTATGTCCTATGGGTTCATCTTTAGTATTTAATGCATTCATTGCGGGAGACGTTTATTAGAGGAGGATTAATCCAAGCAATTGGCGGCTCTAATGAAATGGATGTGCTAAAAGGCCTGCGGTCAGCAAACTGAGTCAATGGACCATTTATAATTCGGTGATTTATGGTTTGGCCGAAACAGTCACAAAGGGCTTAAGTCGATCCGAATTTATGGAATAATATCACTCTTTGTGAAGATTTATGAAGTTTCTCTCGATGACCTTTACAATTTTTTTTTGAATTTATAAGCATCCTTTGTTCCTGGTTTGAAATTTAATCAGATTGAAAACACGCTCCGATGATCGTATTCACTTATCAACGCTGAACGAACGCAGAGTTAAGTAAAAAATAGGTAACCTTGGCGGGAAACTTGCGAAAGATTACTGTTTTATTTTACCAAAAACATGTTTTGACTATGCTTTTATATCAATATCATATCGAAAACCTCAATAACTTAATAAGTAACGAAAAAAAAAGGTTAAAAAAAGATGAATGCATATGCTATAAATTTTTTATACCACCAAAGCTCACCGGAAATGTATCCATGCAATAGATTGCTGAACCATAAGTGAGCTTTAAAAATACACTTAGCCGGGTTAGTGAGACTTATAATGTGAACTAAGGTCGAATTTAAACTCAACGTTAACTCTGATTGTTTCATGAAAGTTGTAGTTTTTTAAACATTTTTTTTAAATATCGCATGATATGAAAAAGGGGCAAATGAAGAAATGCAGATGAATACAGACTTGTGCTCTATTCCGTAATTTTCCTCAGTATATGGGTATGTAGAGAGTGTGGCTGTAGAGTGTAGGTCAGATTGGGGACAAGGACAAGGGTGGGGCAACCGCGCCACTGGCTCTATCCGTATGGCGCCGACATCGACCTAAAAATGAAAATGGCATAAAATAGTAGGTACTTCAACAATACATTTTTTGCAATATTACACAGAAAAATGATATACGAGCACGCTCCTGGTCTAGTTAAAATGTTGCTCATAGTGTTAATATAAATTATTTCTGCCGGGTAGATCAAATCGTTTTTAGCAGGGGATTATTTTAGGTGTCAAAAATCATATAAAATTAATTTAATGTGGATGAAATAATGTTTAAAAAAATTCAATGTTTAAGGGAAAACTGTATAAAATATACGTTTTTTATCATTGAAGAAGAACATAACAATAATAATCTTAACGATAATATGAAAGATAATAAGACACAGAAAAACAAAAAAAGATAATGGTCGCAACTGGGATTCGAACCCAGAACCTCTCGTCTAACCGGGACGTGCAAGTTTATAAATTCCGCCATTGCCACCTACTGTCAAACCATCGTATTAGTCAATCTCCTATTTCAAATTTTAGAATTAACAATATTATCTTCAACTAATTGTTAGGAGGTGGCAATGGCGGAATTGGTAAACGCAGACGTCCCTGTTAGACGAGAGATTCGAGTCCCATTTGCGAACATTATCTTTTTCTGTGTCTTGTTCTCTTTCATATTTTCGTTTAGATTATTATTGTTATGAGTTTATTTATTGTACTGTTATTCGTGGTGGAATTCTATTGTATTAAAATTGAAATTGAAACACTTTTTAACTTTTCCCCACTTATTTAGGTATAAATAAGTGGGAAAAAGTTAAAAAGTGTTTCAATTTCAATTTTAATTATTATTGTTATTTTCTTCTTCAATGATATATTACATTGATGCGAATAACCTTCAAAAGTTATAAAAAGGGTCTCATAAAAATTGAATATTCATTTAGACTTTAATAAAAAGTTATTAAATAAAATAAATAAAAATCGGATACGTTTATCCGTGACGCTATCTAAGTTACAAACCAATTCTTATAATGATGTGATTTTAGATTTTCACGACCAAAAGTATTTTTGTTATTTGTTTTTTGGGGTGTTATGTCGTGTTGCGCTACCTCCTTCTTTAGCCAATATTTCGGACAGCGTTACGGTGTCCATCATCAGGCATCATCAGGCATCATCAGGCATCATCATCATCATCAGGCATCATCACACATCTGCCCTGATGATGGACGCACACAAATAACAACAATTCTTATAATGATTGTTTCCAATAACAACACAGGCCTAGTCCTAGTGAGGTTAATTTTGTTTTGTATGTAAACATAAAAATAAAAAGGGCAGTTGCCTATAATATTAAAAAAAAAATAGTTGGAGATAATATAGTTAATTCTAAAATTTGAAATATGAGATTAACTAATATGACGGTTTGACAGTAAGTGACAATGGCGGAATTGGTAAACGCGCACATCCCGGTTAGACGAGAGGTTTTGGGTTCGAGTCCCAGTTGTGACCATTATCTTTTTCTTTGTCTTGCTCTCTTTCATATTTTCGTTTAGATTATTATCGTCATCTTCTTCTTCAATGAATTATTAAATTGGTGGGAATAATTTTCAAAAGTCACAAAAAGAGAGTTTTTCTTATAAAAATTGGATATACCTACATATGTACGTTTTTCTTTAAATCTAAAAATTGTAGAATTTTTATTGCGGGGGCAAACAATATAAGCAATAGGCCTTATAATTCCAAAATAAGTAGTAAAATCAGTTATAGCGCGCAAGTATTTCATAAAATGAATTTCCTGATGAAATAAGTGCCGCGAACGAAGCTTGAGGTTTTCAGGCAAAGTTTGTAAATAACACAAGAAAGCTCCCTTCCTTCGGTAACTCGGTAGCATCGAAAATAAGAAGCTTTGACGCGCCATAGTCTCAGCTTAACAGAACTGGATTTAATCAAGGGCTCATGAAACGTTTTTCGAAACAAAACTTTTGCTCGTCAAATAATTAATTCGTCCTGACCTTTTGTTGAACAGAGTACAAAATTTCTATAGTCGAAATTAAAATCAGAAACAAATTTATTCATTTCATAATATCAACTGAAAATAAGTAATTTTTTATGAGTTGTGCCTCTATTACTGGGAGATAAATAAATAATTGGTTGTCAGAAGACATTTATCAGAATGACAAATTTATTGTCCAAGCCTGTCCTCGATTACCAATTTCTGGTATGTTGTCTGTAGTAGGCCGAAAGGACGATTAATCATAGACGTTATTATTAGAAGTTATTGCTAACGATCACGAAAACTAACCACAAAGGAGGCTTAGTTCATAGTTACTACTAATGAACCTGTACCTACTTCATCTTATGTTCTTTGCGATAGTATTAAGTAGATATTTGGTTATGATAAATTATTTAGGTACCAGCCTCTTGTTTTTGTTTTCAAAGGTCGTGATATTTCTAAATTATTACAACTAATTCTATCAATCAAAACATTTAACATATAAGTATATACATCATAGCTGGTTAAGCCTTCGGTTTTTGGTCGTGCAAAGGACACCCGCACAAAGGTGTGTCAATTATTTCAACTTTTGAATTTAGAAACGCCTGATACCTCAAAAGTTACGTCTTACAAAGAAAATGAGAACTGTATTAAAAATTTTTTTAAACGATTATTAGCTCTCTAAAATGTATCACGGAAAAACCTAAAACATGTCGTTTTAAATAACGGTAATTAATGTTTTTTTTTACAATAATTTAACCTTTTAATGTTTGTTTGTTATTAATAACTGCGTACAGCTTACAAACATGAAAAAAAAATTATGAATACTAGAATACTGATTTTATCCCGAAAAAATGTTATTCTCCCCTTTTATATTTTTAACAAACACATCACTTAAGTTTAAAAAATATATATGTTTTGCGTTCTCACAGCAGGTATGGAATAGAAATTAAGTTTACTACAAAATATGGCCCTTTGTTTAATTTTTTTCCCAAATCACGAAATCTATTTTTTTTTCAAAACTTCCGGCCATTTTAGCGAGTTAATAGTGAACACCAATTTCATTTATTTTTACGTTTTCGAATAGCTACAGATTATACGCAACTTTTGAGATCCCACGCGTTTAAAAATAAGGCAAATTTTTTCTCTATCTATGGAGTCCTACACAACCCACACGTATTGTAAGTATGAATAATGTTTTTATTAAATCTTTTAATTTTGCGACACTATAGTATGCAGTCATAATTAAAATAAATACTACGAAATATGTGTGCGGTAATAAAACTTCATTGTGTTGAGAGCTTCAAAAATCTTTTTTTACTTTTAAAACTCCTAAAAGCTTACATTTTATTGTGGTCATCGTTGTTGTTTACTTTAATACACACGCAATAAAGCACCTCGAAAAATTAACACCTCCTTTACAAAAAAATTACAACACGACACATTTTTAAAATAAAATTAATGGCACTTAAGGGAGCATTCCTGAAACGTATCTATCAAATAATAAAGATAAAGGTACATAAATTAGGCATAAAACCATGAGTCATCATTTTGGAATAATACACATAATGATTAGAATACATAACGACTTTCAATCGAATTCAAACAATGCAGTAATTGGGGAAACTTTGAAACGATAATAACAATTAATAAATGGTTAGTTTGAAAGTTCAGACATTTTGAAGCTTCAGTTTGAAAGGGGAGTGTTTTACAGTAAAAATATAAACTCAAAGGTACTATTTTGTCAATATATTTTCCAGGGAGTAAAGATCACTTTCTATTAAAAGAAATCTCACTGGGATAATCAGATAATTGTATTCGAAATGAAGATACCTTGAATAATTTGAACCTTCAAAGTGATGAAAATTTTTCAAAACACCTGTTTTCCTGAATGAGTAATACACCATTAAATTGTTGCTTTCAACGACAGCATATTAGATATTAGCTCTGATGGATGAACAGCGTCCTAAGATTTCCCTCGGGTCATTTGGGATTCATGGTTCTTCTCCGAGGCACGCCAAGAGGAAAGTAGTTCCTTTCAGATGTTGTTTCTCTTGTTTACCAGTCCTAGTAACTGAGTGTCATCATTAGTATTCATAAGAAAATAATTTTGAAAAATAACATAATTAATATTTTTTAATGTAATCTGACACAATATTGCTTACCAGTTATGATTTACGATGGTGTATAAAGGCGTTTTTGTGTGTATGAAAAATTGAAAATACCTGAATTTGCTGGGACGAATAAAAGTGGGATGGGTTGTTTAAAAAAATTTGAACATCTCATCAAATTTTTTTAATTCAATTTTACGTTCTGTAAAGGTTCTGTGAAGGTTCTATTCAAGTTCTGTGTTATTTCAGTTTTATAAAACAACTAGCTGATAATTATATAATAACAGATTGATTTTTTTTTTTACATGAACTCCACACAGGAGGCCCTGAGGAATATAATTTCCCTCAGGGCCTACGTCATCTTTGGAGATGCTATGTGAAGGGTTTTTAACGAAAGGAAGGAGAAGAGAGTTCTGGGAAGGAAAATGGGTTTAAGGGATGGGTAGGAATCTGAGGTTCAGTGTGTCCTGGTCATACGCCTCCAAGACCTAGACAAACCTCACCCTATGAACCCAGGCACCCCTGCTAAATCACCAAACGTAGCGAACCACTTGGGGTGACCCATGGGAGAGGTGTTATCCAGTTAAAATTCCCGGGGCGGCGGTACCCATTCCCGCCTCCCAAATTGAAAATAAAATTTAAAAAATTATAAAAATTAACGTGAATAGAACTTACACAGAACATTAAAATTAACTTCAAATATTTGATGATAATATTTGTGGTCGAGAGATAAGGCTGACCTGTAATGTAAAATCTGGAGGTCTCGGATACAAATACCGGGGGTGCGGAAGTAAACTTTATTTAATTGATTCGTGTTGTTTCCAATTAATTAATTTAAAATCACGTGTAATATATTTGCGGCAAGTTCGAGTGTAAAATATACTCTCAGTATCGCCCTGGTGAAAGGCCATCATATGGATTTGAAACGTTGCTTGAAATGGCCAGGAACTACCCCACCTTCTTCTCCCCCATCTCCTTCCCCTCCCCGCTACCTTCGGCCTCACAAATTACCTCAATTATTAAGAGCGTGCAGGGCGGTTACAATGAGAAAGATTAATTATTCTCCGTACCAGCTTTTTTAAATTTAACTCAATACCGAATTTATTTCAATTTAAATTAGCTTTAAATTATACCTTCATCCAAAAATGCTGAAAGGCGTGATGATAAAACTATTAAAATATTATTTTATTTTATATTTATTAAAATATTTAGTACTTTTTGTAGTTATTTTTTGATTATAAGTATTTATCATTTTTAAATAATGTCTAAATTTAATAAGAATGTTAAAAAAATCTGAAATATATTAGTTTGTAAGTGCGCAAATAAATACACAAATGGACCAATTTTCATCAAGAAACACATGTACTTACATATTTTTTAATGATTTATTGAAACTAAAATTAAAATTCTAAAACATGCGTTTGCTAGATAATGTATTGATTTATTTTACTGCATGATTATATTATTTGAAATGGGTGTGGTATAATACAAAATCTTTTTTGACAGTTTAACAATTCTACCAAAAATTAAAAAAAATTCTCAAAATTTATTAAACGCGAATGCTAGATAAAAGAACAATCTTTCGAAATCCATTTATATTTTTTTGTGGAAAAGAGTCAATACGTCTAAAATCTGATTTGAAAATGACATATTTCTGGTTTTCTCAGGTAATGCCCTCTTAATGCCATAATCTCACTGGCTCCAGACGGTTGGGAACTAAGATTCTTGTGCGGTATTAATATAAAAATAAATTTTAAATGTGGAAAATAACTGATATTGTGAATTTTTAAATATCGGATAAAGCCTTGTAGTAAAAGTAGTGGGAATTATATAAATATCTTACAAAAACCGTAATTAAACTTTAGAAGAATTAAGCGTGAGAAAAGAAGCCAGTAGGAATTTTCAGAGTAAATACAATACCAATCTAATAAACATTCTCGAGTTTTTTCATTGCTCAGCAGGAATGCCGAACATAAATAACGTATCTACCTTTATAGAGATTTATTTTTGGGATATTTTGTTGTGTTACGCTACCTTCTTCTTTAGCTAACGTTTCAGACAGCGTTAAAGTATCCATCTTCACACATCTGCCCTGACGATGGACACTGTAATGCTGTCCAAAACTTTGACTAAAAAAGGAGGTAGCGCAACACGATATAATACTCCAAAAATTAAACACTTTAAGATGAAGCCATAGTAAATAATGCAAAATCATACAAAATCATATGTTTTTGTTTTGAAAATTTGATCGCTTAGAAGTATTATAGATGCCTCAATTAAATACTGCGTGTAGAACATACCTTGGCCCTTAAAAATATCGGTCATTTTTTTTATAAATCTTTTAATAAGCCTATAAAAAAAGTATAAGGTCTTAAAAACACACTTTCAAGTCCAAACTCTCCTATATATAAACCCCTTTTCGGATATGGTTTTATTGTATAATGTGGAAAATTCAGTTTATTTTATAATAATCGCAAAAAAAGTTGATATTTACTCCCGATCTTCCCAAAATAAAACAAAATATCCATTTTCGCGTTGTTATTTTACAATACGGCCGCTAGTCGACGAATTCAGTTTTTCAAAGTGAACCCTATGGCGTCCACCGAAGAACTACTGTCCACGCCACAGTCGCCAAACCCACTTCGTATCAGTCACGCCCCGAACGGAGCGAAAGATGGACGCGTCAATCCGCGTCGCTTGATTTCGTGAAATCAATTTTAAATTTCCGTTTTATTACAATAAACAATGCGTAAAAAGGGAGTTAATGTTTTTTTACAGTTTTTTACGAAATCAACCTGTAAATTCTTTTTCTCAAATACCGTTTCCAACCTTTCCAAAAGCTTTTTCTTAAGTATTTTCAAACTCCTCCCATAAAGGGGCGTGAATTCCGATTTCGATTTTTTCCTGGGCTATTGGATCGCCTTAATACTTATGGCCGTGAAAATCTAAAATCATATCTAACGTATTTATGGATTCAACGAAATAATCCATATAGAATTAAATTGAATATTTCGTGAGCTCAAAAGGGGGGGGGGTCCAGCAAAATATCACGTTACTTGAAAAGAATATACGAAGTGGCCCAAATTTATCTCACCAAGGGGGGGTCTAGATTGGAAGAAAAACTGCTCACGTTATTAATGTATGCCCCCAAAAGGTATGAATGATAAATTTCTCACTTATAAGAGACATGTATATTTCATACTAAAGTTAATAACAGTTCCTTGCTGATAAAATTAAATATCTCTGAGAAATAATTACATTTAAACAAGATCACGGTGGCATTGTATGTTTCAGCAAATTTGTTCTTTGTTGCGGAGTCCTTCTTTCAAATGTCAGCCGAAAATCCTTGTAATTTTGGAATAGCACCCGTCACACGTCTCTCAGATGAAATACGCGCAGACACGATGTGGCACATTCGAGCATGACCATTATTCGTTGACAACGTACGGCGTATAGTGTTCAGAGTACAGTGTCTACTGTCTGCGCTACCTATAAACATCCTTTGCCGTTTTTCAAGAGCACATAAAGGTATAAGGGTGTTTGCGCTGACAGCGTACGCTAAAACAGGGCGCTTGTAAATATAACGTTATTTATTTTTAATACTAACAAAGGGTACTTTATCTAGTTCTATATCGTACTTTTATCACAGTATTAGAGCGTAATTTTAATCTTTCTAAGATAAACAACATTTCAAATCGAAATATGCACAAAATTCTTTGCACGGACTTCTCTGCAAATCTTACAACGCCCTAAGAGATATCGGTATTTTCCACTGTACCCTTGAAACGTTTAAAATTAAATTAACCTAACAATGTACTTA
This sequence comes from Limnephilus marmoratus, assembly GCA_917880885.1. NCBI lineage: Eukaryota > Metazoa > Arthropoda > Insecta > Trichoptera > Limnephilidae > Limnephilus > Limnephilus marmoratus. The sequence continues at coordinate 33,189,162 of OU862908.1, forward strand.
AACCAAAACTATTATTTCTTTATTGTGTACTTTTTCTTTTTACTCACTTTTTACTAAAACTATATAATATTATAACTAAAGACCGGATTATATGCAACAAAAACAGCCCAAAATATGCAATAAAAATAGGCAAAATATGCACGAAAATCCATAAAAAGGGCCAAAATATGCAACATGAAATAATAATACAGGAAGTCGTATTTTTAAGTATTTTTCATTTTAGTAAGCTAACAATCTCAAGGATAACAATCGTTTTTTCGAAAATATCAATTACAAAATGTATTTAACAATGAAATTTACAATTTACCTTTAACAACGTATACGATTAAAAATGGAAAAAAAATTGGTCACGTAGTATGGGTACGTTCCCTAATATATTTTTGTAAGCGGAAAAGGCGCATTCTAGGTCTACTGATGTGACTGGGCAGAATTTAAATTTGGTGCGATTTTTTAACTAATTTTTTAATTTTTTATTTTTTATGTATTATGCCGGCGAAACGCTTTTCACCTACTCCGTTGATGAAGCTATCAATTTGGCACAAGAGTTTAAACTCTTGGTTATTGTTCAGTAAGTTTTCAAACTTTTCTTTGAGTTTATTCAGGAATAGCTTTGGCAACGAGGTATTTATAAGGCGAATTTTCTTCATAACCAGAATGGATTCATTCAACGCCAATCCATGAGTTTCAAGCATTTTTATACTAAGGCGAAGAGAAGGCGGCCTACAGCCGCCGCGCCGGAGTGATCAGTTCTTTTGCATTACTATGTAAGGTATCTGAACGATGAACGAGATCAAGCGTAAATATGCAAGATCTCAAATTTTTTGCTAAAATATGCAACTACCACTGAAAAGGATCTAAATATGCAATTGCATATGCAAATATGCATTTGCATATAATCCGCTCTTTAATTATAACTAACAATATCTACTTGCTTCCTAATCTGTAACCATTTCTTTTTATTTAAATCATAAATGTAACTTCACTGGTTTATGTTGTATTCACTGTTAAATGTAAAATGAATATATATTTACAATTGTATGTTTCCTAAATAAACTTAAATAAAGATTTATAAATTTTGTGACGAATATCGACTTCAATAAATTATTTTCACAATATTTCTGGCTTTCGAATACACTTGATTATGGTGAATTACAATTTTTTGTGCATTATTTACCAAAAATGAAATCGACTTAAAAATTCCTTTAACCTTGTCCTAGGTTACATAGAAATCGTGTTGTCTCCCTTACTATCATAGTGAGGAGGAGAAAACAATACGCTTTATATTCAAATCTAAAAGATAACCACAGCATAATTAAAATGTACACCTTTATGAACCAAAATTTACGACTGCAATGTAAAAAAAAATTATGAAACTTTGTGAATTTTTTAACATTTATTTTCACATGTTATGATAAAAAAGTGAAGAGGCGATAACGTTTATAATTCATTTGTCTAATAAAACATTTCTGGAGCGCAAGGAGAGGATAGTTTTGGGAATGAAAAATGTTTTAAGGGTGGGTAGGAATCAGGGGTTCATTGTGTTCTGGTCATCACACCCTTTTACATGGCCATTAAAGTATACAACAACCTTCCACATGATATTAAACAAATACAAGATACACTCAGATTTAAGTCATCACTAAAAACATTCCTTCTGAACAGGTCTCATTACACATTAAGTGAATACCTCACATAGGTACAACTATTTTTATATTTATGTCTATATAATAAATTAAAACAAATTCACTTTGTATTACACCACTTTTATATTTATATTTAATTTGTGTTCAAATCTGTACAACATGTTAGGTTAACTGGAAGAAATAGGATATAGGTACCTATAAGTTATACCTTTTGTACTTAATGTAAATTTTGTACAATAAATGATTTTGATTTTGAACCCGACACCCCTGCTAATTCACTAAACATAGCGAACCACTTGGAGTGACAGAGGGTGGCCGAGGTGTTGATTATCCAATAAATGGTTCCCGGGGCGGCAGTACCCATTCCCGCCACCCAAATTAAAAAGTCATTCAGTTGACAAAACACCAAATTTTTAAATAAAAAATTCATTAGAAAAAATATATATATCGACGACTTCATTTTTTTCGTTTATTCTTTCCTTAAAGTTAAATTCAAGCGAATTTTTAATTAACAAATGGCGGATGGCTGGTGTAGGTAAAATAACTTCTCACGTAAAACTTAGTTTGAAAGGTCCTGAGTGTACTTGTGTGTAATCGAAATGAGTGCATCAAACAAGCTGCCTCGTAATTGTATGGTTATATAGGTACTACGTACAAGATCAGGATGTATGTGTGACGTCACGGGGGAAGAGCGTCAGCGTGTACGTTATTTAAAATTCATTCTACCACAAAGACAGCCCCGGGCTACACTAATTGCTTTTTCTCGCACACAGGCTGGTACAAAATAAGCCATGAAAATTGTAAAAAAAAACTTTTTTAAATTTTTTCGGTTAATATTCGAAAATAATTTTTAGCAATTGGTAACTTTCACTAATAAGATTTCATATTTAATTTGCCTATTTAAAACCAAATTTATGATACTACACCGTATGTTTAATCCACAATTTGGGAGACGGGTATGGGCACCGCCGCCCCGGGAACCATTTATTGGATATGGCAATAAACTGCCATACGTCACCCCAAGTGGTTCGCTGTATTGATGACTTAGCAGGGGTGCCCGAGATCATGGGGTGAAGCATAGACGTGTGAATATTACTAGACCAGAACATAAAGGTGAGGGGTAGACAACAACTACAGTGGGGCGCAGAGCGGGAAGATGACTTTGGAGATATGTGATTCGTCAAGAACTCAATATGACAGTATATATGCATCTCGCATTATAATATCACCATTTAGTTCTTAAAAGTAAACTGCTTTTGAATTAATAGACCTTTTTACATGGGAGTGCGAATTTCTCGCCGCGTAATGAACAAATTTGCGAAGTCTAAATACGCCAAAGTAAAGTTCGCCTATTTGCAGACTCCAATATTTTGTTGCAGTATTTAGTTAGGACACTTTTACAAATGTTTCAAAATTTACTTCCCAGTAAACATCGACGAGCACACGCCATGTATCTCGAGTGATAGTATATATTTACATTTTCAAAACACATGTTTTTTGCGGTGTTATTTCGTAAAATGCACCGATGAACGCTCGACGCTGGCTCGCGGAAGAATGATGACGTCACATTTTTTAGATTCACGCGAAATCATACTCAACCCCAGTCGGTTCCATGGAACCGGTATGGGGAGGGGGAAATAATACGCTTTTATCACTTAGGGCAGGTCTACTAATATTCATATGTCTATGAGGTGAGGTGAGTTCGGAGTCTAGGCGGCGGATGGGTCTGTCCACCCGCTGCGTGACGGGCCGGATCGAGAGAGACTGATTGAGGGAAGCCTTTTAACCTCTCCATCCGGATTCCTTCGACCCATTGCCTTGCAGTTGGAGGGATGGATTCACACTTCCGTCAATCCTGGACACACAGATCTCCAGATTCCAACTTCTCATATCTTTTTTCTTTCCCAGAACTTCCTCTCATTCCTTTCATTAAAATTACCCATCACATAGCATCCCCTAAGATGACCCAGGCTCTAATGGATATTGTTTACCTCAGGGCCTCCTGTGTGGAGCTAATGTACTTTTTTAACTGTTGAGGAATGAAAATGAAGCAAATTTTTAATATCTCGGAGGCTTGTCTTACCACTATTTCTTTCAACTTGCCTATAATGAACTTCCATAATGTAGTTTTTTAAATCTTGAATTGATTTTCATCTAATGATTTCCATTCCTAACCATCTTCTTAATCTGCTGAAGGATGGTAATCAGAAGGGCAATCTTTTGGCTGCAGTGGGACTGCACTTACACCAGTTAGGTATATTTTATAGCCACGATGAATTACGTCACTGAGTCTTCCCTTATTACATCTTCACTTCCACCAATCTTTCGCTGAATTATCACTTCGATAAACTTGTATTTATCGCGGATACATGGCGTGAATTTCACATACCTATCTACCAATTACTTTGCCAGAATTACTTGGATGAAATTACACATGGAGAGATATCTGACTTAAGGGGGTATTCTAGCCTGAAAAATAAAATTTCTTCATATTTTCATAGTTTATATATTCAAAAATATCTCCTTAAATAATTTTTCGAAATTCAAATTATTTTAAAAGTTAAAGCCATTTTAGAGTCGCGGTTTAGACGGAATCTGACTAGAATTTAAATAGAACCAAACTTTAAACGCATTTTTCTCAAAACTACTTTTTTCGAGACGGTTGACACGATATCTCAAGTTCTACAGAACCAATTTACTTGAAATTTGGTGTTAGTCTTCTCTATACATCACTCTATTGCCCCTTGTAGAACTACAACAGAATTTCAATTTTTACTATTTTTAAAAAATTGGTAAAGAAAAAAAAACTGGTAAAAAAATGTCTTATTTCAAACATTTTGCAAAAAAAGATTTTTTTTTACTTTTCCGAGGTACGGGCCATAGCAGCATTTGTTTGAATTAAGAATTAATTTTTTTTTTCTGATAACTAGGAGGGTTGCAATCGTTTCAATCAGACCTGAGACTGGGACTTTTTTGAAACCCTTTACTTAAAAAAACCATGTAATACTTTGAGTTTTATTTTTATTCGTTTTTTCTGAAGCATTTAATTCCAGAAGATGTATAATTTCGTTGATGTGTAATTCCAACAGTGTAATTCTGGCAACATAATAATGTTCGTAAGCGTGATTCACGACTGTGTAATTTCGTCCAGACACCGTTTTGCGCTTCATGTAATAAAAATCTAAATAATTATTCGCCGTACACCCGTGTAGATCAAACATGTGTTTAGCCCATTTTAGGATGAAATAATGTAGAGGCAAACATTCGATCTGCTGGCTTTCTATTGATCAATTTATATTGAACCATTCGGGGCGTTCATCCGCACGGGATTCCTACGGTGTCAAATAGTATCGATCTTCTACATTCATTAACCCATGACCGCGTTTCATCAGTGCGCTTTCCGCTACCAATCGTCCGCCCAAAACTCGATTCCGCGCGAATTGATCGAGCGTTTGTAGAGCAACCAAATTCACATGTTACATATATTTGACCTTATGTTTTGACTGAACCTGTAATGTACAATACACCGCGTCGATTCGAATGCCACCTCCACATTTACACTGATGCTCCAACCTCCATCTTCGAATAGACACTTCCATATTTCGACTGATGCCACGACGTCCATTTTCCAATAAGTACTTCAACCCTTTTATATTATCTGTTGCTTCCACCACCATTTCCTGCCGATGTTGTGCGTAGATCGCTTCGTTGGATCCACACGAATCCTCGATCCCTTTGAACAGATGCCAACACCAGAGAGAAAACTGAACGCGTCGACGAATCCATCCCGTCTGAACCTTTTAAGTTGTCGCAAGATTTTATTTTATAAATGATACAAAGTCGTTTGACAAAACTGAAAACTCGTTTTTGCTCTGATTGAAACATGCATCGGCACACAGCATATGCCGGTTTGCTACTCTTTATCAAAGTTTCGCTCGTTGGCCGCCATGTTGGCAGCCGGTGCCCGCAAGAGTAAGGAAAGGCAGCAGTACTAGGTACCAGTACCAGTACCAGTACCTAGCACTGCACTTGTTTGCCTTTGTTTCCCGGCTTTATATGAATATAAATTGCGAGGCGTGACACTCTGCTGCCCTCTAGTGACGTCTCCGGCAAACAGAATGCACCCCTTTCCCGGATGCAAATATGCCTGAGAAGCGACGGCTGTCGAATTTCCATTTAAAAAATATGTTTTTTGACAATGGGTATATTTTACGACCTGATAAGACTGGAGTCTCATAAAACGTATTTACAAACAGACCACACTTAGGCTTGGCGTGGGTCCTTTAACGTTCAATGAGAATTGCGATCGAGTAAAAGTATCTGTTAATTCAATTGAATTATGTAGTCCAAACAAACAAAAATTTTATGTTTTTAACATAACTAAGTGTGGCAATTATAATTAACATGTATGACAAAAATATTTTGAAAAGATAAAGGAATAAAAAATAAAAATTATGAACTTTACATTTAGCTTTTTCATTTACTTAACTACTTGACCAAAATAACCTAAATCATACATGTTATTTTGATGCATAACATCAGTGAAATAAATACAATATTGAAACCAAACCAGTTCTGCAAACGATGCGTGGGACAGAAATTTGTGGTTTGTGAAATTATATTAATTGGGTAGGTACAGGTAAACAAATCTGTGAAATAGATTTCTAACTTTATAATGATTATTTGTACAGTTGAGTACAGTACAGAGGTACAGAAATGTTTTGACTTTATGTACTTAAATAGTAAAAACTGACCATCATGCAATCTACGTAATATTACAGTTTTACGTGATATTTTGTTTCAACTATTAACCATTTATTTGGGCTACTAATTGGTAAACCAATGACTAAAATATGTCATTTTCATTCCAATAGGCCTGTTAATTAACAACTCAAACGTTAATTATTGCTGAACATATGTATTAGGTAAAATATATAAATGTTTTAGCCTTGATGTCATTTATTGCGTAAACTAGTGATAAATTACATGTAAAGTTATTGTTTTCAAATGTTGAAACTGATGATTTGTGGTGAAATTCAATTGCTACAAAAAATGTTTGGATTTTACTAAAATGTTTTTTCGGCTTGAGAATCTTCAAATGTGAATTTTGATGAGTCCGAATGAAAAAACAATAATACCTCTTTGACATCAGGAATAATGTTATACATGGTATATATATATTTTTTTTTTATATATTATATTACAATTACAATTGTTACATCAAAAAAAGATAATACAATCATTTATTATCATCATCATTTAAAAATGAATTAATTGTGAACTTCATTCATTTATCATTTCATGTTAAAATTAATCAAACCTGGCAAAAATAAATATTCAAAGAATTCCCACACAGTATTCCCGGTCGATATTTTTAATCCTGTTAATTAAACATGTTTTTTACATGTGAAAATTTCATACCTTCGTTATATTGCGCTGTAAGCCGTTTATAAACCTCTCACTAGCCCGCGTCCGTTTTCCGCAACGTGAATATTTTCTCATCTCCAGTTCCATTAGAAATCATGGATCACTGACCAATTCCATCCCATTTTCAATGGGATTCAAAATCTAATATTATTATTTACTCTGCGGGCTTACTTCCCACTCCGAAAAAAGTATTTTTATGACTAAAATTTATTGTTTTAAAAATTCAACTACTGTAATCAAATTTTTTTTAGGGAAACTGTACACTGTACACTGTTTAACAAAGTTTACATTGCGGAGTTAGTTTAATTTCATGTTTTTTACTATCATAAAACAATGGTTAAAATGATAAGTCGCTAAAAGTACCAACGATGCGCGATGTGGATAAAAGTAATTATGTTGCCAAATTGTAATGGGAAGTATTTTCATGAATTCTTTTACTAGACTTGCAGGTCTGTGCCAATCCTTCCCCACCCAAGCTTTGATATTAAAAACCTGTTCAACCCCCTATATCTTTGTACTTATAAATACCTACAGGTTCACTTGTAGATAGTGAAGTGAATAGTACGAAGAAACCTTCAAAGATTCGTGATTACAAGGTTCTTGTCCGAAGATCCTTCTCCCAGAGAAGGTTTCAAAGAATTCAAGGGATCTCTACATCCTGTGTACAATGACTTTGTAGAGGAAGTGCCCCATAGAGTGAAGTGGCCGGATGTGACGTCACGCGGCGCCGTATGGGGCAGCAGATTTCCCCCGGGAAGGGACGCGATGCCGCCAGCCCGGAGATATATATTTTTTAACTTTCTTCAAATTGAAATATAAGATACGTACCACGTCCATACTGTCGCGTCGCGTCGGTTCTCATCACGGCTAGACGCGTTACTGAAAAATCCTAGACTAGTCTGCTCTGAGCTTAAAAATAAACATTTTCTGCAGGGAATTCCTGCATTTTCAGCAATAAAAGCTGTTTTAAAAACTTCTCAGGAATAATCCCCTCAGGCTTATTTATAACCTCCTCATTATTTTTACGTAATCGGATACACAATCATTGTATCAGCCATCATGCTTATACCTGTATTAAATTAAATTGATGGCACATTATTCGATTTGTTAGATTTCCGACTTACTGACAATTCATTCAAATCAGTAGAATAAATAGTTTTTTTGAGATCATTTTATATTTTACTTGATTTTACATTAATTAAAGTAGTGGGGATTTTAAAATAATAATATATTATCAATTTCACTGAAGAAGATAATACTAATAAATCTAATTGTAACACGAAACAGAACAAACTCGGAAAAAATAAAAAGGTTACGGTCGCAACTGGGACTCGAACCGGTATTTCTTGTCTTATGCTAATATATTCTTATACTCAACTAATTTATTTTGATTTTAATTTATAGACGAGAGGTTCAGGTCTTGTTCTCCTTCATATTTTCGTTTAGATTATTATTAATATTAAATTAAATTAATATAATATTAAATTAATATTAAATTTCCCCATATTTTTGGCAGCTATCATTTTTTTACGGAACACCTGTTGATTTATTCTAAAAGAAAGAATGAATATTCAGTTTTTGTCCCGGCAAGGGTTCGATTCCCAGTTGTTATCTTTTTATTTTTCTGTGTCTTGTTCCGTTTCATGTATTATTTAGATTTATTAATATTATCATCTTCTTCGATAAAATCGATCACGAAAATCTGAGATACTGTAAAGGACAAAATGTTTAGAAGAGAGAAAAGAAAGTATTTATTCTTTCAAGGATTCATATCTCATTTTTGTAGACCTATAATTATGATTTTTTGTTATAAAATAACATTGAAAGGATCTTTCAGAATACTTATCATTTTTGTAAGTTTCTTTAATAATAATATTTAAATAGTGCCGTTTTTGTGCAAAATTACCTCAAGGGCGCTGTACAAACTTATAATCTATTTCTAAAATCCTTCCAGCTACTTTATTAACGGTTTTAAAGAAAAAAATCCTCTTTAAATGTAGGAGATACATTTATTTTTCTAAAAATATTTCTACGGCGCAGATCGAAAGGGAAAAAAACGGAGAAAAATGACATATTTAAATCATTTTTGGATTTCTTGTCCTTTACAGCATTTCAAATTTTCGCTATCGATAGATTACATTGATGGATGTAACATTCAAAAGTTATTATTTATTTATTTATACTGGGATTTTACCGATTGTTCTCATACACGTGAGAACAACCCAGTTATAAAAACTCAGTTAATTATTCAAATAAGACAAATAGGTAAAAATTTATATAAAATCAATCAGCCAAATTATACAATAGTAAAATTTTGAAACAGTTTAAAACAAAAAACAGTTGGAAATAGAAAATTATAAAATACAAAGTTTACTCAAATGACAATTAAAGAGATGCAAGATAAGAGACATAATTAAAGACACAAATGATACATAATAAATTAGCACGTATTTTTCAGCAATCGCAGAGCATTTTTTTTAATCCGTATAAATTATCGGTAAAAATATCTACTTCAGCACGCTCTATCTTATTATATAGTCGACACATCATATTATTTTTATATGTGTTCAGGTGAAACATATTATGGCGTCTTAAACAATGGGAATTGGGAACATTTGGCACAATGAAGTATCAAGATGGCCGTGAATTATTTTATGTAAACATATTAGATCAGTCAATTGCCTTCTGATTTTAAGTTTATTAATTTTGAAGTATTCAAGTCGCATGTCGTATGACCTAAGATGATCTTGTAATCCACATTTAAAAGATAACAGTCTTAGCATTTTTTTTAACTGATTCTACAATGTTTTCATATTTGCAGTAATGTGCATTCCAAATAGTGCTTTCATATTCAACTTTACTTCTAAATAAGGCATTGTAAAGGGTAAGAATTGATAGAGGATCTTTGAAAGGTTTACATATTCTATAAAGAAATCCTATCATTTAAAATAATTTGCCCTTAATGTCGTTAATGTGTACATCAAATATAAATTTAGAATCAAGAGTGATTCCTAGATCTCTTATAGAAAACACTTTTTTAAGAATAGTATTATTAATAACCTAGGAAAAATCCTTTATGATTTTATTACGAGTAATGTTTAAAGTGTAACATTTTTCAACATTTAAGTGCATATCATTGACAGTACACCAGTTATTGAGTGTGTCGAGGTCATTTGGAAGCAGTTGATGATCAGAAACAGACTTAATTTTACGAAAAAATTTGAGATCATCGACGAGAAAAGCATAATCACAGTTTAATTTTGAACCAAGGTCATTTATGAATATTAGGAAAAGAATAGGGACCCAGATTTGACCCTGTGGTACACCAGAAGTTACATTTATAGGGGATGATTTGTATCCATTAATAAATACTAGTTGCGTTCTGTTACATAAAAATGATTTCACCCAGCGAAATAGGTCTCCATGTATTCCTATTTGATCAAGCTTTTAAATTAAGATGGAGTGGTTAACTTTATCAAAAGCTTTTTGTAAATCGGTTTAAATTGCATCTACTTGTATTCATTCATTAAAAGAGTTACACACATAATCACAAAATTCCAAAAGATTTACAGTAATAGATCTGTGAGGAACAAACCCATGTTGCCATGTGCAGAGAAGGGGCTTAAAGTGAGAAAAATATTTTTATTTATATCAGAGATTCAAAAACCTAAACATAATAGTGTACTAATTGGTCTATATTTTTTTATTAAAGATTGGTCACCCGATTTGAATACTGGTACCACATGGGCTTTTTTCCACAAGTCAGGAAAATTTTCAGAGATTAAAGATTCGTTAAAAATAAAAAAAATTGGTAAACATAATGAATCAGCACAGCATCTGACAAAGAAAGGTGGAATACCATCGGGGCCGGAACCTTTATTGGAATCTATTTTACTCAAAAAACATTTTATTTCAACTGCACTAATATGAATTTTACCGATATTGCTTTGTGTTCAGTAATATTTAACATTCAATCATTATCAGGTGATTCCGAATTAGTATAAACAGATGAAAAATACATATTTGTAAAAAGCATTAACTTTGTGGCTCGCCATAATTTACAATAAAAAACACATAAATTTGTTTAATTGTAGATGAAAAATATTTGGAGAACAAGTTTGCTATGCGTTTTTCATCGTTTGCGGAAATATCATCAAGATGCATTACTTTAGGAATACGATTGGTTTTTCGTAATGATTTTGAGTATGACCAGAATATCTCTATGTTATCTTGCAGACCACTTTCGACAGAGTTGATGTATGATTTATATCATTCAATTTGTACTTTTTTGGCCATTTTCCTTAAATTAGAGAATTCTCTATAATCTGAAACGTTGCCATATTTTTTTGCCTTAAGTCTAATTTTATTTTTTTTCTTAAGAAGAGCAATCAATTGCTAATTACTCCAGATAGGGTATTGGTTTTTTGATTTAGAAACATATTTTTTTTAAATTTTGTTAATTATTTCCCACAGTTTTTCATAAAACAAGACAACCATACTATTCACATTTTTATTTTTAAAAAGAGTTATCCATTAACAGCTAATAGATCCTGCCGATATTCATCATTGTTTCCCCTCCTGAAGTAGTACTTTGAATCATTTTTATTAGTTTCTAAGAAATGATTTTTTTTACCTTGATTTCAAATCAGAGGTGATAATTATTTAATTTAGTAAAGCCTTGTGCTATATGTAGATCTATGTTAATTTTATCAGATAAAACAAGGTCTAACACATTTTCATTTTTATTTAATACATAATTGAATTGACTCAAATTACAAATTGAAGAAAGGTTGACAAGACAATGTGCCTGTTTAATTTTATAATAAGAAGGTGAAAGTACATTTTTAAATTAAGTGTCGGGTAACCATTTAATATCAGGCAAATTGAAATCACCAATAAAAATAAACTGTGAATTTGATTTTGAATTCTTTAACCACTGATCTTGTATTTTTTCGATCTGATTGCAATACTTGCAACAGTTAAATAAGAAATATTAATGAAGATAATATTAAATAAGAAATATTAATATTTTTTGTCGTGTTTGACTTTGAGAGGTTTGGATATTAACCTATCAAAAATCAATACTTTAACAGTAAATGACGTATTACGTGTTTTGTAATCGTAAAATCAACTTAGAAGTAAAATCATTTCATTATTGGTTATAGCTTTTATCTTAGGAATTCTATGTGGTAAACGCAATACAGAAATTCTGAAATGTTACCAATTCCATTTCTGGTAGATCTTTAATATTAGGTCCCATATGGAATGATATTAATTTCACATAGAAAATATACAGTTTCGGCCAATGAATGAGTTTCAGTCTCTATTTCGGTTTCGACTGAAAATTCGGTGGAACTACGGCACAGCGGAAACCCGCGTTCGTGATGTTTATGCCGGATCACATTCGGCTTGCTTTGGGTTTCTGTGACGTGTTTTGTGTATGTCTCAAATTTAAAAATAAGCACAAGTTGCTTTAAAATTTAAAGTTTAAAAAGTTTTTATTTTTTAAATATTATTTGTTTTTGTCAAAGTTTATTGTATAAAAAATAATTAGTAATTGTAATTCTACTACTTAACGTTTACTGACTAAAGACAAACTGATTTGCTTACTTCAGTAAGTAGTTCTGAGATATTTCCTATTTTTTTTTATTTACATATATTGAAGAACTGTTACCTAACAACTAATCAAAAAGTCCTGAAAGAAAACAATTTATTCATTAAATTGATGTATTTTATTAAATGCACATTTTATTTAACATTATCTTTGTTAAATTCTAACCAGAATAAAATTAAAAATGGACAATTTCGGGATATAGGTGGAATGTTTCTTATTTACTTTCTTATTTAAATTTCCATTCCAAAACTAGAGCAGAAGCCAAAATTTGATTTAGGTATCGGTTTCAGCAAAAATTTAGTTTCGGTCGGTTATTAAAAAACTGTAAATTAGAGTCTCAGAAATTGTCACTACAAAAATTCCTAGTTTAGCCGTGAAGAAACGGCAAATAGAACTAAACCTTTGACACGTGAGCTAAATTATGACGACAATTAAACCAATTAATTACATATTTTTGAATGTAGCTATTACTTTGTGGTTATCCATTATAGAATAATGAAATAATTTTACTTTGTATAAACCACTTATTTGATGTGCAAATCCGACCGGTTTCTAAAGTTTTAGTTGTTCGAAACTGTCAAATTAGTATAAGCTTTCCCTGACGAAGGAACGTTTGTTCCGAAACCGGTCGGATTTGCACATCAAATAAGTGGTTTATACAAAGTAAAATTATTTCATTATTCAATTAATTACAATTTTTAATGATTAATATCATTTTTAGAATGTGATTTCTCTTAGTTTCTTATAATATATGTTCACATTAATTGTTTGCAGATAAAGATTATATTAGTAGTGTACTGAACACATGGATTTACAATGCTAAAACAAATAATGATTATTGATTATTATGAAAACCAAAACATCATGCTGATAAATGCAAAATTTTGTCCTTTTATAGAACTAAAAAACCTATTCAGTTTGATTATAAACTAAATAATGTTTGTCTCTCTACTGTCACATCTATCAAGGACCTTGGGGTCACTCTGGATTGTAAACTTTCTTTCCGCGATCACATTAATAACATCGTAAACAAACCACTTAAACTACTCGGCTTCATTCATAGAATTACCTCTGACTTTAAACACATGAATACACTTAAAACTCTTTACTGTTCGCTGGTCCGCCCTCACCTTGAATATGCTAGTGTCATTTAGTCTCCTTTTTATGCTGTCCACATTTGTTACATTGAATCTGTACAACATCGCTTCCTACGAGGAATTGCTTGGAGGTTAGGACTTGAAAGAGAGGAATAGTCGTATGATGAAATTGAACAAACTTTAAACATTTCCTCTTTAGAAAAACGTAGAAAGGACTCTGATCTAATATGCATTTTCAAAATTATCAACAGTATTACTGACACACCTGCTTTGTTACAACTCATCCAGTTCAACATTCCTTCCCGTAGACTCCGAAATAATGAATTGCTGTTCCTCAATAACATTCTACTAATTATGGATATCATTCTCCTTTATCCAGAATGTCGAGACTTGTCAACACAAATCAAAGCATTGAATTTTTTGGTGTAAGTCTGAATGACTTTAGGCAGTCGTTACGCAATGTGGTTTTTTAAAGTCTTTTTAAATCCATCTTCAAGCTACTTGTAGTTATCTTCTCTGTGTACTTTTATATTATATGTATTTTGTCAATGCTCTTCATCTATATGTAATCTCCTTTCATTGTGATCTCTCTTTTTTTCTTTTCTGTTCGTGTTATTGTTATATTGTTAATTGGACTATTTGTCCGTAAATAAATAAATAAATCACAGGTTTTATCAAAGTATTCAGATGTCCGTTCATAAGTAATTATTCATAACATGTCCTCATTTCCCTTTAGGATGCTACTGGTAAAGGAAAACGCTAAATCAATATTGTCCAATTACATCAAACTGTATCATGCTGAAATATATAATGATTATTGATATTACGTAAATCAAAACATCATCGATTTTATCAACGTATTCAGATTGTCCGGTCTAGTAAATATATTTATTCATGATATGTCCTTATTTTCCTTTAGGATGCTGCCGGTAAAGGAAAACGCTAAATCAATATTGTCCAAATACATCCAACTGTATCTAAACTGGATGTATTATCTACATCAGTAATTTTTTGTGGACAACAAAACTACTGTACTTTTCTTTAATTCGCGATCCACAGTCCTGAGGGTCTTTGGCTTTATTTATAAAGATGAAATAATCGTCCAAGCGGAACGTGTCGGATCTTAACGCTGATTGATAAAAATATTTTGCCATTGAATTGTTTCTTGTTTTGTCAGCTCCAGAAAAATGAGATTCTCATTATTGCGTTCCACGTTGATAGGTCGCACAAAATAATATTTGAAAAGCACAAGGTGCTGAATGGCTAAGAAGAAAAAGTATTATAAAAGCAATGGAGCAAAAACTGTCGCCTTACGTCACCAATGCTTCTCTTTGATGTAAACTTTTTGATGAATCGGGAATTTTAATCTAGATAAACATTTTGTCTCTTTTTCACTTTTTTTTCATAACCAAAATAAAACCTGAAAAAACTATGTAATTATTGAAATGATCTTCCTTTCACTTCTTCTAACACAGCAAACTTATTTTGTGGCACCATTTTGATTAAAATTAATAAATTGCTTTGTTTTTACCACTTTTTTTTAAGAAGTCAGCTTTGCTGACGAAACATGTCGGTTTTGTAAACAATAAAAGTGGTAAAAACAAAGTAATTTATTAATTTAGATCTTCCTTTCGTTCAATTTGTCTACCTTTTAATGGAGATCTACCCAGAGGCTGTAGGACTCCTGCATTTTAAAAATGAGGCTGAGGTAAAATTGTAGAACGAGAGAGAGAAGAGTAAAGTTTACTAATTGTCTATCAAGATCTGATCACAAAACTATTTCAAGAACCTTTCTCATCTGAATACTTGTCTCTAATTTTATCTCCTTTTGGAAAAATAATATGTAATACAAATATTATTTTAGAGCAACCCCTCAGCTTGGGTTCTTTATATTAGGTTACAATAAGTAAACCCAGTGAAAAATATTCTGGCTTTAAAAAAATATGGTCATATAGACCAATAAACACTGATTCTGAATATATATAAGTTTTATTTGATAATATTAAATGCAGAGTTTTTAAAATAAATATTAAAAAGTCCATTTTTAATCGGGTCGTAAAAACACGCCGTCAAGATGACGTCACTATTCGACGTGTCGTGACGTCACCGTAAAGTCATTGTTTCGGAATGTATGATATGACACAAGCTGTTCGCGCCTTTATTGTTACATGTGGTTCTTTCTAAAATACGTATTGTGTGCCCTCTGCTATAATTAGTGCAGTTGAATTCGCCTCGCCGCAAGGGACACAAGTCCTAAATACCGCACCGCGTTTACAGGTTGTAATAATCAAACCGCAGCTATTCGCAAGTACCATCGCCACGCGTCACCTATTCTCGCTTATGATTTCACGATCAAACGTTCAGTCCCAATCGCCATTCCCTTCCAAAATCTCTATCCAAACTAACATACCTACCTTTCCAGTGAACACTGAACAAAGAGGGAAGCAGTCTGGGTAAGTGCGATTAAAATATAATAAAATAGGTAAATAAGAACCGCATACAGTCCACAACATACCGCAGCATTTGATCCCTCGATCCATTGAGAGGATCATTTGCTACCCGCCGCAACACAAGCCATCGTATTAATTTATTCGTTTTTTTACATACTGTTTACAGAGATTTAGTTGTTGTGTTTATTGAAACATTATTTAGGCTTAAATAATGTTTCAAAAATAAAGGTAACTCTTATTAGTTTATCTCTGTTATGGAAAATAATCAAAAAGTACTGCACAAAAAAAATAGTAATGCTATTTCTAGGAAGAATACTTCGAACAACGGAATTCAAAATGACGGCAGTAGATCAGCTGATTGACCGATTCTATAATAATTTTTCAGGAGTGATGATGTCTCATGATTCACTTTACATACGGTGGTTTTCGGGGGGCCTTGAAAAATTAAAACTTTGACAATTATTTTAAATATTAAAACTAACTCTAAAAATATAAATAAAAATGCAGTTATTCAAGTTAGAAGGTTAAAAAAAATAAAAAAAATTGGACTGTAGTTTTCTATTCACAACCGGTTTGCTTAAATAAATGTGCATATTGAAATGATGAAGCAAACCTTTATTGGTTAGCGAAATTATGTATTTATTTTGATGAAATAGTCCTAATACACAAATTCGTTGTGATTGAATTATAAACTCATTACCGACGGCCGCACAATCGTAGGCATTAACTTAAATTATGTCACGGTGGTTTATTTTCCGCCGAAATTGCTGCGCGATGGCCCTCGTTCGCGGGTGGCGTCATCCATACACGTAGAACTGGGAACGTCCCCTCACTCGAACTGATTTGACAACCCGATCGGTGCTTTCCTCGCCCCGGGGGAAATCACAGAAAATCACCGGTGCTCCCATATACGTCGAACCTTTATTACGGGAAATATCGACTCGGCGCTGCTTTTCACTTTTCAGTATCTAACCGAAAAAAATGAGATGCCTTAATAATTATTTGTGATCTAGAGTCATGAAAATCGCAAAATTGCTGTAATTCGATGAAATTTTATAGAAAAATTGTGTTTATAATGTTAATTTCTAACGTACTTTTTAGATTACGTGTTCAATTAAAAATGATTGTTCAGCACTTTTCACATTTTTGCATTAGCTCCGCACAGGAGACCCTCAGGAAAATAAACCCCTGGTTGGCGTTACGAACATAAAAGTTAGACTTTTATTATGGTATGACCATAATAATTAAACTGATCCTACAATGGAAATCACGTATTACTAACAGTGGCGTGCACAGAGTTTTTGATCAGGGTAGGCAGTAGGAAAATCGCTGAATTTATTCAAATAAATTTAGAAAAAAAACTTACTACAAATAATTCCCTTCGTACAAGTTTTCGCTAAGTGTGCTTGCTGCTGGTATGACAACTAGTTGATAGAAATAGATAACAACATATGTCACTGTCGTCACTGATTGCCATTTGCTAATTTTGTTCCAGAAAGCACTGCCTAATACTAACCAAAAAACCTCATAGAAGCAAATTCAAAATGACAGTTCTACTCTATGCTATGTGCATTTCGTAAACATTGATATTATATCTTGTATGAAGTTAGCTCTAAGCAGAAATAATTCCTGCTTAGGCCGCATTTTAGTGAGGCAGTCGGAGGGCGCGCGTGTAGTTTCTAGTGACGGTTTATGGCACGTTTATAGTATGCCGTTTGATGAGGCGCTCGCGTAGTTTCGGTTGCTCAGCTTTTTCGCGCTTATTTTTGAAAGCGTGTAGGTATTTATTTTTAGCAATTATTTAATAAATTATAATATTATTTACACGCTTATGTTTTACAAATACGGTAGGGTAGGCAGTGCTTATGTGCTTATATGGAGTGCACGCCCCTGATTACTAAAATATGTATCGCTAAATATATACATGTAAAAATACAATTAAAATGCACAACTTTCTTAATGGTTTATATAAACCGTTGAATATGTGTATGTATGATACACATATTCAACGGTTCGGCTCACAAGTAGCTACTTCTACATGGGATGCTGGCTGGAATTGCTTCTCGCGTGATGTATGTAGGATTGTGGGTACACGTAGCTTCGTAGTACGTAGCTCGTAGATAGCGTAGCGTTAGTGCTGTAGCTCTCCGCAGCATTTACTGTTCTTCCACAAAATAACGATCTATTTATTTGCTGCTACCGATTTCTCGTTTTGTATTATTTTGACCCAGAATCTAACAGTGCCGTTAGCATAGTGATTGCAGCAAATACGAAACATCATAACATTTTATTCCTTCCTATACAAATATTACGTCACCAATAAGCTTTGCTTGTTTATTCGAGAAAAACAAAAATTAATTTACCATGAAATGTATTTACTTTTTCTTATTGGTTCATTCAGCTCATTTGCATATCAGTAACTTTTGTCTTTAAGATATTTTCGTTTGAGAATATACCTACATATGACGGAACAATATCTTACTTTACTGTTCATAGAATATTAGGAATAACTTTTGAAACTGATTAATTCTATTTATCGGACTACAATTTATACACGAAAGGAAACACACCTACGCAAAATAATAAAAAAAAAATTATGTTTTTTATCAACTTAAAGAACTCTGTTTTGATCAACCTTATTATCTTCTTCTTCAATGGCGCTACAGCCCAATTCGAGCCTTGGCCTCCTTCAAAATAAGCCTCCACCGCCCTCTGTCCTCGGCCGTCTTCTTCCAATCTGCAACCTGGAGTAATCCTCTTGCATCCTTCCTGACATCATCCTCCCATCTCAGTCTAGGTCTGCCCGCCTTTCGTTTACCTCCCGGGTGTCCTGTCAGAACCTTCTTCGGTACTCGTGTGCTTGGCATTCGGTGCACATGTCCGGCCCATCTTAATCTTTGGAGTCTTAAATGGGTGGAGAGTCTGGGAGCTTGGTAAATATCATAGAGCTCAATATTGTGGCGGATTCTCCATGCCTCTCCCTCTCGCACCGCTCCTAAGATTCTTCGAAGTACCTTTCTTTCGAAGATGTCCAGCCGTTCCGCTGACTTTGCTGTCAGTGTTCCCGCCTCACATCCATAGGCCAAGACCGTTCTGATAATTGTTTTATATAAGGTTATTTTGGTTTTCCTATGGACGTTTCGGGATTTGAACACTGGCAGCAACGCGAAGTAAGTTTTGTTAGCGGCTGTAATGCGCTTTCTTACTTCTACTGGGTCTTCATTGTCCTGCGTTGTGATGGAGCCCAGGTAGGTAAACTCTTCGACCACTTCGAAATTATAATTGTCTTTGAATTTCAACCTTATTATATGAGCACATAAACTAGAACATGCTGTGTTTCTTGTCAGCGTTAACAACTATATTTTCAACCTATTTAAGTAAGGATAAACTATCTGTGCCTTATTGACCATAAGAACTCTGTTTTGAATCCAGCAATAGTTATGTGAATAAGCATATAAATACATAGTTAGGTAAGCACCCAATGTTGCTTATGAAAATTCACTGCTCTGTTGTGAACACCCAAGCATATAAAAAATATAATATATTTATATGAATAAATGTATATATGCTCTTTATTTTTACACGTAAAAGTTTAACATATAATGATATATAAAATTACATGACGTCTTAAAATACGCATCCTAAAGCTGTTTTTCGGGTGGTTTTTTCACTTCGTTTCCTTTACTTCTCCTCATCCAACTCACCAAAAGCGGAAATTTCCATAGTAGGTACGTTATTCAATTCATTTTCACTTACGTGGATGGTATATTTATTCGAAAGCGTATACGTTTAGCCATATTTCATACCCAGAGTGTGCCGACAGAACCCTTATTTAAATTTCACATGATGCAGGTGTTCTCCAAGAAATAGATGAATATTAAATGTTAACCTCTTGGTTTTGCGGTTATCGGTTTATTCTGTAGTTTTTAAAAGCCCATAATAAAATATCACCACAACAAATAAGCACGTTATTTTTTCTGTTAAAAATAATTTAAGTGGTAGTTAGACTTCGATCTATTTAAAAATACATTCAAACGTCTTTCTCGGCTTTCATTTAGAATTACATATGAATAGTTCAAACTAATCTATTTTTGTTTATTGTGCTTTACAGAATTAGAGATAGACAGAATTAGACAGAATTAGAGATACAGAATTAGAGCACAAGAAAAAAGCCAGGTTAGTTTTGAACTGTTAATATATAATTCTAAATGAAAGCTGAGAAAGATATTTGAACATGTTATAGTATATTTGATTATACCTTGTTACACATAAATTATGCAACCTTGAAGGGGTACCTACATTCAGACGCAGTAAATTGTTTTTGTGTTTTTACGCACTGGTATCACCAGTTTGTCTATGGAGATATCAGTGAGAAAGAAGAAAAAATATCATTCTTGGTCAAAACACGGAACGATCATAGCTCTTGGCTGTGTTTTGTCGACGAATCAATCCGAAGTACGAGATGTGATTTTTATAAACGAAAAGAGAATCTTAATCCGGAGTAATCGGAATGCCCGACGAGGCAATTTTCTCCCAGATTATAGTGACAATCTCACAAACTCAACACAAAGGTCGAATTTTGAATTCTTTTCAACCCCACCTGACATCTGAATTGGGTTGTAAGCTGTTTTGCTGCCTGGTGTGAATGCACCATACTTGGAGAAGACTTGCAGATCTCGTCCAAGGTCCTTACAGCACTATAATACGGAAACATGGATCACTAAGTGGGTGGGTGATGGATTTTGAACTTTTTTTTCAAGAATCAATTGGTTCTCGAAGGATCTTTGGACCGATCCTGTTTGCTAAAAGTGACAAGAAATGCCCTCTTGGCAAAGCGATACAGATTAGGATGTAGGGTTTTCTATGCGTAACATGTTTATCTTACAATGTAACCTTTTTTATTGCTGATTGAAAACTTTGCTTTTGAATTGAATCATGAATTTGTAACACCTTCATTCCCAAATTGCCTGTAATTTGGGTACACAACCTGAGGTAAGCAGTTCTCATTGTTTCTTTTTTTTGTTTCTATTGAAATAGGCAGGATGGCGGCGCCCCAACACTTCAAAATCAGTCACATAAGTTGTCCGTAACAACCCTTTAAATGTCCAAGTTTTGTATATACTTTTAGCGATAATTAATGGTATCTATTTGAAGGATTATTTTATGTATTAACCTATATAATTATCTTTCAGTTTAATTTCCAAAAGCTCCTCAATACGAAGCCTTAAATAGCGTAACTACTTAAAGACGTAAATATCCGTCAATCTTAGCTGATAATATTTCGCTTCTTACGCAAGAGAATAGCATTAGCAACTACAAAGGCTTCATCTCTTACGGAAAATTACTACTCTCATAATGTATATAACTACAAAAAGAGAAAGTGAACACCTTCTCCAAAATAATGATTATTAATTGTCACTATCCCAAAAATGTTAAAAGATGATATATACATAGATTATTGTTATTCTAAATTAATAGGCCCCAGACTGTAAATAGGAATAGTAGAGGAGGGTAAAAATTAATAAAGAATTAACTTGAAGAGGTAAAAACCACTGAAAAACGACATCCGGGAGGCGGTAAGTGGTGCAACAAGTTTTGCACAGTCGTTCATCTTTATTAATCAAAAAGGTCTGGACAGACCTTGTCACTCATCGGAAGGTTAATAAGGGCGCTAACCTCTCCAGATTTCTAACAATCCTTCTCGCGGTGCATTGGTGCAGCGGGGATATCCAAAGAATTTAGAGAAAAGATCTACACACGTCGTACCCAACATCCGATTTTAAAGTAATTATATGTAAATGTTTTTTGGTGAATGTTTTTCAAGTTCTAGGTAGAAAAAGACCTTGCGCTGGAAGAATTTGAAAATTCGGTTCCGTTTGGAATTTTTTTTTTTCGAGATGAGTTTTGAAATTTGAAATTTGAAATTTCATATGAGTAATGACGTAAAATTTGTTTTCATGGGTACCAACAAAGAATTAGGAAATTTGGAAATATTTTGTAAATAATTGACGATGATACATATTGTTTTATTTCAGAAAATATAAAATTCTTAAAGAAATGATAAAAGATCCTAACTGTAGTAATCCTCTTATGTTTTGTGATGAGAAAAGCTGCTGAATTGGCATAAGACTTGCGGGGACTTATATTTATAACGTCAATAAATTTTTATCAATGTTTTCATAACAAACCTCTACTGAGCGCAACCGTAGTTTAACTAACAATAATATCTTGGTTTCTCTAATGTTGTTTTCCTTTCTTTATTTCAGCGTACCGGAAAAAATATCACAAATAAATCTTTGTTTTTTTCTTCTTTTGTAGTTATTTTTTGTCATTCGTTTATGCTGAGAAACCTTTTACAGTGTACCCCGCCACTTGTATTGTACCATTATACAATTTTCGTTCTTTGACCTTAGCAGTGATAACATGGTAGAAATGATTAAACTAAACGATGTTTTTGATGACTTTCAACTTTGTTGTTAAACGGAATATCGTCTATCGGGTAGCTACCAAGTATTCTAGGCCACAGTGGAAGTAACACGTTGTAGGCACGTTGGACTATAGGGAAGGGATGGGGTGGGGATGTAACTACCCCACTATGCCTTACAAAGTTCAGAGTTACTCGCCTGAATTCTTGCGCTAAATTAGCACAATGCGCCAACTGCCAACATTCGGTAATAGGAGAAATTCTGCTAATTCATGGTCCCAGTAGCTACCGGAAACATTACGGGGTTTGTGCTCTGTATTGATAAATGGTGCGTGACTTGAAGGTCGCCCGCTGATACTTTCATTTTACCTTTCGTCGCGCAGAATAAGAAAATTTCCGCTTACGAAACACATCCATCCGGGACCGCTAAAGTATTCGGGTACACTTTACATAAAATGTACATAAATAAACACAAAACGGGCATATTTTTAAAATAATTAGGTTTTTGTAGAAGTTTAAAAAATCTTAATTTTCTTCGTGGATTGGAACAACGATTTTCGCCGAATGGCTAAAAAGCTTGCAAATATTTACGGAAGGGAGAACAAAGTTAAGAATAAGGTTGAAAATACTCGATTTAATCCGTTAATTCGTGGCAAATCCAAAGCATTCATGGAATTTTACAACTTTTCAACTATTTTCAACTTTTTTATTAGTTGAAATAAAGTACTTCGTGTTTTAGTGACTAACAACAATACTGTTAGTCTATTTAGGTCCGTCTAGGTTAGTCTAATATTAGGTCCTTACCAGTGGCGGCTCGTGACTTTTTGTGTGCTAGGGTGCTAATATTTAAAAAATGGCGTCATGGATGTTGTCGTATGCGAAAAATATTTTTTTTTCAAAAATCGGTGTTTTGTATGAAGATTTTTCAAGAAATCGGTGCGGCACACCGCCAAACTGAAACTTTCTGAAATTTTTCATACAAAAAACTGATTTTCAAAAAAAAAAAAAAAAATTTTTTTCGGCTACAACAATTTCATAATGCCATTTTTTTAATTTCAGCACTCTGGCACACCCAAAAGTCCCGAGCCGCCACTGGTCCTTACATATGAAATTGGCGTTTTGTATGGGAGGAACATATAGTCGATTTTTTTAAATATAATATATTTATTTAATCAAAGTATGTACCATTGCTGTCTCTGCACTTTTGCCATCTCATAGGTAGTTCATCGATCCCTTTACTAAAAAAACCATTAGGACGGGAATCAATAAAATCTTTGAAGGCGGTTTGGACTGCCCCGTCGGAGTTGAATTTTTACCCTTGCAAGAAGATATCCAAATTTCGAAAAAAATGGTAATCTTTTGGGGCAAGGTCCGGATGTCTTAGACATTCCAATTGAAGCTCCTCTAATTTGGTAGCCGTCTGTTGTGCAGTGTGTGGTCTAGCGTTCTAACGCGCGTTTGTTGATTTGTTTCATTCAATTCGTGAGGTAACCACCTTTCAAGCTTTTTCACCTTCCCTATTTGTTTCAAGTGGATTAAAACAGTTTTATCACTAACACCGCAGCCTGCAGCTAACTCTGACGTGGTTTGCGATGGATCCGCTTCCACAATAGCCTTCAATTCTTCAATCAACTTTGGTCTCCGGCCGTCCACGGGACTTGTTCTGCAGGTCGAAATTTCCAGAACGAAAACGTTGGAACCAAAAACGCACTGTGTTTTCTTTTGCGGCACCGTCGCCATACACATCATTAATCCTTCGAGCCGTTTCTGCAGCACTGGTGCCACGGTGGAACTCTTACTCGTAAATAAAGCGATATTTCAAGTTTTCCATTTTGTAAACTAAGTGACTCAAAGAAAAAAAAACAATTAAAGAAAAAACAAATGAATTATAATTTTCGAAACACAAATACATGAGTAAATAGCTGTATAAATTTGAATTTGGAATTCCTAACCAAAGAGAAGATATTTGAGATCAAAGTGGCCAGTACGGCAAAACGCCAATTTCATATGTAAGGACCAATATATGCAAAAGATTAAGCACACCTTCAATTTGGGTTTAGTCGCTGAAACGAAAAAAGCCGACATATTGATTACGTACACGACACGGTGTAACACACATTGTATTGCTGGACTGCTCTTCCGCAATATTGTCTCTCTTTTCCCCAACGTACACCGTCGAACCTTTTAAACTGAAGATTTATTATATGTACTACAATATCATAGTACGTGTTTCCGCTTTATGGTAGATATAAAAACTTGGAAAATTGCCAAAAATTTGCCTATTATTTGATCGTCGCATTTCAAATGTTTAAGCCCATACAAATTTCTTTGAAAGTATTTAGCGACTGTATCCGCCATTGATTTTCTCCGAAATAACAAGTTCTTTTAACATTTCGGTCCCGAGAAAACTCATTTGCTCTCTTTTTATCCTTTTGCAAATCAAAGTGAATTTTAAAAGGGTTACTTTTTTTACATTTTCTTTCACATTTCAGCCCAAAAGCTCCCGTTTAAATCAAATCACATTCGAAGGATATCCTTTTGATGTGGATCTCTTTGGTTCGTGCAATTAGTACCACCTCCTCTGCTACGCGTGTTAATATTCCGCGACATATTTCACCCATCAATATGTATGCTACGGGAATATTCTGCACATCCTCTGTGTAGGCTACAATGTAGGTACGCGTAATGCGCATGTTCAATATTTTGACGCAAAAAATCAGTGACTTCTGATTGGATGTTATTAGATTTAGTCTCATTAGGAACATGTTTGTCGTAGTAAATTAAATCAAGGTCTTTTTTTAAATAAAAACCTCAATCGTTGCGTTTGGTGAGTTTATGTTAGGCTACATAAATCAGTTGACATAATTTTTTATTGGAAATGTATTTTTACAAAATATAAATGTAATTGATATCACATGTATAATATCTATATGAAAGATTTGATTTCCATTATTAATATTTTTTATTTTATTATTATTTTTTATATGAATAAAGCACAAGAGTCTCAACTGCTCCCAATTTGGGAGACGGGAATGGGTACCGCTGCACCGGTAACCTTTATTGGATAACCAACACCTATGCCATAAGTCACCCCAAGTGGTTCGCTACGTTTGGTGATTTACCAGGGGTGCTCGGGTTCATGGGGTGAGGTTTGTCTAGATCTTGGAGGCGGGTGACCAGGACACACTGAACTCCAGATTCCTACGCACCCCTTAAACCCTTTTCCTTCCCAGAAATCTCCTCTCCTTTCTTTCCTTAGAAAAACCCTCACACACGAAAGATGACATAGGCCCTGAGGGAAATTATTTTTCTCAGGGCCTCCTGTGTGGAGCTCATGTAAAAAAAATCGCCAGTGGCCAGTGAGACTATGGCATCCCCAATTGGGGTACGTTGTGAGATTGAAGGTGGTGGGGAGGAGATGAGGAAGAAGAAGGTGGGAGAGTATCTGGCTATTTATTTCTGGTGACCAAACACGGCCAACGACATTTCAAGAATGGTAGTCTCATACCATGGCGATACTGAGATCAACTTCCACTCTGGAACCTGTCGCAAATCTAACTGCGTATTACTTTACATGAGTAAATTGTGAAATAACACAAGTTAATTAAATAAAATTTTATGCACACGCCGGGTTTTAATCCCGCGACCTATTGCGAGTCGAGAGCCTTATCCCTCGACCACGAAGGCCGTCAAATGATATTCTTTGGAGATATACTTCCATAAAAGTTATGTGTGTGTGTATGCTTGTGTACAATCAGTTAATACAATACATTTCGGTTCATCCCTTTTGGAGTTCACCCTTAAAACGTGTAGTTTTGAAAATGGCAAGGGGAGAATTTACACAATGGACTCTGCTATGTATGAAGATATGTAATAAAGCAATAGGTTTCCCAACCCTTAGAAGCGATGTTTTTCAGCGGGTTTAACTTCCTCTGGGTTTGGCTGGCAGCCAGATTGATTTAAAGTTTATTCCGAAACCCTCGACTATTTTTCGTGATTAATTTGAAATTCAAGCAATGATTAAAAATACTACATTTCGTTATTTGAATTTGCTTTCAATTTCATTGAAAAGTTGAAGTTGTAAAATGAACGTTGAGTTATGTGGTTCTAATTATCTACTTAATGGATTTTTCAACAAATGAACTTTTTATATTATTTTCTCATAAAATCGTCGGAATTTCGTAACTGTTACTAATCTGAAACTGATTTTCTAACTTCAATCCCAGTCGTGAAATACGGGGTGTCCCAAAAGAAAGTATGTACTTGTTATGCTTTCTGTGTAAACGCAACTTTTCCGAGGGGCGCGGGGGGTATGTAAATCAGTAGTCTGGCTCTTGGGAATTTAGTCGCTATGAAGCATTTCTCGGGAGCGACCGCGCGTTGTGCGTGCGTGAGTTTTACAAAAATGGTGATTCGGCGACTGTAGCGCGTAGAAAATTCTGCAAATTTGAGGTTTTCGTCAATTCAGCGATGCGTCAAGCATTCCTCACATTCGAAAATGGATTAAAAAGTTTGAAGAGATCGGTACAACGCTGGCAAAACCAAAATCCGGGCGACCAAGATTATCGAGAACGGTAGAAAACGTAGAGAGTGTGAATCAGTCTTTTCGTGACGACTCAAACTTTCGATTCGGAAGCGCGCAAGTGCTTTAGATGTGCATAGATCATCGTTACACAGCATTTTGCATAAAGACCTAATGCTGCACCCCTACAAACTTACTGGCTATAACCAAAGAACATGGTTCCAGCAAGACGGAGCAACATTACATAGTCCAACACGTCTCTGCCACAAGTTCGTGAAATTTTCCCTGGCAAATTGATCTCCAGGAGAGGTGACATAAATTGGCCTCCTCGTGGTCCTGACTTAACCCCTATGGACTTTTTCCTGTGGGGTTATCTCAAATCTAAAGAGGTACGCCAAAAATCCGACTTCCCTGATGCAATTAAAAGAAAATATCCGTCACGAAATGGCAGCCATCACGAAGCCTAGCTGCCGAGCCGTCATGATAAATTTTACTCTTCGATTAAATTAATGCCGCGAACGCGAGGGTTTACATTTGGACGATATTACTTTTAAGAAATAAATTCCCAAATTGTGTATTTTAGTATTTAACAAACATTTTTTCGATAGAGCCCTTACTTTTTTTTAAATCGATCCACTAAATATATACTTTCTTTTGGGACACCCTGTACTATTTTTTATTATTTTTTTTTTAATTGTTTATTGAAACATTTATTACAATTACAATTTTACAACAAAATATATATATTTTTTACAGGTTTTTTTTTTTACTACCCTTCCATTTAAAGCATTTGCTTGATATAAAGATTTATTTTTAATTTATTACATTACTAAGATATAAATACTATTACCTACATAAATGTTGAATATGTTAAAAAGTTGATTTTAATTCGTAAAACGGGATATTAATTTGCGAAACAGGAAAGGTGCGTCCCGCTTGGGCCCATTATTCAAACGTCAGGTTTTAGAAATATTTATGAAAGTTGGTACCTACCAAACCTTATTTTGGGGGTGATTTATTATTTGAATTATACTGTTGCTGCTTTCCATCACAAGGAAAAATATGAATGGCAACCAACTAAACAGACTGTCGTGATAAATATGTCCATTTACATATTCATTCAAGGTATTTAAAACACCCTACCTCGCAAATGTTAACTGTAAATCACTCCGCACTGGAAACAAGTATGAATTATTGTCTCTGCGATGAAATTTTAAACGGTGTTTTATTATACAAAAAAATAAAGCACAATGTTTTTCAGTCCTAATTTAAGTATTTATGTTTAATTTTTTATTGTTATATTATATAAATATAGAAACACACTTTATTTTTGTTAAATTTTATAGATATTTCAAAACTCCTTATGTAAACTAGACAGTACAATTTTTGTGATCTCGTTTGTTTTTAACTTCATTCGTAAAACTTTTATCAATATGTTTTCCTGATAATAGTTGGTGTATTTAATTAAATGTAGACAATATTAGAGAAACTCAATCGAAAATCTGGAAACAGAAAAATATATTTGCACTTCTGGGACGCGAATACGGGATCTTTCGCTTTCCGGGCAAATGCGCTGACCACTGCGCGTGTCCCAGAGGTGCAAATATCTTTTTCTGATTTTTCTGTTTCCAGATTTTCGATTGAGTTTCGCTAATATTGTCTTCATTTAATTAAATATTACAATTTGTGGTTTTACTCATAAAGTTTAAGAAAAATAAATATAGTTGCTGTATTTATTTTTTTACTCCAAGAAAGGCGAGGCGCGCGTGATATTTAGACATATAAAAACAAATGAGATTTGATATTTACCTACACCATTGCGGAGATATCGAACCCTCAGTATGCCTACTGACCAATCCCTACCACCATCCTTGAAGACCAGTTGCAGAGGCTGTATTCGTATTAATATCTAATATGGATTGTCTTGGCTTATTTGTATTGACGACGTAAAACGGGTACTAGAATCATTAGAAACTATGGATAATACACTACCTACTATTTATTGTTTTAATTTTTAATGCTCAGATGAAAATACATATAACATATATAGTATTGTGGCTAAGCCAGATAACAGCTAAAAAAATAATGAATGTTTCTTATCAGTATTACATTTTATGAACGAGTATGTTGTCAAAAAATATTTAAAAGTTTCAATGTGATTTATATAGGCTGTTGCATGTACCCGAAGGATTTTAACCAGCAATTCCAGAGCATGTTTGGAGTAAAAAATGTAGATGTCATTTCGCTGTCCGATGACATTTTTTTTCAATTGAATACAACAAAAAAAATATTTTTCCAACAAACTTCGCAACTGAGTAAATAGTTGGGTGCAGCTGGTACAGGTCACGTGGTAAGCACTCCGTCTCGTTCTAGAGCAAAGGGGGGGGGGCGCGCATATCACGCGATCCCGTCGCCACGCATAGCAATGTCATAGTATGATGCACACATCTGCCCTGATGATGGACCCTGTAACGTTGTCCGAAAAGTTGGCTAAAGAAGGAGGTAGCGCAGTCAGTTCATTCCATTGAAATGCAGTATAATCTACCAACAATGCTTAATACAGACAAATACGCAAAATGCGTTAATCATCAAAAATATTCTTTTGACATTTGCTCTGCGAAAATGAAAAACAGCAAACCTATATAATTAGAATATGAGAAGTTCTTCTTCAAAGGCGAGTAAGTCAGTTTGTTTTCACCAAACGGGGAATTCAAATGCTTCATTACGTCAGAAAACCATAACTGTAGGATATTATTTCCTTTGCTATAAGACATCAAGCACGAGAATTCCATTTCCCTTCGAACAAATCATTAACTAACGAGGCTGAGGTTTTTCTCTGGCTTCATTTTTAAATCCACAAAGTTGTAGCCGTGAATCATTAACCGGGAAGGATTCCTTATTCCAAAACGGTTTCAACTTTATTTAACAGTGGCTCTTAAAGTTTCCCTTGCTTTATTAGATACTAAAAGTGTCTATGCATTGTTTCTATATAAAATATGGTATTTAATTAACGTGATTCATATAAATATTGCTTCGTGTTACGGTACGATGCAGTACGACAGAACCAGCGCAATTGAAAATAGTGTAGAATTATTTTATCGCATTTTTTTGCGACAGTGCTTTTGTTTCATGACGCCATAGGTTCCCAGTGGCTTTGTTGTTCTCCTCCTATGTAAGAGCCAAGTATTAAGGTTTGAACCTGAACAAGGCGGGCTGACGGTTGCCGCTCGCGGCGGGTATTGAAGAACTTATCGCCATGTCACAATGTACAATCTGACGTGTATTAACGCCTCCGTGTATCCACGCCGGGGAAACGTTATAAAATACCTATTGCCCTTTCATAACACAAGGTGAAAGGACATGATTATCGAGTTGTAACGCCGGAAGATAATCCATTGTTATACAAAGTGCCTGCGATATTCTACTAACTGTTTTATTATATCAACATTATTTTAATAAATCAACAAAGCGTGGGCACCACGAATAAACATCACCAGATCACGCGCTACCGTAAGTGCGTTATTGTGATATAGGTACTCTGCTTTGGAGTGTGGGGCATTTAATTCGTTGGGAATCATAGGTAGGGAATCATATTTAGGCTGAGAGGAGACACAATTCCTTTTTGGTAAATATGCGTAGATATGCATCCACCTCACGGATAATACGGAACGTTCGTGTTGTCGAAGTTTGATGCATAGATAATACGGAATGTTCCTTTTTTAAACTAATACACTATCAAATATTATATTTGTCGGAAGTACCAATCTTATAAAATAAATTCTTGTCAAAATAAAATCAAAAAGTACTGAATCATGACTATGCACGAGGGTTTTAAAATAACTTTGCGGCTATTCTTTGCTAAGACGCTTATGGATTTCGATATGAGTTATGCCCAACCACCAAACAAGATAGGTAAATCACAATTAAGAGGTACTCACTGCTGTTGTGTCGTCTGGCTTGGTTTCCGTTTGGTGGCAGTCACAGATGTGTCCATAAGCGCTCGATAAGATTGTTCTATTCGATTATTAGAACTAGGATAAAGTTTGAGTCACGAATTGATTTACGTAAGAAGTTCACACAAAGCATACGATATAATACGATATGATTTACACTTTATGTAACGATAGGATAAATAACGCTTCGGCGTAAAGCGAAGTGTCACGATACGATGGTGTTTAGTAACGGACTAACGGGCTGACGATAAAACGGTACTTGACACCTGTCTATGGGGTAGTTAGGCACCCTAATTGTGCGGAATTCCAAAAATCTGGATTCTTCCGATCCCGTATGACAATCGGAGCACAAAACGAATGAAATTCATCAGCGTTATGAAACAAGTACCTATTTCTAATTATTGGGTTGAGATTCAAACTACGAAAGCTGTATGTCATCATAATTTAGATATTCATCCCAGGTTTTGAATGGTTTGTTTGGCAAAGCAGGGTTTGTCTAGCGGGTAGGTATGTGTAATTATTCTAATTCATTTCTTTTCATGTTCTGCTGTTATAAATACAGGTACAAACTTGTCAATACAATCCATTCACAAATAACTGAATAAATTATTGTTTTATATTTCAATCATATTTTTCATATGATTGGCAGCATAGATTGATTGTCTATGAAATGTTAAATAAAAACGATAAATATAAAAATGGCGTATCCGCGTAGGTGAATTAATTTTTAACAAAATTAAAATGTTTAATGCATATTTTTTGCATGTTTTATTTACCTCCCCCGACATAAATACTCACTTTTCGTAATAAATAAAGCTAAATCTAATTGTTTGAATAAAAAATATTCCGTATTAACGGGTAAGCGGTTCAAGGCATAAATAATTCATTTTCTGACTCACGAGTTGATGCGAGGCAATCTTGTCAACTCACAGCTTTTCTAAAAAAAATAATCCAATCTTAATTATTTAATTAAATTAATCCAATTCACCCTTCTTGGAAAAGTTTATTACGTTTTCAACTAACCTGCATTATAAATATCTCTTGGTAAGTAGGTACATAACTGCTGGCAGTGGGTCGTCACATATAGCATTCTGTATTCGTCTGACAAGTCGATCTTGTCATCTCAGTTCCAGTGATGTATGTATAATGTGGTATTCACCACAACTTTGAAGTACGTAAACGCTGCCCGATCTACAAGTATTTCGTGTATACACACAGTACACACGTTCTTTGAATGTTTTATCTATCTATCTTTATCATACATGAAGAACGTTAGAATTGATAATCTACTGGAAACAAAGGACGAATTTCTTTTTGCCACATTTTGTCTTAATTTTGTAAGACAACAATGGTCTAGAGATCAATGGCGTAGCGTGGAGGGGGGGCGGGGGGGGGGAGGCCTGCCTCAGGCGGTACTTTTAAGGGGGGCGGCAAAATTTCAATTAAATAATAATAATATATTGTAAAAATTTTAACTGTTTCATTTCTACTTGCAGACTATGTATGTACTGCCAGAATCAAAGAACAACTGTCTTCAAGTTCTGAGTGTAATTTTTATTCAACGCATACAGATTTAATTAAAACCACTTTTGTGTTCAGAATGCAAAATTCCAGTTGTGGATTCATCTGCTGACACATTTCGAAGGAACACGTTATCTTATTCGAAGTGCTTTATAAAATTCTAGTTGCAGACAATTTATGTGCCGCCAGAATCAAAGAAAAACCATTTTCATGATCTGAATGTAGCTTTAATTCGCCGCATACAGATTTCATTTAAACCTTTTTTTTCTGAATGTAAAATTCCAGTTATAGATTCATCTACTGACACATTCCGAAGGAAAACATTCGCTTATTCGAAGTGCAGTTATAAAATTCTAGTTGCAGACTATTTATGTACTATCAGAATCAAAGAAAGCCCGTTTTCATGTTCTGAGCAGGGGCGTGCACAGAGTTTTTAGTGAGCTAGAGTGCTAAGATTGAAAAATTCGACGTAAATGATGTTGTTGTAGCTGAAAATGATTTTTTTTTTTTTTTTAAATTTCAATTTTTTGTATGAAGATTTTTATCTAGCGTAGGCATACCTATAGGTATGCCTACCCTGAATAAAAAATCTTCATACAAAAAATTGAAATTTCGAAAAAAAATAAAAATCATTTTCAGCTACAACAACATCAATAATGTTGTTTTTTCCAGTCTTAGCCCTCTAGCTCACTAAAATTTCTGTGCACGCCCCTGGTTCTGAGTGATTTAATTTAAACCAGTTTTGTGTTCACAATATAACGACAAATTAAATAACGAGTTGCCGATTCATCGTGTACCGAGTGAAGCTTTGCATTTGAGTTGCATTCCGTATGTTGCGAAATTCTAAGAAATTGACTCTTCCGTGTGTAACTATTAGATAAAACCTGCTTCATGTGATGAAGAAGCGAAATCCTATTACATGGATACCATTTTCGATGTCTGAGATATAAATTTCCGTGTTATAAATTTGTAGTAGAATTTATAAACATGATTTTTATTGGAAGAATACTCGCCACATGAGATTATGAAAATCGGTATAAAATGAGGTCGTAATAAAAAAAAGGATTTCTACCCTCCCCCCCCCCTCCGCCCCCGCCCCCGATAGCGCTTGAAAATCTGAGGAAGAAATTCCTATATAGGGGGGCAATGCATGACTATAGTTTTAACATAGTTAATTCATTATTGCATATTCTCACATCGATGATTGTTTCAGTAGGTAAAATTTAAGTACAAAACCACATGGTAATGGAATGCTTTGTTCCGATTGGAATAGTCATTGCAATAATAATTACAGCAGGACAATAAAAGTGCTTTCGATAAATTAATGATGCGATTCACTGGCCGATATGCGGCTTATCCAACTACCACCATTTATTGCAATTATGACACTGTGAATGAAATGTAATGCAATAGCTCATTGTAGTTCATAATTACCTTATACATCACATAAATATTTTATTTACTTGATCGTGCATTGTCTTCCTCGTCCCTGGCGTCCTCAAAGACACCAATAATTTCGACGTCATTTAATTTCCTTGACTCCTTTCTTCGTACATTCTCCCTGCATGCCCAAACCATCATCATAAAGATTCCATTCTTTATCTTATTCATTACGTTTACTTCAGATTTTTCATACCTTGTTTTATATGCCATAGGTCACTCCTGGTGGTTCGCTAAGTTTGTTGTCTTGCAGGGAGGGCCGGGTTCATGGGGTTCATGATTTTTTTTTAAATATGTTTCATCTCATTTCTACAGCATTCCGTCTACCTTCATCCTTCTCCTGCCACTTCCAACATCGGGGTTGGTATCAGTTCTCCATTATGAAGTGGTAGCTTCACTTTTCTGAACAATTTATTTAGAATTTATTAACGCCAACCGCGATCAGGCCTTCATTAATGGAGTTATCTGCATTTACCGTTCATTCAGCATTTCCAACTCTCGAATTCATTCTTTCCAATCAATCAATTTACAGGAATCATGTGTGACCGGAAAGTGCCCATTAAACTTAAAGGAAAGATATACCAGACTATTGTTAGACTGTTGGATTGATGGCTCCGAATGCTGGATTATGTACAACTCCTACTCTAGGCAACTCGAAACTGCAGAAATCCGAATGCTTAGATGGTCGGCAGGAGTATCACTAAAAGATAAGATTAAAAGTTCACGCATTCGTGATAGCATGGGTGTCACGGATATAAACAGTAAGCTGGAGGAACGACAGTTGAGATGATATGGGCACATAAGACGGAGCCTACCAGACCACACAGTGAAGCAGGCAATGTAAGGTAAGGCAAGCAGGGACAGTCATCCCGAGGAAGACCAAAGAAATCCTGGATGACTCAATGCTGCAAAATACTACAGAGAAACGTCCTGGATTAAAGTGTTACCCAGAACCGAAGAAGTTATAACCTGAAAATGAGAAGAGCCGAACCCAACAGCCTACCTAGGCAATGAGTTGGGACAGTGCAAGGAAATCTACTCAAATACATAAAGCCATCCACTTACAACATGTATTTACTCTTAGTAGCTTCACTCATCATTAAAAATGGTTCTAAAAATTGTTTTAAAAAAAAGCTATGATTATATTGTTTGGAACGTGCGTCGTCGAACAAAACAGCATAGGATAGGGACAATGTTTGATTCGTAGCACAGAACTAGATATTTAAACATGTTGTTACTGAAGTCGAATGTGTTCATTTTTATTCACAGTATGTTTCGATTTTTATGCAATCGAAGGTCAAATTGATGTGTACCACATTGTTAATTAAAAAAACTAATTTTTATTCAACCCCGTATCTCATGCCAGGGCTGCGATACTACGTAATAATGAAAAGTACATACGTACGTCAAAATTTATGTATTTTAATGTACTTTCTGGCTAATCCCCGTTTTGGCCTATTCGCGAATATTTTTTTAAAACGAATGGATTATATACAGGAGAAATAATTAACTTAATTAAATTGAATTTCCGTGAAAAGCGGAACACGTTTATTTTCCCTTTTTCAAACAAGTATGTTTTAATATGTTTTTAAATTGCTAAGTAAAAAATGAAGGGTAAAAATAAGTACCGAATATGAATATCTGTTTCAAGCTGTGCCAGTGATTTTTATAATAATTCGAATAAAAAAAAACCCGTTGAGAAGTGTGAGTACCAACACGAAATAGACCATTTTTAATTAAAAAAGAGAAAACACGTTATCTGTACGACTGCTTTTATTCCACAATAACTTTCTACCCAACGATTTTTTTTCACTTTTTTTAATTATTACGCTGGTTTTAATCACATAACATTAATATAATAAAATGTATTTATTCGAGTAAACCCGCCCAATGATATGAAGTCACGGGTTGATAAAAAAATCTTTTTACTCCAGATTTTTTTTACTTGCATGCATCAAAACGACCTTCACGTAAGCTAACCTTGTTCGTAGTGTTATAGTGAGGCATTGTGAAAATATTGACAATAATCGTGATATCTTCTGGTTCAAAATCATAAGAAGCAATTAACACTTCGTTCCATATTTACGGTAATATTGTGTACATGACTTTATTATGGGCGTAATGGTATAATATTAGAAAGCGCATTAATTATAAGGCCCCTTCAATCAATGCTTGGTCGTTGCAAAGCCCGCATCATGTGGCAATTTATGTAAGAAAATAAATCGTGCTACATAAGTTTTATTGCAAAGAATAATTATTCATACGATATGAATTCATATGGTATGACTAGTGCTGTATCATCAGCATATACATAATGTGTAAAAAGGGTTAATAATTTATTCATGAGGGAATATGTTAGTGCCAAAAAAAAAGTTATGACAAAATTCGTATTTTTTTTGTGTTTTACAAGGCTGAGTGTTAGTTTAAACACATCTATATCATTATTATTTCTTCACAGCCGGTCAGCAATTCTATTTAAGATTTGAAATGTGAGGGAGGCCATTTTGTTAGCTGAACACGTTCATTAATCGCAGAAGTAAAGCTACGATTACACTAGACAATATATATATTATAGCAGTGGCGATCCGTGAATTTTCAGTGAGCAGAGTGCTAAGATTGAAAAATTCGACATTACGGTTGTTGAAGCGGAAAATGATTTTTTTTTTCAAAATTTCAACTTTTTGTATGAAGATCATTCAGTATGTGGATGCGGCGCATTCCTTGACTAAAATAATCCTGAAGACCTTCATACAAAAAGTTAAATTTTGAAAAAAAAAAATCATTTTCAGCTACAACAACGTCAACAACGTCATATTTTTCAATCTTAGCGCTCTAGCTCACTGAAAACTCACGGACCGCCACTGATATATAGGTATATACACGTATACAAAAAAAAATTGTAATTAGATTTGCTTTGTGAAAATGTTAAAAAGATTTTTTTTAGAATACCCCCGAAGTTTCACGGTATAACCATGGAATACAGTGAAATTAGACGGAGAATAAAATTGTTTAAAAAAAAAGTTGGCAGAAGTTCCAAATTTTCATATTTTAGTCACTAAGGAAGTTATTGGTACTTTCCATTTGTTTCTGAATGATGATATTGAGTGCGTGGAACGATAGATAATGATAATTTTAATGAATTATGGCCAATGCTACCAGATCGACACCACCATTGCATCAAGGTATAAACGATGTTGGGATACTGCTCTTCGAGAAACACTGCACTGCCCTATAAACCTTTGAGTTACGGAAGCAATCCCAAGTGCAATGGGACCGGTTGAGGTTATACCAAAACAATGCCCCAGGGAACTCGTGCAACTTCCGAGATTCTGCAGTGGCTCTACAATGTGCACCGAAGGGCGGGGTACACTAATTTCCCGCCTTACCTCGCCAACGCCTGCGATTTACCGGCTTCTGGGGAAGGACTTGAGACAAATGGCATTGAGTGGCTCAGAAATTCTCTCAATGTGTGCTGGATTCCGATTATGTGGCCGACTTACCTAAAACACAATATTTTTGATGTTTGCGGTTCAAATAATGGAAAGGGGCTTTTTATGCCGAAGTAAGTTTTGAGTCAACCTGTCCACTTAACCTAAAAATATTCATTTCGATAGTAACTCTCTTTACCTGTAACTCCGGTTAAATAAATTTTGATACTTTTGCTTTTAATTGTGTTATATTTTTCAAAATTATTGGAAACCTTTGTTTGGAGAATTCAGACGAGCGATAAAGTACCTAGGTACCTAGGTACCCGTAGTGTAATATTTTTAACAGAAAATAATTTGAATTGCTCACAAATCACTTTCAAAATGAGCCATGGAGGTAAAAAATATCCATTAAACATTCTAAAATTTAAACCAGACCTCACACTGTTTGTTCCGTATTCTCCAATTCAATGAGAAAAATATTTCGAAAAGATATTATGTCATCTTTGGGTATGCTGTGTGGTGGGTCTATTTAGAGAAGGGAGGTAGAAGAAGTTAAAAGATTTGAGGAGTGGCTAGGAATCTGGGGTCAATGTGACCCTCCCACTTCATGGATCGGGAGTCCGATTGCAGAGGTCTAGGACGTCTAGGGTAGGCCTCCATCAACCATCTCCTGATCCGGCTCGCCACGCAGAAGGTAGGCAAACGCTTTCACCGCAAATTTTTTTTTATTTCATAAATTTTTTATTAGTTACAGATATTTTTTTTTTGGCTACCACACTAGGCTAATGCCCGTGTTGTGGTAGTCGTAGATATAATATTTTAACATTCCAAAAAATATTAAGAAATACTTAAAACTAAAGAGAAGAAAAAAAAGATCATATTTTAAAGAAAAGTAGAAATAAAAATGAAAATTCAAATTAAAATTTTGAAATACAAAAATTAATAATAAAGATTAAATGTTAAGAACTCAAGTGTTCTATATAAATTAAAACATATAAGTTTATAAATCAAAATTAAAAACATACATAAAATTTGGTGAAAAACTAAGAGAAAAAAAAAATAACAACATTTTAAAGAAAAATAGAAATAAAAATGGAAATTAAAATTTTGAAATGCAAAAATTAATAATTAAAATGTAGAACTCATGAATTCTTTAAAGTACGTTCGTCCCCTAGATAAAAAAAATAAATACCTAGATAAACTTCATCCACGGACCCGGGCACACCTACTAAGCAACTAAAAGTAGCGAACCACTCGGGGTGATCTAAGGCAGGGGTGTTTTTTATTTTATTTTATTTTTTTATTTTTATTTAATAAAATTTTTATTAGTTACAGATATTTGTTTTTTTTTGCTACCACACTAGGCTCATGCCCGTGTTATGGTAGTCGTACATTTAATATTTTAAATACGATTTAATAAATACTATTTTATTAAAACAGATGATTAAATATACTAAATAAAAATTAAGAAATACTTAAAAGTAAGTGAAAAATAAAGAGAAAAAAGATCGTATTTTAAAGAAAAGTAGAAATAAAAATGAAAATTCAAATATAGAAATACAAAAATTAATATTAAAGTTTAAATGTTAGGAACTCAAGTGTTCTATACAAATATATAAATTAAAACATATAAGTATATAAAATAAAATTAAAAAATAAATAAAATTTAGTGAAAAAACTAAGAGAAAAAAATAACAATATTTTAAAGAAAAATAGAAATAAAAACGGAAGTTAAAATTTTGAAATGCAAAAATTAATAATTAAAATGTAATGTTAAGAACTCATGAATTCTTTAAAGTACCTACGCTCGTCCACTTTCGAAAATCCAATGTTGTACACGTGTTATAAAAAGAGAATTAGAATTAGGTACTTAAATTTATGTCAGTACTCAAAGCATTATATATGTTAGGAGCGATGAACCAGAATTGTCGTTGAGCGAATGAGGTATTAGTTTTTGGGATCACGCAACCCAGGTTTGATGAAATGCGGGTGTGTGCATTTGTTGGTTGTTCAATAAATAGTTCCCGTGTCTGCGGTACCTGTAACTGCCTCCCAAATTGATATAGGTATTAGATAAAATTTACTAAAACTGCGTTAGGTAAACTTTCATTCTAGCAAGCATATATCTTTCACGCTTTTCCGCTAAACACAACCAAAATAAGATGAAATTAAGACAAATCATTTAAGAATTCTGAATAACGTAAGTTGGCTGACTATAACAAGTGGTTAAAACGAAAAACTTTTTTCCACCCAACACAATTTCTTCAATAAAGATCTCCCATCTTTCGTGTTTTCCTGAAAGGCCGCTCCTTGCATTAATGCCGGTTTTCCAGTGATTATTTTCCATGTGGACGGGCCCATAGCTGGCTGGCCGGAGCATGACCGGAATTCATTATACGGTAATTAGCCATTGAGAGGCCCGTGGAGCAAGTCCGTGCTAATAAAGACAAAAAGGCCTAACCAGAGGCTACCAAACTTTCCACAACCGCGACCCACTTTTAACCTCAAACTTTCCGATCCACTAATCTTTAATGAGTGATGGTGATTGACGGGTGAAGAGTATTATGGATCGTGGCATTTTTATTTATAGTTTGTGGCATTTTTAAAAAATCTTTTTACTGATTTTGATTTTTCCCATATATATTTATACGGTGTGAGAACATGGACACTTAGAGCCAGCGAAAAGAACCGGATAGAGACGCTCTCGAGATGTAGAGCCGGAGAAAATGCTCAGGATTCCTGACAAATGGTTACATTTGTGCGTCTAGCTGGAAGAGCTTGGCATCCGCAATAGGCTTTCAACTATCTACCTGCAATGCATTTGGACACGTTGCTCGCCAAACTGAGGACTCCAACTTGGAGAAATTCATGGTCACTGGCAAAGTAAAAGGCAAAAGAAGCAGATGAAGGTCACCAATGCGCTGGAGTGACCAAGTATCGCTGGCGTCCAGTGCGTCGGTGACTGCAGCTCTCCACGCGGCGCAGAATCGCTAAGAATTAAGGAGCCTTGTTCACCATATATTAGCATACCTCTTCAAACACAGAACTACCTTTGAAAATGTCCAAACTGCTCGAGATACTAGAACCAAAGGGAATAATCTCCTACTTATCACTTTTGCTAAAACAACCTTTGGCCAAAGAAATTTTAGATACTTTGCAACAAAACTATATAATACACTTCCACTGGCAATTAGACAAACCACAATGTATCTTAAATATAAATCTGACACCAAGTCCTGGATTACCAGCCAAAATAGATCCAACATCAAAGATTTTATCAAAACTAACTTATAAGTTTTTATTTTTTCAATGTCACGTTGATGATTAACTGTTACTTGTAATATTGTGTTATTATTTGTACTTTGTATGTGTTATTATTATAAACTACTCATGCTAAGCGCCTGCCCTCAACACAGGTTCTCCTAGTGAGACATGCATAGAATAAAACAAATTGTATCTCGAAAACTAATAAAGATGAATAATAAAAAAAATAAATAAAAAAAACCATGGAAATTTCAGTAGGGGCCACGATCCTCAGCAACGAGAAACCGATTAAAAAGAATTTAACTGCTGCACAAGAGTCCCAACTGCTTCCAATTGTCTGGAGCCAATGAGACCATGACAATCCCAATTGGGGTATGTTATGAGGCGGAGGGTAGCTGGAATGGGAAGAAGATAGAAAAAAGGAAAGTTAGGAAAAATCTGGCTGTTCAGATCTAATAACCAAACACGGCTGAAGTCATTTCAAGCAATATTTCAATTCTGAATGGTGGTGGATTTTCACCAAGTCGATACTGGGAGTATCTTCCACTCTGAAACGTACCTCAAACATTAAATTAATAAACTTTGAAAAAAAGACAAAAGACATTCTTGTGCACGTTGGAATTTTTTAAATTTTAGAATGAATATTTCGAAAAGCTTCCGATGCCGCTTCATTTCAATGACTCCGTATTTATGCGGAAGGAAGCGCCTCGGGCTATTCTCTCATGGATTATATAATTTATTTAACCATCTTTGCACTTGGCCTTAAGAGGGTAAAACCAGAGAACACCAGAAATATGTCATTTTTAAATCAGATTTTAGACGTATTAACTCTTTTCCACAAAAAATATAAATTAATTTCGAAAGATTGTTCTTTTATCTAGTAAATGTATGTTTTAAATTTTAAGAAAAAAGGTTTATTTTTAGTAAAATAAGGTTATACCGTAGGTCGTTGGCAGATATGTTAAATTTTCAAAAAAGATTTTGTATTATACAACATTCATTTCAAATCATATAATCATGCAGTAAAATAAATCAATACATTATCTGGTAAACTGTGTTTCAGAATTTTAATTTTAGTTGAAATAAAATCATTGAAAAATATTTACGTACATGTGTTTCTTGACGAAAATTAGTCCCTTTGTGTATTTATTTGCGCATTTACAAACTAACATATTTCAGATTTTTTTGCATTCTTATTTTTCTTAGACATTATTGAAAAATGATAAATACTTGTGATCAAAAAATAATTACAAAAAGTGCATAATTTTAATAGTTTTATCATCACGCCTTTCAGCATTTTTGTATGTAGGTATAAATTAAAGCAAATTTGGAATGAAATAAAATCGATATTGTGTTAAAATTTTAAAAAATCTGGTACGGAGAATAATTAATCTTTCTCATTGGAACCGCCCTGTACGATCGTAAGAACATCTTTCAACGAAATGTGGATTTTTGGCCGCTGGCTGGTTAAACGCCCTTAAGTCCCGCGCACATTTGAGTTGTGGCTTAGGACGGGTTGTTTCACAGAAAGTGAACAATTCATCCAATTTCAAAGCTAAATATTAAGTTCTATGGCGTTCTATTCAAGTTCTGTTAGTATTTCAGTTCTGTGAAAAAACTAGCTCATAATTAAAAAAAACGGAACTTGAGTAAAACTTTCACAGAACGTGAAAATTAGATTTATAACTTAATGAATTGTTAAAATTTTATGTCACAACCCGTCCTTAGTATTAGTGTAAATCTAGTTCACTGACTGTCTTTGATATTTTTAATCCCATTAAAAAGTGGATTTTTTTCCTTCAAGTAATTT
This sequence comes from Limnephilus marmoratus, assembly GCA_917880885.1. Taxonomy (NCBI): domain Eukaryota; kingdom Metazoa; phylum Arthropoda; class Insecta; order Trichoptera; family Limnephilidae; genus Limnephilus; species Limnephilus marmoratus. Next base: position 33,231,755 of record OU862908.1, read on the forward strand.
TTTGCCCTTAAAGGAATAAAAGCAATAAGTTTATTACGACAGTAGTCACTTTGTGGTTTGACATATTAATTGAAATAAAACAATAACTTAGTTTGTTAGCATGATTTAATTATTTAATTTTTTTTATATACCGACCGGTTTCGCTTTACACAAGCATCTTCAGGGTATTAAATTAAACTGATCAAAAATATACATTGTGTGGGCTTATATATAATAAAGAAAGAGACAAAACATAATACAAAGGAACAGTGAGAGATTTTCTCTGTATGTAGGTACGAGTATTTTATGTATATTTTGATTAGTTTAATTTATACCATGAAGATGCTTGTGTAAAGCGAAACCGGTCGGTATATAAAAAAAAATAATTACATCGTGCTTACAAACTAAGTTATTGTTTTATTTCAATTACATGTTAGTTACAATCACAATATTGTCGATGATTTGTGTTTTGATGAACTGTTGAAAATTCGTTTGTATTTAGATTGAAAAAGGTGTTTTTAGGTATTTTTTTAAACATTTATTTTATTCAGTTCGTGAGTTACACAGCCGTTTTCTAAAATTAGTTAAGAGGGTATAACCAGAGAAAACCAGAAATATGTCATTTTTAAATCAGATTGTCGATGTATTAACTCTTTTCCACAAAAAAATATAGGTGGATTTCGAAAGACTGTTCTTTTATCTATATATAGCATTCGCATGTTTTAAATTTTGAGAAAAAATATTTACTTTTAGTATATTAAGGTTATACCATAAATTTTGTTAAATTTCAAAAAAGATTTTCTATTATACCACACCCATTTCAAATCATATCATTATGCAGTAAAATAAATCAATACATTATCTGGGTATCGCATGTTTTAGAATTTTAATTTTAGTTTAAATAAAAGCATTAAAAATATATACATACATGTGTTTCTTGACAAAAATTGATCATTTTGTGTATTTATTTGCGCACTTACAAACAATATATTTTAGATTTTTTTAACATTCTTATTAAATTTAGACATTATTGAAAAATGATAAATACTTATAATTAAAAAATTATTACAAAAAGTACAATATTTTAATAGTTTTATCATCACGTCTTTCAGCATTTTTGGATGTAGGTATAAATTAAAGCAAATTTCGAATGAAATTAAATCGATATTGAGTTATAATTAAGAAAAAACTGGTATGGAATATAATTAATCTTTGTCATTGTAACCGCCCTGCACGATCGTAAGAACAACTTTCGACGAAATGTGGATTTTCGTCCGCTAGCTGGTTAAACGCTCTAAGTTCTAGCGATCCGTCGCTTGAAAACCCCTAGTACAGACCACGTCTGAGAATGATGGGGGGACATGGTAGGGGAGTTTTCCTTTCCTTTGTTTAAGTACTATGGGCAGCAAATCATGGTGGAACAATCTATCATTGGAACCCCAAAATTACGTAATATAATATGTACTACTATGATTATGATTTTGTTAGATGTGAAAGAAATAAGCAATAAATCATTATTTGATTTTTTTTCATCTGACAAAATATTTTGTTATTGTCATCCGAGAGGCTATAATTCATGTCAAATTGAGTGACCGTTATTGCGACTAGGTAGATTTTTACAGTTTTTTTTAACTGAATTAAAATAATTACTTAAAGTGAATTTAAAAAAGTGCACCTGTACATCAGATTTCTAATGGTAAATTAATGTTTAATTATTTCTGAAAAATTTAATTCATCAATTTTTTTTGTGGAAACTTCGTAAAAACAATAATTGACGTTAGACAAAGAAATTCACAGAAAAACGTTTTAAAAAATTTCGTACACCAATTATTTAATTTATATAGAAATAATCTAAAATAAATCTAAGATATCAAATTTTGGTATATCTTATATAAAAAAAATAAATTGTTTGTTTGTTTGTTCATATTTTATGCGCTGCCACACACCGTTGATCCGATTGCGGTGACACATTGGTGATTTGGTGAAGGTATAGGCTATATATATAATGGTAAGCTCTGACGTTACGAAATTTGTATAAAAAAATACTACAGGTGTTGTGAGAGTGGTTTTAAAATGTGTGTATTTCATATATTTTAGCTGCAGGGAGGGAAAACAGGAGGTGGAGGGTAACGAAGGAGGTGGGGTTCGTAGGGGGGGTGCCGAGGGAAGGGGAAATCGGGAGGGGAAGGATACGCGCGAGGGGAACGGGGACGCATGGAAAAGGACACGCAGGGAAAAACAATTTATTTCTTTGAATGGCATTGTAACGTATTCCGGGTACCCGCTAGTTTATAATAATAATTATTTTCTTTTTAATCTTTTCAAAGTCATCTAGAGGGTGACAAATACAGTCCCATCAACAACAGAATATTATTTTACTTATGATCGCATAGGTATTACTTTTTACCGTCTTCTGGTCGAGTTATGTCAATTTGTCACTAATGTCCATTAGAGAAAATGTAGTAGGATTCATGCGAAAAGAGGGGAAATACCTTGAAAACGCTTCGCAACATGTGTCCCCGCTAATATTATGTGTTAAGTTAGAGATTGTATTTTAAGTGACGATTTAAACCAAGCAGAAACTCGTTTCATAATTTGCTCGCTCGCAAAAGCTTGTCCTTGTAATTATAATTATAATGAAGATAACTAATTTTAGAGGATTTCTCAAACACTTTTATGAAACGCTATAATAATGATTTCGCTAGAGCTCTTTACAAAAGAAACTTTTCTCAAACCGTTTTCTCTCGCTTTCAAACGAACGCGATTGGAGAAAAGTTATGACGTTAACTTATTCCAAGAAAAATATTATCATTTAGAGTGTTCGGTGTAATTTTAATTTCTAATAATGTTAATAAGATCCAGATTCCCTTTACTTGATAACGCACGAGAGTTTTAACTGCCTGGAGCCAGTGGCATGAAGATTAAGAAAATTGGGAAGTTAAAAGAGAAGACAAAAATGAATCAAATAGTTGGAAGTACATATGTAGATACCTGGCTATTCAGATCTGATTCCTAAGCGAAGCTCTAAATTTATTTAAAGCAACGCAAAGCTTTTTAAATGAAGCTTTTAAATGAAGCTCTTTCTCTCTGGAACAGTGGTTCCCGACCTTTTTTTGACAGGGACCACTATGACATTTATTTGTTCTCATAGGGACTACAAGGTACAATAATGATAAACTATTAATCGCGTAATTCAACAAGTCCTTGCAATTACACTATCTGTTAAGAATAGAGACATCTATGAGACGATTGCTGTAGTTAATCATTGATTTAATCTTGATCAGGTTATTAAGAAATAATGAACACTAGAGACATCTAGGTAATTTTATTGAATCTAGTTATTGATACTGGCTGGCGAGAATACGCCGCGTGACCAAGTAGGTTCCGACAGTCGTCTATGTTTATTATTGTTGATTAGTAGGATGTCTTATCTTCGGGTATTTTCTATTTTTTAATAGTATAAAAGGGGTGTTGTTCAAAAAAACTACCTCTCTCGCATTAAACGATACCTAGGGTACAGTTCCCTTAATTTCCCCAGGCGGGGTCCGGGCCAAATTATTATAACGTGTTAATTTCATTGTTGTAAAATCAAAGTGATTGTAAATAAAAATGACCCCATATTAAAAAAGTGTTTACAATATAAAAAAGTCCACTACCCCGATCAGTATCATTTTGCAATTCAATGTGCTCTTCTTGTATTTCTTCGGCTACCTCTCCATTATTAATACCAAAAGTGTGAGCAATCAGCTTTTGTATACCTTTCGATTCGGTTTTGTAGTAAATGAATAAATGTTTCATGGACCATATTTCAGATATCGCGGACCACATGTGGTCCACGGACCACCGGTTGGAATGAAATGCAAATATGCTGTGGATTAATTCATTTTATTTTATTGAAATAATCCCTGCAATGAAAAAAGGTTTTCTCACGCCGGGTTTCGAACCTGCCACCTCTGAGTAAAGAGCAAAGAGGATCTCACCGCTCCTTAAGGAGTTCATCACAGGTATCCGTATCGATCCACCACTACTCAAACACTTAAAATAGCGCCTTTAAGTCGGTTGTAGGTATTTTAGCAAACTTATCCCCCATTCAACATTTTTCTCGTCGAAAATCTTTGTAGACAGAATCTATCTGGAAATATTCAACTTCGATATTCTTTTGCGGTAAGCAGAGACGGGCAACTACTGCCAGTCACCCGAAAATGCTTCACAGGAAAAGAAAAAAACTGTTGAACAAACAAAAATACTATTCGAACATAAAATTGGTGATGTTGCCCCTCCCTAAATATCTCACACAATTCGATTCACCTCGAACATGCAAAGCCACCGTGCTTTAGCACCCTCACTCTGACGTTGTACACCACCTCCTGCGTCTCCTGCTACCCGGGTAAATAAATATTTGCAAACTGTGACGTCACACGGCCGCGACGGAGATAAGGATGGAGCTGACAATTTCCACCCCCGGCCGGTGGCGGTGGCGGTGGCATTGCCAGTGTAATGAAACCGCAGCGTCACAAATTCCAATTATGCCACCGGTAGACCAGGGCCTCGATAAGCAAACGCCTCCGAGTTTGCTTTCAACTTCACTCGTAAATCTTAGCTGAGGTTAAAATCAACCAAGCATTTCTTATCCGGGTTTCCAACGCGTCGATGGATACCTAATAACACTCTCTACCGATTTCTATAATTTGTTTTACTGGTATTTTAATCATTGTATTTACTTACCCAGCGCCTTACACTTTAACCACCAACTACCAAACAAAAACATATTTTGATATAGGACCTCAGTCTTCCTTTTACAACGCGATTAAAATAAACTTTTACCCCATAATTCGCTCTCTGAGGACCAGTTATTTTCACAGAAAGAATTTAATTTTTTTACTGAGATTTAAAAATATCTTATTTTAAAAAGACATCTACACAAAAATCTACGACAAATATCGATATTTCGGTTGTGATTAAGTAAATACTCTATTGAATATCACAAAATTTAAGGATCTTTGCTGAATAATAATGTACTGTGTATATATTACTAAAAATATTACCAGACACGAAGATTAGCTAACCTAAAATTAATAAATAAAATAAATAGATATTGAAAAATTCGTAAATTTTATGATAATTTTCTGTATAAAGTTCTGTTCAAGTTCTGTTTTTACATCATTATGGACCAGTTACTTACTAGTTACTTTCCTGAAGTAATGCTTTTACAAGATATTATACTAATTACTATTTCATTAAATATCAAAGATTAAAGAACTTGAATAGAACGTTCACAGAACTTGAAAATCGACTTCGGAATACGATGAATTGTTTAAATTCTGTGAAACAACCCGTCATCATATCATACCTACTTTTTTATATTTTTTTGTATTTACTATATCTAATGTTTCACTATCTCTTTTCTCCAGATTCCTGAGCGTAAAGAAATGGCTTCTCCGCAAGAAGCACCAGATAGAGCTGGCTCGCAAGCGTGGATGGAAAGGGTACTGGGTCTGCCTGAAGGGCACCACCCTGCTGTTCTACCCTTGCGACTCGAGGGAGGGCCGCTCCGTGGAGGCAGCGCCGAAGCACCTCATCATAGTGGACGGAGCCATCATGCAGCCGATACCAGAACATCCTAAGAGGGACTATATTTTCTGCCTCAGCACTGCATTTGGGGATGCGTATCTCTTCCAGGCTCCTTGTCAGGTATATAACAACATATACCTTATAATTTTAATGATAAGTGCAATTCCAGTGAAATTCTGGCAGGATCTCCAACGTTGGCCGCTAGAGGTGCTAGTGTAACATGTCGACGTTAACATTCCTTTCAATCCTTACGGTATTACAATGAAGATGCCCCGAGGAACTAGTGTCATTGATCCTCTCGGAACTGGTGCATAGTCGGGAAATACGCTAAACACGCGCCCAACATATGTGCACGGTTGACATTTGTCACATGAGAACGGGCCGTTTCTACGACTCGTTCAAGAGCTCGGCTGTGGAACGATTTGCCGCCTCCGTGTTTCCTCCCTCATACATCTCTTCAAGACCCGTGTTCACTCCTTCTCCGCAAATGTGCACGATTTGAATGTCTCCACTTAGTACCTTCAACTTAAGCACTGCCTACTAGCGACCGGTATTCCAAAAGGCACTAAGAAGGTGATTTTGGCATTTAATTTATTTATAAAACAAAATCTACACTCACAGAAACCTAATTTGCAAAAAAAAAATATTTGTCGATTTGACAATGTCAAATCGACAAATAAATTTTTCGATGTCATTTTCAATCTCAGAAGCCAGCGATTATGGCCCGTTTTTTTAACAATCGAAACTTATAAAAGGTTTCCTGCTCTTCCGTAAGTTCTTCTTTTTGCAAATTGGACGTTTTGGATGTTGTTTGAGTTCTAGTACAGGAGTAATCGTTTCGGCAACAGATGATTTATATCTTGACAGCTGTCCTGTCAAGATCCTGTCAATTGATCTGTCAATTATCTTAATGGAGTGTTTACCTGTGGCTAGCCGTGCCTTGATGCCAATAATATAATAATTATAATAAAACGTTTATTATCAATAGATTTTTTTTACAGTATTACATATTTTGTTCTTTTTTCGTCGACGAAAAGGTCACTGCTCAGCAACGATTCAGGATTTCTCCTAGAATGCAGCTGGTTTTCAGCAGTGCCTCCAGATATATAGACCAACATTTCATTTTATTTATTTTGCAAAAACATAAAACCAGGAAAGTAGTAATCAATCAAGAAAAATTACAATAAAATTATTAACCCCTCGGGCCTCGACCATATTGTGTAAGGAGTTTAGAATGGTTCCGCTGAGCATTAAAATCCTAATAAATGGATTGTTTGTTAATGTATCCAAAAACTAAAACCTGTTTTTGAAAGGTGATGAGATACGCTTTTTAAATAATTTTATTATTAGAAATAACCTTTTTTTTATTTGAAAATTTTTAAACTTTAAAAGTTTTAAAAATGGCTTACTCTACGTTTTTTCGTATTGAAATCACTTGTAATGAAAACAAATAAAAACACAAACATTTTTATAACACAAATGTATTATATCACCTCACTTTTTTTATTATATATATTATTTATTTATCATCATAATCATCGCGTCACATTTTTTGGTTTCATGTAAAAGTTTATTTTTTTTTAATTCTTAAAGTTTCATAATTTTTGTCAACTTGCGGTCGGAAACTTTCATAAAGATAAACATATTTTAATTATTTTGTGGTTAACTTTTAGATTTGAATATATACGAGTAGCGTCTTCACTCATTTCTGTTTGAATCATATTTCTCCTCAAGATAATAAGGGAGACACAACGATTTCCAAGAAACCTGTACGGGTTGTTCCGAAAATCGAACAAATTAGCCTGAGGGGTTAAGCATAATTATTACGTAAGGTTACGTAAGGTATAGAACATATAGAAATAAAAAAAGTTGCACGTCACAGCAGGTTTATTTTTCAAATTGGATTAACAAAATCGACGGGATCCAAAAAACCGTACCTCTTTTTCAGTTCTCTCCTAATTTTTGATGGGTTGTTTTGTGCATCCTAAATAAGCATGCGGTATTACCATAGATAGGTATTTGAAGGGTACACGACAAAAACAGGCTCATCGACAAAATGATCATTTTTCAGAAGAGCCAAAAGAAGAGTGAAATCGTTATTGATTGGAAAATGGGTAAAATATCTATGTATTAAGCGAAAGAATTTTTATACTAATATCTCGTTTATTAAAAAAAATATATCGTGGAAAAAATCTGAAACATATTAAAAAAAAAATAATATCGAACTTTACTCCTTTATTAAAGCGCAAAAATAAGCTGATTACTGTAGTCGTCCCGTTGTTGTCTTTTTTATTGCGAGTGATTTTATCTAGAGACGTGAAATGTTTTCCAAATAGTGTGCCGAATGGGGTTCACAAAATTGTACTAGTGCTTTAATATCTTTATACTTTTCTTTAGATACGGGAAGTAACTCTTCATATGATATCTCGGGTAACATAAATTCTCCGAGTCCGATCCGAGTTTGTGCGTTTCTATTTTTTTTCCTTTTATATTAAATTTGCTTCCTCCAATTCTACATTGTAAAGATTGATAAAATTATTGTAACATTTAGTTTCTTAAAGAATCTTGAGAGAAGCTTAACTTTACAGAATAAAGTGTGTCAAGATGTTTTGTTCATTATCGGAAAAACTTTTTCGACCTTTTTCGTTTTTAGTTGTTTGCACCATAAATCGTTAATAAAATTACAAAACAAATATATACGAAATCGGGTTTCTGAGCAAGTAAAACACGCGATGGAAATGTGCAACTAAAGTTCAAAGATTGTATTGTCAATGCTTTTTGACATAGAAAATGAATAAAAAAAATGGCGATGATTTTGTAATCAGCTCGTTTTCGTTTAGTTTATGATGCGATGAACCGTTTTTGGCCTAGATTAATACACAAGATTAAAACATGAGTTGATTTTTGCCTGGAGTACACTTTCTTCCCCTAAATTTATGAAATTAATGACATCGATTTTGCTAGTTTTCATGATTCCATTATTGAGCACCTTTCTGTTGAACAAATTGGCATTTAAACTCGTATCATAAAAATTAAAAAACGCAATGAGCCTACTTTTGCCATGTAGGTAGGTACTCTTCGTTTGTGTTGGTATTGAATTGGTACAGCTGTATTTAACTATACACTTAAAGTGTTTTATTTTTTTGTTTTTTTTTTCATTTTAGTACATTCATGGAATTCTAGACAAGTGCAAATGCTTTATTATTTGTATCCTAATGTGGAATTCATTTCGATTTATCTGTGTACTTTCATGTCCTTAAAACTTAAACACTGTTGTTTTCTCACGACAAATGACAATAGCGGTGTATGAGCATCTAAAATATGATTTATTTTGAAGCTGTTTACCGTGATGAAGTAATAGAATAATGTAAGAATTTACCATGTCTCTCTTCCAACAAACATAAATTATTCAGTAATTACATAATATATCTACATTAGGTAAATATAAGCAGATGGTTTTAATTAATATCGCCTAAGATGCATGATTATAGTAACACATGAAAATAAAGCATCTTGTAATAAATTATGTCACAAACATTAAGTTTTCTTGAGATGTGCTATTCCCGAATGAGTAAAATTATTTTTTGGAAATCGTACCTACCTATTCGGTAAAATACCATAATGTGAAGATATGCCAAAAAATACTTCTATCATCATTAAATACTTTAAAAAATTCAGGGTAACAATTATAAATAATAATTGGTTATATGGATATTAAAAGCGCTTAAAACAAAGAAATCTTTTATTTTTGAAATATAAATAATGAAAAGCGGAAGAATAATATCTACCACTTCTCGGGATGCAAGATATGTATAATTTGAGGCTATATAAAAACCTACGCGTAAATCTCAAGCTACGTACTTTTAATTTTGACTTAAATGTATTTGTCTAGGGAACTTTTTCCTTTTGTTTGGTGCAAAAGCTTCGGAAACTTTAAACCTTTTCAGCGTAACTGAAAGTCAAATATTGAAATTCACAAAGGTTTTGATTGTGCACTTTGTCTAGAGGGATTAATTTTTGTTTCAGGTCGAGTTAGAGAACTGGGTAAACAGTATTCACAGCGCATGCGCCGCAGCCTTTGCCCGCCACCGCGGGAAGACCGGCACGCTCCACCTGCTGCAGGAGGAGATCTTCCGCCTCGAGAAATCCATCGAATCGGTGAGTTCATTATTTAAACATTTGCTTCAGATAATGTGATGATGCGATGGTGTGATGATGTGATGATGTGACGGTGTGACGATGTGACGATGTAACGATGTGACAGTGTGACTATGTGACGATGGACGATGTGACGATATGATGATGTGATGATGTGACGATGTGACGATGTGACGATGTGACGATGTGACGATGTGACGATGTGACGATGTGACGATGTGACGATGTGACGATGTGACGATGTGACGATGTGACGATGTGACGATGTGACGATGTGACGATGTGACGATGTGACGATGTGACGATGTGACGATGTGACGACGTGACGACGTGACGACGTGACGATGTGTCGATGTGACGATGTGACGATGTGACGATGTGACGATGTGACGATGTGACGATGTGACGATGTGACGATGTGTCGATATGACGATGTGACGATGTGACGATGTGACGATGTGACGATGTGACGATGTGACGATGTGACCATGTGACCATGTGACGATGTGACGATGTGACGATGTGACGATGTGATGATTTAATGATGTGGTGATGTCTAAACTTCGCGCAAAGTCTTAAAATTTCTACATTCTCGTCGAAAATCGATTCTCTGGGTTTTATGCATCTTTTAAAAATAAGCAAACATACTCAAACGTATTAAAAGCTTCGCAGCGGAAGTATCAAATATTAATATATGACGCCTTAAAAGCCCGATACGAGTTTTTCCGGAGGCGTAATAATTAATTGTGTCACGACCTCTCACAAGATGGGGCCGGAGCGCGGCCATTAATTAATGTCTTAATTCCCCGTGTCGTATATTATTATTTATGTCGAAAATTACTACTGGTGTTTGGTGGGAGCGCGAGAAATATTTTTAATTAAAACACACCGTAAGCAATTTGCTTTATAATCGCAGAAACGTTATTCTATTCTTCTCAGAAAACAAAGTTAAAACGTTTATTTAATTCAACATTTTTTTCCGGTTTAGCCAAAAATACTAAGACATCCGTACATTTTTTATAATCGTATTTTAGAAACAATGGCGGATTTTTTTTTAAATTTCAATCCCCAAAATGGAATCATTTTTTTATAAACTGGTAAGACCGGACGTATGCGCGAAAGAAAATTAATTAAAAAGCCAAAAATCATTTTTTAAAAAACGCTAGCCGCTTCGGAGCAGGGTTGCGATTCATGGGGAATTCTCCAAATTTTAGGGAATTTCTAAAAATTTAAACCGATCGGGTGTTTTGTGGGGAGAATCGTAATATGGGAAAACTGAAAACTGGCTGTAAGTTCTAAGGAAATATGCAATATTATCGTTAAATTTGAAAAGGTTTTTTAAGTATTTGTTTTACTTGATCACTCTGTGTCTTCCTCAGGCGTCCTCGACAATTTAACAATTTTTTTAACAATTTTAACAATTTTGTCTTTAACAATTCACTTCGACATCATAAATTCTCCTTACACCCCTTTCTTCATTCATTACATACTCCTAAGATATGTTTAAATATCAAATAGATTGCCAAAAGAATAATCTCAGAACAATGCTTTATCTGAAAACAAAATATCTAATGTATCGAAACTTACTCAATAGGCTAATACGAAACTGCAAAAAGAAATACTATAGTATACAAATTGAAAATGCTAAAAATAATACTAAAAAAACTTGGAATATTATAAATGAAATTGCCAACAAAAAAAGTATGTCTTCAAATATTATAATTGAGATTATAATAAATAATGAAATAATAACTAACAAATCGACCATTGCAGAAAGCTTTAATAACTATTTTACAAATGTAGTAGACGTAGTACTTGAATCATCAGGCATTAATGTTAATGATGCTTATATGGAGACATATCCTCAATTAGATTCAAATAATGATTCAATTAACTCTATAGAATATTTTTCTCCTGTTACATTTAATGAAATTGAAAAATATATTGATAACCTAAAACCATCCAACTCTAAGGGAAAGGATGGATTATCTTGTGATACGCTAAAAAAAATAAAACAACATGTCCTAACTCCATTGCAACATATTTTTAATTTATGCCTCAAAAATGGTCATTTTCCAGAGCAATTTAAAATCTCCACTATAATACCTATTCCTAAATCTGGAGATACGAATAAATTAGACAATTATAGACCTATATCTCTTGTTTCAAATCTCTCGAAAATATTCGAAAAATGCATCAACTTTAGAGTCATTGAACACTTAGAAAAATATAAAATTCTATCGAAAAACCTATACGGCTTTCGTAAAGACCTGAGCACCGAGGATGCGATATATGAATTGACAAAAAAGATATACTCATCTATCGATAAAAAAAGATATGTCTTGCCATATTCCTAGATTTAAGAAAAGCTTTCGACACCGTAAATAATAATTTACTCATTACAAAAATAAATCAACTCGGCTTCCAAAAAGACACATTAAAACTACTCTCTAACTATCTTACAGTCAGAACACAAAAAACAAAAATTGGTAATAATTATAGTTCAGAGTCAAAGATAAAAAATGGAGTTCCACAGGGAACTGTGCTAGGCCCGATTTTATTCTTAATTTATATTAATGATTTATGTAATTTTGTAATCCCTGGTAAAATTGTTTCTTACGCAGATGACACGGCAATAATAGTGGATGGTAATCATTGGAAAGAAACTTTTTCGAAAACAACTGATTGTATTTCACTGGTTTCAACATGGCTAAAATACAACAAACTCGTTTTAAACTATAGCAAAACATTTTATTTACCTTTTTATAAAACCATTAAAAATAAACCTACAGACAACCTTAAAATTAGAATCTATAATACTAGTTGCAATCAAGAAATGTGCTTCATGTGCAACGAACTCACTAATGTCGAAAATATAAAATATTTATGAGTATCAATAGATATAAATCTTAAATGGAAATTACATATTAATCGAATCACTTCTAAATTAAGATATCTGACCTACATATTTTATAGACTTAAGGAAGTACTAAACATTGAAAAATTGAAAATGATCTACTTTTCCCTGGTGCAATCATCAATCACTTATGGCATTATAGGATGGGGTGGTGCACTTGATACATTTATTAAGCCTCTACAAATAATTCAAAAACACATATTTAAAGTCATATATAACAAAAATAAAACATTCTCGACTAACTTATTATACAAAGAAACTAACATATTTAATATACGTAAATTATTTATATTACAAACTTTGAAATATGTATTTAAAAACAAAAATAATTTCGAAATAAATGAAAACAGAATGAGCAAAAGAATAAATAATATATTTTACACCCCAAAAACCAATACTAAATTATTGCAGACACATAGCAGTTTCATTGGTCCTCGTTCATTTAACCTTCTACCACTACAAACTCAAATGATAAAATATGTAAAAGAGGTAAAATTATGGTTGAATAATGTAGATATTGAAACGCTATTTCTATAAATTTATCCTTCCTTCTACAACACACTTTCTGTAACTTTCTAAACTGTAGTACAATATGTTTTCTGTTTATTTTTTTATAATAACTAAAAAAAAAAATTTAAATAAAACAGTATATTTTTTCCATATTTTAATTTTAATTTTATAATAGCTGAAAAAAAACATTTTTCACTTATTCTACCTATGAAATACAAACTTTATATTTTATATGTTTTTTAAGTCTATTTTATACTTTGGGTACTTAGAAATATAGTATTTTGTTTTAATATTACCCACACTCAGGCAGTGCCTTAGTGGGTTTTCATTTCTTGTTCATACTATTTGTTATTATATATTTGTTATTATATACTATTTGCTAATATACATTATACGTACAAAGAAATGAGAATAAATAAAGTTTAAAAAAAAATAATAAAATAAATTAAACTATACATGAGTATTTGTTTCACTTGATCGCGTCCGATCAGCGGCCTCCCCGGCGTCCCCGACTTTTTCTATCTTTCACTACCTATACCGTATTGTTATCTACTGTTAAAAAAACTATATTAAATTATATCGATAACGGAAATTTGAAATGCTGTAAACGACAAAAAATCCAAAACTGAGTTAAATATTTCATTTAACTTCGTTTTTTTTCTCTTTCGATATGTTTCGTCGAAATAATTCTACGGAAAAAGTGTGCACTGTACGAAGTTCATTTTAAGAATGTTTTTTTAATAAAAAATTAAAAATAAATTAAATTCCTTTATTAAAGAAATTTACAAAAAACGTGTTTTGAACGATTATTCGGCCACGGTGTGTAGTCTGGGAATATGATAAACACGCGTCCAACTAATACTTCTTTGACATTATTTTCCTTAAGACAGCGATTGTCTATTTTTTAAAATATTTTGTAGTTTAATTCTTTACAGAAGATGTGTGTAAGATTACACTTCACCACAACATAATTAGTAAAAATTATAACTGATTTCTTGGGAAAAATATAGTTTTTAATTCCTATTTTGCATATTGTAGTAGTTTGCACTAAATCTGGTATACATTGTGTAGGCTAAATTATTTTTAATATACTCGTAGTATCTCTATCACATACCTACGAAAGAATTTATTACGATACCGTTCAACCGGGAGCACAGAGGGCACAGGGGGTGTGATTGGAACAGATGGGTATAATGGAAGGCTATATAACGGCCATTGCAATCGCGGTAACCTAACAATGAGCGCATCTGATGTGCAGGGGCCAAACAGCGTGCAATGCGGATAAATGCGGCAGCCAACATACTTCATTGTAATACACGGGAAACATACAATGCGTTGAATGTAGGCACTCCTGGGAAAATATTTTTTTATTAAGGAGTTAGTTAGTTACTGTAATTTATTTTTGGGATAGTATGCCTTGTCGCACTACCTCCTTCCTTAGCCAACATTTCGAACAGCATAACAACGTCCATCATGGTGTCAGAAATGTAATCGAAGTGTGCTTATGTACGATGCGATACGCGTGTTGCCAGCTCCAATATTTTAAGAGCTTGTATCACAGTAAAATTTTAAACGATTTTCTGCGTTTTGTTTTAGTGTAGACATCAATCATCGCATACAAAAAACTATTCTGTCTTTATTACTATTAATGGAATTTATGTGAATTTAAATTACCTCCGTAATTTGGCTCGTTCTATGCGTTTTGGGTCTTCCCAGGACTTCGGGAACAAACACAAAGTAATGGCCGATTTCAATTAAACGCTCGGCAATTATTAAAATACGGAGGTAGCGCAACACGGCATACTACCCTAAAAAAAATAATTTTGGCCGTGAAAATCCCAAATCAGTCGGTTCGTTATTAATTTTCGATTTTAAAACTAATACTGAGAGTTCGGTTCGCCTCACATTCAAGTTTATTTTTATAATCGAAAATTAATGGCATCTTGTCTTATTATGATAACAGTTAATTTGATAAAAGGTATATATTTATTATGGTTTGCGTTACCTGTAAGTGAGGCAATATAAATTCAATCCATTCCTGTATCTGCCCTTGTTCTTAAGACTGATTTCAACACCTTAGAAGCCTATTATTCAATATATGAAAACAGTTTATTTGTAAACAAGTTCTGATATGTAATTATTTTTACTCATGACAGCTGTTTTGCCTTCTGAAGAAATTATTAATCTGTAGATGGGTCACTTACAAACGATAAATTTGTGTTAATTCTATAGAGGTACTTTTTCTTCTTTGTGTGCCCTATCAGGTCCCCCCGACGTTGGCGATCACTCTTGAAAATGTCTCCATGTCTTGCGCTGCCCGGAATAGCTCCTCCACACTTCTAATGCCGGTTCACTCTTGTATATTTCGCAGCAAAGACATTTGTCTTCTACCAGGCCCTCGGCGACCATCTATCTATAGAGGAACATTTAATGAAAAACTAATTGCTTTTATTTTTGTTAGCCTGCTCTTAATGGTTATTAATTAGTCCTATTAATGGTTATTAATTACCCTTTAAAGTTTTTGAATTTGACTAAAGGTTGTTAAAGTGAGTTGTTTCCAAATGTAAGTATTATCTAATCTCTAATAAATTGAACTCGGATTAAAAATAAGAAATAATTTACGCTCGTCACTCTTAGATACGTATTTAAATGTTAATCATTGAACTATACGTTATCCACCTATGTTGACTTATGTATGCCTTGCAAGTATATTCGTGAGAGATCCCATGCACTTTTTAAGCTTCGAAACCAAGGACTTATTCCTATCAAATTGAGCCAAGATCGACTTAACTACTTAACGACATTTTCAACGTCACTTACTGATAGTTTAGCAATTATCTTTTGACGCAAGTCACAAAACAGTAAAACTGCCTGCCCCTGCTCCCCAAGACCTTTTTATACATTACTTGCTCTATTAATTTGCATTTCCTATCAACCTTTGCAAGTTGTACAAAATTAACTTTAACATAATAATGTCACCACTTGCATGTTCATTTCAACGTTACCAGATTTAAATGTCCGGGTTAAATTTTCCCAACAGGAAAAACTAAACCCTTTCACACACTTCCTCAAATGATCATCCAGTCAATCCAAGCTATGCAATTGCACTATATAAGTATTATAAATACAAAATAATACAAGAACAACATGTCAACCTACCAGAAACCAAATTTTCATATCAGAGGGCTCGGCTCTGTGGAACTCCTAATTGGACCTATAAACCCTACTGATCCCTCAATGTAAATATTTAAAAAATCTTTTGTAATCCTACGTGTATTTAAAATGACTGATTTTTGCATTTTTATATATAAATTCTTTGGCAAATCCAATATGCCTAAATTTTGAATGAGAGAGCTAGGTATAATGCCAGTAGCCGAAATAACAAATGGTACTATTTTTATAGTCTGAGAATGCCAAATTCTTTTAATCTCATTTCCTAAATCTGTATATTTTCTTATTTTTTCAAAAACAGATTTTTTTAATATTACAGGAATTTGGAATAGCTACATCAATGACATTGACAAGTTATTTATTGTCTTTAGTATTGTTTTAATCTTCAATGCCCACATGTGTATTCGCTATTACTTATTATTGCTGCTTCTTGTATATAAATTTTTACCGTTTCTCAATAGGCCACTTACATTGAATTCATAGCGTCTTGGAAAAAATCGTGTGGATAGATCTTTTTATTAAGATTGCGAAAATGTTAGTAAAATTGTTTAGAAATGTACAGTTTTTTTTATTTGTAAATAAATAAATCCATTATTTGGGTTCGTGACGTCACTACATGAAATTGTCCCGTCTCCGAAAATGTTCCTATTAATTTTGTAAAATTCCACACTGATTTATTTTTTTTTATATGGCATCACTTTGATTTCAGGCGAATTTTTGAATTCGTTCACTAGATTTATTGTTTGTTCTCTGCGAACTTATCATTTGGTTTGACTTTTTGAAAGATGTTCTGAAGAGAACCCCGTACATTTTAGAAGTCGGTATGTGTTTTAGAGGTATAATGGTTATGGTGCTGATTTTAATAAAATCAAATTTTATAATATTCTTATTATTATTATAATTTACAAGTACAAGTATATTACATTGGATTTAGTAATATATACGTTGTACATTATAATGATTTATGATTAATAAGGTGGATCAAGGAAAAAAATATTTATGAGATGTAATATTTTTGGTATGCCTCGTTATTTCCCAGGACTTCAGGAACAAACACAAAGTAATGGCCGGTTTCAATTAAACGCTCGGCAATTATTAAAATACGGAGGTAGCGCAACACGGCATACTACCCTAAAAATAATTCAAAATAATAATTTTTGCCGTGAAAATCCCAAATCAGTCGGTTCGTTATTAATTTTCGATTTTAAAACTAATACTGAGAGTTCGGTTCGCCTCACATTCAAGTTTATTTTTATAATCGAAAATTAATGGCATCTTGTCTTATTATGATAACAGTTAAGTTGAAATCAGTCTTAAGAACAAGGTTCTTAAGACTGATTTCAACACCTTAGGAGCCTATTATTTGCTATGAACTTAATTATCGTTTTTTCGCACTATAAAATTATGTCCCGTCTTTCCGGTTTATAAAAAATGGTCTGATTTTTCGGATTGAAATTTTCAAAAAATCCCCATGGTTTCAAAAATACGATTAAAAAAAAATACAGAATGTCTTAGAATATTTGTCTAAACCGGAAAAAAAATTGAAAAAATGTGATGCAACTATTACCGTTCCTTTATGTGTTGTAAATTTGAAATCTTCTCTTGCTGTATAACTGATGCTATGAAAATAAATCAATGTTTTAGAACTGAGTAAACAGAGTGAAAATATTTTCATGAACCCAAAAAATATCGACACAAACGCTTACCTGTAGCCCAGATTTATTTGCTTCAACTCAGATATTCCCACCTATGCGCTTACCTCATTGCAGAAAAATGCAAACTGCGCGCTTCCGATTTTATTTTCCGTTTTCATATATTTTCAGTTGACGTACGACCGTAAAAAAATCCATGATGCGGTGGAAACCCCTAATGAGAGAGGGACAAAAAGTATCGAATAGCTGCATTGCCCCTTCGCACCATCCCCCTTCCTTCCTACCACCCTTCAACCCCAGTTACCACGTTAACCTCATTGCAATAAAAAATAAAGGTAGCGTACGGATCGGGAAGATCTGCAATGTAAATTCAATCTAGTAAGAGGGAGTGAAGTGACTTGATTAAATTACGAGGCGCGGTTTCTCTGAATATTGGCAGGCAGAAATACGGTGCAAGAAAATTTAACGACAAGCGAATGAATCGTAATCCTCTAAATTTTCTGTGTAGGGCCTTTAGATACATCAATGATCTTGTTTTCTGACAAGGTTCAAGTTGTTATTTCATTGGTTCCAATTTGAAAGATTTGAGAACCCTTAGATCGTGTAGGTGCCTACACAAATTAACATCAAATACCCATTGTATATTTAAGTTAGTTTATACCTGAAATGATAATTATTTTATTAGATTTTCTTACAATACTCTCACTTTAACGAAGTATATCAACTTTGACATCTAGCGGCAATAATAATAATACTTGGATTATTTGTAAAGGAATAATATACGCTATATTAAAGATAAGGATACAAAACACTTATCAGACTAGTACTCACATACTCAGCTGAGACATGGGTATTAACTAAGAAGAATCAGCGAGCACTGGATGTTTTTGAAAGGAAAATTTTGAGGCGTATCTTCGGACCGGTTTCAGAAAATGGATTTTGGCGCAGACGTTATAACAATGAGCTATATACTCTGTTTAAGGATTAAGGAGAAAGGACGTTACAAAATTTATAAAACTGAGAAGACTTCGGTGGCTGGGTCATGTAGAGAGAATAACCGAGCATCAAGCACCAAAGTCCTAGCTGAACTCAAGACCGACAGGGCGAAGGAGCCTCGGAAGACCAAGTTTAAGATGGAGCGACAACGTCCTAAACGATATATCCATTTTCGAGATTGTAAATTGGAGAGAGCTGGCACAAAACTGTGATGAGTGGGGGAAGACTCTTAAGGAGGCCAAGACCCACCAGGGGTAGAGCCAAGTATGATGATGATGATTTGTAAAGCGCTGCTTTTGTGAAACATTACCCTGAGGGTCTAATGTATACAAAGAGACTTTCATCGATTACATTAGCCCAAAAAATGGTAATAGGAGTTATCAACAAGCGACTGACAAATTACACCTCCATTCGATTCTTCATTGAATATCTTAAATATATATCAACTCCATCTTACATTTCTTGTACAACACATTTCTTAACGACGAAAAACACTCTTACAACACAATTACACCACTAGCACTGTAACCGACTAACACTACAAAGTATCTAAACTACAAACTACGTCAGCTGAAAGACAACTTCAACAAAACTTAAAAACCGAAACCCGACTCCATACCTTCAAAAAACCAATAACGCTAAACGCTATGGATCTTTAAATCTGCAATACCTCTAAATAATAATACCCATACATTCCACACTCAGTACACACTTAAACACCCTTCAGTAATGTGTCTCAGTCTGTACAACAAAAAGTATTACGTATTATTCATCAAATCATGAATAAATTAAGTCTTTTAACTTAACATGCCATAAAACAGGGACATTCCTGGCACGGCAGGTGAAATAATATTAAAAAATGTATTTACGGTACAAAATTACAAGCATGAAAAAAAATAACAAACCATAATCAATATACTTAAAAACTAAGATACGGTTTTAATGTATAACGAACCCAAAAATGTATAGGTAACAATAAACGATTACAAAAGAATCGTGCAGATGGCCAAAAGAGGAACTAACTATTTTTTTCTTAGAATTACTTTTTTACATAAGCTCTACTGAGGAAAGTCCTGAGGAAAAATATTCCCTCGGGGCAATGTCATATTTGGGGATGTTGTGTAGGGGGTCTTTTAAGAAAATGAAGGAGAGGAAGTTATGGGAAGGAAAAGGGTATAAGGGGTGGGTAGGAATCTGGGGTGAAAGTATCCAGGAGAGACGGACGTATGAATTCATCCCTACCATTACGGTACAAGGCGATGAGAGAATCCGGCTGGAGAGGTTAAAAAGTCTCCCTCAACCAGTCTCTCCCGAACTGACCCGCCACGAAGAAGGTGGGCTAATACATCCTCCGCCAAGACCTAGACAAATCTTACCCCGTTAACCCGGGCACCCCTGCTAAGTCAACAAACGTAGCAAACTACTTGAAGTGACCTGCGGCAGTGGCGTTTGTTATCTAATAAATAGTTCCCGGAGCAGCGGTATCCAAACCGCCTCCCAATAATGGTATTAGTAAGAATTAAAATATTATCATTTTAGTTGCCAGGGAATATTTGATTTCTTAAAAGAACATAGTTTGATCCACATTATTATGAGTAGTAACACTTAGAAATGTTTTTGTTTTTTGTGAATTTATAATAAAAAGTACCTTCCTCGTACTACAAGAGCCACCAAAATCATTCCTGTGCGTCGTGCAAAATTTGATTCGCAACGCCAACGATATGATTTTACATTTATGCCCTATTGCTCTTCACAAAAGGAGGAAAATTTTTGATGTACTGTTTCTGTTCAAAATTGTGAACTGCCTCATTGACTAGCCAGCCTTGTAAGAAAGAATTGCATTTCGTTGCCCTGAACGCAATACCAGATCGAACACCTTATTTCATATACAACATTTTAAATCGAAATACGCACAAAACTCCTTGCTCGGGAGTATCTGCCAAACTTATAATGCCCTTAGAGATATTGACATTTTCCATTGTACCTTAAATCATTTAAAATCAAACTAACCGTATAATGTACTTAAATGAAAACTATTATTTCTTGTTTATTTTCTTTTTAATAACTTTTTACTTAACACTATGTACTATTATTTTAAACAACTACTGGAAACTATTATTTCTGTAATGATTATTATCACCTTTTTGATATTTTTTTACAAATTGCTCACACCATATACCTACTATAATTGTTTAATTACCACTTGATTCATAATCACATAATCATTAACCATTAACAACTAAATATTATAAATGGAACTTAACTGGTTTAAACTAGGTTCACTATTTTACGTAGAACTTTTTTATATACAACTGTATGCTTCCTAAATAAACATAAATAAAAAAATAAAAATAAAAAAATTGCAGGAAATAAAACACACACGAGGTGAAAACTAGCAACTCTTAAAGTTGCTAAGTTCTGGAAGGTGAGGGATGTCATGATAGTAGTACCTACATCTATGTTTATATAGTTTTTTTCTGAAATATACATTTTTTAATTATACTTTAAATTATTTAAATATATTGTGTCTTCAAACTCGCGATTCGGGGATAGCAAAAACAGAGTTTTTTTTAATAAATAACACGGACTCGTCTTAATTTCTACGCACAACATAAAGTTTTGTTAATGTAAACAAATGGATAGCGAAACTTGGGGGCAATTTGTACCAGCGGGGATAGCGATGTGAGAGTTGTAAATTTGTCGATGGGCGTGGAGAGAGCATCCGTTCTGTTAAAAACAATGAACCTACAAACTGGCGGAAAGCCAAAATCGAAATGTTTTTCTGCAACTTTTGTTTTTGTGAAACATTACAAATAATCGTATATTTCGCTCATCAGATCGTGCTTCTGAAAAATGATTTCAGTACGTTTATACTAAGTCTTAATTCGTACTCGCTTACCGAAAAATGATCAAAGGTGCTTTTAATAAAATAAACAATGCGGACGAATTAGTTTGAAAAATAATTGCTAAGATATTCTATTACATTACAATAATTATATTACAATAATTTTTGTTACTAACTTACATGATTCTTTCATTTATAATGATTTTTTTTATTTATATTATGCTTTTTTAAACTCTTCATGATTTTTTTTTTTAAATTTATAAATGATTTTTTAACCTACTTATTATATAGCCGTTATTACTAACTTACACGATCTTTTAATTTACTAATTGAACCAGAACTCCCTCACCAAACACAAGAGCATTGTCTCTTTATGGTGAGGAAAGGCAATTTTTTATTTCTTTGTTAAAACCTTATGTAACTATATAACTATGTAACTGATATGTAACTTTATATGTATTTTTAATCAGCATTGCCAATGAAAAAAAAATAATAAATAAAAAAAGTAAATTAAAAAAAGATTTGAGCGACTTTTCTTTCTGCTAGTTATTACACAGTTTTCAACGGGCACAGTTTTTATATATTGTTACGATGCACGAATAAACCCCTGCAAATTACTCACCTACGCCCCTGCAAATTACTCGGCTGTTACGTTGCACGAATAGACCCATGCAAATTACTCACCTACGCCCCTGCAAATTACTCGGCTTCCTCTCCGCTAGCTTGCCGCGCGCCAACGGCGGTTATAGTCAACCGCCGCCCGCATTCTGTCCTCGAGCTCGCCTCAAGCGCACGTGTACCGTGAACCGTTCTGCACTGTTCCAGAACATTCCACGAAGCCGCCATGGCGATTGTTATTTCGCCTAGTGACGGGCGGGAATGCCAAGCCCGGTTAAATTCCCTTTCACCACACCGATCTCCAAGCCGCCGGTTGCAGTGAGTACCATGAGCTATTTCAACGCGACGATAAATGACCGCCCCCCAGAGAGATTTTAGGGCCAAATGCACCCGAATTAGATAAGATTGTTGATGCTACCCTGTTCTAACCTTGCCTGCATTATGTACCATTGTTGTTTATGAAAGAATTCTACCCAATACAACTGTTATTTACCGTAGCCACTTGTTTCATTGTCTCCCCCTGTCCGTAGGATTTGAGCTTATTTCAGGGATGCGACACAAACGCCTCAGAGATCCTACCACCCTGATGATGGTCTCCCCCGCTCTGCTGACCATTCTGAGCTAGTCTGTCAGGTAGGCACCTCAGGTAGGTGTACTTAGCAATATATACGAGTACTAGCTGACCCGGAAGCGCGTTGCTGTGGCTAACGAAACACAATGCCATGGATAGTTACCCAAGCTAGATAACCAAGTGTTGTGTCGATAAATTAACCCACACCGCCATCTGTTAGAAACTTATGGAACTTACAAATAATTACAAAGCATTGTCCTATAACAAACATTTAATTAACATTTAATTTGCAATAATTAATATCGAGGTCAATAATCGAGATAAAAACTATCCTATCTTTTAAGTTTGACCAAATTGCACACAGTAAGTCAAATTTCATCAAAATCGGTTAAGTAGTTTCGGAGTTTATCTCGAACAAACATCGTGACGCGAGATTTTTATGTATAAAGATTAAATGACGGTTCAAATTTTGTTTTAACGTCCTAACACAACATATGAACGACTCGTTCCGTCAATTGTATTTTTAATCAAATTAACGAAAAAAAATTTAAATGCTCTTGAATTTTACTTATATTGTTGAAAGCTCTTTGAATTACAAATTTCTTTGTGACCAAATAATATATGTGCAAATGTAACTATTCATTTCTTATGTTATGTATCCCAAGTTTCCCTTGTATTTGCCCCAGACGTTTTACTTATTACTGGATAATATATCTCGTGCAATAAATCCATCACCAATGACGCGCATTCTTCCTAGAATTGTATAAAGTCTCTGACACACCTGACACTAGAGATATAAAGCGCGAATACAGCCAGCGTACAGCGCACAGCGTACGGCAGGGGTCACCAAATGGCGGACCGCGGTCCGGATCCGGACGGCCGACCTATTTTGTGCGGACCTTGTGTTAACAATACAAAATATTTTTTCATTAAGGATCTTAAATCGGAATTTGAAAACAGATTCACAGATTTTAAGAAAATTGAAAATGTCGTCGACATCCTGAGTAACATTTACTCTCTGCATCCTGGTGTTGATTTTTTTTTTTTTAACTTGAGCTCCACACAGGAGGCCCTGAGGAAAATAATTTCCCTCAGGGCCTATGTTATCTTTGAGGATGCTGTGTGGAGGGTTTTTTTTAGGAAAGGTATGAGAGGAGAGTTCTGGGAAGGAAAGGGGTTTAAGGGGTGGGTAGATCTGGGGTTCAGTGTGTCTTGGTCATCCGCCTCCTAAACAAACCTCACCCCATGAACCCGAGCACCCCTGATAAATCACCAAACGTAGCAAACCAATTGGGGTGACCTATGGCAGAGGTGTTGGTTATCCAATAAAGGTTCCCGGGGCGGCGGTACCCATTCCCGCCTCCCAAATTGAAAATTGAATGAGAGCAATGAAGCTGCAAATATTTTCGGGAGTAATGAAACTGCTCTCCAGATGGAAATGATTGATTTCCAAGAAAATACAATTTAAAACACCAAAAACAGCTGGAAGTTTGTTGTCAAGATAGTTTTGGATAAAATTTGTTTGTGCTAATAAATACCCAGAATTAAAAGAATTAGCATTGAAACTTCTCGCTTTGTTTGGGTCAACATATGTTTGTGAAGCAGCATTTTCCAAGATGAATCTCATTAAAAATAAATTCCGAAGTGGACTTACCGATGAACATCTGCAAGATTTAATTACAATAGCCTGCACAAGGTTTAGTCTAAACTTTGGACGGATAGTCCAGGTCAAAAAATGTCATTTATCTCATGAATATTGCAAAAACCTCTTGGTATTTCTTTGAATTGATAACATTCGTTTATTATTTAATAAAATAAGAACCCATTTATTTTATTTGTTCATTGATATTGTATCTACATATATTGAAATAGTATTAGGGGGTGTGGTGGAGGGGTTAGACTTTTTCCCTTCCGGACCGCGACGGTCATGGTATTTTAAAAGACGGACTCCTAATGAAAGTAATTGGTGACCCCTGGCGTACGGCATATAACAGCCTATTCCCCGAGGAGTGAGTGCCGTAACACAGAACTTGAATCTTAGACTCAATTTGTTATGTATAGGTAAGGAAATAAAATCGACTGAGAGAGATTGGATTATATCATTTCGGTTTATCCTGACGCTCAAAGTATTCAAATAGGAATATGTTTGTTCACCGGAAATTCGGATACATTGTTTGATTAAAAATTTTGATTTGTTTGATTGATTTTTATGGTCGCATGCACATATAATATTGTTACACAATATAATATATGTAAATTTAAAACCGACATCGCTAGACAACCGCCGGACTTCGAATAGAAATGGACAATCAGTTTCCCGGTTAAATTTTATTAAGTTCCCGCCGTTGCCCAGGCTTTTCGCAAAGTTTTTCAAAATTAGGTATTGACGGTGAACTTTACTTGTTTTGAAAGTCAAGTGTGCAAAATTTGATCTCAGAATAAAACTACAGATTCGTTTAAAAAACAAACAAGGCCACCACGATCACTATTCTTCATATAAATAGATAGATAGAAGATTTGTTAAAAGAAAACAAGGTTTATTATTGTGATTCGTGATGCGTTTTCGAGTTAAAATTGATGAATATATTTTGAAGAAACCGAGCTTTATATTAGGTCCTTCCATATGAAATTGGCGTTTTGTACGGGAGGAACATAAAGTCGATTTTTTTTTATATAATATATTTATTTAATCGAAGTATGTACCATTGCTATCTATGCACTTTTGCCATCTCATAGGTAGTTCATCGATCCCTTTACTAAAAAAACCATTCGGACGGGAATCAATAAAATCTTTGAAGGCGGTTTTGACTGCCCCATCGGAGTTGAATTTTTTCCCTTGCAAGAAGTTATCCAAATTTCGAAAAAAATGGTAATCTGTTGGGTCAAGGTCCGGAGAGTACGGTGGATGTCTTAGACATTTCAATTGAAGCTCCTATAATTTGGTAGCCGTCTGTTGTGCAGTGTGTGGTCTAGCGTTCTAACGCGCGTTTGTTGATTTGCTTCACTCAATTCGTGAGGTACCTACCTTTCAAGCTTTTTCATCTTCCCAATTTGCTTTAAGTGGATTAAAACAGTTTTATCACTAAAACCGCAGTCTGCAGCTAACTCGGACGTGGTTTGCGATGGATCCGCTTTCACAATAGCCTTCAATTCTTCATTATCAACTTTGGTCTCCGGCCGTCCACGGGGCTTGTTCTGCAGGTCGAATTTTTCAGAACGAAAACGTTGGAACCAAAAACGCACTGTGTTTTCTTTTGAGGCACCGTCGCCATACACATTATTAATTCTTCGAGCCGTTTCTGCAGCACTGGTGCCACGGTGGAACTCGTACTCGTAAATAACGCGATATTTCAAGTTTTCCATTTTGTAAACTAAGTGACGCAAAGAAAAACACAAGTAAGAAAAAAACAAATTAATTATAATTTTCGAAACACAAATACATGAGTAAATAGCTGTATAAATTTGACTTTGGAATTCCTAACCAAAGAGAAGATATTTGAGATCAAAGTTGCCAGTATGGCAAAACACCATTTTCATATGTAAGGACCTAATAATTGGATTTCAAAAACCACTACAATAGAATTCTCATAATTGTTTAAACACGTGACATTTATACACAACATAAATATATGACCGTCATTCCCGGGTACCGGAATAAGAGTGGCAAACTGACCTATTTTCAAGTTGACAATACTTTTCAACGTGAATCTACGTTCATTAAAATCGGTCATTACGTCGCGTCCTGTCTACCCGTTGTTATTCTCCCGCTATTTGCGAATAAAGGCCATTAGGGTGCTTTCATTATTATACGCCAATTATTTCTTTTTACACAAAAACATATTATTCAACGACTGCCAAAACTGGGTTCAGTGGTAAATTATTCCTAATCCTGGCTTTTTATAATCTTTCAGATTTATGGACGAATAAATAAATGCCTTTGAAAATCATTTGAACCTTGTTACGGAGTTATACGTATTATCGGCATTTTTATAAAGCACTAGTTCCCGGCATGCGTTGCAACGCCATTAATAAAGAAATTGTTTCTCTCATTCGCACCGTTCCCCTTCCACATCGCTTTCCCCTCCTGTTCAACAGCTCGGCTGTGGAATGATTTGCCGGCCTCTGTGTTTCCTCCTTCCTACAACATGGGTCTCTTCAAGACCAATGTTCATTCCTTCCTCTCCTCAAAAAGACCCTCCACACAGCATCCCAGATGACATAGGCCCTGAGGGAAATTATTTTCCTCAGGGCTTAATGTAAAAAAAAAAATCGATTTTGATTAGTATCATAGGTGAGTATTTCGATTAAATGCATTAACCCGTAGTTTAAAGATTTTATTCGAAAATTGAATTTTTATTTAACAATCGATGGTTTGTAAAATGTCGTTCTCAAATTGTGACATTTTTGACAATTTCGTAAGAGTTTTTGTAAATATTTACTCGTACGTCCACCACTCCTGCACACTTTGACCCCCGGATTTCTACCCATCTCTACTTTTTTCTTTACCAGAACTTATTCTCCTTACTTTCTTTAAAAAGAGCCTCCGCACCATCCCCTAAGATGACATAGGTCCTGAAGGAAATAATTTTTGCTCAGGACCTCCTGTGTGAAGCTAATCTCAAAAAAAAAATTGTGGAGGTTACGTCGCATATTTAAATGACATCTATATTCTAACGATTGCAAGCCATCTATTAAAATATGGAAATCTTTCAAGAATAGTATACCATTGTTTAATTACTAATATGAAGGTACAAATTAAATTAATGTGGTTCCACACGCAAGTTTAATAAATACATAAAATATTAATATTTAAAAGTCGCCACTACTTTAAAATTTCTTTAACTGTGTGTATTTTTATGATGAAGAGGTTGGGTATAATTGAAACCAAAGAAAGCAGAAATAATACTGTTAAAGGGAAGTTTACCATTATCTGTTATTTGAGAGAGGTTAAGTAACTAATTGTTTAGTTCGCATAATGAATTTGTAAGGAATGCTCTTGAAGTACAATAATTGGAATCATTCTACCGTTTTGAATGGGTACTTGGCTTTCCAATGCATTTCTGAGCACTGATTCTTACAGAATTCCACAATGCTGCAAAAATAATTGCTTCTTCTATGTATTTTGAGCGTCGTAAACATAATAAAAAATAAAGTATTCTTAATTTTGGTTTGTGATTAACATTTCCTGGTATGGATAAATTGGTTTCCTAATAAAAAAATGCTTTTGAAACATTTGACCTTAAATGAATTATTAAGGCATGTATTTCCTTAAATATTATTTTAGAAAATCTGTTAATAACAGATTACGAAGATAAATTTAAACTTCAATAGATAATTTACAAAGTTTGCAGACACTTTTAGCAGATAAACAGAAAATTCGACTGTGAGTTTAGAACTTTACTTATCTCCTGATAAGCAATAATACCTATTATTACCGATCTTAATGTCAAAGTGTTCCAGTTAAAGCCGTTCTTTTGAACTGTAATATAATTACGTAATCGGTTAGGTACTCTTAATGAGTACATACATTAAAGAACTGAAAAAAATCAAATCTACTTCTGATCATCAGTATACCTGATATGCACAGTTAATTGTTTGAAGTTTTATTTCTATTTTGGTTACACAATGCGGTTTCAAAGAATTCCTTAATATTGTCTGTAAGACCTGTCAGTGGTTGAGTGGGCATAGCGCTTGGTCCCACCTGGGCGTCGCGTATTCGATTCCTCGGCTGGCTAAGTCCTCCTTCACAACACAAGCAACACTTTCGGCTATCTGTGGTGGTAGTAGGAGATTTTCAAACATTGTTGGGTTATTCGTAACCCGGAAATGTTTGTCTTTCTTTAAAATATATATATATTGGGACGAACTTTTGTCAAAATACCTATCCTATATTTCACGATTAAATGCACGTAATCGCTTTATCTAAATGAGTACTTTCACAGTCTACTCTCGGTCAACAGTATTTCTGAATTGCATATTTATTCGTTTGAAGCATAATTTCCATTGTGGTTCTACAATAATTATAACGTTATTTTCATAATTCTATACTTACACAAAATCGTTAACTGAAAAAAAATATTTCTGAAATTTATAGTTAATGGTTTGAAGTTTAATTTCTATTGTGGTTCTACAATAATTAAAAAGTTATCGTCTTAATTCTATAATTATACAAAATCGGTAACTGAAAAACAATATTTCTGAAATGTATAGTTACTTGTTTGAAGTTTAATTTCCATTGGGGTTCTACAATAATTATAACGTTATCTTCATAATTCTATAATTACACAAAATCGGTAACTGAAAAACAATATTTCTGAAATGCATAGTTACTCTATGGTTATTTCCTTTTGGGGTATTATGCCGTGTTGCGCTACCTCCTCCTTTAGCCAACGTTTCGGACAGCGTTACAGTGTCCATCATCAGGGCAGATGTGTAAATGTTAGAGATGAAATGTGTGCTTAAGTACTTCGAAGCAATACCGTGTTGCCAGCACCAATCCACTGCGGGCTGACATTACAGTATACTTCAAGATGGTTTTTTGTATTTAGCTTTGGTGTAGCCGTCAATTACCGGATACCAAGAACTATTGAGCTTAGCTCCGTCGTCTCTATTAATGTTAATAGGATTTTTATGAATTTCAATTGCCTCTGTAATTAAGCGTGCTCTATAGGTTTTGGGTCTTCCCAGGACTTCAGGAACAAATCCGAAGTAATGGCCGGTTTCAATTAAATGCTCGGCGATTGCCGATTTGTCAGGGTGGCCAAGTTTACATGCTCGAAAGTGTTCCGATATCCTTTTGGAGATCGTCCGCTCTGTCTGGCCAACATAGACCTTATCACATCCGGAACAGCTGAGTTTATATACTCCATCGGTTTCCAGAGGAAACTTGGTCTTTGCAGACCTCAGTAGGTCTTGTATTTTGGTCGTGGTTCCGAAGACAGTCTTGATGCTTTCTTTCCTCAACAGTCTGGCAATTCTGTCTGTCACATTGTGAACATAAGGTAGGAAAGCACAGCCTTTAGACTCTTGTTCAATTCTGTCTTCGTTTGGTGTAGATTTGGCTCTTATTATTTGCCTTGTCTGCCTTGCCGGGTAACCGTTTCGCTCCAGTGCATCGGTGAGCTTAGTAAGTTCCGCTCCGATTTTTGTTTCTTCACATATTCTGGTCGCTCGGGTTACCAGCGTATGGATAAGTCCTCTCTTCTGCGCTGGGTGGTGATGCGAATCAGCATGTAGATACCGATTCGTATGAGTTGGTTTCCTATACACTGTGTGTCCTAGGCTACCATCTTCTTTTCGCATCACTTCCACATCTAGAAAAGGCAGGATTTTGTGGTTATTTTCCAACTCCATTGTGAACTTAATTTTACTGTGAAGTGAGTTAAGATGGTCTAGGAATTCGTTCAGTTTCTCTATTCCATGAGGCCAAATGGCGAAAACATCATCGACATAACGCCACCATACCTTTGGAACAGCCGAAGCTGTGTCAAGTGCCACTTCTTCAAACTTCTCCATAAAGAAGTTAGCTAGAACTGGTGACAACGGACTGCCCATCGCAACTCCTTCCACTTGCTCAAAAAGCTCACCCTGAAATGCAAAATATCCTGTTTTGAGACAGTGTTCAAAAAGTTTGCAAATGTCTTCCTCATATATCTCCCTGAGCATTGTCATGGAGTCTTCTAGAGGCACATTCGTAAAAAGAGAAACTACGTCGAAACTGACAAGAATATCCCTTTCATCAGTCTTAACCTTCTTAAGTTTACTGATCAGATCTGTGGAATCCTTAATCCACGATTCAGTTTTTCCAGTTTGCATCTGCAGTAGTCTAGATAGGTATTGGGACAGTTTGTAAGTAGGTGCACCAATAGCACTGACAATCGGTCTCATTGGTATATCCTTTTTGTGAATTTTTGGAAGACCGTATAGGGCAGGAGTTCTGGAGGCTTTTACGAAAAGCCCAGATCGATCCTCTTTCCTAATACTGGAAGCTTTAACTAGCTCTCTTGTCTTCAAGTCAATCTTATTGGTGGGGTTGTTTTTAATCTTCTTGTAAGTGCCGGCATCGCACAGGAGGTCTTCCATCTTTTTGATGTAGTCTGCCGTATTAATCACCACAGTGGCATTACCTTTGTCGGCAGGCAGAACTAAGATTTCCTCATTGGCGCGCAATTCTTTTAAGGCCACAAACTCTCCTTTTGTGATGTTTGGGCGGGGTATTTTGGCCCTTTTCAAAATATGGCAAGTCTCTTGTCGTATATCTTCTGCTTGGGTCTCTGACATTTTATGGACTTTCATCATTGAATGCAGTGCTGTCTCTACACCACATACGATAGATTCCACAGGTATCTTTTTGGGGGCAACTGCATAGTTCATCCCCTTGGCAAGCACAGAAGTCGCCTGTGGGCTCAACGCAAGGGACGAAATGTTAATAACAACTTTATTTTGATCAAGCTGTTTTCGATCACCTTTTTTATCTTGGTTGAGCCTCTCGAATTTTTGTTTCTGTCTCGCATCTGTTGACTGCTTACATCTCTGTGCTTGTTGGTAAGTCATGTTGTCAACTTTCTTCCAATCGTCATCGATCAGGATTGCACTCAGGTGCAGATGTAAATAGAAAAGGTCCCGAGATATTCCATCCAGTTCGCTGCGCACATTGTGGATTCTTTCCCTTAGTAGCGCTGCTTCTGCTCTTTGGAATACCCTATCGGCTTTCCGGGATGTGATATGTCTTTTTATGCGAATGTGTACTGGTACAATCGATTCCTCCTTACATCTCTTGAGGAAAGCCAGGCTGCCCAGTAAGAGGTTCCTTCGCTTTCTCAGATTCTCCAATCGTCGTACCATTCTGTGAACTTCCTCCCCATAGAGGTTCGTCAGATATGATTTTAGGTTTTCACGGCCAAAAATTTTATGGTTATTTCCTTTTGGGGTATTATGCCGTGTTGCGCTACCTCCTCCTTTAGCCAACGTTTCGGACAGCGTTACAGTGTCCATCATCAGGGCAGATGTGTAAATGTTAGAGATGAAATGTGTGCTTAAGTACTTCGAAGCAATACCGTGTTGCCAGCACCAATCCACTGCGGGCTGACATTACAGTATACTTCAAGATGGTTTTTTGTATTTAGCTTTGGTGTAGCCGTCAATTACCGGATACCAAGAACTATTGAGCTTAGCTCCGTCGTCTCTATTAATGTTAATAGGATTTTTATGAATTTCAATTGCCTCTGTAATTAAGCGTGCTCTATAGGTTTTGGGTCTTCCCAGGACTTCAGGAACAAATCCGAAGTAATGGCCGGTTTCAATTAAATGCTCGGCGATTGCCGATTTGTCAGGGTGGCCAAGTTTACATGCTCGAAAGTGTTCCGATATCCTTTTGGAGATCGTCCGCTCTGTCTGGCCAACATAGACCTTATCACATCCGGAACAGCTGAGTTTATATACTCCATCGGTTTCCAGAGGAAACTTGGTCTTTGCAGACCTCAGTAGGTCTTGTATTTTGGTCGTGGTTCCGAAGACAGTCTTGATGCTTTCTTTCCTCAACAGTCTGGCAATTCTGTCTGTCACATTGTGAACATAAGGTAGGAAAGCACAGCCTTTAGACTCTTGTTCAATTCTGTCTTCGTTTGGTGTAGATTTGGCTCTTATTATTTGCCTTGTCTGCCTTGCCGGGTAACCGTTTCGCTCCAGTGCATCGGTGAGCTTAGTAAGTTCCGCTCCGATTTTTGTTTCTTCACATATTCTGGTCGCTCGGGTTACCAGCGTATGGATAAGTCCTCTCTTCTGCGCTGGGTGGTGATGCGAATCAGCATGTAGATACCGATTCGTATGAGTTGGTTTCCTATACACTGTGTGTCCTAGGCTACCATCTTCTTTTCGCATCACTTCCACATCTAGAAAAGGCAGGATTTTGTGGTTATTTTCCAACTCCATTGTGAACTTAATTTTACTGTGAAGTGAGTTAAGATGGTCTAGGAATTCGTTCAGTTTCTCTATTCCATGAGGCCAAATGGCGAAAACATCATCGACATAACGCCACCATACCTTTGGAACAGCCGAAGCTGTGTCAAGTGCCACTTCTTCAAACTTCTCCATAAAGAAGTTAGCTAGAACTGGTGACAACGGACTGCCCATCGCAACTCCTTCCACTTGCTCAAAAAGCTCACCCTGAAATGCAAAATATCCTGTTTTGAGACAGTGTTCAAAAAGTTTGCAAATGTCTTCCTCATATATCTCCCTGAGCATTGTCATGGAGTCTTCTAGAGGCACATTCGTAAAAAGAGAAA
Source organism: Limnephilus marmoratus (assembly GCA_917880885.1). NCBI lineage: Eukaryota > Metazoa > Arthropoda > Insecta > Trichoptera > Limnephilidae > Limnephilus > Limnephilus marmoratus. The sequence goes on from OU862908.1 coordinate 33,265,026, forward strand.
CTACGTCGAAACTGACAAGAATATCCCTTTCATCAGTCTTAACCTTCTTAAGTTTACTGATCAGATCTGTGGAATCCTTAATCCACGATTCAGTTTTTCCAGTTTGCATCTGCAGTAGTCTAGATAGGTATTGGGACAGTTTGTAAGTAGGTGCACCAATAGCACTGACAATCGGTCTCATTGGTATATCCTTTTTGTGAATTTTTGGAAGACCGTATAGGGCAGGAGTTCTGGAGGCTTTTACGAAAAGCCCAGATCGATCCTCTTTCCTAATACTGGAAGCTTTAACTAGCTCTCTTGTCTTCAAGTCAATCTTATTGGTGGGGTTGTTTTTAATCTTCTTGTAAGTGCCGGCATCGCACAGGAGGTCTTCCATCTTTTTGATGTAGTCTGCCGTATTAATCACCACAGTGGCATTACCTTTGTCGGCAGGCAGAACTAAGATTTCCTCATTGGCGCGCAATTCTTTTAAGGCCACAAACTCTCCTTTTGTGATGTTTGGGCGGGGTATTTTGGCCCTTTTCAAAATATGGCAAGTCTCTTGTCGTATATCTTCTGCTTGGGTCTCTGACATTTTATGGACTTTCATCATTGAATGCAGTGCTGTCTCTACACCACATACGATAGATTCCACAGGTATCTTTTTGGGGGCAACTGCATAGTTCATCCCCTTGGCAAGCACAGAAGTCGCCTGTGGGCTCAACGCAAGGGACGAAATGTTAATAACAACTTTATTTTGATCAAGCTGTTTTCGATCACCTTTTTTATCTTGGTTGAGCCTCTCGAATTTTTGTTTCTGTCTCGCATCTGTTGACTGCTTAGACTGTTGAGGAAAGAAAGCATCAAGACTGTCTTCGGAACCACGACCAAAATACAAGACCTACTGAGGTCTGCAAAGACCAAGTTTCCTCTGGAAACCGATGGAGTATATAAACTCAGCTGTTCCGGATGTGATAAGGTCTATGTTGGCCAGACAGAGCGGACGATCTCCAAAAGGATATCGGAACACTTTCGAGCATGTAAACTTGGCCACCCTGACAAATCGGCAATCGCCGAGCATTTAATTGAAACCGGCCATTACTTCGGATTTGTTCCTGAAGTCCTGGGAAGACCCAAAACCTATAGAGCACGCTTAATTACAGAGGCAATTGAAATTCATAAAAATTCTATTAACATTAATAGAGACGACGGAGCTAAGCTCAATAGTTCTTGGTATCCGGTAATTGACGGCTACACCAAAGCTAAATACAAAAAACCATCTTGAAGTATACTGTAATGTCAGCCCGCAGTGGATTGGTGCTGGCAACACGGTATTGCTTCGAAGTACTTAAGCACACATTTCATCTCTAACATTTACACATCTGCCCTGATGATGGACACTGTAACGCTGTCCGAAACGTTGGCTAAAGGAGGAGGTAGCGCAACACGGCATAATACCCCAAAAGGAAATAACCATAAAATTTTTGGCCGTGAAAACCTAAAATCATATCTGACGAACCTCTATGGGGAGGAAGTTCACAGAATGGTACGACGATTGGAGAATCTGAGAAAGCGAAGGAACCTCTTACTGGGCAGCCTGGCTTTCCTCAAGAGATGTAAGGAGGAATCGATTGTACCAGTACACATTCGCATAAAAAGACATATCACATCCCGGAAAGCCGATAGGGTATTCCAAAGAGCAGAAGCAGCGCTACTAAGGGAAAGAATCCACAATGTGCGCAGCGAACTGGATGGAATATCTCGGGACCTTTTCTATTTACATCTGCACCTGAGTGCAATCCTGATCGATGACGATTGGAAGAAAGTTGAGAGTTGGAAAATAACCACAAAATCCTGCCTTTTCTAGATGTGGAAGTGATGCGAAAAGAAGATGGTAGCCTAGGACACACAGTGTATAGGAAACCAACTCATACGAATCGGTATCTACATGCTGATTCGCATCACCACCCAGCGCAGAAGAGAGGACTTATCCATACGCTGGTAACCCGAGCGACCAGAATATGTGAAGAAACAAAAATCGGAGCGGAACTTACTAAGCTCACCGATGCACTGGAGCGAAACGGTTACCCGGCAAGGCAGACAAGGCAAATAATAAGAGCCAAATCTACACCAAACGAAGACAGAATTGAACAAGAGTCTAAAGGCTGTGCTTTCCTACCTTATGTTCACAATGTGACAGACAGAATTGCCAGACTGTTGAGGAAAGAAAGCATCAAGACTGTCTTCGGAACCACGACCAAAATACAAGACCTACTGAGGTCTGCAAAGACCAAGTTTCCTTTGGAAACCGATGGAGTATATAAACTCAGCTGTTCCGGATGTGATAAGGTCTATGTTGGCCAGACAGAGCGGACGATCTCCAAAAGGATATCGGAACACTTTCGAGCATGTAAACTTGGCCACCCTGACAAATCGGCAATCGCCGAGCATTTAATTGAAACCGGCCATTACTTCGGATTTGTTCCTGAAGTCCTGGGAAGACCCAAAACCTATAGAGCACGCTTAATTACAGAGGCAATTGAAATTCATAAAAATCCTATTAACATTAATAGAGACGACGGAGCTAAGCTCAATAGTTCTTGGTATCCGGTAATTGACGGCTACACCAAAGCTAAATACAAAAAACCATCTTGAAGTATACTGTAATGTCAGCCCGCAGTGGATTGGTGCTGGCAACACGGTATTGCTTCGAAGTACTTAAGCACACATTTCATCTCTAACATTTACACATCTGCCCTGATGATGGACACTGTAACGCTGTCCGAAACGTTGGCTAAAGGAGGAGGTAGCGCAACACGGCATAATACCCCAAAAGGAAATAACCATAAAATTTTTGGCCGTGAAAACCTAAAATCATATCTGCATAGTTACTCGTTTGAAGTTTAATTTCCATTGTGGTTCTACAATAATTATAACGTTATCTTCATAATTCTATAATTACACAAAATCGGTAACTGAAAAACAATATTTCGAAAATGTATGGTTACTCGTTTGAAGTTTAATTTCCATTGTGGTTCTTTTTTTTACATGAGCTCCACACAGGAGGCCCTGAGGAACATAATTTCCCTCAGGGCCTATGTCATCTTTATGCTCACCTATGATGCTGTTTGGAGGGTTTTTTTTAAGGAAAGGAAGGAGAGGAGAGTTCTGGGAAGGAAAAGGGTTTAAGGGGTGGGTAGGAATCTTGGGTTCAGTATGTCCTGGTCATCCGCCTCCAAGACCTTGACAAACCTCACCCCATGAACCCGGGCTCCCCTGCTAAATCACCAAACGTAGCGAACTACTTGGGGTGACCTATGGATGAGGTGTTGGTTATCCAATAAAGGTTCCCGGGGCGGCGGTACCCATTCCCGCCTCCCAAATTAATCTACAATAATTATAAAGTCATCGTCTTAATTCTATAATCACACAAAATCGGTAACTGAAAAACAATATTTCAGAAATGTATAGTTACCCGTTTGAAGTTTAATTTCCATTGTGGCTTTACAAGGCGGCTTTCTTTTGAAGAAGCTCTTCAATTCGGACGATTATATCGTCAGGACTAGATTGAAACGTTAATCACTGAAAGGCAGCCATGCTCCTAAGGCTCATTGCCGCTTTTTAAAAGAGATCTCGTGTTTGTACTGCTAATTGAAAATGGTTCTGGAGTGAGAATGGATGTAGAGCACGCCCTTGCTCGTGGGGTGACTTGGATTTATTAATCCCCGCCCATAGCTTTTACGTGAAACATTTTGCTTTGAACTTAAAAAATTAAATGTAACGCGTAAAATTACGTAGATGATTATAATAAATGCACGCGATGAGAAAATTTCTATTGGAAATTAAAAAAAGTTAACCGGCTTTGATTTTAAAACTGAAGAGATAATATACATAATATACTTCTTCGATTTTACCATAACATGACGGTTATTTAAATAATAATAAGCTGGCTCTCTAATACTGATTTATTTACTCAATTTATTAAACCCGTGCACTGCAAAATCAAAACATTATATGAAAACTTTATGCATGCAGTGCTACTGATGCCAGCATGTTGAATATTAATTATATAATAATTCACTTGTCGATAAATTTATATCTGTGATATTATTGTGTTAATGGCGTATTTTTTTTAACAGAAAATCCATTTTAGTGTTCCAAATAAAATGGCGATTTAAAAAAAAAACTCCTGTTACCATCATTATAAGCGAAAAGTGGTGCATGTGAAATGATGAAGCCCTTACATAGTACTCGTAGCAGAGGAATTGAATCCACGATTCCAAGGCAGGAACCCAACGAATTGACCAACTCAACTACTATCCAATCAAAATAATAATAATAATCGACATTTACTCGGTAAATATTTGTTTGGTTTTTATTATGCTTTTAATTAATATGTTATGCATTCAAAGGTGTAATTTTTAAAAATTATTCTCTTTAATACAACCATTCCTTGTACAAAACTGTACTGAAAACTTAAAACGTCACTGCAAATGCAGCACATTCAAGTAAAACGGTTTGACTTGCCTCGTCAAAGTAATAAAAGCGCATTAAGTTCTGCTTAGGGCTTAAAGCTCCCGAGTAAAGCTATCCAAAGTTCGTGTACGAGCAACAAGAGTTTAGCAAATTTATCGTCATCTCGCTTAGTCCCTTCGTTACCGTTTTCACGAATTGTTACCCTGTATTCTCTACAGGTAAGTACGATTTACGAAACACGTGATTTCAATTTAATTACGCTCTGCTGAATTACCTAAGTAGAACAGATAACTCCCGCAGCTTCTCACAAGCCATTAATGAATAAATTATCCACGAGTACATACGAGTACTTTACTAGATTCAAACTATACTCAATGATATTGCCGGTTAGCTTTAAGTTTCTTCCATTTTAGAATATCTGAAAAGAATATTTATGTTTACGAAAAATGAAAATTGTCTATTTTCGTGAAAGAGAGAGTACGAAAACAGTATGCAACATAGTTGTGAATGATGAATACTTGGAGCAGGTGGATGAGTTTGTGTATCTGGCTAGTATGTTTACGAGAGATGGGAAGGCTGAAAGAGATATTTAAAGAAGAGTGAATGCCGGTAACTCCATTAATGGTGGACTGAATGCCGTTGGCGCTAATAAAAATCTGTCAAAAAAAGCGAAGCTAGCAGTCCACAATGAAGTCCTGGTACCTACCCTGATGTATGGCAGTGAGGCATGGAACTGGCAGAGGAAGGATGAAAGTAAACTGAATGCTGTTGAAATGAGATCCCTGAGGCGTATGTGTGGTAAAACAATGTATGATCGTGTGAGAAATGTGGATATCCGCAAAGAATGTAAGGCTGATGTAAGCATAAGCATAATGAGTAAGATTAAGAAAGGGACCCTCAGATGGTTTGGGCATGTAGAGCGAATGAACGAAGGAAGTAGTGTAAGAAGAATATACGACGCGAATGTGAATGGTAGAAGAAGTCGGGGACGCCCGAGGAAGACATGGCACGATCAAGTGAATCAGATACTTGAGTCGGGTCATGTCAAAAGCCAGAATAATAGAAGAGAATGTATGAGACGAAGTATGAATGTGAGTGAGGCAAAGAGTGTGTGCCAAGACCGAGTTGTTTGGCGGTCCGTCCTCTCTGCCTACCCCTGCGGGGAAACGTCGTGATGGTTAGTTAGTTAGTCTATTTGTTTGCTCAAATCACCCAAACGATGAGCTGTAGTATAAGATCACTTGCACTTTTGTTTCTGTTTTCTAGGACGACTTTCAGCACAAACTTACTTTTTCCAATATGAGCTACGTACGAACCTCATAAATTGTTAATTTAATTATTTAAAAATAGAAATCGTAGTTTTCGAACAATATCTCGAGCAAACACGAGTAGAATTTATATAAATTTTTTCACACATTGTATGGTTATAATCCAATTCAACCACTTTTAAAACACATAAATTCGGTGTACTCAAGTAGATAAGGTACCTACTTACAAATTAGACACGAATATTTAGCATAATATGTAAATAATCCTTTTTTCTCCATGCTACATCCTGAAGAAGCTACTTCTTGAAGAAGCATGTTTAGGAACACCAGAATATTTATTTTTTAATTTCCACGCTTCGCGTAAGGTTGAATTCATATCGCGTCGGTAACTGCGAGGCTTGAGAAACTACCGTCGCGGCGCTAAACAACAACGACGGCTCTACGTGCGCATACATTGTATAATTCGTATTTAAGCGATCTAGTTGCTACGCTCAACTTTGCAAGTGGAAAAGTAGGCAGTTGGCGGAAGCTGTTGGCAGTAGACGGCAGGCAGCCGAGGCTTTAAAGAGAGCCTGTTGGAACGCGCATTTCATTTCCTAAACGCTATGTGTAATATGACGTATGTTCACGTTTGTACTCATAAACCATGTGTAGCAAAAACCTCGGCAATTTTTTACGTGTTGTACAATTTCTTGGGTTTGAATAATGGTCGAGTTGTGAATAATATTATGAAATTGTTGACTCAGCAAGAGACAGCCGTTTTGTAGTTTTCTCAGTCACCGTTTTTATAATTTATTTTTCCTTGACGGAGCCAGAGGACACTTTTATTTTCTTTTATTATATTAGCTCACATACGAGGCCCTGAGAGAAATAATTCACCTCAGAGCCTTTGGGGATGCTGTGTGGAGGGTCGTTTTAGTAATAGAAGGAGAGGAAGTTGTGGGAAGGAAAAGGATATGAGGGGTAGATTGGAATCTGGGGATCAGTGCGTCCAGGAGTCACGGACGTACAAGTCCTCCCCCTGCGGTACAAGGTGAGGCGTCGGTGGGCAGACGCATCTGCCACCATGACCCGGACGCGTATTTACAGAACCCATACCGATTCAGTCGCGGTAACGACAATTCACATTTTAAATATACGTGTATATTGGTTATTTTTTATCACATTGCAAAAACAAAAATTGTTCTAAAATCTAGATAAAATAATCTTTCTGATGTGTATATTAGAAATTAATAATTTTATTTCTAAATATTTAAATTTAATATTATTCCCATATATTGTAAATACAACTCTATATTGATAATTTTTTATCACATTGCAAAAACAAAAATTGTTCTAAAATCTAGATAAAATAATCTTTCCAATGTGTATTAGAAATTAATAATTTTATTTCTAAATATTTAAATTTTGATATTGAAAATTTAAAGCGACTGAAACGCGGTAGGGATTGTAAATACGCGACCCGGGCAAACCTCACCCTTATGAACACGGGTACCCCTGCTAAGTCACCAAACGTAGCGAACAACTTGATGCATTCGTCAATATTTTAATAATATTGTGGATTGAAAGAAGATGTAGAGGAAAGGAGAAGTAAAAGTGAAAGTTCTGGAAGAGCCTGGCTATGCTAACCTTGGCACTAAATTTAGATAAAATCATCTCAAGTAGATACGATTTTAGATTTTCACGGCCAAAAGTATTTTTGTTATTAGTTTTGGCAAACGTTGGCTAAAGATGGAGGTAACGCAACACGGCATAATACCCCAAAAACTAATAACAAAAATCATCTCAAGTAGCTTTTCAAGTCTGAGAGGTGATTTCTCATTCGGGCGCTACTAACTGTAGCTTCAATTCACGAAAGTGGCGTAAATACACCACATTTTTAATTTTTAAAAATCTTTCGTCATCATCGAGTTTTTTCTTTCTAACAAAACATTGAATTAGTCTCTCAAACAACCCACCAAATGAATTAAAATATACATAAAAGAGAATCTCGAATTTTAAGAATTTTGAATAATGAATGTTGATGACAGCGAAAAATTGGGTTAGAAAGAATTCTTTTTACCAATATTCTGTTCTACATATTGAAGAGGATAGTTAATTGGAACCAGGTTAGAGTTATCAATTCGACAATAGTATTGATTTACCCACAAATGGGATTTTTAAATTGCAAATTGAGGTTTTAAATTATCAATACGGGGTAACCGACGAGTTCATCGAAAATCAATTCATCGAAAGCAAATTCATCGAAAACGAGTTCATCGAAAATCAATTCATCAATCAATTCATCATTGACAAACATTTTTTTTTGTAGATATTAGAGCTGTCATAATTAAATACCCAAAAAGGTCTGTGTAACTGAGTCAAATGTGTTTAGCAACTGTCAGTTTCGTAGTGACGATGTAAAATTTATAGGTTATCTCTTCGATTTCCGATTGTCTGATACTGCAAAAAGGGATATCTAAGGAACGGTGACCAAACAACTCATAATGAAACCAACTCATAAACAACTCAGAAAGGTCATTAAGAGTGATGATAAAAAAATATTTAAAAATTGGTTAAATAGGTTAAGTTAGGTTAGGTTAGGTTAGATTAGGTTAGGTTAGGTTAGGTTAGGTTAGGTTAGGTTAGGTTAGGTTAGTTTAGGTTGACCAATGCTTTTTTAACTTCTCGGTCCGCTCGGCATTTCTCTCAAATATCGACAAAATATATTTTTTCGATGAATTGGCGATTCGATGAATTGATCATTCGATGAATTGGTTTTCGATGAATTGATTTTCGATGAATTGGTTTTCGGTGAACTCGTTTTCGATGAATTTGCTTTCGATGAATTGATTTTCGATTAATTGATTTTCGATGAATTCGTTTTCGATGAACTCGTCGTGAACCCAATACGGGAAACCAAATTGAATTTGTCTTTTGAAGCTGTTGATGTTTTTTTGGAAAACGTTGAATCTGATTCAGAAAATAATGCTAGCCCACTCATTACTAGGATGCAGGTAATTCATATTATATAAACGATAGTTGAATGAAGAGCGCTTTTTGGGTTTTTTACTAAAACAGATCTGTATGAATTATCCGATTATTATAATTTTCCATTATTGACTGGTTGGTAGAATAAAGGAAGAATGATGAAGATGAAGAATGAAGGAAGAAATAATTATTCCGTCAGTAGGTACCCTACTACCGAGAAAGTTTTAAAATATTATCGAAACTATAATAATAGAATTATCATGTTTTTCAATAGAATTCCTATTCTGGATTCAGAGAGTTTGGAATAATTTAATATCTGTAAAGTTTAACTTCCGAATGAATAAATTAGAGATGTGCCTAAAAAATGAAAAGTTCTCGCCACAAAGATATCATGCGCTATCTTTGTTCGCGTTTTATAAAAATGGTTATATTTTTTCGTATAATTGACCATAAAAGTCCCGAGATATGAGAATTTTAGGGTCGATTTAACGTTAACTCTCTAACATAAAGCTTTCTAAAAGGTCATATAAGTTTTACTTACGGCTATAAGCGTCCTTATGAAAGAAGAAATACGCTTTATCGCATTCTTAAGAATACCACAAATCTAAGGAGATTGGATGTACAGCGCTGATATCACGAAACTTGGTATTACTTTTGTTTGCACTTCATTATTACATCACATATTGCACAAGTAATTTATTATTAAATGACACAAGTTGAAACCTCCTCTAAAATTAAGTTATATTGTAAGTAGCCGACAGTTCGTTTTAATATATTCCAAAACAAAGCCAATAACTGCACTTCAAACATCGGGTCGCAAATAGTAAATTACTGTTGCAAAGTAATTAATAACTTTTTAAAATTATTTTTTTATTATATTAGCAGAGACTTGAGAAAAATTACGAGTTAGTTATACAGGGGTAAAAAAAAATTAAGCTTATTTAGATTGTTAATTTCGTCCAATTTTTAAAAGACAGTTATAATTATTCATTAAAATTTTATACAACTTGCGCAGACCCGTGAATATTACGTAATATTGGGCTGCGTATACACACACGATCCGAACCTGTCTATGTTCGCAAATGTACGTAGTAATTACAATTTTTAAAAAGATAATTAAATTAATTTTATTTTAAAATATTATATAATTGTGCACCACAACCAGTGTTAGAATTTTTACAGGCAGACCTACTTCCTTCTAAAAATCAATTTAAATTTTGAAAATTATACTTAAATTCAAAGCAAGTTTAAGTTCACTGAATCGTATTTCACGACGACAAATTTCACGGGGATAAATAATCATGCAGAGATGACCGGAATTAGTACATTTTATATCAGAATCATCCATGGAACAAGGTTTCCTATTTTATCATTGATTCTTAACATTTTTTGGCAAGATACCAACACCTCTGCCATAGGTCACCCCAAGTGGTTCGCTACATTTGGTGATTTACCAGGAGTGCCCGGGATCATGGGGTGAGGTTTTTCTAGTCTTGGAGGCGGATGTCCATGACACACTGAACCCCAGATTCCTACCCACCCCTTAAACCCTTTTCCTTCCCAGTACTCTCATCTCCTTTCTTTCCTTAAAAAAACTCTATACACAGCATCTCCAAACATGGCATAGGCCCTGAAGGAAATTATCTTCCTCAAGGCCTCCTGTGTGGAGCCCATGTAAAAAAAGATTAATACAAAAAAGTTTGGAGGTAATTTAAAGAGTTAATAAATGTACGTAAGTATTGTTTTAGATTCAATTTCATCATTCCTCATGTTATGCTATACTGTGGAATATGTTTAACATCTGTGCTGCCGTGTGGTATTTTGAACAAGTCCTGGCGACTACGGCTAAAGTTTTCAGGCACGTACAAGCTATTGCATTCCAAGAGGAATAGGCTATCAATAGAGTTATGCACTTTCAAACTAAGTATTGCAAGATTTGCATAACGTCAGGTTTCTCTGCTAAATCTATTCGTTTCCCCAAGTAAATCCGCATGACGCACGAACCTCTGATAAGCTTCATGCGTTCGTATATTGATGTATTTTATAAACCTACCTATTTTTGATAACTTCTTTAGCGCCGTTGTGATTTGAAACTCGATGAAACGAAAAAGCGAACAAAAAAGAGAGGCCTAATTGATGATCAACTAAAATAATAGATCTTTTTATATCGGTAAATTTTTCTCGAGATCGACTCAAAAAGCACTTGCGATCGACCTGTTGAACGCGATCGACCGTTTGAACATCCCTGCATTAGGCGATATTTCACAAAAAAAAAACACACAATAATTTATTAACCTTGTCCAATGTAAGGGAACGTACCCATACTACATGACACGTTTAGGGGGGGGGGGTCTTCAAAATGTCACGCTCCATACAAATGAGCGGCGGGTTGCTTAGGATTTTTGTCACCGGGGGGGGGGGGGGGGGTTAAAAATTGCAAAAAGTTGGTCACGTAGTATGGGTACGTCCCCTAATGTAAATATTGTATTTCAAAGAAATAATATAAATTAATACCTTCTCGGAGCTATCTCTTCAGTGTGCAATAGCAAGTGAGAGGAGTTAAGAATCTCTCTGAATCCTGGAAAAAACCCTTTACTCTGTGCAGAAATGGGCGGTCCTATAGATTCTCCTATCTTAACAAACTGATTGCAAACTTTAGAGCACAGGCGTCAGTATGCTGTCCTTGTTCTACATCTATAGGATTTAGCCTGCGAGAGAATGAGATAGAATAATCGGTCTCCTTTTGTGTGGTGCTTCGTAGCCTCCCCACCCCCACTCTTGTCTAGGTTTCATCTCTACCTGCAGTTTATCACACTTGTATTTTTTTCAGTTGATTCGTTCCAGCATATTAATATATTTTGTTTGTTGTGAAGTTCATACCTACATCACTAGCATTCTGCAAATTGCTTCTTATAATTCCATCGAACGCGGATATCATTGCTTTCATACACTTACAAGATTTATTTACGAAATGGATGTCTAAACTAGGAAGACCAATATTATAGCAAATTGCCTGTGCCAGAAGTGTTCGAAGGCCGTTAATTACTTGTGAACAACGTGTGGATACTATTATTATGTTATGTTAGGTTGCATCCGTGTATAGGTATTCATCATCATCATCATCACTCTTGGCTCTACAACCCCTGGTGGGTCTTGTCCTCCTCAAGAGTCTTCCTCCACTCATCATGGTTTTGTGCCAGCTCTCTCCAGTTTACAATCTCCAAAGTGGATATATCTTTGAGGACGTTGTCGCTCCATCTTAAAGTTGGTCTTCCCAGGCTCCTTCACCCTGTCGGTCTTGAGCTCAGCAGGGACTTTGGTGCTTGATGCTCGGTCATTCTCTCTATATGTCCCAGCCACCGAAGTCTTCCCAGTTTTATAAATTTTGTGACGTTTATTTTATTTTATTTATTTTAAATACATAAACGGCTATACTGCCTTTTATAAATAAACATATAATAGAGTACAAAAGTAAGAAAAATAATATCATTACATAATAGTAGTTTTAAACTTAAAAATAACATACAATTATTTTGTGTATCACAACAAAAAATAACAAAAAAGAACAATGAGAAATATCATCATTTCATTTCTGTTATGTTGGTAATAAATATAACCAGCTGTCAAATGCTGATAGTTGGCAGGTCTGTCGCGTCACTTGATGTATAACCTTGAACTTGTCAACAGTGTCAATAAACGTCTTAAAATGAATCAGTTCTTGTATTTAATTAAGAAACCTCAAACATTATAATTGGCGACGAGGAAAATCAGTTTATCAGTTAAAACGTGTGTGAATAGTATTAACGGTGATTTCGCTGTGGAAAAAACATTTTTTTCAACATGTCGAGTAGTACCTTGCCAGTGCCTCATTTCGAACCAGATTGCGAAAGTTTCAATATGTTTTTGGAACGCATACAAATGTATCTAAAAATTATTAATATCGCAGAGAAAGAAAAAATTGGATATTTGTGTATATTGATCGGTGCGGAGAAATTTAAAATTTTAAAAGAAACGGTGCATCCGAAAAATCTAGAAGATTTAACCTTCAACGATATTGTAACAACACTGAAGAGTAAATATGAAGAAAAAAGGTGTACAATTGCGCAAAGATATAATTTTTATAACCGGAAACAACTTTCTAACGAAGGAATCGATGATTTTATTACGGATATAAAAAGTCTGTCAATATCATGCAATTTTGGAGCTTTTCTAGACCAAGCTCTGAGAGATAAATTGGTGTGTGGTTTAAAAGACGATACAATGACTAGAAGATTACTATCTGAAGACGAATCGTTATCTTTTGAGAAAGCAAAGTTAATTGTCAAAAATAGTGAGACAGTAAGCCACAGCTCAGAGCAAATTTTACACAAAGAAAATGTTACATCGGAAATCTGTGAAGTCAAGTCAAAAATGTCACATAAAAAAACATGTCATGTATCAAAGGATCGCCCTTCACGTCAGAATAGTCCTAGTAGGCGATTTCATCAGGGTGAAAGGACTGGATTCAAGGGTCAAAGGAGTTCAAGGTCATCAAGTCAACTGTCATCTCCATCACGTCAAGGGTCCAGAAGATGCGAGAGGTGTTTTATAACTCATCAACCGGAGTTATGTCCTTCAAAAAAGTGGAAATGTTACAAGTGTAATATTTACGGGCATACGTCGAAATTTTGTCCAAACGCAAAATCAATCATCAATCACGTAAAATGTGTCAATAATGTAAATGTATTAAATATGTCAGTGTCTGATACAGCGAAAATTAATTTAATTGTAAATGGTATCAATATGTCTTTTATGATTGACACAGGAAGTTCTTCGACATTTAAGTCAATTCTACGGTAATTTGTTCACAGCAAATAGTCAAAATTTATTTTGTTTTGGATTTTTTATGGCAAAAGTAAATGTTGTGGATTCTAATGTTGTAATGGATTTACCAGTATTGGTTATAAAAAATCTGTCGTCTGATGCTATTTTGGGTAGAAATTGGTTAAAAGTGTTTGATCCATCTTGGGAAAATACTTTCATAAGTTCTTTAATGTCAAATATGCATAATAATACTGTAAATTCAGTGTCTGTCAGCGAGAAAAATAAAACAAATATTGTTTAAAAATTGTCACAAAAATATTTAAATTCTTTTTCGATTACTAATAACGATTTACCAATTAAAGAATTTTCTGTGAATTTAAGTTTAAAAAATAATGCTACTCCTGTCTTTCACAAAGCATATGAAGTTCCTTATGCACTTCGTGCTGAAGTATGTCAAGAGCTAAGTCGTCTTGAAAGCGAAGGCATTATTTCAAAAGTTAAATATAGTAGTTGGTCTTCTCCAATAGTTTGTGTACCTAAACAAAATGGAAAATTACGTTTATGTGCAGATTGGAAATCTACAGTCAATCCACAATTGAGAATTGATCAATATCCTATTCCACGTCCAGAGGATATTTTTAATAAATTTTCAGGTTGTCAAGTATTCTGTAAATTAGATTTAACAAACGCATATTTACAGTTGTCTGTGTCAGATTCTAGTAAAGAATTACTTACAATTAATACATGTAATGGTTTATATGTCTATAATCGTTTAACTTATGGATAGTCATCGGCTCCTGCCGTTTTTCAAATGGTAATTGATACAGTTTTGTGTGGCATAAAAAACTGTGCTGCATATATTGATGATATTTGTATAGGTGGTAAAGACGAGAAGGAGTGTTCTGATACTTTGGATAAAGTTTTGTCAAAATTAAATGAGTTTAATATAAAAATTAATGTGTCAAAAAGTGATTTTTTTGTGAATTCTTTCGAATTTTTAGGTTTTACTTTGTCAGGTCAAGGCAAAAGTCCGTCTTTGTCGAAAGTTGAGAAAATTAAGTCTACTGGGTGTCCAGAAAATATTACTCAACTAAAGTCATATTTGTCAATGTTGAATTTTTATAGGAATTTTATTCCTATGTGTCCTACAGTGCTAGAACCACTTCATAATTTATTAAGAAAAAATGTAAAATGGTGTTGGTCTGATGAATGCGAAAAGGCATTTGTAAATAGTAAGTCTCTTTTGTCAGATAAAACAATGTTAGTTTTATTTGATCCGTCAAAACCATTGTGTCTTACAGTCGATTCCAGTGCATACGGTGTCGGTTGTGTCTTAAGTCATGTCGTAAAGAATCAAGAATTTCCTATAGCTTTTGAGTCGGCAACATTAAATTCAGCTCAAAGAAATTATAGCCAATTGCACAAGGAAGCCCTTGCTATTATTTTTGGAATTAAGAAATTTCACAAATATTTAATTGGTCGTCATTTTACGATATATACTGATCATGCTCCATTGTTGTCTTTATTTGCTGAAAACAAAAAAGTCCCCGTTTTAGCAGCATCACGTCTTATAAGATGGTCTATAATATTGTCTGCGTACAATTATAAATTGGAATATAAAAAAGGATTGAAAATTCCTCAAGCAGATGTAATGTCACGTTTGCCAAGTAAACAACAATTCAATATTGAGGAATGTAATTTTGTATACATGTCTACACCATTAATTCCATTCTCAGAAGTTGAAAGTCATTCTGAAAAAGATGAAACATTATGTAAAGTCATTAAGTATGTTTCAATCGGTTGGATTGAAAACTTGTCAAGTCCAGAAATTAAAAAATATTTCAAGTTTAAAAATTTACTGTCGGTCAAAGGAAAATGTCTTTTATTTGGTGACAGAATTGTAATACCAGAATCTCTTAAGTCCAAAGTCCTAAATTTAATACATTATGGTCATCCTGGTATAGTCAGATCAAAAATTCTTGCTCGTTCATATGTATGGTGGTTAGGTATGAATCAAGATATTGAAGATGTTATTTCTAGATGTGAAATGTGTCAGTCTGTACAAAATGCTAACAAAAATGTACGTCATAGTTGGCCTATTGCTGAAAGTCCATGGGAAAGAGTCCATTTGGATTTTTTTGATTTAAAAGGTTCAAAATACTTATTAGTTTGCGACTCATATTCAAAGTGGGTAGAATGTTTTTACATGAAAAATACTAAATATTCGGATTTGTTATCTAAATTAAGTGAAGTTTTTTCCAGATTCGCTTTTCCGAAAACTATTGTTTGTGATAATGGTCCCCCATTTTCATGCAAAGAATTTTCTATTGTTTGTAAAGAAAAATCAATTAAATTATTATTTTGTCCGCCGTATAATCCCGAGTCAAATGGATTAGCGGAACGGTCTGTTCAAACTTTCAAAAAAATATTAATTAAATTTATGTTTTCGAAAAATTCTAAATTTTTATCGCCAGCTCAACGTCTAATAGATTGTCTGTATAGTTATCGTTCCACTCCTACTTCTGTTACAGGTGTATCTCCAATGGCTAAAATATTTTCATATGAGCCACGTACACCACTACATATTTTGTCAGAAGAAAGACATGTCAATAAAAGTAAACAATCACAAAATGTCAAACAATCAACAAAAAATGCATTGAAAGAGTTTAAAGAAAATGATAATGTTTTGGTCTATTTAAGACATGTGAAAGGTCCTATGAAATGGTTTCAGGGAACTGTTAAGTTGAAATTAAGTTCATGGGTATATCTAATTCAATTAATCGGAGGAGAGGTGAAAAAGGTTCATGTTAACCAAATAAAAAAAAGTTGTCTTAAGTCAAAATCAAGTTATGAGAATCCCGATAAATGGCAAGACTTTACAAGTCAGGAAAATGAAAGTGTTATTGAACCGTTACCCAGCACTAGTGGAAATAATGATATTATAACTAGGTCTGGCAGAGTTGTGAAACCCCCTGTACGATTTAGTCATAGTGATTACTCTTAAGTTTCTTTGTCATTGTTATTTGGTTTGATATAAAAATAAAAAAAAGGGAAGGAGGAAAGGATGTTATGTTGGTAATAAATATAACCAGCTGTCAAATGCTGATAGTTGGCAGGTCTGTCGCGTCACTTGATGTATAACCTTGAACTTGTCAACAGTGTCAATAAACGTCTTAAAATGAATCAGTTCTTGTATTTAATTAAGAAACCTCAAACATTATAATTTCAACATGTCCATATTGCGTTTATAAAGTTACATTATGGAAAAATAATTTTTGAGTGCATGTTTATATTGCGCTAATTTTTAGAAATAAATGTCGCCGATGTTAGCATATTCATTTCCCAAAATGTGTAATCGACTGATTGGTGAGTAATAATGTGATAATGTATGTGTGTTATTATAGTAGAACGGTAGAGTCAGTCTATTGTTAGCGCGACCAGGGCAATGAAATCGTATTAGTTCTATTAAATCAGGGGTATCCAGGACTACTGCTATATACTCTGTTTAGATCCTTAAACAGAGTATATAGCTCATTACCATATATATAGTTCAGAATATATAGCTCATTATCCGTGTATTCTACAGGTGATTTTTTAAATCTAAAATTTAGGTGATCCTTACTCATCTATCTGTTGTATTCTTAAGTCAATGATCCGCTTACCTTAAAATATACACAACTGCTCTTTATTCCAGGAGTTATTGCGTGATTTTTTTAACACTAAGAAAAACAGTTTATTTTTTTCACGCAACAACTTGCTCAAACAATTTTTCTTAATACCAACCTTACCCGACAACCTAAATCAAGTTATAGGATTGCCAGTTTTATCGACCGCCCTAGCTGAAATAATATGCTCCTCCGCCTAATAATTAATTATAGTAGTCTTCTCGATAGAACCTTCACCTTCACTTATAATGATATCGGCTTGTTATATATAAAGCAGATTGGAGTATCTAGAGATTTTTATCTATCACCAGCTATATCGGGACAAATTCTCGGGACTTATTCGTTTACCTGTGCGCTAGTGAGTTCATCGCCTGGGCTACGGCACGCAGTGCGACGGAGCGGGGCGGGCGCCATTTCCCGTGCACTGCTCGACTTGGCGCCTAAAGTTTCTCCTGGAGCGTGGGCCAATTGTTTAACATGGTTTTAAACTACCTCCCTCTATCTACGAGACGCGAGAATTTGCAAACCGAAGGTTTAACAACGTTTTGTTTTATTTTATTTTATTTGCTGACCCGACTACGCGTTGCTGAAGCTAACGAAACACAACTCCATCTACTTGATGGTTACCCAACGTTTATAACCACCGCCATCTGTTTATTTGCATACTGTAGTGTTCTGTTATTTGATAGACACTAGCAGATTCTCCAACACACTTTGGATGGAGATAACTTCTTGGAATAAATAGAATCTGGTTCGTTATCTGCGTTTATTTATACTTCGCGTATACAAATGGGACTGCGGTAGTCAACCTAACTAGGAGCTAGCTAAAATGGTTCTCGCGAGTGATAATTCAAACACACCCTCTCAGCTTCCTTGATCCCCTGCCGGAGAGCTTTAGCACTACGCTGCCTGCCATCTAGCGGAATATACCGATAGCTTTTATCACCGCCATCTGTCTCTACAAGGCGGAAGTATTTACGATACACCACACATACAAATTAAATCCACACCGTCCGCTTGATAGCCAGCTCGTTCATCATATACAGACATTCTCCTTTATATATTATATATATTTCAACCAATTTACACAAAACCTTGACAAATTATATACCTAAACCTTGCTCATGAATCACTCTATCTATCTACAATCATGTATCCGTTTAGTAGTTTTTGAGTTTATCGCGATTAGACAGACAGACAGACGCGTCGGAGGACTTTAATTTATAATATGTAGAGATAATTGTCTTTTACGGACACTATTCTGTTTGACCTTTTAAGCTTGCTTGTTGACCCTCATTAAAACGATGAATATCACTCCGTTACCAAGTTGGTATGCGTTTAAATGATGGATTTTCTTAATAAAAAATATTGAACCCTTATTTGAATACGAAGCAATATTAATGTACTTACCGATTTAGTAATTAAATTCAATCAAAATAACTTAACCATTATTTGCTGTGTTTCTTATAACCCAAAATTATTATTCAAAGTAAGAAATATTGTAACGACCCAACGTGGGTTCTTCCTTCCAGAATAAATATTGACTTAACTTTCGCCTCTACTTGCCGCTAGAAATATGAAGCACTTATGTCCGTTTTCATCATATGTTTGGGGAATAGGAAAAAAATAAGTTCTTTTGTTTAGCCGGGTCGGCGGTTCTAAGAAAAAATTCTCGATCGCCTGCCTCTGACACTTGAGACACTATCTTAAGACATATATCTCATATACAATATTGTATCTCGGGGACGTCTTGCTCTTATAGGACAGCAAAACTAGCCAAATAGTAAAAAGCTACTGATATTGCGGAGATGATTATGTAAGATCATCCAAGTTCAAACGAACATTTTATTCATGTATGGGATTTCACAGATATTCAAAGAAATTAACTTGACGTGTGGGACTGGGTAGGAAACCTGATATTTCATTATAGTTTGTCTGAGCAAGACAAATTGATGTAGAAGTGATGCTATTGACACCCTGGACACTGGAAGAAATGTTAACAGGCACAAGTCAATACAACTTCAGATGTTATGAGATTTCTTAATATTATCTTGAGAATGTAACGGGGGTATTGATGTTATGCGTTCGTTTTTCGGAAGAAATGGTTTATAACTTCATTAGCTTCAACATGACATGTAAAAGAAGGAAGAAAGGTAATGACGTAAAGACATTCTGACTATGTTTACGCATTACCTTTTAAAAATTATTTTCTCCTTAATAGCAAGGAGATTCCTTTTTTTTTAAATTGAGCTTATCTATAATAAGAACGAAATTTATGTAATACATTTAGTCAACACACGATATAAACAATTTTTCAATTTCCTTCTACTTACAAGCCAATTTGAAGTAATCTTTTTGCCACCTGTGCCTACATCGGGAGAGCTTTTAACACGTGAACACAGCCAAAAATAATCCATAAAATTCTCGAATACACCACATGAATTATTCAACATACTCATTAAAGACGTCTGAAGTCCTCGTAATTTATTGAAAGAGAACTAAGTTTATTCCAGCGAGTTTCTTACGAGTATAAATAAAATATATTTCATGAACATTTCAGGTATATAATTATTGAGAGGATTTTTTTAAGGATAGGCAGAACATTTTTTATTGAGCTACTAATATAAAAACAGGGGTAGTGAACAAGGGCGGCTGGTTGAACGGTGTGTTTGTGTGCAGCACTGGTAAATTATATCGTCTAAAATTAGTTTATAATATCTTACCGAAAAATATAAAATCTATGAATTTCATTAAAAATATCACCTACCAATATACTGCATAATTTAATATGAATCAGGGAGAGCAAATTCTCAAAGTTCCTCGCGAATTTACCCTGTCCGGTGTGCAGGCCCATTGCAAGCGGAACGAATTATGTTTTTGAATCGAATATCCCAAACATCGCCAGCGCGCAACACCGGCCATATGTATGAAAAATTAATATATTTTGGTGTGCCACCCAGCGGCCTTTATCATACAAACTTAAATTCTGATTTAAGGCCAAAATACTTAACCAAACTGAATAATTCTTTTTTTAATCAAAAGGTATAGCAATACCTAAATTTTACATATATTTGCTTTTTTATTGATTGGTGTTTTAAATTATAAAACGCAGATCATTAAGGAATACAATTTTTTCATAGGTAACTTTGACAATTTTGCCCTCCTGTTGTTTATACATTGTTTATAATACTGTTTCTATCCTGTTTAAAATGAAATATAAAACTAACTAACCAACCATCACGCCGTTTCCCCACAGGGGTAGGCAGAGAGGACGGACCGCCAAATAACTCGGTCTTGGCACACACTCTTTGCCTTACTCACATTCTCTTCTATTATTCCGACTTTCGACATGGCCCGACTCAAGTATCTGATTCACTTGCTCGTGCCATGTCTTCCTCGGGCGTCCCCGACTTCTTCTACCATTCACATTTGCGTCGTATATTCTTCTTATACTACATTGTAAACATTGTAAAAAAAAGAGTTTTTTGGGTTGAAATTTAAGATTTACTCACGAAAAAATAGTATTGTGTTTTTATTTTCTTAGTACCGAAAAATAAATTTTTTAATTAAATAGCGATATGTACAAGTTTTCGCACTTCGAAAACAGCTTAAAATAGATCTTCTCTCCAAATATGATTAGTGGGTTCATTTTTACCTAATGTTGCTTAGTAATCGTTATTTATTTATTTATTTATTGATTTATTGTGAAAAACAGTATAATCCATTTACATTTCACAAATAACAGTTTATAAATTACATTTTATAATAAGTAAGTATATATATTTATTTGCACGGGTAATTACATCAATACTATCTGATTAGCCAGATTTGGTAAATAGTATGCTTATTGCTGTCTTAAATTCTCTTTGGTTCAAATTAAAAATGTCAATCACAGAAGAAATGTGATTTAACAAAGTAGTTATTCTCCCCAAAGGCATGATCATTGGTAGGTTGGTCCTGCCCCTTGGAAAAATAAATAATCTGTGCTGTCTAGCTCTGATGAAATTATCAGGGACATAAAATGAAATTCGTTCCAGAATATCTGGATTGCAAGTGTGCCCATTTAGTAGCTTGTGCGCCACTAACACCATTGCAATATTTCTCCTGACGTTTAGACGTTCTATCCCCAGCATTCCAGCGAAAAAATCAGAGGGATACAATAAAGGGTAATATCCGAACTCTCGCATGTAGAGGTATCGCATAAACTTTTTTTGCACCTTTTCTACATCATTTGAGTAAAAGGTATCTTCGGGTCCCCATATTATCGATCCACTCTCAAGAATGCTGCGAACCAGAGTAAAATAAAGCATTTTTATGACTGCCGTATTCGTAAAAGATTTCGAATTACATATAACAAAACCCAGCATTCGCATTGCAGAGTTGCACACCGAATCGATATGAGTTCGAAAAGTCAGACGCGTGTCAAAAGTGATTCCTAAATCCTTCGTTATCGAGATATGTTTTATAGAGGTACCAGACATTTTATAGTTAAAATATAAAGTACGCTTTGCCCTTGTAATGCACATAATTGTACACTTACTACTGTTAAAAAGAAGTTTATTTTGATGACTCCACTCTACTATACCGTCGATATCGTTTTGTAGACGAATGGAGTCTTCATTTGTCGTTATACAGGTGTATAGTTTAATGTCATCCGCAAATAACAAAATTTTTACAAATCTTATAAACAACCCTATGTCATTAATAAACAATAAAAATAAAAGTGGTCCTAAATTAGACCCTTGGGGGACCCCAGAATTTGTGGCGTAGAGTTTCGATGTGAACTGCCCGTAAACAACGTATTGTTTTCTGTTAGACAAATAATTATGAAAGAACAAAAGCAGCATGTATGAGAAGCCGAAGCTTTCAAGTTTATTCAGTAATATGAGGTGATCTACTTTGTCAAAAGCTTTCGCAAAATCATTATATGAGACATCTACTTGTTCGTTGTTGTCCAATATATTTGAGACGTAATCCGTAAATACCATTAAGTTGGTCGTCGTAGACCTGCCCTCTCTAAACCCATGCTGCTGGTTTATGAGAAATGGTTCTACTTTATAGTATATACGTTTTTGTATCACGATTTCAAATAATTTGGCCGGTGCCGAAAGAATTGCCACCGGTCTGTAATTAGATACACATGATTTATCGCCATTTTTGTGCTACTTTTTCAAAAGTGTCTAAGTGAAACCAGGAATATACACCCTAGAAGGAGACCCCTGGCCAAATTCTGCAAGAATTGAAATACTTTGAAGAATTTTAACAAATTCCAAAAGTGCTTATTTTAAACACAAAAGAGCAACTTTGTAAGGATCCCCCTTGGCAAAAATTTTTCAAAATTTTGGACTTAGAAAAATTCAGGAAATTTAAAAAAAAAAAAAAAAAAAAAAGTTCCCTCTTGTTTTTTATATTCTCTACTCATCGACCAGCGAAAGAATTTAAGCCGTCACGCCGTCCATCACCTGCACCAAAATGGAATCACAAAGAGTGATTATCAAAGTTTTCGTACATACCTAAACACGAACATCTTTAACCCACAAAGGCATCGACAAAATCATGCACGATGCACTGTCAACATAAAAACCATCAACAAGTACATTGGCCGCAAGCTATAAGAGCTGTCAAACCCGTAAACATGTACTCAAGAAATGGAGACCCCTCACAGGTCGTGCCATCCAGGAGGATAGAGGCCGATAATAATGCCTCTCCTGGCGAGATTATCCACTGCCGGATTTCGGAAGTCGCGCATAGCAACAAAAATTTGCGCGCGACATTCTCAATTGCACACACTGGCCGCAAGCTTGTACCACGGCGCTGTTTGCAGCTGTTAACCCCTTGGAAGCCCATACGATTATTATGTGTAAAATACATCGTGAACAAAACAATGGCGTCGTTCACACAAGGAATTTCAATTCACAGAATTATTTCCGCAATACCTACCGCCTCGCAGCTTGTATACGACACAAGGGTCACACCCCGAGTTATGGAGTTGTGGCTTAAGTCCTCAAGCGTGAGGCAGGTCTCGAGTCAGCTTTCAAGCGATCTCTTAACAATGTTTTGTAAATAAATAAACATGTATATAACTGGCGTGTAAAGTGTCAATTACACGACCAGACCCCTATAAATAAAGCAAATCCTTTATTTATACTTGTTTGTAAATAAATGTACATTCACAATAGGTACATCCAAATGTCACGGTTGTACCAATTTCTATTTTCTCCATCACGGCAAATTGCCAGCATTGTTTCTTTGTATATATATATATTTTTTTTCTTTTTTTCTCTCACCTGTTCTGAGGCTGATTACTTCGGAGCAGAGACACCGCGAGTCACGATAGTTTGGGAAGTCATGATCCCAATTGTCGTTTCTCAACCCCACACTATGCAATGCTCATGTCACTTGTTTTGTTTCTTTTTTTGTTTTTTGTGTTTCGTTTTTTCGTTTTTTTGTTTTGTTTTGTCTATGGCCTCAGTATTGGCCGCCCTTGTACATTTTTTTACCTCATTCTCACGTTCATCGCATTTTACCTACCAGGGTAAAACCTTTTTCTTGACTCTCGATTTTCAGCTCACCTTGAGTACGTAAAACCCAATAGTGGTCTCAAGCACGAAAGTCAAAAAAAAAAAATGGTTACTTCACCTTTTTTCTTGTACATATAAGTCTTTTTCAATTTTTTACTTAAATCAAAAATTGATGGCGTCCTTTTCACCCGTGCTCAATTTTTTTTCTCTCCCCAAAATTGGATATTGACACGTCCATTTTGGAAATTGTATTTAATATAAAAAACCTACAAGTTGGCTTTTTATAAGTCATACACAAATCCGTTGGCTCGTTCGACTAAAGTATGTAAAACCGAATCACCAGGTCTTTGGTTGCTACAACGAAACCACTGATTTGTTTCTTCTCTACTGTTGCGTCACGTATGTTTTGTATTACACGCTTTAACACGAGACAGGTTAGTAAAACCAAACGGTCATCCTGATTCTCGAATCCAAATAATTGTAATTTTTAACGTAAATCAGCATTGATTTGTTCGATCATCGTTTTGCAATTATCACCTTTTTTTTCTTTTCTAAAAAATGGTTACTCGGACAGTATGTAAAACCCCTCCAGGTCTGTCTCTTTTATTGCTCGGTGTAAGCAGAATATACCCTGCCATCACTTTATGTCATTCTATCGTACGCCCCCGGGCTACGGGGTTAGTTAAATCTAACGAATCTTTATAAACAACATTAAAACGAATGTTGTCATCATTTATTTTGCTGTACTTATGCACAACCTGTACGCGATAGGAGAGATCCTTAAAACATCCACCATCATAGGAGAGATCCTTAAAACATCCGCCACGATACGAGAAGTTCGTTATAATTACTTTATACTCTTAACTAAACGTTATTGAGTTGGTCGTGTGTCTTTTGACATGAGTACCGCCCCTTTTGGTCGTGTGTCTTTAATTGGACATGAGTACCGCCCCTTTTTGGTCGTGTGTTATTAATTTGGCATGAGAACCGCCTTGTATTTATAATTGTGTACTTGTATAATCTGTACACGAGACGTGAAGACGTAATAATACGTAATAATAATACTAAGAACGACATAATATAGGCCTTGCTATCTTCTTTAAGATGCATTGTATAACACTCTTTGACTTCTGTCTGTAATTGAGCTGTACCTTGTTATAATTGTGTACTTATATAATTTGTGCACCAAACGTGAAGACGTTACAATACTCACCATGAATCGTGCGAACGAAATAATATCAACCCTTTTTGTGCGCACTACACAAAGTAGTCCACAACCTTTTTGCAAATTATTCAACGACAATGCCCGTGGACTTCCTGTTTTGCCACTTCTCTCTCTAAAGGAAAGAAGCCCAGGAATATCTACTATCTCAAAAGGACTAGCTTGTCAGCTTCACTGTCAGCTATGGGGCATAGTGCCGTGGGAGTTAATCGAATGGGCACAAAATCCACCAAACTCGTCGTCTGGGAAGCGAATAAAAGAAATCCCAGGATTGTGAAATTGGAGCGAGGGTCTATCTTTTCTCACAATCAAGAAGTTTTAAGTGACCCCTAATCTTTCGTCAAATACACGCGAAGGACTTGTCTCTTTGGCGTAATGTGTATTCTTTTTCATATCATTTTTTTCTTATGTAAAGAGTCAGGAAGCATGCTGGTGGATTACGTTTCATACTCACATAGAGTTTGAATTGGAAAATAGTCCAGTCCCTAGCAAGTTTCGTCACTCAACTCCCCTCCATCCATTTTCCCCTTCCCTCCCTCATGTTCTCATCATGCATGAAGTGGAAGATCCATTGTTGTCCATATTTCGCCCTCACTTGGAGTTCGAATCGGTACCTAACCAGGCATAACGGGCCTTCTATTTCACTCTTGTCATATGTTTCATCTGTTCTTCATCCTGGTTTCAATGAGGCAGATTCATGAATATTGGACACGTATGTTATGCACTTGGCGTATCATCTGTCTCTTATCGACAACCTTTATCCATGAATCAGTTTCGCTGCCTTGCCGTGACTCGTTCACGACTTTGTGTCTTGTTGTTTGAAATTCTTCAAAAATGTTACCATTTTATGTTAACATAGGCCATGGAAGGCCGGTTGCTTTTCAACCAAGGTATTTTGTCACCCGGCAAAGCCAGGTTATCCTAACAAAGGATACCTTTGTATTCATTTTCAAAAATTTAATTGTACACTAGCTAGGAATCTCTCTCTCTCTCTCTCTCTCTTAATCTCTCTGGGTCTCCGGGTTAAAACCTCGTTTGCTATTCTCTGAACACACTTTGTTTCTCTCCAAACTTTTCTTCATTGGTCTCTAGGCAGGTGAACTTCAAGAATTTTGCTTTAATAATAATTCCTTCCGGATTTAAAAAGAAGCCCAGAAGGATGTCTCCATCGGCAGCCAAGCTGAGCTTCACTTCCTAGCAGCCTTCGCTGTGGTTACAAGGTCCCCCGCCGCCATTTTCTACATATTTGTTCCTGAAAGCACAGACCATACCGCCCCTATGTATGTTGTCTTGTTGCGCCATAGCGAGCCGAGTTGTCCCGCTATATATAATGACACTCTGGACTACCTTTGGGCACGCTAGCCCCTGGGTTTTGTTCCTGCTCTCGCTACCAAGCCAGTTTTGCCGTCTCTTGCTCTGTCATGCAGTGACGCACACCATGTCATGTGTAAACCATTATTACCTTGACTCTCCAGTATTCGCTGAATGCGCACCCTCACAAGTTATTCCGAGCTACATTATGCTTCGATAACCATTATACACGATCCGTGCCCACCATAATGGCACATTAGGATTCGTACTGGCATGTCTGCAGATCCCGGATTCTTCTCCTCAACGACCTTTGTAACCATAGCCCTCCGCACTGCAACCACAGTCTCCACTTCGTAACCTTCGACGTCTACGACAAAACAAAGTGTTTTTCTCCAAGGCCCTAGTGTACTCTTGAGTGTTATTTCAAATGGGTCAGATTACAGTGATAATGTAATCCCTTTAGAGTCTGTGAAATCACGTCTCTTCACAATTCTTCGAAACTCTTCGAACCCCGTCAAAAACACAAACAAATCTACGCACCGCAAATTTAGCTTCCAGACCAATGAAACCCTAGAGTCACATTTTCATAATTTTGTCCTTGTTTTCACATTTTCATAATTTTGTCTTTGTTTTCACATTTTCATAACCTTGTTTTTGTGCCTTCAATTGCATAAATATGTATGTTGTTTCACCCCTCATGTGATAACTGCCTGTTCTTCATATTTTATGTACCCCCCTCCCTACCCTGACAAACATTGTACCTAGTTTTAAGATGTTAGTCAGTTCTCTCTCTGGTCAACGAATCTCTCTTTCAACTCCCGCGGGTAACGTAGAGGGTTCTTGCCCTATTGCTCCATTGCCACGTCGCTTTTTTTTCCGAGCGCGGGGGGAGGTGTTACGGAACACAAATATGCCCCTGCAAATTACTCGGCCTCCTCCTCCCAAGTTGTAGAGCACGCCACTGCGCAAACTACAGTTTCGCCCCCTCTCCGCTAGCTTCCCGGCGCGCTACCGGCGGCGGAACCCAAACAAGCCACCGTCGGCAGCAAGCCACCAACCGCCACTTACCCGTAGCTCCTGGTCTAGTAAGCACGCATGGCGTGGGGACCGTTCCGCGCTCGTTCTAGAAGTTTCCACGCGGAAAACAATGGAACGTGTTTTGCTAAGTGTTACACTGCGACACCAAGAATGGCCGAACTCTTTCCCGACACGGAAGATACAGGAGTCCAAACGCTCACTGTAAGTACCCAAGCTGTTTTCCCCCTTATTTGCGTGTGTTCGCAGTAAATTCACCGCGGAGATAAATAGCCCTTCCAGGGAGATTATAGAGACAGATTCCTCCTTTTTAGATATAACTGTTGTTGCTACCCTGAATTAC
Source organism: Limnephilus marmoratus (assembly GCA_917880885.1). Lineage (NCBI taxonomy): Eukaryota > Metazoa > Arthropoda > Insecta > Trichoptera > Limnephilidae > Limnephilus > Limnephilus marmoratus. The sequence continues at coordinate 33,292,619 of OU862908.1, forward strand.
TATGTATGCATTATTGTGATATTGTGTTTACGCAGGTGTTTTACCCAATATAACTGATGTTTACCCTGATTACTGGTTTCACTGCCTTCTCCCAGCCCGTAGAAATTTGAGCTTTATTTCAGGAAAGACCCACACACGCCTCACAGATCCTACCACCCTGGTGAGGGCCTCTCCCGCTCTGCCGACTAAAACCTGAGCTAGTCTGTCGGCAGAATGTAGGGACCCCCATTTAGGTCCGCTAACAGTAAGAAGTCGTCGGTCTTGGATCTCAATCCCCGCACGTTTTGATAGTTCATTGTGCAGGGGGATGAATTTGCTTTCACTCTACTCTCTAGTCATTTAGTGGCCGCAGAATCGTTTTGATTGCCTCGGTTTTGGTTAAGATCAACCGGATTTTGTCTCGGTTTTAAGTAACGGTAGTTTCTTACCGGTACTCCTCGGGGCCACAAATATTCCTGCAAAAGTTTATCGTATAACACATCTGTCACTCCTATACGGAACGCTGCGTATTCCTGAGAATTAGCGATGAATTTCTCTATCTCACAGTTTGTTATATTATTTTTCTCTAGATGCGCTATACTATACTTTTATTTATTATTTATTTAGTTTTATTAGTTACTATTTACTATACTTTTCTCTAGATGCGATGCGTTATCTCATAGTTACGGATTATCAGTGAACCACCACGTTTTCAGGGCAGCGGCCGCCACTGGTAGTGAACATACTTACCTTCCGTTTTCTCAAATTATTCATCATGGTAGAATTAACAACATTTACAAAAATGTTTTTATGAGAAAGCGCATATTTGGACAATGTTTAGTCCTCAACTACACAAAGTTCGGTTTCTATTACCTGTACTGTACAACCTCCGAGGTGTCTGATTAGCAAGCATGAGAGTCACATAAGTTTCATCTACTAGTTGTTTTACCAAAGCGCAACAGAAATACCCTCGACTTAAAAAATAATGTCGAGAAAATATTATTCCAGATTTATGTATTCTTTACGCGTTGGCACTGATTAAATCTCCTATTTTATATCGATATTAAACTACGAAATGTGAAATTTAACTAGGACTGTATGAAAATGAACGGGAGATAGCACAGTATACCGGTAATAAATGGGTCAGTTTGCTCTGCCAATAGAGTGCATTACTGCAACACCGAGAGAGGGGACAGACGCGACGCAGTGCTAACAAGTTATGGAAGTGTGAACCAGACTTTATCATCTCCATACTAAACTCCACTAAACCTATGTGTGCATTGCTTTGGTTTTAATGCATGAGTGCAAATACAACAATAGTAACATAAGTTGACGTTAATTACTGATATTGGTTGGCTCAGTCTTCTTTTAGTAAATTATAATGAAGTAGGGCCAAACTCAATTAATATTAGGAGAGAACAAGTGATATTAAATTAAATTGCGATTGAGTCTGTAATAGTTTCAGAAATGTCGTATAGTCGTGTTAATTATTTAACAGACAAAAAAAGTAGGTATTTGAGCTCTTGGCTCACGTACAAATATCAAGATAATTTGGTTCAATATTTTGTTTTAATTATATCATCATTTCATAGGTAAAACTAATTATGTTCCTATTTAGATAGTACAGCATATCACTAGATTCACTTTATACATGTTAATTAAATATGTTTATATAGGCAGACATTAATATTATGTTAAAACTGACTTAAATTATTCATCAGAATAATGCGGTATTTGTTCTCATTAATAAAATTATCTTTATTAAAACATTTATGAGATTTCTTGGTCCTAAATAACCACGTTTTGCTCTTAAATATCTAACCGTGGGTATTGTGAAATTTTGTAATCTTCCTCGCCTCAAAATGGCTTTGTTTTCAATTACAATCAATAATTTAGCTTACTCTACCTTTGGACTATTCTTAGAGAAATAATTAATGTTGGTTTCCAGAAAAAAAATCGATTAAAATATATAAGCTTTTATTAAACCGTATACTTAAGAGTTTTTTTTTTTATTTAACGTTTTACTACAATACATCATTTTGGAATAATGTTTGGAAGGATAATATTATAGGAAACCGTTTTCTCCGACGTTTTATTCCCTTTTAGCGTTTTAACTTGGTAAACTTTGTGAATTTGTTATGAACTTTAAAATCTGCACGATAATAAAGTTTCCCCATCTCGGCGATGCAGTTAGTAATTCTTCCGCTAGCTTGAAATTCTTAAATAGATTTGAATATTCGACAAAGAATGCGATTGCGTCTCCGACCACCAGTGCTTCGTAGAAATCGGTTTACATAATATTCCATCAACTTTTCAATATTCCTCGGGAAATACAAAAATGGCGTGAATAGCAACATTCGACTTCAAGGCGACCTTGCAAATCTCCCAGCCAGCCGCCTCACGGCCAGAAACCCTTTTGGATTGAAGGCAAAACTCTGCTTCTGTCACGACACTCTCCCTAAAGAATCGAACTTAGTGGCAGACAAAAACAAGCATCTTGTTGTGAATCCAACTCTTAAACTACCCAGGTTCTCTCTCCCTTGGAAGATGCAGACCTCACTGAACCACATCCGGGTTCAGTCACAGATCACAGCCGATGTGCACAAAGGATGCATAAATGGGGCATAGAGAATTCTGAATACTGGTAACGTGAACTTATTTAAACAACACAACACATCGTAGAAGAATGTCCCCTTCATCTTATTATACCTATTATTTTATTACCTCAGCATTCTTATTATCTGAAAGAAATTTGTGTTCTTTATATTTAATCAACACGCAACGCAATCACATTTTTTTCAATTTCTTTCTTCAAATTCACTTAGAAGTATTCTTTTTGACACCTGTGTCTACATCGAGAGAGCCTTTAATACATGAACGCAGCCAAAAATATTCCATTAAATTGTGCAGCTGGTTGTTGAAGACTGTGTTGAGAATGTTCCAGAACGATAAATATGTTTATACGGAAACAAACTTTCTCTTGGAATGATGCCAAGTTTTATGGGGATATTGAGGGTAGCGGCGCGCCCCCTACCGCGCCTACCGTCCCTCAGCTGCCCCCCACCGACCCCGGGCAGGGAAGCTTTACTGAAGACGCTGTTGGCGCCGCCTTGGCATCCAATTCACTAAACTCGCCGGCTAACTAGATCACATTGATCCATCGCTGGTAGATAATGGTTTCCTCGTGTCTTAAAACGTGAAAAACACCACTCCTTTTTTTTCGGCACTTCTTAACTTTTGTAATATGAAAATACGTTAAGTATATTTTTCAAGAATATTATTGGACAAGAAAATCTTGGTATCATTTATCTCATTTTTTTATCATTTGAAAAAATTTTACGTTCGTAGATGATGATAAGTATTTTCGACTTTTAACAGTAGAACTTATAAGACGAATGCAACATTAGTATGTGGAATTCAACAAAGCTGCTTTTCCAATGTTTAAGAATTCTCAATTTCAGGCACCTATAATATTATTAAAAGAAAAAATAATCGATGTTTCAAAATTATCGACGCGTATTAATCATAGTAAAGACGCAAGGGATACTTGTACCGAAATAGACGACAACCTTTGCTCAAAGAAACCTCAGGTACCAAAAACTGCAACTGCAGACCATATAATAGTGATAACTAATATATATTCCTTAAACAAATTCATCGTTGAATGGCTAGTGAGAAAACAGCACTGGAAAATTTAAGACCGAAATAGAACTTTTTTATGGCTCATTGTATTTTTAACCGTAGGACTAAAATATACTATTTTTCTTCTTCTTTGACACGCTTTCTAATTTATAAATTATTCTCCTTCACATATTTAAATTTAACACTACCTAATCTGTCAGTAACATTGCACTGAAATAATTATCATACATTCCTGTTACCTACCCCAAAAAAGGTAACACCTGGTTAAGTAGGTAATGTTAAGATTACTTTCTTTAATGGCTTTTCACCCCAAAGGAGTGTTCTAGCCATTGTCAAGTGTTTGTAAGTAATGTTTGTAAGTGTTATTTTGGCGGAATATGCACAAATTAAGCTAAAATAACATAAGCAATAATAACCTATCCATATCATATATAAAAAATTCTAAACACTCAAAATACCAAACGTCAATTTTTTAGTGAAGAGGTAAAATTACTATTATTTTTACTCTTAATTATTGGGAAGCTCACATACCATTTTAAATGATTTGAATCTTCTCATCTAGGGGTAAGGCTATTTAATCATAACTGTATACCTACTTTAAGCACAATTTAATTATACTGTCCATTTATCACTTCATATTTTTCCCCACCCTTGACTTTCTTACCAAAATGATGAATTACTTCAACCTAATTAAAACTACTCTCCGATGAAAATAATAATGTTTTAAACTTCCTAAAGGCTAGATGTTTTGCATTGTACGGGTATTGTGCCCTGTATACTTTACACTTTACATCCAGTTAACACTGCATACAGGCAGATTCAAATTTAAGGGAGATCGATTTATCTAACCGAAGGCTTTGAATAACCTTAACGACTCTGAAAGCCACAATATATGTAAAGGGATGCTACTTACGTTTAAAGTATGGCCAGTTTAACATGCCCCCGGGGGGCGATTTTATACGTACATTCCGGAATTCGGGTCTGTGCTTGGACCACAGATTCCTCAGTTAAAAGAAAAAATCACAGGTTCTCTGGGAAAACCTTCCGATTAGGGACCCCTGAAATTCTGTTACATACAGAAAACATTCCCTAGTTCCCTAAAGCCGAAAAACGATGGGGATTTTAAATTATTGGAAACCTGGTGTCGGTTTTGTAATTAAACAAATTTTCGTGAAAAACTGTTATTTTGATTACCTATCTCTTTAGCGGTACAAATTAATTTCTAACCGATTGTATGTATCTCGGAAGAAAACCAAAAAGTCTTTCAAGCATAATTCTAAACATATTAAGTGGCTAGCATTGTGTGTAAGTAGATACCAATGTATTTTATGTAACTTAAAATGTTTTATTATTGTAGAAAGCAATCACTTTGTGGTTTGACATATTTAATAAAACAAAATACTTTTTAGTTTAAAACCACGAGATTTATTAATTTATGAACCGACCGGATTCGCTTCATCCAAGCATCTTCAGGGTACAAATTAATACTAAACAAGTCGAAAAAAGTTTTAAAATGTTTTATTACACCAACTATGGTAATACTGAAAACTAACGTCTAAAGTGACTCGCAACTAATTTTTTACAATGCTGTGTACAATGAACATTCTAGATGACCTAGATGCAGTTAGTAATTACGCTTTGAATCGTAATCTAAAAGACATTTTTGATAGATATTTATTTACGAATTATGTAAAGATTCGACAGTGATTTAATAAAACAACAAATATATTATTAATGTGATTTCACAACCATAAGTTTTCGTTTTATATGCATTTCTAATATCATAAAAATCAAAGTCAGCCTCGCTCTTCATCATTTGCATTAAATTCTTGGAAGAGCGGAAGCTTTATACGTAGGTACTTATGAAAAAGGGAAATTAAAAATATGAATAAAAATTACATCAAAGTATTAAGTCTCTATTCAATCAACTTTCAGGATACTAGAAAATACATACGTATGCTTAAACCTGAAGATACGCCTACGGTCTTCGGATGATCATTATTTTCTTCTATGAAATTGAATGATAAAATACTTCTGGCTCTGGCGTCAGTTTATATCCCGAATATTCATCAATCATCATAAAAAAGGAAGTAAAATATAAAACATGTATTGGATAATCTCTCCTGGGGAGTGCCTAATTACGCCTTCATTTGCATAATACAGTCTAAGCCGGGGGTGTTAATCATTGGTCTAACGTTATCCACGGAAATGGGTTTTTTTATGTCGCTACTCGCGTAATGGTTGAGTTTTGTCACCTATTCACACATGTCAATTCTATAGTAGCACTTTGACTGATTCCCGCCAAAGGTCGAAATACTTATTTGATTCTATTTCATATAATGCGTCGAACATGAATAGATCTTCCAGCTGTAGAAAGATTAACTTCGTGGCAACTGGATCTAGTTCATATAAGGCTGCCCAGTTTACACACCGTACGAAAAAGAAAACCTCATGTTATAATAATGATATTTATGAATTTCCTTCAAGATAAAAATGCTTTCCTCTCTTTCATTGAATTTGCGGGAAGCAACTCAAGTGCCAAAACGGTTCCAATGTTCAAATTTCCTAAATATAACCTATATTTCTCTACGAAGAACAATAATAATATAACGTGATAAATTCTTTGAATTTTCTGCATAAGGACTCTTCACATTATTATTCACACACGCGCAGAAATGTCATAAGGTACCTATATACATCGTGTAATTTTTAAGCGCTGCTTGTTGGTATATCGAGTGAGATGAATCGTTTTTATACGTTTTTATAAATGCGAGTATTAAACTAATACTTCACGCATTTAACCTCTGCACTTCATAAACTAATACTTCACGCATTTAACCTCTGCACTTCATAAACTAATACTTCACGCATTTAACCTCTGCACTTCATAAAGAAGTCTACTAGATAAGACATAAAATCGGGAATTACTCCATATTCTCCAAGTTTAAAAAGCACTAAAAGTTATACGTCCTTCTTTGATATTTACGTTATTTTAGGGTTTTTCAAAGAAAAAGAACAATCCTTTATAAAGTATGTCATATTAGGTGACCGGATAACTCAAAAATGGGCATCTTCATCACTCCTTTTAAACGTCATTAAGAATGATGAGAAAAAACTTCGTTAAATTTTATTTTCTTATTTATTACATCAGATACATTCAAATAGCAAAAATAACATAGTAATAATATTGCAAAATAACTACAGACAGCTGGCTGGTTAAACGTCTACAGGTGTTATTATGCCTTGTCTCCTAGCTAGGCAGATTGCCCATTCTAAGGAACCAAATGCTGGTAAAAATGTCAAAAAATTATTCTGTAAAAAATGTTGATTTTTTAATGAAATTGCCAAAAATTAATTCGGTAAAATTTTTTTTTTTATTTAAATACACACTAGAGATGTAGACAAGGTTATGGGCCAGTTTTTTGTTTATCAATTTAAACGACTTTTCAAAGGGATTTTGAAATCTTATTTTTAATCACTTTGTTGATTTGACATGGAATCGTCATATTATATAATTTAGATTGAAAGTTTAATGATAGTGTAAATACTGAAATACTGTCGCATATAACAAGCACCTCAAAATTATTATTTCCAAACGATGCCGAACGTGGACGTATATATTCCTTTTTAAGGGAAATATCTAAAATTCGAAAATTTTCCGAGGGGAGGACCAATTTCGATGTTGATTCCTTGTATTGAAAATAAATTGAAAAAACATGGGAAGGTACTTGGTGCTTCGATATTTTTCTTGAAAACCTTAAATAGAGAGAGGACAGTGTGCCTGTGGTATCTTCAAATGTATATTCCTCATTTTTCGATCAAATAGATTCAATGTTATTTATTCCTCCACGTGAAGAAATTTTATTACAGCAATAATTCTTGGTGGAAATAAGATAGGTGGTACATTTCCAAGAATGGGTTTTAGAATTATTGCTCTATATAACGGTGTTTCATATGCTTCTCCGATTATCAAATTGATCTAGAACCACTTTTCTTGGAAGTTCTCCGAGAACTCACTTTGTTGACTTTGTTGGGATTTGAAAAATATGTTTTATAAAATTTTGAAGCATGCGTAAGAATGAATAACTTAATAATGTACCTACGTAGTTTAACCAGAAATTGCATGACATTTTGACCTAGCTTGTTCGACGGTTTAGGCAAATTTATTAAAGTGCTGTTTACTAAATTGAGTTTAAATAAAATTATCTACATATTGTACATTTTCATCTCATACCGGAGTGTAAGAGAGTATCAGTGTCTAACTATTGCCTTATGAGAGACTACCATTGAGAAACAAAACTTTTCTTGAAATGGTTTTGCACGTTGTGTAGTCACCGGATCTAAATATACGGGTACCTTCTATCTAACCGTCCTCTAGGGAAAATATTGAAATTGTTTAAGAGGGAATAACCAGACAACTAGAAATATATAATGTTTAAATAAAATTCAAGACGTATTGACTTTTTTCCACAAATAAGTATAAATCGATAGGTATGTTTTAAATTTTGAGAAAAAATGTTTATTTTTAGGGGAATACGTAAGTCGTTGGCAGATTTGTTTGAATTTTCAAATAATTTTTGTATTATACAACACACATTTCAAATTAAACAATCATACAATAAAATAAATCAATAAGTTATCTAGGAAAGATGCTTTTCAGAATTTTGATTTTAGTTCAATTACAATCTTTAAAAAAAAGGATCGGATTACGTGTTTTGTGACGAAAATACTTCAGTTTGTCTCTTTATTTACGGTCTTACAAACTAACATACATCAGTTTTTTTACATTTTTTTTTGGTTAGACGTTATTGAAAAATTATAAATACATACTTTAAATAATTACAAAAAGTTCATAATTTTAATAGTTTTATCATCACACGGTTGAGCATTCTTCAGTGTAGGTATATATCAAAACAAATTCTTAATGAAATAAAATCGATATTGAGTTATTATTTAAAAATACTGGTACGGAGAATAATTATTCTTTCTCATTGGGACCGCCCTGTATTGCAAGGGTGCAATCGCAAAATACCGTATTTCGACGAAATTTGAATTCTTGGCCGCTGGTTAATCGCCCTTAAAATGTTTAAATTTGTTGAATAATTTGAAATTGTGGAAAATTGTGAAAATTTTCTGAATTTTTGAATAATTGAAAATGTTGACTGTACGTTGCAACTTTCCATAATGTTGGAAATGTTGGAAATAGTTAAAAGAATGTTGAAGATGTTGTTTAAAAATGTTTTAAATGAATTTGATTTGAAAAAAGCGGAAGCGTCGAAATGTGCTAAATATTTTATTTTTATTTTGTTTATAGGATCACAAGCTGAAGCACATGGCTGAGTTGCAGCAGAGCGTGGTGGCTGACGCGGAGGCTCGCCAGCAGATGACGGCGCAGGTGGTGCAGTGGGAGGAGAACCTGGAGCGACTGCAGTGCGAGCAGTTCCGCCTGCGCTGCTACATGGCGAGTCTGCAAAGCGGCGAGTTACCCAATCCAAAGGTAACCTAACTAAATAACTGATTTACCTCTGTAGCCCAGTCATTCCGTAGTTTTACCTTGCAAAAGGTCATGTAGTAACGATTTTGATATATATTGTTAAGATTGGGACTCTAAAAAAGAAAAAAAGTTTTCGACCTCGGGAGGGTCGAGCTCGATCCGCCATCCAAGGTCCCAAAATTTGGTTTTTTCAAAATAATTATGAAATGGTTGATTTTACAACCAAGTTGTTCAAGACAAACTTGAAGAAAACTAAATTACGTGTATTTTATGTTCAATGTTTTTTTTTTAAAGTCTAATAGGTAACGAGTTACAGTGGAAGAAAGAAGACAATTTTGACAAAAAATTGTAAAACTCAAGTTTTCTTGATAAATTTTGTAAGAACATATTACAAAATATCATTTTAACGTATTCCCACAAACAATATACTTATATAGCATCATCCGTGTGCTCGATGACGTTGATTGACGTTGTTATAGTGGGCTCCTAGTCTATAATTGACTTGGCAACACTGATTTGAGTCCTGGTTACTGGACGATGCCTGGACGCTCGGTCTATCGGACGTCGGAGGATGTCGAACATGGTTACATACAAATTTTGAATCTATTAAATTCAAACGTAAGGACAAAGTTATTCCATTATTAGCAGTCAACAGCAGCATCAAGATCGGCGAAACAACTATTTCCATCAACCCGCTAATGTTGTTCCAGAGAATGTGTATTTTGAAGAAATCCGACGAAGAATTGAAGGATTACCCTAAATTCGAACTCGCCCCATTTCCTTTGTCGCTTTTCTCTGAAGAAGGAATGCGCAAAGGTACGAAATCATCATTTTATGGTGTTTTTGAACAACTTCCAGAAGGCGTGCAACTTGAAGGTAGCAAAATTAATGTTGTGGATGGAGGATACCTTTTACATAAAGTTGTATGAAATGGTAATGATTTTTTGGGTCAATTTGGGAGAAGTACGTTCACTATGTAATCGCTATGGATCACATGCAGTTATTGTTTTCGATAGATATCCGCTAGATGATGGTGAAAAAAATACAAAAACCGCAGAAAGACTTCGCCGATCAAAGAAGCATATGTCTGCAGATGTTCTTTTCGATGAAACAATGCCAATTCAAGTTTCACAAGAACGTTTTTTAGCCAATGAAAATAACAAAGTCCGTCTGATTTCGATGCTTACAAAGCAATTTATACAGGCTGATATTACAGTTAAGCAGGCCGAAGAAGATGCTGATAAGTTGATTGTCAATACTGCGATTTCTTTGTGTTCATCATTTGACGCTGTATTCGTTATTGGCGAAGACGTTGATCTCCTAGTTCTGCTAACAGCATTGGCACCACCCGAAAGTAGTATATATCTTCGCAAACCCGGGAGAGGCAAAACTTTTGAAAGACTGTATTCCGCGAATAGTGTGAAATACAAAGAAGCGGCTGAGAATATTCCGTTTCTCCATGACTTTAGTGGCTGCGATACAACATCGTCCTTCTTCAACCAAGGAAAAACAAAATTTTGTTCAGTTGTACAGAACGACACAAGACTCAATGCCATGATAGGAATCTTCAAACAACATGATGCAAAACCAGAAGACATAGCAGATGCAGGAACATGCTTTCTTGTTGCTTTGTACGGGGATGACATGGATAAGGAAACCTTGGAAGAAGTCCGCTACCAATGTTTCGCAAAGTCAACAACAAAAAGCAAATTCAATCTTGCCTCTTTGCCACCAACGAACGACGCTGCACGGTACCATGCATTTAGGACGTACCACCAAGTCCAAAAATGGTATGGAATCCAAAAAAATCCAGAAAACTGGGGCTAGAAACGTGGCACCAACGGGCTTGTTCCAGTAAGAATGACAAAGAAACCAGCACCCGAGACTTTATTGAAATTTATTTCATGTAATTGTAAAAAAGGATGCGGCGTTATATGTGGCTGCAGAAAAGCTGGATTGAATTGTTCTATTGTGTGTGAGTGCTGTAATGGTCAAACATGCCGAAATTCGCTAGAGTTTCATGTCGATGTCGAGGAAGAAGATGAAGAGATTTTGTCAATGGAAGCCCAGAATCTCAGTACCACAGGCAATGAATTAGATGATGACATTGATGAAAACTGTTATTAAGATGTAGATATCAACCAACCGGCATCAACAAAAAAATATCATTACGCAATAGCCAATATATAAAATAATTTCGAAATCTACCATCGCTGGTATATCTGTGGAGTAGACCTACAGGGGATACCACAATAAAAAAATGCGCCATGTTCTACCTCATGGTGGTGTGGAAATGAGTTAACAAAATTATTATAATTATATGATAAAAAATATATTATATAATATAATTATGTATAAAATGGTCACCAACACTAACTGGGCGAAGCCAAACCAAAAGCTGCCTACAGGGCCTAACAGTAAAACCCTACGAAGCGGGTTTTTAACAGCTAGTTATGTAATGAATAACCCGAAAAAATAACACAAATTGGGAATTTCATAATTTCTTAGAAAAATATTCACATTTCCGCCACTGTAACTCGTTACCTATTAGACTTACAAAAAAAAACTTTACACATAAAATGTACGTAATTTAGTTTTCTTCTTGTTCACCTTGAACAACTTGGTTGTAAAATCAACCATTTCATAATTATTTTGAAAAAACCGAATTTTGGGACCTTCAATCCAAGATGGCGGATCGAGCTCGACCCTCCCGAGGTCGAAAACTTTTTTTTTTCTTTAGAGTCCCAATCTTAACAACATATATCAAAATCGCTACTACATGACCTTTTGCAAGCTAAAGGCCTTTTTAACTACGGAATGACTGGGCTACTGATCAAGACTTAATTTTATAGTTCTGCACAGTTTCTATTCAAGTTCTGTTAGCAGATCCATTGTTGGCTAGTTGGTTAATGTAACTGAAATTATTATGAATAGAACTTTCACAGAGCTTGAAAAATAACCTTGAAATTTGAATAATTCATCAAAATTCTGTGGAAGTTCTAGTTAAGTTATTTCATCATGGACCGGTTGTTTCACAGCGTAGGTCTAGAAATAGGACCTTCACAGAACTTGAATATTTGATGAATTGTTCAAATTATACGAAACAACCCTTCGTTATGGTGTGTAATTTTTTACGATAATCTCTATACATTTGCTGAATTGAAAAGTAATTATATGATGTTTCTTAGATTGAATAAAATCGCAAAGTATGCTCCGAAAATTATAAATAAACCGTCGGGTTTTGTTATTAAAATGTTGTACGCATGAAAAAAAAACAGTATTTATTTAAATGCTACTTAAGCTATCATAATCTTTTCTTCTATATTGGCGCGCTTCCTCTGACGTTCATAACAGTAACCCCACGTTACTAAGTTCAGGGGCCAAGGTTTAAGTTTTAGTAAATGTGAATTTCACCAACTTTTTTTTTAACTATGGCCCTGCAGTTCAACTCCAGATCTCGGATATTCTGGCTTTATTGCTGATCCTTTTAAAAACACAAGAGACTAATAAATTTACCCAAAAGCTAGCCGAAACTCGATTGCATCTATTTTTATGCATTTTTAAAAATATTTCTGTAGAATCCTGCTCTGGAGAGGCAAAATTATTATTTCGTTATGTAGGTCAAAAGGCCGCTGCATTAAAAGCTGTCGATATTTATATATCCTGCCCTTGAATGTCTATATTTACGACACTGCAGTTCTTAACTCCAGCTTTCTAGTATCCCGCCTTTACCAACGATCCGTTTAAACACACAAGAGATGAGAAAGGCTTTAAGTCTGATCCAACCCCATAGTAAGTCAAGCCTCGCCCAAAAGTAAGCCGAACCTAACCATGACAATAATCCTTGCCTTTAAAGACCTCACCTAACCCAAAAGTTTTCTTTACCCACCGTAACCCAAGCCAAAAGGTCTCTGTAACTACCTTAACATATCACGAGGAGGATTGAAAATAAATTCTTCATTTTATCATTTTGGATACAGTCTTGGTAGCGTAATGATGTACGCATTTTTATTATAGGTCGAAAGCTTATGGGTTCGATTCTGCAGTTGCGTTTAAATTTTTCATTTTCGTATTGTGCAAGTGCTTCCAGACCGTGGTGTCGTTATGTTACTTATTAAGTTCAATGCACCCAACAAAAGGGGGTTTACAACAAACTGTTATTGCAACATTTAAAAAGTATTGTGAAGCCTACGGTACCAAGCTGATCCAAAAAGCATTTTCTTCAATCGATTTACTTTAAATTCTGTATGGGTATTTCAACGTACAATGCACAAGTTATGGGTAATTTACTTTACTCTTGAATATGGAAATATACAGGGTGTTAAGGGACTCGACTTACTTTAACCAGTGATTCTGGCCATTATTTGGAGTAAAAAATGTAAATGAAATTTAGGTGTCCGGTGACATTTTTGATGTTTTTTTTTTCTCTACATAAACATAAATGGTAGGTGTTGGACAGTTGGAGGGGGATAAAGGAGTTGGTCGGTTACTCGGCTGAACGACCAATGACGACATGTGAGAAACATTTTTTTTTATTATTTTGAAGAAAAAAATTTTTTAAAAAAGTCACCAAAAAAAGTCACCGGAGATCAAAATTTCAATTACATTTTTTACTCCAAATAATGTCAGGAATCACTGGTTAAAGTAAGTCAAGTTCGTCCCTTAACACCCTGTATATTTCCATATTCAATAGTAAAGTAAATTACCTGCACCTTGTGCATTGTACTTTGAAACACCTATACAGAATTTATAGTAAATCGATTGAAGAACATGCTTTTTGGATCAGCTTGGTAAGTCAAGTACGTTCGTAACACCTTGTATACTTACTTGACCGATGCAAAAAAAATAATAATTTTATCGCCCGTTTGGCGGCAGAGGTGAACAAATCATCATAGACCGCAATAAAATGTATTAAGTTCCTTACTTCTTTGACTTTAATATAATCATAATAGGTATATCACACATACTTAACTTCAAACAAGCTGCATTATTTTATTTCAAACCGCGCAAAATTCTTCATCAAATTGGTACTCTATAATTTCAAAATTTTCAATTTTATTGGAATTAATTTTTTAATAACTTTTGAGGGTTATTCCCATCAACGTAATATACCATCGAAGAAGAAGGTAATATAATAAATTTAAAAGAAACGTAAAACAAAACAAGACAGAAAAATAAAATGGTAACGGTCTCAACTGGAAAAAAATTGAAAAACTCTGTGGGAAAAATTAGTTGAAGATGATATTAATGATTAATTATGAATTTGAAACAGGAGATCGACAAAAATAACGTAAAAGAATGAGGTCCAATAGCCGAGTTTATTATTGGTGTTCTCCCAGTAAGACAGAGATCCTCGAGAAACATCTAAGACATAGATCCTCCAGAGGGTTCGATTCCCAGTTGCGTCCGTTACTTTTTTTTCTGTGTCTTGTTCTTTTTTCTTGTTTCTTTTAAATTTATAAGTATTATCTTCTTCTTCAATGTTCTCTTTTTCAATCAAGTTCATTCCTGAGAGCTCGGTATTTAATAATTATTTCTTTCTGGGCACTAATAATTGCTTTCTTAGATTTTTCCTTGCTGCGAACAATAAACAAAAATCCAGGGCTTTCAAGCATTCGACCCTCCTACAGAACACTGGACGGGCGAAGAACCGAGGGCGGTGATTGATTAAGGGTTGCTTTGCCCATATCCTTATTAAATTCCGTATGCCACTAATCCTACTAAAATTCTTCTTTTATATATCTACAACAATGATTTTTAGAGGCAGTCGTGTATCATATTCAGGCTTCGTTAACCATTACTCTTTTTAAATAAACCTGAGAGCTTTCTTCGCTTTATTCCATTTTGGCACCACTACATGTCATTATTTTATAAGCAGCAATTTTATAACCAGGCCAAATGTTGGGCCGTAATATTTGGTCCGTAAAAAGAAGGCTCGACTCACTCGTGCATTTTGTCAAACGGAGGTACTTTTTTACATTGAGTTGGAAATAAAGGCGGTATTACGAAGGTATATTTTTATATATCAATGCTCTTTGTGGCAGCTGTGGTGAATTTTTAACGGGCAAGTGAAACAAAAAAATACCACAGCTCCCAGGCCTCTCATGCCCATAACAACTATAATAAATATATAATATTAAATATTTTCATGAAAATTTTGATGGTTTTTGTGACTTTACTTGAAAAGCCAAAGTAAAAATTAGTATATCGTTTTCTTTCTTTTTGTCGTTATTTATGTTTCGTGCTTCGAAACCTAATTGCTTTTTATTCGATTTTAAATCGTGTTAATGAATGTTCATTCGCTATACGGGAAACGTACCTGTAAAAAAGTACCTGTACCTGTCTTAAAAAGTCAGCACTAAAAATTACAAACTTTCTTGGGTGCTAACGCAAGAAATACTACGAATGATTAATCTGTGAATTCTGTCAGGGTGGATAGGAAAATTTTGTAGGTTTCCTTTGAAAGAATTGTTGGACACAAGATTTTCAGTTCTATGTATGTGAAATACCTTCTGGAATTTTAGGTACCTATATCGTTCGAAATGCTGATTTTCAAACTGCATCCAATGCAGGCATTCTGATATCTACATATTTCAAAGATTTTAGAAGATTACAGTTTGATGATTTTTGTCAATTTTTTGTCCACGCGGAAACCCTAGACATTTTCCTGATCACCTGTACAAAATCTACGGACACATTATTTGAAGTTTTGCTTGTGTTATCACACTACAAAATGATATTTTGGACCGTTTTGTAGTTTCGATCCATCTACGGAGTCTTCGCACTATGAAAACAGCATAATTGACTGGGGACTAGAGTACATTCATAATTCTTGTGGTAATTTCTCTCCAAAAATGATTTTTTGCGAACCCTTGTTTTCAACATCTTATTCAAGTAAAAATACGTTGAACAGTGAAATAATCGGTGAAACCCATACCAACCGCCATGTCGGCTAATGCAGCGATCACAGTTTAATAATGCTGCATTAAGAACAAAATACTGACACATGATATTACCACTCATCAATCAACCGCCTAGCACCTAGCCGACAAGACCTCCACACAACACTTTGCACTAAACATTTTCTTAGCAAAAATTTGCTTTAGAATTTTATTACACCACTAATTCAGTACAGTTGGGCACCAATCAACAACAGTGCCGAAAACATCCCGACAAAACACTGTTTACTATACGTTCCGTCAGTTACATTAGATTATATTTAGAAGTAAATACACGTCTTCAAGGCACCAGACCACGGAGGGTGGGCGGTAAAAGGGTGTATTGTTCGTAATTATTTTCAAGCAAACGATGAATGGAATTTTTTTATTAATACTCGTAGTCAATACACACATATAGAAGACTGTATACAAATTTTTGTACATGAATCTAAAGTATAATTTGCAGTGTACGCCGCTTTCAACGGGACACTCCGACGAAATTGTTGCTCAACGATTGACACCGATTAAGCCGCACGGTTCATTAGAAAAATAAAATAAAAATATATTTAGAATTTAGACATATAGGTTTATAGCACCACGTAGGAAAATTTTGATATCTAAAAAAGATGGCATTCGAGCGAATTTTATTTCCGGTTTTTAATGAAAATTTTCATCGTTAATTAAAATAAAAAAAAAATAAAAGGGGCCCTTTATAATAAAAATCCCTACGCGGTGCCATAGAGACTGGCTTTTAGAACATTTTGAGACTTGGTGCATACAAATCGAATGTATGTTTTTTTAATATGTTGTCAACTAGGTTGAAAAATAATGTTTCGAGAAAAACGTGATCCAAATTTTGCTGATGGATAGTTCTACATCAAACGGTCTTATTGCTTTATCTCCGTCAATGTAACGATTTTCTTTAAAACTTTTGGTGGAAGCATTCTTAACAAATGCATCTTTCAGAAAATGAAATATTAAAAAATTACAATTTTTTTTACGGCGGTTTAGTGCCTTAATAATTATTACAGTAGGTATTCATTCGATGAAAGTCTTCGACAAAGATGAAGAAATCATTAAAATTATGAAGTAACCCCATTACAACCTGCAGACAACAAACATAAATACTTTTATTTTATTTATTGTTATTTTGTGAAAATCAAAAAACTAGAAGATGAGGAAATAAATATCAACATCCATTCAACAAAATACAGTCCGCCTCGGAACAGGAATACCTAGTGAGGAGGACTGTAAACAAACCACTTTACTTTGTATTTTTACTTATTTTGTAATTTTACTTTATCTTATATTGTCATTAAAATAAAATAAAAAACAAAATAAAAAAATAAAAAACAAGGACGTTTTGGTCGGAGGGAAAGTAGACACATTGGGATATTCAACGTATATAAAGACGTCACAAAACGCCCTCCACGGAAATGCATCGTTTTAACGGCAAATAAAACCATCATACTGTAAATCGTTGTTTCATTTCTCTCTATATACGTGTATTTTTTTTTTTAAATAATTTACAATATTTGTAAGATATGGAAAACATACAACAAAAAAAACTGAACCAATGATAGGTTTTCACTAGGGTGTCAATTAGTGATTACAAAAAAGTTACAATTCATATTTAAAGTTAAAAGTTACAAGTTAAGCCTTTGGGGATGGGATGGTAGGAAGAGGAAGGGGATGTATCTAGTCTTACAGACTATGTATTGTGTAAATGTTATTTACTGATTTTAGGTTTTAATGATTTTAGGTGAGGTGCTGAGTTGAATAATAGAAACGTGTGAAGCGCGGTGAATAAATGAGTTTTGTTTTCAGTTGGATGCATTGAGGGAAGCTTAATGTGTGGTTTTGTCTGGTTTGTCTGATGGGCACTCTAAATTCAATTCATTCAATTATTTCACAGCAATCTATCATAAGGGTAGCTACAGTTAATTTTGTAAAAATGGTACCAAGTCTGCGGAACTTCCACGACTTTCGAGTGACGAAATTCCGATAAACTGCTGATTCAGTTGAGAATGATAAAAATCTGTAAATGGGATATAAATATATTCGTCATAAAAAAACACAATACAAATTGCATTAACTCCGTAGTCTGGTCGCCGTTCTACAAAATTTATATTCATAAGCTTGAAATAATTCAAAGAAAATTTCTACGTTTTGCAAATTGCAAATTTTAAACTTAACATCCCTTTAGAGTACAAAAATTACCATTCATTAATGAATATTTTAAATATTCCAACTTTAGTAAACAGACGCAAAATAAACGACGTAATCTTTTTATTAAAATTATTGAATTCAAAATGCTATTGCTGTGAACTTCTGCATTTAATAAATTTACATATACCTACACGAACTACTAGCCAAATATTAACATTTTATATACACACATATCATTCAAACTATAGCTCGCATTCCCCAATACAACTTTTATATAGTCTTGGTAACAAAAACTTAAACAATATGGATGTATTTGACAATAACTTGAACTTGATAAACTTCAAACGCCGTATGTGCGAACTATTTCCACCTAGTTCATAAACTATTGTGAACACCAATTTTATAATTTTTTATTAAAATTATTGTTTATTTGGAAGATATTGGTCGACTACTATTTTTACTTCAATTTTGTTCTATGTTACCTACATTTTGTCAAATCTTAGATATATTTTATGTAACCTGTATTTTATCAACTATTTATTTTCATTGTGACTTACTAAAAAACAGATGTACTGCTTTATATGGGGGTTTAAATAAAATAAATAAATATTCTTAATTTTTGTCGACAGTTAAAAAACGTCTAAAATGTATTCCTTTTTATGTGGATCTATTTTTTTGCCTCTATTTATCATGTTCCTCTTGTTGCAGTCGCTGCTGACCCACGTGTCCCGCGCCACCAAGGGCACCCTTAACAAGTTGGGCGTCTTCACGGTGTCCTCGTTCCACGCCTTCATCTGCGCGCGCAGCCCCTCGCTCCTCAACAACTTGCTGGCCGGTCGGGGAGCCACCAAGAGGAGGCCTCCGATGCTCTCCAGGTCCAACAGTGGCTCGAGCAGGCGCTCTCTGCAGGTAAGCATATTATTTTCTTCATAATTCAGTGTCACTGAAACCCTCCTATATAAATGTCCGGACAGTGGTAGCCAAGATTGCCACAATTTTTTTAGATTTCGTTTGTTATTGTTTGTTTTTTCATCAACAGCATAGTGCTATATCCCTGGGTGGAATCTGACCTCCTCCTTAAATGCTTTCCAGTCCTTAATATCTTTTACTTTTTTATTTGGAACAACGTGTTGATAACATCATACACATTTAATAAAAACAGGAGTAATAATCAGGTAACAATCTACTAATCAATATTCACATCACGCGAACGTAATTCAAATGTATGCTTAAAGAAAAACAATAATTATAAAGCTAGTAATTGAACTAAATAAACATACATGAAAAACACAGGTAGATAACTAAAATACTGAAAACTAAACTAACTATTCTA
Source organism: Limnephilus marmoratus (assembly GCA_917880885.1). Classification (NCBI taxonomy): domain Eukaryota; kingdom Metazoa; phylum Arthropoda; class Insecta; order Trichoptera; family Limnephilidae; genus Limnephilus; species Limnephilus marmoratus. The sequence goes on from OU862908.1 coordinate 33,312,174, forward strand.
AAGACGAAAAACCAAGATAATAAATGAAATCTGTATTTGAATTAAGAAGGGGCAGTATAATTTGATTTTTAAAAAATCGTAATTTTTAACCTAATTAATCTATTATTTTGTTAATAAAAATTGCTACTGTAACAATTTTATTCTTGAATAATGTAGCTAAGTTAACATTAAGCATAGAATTTAAACTATTTTAATAGTTTCTTAAGGTTTTTAGGCTTACATACCTATTCATTATCATTCATCGTTTATTTTTGACAAATTTATAATTCTTTGTGTTTTTTTTGTATTTGGCTGCGACATCGTTAGGGATAAGATTTTATTTAAATAAATGTGGCTCTATAAGAAATTATTTTTTAACAAGATTTTCGGCCATAATTCGGCTATAAGCGTATGAGCTTATATTTATTACGTAAAACGATTTTGGTATGACATACTCTGGATAGGATCTAGGGGGGAGGTGACAAAACCAATAAGCAATTACGTGATGTTGGTTTTTAGATTGACGATTGTGTGTCTGGGCAAAATTATCCTTTCTGCCTATATATCGGAAGATTCTCTCATTATCATCCTGGCATCCTGAGAAAGTAAAAAAAAAACGGTAATCGCTTTCGGTGGATATGCTTTTTACAGAAATATCGTCGTTTGGTTTATATTGCCTATTTAATGGGTTGAAATATCAGTAAAACGTGTTTCGCGTGCTGACGGAGAAACACATTTGAATATAAATCTGTCCAGAGATCCACATGTTCATTGCGAAATTGGTGAAATAAAATTGCCCACCCAAATCTATTCACTGTTTCCTCGCGTTTTGTGACGTCCACGGGAGTTCATTGACCTTTCAAATCGGTAACCGTATATAGCTTATGCTCGTATACATATATGCTCACGAAAAGGTACAAAACTACGGGAAAGAAGAGTTCAATAAATCTCCGAGAATAGTTCAGATGGCACAAATTCCGTTTGCAGAAATACGAAATCTGTTGAAAATTCTCAAAAATAGTTACCGCGTTTTAATTTTTTCAAAACAAAAACGAACCAAGAAAATATAATAAATCTCGTATGAAATTACGTAAATAAATTGGAGCGAATTCCTAAAATTTCGTAAATTATTGACGCCACACACACAAAGGAGTAATTTAGTTTCCTTCCCTCTTTCTATACATAATTCTCGCTAATTATGTGGGTACCTACCGCCACTACGAAATAAGCGGACATTTTCGTGACCTGATTCTCTGAGCTTAATTATGGTGAATCAAAGAAAGCTTAATTTATAATAAAACTAGCTGTACCCGGCAGGCTTTGCTATGCCATATAATAAAGAAATTGTTTCTCTTGTCAAGAAATTGTCCTTTCCCATTCGTCCCGTTGCACTACCGCCTCCCATTCCTCTCCCGCGTCCTCTTCCCACTCCACTCCCCCCCTACCCCCGTCCCGCGAACCCCCCTCCCGAGATCCCCTCCCCTCTCCTAGGTTCCCCTACCCCCTCTATGGTTCCCCTCCCCCTCCCTCCTCCTACCCGATTTCCCTTCTCCCCTCCCGCGTTTCATATATTAAGTCCCGGTAAATTCAATTTTCAAACAGCTCGCAATATACAAATTTTATAATGCCAAAACTCACCAGTAGTTTTATTCAAACCTTGTCCTGACAATAACGAACTCAAAAGAATTATCAAATTCTTTCCGCGTCCGCGAGAGGCTAGAAGATGGTCCGCCGGTCAACAAGCGAGCCAGCGCGCAGGCGGTCCCTAGTCGAGAAGTCTGAATGAAAAAAAATCGGAACAATATTCAGTTTATCATTATTGTACCTTTATGGTCAGTGGTCATTACGGCATTCCGTTTTGCCCCACCCCATCCTACCCTCCGTTGTGGTAAATATTCTGCTAGAACCCGTCCCACCCTATCTCATTACGCCTCTCCCGTTGTGCTACTGTCTCGGGTGCCAGCATGGGTGGCACCTGGGCCGGATAGGGCGGACAACGTGGTGTCATCCCCCCCCCCCCTCCCCCCAATAAAGTGGACAAACACAAATTTGGACTTCATAAAAAATTGATCCGTCCTGGGGGGGGGGGGGTGGTTAGAGAATTGTGCTCTTGGAAGGTGAAACTCTGTCGGGTGGCACCCGGGGCGCCACTACAAGTACAAGTGGTCCCTGGCCAGAAAAAGGTTGGGAACCACTGATATAGATAGATAGATGTTAACTACGACAGTACGACGACTGAAATAAAATTTCCCGCAAATATATCAACATCGTTTCCATGACAACCGTCTGACGTTAGCAATAACTCGCTTTTGTCAGAAAATTTATTAATAATTTAGTATAATAAATATAATATATGAATATTTATAATTTCATTGACGCCAGGGCTTATAAGTACAGTCTATTTTACGCGCATATAATGAAGCTTTCTGTTAGTGAAATAATTTTAAAAATGTCTTTATTGGTATAGGCGTGAAATCGTAACAAACAAACACACGCAGTTTCGCATTAGTAATATTAAGTATAGACTATTTTTAATAAATAAAAGAAATGACTTATGATTACCGATTCTTTTTAAAAAAATTACTAAAAACTTTTAACAATAAATTAAAGTTGTCTATATCAATTTGACTTAACAACGTATAATAATTTGTAATAAAGTAATTCATGCGTAGTTTTTTCTTGTTCAAATTCTTTCTAGATCACGGGTTATTGCCAAACTAGAGGCACATGAATGCGCGCGAAGCGATCTGACCAACACCATCGCTGCAGGGCGGCAGATGGTAGCACCCGTAGCACCTGATATTTTGTTATTTATTATTACTAGACACTCAATTCCTGAACTATTAATCTTTACATAGTATAAATCAAAGTCGCTCCCGCTGTCTGAACGCTTAGATCTTTTAAACTAAGCAACGAATTTTCATGTGGTTTCACCAATACGAGTTATTCATGAGGGAGGTTTAGGTACATAATTTGTCAAGGTTTTGTCTAAATTGGTTGAAATATATGATATGTAAAGGGAGCGGGCTGGCAAGCGGGCAGTGGCAGCTCGTGACTTTTGGGTGTGCTAGAGTGCTGATATTACAAAAATTGGCATTATTGATGTTGTTGTAGCCGAAATTTATTTTTTTATTTTTTATTATTAGTTTTTCGTATGAAATATTTTAGGAAGCTTCAGTTTGGCCGTGCGCCGCACGGATTTCCTGAAAAATCTTCATACAAAAACCGATTTTAGAAAACATCCGTAATGTCACTTTTTAGGTGTGTAAGGTGTTATTGAAAACATCCGTAATGTCATTTAGTAATAACTCCCTTGCCCACCCAAAAGTCACGAGCCGCCCCTGCAAGCGGGTGGTGTGGATTTGATATGTATGCAAATTAACAGATGGCGTTGGTTATAAAGGTTGGGTAATGGCGTTGTTAGTAAATGGCGTTGAGTTTCGTTAGCCACAGCAACTTATGTCCGGGTCTGCTAGTACATAATAAGTCATCTAGCTTCGCCGGATTGGCAAACGCCGATGATAAGGAAACCATGTTGTTTCCAAAAACAATATTACTGGTAAGGAATGATATTCTGAAAATTACTTTTAGAACATAGACATCCAAATTCAATAGACCAGAAATAACAGGTGAGGGGAAAAATCAACTATGGCGGTACGAAGAGGGGAAGATGACTGTCATTGGTTGAAAAATTAATCTGACAGTATATAGGCATCTCGCATTATAATATCATCATTTAGTTCTTAAAAGCAAAATCTGCTTTGAATGAATAGACCTTTTTACATGGGAGCGCGAATTGCTTGCCACGATAATAAAATATTTGCGTAGGCCAAATGTACACCCCAAAAAGATTCGCCCGTTTTCACATAGCAATATTTTTTTGCCGTGTTTAGTTAAGACACTTTTACAAATGTTTCATAATTTACTTACCCCTGTAACCAGCGACGAGCACACTAAGGAACCGCCCACATTTATGTGCACACTGATATGTAGGTATGTTGTATAGCACAAGCTACTGTTTTGGCGTGTTATTTTTTCGTTAAATGTATAGATGTTAGCTTCGCGCTGCCCACGGCAAGAATGATGACGTCACACATTTTAGATTCAAGCGATTCTCTATCCCCTCCACATGGGGCGAACTGGCGCCAAGGAGGAGCTCCAGCCGGTTCCATGGCGAGGGGGAAATAATACGTTTTTATCACTTAGGGCAGGTCCAGATATATTCATATGTCCGTGTTTTAGAACTACGTAAGCGGATTCATTATTTTTATGAATTTTCAGTTAAAAATATTAAGAAAACTTGTGTACTTTAAGAAAAAAGAATTATTTCCCCTCGGGACCAATGTGTGACATGGATAATATGATGTATTTCCATTAAATGAAGAATAATTAGGAGGTTGTCTTTTTGCGATTTACACATATTTTAATGACTGTCATGTTTTGTTCACGTAAACAATATTGTACGAGTACAAGTAAGAAATTGTGTAAGGTCTTTTAATTTGGTAGTTCCTTTCCGATAATGGTCCGCCATAAAAAAATTCAACATTCTAAGTTTTTGTGACGCAATTTATTAATAATGAATTAATTACAGAAATAACTAATTACGAATACCTACTAGATAAACACATTTAAAATGAAGTTTTTTTTTTATTAAGATTTTTTGTGTAATTTGTGATTTTGACGAATACAATGATGATTATTCATTATAGCTAGCAATTAAAAACCCGCTCTGCAAGTTTTTGCTGCTAGGCCCTGCGGGCGGCTCCTGGTTCGCCTTAGCCCAGTTGAGTGTTGGTGACCATTTTAAAAATCCGTCGGGAATTGGTTTCAAAAATAGCCGATTCCTCGGATCCACTGTGATCCAATGACTGCTAGTCACCGGCACAAAATAACCGCGACAGGTAATGACGTCATACGTAATATAAAGCCACGTGGTATTATTATTCACAACTGCCAGTTACAATTATAATCATATTAACGTCGATTTCTCCATATCCGGAGAGACACACAAAGTTACAAATCCGTAGTACTTACGCCTGTCGGACGATGCTAATCACGTATAGTGTTTGTACACAGTTGACATTTGTCACATGAGAACAGGTCGTTTCTTCGACTCGTTCTTGTGTTCAACAGCTCGGCTGTGGAATGATTTGCCGGCCTCTGTGTTTCCTGCTTCCTACAACATGGGTCTCTTCAAGACCAATGTTCATTTCTTCCTCTCCTCAAAAAGACCCTCCACACAGCATCCCAGATGACACAGGCCCTGAGGGAAATTATTTTCCTCAGGGCCTCCTGTGTGCAGTTAATGTAAAAAAAAGCGGTTAACGTAAGTGGCGCTTTTTAATCGGCTCTATTACAAAACTACATTTATATACAAACTCTACATACTAAAACGGTTTTGCTTAAGGCGCGGCGTCAGAGTTGCAGTCTTACCCGGATTCTTAAATTTTAACCGTACAGTCGCAAGGCTATTAATATTGTTTGATGATGGACATCTTCCCTAACGATGGACACTGTAACACTGTCCGAAACGTTAGTAAAGGAGTATAATAACACGGCATAATAATCCAAAAATTAATAACGATAATACTTATACGGCTGAAAATGCAATGTCATATCAAAGGTTCTAATCACCGTTCAAGTGATGGCAGTCATATCAAAGGTGACTGCCATGAATTGAACGATGATTACAACCTTTCATATGACGTGACATTTATTTATAATAATTATAGAAGGCGTCATTGAAATATTTTTTCCATTAAGAAGATTTGCTTGCCGAAACGCGCTACCACAGTCTCCACTCGAGGAGGAGTGGGGCCCTTGCAGTAACGGCGTACAAAATTATTAATAATTTAATAGATAGCCCATACCTTCTGGAATGCTATAAGTTGTTCGTACCGAATAACTACAGCCAGGGACGTCACCATGATCTGCTTTGTATCCCACGTGGCAGAACGGACGTACTGGCTCGGCATAGCATGACACGAGGTATGGCGTTGTTAAACAACGCCTCCAAGACTATCGATATTTTTAATAGTAGCCTTGAAGAATTCAAGAGGCATGTTAATGCTAAAAATCTATAACTTGTTATTTGTATAATATATATGTAGTTAATGTTACATGTGTATTGTAAATGGACACAGTCTGTAATACACAAAAAAAAAAAAAAAAAAAAAAAATTAAATCGTGTATTATTTATAAAATACTAGCTGGTTCCGGCATGCGTTGCTATGCCATTTAATAAAGAAATTGTTTCTCCCTGAGTCCTCTCCCATTCGTCCCGTTCCCCTTCCGCCTCGCCTTCTTCTCCTTCGTCCTCGTTCCCTCTCGCGTTCCTACTCCGTCACCTCCATCTTCCCTCTCCCCACTCCACTCCCCCCCCCCTTCCTCCGTCCCGCGAACCCCCCTCCCGAGTTCCCCTCCCCCTCCCAGGTCCCCCTCCCCCCTCCCAGGTTCCCCTCCCCTTCCCTCTCTCCCGCTTTCCATAACAATAGCCGCTTCCTCGCGTGCCACTAATATTTTTTTATACAAATTTCATAATGCCAGAGCTCACCGAAAGTTTTATAAAAACCTTATACTGACAATAACGAACACACAAAAAAAAGAATTATCCAATTTGGTGCAGTCGTTCGAAAGTTATGCGTTTAGCAACACATTCAGCGATTCATTTTTATATATAAGATATATGCCATACTATACTTTTTTATTTGGGAGGCGGGAATGGGTTTCGCCGCCCGGGAACGATTTATTGGAAAACCAACACTGCCATAGATCAACCAGAAGTGATTCGCTAAGTTTGGTGACTTGGCAGGGGTGCCCGGGTTCATAGAGTGAAGTTTTTCAAGGTCTCGGCGGCACGTGCATTTGCCAATCTGCTATGTGAGAGATTGGTTGAGGGAGACCATTTCACATTTCCAGCCGACTCATCGCCTTTTACCGTAGTGGGAGGGATAGATTCATACGTCCGTCACTTCTGGACACATTGACCCCCAGATTCCTACCCGCCCTTCATACCTTTTTCCCTCCCAGATTATCCTCTCCTTCCTAAAAGATGACATAGGTCCCGAGAGAAATTGTTTTCCTCAAGGCCTCTTGTGTGAAGCTAATGAAAAAAAATACTTCCAATAAAATGATTTAAAAATTAACATTTTCATGATTGATAAACCACCCTTTCCACCACAAAATCAAAGCTTGTTTACATATTTTTTTACCAATGTCGAATACGTTTTTAAAATTCTATGGATATTTATGTTAGCAAAATGAAGTACGGGGAACGGGTGACTGAATCCGCCCTTGATCTACGAAGCGTTCTCAAATTTATTGACGTTTTGCATCGTATGTTATTTATTTAGGGTGAGGTTAATTCAAACGTTTTCTGGTGATTGCACCTCTTTCGCACATTCGATAAATACGTCGAAATGTTTATTTTAGTTTTTTATTAGTTTTATTCTAATAGAGGCCTCCACTCAGCTATTATAATCTTACAAAAATTGGTAGACACATGAAAACCATTTTGGGGCAAATTCTCAATAAAATGTTTGAACATTTTTTTTGAGCACCAATCAGGAGACGCTGAGGAAAATTATTTTCTTGCCATCTTTGGGGATGCTGTGTGGGGGGTTTTTGTAAGGAAAGGAAGAAGAGTAGAGCTCTACAAAGGAAAATGGTTTAAAGGGTGGGTAGGAATCTGGGGTTCAGCTGGTTCAGCATGTCCTGGTCATCCGCCTCCAAGCCCCAGACAAACCTCACCCCATGAACCCGGGCACCCATGCTAAATCACCAAATATAGGGAACCACTTGGGGTGACCTATGGCAGAGGTGTTGGTTATCCAATAAGGGTTCCCGGGACGGCGGTACCGATTCCCACCAAATTTAGCATGTAATGCCTTCTAAAATATTAAATGTTAAAAGATTAAACGATTTTCATATAGGATGTTTGTTTTTTTTTTTACTTCATTTTTATTTATCTGGGTTGAATTCAACACGTCTGTGTCAGTCCACTGGCATTCTTAAAACTAACTCTATAATAATTATGAAAGAACACAAATCATTACATTTTATTGGGTGGGGATAGTGGGAGTGGTGATTTTTGTGGGAGGGGTCAACATAACCAGGAAACATTGTCAATAAAGGTGACTTACAGGGTGCTATTATTTTGTTAGCCAAATTCTTTTTTGTGCACGTGAAATAAAACTGTTAAAAAAAATCTAGAAATTATTACATAGTTAATGCCCAAGAAATACAACAAAAAAGGATCTCAATATATCAATTCTATGCAGGTACATGGTGTGTGAAGAAACGAACGAATTTCATATTATATTACTTACTAGTTTTTGTGTATTTATGCCTTTTTATTTTCTTTGGTCTATATTTCTTTTGACATAATCGTGGGGGTAGATATTCGTATTTTGTTTACTCTTTGGGATTGCCTTTGTTCTTCTTTCCTGTAAAGCTCCGATACGGACCTGTTGTTATATTTACGTTCCCTTTTTATTTTCTCTCAGTCGCTTTGATCTTTTTCAGTGAAATGGCATTTTATTATGAGAACAATTCGTAAGTTTTATTTATCTATGATATCTTACAAATAACTTATTCGTGTAGAGTTTGTTATTTGACTTTAGATTAAATAGGTATTAAATTTTTTTTTCCAACAAAAACCCAATTTACGTAAGTACATATTTTAGATAATTCATGATAAAAAATAAAAAAAGTTAATAACGTTAAATCTTAACACAGAATGCATCGTGTACATTCCCTATATCTTTTGGATTTCCACCATTAGGATATCTGTCAGATGTCAAGGTGCTCTGACGTGCAGCCCCATTGATTCCTTTGGCTAGTTCACAATCGGGAGACACTACAAACAATAAATAAAAACATATTTGAATACCGGAAACTTAAAAGGGTGTAAGTGCCATTTACAAAAAAGGAGGTAGACGGGAATTTAAATTACGCTCAAACATTCAAAGAAAACCCTATTTTATTTTTATGCCAACGGTTTGTTGGTTTGGCATAAAAATGAGACCCACTGTTTTCTTTGAATACTGGAGTGTACTTTAAATTCCCGTCTACCTCCTTTTTTGTCAACGGCACTTATACCTTTTTAATCACCGGTATTCATTTATCTACGAATACTCGATTAATCATCAGCCGTTACATCTATCATATCAGAAATTAAGGACCTTGGGGTTATACGTGATAGTAAACTGAATTTCAATAAATTCAGCGACCACATAGTCACTAACGCTTCTCTATGCTTGGTTTCCTAAATCCGTTCCTGTAAACAATTCAAAGATCTTATTACTTTCAAAATACTGTATTTCTCATACGTTCCTAGTGTCCTTGACTACGCATCCTAAGTGTGGAACCCAGGCTAGGCAGTACATAAAAATAGAATTGAAAGTGTTCAAAATAGATTTTCAAGGTACCTTAAATTCCGCTCTTCGACTTTTTTTTCGATTTCATGTTATTAATGAAGGCTCTGCAAAGTTCTTCAATATACAGACGTTAACTTGACGAAGAAATTTTGCGGATTAGGTCATTTTTTTTTTAAATTACTTGATAGTACTGATTTTCTTCAACGCCTATCATTCCATATTCCAAATCGCAACAGCAGACAGTCGCTTACTTAATCTCCCTCTTTGCAAGACCAACTTCAAATAGAACTCATTTATCTACAGATTCACACATTCATTAAACTTAAATTATTACCACATTGACATTTTTAACTCGACTTAACGTGACGTAAAAGGAAAACGCACTGAGCAGCATGACTCAAACTGGAAAGTTCAATCCCTATATATTCCCATCCCTTGCCTCTTAATCCTAATCCTATGTTCTTCCTCCATACCCCCCCCCCCCTCTCCTTCTGATATATTGTACTTAAAAATTAATTAATTAAGAAAACAACGTCACAATTTATCATCCACTATCATCAGTGTAAAGTAATAATTGGCATAATTAACTATCTTATTATTGTATTATTGTGTAATCTAAGATTTGCTGTCAACTTTCCCTAAAATAAATAAAATAAAATAAAACACACATCCAAAATTGTACGGGTCAATTATACGACCAGGGGTCCTAGCATGGTCGATCGATAAAGGATTTACCGATATTGTCGGTAACTTGTCATCGCTCCAGAGCACGACTGCAGGCCGCTAACGAACAAATAACAGTTCACGTCAAATAAATTAGGAGCCCTTAGTCGTTGTGAACTGTTGTTTGTTCGTTAGCGGCCTGCAGTCGTGCTTAGGAGCGGTGACAAGTTACCGACATTCTCGATAAAACCTATATCAATCGGCCATGCTAGCACCCCTTGGTCGGCGTTAACTTCTCCGTTATGGAACGATATTACGAAGATATCCTGTAGGATTAAAAAACGAGACCATTATTTCCTATTTGTGTCTGTATATTTAGAATAGTTTTTCATGTTTCATGTCATGACCACAAAGGTCTATAAAGTCAAAAATCAAATAATTACACTTTGGTAATGATAACTATAAAATTTATTTACACCATTTATAACTCAAGAACGGCTGGACCTATTTTTATGATCTTTGATTTGTTGGATTTGTCTCAGCCCCGAATAGCAGAATAGCTATTAAAACATCGGAAAAATCACGAAAAAAAAATTGCATTTTGTGTGGAACGAATTCTCATCTTTTGAAAGAGCTGCAGGAATGTTGTGATAAGTATAATATTTAGTAGTGAGTGAATTCCAAAAATTCAAAAAAGGAATGTTGTGATAAGTATAATATTTAGTAGTGAGTGAATTCCAAAAATTCAAAAACGTCAAATAATAATAATAATAATAAGTTGTTTATTTCAGCCGAACAGAGCGGTGGGTGCAATACTCTGTCAGCCATATAAAAGTATACTTTACATAAAATGGATTTTCTAGATAAAAAAGAAAAAATAAAATAATATAAAAAGATTTTTAAAAATATATATATGTATACACATATTTAGTACTCGTATATCTACTGCGAATGTCATTGCACTGATTGTTTTGCTTTTGTTCTTAAACATACAATGCTGCCTCTCTTTCTTACACACTAAATGTCAACAGTCGAAAATGGGACAAACGGTGAACGTATGACTGCACCCTTCCAGTGGAATAGTAAGAAAATCATAAAAATTATAAATCCGTATACAACGCCATTTCTGATACTGATAAAAACAAAACACGGACAGTTGCGCATCGATAATTGCTTCATTGTGAAATTTTTAACTTAATAAAAAAACTAATTAAGCTAATAAGTTAACACAACAGTTATCGACTCTGAGGCGGTACGAAGTTCACCGGGTCAGCTAATAATTTATAAAATATGAATATTTACGTGTGAAAACAATATAATCTCTTCTGGATCCAGGTGCTATTTGAAACGGGAAATACATACGACTGATGTTCCTAGACTAGATTTACGAATTATTCCTGTGGCCATTTATCACGGTCAGCTCAACATCCAAGATGAGAGCTTATCGTTGCCGTAAGGGTTTCTTATATAAATTGCAAAGAAGAATTCGTGTCGCCGGAGGATATACGTGTATGTAGATGTGTGTAGATAGACAACCTGAGAACCTAATTCTTGGAGCATATTGTATCATTTTTTTATATTATCAATTTGTTTTTCGTTTCCATTCTGTCCAAAAAATATAAAAGTTCTGTAAAATGTTACTCGGGATGCTGTATCTACCATAATGAACTATGAATATTTTTTTTGTTTTCTTTCTTAAATATATATATTCACACGGAGGGCCTCCGTGGTTGAGGAATGGCTCTCGACTAGCGATCCGGAGGTCGCCGGTTCAAACCCAGAGTGCGCAAGTAAATTTTATTTGATAGATTTGTGTTATTTCACAATTTAATCAGTTAAAAATAATATAAAGTATGTTTGCGGCCGTTCCAGAGTGGAAGACACCCTCAGTATCGCCCTGGTGTAAGACCACCATTCAGAATTGAAAAGTTGCTTGACATGGTTTAGCCGTGTTTAGTGACTAGATCAGAATAGCCAGGTACATACCCACCTTCCTCTTTTCCATCTCCTTCCCTTCCCCACTACCTTAAGCCTCCCAACATGCCATAGTCTCCTTGGCTCCGGGTGGTAGCAAGAAGAATTTGCTTTGATATATACCTAAATTTAAAAATGCTTAAATGTGTGTTGATAAAACTAATTACGTACTTTTTTTAATTATTTTTTTTTCATAAGTATTTATAATTTTTCAATAACGTCTAAACAAAATAATTTTTTAAAAACTGATATCTGTTAGTTTGTAAGACCGTAAATAAATAGGCAAACTGAAGTATTTATGTCACAAAACACGTGCTCGGATCTTTTTTTTAAAGATTTTATTTGAACTAAAATTAAAATTCTGAAACTACGCATTCCTAGATAATTCATTGATTTATTTTATTGTATGATTTTTTTAATTTGAAATGTGTGTTGTATAAATCAAAATTTTTATTGAAAATTTAACAAATCTGCCAACGACCTGCGGTATAACCTTATTATACTAAATTTTTTTTTTTTTTCTCAAAATTTAAAACATACCTACCTTTACGATTAAAGAACAATCTTTCGAAATCGATTTATACTTTTTTGTGGAAAAAAGTCAATACGTCTAATATGTTATTTAAAAATGACATATTTCCGGTTGTGTCTGGTTATTCGGTTATTCCCTCTAAACTGTCAAAAACAAGATAAGTGCAACACATAGAGATTTCGAAAGATGAAGCGTCTTGAAATTCTGGAGAAGCTGGGAAGTAATTGTACGTAAGAGTGTAAGAGAGGTAATTAGAAGTTATCTATGTTTAGATATAGCGAAGTGTTGTAATGAATATGTGAATAGAGAGAGTGCAAGGTTTTTTAAAGTCATCGGCAATAATATTATCACGTTGGGTGTTATTTTAGGATAAGGGATAATTAAATGACTTGTTGTTTGTTCAGAATAAGGCTATTTGTTCAGAATAGGGCAAGATAATGTGAACTGTAGATGTATGTATAGTATGGCACATGAAAACTCTTATTTACGATAACATCATTATTATTATTAATTTCGCAATGGATGTGAGTTAATATTTGAACGGTTAGTAATTGAAAGATATCTGGGCAAATGTTCGAAGTGTGGAGAAGAAAATGGCAGCCAGAGAGTTGTTAAAAGGTCTCACATCTTATTTTTCGCGAAAGGTATAAGTTTATGATTGAATGATAGTTTAGAAGGTTTACTGAGAATTTTTACTAGAGAGGGAGAACGGTTATTAAGAGCTAGAACATTATATTTGTGCCGTGGAAATAAAAAAGGAATTATTAATATCTACACTATCACGATGTGCGAGTTTCTTTAGGGGGTGAATAATATAAGATGATATTTGAATTTTGGTATTTGAGTGTAAGAATGAGAGTGTGAAATAAATAACAATTTTAAAAGAACAACTCTCTTTTTATAACTTTTGAAGGTTATTCACATCAATGTAATATATCATTGAAGAAGAAGATAACACTAATAATCTAAAAGACAATATGGAAGAGAACAAAGCACAGAAAAATTAAAAGGTAACGGTCGCAACTGGGACTCGAACCCAGAATCTTTCGTCTTACCGGGACAAACACCTTTCCAAATCGGTTAATGAGACCTCTTATTTAAACGTCATTTTGGTCAATCTCTTGTTTCAAATTTCAGAAATAATAATATTATCTTCGATATTTTTTCTTTCCCAATTGCGACCGTTATGTTTTTAGTTTTCTGTGCGTTGTTCTCTTTCATATTTTCGTTTAGATTATTAGTCTTTTCTTCTTCTTCAACGATAAATAAAAATTGTTTGTTTTTTACAATGCTTATGAGTGTGGGTTTTTGTTTGAGACGTGTTTAGAAAAAAATTGAAATAATAAAAATTATGTTGTGGGATGATTTGCATAGTGCCATTTTTATGAGAAAATCATTTCAAGGGCGCTACATGTGCGGAATTCTGAGTGTTGTAATGAGAGTGTGAAATAAATAAATTGCTTGGTTTTTCAAAGATTTATGAAAAATAACCGATTTTGGCAAGCCAAAACGCCCGTAACATTGTGAAGAAAAAACAGTAACTTCATTAATTGAAACTATATTTATATTGTAATACACCTCATTAGTATTTAAGTTACATTATTTTTTTAAAACTCTATAATAGGGCCCGCAACCCGGATTTGTACCGATTTATTATATATTTCCCTTAAACACGGTAGGTTTTAAAGCTCTTAAAAAAATACATGTTATTCTTGAAGATAATATCTAGATAGAAAAAAATCGCAAAGTATGCTCCAAAAATTATTATTAATACGTTTGTTTCAGTTATTTTACAAGTTATATGTACCTATGAAAAAATTCACAGGGTTTCTATAAATGCTGTTTAAGACAATGCCCGCGAGATTTTTGCTCTATTTTAAACGAGTCGTGTTTTACTAAATATTTTCGCAATTTTGGCATCGATTTTGTCTATGTAAATGTTAGCGCTCTCCTCTAACATTCGTCATTTCGTATCTCTCCATCTTCTTTTTTCGAGCCCGGTTGCAGAGCCCCAAACTTGAGAGCTAGTTGACTGCGTTGAAATTCAAGTGACAAATAAACTACCGTAATACTTAAAAGAGTTAAAATTATGGCTTAACAATATAGATCTTGAAACTATATTTATTTAATTTAATTCACTATATTTATTACACTTTTGTATACTTATTATTACGTTATTGTATATTTTTAGACAAACAGTTTAGATAACTTTTATTTATATTTTTGTTTTATAAGCCCACTTATTGTTCTTTCTAGATACAAAAATAAAATGAATATAACTATATTACCCCCGCATAGGCTGCGCCTTTGTGGGTTCCCATTACTCGTATGATTTTCATGATAATGTAAAAATTGGAAAAAAAAGGAAAAAGAAATAATTTTAAAAAGTTTTTTTTACATTTTGCTCCACACAGGAGGCCCTGAGGAAAATAATTCCCCTCAGGGCTCATTTGGTTTTTGGGATGTTATGCCGTGTTGCGCTACCTTCTCCTTTAGCCAACGTTTCGGACAGCGCTATATTGTCCATCAACAGGGCACATGTGTGATGATGGACACTGTAACACTGTCCGAAACGTTGGCTAAAGGAGGAGGTAGCGCAACACGGCATAACAACCCAAAAACAAATAACAATAATACTTTTGGCCGTGAAAATCTAAAATCATATGTGAAATTTCTTGATCACTATTAACACGACTGATTTTTACCACTTGAGGGCGGTTTTTTAAGTAGTTGGTGATACATTTAATCGCGTTGCCTTTTATGCCAATATATTTTTTTTAAAGCATCTCATGGGATATGCTATCGAATGCCTTTCTGAGGTCAATAAATATACCCACAATTTTTTTACCTTTATCTAATGATTCGTAAATGTATGAAGTTACATTAGCAATGGCATCTTGTGTACTGAGTGATTTATTAAAACCAAACTGGTTTTTGTGTAGTATTTTATTACTATCTAGGAAATTTATCAATTGTTTTTTTACTATTTTATCAAAGATCTTTATTATTACTATGGGTTTGAGTGTGTGTTTGAAGGATGATTGCAGGTTTATGTTCGAGGTGTGAGAATGAGAGTTTGAAATAAACAAATTGCTAGGTTTTTCAAAGCTTCATGATCATATTATCACGGTGGGTGTGGAAACGTTTGTGGGGTTATCGGATAAGGGTGGTGGTATGAGTGTGTGGATGAGAATATGAACAAGAGAGACCAAGGCTGTGGAAAGCCATGACATCATTTTTGAACTCGGATCGTATTAAATATAATGTGGGTATGTGCAAAATCCTTCAGAGTAATAAAGCAAAGTTGAACGTGATGTAATATAATGTTGTGTCAGTATTCATTACCGTGGAATGGAAACTAGAAATCGTTATTACATTATTCGTATGGCAATACTGAAACATTTATATGAATATTACAGTACAATTGCGTATTATATAAAAACACACAACACACAAAATGTACTCATTGTTTAGGATTATGTTTTATTTACGTTTATTATTAGATTTTTTTAGTAAAATAGGTGTGTGCGATATAGCTTCATGCTAATGCCTACGACCATATTTTATCATTAAAGCATCTGCTTTACTCAAAGAACATCACTTCTCAACAATTAAACGGTGTTTTAGTTACGCATTCGTAAGTCCGTACAATTTTAAATCGATGTGTTAATGAAAAAACTCCAACTCTATTATTCAAATCTGGCAACACCTAATCACGCATGTGCTGATTGTGATTATTTTTACCGCGCAGTGTGTTGGGTTAAAGATATTCAGCCTTACTAAAAAACCTCGTGAAAATGTTATTCAATTGATAAACGACTGTGACTGTGAAAACATTACTAATTACTAAAAATGACGATAAATTGTTCATGAAAAGATATTTACATTGCTTACACAGCCATAGTGGGTTGTTTATCTATTGTATACGGTTGTTTTCTTAATAATTTCTGAACGAATTTTGGATTTTTTCCAACGTATTTTAAACGTCTTGTATATTTCTTATTTTTGAAGACGTCGTCGTAAGAACAAATACCTTTGAGAAATCGTATGAAATTACCTTTTAAATTTTTGTATTTTAAATATATTAAAATTGCTGTCGTTTAAGCTATAAATACGACTAAAGTTGAAAAAGAAGGTAACCACAAAATTTAATCAAAATGTAGAGAAATTAAAAAAAATAAACTAAATATAAATGAACAGTCATTGGATTTAATAAATTTGGAAGGAAACTGTCACCTCACATTTTTCTCGTTCACACATTTCGAATGGATTGCTTGCATCTTTAAAGATATTCATTTCTTTGAAACATAACACATGCATTAGCCATTTATTTTATAAAAAACATCGCAGACACAAAATCAAATCATCATCTTTCAAGAAATACGCTGATAAATAACCCATAAAATAGACAATTTGAACGAAATATCCTCAATTTTGACAGCAATTTTTTATCCTTAATGTTCAACACGCAATTATTACTGTATTAGTTTGTTTGACGGCCGGCATAGTCCAGTGGTAAGGCTCTTGACTAGCACTCCGAAGGTCGCGGGATCGAATCCCGGCGTGGCAAATAAATTTTATTTGATTAATTTGTGTTATTTCACAATTTATTCATTTAAAATAATATATAGTATTTTTGCGGCACGTTACAGAGTGGAAGATACTCTCAGTATCGCCCTGGTGTAAGACCACCATTCAGAATATTCATTAGTTATATGTTTATTTATTTATTTATTTATTTATTTACATATGCATATATATTACAATACATTACAATGTGATCATTTGTCTGTCCAACTGGGCAGAAAACCCGTTTCAGGACAGCCAAATTGTATATTTAGTTCATAATATTCTTAACAAAGAAATAGTTACGTTCAAAATATCACGGGAATTTGCTTCTGTCGAGACAACTTTTGAGAACACTAAGAATTGTATATAATTAAGGGATGGTTTCTTTATGTCTTTAAAAGAATCGCAAAGGTGTGATTTTTTTCAAGGTCAATTTGGAGAACATAAATAAATGCATTCAGAGTGAATGCATTTATTAATGTTCTATGAGTGTTTTCTTTAGTGAGATCACAAGAAGGAGATTCTTTCCAGGCCATTTTAGAGAACATTACAATTGCATAATCAGAATTTACACATTTATAAACCAATATTTGACATATGAATTCACAATGTATTTATAACTATTTAATTTTAATAAAGTACTATAATTTTTAGAATTTCTTAAATAGTAGAAATTACACAATTATAATCCAAATATATGAAAAATGATTTTTCAAACTCGTTTTGGAGAACATTAATTTATTTAGTTGTTTATTTATTTCTTTTATTTTACGCCCAGAGTGCTTTTACATAAATAATAAATAATAAAGGCAGTATGTAATGTATAATATAATATACCATATTTCTTCATTTATTTGGAGGAAAACATCATTTTATTTCATTATAATTTTATTTATTATCATTTTATTTTATTTTCATTGTGAAAATATAATAAAGCTCAAAACTTTTTTTATCAAAATGGGAGAAAAGAAAATCATTTCTTAGCATTTTCCACTCCAAGCCTTTTTTTATTTTTATTTTTTTTGTTCTTTGTTTCTTAGTTTTATTTCACCAGCTCCACGACGAAATTGTGTATTCAAGTTTTAGTTACTTTTTATAAATAAAATTGACAATAGATTATATACCACCAATAAAAGTTTTTTGTCTGTAAAGAACTATATGTAATTACTATAATATAATTAGCTGAAACTTTAAATACTTTTAAACTATTTACTTAAAACTATTCGGCACCACTGTGCATTGAATCCGACGAAGTCCCATATGTACTTCCCAGCAATAAACCATGGTAACAATAATTATAATTCAGTATTCGCCGGACTGAAACATGAACAACTATACTATATACTACATACTTACTGCACAGCAATGTACATAATTCGCCGGACTTGAAGAATAAAGCCCAACATTTAATTGTTAAATAATGGAGATAATGTAGATTTTCAACATAAAAATCCTTACTCATGTGCTTACCATATAGTACTCACTTTGAATTTATACTCGTAACTCTTTTAAATTAAATTCTTTTATACTATTTTGTATTCTATAATATTCTTTAATATTATTTTATTTTATGTATATATTTTCTTAATACTCTCACACATTCTTTATATTGCATATGTTAATTTACTGTATAAAAAATCGACCACCACAACACGGGCATGTGCCTAGCATGGTGGTCGAAAAATCCCCAACTTTCAATGAATAAAGAAAACTTTAAAAAAAATAATAATTGAAACGTTGCTTGAAATTGCATTAGCCGTGTTTGGTGACCAGATTTGAATAGCCAGGTACTTCCCCACCTCCCTCTTCCCCATCTCCTTCCCTTCCCCATTACCTTCAGCCTCACAACATACCCCAATTGGGGATGCCATAGTTCCACTGGCTCCAGACGGGAGAAGTTGGGACTCTTGTGCGGTATTAATGTAAAAAAAAAAGTTCTTGACCAAAACTAGCGAAACAAAGCACAAATGAGTTTTAAATATATTAAAATACGCAAATCTAATAATAAATTCACCGTTTTATGAATTAAAAACATGATTGACGAACAGATTTCGATTACAAAATCCTTACTCGGTGCGTGTGATCCAGGCATTAAATGCAATGTCAGCGCGCCATCTTTAAAATTCACACCGGCGTACGCGCAAACACTCTGTGTTGCTTATCTGAAAAATAAATTCATTTTTTGTTATTGTTAACAGACGGAATTTTTTTGTTGCACGGTCGTTGTACTAAAATACCGTTTAACGGTTGTGAAGTGATTTTTTTTTAGTAAGGCTGATAATGTCAAAAATCTCAATTTACTATTATAATTGAATAATTCAATATACTTACGACGTTTTTGTGGTACATTTTTATTTCAGTTTTAGTCGAGTAATCATACAATAATCGCATGTTGTTAATTGAACCTTCGTTTTATGTCAGAAATTGGTTTTATGGGATATATCAATATTCAAATTGAATTTTATGGTGATAATTCTATAAAAAATTCTTGAAAGTTATGTTTTTTATAACATAAATGTCTTATACATGTGTTGGTATACATATGTTGATAAACAATTCTCTTTGGCTGGACAAGCAATATATATGGATCTTTCCTCGATTTTCATCGGTGTCTAATTAGTAAGGTTTTTACATACAAGGTCATTCATCAATTGAATAAGATATTCACAACATTTTTAGTAAGGCTGATATATATATAACTACTAGCTGGTCCCCGGCATGCGTTGCAATGCATTTCAAAGAAATAAATTGATTTTCCCTACATGTCGTTTCCCGTGCGTCCTCATTCCCTTCCACCTTCGCCGCCTTCCCCCACCCTCTACTCTACCCTCTCCGCGAACCCCACCTCCCCCGTTCCCCTTCCCCCTGCCTTTCCCTCCTGCCACTAAAATATATGAAATACACACATTTACTAACGCCAGAGCTTACCATTAGATATATATAGCCTGTATGTTATTCTGATGTGTGAGCTATATTATTATAAATTTTCATTAAAATCCAGTTGTTGCGTGAAAGAGTAACAAACACACATACATGCAAACAAACTTTCGCGTTTATAATATTAGAAAGATATTTTTACAGTTGAAGTTTTTCTTCCACGAAACATTGAACTACGGATTTTTTCTGGAAGTACGAGGCTTGTGCTGTCCAGTCAGGTGCTACGCCACTGTTCATCCATTCTTTAGCTACCTTTGTTAGTCAAAGCATTTTGCTGCCAGGTACTTCGTGGAAACGTACATACATACATAGTGGGGTTACATACCTAATGAATGGCGATTCTGAGATGTATACTGAGTAGAACACTAAAATTCATGGCATTACTACCCTTACGACACGACAGTCCAGTTTATAATCCCTTAAGAAAGGACGGCCCTAATCATGTCTGTGTTTCAGGAGGGTATTACATGTCCTAGAAATTAGTCTCATCCCAGAAATTAATGCCCATTATGATACAATATATTTGAAATATACGAGTTCGTATTATGGCATTAAACCTTCGATGGTAGGATTATGAGAATCATTTAAGTTTATAACCCTTATTGAGCTATGAACTTAATGAGGTTAGTGAAATCGATGTCTCCGTATTTTATGCTTAACTTGTCCGAATTGAAATAATAAAACATTCCATCAATAAATTTTAACAAAGCCTCTTAACAAGCACTCATAAATATTGTATTAAAGAAATAATTTTCTTACGAAACTCAATTATTATCTTGAAATTAGCAGCAAATAACAGGTCTTCAACTTGTCTCGTCTTAACAGAATTTGCGTTCATTAGTTGTCTTTAAATATCATGAAAAAGAAGTTTAGCTGCTTCTTTGAACTATACGCTCGAAGCTCCAGGGAAGTTACTCCCGGTCGGTGAAAGTTTTTTAGAAGTGGAATCTACTGGGTAGCACAATTAGCAGTTTCATTGTTTCACTATGTTCAGACTGTTAAACCATTAAAAACGTCAACTCCGAGTAGTTGGCGTGGACGTGATAAAAAGGGCTGATATTTAATTAAAATCGCAAGGAATTGTGATGCAATGTTTTGATCCAAACACTAGTTGTCAAGAATACTTCTTGTCGACCTCACAATTAAAAAAATATGGTCTTTCAAACGTTTGTCCGTTTGTCTCTTCGTCTTAATATCGCGATGGGAGGGCTTTAACCACAGGTATTTTGCCATTGTGCAAGTTTTTTGTCTTACAAGAACTGTCAGATTTATAAAAACTTTGTGTTATTACCGCTTCACAATTAAAGCTCAATAAATGAAATATTTCTGAACGTAGCCGAATAGTAAAAACTGTTTTTGAAAGGATATGAAATAAGCTTTCAAATTGTGTTATTGCAAATAAATACTAACATTTGTAAATATTAAAATTTAGAATGCAAACATTAAAACATTGTAAAAATAACTCACGTTTTTTTTTTGTGTGAAAACGGTACTAAAATTACGGATTATGTGAAAAAATACTTATTCTATCGTATAAATGTATAATATACATTTTTGTCACCTCAGTTTTTTACCATCTGATAAAAGAATATTTAATAAAAATATACTAATGTCTAACGGCGCGTAGGCGATTTGGCCGGTGAAAACTGTTTCTACAAAATAAGTCTTTTTTATGTATTTCTGTGGACATCTTGAATAGAGATGTGAAGTTTGGTTTAATATGGATCTTCTACTTTTTGTTTTAGGTTTGTCACTAGAACAATAAAGGAGTTAACGTTTTCTGTGGGAACACATGCGTTAGTTTGAAAACAAGCTTATTGGACTTGACTGATATTGTTATTTTGTCGTGCAAACAATCTTAGGGGTCGGAGTGGTTAAGTTCCTTGCCCGTTTACCCCAGAGGTTACAGGTTTATAACCTTGCGTGAATCAATTAAAATTTGTTTAAATAATTAAGAATTTTTAAAATCTATGTTCACCGCTCCCCGTTTAAAGGTGTAAATATTCTCGATATCACCATTCAGAAACTTTACTTAAAACGGCTGTATTTGTTAAGTAATCAGATCTCGTTTGAAAAGTTGCTTGAAATGATTTTAGTCGTGTTTGGTAACCAGATCTGATGAACTAGGTACTTTCCCGCCTTCTTATCAACCCATCTTCTACCCACAACATACGCCATTTGGGGATGCCATTTCTCACTGCCATAGTTGGGACTGCTGGAACTCATGTGCTATACTTACATAATTATCTCAATAAGTATTTTCTTAACCTCCTCTATCCATTTTTATTTCCCTTTCACGCTCGTTGCGGCCTCACAACTCTCCCTAAATGTGGTATCACATGAAAAATCAAATTAAAACAACATTTGTAACATGTTCAATGTAAATGTCGGTAACAAGTTTATCATTCAAAAGCAAATCAATATTCACCATCTTAATTACTGTCAGGTGTTATGTTCACCTTTCACTACGAAATGAACATAAATTACGTGAGCACGTGCCTCATACCACCAACATTGTAGAGAATATCACCTTATGTGATGCTTATATTTGAGTTTGCCTAACTTTTCCTCGTCACGTTTAATAATTATTGTATGTATAATCCGACAGAATAGTAAATGTCTTGTATTACCATGCGGGACAAGGGTATCATGTTATTCTTACGACGAAAGTAAATCGGAAGGAAAGAGGGTTAACATTTAATTAGTTATGTACTATTTAAAGGCAACGATTTATTACAAACTAGAAAAGACATAGTTATAATATATTATAATAAAACAAATATAAAACTTAAACACTCGTTTGACAAAGACAGAGACTTTAAACTTCTCCATGCTTGTAATAAAGGTCATAAACTAGATAGAATAGAATCATTATAAAATACCCGCTTAATTAAAAAAATAGACCCTAACTTTGTAATGAATAAGCAATTGGAATCATTTGCCAAGTCTTCACTTCTGCATCCATTATAATTTTCATGATAATTTCGAAATTAAAATATGTATTTAGTTTATGTAATAATTAATAAATCTTGTAAGGTTTTCCTGAACAATAATGAGGTGAGCTACAAACCCAAGGTAATTAGCCTACTGGAATAACCAAAATAATTCGAAATTCAACAAGTGTAAAACGACTTAGTAACAAATGTAATTAATATAAAGAAATCCTTGTAGACCTATCCATGTAGGGGTCTATCTATGTAGGGGTCTATCCCCCTCTATTATATATTATGTATATAAACCGTAGACTAAGAATAATTTGTACCAGTCTGAAGATGGCTTTAACGAGCTGAAACCGGTTACGATCAATAAAATTAAAGTGGAAATAAGTTTTATATTAATTTGTTGTCTTATAATGGAATCCCACCATGAATTGTCAGTTTCAAAAATAGAGACATAGTTTTAATTCAAAATTAAAAAAAAAAATACAGCTGGATAGTTGTGTACATTGTCACGATCTGATTCAATTGCATTATTAATTATTAACAATCATCGGTCAGGTAATAATGGATTGTTAAGTGTTCATAGGGTCAAGTCGGTTAAACCAGTGTTTAAGGTCCAGCCCCGAGGTGGTAACTAAAATCAATTATCTGTCGTAATTGAAATCTGCACCGAATCAGCTGCTGATTACTATAACTGATGAATCTGCTAGCCCCGTACAGAGCGCCCAGCTTTTTGGACGCAAGATTTACTCGGACTTCAATAAAACTCCAACTGATTTCAAAGACTCGCTCCAACCTTTTAAACGAAGCTTGTTTCGGATACTTCCATTAAATTTTACTAAACCGATATCTGTTGATCTCTATTTATGAAACGTTAAATTTGGCAGACATTAAACTTCATGAGGTGTCAACTTTTTGTGTGTCAACCTGCCTGTTTCATTCAAACTTATTTTCTGGAAGGGGACCTTTCAAAAATATAACCCTCGTGAACACTAGACAGTGCTGCCATTCGCACATCCAACGATATTATTGATGTTTAACAAAAACAGCGTGGGTGACAGTGCCTACTACAGATCCCTGTGGTACCCCCATATTCGGGGGTTTAGGATCACAGGGGCCTATCTACAAAAACATAGTTTTGAGATAAACGCATTTAAAGTTTTGAATGCTTTGAAACTCAGAAAATTAAAGGCATTTCAGCAAACAAAAAATATTTGTCAACAAATATATTATCCCACTCTTTGAAAAACATATTTTTAAGTAGTTATTAAAGACTTGTGATGATTAAAAAAATATATTTGTGAAAAACGACTGAGATATGCCTTTGTGTTCCTAACTATACAGCAATACTTGACATGAGAGTTAGGATCTCAGGGGCATATCTACAGTTTTGATACTTTGAAACTCGGAAATTAAAATACATTTAAGTGTAATACTTTTTTTATCAATAAACATATCGTCTCATTTCATATATTACATATTTTACCCCAAAAAAAAAGAATTTGGCAACTAAAAATTTAAAAATTGATGGATTGCCTTTGCGTTCCTTAATATTCAGCAATACTTTAACAAGGGGTGATTTAGATCACAGGGGCCATTCTACAAAAACATAGTTTTGAGATGAAGATTTTAGATGCTATCAAACTCAGAAAATATAGCATCTCTCAGTCCAGCACATTGCATAAAAACACTTTTTAAAATAATTGTCTTAGGCCCGGTACAATTGAATAAATTTATTGAGATATGCCTATATATGCCTACCTATATATTTAGCCACTATTATTATTTACACACAAGTAAACTCCTCTTGATTCCTATTTATGAATAGAGAAATAATATAAATGAACATTAATATATAGATATCATAATTTTAACAAAATCTATGAACTATCAGTATTTTCTAGGGCAGAGCTATTTTATTTTTCTCTTACGTTATCTTCATACACGAGGCCCTGAGGCAAATATTTTCCCTCAGGACCTATGTCATCTTTGGGGATGAAACCCAGAAGTCGGCAAATTATTCCACAGTTGGGAACTCAAGAGTCGTAGAAACGACCCGCTCTCAAGTGTTAAAGGTCAACTGTGTAAACATGTTTTGGCGTGTTTCCCAACTGTGCACCGATGCTGACGTGAACTGTGACGATAGTTTCTTGGAGCATCTTCCATTAAAATATCGGTATATCAAGGAAAGAATTAGCACCCGACACCTTTGCTCTAAAGATTGCAATCCGTTTGTAAAGACAGGGGATTCTATCAAATGCACTGCCCTTTTCTGCAGTCAAGATTTTTTTCAGGTATTTTATGGCTCCAGACCAAAGGTGGCTGCCAAATTCAACCGTGGGGCTATTCGTACACAGTTAGAATTTGTGTATTATCTGCAGTATTTGTTGGCCCTGTACAGTACGCCCTGTTTCTGAGAGGCTAACTTGACTCTGCCTTCGATGTAGCCGCCGTTCCTGAGCTGGTCATTTAGATTAACACCAAGCATATCAATGGAAAGCTTATTGAAAAGATAGCTTCAATTGGAAGAATGATACCCACTGTTCAAAAATCCTTCAAATTTTTAATATTTTCCACTGTAAATGGTATTGGAGCATTATATTGACCGGTCAGTGGCTGAGTTGGCATTACGTCTGGAGTCTGGATTTCTGGATCCTATCCATGAGTAGTCAGTTCAATTCCTCGGCGAAGTCCTCCATCACTACACACGCAATACTTTCCCATTACTGTGATGGTAGTGGGAGTCTTTAAAATATTGTCAGTTTATTCGTAAACCAGAAATGTTTGTCTTTCTTTTTAAAAAAGAAATAAAAAATGTAAAGTTCTTCAAATTCATAGAAGGGTTCAAAATTACATGAAAAATCGACCATGTGTGGATTATCTTTTCGGTACCTATTGAAACTATTTGATAATCAGCCAATTAACGTTTTGTTCTTCCCTGAATAACAAGTGTTAGGTCAGTGTGACGCTAGTAATAAGATTTTTGTTTAATGTCACAGAGGCATAACAGGCGATAAGCCCTTGTGCTTCTAATTTTATGTCTAAATTTCTCGATTTGCTCATCATTATCTCTTAAACGG
Source organism: Limnephilus marmoratus (assembly GCA_917880885.1). Classification (NCBI taxonomy): domain Eukaryota; kingdom Metazoa; phylum Arthropoda; class Insecta; order Trichoptera; family Limnephilidae; genus Limnephilus; species Limnephilus marmoratus. The sequence goes on from OU862908.1 coordinate 33,338,224, forward strand.
CTGTATATTCGAGATAGAGCTTCGTGTCACTAATAGATATGATTATGACATTACCGAAACCAAGCTTAACTCAAAACACCAATTTTTGTAGTTAGGCCCCTGTGATTCTAAACCCCCGATTATTACGCCAAGAGCCGTGCACTGCGGTCTTTTATGTAAATATCTACGCATTTTAACTATCTCGGCTCTCCAACTGTCCATAATATATCATTTTTTTTCTTTTTTAAGACACCGTAGATGGTGATTTTTACATTTTGTTCACCTTTACCCGTTTGTTTATTATTCATATTTGAAGCAGTTTTCAAATAATATATTCAAAACGTTACTATGAACAAAAAAAATTTAACCTGTCCTAAAGCTAATTTAATATTATCTAACATTGGTTGGTGGATCGCCACAAAACACGGTGTGCTTCAGTTGCAATTCAGGGTAATCATAATAATTACGTATATTCCTGGCTCAAAGCGTCTGTTTCCTTGTAGCAATCTCTCCGTCACGTGACATTCCGGAAATGTACACTGTGACATGTGTTGTAACCGCAATATTAATTGGAGATTACGAGATAGATATCACGCCGGCAATGACGACACAGATTTTATGCGACAATTCTGTTCGTACGATATATTATTATTAATTTACTCTTTAATAATTTTAATTTGGATTGCTTAATTCAACAGGATAATAAACAAGTTAATTATTATGAACACACATTTCTAACGGTTTTCATGGTTTATTAAATACTCCATTATTATAATATTAAAAATAGGTTTAATCCCTTTTCATAGTCGTGTCTTGGACCAATCGCCTCCAGGTCCTCTAGCAAACTCGATCGATGAGGATTGATTGGATAACTTTCAGTAACTTCTCATCGTTGCCAAGCATGAGTGCAGATCGCCAATGACTCTCTCTCTCTCTGGTTCCAATCCTGGGATTGGTTTGCAGCAATTTCATTTATTCGTCTCTTCCACTCTTCCCTGTCTTGTGCGGCTCTTTTAAAGTCTGCATATGATGAGCAGCGCATGTCCTCCAGCAGGTCCTCCAGGTACTCTCGGCATGGGCGTCCCCTAGAGTTTGTCCCCTTGGTCATACCCTCCATTATGGAATGCAAAAAGCCTTCTTGTCTTATTACATGGTCGATCCATTTTGCGCGCCTTTCGGACAAGGTCCTGAGCAGGTGCCTTCCTCCTTCGATTCTTTGGAGAACCTCCTCATTTGTAAGGTGGTCTCTCCAGGAAATTCCTAATAGTCTTCTATAGGACCACATCTCAAAAGCCTCTAGTCTCCGTTTTTCTCTTTCGGATAGGCACTATTTTTCGCAGCCGTACATCAAGATACTCCATACATAGGTCTTGATGGGGAGTATTCTCAGTTTTAGGTCTATATTATTCGATTCTATTATTTTCGACCTTTTATTGAATGCAAGCCTAGCCTTGTGTATACGGCTGTTGACCTCGTTAATGACTAAGTGTTCTTAATATATTTTATTCGATGTCATCTGTTGTTTGTACATTAGCGATCACCAGTTGACCTAGGGAACGATGTGTTATCGAAAGTTAGATTGAAATTAGATAAGTTATCGAAAGCTATCCTATCAATCCTAATCGATCGACCGTGCTAGGGGGTTTAGGATATCTAGAGTTATTTAGGTAATTAAACTTAGGCGGGCCAGTCTCTCTTCGGAAAGTTTTTACATAATTTTCTTGAAGGCATTGATACTTATAATGTCAGACACTCTCCCATTTTCACAGGGAACACTTTTTAATGAACTAAAAGTTTTTTTATATTTAATTATTATGTGACTTAATTTTTTATTCTAAAACCATGTCTTCCGAATGTAGTAGAGGTTCCGAATTCCTGTCTCGATCGTGACCGTATCTTTTTATTTTCTGCGTCATTTCTGTTTCATATTTTCATTGTGAATTTTTGATATTGTACAACAAAGCTTCAATACGTTAGTCCTTTTTTTAATGCTATGTATCGTATTGATTCCCCATTCGAGATTTCTTTTTTCGACGTTTGGTCATTTCATGGAAGACAACCTTTCATCTTCTTTATTCGGTTCTTCTTTGAACCGTCACAAGCTATTATTAACGATTTCCACGCAGATAAAAAGCCATCAATAACTCCTTTCAAATGCAACTGCTGTATGACCATAGATAAAAAAAACAACCACAGAAAAAATTTCAGCTAATGCTTAGAACGGTTCGGGAAGGTTAGTTACCAGAGTGAAATATAGATATTTGATGAAGGAAAAATGGGTTTTCATTCTTCAGTTTTCTGATTACCCGTACAGCATAATATTGGAATAATAAAGCGCTGTTTTTTTTTAATTATCATCAGTGAAGTCGTGTCAATTCACTCATTTAATTTAAAGGAAATCTAGGAATTCCGGTGAATAGGCAAAAAATCAAATTTATTTGTTCGTTGCAAACATTTTCCAAAAAATAAAACTTGCAAGAATTAATTACGAAAGTTAATGATAATTATTATCATGGAAGATTTATTGGTTATATTTCCGATATCCTTTTTCTAAGAAATCTACTTTGTTTATTCCGGAAACGATGTTCATTTTTGGGCTCAGCCTATTTCAGTGTGGACTAATAAAAGCCTGATCTGACAGAACCAGAGAATGAAGAAGAACTCAAGAAATACGACGTGGGCGTGCTTCGTTATCCAAAGTCGGTCCATTCTTTGCTTAAATTTCATTTGCGGAACTGTGTTACGCCATCATCATAAAATTCTCATTTTGATAAAATGGTATTGTTGGGGATAGCGATATAGATACGATGTCAGGCAAGTGTAAGAGAGACTTTGGTAGAACCAAACGGTACTAAGTCGATGACATTAGGCCAGGCAATTGGTTTACATTAAATTCTGCATGGAAGACATTTCTATTGTATTATCTATTCAGTGGGCAGCACGGTAACTAAAGAGACTGAGCTAGAACCAAAAGGTACTACATAAGTCGTAGACAATTATTGGTTTTCATTAAATTCTCTATGGAAGACATTTCTAGTGTATTATCTATTCAGTAGGCAGCACGGTTACTAAAGAAAAAGTGACGGAGCTAAAACCAAAGGGTACTACATGAGTCAATGGCAATTATTGGTTTCCATTAAATTCCCCATGGAAGACGTTTCTGGTGTATTATCTATTCAGTAGGCAGCACGGTTACTAATGTACACTACCCACATAATAATATTACACATAATAATCTTACATACTACTCAACAACGTGTATGAAATAGTACAGCAGAGCAGGTTACAATATTGAACATTGAAAATCCAGGAAGTGTAGGGTGTAGGTAAGGAAGGTAACCATCCAATGAATAGATACATAGCCAAGGTTAAAGTCAAACAACGTTATCCAAATATCATGTCAATACTAATTATTGGTGTGTCTTTTTTATAGATAACGTTGTTTGACTTTAATACCTCGGTAGAGGTACAGTTTTATAATATGTCGTAGAAAATTTAAAAACGAATTTATTCATTTCTATTGCAACACTGATTTCGGAACAAATTATAGTACCATCGTTTGATGTTCGACGAAAGTTTGAAACGCAGGCTATCTAAGTTGTTCTTCTAGCATTCAGAGTATATGTACGAGAAGAATTGAATAGGTCATCCAGCTTTTAATAATTTAGTTTTGCTTTTTCTTTTTTTTAACACAAACATTCCTAGATTGTAAATAATAATAAGATTTTTGCATTCCTTCTATTAACATTAAAATAAACAAAAAAAGGTTGCTTAAGACAATCCCCTGGTCCTGCCTGGACCCATTCAGAATTTGGCGGAGTGAGCGACATTTGCGTTTTTTTTTTTTTACATGAGCTCCACACATGAGCCCTGAGGAAAATAATTTCCCTCAGAGCCTATGTCATCTTTGGGGATGCTGTGTGTTGCGTTGACCAACAAAAACCATCATCAATAGCCAACAACGGTCTTTTGTTATTTCGCGAGTACATTTTTACAGAACGAAGTGACGCGAAGAGCAAAGCACGTCTATTCGTCCCGAAATCTGGGCCGTCTGGGCGGGTACTGAGTGCGTCAATACGACGCGCTTTAGTTCCTTCTGCGGATCGCAGAAGGGTGAAATTCGCAGTTGGGTAATGCCTCTTTTAATTTACGAAAAAGAACTTCGCTAAAGTTAATTTTTTTGTGAAGTTCAGAAACAAATATTAAAATGTTTTCCGATTATTTTGTGGGAAAGTTAATTTTCTACTTTATACAATAATACCATATCCGGAAAAGAGTTTTTAAATGGGAGATTTCGCACTTCAAAGCATTTTTTTCTAGCCTTAAAACTAAAATTACTCGATATTTTCAATGACCAAGATGTGTTCTACTTGCAGTATTTAATTTACGCATCTATAATATTTCTAAGCGATCAAATTTGCAAACCCAAAACACGTGATTTTGCATGATTTTGTATTACTTTGCATTGTGAATTATCTTAAGCAATGATGGAGGACTTTGGAGGAGCTTGACGGAGGATTGAATCCGCGAAACTAACTAACCTTTTCTTGGCCGCACCAAATTGGCCACCCACTATCAGATATGGATAGCAGGTTGGGTGGAGGAAAGGAGATATACGAATATATTGTTGCGTCAACAATAGAAACTTTTTTTTTAAATATATATTTTGTTGCAGATGTCCCGCGAGGAGGTGGACAAGACGATCAAGGTGTCCCTACCAGACGCGGCGCACGCCTCCGTCGTGCTGCGCGAGGCCATGAGCGTGGAGGAGTTCCTGGCGAGCGCATGCGCGCGCAAGGGCCTGGCACCCATGGAGCACTTCGTGCGCGTCAAGAAGCGGCGCGATATGGAGGACCACAATTACTTCGTGCCGCACCGCAGCGACCTCATCGAGACTTATGTAAGTAAAAATTTTTGTCATTTTATACATGCAGTAATATACGAAACAGCTCACTGGCGGAAGAGTGGTATAATCCAAAATTTTAACAATGGAGATAAATGTGATAAAAAAGTTCGTTTTTTCCACAAGACATGATGACAATGACAACTTTACTTGGCCTCGCTTTGCTTTAGAATGATATTTTAAAATTATTGAAAATATAGTTCAATGTTTGATTGTTAATGCAAAATCGTTGTTAATGACCTCATTTTTTCTCCGTATCAAAATGAGGCTTGATGATTTCGATGAAAGTTGATTAAGACCAATGTTTTATATTCTCCCTTCATTCATACATGTCGGTTTTTTTTTCGAAGTGACTAACCCCCGGAGGCAATTTTCTTACAAATCTTACAAAATCTTTAATAACCTTGATTATTACCATGTAACGAGGAAACTGAATCGTAACCCTACCCCTTTATGGTACAAAATCCCCTGGCAGTGCCCCAACCTGTTTAGATTTGAAAGTTATCCCGTAAGCAATATTCAAAATTTCTCGGAATGTGCCATCTTCAATCTGCTTCGAGGTGGGAACCACGTTTGTATTTTTGTGACCACCTTACCGCTTTTATGACCTTAGAAAAAAAATTAAAGAAAAATTTAAAAACAATCAATCTTCCCACCAAGCAACCGCTATTTATATAGGTACATAATATCAAACAAAAGCTCTCAAATAAATGTATTTGCCCACGCCGGGATTCGATCCCGCGAACTTCGGATTGCGAGTAAGAGCCTTACCCCTAGACCACGCCAGTCGTCAGCGTTCTAGCGTTCGATAGAAAAAGTTTCCAGAAAAAGTATCGAATTTCCACATTGGTTTGAGAAGGTATGTATGTACTCGTAAAACACTTCTTTTCACTGATCTCAATATATCACCTTTGCCAAAGTATCAACACTTCGTCTTTTCTCGAACTATTTTTATTCCTCTTGGGTATTAAAGTATTGCGACCTTTATCGAGTCCAACGACCATCTGTCTCTCAAGAAATGACTGAATAATCCAAAGGATATAAACACTTCATAAAGTGGAGTGCTTCAACTAACCAACTTCCCATCAATTCCCAACAGGCTACCTTACGATATGACTATCATTTTTTTCGAAAACATAAGGAACTCTTTGTTTTTTGAAAAGGGTTGAATTCAGTGTACCTAGGAATATATTATAATGCCTTCGTGAATTTAATTTATTTTTAAATTTCTTTTACGATATTTAAAAACATTGATGCAAAAAATATGGAATTTCGAAATTAATTTTGTGAAACTGTCACGAGTAAATTCCTAAAAGGTAAAAAATTGTGATATTTTTTCAGTAGCTCTAAGCCTGAAAATCGCTTACCCCTTAGCAAACATTTCAACCGGACCCATACAGAATGTCACCGGAAAATAACATCTCAAATTTATTCTGTCGTTTGAAAATATAACAAGAAATTGGGTCGCATGATAAATTTAAAAAAGATATTAAAAAACTTTGTTTCCTTAAATGTGGGAAAAAATAATATACTCTGATGTTCTTCTTTTTTTTCAAAGGTTTCTCACAAATTTTAAAAGAAAATATCATAAATTCCTTTTCTGAATCTAAATGATAATCGATCGCTGCGATATAAGGTCGGAACTCTAAAAATATTTCCTCTAAACTTTTTTAAATTTCTTTACTGGTGAAAGAAAATAATGGAAGTTGTTGAATTTGCAAAATTATCACAATTAGTTTCTGAATTCACATTTTGAATAGTACTTAATAAATTTTGTAACCAGGACCGTAGCCATCATTAAGACTTAACTGTTTGTTTAGGCCTGTGACACTGATCATAAGATAATTATAATATCACGCCTGAACACTAAGTTACTCGTAATTAGTGATAATTACGAATTGGCACATGGCACATGGCACATGATCCATTGAACACAATTGAAGGGGGATGAGATGCACTAGTGTATCGATCGAAGCATTGAGAATTTACGTCTCTAAGAGTTTTCATATAAAAAAAATGTAATTCAACTTAACATGTTACGTGTACAAAAATGTTTATTTAAAATTTCCACTTTGAAGATTTTTTAAATGGATCGAAATAGGGCTCGGACCCATGGGTGGTTTCCTAGGACGATTATGCATTCGTTGTGTTACTGTTCGAAAAGCAAACAAAATATTGATTCTTAGTAGGTATACGGAAATAGAATAGTTAGTAATAGTAATATATTATTGATACCCCATCACAGTGTGACCACGTTCCTTAAATCGATTTGTGCTTATTTTATTTTAAATAAGCGAAAACCGGTGGATAAAATAGCGGAGGGTTAGGTTCATGGGATAATAAAATTTAAGAGGAAAACGCAAACAAAAAATATGTTTGTTCTTAGGACGGGTTGTTTCACAGAATTTTTCGGAAACCATCGAATTTCTAAGTTAATATTTACGCTCTCTTATTATCCAAATAGTCTGAAACCACCGGCCCATGATGAAATAATAACAAAACTTAAACAGAACTTTCGCGGAACGTGAATTTTAACTTTGAAATTTGATGAATTATTCAAATTTGGTAAAACAATCGATTTTTGATGTGTCTAATGTTACCACGAATACAAATAATAGGCATTAAAATCTTGGCAAGTGTAGTTTAGAAACGGTCGACTTTAGCGTAAAGGTGGCTATAATTTTTTTATGTATAAAAAATTTTGTCGACGGAAATAGTCATAAATAATCTTAGCCGTAAAATAGTTGTTTCTTAGCGTTCATAATTAACAAAGGAAAAGCTAATTATTTAGTCAGTTACGCTTTAATTTTTATTTTCCTCAAGAGAAATGACGGGAAATGATTTTATACAATGCATGTTTTTTTGACATAAATTATGTGAAACAATTTGTAGTCAAGATAAATCGAAAATAGTGATTTCACTGAAAGCTTCGCCTTAATAACACAATTTTTCAGAATAAACTTCTACAACACACAAAACCACAAAACTTGTTACTTGCAGATATTGTATACTATATCTTCTATTTCCTCGGAAATATTACATATATTAGGTACTTACTTATGAAATTGACGTTTTGCCGTACTGGCAACTTTGATCTCAAATAACTTATTTTTGGTTAGGAATTCCAAATTCAAATTTATACAGCTATTTACTCATGTATTTGTGTTTTTAAAAATATAATTCATTTGTTTTTTCCTTAATTGTTCTTTTTCTTTGCGTCACTTAGTTTACAAAATGGAAAACTTGAAATATCGCGTTATTTACGAGTACGAGTTCCACCGTGGCACCAGTGCTGCAGAAACGGCTCGAAGGATTAATGATGTGTATGGCGACAGTGTCGCAAAAGAAAACACGGTGCGTTTTTGGTTCCAACGTTTTCGTTCTGGAAATTTCGACCTGCAGAACAAGCCCCGTGGACGGCCGGAGACCAAAGTTGATAATGAAGAATTGAAGGCTATTGTGGAAGCGGATCCATCGCAAACCACGTCCGAGTTAGCTGCAGACTGCGGTGTTAGTGATAAAACTGTTTTAATCCACTTGAAGCAAATTGGGAAGGTGAAAAAGCTTGAAAGGTGGGTACCTCACGAATTGAGCGAAGCAAATCAACAAACGCGCGTTAGAACGCTAGACCACACACTGCACAACAGACGTCTACCAAATTAGAGGAGCTTTAATTGGAATGTCTAAGACATCCACCGTACTCTCCGGACCTTGCCCCAACAGATTACCATTTTTTTCCGAATTTGGATAACTTCTTGCAAGGGAAAAAATTCAACTCCGATGGGGCAGTCCAAACCGCCTTCAAAAATTTTATTGATTCCCGTCCGAATGGTTTTTTTAGTAAAGGGATCGATGAACTACCTATGAGATGGCAAAAGTGTATAGATAGCAATGGCACATACTTTGATTAAATAAATATATTATATTTAAAAAAAATCGACTTTATGTTCCTCCCATAAAAAACGCCAATTTCATATGTAAGGACCTAATAGTTCCGTAGCCTTTGCATTAAGAGGGCATTACCAGAGAAAGCCGGAAATACGTCATTTTCAAAAAAGTTTTTAGACGTATTGACTCTTTTCCACAAAAAATTATAAATGGATTTCGAAAGATTGTTCTTTTATCTAGTGAAGTTATGTAATAAATTTTTAGAATTTTTTTTTTAATTTTTAGTATAATAAGGTTATTCCATAGGTCGTTGGCAGATTTGTTAAATTTTCAAAAAAGTTTTTGTATTATACCACACCCATTTCAAATAATGTAATCATGCAGTAAAATAAATCAATACATTATCTAACAGAGTTATGTATTAGAATTTTCATTTTAGTTTCAATAAAATCATTAAAAAATATGTACGTACATGTGTTTCTTGACGAAAATTGGTCCATTTGTGTATTTATTTGCGCACTTACAAACTAATATATTTCAGATTTTTTTAACATTCTTATTAAATTTAGACATTATTGAAAAATGATAAATACTTATAATCAAAAAATAACTACAAAAAGTACACTATTTTAATAGTTTTATCATCACGCCTTTCAGCATTTTTGGATGAAGGTATAAATTAAAGCTAATTTGGATTGAAATAAATTCAATATTGAGTTATAATTTTAAAAAGCTGGTACGGAGAATAATTAATCTTTCTCATTGTAACCGCCCTGCACGATCGGAAGAACAACTTTCGACGCAATGTGGATTTTCGTCCGCTGGCTGGTTAAACGCTCTTAACATGCTAGTAGATTGCAAAAGATTTTGATTGACTTTGGGTCGAGGGAAATAATAGTTTTTGTCGAGTTACGACAGCTTTGAAAAATCAAAATCGAAATTTTGGTGACCCGACAGTTTGCCCTCGGAATTATAATTATTATAAAATTATAATTTTTGTTCAATATTTACCAATTTCTAACCTGAAATCGACTTCAAAAATACCTTAATAAGATGGTATGATTATCTAACGAATTTATTAACAGTGTCGATTTTTCGTATTTATACGCTGCTATATACAGCTGGTATATGCGATGGTCATATAGACACGTAGTTTTATTCTTTATGCATTTGTTATTTCTAACTAACGGAAGATTAACTGTCATGGAATCATATTTTGTCTGTTAGGGGAAATAGCTAAGTATGTAATTTCGAACTGTTTGAACTTTTTCTTGTAGAAAAAAATATATTGGGTGACCATTCGAGTATGGTTCCATGTCAACTCAGAATGAAACCAACTCAGAAACTCCTTTAAAATAGCCGGAGACCCTAACCTTACTTAACCTATTTAACCTATTTTTTTATCATCACTCTTAATGACCTTTCTGAGGTGCTTCTGAGTTGTCTGGTCACCTCGAGTATATGACTCCTTCAATTAATGAAGTACGTGTTAAATAAAATTATTATACTGGTATTTTCATTGAATAGGTAGATGCATTCAACATGGAAATATAATAACTATCATTGGTTAAATAATTAAAGCTAGTTTTTCAAAAAGAAATTGATGGTGACGTGAGAAAAGGCTGTATGACGACGTGCGATACGATGTTTTAATACGTGTCGGTGTTTATTATTATATAAAAAAAAACTGACTTCATTTAAGCGCCATTTCAAGCGAAACTTAAAATGAATTAATGCACTTTAAGTACCTTTTATATGAATACCGCACAAGAGTCACCAACTGCTCCCGTCTGGAGCTAATGAGACTATGGCATCCCCAATTAGGGTATATTATTTTAGGCTGAAGGTTTTGAGGAGGGGAAGGAGATGTGGAAGAGGAAGGTGGGGAAGTACCTGGCTATTCAGATCTGGTCACCAAACGTGGGTAAAAATATTTCAAGCAACTTTTAAATTCTGAATGTTGGTTATACAAGGGCGATACTGAGAGTATCTTCCACTCTGAAACGTGCCGCAAATATACTATATATTATTTTTAATTAATTATTTGTGAAATACCACAAATGAATCACACAAAATCATAGACATATGAATATTAATAGACCTGCCCTAAGCGATAAAAGCGTATTATTTCCCCCTCCCCATACCGGTTCCATTGGAACCGGCTGGGATCGAGTATGGCTTCGCGTGAATCTAAAAAATGTGATGTCATCATTCTTCTGCGAGCCAGCGTCGAGTACTCATCGGTGCATTTTACGAAATAACACGGCAAAAATAGTGGCTTGTGTTTTGAAAACGTGTAAAAATAGAAGTGAAAAAGAGAATAAACCCAATTGTCGTATTACATTCCACAGGAAAGCATTATTTTACTTTATTATAAGCTTATTCAGATCACATAATATGGTCGTTTTTGTAACACCACTATCACTCGAGATACATGGCGTGTGCTCGTCCCTGTTTTGTGGGGTAAGTAAATTATGAAACATTTGTAAAAGTGTCCTAACTAAATACGTCAACAAAATATTGGACTATGAAAATAGGCGAACTTTACTTTGCTGTATTTGGAATTTGTAAATTTCTTCGTTTCGCGGCGAGCAATTCGCGCTTCCGTGTAAAAAGGTCTATTCATTAAAGAGCAGAGTTTACTTTTAAGAACTAAATGGTGATATTATAATGCGAGATGCCCATATACTCTCAGATTGAGTTATTGACGAATCACATATCACCGAATTCATCTTCCCGCTCTGCGCCCCGCTGTAGTTGGTTTCTTCCCCTCACCTTTATGTTCTGGTCTATTAATATTCATATGTCTATGGCATTTTCGAATTTTTTTATTATTTAATATTAAGCATTTTTCATTTTTATATGTTTTAATTTTAATGATCATAACATAAAGTAACTATAAAAAAACATATGACTATTACTGTAGACCTCTCCACTGATCCGAATCACCCCATATATATGTGGTGATTCGGATGAGTGGTGGGGCTACTCGGATCAAACCCGAAAAATTGTTAAGTATGAAAAAAAAACAAAAACCAAAAATAGGTTTTAGAACCCATAACTTATATGAAAGTATCATGACACTTATTTACACTCTTATTGGCTTACACACCGCACAAATAAAAACTTTATTAAAACACTTTCTTGTCGTAACATTTTTCGTGGCACAATTCTTTGCAAGAAGAACATTAAATCCAATCTTTCTTTGGAGGATGTACAAACGGCTTCGTCCATTGCAATTTTCGACCATGATTGATCAGTCGTCTTTTTCACATAGTTTCGCACCATCTGCTTCAAATAAAAATATAAAACAATTAACGCATCGAATTTTAAAAGCATTAAAATATGATCCAAATAGCCCCCCCACCATCGGTCCATTTAACCCCACTTTTATTAATATGATATTTACTCAAAGTAAAGTACAAAAACATAAAAAATGCAATTTATTGCGCTTTTATTCTGTTTACTGAGCATTTGATTGATAAATTTATAACATATGAACATGACTAAATAGCTTACCTTTTCAGAAAAAACACCAAGAACCCAGAGAACAATATTACATCAGGCATTTATTTGACACGTGACTTGGACGATCGTCACACATATCAATTTTTAGCAGTCAAACCACGCAATCTGCAATCTCGGTAATTTTACTATTATGGTATCCGGTAGATAGCGACGCTATGTCCAATTTTTTTCATTGTCATTTCGTTACAATAGCTGAGATATATCCATATTGCTTAGCTTGATCCGAATAACCCACCTGATCCGAAAAGCCTCGGTCTACCCTACTTACTTATGAAATTTAAAGCACATTTGATTTTGTATTGCTTTTGTCACGTCATAACAAGCTTTCTCCATACTCCACACTTAAAAAAAAGGATTACTCGAACACGAACTGTACTCAAAAGTTTGCAGTCTGATTTTTTCGATTTCAAATTTAAAACTTTTTGGCTTTGAACCCATTAATCAGATTTTAATACCTTATACGCACATTAAATATTAGTTCATTCATAGTACATAGGTACTGAGTACTTACCACAGAATGATTTCCAGAACAGCGATTTTACTGATGAGTGTACGATTAACGAAACTAATGTGAAAAGTTTAAGGTCGGCGATAGTAATGGTGTAAAGAAAACGATTTATTGAAGGAACGACTAAAGAAAACATTCTGATATGTTAATGCAGCGAACAGCGATAAGTTAACGCAAAGATAGAAATGTTTCTTACTAAAGAAGATTTATTTCGCATGGGGGGCATTTCACTTTCCTCTTAATAGCTTATCCGTATATTTAGGATGTCCGAGGTTACTATTCGGTACTCGAAGCTGTATGAATAGTGGCAATATATCGAATAAATTCACCGAGTTTTTTACCTACTGCGAATATTTATTTGTTTATTTATTAATGGATGAGATATCAAGAGGTAGGTAAAATACCCCCTTAAGAGCATTTAACTAGCCAGCGGCCGAAAATCCACATTTCGTCGAAAGTTGTTCTTACGATCGTGCAGGGCGGTTACAGGAAGAAAGATTTTAAAACCAGCTTTTTAAAATTATAACTCAATTCGATTTTATTTCATTCCAATTTTGCTTTAATTTATACCTACATCCAAAAATGCTGAAAGGCGTGATGATAAAACTATTAAAATAATATACTTTTTGTAATTATTTTTTGATTATAAGTATTTATTATTTTTCAATAATGTCTAAGTCAAATAAGAATGTTAAATAAATCTGAAATATATTAGTTTGTGAGTGCGAAAATAAATACACAAACGGATGAATTTTCGCCAAGAAACACATGTACGTATATATTTTTTAATGATTTTATTTAAACTAAAATTAAAATTCTAAAACATGCGATACCCAGATAATGTATTGATTTATTTTACTGCATGATTATATGATTTGAAATAGGTGTGGTATAATATAAAATCTTTTTTGAAAATTTAACAAATCTGCCAACGACCTATGGTGTAACCATGGGTGTAACCTTATTATAATAAAAATAAACATTTTTTCTCAAAATTTAAAACATTCGATTGCTGAATAAAAGAACAATCTTTCGAAATCCATTTATATTTTTTTATGGAAAAGAGTCGATACCTCTAAAATCTGATTTTAAAATGACATATTTCTCTGGTAATACCCTCTTAATGTATTTGGCAGACTTTGTTAAAATTATTGAGATATTCCTGATACTGTAATGTCAATTTATTTTACCAATTATTTCTGCCACATCAAAAAAATATATTCCCACAATTTTGCAATCGATGAATGACGTAGAGCTTTTTCGCCGTAACTATTCTACGAAATATATTTTAGAGTTCAAATATTTTTCGAAAATATTGTTGCGATCGCCTTGTAAATAACTTTTAACGTTTTAATTAAAATTTTGTTCATTGAAAAAAGGCTTCGCTCTAAGTAATTCGATACTCCCGTACATACAAACGCCCGTAAAAGCATTGAGAATATTATTTCTTCTATTTTCCCGAAAACAAAAGGAAACCGGATAGTCGACGACAGTAGGAAAATATGATGGAATAGTATGTATGTATAGGAATAACTAAATGTAAAACACCCCTAATCATTCGATAGTTACCTGTTCTGCATTGTACTGAATTGTATTCAAATTCTTTCTTCATTTTATTACATGATGCATTGTCGGAAAATACTTCAAATAAATTAACATACTCGTCTTGTTACGTATTATCTAGCCATATATTCAATTGAAAACAATGACTAATTAGTTAGACTATCTAATTAGTCTAACTAATTAGTCTATCGTCTAATTCGTTAAGTAGTCCAGATTAGCCCAGGGGGTTGGTGGCATAGTATAGCTTGCCATGGCCTTTATATATCCGCATAGCATCAGTCAACACGACGTGGTCAGAAGAGGAATAAGTTCTTATTGCATTGTTTCATTTTCAAAAAGCATCTTTCTTCAAAAATCGGTAACACAGATTTTCTCAAATCATGGCGTTGATCATTTCTTAACGAAAAAGCATGTTTCAAGTTTTATTGGATTTGCAAAAAAATACTCACCTGGATTTTGTTTCACGATGCCTATTCCATGTATCCCATTTCTGTGAGATAAATTAATGCAAGTTTCTTTTTTGATCATTTCAAATCGGCACTGAGAAACTTTTAGCAATACTGTGCGCGCTGTTGGATCGGCGCTTTGAGGCTTAAAGAGTTAAAAATGCCATGAATAGTAAAATACAAATGGCGCGTGGCGCTTAGGCTTGTTGAAAAAATATCGATATATCGAAATATCGATATTTTTATTTCAAAATATCGATATTTTTAACCGATATATTTTGATCCGATATATCGATACAAAATATTCAATATCGAAAATTGTATCAAAAACGATATTTTTTTTTAAATTTATGTATTTAAAGTCACTAGAATCCAAAACCGTATAGAAACGAACGGAAAAAAGTAACTGTATTGGATCGTGACATCTGGCGGTTGAAATTTTAACTAATAATGGCTTACATATCTATTGTATTTGCATTAGTATTTGTGATCACCAATACTATCTCATACATACATAGAAATGTATGCTATTTTTCGCCATTTTTTTCTAAGCCACTCCTATGTGTTGGTTCCCAATTGTCTATTGACTATACCTTGTTCCAAACACGAAGTCTTTTTTGACAGATTAGAATGCATACAAACTTTGTATGCATCTCAGTTTACATATAAAAGACAGCTTTTTAGTTTTTGATATTTTTGTAATTATTACGTAATAAAAATGAATAGTGATAAAAATACCTTCATTTTTATTGAGATTTTTGTACATTAAAAAAAGCAAATTGGGTACAAAAATTATTAATGATAATATTGAGCTGAATACACTATTATTTTAAAAACGCAAAATCTCTTGAAAATTTGACCGATATATCGATATTTTTTCCTCGATATATCGACGTCGATATTGATATTTTAATAAATATCGATACATCGATATATCGATATTTTTTTTCACTTTCGACATCCCTAGTGGCGCTTCGTATTTACCGTGAGAGCGTCACTCGCTAGAGCCATGTCGTCTGCCACTTCCTGGGCTTCCGCCGCGCTATTTTATGAACTCCTACTATAAACAATGACACCGCCATTATAAAGATATTTTATTGTGTATTCGTTTATATATTATGCTCTAAAATATCGCAGGCAGAGAAGTGCCCCGTGTGAACGTACAGGCACTTGTACTCCATTACCTTGTGTGAAGACTATTTTCAATGGGTTACTGTCGTGTAATGTGTAATAAACATGACGTACCCACTCAATGTAACACACCTTCATTAGCTCACAGGCTTAGAGTCTTCGCCTATAAACTTGTTTTTCTACTGTGAAGTCTTTCCACATATCATTTTTTGCTTTTAGCCTAATGGAAGGTGTACCGAGGTGCTTGTCCGGAAGAATGCCTCCGTAGATTTGAGATTTTATCGCATAAAAATATGCCAACGTAGCCATTTTACCCAAAGCGAAAAGTAAGCCTCTCATGATTCTCAATAAGAGTTTAGAGTATTTTTAAAAGAAGTACATAAAGTCTTTGAACACGAAAAGGTAAGCAGTTCAGGGTGTTTAATTTTCTACCGATTTTTTTTTATGTAGGTGCATGTATTTGTCGACACGGACGTTTTTTAACATTTGTTTTATTATTCGGGAAGTAGTCAACCGTCTACCATGTTAATCAAATTTACGGAATTTGCCAAAGCATATCGATAAGGCTGAAGGGAACAGAATTGTTGATAATCTGAGGAATCGTTCTTCGAACTTGTTCGATTTGTCAGAATTGAAAAAATAACAATTTATGATTTGGATTTTTCTGAATACGATTGAAGTAATTAACTGTAACCTTAGTACCCATCAGTGACATTTCTTTTGATGTACTCGTACGTTTCGCAAAAACTAGTTTTTCGATTGGAAATGTAATGGCGAAAAAGTAATAAAATGGGCTTACGTGGAATTATGGGACTCTGGAATATTGAGAGAAATTTTTTTATTTCTAATTTATGTTAATTTTATTTGTATGAAATTAATATATATACCTACCTATATTAAAATAAATAAAGGAAATGCATGGAATGATAGAAATATACGAGTATATTATGAATGCCCGGTGGATAATTTTATTGCGGCCGTTCCGTGTGTTGAAATAGTCCTGATAAATGCCAGCTAATATATTATTTTTGGATCCGTTAATTCGTTCGAATTCGATTGTGATAATATTTTGACCGAATTCGCGCTAATCACAAGCTTATTTTTTATCGTATCGTATATCCCTGCCAGGTAGGCTTTGTCAGACTGTTAGGCACGCGTGAATATATCGATAATCATACAACACAGATTTATTTTAGTCAGCTCAAATAAATCATGTTCAACGCGTTTAATCGGAAATAAACAAAGGGGTAATTTTATCTGCTGGCAAATCATGTCCGGCAGCACTCCTGTCACAAGGACCCTTCTTGTCAGGCTTCAGTTCCTCGCACTTCACTGCATCATCATCATCATACACTCTCTATCATCAAGTTAACTGACAGAAATTTTGATTGAATAGCTTTTGCGGAAAAAAATGGTAATGATCTTAAAAAATTGTAATGTCTTATCTCGATCACAAAATTATCATTATGTAAAATGACGTTATATACAGGGTGTCCGGGAGTAAAGTGCATTAACTTCGGGAGGTGATTCTACATGATGGTAGATTAGAAAAAATATTCGTACCAAGTATTAAAAAAGATTCCGAAATTCCAACATTTTTTACCATACAAAAATACGTAGGTACCTAATAAAAATCCTTAGTGTGAGGTACGATCTTACTTGCTGAGAGCCTGCCGGGCAAGATTGTGGCGGCATTGCATGATTGTGATTGGCCCGTATCACAGCGGAAAATAATAAAGATGGCCGCACACGCCGGTCTAATTTTATCATTTTTTCACAAAAATACGCCTAAAAGTTGGAATTTCGAATAAAGTTATTTATCTTTTTTACTTATAATATCATGTAGAATCACCTCCCTAAGTTAATGCACTTTACCCCCGGACATCATGTATAATATATAAAAGTGAGGTAGAAATTCTAAAGAGGTAAGCCAAAAACAAGGCAGTTGTATTATCTATTCTCGATTTCATAGCTTTAGTTTTCAGTACCTAACTGCTACGCGTCGAGTAAGGTCGTGTCCTACCAGTAAATTGCATTAAAAAGCGCCAAAATGCCCTCGGGTGCGATGAGATAATGTTTTCATTACACGGCAAACACTAGTAAAAGCCAAGGAATAACATTTTATTCATAAATACAAGCATTATTTCGTTTAAAAGATTATTAGCGCTATTGGAGAAGGTGAGATAGCAAACGTAGCAACAATTAAGTACAAGAAGAACAACCTAGGACAGTAAATCGTCTCATACAGCATTTCGTCTTAGTGTACGGCCTGAGTGGTTGGCGTTCGGCGTGGCGGTCAGCGGGGCGGTGGAGCGGTCAAGAGCGTGCTCACTGAGTGGCCTCAGTGCACGCTCAGCGTTAACGGTCACCGCTATTGTTTTAATCATGGCTTTTTATGCGCACGCTCTTGTCACCGCTGCAAAATCACAAACTCGTTTGAACCTGCACGCGACGCCCCGCTCGACGCAAACATGCACGCTGCTTCCACCGCGCCGCTCGGCCCCCACTCAGGACGGTTCCACAGTATTTGAATTACGGTACTATGCAAAACCATGTGTTTGACATGAACGCCGCACGCTCCGCCCCGCCCCACGCTCGATTTGAGCGTGCACTCAGGCCGTACACTTAGTGTAATGCCAGTAAAAGTACCTTGGCATCTCAGTTACACCCGATGCAGAACGTAGTATTCGGCACACATAAAACGCCGCCCAGTCCCATAACTTTTGTCGTTCATACACACACATTCTTTGAATGTCGATCTTTATCATAAGTACCTACGTGAATATTTTTTGATGGAGAAGTTACTGAAAACAAAAGAGTGTTCTTACTTGCCACTTTCTATTTCTATCTATGTTTGTGAGACAATGGCGAGTTTATATATTATATATTTATAACGTCATTGATTATTTATCATTAATTTTGTGCTGTCAGCATAATTGTCCGTTATCTACCAACTGTTCGATGGAGGACTTCCCAGCCTGCTTCCGTTTTCGTCGGTTCCATAATTTACGCTGCTACGTATTTCTGCCTAACTTGATTATCTCATCGATCCAGCCGGTTTGGTCGGGTTCAGCCCACCTCTTGATCGCCATTAAATGATGCGATTTACCGGTCTGAAAATTTTCATTTTATTTTATTTATTTTTTTTTACATAAGCTCCACACAGGAGGCCCTAAGGGAAAAAAATCATTCAGAGCCTATGTCATCTGCAGAGATGCTGTGTGGGGAGTATTTTTAAAAGAAAGAGAGGAAGTTCTGGGAAGGAACAATGAGGGGTGGATAGGAATCCGGGGGTCGATTTGTCCAGGAGTGACGAAAGTACGAATTCGTCTTCCCACTGCGGTGCAAGGCGATGATTCGAGAGAATCTGGCTGGAGTGTTCGAAAGGTCTCCCTCAACCACGCAAACGCATCCGCCACCAAGACCTAGACAAACCTTACCCCAATATCCCGGGCACCCCTACTATGTCACTAAACGTAACGAACCACTCGGGGTGACCTATGGCAGGGGTGTTGGTTACGGTACCCGTGCACGCCTCCAAAATTGTAGTTATATTTCCCGTTGTCATTTGATTTTATGCGTTTTGCGTAATGCCGATTACCTCTGTTTACTTATTAATGCGGTTTTTTTTATTTCTACTTCTTTGTGTGATGCCTGCACGGCCTTTCCCATCTAACTTGATGTTTCTTTCAGATACAGATTCTCTGAACAGCCTTTATTGATTGGTAATCTTCGTGTCACTTTTTGAAAGTGTTGGATGTCGGATGATTTGAATCATATAATTACAATTTGTGAGGATGTTAATCTTGATTTTAAAATTTCTCTTCATCTCTCCACAAACTTTATTCCTGTTGACACTGACACTGCTGTGCAATGTGCATGTATAAATAAATAAAATAAATTAATGAATAATGGTCGTGATATATCGGGATAGTCGGGATATATCTCGACTATTAAGAGTGTAATAGCTGTTTTCTTTACAAAGTCAAGAGCTTCCTCAGGGTCAATAAATCCCGGAAAATGGCGGAAGTCCTTGCTTTGTGCAGCATTCAATTACTTCTACGAAGACTTGAACAATTGTCCTCTTGATGTATATACATGTGATACCATTGTGCTGAAATTTCCCGTTTTATATAATCTGTAGATGCGTAGTGAGTATCTTTGTAAACAACCTCACCACAGGATCAATCTTTCCACAGATTAAACTATAAGACAACTGAAACAAAATGATGAAATACTCGGTGGAGATTCGAAATTTAGTAGAAATCTGTTTAAAATATTATTTAGTCGAACTGACACAAAATGGATATATTGACCAAACTGTGTCTTGTGCGCCCTAAAGTGAATATGTTACTACCTTCATCGTGGATCAACACCACATAACAAAAACAAAATCAATCTGATAACAAAACTATCATCTTAGTTCTAGACAATATATAATATTCTTAAACATGGTGAAACTTTAGCATCCCCTGATTTCACCCATATAGAATGGCACTTTTAAATTACAAACCCCACGCCTGAAAGTGAACGAAATGTTCAGAAAATTAAATTTCAATGATGTTTCCGTGATAGCAATGTTTTAAATTATTTTTATTAAGACTTATACAGTAAGTACATTATGATACAAGTGGAGAGGGTAAATTTTTTAATATATTATAGTTAAAGTCAGAGGCGGCTCATGACTGAAATTGCCAGTAGCGCGTTTTACTTTTAAAATATACCTAGTATGTAATACATCTCGGTGTAGCAAATTAGTTAATGAAGTAGTTCAACCCCTTCACTCCACTAAGTTACATTTGTAAATTAATTAAATAAATAATACTTCTACGTTAGCGTTCGCAAGAGTAAAAGACACGCAATTCACGTAATTCCGAAACTCGGCTGGCCGAGCGAGACAGATTATACTTACGGTTCCATGACAACTCAGAATCATGCATCTTTACCCATCGATATTCAAGAACTTGCGTAATAGGTACCATATAATCTTATCATACGCCTAGTCTTCACATAACTTACTACGACATCATCTGTGCCCCAGTCATCGATGTATGAAAGTAAGTTCCAATCAAAAATCCCACCAGGACATTATTTAAGCTATCTTCAAGTAGAAGACTCCCGCGCAAGCGCAAACGAATCGTGCATATTCCAATATGCACACCACTTGCGATGCCGAACCCCGGCGGCAGGTCGAGCGAGACTAATTACACTTATCGTTCCACGACAACTCAGAATCATGCAACTTCAACACCCCATTGAAAAGTCATTAAAAGTTATGAAAAAAAAATTAAAAATAGCCTATGACCTAACCTAACGTAACCCATTAAACTATTTTTTTCATCACTTGTGATCACTAATGATTTTTCAAATCATCACTAATGATTTTTCAAAGGAGGTTTTGAAGTTTCATGATTCTGAGTTGTCATGGAACCGATATGAGAACAGTTCTTAATCTTTACTAATGAAAGTATGAGTAATAATAATAATAAAGAGAAAGAAGAAAGTGTGTGGAGAGATAGAGATGAAGATTATGCAATGTTTGGTTTTTTTTTCTTTTGGGTACACTGCACTTTAAAACAGAACCTTCAAAATAAATTCACAATAAGTATTTTGCACCGGTTAACAGTCATTTTTAATATAATCGTGCTTAAAAAATATTATTTAATCTCGTAGGTCTCTGAAAGTAAGAGACTTAAATTCGTAATGTACTTAGTTTCCCAAGCCACTCATAGATTTACAACATTCTGTAATTTATTTAAAGTGTACGTAGATACCCAATTAATTATTATTGTCATTAAATTAGCGTGAGCATGTAAGAGATAAGTTTGTTGTCAAAACCCCTGAGATTTCCAATTAATTATTAGCGATGGATCGTCGCCAAAACCTGAAACTTTCGGAATATACTCCTCTGCAACATGGGAAGCTTGTTCATACAGGTAAATACTAGGTATTCATTACTGTTATGAATAATATATAAATACTCTGGAAAGCAATGCTGCCTTAACCGCAATTGTAAGCCTATTGTTGAATATGTACTTACTTGGAGGCGTCCTAAACTTCTACCAATGGTTTCGGTAACAACCTCAAATGTGGTTTTATTTCTCAGCCACTTGTTGGATTTGTGTGATATCACTGTCCGGACCCAGTGCGCCGTGTGACTACGGAAATTTCAAATTAAGGAATCTTGTTAAGACATATTCAGATACAAGCGGATTGAGAATACCGGTATAGGTTCGTGCCGTAACAACCTGACCAATAAAAAAATTATCTTATTATTGAAATGAATAGCGATAGCGCCAGTTTTGCAAAACAAGCGAAAAGATACCGCCCATCCAGGCGGTTTGGCGGAATTGGCTGGGTTCTAGCTTTTTCTAGCCGCGAAAGCTCGTACAAATACCCGGCGGAATCCTGTTTGATGTTTGTCACCCACAGCGGCAGCGAATTTTGCTAATATCTTAATAGGCCTTTATGCTGAATGAAGTGAATAGGGGAAGGAGATGAGGAAGACTGGGAAGTACCTGATTTTCGAATCTAAAACCAATGTGATAGTTCCATTGTAAAACAGAATTAAGTACGTATAGGATTGTAAATTTAGTTTTATAAATCGTTTATGAAATAACCATTTTTCACAAGTCTTGATTCGAAATCGCGACCTCTAGGTCGAAATCGGTGCGCTCTTGGCTAATAAAAATAATTTTAAAAAATTAAAACGTTTGTTCATCAATAGATTTTTTACAATATTACAAATTTTGTTCTTTCATTATTGATTCTATTGACGAATAGGTCACTGCTCAATTACAATTCAAAATTTCTCCTGGAATGCAGCTGATTTTCAGCAGTGCCTCAAATTTGACTCAAACTCCAACTCAAAAATAACTTACCTTTCACTTGTTGGACCTTTCAATACATATTTTGTGAATTAAAAAGTGTTTTCCTGTTATGAGCATATTAAATAGTGCGACTACAACCCTACTGGTCTTGATACAATCCTGGCCAAGCAAATAAAAAGACATTCTAATGTTTTTACCTCACTATACCACATATTGCTTTTAATAAAAAGCAAAAGTCTGCCAGTTTCCGTGTCCATTTTTTTAAGCGAAACTTTAATCAAATGGTTAACATAATATGACTATGACCAGGGTTATCATACTTTAGTCCATAGCCATCAATCATTTTATGCAATCTCACTTCAAATTAATTTTTGTATCTGCTCAAAGTTATAAGTGGCTGTAAAGAGAACGTATTATGTTATAATTTCCTGCCATTGGGTTAGGGTTATTGGATTAAATTACTTTTCAGGGTAAATGTGATGGACGGAGCATTCATTTAATCCTGCAAAGCATTACCTTCAGAGCTTTATGAAATTAATTTTGTTAAAAGCATTTTGTATTACCTTCAGAGCGTTATAAAATTAATTTTGTTAAAAGCATTTTGTATAAAAACGCCGTCACCATTTCAATTAAGATTATTCACAAAATTTTAGAAACAAAAATTGAATTCATGATTATTTATTAATGTAACGTGCTTTTCGATCTGTGCTTATTCCTTCGCGTAATTATCAAATCTGTGCTGCGGGTTTCGAAGAAAAGCGTTGGAATTAACACGGTTACACAAACAGTAAGGGCTCGGCCAGAGTACAGCTCGTTTTGCGGCGCGGGAATGGTGCGGTGTGTTCAAACACATGATGAGCAAGTAAAGTGTCCATAGTGATTGCGCGTGAGCGGCATGGACCCTTTTGTCCCACCTCGGCACTCTGGCAGAATACTTCAGTGACATCTAGAAACGATTAGGCAACATTATTATTGAAGTGAAATTTCTTTAGCACTGTTGTGATTTGAAACTCGATTAAACGAAAAAGCGACACTAAAAAGAGACAAACACATACAACTACTGGATTTAGCGTGCGAGAGAATGAGATGAGATGAAATGCGAGAAATAAATAATAGGTCTCCTCTTTGTGCGGTGCTTCATAGCCTCCCCACTCTTGTCTACTTTGGTTTCTGAAGGTTTCACTTCTACTGTGTATGAACAGCATATATGTTTTTTTTTTTCAAATAAGTTTGTTAGCTAATTATTTGCAGGAATATTAAGAGGTCAAAACAACCTCTGGTTTTAGCACATTTATAGGGAAAGTTTTTCCAAATACATATTTTTTTACATTAGTTCCAATCAGGTGGATCTTTTGAGGAAAGAAAGGAAAGGAAGGCCTGGCAAGAAAAGGGGTATGAGGGGTGGGTAGGAATCTGGGGGTCAGTGGATACAGGCGTGATGGACGTATTAATCCATCCCTCCAACTGCGGTGCAAGTTGAAGGAATGAGAGTCCGGCTGAAGATGCCATAAGGCCTCCCTCAACCATTCTCTTACCCTAACCGGCCCGCCATGCAGACGCATCCTCCGCCAAGACCTGGGCAAACCTCACCCCCATGAATCCGGGTGTGACCGGCCAACTCCGAATGAAACCATCTCAGAACCAGCTCAGAAAGGTCATTAAAAGCAATGAAAAAATAATTTTTAAATAGCCGGTAACGCTAACCTATTAAGCTATTTTAAAATTATTTTTTCATAGCTTTTAATGACCTTTCTGAGGTGGTTCTGAGTTGGGTTCATTCGGAGTTGGCATGGAACCGAAACCGAACACCCCTGCTAAGTCACCAAACGTAGCAAACCACTTGGGGTAACTTATGGCAGAGGTACCCGGGTCGGCCATACCCATACCCGTCTTGCAATACGGATACGGGAATTAAATTGGCCGCAATTGTATGCACTAAAAGTTCAAACCAATCTTCTGCCATTGCTGTCATGGAATTATTTTAGAGTTTGATTTTTTTTAAATAAAGGTTGGATAAGGATAAGGTGTTGGATAATTAATACACCTTTTGCATTTTTGAGTATCTACGAGTTTGGCAAAACAACGTTGTAATAAAACATAAATAATATTAAACCCACTCCAATTCTCGACAATTTATAAACAACTAGCCGGGGTACCCCGCTACGTATTTCCAAAACCTTCACCGGTTCAGTCCATTTACATTTTCATTACCAAAATTTAAATATTTCGAAATAAAATTATTAATTTCTAATATGCACACTGGAAAGATTATTTTATCTAGATTTTAGAAAAAAAAATCGTTTTCGGAAAGTGATAAAAAATAACTGTCGCTACCGCGACTGAACCTGTGTCGGTTTTGGAATACACTACCCGGCTTCGATCAGGAAGCTGATATGAGATTGAACTGACGTTCGAACCCACGACGGATCGAGTTTAGGTACCCCTACCAATGGGTAGCCCAACCCATACAAAAAAGCTTCGAATGGTCCACAATGTTCCAGAACATTCGAGAGTAATCTGGAATGTTCCACAATGATCTGGTATGTTCTTTGATGTTATGGGATGTTCCCGAACGTTCCGGACTATTCCCGAACATTTCACAACATTTCAGGATGTTCCGGATGTTCTAAAATGTTGAGGAATGCTCTCGAATATTCTGGACTGTTCTAGAAATTTCTAGAGGGTGAATCTTCGAGGCCTTATATCTACAAAAACGCGCCCATTAGGTAAAAACGGGAACGTTCTTCATGGACGGGGGATAGAGGGCTACCACACCATATAACTCCCTTGATCGTATTGGGACTCGTTTCTGAGTTTTAGTGACAAACACATTGTACACTTTCTTTTATGATATTTAATATATTTTGATTATTGAGAATTGTAAATTTAAGAAATGGGTGAAATTTTTTCAAACACAAGCTTTCAAACACAATTACTCGTAAATTCTTTAAATTTTATTCAGTAAATAATATTAACAGTTAGTTTTGATGTTTGAGTGAGGAAAAGAATACAGATATTATTTAACATACAAGTGTATTACTTGAAAAGTGTATTACCGCTGATTATTAGAAAATCCAAGCCGGTACATTTCTTATTGTTGGTTACAATGTGAAATTACAAGGTTGGATGATCGGGACAACCGTGTCACAGGATGACAGCTTGTTGTAGCAGAATTTACCCGGTTTGCTGGATTCGGCGGTTAAAATTAATGAGCTGACCGAACCGGTTGTTTCCCATGTAGTTGCTGTCGAGGAGACCTCCTTCACAGGTCCGTGGTCACTGGTCATGCCCAGGCAAGCGAGAAAACCATCACTATTTTTAGCATCATGACATTTCAGAAATAGAAGCATGTTACGTGCGTGTCATGGTTCCGAATGCGGTACTAAATTCTACATGATTCCGGACTAATCGCAACACCCGAGATTATGCCTGTGGTTTACGTAATAAATCTTACACGACATAATAACTCTCTAATGATATTCAATGGTTTTCCCTACCTACATTACACATTTTTTATACAGTTGCTTAATTCTAACAGCCTCACTAAAAACGTCGTGAATATTTTATTCAATTGTTAACGACCGTGTATGTGAAAACTTTACTAATTTACTCACAAAAATATTTAATGGAAATACTTACATGCATTATTTTTCCAGCCAAAGACTGTTATTTTATACACTATTTTTAATAATAATTTCTCAGCAAATTTTGGAAGTTTTCCAAGGTATTTTAAATATCTTATATTATGTATATTTTATTTTTGAAGATGTCATAAAAACAAATACAATTATAGAAACTAGATAAAATTACCCCCTTCATTTTTATATTTGAAATACAGATGCTTTAATATTTAAAAGTTGCAATATTTTTATTTAAATCATGAACAAAGTTGAAAAAAAATCTTACCTCAAACATTTTTTATTAAAACGTTCATTTCGAAAAATTCAAAAATAAAAATACAGTTCTCTTATTTAGGGAATTTGCAAGATAACTGTCACTTCACTTATCTCGTTCATAGAATTAAAAAATGTAATAATAATTCGTCGAAAATAAGTAAATCTGACATTTTCGATTAATTTTCAGCCAATATAGATGCTGATTTCTTAAATTTGTATTTCTTTACATAAAAATTACTTATAAATACTTTCATAAAAAATGTATTATATTCATTCGATAAAAGTAATAAATTAATACTTTCTGATATAAAATATGTTTTATGTTAACGAAACTAAATTCACAACATGACATTATTAAAGGATTAAAACCGACGAAAAATTACACAAATAATAGTAATTATATTGAATCAAACTAGTATAATAGTGAATTTAATTGGTCATTAGAAAATAAATTATGTGCACAAACATTATTAAAAAATATATATATTAAAAAAAAACCAAAAAATCTGTAACCAATAAAATTTTATGAAGTAAAAAAATATAAATAAAATATATGCACGTTAAATATCACACGTTAAATTTCTATTTTGCCGCGTGCGAAAAAAAAACATGGCACATCTACCGAAGTTCAATATGGCCAACATAATATTGACATTTTTACTAGTATTAATCCTAAAAAGAAAATGTACAATCTTTATACAATGTGTAACTAAAACGCCATTTAACGATCGTGAAGTGTGTTTTAAGTTAGGCTGTAATTATTTGTCAAGTACATTTCTAATACGAACGAAACGGAAAAAAGAGAAATACCGTAAATACGGTAGTTCTCACAATTCTAACACAAGGGATAATGAAATACCTTAATTATCGCCGATCTCCCTTTCGCAAAGGACTAAAGTTGATAATACGCGACATCTTTTTTCGGCCCGATTCCCATATAGAGACCAAAGACAAAACTTTTCGCTTTACGCGATTGCTATTTTCATCTCAATATTCATATCTACGATTTAAGTTGGCATCACAGCAAACAATACGGTTCATATGTTGTTTACTGTGATGCCAATTTAAATCGTAGATATGAAAATATGGATGAAAATAGCGATCACGTAAAGCGAAATATTTGCTTTGTTCTCGTTCTTCTTGTATAACGACCAAAACTGTGTTGCAGTTCTGAGCATCTTATCTGTGGCAACCAGGGTTTTTGTTTTGTATGAAAGATGAAAACTAAACCTGAAAATGATACCTTTGCGATTATTTAATGATAATTATTAATTAGGTATGTGAAATGCTCAATTAATGTAAAATTGATATGTACTCAAGAACATTCACGAATAATAATTACTACGGCAACATCTATTCATTTATTATTATAACGATCATATTTACAAAACTAACACAAGTCCATAAGGGATGTTAATGTCTTAAAATTTCAAAAATTCACTCGCTGGTTCAGTAAAAATACGTGAAAAACCGTGAAACCTTAATGCTTACCAACAACAAAACATTTATCGTAAAATGATTGAGTTTTTTTAAACTTAAAAAACTTATTATGAGTATTATTAACCTTGCAAACTTTGTCAATCCTTGGAAGACCAGCTCATGAGTTTCCAGCGCCAGTTCATCCGTTTCTGTTGATCGGGATTAATAGGGATAAGCGGTAAACCGCCCAGGTTTACTCATCTCATTGCGAAATTTAATCGGATAATACGTAGGTACCAAATGAAGAGATCATAATAATATCTCCTATTTATTTTAAAACAGTCAACAGTGGGATAGAAGCTATAATCATTATATTGGACATTTAATATGAACATATCTTATCGAAACCCATTTATTGAATCGTTTTACTTTTCTAATAAGTGAAAAGAAAAATAACTGAAAATCAGAAAATTTTCTCCATCGAAATCTTACTAAAAGCTCACCAACGGTGAGCTTTAAAGTACGTTAATTCGCTCAGCCTTTTCTGTCTGGAATTTCTAGGTCAACACATTAATTTCCTATTCACAACGTCATTCTTATCATACTGTAAGAAGTTTTGAAATGTCCAAATTACTCTAAGATTTTTAATTTTGAAACACTTGTTGTTTTGAAACGAAACAGAGTAGTCAGTGTAGTCACTAGCTTATTAATTCTTCTGGAATAATACGTGGTGGTAAATTGTGACTTCCCAGATAATAGTCAACATTTTTTTACAAAATTCTTCAATTTCAAAATAAGAAACTCCTTAACTGATATCAAGGGCCATTTACCTCGACTACGTTTTCTCTCCTCTAAATATTTTCCCTTTTTCGTTCAAGAGTGGCTAAATAAATGTAGGTAATGCATAACAAACTCGCGAAATTCATTTTTCATGTTGCCATTTCCTTTTATATTCCACTTCTTTGAATGATATTTTTTACGATAAAAACACCATTGTTGGAAGTAACCCCCCGGTCTATTGTTACGACTCCATATAATATATATTATAAATGACATAATCCAATGTTTAAATCGATATTGCGAATTCACAGACGCCATTAGATTCTTCAATCAGCAAACCTCTCCTAGATCTTCAAATCAAATATTGAATCAAACTATCTGGAGCGGAGTGGAGTGGAGTGATAGTGCTCAACTATTCCCCTTATGTTATAAGAGATTCGATTACTCCTCTTGGAACTTTGTCGGAGAAAACTAACGATTTTTAACTACCCTGTCTCATATTATATTCAAAGTGTTCCTACGAACAAATAGACAGATAAAATTTATTTAAAAAAAAAACTTGAGAGAACAACACAGGAATCCTAACGTCTGGAGCCAGTGAGACTATGACATCCCCATTTGAGGTATGTTGTGCGGCTGAAGATAATGAAAAGGGGAAGGAGATGAGTAGGAAAGTATCAAGCCTTTCAGATCATGACTAAAGCTATTTCGAGCATTGTTTCGGTTGGAAATGGTCGTCATCACCAGTGCGATACGGGAAGTATTCTACTCTTTGGAACGTGTCGCAAATAAACTAAATAGTTTTAAATTAATAAATTATTTTTGAATAACACATTTAATAGAACAACAAAATTTACTTGCGCTTACACCTGGATTTGAACCCGCGAACCGCCAACCCACAAACACGCTAATTTTAATAGACCGATGTGCATTAAGTACATTTACTCTGTTATGATTCTCAAACTTTTCAATGACAAAAAGTAAATTGATAACATGAACAAAAAAAAAATCGTAGTGAGCAATTCACATACGGTAGAAGTGAACCCTTCATAAAACTAAAGTAGACAAGAGTGGGGAGACTACGAAGCCATTTTTTTATCAATGTGATATATTATGATTTTTTTCCATATTTTTGTCGTCGAATTCTAGTGGCCCTTTTCCTATAAATTTGGCCATCTTATTAGTATTTGTGTTTTCTTCTTCAGAGTCGCCAGATGTAGCTTTCTTTTGTGTTTTCCTTTGCCTGTTAATTTTGGACTGGTTTGAAGATAGGATATTGTTTTTACCAAAATACATATATTTATATATATACCTATATATATTTTTAATTTCGTAGTATTTGACCCTTGGTCCGCCGAATGTCTGGCCGCTAAGGTTCGTCAAGCACTTCATACCAAGGGAGGTATGCGTGTGACCATGGAATTATCATATTATATTGGAACAGAGTAAAGAAATGAAGCATCTGCATTGTTTCGTTCCTTTCCTGTAATTCGTGGTTCAGTTAGCTTCTCGGTTCGCAAATGTATACGCAGCATATTGCACAAATTTGGTGGCCTGTGTTTTTTTATTATATTTTTTTATATCTCGACATATTTACTTATTTTAATTGAAGTATTGCGGAAACTCGGCTCATAGCGCACTTTTTGATTAAAAACGGAAAATCGATTTATATGTTTTTTGTTCCGTTATTGTTATTTTAAAGGTTTCATTTTAATTAAATATATTTGAACGCACCGTTGTTTAAATTGGCATTATTTATGTGTTGAACCGCTTACTGATTAATAAAGTATATTTTTTATTCAAGCAGTTATGTATATTTATTTATTAATATCAACGGTACAAATATACCATAAATATATATTAAATGTCACAAAATCTTAGAAATAATAAAAAAAAGAGTATATATATAGCTCGAAAATCACTACTAAGGGTAATCCTCAAAAAACCATTTAGATATCACAGTGATGCACTATTTGAAGAATTACAAGTTCTGGATGTTAGACAACTGTACATGAGAAAATTAATTTTAAACACCCATAAACAACGCCACCTTTACCCATCTATTAACCACTCTCACAACACCCGACACTCACGGAGAAATCCAATTGTAACACTCACAACCAAAACATCTCTCGCTCAAAGACACTTCACTTTCTTAGGTCCAAAACTATACAACTTCATGCCTGATGCTTGGAAAAAGGAAAGCACAGGTGTTCTTCGTAAATTGACCACTACTTGGTTTCAACAATTAGGGAGAAA
This sequence comes from Limnephilus marmoratus, assembly GCA_917880885.1. Lineage (NCBI taxonomy): Eukaryota > Metazoa > Arthropoda > Insecta > Trichoptera > Limnephilidae > Limnephilus > Limnephilus marmoratus. The sequence goes on from OU862908.1 coordinate 33,369,354, forward strand.
GGAGAGTGAACTTTTACTACATAAAAAATAAAATCACACACAAACCAAAAACAACAACAAAAATTCCAACAAAAAATTTATGAACTATGTAAAAGATACCTCCTTCTAATCTATATTATTATGTGTATCTACCTATCTGTATATACCTTTATGTTATTAATTGGTTATTTCATTTACATTTATGTTTCAAATGGTTATTTCATTTTTATTTTATTCTCTCTCTTCACTTTTTTTCTCTTTTGCTATGCTAAACAAATAACAGTTAGGAACTATATTTTAAACTTTCTTTATTATTTTATTTTATATTCTTTCTTTTCTTTTTATTTCCTCTTTTTATTTCATCAACTTTCTTTCTTTTTGTACAAATCATGTTCAACATGTTCATACCCATAATTATTTGACTGTCCTAAAACGGAATAATACTCCTAGTTGGGCAGTCAAAATTTGATAAATTATGTATATAGATGTATATTATTGTGCTAAATAAACAAACAAATAAATAAATAAAATAAATAAATAAATAAATATGTTAATTGTGGCATTTGGTTAAGAAATGACACAAAGAGCTACAAATACATAAAATACCATAGTATAAATAAAATTAATATTGATTGAAAATATATGATAGAATACCCATCTTATACATAGCTTCCGTGCAGTTAAATAGATCCGCCACACCTGCGTATCTATTACTAACTTAATGTAATCTAGGTACAAGCGAGTGTTTCGTGTACTCAGTCCTGTTGTTGTTACATTGAAACAAGATTTTGGAGCGAGTTGCTCTAGTGGGTATATGAAATTCAATTAGCTAAGTTAAATCAGGACTGTCCATTCTACCATTTACAATTTTCAACATAAATATTAAGTCGGATATAATTCTTCGATCTGAGAGTTTAAATAAATTTAATTCTTTCATCAAGTAATTATAGTTTATGTTTTCAATGGGGTTATCGAGTTTAAAATTTATACGTCTTAGGAATTTGTGTTGAATTTCTCCGATTGTATCTGAATGTATTTTAATATGGGGGGACCAGATCGAGGAGTTGTATTCGACTTAACTACGTACTAAGGATGTATAAAAAAAAATTTAAGTTGAAATATTCCTAAAACTTCTGGAATTTCGAAAAATGAAGCCTAGCATTTTTATTCCTTTATCAGTGATTGTGTTTATATGGAATATAAAGTTTAATTTAGAGTCGAATATTATGCCCAGGTCATTAATTTCTTCAACAGAGGTAAGGGTAGAGTTATTAGTTATTAAGTACATACGGATAAATTAATGGTTGACTTATTCTGTAAAATTTTATTGAATGACACTAATTTATGTTCAGAAAAAGTTTGTTAAGAGAACACCAATTAATTAATTTGTTTAAATTATTTTGTAGACAGATACAATCTTCGGCGGTTTAAATTATTTTAAAATATTTCAAATCATCTGCAAAAAGCAAAGCATTTACATCTTTATCAAATATATCAACAATATCGTTTATAAATAGTAAAAATAAAATTGGGCCTAAATGAGAGTCTTGTGGTACACCACTGGTACGAATAAATTGATTGGAATGGAACAAATTAATTTTTACAAGCAGTACTCTATCAGATAGATAGCTTGCAAACCAGTCTAAAAGTTAGCTTTATTATCATGAAAAGTGAGTATTTATGTTGGGGGAGACGAAGAAATGTGCATGTTACATTTTAATTTTATTAAAATTAATTCACTTACGCGGATACGTCATTTTTATATTTATCGTTTTTATTTAATATTTCATAGACAATCAATCAATGCTACTAATCGTAGAAAAAATATTATTGCCATATAAAACAATAATTTATTCACGCTGTGAAGTGAATGCAATACTGACAAGTTTGTACCAGTATTTAAAACAGCAAAACACGGAAAGAAATGTATCAGAATAATTACACATTACCGCTGGACAAACCCTGCTTTGCCAAACAAACCATTAAAAACTTGGGATTTATATATAAATTTTGATGGCATGCAGCTTTCGTAGTTTGAACCTCAACCCAATAATTCGAAGTAGGTAATTTTTGTTTTTATTTTAACGAGAATTTATTCTATAAGATTGGTACTTTCGGCAAATGTCATATTTGATTGTCTATTTATTAAAAAAGGAATATTCCGTATTATCCGTGTATCGAACTTTGACAACACGAAAGTTCCGTATTATCCGTTGGGTGGACTCCATGCATATTTACCAAATCGGTTTTGAAGGAACAAATAGTTTTATTTAATTATATTCAATGAGATTAAAATATATCATTTTTTTGTTATTCATTCTTTTTAGATTTCCATGTTGTCAATGTTTGAAGTATCTGTCACTGTGTACACCCTGTATTATCTTCTCCGTGTTACAATTCAAATTCATGTTAAAAATTTTCCATCTCAATTGGCCGTTAAATTATAAGGAGCTACATAATTTCTGAGTTTAATGTTTTTACTGTTACAAAAATAACATCAGACAGCTTAGAAAATACAAGACTAAAAAACAACTTTTAATGGCATCAAGGAGGGTAATCGAATCATAAACAAAAATAAAACAAAATTAAAAAGTTTTGAAAAGCTGTTTCATCGAAGTTAGATAAAGTTTATTATGAGATCTTGAGAATTATGCTGTGTAATATATATTATATACACATGCTGGGCATTATACGATAGCAACAATGACGCGACTGCACAGGCTCGGCAAAGGCTAAAAATAGGGCGACCACACCCAGGGATCTCGGGGGTGACACAACACCCCCGGGTGGCTCCGGGTGGCATCGGTGGGGCAGGAACCGCCCGCCACCCTGCACACCCATCGCCGTGACGTCACTAGATGCCTGTGACAAGTCCCCGCGTTGCAATGGCGCATTGTCGTTTCCTGCTTCTGTATGCAGGTGCAATTTATTTCTCCAATAGGACACTTTGCCGGAATTTTTTTTTGCATTTTAATCTGAGAAAAAACATACCTAATATAAAATTCGAAAGTCAAAATTCGGTTAATCCCACTTTATTTAACAACGATTTTATTATTATTTAATAACTTACAGTTCTATTTTTGATACTGATAATTCGTGGTGGAATTCCATCATCATCATCATCATCATCATTATCATTACATAGTATAAAATGAAGTCGCTCAAAATGTATGTGCGCGTTAATCTTTTAAACTAGGCAACGGATTTACATGCGGTTTTCACCAAAAAATAGAGTGATTGAAGATGAATGTTTATATGTATAATACATGTAAATTATATTAGAGAAAAGCCGAGAAATTCAAAGAAAACATATTTTTGTGCGATTTAAAACGGCTGGCGGGCCGTACTATAGTCACTTTTGAAATTCGTTGTACGGAAGAAATTGGAAAATAGATGTCCTGGAGCAAGTAGGTATTTGATTTTCTCTTTTCAAATATCCAGTGTTGCATTGCAAGCATTGTATAATTAGTGGCGAGTTAATTAGTTTATATGTATAATACATGCTTATTATAGTAGAGAAAAGCCGAGAAATTCAAATATTCAATTCAGGCAGCGGGTAGCGGGCAGCTGGCAAGCGGTTGTGGAGGTTGGGTAATGGCGTTGTGTTTCGTTAGCCACAGCAACGTGTGGCCGGGTCTGCTAGTAATATTATATTATCACAATTTTAAACGTTTTTCCATGTGATTTATTTCTGACCGTAAGCAGTTTTAGCCTATTAAGGCCATCTTCAGACTGATACAATTATTCCTTAAACTATGGTTTATATGCATAACATTTGGGGGAGGAGGGTTAACAGATTTAGGTACCGCCGCCCCGGGAACCATTAATTAAATAACCAACACCTCTGCCGTAGGTTACCCCAAGTGGTTCGCAACATTTGGTGACTTTGCAGGGGTGCCCGGGTTCAAGGGGTGAGGTTTGGCTTATTATTGGTGGCGGATACGACTTCCCGCTTGCTGCGTGGTGGGCCGGATCGAGAGAGACTGGTTGAGGGAGGCCTTTCGCCCTTTCCAGCCGGACTCTCTCGAACCATCGCCTTGTACCGCAGTTGGAGGAATGGATTCATACTTCCGTCACTCCTGGACAAACTGACCCCCAGATTCCTACCTACCCCTCGTACCTTTTTCCTTCCCAGCACTTCCTATCCTTCCCTACCTTAAAAAGATCCTCCACATAGCATCCTGTAAGATGTCACAGGCCCTAAGGGAAATTATATTCCTTCGGGCCTTCTATATGAACCTTGTGTAAAAAAAACAAGTATTTAATTCAAATTATATGGATTTTCCCATGTTTGTTACTATATTGTATTTCACAACTGATACATAGCCGACATGACACGACATGGGAGCAAATATGGAAAAATCCATATATTTGATTAAATCCTTGTACACAGAGGGTGTGTCAATTATTGCAACTTTTGAATTCAGAAACGCTCGGGGTCTCAAAAGTTACGTCTTACAAAGAAAATGAGAACTGCATTTTTTTTAAGTGGCCAATTAGCCTGATAAAATGCGTTGAAAATCAGAAAACAGACCTAAAACTTTTTTTTTAAATTATTTTAATTTTTTTTTCAATAATTTAACCCTTTAACGTTTGTTTGTTATTAAAAATGCGTATAGCTGACAACAATGAAAAAAAAAATATTTTAAATCAACAAGAATTCTGATTTTATCCTGAAAAAGTGTTATTTTTCCACTTTTTATATTTTTAACCAATATGTTTCAAAAAAAAAAATTTTGCGTTCTTTGTACTGCAGTTATGGAATAAAAATTAAGTTTGGTACAAAATATAAAAAATGGAATATATAAACAAAAATTTTAACTAAACAAAAAAACGACTTCAAAAAATGCACTAAAAAGTAAAAAAATAATTTCGTATTCTTCTACAACATTATAATCAACTTACCTTTTTTACTAATTAATATGTACGTACGATTGTTATTTTTGGAGTCGGTGGGAGAGGAGCTGTCAAGTGAACACGCCGGGCCGCGGGTACCTTGATTGACACCGACTCCAAAAATAACAATCGTACCTCCCATAATCAGAACCTAACCAAGCTCTCATCAAACTACCCTTGAAGTACATCCTTTCCAATAAAAAAAGAATCATCGAAATCGGTTGGCGTGATATTGAGTTATTCGTCCATTTGTCGCGCTCATACTTGATACAAATTTAAGACTTATATGATTTTCTTATGGATGCCATTGTCAGAACTGGACCAAATTAAAATGGGACCACACGGGAAGCACCAGCTTTCAAATAAAAAAAAATCATCAATATCGGTTCACCCAGTCGAAAGTTCTGAGGTAACACACACAAAAAAAAAAAAAAAATACAGTCGAATTAAGAACCTCCTCCTTTTCGAAGTCGTTTAAAAATTGAAAATTTCCAAATTTTCAAAACTTCCGGCCATTTTAGCAGGCTAATAGTGAACGATAATTTAATTTATTTTTACGTTTTCGAATAGCTACAGATCATACGAAACTTTTGAGACCCCGGACGTTTAAAAATAAGGCCATTTTTTTATCTCTATAGAGAGCGACACAAGCTATAAAATGTATACCACCCCTGTAAACCCTCATTCCCGTGTATAAAATCAAGCAGATGTGCCTCAGGCACTTCACGATGTGGTTAGGCACATCATGATCTGCCTGATTTTACTATCGGCCGCCGACATCCATAAATCATGTTTAAGGATTACTTGTACCAGTCTGAAGATGATCTTAATAGGTCTGGCCGAAACAGGTTACGGTCAGAAATAAATGTTAAAAATAATTTTATTGTATCTATTAATACTAACCGTTTTGTTCGTAATTACTCTTAGATTCCCCTCAATGTCTTGTAGTGTTTGATATATTTCGATTCTGATCACCATTCAGAATCGAAATATGGTTTCAGCAGTTTTGTAACTAGATCTTAATTTCTGAAGTGAAACTTTTTTAGCACCATTGGAATTTGAAACTCGATGAAACGACACTGAAAAGAGACAAACACATACATCTATAGGATATAGCCTGCGAGAGAATGAGATAGAATAACTTCAAAAAATTAATTTTGTTTTTTGAAGAGTTTTATTAAATGTACATTTGTTACTTAAATTAATTTTTTCCGCGACCGGTTTCGATACAACCGTATCATTAAAAGCAGAATTAAAACTTTAAAGTTTTAATTCTGCTCTTGAATGATACGGTTGTATCGAAACCGGTCGCGGAAAAATTAAATTTAAGTAACAAATGTACGTTTAATAAAACTCTTCAAAAAACAAAATGTCTAGAAATTGTTACATAGTTAATGCCCAAGAAATACAAAAAATTCAAAAAATTAAATTATAATTTTACAATTACCTTCTCGAGGTCTCGTTAAAAGCTAACTACAACTACCTACTCTTGGTCCTTATTTAACACACTTCATGGTTTCATATAAATGTAACACCTATGAGATAATTTTTAAAAGTTCATCTGCTTAAAGTTTCATAACGACAATCTACTCCGTTTCTGCCCTATTTTAATTACCGTGCCATGACAAAAGTTCAAACAAGGTAAAACATTCCGCGAGACGCGACACGGCAGATTCATACGAAGTTGGTTGGGTCGTATGGCGGCGATAGCTGTTTCACCTGCCTTCATTGTTTGCCCGTCCACAATGTTGGCAATCAGCGTAAGAGCAAATATCCCGTCATGGCGAGACCCTTGATAATGTTTCCGGAGCGTTCTCCAGCGAGGGTACGTGATGTATGCAATACGATAATTGCTCAGGGGCCAATGCAATCGCAGCCGCTTAGTACGACTACGAGTATGCATCGCGCGGGTCGAATCGGGACTTATTTGTATTTACTTGCTAATACCTAGGTATCTAAAAACGACAAGGACTAACTAAATCGTTATTTTGCCTAATACATAGAATAAAGAATAACACTAGAAGTGCCTTCCATCAAATTTGATTGGAAATAAATGTTTCGTTTGCGTAGAGTCCCAGGGTCTGGTCTCCGGACAGTCTACCGTCAGGTGTAAGCTGAATTTGTCGTTGTAAGCAGCGTCGTTGGAATTCTTTCGTTTCCAAACCCAGGAGACGTACAGTGAGAAGTGATGATTTGAGATTTTATCCCTTGTTTTAATTAAAAACACTTCTGTCGAACTGAGAATATTGTTGTAACGTTGGTTTATTCAGATGAATATTTAAGTTTACACAGAGCTTAATTCGATTGTGGGAGCTGGAGTTGCAATTTGTAGAATGTAGAAAGAATTGTAGAAAGAATGGCCGGCAAAATCAAGACAAGCAGTTTTATATACAACATAGAGAAATGACAGCGCGTCCACATACAAAAGAGATCATAGACACAATATGCATTGAAATGTTTTAGTAAAAGGTGACATAGACGCAAAAGTTATAAGTAAATGAAAATAAATTAGAAGTGCTCATTGCAAAATGAAGTTAAATATTTGAAATGGGACAATCACAACACACAACATCGTTTAGCCCAACCGTCCGCCGATCGTAGATCTCTGTCGCATTTGAATTTTGAAAACACAGTTTTGTATGGAAATATAGACCTCGATTAGGCAAATATTTGTATCTCGAAACACGTCCAGAGGGCACTTCTTGTGTTATTCTTTATTATATTAAAATTGACAATAAGCAAGTAATCTTCATTCGTTTAAAATAGAACTTAGGGCTTAAATCCTTACAAGGTGTTCGACTAAAAATGTGTTCGTGCAGACATTAAATTGATCATTTTTGTGAAGCAGGTACATCCTATTAGTCTTATTACATATCAAAAGAATATTTTACAAAATGCTACACATTTATTGTGGGCGTTACAGGATGCCAACAATGAAAATTTAGAAATATCTGAATTTTTAGTTTTTATGTTATTATAGATTGGTCGTACAATATGCCTATGTGCTTGTACAGTACATACCGCGACTTCTGCGACCCTTCGTAACATCGTATATTCTATAGAGTTATGATACAGATGTTATGTATTTGATTTGGACGGTAGGCTAATCCTTTAGATTCGTTAGCATCATATTTGCTTCTTCTACTTTCATTCAAGTTTTGAAATGGTCTGAAGTCAACAAATTAACACATTTAAGACATGCCAAGTCGTGACGTTAACAAAGGCATAATTTTTTACTTACCAGATTAGAGAAATAAATTGTTCGCGTTCCTACAAAAGAAATCAGGAACCTTGAAGTGATTTTCGAGTTCCTTTTATTTGACATTGTTTTCTCTGACAACAAATTTCTTGTATTTGATCTCATTGCCTAAGGTAAGAATGTTTTACGGGATTATATTACGTAGAAATTACGTACCAGTTATTTTTTTAATTTTCGGATTCTGTTGAAGACATTCCTATTCTTAAAGCAAAATGATAACAAAAAGATTTAAAAGCGTTGAATATAAATGATAAATTATAGCTACTACCAATGCCCATACTGAAAAATATTGTTAAAAATCACTTATAAGCTGATAGTGTATAATGTAACCCACACAATCTGAGAAGAGATTTTAGACGCGCCTTTAGTTTTTTTACGTACCTACCCCAATTCATTATATCGTGTAAGCCGTACTTTATTATGAAAAATGAATGCATGCATTGTAACTTTTTCATAAAACTACAAATTCAGGTATTAAGTTCTACTGCAAGGAAATTGAATATGTCCAAATTCGCTGTCAAAGCTTTGTTTGCAATTTCTGGAATCCGACAACTTCCAGTGAAATTTACAACCTATAATTAGGTTCATTTAATAGTTTGGTAATTGAATTCACGTTAAGTTAGTTTCCCAATCCACGTCTGAAAATCGACGAGCGAGTGCAGAGTTGAGAGTTGTGTAGTGAACATTGTTTGCGGCTGACAACTGAGAATAGTCATTGTTCCGTGCGTTCATTGGGTCAATAGATGATCAGTTGTGACGTGGCAGAACATTTCACAAATATGTTGGATTCTGAAATATCGTATGGCATCGTGTCGTAACACATCGTATAGGATAACATGGTATTACTCGGTCAAAACGTGGTTTGGCGCCATTTTCAAGATGTCTATTTGCAAGATGTCTGTTCAAGACAAGTCTGTTTCAAAATATTTCCGCTTTGCAATAAAATTCACGTTAACGTTTTTTTCTGTCTAAAATTACTGATAACAAAAAAAACACATATTTTTAGGCAAATGTATTATAAACGTCATCATCACCTAACTTTTTGTCGTTTCATAAAAAAATAATTAATAAAAATTTCTCGAAATTTTGTACATTTTTCTCAAATTGCTATCGAAAATTTTTGGCTTCATTGAGGTGCACATTTGAATTTTTCTTTGGTTGTATTCTAGATTGGAATGTAAAGGGTGGAGTTTTCTGTTTCAAACACCTTTTAGATTATATTTCTCATCATGACAGTAAAGGAGATACGATATACACGAGACCTATTTGAGCTGGGACAAATTTGGTCTCATGTGATTTAACGGTTTGAAGCCCACCTGGGTCCTTGAACTTCTAGTAAGAAAAACGAAGATCAATCCGTTGTGTCTTTCGCCCACATCATAATATAATACGGATATTATGTTCGTATTATATTTTGATGTCAGTAATGTCTATCAGTAATGACGGAGATAATATCAATTTAATATCCAATCTGGGTAAGTCGAAAAAACTTCTATGAAGTTTTAAAAGATCGCAACTTACAATAGTAGAATATACAAGGTATGGGATGGAAGAAGTACACTGTCGCAGTCGCTTCATACATCGCCTGTCGTCGTTGTCGACTCGCGTCGTTTTTCCCAAGAAAAACTTGGATGGTTTTGTATCTACTCTGATTCCTCTAGTGATGAATACTTTATTGGTTCAATTGGTTCATTCAAATGTTATATCAAATTTCAATCAAAATTCATAATTAGCGTGTCTTCGCGTTCACCCACATTAACATTGCTTGCGTTCGTGTGCGTTCATAAAATTGGCATAAAGTTGATGAAAAAAGTGCGGCGGATTTAATGTATTTAAAACATCGTTTTTTCATGTAATCACAAAATGTAGTTCGGTCAAAATTTTTAATTCTCATGAAATGGGTCAGCGAACAAAAATTTCATTATATCGATGAGCACGCTTAACTTATAATATAAAGAATGAGGATGAGGAAAATTCTACAAAAAATTCTCGCTAATATTATAAGCACGTTGCCAGAGAAAATATTTAGATAGAAAATGCACAAGGTTTGATGCACTAAATCGTATTAACTCTTACAAACAATTTTCTGTGTGGAATGTCAAAAGCGCAGTGTTAAGACTTGAATTTCATTCAATTTATGTGACAATATGGGGGTATGTTTACGTGTGTGTGATGTGTGGTAAATAAGCAGATCGTAGAAACAATACTTACAGGTTTATTTAACAAATTACATACGAACATAACTCACCATAATTTAAAATTTAATATGAACAATTGTACAGGAAAGTGGAGAGCGAATAAGTACGATTTACAAGACAGTGTATTATCCGGCAATAAGTAGAATGATCTGGATAATCTTCGTCGCAGCGCGAGAGAGTGACTTGTGATAAAGGTTGATTCCTATTGGCATATGGGGGACTAATCGGATTGCCTTGCGACTGCAGATAGGTGTTTTGTTCGTCCTCCACAACAATATAATAAGGATACATAAATACAAGTAATAGACTGATACAAAAATGTGGTTCCAAAAGACGTTTATAAAATTGAATTAGCTAAAATTGCAATAGGCAGAGCATATCGCTAGGAAGAAGGACCACAGTACTTCAGAGGAATATGCGTATAAACAAGTATTACCTCGAGCTAAGCCACAAATTATGTGAAAGGAACGAAGTTGCTTCGTTCCTTTCCTATAATTCCTGGCTCAGCTCACGGTAATACCTACATGTATGTATATATGCAGCATAAGAGGATTCAAAACTTGTTGGTTAAAACTTGCACGCTTTATAGTACGGCAATAGAAATACATGCACCGCAGAGCACTCGCTAAATGTTGGCGTAAATATCTTAGGGCCGTCATCGGTATGACATTTAAAAAATACCTAAGATGAATTACAAAGACTGAGTGGTGGGACAGCGTTTGGTAGGAATATTTTGTAAAAAAGATTGTTTAGTTGCTCGAAAAGCAACAAATTGAGGGTTTTAATGGGATATATTTATCTAACTTTTGTTGGGTGCGTGAGGCTTCATTTTTAGCGAAAGACTAATTATAGTCAGAAAGAATTCTTGACACGCATTAATATAATTTAGGGTTTTAAAGGAATAAAGAAAACATGTACCTCCTACCTACACGTCATTATACCAGCTTTTGTTGCGCAATGAAAGGATTGTCGAGGGTCGGCTCTAAAAAATAAGCTTCATTATCATCATCATCATCATTCATTACATAGTATAAAATGAAGTCGCTCAAAATGTATGTGCGCGTTAATCTTTTAAACTACGCAACGGATTTTCATACGGTTTTCACCAATAGATAGAGTGATTGAAGAGGAATGTTTATATGTATAATACATGTAAATTATATTAGATAAAAGCCGAAGCCGAGAAATTCAAAGAAAACATATTTTTGTGCGATTTAAAACGGCTGGCGGGCCGTACTATAGTCACTTTTGAAATTCGTTCTACGGAAGAAATTGGAAAATAGATGTCCTAGAGTAAGTAGGTATTTGATTTTCCCTTTTCAAATATCCAGTGTTGCATTGCAAGCTTTGTATAATTAGTGGCGAGTTAATTAGTTTATATGTATAATACATGCTTATTACAGTAGAGAAAAGCCGATAAATTCAAATATTCAATTCAGGCAGCGAGCAGCGGGCAGCTGGCAAGCGGGTGGTGTAGATTTTATAAAGGTTGGGTAATGGCGTTGTGTTTCGTTAGCCACTGCAACGTGTGGCCGGGTCTGCTAGTTTCAAATAAAGCATCAAAACTTTTTATCGTAATAAATACATAAAGGCAAATGCTTGCCGTTAATCTCCAAAATTCATATGATTTTACAGATATTTCAACTGCTTTTATGTTAAGTTCAACATTATTTTTTTATTTATTTTGACATAACACGATTAGTTTCTTAAAACAGGCTAGAAACTAATACTGACTGGGCCATAAGGTATTGCAGTATTGCCACCTGTATTGCAGAATATCGCTCGTATATCGCGTTATATTTTCATTATCTCGGCCTCACAATTGATCCATATCTCAAATGGAATATTCATTCTCAAATAATTGCAAACAAAATAAGAAAAACCATGCACTTTTTCAGAACGATAAGAAACTTTCTCGACTTACAACACTTGAAAATGATTTATTTTGCAGTCTGTCAATCTATTATTGAGTATGGTATCATTGCATGGGGAGGCGGTACTGCATCAGCACTAGACCCAATCATAAAGGCACAGAAAACTATTATAAAATTGATTCTCAGACTACCTCTAATTACAGACTCGAACTTAATCTTCAATATTATGAATGTGTTTGACGTTCGGCAGATATATGCAAAAACAATCCTTACTCATCTATACACAAATATACATAAATACTATGAAAAAAGATTAAATACTCGCTGTACTCGAAACAATAATAAAGACTTACTACAAGACTTTACAACATTCTTCCAGATAGAATAAAAAAATGAGATTCCCAAAAAGATTTCAAAAATAACATAAAAATTTGGATCAAAAATAATGATAGGGCCTTTACCGGTGCACTCACCCAAATTTGAAATTATTAATGATTTGGTATTATACAAGCAATGTATTGGTTGCTTTTATTTAAAATTATTATTAATGTAACCAATCTATTATGTGATTACTTTTTTAATAAAAGTGTAGGTATGTTTATAGGTATTATAAATGGATTTAAAAATTACTGCCTCAACACAGGCTAGCCTAGTGAGGCAGATTACTGAAAAACCAAAATTTATAACTATTTTCTATTTTTCATTTATCTACTGTTCATATTTATATTTTTTTCTGTTGATATCCTTTTGTACTTGTGTAATTTTAAACCACTAAACATAACACTGAAGAACTTTTTTTTTTCTTGCAAATTTCATTGATATATTATTATTATTATACATAATATATATAGATGTTCACATTTAGCTTGCTGTATTTTTCTTATGTCAAAATATAAATACAAAATATATACGTGAATACCAAGAGTCCCAACTGATTCCGTCTGGAGCAAGTGAGACTACGGCGTCTCCAATTGGGGTATGTTGTGAAACTGGAGGTAAATGGGGAGGGAAGGGGAAAGTGTAGATATACCTACCTGGCAGTGGCGATGCGTAAGTTTTCAGTGTTCAGCTAGAGTGTTAAGATTGAAAAATACGACATTACCTACTGATGTTGTAGTTGACAATGAAATTTTTTTTTTCAAAATTTCAACTTTTTGTATGAAGTACTTCAGGATTCTTTCAGTCAAGGGATGCGCCGTATCCACATACTGAAAGTATCGTAAATATACCTTTTATTATTTTAAATCATTAAATTGTAAAAACACATATCAGTCAAATAAAATTTATCATGCGCACGCCAGGAGCACCTAGTCGAGAGCCTTGCCCGTCGACCACGGAGGCCCTCATAAATGGTTCAATATGTAAATGAGTCTTTAATCCTGGATGAGATGGACATCAACTTTCTATGTTTAGGTCCATATATATTAGAGTGCTCATCCTGGAAGCCATTTAAAAAAAATCGTTATTATTTTCTAAGATACATTCCACGTTAACTTAGCCATGATCTTTAACGTAATTTTCTGAAACTGTTTGTTTAATTTGATAGTATATCATAATGGTACTCACGCAAGTTTCGAATGATGATTTTTTTACATTAACTCCACACATCATCCGGGATGCTGTGTGGAGGGTATTTTTGAGGAGAGGAAGGAATGAACATTGGTCTTGAAGAGACCCATGTTGTAGGAAGGAGGAAACACAAAGAAATAACCTAAACCTAATCATCTATGAATTATCACAATAACTTTTTATTTTATTTGTGTATTTGCCGCCCCTTACTTTCACATCCCTTAATTTAAACTCTGATACAAAATCGTTCAAGTGATTTTTCAGTACCCACCCACACAAGATAAAATGTGTTAATTATAAGAGCTGAACATCATTTTCATGTTACCAATCAACATCACAACACTCAGATTAGAAGGATCTGCAATGAAAATGATTAAATCCGCTTTGGCTTAATCGAACCCTCGACCTTCGCTACGTGGGTGGGTTGTAGTTATTTACATTTCATGACAACCTGTAGGAGATGTTTCTCATATATAAATGAAATGGAATTTCAATGTAAATCTCTACAAGTTATGTCTCGTTGGATTAGTATCATGTCTTCTTATGTATGCGACCCTTGTGGTGGCATTTACATAAAATTATTTGCGAAGGAAAAGAATTTTGTAATGACTTGTTTTCGTAGCAAGTCGTGGAAGTTAATAATAAGAAAAACATGTTTTCCTTCTCTCGTACTTATTTAAACTGCATGTCGCATTCTGAATACGTATGAACGTCGTAATGAGTACAAACAGTGCACTGCCACACTTAAAGTAAATGCTTTGATACTGTGGCATCCTGTAATACCAACAACAAGAAATTACTTGTATTTGAAAATTTCTAAACTTTGATTAAATTTGAAAAATTGGGACAAACATTAAAATATTTAATTTTGCTGTGCGATTATTGCTAAGGTAATTTCATTATAATAATATATTAAAACAGTTTTATACTTTTTTCCACCTGTTTTATTTAAATAAGTGGAAATAGTAAAAAAACAACAATTTTCATATTATATTTACCTAACTGATTTTTTAGTTAAGTTTGGACAGTTTATTAAGAGGGTATAACCAGAGAAAACCGGAAATGTCATTTTTAAATCAAATTTTAGACGTATTCATTCTTTTCCACAACAAAATTATAAATTGATTTCGAAAGATTCTTCTTATATTATCTAGTAAACGCATGTTTTAAATTTTGAGAAAAACGTTTATTTTGAATATAATAAGGTCATAACATAGGTCATTGGCAGATTTGTTAAATTTTCAAAAGAAAAATCTTATTTTACAAGACATATTTCATAACATGTAATCATTCATTATTGTAAATCAATACGTTACCTAGTAAACGCAAGTTTCAAAATTTTAATTTAGTTCAAATAAAATCATTAAAAAATATATCCGAACACTTATTTAGTACGAAAATTTCTCTATTTTGTCTATCTATTTACGGTCTTACAAATTAATACATTTACGATTTTTTTTTACATTCTTATTTCGCTTAGATATTATTGAAAAATGATAAATACTTATGATAAAAATATAATTACAAAAAGTACAAAATTTTAATAGTTTTATTATCACGCCTTTCAGCATTTTTGGATGTTGGTAATTTTTAAACGACTTCAAAAAGGAGGAGGTTCTCAATTCGTGTGTATTTTTTTTTTTTATGTTTGTTACCTCAGAAATTTCGACTTGGTGAACCGATATTGATGATTCTTTTTTTTATTTGAAAGCTAGTGCTTCCCGTGTGGTCCCATTTTAATTTGGTCCAGTTCCGACAATGGCATCCACGAGAAAACCATACAAGTCTTAAATTTTGGCATCCACGAGAAAACCATACAAGTCTTAAATTTGCAAGTATGTGCGCGACAAATGGACGAATAACTCAATATCACGCCAACCGATTTCGATGATTCTATTTTTATTGGAAAGGATGTACTTCAAGGGTAGTTTAATGAAAGTTTGGTAAGGTTCTGATTATCGGATCCATGACAAAATAACGGAACTCTTCAATTCTTAGGAGCAAATTAACGAAACTCGGCCGAATCTCTTAATTTGATCCTCACGTCGTTATGGTCAAATTATGTCTTTCTCATATGAGCAGCACGTTTAGTAGGTCTACCTATATTTAGACAAATTAGTAAGTGTACTTCAGATTCACTAAAAATCAAAAAATAAACAAAAATTTTAACAAAACAAAAAACGACTTCAAAAAATGCACTAAAAAGTAAAAAAAATAATTTCATATTCTTCTAGAACTTCATAATCAACTTATTTTTTCTACTCATCAATATGTAGGTACGGTTGTTATTTTTGGAGTCGGTGTCAGCAAAGGTAACCGGCCGACGAGTTCACTTGACAGAAGCACATCTCACCTATAACTATGTATGTAGTTACAAACCTACCTTGACTGACACCGACTCCAAAAATATCAATTAATTAAATATTAATTATTAAAGCAAAGTTGGAATGAAATAAAATCGATGTTGATTTTCAGCCGCTGGCTGGTTACCTAAAGGCTCTTACTTAACACACAGAATTTTTAATCTTCACAGATTCTTGGATTCTTCTATGTAGCAAAAAAGCGTAATATTAATTGGCCTTATATCCCCAAATTATTAACTATTTTTGAATCACATATTGCAAAAATTTTATTCACCCTACTGACCAGAGATGGCAATTATCGTTAAACCATTGCGTAATGGTCAGGTATCGTTTAAACATAATTAAATTAACATTGTCACCAAAATAATAGGTCCCACAGACTCATTTTATATTATTCTGTCACCTCTCCACACATGGAAAGGTTTTATAATGTGCATCTCTTTTCATATTTCATGACGCTCAGAGAAAGGATATATTAAAATATGGAATTAACGAACAAGGAAAAAGATGTTTATTTGGTACTAGCGAGTTCCCGGCATGCGTTGCTATGGCACTTCATATAGAAATTGTTTCTCCCTACGTGTCCTTTCCTATCCGTCCCATTCCCCTTCCGCCTCCCCTTCCGCCTCCCCTTCCGCCTCCCCTTCCGCCTCCCCTTCCTCTCCGGCGTCCCCTTCCCCTCACGCGTTTCCTTTCCGCCTTCCCTCTCCCAAGTACTTCCCGCTCCCCTCTCCCGCTTCCTCCGTTCCGCGAACCGTTCGTTCGTTCGTTCCTCCGTTCGTTCCCGAGTTCCCCTCCCCCCTCGAGCATTTAATACATTCGGTTCCGCTATATTCAGTTCAGCTCGTGTGCCACCTGTTGCAATTTTTTAATACAAATTTCATAATGCCAGAGCTCACCAGTATATTTAGAAACCACCGCGGGAATGCACACATCAAATCCCCAAAGTTTCATCGCAATCGGATGAATGGTTTAGCAATGCATAGACATCTCATAAACATACATATAAGCATATTTTGATATATATATATTATATCAAAATATGCTTATACATATACACACTATTTATTTCAGTGTTTTTTTTAAATGGTATAAAAACAATATTAAATAGCACACAGGCGTTGACGACTGCATTCTTTATAAAAGAGCATTAAGCAAATACAACGATACGATATATTTTAGGTTGCCTGAAAATGTAATGTTGTTTTGGTGCAAAATGCATTACGCCATTTTCATGTAGATAAAAATGATGAAGCTGGGCCATGGAAATTAGCATTTTTAACGGATGAATTTTATTCACTAAACATTCTTAACATATTTTAAAAAAGGAATGTTAAATATTTTTAAATATTGTTATAACCACATCTTTATTACCACATACGCCTGTTTTGATGATTTATCGGTAAAATAAAAATGGTCGTCAACCTTTTTTTTTAAATAATAAATTCAAAGTAAGCAGAGGATTTTTTACAATATTGCTTCTTCAATAATTGCAAATTACCTTTGTGGCATCATTTTAATTAAATACAAATAACAAACTTTGTTTACACCACTATTTATCCTTCAAAAATCGCGCGGTACAGATATTTCCGCTTAATAATCTCCAAATAAATGGAATATTTGTGAAGATATCGAAAAACTAAAAACTTTTCGAAAGGTGATGAAATACGTTTTAAAATTTTATTATTAGAAAAATCCATGTAATTTTTAAAATAAATTGTATGCAGACTATGAAAAGTTTTAAAAATGGCTTGCATTACGTTTTTTCTAACTAAAGTTACCGATAACGAAAAAAAGTAAAAAAAAAAAAACATATATATTTTATTAGACAAATAAATTATCAACGCAAGTAGGAATCTCACTTTTTAATCGTTTTATGAATAAGTAATTCTTAAAAAAATCATAAAGTTTAACTATTTGTTTTAAAATGCGGTTGGAATCTTTGGTTTCATAAAGGTGTACATTTTAATTATTTTGTGGTTAACTTTTAAATTTGATAACAAAGCGTGCAGTTTTCTCATTCCGATTCCGTTGAGATCATACTTTTCACTATGATAGTAAGGGAGTCACAACGATTTCTATGAGACCTGCGTGAGCAGGGACAAATATTGTGAATTAAACGGTTAATAAAAAAATTAACATGTTTAAAAACCAATTTGTTCTATGTTACCCTTAGTCTGACCACTTTCTTCTGCTTTCCAACAATGGCGAAGCTAGGATTTGACCACTGATATTGGATCTGCACGATGGGTGCCATAGGTGGCCACGCGGCCAAATATCAACTAATTCTGGCCGTATCATAACATCTAGTTTATGACAGTTCGATGAACCCAAAGTGTAAAGTAAATATCGCTTTATTACACGTAACTCTCTGGCATGCGTTAATTACTAACTTTATAAAAATACAGTTCAAAGATCCGTCTCATACAAATTATACAAGTGCCTGTGATAAAATATAAAACCCTTGTCAGATGCCAACTAGAGTATAACTCTACTTTATGGTCTCCATTTTACAATATTCATTCCGGTAGCATTGAAAAGATTCAACATAAGTTCCTGCGGTTTATAATCTATAAATTGCATATTCCTGTACTAAATATTGATTACAAATACCTACTGGATAAAATGTCCCCATTAAATCTTTCAGGAAGAAGAATTACCACAGATTTAATATTATTACATAAAATACTGCATTACAAAATTGACTGTCCTGAATTACTTCAATTAATCAACATCCATATTCCCAAAAGATCTTGCCGACATTTACCACCCTTTTACTTTAACAACACCAGGACACTCTCTTACCAAAATTCCCCGATTCGGAGACTTCACAATTTCGGTAATAAATATTCTGATCTAGGAGATAATATTTCACCTTAAGAATAACCAGTATAAAAATTGTTTATTCTAATTCTTTTATACATCTAGACACAAATAGTCGTGGATAATTTCTGCAATTTTGTTTATATTGCATATTCTTTTTTATGTTAGACTTCTTATCATTTTTACCAATGTACCTATTTTAATTCATGTTATACGCTTTTGTTGATACTTTTTTTTTCATTATTGTTTTAGTTTTAAAAAGTACTGTGTTACTTAACTTACCAACAAAGAATGTAACAACCCATTAGGGCTTGTAAAAAATAAATAAATAAAATGCTAACTATTGAGTGCAAACCAAGTGTGATTAAAAAAATAAACATCTCGAAATCACGAGCCGTAAGTACCTTATACTTTGCTTTTGCTGTTGCTGTATGGCATTCAATTCGTTGGGAACTAAAGATGATCAGTCGCGCAGAGAGGACACTAGGCTTTTTTTTCGTATCCGTTAAGTGACGCCGGCCAACCACGTCACCTTACAGGTTCCTTTTGATGAACCATCCTGATGGATATTACGAATACTAGGGTACGTGTACTATAGTGATGAAGAAACCATTGGTCTTGTAAATACAGTGTGATATTTTTATTTAATTTACAAAACCAAATCATTAATACGAAGAAGCTTGGAAAATAGTCACAAAATTCAACCTGATATTGGCGAATCATTAATCATTTGCTTGACCGTTTAGTTTTTTTTGTTCATATTCATCGAACCGATACACCCAACAACAACTTTCATTTCGCATTCATTACAAGCGTCAACAGCCGCACAATTCCCCGCAGGGCCGAGGACACGTAGCCGGTCTAGCGCCTTTCTTTGTAGCTGTAATGTAAATTGTATTAAATATCGTTTCCGCCAGTTTGTTTACAGTCGGTGACATGTAAGTATATTGGCAACTAGGCCACTGGATGAAAGGAAGTATATCCCCTCATCCCCCCCACCCTTACCCCCGGCAGCCGCAGTTGAAGAAGTGGGTGGGGAACCACGTCCGCTTCATTTCCTCCTTGGCAATTATATCATTAGAACCCGTGCCGAGATTTTTTTTAAAGCTAACCGAGATGTAGAAATGCAAAACCACAAACCTAGTAAATGAAAACGTCAAACTATGTGGTGTTAGTACGGTTTCGAATGACAAAACCTAACTTAACCAAACGTAACATTACCAAAAAAAAAATTAATCTCTTCAGAGGTGTTCTGATTTGTCACTGATCTTATTTGTTCGTTTACTGTTAGTACATACTGTTAGTGATGGGAATGACCCAAACTAGTTGATTTTTCAAACCGTTAACTATGCAGACGGTCAGAAGTATAATTAAACACCCCATGTTTTTAGTTATTTTGCTGTCCAGATATTTTCAATTTTATTTCTTCATAAATTGATTTGGCATTAAAAAAATTAAATAAAGGTATGCAATTGGGAAAACCTATTACCTATAAGGGATGCACGATTCATTATTTTCAAGGTTTAACATTTGCGGACTGAACTAACTCGACCATTTTAAAACTACCTCCGTAAAAACCGTTTCAAACATCTATAAAAACAAGGAAAGTAAGAAAAGCTTTTCACAATTAAAGCTGTATACCTTCGTTTTAAATTTGCTTTCCCTTGCAGGCTCACCTTGTGTTGCACTTTGCTTTTGGAAATTTAATCATTCTATTCATTACTTTCGCTGTATTGTTTAATTGAATTTCTTCATAAATATTTGTTCTTAGTGATTAAATAAGTTTGGAAGTTATGAAGTTTTAATGATTTGGCTAAATTAATTAAAAACAGTCTTAATCACCAGAATAATCGGAAATCATAAGAACTTCGCAAATATTGATTTCATCGATATATCCGAGCACCTACTTTACTAGTTCCTCAACAAAACAGAATCCAAAATGTATAGGCATGACCGACCGTCACATTTGAAATCGCCTCAAAGACAGTTGACCACAATTTGATCAGTAGCTAAAACTGGCCGAGAGTCGTCGTTTAAAGGGGAACGTTCGAATATCAAATCATCAATATGGCGCTGATCGTCATTTTTTTATTGTAATAATATCCAACCCGTTTATCTCTCTCATGATAAGTTCCCTCTTCGCTGAAGCGATGAGAAAACCCTCAGAATACCCTGTCACCAGTCATCATTATCACAAAATAGCTGGAACAAGATGCATTCTGATGCTTTTTTTTTTATTCAATTTTTTTCGCACCAGATTTAAATGTCCGGGTTAAATTTTCCCCAAAAAAAAAAAAAAAAAGAAAGGAAAAAAAGAAGGAAAAACTAAACCCTTTCACACACTTCCCCAAATGATCATCTAGTCAACCCACGCTATGCAATTGCACTATATAAGTATTATAAATACAAGAACAACATGTCAACCTACTAGAGACCAAATGGGAATATAATTCACCGACTCCAGATATTTTCATATCAGAGGGTTCGGCTCTGTGGCATTTCTAATTGAACCTATAAATCCTACTGATCCCTCAATATAAATATTTAAAAAATCCTTTGTAATCCTACATGTATTTAAAATGACTGATTTTTGCATTTTTATATACAAATTCTTTGACAAATCTAATATGCTTAAATTTTGAATCAGATTCCTAGGTATTATGCCAGTGGCCGAAATAACAAATGGCAATATTTTTATAGTCCGAGAATGCCAAATTCTTTTAATCTCATTTCCTAAATCTGTGTATTTTCTTATTTTTTCAGAAATAGTTTTTTGAATATTACAGGAATTTGGAATAGCTACATCAATGATATAAGTTTTTTTTTAATTTTGTCATGTAAAACTATATCAGGTCTATTATGACTAATTGTTCTGTCTGTTAGTATAGTTTTATCATAATATATTTTATAAAATTCATTTTCTAAAAATGAATTTGGTTCATATTCATAATATGGTACTATATTACGGCAGTCAATCAAGTTATGTTTAATTACCAAACTTTGGTGAATTATTTTTAAAACCTGATTGTGCCTAAATGTATACTCGGAAGGCGCTAATATAGAACATCCCGATATCATATGTTCTATAGTTTCGGGAAAAGCCAAACATTTTCTACATAAATCATCAATTTGATTTATATCTTTGATTATATGCTTTCTATAATTTTTAGTATTAATGACTATCTTGAATGGCAAGCATAAATCCTTCTATTTCTGCGCTCAACTCTCCAATACTCAACCATTTGTTTGACGAAAGTTTGTCAACATACGTTTGGTTGAGATAATTGAAGTGTTTTGCGTGAATAATTTTATTTGACCAGGAATCTAATAATTCCTGGTTAGTATTTATAAGAATGTTGGCATTCTCGTCATATAAATTTAAAGGTGTAATATTTCTATCTGCCTTGCAAATTATTTTGTGCATTTCTGAGCTATTAGCTTTCCTAAGGAAAAAATTTCTAAACATTTCTACCTGATTGTGTTTCAAAGATGTTATTTTGACTACACCTCTACCTCCTAAATTTCTAGGTAAATTAATTCGTTCTATAGCTGAATTTGGATGATGGCAATTAAATTTTGTTAACGTAGTTTAATTAATTAATTCCTTTATTATTTATTAACATTTTTCAATTAAGTAAATCCCGTTAATCTGATCGATATAAGTTTTTCAATGGGTTCTTTCAACATTAACTTTTTTTTTTAAATAGAAATATGTACATAAAATATACTCATTATTACATTATATATAGAGATAAAAACTTTATTTTTTGAAAAAATATTATTAATAAAATTTATAAGAAATAAAGAACAGAAAAAATGAAATAAAATAAATGGGAAAACATTAAAACGAAAAAAGCGGAAAAATAGAGATTAATATAAAAAAGTTCTATCACTTAAATTTTTTTCTGAAAATTAATTCACAGCTTTTCATTGAGTTGGGTAACATGTTGTAAATTATTGGAAGAAGGTATTCTAGAGTTCTTTGACCGTAATTATCTGGGAATTACAAGTTCAACGTTTGCAGTTAGTCTTGTATTATAAACATGAACCACTAGTATATTGTACTTAGATTGATATGTATGCTGACTAGCAATTTTAAGCCACAATATAGCACGAACAGATAATAAGTTTACAGAGTTGTTTGGTTACGCTTTTGGTACATCATGTCTTTCTTCGTATTTAGTTTTTAATAATAATTTTACAAAAGAATATTGTACTCTTTACACTGAAAAAAGATTTATTTTTGTTGAATATCTCCGTGTGGTTATTCCATATATTATTAGGGATTCCGCCAATAACAGATTTGCTAATCTTAGGGTATTTGGTGGAACAAAAAAGGTCTAAAAAGTGCGCTCACTATGGCTTTTAGCCGTGTGCAAACTTTTTGTATGTATGTATATACCATTTAAAATTACAATCAATTGTAATTATGGATACAATTAAAATCATGAGTTACACTTTTAGGAGTTATGGTGATGTTAGCATGAGGAGATCTGATGTGCATAAGCTTCGTTGTTCAGTATTCTTTATTAAATCTACATCATGTGACCATTTTTGAAGGGCGACAAATTCAATTTGCAGTTAAGTACTCGCCATTAATAAATCCTCACGTGAAATAACTAATGCGGTGTCGTCAGCATAAAAATAATGTTTCACGTGAGAGAAAATCAATTTCAATGCAGTAACATATATAATACACAAGATAGGGCCTATTATGGACCCTTGTGGTACGCCTGCGAAAACGTACTTTTTTGTAATATTATTCTAAAAATTTTACACAAATCTTTCTATTTTCAAAGAATTAACAAATAATATTTATGTAGGTTTCCTGTAATTCCAATTGTTTCAAGAGTTTCCAGTAATTTACTATGATCAATTGTATCAAAAGCCTTAGAATTATCAATTAATAATACGAGTACATTATTCACTTTATTAATTGTTCTATTAAATTAATTTGATAATTATGTATTACGAGCACTTTATATTTTCTTTTGTTTCCAAAATGTTTCTTTTCTTTTATTTTTCTTTTACTTACTGTTTTTCGAATACATTTTTCCTTGTTATTTAATTGATTCCAGAACCTATTACTCCACTGTATACTTATGTAAATGCAAATTTTGAAGCTTACCTTTACTGAATACTTTATGAATGATAATGTACCTACCAACCTAATATGAATATGTCAATTTGACTGTCCTAGAACGGGAGACCTTCCTAGTTGGACAGTCAAAGCTTCCTTATACTGAATATATTTTATAACAAATAAATAATTAAAAAAATTTAAAAAATTCAAAAAATTAAAATAATAAAAAATGCTCTCTCAAATTATGCCACTTGCCATTAGCCTTGTCCACCACACACTACAAGGCTGGCGTTCGAGATACTTTCCAACCAACAAATTTATAAAAGTCTAACTTGCAAAATGAAGTAAAATATGACCATAATAATACATACGTCCCAATAATGTTCAACTATTGCTTGAAACTTATTCGCACTTGTCTAGCGGTGTCAATTTGGCTGGCGGGTATGGGTACCGCCGCCCCGGGAACCATTTTTTGGATAAGCAGCACCCCTGCTATAGATCACCCCAAGTGGTTCGCTAAGTTTAGTGATTTAGCAGGGGTGCTTAGGTTAATGGGGTGAGGTTTTTCTAAGTCTTCGTGGCGAACGCATTTTCCCACCTAGCCGGATCAGGAGAGACTGGTCGATGGAGATCTAACTTAGACCTCTCCAGCAGATGAATTCACACGTCTGTCACTCCTGGATATTTTGCTCCTTAGATTCCTATCACGTTAACAATGATAATATCGATATGTCTTGATAACGTTGCATTATGTTTGTCCTTAGCTCCACACGCACGAGGTGGTGGAGGTGTGCGCCAAGATCCTGTACCAGGTGGAGTTGCAGCGCTCGGCCCTGGAGCAGATGTGGGGCTTCAGCGTGGAAGCCGAGCTGGCCGAGAACGCGGAGCGGCAGGACGAGCTGTGCTGCTACGTGAGCCGCGTCGAGGACAAGAGCGTGGCCATGATGAACGGTAAGTGTCGGGGCACTCAGTTAACGGTTAACGGTTCTGGAGGTCATCTCATTATTCATTTGTTTGTTATATAGCACCATGCGCTTTAGTTGACATCATATTTCTGGATCTCAAAATCTATAAAATGCAGAAACGATATTCTACTACTGCAAAACTACAAAATCGCACAACCGACATTGTTCTTCGGGACGGTAAGATATCGGTAGATTAGTAATGATAGGGACTAAAAAATAAAAATAAAGTTAATTTTCTAATCTGAATACTTCACCAGAGTCCCAGCAGCTCCCGTCGGGAGCCAGTAGGACTATGGCATCCCCAGTTGGGGTATGTTGGGAGGTAGTGGGGATGGGAAGGAGATGGGGAAGGGGAAGGTGGGGAAGTACCTGGCTATTCAGATCTGGTGACCAAACACTGCTAAAGCTATTTCAAGTAACGTTTCAATTCTGAATGGTGGTCTTACACGACTCCAGATACTAATATCTACAGCCTGTATGTCGGACGAATACCTACAGCTCATATGTTGGACTAATATCTACGAGCTTCAGAGTGTGGACTAATATCTACAGAGCTAGGTCGGACGAATATCTATGACGGTCCCAGTGGTGACTAATATCTATGGAGCGTAGGTTGGACTAATATCTACAGAAGGCAGCTGAGCAAGAGGTTGTAAGGTAAAGCATACATTACGTCAATTACGTAATTACTAATTAGGGAACGTACCCATACTACGTGACACGTTTAGGGGGGGGGTCTTCAAAATGTCACGCTCCGTACAAATGAGCGGCGGGTTGCTTAGGATTTTGGTCACCGGGGGGGGGGGTTAAAAATTGCAAAAAGTTGGTCACGTAGTATGGGTACGTTCCCTTACGTAAAGGCTTAAACGTTTAAAGTACGTACATGAATTTTTTGCATAATATTACGTATTTTGCGGTTTACGAGGACAATAATTTATTGAACAAACATGGAGGTCATAATATAAAGATTTTTATTTATTTCGAAATACACGGCACCACAACCTAACCTAACCTAACCTAACCTAACTGACATATAAATGGTCATGGTAACAGACTAAATAATTTAGAAGCTCTTGAAATAAAGAAAGTTGTTAAAACAAAAACCCAAATCCTTAATAATCAGCTAAATGTGTCCAATAGTCCGATATTAGGGATTTTTACATACATACATACATAAAGTAAGTTTTTTAAATTGCATACGCAATATTACGTTATTCCAATATGCTATACATAATTGTAAATCCAACCTCTGCCAGTGCTGTAGATATTCGTCCACACTTCGGTTCTCATAGATATTAGTCAGAAGTTTGAGCTGTAGATATTCGTACGCACTTTGATTCTCATAGATATTAATCCCATTTGTTCAGTTTTTGGAATTCCTGTAGATATTAGTAGACGCCTCCGTCTTACACCAGGGCTATACTGAGAGTATCTTCCACTCTGGAACGTGCCACAAATAAATCATATATTATTTTTAATGATTAAATTGTGAAATAACACAAATTAAACAAATAAAATTTATTTGCCCACGCCGCGGGGATTCGATCCCGCGACCTTCTGATTGTGAGTCAAGAGCCCTACCTATAGATCACGCCGGCCGTTAAATTATAACTTTTCCATTTCACTCCTCTTTACAAATAACTGAAATAACCATGGAATTTCGCGTGAATTTATCCCGTCCATACCTGCAAATGTACGTGTAACCTCCCAACACACATAATATACAATAATAATGTGGAAAATAGCCGTGTACGTATTACATGCCTATATGTTTTCTGGCCGCGCTCTGTCAGTAGGCCATTAGATTCAATTTGTCACATTCAGGACCAGAGACGGACGTACAGAAATTTCCGCCCAATGCAATACACATCTAATGAAAAAGATCAAGCTCTGCGTAAAACCATCTGAATATAACATTAAATAAAAAATAATACAATTTATTATTCAAATTAGGAGTACCTACCTGATTAATAATTACACAAATATTATATATAACACTAGCGAGTTCCCGGCACGCAATGCCAGTTGCAATGCCACTTAATAAAGCAATTGTTTCTCTATGCGTGTCCTTTCCCATTTGTACCGTTCCCCTTCCGCCTCCTGCATTCCCTCTCCATCTTCCTTCTCCCCTCTTCCGCTCCCCCATCCCGCCAACCCCCCTCCCGCGTTCCATATATTCAGTCCCAGTATATTCCGTTTTCAAACAGCTCGCGTGCCATCTATTACATTTTTTTTCAAATCTTCATATAAGTATTACAAATATTCATTTTTGTATATTATAAGAACACTCGATCAAATTTGGAAGGTAGCTATTATGAATACCTATAATTCTTTCTTACTTAGCACATCAAGTATATTCATTAATTTAAAGAATTTATTCAACAATTGAATTTTGATTAAACAATCATTGGTTTGCAAAATGTCATTCTCAAATTGTGACATTTTTGACCATGTGGGCCTAAAGTTTATGACTTATTAGACGAAATTCAAAAACTTCGTTTATGTAAAATTACTACGAAACTATTAATTCAACGGCATCAGCCTGAGATGTACTCGCTTGTGTTTACGCTAATTATTAGGTGTTGGATAGTATTGAAAAATTGGCAAACTTCTGACGTGTGATATTTTTTGCTTTTCCGTGCCATTTTTGAAAAAATATTGAAAATTTCCGCCCTACTTAATCGTTCCATTCTCTACCTATGGTTCTACACAGGGGGGTATTTAACTCCAACCTTTTTTGTTACCAAATCACTACCACGTGGTTTGTGACGTCAGAGTAATGACTACCAATAGGAATCTTACAATTTCCTTACTTTTTACTTTCCTCTATCCTTGTCGATGGTATGTGACGTCAGAGTAATGAAATTTTCATTTTTTATGGTTAAATAGTGTCGACACCTGTTCCATTCAAAAAGCCCGAAGATATCGATCTATTATATATTAGTTCATATATGGTTCTACAGATCCGGCCCTGTTTAGGACAAACAAACCCACGAAGGGGCCACGGTTCATCCTTTGCTATATTACACTTTCAGTTATTTTCGTTGGGACGTTATTTTTCAACATCCTTATCCGTAATGATTTATAAATAAACATTAGCTTCTATTTTCCGCCGTATTCATCGGCGCGTAAGATTACCACTTTTCACTGAAAATGCTGTGGATTCTGGAAGGTGGAAGAGAGAAAAGGATGGAAGATGATAACGGGAAACATCTTTTAGGGAGTTTTGGCCTTTATTTACTCGTTTTCATAAGGTCGTAAGTAAAAATTAATTAAAAAATAATTGCCACTATTATTCTTCACGCGTTATCTCTTATCTACTTTATTATTCTGACGTGGTTCATTGCTAATAGAGCGTTCCTGTGTTAATATAGATTGCTCGTTGTTTTAACTTTTATATGAACATTATTTAACAGACAACGACGCCAATTCACCGAAGGGATAGAAAGAAAATGTATGGCAGCAATTAATTTCTTACACTTTGTACATTTTCGATTTCATTATCATCTGTAAGTTTTTTTTCCTTTTTTTAACGTATTAAGACAAAAAATATTTTATACTTAAACTAGCAGACCCGGCCACACATTGCTGTGGCTAACGAAAAACAACGCCATTACCCAACCTTTATAAAATCCACACCACCCGCTTGCCAGCTGCCCGCTGCCTGAATTGAATATTTGAATTTCTCGGCTTTTCTCTAAAAATAATAAGCATGTATTATACATATAAACCTTCCCCTTGAATCACTCTATCTATTGGTTAAAACCGCATGAAAATCTGTTTCGTAGTTTAAAAGATCTATGCGCCCATAAATTTTGAGTGACTTCATTTTATACTAGGTATGTAATGCAATTCGAGCGATCGCCACTAATTATACAATGCTTGCAATGCAACACTGAATATTTGAAAAGGGAAAATCAAATACCTACTCAGACATCTATTTTCCAATTTCTTCCGTAGAACGAATTTCAAAAGTGACTATTGTACGGCCCGCCAGCCGTTTTAAATCGCACAAAAATATGTTTTCTTTGAATTTCTCGGCTTTTCTCTAATATAATTTGCATGTATTATACATATAAACATTTCTCTTCAATCACTCTATCTATTGGTGAAAACCGTATGAAAATCCGTTGCGTAGTTTAAAAGATTGACGCGCACATACATTTTGAGCGACTTCATGTAATGATAATGATTATTGAGGGATAAATTAGGTACCAGAAGATCATTTGAAAAATTAACTAAAGCTTCAGGATGTTTTCAAAAATTTGCCTTCACGATTATTTTTTCGTTTATAGATAGCCTTTCAAGTGTGCATTTAACCTCAAAAAGGCACTTACTGCTTTCTCTGAATCATTAATTTAATTTTAGCTTCTTTACGTTTAAAATTTGTTATTTTACAATCCAATTATTATCATCACTAAGACTAAGCCTGTACCAAGTTTCAAACATTATGGTTCAATGATTTTTAACAGCCGATTATTGGAAATATTATGCACATTAACAGATGGTAGTCAATTCAAATTACAGCGTTAACCTTGAAAAAACAAGGAACAATAGAATAAGTACTGTCGCTACAGAATTTCATTGTATCGCATTTTAAGTGCGAATAACACATATTCATGATGATTAAATTAATTGTACCTAATATTTTTAAATTACCTGCGTGGCAACTTTTCCTTATCCCTGTCCTTACCCGTCCCAATCCAAATACCTATTTCGCAGC
The DNA here is from genome assembly GCA_917880885.1 of Limnephilus marmoratus. Classification (NCBI taxonomy): domain Eukaryota; kingdom Metazoa; phylum Arthropoda; class Insecta; order Trichoptera; family Limnephilidae; genus Limnephilus; species Limnephilus marmoratus. The sequence continues at coordinate 33,399,086 of OU862908.1, forward strand.
CTGTTTAAGTATAGTTCTAATCGCATTTATTTTATTGTTGTTTTTTTATATTTAGGTTTATCACTTGTTGAATCTTCACCTGTATAATAATTATTTTTTTAATTGCTGCTTTGTCCTGTTTTTTTTTTCTTTTCTTAAATATTCTGGTTTACATTTAGTTACTTTTATGTTTCTAAATACCTATCTGTGAACATTAATAATTGGTCTGTTTTTTGTCATCCTCTTATGTACATTATGTTACTAAGACTGTTTATGTTCCTTAAATAAATAAATAAATAAAAGTTTAGATTTCCGTTAATTTAACTTAACAAATTAGGCCCATCCTATTTTTTTTTATACTCGAGCATATCTTCTAGTCTCTCAAGTGTTCTCCAAATGCCAGGTACTTACAACACCCGTGTTGAATGCTTATTTCACTAATAAAATCCTCTTGTTCACAGAAAAATATTATAAATCGTAGCCCCTGACAAACAGAATAGCTGTACTAAAAAATAATTAAAGCAACCAAAAGGTCATAAAATGTGCCATCATTAATTTTTTCGATGGTATTCTGCCTAGTGTGCCCTTAACCCGGGTACTTACCTTACCTTACTTAATGCTTACTTAATTAATGAAATCCAATTAAGCTGGTAATAACCATCATTAATGTTCATTATTAGACTCTTCCTCGTCTTTCCCAACTCAATATCACCTTGGAGCTAATTATAAGTATGGGCACTACACATTGACAAATAATATATTAGGTCCTTACATATGAAATTAGCGTTTTGTATGGGAGGAACATAAAGTCGATTTTTTATAATATATTTATTTAATCAAAGTATGTACCATTGCTATCTATGCCCTTTTGCCATCTCGTAGGTAGTTCATGGATCCCTTTACTAAAAAACCCATTCAGACGGGAATCAATAAAATCTTTGAAGGCGGTTTGGACTGCCCCATCGGAGTTGAATTTTTTTCCCTTGCAAGAATCCAAATTTCGAAAAAAATGGTAATCTGTTGGGGCAAGGTCCGGAGAGTACGGTGGATGTCTTAGACATCCCAATTGAAGCTCCTCTAATTTGGTAGCCGTCTGTTGTGCAGTGTGTGGTCCAGCGTTCTAATGCGCGTTTGTTGATTTGCCTTTCAAGCTTTTTCACCTTCCCAATTTGCTTCAAGTGGATTGAAACAGTTTTATCACTAACACCGCAGCCTGCAGTTAACTCGGACGTGGTTTGCGATGGATCCGCTTTCACAATAGCCTTCAATTCTTCATTATCAACTTTGGTCTCCGGCCGTCCACGGGGCTTGATCTGCAGATCGAAATTTCCAGAACGAAAATTTTGGAACCAAAAACGCACTGTGTTTTCTTTTGCGGCATCGTCGCCATACACATCAGTAATCCTTCGAGCCGTTTCTGCAGCATTGGTGCCACAGTGGAACTCGTACTCGTAAATAACGCGATATTTCAAGTTTTCCATTTTGTAAACTAAGTGACGCAAAGAAAAAAAACAATTAAGGAAAAAACAAACGAATTATAATTTTCGAAACACGAATAGTAAATAGCTGTATAAATTTGAATTTGGAATTCCTAACCAAAGAGAAGATATTTGTGATCAAAGTTGTCAGTACCTACGGCAAAACGACAATTTCATATGTAAGGACCTAATATTATTTACAATCGTTGTTTATCCCATTATTAAAAAATCACAAAAGTATTTATTTGTTCAAATTGATAAAGTTTCTACCAAGTTTCATTTACATTTGGTTGAAGACCCAATGCTTCATCAAGGCGCTTTCATGCGTCCTGATCTTGCTCCACTTCAGTGGCCTCAGTTCGTTGCATTCCCAGCTTTTCATCGCACAGCTGCTGCATTTATTTCCCCGGCTTTGTCTGAGGCGACCGATGACCCAGATTCAACTTTTACAATAGGAAAGGCATCCCATAGCCTTTAAAACATTTTAATATGTGAATTCAACCAAAAATACAGTCCTCTCAGCGTTGGTGAAAGCAGAGCAATACATTGCAAAGAAAACTTCGTGTATTGATACTGTTCGGAATTGCCCCCCATTCTCAGAATATCTCTTACTTATTGATGTATATTTATAACAATGAACTAAAATGCTAAATTGGCTTTCTTTTAACGTGATATAAATAGCTTGATGTCTTCCATATTTTCTCTGACTAGTCTTCTGATAAAATAAATAAAACATGTGAATTCGCTTGTTTTGTGACGGAATGCCAATTTACGATATAACGAACTATAGAAAAGCTACAACAAGGAATGAATATAACATGAGACTGTATAAATGTGCAACTTTGTAATTGAAATGTGCTATTTGCTGCATTAAATGTTGTGAAGAAGCAGGCAATCATGAATTAAATGCTGTTATTTTTTATATATCGGGTTGTTGATTATTTTTAATTGCAACAGTATCGCAGAGTGAATATATATTTTTCTTCTTTTGTGCCCTCGACGCGACGCCGACATTGGCGATCACTCTAGTAAATGTATCTCTATCTTGCGCTGCCCGGAATAGCGCCTCCACACCTCTAATACTGGTCCACTCTCGTACATTTTACAGCCAAGGTACATATTAGGTACCTATTTTATGTCCCTGTATTATTCTGGAACAAATTAGTAAAAATTGTACTACAAATTACGCCTATAAAAGCGAAATAAATTATAATTTTCAAATATGGTTAACGATCAGGATTCAGAGCTCTATTCTGATAACTAAACTAAACGTAGCTTAAATCATTTTAAGCTTTCAATAGCCCTGAGGAAGTTTGGGAGAGGAAGACGAAAAGTACCTACCCATGTAATTTATTTAAAATTGTGAAAATTTTCCGATTTGCGCAGAGATTATTTTTTTGCTTACCATCTATAATGTTTTCACAGAATATATCTATCTATCTATCTCTCTATTTATATATCTATCTATCTTCTATCTTCTGTATATATCTATATAAATAAAAATGAATCGCTGAAATGTATGTACGCGCATAACTTCCGAACGACAGCACCAAATTGGATAGTTCTTTTTGTTGTGTGTTTGTTATTATCAGGACAAGGTTTGTATAAAACTATTGGTGAGCTCTGGCATTATGAAATTTGCATAAAAAAATTTCTGTAGTTGGAGTTGTTTGAAAACTGAATGTCTGGAATACGGGAGGGGGGAGGTGAACTCGGGTAGGGGGTTCGCTGGACGGTGGAAGGGAGGGGAGTGGAATAGGGAGAGGGAAAGCGGAGGAATCGGAGCAGAAGGGGACGCGGGAGAGGGAGGGGAGGCGGAAGGGGAACGGGACGATTGAGAAAGTTTTAAAAACAGTTTCTTTATTAAATGGCATAGCAACGCATGCTGGGAACCAGCTAGTATATAAATAAAAATGAATCGCCGAAATATATGTACGCGCATAACTTCCGAACGACCGCACCAAATTGGATAATTCTTTTTTTTTTGTGTTCGTTATTGTCAGGACAACGTTTGTATAAAACTACTGTTGAGCTCTGGCATTATGAAATTTGTATAAAAAATTGCAATAGGTGGCACGCGAGCTGTTTGAAAACTGAATGTACCGGGACTGAATGAATAATATACGGGAGGGGAACTTGGGAGGGGGTTCACGGTACGGAGGAAGCGGGAGAGGGGAGTGGGGATAGGGAAGGTGGAGTGGGAACGCAAGAGAGGAAGGGGACGCTGGAGAGGAAGGGGAGGCGGAATGGTAACGGGATGAAAGGGAAAGGACACGCAGGAAAAAACAATTTCTTTATTAAATGGCGGAACAACGCATGCCGGGTACCAGCTAGTGAACAAATAATGATAAAACTGTGTCTTTGATAATTAAGATGACTTTAATATCGGTTTCATGAGAATATTTCGTAGTTAAAATTATTATACATAAGTAGTCAAATTATTATCACCTACAGCCTATGTAGTGCATAGAGAATCAAACGCGGTAAATAAGTTTTATTAATTACAGATATTATTATTTCGTCACATAATTAAGACATAATCATTTGCCCATTAGATCTTAATGTGGACCACCTCATTAGATACCACATAAGTACGTATCCTGTCTTCAGGCAGTCGATTTCACACTGCGTTAGGCCCCCACACGGACGAATGAATACACATCTCCGGTCTTTGAAGGACATTTTCATCTATACATCGTCTCTCCATAGTATGTAACATATTATACACTTCCTACTAGTTCATCCCCTGTGAACTCGTACGTGATAAATACTTGAAAAGATCCTTTTTAAAACTATATATCGTATTATTTAAAGAAACAAGTGTATAAAATTACTCGACCATCCCAATTAGCTAAGTCGTCCATCATTGTACAATCAACATTTTGTTCATTTATAATACACTAGCTTTACCCGTGGTTTCGTTCGCATGGTATTAGGGGGAAATTACTATAAAAAGAATTTTTCCCCCAGGAATGAAATGTTTTTTCCGGGATAAAAAGTAGTCTGTGTCATTTCCCAGTTCTCCAATTATCTCTGTTTAAAAAAATCATGTCGCTCCATTTATATTATTATTTAGGATTTTTGATTAGGTACGTTCTATTACATAATTCAATTTACCAAATTCTGACATAGGCATTTAAATACAATAGCGAGTTCCCGGCGTGCGTTACTATGCCATTTAATGAAGAAAACTTTTCGTTCTGCTTATCCTTTCCTATTCGTCCCAGATGATGCCAGAACTCATTATATATATATATATATATATATATATATATATATATACATCAAATCCCCAAAGTTTCATCGCAATTAGATGAACGGTTAGCATGCATAATTTCATGAAGCCAGAACTCACTATTATATATAGAAAAAATCGCTGGCATGCGTACATCAAATCCACAAAGTTGCATCGCAATCGGATGAACGGTTAGCAATGCATAACATACGAACAAACAAACAAAAATTGATTTTTATATATAGTACTTTTAAAAATGTCGGAGGGTGCGCCTCCCCAAAAAATAGAGAAAAGAAGGACAAAAGGATAAGAGATACACAAATCAAAAAATTTATTAAATTTTTAATTTAAATGTTAGATACAATCTGATAAATTATATAAGCCATAAAGCTACTTCTTTTTTATTATTATTAAGTTAAAAGAAATAATATTTCGCTTTCTTAACTTAAATACAGAGCATATATAGTATAGTAGTACAAGTATAGAAGTAATAGTAATGGTAATAGTAACTTCAATTTACAACTTCCTACATTTCGCTACTTCCATGAATATGTTCGTATTTCACTAGGATTAATTATGTTAAGTTATGTAACTCGTCACACCAGCGCAACGCGACCGACTACATGTGGATTTCCACTCGCCGCGCCAAACTATCTACCGCACAACGACACAACGCCGTACAATAATACGCTAGTGAGGCAGAGATAGGACTTGCCTCCGAGAGGTGTTGTTTTCATTTAGGCGGAGGGGAGCGGGGAAGTGTGGAATCGAAATGAACGGCAGACGTTGCGCGGATGCGCGTTGTTTAGTTTGAGGCGCGCATCAAAAAATGAATACTTCCGAAGTAAATCCAATCATTTAAGATTAGCTCCAGCGCTCTAGTGGCAAAGTTTTGTTTGGTTTAGTGATTATTTGTGAAAGTACGCGAACGCGGCAGTCGATACCTACGGAGTACAGCTATTTGGATTAATTTAGTCGGGTGAATTTGCAACCGACGGTTTATATTATGTTTGCACATTATTATTATAGTTTGACGTAATTAATTGTTCCGTCAAGATATAGGTAGGTGTAGGTATACAAAATTCTTTCTTTCTTTATTTAAATCTCCCCACTTATTCGTAACCCTGGAATATTAAAAAAAAATGAGACGTAATTTGCAATGCACGTAAAATGTATTATTTATGATTATTTGGCTCAATAACGATGCGAACAAAGGCAAAATGCAGTGATGCAATTCTATATTATGCTAGTTCTGCATTTAACATTGAATTATTGATTATTATTAATGAACTGTTTGACAATTCACTGGTACATTATTGTTTACTTGGGGCGACACAAAACCACTTGTCATAATTATGAAGAAATGTTCGAACGCGCAATTTCAAGTGGCGATGGACGCAATCGAAGCGCTAATCCATATAACCATTTCCGAAACATTATTATAAGCGAATGAGCTTTCGAATTAATAGTGCAGGCGTGGAGTTTGGAAATTTTCCCTGATAAAATAGTTTATTCTTTCTGAATAACGACGTCGCCATTATTGTCCTAAATAACCATTTAAAATCATCAACCTAAACAGGTATTCATGCAGTTAATTAGAGATATGTAAAAAATCATATTTGTATATGTATTTTTACATGAATACCGCTGCTCCCGACTGCTCCCAACCATCTGGAGCCAGTGAGACCATGGCATCCCCAGATGGAGTATTTTGAGAGACTGAAGCTAGTAGACAGGGGAAGGAGATGGGGGAGAGGAAGGTGGAAAAGAACCAGGCTATTCAGACCACCAAACATGGCTTAAGCCATTTCAAATGTTTCAATTCTGAATGGTGCATAATAGAATACACCAGGGCAAATCTTCCACTCTGGAACGTGCCGCAATTATATTATTTTAAACGATATGATATTATGAAATAAGAAAAATAATCAAATAGAGTTTTAAAAATTTGTTAAAACCCGTTTAATCACAGGAGACCAAACCATACATTACTTACGTAAAACTACCCATATAAAAGTTGTAGATTTTTGTAGTGTGAAAATATCTCATGCAAAAAGGCGTCATAGGTTTAAGATTTTTGCCGTAATCATAATTTCTAGAAAAGCATTTTCATCGCTGCATTTTTAAATCTTCTTATTGTTGATTGTATTATCAACGACCTGTTGTCATGTGCACCAATTCATTGTTACGCGGATACAGTTCATGATAGCTTTTTGTTTTTTTTGTTTGACAAGCCCCCAAAGGGCTCACAAACTCCAACAGCTCGTAGGGCTTTGAAGCAAAGAATGGACGGTTACCTCGAGAGTGTTTTCTCTTGGGGTTGAATTTAATGTTTCAAAGACCCAATCTTGTCTGATTACGTCTAAAAGGGATCGAAATGAAAATCTAGTCTCTTTCAACGGAAGCAATCCTCCGAACAGGCCCTCGATTGAGATGCTTGGTGTAACCCTAAGTGACCAGCTCAGGTATGGGGGCTCCATTGAAGCCAGAGTAAAGTTAGCCTCCCAAAAACTGGGCGCACACAACTGCTAACCCTGTACGAATCACAAGTGCGCCCCACGGTTGAATTTGGCAGCCACCTCTGGTCTGGTGCTCCAAAATATCTGAAAAATACCCTCAACTCTGTGCAGAAACCGGCGGTCCGTTTGATAGATTCTCCCATCTTAACAGACGAATTGCAATCTTTAGAGCACAGGCATAGGGTGGGAATGCTATCCTTGTTCTACCGGTATTACAATGGAAGATGCTCCGAGGAACTAGCGTCATTGATCCCTTCGGCACCGATGCATAGTCGGGAAACACGCCAAACACGTGCCCAACATTTGTACACGGTTGACATTTGTCACATGAGAACGGGTCGTTTCTTCGACTCGTTCTTGTGTTCAACAGCTCGGCTGTGGAATGATTTGCCGGCCTCTGTGTTTCCTCCTTCCTACAACATGGGTCTCTTCAAGACCAATGTTCATTCCTTCCTCTCCTCAAACAGACTCTCCACACAGCATCCCAGATGACATAGGCCCTGAGGGAAATTATTTTCCTCAGGGCATCCTGTGTGGAGTTAATGTAAAAAAAAATGCACGTAGATGGCAATTCCTTCTCACATGAAGCAAAATTTTGTAGCGGCTGCTTACCCGCTCTGCGAAATTTACCGCAGCGCCACTGACCTCCACAGAATTCGCTGGAAGATAAGGCATACCTACCTTAGCGAAGTAGTAACTGGCGCATCGTAAATAATCCGCCACCTACGCGAAAGAGCTAGGACGTCTGGCTGTACCAAACAAGTGCCCGCAGAAAGTTCGAGCGATTTCTCACCTTTGCGTGAATTCACCGCATTACCTACTGCGAGACTAATTACTTGCCACGGGTATATAAGCCGCGCAGTACCTCAGTATTCATTCATCGGCCGGCCAAGCAACACAGAACGAGCAGTGTCGCGACTAAGTACCTGCCCGCGCGGGGCACGGGCCTCGCGCAGTCAACAGTGAACATCAACTTATCCAGCGTGACCCAGGAACATTCCAGCACCTTCGAGGAACTTCTCCAACTACCATCTCGACGTGAGATGGCAATCAACATCCTGCAACGAGCAGCAACAACAACCGGCAACGCGCCATCATCCAGCATCCTGCAACGAGCAGCAACCAGCACCTGGCAACGCGCCAGCATCCTCATCGCCTCACAAGGTTCCTTCCTGCGTCACGTGTGTGCTCCGACCCACTGGACACACAGCCGCCATATCCCGTCAACACGACGTCGATCGACCGCCTGGACCAAGGTCACGTCTACACCGCCACGGTGTAGGGCAACACGCCGGCTTCCTGAAGACCTGTGATCTTCACCGCCGTAGTGTCCTGACCTTCATCTTCACATCATCGCGCAGCAGCATCACTACTGTCACTCCGCTCCCGCTCCGCATCGACCTCCGCTACGTAGCCACAATAAAGACTGACTCACACCTCGACTGCACGCCTTTTCATTTCTCTCTACCGATCAGAACCGCTCCCTCAATTTCAAGAGTAGTCAGCAATATTGAAAAAACCTCTCCTTTACAAAGCCATATTTCCGTAATCCCAAGAATTTATTTTGTTTCTGTAATATTCTTAGAGTTTCTTCGAATTCATCAATTTTATTATTAATGCTTCTAGCATTCGTGTACTTTTTATACATTAGCTCTGCACAGGAGATGTCATATTTGGGAATGCTAAGTGGGGGGTCTTATTAAGTTAAGAAGAAGTTCTGAGAAGGAAAACGGTATGAGAGGTAGGAATCTGGGGGTTAATGTGTCCAGGAGTGACGGACGTATGAATCCATCCCTCCAACTGCAGTGCAAGGCGATGGGTCGAGAGTGTCCAGCTGGAGAACTCAAAAAGTCTTCCTCAACCAGTCTCTCTCGATCCGGCCTGCCACGCAGCAGGTGGGCGAACGCATCCGCCGCCTAGATCTACACAAACCTCACCCCATGAACCGGGCACTCCTGTTAAGTAACCAAACGTAGCGAATCACTATGGCAGAGCTGATTGTATCCAATAAATTGGCCGCACCCATTACCGCCTCCCATAAAAATAATATGCATGGAGTAAATTTGTGTGATGTGTTCTTGTATTTTAAAAAATTAATCAATAAATTTGATAAATTTTAAGGTGTTCATTTTGAGATTTTTGGCGAATTTAAAAGATATTACGTCGTGATTCGTTGTAAAGGTAAAATAATAAAAATATTTTAATTTGTCAGCCTAAAATGTGAAAGTAGTAATAAAATATGGTATATTTTATTACTGTTATCGTCGCGATGGTTTCCAACTTTTGGAATCAGCAATTCCTCATTTATGGCGCTGAAAAGGTCTTGCGTATTCGACATTATATAACATAATGTAATATCAATATTTACGACCCAATATTACTTGCAAATCGAAGTTTCACAGAAGTTCGGAAGCGTAACGCCACCCTTTTAGCCGCATGAATAACTTTACCCGTTTTGTTGTAACAAACTGATGCTGATATTAGATATAATTCAATAAGCCCAATCAAAACATGGGATGACGTCACGGACAACTAACTCTATGTGGCGGGTATCTGGTAGATAGTTATCTGGCTGGTAGCTAACAGGGGCAAGTAGCGGTAACGAGGCGTTGGGGCCGGAGCGACGCAACGGGCGGCGCCGGGCGCGACGCGACGCGGCGGTAAAGCAAACATTTGTTATGTGGCCGCATAGTCACGTTGCCGTTAGAGATAGCAATCCGGACATCACAGTGGAATCAGGATTCGGATTTTCAAGTATGAAATCTGGATGATCCGAATTTGTAATAAAAAAAATATGTGGAATGCTAATGTCATATGAGGTGAACGCGCCCGACAAACTAAAAGGCGTGGAATAAATAAATATTATCTATTTCTTCCCAAATAGGTTATTATTATCAAATAATTACTTGATCATGCAAAGATACAAGATTTAGACCGTAAATTGTGCTTATTATTTAGACCGAAAACATTAAGCACAACAACCAAGGGCGGATCCAGGGGGGGGTCATGGGGTCATGACCCCCCCCCCCCCCTGGGCAGGGTCCAGGACCTAGGTAGACCTACTTTTTACTTGTATCTATTATAATTAAAATTAAATTATAACTGCTTGTGACTTGACCACGACTGTGTGACCCCCCCTGGCGCTATTTGACCCCCCCCTGGCGCCAAAGCTGGATCCGCCCTTGACAACAACAAAGAGATTACATGTGAGAAACAGAAAAAATATTGAATTAGAAAGAATTTTTTTTAAATTCTATTTAAAAACTTTTTTTTTTTTTTTTAAACTCTATTTTATAATATCTTTTGTAACATATCATTCAAGAAGATGATTATACCAATAAATCTAAACGAAATTATAAAAAAATAAATGCACAGAAAAATAAAAAGCTAACAGTCTCGTCTAACGGGACGAGCGCCTTACTAATTCGACCTCTGAAACCTCTTATTTTTAAAGCAGTTTTGTCAATCTCGAATTTCAAATAATGTTTAACTATTTTCGTTATTTGTTTTTGGGGTGTTATGCCGTGTTGCGCTACCTCCAAAGCTACTACCAAATGCTTTTGGCCGTGAAAATCTTAAAACTTATCCAATGTTTTACTATTTTTTTCACATATTTTTAGTAACTACTCGTAGCACCTTTTTAAATGACAGCTGATAACAAATGTTCGAAGAACTGGTTTTTATTCTGAGAATTTGACATTTGCGACTGTTAGCTTTTTATTTTCTGTAGGTTATTCTTTTCATATTATAGTTTAGATTTATTAGTATTAACTTCTACTTCAATTATACGAACTGTTATTTTCCTCTAAACGAAGTATATATGATAGTATACCTACATTTAAATGCTTAGTACAATGCAACCTAATGTTAATACCTACCTGCTATGTCTTAAATACACTTTTTTGGAAATTAAATTAAAATGGTCCGCACTCTTAAGAGGGCATTACCAGATAAAACCAGAAATATGTCATTTTCAAATCTGATTTAAGACGTATTGACTCTTTTCCACAAAAAATTATAAATGGATTTCGAAAGATTGTTCTTTTATCTAGCATTCGCATGTAATAAATTTTGAGAAATTTTTTAAAATTTTTAGTATAATAAGGTTATTCCATAGGTCGTTGGCAGATTTGTTAAATTTTCAAAAAAGATTTTGTATTATACCACACGTATTTCAAATAATATAATCATACAGTAAAATAAATCAATACATTATCTAGCAAACGCATGTTTTAGAATTTTAATTTTAGTTTCAATAAAATCATTAAAAAATATGTACGTACGTGTGTTTCTTGACGAAAATTGGTCCATTTGTGTATTTATTTGCGCACTTACAAACTAATATATTTCAGATTTTTTTAACATTCTTATTAAATTTAGACATTATTAAAAAATGATAAATACTTATAATCAAAAAATAACTACAAAAAGTACATTATTTTAATAGTTTTATCATCACGCCTTTCAGCATTTTTGGAGGTATAAATTAAAGCTAATTTGAATTGAAATAAATTGGATTTTGAGTTATAATTTAAAAAAGCTGGTACGGAGAATAATTAATCTTTCTCGTTGTAATCGCCCTGCACGATCGTAAGAACAACTTTCGACGAAATGTGGATTTTCGTCCGCTGGCTGTTTAAACGCTCATAATATGAAATCACTGCTGGTCACCGAAAATGGTTCCGCAACTTTTCAACCCGCGACAAAATATCTCCAATAAAATATTTACTAAAATTTAACCTAACCTAACAAAATAATGGGAGAAAAATAATACAGACATCCTATAAAGACAACAAATTATTGTTCAAAAATAGTAAAATGGGGCAAAAATAATACAGACCTCCTGTAAAGTTAGGTTCGGTTAGGTTTTAATAGATATTTTGTTGTGGATATTTTGTCACGGGATGAAAACGCGCGGTACCCGAAAAATAAAAATAACTGAGAATTAATTTTTTATCCGTATTAATTCGAATATCCGGATTTTAATTTCCACAAATCGTAAAATCCGGATTTTCCAATACGGCTATGGATTTGCAATCCCTAGTTACCGTATGCCTCCGTGGTCGCGTTGCCCCGTGGCCCGGTGGCTCTGTAGTCGGGATGATCGGGCGGATAAAATATTCCTCCGACCTGACCGCGTAACCGTTCTAATTCGTTTATTTGACAACACAATTGCGTGATTAACGGCAGGCGGCTTATCGCACGGACACGTAGCTTCTATTTTACCCCTGAGAAATTTACATTCGACCCCGTAGGTACCTTCAATTTATAGTAAAACATTTACAAGGGGTATTTGATACTACCTTTTATGTTTTCAGTCGGTTTTCAAACAACGGACCAACCATCGGACCACCGTGATTTTTAGTGTGCTATAACCATTAAGATTTCTCTCGGAGTCTGTTCCTTATTTGGGGACGCTGTGAAGGATCTGTCTAATAGACAAAGGAGTGAATCTTTTCTTGGAGAGGAGACAGTAAACAAGTTATTCCACAACCAAGCTGTTCGAGGCCCTGAGGAAAGTAACTTCCCTTAGAGATGGGTCTTTTTAAAGAAAAGAAAAAGAGGAAACTCTGGGAAGGAAAAGGGTATGAGGGGTGGGTAAGAATATGGGGGTCAGTGTCCAGGAGCGGCAGACATATGAATCCATCTCGTCAATTGCGGTGTTGAAAGTCCAGCTGGAGAAGTCAAAAGGCTTCCCTCAACCGTTCTCTGCCCGCCATGCAGCAGGTGAGCACCCGCATAAACCTCACTCCATGAACACGGGCACCCGTGCTAAGTCACAAAACGTAGCGAACCACTTGAGGTGACCTGTGGTGGAGGTGTTGGTTATCCAATAATAGAACGAGTCGTATGATTTCCATTAATATGAATATTTTAAGAACCTAACAAAAAAATTTTAAATTAAATTTATCACCAGAAGTATATATTCTGAAGGAACCCATTGACCTGGTTGCCCGTTTTTTGATGAAATTGTGAAAAAAAATGCACGTGTTATTTCAAAGGTTTTATTTGCTTATGAATTCCGACATGCATCTGACATGGAAACTAAGTATTCTAGTATTGCGTTACGTAAGCCTCGGATGGGTGGGCTTACTTGCTGCCTTTTCATTTGTTCACAAATATGCCTCCGCTGCATTGTAACATTGTAAACAGCTCAGAACTATATTCCATGCATTTCACCGCGCCGCTGATACTGCTCCCGCTGAAGCTGTTTGGCCGTAAGACAACAAATAATGCACGTATTGTGGCCGTACGCGCGGCTAGAACAAATAAACTGCCTACAGGCTTCACAGGCAGCTGAAAGCGCTTTTCAATATTAAGTCTGGAATAATTATTTTTCATCGGCAGGTCAATATTTGAGTTTTTCTAACATTTTCAAATAAACTACGTATTCAATATAATATGTTTTCCACTCATCATTATATTACACAGTGAGTGTAAAACCGAGGTGATTCGCTATGTCACCCAAGTGGTTCGCTGATTTAGTTCGGTGCCCGGGTTCATGGGGTGAGGATGTATTGCAAAAAACACAATTTGGGAGGCGGGAATGGGTACCGCCGCCCCGGGAACCTTTTTGGATAACCAACACCTCTGTCATAGGTCACCCCAAGTGGTTCACTACGTTCGGTGATTTAGCAAAGGTGCCCGGGTTCATGGGGTGAGGTTTGTCTTGGTCTTGGAGGCGGATGACCAGGATACACTGAACCCCAGATTCCTACCTACCCCTTAAACCCTTTTCCTTCCCAGAACTCTCCTCTCCTTCCTTTCCCTAAACAAAACCCTCCACACAGAAACCCCAAAGATGACATAGGCCCTGAGGGAAATTATTTTCTTTTTGTGGAGCTCATGTAAAAAAAATAATAATTAAATGTCTACCTCATCCTATGCGAATTTATCACCATAGCGTGCGTTTCGTGAAAGAAATCTTTTATTTTTTGTTTGTTAATTTTTATAACTGGCAATACTCAATGGTTCTAAACTTCGAAAACATACGTTCATGAAATGTCTACAGGAATGTGATTAAATACCTTCGACAATCTTCTGTCTTTTTTGTTTTCATTCAGGACGTGTGAGAAGAAAGATTTTTATGAAAGGCTTTTAGGACGATCGTCGATGGCGTGCATACAATCTCTTCCTGAGACTAGTATAGATAGACACCACGATTCAAACTCAATTAGAAAAAAATCAGAGTATGCAATTCACACGCGGTAGAAGTGAAACCTTCAGAAAACGAAAGTAGACAAGAGTGAGAAGGCTACAAAGCACCGCACAAAGATGAACCCGATAGGCTACGAAGTACCGCATAACGAAGAGACCGATTATAATATTATATCTCATTTTCTCGCAGGCTAAATCGTGTACGTGTTTTTAGTGTCTCATCAGTTTCAAATTACAACGGTGCTAAAAAAGTATTCACTTCAAAAGTGTGATAAAATACCTTGTTGATAAAAATGTTAAGATTCAAACTCAATTGGAAAATGTGATAAAATACCTTGTTTGTAAAAATGTTAAGATTCGAACTCAATTGTTAACCCCTCCACTACCGTGTTCCCGATGTCACATCGTTCTGATGGTAATGCGTGGGCCACGAGAGAGCAACGCTGATTGCGAGCTTACAACTTTGCGAACGAAAACAACCCCAGTCGTGTTATTAAAATGTTCCACGGGTTGTATATAAAATGCTCGATGTGCTGTTCGGCTGATGGCGGATGTATGGGTATGGTCGCCCTCCATGGAAATTGAGTTTTAATTTGAAAACTTTCACGATAAAACAAATATACACCTAACGTATGCTCGACTTCAATAAACATGTAGTTACACATTGTGTGAGTTTATTAACACTTCATAAGGCACAATTCATTATGTAATTTCATAAACAAGTGGCAAGTATATTTGCCAACAATGTAAAAGGGCGTAACTTTGTTAATGTACATATACTACGAAGCTTATTTTTTACACATCATTCGAGAAAATTGTTTGTTGTTTTAGGAATAACTTAAGGGAACGTACCCATACTACGTGACACTTTTAGGGGGGGGGGTCTTCAAAATGTCACGCTCCATACAAATGAGCGGCAGGTTGCTTAGGATTTTGGTCACCGGGGGGGGGGGGGGGGGTTAAAAATTGCAAAAAGTTGGTCACGTAGTATGGGTACGTTCCCTAATGAGTGAAACCTTAAACTGTAATTTTTAATCATTGAAGACAGCATTATCGACTCTCAAACGAAAATTAAAAGTACGATAAGTTTTAAGATTTTCACGGCCAAAAGCATTTTCGTTATTTGTTTTGGGGGTGTTATGCCGTGTTGCGCTACCTCCTTCTTTGGCCAACCATCAGCATAAATACCATGTTTTAGTGAACT
This sequence comes from Limnephilus marmoratus, assembly GCA_917880885.1. Taxonomy (NCBI): domain Eukaryota; kingdom Metazoa; phylum Arthropoda; class Insecta; order Trichoptera; family Limnephilidae; genus Limnephilus; species Limnephilus marmoratus. The sequence continues at coordinate 33,414,659 of OU862908.1, forward strand.
TTCTCTTCCGTTCCGCAGCGATGACGCCACTGCTTGTCACGATTATTTTGTACTGGTGAAAGTTAGTGGAGCTGGCGACACGGTATCGCTTCGAAGTAAATAAGCACACACTACACATCTACCGGGTCTGCCGGATCTGCCCTGACGATGGACACTGCAACGATGTCCGAAACGTTGGCTAAAGAAGGAGCGCAACACGGCATAACATCCCAAAAACAAATAACGAAAAAGATAAAAGTACGGTCGCATCTCCAAAACGAGCTTGAAAAAAAATCATTTCTCTGGTTTATAATTGTGTAATTTCTACTATTTAAGAAATTCTAAAAATTACAGTACTTTATTAAAATTAAATAGTCATAAATACATTGGGAATTCATATGTCATATTGGTTCATAAATGTGTAAATTCTAATTATGCAATTGCAAATGTTCTCTAAAATGGTCCGGAAAAAATCTCCTACTTGTGATCTCACTAAAGAAACAACTCATTCACTCTGAACGCAATTATTAATGTTGTCCAAAATTACCTTGAAAAAAAAAATCACATCTTTGCGATTCTTTCAAAGACATAAAAAACCATCCCTTCGTTCAGAGTACAATTTTTAATGTTTTCAAAAGTTGTCTTGACAAAAGCAAATTCCTGTGATACCTTGAACGAAACCATTCCTTTGTTAAGAATATTATGAACTAAATATATAATTTGGCTGTCCTGAAACGGGTATCCTTCCCAGTTGGACAAAGTATTATTTTCTAATGTATTGTAATACATATGCATATATAAATAAATAAAAGAAAATAAATAAATAAATCTAGGAGTTTCGTCCTGCACTCTTACCACTGAGCGATATTCGATCCTATCCCCTACGATCACATTTAACTGTATCATTCGTCGACTTAGAACTACCAACAATCATATTTTTATTGGCTGCTATCTTCATGTATGATTGCAAGATTCTGTCAGAACTTGGGTTTAATTCCTAGATTCGGCTGTATCTTTTTTGGTATTTCTGTTTTAAATTTTCGTTGTCTTTAAAGGTAAAAAAAATAAGTTTAAATCTTACTTATAATGGTTATTTCGCGATTTTTAGATCTACCGATTATTTGATCGAAAAATTGTTTTATCAAAATTTGGGGTTTCTTATAAAGATCAAGAAACTTTTAGTTGTAAAATAAATATAATCTACTCGAAGGAAAGCGGGACAATGTTGGACAATGTCCACTCCTTTCGTGTGGAGATCTTTCCAAAGTTATATATTTTAGAAAACCCGCAACATTACAGTGTTATCAAACTAGGCGTACTGTACAGGGCCCGTAGATACTTTAATAGTACACAACTGCTAACCCTGTACAAATCACAAGTGAGCACCACGATTGAATTTGGCAGCCACCTCTGTTCTGGAGCTCCAAAATACCTGAAAAATACCCTCGACTTTGTGCAGAAACGGGTGGTCCGTTTGATAGATTCTCACATCGTAACAGACGGATTGCAATCCTTAGAGTTCTACCGGTATTAAAATGGAAGATACTCCGAGGAATTAGCGTCATTGATCCCTTCAGCACCGGTGCATAGTCGGGAAACACGCCAAACGCGTGCCCAACATTTGTACACGGTTGAAATTTGTCACATAAGAACAGGTCGCTTCTTCGACTCGTTCTTGTGTTCAACGGCTCGACTGTGGAATGATTTGCCGGCTTCTGTATTTCCTCCTTCCTACAACATGGGTCTCTTCAAGACCGATATAAAATAAACTTATAATACGATACGAAAAAAAACAGATTTGTATAATATGTATTATTTATAAAGCGTAATATTAATACTCCCCAAATGGGTATTGTTTTTAAAAAACTACCCATTTTTTACTTTAGCTTCACACAGGATTCCATGAGGAAAATAATTTCCCTCAGGTCTCTGTCGTCTTTGTGGATGCTTTGTGGAGGGTCTTAGAGGAGAGGAAGGAGTGAGTGTAGGTTTTGAATGAGACCCATATTGTAGAAGGGGGGAAACACAGGGAGAAATCAATAAATTCTCATGTTTGAGTTGGGTAATAGAGCCAGTATTTTATTTAATAATATAATATAAGCTAGATATAAATAAGATACGTTTTTAGATTTTCACGGCCGTATTTTCGTTATTTGTTTAGCCAACGTTTTGACAGCGTTGCGGTGTCCATCATCGTCCAGATCCGACATCTGCCGGATCTGCCCTGATGATGAACTCTGCAACGCTGTCCGAAACGTTGGCTAAAGGGCTCTCCTCACGACACTGCATGCAGGGACTCTGCCGCAGAGAGTCCCTGCATGCGTTTCGTTCTAGCGGCACTTTAACAAACGAGACAGCGCTAGTTCGCTCAAACCCATGCTCTCTGCAGGCAGTGTCGGGTGGAGAGCCCATAAAGAAGGAAGTAGCGCAACTCGACATAACACCCCAAAAACCAATAACGAAAATAGATATAATAACTATTTGATTAAAAATTAACTAAAATAAAAAATTTTTTGTTATGTCACGCAATAAAATTAATCCAAAAATGATAAGAAGAATATTATTAGTATAGCAGAAATAAACTAAATTGTAATATTTGTTCATATGAAGTGGATACTTTGTGATTTATATCACTTACGACACTTATTATCACTTTGTGACAGTATAATTTAAAGAAAAAAACAATAGCTTTGTAAACACCACCTTTATACAAAAGTTTTTTTTTTATTATTATTTTATTTTAAATTAAATTGTAATATATTTAGTAGGTTCTACAAAAAAATGTTTCTAGCAATAAAAGGCCTGAAAATTGTCCGAAGTATTTCATCGTATATAACAATAGTATGCAATATTAAGCGCATGTAAATAACAGTAAATTTAATTTATAGGGCCGGCATATCAGCCGCTCTTTACGCTCGCTAATTCCATCATCCGTGCTAAAATTTAAACGTGCTAATTCGGTGTAAAACTCAACTAAGCGTAATCCCAATGACATTATCTAAGCCTAATCCTTGCTAGCCGCAAACGATTAGTTCCAGTGATAATCTGTCAAATTTGAAATTTACGCAAATAGTTGCAAACTTTTCAATATCCGATGACATTACAGCACTTGATGTACGAAATAAATATCGGAGATTCCAGTTTCTGGGTACGAAGGTTCGATCCCCAGTCAAACCAAAAATAGTTTTTTCTTTAGTTTTATTTTGAAAATATATGTATTACCTACAGTAAAAAAAACTTTGTTTTTTATGATTTAATTTTTGAAGTGAAATTTCTATAGCTCCGCTGTGTTTTGGATTTCGGATGAAACGGAAATGACGATTTCTGCAACAGCGACTCATCAACTGCGCTCATTGACCGCTTTGATTATGATGTCATCTTTAAAGGCTCCTATTGGTTGAGATATAAAACGGAAATTATTATTATTACGCTAGATCTGCGCTCATTGGACGCTTTGATTAGGATCTCACTTTTCAAGTATTGGTTGAGATTGTTTTGGTAAAGTTCGCTTCTGCCGCGTGTAAACTGCACACTTTTTTTTCAATAATGCTGACATGACATGACATGACATGACTGACATTCAATTTGGGAGGCTGGAATGGTACCGCCGCCCCGGGAACCTTTATTGGATAACCATCACCTCTGCCATAGGACACCCAAGTGGTTCGCTACGTTTAGTGATTTGGCAGATTTAGTCTTGGAGGCGGATGACCAGGACACACTGAACCCCATATTCCTACATACCCCATAAACCTTTTTCCTTCCCAGAACTCTCCTCTCCTTCCGTTCCTTAAAAAAACCCTTCGCACAACATTCCCAAAGATGGCATAGGCCCTGAGGGAAATTATTTTCCTCGGGGCCTCCTGTGTGGAGCTCATGTAAAATTTTTTTTTAAAAAACATGGGCCCGAGGAAAATAATTTTAGTGCCCATGTTTTGGGGACGCTAAGTGGAGGCTCGTTTTGTGGAAAAAAGGAGTAAACCTGGGTCTTGGAGAGATCCATGTTGTAGGAGAGAGGAAATAGAGTGAAGGGAGTGGAGAACTCAAAAATTAGTCTTTCAAACGAATATTTGCATATTATTTTATTCCCTTCATGATTCATTTTTATATTTAATCTGGTGGTATGCAATTATAACATTTAATAGTATCATCGACTGCATAAAATTAAGTATGTTGATCTGTAACTGAGTGTTTCTTTTTTCAACTTTTAATACTTAATGGAACTCCATCATATTTTTTTTTCTTTGTTTTACAGTTTTTTAGAGAAAAATGTGTCCTTACTGGGGTACCCCGTTCTAAGGACACATTGTACAAGTTTTCTTATTTGAATTATAAGTAAATACCTATATTACAATATTTCAGAGGAAAATTATGAAGTTAAATCTAAAAGAGTGTACAAAACAAGCATTAATCTTTGTTAGGTTGCAAAATTGTATCTATATTCTTCCTTCCCATGTCCATAATCCATATTTATATGCTTCTTTTGAAAACGGTTATTTTTTATGGTTTTTATTGCAAGAAGGAGTAAATTAAATAATTTTATAGAGAAGGTTTGCATATTTCTTTGTCCAAAAGTCGTTTTAGTGCGTACATTAGAATATCTTTTGTATATAATTGTTTCAGTGACATTAAATTCAGCGCTTTAAAAACTTAGTCGGTTAGTTAGTCAGTCTTAGGGGTTCTGATGGGGACTCTAAGTATAATTTTCAGAATTGCCCTTTGTGCTATAAGGACTGATTTTATAGTGGAATCGCATGAGCTTCCCCATCCGATAAGACCATATTGTAGTTGAGATTGGGCTAAGGCATAATAGATTTTAATCAATATTACGGAAGAATACTCATAAATACCATAGTTTTATGCAAAAATAGGTACATTTTTGCATAAACTTACACCAATCCGGAACCGGTCCGGTCGGAAAGAAATAAAAGTGGAATAAAGTTTTGTTTTTAATTTATGCATAATTTTATAATTGAATGTATAGTTACTGCCCTCTACCTGTCTTAATCTGTTTTATTTACCAACAGGCTATATGTTGATAATGTAGATTTCTATTGTGCGTCTAGACGGCGCTTGTGTTGAAACTGCCAAGTTGTCAAGAGGTACTTTGTTGATAAAAAAAAGGCTGGATCCTGTAGATTAATTCTCTTTTTAAGGCTAATAATTGATCAATAAACAATGGCTTGTTTTGCCTTTAAGTTGTATTGCACGGGGAACCGGGATGTACAGACTAATTGTCGCATGTTAAAGTATCCATTCATGTTTTAACCTAAAATTTGTAAATATTTAACGTAGTTCAAATTTTCGGAAAGTTTAAATTAAAAAGGGTCCCCTACCAAATACTTACAATAAAATACAATTTACACTTAACTAGCTGAAGTCCCCGGCGATGCCCGGGCTTTACACAGAGTTTTCGAAATCAAATGTAGATAATGACCTTCCTCTGCATACAAATCAAATCCACACCGCCCGCTTGCCAACCCGCTTGTTCACTGCATACAGACATTCTCTTTTATGTATTATATATTTCAACCAATTTGCACAAAACTTTGACAAATTATATACTTAAACCTTCCTCATAAATCTCTATCTATTAGTGAAAACCGCATGCAAATCCGTTCCGTAGTTTATGAGTTTATTGCGAACAGACAGACACGGCGGAGGACTTTAATTTATAATATGTAGATATGAAAATGATCTGAAACTAAATTGAGAAGACGTAACCTGAATGTCACACCCCACCAGTTATAGCGATGTCTGTATATGACCTCAATGTCACACCCCACCAGTTATACCGATTTCTGTATGTAGCCTGAATGTCACACTCCACCAGTTACAGCGTTGTCTGTATATAACCTCAATGTCACACCCTACCAGTTATACCGATGTCTGTATATAGCTTGAATGTCACACCGCACTAGTTATAGCGATGTCTGTATATAACGTCAATGTCACACCCCACCAGTTATAGCGATGTCTGTATTTCCAAAATAATTGTTCTGTCTTCTTCAACCGCAGGTATCATCAAAGGCGACGAGATAATGGTCATCAACGGGGCCATCGTGTCGGACCTGGACATGATGTATCTGGAGAGCGTGCTGCAAGAAGAACAGGCACTCTGCATGATGATGAGGTAAGGCTTTTCAATACTTTTTGTACGTAGTTTAGATAACAAAGTTTTTAATCTTTTCTATGGCAAAACCCGGCATTTTAACTGCAGGCAGAGCAAATTTTGGAACCAATTAGTAGGTACTATGATGTTTTACTCTCTAGTTTCACCATTTGATATTTGACCGGGAAAACGGCCTTACTAACTTATTTGTTGCATTTCCTTCCAAACCGTTTTTAAATTATGATTTTACATCTTAGGTATGTTCGTAAATGGCTTCTTTAATATTATGTACGTTTCAAAAATTAAAATCAAAACAATTTTACGTGCTCGTATCTCGCTTCCAAAACGATAAAGTTCAAGATTAAAAAATTACTATTACCAAATGACTAATGTAGAATCAAAACCATGTGTAGAATCGTGTGTTTTTGGAAAGTACCGCTAATTGGAATGACGAATAAATATTTGGAGCAAGTGTATGAGTTTGTGTTATTTGGGAAAAACTGTCCAAAGAATCGAAGTTAGCAGTACATAATGGAGTGCTGGTACCTATCCTGATGTATGGCAGTGAAGGATGGAACTGGCAGAAGAAGGATGAAAAGGAAGGATGAAAAATGGACTAAAATACTGTATAAATGAGATCATTGAGGCGTATGTATGGTAAATCCTTATATGATCCGCAATAAATACAAGATTGATGTAGGTAAGCGTAATGAATAGGATTAAGAAATGGTTTGGGCATGTAGAGCGAATGAACGAAGAAAGGAGCGTAATTAGTATATTTGACGCAAATGTGATTGGCACAATCAAGTTCAGATGCTTGAGCCGGGGCGCGTATTTACAAAACCTATACCGATTCAGTCGCGGTAACGACAATTTACATTTCAAATATACCTCTATATTAGTTATTTTTTATCACACTGCAAAAACAAAAATTGTTCTAAAATCTAGATAAAATAATCTTTCCAATGTGTATATTAGAAATTAATAATTTTATTTCTAAATATTTAAATTTTGATATTGAAAATTGAAAGTGACTGAAACGCGTTAGGGATTGTAAATACGCAGCCGGGGCATGTCAAAAGTTAGAATAATAGAACAGTAGGTATGTATGGGATAATGTGAGAAAATGAATGAAGAAATGAGGTTTTTGGCGCCAAGAATGCCAAGAACGAGTTGTTTTGCAGTCCGTCCTCTCTGCCTACCCCTGCGAAAGAACGGCGTGATGATTAGTTAGTTAGTTACCTACCACTGATTTATTCATAATGTGGAAAATAGCACTTAGATTTTTAAAAGTGATTTGTGATTTTTTATCGTATGGCTCGTAATTTTCTTTGTATCTTTGTCCTTTGTTTTAACTCATCGCATCGGTACAACTATTTCCATGTCAAGATGCAATTGTGAAGAATCATGCCTTGTGTAGCACATTCTTATGAGATAAGTATTAATATAATTTTCAGTATAATTATAATTTTCAGTATAATTATAATTTTCAGTATGCGTAACTGTTCTGCACTAAGTCGATTGTTTTACTGCGTGAAAACAGTGCTACAGTGCCTTTTAAAAAAATTGTAATATTCTCCATATTTTTAGTGCATAACTGTTGTCACGGCCGATACCGCGACACGAGAATGTGACTGTTAATCCTTTTTGTTTTGTGATGAGTAAATACCAAATAATTGTGCCTTGAAATCTGATCGTGGAAAGTAGGAAATGAGAGGAAGTCTCTTACCTTTCGACGGCTTATTATGGCGATTCAGGATCGATCCTGGCTTCCAACATCGGCACAACACCAGGTTGTTACGACACGACAGTTTTATACGATAAAAAGATGAAATCTTGCGATATTTGCGATATTGTCCACGAGAGCACTGTGACCAATGTCACTATCAAAATTCAACTGCCCAAGTAGGTAAGGTAAACTTGGGCGACAATATTGTTCAATTATTTCCTCTTGTAGGTAGGACCATCTTCTTCTTTTCCTGGTAGAGACTTTTGAGGAAAGGAGGAAGAGAAAGGAATGCATGATTGATGAAGGACTTGAGGAAAATGGATTTAGTTTTCTAAAAGACTGTTTCAGAACCAAACAACTGTTTTATGGAGAACCTGAATAAAATAAATAAATCTCATCTTTTCCATCAACTTAAAACCTTTGACATCAATCTAAAGACTGTAAAACACGAGAACGATAAAAACCTATACACCTAATGGAATTATATTATTTCGTTCCTACATAATTTTACGTCTGATCTAACAAAATATGAATCAACGTTTTAATGGAAAAGTGGCATAAAAAAGTTACGAAGTTATTTTATATAATACTCCCAGTGAGGTTAAATCGATGACAGAACAAAGGTATTCCTGAGTGAACCCAAACTGAGGGTAAGAAGACAATTTTATCATTTTTATCAACAAGACAATCGAATTTTCCAGCTGCTCTTATCGTAAAACTTGAACGTGATGAAAAAAATTGTACCTGGTTTTCTTATTGAAATTGTTTTGTTTCTGCTGAGTAGTATTCGCAAGATTAGTGGGAATAATGAGGACTTTTTTCCTCTTATTATTTATATTTTGCATACCTCATCTAAACAAATTGTTATTATTATAATTATAAAATCCTGGTTTAGATCGTATTGCTTGTTGTCTAATGGTGGGTTTCTTCATTTACCGAGAATGCTAAACGAAATGCTAATTGTAAAAGTAAACGGTCAAATGCATGGAAATTTTTAAATTTCGATCGTTTTCTTTTACAATTAGCATTGCATTTAGCATTCTCGGTAAATGAAGAATTGGACTGCGAATCTCTGATTTAAGTAGGTAGGTAAGATTTATCATTTTTTGGTACTTACTTATTATTAGAAATCATTTCAGAAATTATTCAGAAAGGTAAGGTTCGCTTTAGAATAGGTGGTAACTACTGGTCCCATGATAACTCAAAATCATGCAACTTCAACACCCCTTTCAAAAGTCATTAAAAGTTATGAAAACTTTTTTTGAAAAAATAACCTAACCTATTAAACCAATTTTTTTCATAATTTTTAAAGAATTTTCAAAAGAGGTGTTGAAATTGCATGATTCTGTATCGTCCGGTCACCGTAACTACGTATTATATGGAATCATTTTATTTAGTCTTAACTTTCAAAAATTATCCGGAAAATATTGAGTACTGAATTTAGTTACCAACGTACCAGCGAGAAAGCGTGTTATTAAAACAACAATTTCTGTAAATGAAGCCCATTGGAGAAGTAACAATGACACAATTGAACAAAAACATAAAAAGTATTATGTTCTAATAATTACGAAATGAAGAATAAAACGTTTGATATTTGTATATCGCGCACGTTTCTAATAGCAATTCGTGTCCTTGGGATAACAAAGTTCCAACTGATATTTTGGTCAAAATTTATTTAATTTTCATTGTAGCAAACACTTTGTTGATATACGTAAAATAATAATTTTATTAAAATAACTTTGTTTGAACTCCCCCTCACCACCCACCAAAGTTGGTGTTCTCTCTCCCTCTTCTGTTTTTCATTTATATATTCTGTAACTCTGTAATTTATTTGATATTTTGTATAGACCCCTGATGAAGGTTCAGGTTAACCAAAACCGGTTGGTTAAAGACGTATAATAAAGTGGTATTCAAACAAAGTTACTTTATTGAATTATTACAAAATTTATTTATTTTGTTTAAATGTCTCTCTTTAAAAGCATATATAAAATATATCCAAGTTCTATGTAAATGGCAGATTTAAAACACATTATTTTTATTTTTATGAAGGCAAGGTTTCATTTGCAATTTGCATTTAATTGAGACATTGAGGTTCAAAGTTTGAATCTCGAATAAAATATTAAAATATTTCATTTATATTGCAAAATGGATAAAAAGAACATATTGTAATTGATATTTTTTTTGGGAAAAACTTAATAAAAGAATCAAAAAGAACCATTTTGCACTCAGATGATTTTCAAAGCTGCAAGGTTTCAAATGAAAGCCACGTTTTTTTCCATAAAATGTTTGTAAAAATAAAGAAAATTCAATTACATTATATTCATGTTCATTTTTCCATAAACGTCAAATTTTATTCGAGATTCAAACTTTGGACCTTAATATCTCGGTTTCATGCAAATGACAGACGGAACCTTGTTGTTGCAAGAGCACGATTAATCCCCGGAGAAAGGAACGATCCACCACCGCCGCGCTCACCTGTTCCCCCGTTACCGCAGTAGATAGAAGTAGGTACGGAATTCCCGGTGCCACACTTTTCATCTGTGCGGATTTGCTCCACAAATAGTCGGAGTAGAGCGAAGAGGTTTGGGAACAAAAGTCTCCCCTGAAAAACCTGACCCATATTAGCATCTCCCCATCTCCTTCAAAATTGGACCATTCACGTAACGGTCCGCATTTGAAGTCTGTGTTTTTCTTCTACCTTCGGGTGCTTTTATTTATTTCATGGCTGAGCTGCTAATTATCTTTTAAATTAATACTCAAAATAAAGTTTGAATAGAACCTTAACATATAGCGGACAATGTTTGCGTGTCTCACTGAAAACTTTAATGAACTTGCGTCATGAAATTTCCTTGCTTTTCCTGTACGTGTTTTTTACGCAAGTTTAACGCAACTAGTTTCAGCTCGCAGGTTCATGTAATATTTGTAAGACTGGAATCCATATCTATTGTTTAATATTTAGTTCTTTTCAATAATTCTACGATTGGCAAATTTATCTCTACAGGAGGTCTGAAGCGCAACTATCGAATTAACTGAATTTTAATCCATAAAAATCATTTAATCAATTTTATCTACGGAAGCAACGCTAATATAAGATAACGTTTTACACCTGGACCTGCACAATAAGAGTGGTGGGTATATTTCAATATTTTTAGTGTGGAGAGATATGTTTCAGTATTTCAAAAAAATATATATTTACGAGAATATAATTTTTTTGGTTTTTTAGTAATTTGAATTTTTCATGTGTTTAAGTAGACAGGTATAAAATATTATTAACTTTAAACATGACGAAAATTTTATGCATTTTTATGATGTACCTACAACCGTGTATACGAAATTCTAACTAATAGAAACTAACGAAAAAAGGTTATGAAAAGATAGCATTGTTTATTCAGCCAAAGAGGGTAATTTATCTGTTGTACAACCTTGCAACCAAATTTTCATCTCATTTCGGAAAATTTCCAAAGCATTTTAAATGTGCTATATATTTCTTGTTTTTGAAGATGGCAACAACATATAGATATAGAAACAAGATATAATAAGTATTTCGTTAATAGTAAAATAAAATAATATTTTTATTATAATGTCACGTGTTAATAGTAGGTAATTATATCTAAAAATACCAATAAACGGAAGAACAAAGCAGAAGTAAACTAAATTGTAGTACATTTAGTAGGAATGGAGATGGTATAACAAAATTGTGATTAACAATTAAAGGCATTTTAAATGTGCCATATATTTCTTGTTTTTAAAGATGAAAAAACAACTATACCATTTTAAAACTATAAAAAAATGATTTTTGTATTTCAAATACACTTTAATATGTATAAATTGAAATATTTTTATTTCAAACACGAAAAAGTTGAAGAAAAAAAATCACATATATTTTTACTCTAAACGTCGAAAAATTTAAGAAAATACGAAATCAGAAAACGTATTCCTTTTATTTAGGAAATCTGCCAGAAAACTGTGACTCGTTTATACAATAACAAAAAAACATTTTGGATTAAATGTTTGCGCAATATATAACCGTTGAGTTCTATGATTTATCTTTACCCTCCTAAACATTTATTTAATAAAAACACATCAGTTTCGAAGAATTCTTTTTAAATTCACGAGGTAACAGCCAATTAAAAAATATGTAATTTCCGAAATAACCTCACTTTTTCAACACGGGAACTTCACGTGCCAGTCTCTCGGAGCACAGGTAAATATATATTTTTATTAGTACTAAATCGAATCTGAGCTCGAACAGTATTTAAAGTGCAACTAAACCACCATTCGGTTGGGAAGTGTTTTTTATTGCTATGACGTAAAAAATCTTTTCATAAAGAAAAATAAACTTCATTGCTAAATACAAGTTTAATACCAGTTAGTGTCGAGAGGACAAATGCATCGGGTTCAACTAAGACGTCGTGAGTTAAATGCTCCGCTAATAAATTATGATAGAAGTAGGAGGAATCCAAATATTGTCAGATAAATATTATTTTCCATTGCTGAACAATTAATTGTCTTGTTCATAAATAATCTTGCTGGGCAAGGTGTTAGTTGTCAATATTGCCACAATATATAAGACAAATTCGTAGCACAAAAAAACGATCTTCAGCACAGCACTAACTCCTCCTAACTTATGTAAACTAGGTAACAAAATCGCGAATTTATTTATTAATATTAATCGCGTCCGAAAATATGACCGTGTTGAATAATTTAACAAGGAGAGATGGAAATAGATTTGACCAGGCAATATTGTGGTAATATCAATAAACGAGCGAACCTACCGGCAAGAAAGGGCAATACAATTATACAGCTATTGTTGACAAACTATTGTGGCGTCATTGATGACTGCTTCAATGTCGTAAGGAGCTCTTATTCCATCAAATCAGGCTCTTTTTAATGACCTTTTTTCCGTTCTAAGTTAGACGCTAAATATTTGAAAAAAAAAGTTGACCGGAAAAGTTGAAGTTGTTATCAGAAGCTAGTGTTTACTCGTATTTTTCCTGAATTTTGACACAATTTTTAGACATTGTTGTTGCCAGGTTTAACTTTAGATTTTAAAATGTTGTGCACGAAGCCATTATTGAGCTGGAACAGGAGGGCCTACAGGAGGTACACCGAGGAATAGCAGGATGATAAACTTAGAGACATTAAACGAGACGTCTGGCGGAGCAGATGGTCCGGGCAATTTATCTAGCAATGGCGTACATCTCTGTTGGGACGTTGTTAGGCGAGTGGATATCTTACTGAATGTTATTATTAAATGAAACAACACATTTTTTATATCATTGAAGAAGAAGATAACAATAATATTCTAAACGAAAGTATGAAAGAGAACAGGACACAGAAAAATAGAATAAGATAATGGTTGCAACTGGGAATAATCTTCAATAGTTACAAAAAGAAAGTTTTTCTTTTAAAAAACTTTACATATTTTTTGTTTAAATCACTGTATTTATTTCTGTTTTGTATTAACCCCGACCGGTTTCGGAACAAACGTTCCTCCCTCAGAACAAAATATTCTGAATAATATTAGTAAACTAGTATTACTAAATTGTGGGTGAACATATGTTAGATGCTGAAGTGGGGTGAAGGCTTGACTAGGTATTAGTGAAGAGTGGGGAAATTAATGTTAGAACGGACGGTAAATGGGAATATATTTAAGATGGGGCAGTAAGTTAATATTTTTTGTTGTTGTAATGATAATAATGAAATAATAATTATTAAATTTGTCTTAATTTCTCATGCTTCTAAGTTATCTAAGCGTTTATTTTTATTTTTAATATGAAGAATGTTCATTCCTGTATTTTTTCCAAATACCTAAAAATTAAAAATGGTTGCTTTTCTGTTTCAAAAAAAAATTTACAATCACTAAATTTAATGATTATTTTTTCAGATACAGTAAAAACAATCTTCTAAAATAAAAGTTTTTTTGGAGAAACTGAGATTTTTCGTATATAAGCAGCTGTAAAAATATTAGCTTCGTTTTAAAACCTTAAACGGATTGGTATCGCCTTGGTGAGAAAACACCATTCAGTACCGATTCATTGCAGTTGGTAGAAATGGCTCTAAAGATGTTAACTATTTTTATAATAATAATAAGCCTGTAGGGTTTGCATGTCACCAATATTTTACAATATTACTAATTTTCGGTAAAATACACGCATGTTTGAAATGTTGCATAAAATTTCTTCAGGTATATTTGGTGACCAGGGTATCTAGCACGGTCGGTCGATAAGGATTGTGTCGATAACTTTCAGTAACTTTCCATCGTTCCCTAGCTTGCCTGCAGATCGTCAACGAAGAAATAACAGCTCATAAAGACTAAGTGTTCTTAATTTATTCGACATCAACTGGTGTTTGCACGTTAGCGATCTGCAGTTGTCCTAGGGAACGATGAGAAGTTACTGAAAGTTATCGATGCAATCCTTATCGATCGACTGTGCTATGGGTCCTGTTTTAAAGATCTAAATAGCCACGTACCTGCTCTGCAACCTTTTTTTCAACTTTAGCTCACCCATATAATTCCCTTTACTTAATTTCATAACACACTTGCCTTAAATTGAGAGTGTAATGGTTCCACTGATTCTGTGCAGTTAAAGAAATTTTGTTAAAACGTATTTTCACAATTGCAAAAAAATATGATTGAGGTTGGTTGACATTGGGCCTTGCATTTCCTTCTATACCTGCTCTTCAATAAAGAACATTTTTTTTAAAGCTCCGAGTACTTATGCTTACATTTTTAGACTTCAGACGGGCCATCTATGTAAACTAGCATCCTCCGTAGTGTTGCAGACACGTGGCACCGAGCTCTACGATCAAGGCAATAGATATAATATAACCAGGTATACATTCACACAGAAGGGTAACATTATCTGCCTACGACGCTAAAAGCGGCTACCATTCCACAAATTATATGTCCTGGTACCAGCATTCTGCAAGGGTAAGGTTAGATAATTTGCCTACCGTTCTTACGAAATAGACGTATCATAGAATGCTCCGTGTTTAACCATAAGGTATAACAGAAATATTTCCAACAAGAAATTACGAGAGACATTTTTCTCTGTGAAAAAAATTATCATTTGAAAGTGATTTTTTTTTTATTTATTATTAGTCAGATGAAATAATTTGTATCTAATCATAAAAAATATATTTGTAACTTATAACGATTTCAAAGCTTCTCTTAGGATTAATATACTATCTAAAATAGTTTGTAGGATAAGAAAAATTTTACATTGCATTTCTGCACAGCATCCCCAAAGGCGTTAAGACTGCAACTGTCAAGGAGCATCTATAAATGTTTAAATTAAAATATGCTAATAAGCAGACCGTTAGAGGGGAAAATATTATGAGTCAGATGAAATCAGAGAAATTTTTCATTGTTCACCCGTTTAGTACCTACCCTGTACAGACTGATCTACGCTGACTATGCTATGGGCGCTTATACTGACAACTTTAATTAATTTATTTCTCTGCTGGTATACATTTCCTAACTGAATATATTAATACTTATTTGTTATTAAAAATATCTCCAAAAGAAATAAATTAAGCTTGCTAAAAACAAGAAAATAAAGCTAAAAATCATCTTTATACATTTACATATTTTTGTAAGATAGTTTTCAGGTTAAAATTTTTAAATCTTACGTTGTAATTATTACTTTGCCACTGATTGACTCTTTCAGTATTTTCTCTAAGTGCACCTAATGAATTTTAAATATTTGTTTTTATTCAGAATAAGTATTAAAATACAAATAATAAATAATGTAAATTGATACTGCTATGACTTTTTAATTATTTATTTCATCATTTTTACATTATTGAAGTATTTAAGTATAAGCAAATGAAATTATTATGTTGAAATAAATTAACTTTTTAAAAAATAAATTTTTAGCAGTTTTATAATTTTATAATTTTGCAACTCGTATCAATAGATGTGGAGTGCAAATTATTTATTATTGACAGTGCAGACACTAAAATACGAGCCTCGGAAAATACAAGCCATATTTTCAAATTTACCTTCCCTCCATTTGTACAATATTTCAGAATGCGCTGCAGCCATTTTTTAATATTCCAACACAAAAAGGTTTCAGCTATGTGAATATATCACTTTTCATGCAAAACGTAACTTTTAAAAAATATTTTTTGGCCTTAAAAATAACAACCTAGAATCATGGCATACAGCATTTCGTTTTTATCAACTCTTCGCGGAATACGTTTGGCTCCCTTTACAGTAGTTAAATGTAGTGGAAGTGGGATAGCTAAATTTGGTAAATAAATTACCATTTTCTCCGTTAATTATAAATAAATTACATCGTTAGGCTAAAATACTTGCCCGTGATTGTAATTTAAAGGCGTACATTTTTATTCCTTCGCACTTTAACGATACGTCTCGCGTAAAGTGCTCCCGTGAACCTGTTCCTTAAAATAAGCAAAAAAAAATTACCATTTTATGAGTCAACTACTTCATTACTTCCATCTGTAAAGTTGCAGATTTACATATAGAGCACTTTATTCGGCGCTTGTTAAACAACCTCGAATTATGGCAAATTACAAAATGCGTTGTATGTTGGCATATTATGCGTAGTACCTACTCTAAAACACATGAATTCTTGGCAACATTCCTAATAGAATCAATGTCGTTATGAACACCACATTTAAAACAAACACTACTATTTTATTAAAAATACTATTTTCAGAAACATTTCCATAATTATCTATTTCCTTTCAAAATAATTACATTAATCTGCGTTTTTCTAGATACTAAAGAACCTTTAACTTGGGTTTGGTAAACATGGAATATTTTGCTATGGTGAATTCTCAACAAAGTGTTCTTCGAGACAATTATGCGGAAGGTATCGATCGTCTAGTTGATTCGTCAGACATCACCAAATATTAAAGTTTTCAAATACTGAGAAAAGCAGCATTAAGCTCACCATAAATCAAATATTGATATTTGTTTACAAGTGTCTGTGTTTTAAGTATCAAATATGTTATAAAATAACACCGGGGACATAACGGTCCGGTACATTAGTTAGGCTTGTTAAAAAAGTATCGATGTATCGATGTATCGATATTTTTAATTCAATATATCGATATTTTTAGCCGATAACAAAATATACAATATCGAAAATTGTGTCAAAAACAATATTTTTATTTATTTATGTAACTAGAATCCAAAAACGTATAGGAACGATCGGAAAGTAACTGTATTGTGTCATGACATCTGGCGGTTGAAATTTTAACTATTAATAGCTTACAAATCTATTGTATTTGCATTAGTATTTGTGATCACTAACACTATCTCATATGTGTGGGTACATACGTACGCTGTTTTTCGCCATTTTTTTCTAAGCCACTCCTATGTGTTGGTTCCCAATTGTCTACGATTATTGACTATACCTTGTTCCAAACACGAAGTCCTTTTTGACAGATTAATATTCCAATAAAATGTTACAGAGACGCGTACAAACTTTATAAGTTAGAAGACAGCTTTTTAGTTTTTGATATTTTTGTAATTATTACCTAATAAAAATGAAAACTGATAAAAATACCTTCATTTTTATTGAGATTTTTGTACATTAAAATTATGCACATTGTGTATAAAAACTAGTATTGGTAATATTGAGCTGAATACACTATTATTTTCAAACGCAAAATCGTTTGAAAATTTGACCGATATATCGATACATCGATATTTTTTCCTCGACATATCGACGTCGATATTGATATTTTAATAAATATCGATACATCGATATCGGTATTTTTTTACTATCGACATCCCTAGCATTAGTATAACACTTTTAAATAATATCCTACTAGTGATCCAGAAAAATCAACGTTTCGTTTAATTCCCTACGGTTTTTTTTTGCATTATAAGTGATTTGGTGGTGTTTTACGTTCAATTACATATTCAACTCAAATTTCAAAGTTTAAGTCCGACTAATCAAATAGACGATCGATATATATAATTAGGGAACGTACCCATACTACGTGACCAACTTTTTGCAATTTTTAACCCCCCCCCCCCCCCCCCCCCCCGGTGACTAAAATCCTAAGCAACCCGCCGCTCATTTGTATGGAGCGTGACATTTTGAAGACCCCCCCCCCCCCCTAAACGTGTCACGTAGTATGGGTACGTTCCCTTAGGTAATTTATGCTAAAATAATTAACACTTCAATGCTGTAAAAAAAAAATTGCTTACTTAAAAAGTATAGCCGGACTCGGTTATGGCATATATGTAGAAGCTAAAATGATAACACCGCTGTAACTTACTGTACTTTAACACGCCGTATTTTCACAGATCTTCACGCACCGAGCCTCCGGAGCTGGCCGGGCTGCTGCGTGCTACGGATGACATCATCGAGAGCCTCGTGTGCCCTCCGCCGCCCGGGGACCCCGCCCTCATCTCTGAGGACATGATCTCGGGACTGATCGTGCCTGCACCAGGCTGGAGTAAGTACCAAAACCATTTTTTGTGTTAAATAATTTTAATTATTTTCGCCACTCAACAAAGCAAATGTCTTTATTAATGTGATTGATTATAGTACTGACGATAGATATTTGTCACGGTATTTAAATTTTTTATGCAAATTAAGTTTAGGTACTTTAATAAATTTAGATTGCCAATTAATTGCCCTCGATGACTGAAACATTAATCTAGTAAATGATAACTAACTAACTAAACTGACGCCTGATATTAATTTTTATGAATGACAATAGGAAAGATTGCTGAATTGCACGGAAATACGTAATAGCTATTTAGCTTTTGTCTACTATTTTCTAAAACTTTTACTCAAATTGACGAATCTGATTATGCAAAATTTCTCTGCCCTTGAGTAAAATATATCTTCCTCCCGGCCACCCTACTCACTTATTTTGATGAACATGTTGTATTATTCCTTCGCTACACATTTCTTCACTCTTTGACCGATCTAATTTTCTTTTAAAGTTACTCATCAATTCCTACATAAAATATAACCAAAATAAAAACAAACGTTGTGCACTCCAAATTTTGGCTACTCGAACAATAAAACTCCAATGAAGTCATATAATGTTAATTTTTAGATCCTGTGCAAAAAGTACCATATTTTAAATTTCTGAAAATATTGATAAAATCTTACATAGTAAGTAATAATTACATATATACGCTCTTCAGATTTTAATCGCCATCGTCAAATATACCTTTATCAAAGTTTTAAAATCGTTTGAAAAGCTTTGTTAAAATCCACTTTATCAGTAATATACAATGCTGACTAGTTTCACCCACCCACACCAGGACAATGTAGTAACTTGAAACTACTTGGATTTTCACATTGTGGCATGACAACAATATAGATAAAAGCCCAACCAACCAATTAGCGTCGCAAAGAAACCCTATTTCAGACCATTGAAAATCTACTGTGATGATAAATAAATTTCTTCTCTTAGGCAACAGTTCCAAAAATCTTTGGAACATAGATAGTATTTGAAGGCGGAAAAAGTACATCTCCCAAAAGGTGTTTCCATTTAGAAAAGCATTTGGACAAAACATAACTTTATCACTTCAATTTCCTATCTGATGTTAAGAGGAAATACTAGCTGCGCTTTTCTATACAAACGTATTCCCCGTTTATCTCTCTGGATTTTGACCCTAGAGCAAATTTTTTTTTTACATAATATAGATATTGACCACTAGCGTGTCGGTACGTTTTGTTTTTTTTGATAATTTACTTCTCATAGAAGTTACGACCTTCCAAAAATGAATAAAATTGCCTAATTTAAACGCCGTCAAAAAACGTTCAGTATACAAACTAAACAATGTATTTTGAAAAAAAGCAAAACGTACCGACATAGAATATTTTCTTTTAATACAGTTAGTGAAAAAAAATTTTTAAATCCGTCCAGTTTTGGAGAAGAAAAATGGGGAATACAAAACATCGATTTCGAAGATTTTATTTAGGTATTTTCGGCCCGACGTGCAGGTGTCCCTTTCGCTCATTTCTCCTGAGGGGGGCCGGGGAACGTGGGTTTTGACAAATACATACATATAATGCGAAGTAGTGATGTAAAGAATTTTATCGGTAGACTAGTGTTGTCCTTGCCCGAGTAATCGATATTTTTTATTCGTTTTTTTTCTGTTTAGTGACTCATCGCGGTATACCAATACTGACCGAGCTTTCATACTAAAATTGTGCAAAATTAAATTTTTTTATGTCAAGTACTATAATAAATTTTCAATTTGGGAGGCGTTTTAGGTACCATCGCCCCGGGAACCATTTATTGGATAACCAACACCCCCGCCACTTGGTCACCGCAAGTGGTCCTCTATGTTTGGTGACAGAGCCTGGGTTCCCGGGTTCACGGATGAGGTCTGCATGGGTTTTGGTGGCGGATAATTTTGTCCACTTACTGCGTGGCGGGCCGGATTGGGAGAAACTGGAAGAGGAAGATCTTTTGATCTCTACAGCTGGACTCTCCACCATCATTTCATACTTTTACCTACCTTTTCCCTACCCAAAACTTCCTTTCCTTCCTTATCCTAAAAATACCCTCCACACAGCTTCTCCAATGATGTCCAACAACTTCTCCAACAAAGTCCCTGAGCGATTATTTTTCCTCTGTGCCTCCAATGTGAGGTTTATGTTTTAAAAAAAAATCTGTTTCAAATTTTTAGTTGAGAGTCGCTTACATTGCCTTCAGTGATTAATTGAAATTTTTTGTTTGTAAACACTTTATTGTACAAAATTTTTTACCACTATACAATGAATTTTAAACAATTTATGATTTAGATCTTTCTCTCGCCGGTAAATTTCTTGATATGCGACCGTCAATTGTTTCTGGTAAAAGGCATTGGTGGTAGAAGTTTTTCTAACAGTGGTTCAATTTTTTGCCAGATTGAATCGTCCCTTTCAATTTTTTCATACGGCAAACCTTTAGGACTCCACACGACAAAATAACAGTATTTACGACGAGTAATGTGTAACTGGCCTTGTACTTGGTAGAAGTAATTGTGATTCCGTTTTAATGTTGAAGCATTGTCTTCAATTGTACAGTTATCAATTTTTTTTGTTCAAATCCTTCTTCTGGTGACATATTTACTATACTATATGGGCATTTCACTTCAATTATAGAATCCTTGCCAAAAAGGCCATCCGGACTTGCCGCTAAAAAGTTTTTGTTTTCATCGATAAATAGTCCACAGGCGAATACCTCTAATTTTGTTTCTTTTGTAAATTGCTCAATTGCTTGGTTTTCATTTTCTTTCCCATAATTTGTGGCCATATTTCCTTTAAATGGCGAGTACAGTAGCGAGTTTAATACTCTCGCAACTGAAGTTTTTGGCCGTAGCTTACATATTTTTGTCCAAAGTTAGAAGCTGTAAGCCGCTTACGCCTTTCAATTGTCCACAAATTATTATTGCTTTGGCCCACCGTATTCCTTTCGAGTTCATCCTTATTCGATGGAGATAATTCTTTGAAAAATTCCTCTTTATCGTTTCAAATAATTCAGCTGGCATATCTGGATCTAATTCCAATTGACCATAATTTTCATCAGGCCCTGCAACTTTTTTTCTCTTTTCTGTCGTGTTTTCGTAATACCTTAGTTTTATTTTTCGACACCTCTGTATTGTCTCCTTCGAACGTCGTTTTCTTTCAATAAAATGCTTCGTGTAGTTGCCAGGACTGTGGCCTTGGATTTTTTTTGTATTTGTGAATGGGTTGTCATTTCACTATTCCACGAAGTTACTGCTCAAGAAGCTCAACTGCTGAAGTTATCCCATTTTTGTAAAATTTGCTCTTTTTCCGCCTATAAATTTGGCTATAACGTTGTTGAATTGCTCCACAGTGTTATTTGTCACGTTAATAATAAGACTTTCTGCATTTGCTATTAGAGACGACAATAATTGTTGAATATCAGTCCTGTTCCACAATCTTGAAGATCGCTTACTAAATTTGGATCATTAGTATACTTCTCCGACTTGCAATAGTATGACGAACATTTTGTATGATCACCAAAAACATGGTTTGCGGCATTTTTTTGTCCATTTTCAGATTTTTTACTTTATCACTTTGTGCCGTGTTTTCTTGCTCTTTTCTGTAATTTACTGCTCAAACTATAGCTTTTCTCATACGTAAAACGTTTGATTCAACCTTTTTCCTTATGTGAACTGGTACAAAGCCTTTAGCGTTGTTGGTTTTTTTTCTAAGTGCTTTTATTTTATTGCAAAAATTGCGAAGTAAGTGATTTTTGCACTTTTTTTTGTACTATGAAGTTGGGCCTGAAGCCTTGGGTTGAAGTTTCGCTAATATTGTCTTCATGTAATTAAATATTACAATTTAAGGTTTTATAAAGTTGAAAATAAAAATAAAAAGTTTTGAAGTTTAAAAAAATTATATATTTGTTTCCTTTATTTCAAACTGACTGTAATAAATATTTAAAAAAAATGTGTAGGTAAATCTATCTATAGGTAAAAGACCAACATTTTTTATTGAATTTTGAACGAACTAACACATCCTTTTTTGTATTTACTGCTTAAAGAAACTCAAAAATACAGGAGTACAAATCAAACCTCAGCAAGCGATATATCTAACATTTTAAACATTATTATTTACAAACATGTCAACTCACACGTATGATACACACAACACAATAAATCCATTTAGATTTAATTGTCTAATAAAATATGTAAGTGCTTTTATCTTTTTCGTTATCGTAATTTTAATTAGAAAAAAACTTAAGGTGGGCTATTTTTAAACCTTTTTTATCTCTACATATTATAAAGTAAAGTCCCCCGCGCCGTCTTTCTGTCTGTCTGTCTGTCTGTCTGTCTGTTCGCGATAAACTCGAAAACTACTGAACGGATTTTCATGCGGTTTTCACCAATAGATAGAGTGTTTCGTGAGGAAGGTTTACGTATATAATTTGTCAAGGATTTGTGTAAATTGGTTGAAACATAACGATAATTGTTAGAAGTGTCGGAAAAATTCCAGCCGCCTGGTAGCTTTCATCGAAAACGCTGCCTAATCCTTTTGGGATATAACAAAACAACGCTTGGTGGGATATTCCTCTTTTATAGATCTACAAAAAAGTCCGCGATGGCATATATCTATCTTTTACTATACGCATTCTATCTTCTTATCTTATTATTCTTATCAATTGCATTTTAGATATAATGTGTATAGTAAGCTATCCGTAAAAGATAGATATATGCCTTCGCGGACTTTTTTGTAGATCTATAAAAGAGGAATATCCCACCATTAATTGTTTTGTTATATCCAGGGCTGGGCAGTATTTGAAATACTTGTAATTGAAATACGTATTTGAAATACAAATACGTATTTTGTATTTGTATTTCAATTACTTCCTAAAAATGTATTTTGTAATTGGTATTTCAATTACATGGGGCTGAGGTATTTTGTAATTTGTATTTCAAATACTTATGGCTTCAAAATACATTTTCAAATACATTTAGCGATCTTAATAATGATAATGAAAAATAAACTGACATAGATAATACGTAGACTAAAAACGCTAGAATCCAGAGCTATATGTTATGTGTGTTAATATTTAGAGTTGGCAACACGTCCTGTGCTATAATAGCACTGTTATTGTACATTTTCTATCATATTTGTATCATATTATGTAATGCTTGTCATTGCTTTGTATTGTACATTTTTGTGTCATAGTATTAGATCAAGCACTATAGGAATAATTTGACTGAATACTAAACTATTTTTAAGTTAATTACAGTAGAGCGCACTTGAAGTGAAATAACTAGTGTCCGACCGAAACAGGATTTTCTACCGAAAACGAAACCGAATATTCGATATCTTTCTCAGTTTCGGCCGAAACCGAAACCGAAACTTTTTTAGACATGTTAAAAATCTATTGTTTACTGAAATTCGGCTTATTTTTTACACTTTTATTCACTATAAAGTAAGGACCTCATAAATTGAGTACTATAATTTTAATTGCGTTTACAATCACAACATTTTTTTACATTAACTCCACATGAGAGACCCAGAGAAAAATAATTTCCCTCAGGGCGTATGTCATCTTTGAAGATGCTGTATGGAGGGTCTTTTTGGGGAGAGGAAGGAGGGAGGAAACATAGAGGCCGGGTTCCACAGCCGAGCTGTTGAACTCAAGAATGAGTCATAGAAACGACCCGTTCTCATGTGACTATATAGTATATTTCGGATAGCGCCGTGTACGGAGACTAGCATTAAAAAGTAGTATGTATATCAACAGGGTACTTGTGGTTTCGTCACAATTACGAAGATGGTAAGTATCTCCATGAACGGAGGGCCTTACACCAAGCACATCAAAGGAGGGACTATTCAGAAGATCGCTTCCGTTGAAGGAGATTAGATTTTAATTTTTATTTACACTTGTTAAATAAAATTAAAATTAGAATGAAATAAATAAAAATAATTGAAGTTTGTGATTACATAAACTCACAATACAAGCACGCCGGACCGGCCAGCGAACTCAGTTGATGATGGTGGATGACACACGAGCCACGAACTCACCGGAAGTCAGTCAAACGGCACACGATAATTCACAAATGCAGAGTTTCGGTGCGGCCGAAGGTTCGGCAGATTTTCTGCCGAAACCGAAACTGATGCCGAAACTAGATTTTTTTACCGAACCTTGACGAAACCGAAACCGAACCTTCGGTCGGTCACTAGAAATAAAACAAAATAGCGCTATACAAATGTCGTGTTATAATAATAATATATTATTATTATATTACCTAACACCTGAGTCCTTTACCACAAATTTTACAAGTGAAGCGGAGATGAGATGTGTCTTTTGAGCAATATGATTGGTCAATTTTTGCACGTCTCTGTTTCACTCTGCTCAACATTGCTTCTATTTAAACGCACCCTTAGATAAGGGCATTTATGACAATTTATTGCAACCAAAGGTTCTACCAAAACCAAATGTATTTTGTATTTTGTAATTTGTATTTTGTATTTGAAAGAAAAAAATGGTTAAAATACTGTATTTTGTATTTTGTATTTCAAATACATGACTTGAAAGTATTTTGTATTTCGTATTTTAAATACATGCGAAAAAGTATTTTGTAATTTGTATTTCAATTACAGCAAAGCATGTATTTTGCCCAGCCCTGGTTATATCCCAAAAGGATTGTGCAGCGTTTTCGATGAAAGCTACCAGGCGGCTGGACTTATTTCCGACACTTCTAACAATTATCGTTATGTTTCAACCAATTTACACAAATCATTGACAAATTGCATACTTAAACCTTCCTCACGAAATACTCTGTATATTGGTGAAAACCGCAGGAAAATCCGTTCAGTAGTTTTCGAGTTTATCGCGAATAGACAGACAGATGGCGCGGGGGACTTTATAATATGTAGAGATAGAGATAATCGGTCAAAAATACATTTTTGTTGCATATGCATTTTTGAGTTTTTTTTTTAATAAGATAGGTAAGTGCCAAATTATATGAGTAGAAATTTAAGTTTTGTGGTATCATCATCATTACATAGTATAAAATGAAGTCGCTCAAAATGTATGTGCGCATAAATCTTTTAAACTACGCAACAGATTTTCATGCGGTTTTCACCAATAGATAGAGTGATTTAAGAGGAAGGTTTATGTGTATAATAAATGCTTATTATAGTAGAGAAAAGCCAAGAAATTCAAATATTCAATTTAGGCAAAGGGCAGCGCGCAGCGGGCAGCTGGCGAGCGGATGGTGTGGATTTTATAAAGGTTGGGTAAATGGCGTTGTGTTTCGTTAGCCACAGCAACGTGTGGCCGGGTCTGCTAGTTATTAATAAAATAAAAACAAAATTATATGTTTATTTCGAATTATAAAATTTGAAAGCGTATTTCATCATCTTTCAAAAACAGTTTTTAGTTTTCGGATGCGTTCACAAATATTAAAGTTATTTGGAATTTATTGGAAAGCGGAAATATTTTGACTTTTCGAAAAACAGGCCCGAGGCCTGAGAGGTTAATACTAATTTTCAATAATAACTAATGTATCATAGAGAATAATCATATGTATGTATATAATAATTCGATGTAGTTGGTTTGACTGAATATTTATAAACGCAAATACAGTGAAAACTTTAAAACTACTAACCTACATAGAGTTCTAGTAAAATAATTCGTAATTTGTCGGTAATAAGCGTGAACAGAAGACATTGTTACAATACCTATCGACGATATTTATAAATAACCGACAATAGCAGACCTCGTGCGTTTAAAAATAATGGGCCCTTTTTCTGTCACACCGCAAGGCCGATTCAAAAACTTCATTAGCGACGAAATAAGTCGAAACATGCTTTATCTAAACAGAATATTGGATATGGCGGTATGAGGCGAAAGACGGTAGGCATGAGACGCAAAGGGGGCGAGAGGGTGTACAAGCCAAACACTCACGTGGTCTCACCAACACATCGATAGCTAGTTTCTTTTTTGAGCGCGGTGCGATAGCGAGAATTTTTTAAAATACCTACCGTCGAGATTTCTCACCGGTGCTATTACCTCTTAAGTTTCTATCCCTTGCTGTTCTTCGTACCTATTGATAATATTCTTTTTGTAGATAATAATGAATAAAGTCTTATAATGCGACCATTGCGAATGGCTTTCAAGAAAGTTATCTTATTTCACGGAAACAGTTGTTAGCAAAGTTTGGTAATATTCGTCTATCGAATGGAATCCAGACATTTTCCGCAAAACACCCATATTCTGAGATTCTGGCTCTCGAATAACTTTTATGCTGGCAAATGGATACGAACTATCTCTTCAACACCGACTCGACCAAAATGATCAAGCAGTCAAATAATGATTTGAACAAGGGTACTTGAATTCACTGCTCCTTAACCCCATAAATATTTCCTCACGTTTTCGTATATTCCAACGTAGTGAACATAGTAGGAGCGCTTTGTATGGGCTACAAGGGTGGGCAAGTCCCAATAAAATATTGAAGTTATGATTAATATAACAAAAAAGCGAGTCGGTTGTCCATGATGTCACATATTTTCTTTGGGAGTTTGTATTGTTACAACCAGCCCCTTCTACTTGGAAACATGGCTCTAAGTGACTTTAATTGTTTATGTTTATGAAACATATGATATTCGTCAAGATTGTAAGCTTACAAAACAAGCATGCTTTGCTTGCGTGCAATGCTTTAAATAAATGCCGAGCTGCAGCGATCAGCTAAGTTTCCACTTTGAATAAATTAATTAAAGTTGAATCTCAAAACAGACTTTAACTCAGATTAGAAAACTAACTACGAAAGTAAATAAGGGTATAAACTGGTACAAGTAAAGCAATTATGAGGTACGTAAATACGAGTATCTAGTTCTAGTACAGGCCATTATTATAAGACAGCGAGGCGCTCCTACTCTGGGAACTAAAAGCAGTTTAGTGTTTCCTGCCTCACCTTGCCCTCGAGTATCGAATTCAGACATTTACAGTGCTCAATCAATAGCCTACCCCTTTATAGGTGTATAATGCACCACATAACTTACCTTCTACGGCTAGAAGCTGGGGATTAACTCGATCGTAAAACCATCCAGTTTATTCGAGTGTAGTTTTAAATAAATTTATCTACTTCACAGCAATTATTATTATCAGCTTCGGTTTTGCATGCTAAAACTTTATGATCGTATTGAATTTCCTCTGGAACAGTATTAATTATTGGGGTGCATAGTTGCGTAATGGGGTTTATATCGGTCATATTACTCATGGTCTGAAGAAGGTTTTTACTAACTCTCATTGGAACGATGAAGTTGGGTGCTTAGCATCTCGAGAACTTTAATTGAACCTATTAAAACAATATTATTTATCAAATAACACGTATTTCATAATCACACCAGAAAAAAAGTTTTAGTTATTACGTATATTAAGCTCTTTCCAACCGCTCTGCGTGCTCAGTTAATTCCATTTCTTAATAATGTCTAATTATACTTAAATCGTTTTTCATTCATTTTGGCAATCTTCATTCATAGTATTATTAATACGCATTTAGTCTACTCCTCATGTTCACATCAGGATTGGTATCCGAACTGCATTGTGGACCGCCGTAATCCATTCAATTCAGTTCATTCATTCACTCCTTTGTCAATGTCTTTATCGGTTTGCTTGTTTTTCCCAAATGTAGTATGTAATCTACAACTACCCAACTACATAATCAGTTCACCAAAGTTTTCATAAATTCTTCGATTTTTTTAAGGACTGATTAGCTACGATTATAGGAATATCTCTTAAAGAAACTCTCATATGAATATTGTATTGATTAAAATTGTTTAGGTATACTTGCATTTAGCTGAATTTGGGTTACTATAATTCCTCTATCACGTACTTACCTTAAATAACGTCGGTTTGAGAGTTTATACCGCTAAACTAACACTCCTTACAAAGCTAAACTTACAATTATTTTGTAATGAGTTACGAGTACCTACCGCTTTTCTGTTAGTTTGGTCAATATTACAGAGTTGCCCTATTTGACGGTAGTTTGAGGTTATTCGAATTACTTTTTCATGGAATTCATTACAATTCAGGTGAACTTTTTCAACTTCATAGAATGCGTCCCACAGAAACATATTGGTCTCCTCACAAATACAATTTTATTTAACCAAGTCCATGACTTTATTAGCGTTTGGCGTACTACAAAGCTTCCCTACTTGTGTAAGCTTTAATAGATTTATTTTATACTACATGGTTTGTACACTACCTACGTCATATTTCAACGGTTTCTTAGGAATTGTTGTTTGAGAGTTGTGACTGGTTGGAACACATCACACTTTTTCCATTTAAGATCAGCGCCGCCGAGACAATGCCTGTTTTGAAGCATTATATTACCTTCATTTACCATTCCTCGCGAAGAAGGTAGAAATACACATTCGCGAAGTTATTGGTTTCTCAAGAGCTTGTATCCTATTTCCTATTTTTTTTATTATTAAAACATTCTATTTCCTATGTATATTCACATACTGAGTTATTGTTAACGATCGTCGATGTTTCTCACTATCGTGGTACGCGAACAAAACAGAATGGAGTTTGCAGGAAAACACTTTTTCTTCTTCTTTAGCACAATTTATTTAATGCAATAAAATACAAATACCACAAAAGGGTCTATTTTCCCTTTGCTCGGGTGATCTCCAGACCACACAACACTGACTAAAATCGATGATCTTCTTTCCTCGATATTTCTGTCAGTTTTTCCACACTCAACTGAAGGTACATCTCATGTACCTTCCAGTTCCACCGTAACAACAACACTAAAAATGTCTCTGTTAAAAGCATCGCCATAATAATAAAAATTATATTTGGATGACTTACATAGCGCCCTTTTTGTGAAAAATCCCTTCAAGGGTGCCATATTTAAAGTAAAACACACAAATACAAATGGTACAAAAAATGGTGGGAACTGAGATTTGAAAACGTTCCCAGATCTCGGATTTTAAAATCTAACATAAGAAAAACAATAAAATCATTACATGAAGTCAGCCGTAAGGCCCTTCAATAAAATTACCTCTTAGACACTTAGGGACAAACAAATATTGCGAATTTTATGATTATTGCGGAGATTCCTATTATTAGGTAAAAATGCTGCCAGCGTACTTCTCCTTGGGGGTGTCATAAACATAAAACGCTTTGAAAATAATTATTAACATTTTTTTCCAATTTTTTGTAAAGGAATGCATTTATACGGTACCAGGCCAAATACATATTATTTCTCAAGATTGGGACCTTACCGTGGGACATGGGCGTAGCCAGGGGGGGGGTTTTGGGGGTTCAAACCCCCCCCCCGAAAAGTTAAAATATCAACATCAATAATATTAAAATAAGGAGAGTTAAGAGAATGCTATTTGTAACACTGACATCTCAATGTATATATATCTAAAAAGATAAATGGGAACCTCTGAAAGAAATAAAATAATTTAACTTTGAAGTTCCGTTTTTTCGGTGAATGCGGTTGATTTTTTTTGGAATTCCGTTTCTAATCAGTGGTAAGTATACACGTACTTTGAAATAAACATATATCAGGATTAGTGTTACAGACAGGTGTTAGTGTATTGTGATTAGTGTTACAGTCAGTCAGCATAAATGTGATTATTTGAATAAATTGACTGCTTAAATTTTTTTTAACATATACTACTAACGTTTATTATGTATTTTGTTTTGAAAAGTTTTATTTTCTATACACATTTATTACTTTAATTTTATTAAAAAAAGGAAAAAATTTTAAAAAAAATTAAGTAGTTACATAGAAAATAAAAGTTTTCAAAGCAAATACAAAGTCCGACAATACCCCCCCCCCCCCCCCCCCGACACGAGTTTTGCACTTTCAGTCGTTTTATTTTCTTGAACCCTCCCCGAAACTAAAACCTGGCTACGCCCGTGCCGTGGGATAATATTATTTGCATATTTTAAAAGGCGACATTTCGTTTACATGAATCTTACGAACTAATTATGATAAAATAGAAAAAATCGCATTCTGGAACGAACAGTCGACCTTCGACCTTCAGCTATGCAACACACGTAGTTCATCGTGAGTCAACATTATATAGCTTTTATCTAAATTTATATAACATTTTAGTTATTTTTTAATTGCATCTTCCTAAAAGGCAATCGGTAGGCGTATTGAATTACCTGCAGTAATTCTATTCTTATCACGTAAAATATCGTGGCCTCCTGCGCTGTATTTTCATTACAAGCAATAAATAAAGCCAACACCCCGACTGAGAATTCTTTTTGTTCTCGACTCATTATCTTAGTTGGCGAAGAGAGGAAACTCTCTAGGTGTTATTTATTTCAGTTTGTTTAGTAAAAGGCAGAATTTATATAATGCAGCACAAACAATAAATACCCTCGCAACTTGATAATTTTATCCAACAACAATTATAAAAGGACAATGCTAAGAGACAATGGCCTCGCTAAGGATTGCAAAACGATACTCATCTTAATTGCTGGCGGCCAGTAGGGCAATAGGCAATAGCGAGTAGCGGATGTTGAGTGCTTCTGCCCAGAGTAAACTGTGCTAGGTAAATATTCACAATGAGTAATCCCCTCCGATCCCTATACATTATACACATATCCAGCACTTAACAAACATCCTTACGGTGAGATATTGATACAGGCGATATCGGCTGTGTCCGGGATTCGGAAAAAGGTTCGAGGCTTCTTTAAATGTTGACTTCCTACCACGGGCGTAGCCAGGTTTTAGTTTCGGGGAGGGTTCAAGAAAATAAAACTACTGAAAGTGCAAAACTCGTGTCGGGGGGGAGGGGGGGGGGAGTATTGTCGAACTTTGAATTTGCTTTGAAAATTTTTATTTTCTATGTAACTACTTAAATTTTTTAATTTTTTTTTTTTAAATAAAATCAAAGTAATAAATGTGTATAGAAAATAAAACTTTTCAAAACAAAATACATAATAAACGTTAGTAGTACATGTTAAAACATTTTAAGGAGTCAAATTATTCTAATAATCACATTTATGCTGACTGACTGTAACACTAATCACAATACACTAACATCTTTCTGTAACACTAATCCTGATATATGTTTATTTAACACTTGTTGCTAAGTAAAATAATAATTTCAAAGTACGAATACACTTACCACTGATTAGAAACGGAAATTAGAAACGGAATTCCAAAAAAAATCACCGCATTCGCCGAAAAAACGGATCTTAAAAGTTAAATTATTTTATTTCTTTCAGAGGTCCCCATTTATCTTTTTAGATACATAATATCATTTTGAGATGTCAATGTTACAAATAACATTCTCTTAACTCTCCTTATTTTTATATTATTGATGTTGATATTTTAACTTTTCGGGGGGGGTTTGAACCCCCAAACCCCCCCCCCCCCCCTAGCTACGCCCATGCTTCCTACAATGTGTTGTAAGGCAGAATATGTTGTAGAGGTTCTATAAATAAGTTGTGGGTGGTTCCCACCCATTGTATTCGGCGCTAATACATTCTCCGTCAATATCCTTCCAGAATTGAGCTCAAAGTGAGTCACGTGTACCTATCGGTATGCTTTCACGTTACTTACCGTTTATCGTTATACGGTATCTAGACTGCTGATGTACTACTGTAGTACATCAGCATAGTGCTAACGTACTCCATACTAATGATACGCCGCATACTATTATTTATACAAGAATATTTTCTTGTGAATATTCATAGCGATGCTAGTACGGCTAGAGAATTCGCCTTAGCTTTAAATTGTGTAAAAATATCACGTTCCTACACTTTCAAATAATATTATGTCTTCGTGTGGGGTTGATTATATCGTCTGTGGGGCCTAAAAATAAAGAACGTATTTTTTTTTATTTCTTTGGAAATATATTTTTCATTTGTTATACAAAACTTTGCGAAGAGTATAATTTAATCGGTGAATTTGAAAACAAGGTTTACGAGATAAGCTTTGAAATACTTCTTAACAATGGTAATATTTTTGCACTCTTATTACTTCCACTACTACAGATTGTGAAGATGATTAAGAATTTTATTATTAGAACACTTTTTATTATTAGTTGTTTTAGTTAAATAGTTTAGTTATTCTCTAGATAGTTCTCAGAAAATACAATTACGGCACCAGTAAAAATGAAAATAACTACTCATAAGTAAAGGGTTAGATCAAATATTGACTTATTGTATTGCTAATATACGACTTTTTTACAGTTTTGAAAAAATCTTACAACATTCGCTATCCGTTATTTTTATTTATTTATTTAAGTTTTTATTCCAGCAGGACTGGGAGGGTAGTGCAATCCCAGTCTGCCATATTACATAAACAACTATAAAAGAAAGAAAAAAAGTTTAAATATTAGGTAAGTACCTAATTAAAACATAAAATGAAAACAAAATTCATCACACAAATAACAAAAAATAAACATAAAATTAAAATAAATAATAAGTAGACAGAATTAAAAATAAAAGATAAAAAGATTTTTTGGGATCGTCCATCATGGAGGTCGCCTCATCATCTGCATCCATCGCTCATTTATTGGGGAACTGAGCCACTCGGATGCAGCCACGACAATGATATTGGTTGAAGTTCGTATCCTGCTCCAGAAGCTGGCTAGTCAGTGGCGAAGTAAGGCTGGGAATGAGTGCACCCTCCCCTCAGTAAACATCGTGGAGGCACTGCAGAACCTCGGTAGTTGCATAAGTTGCCTGTATGCGTTATTGTAGCACACTCTCAGTTTGTCCCATTGCGCTGCTGGGTATTGTGTCCACAGTTCAGACGTATAAAGGGCAGTACAGTATGTCTTGAATAATAATTTTCTGACATCTTCGCTATAGTGGTAGAACCGCCTTGAGAGCATTCCGGCCCGTATGTTAATTGCTCTTCTTTGTCGTTACATATCTTCTATATCCTTCATGTCTTCGGTTAGGATATGTCCCAGATACTTAACCTGTGAGGCCACAAGCAGTTCATTTCCTTCTAGATATATTGGAGGAATATGTGATGGCTCCTTATTGTGTTTGAAAGCGACGATGACTGACTTTTTAGAATTGTACAACAGGTTATGAGAGTTTGCGTACTCTTCACATATTTGCACAAGTCGTCTCATCGCTTTAATCGAAGGTGCAAGCAGCACCATGTCATCGGCGTAATTAATGTTGTTACTTCCTTGTCCGCAGATATGACAACCGATTCGTGTATCGTTCAACTCTTGTAAGAGGTCGTTAATGTACACATTATAAAATGCCTGATATAAATAATGAGCATGAGTAGTAATTTTGTTATTAGTTTTTGGGGTAGTATGCCGTTAAGCTTAGCTCCGTCGTCTCTATTAATTAAATTAACAGTTTTTGGTATCCGGTAACTGACGGTTACATCAAGGCTAAACGCAAAAAAACATGTTGAAGGTTTTCCAATAAGAGATGTTATTTTGAATAGCCCGCTATTTCGGTAGATGTCACTTTAGAAGCTATCATTTT
This sequence comes from Limnephilus marmoratus, assembly GCA_917880885.1. Taxonomy (NCBI): domain Eukaryota; kingdom Metazoa; phylum Arthropoda; class Insecta; order Trichoptera; family Limnephilidae; genus Limnephilus; species Limnephilus marmoratus. The sequence continues at coordinate 33,448,396 of OU862908.1, forward strand.
TTGACATTTGACAAGTAGAAACTACGCCATTAATAAAAATGGAACGACACACGCTTCAACAATGCATTGACATTATTAAAGTAAATTATTAGAGCAACAGTTACGGTGAATGGATTGCGCTATCGAGAGATGATTAATGATTTTTTATGGCCGGAATTGGATGGTATTGATCTGGACAACGTTTACTTTCAACAAGACGGCGCTACGTACCACACAAGCAACGAAACCATTGACCTTTTACGGGAAAAGTTTCCGGACCGTGTTATCTCTCGAAGAGGTGATCACAATTGGCCACCGAGATCTTGTGATTTAACACCTTGCGACTTCTTCCTTTGGGGCCACGTGAAAGAGAAGGTCTACGCCAACAGCCCAGCGTCGATTCAAGACCTCAAAGATGGAATTCGTGAGGCTATCGAGGACATAGGGCAGCCTCTTTGCGATTTGGTTATGGAAATTTTCATGAAAAGGAAATGGTCCTGTAAGCGTGGTCGTGGTGGTCTTTTGCCTGATGTTATTTTCCACTATTAACGGCATACCTTCCTCTTTATAATGAAATAAACATCCGATCACTTATATTAAAAAATGGCATTTTTCTTTGAATATCAAAATAACACCTCTTATTGGAAAACCCTGTATATTGTAGCGCCAGCTCGTAGAGGAGTGGAGCTGGCGACACGGTATCGCTCCTAAGTAGATAAGTACAAACATCACCCCTAACTATTACACATCTGCCCTGATGATGGACACTGCAACGCTGTCCGAAACGTTGGCTAAAGAAGGAGGTGGCGTAACACGGCATAATACCCCAAAAACTAATCACAAAATAATTTTTGGCCGTGAAAATCTAAAATCGTATATGAGTAGTAATGTTTATAATGTTCAGCGCATTAAATAAATGGTATGGATATATTCTTTAATAATTCTCACATATCCACGTTTTCGGCAAAGCCCCGATAAACTCTAACTTGTGCTTCTGACATCAATGATAAATTCACAAGAGCGAAATATTCCTCATCGTTTTTTTTAATGACGCGGCTATTCAATTAAGATTCCTTTGTCAGGGCATAATGGAGAAGTGATTGAAAACTCTGTATATTTATTCAATAACGCTAACAGTTTTTAGAAAACATAAATCATCGGAAAATTGACGTTTCATCATCGATAAAATATTTGCTGTTTTTTTTAGAAAAATTTTCTTTTACATTACGGAATCAAAAAAAATTGTAAGGAAAAATAAACCATGGCATACACAAACGTACTTCTCATGGGCGTTCAGTTCAGATTATATTTATTGATATTTTTATGCCATTTTCCACTTGGAATGCATACTATCGGTTTTTGAAAACATTTCAGTGCCCATTAAATGTCTGAATATCCGCAAATTCTTGTGGATATTCAAACGTGCACTCTGTAGCAGGTGGCTAGTGTTGGTAGAAACCATTTTATAATTACAGGTATGTATGTACGAGTATAAACGTGCTTGAATGAAAATAATAAAAATCTAATTCTAGTATGTGCATTTTGAGGGGATGATATCAGGGCATCCGTGGGATGAAAAACTGTTAATTAAATAAAATCTTCTGTGTGTTACTTAGACGGCGTTACATCTTAAATTTTTCTAGACTTGGAATTCCGGGAGATGATGGTACAATATTTCGGAAGTATTTTCAATTTGTGCTAATGAGAATAAAAATGTGCCTAATTATCAGGTCGTGTATAAAATGTTATTAGTTGAAAGAGTTTCTATAAGTAATGTGTCATTAAGGTGATATTAGGTCAGATCCTCTTTCACACATAAGGGTGCAATTCGATCTGGTTTAGGGTAATATACATATATTCAGTTCATGAAGAGTTTAAAAAATATGTTAAAATATGGATATATTCTAACGACCGAGCCTATACTGGTGCCCTCACCCAAACGCCCTGTCATTGACAGTTATTATTGTAGTATTAACCTTGCAGTTTTTGTATTGTGTATATGCAAACAATGATGTAAACTCAAATAAAGTGTTTGCTGTATAGAAACCTACATTATACTTTTATAAAAAACCATAGATAAAATTGTAAGAAACATTTAACAAAAAATTCTGCCTCAATACAGGTTCAACCTAGTGACAACTAAAAATATTGTTTAATTATGCTACTTCTGTATAACCGTTCTTACATTACTTTCTATTTGTTATTTTTTTTGTACTGATGTAATCTACATTGAATGTGTACTTTTTTAGTTGTAATGTTGCCAATTTAATTGAATAAAGATATATTATTATTATTATTGCCAATTCAATCTGCTCAGAAATTCATTAGTACATTTTGCCACGAGGAAGGTAAAATATGTGTCATATTTTCGCCGTACGGTGACTCTTATTAAAATGAAAATGCAGCAGTTGACCACCACATCATCATTGAACTAAAATGGATTTAATTTTCTTCTTTGACGATTTAATTCTGTTGGTGAATAAACGTCTGTTGAGTGACCGATACCATAGAAATTCAGTTGAAAATCAATTGAGTCGAGCCAATTCCATTTGACAAGATCAGAACTCGTTCTCGACAGCTGCGGCTTTCAGCGCTAGAGATCACTGCATTGTGCCTTGTGCCTTGTACCCCGCCGAGTTATAAAGTTGGACAAACCGCTTTTAATCGAATCCTCTGTCGGTCGATCAATCTCAGCTTCTCTCCGACCAAGCCATAGCTGAATCCTCCCCTGGAAATCTTTTCCATCCAGAAATAAATCCAAACACAGGGGTGGATGGGGTTGGCATTAGGAAACAAACAATGTTTCCCAGCGAGGTTACTCCGGCCTTTATAATTTCGTGTAAAAATACGCTTTTTGTGGACTTAATCGAAAAGGGGGCAGGATTTCGTAGTACCTACGTCAGAGAATTGATAAAACTTTTCACTCGGTAAGTAAACCAGTTTTAGAATGTCAGCAAGCGGTTACCTCCCTATATACCATCCTATTGACGGTAAAGCAACATCGTAAGTGTGAAATGGGGGCTTCTACATATTTACATATATTATTAGAATGCGTATTACAGTGATACCGGAGTAAGATTTGCTCATACAAAAAGTAAGAATGAGTAATAAATAATATTTTTTAGATTTGAATTTATTAAATAAATATGGTATTGCAGCCTTCTTGTTTCTACATTTCATGCAAACAAATACATCAACGACATATGCGTACAAATTTACGACTGCGAGCATTCTAGGTACAAGCAAAAACAAATTTGTTTTTTTTAAACATCATTTCCATTAGTAATTAATTCCCTACATTACTTATTAACGTAAAATAAATAAGCTGATGGATACCCATTCTTTGTGTTTTCAAAATAGTTTGTTGAGACATATTTTGATTGTTTGATGATGTTTTGCTAAAGCAACCTCAATAGATTTATAGCCAAAGTCGGAGTCACTAAAAACGCTTTGAAGTGTCTTGGTAGCCAAGAATATTGACTGATTTAACCAGACAATATTCGTGCTTTCGAAGAAACCACAAAGTAGATACTTTAAGTACTAGTGTATTTGGCTACAAGCACCACTTACATTAATTTTCCGAATTTTAAATATAAACTTTGCACGGTATTAATAACCTTATTTCGAATCTATTCGATTCTTATATACTACCCCAGCCAGGAGCACTCCTCTCCTGGTGCGACTGACACAGGGGGCACTGATTTGTCAGGACTTGGAAGACGTGCTGTGAGACTCGATATTGGAGTTCAATAAACCTAATAAGCCAATATTGGAATTAACGATGGGCAGGAATGAAGAAATGATTGTGCATTGTTTTTTTCCCTTTCTTATTCCCTCTTCTTACCTCTTTTTGGCACTTCTGGATTCTTCTTCTTAACTTTTATTGGCTCGCCTAGACTCTTCTTGCACCTTCTGGCCCCTTCTGGTCTCTTCTTGGCTCTTCTTTGCTATTTTTGTTTCTTCTTGGTTCTTTTTGACTCTTCTCGCCTCTTCTCCTCCCTTTCTTGGCTCTTTTTGTCTCTTCTTGGTTCTTTTTTACTCTTCTTGCATCTTCTCCTACCTTTCTAGGTTCTTTTCTCTTCTTGGCTCTTCTTATCACTTCTTGTATTTTCTTAACATATTACGTTTTCTTGATTTTTATTACTTCTGCTGGCTTCCTCTCGCTTCTTCGTGCTTCTTCTTGACTTTATTCTAGGCCTTAACTATTTCCTGCAAATTCTTTCGTCATCCTGCCTTCTCTTTATCTTTCTTGGCTCTTCTAGTATTTTTTTTTACTATACTAGTCCATTCCAATCTCTTCTCTCACAGTGTCTTTTTTACACTTCCTGCATTATTGCTTCTCCTTGCCTCTCTCCGCTTCTTTCCCCTTCCTCTTGGCTTTCCTTGCCTCTTTTGTGTTTCATTACTTCTTCCTTTATCCTGTATTGTCTTGATTTATTTTGCCTCTCGTGGCTCTTCTTGCCACTTCATACGTATCATTGTCTCTTCTTTCGTCATCTTGGCTCCTCCATCCCTTTCTCGCAAGTTTTTGCTTCCTCTTGCTTCTTCTCACCCTCCCCCCCAGCCTCTCTCACCCCTGTACTACTCATCTTTTTTGGGTTCTTCTTGGATCTTCTTGCTTCCTCTTAAATATTCGAATCGAATATATGAGTGAATAAATGTGTACGAATAAAGAACTCTCTTCTGAAATACAATAAAAGTAGGTACCGATTCCAAAACTAAATAGAATGGGATAAAACCGACTGAAAATAAACATGTAGAATTCGGATAAATATTTTTTAAATGTTAAATTGACAAAATCCTTTTTCAAACCTTTTCCCATTTGTAAACCTATGCACGTCGGTGGTGCGAAGTTATTTTGAATAGCACAAACCCAAAAGCATTTACCAGGTAAGTTCTTCAAGATAAACAAATTCACTAGTTAAAAAATTCGCAGTTACGCAGCGCCATTGGTGTGCTCGACATTGCTGTTATTTTTTATTACTCTTGATGATTTTCAGAAACATTCTTACCTGTCTCTTTAAACTGTGTATGCATTTCCAGCCACATATTTGTCTTGACTCTTCTAACACCTTCTCGCTCCTTCTGGTCTCTTCTTGGCTCTTCTTTTTTTCGACCGTTTCATTGAAATATGCACGCTTTGAAAGAATATTCGCAATAATCCTCCTCCCCGGACGTTCTGCAACGGACACAATTCTCAGCAAACCTGAGACTACCCGCATATCGTGACGTTAAAATTGCACAATTTGAAGTCACATCTCTACACTTATCAGCTCATTGTAAGAATATTCACGATATTTGCCTACTATAATTATTCCAGTCTGGCTATCTGCAATGGACCTCATCAGTTATGCATATCAGTTAACCACAAACTAGACTAAAATCGGTGTCATATAAATACAAAGTAACATCCTAATTTAATTGTCCCATCAGAGTTTAACCTTCTCATTGGAATACGTTCCGTAAGAATATTCGCATTTCAACCCCATATTCTGGTCTCAGAAGGCAGAGGCAGGAGGCATAAGGTAAGCGTGTGCTGTCAAGATTACCCCGCAGTACAAATTGCTTTCTGCCGACCCAACTCAGACGGCCACTACTAATTAACTATCCCTGCCAGCCCTCGCAGATTTGAATTTAAACTTTATTTTTATTCAGTTATCCGGATGGCCTCAAGATTCGGGCGTACCCAACTGACGTACAGGGCTAGGGGCTCGGGTCGCGTGATAAATAATTCTGCCAATGAAACTAACGATATTATTGGGGTGCTACGTGGAAGGACAGATTTTAGAACGGGAGAATTTTCTTATGGGAATCTGGCACACATGGCATTGATAAGACGTCTACCGCTCTCCGGCTTTATTCCACGATGATGTAAAAATAACGAATATTTTATGAGTGGGTACTCAGATTCGCATAATACGCATTAATTCCTGACATTGCATCAGTTTATACACTCTTCATATTTCTTATTGAGCAATACGTAATTCCAGTGAAAAATATAATATTATTAAATGATGAAAATATTAGCGAAACTCAATCGAAAATCTGGAGACAGAAAAATCAGAAAAAGATATTGGCACCTCTGGGACTCGAACCCAGGACCCTTAGCTCAGTTGGTAGAGCATTTGCCTTAAAAGTAGAAGGTCCAGGGTTCGAGTTAGAGGTACCAATATCTTTTTCTGATTTTTCTGTCTCCAGATTTTCGATTGAGTTTCGCTAATACAATTTAAGGTTTTACTCTTAAAAGTTAAAAATACAAATATAATTTCTTAAAAATTACAATGTTCTACCGTATTTTGTTCGTACAGACCAACAAACACCGATTAGTTTTTTTTTAAGTGAAAACTCCTTTTGCACCGCTGTGATTTGTAACTCGATGAAACGAAAAAGCGACACTAACAAGAGACAAACACATATCTATAAGATTTAGACTGCGAGAGAATGAGATAGAATAATCGGTCTCCTCTTTGTGCGGTGCTTCGTAGCCTCCCCACTCTTGCCTACTTTAGTTTTCTGAAGGTTTCACATCTATTTGCAACATGAACGTGAACTGCACACATTTTTTTTTATTTACAATTAATAAACCGTTCAAATTCAAATTAAAAAATATGTCAAAACGCCCTGTTTCAGTGGCTCCTGGTGTCGTATTATCGTGGGTAGATTATCCTGTTTTGGAAAATATTTTTTTTTTGTCGATTTTATTTTAATTTTAAATTATCTATTTCTTTTAATTTTGACTAAATTGAAATTCAACTTGGGCGACCTAAATTTTACAATGGTTGTTAAATATAAAAGAAAAACTTTTATCAATGACGAAAATAGAATATATTCATGGGCAAAACCAACGCCAACAAATATCAATATTTTTTTTTTACATGAATACCGCACAAGAGTCCCAACGCTCCCGTCTGGAGCCAGTGAGACTATGGCATCCCCAAAATGGGGTATGTTGTGAGGCTGAAGGTAGTGGGGACGGAAGGAGGTAGGGAAGAGGAAGGTGGGGAAGTACCTGGCTATTCAGATCTGGTCACCAAACACGGCTAAAACCATTTCAGGCAACGTTTCAATTCTGAACGGTGGTCTTACACCAGGGCGATACTGAGAGTATCTTCCACTCTGGAACGTGCCGCAAATATACTATATATTATTTTAAATTAATAAATTATTGTGAAATGCACAAATTTATCAATAAAATTTATTTGCCACGCCGGGATTCGATCCCGCGACCTTCGCAATGCGAATCAAGCGCCTTACCGCTGCACTACGCCGGCCGTCAAATACCGTCAATATCAACATACAGTAACGACAACAACTAGCACTAACATGGCAAGAAAGCATGTATCAATGTGCGTATTCGTCACGTATTATCAACGACATAAGCCTTTTGATTCTAATTTACAACTGAAACTTACCCATAAAAAAAAATCATTCAATTTTTTACCGTTCTTATTAATCGTAGGTAAATGCGAGTTTGCCGATACGATGGTATTTAAATATTCCATTAATTGGCTCGTTCATTTAAATCTACGGCTGTCTAGAATACATTCAAAATGTCAATATTTTCAACCTCTATCACCTATTCATGAATCCCAAAATACCCTCGCAATATTGAGTTTCCGATTTTCAATAGCAAATCAGAATTATAATTGTCAAAAGCACTCATACACTATTATTCATACCTCATACCTGTATCGATGATTTACGAATTGTGTATTCACGCGTAGCCCTAATACCAAAAACTACATTATACGCAAATAATGTTATTGACTTTTGCACATTTAACGATGAAAAAATATGTAGATATAACTAGCTGGTCCCGGCATGCAATGCTACGCCATTTAATAAAGAAATTGTATCTCCCTGCGTGTCCTTTCCCATTCGTCCCGTTCCCCTTCCGCGTTCCCTTTTTTCTCCCGTTCCTACTCCGTCACCTCCACCTTCCCTCTCCCCACTCCACTCCCCCCCCCCTTCCACCGTCCCGCGAACCCCCCTCCCGAGTTTCCTTTCTCACACGTCCCCTTCCCCTCTCGCGCTCCCCTTCCACCTTCCCCGCCTTCCCTCTTCCCTTTCCCGATCCCTCGTCCCGCCAACCCTCCTCCCGCGTTCCATATATTCAATCTCAGAACATTCAGTTTTTAAACAGCCCGCGTGCCACCTTTTACAATTTTTATTCAAATTTACATTTTTCATGGATATTAAATTTGGTACCGAGTACCTATTTAAAATATCTAAAATTCTTGGGAAACGGCGTGATGGTTAGTTAGTTAGTTTTTTTTTTTAAATTCTTGATTCGATTCAAACTATTAGGGGAGTACCTACTTTAAATAAATTTATCAACTTAAAGATTTTCAAAAATAGAATCCTGATTTAACAATCATTGTTTTGCAAAATGTCATTCTCAAACACGCGAACTATCAAACGTGCGATAGTCGTTAGGTTTTCTGAAATTATCCAATTTTCTGAGCAATTTTCTTAATTTTTCTCTCCGTAAGAACCATCCTCGTACTTCAAGGAATATTTTAAATAAAGAATTAGCGAAATCGGTTCAGCTGCTCTCGAGATTTGCGCTTAGTAACAAATTCAGCGATTCATTTTTATGTTTTACCCATATTTTTTATTACCCAAATATTAACGATTTCCAGTTCGGGTAGGATTGAACATTTTTCACATGTACAATGAAAAATTTAATAATTATAATAATTTAAAGATTACTTTTGAATAGTTTCTTTTTCTTTTCGTCTTATGAGAAATCTCTCAATAGCCTCCCCGTTTGCATGTGTACACAACAAGGGATGTGTATCGCCAATCAGTGAGATGACGTTGTGAAACTGGTTAACGAAGAGACCGTATGTAGAAATTTGTTATTGCGGGTCTTGAAAAATCCGAATCGATTGAGGGAAGAAAGGCAAACCCCGGTAGCTCCTTCCACGTGTGTAACTTCGAGTTGGAGAAATAAGTGGAAATTTTGCTGCCGACGCGACGCGACGTACACTGTGAAGCAGTGTTCCATTTTTGTATAATAATTATGTTTTATTGAATCAATATTAGGACTGGTTACCAACTCGTGATATTTCTATCAACTTATTATTTATTTAAATGTAGTACTCGTATGTACCTACCTAAACTAAACCATTTTTCATTACAAACATTTATTCCTTGTCAGATTCGAGCTGTATTCACATAACAATAAAAATATAGATAGTTCCAGTAAATATAATATATTATGTTACATTATAAACGTTACGAAAGAATTTAATCAAACTGTAGAAAATCCTTCTCAAGAATGGTCTAAGAGTAGATACTTGTGGTATTCTTTAATTGATTTGAAAGAACACAAATTGCAAAAGAGTTTGGCATCGTATGTCTCCTTTTTTATTCACCAGGTGGATTGTTTTGACGCGATGCCTGAGTGGTCCAAGTAAAATAATTCCGGTCGAATAAATCGGTCCCGGAAAATAGGCAAAAACTTTCAATGACTTTATTTGCCTGGTCCTGTGTTGGTGGAAGTTCACAGTCGCCAAAATGTGGTTTCATCAAAAGTTGGTCATGGGGAAAAAACCTACAGTAATTGAATCTTTTTGCGCAATGGCCAAAAAATAAATTATGAGGATGAGGGAAAAATTAATGAGAAAAGGTTGAGGAAATTTTTTAATGATGAAAGTTATGAATGGATGCAGTTCAAGGTTCAAATCCTGCCATTGAGAAATCTGTTGGAAACTCTGGAAGGTTTATTATGAATTAGAGGGAGAGGTTGCAATGTAACGAAGTAATTAATAAACTTTGGACATTTATAATTAACACAACACAAAAGATAACACTATTTTAAAAAATGATAGCTTAATATTTCAATTTCTGATTTTGTTACTTGTAAAGCGAGAAAGCGGTGAAAAGGGACAAAATAATTGGTAAATACATTAGTAGTTTATATTCCAAAAAGTGACTTTCATTAATATCTTTTATTCATAAAAAACTAAAATTGGCGACCTTTCGGCCGTATAAATATCGTCAGAGGAAATTGTTGCTGGTACGACCGCCATTACCTGCGAAAATAACTTTATTTTGCGAGATTCTTTGTACATGTACTCGGTTGGGTCGAAAATTATATTACCACTGAAAGTTACATTTTTATTTCAAAAATTTATATTATTTACCTTTTCTCGCTGTTTCGTCAGAACTATAGATTTAATTTCATATAGATTTTATTTTCTTTTTCGTGATTTTTGTACTTAGTTGGTTAAACTCACAATTATCAACGCACCAGATTTAAATGTCCGGGTTAAATTTTCCCCACAGGAAAAACTAAACCCTTTCACACACTTCCCTAAATGATCATCTAGTCAATCCACGCTATGCAATTGCACTATATAAGTATTATAAATACAAAACAATACAAGAACAACATGTCAACCTACCAGATACCAAATGGGAAAAAAATTCACTGACTCCAGATATTTTCATATCAGAGGGTTCGGCTCTGTGGAATTCCTAATTGGACCTATAAATCCTACTGATTCCTCGATATAAATATTTAAAAAATCTTTTGTAATCCAAAAAAATAATTAACCAGATTTAAATGTCCGGGTTAAATTTTCCCCAAAGGAAAAACTAAACCCTTTCACACACTTCCCAAATGATCATCTAGTGAATCCACGCTATGCAATCGCACTATATAAGTATTATAAATACAAAACAATACAAGAACAACATGACACCCTACCAGAGTCCAGATATTTTCATATCAGAGGGTTCGGCTTTGTGGAATTCCTAATTGAACCTATAAACCCTACTGATCTCCCTCAATATAAATATTTAAAAAAATCTTTTGTAATCCTACACGTATTTAAAATGACTGTTTTTTTTTTAAATATATTTTATATTGTAAATATAATTGTTTGTGTTATCATTATTACGTCACAGTTCTTTCGTCTATCGATGCCATTTTTGCGAAGTTTCATAGGGTTTTCAATAGACGACTGTTATTCGATAAACAAGAAAATGAAAATATTTAAAGGATTTGCGCAATTGGCATAATAAATTATGACTATGGACGGGTTGATTCAAAAGATTTGAACAATTCATCAATTATTTGAATTTAATTTTCACGTTCTGTGTAAATTCTATTCAAGTTGTGTTATTATATTAGTATAGGCCAGTTGCTTTATAAAACTGAAATAATAACAGAACTTGAATATTTGATGATCGTCAAAATTTGTTGAAACAATCCGTCCTAAGAGTTTCCATAAGTGTCAAAAGTCTTCAACTCAAAATTACACACTTGAGTATTTTTCGGATGAATTTAAAAAAAATATGAGAAATGAATGGTAGAAGTAGCCGGAAACGCCCGATGTGAAGAACGATCATGAGAATCAAATTAATATACTTGGGCACGTCAAGAGTCGGAATAACGAAAATATTGAATAATATGATGTGTGAATGTGAATGAAGAAAGTAGTGTGTGCCAAGACAGAGTTGTTTGGCATTCCATCATTTCTGTCTGCCCCTGCGGGGAAACGGCGTAATGGTTATTTAGTTTTTTTAGAAGAAGATGGATGATGTATATATAAAAATTTGTGTGAATATGTTTGCATATGTTGAATACCTCTTATAAAATGTTCGTAGTGAATCAATCTGTTTCAGGTAAAGAGCTTTATTCGCCGGAAGAAGGGGGAGGGGGAGCAGGTGGACTGGGAGTGGAGCTGGGAGCGGGGGCGGGGAAGGTCACCTCCAGAACCAACTCGTTTGAAATAGAAAATTTGCTCAAGGTAACTATAAAGAACGCACATCATTTCCTGTACATGTACTTTATGTCCTTACGGCACGGAGACTGCTCCTTAATCAGAAATAAATATGTAGGTAAGCATTATATTGAAGAGATGAGGGCACCTTAGAATGCAGAAAAACTTATAGGGAAATAAATAAATAAAATATGTTTCCTGGGTTATTAGTAGGAATTTTCAAAATGTCATACTAACGTACCGGACCATTATGCCGCCCGTGTTGTTTTATACCATATTTAATATGTAAAACACAGACACTTGTAAATAATATTTGATTTATGGTGAGCATTGGTATATTGCTTTCCTATAATTACTAAAACAATACTTGATCCCTTAGCAAAATCTCAGAAATCACTTCTAAGAGCCATACTCAAAAAACCGTTCAGATACCCCAGCGATTCATTGTTCGAAGAGTTTCGTGTTCTTGATGTAAGGCTTTTATATATTAGGAAAATCATAATACATACCCAAAAACAGCGGCTCCGCTACACTTCAATAGACCATTATCATGACACCAGACATGCAAAGAGGAGCCCAGTAGTTCCTCCCACCACTTATTCATCCTTAGCTCAAAGACAATTTTCGTACTTATGCCCTAAATTGCTTAATCTTATACCCGATGCTTGGAAATCAAAAAGTGATAGCATTCTACGTAATCTGGTAAATGATTGGCTTCTGGTCTTGGGAAGAGCTGAATGCGAAAATATGTTAAACAACAGCCATTAAATTTTCTTTTTTGTTGACATTCATATATACTGGTATTATATTGGTATTTCTTACCTTAATATTATTTTTATACAATTTAAGTTTAAAAATTAAAAAAAAAAATTCTTTGCATTTTCTTTTCTCTACTATCTTTTTTTCTTTTTTAATCCATTTTTTTTTTCTTACCCATTTTTTGATTTTCGAGTTGATTAATTCATCAAAATCAATACTAAAATTGGTTGAAGAGCATTTTGCGTTATTTTTCTTTTGTAATGTCCTTGTTATTTCTCTTCTCTATATTTTATTTTCTATTGATAAATATATAATTTACACTTATAAGTAACTTCTTGTATCTACCATCAAAACCTTAATATTATTTATCAAGTGTTATATTTAAGTTTAAGACAATATTATAGTCAACACACTATTTATATGTAAAATATCTGTTCATTTTGACTGTTCTAAAACGGGCAAATTGCCTAGTTGGACAGCAAAAGCTCATTATAACAATGTAATATGTAATGTTTCTCAAAATAAATAAATAAAAATAAATATTATCTCAAAACTTAGTATTTGGAGATGTCTAACTAATCAACTGGACGATCGATATACCTAAACTATAGCCACTCTAAAACTAAACGGTTTACTTCTAAAGATGCGTGAATACTGATGCTAGGTAAAAAATAATTAATAGTCAGTCGCCTTTTTGCTTTTAGACTTATGTATACACATTAAGATGAAGTTATACGTGAAATCCTATTTAGATACTATTTAAATTAATCTTTACGAGGAATCGGCTTACAGTATGAACATCAAAAAATATGCTATGGATAATTTGAAGCTTTTACTAGCTTTTCTATGTATTGGAATTACAATAAAATTATTATTTACACAACAAAAAATATAAGCGTAAACCACTAAAAAAAATGTTTTTTCATGACTATGGAGTAATACAAAAAACAATTTTTAAAAAATACCCCTTTATGGCTAAGACTATTTTTAAGGTTTTCTATGTTCTAACTTTTTTTCGGTCTTATAAAATTATGCACAAAATAAATAAAAACCACTTTTTCGCTTACTTGCCTCGTGCAAATAAGACGCTCGATTTTAAATTTTGCAGGCATGAGAATCGAAATATTTCTAGCGTTTATATTCCTCTTAACATAACATTTTTGAAAACGTCACAAGTAAGTATACAAAAACTGTACAAGACAACATAATAAATTGTACACTAATACAAAGACTGAAAGTGGTAAAAGAAACATATACGTTTTAAATCTCCTTCCCGATAGCCTGAAAACGGAGAATCAACAAAATATATTTATCTTAAAAAATGCTCATTTTTAAGATAAATTAACAAAATTACAATGTAATTTAATGTGGAATAATTTATAATAAGATATTTGTCATATTTAATGTAAAATTACTAAACTATTATAAAGCTTTGAATTATGTACATATAAATTGAAATATTTATATTTCTTTAACTATAATAAATAATAATATTGGTATAACGTATTCAGGGTTCGTTTACCATATTTATTTTAAAACGTATTCTTTTATTAGTTTATTTATTGTTCTGTTATACGTGGTGGAATTATATTGTATTAAAATTGAAATTAAAACACTTTTTAACTTATTTCCACTTATTTATTTCACCAGTACCGGTTTCATCCTATTATGGACATCTTCAGGCTGGCAATTGACATTATTTTATTACAAAATTTATACAAAATTAGGTAGGTAGGTACACAATGTTAAAGTAGGTACATATATTTTTGGTTATTACGTTACAATTGTTCTTTAAGGTAAATATGTCATGAAAAGTTTAAAATTATGAATATTAATATTATTTTATTATGCACCAGATTTAAATGTCCGGGTTAAACTTTCCACCAAAAAAAAAAAAAAAAAACAAAAAAAAGGAAAAAAAGAAGGAAAAACTAAACCCTTTCACACACTTCCCCAAATGATCATCTAGTCAACCCACGCTATGCAATTGCACTATATAAGTATTATAAATACAAAACAATACAAGAACAACATGTCAACCTACTAGAGACCAAATGGGAATATAATTCACCGACTCCAGATATTTTCATATCAGAGGGTTCGGCTCTGTGGCATTTCTAATTGAACCTATAAATCCTACCGATCCCTCAATATAAATATTTAAAAAATCCTTTGTAATCCTACATGTATTTAAAATGACTGATTTTTGCATTTTTATATACAAATTCTTTGACAAATCTAATATGCTTAAATTTTGAATCAGATTCCTAGATATTATGCCAGTGGCCGAAATAACAAATGGCAATATTTTTATAGTCCGAGAATGCCAAATTCTTTTAATCTCATTTCCTAAATCTGTGTATTTTCTTATTTTTTCAGAAATAGTTTTTTGAATATTACAGGAATTTGGAATAGCTACATCAATGATATAAGTTTAATTAATTAATTAATAAGTTTAATTAATATTAATATTATATTATGATTAATATTATACTGTTATACTATTAATTGTAACGTAATAACCCAAACATATGAACCTACTTTAACATTGTGTACCTACCTACCTAATTTTGTATAAATTCTGTAACAAAAGAATGTCAATTGCCAGCCTGAGGATGTCCATAATAGGATGAAACCGGTACTGGTGAAATAAATAAGTGGAAATAAGTTAAAAGGTGTTTTCAATTTCAATTTTAATTTTATTCTTTTATTATTTTTGAATCCTACGATTTGTACATATCCACCGGCCATCGCTGTCTTATAATGACTGTCAGACTGTTTTCAATTGATTCTCTTTATTCAATTGATTCCATTTATTCTTGAATAATACTGACAAAATAAATATTGAAGTCAAAACATTTATTAAAATTTATTCATAATAATTTATGTAAAAGTATTTGCCTGAGCAAAAGTGCTGTCACATATTTTCAATTTTCATCGAAAATATTTTCTTTTGGGCTTAATTCTGGCGGAGAAAGTACTTTTTCATTTTAAAGAAAACATTTAAATTAATAATTTAAAGTTGAACATAAAAAAGAAGGTCGGCATTGTGGAATGCGTATTTTCACAAAAACATCATCACCATTATCATTAACCTAATGAGGACTTTATATATTTGGTCACGCAGCCGCTACGACCCTCAGTACGTTTATATCACGTTTTTTGGTCTAATGGCCAACATATTACGCCCACCGTGCTTGTTAAATTCACAATTCTTTAATACCTACACGTAATAAAATTATTATAATTTTGATATTAATAGGGTACAATCACTATTAGATTTCAGATTCTTGCAGCGGCATCACATTATCATATCAAGCTATTTATCTGATGATGTGATGTATCCCTTTATTTTAAATTCAGGCAATATTAACCCCTCAAGCCTCGACTATGTGTTGTCAAGTGTTAAAATATTTACGATAAAATCCAAATAAATGGAATTGTTTTGTACGTGTCCAAAAACTAAAAACTGCGTTTGAAAGGTGATAAAATATATAAATATACCATACACTTTTAAGTTTATACATCGAAATAAACAAATAATTCTTTCAAGTTATATTCTATTGGCATGCTGGACTTGTGTGTCGCTCTCCATAGAGAGAGAAAAAAATGACCTTATATTTAAACGCCCGGGGTCTCAAAAGTTTCGTATGATCTGTAGCTATTGGAAAACGTAAAAATAAATGAAATTATTGTTCATTATTAGCCCGCTAAAATGGTAGTAAGTTTTGAAAAAAATAGATTTCGTGATTTGGAAAAAAAATAAAACAAAGGGTACATACTTTATATTTTGTACCAAACTTATTTTTCATTCCATTACTGTAGTACAAGAACCAAACAAAATTTTTTTTTAAACATATGTGATGTGTTGGTTAAAAATATAAAAGGGGAAAATAACACTTTTTCTGGATAAAATCAGAATTCTTGTTGACTTAGGTACTTGTATTCGTACACTTGAACTTTTTTTTATTTTTGTCAATTATACGCATTTTTAATAATAAACAAACGTTAAAAGTTTAAATTACTGAAAAAAATGTATTAAAAATTAAAAAAAAAATGGTTTCAGGTTTGTTTTCTGATTTTCAATGCATTTTATCGGGCTAATAACCATTTTTAAAAAAATAAATTTAAATGCAGTTCTCGTTTTCTTTGTAAGACGCAACTTTTGAGACCCCGGGCGTTTCTGAATTCAAAAGTTGAAATAATTGACACACCCTAATATTGCTGGTCCTAAAGACGGAAAAAACAACTTTCATTTTTCTTTCAAAAGATTGACGCATCTACTTAACAATTACTTTATAGTAAACTTAACATCAACTTCTTTTCATAAATTTGTGCCGGGTAATTAGTAATTCACGTTATGCACACCTCAACCATCCAAAGCACTTTCTTTTGGGTGAATTGCCTATTTCAAACAAAAAACAAATTATTAACTAAAAATTATTAAACCATTTAAAAACAAATTATGTAAAAATCACCCAGGCCACAAAAAGTCAGCTTCTTATTCCAATATAGTTATTTAACCTATCATATTAATTATGACTTATAAAATAATTACACCGAAATATCTTAGAGATAAAATTGGCCTGCTTAATTCAATGTCCTGGCCTGGGTCGAGATAATTTTATAACTTTTTCTAGAGTGAACAGAATCAGGTCACAGAATCAATTCAAGTTCGTTTTTTATGTTTCTTCTATTTAGGGTGTTAGGTTAGTAACTAATGAATTCCTAAGTTTATAAACAATAAAAAAAATCAGTAGTTATTGTACAGATAGATTCGGGATGGAGGGTTGACAATTATTTGGCTGAGTGACTAGTGACGACATGTTAAAAACATGAAAACAAAATCAAAACAAAAAATGTCAGCGGAAATCAAAATTCCATTAAATAATTTTTTAATTAGGTTAAATACCCTGTAAATTTATGTTAAAAATGTACGACTGTAAAAGGATCAACAACAACAACAGTAAGCAATGTGTTCTTTCAGAGCGCCGAGCAGGTGACCGGGTTCTGCCGGTCTCCGCAGGACACGCGGCGCGGTTCGCCCACGGGCTCGGTGGCCAGCGGGGCGGCGCTCACGCCCACGCGCCACCTCAGTGACGCGGAGCGCCTCAGAAAGGTTATCCTCGAGCTCAGGGATACGGAGAAGACTTATGTTAAGGTTGGTCATACTGAAATTACTTTCACCTTTCCACAATCAAACAGAACACATAAAACAGAACATTAAGTGAATAAAGTCCTGTTATATGTTATATCTTTTAATGTAATATCTTTTAGTTGTTGTAAGATTTCATTTTGAGTTCATTATTAATTTCTAGATACACAGTAAGGTGGTCCAGGCCTGTATAGTCAATTTTTTTTTCAAATATAGATGTATCCACCCATTTTATTTGTTACACCTATCATTCCTATTATGTGTAAAAAATTTCAGCCCCCTATCTTATATACAAGGGGGTGCTCATCGAATTAGAAGTTTCTGACAAAAGTTCTGACACGTATTTTAAGGTTTATTAATATTACAAGTATTTTAGTCAAATAAGTATAAAACATATTTAAATTTGAACAAAATTACGTAACAAAGCAATAATTAACATAATATTAGTCGCAATCTTTCAAAACTACGTTTGTTAACTCCATTTTGAATGTTTCAGTAGAAACGATTTATCTGTTTTATTCAATGATGTAAAAATTGCTTTTCTTCCTCATTCTTAGTGAGTATCGTGTTGTAATCTTCAAATAGTTTAACACCTCTCTCCGCTGTATCATTAACAACACGCAAATTTTTGACTCAGCTTTTGCCTTGAAGGTAATCAACATAGTTATTCCAAGTCTTAGGAGGTAATTACAAGAAAGAGTCCTTGATATCAAAAACCAAGAGCGTTTTCAACTTTCTTTGTGTTTCAAAAGCTTCTAATGTAACCTCTGAGGCAAGCTTAGCAGAATCACCTCGTACTGAACAATTACCGCCATCAGAATTTATTTTTTGAACAATGGCCTGTTTCTCAGCATCAGACAGCTTCTCAGAAAACAAGGTAAATGAGACTAGTTCATCTGAAAAATACCATTAGTGACGCTCTAAGACACCCCTAGCTGCTATACTGATTTCGGAATCAATGGCTTCGTACAATTTTAAGCTATTCCAAAGTATTAAGTCATTTACTGATGCATCTGCTGCCAAAGACGCTTCGATTCAAACTTTGGTGTAGATGATAACTAACAAATTGAAAAATTTGTTTTTCTTCTCTCTTGATTAGTTTAAATCTTATTACGATCAAGCGTACTGGTAACATATTGTGTAAATATGTCACTTGTAGACAGCTCAACGCACTACAAACTCATATATGGACTTATCCTCTAATATGCTAGTATTACTAGAAGTGCTACTGAAGCTGCACTCAAGTTCTAACTCTTATCTCGACACCACCGAAGATGAAGCATTACTTTCAGCAGCCATTTCTTTCAATTATTCAGATCTTTGTTTCCGTTTTAGAGAACTTTCTTTGACCTTTTCTAGTTTCTTGTCGATTGAGGTCATAATCTTCTTACGTTCTCATCTTTGATCGATGAGAAACGCTCTGTCTTCCGCAATTTTTGTCAAATTCAAAGCGCTTGCATGGGCAATATCAAAAAGTTTGTCTAGTTCTTTTTTAAACAAATACTCTCCTTTTATTTGTGCTTCAGAATTTCTTCTTCTATTTTTATTCAATAGCAGCCAGTTCTTAAGAAACTTAATCAGTTTTTCAATGCAGTGATTTTGTGGTCTGGTCGGAATACTAGATTTATTCCATACTTTTATAAGTTCTTGAATAAGTTCACATTTTTTAATCATTTAATATGTAGTGATAACGGAATAAAACTTGCCGAAGAGTAAGATGTTGGTTAAGTCTCATCAATGGCTCAATATCTCGAACCCCAAGTAGAAAAATTTCGTATTTTTTCGAGTAGATGAACACATTTTACTACACTGATTCACTTCACAGTCTACTAAATAAGTATCAAATACTATTCAAATTTGTCTCTAAAACTCTTCACTAGTTTATTTTAATATTTATTTAATAATTTAACACACGAAATTGGCCTGTAGCAAAAAGTAAAAGTGAAGCATTTTACACAAAAAATTCAAAAACAGCACTCGATTGGGCACCCCTTTCTACTTGAGCTGTCTCGCTGAAATTTCACTATGTTATTTTTATGAATACGTGTAATAAATTCACGGGGTGGCCAAATGAAAAATAATAAAAAACATTTTTGAACCACCTTAATAGTGTAATAGTATAATGTAATATATATATAGCCAAATGATTTCGTTGAATTCGTGAAACTACTTTATAAAAAATTCAAAAATTTTGTTGAAATATTACACGATTTTCTATAAACATCTGCAATAATCCTTTACTTTGTTGCATAGAAAATTATTGTCGTTTTTCTTAGATTCTCACGAAGATTAACTTTATGCGAATGTATTGGAAAAATGTTGTATAAAGTACAAAGGTCACTTGTAGCCGGCTCCTTTGTATAGGCAAAACACATAACAACCCAGCGCGCATCTTTCACATCTGTAAAGTTAAAGGGGAAATCTGTTGATCTGGAGCAGCAAAATCTCTCAATCGATTTTCTCGGAGGTTATAAAACTTCCATTGTAAGATATATAAAACTTGTGCTGTATGTAACTGTCGAAAGATTGTTTATTTTTTTCATTTTAAATCTTTAACTAAACCGGGTAGTAAAATTTGTGATAGATAACATATCATTTACTTGCGTGTTTAGGTATAAATATAATAGGATATAAATCTGAACCCTAATGGATAAACCACGTAGGTATAGACTTAGCTATGGACTTACGTGGTTTATCCTTTAGGCTACAGAAATGTGTTTGTCTAAAGAACTAATATTTTATATCTTTCACATTTCAGCACCTTAATAGCCTATTAGAAAATTATTTAGAACCATTGAAGAGAGAAACGTTTTTATCGAATGCTGAAATCAACGCTCTATTTGGAAATATCCAAGAAATCGTCACGTTCCAGAGACAGTTTTTACAAAATCTCGACGAGGCAATTGAATTGGAGCCCAACTTCCACCAATTTGAAGTTTCCGGGCAATACAAGGTAATTTTAATATTATACTATTTTGAAAAATCCATTTATGGGTATATTTATTTAAAGTAATACCTACAGCAATTCTTGAAAAAGACGAAAGATTACTTCTTGTTACTGATTGCAAATTTCTTTTCTTTTTCAGAATGTTCTGTTCTCCATCGCAAGCACCTTCTTATACTATGTGAACCATTTCAAATTATACAGCTCTTTCTGTGCAAGTCACAGTAAAGCACAAAAAGTACTTCACCCGAGTAAGTACTTTTCTTATTTCCAACATTGATATTATTATTCATCACACCATAAATTCCAGTCCAGAATTTATTTGTTAGAATATTTTCTGTAATTATTATTTATTCTGGGGCTCCATGCTATAAGCACGGGCCAGCAAAGATTGACCATGTTTTGTTTGTTGCTCTCTTTTTGAACCAGATGAAGGCAACCAAGCCCTGCAAGAGTTCCTGGCAGCACGGAATCCTCGCCAACAGCACTCCAGCACCCTGGAATCCTACCTAATCAAACCCATTCAGAGAATCCTCAAGTATCCATTGCTCCTTCAACAGCTGAGAAATCTGACGGACCCAAGCTCCGACGAGCATGCTCACCTGATTGGTAATTGAACGCCTCAATTTTTTTAATGTAAAATTCTATATTTCCATTAAAGTGTTACCAAATATGGAACCGAAGGCCGAGAAAATTCCCGACACTAACAAGGAATCTAACCAGACAGTTTAAACCTTCTGATAAGTTTCATATCTAATTTTTTTTAATATTTTTACTTAGTTTAATTACTATTCAATTGGTCCATGTTTCTGCAGAGGCTCTGAAGGGAATGGAGAAAGTGGCTGAACATATCAATGAAATGCAACGAATTCACGAAGAGTACGGAGCAATATTTGATCATCTCTTTAGACAGCACCAAAAGTCATGTAAACAGCCAATCGATTTAAGCCCAGGTAATAAACTTCGTTTATTGTATCAAAGCATTACGATTACATTTTATATTATGATTGATGATGATAGTATTTTATTGCTGCTATTTTTCATATTCTAGGAGATTTATTGTACTATGGAGGCGTGGAGTGGCTGAACATTTCGGATTTCCTCGGTAAAATTAAGAAAGGTTTAGAGCTACACGCGATGTGTTTCGTTTTCAAATCGGCTGTTGTATTCCTTTGCAAAGAAAGACTGAGACAGAAGAAAAAATTGATGGTTAGTATGGTCTCTAGTCTCTACTTGAACTTAATACTTGTATAGTTTTCCTGGAATATTTTTAAATATTTTTTTCAACCACTTTTGCAGGGCGTTTCGTCAAAGAGTAACTCTAACGAGGTAGAAATAATAAGATACCAAGTACTGATTCCTGTCACTGAAGTTCAGGTACGAGCTTCTTCAGCCAAGGACATGGATAGCCATTTCCTTTGGGAACTCATTCACCTGAGATCACAACTTCAACGCAGATCTGAGAAAGTATACGTACTTTCAAATAGGTGAGTCATTTTTCTAACCTGTCTTCTGGATTTTTGTAATGAAGCAAAAGAATTTCAAATGACATAAAAAACTTCTCGTTTTACAGTCAGATTATATTTGAATATTTTCTTGTTCAGCACTGCCGACTTCCGCAACGCATTCTTGAAGACCATCCGTCAGATAATCCGCGAGAGTGTCCGCAACATGTCTATTCCGCCTACCAAGCCCCTGGGACCACACCCGCTGGGTCCCAGTCAGTCTCCGGGACCCATGCACAAAGAGTCCATGACTCACCACTCCAGCCACACCCTGGATAGACCAAAAGTGCAGCAGGTTAGTGCATGTCAAACTAAAAGCACGGCAAGGAATTTCTAAAAGTACTGACAATAAGATTAGAGATATAAAGTTATTAAAATATCGCGTCTTCGAAGACAATGCAGATATGGTTTGTCACTGTCGCGAAAAACGTTGAAAACTTCTCATAAATCTGACAACGTCGTGATTTGTATCCTAGTTCTCTATATTTTAATATCGTCTGTAGAAGTTAATTAGTCGTCTGATGAAATATGCCACAATATAGCACAAACAAAACCACAATAATTTTTTGTAGATAAAATGGAAACATATCCCCATTGAACTCTACGGACGTAATTTTCTAAATTTTTAAAAACGCCTATTGCTGCCAAGTTCTTGATAAAACAAGATTTTTAAACCCATAATAATAATATTTTTTAAAAGCATGCCGTTTTTGAAATATAATAATTTGATAGCACGAGTTTTGATTATTTGAAATAACATTGTAGTGTATTCAACCCCTTGATCCTTGTTTTAAAGCCTGATACCCAAAACTAACCAAGCTCAAACTAACAGGTGCAGGTAATGCAAGGTTCCCACACACTCGGCAAGACCAAAAAGTGCAAGCAACCTGGACAGAGACACTCTGCTGGGAACATTGAGGTGGAGAGTCTGTCGCGAGGAAACTCCCAGGACGAGCAGCAGGAACCTATCATTATGCACATTCCGCCGCAGCAGGACAGCTTTCGCGGAAGGAGCAAAACCCTCGGAGACACTGCTGGTATGTTCCAACACTACCCCAGTGGACGTGTTCATGTTTCATACTATCGAATACTCGAAAATATCGCACGTCCCTTTTAAAAACATATTTAATGCTGAAGTACCTAATATCTAATGTGTGTGCAGCAGTAGAGATACCTAATATTCTAGAAATTACAACACGTCTTTACTACAGAGAGTAATTTGATAGATGCTTAGTTACATAGTTTGTTACAAAGCGGATAATGAATTAGTTAATTAAAGACATTTATAGCAGGAAACTATTTTATCTACAGTTATTCCCTTGACGTATGTGAGAATAATAGCATTATTTTGTTTTCCTTGTTGTTTTTTTTTAAGAATATTGTGGAGAATCAAAAATCAAATTGAAGAAACTCGCATTTAATATTCAGAGAATGGAATTTAATAAGTGACTTTTAAAAGCTGCATGTGTGTTTCCAGAACCTGTCGTTCCCAAGAGAACTACGTCAGAGCTGGAGCGCTCAGACCCAGGCACCAAGTCCGAAGGCGAAGAGGATTCCCAGGCGGGGGTCGTAACTCACAAAAAGGGGCTGGGAAGGACTCCCAATCACCTTACTCTTAGGTATATTTTATCTTTTGATGTAACATTCAAGATTCAGATACCTGCTCAACTGAAACGAAAAAAAAAACTTTTTTATCATTCATTTCCCTTTTCTCAAATATATTATTTTTCCAATAATTCAACACATTGCCGACATTGAAAAAAATTTTACGAAAAGTTTTCAGAAAAATTATATTTTTGACAAACGGTTCGTCTACATAAATATAAGTAAATCCTCCCAACGACAGCACTGCCTATACTCGGCCGAGCGTTTACGTATCTCAAAATTTTATTAAATTTCTTGCAATTGCTACAATGTATATTGAATTAAACGGTTGTGCAATACATATAGATCATCGTTCTAAAAAAAGGCTTAAGTTCTTCCAACATAAAAACTTTCAATGGCGTATAAATTTCAGTACCACATCAACATTAAGCGCAGGCAGTACCGGCAGCCAGGCTCGCCTTATCCAATCCTCGCACCAGCCCACCACATACCACCCCGTGCTTGTGAAGGACCTAGGTAAGCAACATTCCTCCCCGTCACTTAGAACCTCGCCCGACTGCCGTAAGTTGAGTGCCACTATCTCTCCAGAGCACCAAGTTAGAGTCGTTAAGTCATTCAGTGGAGGAAATATCAACCGCGATATTTCCCCCGACAAAAATTTCAATGGAAACTATTTCTACAATAAGGATTGCGTCACGAAAGTAATCATTCACAAGTCACCAAGAAAAAGTAGTTTAAAATCTACTCAGAGTAGCTTTGAGACTTCTCCGAGAGGTAGCATCGATAGAGACAGGTCACCTAAAGGAAGTATCGATCTAGATCAATCACCAAAAGATACCATGAAAAGAGATAAATCACCAAAAGGAAGTATTGATATCGATCGATCACCTAAAGGAACCATAAATAGAGATCGCTCGCCTAAAGGGAGTATTGATCTCGATCGATCACCTAAGGGAACCATTAAAAGAGATAAATCTCCACGAGGAAGTATCGACAGAGATAGATCTCCGAAAGGTAGCATAGGTAGAGAGAGATCTCCGAAAGGAAGCATTGACAGAGATAGATCTCCGAAAGGAAGCATCGACAGAGATAGATCTCCGAAAGGAAGCATTGACAGAGATAGATCTCCCAAGAGTATTATAATTTGGAGCAAAACGCCTAACGGAGGAGCAACCATCAAAAGAGATAGATCGCCTAAAGGGAGTATCGATCGTGACCGATCACCAAAAGGAAGTCTTGACAGAGATCGGTCTCCAAAAGGAAAGTTAACCAGAGAAATTTCTCTTTGTATTGATCAAGATAAGTCACCTAAACCAACCAGAAATGGCACCGGTAGAGATAGGTCCCCAAAGACAATTATTGTTCGGGATAAATCACCAAAACCAACAGAAAAGACGTCCCAAAAGGCCAAAAACTTCGAGCGGGGAAAATCTCCTCGAAACAGTGTGGATTTTTCTAGATCTCCACAAAGATGTAAATCGCCAGCCAATGAAATGGAACGTTCCAAGTCACCATTGAAACCAGTTCTTAAGAAAGGCATAATGAGATCTAAATCTCCTCAAACAAGCTCTGACAGATCTCCTAACAAATCTCCCAACTTGGCGAGGAAGTACTCTAAATCCGCACAAGACCGATTAGCTAAGCTTGGAACTAATTCCCTCGATCGAGCTTCTCAGTATTCACCGATGGCGGGATACGAGGATAAAGCTTACAAGCTTGGCATTGTTGTTTCCAAATCTACTGAATCAATAGCTAAAGTTATTGAGAAGCCAACGTGTGTACAATGCTACCTTTCAAACAAAAAGCAAAACAAAGTTTCCTAGCATAAGGCTAGTGCGAACCGAGGCCGCTCGCACAAGAACAAAAAGAAATTGGCCTTCAACAACAGACAAATGTCCTCCTCAGACAGGAGCAGCGTGGAGACCCTCGACTTCATCAATGAACCCCACGAACACAGCATTGATTGCATGAGGGATCTTTCTTACGACAAATCAGAAGATAATGACGAAATACACGTTTAACTAAATGATGATTCAATAAGCTCTGCTACTATCAACAAATCTTCAATACCGTGGTTTTATTACTTTGCACATGTACTCTGTCTTCCAACACCTCCATCAAAAAAAAATGAAGAATAATGGTGCAATATTAGATAGTTATGACCTAATTTCAGTGTTACGTGAATAGAATTTTTATTATTTTTTTAAAAATAAATAAATGTCTATCTCACATTATAAGTTGCAGTGATTAGTACTTTTTAAATATTGTTTGATGGATTCTAAAACTGTCAAAATTAAACATTTAAGTTTATTAGTTTACTCCAATGTATTTATAAGATTTGTTGTTTTTTGTCTTATTACTCAGATGATTGTTATATTCATTATTGTATCTCGTCAAAATAATTTAGTGTTCCAAGAATTTTCTTTTCTTCATAGTTGATAAAATATCCACACCAATTTTAAGTAGTATTAAGAAGCAATGTCTATTACTAATCACTACTTAATTTGCATGACGTTTCACCGCCCTTCCTGATTGTCCTTTAATGGAAAAAAAATATTTAATATTCTT
Source organism: Limnephilus marmoratus (assembly GCA_917880885.1). NCBI lineage: Eukaryota > Metazoa > Arthropoda > Insecta > Trichoptera > Limnephilidae > Limnephilus > Limnephilus marmoratus. The sequence goes on from OU862908.1 coordinate 33,474,646, forward strand.
TTTATGAATGTGGAAATTCAGTTATGGGTTCGGCCTAATGTATATTGAATATTATGTATGAATAATTACGTAATATGGTATTTAGAGGAACTACTCAAAAACCAAATAACGTAATTGAATTTCCTCATTTCATCACATTCAATAATATAAAATAATATTATACGGGTAAATATTAGATAATAAGAGCTTCAAATGTACTAAATATGTGCTATGATGGCACCAAAACTATATATTGTAATTAAATTGACAGAATTGGGTTATTGGAGGGTTCACTGAACCTACTTATGAATGTACAGTTATTGTTTTTTGTTAATAAAAAATAAATTAATATGTGCCAAATTGTTCACATAACAAACTGTAAAAAATATCGAATCATTCCATGAGCTTTTGGTATTCGCACCCAGTTTTAGGAATTGATAGACTAGATAAATTCAGTAGATAGTAAATTAAAAATATCCTACAAATTCATTCTTGTCAAATTAGTACCCATTTAGAAAAACGACATCGTAGAAATAATATCGTAAATGTCGTGTAATCATTAAAGTTATTAGTTAAATCCCGTCATGTAAAGAAGGTAGAAAAATATTAGTTAGAGATGAAAATTGCCGACACAGGTTTGATTTTATCGAAGCGCAGCGAATATCTTTCGATGTGTTTACATAAATACGTATGTTTTCCTGGCGATTTCTATTTCTTACCGTGTACAATATGACATGTTTTCATATGCAAATAATTATAAACGATAGTGTGATTACAAATATGTATTTCAACCATTATCTTATTAGTACCTAAAATATAATATAGTAGCATGGTAAACCATATTCCCGTTAGTCTGGGATGTCCATTATGATAATATGTAAATGTTTGTAGATAGTACACATGCAAACGTAAACCCTTTCCTCTTACGGTATTTAAATTATCTGCACTTCTACTCTTTTTATGGACACTTGGCAAAATACCTCTAACATATTATACTTGGTTCACTTTTTTCAAATGCCGATATTGTTTTACTTTAAGTGATAAATCATTTGTTTTGATACACTGGGTCATTTTTTCAATAGATTCTTCAACAAATTGCCTAGCTGCACTTCCATCAATGCCATGCTTCGAATAATCTTGTACGTGGCTTATTTCAATGTTAAAACATTGCCTCTCTTTACATATTTTGAATTCACAAAATTTTGTCCAATCCCAACGACGATTTACATTTATAAAACCGTGCGAACTATTCAAACTATGATGGAAAAATCCATTAGAATTAGATAACGCATTATTTGTTGACATGCAAACTTATCCAAAATCAATGTAGACAATGCAAAATCAGTAAATTTATACTTCTTTGTACTTCAATTTGATTCGAACGAGTTTGAAAATATTACTTTTTTTTTAAAGACGATAAAATAGTCACTTCTAGTGAGATGTAGCGCTATGAAGAATGGCCAAACAATTCCATTAATTTTTTACATTCTTCAGAAAAATTTTCCTGGTGGCCAAAAGGCCTTCAAATGATATTTTATCAATGAGCCTCACGAGCACGGTCTAAAGTAGCAAATTCCATCCGAAAAAATTATTTGCAGGTAGACTCCTCTCAATACTTTTTGACTATTTTTCGAAAAAATTCGGGAGATCGACTTGCTCACTACATCTGTTCTATTGACTTATCTGTGGAAGTTAACTTAATACACATCTCATATTAGAAATCTATATACTGAATGATGCGCCCGTATCAAGATTGGCAAGCAAAGATCGTGTGTAAGATTGCGTCAGCTCACAAATGGTATTTAATGCTTAATATGGTGAATACAGTATGGGAAAAGCTCTTTATGATTGAGAGGGTAGTAGTAAAAATGTGAAGAATAAATTAAACACCTCCTCACTAAATCATAGGAATAAAGCCACATTTCAGATCTAACTAAGTGACAACAAGTGAGCTGACCAACAAAACTAATAATTATCAAAGGGGCAAACACTCTCCTAGAAAGGAACTTAGAAAAAGTCAGCAACTTTGCATTGTTGCGTCTATAAGTGACGAAGGGGTTGTGATAAATAGGTGAAACGAAGAGTCTGCTTGAAGAAAATACGCGTTGAACGTGTGCAAGTGATACGTGGCAAAGAAATAACAAAAATTAGATTGATCTAAGTGCTGATCTTCCTCTTATATCCATACGTTATGGACACAAGCACTCTCAAAACCAGTGAATGGGTTACCCTCGATATTTATGGACTTAGCAATGAACGCTCTGGAAGCCACAGACAACCAGGCCTACTAACCTATCTCAACCACTTAAGCAATGAGAGAATGACTGAAGAAGAAGTGTTTGGATGTCCACGGTAAATTATCTTAAATAGACGCACTTTCCATATCTTAACACTAAGGTGCTTTGATTCTTAAAATACAAAGCGTAGCGCAAATAGTGTTAGTAATTATTAAGGTAAATAGAATTTTAGATATAGGTATATTAATAAATAAAATACTGGCAATGATAAAATAAAACCTTTTAATAATGTAGTTAATATTAGCGATGTACTTACACATTATTATGAAAGCATGTTTGTAGAGAAGATAATAATCTAATTAACTGCTTGTAGTTGCAATCACTTCATTTGCATTTACGAGTTTTTTTTGTTAAAATATGGGTACATGATAATATTATGTTTATTACCTACTGTAGATGAACAGCAGCTTTGTTTGAAAGGTAACAAATTTGATGGTAAAATAATAAGAGAATGCACTAAACATGTTTTGAAAATATGTCTTAAACATGGCAGTCAGACTTAGCAAAAGTTATATGTTTTTTAAATTCTTTGAAATGGCATAATTTTTATCATCAATAAATTTCACTGGAACTATGTAGCAATAAATTTAAAGGAACTTTATGATATTTGCTTCGAATATCATTATACTAACTAATTTATTTCTGATGAAGGCCTAATTTTTTTCAATGACTTACTTATGAATTCGAATAAATGTTTATACCTCTTATACTATACTAATAAATTAGTGTTGTGATTTCAAGATCTCGCATCTTATATTATAGTGATGAATTATACATACATGTTTACCATACTATCAATTTATTTCACGCCATGCTTATATGTGAATTATTTTTTTATGAGTAGGAATACATATTTTTATCATACATACAATTCTGAAGCAGTGCGAACTACAATATTTGAAAATGAATATAAAATAATATTATGATGAATGTCCGTTGGTTTACACACACGATTATTCTTGCGAACAAAGTATTCTAATTCAATCTCATATTGACAATTACCTTCCATTACATAATTGAATATAATTTACTAGTTTATTTACGGCAATGCTTTTTATCGTGTATATTTGTATTCCAAAAGGGTAATTAAAATAATCCAATAAACTTTAAACACAATGACAATCGTACATAAGTTTGCTTACTATAGATTATTTGAAAGCTTATTTTGCCTCTATTATAAGTTAAGTCCTGCCGAGTAGTGTCTGGTGGGGAGTAGTAGAGTGAGGAATACCATCAGCAAACATTTAACTCTTTCTCCACGTCTAATAAGACTACTCTTATTCGATGTAAATAGATAAATTTGTAATTGCAACACCTCAGTGTGGTCTATGCTCTGAAATTGAATTGAAAAAAAATTACCTCTCCTAGTTAACATTACTGATAAAAAGATAAGCTAAAGAGTTGGGTGTTTGGTGTGTTGTAGGTTCGCCTGTGTGGAAACCAAGAGACATGATGGGTGATTTGGGCGCGACCTCCACTACCTTGCCCCGGAGCCACCGGGCGAGCCAGCAGCCTCCCTCTGGCCGCAAGTCCCTCGAACCAGATCACCACTAACTGCAGACACTCAATCAATCAATCAATCAGCCAACCAAACAACCCCCTTCTGTTCTATTCCGTTCCGTTCCGTTCTCTTCTGTTCTGTCACCTCGCCCACCTCCTCTCTCCACCCACCACTCTTCACTGATTCTATTCTGTTGCTGCTTTATCATTCATTGTCATTGGTTGCCATTCCTTAGGTATCATTTATTCATACTGTACCCTTATTATAATAAATTAGTCATGGAAGAATCATAAGCTGACAAAGTTTGTAAATTTTCAAAATGGTTCATGTTACATTTGATTAGATTTTACTGATTTGTTTTGCAATCCTTTTATAATATCTTTGTTTATTCTTGTATTATTATCTTTAGAAATGAAAGTTCTGTTTTCAAACTTCTTAAATAAGTAAATAACATCAACTTGAGCTAAGTTTTATCTAAAACTCTAAATGAAGAGACACAAAGTCTTTAAATTAATCTACATAATAAATATTTGATGAACATACTATACTGTAGCTAGGTACTTAGAAATACAAAGGTCTTCCTGAATATTTGACCGCGATTTTGTTTTTTTTTTCTTTCGTTCGTTGTTTTGAACAATTTAATGTGCCAATTTACTATTCTTGGTGTGTCAAAATTTATTAGTAAATTATTTGGAATGAAAAACACGTGAGAATTTTATGTAATCTGTTTCAATATTGTATCGAAATTTGAAGCATCGAATGAATGGTTACATAATATTATTAAGAGATATAGAGAGTTTTACATTGGTGACAATTTGATGAAAAGATTTTCAAATGGGTAATTTTAAATAATAAAATAGTTTATTTATTTTTATTTTAACTAAATGAGTTACACTTCAATTGTAATATTTAGTCACTGTAGACAGTATTAACGACAACAGAAAAATCAGATAAAGATAAAAGTCGTATGGCCTTGCCTTTTAAGTCCTGGGTTCAATTCCTAGATGTGACCCTATCTTTTTCTGATTATTCTATTTGAAATTTTCAATTGAGAGTCGCTAATATTGTCTGCAATGATTAAATAAAATTATCATTTTCCTAACAAAACAACACAAAATAAAAACGTTTTGATGATACAAAATGTATTTATTGAATGCATTGGGTATGTACAAATAGATTTCAATCTTTTTGTGGGTGATTGATCTAATCAAAAAGAAGTAATACGATTCATGCACACACTTTGTCAGTTTTTGAAACTCTCGATAGTTGAACATTTGTCTGCATGAAGATTTAAGTTGTTATATACTTCTATCATGTGTTACAAACTACCTCCTTATTATTTAGCTTTTAAATGACTTTAACTGATTGTTGTAATCGATAAAATACACACCCTTATAATATAATTATTGACATGTTCTTTTGGAACTCACTATTTGTGTTAAATCGTTAGGTTATTGATATTTTCTGTGCAAAGATCAGAAAAATAATATTTGTTTTTCCTAGAATGCCCTTTAACCATTTACGTGTTATCATAGTTCCGTGGCATTGAACAATTGATAAAAATGCGGGTCTGCAGGCCTACGGGAAATGGAAATATCAAGTAATGATAATGAATATGTTATAAATGTTTCATTCCACGGCGCTATGGTAAATAACAATGGGTTTTGCTTTACCCAAGGTGATATGAATGTGATTAAGAAAAACTCTCACGTTTTTTCGCAAAGCAAGTTTCCTTTTTTGTATTCTTGTAATCACTCAAAACATAACTACTTTCTCGTTTTATCCAATTCATAATAATAATTTGAACAAATAATATTGGTGATAAAGTCACACCTCACCTTTTTAAAATGCTAAGAGTTCGCTTCGTCTTTAGTAAATATGTGTTTCTATAGTTTTCATCGCAATTACGCTTGCTTTGCGAACATTTTGTCACTCTCGATTGTTATTTGAAACTTTTACAAATCTTCGTATAAATATTTATTTACATAATAACTACAAATTTACAATTTTCTCACATTAAAGATTCTAGTCAATGAAATGTTATCATCTGAAAAGTTTACAATAATTAGTTACCTATTATCAGCAATGTATCATTGCATGAATGTTTGGCGAATATCTTTCTGTATTGTCTATTAAAGTTTTTATTTCAGTAGTTATACACATTATCATATTATTGATAAATATTCACAATCAATTATTTAGAACTTAGAGAGTAAGTGCAACCGAACTATATGTAACATGGAAGGATGAGGAACCGAAGAAGATTAATAGTAAATACACGATTGATACTTAATACATAAGAACACATTGAACGAAGAAACTGATGCTGATAGTTGACCTTCATATTTAAACCATAAATAATAATGTACCTATATCGTGCACTTTATAAGGAGAACTTTCAGAAACACGGTTTTCGTCTGAACTACGGGAAATGGAAAGGTTGTTGGTTTGTAGACGAATTCTCGAATCATCAATGGTCACTAGTTTGCCACCAACTCGTGAACTAGGAATGTTAGCTCGTGGACTGGAGGACTGGAGGACTGGACTTGACTGGACCGAACGGTTCAACTTCTGCGTCCGAGCGCGAGCAACCCTGCTTATTGCGAGCAACTCTGTTTTCAGAAGTTCTCTATTCCCACTTAGTTTTCATGATATTATGATAAATAGGTAGGAATTTAATATTTATTCACACTACTATAAGTATTAGGAAATTACAGTAAATAACGAACACAACAAACAACCTTGATGCCAAAGTCCTGCACGAAATATACTTAAAACATGTATTTATCCTATTACAGGCATCGCAAGATACGACCCGGTTAACGCTAGTTCTTTATGCATTATTTTATTTTATTCTTGTTGAACTTCTTATTTTAAAGAGATATCTTTTATAACTGTTATCGATTGTCGAAAGATTGGAGATTTCTTGTATGAGTGCGAATAAATGACTCCAAGGGATGAGTGTAAGCAACACTACTTTAGTAATAAATAACAAAATCAAGCGCAGTGTCGGTAAATAAATAACTATTTACTAACAGTTCCTTCTCGGACTCGTCTACCTTTCATAACATATTTCCTTCAAATAAAAACATTTTATTTAACAGCTGATTTAGATGGATTTTGAATATTTATGTTCGGTATTCGAACGAAACTACTCAAATTTTGAACTCACCAGGATACAGATGAATGTGCGATTGGAGTAGGAATTCAGAAAGCTGAACTCAATCTATGATATTATATTACCTTTAAATAATTAAATAACTTATAAGTAAAGGGGTGGACGTGATATGGTAAGATATGAGCATGGTGATAGTACCTACATGGTGTATTGTGTTTCAAAACATTATAAATGTGTGTATTGAATGGAAGTTGTTTGGAAGTGAGAAATCTTATAGCATGCGTTATCATTATATTTTATTTAAAAACTGCCTAGCATTTTCGAATTGAATTGACACTGATTTGATGGACTTTATAAACATTGAAAGAAATGTAAATGCATTTTTAAAAATAGGACCCACGTAACTTAAGAATGAATATCGATGTGTCAAATGCTAGAGTTCGGAACTTATTAATATCATGCGATGCCTGTGATTTACAATACTTTTGTATATTAAGAAATAATTTTAATTTGTATATTTCTTGTAATCCGTTTAAGTTTATGATTTTAACTACATGGACTCGGACTGTCATATGAGAAAATAAATAATATCAAATGTTGATTATGTTATCTTTGTTTTATTTTAATGCCCTCCTCATTGAACATAAATATTATTTACAAGGCTCCAAACCAACATTTACACAAGGGGGCATACATTAATTACGTGAGCTCAAAGGGGGGGGGGTCCAGCCAAATCCCACGTTACTTGAAAAGAATATAGGAAGTGGCCCGAATTCTCACCAGATTGGAAGAAAAACTGCTCACGTAATTAATGTATGCCCCCTAATGTAAGAGAAATGATAAAGGCTCCTACCAATTCAGAGTAATAATATAATAAATAATGGCGTCATATTCAGTAATAAATTCATATTAGTTACTTTCGATGACTAGAACTGCAGAAACCGTGTAAAATGGTATAAAGTTACACTGTTTTCGTAGAAATTCCTTCATTCATCGCCTGAAATTTCAATCACTGAAAGCCTAACCAACAGTAAGAGTAGAGTGACATCTATGGGTTATTTGTGAAATAATTTAGTGTGCCGAATAGGTGGAGGTGGAGAGTGCCAAAATGTACAGTGGTTCATTTCCTGGAGGTTCTAGTTCAATTAGTTAACAAAAGATGGTGCGGTGCTTCACTGGTGCTCAACAAAATTTACAAAAAATACTCGCTCTCCATTATTCCCACCAAACTCAGTTTAGGAGAGTAAATTTAAATTATTCTTCTAACTCATGGGAGAAATAAATTATTAAAAAAAGATGAAGAAGAAAATACAGACATACATTTTTTTGAATAAATATGTTCTGATAAATCATCATTTGAAAAAATGCTTTTGTTCGTTTGTCTATATTTTTTCCACAAATAATAAGCATAAAATATAAATTGCCGATTTTGTTGTGGAATTTTATGATTTATAACTATGATGGTAGGTAGGTATATATTAAGTGCATAATTTGGTGACACTCCATTTTAAGTACAGCTGATTTTATCAAACATTATGTAATTATATTTTTTTCGATATAAATAGTCAGTTTATATACAAAATCAGTATATTTTGAAATATTAATATGTAAGTGAGAGAAAACCGACAGAGTTAATAGACAGAAAAAGGTATGGATAATATATATTATATATGACACGGGAGGTAAGGAAAAGTTATAAATTTAACTGTTTTTGAGTAAACACTTTCATAGCATTTTTTCAGAACTATTGTAGGTACTTACTTTCTGTCTTCCAAAAATGTTTTCTAATTTTTTGTTTTTTAATAAAGTCACAATCATTGAGGTTTTCATTAAAACCAGTAAAATAAGCACCTCTATTTTTTACCCAGAATTATGTGATTTTGCTTGAAAGCTAAATATAAGCAAGAAGTCAAAACACTATGTAGCAACCTACGAGTTATAAACATTTAGTGTCAGTGGAATTAAGCTTTCCATTTGTTTCCATTAGGCCACGTTAACAAACAAGCTTACATTATTAAAAGCCTTTAAGACGATTGCTGATTGTGTTCGTACATTATTACCGTATGGTTTTATCTTGGCAGTAAACAGTTTCTCAAAAAGTAAATTATATTTTTTTTTTTGGAAAGACGAACATTCCCGAGTTACGAATAACCTGAAAATATTTAGAAAAACTCCCACTACCATCGTGCTTGTGCATAGATGGAGGACTTAGCTAGTTGAACCCACAACGACTGGATGAGAACCAGACACAGTAGTTGTCAACTGAGCCACTATCCGATCAAGTTTTCAAAAAGGCACACTATTTTCTTTTGTAATTAGAAAAAAATACTATTAATTGATGTACAAGTTAGTGTTCCTGCGTAACTCTGGTTCGATGAACTCAGGAAATCGGATTTGCTAACAATTTAAGTATAATTTTTTAAATTATAACTGATTGTGTGAAGAATTCAGACAATCTTTGATTGATGTCAGATGACCGTATGTCATCACTGGTCCCTCAGCCGAGTAACCGCCTAAGATCCTAACTGTCTAATAATCTAATTTTAATGTCCACCTAATGTAATATTTTAACAGAAAGTTAATTTATCGTTATTTTCAAAGTCGGTTTGTCGGGTCCCGTAATTTTCAACGGGTGTGTGCGAGTAATAATATAAAGTTCATTTACAATAATATAATTTAAAAAAAAAAAAAAAATTTCCAAATTTAGGCATATTAGATTTGTCAAAGAATTTATACATAAAAATGCAAAAATCAGTCATTTTAAATACATGTAGGATTACAAAATATTTTTTAAATATTTATATTGAGGGATCAGTAGGATTTATAGGTCCAATTAGGAGTTCCACCGAGCAGAACACTCTGATATGAAAATATCTGGATTCGGTGAATTATTTTCCCATTTGGTCACTGGTAGGTTGACATGTTGTTCTTGTATTATTTTTTTATTTATTATGCCTATATAGTGCAATTGCATAGCGTGAATTGACTAGATGGTCAGTTGTGGAAAAGTGTGTGAAAGGGTTTAGTTTTTCCTGTGAGGAAGATTTAACCCGGACATAAAGTCTGAAGAATATCTATCTTCCCAGGTGTGGTGGTTCCTCTGCTAGCTAAGTCTCCATTACTGCACGAGCTACATTTTTCGTTTGTTATGACGGTAGTAGGTGTTTTTCAGATATTGTCAGGTTATGCACGGACCGTGAATGTTTGAATAAACAAAAGGAAAACAGAAAGCTTTGTCGGTCCACCCAATCGAATTTTATTAAAATGAGTCGATTTGATAGATGATTTGTCAAAATTAAAACAATGTTTAAAATAGTTTTAAAGATTTTTATGTGAGTTCCGTAAAAGAGTCCCAACCGTCCGGAGACAGTGAGACTATCGCACAATCAATTAGGTAATCAATTGTGAGGCTGAAAGTTGTTGTGGAGTAAAGTAGTTGCAGTAGTTAGGAAAGAGAAGGATCAGAGGAAGGTAGGAAAATAGACACGGCTAGAGTTATTTCATGCAACGTTTCGATTCTGAAAGATGGTCTTTCACCAGGGCGATACTGAAAATATCTGCCACTCTAGAATGTGCCGTGAATCTGTTTATATAAAGATGATAGTCTGCGTCGGCTGGCGGAAGTTGTTTGTTTGACATTTATACAAATCTACAGTTTTTTTTCCGAGATTGATGAAATTTTGCATTTTTCAAAATAAGAGGAAGGTCACTGTTCTTGTTACTTTGGAAAATGTGTAAAGCCCGGGCAATGCCTGCTCTCCATCATTTTATATGAAATAACATAAACTGATTAAAAAAAAATTTACTCTTGCACGCCGGGATTTAAACCCGAGACCTCCGGATTCGAAACCAAGGATCGTTACCGCGCACAACATCGGAGGCCATCAAAGCCAGTTGTATATTGTATCTTCATTTCCTGCCAAATAAATTAAATTCCATGAAATTAAATTAAATTCATTAGACCCATATTATATAGTATTTTTATTTATTATATCACTCTTGGCTCTACAACCCCTGGTGGGTCTTGGCCTCCTCAAGAGTCTTCCTCCACTCATCTCGGTTTTGTGCCAGCTCTCTCCAGTTTAGAAGCTCCAAGGTAGATATATCTTTGAGGACGTTGTCGCTCCATCTTAATTTTGGTCTTCCCATGCTCCTTCGCCCTGTCGGTCTTGAGTTCAGCAGGGACTTTGGTGCTTGATGCTCGGTCATTCTCTCCACATGACCCGCCCACCGAAGTCTTCCCAGTTTTATAAATTATAAGTATTACATCTTATCACGCCGTTTCTCCTCATGGATATAAAGAGAGGATGGACCGCCACACAACTCTGTCTTGGCGTACACTACTTGCTTCATTCACAATCATACATGGTCTAATGCATCGTCTCATTTTTTATTCACACACTATTCTGTTATTCTGATTCTTGACATGTAAGATGTGAGGGTTGATTATCGTATGCCTACAACGTACATAATACGTTTATGTGAAAAGTTTGGTGATCTTTAGAAAACTTATATTACACTATCTATGTGACGTTGATAATTTAATAAAGATTTTTTTACAAAAAAAAATGTGAATTCGTTTTGAATCAGTGTTAGTGGCGCTCCAGTGTCTCTGCTTACCCCGGGATGTAGGGACTAAGGATGAATGGCACACGGTGCAGGGTGGCCCCACAGTTTGGGTCCCATTAGCGGCCACACACGGCGCCGCGACAATCAAAACAAACATCCATTAGCCGCCGTCGGGCACTGTTTTTTATTTGCCACCTTGTTTCAATCTACAATCTACTCACTCGATCAACCGAGACTGGTATTTAATATTTTAATATAACACGTATCATTATTTAAAAAAAAAACGGTAATAAAATATGGATCTTTTAAACACGAGCGAATGTCTTCCTCCCTTGCATTGTAATCTCGTAAGTTTTATGAGAGAATTTATTAATTTATTGTTTTGGTACAAAATAATCTCAGGCGATCCAGTGACAGCTAGTCACCGGGATTTATAGACATATGGTGGTATTATTATTCACAACTACCAGTAACAATGATAATCATATTATTATCTTCAATCTCTCCATACCCGGAGAGATCCACGAAATTACAAATAATAATAATATATCTTTATTGAACAAAAAAAATTAAGATTTATAACTACAAAAACTAAAAATACATCATAAGTACAGTAAAAGTAGAGTTTAGAAGTTGGATAATGACAAAAGTTAATAACAGAAAACAAAATACATATATACAGTAGGTACTTAAACAATAGAGATTTATAATTATAAATTTAGGTTTCTCGTAACCTGCCTCACTAGGCTAGCCTGTGTTGAGGCAGTAATTTTACGTCAATTTATTATACTGTGAACATACCTACACTTATATTAGAATAAAATCACGCAATACAATGGTTGCATTAATAATAACAATAATATTGGTACAATAATAACAGCATTGGTTCAATACTAATTTCGAATTTGGGTGAGTGCACCGGTAAATGCTCTATCATTATTTTTTATCCAAATTTTTATGTTTTTTTTGAAATTTTTTTGTGAATCACATTTTTTTATACTAATTGGAAGAATGTTGTAAAGTCTTGTTGCAAGGTATCTGAAGCTTCGTTGACCAAAAGTAGTATGAGTTATGGGAATTTGTAGTAAATCTTTGTTATTGTTTCGAGTACAGCGAATATTTAATCTTTTTTCATAGTATTTGTGTATATTTGTATATAGATGAGTGAGGATTGTTTTTGCATATATCTGCCGAACGTCAAACACATTCATAATATTGAAGATTAAGTTCGAGTCTGTAATTAGAGGTAGTCTAAGAATTAATTTTATAATAGTTTTCTGTGCCTTTATGATTGGGTCTAGTGCTGATGCAGTGCCGCCTCCCCATGCTATGATACCATACTCAATAATAGATTGACAGACTGCAAAATAAATCACTTTCAAGTGTTGTAAGTCGAGAAAGTTTCGTATCGTTCTGAAAAAGTGCATGGTTTTTCTTATTTTGTTTGCAATCATTTGAGTGTGAATATTCCATTTGAGATATGGATCAGCCAACATCCAACAATACTTACGCCTGCCAGCCGACGTTCCTCGCGTTAGCAGTTAACGTAAATGGCGCCATCTTTTGGCATTATTGGCTATTCGCTTGAATTCGGTTCTATTACAAAAGTAGCATTTTAACAAACTGCACGAAGATGGTTTTGCATAAGGCGCGGCGTCAGAGATGTATTTGAAGTCGGGTTCTTATATTTCAACCGTACAATCGCTAGGCTATTAATACTGTCAGATTATTTTGGCACACGGCATGAAATTGATTCTCCCTGCATGTCCTTTCCCGTGCGTCCCCGTTCCCTTCCACCTTCCCCCCCGTCCCCCTCCCTCGTATTTTCCCTCTCCGCGAACCCCACCTTCCCCCTGCCTTTCCTCCCTGCCGCTAAAATATCTGAAATGCACACATTTTCATTTATACAAATTTCACAACGCCTATGTTACTCGCTGATAATGTAGCTTTCTATTGGTGAAAGAATTTTTTAAATCGGTTTGGTGGTTTAGGCGTGAAAACATTACAAACAAAGAAATGCACATTCGCATTTATAATATTAGTATGGATCTATTTACATGTTTCTGAAATTTTTCCCAAAAATAATTTTTTCAGGTGAAATAAAAAAAAAAATCTTTGAAATTTCATGCACGCGATGCGATGCCTGCATAAGTAAACAAAATCGCCCATAAAAATAATATTCCTTTGACAAAATAATATTTAAAAAAACTTACTTACGTTATTGTGAACCACTGGAGTTGTTATTTTTTATCATGTTATTAATGCGTCCACTCATTTGCTGTATAAAATTGTGTTTGGAAACATGACTAAAATGTTCCATCTGTTATGTTTGAAAATTCCTACGAGTGAATGTTCCAATGCGTGCTAGGACGTCAAGTAGTCGGTGGCAAGTCATACGAGTAGATATAAACATTACCTCCGATATAAACTCGCTTTTTATGAACCACTAATTTATTAATATATTCGCTTAACTTCTTTCCACGTTGCAGTGTGTCATTAAACACAATATGAAACACCAGATATTGAATTAAAAAGATAAATCTAGTTTGATATCAAAATAAATGTTGTTAGTCGTAATCGTAAGTCCTTGATAATAGAAGGACCAGTTATTTCACAGAATATCTAAAATTCATCAAATTTAAATAATTTTTCAAGTTTTGTGAAAGTTCTTTTCAAATTCTGCCCATTCCATAATGGGTCGGTTGTTTCACGAAACTTTAATAATGTCAGAACTTGAATAGAACTTCCAACTTGGAAATTAACTTTAGAAATGTGATGACTTATTCAAATTCTTCATTACCTTTACATAGTATAAAATGAAGTCGATCAAAATGTATGTGCGCGTTAATCTTTAACAACGGATTTTCATACGGTTTTCACTAATAGATAGAGTGATTGAAGAGGAATGTTTATATGTATAATACATTTAAATTATATTAGAGAAAAGCCGAGAAATTCAAAGAAAACATATTTTTGTGCGATTTAAAACGGCTGGCGGGCCGTACTATAGTCACTTTTGAAATTCGTTCTACGGAAGAAATTGGAAAATAGATGTCCTAGAGTAAGTAGGTATTTGATTTTCCCTTTTCAAATATCCAGTGTTGCATTGCAAGCATTGTATAATTAGTGGCGATCGCTTACTATATTATTATATAAATAAATAATATTTATAATAATAATTATATTATTATATATTAATAACTATATTATTATATAAATAAATAATATTTATAATAATATAGTTGATTCAAGCCGAGAAATTCAAATATAAATAGCTGGCAAGCGGGTGGTGTGGATTTTATAAAGGTTGGGTAATGGCGTTGTGTTTCGTTAGCCACAGCAACGTGTGGCCGGGTCTGCTAGTCAAAAATAAAACAACTAAATTAACAAAAACACAAATCCCCAACACATAAATGTAATACTTACCGATTTGTGCAACATCAATGTATGTATTTATAAACATCTATTTGCATATTTAAAAAAAAAACTTCAATAGACTGCTGGAATACATCAGGACAATTAAAAATGATTCATTTTCTACCAAAATGATAAAATTATCTTCTAAATGTGAAAGTATAAAAAAATTAATGTTCGCTTTTCCTAAAATGTTAATAATAAATAAGTTAATTATACTTAATCTTTATAATACTCCTTTTCTAAATTCAAGTGTTCGCTTGTATAGAAAAGAGACTACAAAAAAAAATACAAAAAATGTGGAAAAAACTAATAAAGTTATTATAAAGAAAGTAATTATTTTACCTATCAATGTAAGCAGATTAATTGTTTAGTAAAATAATATTAAATGTTGGCACAATAAACAAATCCAAGTCATCGTGGATCCCAGGAGTTGATAAATATACCGGTTAAATTAAATATGTTTAACCGTCATTTCTACGAACTCCAAAAATGTTTTTAACATTTTTTCCATCTAATTAATAAGTTTACATCGAGAGGTATAGTTTGGCAAATAAGTGTAGAAATTAAATCAATTGGAACTAAACGTGTTTATTACTATGGCAACACCGAATTATATGACGTTTCCTATGGCTGTCATGTTAACGCGTGTTACGGTTGATTTATTGTCTTAAATCTGAGTAGAATATCGCTGATTTGATAATATTTTTATTCATTGTTTGCCTGAATTTAATTAAAATGAATAAATTATTACATAGTGATACAAGAGGGGTTATATTCTGCGTTTTTCAACGCTGCCTAGCCGAGTGTCACGCGAAGAAGCTTCTATCCGATTTAGAAGATGTTTATAAACGAACTGCAGAAATGAATGGTACGTAGTATAGTTTGTTTAATAATTTATTTTTTTTTATTTTTTTTTATTAGTA
This sequence comes from Limnephilus marmoratus, assembly GCA_917880885.1. Taxonomy (NCBI): domain Eukaryota; kingdom Metazoa; phylum Arthropoda; class Insecta; order Trichoptera; family Limnephilidae; genus Limnephilus; species Limnephilus marmoratus. The sequence goes on from OU862908.1 coordinate 33,490,450, forward strand.
ATAGAAGGTACATAAATTACAAATAATTTTTATACAGTAATTAATTACATAGTAGAATATTTGATGTAACCCCATAATTAAGCAAGGCTTGTGTGTATGGGGGGGTGTTATTGTATTGCTTTTTTTATATCATTCAGTTTAAGTTTTCAGTATAATTTTTGAGGTGAGTTTTAAAAATTTTTATATTGGTATTCATGTTTCTAATTTTTTCTGGTAATGAATTAAAAATTTTGCTCCGAGATATTTATGACTCAATTGTCCAATTTTTTTTTTACATTTTGGAGTGGGAAGTATTGATGTTTGTCTAAGACTTCTGTTATTTTTAAAGGGTGCAACTTGATTTTTAATATTATTTTTATAAATTTGTAATGTTGCATGATAAAAGTATAATGCACTTAATTTTCTGACCTTAAATTGTTTGAATAAAAGTTCTGACGAATATGAGTAGGGTTTTTTTTAAATTGTTTTTATTATTAGTTTTTGTGATATGTAAATTGTTTGTGTTTGATTTTTATATGTACCGCCCCATCCTATAATGCCGTATTGTATAATTGATTGACAGAAAGCGAAGTATGTGGTTCTAAGTAATTTTTCGTTTAAAATATCTCTTAAACATCTAAATATATATGTTAGTTTCCTTATTCTGTTGTTCAGAATATTCATGTGTGGAGACCATTTTAAACGCTGGTCTATTGTTATGCCCAGGTACTTAATATCAGTTTTGCTTTCTATTTTTGAACATGATATATTACATTTGTGGTTTTCTGTATTTGTCACAGAGTGGATTATTAAGTTTATTTCTTTAGGTGTTTCTTGTTTTTTAATGAAAAATGGTAAATAATAGGTTTTTTTAGAATTTAAAGTCAACAGGTTTTTATCAAACCATAATTTTAGTGCATTGATATCTGTATTTGCCATTTTGTTTAATTCAGACCAGGTGTTTGCTTTTAGTAGTAGGACTGTGTCGTCAGCGTAGGAGACAATGTCTCCATATTTAGAAATATTGAATATATCATTGACATATATAATAAATAACAATGGTCCCAAAACTGTACCTTGGGGTATTGAAAAATCGCTATATTTTGAATCGCTGACTTGATTTAGTAATTTTACTTGTTGTGGTCTTTCATGTAAATAACTAGCTATCCATGCTAAGACTTTCCCATTAATTCCTATAGATTTTAATTTATTTATTAATTTTTTATGTGATATGCTGTCGAAAGCTTTTTTCAAGTCTATAAATATTCAGATACATTTTTTATCGGAATCTAGGGCCGTATATAAATAGTTGGTTATTTTTGCTATCGCGTTTTTATTTCATTAGTATTACAAGATTTATGCCAATTTTCGAGCGATAATAACCATTACAATCTGATTTGAGGTAATGTTAAAAAATTCGAATTTGACATTTCAATTTGACAGTTAATATGCGGCCACAGGAAAAGGGGAATAACTCAATAAAAAAGTAATAATATGCAACTTCTTTAAACTCGTAGAAAAGTTACTTTTTTGTCGTTTTCTCTTTTTTCTTTCTAAGTGAATATTATCTAGTGTGTGTTTTTAAAACTACCTTCTATAATAATAATTTTAATGATGTTTTTCACACACAGGTAAATCTGAAACAACGGTAAGACGAATCGTCAAGGAAGGGGAAAAGGCAGATGGAAAATTTGAAACACCGGGAAAACGGAAAATGGGCATAATAATAATATATATATATATATTTTTTTTTTTGAAACATTTATTATAATTACAATTTTACAACAAATATATATTTTTTTACAGGTATTTTTTTTTACTACCCTTCCATTTAAAGCATTTGCTTGTGTATGGAAGGGGAGTGTACATAAATGCTATTAGTTATTAGTTATAAGTTAGTACTTAAATAATTAATTGTACATAAATATATGTGAGCTGCAGTATTTATTTGATAATGGTGTGAATTTTTTTAAAAAAAGAAAGAATGTAATGGGAAACTAAGGATATTTGTAAGATTAATTGACAGTAGTTTTTTTCTTAAGAATATTTTTAAAATGTCTCTTGACAGAGAGCAGTATTCGGGTTTTATCATTAATGCTTCTGATTTCTTCTGGTAGACGATTGAAAAAAGTTCTTCCCTGGTAAGTATAATGATGCTGTGCAAAAGACGTATTTAGTTTTGGGCATAGAAAAACATGTTTAAGTCGAGTTCTGTTTTCATTTAAAAATGGATATTTATCTTTTTCCTTTATAATTTGAATCAATGAATTTTTAATATATAAATCTTTAAATGTGGGTACTTGAAATTCTTCAAACAGGCGTTCTGTTGGGTAGTCTAAGTTTTTTCTTAATATAATTTTAATAATTGTCCTTTGTACAATTTCTATTGGAAGAAGGTTACATTTATACGCGGATCCCCAACTAATAATAGCGTATTGTAGAGTGGATTGAACTAAGGCATAGTAGATTAAATATAGATTTTTTATCGACAGAAAATTTCTAATTCTTAAAAATATATATATTAATTTTCTGATTTTGTTTACTACTTGACATATTTGTTCCTTCCATTTCAGATTTTTGTCGATAATTACTCCGAGATATTTAATTTTATTTGTTGTTTTTAATATTGTACAGTTTGATTTGCAATAATTTTGGCTATGAATTTTAGTATTATCGTGTATGACAATGTTAAAATTTTTGGGAGCATCGTTTGGATGGATTGCAAATGGAATTACAAATGTCTTTTCACTATTTAGTGATAGTAAATTAGTGTCGAAAAAATTCTTAAGCGTGTTGATGTCTTCTCTGGCCTTTAATTCTACATTTTCCCAAGTCTTTTCACTTATTATTAATACTGTATCGTCGGCGTATGATGTAATTTGACCATTTAAATGTTGAAAAAAAATATCATTTACATATATGGTAAAAAAAATTGGTCCAAGCACTGTACCTTTCGGGATTCCAAAGCTTGCAATCTCTTGATCACTATTAACATGATTGATTTTTACCACTTGAGGGCGGTTTTTTAAGTAGTTTGTGATCCATTTAATCGCGTTGCCTTTTATGCCAATATCATTTAATTTTTTTAATAGCATCTCATGGGATATGCTATCGAATGCCTTTCTGAGGTCAATAAATATGCCCGCACATTTTTTACCTTTATCTAATGATTCGTAAATGTATGAAGTTACGTTAGCAATTGCATCTTGTGTGCTGAGTGATTTAATAAAACCAAACTGGTTTTTGTGTAGTATTTTATTACTATCTAGGAAATTTACCAATTGTTTTTTTACTATTTTTCCAAAGATCTTTCCTATGTTAGAAATTAGACAAATTGGGCGATAATTCGTTACTTGGTGTGGATCACCAGATTTAATAGCATAAATGCTGATGATTGGAAAAATTGTTGCAAACACGTGATGAAAATTGAGGCAGAATATTATGCACGAGGCAGTACTATATATGATGATATCGATGAACTGCGTTTAGATGAAGATACGGAAGAAGAAGAATCACACGAGGACAAAGACAATAATTACATGTCGGGTACTTAAAAATTAATAGACTTAAATTTTTAAGTACCTACGTTTTTATATCAAAATAAACACTTACTTAAAACTTGTTTTGTTTTATTTTGCTTCTATTAAATTACAGTTTTTTGTGCAAATTTTTTAAAAATACAAATACGCTATAAAATATGCATTTTGCCAGAAGTGTTTTTTTAAAACATACGTTCTTTGTCAGCCATCTTGGTGTTGCCATTTAAAACTAGAAAACGATCGCAGCGCCATCATTTATTTTCTACACTTTCTTGCCAAACTGTACAATAATTATATCATTTTACCATAAATAAGTTATTTTCACCATTTTTTTTTCTCTTTTCTATAGAAGCGAAACAATACGTTTATAAAAGGAGTGTCTTGAAGATTTAGAGGATTATTATTCATTGTCGTAAATAAAAAAAAGATCTGAATGTGAAAAAAACTATCATGATCTACCAATGACATTTCATCTAAGCCCTAAGCCTGTAGTCAGAAAAGGCTATAGCGTGCAGAGTTTTTAATCAGGGTAAGCAGTATGAAAAATAGGGAATTCTGTGATATTTATTAAATACTTGGCACTATGCTAATTGTTACTAATAAATAAATATTCATAGTTTTTCCCCTATACCAGACCAAATTATGAAAGAAAGCCAACATAACAAATTATCATTATTTCGTTAGTTATATCAATTAACGGAGGCACCAACAGATGGCACTGATTGCATTTGGCGATGGCGGTATCATCATCATCAAATAGTATTAATAGGCTAGAAACTATACGGTTGAATTTTAAGAATCCGGCTAAGAATACAACTCTGACGCCGCGCCGTGCGCAAAACCGATTTCGTTCGTAGAGTTTATATACAAATTTTCTTTTGTAACAGAACCGAATTGAAGCAATGCCAAAAGATGGCGCCACTTACGTTACCAGATCGCGTGATTAGCATCACCTGGCGTGCGTAAGTATTCCTGATTTGTAATTATTATTATAACTGGCAGTTGTGAATAATAATACCACGCGGCTATATATTACATATGACGTTATTGCCTGTCGCGGTTACTTTGTCTGGGTGACTAACTGTCACTGGATCGCAGTGGATCCGGAACCGGCTATTTTTGGTACCAGTTCCTATCGGATTTATAAAGGCACCAACACTCAAACTGGGCGAAGCCGAACCAAAAGCCACCCGCAGGGCCTAGCAGCAAAATCCTGTGGAGCGTGTTTTTAACCGCTAGTAATATTATTTGTATTCAAAAAGCACGGACTGTTTTCGCCAATAACATAATGAAACGAATGAAACTTGAATGTGCATTGCAAAAAAATAGACATTTTTCGTGAATTCAGTGAACACTTGAATATTACGTTTACATCATTTTGCATACCTACTTATTTCTTGACTTTAAGCCACCGCTACCCGAATTTCTACCAATTTCTTACATATCCCCCTTAAACATTTGATGTTGTTAAGCTCTTAAAAAAATTGTTGTTATTTTATAAGATAATATCTATACATTCCCCACGCCGCGCCGCGCCGGCCGAAACGCAAATTTTATGAAATTCCCTCGATAGAAAAAAATCGCAAAGTATGCTCCGAAAATTATTATTTTCACGTCTGTTTCAGTTATTTTACAAGTTATATGTATAAAAAAATTCACAGTGTTTCTTTAAATGTTGTTTTAGACAGTCCTCAAGAGTTTTTTGCTCTATTTTCGGACCGAGTCGTGTTTTATTAAATATTTTCGTGTTTTATTGGAAAAAAATATTTTTTTTGACGAATGGCACAAATATCAAAATCATCTAACTCTTTTTTAGGGAGCCTCATTTTCCATTTTCCCGGTATTTCAAATTTTCCATCTGCTTTTGCCCCTTCTTTGACGATTCGCCTTTCCGTTGATTGAGATTTACCTGTGTGTGAAAAACATCCTAAAAATTATTACTGTAGAAGGTATTTAAAAAAAAAACAGTAGATAATATTCATTGAAAGAAAGAGAAATTAAGAAAAAAGTTACTTTTCTATGAGTAAGAACTTACACATTATTATTATTTTATTTTTAATTGAGTTATTCCCTTTTTATTGTGGCTTCACATGAACTGTCAAATGAGAATGTCAAATTGGGATTTTTAAACATAACCTCAAATCAGATTGTAATGGTTATAATCGCTCGAAAATTGGCATAAATCTTGTAATACTAATGAAATTTATTAAACAAACTATATCTACTACGTACCAGTCATTTCTGCAGTTCGTTTGTAAAAATCTTCTAAATTAAACAGAAGCTTCTGCGCGTGTTATTCGGCTAGGCCGCATTGAAAAACGCAGAATATAACCCCTCTTGCATCTTATTTTAATTAAATTCAGGCAAACGATGGATAAAAATATTATCAAATCAGCGATCTTCTTCTCAGATTTAAGACAATAAATCAACCGTAAGATGCGATAACATGACAGCCATAGGAAACGTCATAGCAATGCGAGTAATTTGGTGCTGACATAGTAATGAAAAGTTTAGTTCCAATTTATTTAATTTCTACACTTAATTGCCAAACTATATATACCGTTTAAAAAATTTTTTTTCATTTTTAATGTTGTCTGGAAGGCAAGTACTTAAATTTCCCCCCTCACAGCCAATGGGTTGCTTACCATTGTGAGTATGTATGGTGTTATCGTGTAATAATTAAAAAAAAAATTACCTATATTTTCAAGTTAGTAAGGTAGGGTAGGCAGTGCTCGTGTATCTGTATGGAATGTAAACCTTTGGAAAGAGAAAACCTATTCATATATTAGAGGTAATTCCTACACTGAAAATAGCTGAAAACAATGTGTATTGATATTTATGTTTGGATTCAGATTCTAAAACTAGGCGGCTAGATCTATATTTGACACAGTGCATTAATTTGTTCGACATTATCCGACACATCGGCATTAATTGTGTGCATCGGCAGCGGCAGCGGCTAGCCGGGCACGTGGACGCAGCGAGTCTCTTTGTGGTCCCGGCCGCCGAAAGCTATCGATTTATAAAGCAAATAAATATCATAGAAGAATCGATGCATTAGGTGCGAATTGTAATAACAATCTTTGGAAATAGACGGGAAAGGTTTGGTGGGTTTGCTACCGTGGTATTCACCTCTCGGTGGTCATTCCATTAGCATCGAAAATACTAATTTCTGTGCATCCTGCGTAACTCTGGTTCAATGAACGTTTGCTTTGGAAGTATGTGTCAATTTCAAAATAGGAATTGTTCATGTAAATAATTCAGATAAGCGATAAAGGACCTACCTATATAATTTTGAATAGAAAATTATTTTAATTGCGTCATTTTAAAAATGAAAGTGATTTGTCAGGAACTCGGGCAATACCGGTTTTTTTCACGGTTCAACACTGGCATTATAACATTACCTTTGGTATTTATTTTTAAGGCTCGGTAGTAAGAGCTCAAGAAGAAGAAGAATGTAAATAGTAGTCCGACCGAAACAGGACTTTCCACCGAAACCGAATATTCGGTGTCTGTCACTGTTTCGGCCGAAACCGAAACCGAAACTTTTTTAGACATGTTAAAAATCGATTGTTTACTATTAAAAACTCAATTAATAAGGTCCTTCCTTTATAATGTAAGTATTGATTATTGAAAAAAAATTGTTTCAAGAAGTAGTTAACATGTTTTGTTATTTTTTATAAATTTTGTTTGTTTTATGGAAGTAATATAAAAAAACATTATTTTTTCACATACTTCAATTATTGTATTTATTTATTAAATTTAACACGTGTTAACTGTTTTAATACGTGTAAAACATAAGCCAAATAACTGAAACAATCGATTTTTAACTTATCTAAAAAATATTTATTTTTAATTTTTTAAACTTTATGAGTAAAATCTCAAATTATAATATTTAATTAAAAGAAGACAATATTAGCGAAACTCAATCGAAAATCTGGAGACTTCCCCACCTTCCTCTGCCTGGAAGTACCTGGCATTACATATTTGGTCACCAAACAAGGTAAGTGCTATTTCAAGCAACGTTTCATTTGTGAATGGTGGTCTTGAACACCGGGGTGATACTGAGAGTATCTTCACTTTGGAACGTGCCGCTAATATGTTTTGTAATAATACAAATCAATTGCGCTCGCAGGGACCCGAGACCTCCGGATCGCTAGTCGAGAGCTTTACTCCTCCACCATCTCCTTCCCCTCCCCACTATTTTCAGCCTCATAACATACCCCAATTGGGGTTGCCATAATCGCATTGACTCCAGGCGGTTGGGAGCAGTTGGGACTCTTGTGCGGTATTCACATTCAAGAATGCAATTACAGATTTTCTTGGCACTACCAAATACACCACAGTAATATTAAACATGATTGTAATTATATTAACTACTTTTGAAATGCGATTATCTTTTCGTGAATGAAAGAATTCAAGTCTTGGATGTGGAAATTAACCCACTTTCCGACTTCCGATCGAGCTGAAACTCGGATAGCATCGTTGTAGAGGAAATGCATTATACCTTTTGGTAGCACTTACGTACACGCACGCGTACACAAACGTTTTTTTTTTAAACTTGTATGACATCATATATATAAAATTTACAGCAATACACAAATAAATAAGAAAAATAATAAGCTGAATTAGATACAAATTTAACTTACTATTATTTTACATCATTATTTAAAAAAAATTTAAATACATGAGTTAATCTGTATGAATTAAATGAACAGCACATATATACGAATAAACGTCGGTACCAATTCGGATTTGGCTTAGGTGTAAGCGGTCTTCACTTATAGACAGTCCCTGGGGAGGAAGGTTTAATCCTCAGTCAAACCAAAAAAAAATTGGCTACTAGGCGGCCTAAGAGATGACGCAAATATATAATTACTTGACATCAATAGTACCTAAATCAAAAGCATGTGAACTCCTCAGCACAGGTTCTCCTAGCGAATCCCACCTCCATCGTTACCCTCCCCCTCCTACCTTCCCTCTTTGCCGCTAAAATATAAACACATTTTCAAACCACTCGCGCACCACTTGTAGACATTTTTTTTTACAAAATTCATAACGCCAGAGCTTACCATTATATATTATTGAAAATCTTGTGCTAAAACGCAATGTTCTGTAAAATTTTAAGTCTGTTCATCGATTACTTTCCGAGATTTGCGAACGCAAACATACGGAACTTAAAGTTTTATAACTATATATGTATTTATTTAGAGTAGATTTAGAGTAGGTGCATATCGTTCTTACTTGACAATACATAACATTACACAAATCCTAAATATTAACATGAAAAATTACACATTATACATACATAGATACTTATATTTTAATTGCATTAATTTTACTGTGAAATAAATGGAAATTCATAAATAAAATAAAAATAATCGATAATGAGTACAATAATAGTTCCAAAAATATATATTAACAGATAAGTAAGTACCCAGTTCAAAGAAGAGTAAATTTGTAAATTAGATTAACGTGTTTTGTTTAGCGGATTGACTGGAAGATTAAATTACACCCGCCCTCGCCTTGAAGAGGGATGTTTTTTTGAATTTCTAGTGTAAGCAGTCGCCACAATGAATACATCTCCTCCTAATGTTTTCGACAGTGGCGTCAACGTTAAATACAATTTTTCATTCCCGAATTATTATTAAAACTGATTATTTTTAGAGATTTCTTAATAATACAAAATAATATGCTTGTTTTTATACTTGTAATAACTGTCACCAAAAATGTTCGGCAAAAATAGCCATCTAAGAAGAGGCATAGAAAAACCCCTCAGAAATGATAAGCCAAATGATAGAAGAAGCAAAACGGAAACATCTAGCCTCTCAGCTGGGACAATCTAGGCATGTCCCACGGCTAACAGCTAATCATTGCAATTTCAAAAAAAATACTCTTTAGTTACGAATAACCTGACAATATTTGAAAATCCCCTACTACCATCACAGAAAGCAGAAAATGTTGCTTGTATCGTGATGGAGAACTTAGGCAGACGGGGAATCGAATACGAAACGCCGGGGTGGGACCCGAACGCGATGCCAACTCAGCCACCAGGTGACGTTTTTGATGTTTTTTTTCCTACAAAAACATATAAAATGGTAGGTGTTCGACAATTGGGAGTGGGTAAGAGGTTTGGCGGTTACTCGGCTGAGTGACCAGTGACGACATGCGGAAGAATTTTTTTTTTTAAATAATTTTGAAAAATCGAAAAGTCACCGGGGACCAAAATTTCATTTACATTTTTAACTCCAAATAATGCCAAGAATCACTGGTTAAATAAAGTAAGTTAAGTACGAGTACTTCCCTTCACATCGTGAATATAAAACTAAACCAAAGGTTCACTGGTTTTCACAGATGTTTCTTAGTTATTAGTGATTATAAAAGAAAAGGGAGTTATGATAATATATGGAGATGGGTGGTGGGAGGGAGGGGAAGGGGGTGGATTGAGTCTGTATAGAGTAATGTTTATGAAACATTATTTAAACATATTTTTTGTATACTTTTTACGGTCGTTTCGTTGTGCCGTTTACAACCCGACGCGACGGACGCCACTCGACATCCGCGTCGGGGCGCCTTTTTCGGCAAACATAGTGATACGTGAAACCCGCGGGCAAACAGCGTTAGTACCTAGCCCGTGGGACCACCCTGGCGGACGGGGGAGTGGCGATAGGGTGGGCTGACAGCCTCCGGCGAACTAACCGCGTTAGCCTCTGCGAGGGATGCTCCGATTGCGTTTTGTTTGACTTTAATTCCCCCGCCGGACAATAAGATTGATTCTGAGCGGATAAATGTTATAGTTTAAAATTAACTAGGATGAGGTAGGAAAAGCGTATTGAGGCTTTGCGTTGAAAATACATTTAAGAGTAAGGCAACGTTGGCTAACATTTTATATAACTTTAGACGGCTAATTATTTTAATTTTTTTTTTTAATCCAAAACTGTTCAATTAATGTATTTTCAATTAGATATTCTGTAAAAGACGTTAAAAACCTAATTTCCTCTGAAATCATACAATTTGTTAGTAAATACCTAACTATAAATCATACATTTTAGGAAACCTTTTTTTTCAAGTAACGAATTCTACATTTTTTTCCAGAGAAACGACACTATTTCTATCATAATTCTTTTTTTTTCCTTTCTTCAGGCAGGTACCTACTATAATATTGAAAAAATGCGAATAAGAAACACGAAGATTTCACATTCAAAGAAGAATTTGCGGAACCACAATTTACAAACGTAACTCGAAACGGTCGAGTTAAAACAGGAACTCGCTACGCTCAGTCAATTACGAATATATTATATTTTATATTGGTATATTTCAAATTTTTTAATATTAAGTATACCTATGGTTTATGAATGGTATTTATAAAAGGGGCGTATTTCATGTAACTTAATTTCAATTATAGCTGAAATCCCTAGCGTTGCGTTGCGGCGTAGAGATCTTTCTCTTATTTTGAAGGTTAAGTGTGCAAAATTTCATCAATTTCGGAGTAAAACTATAAATTTGTAAACAAAAAATCCACAACAGAACACAGCCACTCTTCTTTATCTAAATAGATTAGGTACTTAGTTTTTCGTCTATTTAATAACATAATGTCACTACAAGAATGTTATATAAGGGGAGTTCATAATATATGTAGTACCTAAACAGATATTATCTGAAACTTATTAAAACATAAGATTGTTGACATTCAATTTACAAATGCCATCGCTTCTTGTTCGGTATCCGCTGTATTCATTTAGTGGGACAAAATAACATCTCTCTTCGTGAAACTAATACGCGTAGAAACTCTCTGAGCAAACTTGCCATTCTTTCCGCCAGGGAACTAAATGAAATCAAATCGCAAGACAAACCACCCCAAACTGCTCCCCTCACGAACACGGAAAGAGGAGAGGGGGAAGGGGACGGGTAGAAACCGCCACTGTGGATGGAAAACCTAAGTCAACAAGCAGACATTGAGATAAAGCAAGGTGCTCTGATGTATCTGGGTAATCTATCAATTCAAGTACCTAGGCGTATTATATTTAATCTACCCATCCAGTTTGTCCACATAGGTTGGTTTACTGCATTTTTATTCTGGATGTGCTGCTGATTAGATACTTAGAATTATCTTTTCGAGGTACTTAGAATTACATGATTAAGATACTTGGAATTATCTATTTAAGATACTTAGAATTATGTATTTAAGAATTATGTATTTAGAATTATCTGCTTAAGATACCTAGAATTACATGATTAAGATACTTGGAATTATCTATTTAAGATACTTAGAATTATCTGATTAAGATTTATTTTTAATTTTATTTATTTATTTTGAGAAACATTACATTGTTATAATGAGCTTTGGCTATCCAACTAGGCAATTTGCACGTTTTAGAACAGTCAAAATGAACAGATATTTTACATATAAATAGTGTGATGACTATAATATTGTCTTAAACTTAAATATAACACTTGATAAATAATATTAAGGTTTTGATGGTAGATACAAGAATTTACTTATAAGTGTAAATTATATATTTATCAATAGAAAATAAAATATAGAGATGAGAAATAACAAGAACATTCCAAAAGAAAAATAAAAAAGTGTTTTTTTTTTATTTTTTTTTTTGCACTTATGCTCTTCAACCAATTCAAGAAATTTTAGTATTGATTTTGATGAATTAATCAACTCGAAAATCAAAAAATGGGTAAGACAAAAAAAATGGATTAAAAAAGAAAAAAGAAAGTAGAGAAAAGAAAATGCAAAGAAATTTTTTTTTTGTAGTTTTTAAACTTAAATTGTATAAAAATAAGGTAAGAAATACCAATATAATACCAGTATATATGAATGTCAACAAAAAATGATGGCTGTTGTTTAACATATTTTCGCATTCAGTTGTCCCCAAGACCAATACTTAAAATTGTCTATTTAAGATACTTAGAATTATCTATTTAAGTTGCTTAGAATTATCTATTTAGATACTTAGAATTATCTGATTAAGATACTTAGAATCATCTGATTAAGATCAAGGGCGTAGCGAGGTACGGGCAGGGGGGGGGCAGCTGCTCCCCCCCCCCCACCTAGCGGGTACAGGAATGCTCACAAACCGTAAAGTAATATTACCTCAGTAGTCTATTGTTTGTGAGAATCAATTTAATTTTTATTATTACCTTTTTAGTTAATCATGATTAATGAAGCATCAAGAAAGCGTGCCTATGAGTTACATTGTGCTGTTATTATATCAGTTTTCATTATATGTGTTCAACTGATAGCCAAGTACTCAGGCATATTGGAACCTATTGCCAATGCTTTACGATCGGAAACTATCGATATGTACGCATTTATGAGTCATATTAAAGGTATAATTTCTGTTATAAATGATCATCGAAGCAACGTAGACGGTTCCATGACAGTTCATCCTGCGACAATTCATCCGGCGACAGTTCATCCTGCGACAGTTCATCCTGCCGACAGTTCATCCTGCCGACAGTTCATCCTGCCTGATTGGCATATTGGAACCTATTTCCAATGCTTTACGTTCGGAAACTATCGATATGTACGCATTTATGAGTCATATTAAAGGTATAATTTCTGTTATAAATGATCATTGAAGCAACGTAGACGGTTCCATGACAGTTCATCCTGCGACAATTCATCCGGCGACAGTTCATCCTGCGACAGTTCATCCTGCCGACAGTTCATCCTGCCGACAGTTCATCCTGCCGACAGTTCATCCCGCCGACAATTCATCCGGCGACAATTCATCCTGCCTGATCATTTAGAAGATTTTTTCTTCAAGTAAGTATGCAAAGAGGATATACGGCCGTACAACCTAACCTAACCTAACCTAACCTAACCTAACCTAACCTAACCTGACCTAACCTGACCTAACCTAACCTAACCTAACCTAACCTAACCTAACCTAACCTAACCTAACCTAACCTAACATAACCTAACCTAACCTAGACGTGTTTGGTTACTAGATCTGAATAGCCAGGAAGATACGTTTTCCACATCTCCTTCCCCTCGCCACTACCTTCAGCATCACACCATACCAAAATTGGGGATGCCATTGGCACTCACTGGCTCGAGACGGTTGGGACTCTTGTGTTTTTTTTTTAAATCAGTCAATTCACCCTAAAAAGATGGTGTTAATTTCAGATAAAAAGTTATATTAGATGCAAGTAGGAATCTTTACCGTTCTTTGCTAAGCCGACTGCACGTATAAGTATGTCGTATTTTGTTATTCACGCATGCTTCTTCGGAGAGTCGAAATTATTGTTAGTAAAAATATTTTTACAGCGGATTTCCACTCAAGATGCCTTCAGATATAAGTATATCGATTTTGGTTGTACGGCCGTATATCCTCTTTGCATACTTACTTAATAAAAATCTTCTAAATGATCAGGCAGGATGAATTGTCGCCGGATGAATTGTCGGCGGGATGAACTGTCGGCAGGATGAACTGTCGGCAGGATGGACTGTCGGCCGGATGAACTGTCGCAGGATGAATTGTCGCAGGATGAATTGTCGGGTCACCAACGTAGACATAGAGAGCCAAAATATTTTAGATATTTCAATTAGAACTGCAGCTATCTTTGGAACTGATATACAAGTCCCACGCATTGTATCTCACCAACAACATCAGTCCAATTACTACCTTGCTGAGACTCCATGCGATTTTTGGAAGCGATCGATTATTATCATTCTTTATTTAGATTCCCTAATATCTGCATTGGAGCAGCGTTTTGGTGACCAAAATTTGCCTGCTTTCGGATTAATGTCGCTACATCCCAGTACAATGTTGAATATGTTGTTAATTGATTTTAAAGAAAAAGCACAAAGTTTTTGCCTGTAGGTACTACGATTTACTTAATTTTAATCAAGAAGCCGAACTATGGTATGAAAAATGGCAGAACAAGGGTATGACCAGAAAAGATCTCGAAAAACTAGATTTTACTGAAGTGTTTAAGGAGGCGAACATTTTCTTTCCCGCAACAAAAAACTTTTTTTACTTATTTCCTTGGCACAACCTTGCACTACAAGTAACATAGAGAGGTCCTTTTCTACTTTTCTGCACTGCGTCGTGATAAAACATGGCTGAGATCAACGATGACTGAAAACCGTTTGAACGCAGTAGCTTAGCGAGGGGGGGGGCAGACCGCCCGGGGTGCCACCCGACGGGGAGGTGACACTACTAAGGATATTTGTCACAAAAATATTGAATACGGTGTTATTTATATTTTCGTAGCTCTATGGCTCCCCGCAGAATGAAATCGGTCATCAGACATTCTTAGTACGTGCCCAAGCCACCCCAGTTGCGATTTTTCTATGAATAAAATATTACATTCCCAATTTTATTCTCCGAATCTGCTAGAAATGATGACGTTCAGAGTACTTACCTAGTAGAAATAATTTTATTTCCATTAAATGGAAGCTCTTCGTGAAATTTTCATGAAGAGCTATTTCTTCAGGCTCGTATGTAGGTAGGTACCTAGGCAGACCATAACTTTGAAAAATGTTCCAAATAAACACCTACGCATCTATGTACTCGTAGATGCAGAGAAGGTTTACCAATTAACCTAAATTACATTTCAAAATCCAAACAATGCTCCCTGAACCATTTTTTTACAGTAATCGATTCTTTAATGAATCCGGTTCTTTAAAAAGCCTTCCTAAACACATTATAATTTTTGTAAACATGAACCGATGAATTCGATAAATACTTTTATCGGTTACCATTTAACAATCCGCTCTGTCAAAAAAACAATGATGGATGATGGATTGTTTATTTATTACAGTATAAATATACATATCTGATCCAGATTAGATATTATTATGATCGTCGGCTAATTCATTTCGGAATCTGGCAGTATGTGTTAGAGACAACGGTATTAAATATCATGGGATCACGGCCCAAATTCATTTATCTCGGATTCTCAAACATTCCGCACAGGTGTACCTACTGCTACGACCCTCGGTTGAGGACGCAGGAAAATAATAATTAACTCCTTCGCAGCGAGCGGTGTTCGAGAAATTCTCTCCGGTTGTCGATGTATTTCTGATGACTAGTGATGAAGTGTAATATCTGCAGTTATGAAGATGATGTGTGCAGATGTAGGTGATGTCTTGAGGTAATGTTGGAAGTAGTTCCGTGTAGGAATGATAACTTGTTGATTTAGAGAATAACTTTATTTAAGTATAATCAAACTTATAATTAGACAATGTCAATTAGCGAACAAAAGTGCAGCGTGTAGACTGCACGTAATAAGATGTAAGAGTGAACGTGGAGGAACGCTAAGTCCTCGCTTAAATAGTATTTTCAGTATTCCCGGATCGTGGGATACTTCATAGTTTTAAGTACTAGACACACAAAAAATATGTTATGCAGGAAATCAGTTTTGGGTTTACTAATCCTTCGATATTGGTTAATAGTTTTCAATTAAAAATAATGCATTTGTTTGAAACGCATGAGTGCGTAAAAGGTTGACATTAATGCGCGTGATTTATAGCAAAGGGCTGGGGAATATAACATACCTCCCCCCTTAAAAATTAAAGCAACATTTTTTAAGTTAGTTGCTGTAATTATATTTTGAAATATTTTCATTCGAAGTTAACTCTTGTAGAGGTATATCTTCGTTTTCGCAATTTAACCCATCTGAATTTCTGAATGTCATTCTTGGTTGGATCCTTGTAGTGGATCGTCTAGGATTATTACATTGATTGTATATCCTGACACAACATTTATTATCATTGTCATCATTTGAAAAATAAGAATTAAGTATTCTAAAAAATCTACAACATTTCAATAATTTGTAAATTATAAACATAGTTAGAAAAGTGAATAATGTATACATAACAATTTTAAATTTTGATGAATGTCTAACCGTAAGTGGTCTTGAATTATATGATTTAAGATCATCATTAAATTGATCGATTTTATGAGATGCCAAATTAAGGTCATCATGTTGCAAATTAATTAAATTTATAGGTTCAAGTTCATTTAGAGTTTCATTATATTTTTTCATGTTACAACAATTGTCATCGACAATATTTAAAGTTGAAACAGGGTTTACATATTCAGTAATAAGATTGCTTTTTGCAATTAATTGAGTGAGACCAGCATAGGCTCGGCAATTATTATTTAAAGTTAATATTCCAGTGTGGAATAATTTGATGTCAAAAATATTATTTTTATCTTTGCAATCAATAGTTATTTTAGATGGATGTGAATAAGTAAATATCCATTTGTTGTTTCTTATAGGCTGCCATAAAAGTATGTTGCCTTTAATAATTCTACTAAAACATTCATTAGGTATTTCATTAATATAAGCAGACAATAAAATCGTCTCGCATATTGGATCAGAGAAAGTTGATAAAACATCTAGATCCTTACATATAAAGTTTTCATTAGTAATAGTTTTACAATTATTCTTAAGATTATCAAGGTATACATAAAAAGATTTGTCCTTTGTAATAGCTAAGTATTTATGTTTAGGAATAATCAAGGAAAAGGTATTTGGGATATCAATATTTGGTACAGGTAGAGGTACTACATGGAAAAGGTTATATTCTTGTGATGTAACCAAAGGTAACTTCGTTATGAAGATAAGTTTACCGTCAATATAATATGAAATTAATTCTGATACGTCAATTAAGGTATGAATGTTTTCAAGTTTTAAACTCAAGGGGAATTCTTTTCCGCTTGGTAAATTTTTATTATTCGAGTTAAGTTCGAAATATAATTGTTGAGGAGTAATAATATCTGGATGTAAAATTCCTTGTTTAGAAAATAAGATAGCATTGATTAAAGAATCAATTTGATCATAAAAGTATTCTGTAGTCTCGAATAGGGAGTTTGTTTGAGAAGTAAGTACGTTTTTAATTTCTTGTAAATTATTTTTATCGTGGTCTTCTTTGAAATAATTATTTATTTTTATAATGTTTTTATTCATAGTATATTCGTCATAGTTTAGTTTAGCAAGTGTAGTATTGAAATTAGTTAGAGTTGATTTAGTGACTTGTAATTGATCTTTCATAAGATTATAAATTTCTTTATCATCAGACATGACGCGTTCAATCGCATCATCATAATATTGTGCATCTTCAGAATCTAGTGTTCCGAAAACAGCTTTGAATAGTTTTCCAGCACCATCTATTAAACCGCGTTTTGAGCGTTTGTTGGAGACAAGATGTGTTATTGATTCATATTTAGTTTTACATTTCTTTATAATATTTAAGACTGGTTTTAAAAGATCTTTGCAATTATCGTTTTTTGTTTAATTTTGTAGTCTTCTCAATTGTAATCATACATTCCAAACGATAGTTATTTTGAACAAGTGCTTTTAGTTAAAGCATGATTATTATCTACATTTCGTAAAAAGATTAATTTTGTCTTGAAGTACCTGGAACAGGAGATAAAGCTCGATATGGCTTAATTCTGTTTACATGGAATCTTTTAAGAGAGTTATTTTCCATTTTTATAGTAACATTCTGATTGTTATGAATTTGTACTATCTTATATGGTCCTTTCCAATTAGGAGTAAGCTTCTTGCTTAATGATTTAGGTTTATTTGTATTTTTAAGTAATACTAAGTCGTTAATTTTATAACTATTATTATATACGTTTCTATCGTAATATTTTTTAGAAGTTTCTTTAGCGTGTCCGATTCTTTCACGGGCAATTGATCTAGTAATAGCGAATTTATATTTTAATTGATTCAAGTAACTTTCATACGTTGGATTTGAATCAGAGTTTTCCAAAGAACTTGGTAAAATAGGTTTATGTCCGAAGACAAGTTCGTATGGAGTAAATTTGGTTGTACAATGTGTACTTGTATTATACGAAAACATAGCTAAAGGGATATAATCGTCCCAATTTGATTGATCGTTATCTATATAATGCGTAAGATAATCTTTCAAAGTAGAATGAGAGCGTTCTAATGCTCCATTAGTCTGTGGGTGATACACAGTAGTTTTTAAATGTTTAATTTTAAATAATTTCGTAAGATTTTTCATTAAGTTGCTTGTAAATTGAACACCTTGATCCGTGAGGATTGACTTAGGTATTCCGTAGTGAGAAAAGAATTTAACAAGGCAATCAGCAACAGTTTCTGTTTCTGTAGAGCTAACCGCATAGGCTTGCGAAAATTTCGTAAGATCATCTTGAAAGGTGACTATATATTTATTATTTGAAGCAGTTTCGCTAAGTGGTCCGACTATGTCGACCGCAATTCTTTCAAAGGCTTCCGTGGAAGTTGTCGTTATTTCCATTGGAGCTTTATAAGTTCTTCTGTCAGTCTTATTTTTCTGACAGTGGATACAATTTTTTACATAATTTTCAATATCATCTTTCATTTTTTCCCATCGGTATCTTTCTTTGATCCGATTATAGGTTCTGATAAAACCTGGGTGTCCAGCCATAGGGCTATCGTGACATTCCTTTAATATTACGGGAATTTGTGAGGTTAAAGGATTAATAATTTTGTTATGATTAATATTAATTTTAATCTTTAAGTTTCTAAAAAGATATTGAATGATTTCTTTTATTTTTATAAAAGGTACAGAGTCAAAAGGATTTTGAAAGTTTGGTAACGTAATTTCAGTTACGCGTTTCTCAATGAGTTTCGATCTTAAGTTTTTAAGCGTTAAGAAAATATCTTTAGGGGTTGCTTTATCGAAGTAGTGAGTTTTAACAAAGCAATGAAAATATGATTTTTTATTATCTATAGATTTAGATTCATGAATGCCATATAATGTTTTTGGTAATTCTAAAAGTTCGTCAGTGTCTGAACTATTTAATAATATTTCAGCACAAAAAGGGTTTTGATCATCTAGATCGATTGAAGTTGGATATGCCATATTTTTAGACATATTATTTATAAAGAATGAATCATGTTCATTAAAGCTAAATATATTTGGCTTGTTTTTATCTGCGTAAAATCTTATATAATTTTCGTAAGTATCATTATCTGTGTTATTTTCTAAAGGGTTATCAATACCTTCATTTATGTCTATATAATTATTGTCTATCTCTAAATTATTCGCGGATAGATTATTAAGACAGTCTTCTAAGTCGTCAGCATTTATTTCATCGAAACATGGTTCATTTAAGAGTTGATCGATAATGTCTGGAGGGGTTGAATTTTCCTCTTCGGTAATAATGTTTATAGGAATACGAGATAAACAATCGGCATTAGAATTGATTCTGTCCGGTTTATATTCGATTTCGTATTCGTATTCTTCGAGTTTTAGTCGCCAACGTAACAGTTTGCTACTAGGATTAGTGACGTTCATTAACCATTTTAATGGTCTGTGATCGGTGTAAATTTTAAATTTTCTTCCGAAAAGATAAGGGCGAAAATGGGCTACGGCCCAGACAATTGCTAGTAGTTCTTTCTCGGACGTACTATAATTTCCTTCGGCACTATTTAAGGTTCTAGACGCATACGATATGGGTAAATCTTCTCCGATTTTCCCTTGGCTTAAAATTGCGCCTATTGCATAATTTGAGGCATCCGTAGTTAGTACGAATTCTCTCGTAAAGTCTGGATATTGCAGAATAGGATATGAGGTTAAATTTTCTTTTAAGGTATCGAAAGCATTTTGTTGTTCGTTTTTCCAGTCGAATTTTATGTCTTTCTTTAAAAGACCGGTTAATGGTTTTGTAATTTTACTGAAGTTTTCGATAAATCTTCGATAATAACCAGCTAGACCTAAGAACGATTTGATTTCTTTAGGATTCCTGGGAATAGGAAATTCTGAGACTGCTTTGATTTTTTCGGGATTAGGTGTGACACCTTCATTAGAAATTAAATGACCTAGATAAGTAACCTCTTTTCGCATGAAATGGCACTTATCCGGTTGAATTTTTAAGTTGTTGTCAGCAAGTCTTTGAAATATAGCTGTAAGTTTTTTAGCGTGATCTTCTATGGAGTTTGCGTAAATGACAATGTCATCTAAATAAACAAAGCAATATAATCCTTGTAAACCGATTAATGCGTTATTCATTAGCCTTTGGAAGGTGGCAGGTGCTGTTTTCAGACCGAAAGGCATACGGGTATATTCATAATGTCCATTGGGAGTAGAAAAAGCGGTTTTTGGAATATCATCTTCATGCATAGGTATTTGATGAAATCCACTTACAAGATCTAGTGTTGTAAAATATCTACAATGACCTAATTGATCTAAAATATCAACAATATGGGGTAAAGGGTAGGCGTCGCCCACAGAGACGTCATTTAGCTTGCGATAATCAACGACTATTCTCCATTTAGGTTTTCCTGTGGAGTCATTTTTCTTAGGCACAACCCATATAGGAGCTGACCATGGTGAAACACTAGGTTGGATAATTCCGTCTTTTAACATTTTGTCTATTTGTTTATTTACTTCTTCTTTATGTACCTCGGGGTACCTATAATTTTTTGAATGTATTGGACTTTGAGTATTTGTTATAATTCGATGTTTAATAGCATCGGTTGCCGTAAGTTTGTCGCCTTCGAGATAAAATATAGAATTATATTTGTCGCAAATATCTAATAAGGAGTTAATTTCCTCCGAATTTAAGTGATCGGTACATATTTGATCACGAATTAATTTTTTACGTTTTTTACCGTCATCATTATAATTTTGATTAAAATGATAAACATTTTCAGGAATAGGGTCTAAATAGACTTTCATACAGTTTATATCAACATATTCATTTGTTGAATTTAAAATAGTGCAATACGACTTATTATTCGCATCGACCTTAGTTATAGCGTTAGCTAAATATACACCTTCAATAGGTATTTCTATATTTATTATCCCTTCTTTTATTTCGGGATTTAAAACGTCAACTTGTATCAGGGTTTCTGATCTAGGAGATAATGTAAATATAGGAGTCAAGTGCTCATTAGGATCAGAAACATGTAGTTTCATAGAAGAATTGTTTATTATTAAATCATTATTTTCGAAATCAATTTTAGCATTTTTGCTTTCAAAAAAGTCGTTCCCTAAAATACCATCGTACCCAAGGTTTAAAATTTCACTATCCATCGCGTGGAAATCGTGAATAATAGTCTCATTTTGAAGACTTATTTTCATTTGAACAATTCCAAGAGATTCGATCGGTTTTTTCGATCTACTGATGCCATTAATCTCAATAATTTTTTCCGAATTTACGGAGGTACCTTCGCCAAGACAGTGTGCCTTGATGAGGGATACGGCCGCTCCTGTGTCGACAAGAAAATGTCTTTTAAAAATAATACCATTTGTAGGTAATTGTAAAATCACATGGCGCAACGTATCCGAATGAGATGGCGTATAATATACAATTGTATTAATGCATTTTTAAAATTTTTTTGAAGTTAGCATGGAATGTTCTGAAACTCCTGAGCCTAGCTCGTGACTTACAGTAGATCGGCTCGGGACTCTACTGCAGACCTGGAGTTTAAATGATTCACCTTCGAATCATATTTCCTTGGTTGGGAAGACGAATTATTATTATTAGGAGCTGCAGAATTAGAATTTTCATTTTTATATTTTAATGTTCTGCAGTCTTCTATTACATGACCAGGCTTATTACAATGCCTGCATATTTTTCTATAAAAAGATTGTCCTGAATTTGGACTAAATGGTTGATTATGATTAGGTTTATTATAATTTGGTCCCGAATTTGGGTTAAAATTTTTATTATAATTATTATTTCTTACAAACATTACTTTAGGTTTATTATCATTTTTATTTTTATAGCAATCGTAATTAGAATGTCCCGATTTTCCACAAATCGTACATTTTTTTATTGAGTTATTATTATTAATTTTGGACGAGTTTAGTAATTTATTTATTCTTTCTTCTTCTAGGGAGATAGTAAACGCTTCATTTAAATCTTTGGGGTTTCTTGATCTTAGTATTGTGGCGATTGATGGATTAGTTCCGTACATAAATGTTTGCATTCCGAGTTCTTGAATGCTGGCTGTTCTGCCTAACATTTCTGCAGGATCTTTATTATTTTGGTTGATTGATACCAATAAGTTTTTAATACAATTTTCGATTCTAAGAATGTATTGCGAAACACTCTCATTATGGAATTGTTTGCAATTTTGAAGTTCTAACAATAAATGTGCATAATGCTTACGTTCTCCGAATGATCTTTTAAGTAAATCTTTAAGTTCCGTCCAATTATTAATTACATGATTAGCGCATATAACTTCTGCTTGTCCTTCTAATGAAGTTAAAATATATGAAAGTAATGTATTTTGTTGATTAGGCGTAGCTAACGCTACAGCTCTATCACAATTTGTTAAAAACGCGCAGAGTTTTTCTCTGTTTCCGTCGTAAGATTTTATGAATTTGAATAAAACTGGTAAAGGTAAAATTGTTTCATTAGATGTTGAAGTTGATGAGACTGAAGCAGTAGTCATTTTTAATATTTTTTTTTTTGAATTATTTGTTATAAATAAATTTTATTTTTATTTTGTCGATTTACAAACGTTTCGTTTTTTATGAATTTAATATCTGTTACGCGAAATTATTAAAGTTATTTTTAAAATTTTATTAAAATTATTCGTTGTGAAAGAATTTTATTTTTATTTTTATTTTAACGATTTATAGATGTTAAGTGATTAATTCAATGTATATTACGCGAAGTTATAAAAATTATTTTTATGTTCAAAGAAAATAGAAAATATTTTTAATTTTTAATATTTAATAAAATAAATATGTTTACTAATGTACGGTTCACGGTACAAATAGTAAGAAGGAGAAATTACACTTGAATGTACGGTTCACGGTACATAAGTGAAAGGAAAAAGGGTTACACTAATATGACATGTCTAATAGGAATTGGGAGCAAAGAATAAAAATTTCTACAGGACAAAAATTTTTATGTACTTACAGTAGAAGTAGTAGTGCCCAATTCATTTTGTAGAGAAGATGGAGTGAAGATCTTGACTCTCGAGCTCAGGAATTACAGGATCGGATTCTTGGCTGCTTGAAGAACTGAGTTCACCGTAGACGCTGGACTGCGCGAGGCTTCCTTGATCCACGTTGTTGCCTTTTCTTCTTTCTCCAGGCTCCGTCGATGTCGTGAGGTAGACAGGGTTTCAGGTGAGAGCCGCACCAGCTTTCCGAGGAAAGATTTCTCCGAGGAGAATGTCCGCCAAACTAGTCTTTCGTGTCCTTATTTGGAGACGGAGTCTTCCGTCGTCACAGAAGATCCTTGTGAAGAAATATCAGCTATCCGTAGCTGTTGATAGTGATTAAACTATCGGTGATAGCGATTAAACTATCCGGTGATAGCGATTAAACTATCCGGTGATAGCGATTAAACTATCCCACTTCTGACACCAATTTTGCTACGACCCTCGGTTGAGGACGCAGGAAAATAATAATTAACTCCTTCGCAGCGAGCGGTGTTCGAGAAATTCTCTCCGGTTGTCGATGTATTTCTGATGACTAGTGATGAAGTGTAATATCTGCAGTTATGAAGATGATGTGTGCAGATGTAGGTGATGTCTTGAGGTAATGTTGGAAGTAGTTCCGTGTAGGAATGATAACTTGTTGATTTAGAGAATAACTTTATTTAAGTATAATCAAACTTATAATTAGACAATGTCAATTAGCGAACAAAAGTGCAGCGTGTAGACTGCACGTAATAAGATGTAAGAGTGAACGTGGAGGAACGCTAAGTCCTCGCTTAAATAGTATTTTCAGTATTCCCGGATCGTGGGATACTTCATAGTTTTAAGTACTAGACACACAAAAAATATGTTATGCAGGAAATCAGTTTTGGGTTTACTAATCCTTCGATATTGGTTAATAGTTTTCAATTAAAAATAATGCATTTGTTTGAAACGCATGAGTGCGTAAAAGGTTGACATTAATGCGCGTGATTTATAGCAAAGGGCTGGGGAATATAACACTACTAATTCACAAAGCTCTTAGAATGAGTCAGCAAGTATCTACCTACTTCGTGAAAATTAAACTCATAAGTTCTAGCAAATGAACCAACATTTTGTACTGATAACAAAAACATTATATTTTTATAACTAAAACACCTAAGACAAAAATGACATTTTGTTGACCGATGAAAAGGTGCGTTACTGGGATTTTTTACCAGGAGCACAAGCGCAAGAGTGGGTATTTTGACTAGAAATATTTTTAGTTTTTTGGTTTCTGCAATGATTTTCCGATTTGGGAGGCAGTAGGAGGGGTTTGGGTACCGCCGCCCCGGGAAACATTTATTGGAAACCAACACTTTTGCCATAGGTCACCCCAAGTGGTTCGCTACGTTTGGTGACTTAGCAGGGGTTCATGGGGTGAGGTTTGTCCGGTTCTTGACTGTGGATGCGTCTGCCCACCAGCTGCGTAGCAGGCTGGATAGAGAGAGACTGGTTGAAGGAGAGCTTTTGACCTCTGCAGCAGGACTCTCTCTGAACAGCAGAGGAAGGGATAGATTCATTCGTCCGTCACTCCTTGACACATTAATCCCCAGATTCCTACCCACCCCTCATATTTTTTTTCTTTCCCAAACTTCCTCTCCTTCCTTTCCCTAAAAAGAACCTGCACACAGCATCTCCAAAGATGGGGAATTATTTTCTTCAGGGCCCTCCTATGTGGAGCTAATTGTAAAAAAAAAAAATTAAATTCGAAAGTCGGCTGTAAACTCACGACATTTCTGAGATCCGACACCCGGAGCACAGAAATTGACAGATTAAATGCCGGTAGAATAACACTTACGGGAATTCCATAGCGGCGCTAATGTTGCAATAACAACAAAAAATCGCCAACCTTACTTTGCAACAAGAACAAAGTTCCAGGAGTACAGAAATATGAATGGGTATCGTTTGGTAATTATTATCAATGGATATTACATTTTTATTGAAATTTTGAAAGAATTCCATAATGGCTCTGGTCGCAATAACAAAAAAAATGGCCTACCTTATTTTGCAATAAGAACAGTTCCAGGAGTACAGAAAGAATTCTTAGTGTAAAAATAAATGGCGCAAATTCATACGAATTTATAGCGACAAGTGGAGTGCCTCAAGGCTCTCATTTAGGGCCCATTTTGTTTATAATATTCATAAATGATATTGTTGATGTATTTACTGATATAAACGTTCTACTGTTTGCAGATGACATGAAACTATATAAAGAAATTAACCACATTAATGATTGCATTACACTACAAACTAACTTGAGATATCTTTTTGAATGGTGCTCTGTCAACAAACTAGCATTGAACATAAATAAATGTGAGTTCATTCATTTTTCCAAAATAAATAATCCAATATTATTTCAGTATACATTAAATGGTGAAAATTTAAATTGTGTTAGTGAAATTATTGATCTAAGCATTATATTCGACAGTAAACTCACCTTTGTATGTCATATTAATAATATTATCAATAAGGCTCTTAAGACTCTTGGTTTTGTGTTGAGAGCTGCAAAAGACTTCAATAATTTGGGCACATTTATCATGTTATATAAAACCCTTGTCAGATGCCAACTTGAGTATAAATCTACTTTATGGTCTCCCTTTTACAATATTCATTCAGAAAACATTGAAAAGATTCAACGTAAGTTTCTAAGGTTTATTAACTATAAATTGCATATTCCTATACAAAATATTGATTACAATTACCTCCTCGATAAAATATCACTATTGAAACTTTCGGAAAGAAGATTAAGCACAGATTTGATACTATTACATAAAATACTGCATTACAAAATTGACTGTCCTGAATTACTTCAATTTATCAATATCCATGTTCCCAAAAAATCATGCCGACATTTATTACCCTTTTACTTCAATAACACCAAGACACTAGCTTATCAAAATTCTCCTATTCCGAGACTTCACAGTCTCGGAAATAAATATTCTAATTTGGGCGATGTATTCCATATTAAAACTAATCGGTATAAATATCGTATATTTTCTCACTTTTATTCTTTAAGACACAAATAGACCTATGTACCTACCAAATAACTTCTGTGCTACTACTGTATAGTTTGGAAGAATCTCTTAAATTCAATTAAATGCATGAGGATTCTTAGTTTCTGTTTTTATTTTTTATCTATGTATTTTGTTTTGTGTTTTGTTTTGTGCTTTGTTGCAACGTTTTCTGTCATTATCTTCATATTTTCTTTATTGTTTAAATTTTTAAGTATTTACTTTGATACAAATAGTTTGTAAAAAATTTATAAGAAAAGCCCACTAGGGCGTGTAATAAATAAATAAATAAATAAATAAATAAATATGAATGGTTATTATCGTTAGGTAATTATTATCAATAGGTTTTGATTTATTTATTTGTACCGTGTTTTTCTAGATATTCTCACGTATAAGTGTGAACAATCCATTTATAATAACTAAATTAATTCATAAATCGCTATACGTTATTAATTACATAAATTATTGGTAATGCAGGTATTACATTTTAATTGCTGTTTGAACTGTAGTGCCGTAATCACCTATTTATTTGAAATCTGTCTTGTGTATATGTTACTGTAAAAACCCGTAAATTGGTAAATCTTAGATTTTACTAGTAAATTTTAGGATTTACCAACCGACTTTTGCCATTAAAAGTTGGTAAATCTTAGAATTTACAGTAAAATCTTAAGATTTACCGCAGTACGAGCTTTTACAGTAACATATACAACATTTTCCATGTTTTTTTATTTGATTAAAAAAAACATCAATCTTTACACACACCAACTAGTTTCGACGGGTTGTTTTCAGAGGTATGCTATGGAGCATCTGCTAGGAAGCAGCCCGGAACAAATCAGCGGTACTGCACTCGTACCAGCCGCATATGTTATTGGGGCTATGAAGATCGATATCTTCATCTACTATGTCTTCCATCAATCTTCCCCTGGATTATCAATTCCGTAACTTCGTATGAAGTTATTCTAATCAAATAAATGTTAAGATATTGTAGTTTTATAACTGACCAGCTGAGGTACGGGGACTCCATTGAAGCCATAGTTAAGGGCCCGCAACCTTATCGGTATAAACCGATTTATTACATATTTCCCTTAAATACGGTAAGTTTTAAAGCTCTTAAAAAAATATATGTTATTCTTGAAGATAATATCTAGACTTTGCCCGCGCCGAAATTATATAAAATTCCCTCGATAGAAAAAAATCTCAAAGTAAGCTCCAAAAATTATTATTAACACATTTGTTTCAGTTTTTTTACAAGTTATATCTATGAAAAAATTCACAGTGTATCTTTAAATGCTGTTTAAGATAATGCCCGCGAGATTCTTGCTCTATTTTAAACGAGTCGTGTTTTCTTAAACATTTTAGCAATTTTCGCATCGATTTTGTCGCTGTAAATGTTAGCGCTCTCCTCTAACATTCGTAATTTCGTATCTCTCCATCTTCTTCTTTTCGGGCCCGGTTGCAGAGCCTTAAGTTAGCCTTTCAAAAATTGAGTGTAGTGCACAAGGCCCTGTACAAATCGTAAATGCGCACACCGCTGGTCTGGAGCCCAAAAAAACCTGAAAAAACCCTGTGGTAGTCCGTTTGATTGTTTTTCCCATCGTAACGAATGGATTGCAATCTTTAGAACACAGGCGTCGTTTGGGAATGCTATCCTTGTTCTACCGGTAATTCGATGGAAGATTCTCCGAGCAACTAGCATCATTGATCCCCTCGGCACCGGTGCACAGACCGAAAACACGCCAAGCTCCCGTCCAACATATGTACACGGTTGACATTTGTTACCTAAGAACGGATCTCTTTTACGACTCGTCCTTGAGTTCGGCTGTGGAAGATTTACCGACCTCTGTGTCTCTCGGCCTCGGTCTCTTTAAGACCCATGTTCACTCCTTCCTCTCCTCAAAAAGAGCCTCCACACAGCATCTTCAAAGAATAGAAATAATTTTCCTCATAGCCTCCTGTGTAGAATTAATGTTAAAAAATATGTATTTATACATATATTTAATTTAACAATAATATTGTGATAGCTGCGCCGGCATTTTAAACAAAGGATATAAACTTGAATTCAATTCGCAGGCAAAACATTTTTGCAGAGTTTATGTTTACTTAGCATAAATATTTTGACGCATATTTGAAATTCAAGATAGGTAATTTTAATCCAGATGTTTCGTTTGAAAATATGATTAGCAGACTCGGCGGAATGTTTATACATCGGGACTAGCATTCGGCTAATGAAGTGAGCCACACATTCTACAGGTTACTTACAAAATGTCTTCCCAACGTGTTCGACCACATCTGGGACTTAGGGGACTCTGGGACTAAGGGGACTCTGGGACTAAGGGGACTGTATAGCTCTGGTCAATAAGTTTTACATTAGCACAATTTTACACTCCACACAGCAGACCCTGAGGAAAATAATTCCCCTCAGGGTCTATGTCGTCTTTACGGATGTTGTGTAGAGCCGTGGTCGTCAAAATGCGGCCCGCGGTGATACCTTACATTGTCGTATGTGGCCCTTGACCAGAAAAGTGTGACGACCGCTGGTGTAGAGGGTCTTTTGAAGAAAGAAAGGAGATATAGTTCTGGGAAGGAAAAATGTATGACGGGTGGGTAGTAATATGTGGTCACTGTCTCCAAGACTGACAGATGTATGAATCCATCCCTCCCACTGCGGTGCAATGCAATGTTCGGAGAGCCAATCCAGCCTGCCATGCAGTTGGTGGGCAGACGCATCCACCGCAAAGACCCGGGAAAACCTCACCCCATGAACCTAGACACCCCTGCTAAGTCGCCGATAACCACTTAGGGTAAGTTATGGCAGAGGTGTTGGTTATCCAATAAATGGTAGGTTTTGAAATGATATAAGCTTTAACAGATTATTACCTACCACGTTTGAGCTGTGCTTGTAGCGAAGTCTAAATAATATGTGATTCCCAACCATCCTGTTCCCCTTTTTCCTTTTTAATTCCATTCAATTTCTTTTCACAATATGTGCGTCAATTTTTTCTCGTAATTTTTGCAAACGCTTATGACTTAATGATTCGTGTTACTTTAATATGTTATGTTAAATCGCCGTAACACAACTGGGATGTAGCACACCGCTGCGCTGATAATAGTCGTTTACACTCTGTTTCTTTTTACCTCGTAACAGGCAGAGATATTTCGACGGATCTCTCAGTGGTAGGACCACATTTAATTCATTTAACCCTTCATAATCTATATAAATAAAAATTAATCGCCGACTGCACCAAATTGGATAATTCTTTTTTTGTGTTCATTATTGTAAGGTGAGCTCTGGCATTATGAAATTTGTATAAAAAAAATGCAGTAGGTGCACGCGAGCTGTTTGAAAACTGGATGTACCGGGACTGAATGTATGGAATGCAGTATGGGGGAGGGGAACTCGGCGAAAAGGTTCGTAGGGGGGAGGGGAACCCGTGAGGGGGAGGGGAACTTGGGAGGGCGGAGGGGAACTCGGGAGGGGGGTGAAGAGGGGGAGTTTAATGGGGAGAGGAAGGGAAGGCGGAAAGGGAACGGGTTGAATAGGTAAGACACGCAATGAGAAACAATTTCTTTATTAAATGGCATAGCAACGCATGCCGGGAACCAGCTAGTTGTTGATATTTACGTTAGTTGTAACTAGCGTAACACAAAGTCCATAGAGTAAGTAAATATAATTCATATGTAAGTGATACGCGAGTTGTGTATCTCCCTGTAGTTGCATCCCGCTCCGCAACGACACTCAATGAAACCAGATGCTGGGTAAACAAATCCGTCCCCTCACTTCTTCCCAAAGCGACGTACGATCACCCCAAGGTATGAAACCCAAATTAATTCATTCTAAAATTTAGGCATCTTTCTCCCGCAAAGGCTTAAACTATTTCCTAATGCTAAAAAAGCCTTGTTTTAAGGGCCCGCAACCCGAATTTCTACCGATTTCTTACACATCTCCCTTAAACACGTTAAGTTTTAAAGCCCTTAAAAATATATGTGTTATTCTGGAAGATAATATCTAGTCATTGCCCGCGCCGAAATGCAAAATATTATATAAAATTCCCTCGATAGAAAAAAATCGCAAAGTATGCTCCAAAAATTATTATAAACACGTTTGTTTCAGTTATTTTACAAGTTATATGTATGAAAAAATTCACAGTGTTTCTTTAAATGCTGTTTAAGACAATGCTCTCGAGATTTCTGCTCCATTATAAACGAGTCGTGTTTTATTAAACATTTTCGCAGTTTTCGCATCGATTTTGTCGCTGCAAATGTTAGCGCTCTCCTCTAACATTCGTAATTTCGTATCTCTCCTTCTTCTTCTTTTCGGGCCCGGTTGCGGAGCCTAAATACTGATGTAGATTAATAAATATGTTTTAATATTTTTAGTTCAAAAGCGATCAGGCCTCCTAGCACAGAGGATCGATAAGGATTTATAGGATAACTTTCGGTAACTTCTCATCGTTCCCTACGACAACTGCAGATCGCTAACATACAAGCTGTTGAAGTGGAATATATTAAGAACACTTAGTCACTGTGAGCTGCTACGTATTACGCAGAAGTACTGAAAGTTATCCCATCAATCCTTATCGATCGACTGTGCCTGGCTTCTATCTACTCGATTTTTGTATTTCACAAGCTTGCATGAGCAGGAACCTACCTAGCTACACAAAAAGTTTTTTTTACAAAACCCTTCGATCAATTATATACTACTTCAATGACAAAACCTCTTGAATTGAAAATTTGGAATAGAAATATCAGTCGGTTATCGCATATACAAAATGTTTCCGGAAAAAAATGCACCCTGTTATCAGATATTATTAGTTCTGCACAAGATATATTCCATTTAGTAATTATTTTATTCATAATTTATTCTGCTTTGTCGGTTTTGCAATTATTATTACGAAGCAATTTTTGAAGCTGATACACATCAGAAAAGGACAGAGTGATTGCTGCAGAATGATCAAGACCTCTCCAGTAGGATTCTCGGGACATCGCGATCGCCTTGAACCGCAGTGGGAGGAGTAGATTCAAACTTCCGTCATCCCCTGGACACACTGACCCCCAGATTTCTACCCATCCCTTATACCATCTTCCTTCCCAGAACTTCCTTTCATAAAAAGACCCACCTCTCGGCATTCACAAAGACGTTATAGACCCTCAGGGGAATTATTTTCCCCAGAGACTCCTCTGTGGGGCTAATGTGTATACATTAGCTATATGTATATTAATTTGGAAACTTAACACTTAAATTCAAAGCAAATCCGAATTCATTGAACCAGAGTTGCAATCACAGACGGACCCACAACCGTAATTAATATTTTTTGAAAAAAAAAATTCACTTGTAGTAATACTAATTGCCGTATTTAGGCCGAGGCAATCTGGGCAGCCGTCTAGGGCAGTAATTTTTAGCCTTTTGCCGAAACTCTAATATTATACACATAATATTTAAAAAAAATTAAAATATTGCAATAAAAATTAAATAATTTCTTCGCAGTTTCAAATAAAGATGTCGCCAACTGGCAACATCTTTATTTGAAAATCATTCATCCAACTGAACTGTCCCAGTAGGCGATCAACTTGTTATCAATAGTGTACATATCAGCAGTTATAAATTTATGTACCTACAATCTACATCTTTTTTAAGTCACGTGAACTTTGTTATTGTTATCATGTTCAATTCTTAGAGCTTCTTTTTTTCGTTTATTTATGTTTTTTATTTAAAGTAAATCATGTTTAACAAGTTCTCCGAGTTTCGTTTTTTATTGTTATTTAGCCATTCCCCGCCATTTTAAATCTATGGTTATGCCATATTGAGACGACTTATTTTTTTTATAAAATAATCAGTTTACAAAGTAAAATAATTTTCACTACAAAATAAATTACATGGTAATTTTTCACTCATTTTTTTTTAATTTTATGATGTTTCACTTGTATAGAAGCAAACGCTTGTTATTAAAAGAGGAACGAGTAGGTACCGGGATGAAAAATATATCTTGTATCTTATAATTAATTATGGTAGAAACTTTAAAAAAATAGGCAAATTTAAAAGTTATATAAGTTATGAAGATAATTTCATCTTTTTGTTATTTTTACATTGAATTGCTTTTAGTAGGAATTTATCGTCTTCGATTGTTCGATTGATATTGAAGTATTTTTCCCTAGATTGGTGTAATGATGTTGTGCAAATAAGTTGTTACATTTTTGCGCTGGAAATGTTTTTGACGAATTCGACTTTCAGTTAAATGGCTATGATTTTGTTTTTCTTTTATTATTTGAATTATTATATTTTTTCGGACTAAATCATAAATTTTAATACTTTAAATTCTTCAAAAATAAGGTGAGTTGGATAGTCTTTTGGTTTTTTCAACATAATTTTTATAATTAGACGTTGAAGCTCCCCACCTTACTACAGCGTATTGGAGATTTAATTGTACTATAGCATGGTAGACTGATGTTAGATTTTCTAATGAGAGAAAATTTCGGATTTTTAAGAATATGTAAATTAATTTAATTATTATATAGTTTTTCCTAAGTATTTAATTTTATTGTGAAACAGTTTATTTTCCAGTAATTTTTTTATGATCTTTAGAGTTGTCATGTATAATTATATCAAAATTTTGAGGAACATCCTTTGATTTTATTGCAAACGGTATAACGTGAGTTTTTTCACTATTTAGAGATAATAGATTTATATGGAATCTGTGTTTAAGTATATTTATGTCTTCTGTTACTTTTTGTTTTACTACTACCCATGTATTTCCACTTTCAATAAGTACTGTATCGTCAGCATAAGAGGTTATACTACCATAAAGTAACTGAGAGAATATCCCGTTTACATATAAGATGAATAATATAGCACCCAGCACAGTATCTTGTGGAATTCCATATTCAGATGTCTTTTCGTCGCTATAAATGGTATTTATTTTGACATATTGAGGACGATTTTTAAGTAGATTTTTATTCAATTTGCTACGTTCTCATTAATGTTCAAATTATCTAATTTTTTGTCGTGAAGTATTTTGTTATTTACAAAAAATTCCATTAGTTGAGATTGTACGATTTTTTCAAATATTTTGCCACCATTGGAAATAAGGGAAATTGGTCGATAGTTAGTTACATTTTGTTTGTTTCCACTTTTGAATATAAGCGAGATTCTTATAATTTGACGGAAATATTCCATTTTTTAAACATAAATTAATTAGGTGAGTTAATGGTTTTATCACGTGGCTTCTAATGGATTTTAACATTTTCACTGTTATATTGTCGTAACCTGGTGATGCCGCTCCTTTCATATTTTCAATAATGTTTAGAATATCTACTTCGTTGATCATTTTAAATTGGGACAGTGAGTTTATGTTTAGTATATCTTCAATAATTGGTTGAGTTGTCGATCCTTTAGTTACATTACATTAATTTTTGGTGAGGTTTTGTCCAACTTCCGCAAAGAAGGAGTTGAATATATCAGCACATTTTTTGGGTTTTCCCTTGCATTTATTTTTACGCCATTTTCTTCTACAATTTCACTGATTGGATGTTTTTGTTTATTGCTATCTATTGCACAGTTAATTGTTTGCAAGATTATTTTTGGATTGTTTTCGGAACTTATTATTTTATGTTTGTGATATTCATCTTAACTATTTTTTATTAAGCTTGTCTATTTATTTTTATATTCTTTTTAATTAGAATAATTTTTTTGTCATTTGGGAAATTCTTTTTTTTTTTTGTAAAGCTTACTTTCTTCCTGTACCCTATTTTGGCGACTCGTTTCCCAAACACGGCCCTGGTGTCGCTGTACACCAGAAAGTAGTGGCAAGGAATTTCGCTGGGTAATGTACAATTCTTATTTAAATACCAGAATTTCATATATGCAGATTTCTTTGGAGCTATTTTTTATATATAAATATACTAAATTTTTAAAGAACCACTGCTTTTACTACTTTTCAAAAGTTTATAAACACCCAAAACCTCCCTCAAAAAAAATCCCTCAAGGCCTTTGGGGATGCAGTTTTTTTAGGATTGTTGATGGGTCGAGAGAAGGTGATGGGTCGAGAGAGTCCGGTTGAAGAGGTAAAATGCCTCCATTATCCGGTCTCCCCGATGCGGTGGTACATCGGTGGGCAAGTGCGTGCCTCACCACACGAACCGAAGCATCCCCAAACGTTGCTAAGCCCTTGGGGTAACCTATGACAGGGGTGCTAGTTATCCAATAAATGGTTCCTGGGGCGGCGACACCCATACCCGCCTACCAAATTGAATACTGTTATTCATTTTTTTTTTACACGAGCTCCACACAGGAGGCCCTGAGGAAAATAATTTCCCTCAGAGCCTACATCATCTTTAGGGATGCTGTATGAAGGGTTTTTTAAGGAAAGGAGGGAGAGGAGAGTTCTGCGAAGGAAAAGGGTTTAAGGGTTAGGTAGGAATCTGGGGTTCAGTGTGCCCTAGTCATCCACCTCCAAGAACTAGACAAACCTCACCCCATGAACCCGGGCAACCCTGCTAAATCACCAAACGTAACGAACCACTTGGGGTGATCTATGGCAGAGGTGTGCTATGGCAAGAGCAGTACATTGCAGTGCGGATTTCAAAAACGCTAATAATTTAAATACACACGATTAAAAAAAAATACAATTTTTTATTCGAATATTTTTATTCGCGTATTTAAATTCTGGTTAACTTACAAATTATTAAACGACATTATTTACAACAGTTTCTTATTATTATATATCTATGTAGGTAAGTATTGAGGTACATAAGGAAAGTTAATATTAAACTTAACCAGTAAGTAACTTAGGTTTATAGCTTATTTATTTTTAAAATATTTAAAAATTCTTACAATACAATAGATAATTTATACGAAAGTTCAAGTAATATCATGTTAACAGAGTTCAGACATAAATGAAGGAACACACTTATTAATTTAATTATTATTTATAATAAGATTACTTAGAATACTTACACTTAATTAGTGTTTAACATTAGATTTTTAATTAGATACATTTATAACAATCTAATTTTAACAAAAATAATTTTAATAAATAATATGATGTTCATTTAAAAATGGACTCAAGTACCACGTTCAGTTGAATTTGGTAGCCACCTCATTGGATCGCTAAATGATGTCAGTTCGTCTAATTGAAAATCCATTCGGCGTTAGTCATAACATCCTTCCTTCGAACCTGGCCAACTCCAATTTTTTTTCCTACAGGTTCTCTCTTTTCATGTGAATACCTCAAGAGCCTTAGCTGCTTCCGTCTGGAGTCAGTGAGATTATGGCATCATATGATTGTGGAGTGGTGAAGGAGATGGAGAAGAGGAAGGTAGGGAAGTAACTGGCTATTCAGATCTGGTCATCAAACACAGTAAAGCCATTTCAAGCATCGTTTCAATTCTGATTGGTGGTCTTACACCAGGATGATACTGAAAGTATATTCGACTCTGGAATTTTAAATGACTTAATTGTGAAACAACACAAATTAAATAGATAAAATTTATTTTCCCCACGGGGATTCGATCCCGCGACCTTCGGATGCCTTATGGCCGTTATACACGACATCTTTTTTCAACAACACATGAACCATATTGTTTGCTGTGATGCCAACTGAAATCGTAGATATCAAAATAATGATGAAAATAGCGATCGCGTAAAGCGAAAAATTTTGTCTTTGGTCTCTATACGGGAATCAGGCTGAAAAAAGATGTCGTGTATTGTCAACTTTACCCCTAGATGACGCCTGTCGTCATTCTTTAACCCAACTCAAAATGTCTCCCAGCAAAATGGATTGTACCTCTTGTGAGATAAAACAAAATAGCATTAATTTTTCTGTAGAGCATGATTATTTTAGAAGACGACTTGAATATTTGTAGCTCAATTACTTACGGTGAAACCACCAACGTCACCGTTCGAAAAATCAGAACATAACACATTCATATAATAGATACCATTGAAAAACAAATATGCGACCTGTCATTAATTAACCAAAGTAGCAAGCAAATACAATATTGACAGATTAATTAACAAATTATACAAAATTTTAAATTTATAGTTGTTGTTAAAAAAACAAATTCTTTTCATTAACTGTATCAACCTTTAATTATCTCATTTAAAATAAAAAATTTAAATAGATCTAGCTTTGTGAATTACTATAAACAATTATATCGGTAAATATTTCTCTATCGAGTCCACGCTCAAAACACACTTTAAAACATTAAAACAAATTGTACAACGTAGATAATGGTTAGTAATAAGTAATTCAGTAACCGGAATTGAAAAATATTGCGTTTTAATTTTTTTTGATTTTAAAAACGTAAAATGTTATTTTTCAAGAACCGCCATGTTAATTACGACGATGAAATACGCACTTTTAAAAGAAAAAATCACTTTCTGTCAGTTAGATAAGTACGAATTGCAATCTTCGGAAATGATAAATATTGCGTATTAATCATTATTTTGTTCTGTTTCATTAACACGAAAAATCACGCGAGACGTTTGCCGTCGTAATTAACAACATGGCGTTCCTTGAGCGTTTTTAAAGATAACAAAATAACCATTAAAATACAATATTTTTCAATTCCGGTTACTGAATTACTTATTACTAACTGTAATCTACCTAGTACAATTTATTTTAATTTTTTTAAAGTGTGTTTTGAGCGTGGACTCGATAGGGAAATATTTACCAATATATCATTCAGACAACCTATAATGGTAAGCCGGTGATATTTCCATTACAGCCTCTTTCTCTTAACGGGAAGAGAGAATAAATTAATAAAAAACGGCATTCGAACCATTCCAACAATTATTACTGAAATTCTGATGAAAATTATACATAAACAAGGGCCAGACCTAAGACAAAGATAACAATTTGACCGGTCAGTGGTTGAGTGGGCATAGCGCTTAGGTCCCACCTGGATGTCGCGTGTTCGATTCCTCGGCTGGCTAAGTCCTCCGTCATAACACAAGCAACATTTTCGGCTTTCTGTGGTGATAGTAGGAGATTTTCAAACATTGTCGGGTTGTTTGTCTTTCTTTTTAGATTTAAAAAAAAAATTAAGGTGCGTTTTCAAAAGAGAAATATTTACAAAAACCTTATTTTTGTAGGACAGTTTTAAGTATAAACACTCGGCGTTAATAACTTATGATAATAACCTTTAAACCCCTAGGAAACGGGTAGTATTTCATAAATATCTGAAAACCAAATATTATATTGAAAATTATATTTGAAATAATTGACAGGCTTCTACAAAATCGTTTTTTTTTTTGCTCAAATTTTCATGGACAGTAACAAAATGCGTTAAAATCTTCTAAAACCTAGCTCAACACCCACACATTGCAGTGCATCTGTAGGTGTAGTCATGATTTCACTGCACTGCTTTTGTAGTTGGTCGTACCCTAGGGATTTGAAACTCGATGAATCGAAAAATAGCATGTTCATTCGGCTAACTGTTGGACATGATTAATAACGCCAGAAGAGAAATGTTGCCATTATCTAAAATAGCGACATGTCAAAAAAATTAACAACAATAAATTAATTAGAACCTAGTTATTTCGCTTTGTGGAAATTTTCACCGGGTAGGTTTCACATTGTAAAAATCATTTTCTATTTTAAAGACAGCTACATAGAAAAAAAATTAATCGTCTTAGTAGAAGTTTTCTTTGAGAAAACGCTCCATAGTTTAACATTATAATGATCCTAATAAAAATCGGCATATCAGGGCTTCAGCAATGGGGGCCGCACTGCGAGCATCCCGGCATGCAAGTCCTCGGCAGCGGCAGAAGAAGTGACCGCGGCAGCAGCCAGTCCGGACAGAGGCCGCAGACCAGTGGCACGAGCTGCCCCCCTCGCCCGGGAGACACGACCCTGAAGGCGGAACCCCTGCCTCCGCCGCCCTCCAGGCCGATGGTCGGGCCGATGGAAGCGTTGCTGGACAGCTTCTCGTCAAGTGGCGACTACAAATAAACATAATTTTTAATCAAATATCATTGAAGAAGCAAATAATAATAAAAATCTAAACAAAAATATAAAAGAGAACAAGACACAGAAAATAGAAAAAAATAATGGTCGCAACTGGGACTCGAATCCAGAACCTCTCGTCTAACCAGAACGTGCGCGTTTATCAATTCCACCATTGCCACCTTCTGTCAAATCGTCATATTAGTCAGTCTCATATTTCAAATTTTAGAATTAACAATATTATTTCAACTAATTTTTTTAATAATTTACATTGATGAGAATAACCTTCAAATGTTATAAAAAGAGAGTTTTTCTTGTAAAATATTTAATAATTCCGCTTGGCCGGGAGACCTGTCGGCCTTCGGTTCCGTATGTAGCGGCATAATTAGTAGCTGATAAAAAAATAAAGATATATTTTTGAAGAGCTGTTGTGATGTGACAGATGGAAGAAGAAGCGTAACACGGCTCGAAACTTAAAAGACAGCAGCATAAAGAGTACATAATAATGTGTACGTTCAATAATTTTATTGAACCTACACATTATTACCATCAGAAGTCTTAAAACATATCACATTATGACGTGGTGGCATTAATTAGGTTTTTACAGCAAACAAAGAAGACCGCGGTTTTTATGATGTAGCCAACTGAAAAGCTTTATTTTCAAGTATTTATAACCATAACCATGTTTTAAAGGTCTGTCAAACCAAACAATCAACATCACAATACCCATACTTGGCAATATATTAAGCTCCGCATTCCGCATTTCTACCAATTTATAACATATTTCTCTTAAACACGTTCAGTTTTTTAGTTCTTAAAAAAATATGTATTATTTTTTGAGACAATATCTGAACATTTGTAGAGCCGAAACGGTAATTATATAAAATTCCCTCGATATAAAAAAAGCGAAGTATGTTCCTAAAATTATTGAAAACAAATTTTGTTATGTTATTTAATAGGTTATAGCTACGAAAAAAAATTTAAGTGTATCTTTAAATGCAACTTAAGCATTTGCCGAGAAATTTTTACTTTATTTTAAACGAGTCGTGTTTTATTAAATATTTGGACCATTTTCACTTAATTATAATCGTTTTTTATATTAGCGCGCTCCATCTTACATTCGCACTTACATATTTCCCTTTCTTCTTTTTTTTGACGCTTACTATCAGGCCTTAAGTGAAAACTCAATCTTAATTAATATCTTTTTGTGGTTCGCAGGAATCTAACCCACAAAACCGCGCCGCCCGCCGCCCTCAAACTCTTTTTACGTGGATGTCTAGTTAAAACGAACAAATATAATATAGAATTTGTAACCTCCGGTTAAAACATTAAATGAAATATTAAAACTAATAATTCTCCAATGAATATTTTGTTTGACGGTCATCACATTCTTAATTCCGCCATTGATCAAAAGGTTTACATACAAATCTTCTGTATTTCACCTGCGACGGGTGGTGTTCCTGTGTGCAGTTGAAGTGTTCTACGGCCCTCAGAAGATCATGGTTACACCTCCTCAGGACAAGTTCCAGCACTGACCGTTTTCTTCCTGGGAACAGGTTCGACAGCATCTCAAGGCTAGCTCGACTTACGCCAATGGGACGATCGTCTGATGTTTCGCTACAGTTAAAATAAAATGGACTATTATGAGAGCCTTGCGGGACTCAAGAAATTGCAATTTTCAACAAAAGTTCTGTTAGCTTACAGAAGAAAAACGTGTAGTTTAAAAATAGTATAAATTAGATATCCAATCGAATTTTTTTTGTGAAAAACCATACTGTTTTTAACGTATTATGTAACGATAATGCTCTGAAATAATAATATTTTTAAAATATATCAAATTTACCTGTAAGGACAAGGACTGGAATTTTCTTGGTGAGATCCATCTTCATCGACGCAACCAGAATCTGATTTGATGTCACTCGATTCGGAATCAACTTGTATTATTTCTTCCTAAAATGTTTTCCAAGAATGATTAGGTAAACAAAAAAATAGAACAGATGTAGATTCGTACAAAACAATTAAAGGGGTGGACACTGGACATTGGACATTCATTATTTTCATTAGTTAATCGTGAAACATAAATTAAGAATATACACTAGTCCCAGAGAGAGATCGTAATCTTCATACACGTCTTGTATGAGAACGAAAACACAGAAGATACGAATGAAGAATGTCGAATGTCTTTAATCATGTTTAACATTTCGCGAGCGAATGTTTCTTTCAAATTCTAAAATTATTATGGTATTACCAGGTATAAAAACAAACAAAAACACACAATTGCAATAAAATTGAGGTAGACATATATAATTAATTATATAGTTATTCATTAATAGTTTTATCGCAAAAATAATACAATGTTAGGTACCGTTATAAAGTTCTAAAGTTTACATATTATATAAGTTCCTGTGCGGGACGACTTATCTGTAGATTTGTAGATTTGTAACATTTAGAATTTAAATGTCAACGTAATGAATGGTAAGTTGACCCAATTTAGAATATTGGAATTTTTAGAACACTTAAAAAAATGTAGGTGTATCTTATATAGATAGGTATACCTTTAATATATGAAAATGTTATTGAAACATGTTTTAACATATTTTTAAAATGTTAAATTTTATTGAGATATGTTACGGGCCCATTTCGACTGAACAAATAAATATTTGCACATAAATAAAATTCCTGTACTTAAATACTGTACTATACGTAAATATAAATTCCGTTTTTATTTAATTTCCGCATATCTATATATGTATGCATACAAATAAAATATTATGTAATGCAACGTTATTAATATTAATATATTATATTGTAAAGGTCCCGTCAATTATAGAGGAATGGTCACTGGTCACTATCAATATTATAAGAAGCAATTTAAGACGTACGTTCTCTGCAAGGGAATAATTAAATAATTTTATTAAACTAAATCTTGATTAAATAAATTTCAGAAACATAATATCAAATCGTATCGAAGCTTTTCGACTGTACTTACATTGGGTTTATTCGAGTCAGTAGGTGGCGTGACGGTCATCCCGAAGATGCGTCCTGGTGGCAACTGCGGCGCAGCAGCCGCGGCATCGCTTCTACCCCTAGGCCCACCCGGAGAGGACCCGGCTCCGGAGGGCAGTGCCCCCGCAGCGGCCGCGAGGTGCAGGGCTATCCGGTCCTCGGCTGCCTGCTGGCGTTTCAACGCTACCTGAAGTACCAAAACCGATTCCATTTCGATAGTCGGGTGTAGGAATTAATCTAACCAAGAAGAGCTAGGCATCTAAAATAGGTTATCATCTATCTGCTCCATCCAGATTTGCTTTCCAAACTAATAACTGAGGCATAACCCACGGCATTGGGGTGATCCAATTATTATCTTTAGAGAAGCTCGGTCACTGGCAAATTGGAAGGCAGACGTGGCAGAGAAATCGTTGCAATGGACTGATCTTTTATTACAGTATTCCGGAACATCGCCGGTTTCCATGGCTCTCCGCGCAGCCTGGTTCATCGGGACAATTGGATCGATGACATAATCTTCAGCAATGAGGCATCGATTTAAAAGAAAATAAAAAAAAGAATCGTTAATATAATGCCGCGAACTGCGAACTCCTTTGCAGGGCACCCATCATTGCAGGGCATTGCTGATTATATTCCATGAATCATGACCGCACAAGAGTTCCATCTTCATGAAGACTGTGGGATTATGGCAATTGAGTGGCTGAAGGGGTGAGGTGGGGTAGGACAGTAGGAAGTAGACGGTAGAGAGGCATCTAACTAATCAGATTTCATCAACTAAATAACTACTAAGACCAATTCATTCAAGTTTTGGATTAGAATGGTTATGG
The DNA here is from genome assembly GCA_917880885.1 of Limnephilus marmoratus. Taxonomy (NCBI): domain Eukaryota; kingdom Metazoa; phylum Arthropoda; class Insecta; order Trichoptera; family Limnephilidae; genus Limnephilus; species Limnephilus marmoratus. Next base: position 33,532,653 of record OU862908.1, read on the forward strand.
TCTTTCACCATGGCAATACTGAGAGCACTACATATACCTAGCAATCTGGTGGGGAAATCAAGGTTACCTGTGCAGCCATGATGCGCTGTCGCTCCTTGATGAGGCCGCACTTGGCGCACTGGCAGTGACGGTATGCGCAGGCCCGCTTGTGGCCTCGCAGGCCCGAGATGAGTCCGTGGTTTCTGCAGCGGGCACACTTGGGCACTCGGGAGCGCGCGCCGCCCAACATTGCAACGCCAACGGAACCTGCGGAAGATTTTATATCCTATAATTGAAATAAATAATATGTTCGCAGGTGGGTCTACCAGGTAGGCCGATGGAATGTTGGCTTTCTACGATGCTGTTTTATTTTTGTTATCAGACAATATCAAAAAAGATTTGACTCCCGTCAAGCCTTTTTTAACTATGATTTTGGTATTCAGATCCTGGTAATGAAAACAGTATTCCGAGCTGGTTTTGACGCATTTATTCTAGTTTTCTACAAATGTTTTTTTTCGTGACTGTCTCGAATTCACTACATTTATACATTTTATAATTCACCATCTAACATCACAAACTACTGCAAATACCTACCTAAAATGTGTCAGTGATTTGTCTTTGTCATATTAAGTACAATTTTATGAATTTTTAATTGTGAATTTTGATAGCAGCTGGCGATTAGAGATTTTGATTACATCAAACTATTGAAATGTAAATTTGTTAAAAATGTACCGATTTGATTTGGTTTTCTTAAGTTTTTGCATCATCCATCGCTCTAATTGTCCCAATCCCATATTCTAGCCTACTCATAAACACGACTTATGAGTCCTCCGAGTGAACGATTTCTCAAACAAAATTTATGTGCACTGATGTTCCAATATATTATACGTATTGCATGATTAACTTTATATATAGGTGCATAAGTACATTACGAATTACTTTTTCATTGCTCCAAAATTAAACGTTTTGGGTTAAATGTTAAAAAATGTTTTATTTTTTATTTTAACTTTATGAGTAAAACCTCAAATTGCAACATTTAAATAAATGAAGACAATATAAGCAAAACTCAATCGAAAATCTGGAAACAGAAAAATCAGAAAAACATATTGACACCTCTGGGACCCGAACCCAGGACCTGTTTCCAGATTTTCGATTGAGTTTAGCTTATATTGTCTTAATTTATTTAAATATTACAATTTGAGGTTTTACTCATAAAGTTAATATAAAAAATAAAATATTCATCCTAGACTTGCAGAAAAGACAATAGATGTCGCATATTAAATAAAATGGATAAAGATTTATCCAGACACTATTTAGAGAGCATTTAGTTCGGGTTTGAATCTTGCAATCATACATAAAGATAGTTGCCAATAAAAAATAAAATATTCATCCTAGACTTGCAGAAAAGTCGATAGATGTCGCATATTAAATAAAATGGATAAAGATTTATCCAGACATTATTTAGAGAGCATTTAGTTCGGGTTTGAATCTTGCAATCATACATAAAGATAGTTGCCAATAAATTAATTAATTAATTGCCAATTATGCGTTAAAGAAAATTAAGATAATGTAGGTGGTTCTTAGTCAAAGTATGGTACAGTTAAACATGACCGAATTTCATATCGACACCGTGGCGCAGTGGTTAGCTCGTTTGCCCGGAAAGCAAGAGGTCCTGGGTTAGTCAACTATTATAAGTTTTAGGGGGTACCTATTTCACCGTCCTCCTCATAGATTATCCATACGAGAACGAACATTTTCGATTGATTAAACACGATTTATTTATTTAAAAAGTCTGAGTTTACTATTCGTTACTTGAACCTATGAATAGTGGCTATATTTAGGATAAATTAGCCTAGTTTTTTACCTGTTGCTAGTATTTATTTGTTTTTTATTAATATTCGTTATGGTATAGATAAGCTATCAGGAAGATGGTGAAATACCCCCTAGTCATAATATGTCACTAGCTATAAGTCTTAAATATAAGCCACTAGCTATGAGGTTAAGATATAAGTCACTAGTTATAATTATAAATCTTCTTCTTCTACAGCGCCCTTGGGGTGATATTTACGAAAACGGTGCTGTATACATCTGCCAAGTATTATAATTATTAAACATTTATTTTGAAAATAAAATGTTCTTTCCTAGTATTATAGTTTACTAGCTGACCCGACAAATGTTGTGCTGTCATTTAAATTATTTCTATTGAATATTTAGGTTGATAAATAAAAAATAACGAATGTATTGTAAGTGTGTGGGGATGGGATCAATGACAGAAAGAGGAATGGAGCGCTGTAGACGATGAACGCCGATAAAAGTAAAAAAAAAAAAACACCAACTAAAGTACGAAAATGAAAAAAAGATAATCAATGTGAATTTCGAAGAGCAATTGAGTGTACGATATTTTTTGTCTGTCCGTCTTTAGCCAACACAAATAAGCTCGATGGTTTGCCCACGCGAGAACATGATGCTGAATGAAATATAAAATGACGCGACGCTTCTCGTGAATGTCTTGCGCATGTGAGGATGAAAGTGAAAATTATACATGAAAGCAGTCGTTGAAGGGCACTCAGATATTTTGATTCTTCTAATGTTTTTATGATTTATTGGAAATTGAAAGTACAAGCAGTGGTTCTTTTACCTTAAGAGGAACGCATGCGCGGCCCATTTCTGCCCGTTTCATACAAATCTTAGATTTGGATTTGAGATCAAAATACCCACGAAACTAAAAAATTATTTTTGTAATCAAAGGGTACTTATATCAAATATCTAATTAGGATGTGAGCTACTTTATTTATTTTTGCTTTAAATTTTAAGATATAGGCCATTAAAAACTTTAATGTTTCGGGATTTTCGAGGCGATTTGGGCAATTATTTGTGAGTAAATGAAAAACCATAAAAATTTTTTAATTAATAAATTACTTCGTTTTTACCACTTTTATTGTTTACAAAACCAACATGTTTCGTGAGCATTCGTAACATGTCCATTCTATGTCCATTCTTTTTCAATTGACACCATTGTCTACGTCTATTATTTATAATTAGTATCAATAAAAAACCCTGAAGAAGTGAGCACATTGCTCACGAAACATGTTGGTTTTGTAAACAATAAAAGTGGTAAAAATGAAGTTATTTATTAATTTAAATCAAAATGGTGCCACAAAATAAGTTTGCTGTGTTAGAAGAAATTAAAAAATTATTTTGCTATATTTGTTATAAAAATATGATGAAATATAAAATAAAAAATAAAAACTCATAAAAAAATCATTTTGATGGGTGTAAATTAAAAATACAAATTACCTATTTACGGCGGAATAAAAACTAGTTGTTTATATATTAAAATTACTTCTCCAAAAATACATTTTTAATAAATTTTATTTTTTATTTTATTTTTCATTGTATTTTAAAAATTAATATAGCACAAAAACTATTTTTTTACGTTTTACTTTTCCTCACAGATAATTGCCAAAGTTGCCTCCAAAATCATGAAACACTAAAATCTTTAATGGCCTAAATCTTATAATTTAAACCAAAAATAAATAAAGTAGCTCACATCCTAACTATTTGATATACCTTTTGATTACAAAAATAATTTTTCAGTTTGGTTGGGTATTTTGATCTCAAATCCAAATCTAAGATTTTTATGAAACGGGCAGAAATGGGCCACGCATACGTTCCCCTTAAGGGGGTATTCTTTCAGGTGCAATAAAAAAACGATAATATTTTTAATGGCCATTATTATACCAAATATTTATTAAACATCAAAGAATACATAAAAAAACGAAAAAAAAAATAAAATTCGAAAAGTTATAGGGCGTTGAAGGGGGGGGGTCTCAATAAAATGGTGCGCCCTTGTTGACATGATTGACAACCTTGTTGACAACCCTACATGTAATTTGAAAAAAAAGAAACCACATTAATTCATAATCCAAACGAATGCTGCTATAGCCGGAACTAATGGAAAGTAAAAAAAGGGCTGTTTGAAATAAAAATACATTTTTTTCCACTTTTTTGACTTTTATGAATTTTGTAAAAATAGCAAAAATTTTAATTTATTTAAAGTTTCAGCGCCATAGAGTAATGTATAGGGAAAGCTCACACCAAATTTCAATAGATATCAATTGTCAACCGACTCGAAAAAAGTAGTTTGGAGAAACATGCTTAAAGTTGTGCTCTATTTAGATTCTAGTTAGATTCCGTCTATAACTTTTAAAATAATTTTTATTTTTAAAAAAATCTTTTAATGCAATATTTTTGAATATCTAAACTATCGAAATATGAAATAAAAAATATTTTTTTCTAGACTAGTACCCAAGTACCTACACATAAACACAATGATATTATCAATTTAACTCTTTAAAAAAAATAATTAAATACAATGGGATATCTCTTTTCTCCAATTCGTATAATTATAATCATAATTTAAATCAAAATCTGTATAGGTATTTGGAAGAAAAATTCAAATTTAGTTTTTTGAATAGTGATAATTGCGTTTGTTGTTCAAAAGAATATATCTGGGTATTATTAGCCAATGCCAATATCAGTTTTATATAATTTCATTTAGGTAGTTACCAGAAAGTAGGTAAACTATAATGTCCCTTATTTCAATGCTTTGAATACCTATTTTAGGTGATCTAGATTTTTCGAAATAGTCATCTATCTAGAATATACCCAAGTCAAAATATTATTTTAGCATTTTTTATGACACGAAATCGATAAACAATCTTCCAATCCCTGTGCGATTTACAAATTTCTCATGGGCACTCTAGCATAAATATCCCAAGATATAAATATCGGTTTCAATGTGGTTTCAGTAGATACCATTTTAATCACAAAAACTATTATAAAATCGACGATTTTCTCCTGAAATCACTGGTTATAAAATTAAAAACTCAATTAAAAATAAACCATTAAAATGTGTTCACATACCTAAAAACAATAGTAGATATTATGTTGCGTCTTGATATTTCCAGAAAGCACTGACACAAAAACACTAGCTGAGAGATTCAAATGTGTCAATCGCTTGACGTTAAAAATATCTACTGAAACAAGTGAAATGCTAGTGGATGCTGCATGGATACGCGGCGGAAAGATATCTTCTCCAGGAATAGAGCACGCCCAGTGGACCAATGGAAACATCGCAGCTCTCTCATTGGGGGACACATCTTGTAACTCACTTCTAGATACATACCAAGTCACGCCCACCGACTTTTCAAATGGTACATCACGGAAGATCTTACGAACGGTACATCTTTGGGTAAGTATTTCATATAGGTATTTATTTATAAGGATACGCAGGCCTACCTGCGTAGGACCTACATATTTAAAGTCAAAAAACGTTATCTGCAAAAAAACCCCTATCATTTTTCATCCCCCGACGAAATATCCCCTACAAAATATCCCAAGTACAAAATGCATCGTTTAATGGTGCAGGATCTTATCTATATATGTATATCGAACTTTTCCTCACTTACTACAAAAAAATTGCCTGCCCACATTAAACCTTCGTTCTGTAATGATAACAATTTAGGTAAATTACTAAAAAACACTAAAGATAGAGATCATAAATTTAGCCACTCAGGCATTTATCAACTATGTTGTAATGATTGTCCATCTTTCTACATAGGTAAGACAACTAAAAATATAAATATTAAAATCACAAAACATTAAGATGCTTAAATAATAATAATTTTTCAGAGTTTGCTAATCATCTCATTTCCACCGATCACACTTTTAATAAGGACAAATGGGTTAAAATTCTTCCCTAAATAATAATTCTAGTAGTACTTTGAATAACCAAATTAATTTATCTTTTAGTCCTATTCTAAATATTTTTCAATTAACCGCTCTGTTCTACCCGGAAATCCCGCAATTACCCCCACCCCTTTGCTTACCTCCAACGCAAACACCTAAAATCTGTATTTCTGTCAATATTCTATATCATAGGTTAGTTATAATATTCTCCTGACGAAGGAAGGGTGCTTCCGAAACCGGTAGAGTGTGAATAAAATAAAAATGGTCTACAACAAATTTATGTGTTTTTTATTTTAAATTATGGTGAGCAACAAGGGCCCGCAACCCGGATTTGTAGCGATTTATTACATATTTCCCTTAAACACGGTAAGTTTTAAAGCTCTTAAAAAAATATATGTTATTCTTGAAGATAATATATAGACTTTGCCCGCAGCGAGACGCAAATTATATAAAACTAGCTGGTACCCGGCATGCGTTGCTACGCCATTTAATAAAGAAATTGTTTCTCCCTGCGTGTCCTTTCCCATTCGTCCCGTTCCTCTTCCGAGTGAACCCCCTACCCGAGTTACCCTCTCCCCTCCAACCTCACGCATTCCATACATTCATTCCCGGTACATTCAGATTTCAAACAGCTCACGTGTCACCTATTGCAATTTTTTATTACAAATTTCGTAACGCCAGAGCTCACCAGTAGTTTTATACAAACCTTGTCCTGACAATAACGACCACACAAAAATAGAATTATCCAATTTGGTGCAGTCGTTTGGAAGTTATGCGCGTACATACATTTCGGCGATTCATTTTTATTTATTTATAGAAGAAGATATTTAGATTCTCTCGATAGAAAAAAATCGCCAAGTATGCTCCAAAAATTATTATTAACACGTTTGTTTCAGTTATTTTACAAGTTATATATGTATGAAAAAATCACAGTGTTTCTTTAAATGCTGTTTAAGATAATGCCCGAGAGATTTTTGCTCTATTTTAAACGAGCCGTGTTTTATTAAACATTTTCGCATCGATTTTGTCACTGTAAATGTTAGCGCTCTCCTCTAACATTCGTAATTTCGTATCTCTCCATCTTCTTCTTTTCGGGCCCGGTTGCAAAGCCTTAATGCTTTTTACAAATATGAAAATGTATCTCCACTAGGCTGAATTCTTTCTTTTTGAACAATAATTTATTGTCTTTACACGATATCTGTATTATTTTCGTTCCATTTTTCTATTTTTGAACAATAATTTATTGTCTTTACAGGATATCTGTATTATTTTTGTCTCATTTTACTATCTTTGAACAATAAGTTATTGTCTTTACAGGATGTTTGTATTATTTTTGTGCCATTTTTTGTTAGGTTAGGTTTTAGTAGATATTTTGTTGGAGGATATATTTTCCGTCGGATATTTTGTCGGGGATATTTTATCGGGGGATGTTTTGTCGCGGAATGAAGACGCACGGAACCGCTAAAAACATACCAATTATTCCGGGATCATTTATTTCTCATTATAGGTATAGCCACTATTCACAGGCTCGAGTACCTAACAAATATATAAATAAACAAATCCTAAATCGAAAATAATACGTTATCAAAAGAATGGTGAAATACCCCCTTAGTTCTTAAAGTCAAATAATGTTATCCACATAAAAAAATATACCCCTACTAATTATAGATACCTATATAGGTACCTACGTATTTTTGTGGATAACGTTGTTTGACTTCAAGTCTTCAGATTATTGGTATGATTTTTTGTGGACAACATTATTGGACTCCAAGGCTTAATTAATTATTATTGGTAGGTAGGTACCAATTTTTTGGTGGATAACGTTGTTTATCAAGCCGTCGAATTATGCAGGTAGGTACTTGTATGTACCAAGAAAATACTCTTTTATCGAATTTCTTTTACAAGTTTCCGAGTTTTCAATTGGTGCATCACGGAGGAAACGTACCTAACCGTAAAATAATAAATATTTCATGTAGGATCATTTTCGTTGAGAGGGGGGTTTTCTTGGGAGTATACAATGGCTTCCCATTACCTTCCGTACCGCAGTTCAACCACGCCTCTAGTACCTATTGTGAACGCAAGACTTGCCGATGTCGATCATCTTCAGCCTTACGTCTGCCCTCTACCAGGAATATGTTTTGACTTTCCAGTCTAATACATCATGTTCAGCGAAAACAGGGGCACCTCGTGTAGGATGTTGCTCTTCGCCACGCATGATGGTGTTGGTGAGAAAAGGACTAAATGACTATTCCTCCTTGCCCTGGGCATCGTGGGGACCAGCGCCAGCGTTAGGTCATTTCTAAATAAAGGTACTACCTCCACCCCTATCCCATCCTTACCCCAAGTATCACCAGCATCTGGCGATGTCATGTCCTGCACAGCTCTCCACGCAGCGCGCGCAGGACCGCGAGGAGAGGAGCCTTGTCCACCATGGAAATTGAAGTTGGGGCCACGATCTTTATTAATGAGGAACCTACTTGAGAAGACGAAGATAGGAACTTATTTGTAAGTTCCTTTTACAAGTTCCTACCTTACAGCTAAAGCTTGAAAGCTGGAACTACATAATATTGTCTAAGTACAAGTAGGTAGGTACCTTCGTATGCATGCAATGATGCAATAAAGCAACACATTTATCGACTTTATTTTACAATAAAAACACGTATAAATTTGTCATAGACCACTTTTATTTTATAAACACTCTACCGGTTTCAGAAGCACCCTTCCTTCGTCAGGAGAATATTATGACTAAACTATGATACAGAATGTTGACAGATATACAAATTTTAGGTGTTTGAGTGAGAGGTACACACATACCCGCCTTTCGTGTTTGTTTTTTTTTTGTGATACGAAAAATAGATATAAAAAAGGGCCTACCCCCCCCCCCCCCTCTCACCCCTTCCACCTGCTCCCCCCTCCACCACCTCTGATCCCTCCCTGCACACCACTCTGATCCCCACTCCCCTTCAGTGACCCCCTCCACCTCATCTCAACACTCCCTCAACCTTCCTCCTTTGGGAGCTGTTGGGACTTTTGTGCGGTATTCTCATAACACATAACAATAATAATTTAAAATAAAAAAGTAGCAGTTGGAACTCTTGTGCGTTATTCATATTCCTACCTAACAATAATTTACAATAAAAAATATTTAAAAAAAAAAAAAAACATTTTGGAGCAGTTGGTACTCTTGTGCCGGAATTCACTTAACATAAATTTTGAATAAAAAAAATTTAAAAGAAAAAAAAATCGGAACAGTTGGACCCTGTCGCGGTATTCACAATATATGAATGGCTCACTCACGCAAAAAAACATTTTTTTGAGCAGTTGGGAGTTGGGACTCTTGTGCGGTATTCACATAACAATTATTTACAATAAAAAAAATATTTTTAAAAAAATTAAAAAAATTGGAGCAGTTGGTACTCTTGTGCGGTATTCACTTAACAATAATTTAGAATGAAAAAATATTTAAAAAAAAAAACAAAATCGGAGCAGTTGGGACGCTTGTGCGGTATTCATAATATAAATATGAATGGCTCACCCCAACACTACCTCACTTTTCTAATACAAAAATGTCATACAATATATTATAAACACCTCACGCCTCGCCACCTCATACATTTGTCCCATACTATACGTGACATGACATGTAGTTCAATACACCAACCACCTCACACCTCACCTCATATTTGTCCCATACGTGACATGACATCAATGTAGTCCTATAAACCAACCTCACACCTCATATTTGTCCCATACGCGACAACGTGACATAAAAAAAGAGTTGGTACCAGTGGCGTAGCGAGGAGGGGGCGGACCGCCCCGGGTGCCACCCGAAAGGGGGTGCCACTCGACCAAGATATTGCATACCCATGAATACGGTCTGTTATTAATATTTTCGTAACTCTATGGCTCCCCGTGGAGTGTCCCGAATTCTGTGTCGGTCGGTCTTTTATAGGCGGAATTCTAAAATTCGAAGTCGAAATTAGCTTAGTCAAGTTTACTTTAATAGGGGGGGGGTGACACTACGCCCCGGGCGTGACATCCGCCGGGGGTGCCACCCATGCTAGTTATGCCACTGGTTGATAAATACATTTTCTAAGAAGGGGGGACATTTTACGTGTTTGTATGGGACATTTGAGGTGCCTCTTGAATGAGGTACTCAACACAAATATGCTGGCTTACCTAAAAAACAATTAAATAGAATCTAGTCCGTTTTCAATGCAGCACCGAGAATGATTTTTGATGTTAGCTTTGCCGTACAACCCCGCTTCTAAGGAATCGCCTTCCATTGGCTTCGATGCCCTGAAACAATAGAGTTCAACATCTGCTTAATAACCTTCAAAGCATCGCAAGGAATGGCGCCAGCCTATATATCGGAGCGATGTGTCCGACATAACTTAAGCAATAGACAATTACTCTACTAACGGTTGTGGTCTTGTGGTTTGACTCCTTGCGGTCGGTCGTTTAAGAACTTGGGGTCGGTCATTTTTACACTTGGGGTCGGTCATAACTTCGGCCCTAAGGCACCGAGCCGATTGAAATTTTGTATTCATACGAAAAATCATGGTCTGTACATGAATCGATCATAAAATCTGCAAAAAGAAAATTTCAAAAAAAATCGTCGTGCTAATGTGCCCTTTGGCACCGAACCGACTGAAATTTTGAATTCTTTTTAAGAATCATGGTCTGTAGACGAATCAATAAAAAAAAAATTCCGAAAAAATAATTTAAAAAAAATTCATCGTCTTACGGCGCTTTGTAACAACACTTGTTGTAAGCCATAACTTCGGCCCTATGGCACCGAGCTGACTGAAATTTTGGATTCTTTCGAAGAATAATGGTCTGTACATAAATCGATCAGAAAATCTGCAAATATAATATTATAAAAAAATTATCGTGTTAATACTCGCGGTCGGTCGTTTAAGCACTTGGAGTCGGTCATTTTAATACCATAACTTCGGCAATATGCCACGAGCCGACTGAAATTTTGGATCCTTTCGAAGAATCGTGGTCTGAACATGAATCGATCATAAAATCTGCAAAAAGAAAATTAAAAAAAAAATCATCTTGTTAATTACTCGCGGTCGGTAGTTTATGGGGTCGGTCGTTTTAATACCATAATTCCGCAATATGCCACCATCAAAAAATCATCGTGATAATTCTCGCGGTCGGTCGTTTAAGCACTGGGATCGGACGTTTTAATATCATAACTTCGGCAATATGGCACCGAGCCGACCGAAATTTTGGATTCTTACGAAGAATCTTGGTCTGAACATGAATCGATCATAAAATCTGAAAAAGAAAATTTAAAAAAAAATCATGTTGTTAATTACTCGCAGTCGGTCGTTTAAGCACTGTTATGGTACGTTTTTAGAGCAACAGGGAGCGCCAACGCGAGTCCCTAAACAAACCGCTGCGGGCAACAACTCGTTGCTCCCCGCTGTTTCCTGTTACCTACCTCCTCTCCCCTCGGCATTCCGGCACGCTCCGCCGCGCCGCCACCAGTCGAGTAGTACAAGCCGTCTCAGGCGCACGTGACACTCCTCCGCGAACTATACAGTTCGCGGCTAACTAGCCCGATCAAATTAAACGCAGTAACATCTGCGATGTAATTAAAGTACATACGAGTGTTAGCGCTGGTGTTCTACCATGCCTGTGAACTTCGGGGCCTGTCCTAGACTCGGGATGAGCCCTGCTGAACCCGAGAGCCGAAGGATTCTTCAATCACCATGTAAGCTGTCCTCTGATTTACCCTCTTTAATGTGTCCGTAACGATAGACTGTTTGAACTCTCGCGTAAAGCCACCACTCAGAAAGTTTCGTTGACAGGGATCATGAGATATAAACTCGATAGCTAGGTTTGTGTAACATGCATCTCTTGAATTGAATTGTGCTGTAATAACCCTTGTACTGTGTTTGAATTTACAATACATGAGTCTATTAATTACATCCTGTTGTCAATCTGCCTCGGCAGGAGCCTTTCCCCAGTGAGTATTCCCAGACGATTGTGGGAGAGAGAAGGAGAGAGAGAGAGAGATCCCGACGCATTCGTGCGACCTGCCCTCTGAGATAGAGGGTACTTTTGTCTCTACCGTGAGCTGGCCTGGGGACATATTGTAGAGCAGTTATGCGTTCTGCCCATAACAGCACTTAGGGTCGGTCGTTATAATATCATAACTTCGGTAATATGGCACCGGGCCGACTGAAATTTTGGATTCTTTCGAAGAATCATTGTCTGTATATGAATCATTCAGAAAATCTGCAAAAAGAAAATTTAAAAAATATCATCGTGTTAATTCTCGCGATCGGTCGTTTAAGCACTGGGATCGGAGGTTTTAATACCATAAATCATCAAAAATCATCATCAAAAAATCATCAATCACTCGCGGTCGGTAGTCTATGGGGTGGGTCGTTTTAATACCATAATTCCGCAATATGCCACGAGCCGACTGAAATTTTGGATTCTTACGAAGAATCATGGTCTGAACATGAATCGATCACAAAATCTGGAAAATCCATCGTTTACGGACGCTTTGCAACAACACTTGTGGTCGGTCAAAACTTAGACCCAATGGTGCCGAGCCGATTAAAATATTGGATTCTCGTACACGAATCGGTCGAATTATGTGCCAAAAGAAGAAATTTAAACAAAATCATTGTTTTAATACTTGGGGTCGGTCGTTTTAAAACTTTAGGTCGGTCATAACTTTGGTTATATGGCACCGAGCCGACAAAAGTTTTGTAAAAAGAAAATTTAAGAAAAAATCGTCGCGGTCGGTCGTTTTAGCACTTGGGGTCGGTCGTTTTAACACATAAACTTCGGCCCTTTGCCTTCGAGCCGACTGAAATTTTGGATTCTCACTAGGAATCATGGTCTGTGTACAGACACAAACCATTAAAAAAAAACCTTCCGAAATAATACTTTGTATAAAATGCATCGTTTACGGGCGCTTTGTAACAACACTTGTGGTCGGTTAAAACTAAGACCCAATGGCGCCGAGCCGATTGAAATTTTGCATTCTTTCTAAGAATAGAAAAAACTGCCAAAACAAGAATTTAAAAAAAATCACCATTTTACTACTTGGAGTCGGTCGTTTAAGAACTTGGGGTCGGTCGTTTCAACACCTATGGTCAGTCAAAATTTAGACCCTATGGCACCAAGCCGATTGAAATTTTGGATACTTGTACACGAATCGATCAAAAAAATTGCCAAAGAAGAATTTTTTAAAATCATCATTTAGTAATGGTACCCCAAGGTACTCCGTAGGGGTCGGTAGTTTAAGAACTTGGGGTCGGTCATTTTTACGCTTAGGGTTGGTCATAACTTCGGCCCTACGACACCGAACCGACTAAAATTTTGGATTCTTTCTAAGAATCATGTTCTGTACATGAATCAGTCAAAAGATCCTATGGCAACGAACCGATAAAAATTTTGGATTCTTACGAATAATCATGGTATGTACATGAATCGATCATGAATTAGAAAAAGAAAATTTGAAAAACAAATCATCATGTTAATACTCGTGGTCGGTCGTTTAAGCACTTGGGGTCGGTCGTTTTAATACCATAACTTCGGCAATATAGCATCGAGCCGACTGAAATTTTGGATTCTTACGAAAAATCGTGGTCTGAACATGAATCGAACATAAAATCTGCAAAAATAAAATTTTTAAAAAAATCATCGTGTTGGCGGTCGGTCGTTTAAGCACTTGGGGTCGGTCGTTTTAATACCATAACTTCGGCCATATGGCACCGAACCGACTGAAGTTTTGCATTCTTTTTAAGAATCAAGATCTATAGTAAATTTTGGATTCTTACTAAGAATCATGGTCTGTACACAAACCATTAAAAAAAACCTTCCGAATTAATAATTTTTATAAAATCCATCGTTTATGGGCGCTTTGCAACAACACTTGTGGTCGATCAAAACTTAGACTCAATGGCGCCGAGCCGATTAAAATATTGGATTCTCGTACACAAATCGATCGAATTATGTACCAAGAGAAGAAATTTAAACAAAATCATGGTTTTAATACTTGGGGTCGGTCGTTTTAAAACTTTAGAGCGGTCGTAACTTTGGCTATATGGCACCGAGCTGACAAAAATGTTGTTAAAAGAAAATTTAAAAAAAAATCGTTGTGTTAATACTCGCGGTCGGTCGTTTTAGCACTTGGGGTCGGTCGTTTTAACACATAAACTTCAGCCCTATGACTTCGAGCCGACTGAAATTTTGGATTCTCACTAAGAATCATGGTCTGTGTCAGATACAAACCATTAAAAAAAAATCTTCCGAAATAATACTTTTTATAAAATGCATCGTTTACGGGCGCTTTGTAACAACACTTGTAGTCGGTCAAAACTTAGACCCAATAGCGCCGAGCCGATTGAAATTTTGGATTCTTTCTAAGAATAGAAAAAACTGCCAAATGAAGAATTAAAAAAAAAAACCATCGTTTTACTACTTGGGGTCGGTCGTTTAAGAACTTGGGGTCGGTCGTTTTAACACCTGTGGTCAGTCAAAACTTAAACCCTATGGCACCGAGCCGATTGAAATTTTGGACACTTGTACATGAATCGATCAAAAAAATTGCCAAAGAAGAATTTTACAAAATTATCATTTAGTAATGGTGCCCCAAGGAGTACCTTGGGGTCGGTATAAGAACTTGGGGTCGGTCATTTTTACGCTTGGGGTTGGTCATAACTTTGGCCCTACAGCACCGTACCGACTAAAATTTTGGATTCTTTCTAATAATCATGTTCTGTACACGAATCAGTCAAAAGATCCTATGGCACCGAGCCGATTAAAAATTTGGATTCCCGTACACGAATCGATCAAAACATCTGCCAAAAGAAGAGATATAAACAAAATCATCGGTTAAATACTTGGGGTCGGTCGTTTAAAAACTTGGGGTCGGTCATAACTTCGACCCTATGGCACCGAGCCGAAAAAAAAATTATCGTGTTAATACTCGCGGTCGGTCGATTAAGCTCTTGGGGTCGATCGTTTTAATACCATAACTTCGGCCCCATTGGACGGAGCCGACGAAATTTTGGATGCTTACTAAGAATCATGGTCTGTACAAAAATCGTTAAAAAATCTTCTGAAAGAATAATTTTTATAAAATCCATCGTTTTACAAGCGCTTTGTAACAACACTTGTGGTCGGTCAAAACTTAGACCCAATGGAACCGAGCCGATTGAAATTTTGGTTTCTTACTAAAAATCATGTGCTGTGCACGAATTAATTAAAAAATTAATAATTTATAAATTGTCTGTATATGAATCGTTCAGAAAATCTGCAAAAAGAAAATTTAAAAACATCAGGGATCGGTCGTTTTAATACCATAACTTCGGCAATATGGCACTGAGCCGACTGAAATTTTGGATTCTTACGAAGAATCATGGTATGAACATGAATCAATCATAAAATCTGCAAAAAGAAAATTAAAAAAAAAATCATCGTTATACGGCGCTTTGTAACAACACTTGTGGTCGGTCAAAACTTAGACCCGATGGCACCGCCAGCCGATTAAAATATTAGTTTCTTACTAAGAATCATGTTCAGTACACGAAACAAAAAAAAACAGCCACAAGAAAATTTTTTATAAAATCCATCGTTTTAGTAACATCACTCGTGGTTTTTCTCCTTGCGGTCGGTCGTTTAAGAACTTGGGGTCGGTCATTTTTACACTTAGGGTTGGTCATAACTTCGGCCCAATGGCACCGAGTCGACTGAAATTTTGGATTCTTACGAAGAATCATGTTTTAAACCTTAATCGATCACAAAATCTGCAAAAAAAAAATTAAAAAAAAAAAATCATCTTGTTAATAATCGCGGTCGGTCGTTTAAGCACTTAGGGTCGGTCGATATAATATCATAACTTCGGTAATATGGCACCGGGCCGACTGAAATTTAAGATTCTTACGAAGAATTATGATCTGAACATGAATCGATTAAAAAATCTGTAAAAAGAATTATAAAATAAATCATCTTGTTAACAATCGCGGTTAGTCGTTTAAGCACTTAGGGTCAATCGTTATAATATCATATATTCGGTAATATGGCACCGGGCCGACTGAAATCTTAGATTCTTATGAAGAATTATGGTCTGAACATGAATCGATCATAAAATCTACAAAAAGAAAATTAAAAAAAAAATCATCGTTATACGGCGCTTTGTAACAACACTTGTGGTCGGTCAAAACTTAGACCCGATGGCACCGCCAGCCGATTAAAATATTAGTTTCTTACTAAGAATCATGTTCAGTACACGAATCAAAAAAAAACTGCCAGCAGAAATTTTTTTATAAAATCCATCGTATTACGGGCGCTTAGTAACATCACTCGTGGTTTTTCTCCTTGCCGTCGGTCGTATAAGAACTTGGGGTCGGTCATTTGTACACTTAGGGTTGGTCATAACTTCGGCCCTATGGCACCAAGTCGACTGAAATTTTGGATTCTTACGAATAATCGTGGTATGTACATGAATCGATCAGAAAATCTGCAAAAAGAAAATTAAAAAAAAAACACTTGTACATGAATCGATCAAAAAAATTGCCAAAGAAGAATTTTACAAAATTATCATTTAGTAATGGTGCCCCAAGGAGTACCTTGGGGTCGGTATAAGAACTTGGGGTCGGTCATTTTTACGCTTGGGGTTGGTCATAACTTTGGCCCTACAGCACCGTACCGACTAAAATTTTGGATTCTTTCTAATAATCATGTTCTGTACACGAATCAGTCAAAAGATCCTATGGCACCGAGCCGATTAAAAATTTGGATTCCCGTACACGAATCGATCAAAACATCTGCCAAAAGAAGAGATATAAACAAAATCATCGGTTAAATACTTGGGGTCGGTCGTTTAAAAACTTGGGGTCGGTCATAACTTCGACCCTATGGCACCGAGCCGAAAAAAAAATTATCGTGTTAATACTCGCGGTCGGTCGATTAAGCTCTTGGGGTCGATCGTTTTAATACCATAACTTCGGCCCCATTGGACGGAGCCGACGAAATTTTGGATGCTTACTAAGAATCATGGTCTGTACAAAAATCGTTAAAAAATCTTCTGAAAGAATAATTTTTATAAAATCCATCGTTTTACAAGCGCTTTGTAACAACACTTGTGGTCGGTCAAAACTTAGACCCAATGGAACCGAGCCGATTGAAATTTTGGTTTCTTACTAAAAATCATGTGCTGTGCACGAATTAATTAAAAAATTAATAATTTATAAATTGTCTGTATATGAATCGTTCAGAAAATCTGCAAAAAGAAAATTTAAAAACATCAGGGATCGGTCGTTTTAATACCATAACTTCGGCAATATGGCACTGAGCCGACTGAAATTTTGGATTCTTACGAAGAATCATGGTATGAACATGAATCAATCATAAAATCTGCAAAAAGAAAATTAAAAAAAAAATCATCGTTATACGGCGCTTTGTAACAACACTTGTGGTCGGTCAAAACTTAGACCCGATGGCACCGCCAGCCGATTAAAATATTAGTTTCTTACTAAGAATCATGTTCAGTACACGAAACAAAAAAAAACAGCCACAAGAAAATTTTTTATAAAATCCATCGTTTTAGTAACATCACTCGTGGTTTTTCTCCTTGCGGTCGGTCGTTTAAGAACTTGGGGTCGGTCATTTTTACACTTAGGGTTGGTCATAACTTCGGCCCAATGGCACCGAGTCGACTGAAATTTTGGATTCTTACGAAGAATCATGTTTTAAACCTTAATCGATCACAAAATCTGCAAAAAAAAAATTAAAAAAAAAAAATCATCTTGTTAATAATCGCGGTCGGTCGTTTAAGCACTTAGGGTCGGTCGATATAATATCATAACTTCGGTAATATGGCACCGGGCCGACTGAAATTTAAGATTCTTACGAAGAATTATGATCTGAACATGAATCGATTAAAAAATCTGTAAAAAGAATTATAAAATAAATCATCTTGTTAACAATCGCGGTTAGTCGTTTAAGCACTTAGGGTCAATCGTTATAATATCATATATTCGGTAATATGGCACCGGGCCGACTGAAATCTTAGATTCTTATGAAGAATTATGGTCTGAACATGAATCGATCATAAAATCTACAAAAAGAAAATTAAAAAAAAAATCATCGTTATACGGCGCTTTGTAACAACACTTGTGGTCGGTCAAAACTTAGACCCGATGGCACCGCCAGCCGATTAAAATATTAGTTTCTTACTAAGAATCATGTTCAGTACACGAATCAAAAAAAAACTGCCAGCAGAAATTTTTTTATAAAATCCATCGTATTACGGGCGCTTAGTAACATCACTCGTGGTTTTTCTCCTTGCCGTCGGTCGTATAAGAACTTGGGGTCGGTCATTTGTACACTTAGGGTTGGTCATAACTTCGGCCCTATGGCACCAAGTCGACTGAAATTTTGGATTCTTACGAATAATCGTGGTATGTACATGAATCGATCAGAAAATCTGCAAAAAGAAAATTAAAAAAAAAACATCTTGTTAATACTCGCGGTCAGTCGGTTAAGCACTTAGGGTCGGTCGTTTTAATACCATAACTTCGGCAATATGGCACTGAGCCGACTGAAATTTTGGATTCTTACCAAGAATCATGGTCTGAACATGAATCGATTAAAAAATCTGTAAAAAGAATTATAAAATAAATCATCTTGTTAACAATCGCGGTTAGTCGTTGAAGGTCAGTGGTTATAATATCATATCTTCGGTAATATGGCACCGGGCCGACTGAAATCTTAGATTCTTATGAAGATTTATGGTCTGAACATGAATCGATCATAAAATCTGCAAAAAGAAAATTCAAAAAAAAATCATCGTTTATCGGCGCTTTGTAACAACACTTGTAATCTGTCAAAACTTAGACCCTATGGCACCGCCAGCCGATTGAAATTTTGGTTTCTTAGTAAAAATCATGTTCAGTACACGAATCAAAAAAAAACTGCCAGCAGAAATTTTTTTATAAAATCCATCGTTTTACGGGCGCTTAGTAACATCACACGTGGTTTTTCTCCTTGCGGTCGGTCGTATAAGAACTTGGGGTCGGTCATTTATACACTTAGGGTTGGTCATAACTTCGGCCCTATGGCACCAAGTCGACTGAAATTTTGGATTCTTACGAATAATCATGGTATGTACATGAATCGATCAGAAAATCTGCAAAAAGAAAATTTAAAAAAAAAAAAAATTGTTAATACTCGCGATCAGTCGGTTAAGCACTTAGGGTCAGTCGTTATAATATCATATCTTCGGCACCAGGCCGACTGAAATCTTAGATTCTTATGAAGAATTATGGTCTGAACATGAATCGATCATAAAATCTGCAAAAAGAAAATTTAAAAAAAAATCATCGTTTTTCGGCCTTTTGTAACAACACTTGTGGTCGGTCAAAACTTAGACCCTATGGCACCGCCAGCCGGTTGAAATTTTGGTTTCTTACTAAGAATCATGTTCCGTACACGAATCAATAAAAACTGCCAAAAGAAAATTTTTTATAAAATTCATCGTTTTACGGGCAGTTAGTAACATCACTAGTGGTTTTTCTCCTTGCGGTCGGTCGTTTAAGAACTTGGGGTCGGTCATTTTTACACTTAGGATTGGTCATAACTTCGGCCCAATGGCACCGAGTCGACTGAAATTTTGGATTCTTACGAAGAATCATGTTCTAAACCTTAAACGATCATAAAATCTGAAAAAAAAAATTTAAAAAAAAAACATCTTGTTAATAATACTCGCGGTCAGTCGTTTAAGCACTTAGGGTCGGTCGTTATAATATCATAACTTCGATAATATGGCACCTGGCCGACTGAAATTTTAGATTCTTACGAAGAATTATGGTCTGAACATGAATCGATCATAAAATCTGCAAAAATAAAATTTAAAAAAAAATCATCGTTTTACGGCGCTTTGTAACAACACTTGTGGTCGGTCAAAACTAAGACCCTATGGCACAGCCAGCCGATTGAAATTTTGGTTTCTTACTAAAAATCATGTTCAGTACACGAATCAAAAAAAAACTGCCAGCAGAAATTTTTTTATAAAATCCATCGTTTTACGGGCGCTTAGTAACATCACTCGTGGTTTTTCTCCTTGCGGTCGGTCGTTTAAGAACTTGGGGTCGGTCATTTTTACACTTAGGGTTGGTCATAACTTCGGCCCTATGGCACCGAGACGACTAAAATTTTGGATTCTTACGAATAATCGTGGTATGTACATATATCGATCAGAAAATCTGCAAAAAGAAAAAGTAAAAAAAATCTTGTTAATACTCGCGGTCAGTCGGATAAGCACATGGGGTCGGTCGTTTTAATACCATAACTTTGGCAATATGGCACCGAGCCAACTGAAATTTTGGATTCTTACCAAGAATCATGGTCTGAACATGAATCGATTATAAAATCTGTAAAAACATTATAAAATAAATCATCTTGTTAACACTCGCGGTCAGTCGCTTAAGCACTTAGGGTCGGTCGTTATAATATCATATCTTCGGTAATATGGCACCGGGCCGACTGAAATTTTGGATTCTTACCAGTCTGAACATGAATCGATTAAAAAATCTGTAAAAAAATTATAAAATAAATCATCTTGTTAACACTCGCGGTCAGTCGTTTAAGCACTTAGGGTCGGTCGTTATAATATCATATCTTCGGTAATATGGCACCGGGCCGACTGAAATCTTAGATTATACGAAGAATTATGGTCTGAACATGAATCGATCATAAAATCTGCAAAAAGAAAATTCAAAAATAAATCCATCGTTTTACGGGCGCTTAGTAACATCACTCGTGGTTTGTCTTCTTGCGGTCGGTCATTTAGGAACTTGGGGTCGGTTATTTTTACACTTGGGGTTGGTCATAACTTCGGCCCTATGGCACCGAGTAGACTGAAATTTTGGATTCTTACGAATAATCGTGGTATGTACATGAATCGCTCAGAAATTCTGCAAAAAGAAAATTAAAAAAAAAAAAACATTTTGTTAATACTCGCGGTCAGTCGGTTAAGCACTTGGGGTCGGTCGTTTTAATACCATAACTTCGGCAATATGGCACTGAGCCGACTAAAATTTTGGATTCTTACCAAGAATCATGGTCTGAACATGAATCGATTATAAAATCTGTAAAAAGAATTATAAAATAAATCATCTTGTTAACACTCGCGGTCAGTCCTTTAAGCACTTAGGGTCAGTCGTTATAATATCATATCTTCGGTAATATGGCACCGGGCCGTCTGAAATCTTAGATTCTTATGAAGAATTATGGTCTGAACATGAATCGATCATAAAATCTGCAAAAAGAAAATTTAAAAAAAATCATCGTTTTTCGGCGCTTTGTAACAACACTTGTGGTCGGTCGAAACTTAGACCCTATTGTACCGCCAGCCGGTTGAAATTTTGGATTCTTAAGAAGAATCATGGTCTGAACATGAATCGATTATAAAATCTGTAAAAAAATTATAAAATAAATCATCTTGTTAACACTCGCGGTCTAAGCACTTAGGGTCGGTCGTTATAATATCATATATTCGGTAATATGGCACCGGGCGGACTGAAATTTTAGATTCTTACGAAGAATTATGGTCATAACATGAATCGATCATAAAATCTGCAAAAAGCAAATAAAAAAAAAATCTTCGTTTTACGGCGCTTTGTAACAACACTTGTGGTCGGTCAAAACTTAGACTCTATGGCACCGCCAGCCGATTGTAATTTTGGTTTCTTACTAAAAATCATGTTCAGTACACGAATCAAAAAAAAATGCCAAAAGAAAATTTTTATAAAATCCATCGTTTTACGGGCGCTTAGTAACATCACTCGTGGTTTTTCTCCTTGCGGTCGGTCGTTTAAGAACTTGGTGTCGGTCATTTTTACACTTAGGGTTGGTAATAACTTCGGCCCATTGGCACCGAGTCGACTGAAATTTTGGATTCTTACGAGGAATCATGTTCTAAACCTTAATCGATCATAAAATCTGCAAAAAGAGAATTTAAAATAAAAATCATCGTGTTATTTCTCGCGGTCGGTCGTTTAAGCACTTAGATCGGTCGTTTTAATACCATTACTTCGGCAATATGGCACCGAGTCGACTGAAATTTTGGATTCTTAAGAAGAATCATGTTCTGAACCTTAATCGATCATAAAGTCTGAAAAAAAAATTTTAAAAAAAAATCATCTTATTAATACTCGTGGTCGGTCGATTAAGCACTTAGGGTCGGTCGTTATAATATCATAACTTCGGTAATATGGCACCGGGCCGACTGAAATTTTAGATTCTTACGAAGAATGATGTTCTGAACCTTAATCGATCATAAAATCTGAAAAAAAAATTTAAAAAAAAAATCATCTTATTAATACTCGCGGTCGGTCGTTTAAGCACTTAGGGTCGGTCGTTATAATATCATAACTTCGGTAATATGGCACCGGGCCGACTGAAATTTTAGATTCTTACGAAAAATTATGGTCTGAACATGAATCGATCATAAAATCTACAAAAAGAAAATAAAAAAAAAATCTTCGTTTTACGGCGCTTTATAACAACACTTGTGGTCGGTCAAAACTTAGACTCTATGGCACCGTTAGCCGATTGTAATTTTGGTTTCTTACTAAAAATCATGTTCAGTACACGAATCAAAAAAAAAATGCCAAAAGAAAATTTTTATAAAATCCATCGTTTTACGGGCGCTTAGTAACATCACTCGTGGTTTTTCTCCTTGCGGTCGGTCGTTTAAGAACTTGGTGTCGGTCATTTTTACACTTAGGGTTGGTAATAACTTCGGCCCAATGGCACCGAGTCGACTGAAATTTTGGATTCTTACGAGGAATCCGTTCTAAACCTTAATCGATCATAAAATCTGAAAAAAAAAATTTAAAAAAAATCATCTTGTTAATAATACTCGCGGTCAGTCGATTAAGCATTTAGGGTGGGTCGTTATAATATCAAAACTTCGGTTGACTGCACCGGGCCGACTGAAATTTTAGATTCTTACGAAGAATTATGGTCTGAACATGAATCGATCATAAAATCTGCAAAAAGAAAATAAAAAAAAATCCATCATTTTACGGGCGCTTAGTAACATCACTCGTGGTTTGTGTTCTTGCGATCGGTCGTTTAGGAACTTGGGGTCGGTCATTTTTACACTTGGGGTGGTCATAACTTCGGCCCTATTGACCGAGTCGACTGAAATTATGAATTCTTACGAATAATCGTGGTATGTACATGAATCGATCAGAAAATCTGCAAAAAGAAAATATTAAAAAAAAACATCTTGTTAATACTCGCGGTCAGTCGGTTAAGCACTTGGGGTTGGTCGTTTTAAAACCATAACTTCGGCAATATGGCACCGAGCCGACTGAAATTTTGGATTCTTAAGAAGAATCATGTTCTGAACCTTAATCGATCATAAATTCTGAAAAAAAAAATTAAAAATAAAAATCATCTTTTTAATAATACTCGCGGTCGGTCGATTAAGCACTTAGGGTCGGTCGTTATAATATCATAACTTCGGTAATATGGCACCGGGCCGACTGAAATTTTAGATTCTTACGAAGAATGATGGTCTGAGCATGAATCGATCATAAAATCTGAAAAAAAAAATTAAAAAAATAATTTTTAAAAAAATCATCTTGTTAATAATACTCGCGGTCAGTCATTTAAGCACTTGGGGTCGGTCGTTTTAATACCATAACTTCGGCAATATGGCACCGAGTCGACTGAAATTTTGGATTCTTAAGAAAAATCATGTTCTGAACCTTAATCGATCATAAAATCTGAAAAAAAAATTTTTTTTAAAAATCATCTTAATAATACTCGCGGTCAGTCGTTTAAACACTTAGGGACGGTCGTTATAATATCATATCTTCGGTAATATGGCACCGGGCCGACTGAAATCTTAGATTCTTACGAAGAATCATGTTCTGAACATGAATCGATCATAAAATCCGTAAAAAAAATTATAAAAAAAAATCATCTTGTTAACACTCGCGGTCAGTCGTTTAAGCACTTAGGGTCGGTCGTTTTAATATCATAACTTCCGTAATATGGCACAGAGCTAAGGATTTAGGATTCTTACGAAGAATTATCATCTGAACATAAATCTATCATAAAATCTGCAAAAAGAAAATTTAAAAAAAAATCATCGTTTTTCGGCGCTTTGTAACAACACTTGTGGTCGGTCAAACTTAGAACCTATGGCACCGCCAGCCGGTTGAAATTTTGGTTTCTTACTAAGAATCATGTTCCGTACACGAATCAAAAAAAACTGCCAAAAGAAAATTTTTTAAAAAATCCATCGTTTTACGGGCGCTTAGTAACATCACTCGTGGTTTTTCTCCTTGCGGTCGGTCGTTTAAGAACTTGGGGTCGGTCATTTTTACACATAGTGTTGGTCATAACTTCGGCCCTATGGCACCGAGTTGACTAGACTTTTGGATTCTTACGAATAATCGTGGTATGTACATATATCGATCAGAAAATCTGCAAAAAGAAAATTAAAAAAAAACATCTTGTTAATACTCGCGGTCAGTCGGTTAAGCACTTGGGGCCGGTCGTTTTAATACCATAACTTCCGGAATATGGCACCGAGCCGACTGAAATTTCGGATTATTACCAAGAATCATGGTCTGAAAATGAATCGATTATAAAATCTGTAAAAACAATTATAAAATAAATCATCTTGTTAAAACTCGCGGTCAGTCGTTTAAGCACTCAGGGTCGGTCGTTGTAATATCATATCTTCGGTAATATGGCACCGGGCCGACTGAAATCTTAGATTCTTACGAAGAATCATGTTCTGAACATGAATCGATCATAAAATCCGTAAAAAAAATTATAAAAAAATCATCTTGTTAACACTCGCGGTCAGTCGTTTAAGCACTTAGGGTCGGTCGTTTTAATATCATAACTTCCGTAATATGGCACAGAGCTAAGGATTAAGGATTCTTACGAAGAATTATCGTCTGAATATAAATCTATCATAAAATCTGCAAAAAGAAAATTATAAAAAAAATCATCGTTTTTCGGCGCTTTGTAACAACACTTGTGGTCGGTCAAAACTTAGACCCTATGGCACCTGTACTAAACATGATTTTTAGTAAGAAACCCAAATTTCAATCGGCTGGCGGTGCCATAGGGTCTAAGTTTTTACCGACCACAAGTGTTGTTACAAAGCGCCGTAAAACGATGATTTGTTTTTAAATTTTCTTTTTGCAGATTTTATGATCGATTCATGTTCAGACCATAATTCTTCGTAAAAATCTATAATTTCAGTCGGCCCGGTGCCATATTATCGAAGTTATGATATTATAACGACCGTCCCTAAGTGCTTAAACGACTGACCGCGAGTATTATTAAAAAGATGATTTTTATTTTTAATTTTTTTTTTCAGAATTTATGATCGATTAAGGTTTAGAACATGAATCTTTGTAAGAATCCAAAATTTCAGTCGACTCGGTGCCATTGGGCCGAAGTTATGACCAACCCTAAGTGTAAAAATGACCCGACCCCAAGTTCTTAAACGACCGACCGCAAATAGAAAAACCACGAGTGATGTTACTAAGCGCCCGTAAAACGATCCATTTTATAAAAAAAAATTTTTTGGCAGTTTCTTTTTTTGATTCGTGTACGGAAAATGATTCTTAGTAAAAAACCAAAATTTCAACCGGCTGGCGGTGCCATAGGGTCTAAGTTTTGACCGACCACAAGTGTTGTTACAAAGCGCCGAAAAACGATGATTTTTTTTTAATGTTCGTTTTGCAGATTTTATTATCGATTCATGTTCAGACCTTAATTCTTCGTAAGAATCTAAGATTTCAGTCGGCCCGGTGCCATATTACCGAAGATATGATATTATAACGATCGACCCTAAGTGCTTAAACGACTGACCGCGAGTTTTAACAAGATGATTTATTTTATAATTTTTTTTACAGATTTTATAATCGATTCATGTTCAGACCATGATTCTTGGTAATAATCCGAAATTTCAGTCGGCTCGGTGCCAAATTGCCGAAGTTATGGTATTAAAACGACCGACCCCAAGTGCTTAACCGACTGACCGCGAGTATTAACAAGATGTTTTTTTTTAATTTTCTTTTTGCAGATTTTCTGATCGATATATGTACATACCACGATTATTCGTAAGAATCCAAAAGTCTAGTCGACTCGGTGCCATAGGGCCGAAGTTATGACCAAACCTAAGTGTAAAAATGACCGACACCAAGTTCTTAAACGACCACGAGAAAAACCACGAGTGATGTTACTAAGCGCCCGTAAAACAATGGATTTTTAAAAAAAAATTCTTTTGGCAGTTTTTTTTTGATTCGTGTACGGAACATGATTCTTAGTAAGAAACCAAAATTTCAACCGGCTGGCGGTGCCATAGGGTCTAAATTTTGACCGACCACAAGTGTTGTTACAAAGCGCCGAAAAAGGATGATTTTTTTTTTTAATTTTCTTTTTGCAGATTTTATGATCGATTCATGTTCAGACCATAATTCTTCGTAAAAATCTAAAATTTCAGTCGGCCCGGTGCCATATTATCGAAGTTATGATATTATAACGACCGTCCCTAAGTGTTTAAACGACTGACCGCGAGTATTATTAAGATGATTTTTTTTTAAATTTTTTTTTCAGATTTTATGATCGATTAAGGTTCAGAACATGATTCTTCTTAAGAATCCAAAATTTCAGTCGGCTCGGTGCCATATTGCCGAAGTTATGGTTTTAAAACGACCGACCCCAAGTGCTTAACCGACTGACCGCGAGTATTAACAATATGTTTTTTTTTTTAATATTTTCTTTTTGCAGATTTTCTGATCGATTCATAAACCTACCACGATTATTCGTAAGAATCCATAATTTCAGTCGACTCGGTGCCATAGGGCCGAAGTTATGACCACCCCAAGTGTAAAAATGACCGACCCCAAGATCCTAAACGACCGACAGCAAGAACACAAACCACGGGTGATGTTACTAAGCGCCCGTAAAACTATGGATTTTTTTTTCGAATTTTCTTTTTGCATATTTTTTGATTGATTCATGTTCAGATCATAATTCTTCGTAAGAATCTAAGATTTCAGTCGGCCCGGTGCCATATTACCGAAGATATGATATTATAACGACCGACCTTACTGACCGCGAGTGTTAACAAGATGATTTATCTTATAATTTTTTTACAGATTTTATAATCGATTCATGTTCAAACCATGATTCTTGGTAAGAATCCAAAATTTCAGTCGGCTCGGTGCCATATTGCCGAAGTTATGGTATTAAAACGACCGACCCCAAGTGTTTAACCGACTGACCGCGAGTATTAACAAGATTTTTTTTAAAAATTTTCTTTTTGCAGATTTTCTGATCGATATATGTACATACCACGATTATTCGTTCTTACGAATAATCGTGGTATTTGATTCTTATCCAAAATTTTAGTCGACTCGGTGCCATTGGTCTTAACGACAGTCCCTAAGTGTTTAAACGACTGACCGCGAGTATTATTAAGATGATTTTTTTTTTAATTTTTTTTTTCAGATTTTATGATCGATTAAGGTTCAGAACATGATTCTTAGTAAGAAATCAAAATTTCAACCGGCTGGCGGTGCCATAGGGTCTAAGTTTTGACCGACCACAAGTGTTGTTACAAAGCGCCGAAAAAGGATGATTTTTTTTTAAATTTTCTTTTTGCAGATTTTATGATCGATTCATGTTCAGAACATGATCCTTCGTAAGAATCTAAAATTTCAGTCGGCCCGGTGCCATATTACCGAAGTTATGATATTATAACGACCGACCCTAAGTGCTTAAACGACTGACCGCGAGTGTTAACAAGATGATTTTTTTTATAATTTTTTTTACAGATTTTATGATCGATTCATGTTCAGAACATGATTCTTCGTAAGATTCCAAAATTTTAGTCGGCTCGGTGCCGACCATGATTCCAGGAAAGAATCCAAAATTTCAGTCGACTCGGTGCCATATTGCCGAAGTTATAGTATTAAAACGACCGACCCCAAGTGCTTAAATGACCGACCGCGAGAATAAACACGATGATTTTAATTTTAAATTTTCTTTTTGCAGATTTTATGATCGATTCATGTTCAGAACATGATTCTTCGTAAGAATCCAAAATTTCAGTCGGCTCGGTGCCATATTGCCGAAGTAATGGTATTAAAACGACCGAACCGAAGTGCTTAACCGACTGACTGCGAGTATTAACAAGATGTTTTTTTTTAATTTTCTTTATGCAGAATTTCTGATCGATTCATGTACATACCACGATTATTCGTAAGAATCCAAAATTTCAGTCGACTCGGTGCCATTGGGCCGAAGTTATGACCAACCCTATGTGTAAAAATGACCGATCCCAAGTTCTTAAACCACCGACCGCAAGGAGAAAAACCACGAGTGATGTTCCTAAGCGCCCGTAAAACGATGGATTTTATAAAAATTTTCTTTTGGCATTTTTTTTTGATTCGTGTACTGAACATGATTTTTAGTAAGAAACGAAAATTTCAATCGGCTGGCGTTGCCATAGGGTCTAAGTTTTGACCTACCACAAGTGTTGTTACAAAGCGCCGTAAAACGAAGATTTTATTTTTAAATTTTCTTTTTGTAGATTTTATGATCGATTCATGTTCAGACCATAATTTTTCGTAGGAATCTAAAATTTCAGTCGTCCCGGTGCCATATTACCGAAGTTATGATATTATAACGACCGACCCTAAGTGCTTAATCGACAGA
Organism: Limnephilus marmoratus; assembly: GCA_917880885.1. Lineage (NCBI taxonomy): Eukaryota > Metazoa > Arthropoda > Insecta > Trichoptera > Limnephilidae > Limnephilus > Limnephilus marmoratus. The sequence goes on from OU862908.1 coordinate 33,561,126, forward strand.
AACAACGGCAACAGACCGACTGAAATTTTAGATTCTTATGAAGAATTATGGTCTGAACATGAATCGATCATAAAATCTGCAAAAAGAAAATTCAAAATAAAATCCTCGTTTTACGGCGCTTTGTAACAACACTTGTGGTCGGTCAAAACTTCGACCCTTTGGCATCGCCAGCCGACTGAATTTTTTTGTTTTAAGAATCATGTTCAGTACACGAATCAAAAAAAAAACTGCCAAAAGATTAATTTTTATAAAATCCATCGTTTTACGGGCGGTTAGTAACATCACTCGTGGTTTGTCTTCTTGCGGTCCGTCGTTTAGGAACTTGGGGTCTGTCATTTTTACACTTGGGGTTGGTCATTACTTCGGCCCTATGGCACCGAGTCGACTGAAATTTTGAATTCTTACGAATAATTATGGTATGAACATGAATCGATCAGAAATCTGCAAAAAGAAAATTAAAAAAAAAAAACATTTTGTTAATAACGCGGTTTTGTTAATACTAAGAATCATGTTCCGTACACGCATCAAAAAAAAACTGCCAAAAGAAATGTTTTTATAAAATCCATCGGGCGCTTAGTAACATCACTCGTGGTTTTTCTCCTTGCGGTCGGTCGTTTATGAACTTGGGGTCGGTCATTTTTACGCTTAGGGTTGGTCAAAACTTCGGCCCTATGGCACCGAGTCGACTGAAATTTTGGATTCTTACGAATAATCGTGGTATGTACATGAATCGATCAGAAATTCTGCAAAAAGAAAATTAAAAAAAAAAAAAACATCTTGTTAATACTCGCAGTCAGTCGGTTAAGCACTTGGGTTCGGTCGTTTTAATACCATTACTTCGGCAATATGGCACCGAGCCGACTGAAATTTTGGATTCTTACGAAGAATCATGTTCTGAACATGAATCGATCATAAAATCTGCAAAAAGAAAATTTAAAATTAAAATCATCGTGTTTAATCTCGCGGTCGGTCGTTTAAGCACTTGGGGTCGGTCGTTTTAATACTATAACTTTGGCAATATGGCACCGAGTCGACTGAAATTTTGGATTCTTTCCTGGAATCATGGTCGGCACCGAGCCGACTAAAATTTTGGAATCTTACGAAGAATCATGTTCTGAACATGAATCGATCATAAAATCTGTAAAAAAAATATAAAAAATCATCTTATTAACACTCGCGGTCAGTCGTTTAAGCACTTAGGGTAGGTCGTTATAATATCATAACTTCGGTAATATGGCACCGGGCCGACTGAAATTTTAGATTCTTACGAAGGATCATGTTCTGAACATGAATCGATCATAAAAACTGCAAAAAGAAAATTTCTCATCTTGTTAATTCTCGCGGTCGGTCGTTTAAGCACTTAGGGTCGGTCGTTTTAATATCATAACTTCCGTAATATGGCACAGAGCTAAGGATATAGGATTCTTACAAAGAATTATGGTCTGAACATGAATCTATCATAAAATCTGCAAAAAGAAAATTTTAAAAAAAATCATCGTTTTTCGGCGCTTTGTAACAACACTTGTGGTCGGTCAAAACTTAGACCCTATGGCACCGCCAACCGGTTGAAATTTTGGTTTCTTACTAAGAATCATGTTCCGTACACGAATCAATAAAAACTGCCAAAAGAAAAATTTTTATAAAATTCATCATTTTACGGGCGCTTAGTAACATCACTCGTGGTTTTTCTCCTTGCGGTCGGTCGTTTAAGAACTTGGGGTCAGTCATTTTTACACTTATGATTGGTCATAACTTCGGCCCAATGGCACCGATTCGACTGAAATTTTAGATTCTTACGAAGAATTTTGGTCTGAACATGAATCGATCATAAAATCTGCAAAAAGAAAATAAAAAAAAGATCTTCGTTTTACGGCGTTCTAAACCTTAATCGATCATAAAATCTGAAAAAAAAAATTTAAAAAAAAATCATCTTGTTAATAATACTCGCGGTCAGTCGTTTAAGCACTTAGGGACGGTCGTTATAATATCATAACTTCAATAATATGGCACCGGGCTGACTGAAATTTTAGCCAGGTCGTTTAAGAACTTTAGGACGGTCATTTTTACACTTAGGGTTGGTCATAACTTTGGGCCTATGGCACCGAGTCGAATAAAATTTTGGATTCTGACGAATAATCGTGGTATGTACATATATCGATCAGAAAATCTGCAAAAAGAAACTTTAAAAAAAATCTTGTTAATACTCGCGGTCAGTCGGTTAAGCACTTGGGGTCGTTCGTTTTAAAACCATTACTTCGGCAATATGGCACCGAGCCGACCGAAATTTGATCATTATTATCGAAGTTATGATATTATAACACGCTTAGTAACATCACTCGTGGTTTTTCTCCTTGCGGTCGGTCGTTTAAGAACTTGGGGTCGGTGATTTTTACACTTAGGGTTGGTCATAACTTCGGCCCTATGGCACCGAGTCGACTAAAATTTTGGATTCTTACGAATAATCGTGGTATGAACATATATCGATCAGAAAATCTGCAAAAAGAAAATTTAAAAAAAAAACATCATGTTAATACTCGCAATCACGACCTCCGTAGTCCAGTGGCTAAGACTCTTGACTCACATTCCGGAGGTCGCGGGTTCGAACCCGGCATGCGCAAATAAATTTTATTTGATTAATTTGTGTTATTTCACAATTAATTCATTTAAAATAATATATAGTATATTTGCGGCATGTTCCAGAGTGGAAGATACTATTAGTATCGCCCTGGTGTAAGACCACCATTCAGAATTGAAACGTTGCTTGAAAATGGCTTTAGCCGTGTTTAGTGACCAGATCTGAATAGCCAGGTACTTCCCAACCTTCCTCTTCCCCACCTCATTCCCCTCCCCACTACCTTCAGCCTCACAACATACCCCAATTGGGGATGCCATAGTCTCACTGGCTCCAGACGGGAGCAGTTGAGATTCTTGTGCGGTATTCACTATAAAAAAAAAAAAAAAAAAAAAAAAAAAAAATCAGTCGGTTAAGCACTTGGGGTCGTTCGTTTTAAAACCATTACTTCGGCAATATGGCACCGAGTCGACTGAAATTTTGGATTCTTACGAATAATCGTAGTATGTACATTGTTAGCATTTGCACTACTTGCGGCCAACGCCAAACCCAAAACCTGGAAAGGATATGCAATAAACAAGCCGGCGGCTAGCTCTGCACAGCCGGCGCGAACAAGGTCCCTCTTAAACCCAGGGCGAGTGTTTGTGGTTCGCTTGTAAATTCCTACTCCCCTTCCTTTCCTCAAAATCTCCAGGTCTCCTTCCTCAATCAGAACACAGTAGTTATGCACAAAAAAGGGTTTTATTCATTTAAAGGTGAACAGGGTTCTACAAAAGGCCAGCATCGGCACTACACACATGAGTATTTGGCTATCTCTAATTAATTCTATCATAACGGGGGAGCTTCTCTCAACTCTCTCTACACGTGTTTAGTGAATTTAAATGTCAGTTCTTAGCACACAGAGGGGTAGCAAGGTTCATTGGTACTCACAAGCAGGAGATAGGCGGTCGGCAGACAGGTACTGAGGAGGCGGGAGCCTCTGGAGCACAATGCACAATTAAAGTAAACATCGCGAGCGTTTACGGAGAGCGCAATCACGGGGACACAGTTGTTATGCCGAAGGTCGGCCGAGGAATGAATGCCGGGAGCCGCTCGGCGCTTGGCTACTTGTGTCGAGCGGTGCGGGGAAAGGGGGGCGGAGGGCCTGTGTAAGGGGTCAATTCGCTATTAGCTCGCACGGGAATCAATTCCGTAACGTAACAACATGAATCGATCAGAAAATCTGCAAAAAGAAAATTAAAAAAAAACATCTTGTTAATACTCGCGGTGAGTCGGTTAAGCACTTGGGGTCGTTCGTTTTAAAACCATAACTTCAGCAATATGGCACCGAGCCGACTGAAATTTTGGATTCTTAAGAAGAATCATGTTCCGAACCTTAATCGATCATAAAATCTGAAAAAAAAAATTAAAAAAAAAATCATCTTATTAATACTCGCGGTCGGTCGATTAAGCACTTAGCGTGGGTCGTTATAATATCATAACTTCGGTAATATGGCACCGGGCCGACTGAAATTTTAGATTCTTACGAAGAATTATGGTCTGAACATGAATCGATTATAAAATCTGCAAAAAGAAAATAAAAAAAAAATCTTCGTTGTACAGCGCTTTGTAACAACACTTGTGGTCGGTCAAAACTTAGACTCTATGGCACCGCCAGCCGATTGTAATTTAGGTTTCTTACTTAAAATTATGTTCAGTAGACGAATCAAAAAAAAAATGCCTAAAGAAAATTTTTATAAAATCCATCGTTTTACGGGCGCTTAGTAACATCACTCGTGGTTTTTCTCCTTGCGGTCGATCGTTTAAGAACTTGGTGTCGGTCATTTTTACACTTAGGGTTGGTAATAACTTCGGCCCAATGGCACCGAGTCGACTGAAATTTTGGATTCTTACGAGGAATCATGTTCTAAACCTTAATCGATCATAAAATCTGAAAAAAAAATTTTTTTTTTTAAATCATCTTGTTAATAATACTCGCGGTCGGTCGATTAAGCACTTAGGGTCGATCGTTATAATATCATAACTTCGGTAATATGGCACCGGGCTGACTGAAATTTTAGATTCTTACGAAAAATTATGGTCTGAACATGAATCAATCATAAAATCTACAAAAAGAAAATTTAAAAAAAAAATCTTCGTTTTACGGCGCTTTGTAACAACACTTGTGGTCTGTCAAAACTTAGACCCTATGGCACCGCCAGCCGATTGAAATTTTGGTTTCTTACTAAAAATCATGTTCAGTACACGAATCAAAAAAAATTCCGAAAGAAATTTTTTATAAAATCCATCGTTTTACGGGCGCTTAGTTACATCACTCGTGGTTTTTCTCCTTGCGGTCGGTGGTTTAAGAACTTGGGGTCGGTCATTTTTGCACTTAGGGTTGTTCATAACTTCGGCCCTATGGCACCGAGTCGACTAAAATTTTGGATTCTTACGAATAATCGTGGTATGTACATATATCGATCAGAAAATCTGCAAAAAGAAAATTTAAAAAAAAAATCTTGTTAATACTAGCGGTCAGTCTAGGGTCGGTCGTTTTAATACCATAACTTCGGCAATATGGCACCGAGCCGACTGAAATTTTGGATTCTTACCAAGAATCATGGTCTGAACATGAATCGATTATAAAATCTGTAAAAAAAATTATAAGATAAATCATCTTGTTAACACTCGCGGTCAGTAAGGTCGGTCGTTATAATATCATATCTTCGGTAATATGGCACCGGGCCGACTGAAATCTTAGATTCTTATCAAGAATTATAGTCTGAACATGAATCGATCATAAAATCTGCAAAAAGAACATTCGAAAAAAAATTCATCGTTTTACGGGCGCTTAGTAACATCACTCGTGGTTTGTGTTCTTGCGGTCGGTCGTTTAGGAACTTGGGGTCGGTCATTTTTACACTTGGGGTTGGTCATAACTTCGGCCCTATGGCACCGAGTCGACTGAAATTATGGATTCTTACGAATAATCGTGGTTATGTACATGAATTGATCAGAAAATCTGCAAAAAGAAAATATAAATAAAAAAAACATCTTGTTAATACTCGCGGTCAGTCGGTTAAGAACTTGGGGTCGGTCGTTTTAAAACCATAACTTCGGCAATATGGCACCAAGCCGACTGAAATTTTTGATTCTTAAAAAGAATCATGTTCTGAAGCTTAATCGATCATAAAATCTGAAAAAAAAATTTTTTAAAAAATCATCTTATTAATACTCGCGGTCGGTCGATTAAGCACTTAGGGTCGGTCGTTATAATATCATAACTTCGGTAATATGGCACCGGGCCGACTGAAATTTTAGATTCTTACGAAGAATGATGGTCTGAACATGAATCGATCATAAAATCTGAAAAAAAAATTTAAAAAAATTAAAAAAAAAAAAAATCATCTTGTTAATAATACTCGCGGTCAGTCGTTTAAGCACTTGGGGTCGGTCGTTTTAATACCATAACTTCGGCAATATGGCACCGAGTCGACTGAAATTTTGGATTCTTAAGAAGAATCATGTTCTGAACCTTAATCGATCATAAAATCTGAAAAAAAAATTTTTCAAAAAAATCATCTTAATAATACTCGCGGTCAGTCGTTTAAGCACTTAGGGACGGTCGTTATAATATCATCACTTCGATAATATGGCACCGGGCCGACTGAAATTTTAGATTTTTACGAAGAATTATGGTCTGAACATGTATCGATCATAAAATCTGCAAAAAGAAAATTTAAAAAAAATCATCCTTTTTCGGCGCTTTGTAACAACACTTGTGGTCGGTCTAAACTTAGACCCTATGGCACCGCCAGCCGGTTGAAATTTTGGTTTCTTACTAAGAATCATGTTCCGTACACGAATCAAAAAAAACTGCCAAAAGAAAAATTTTTAAAAAATCCATCGTTTTACGGGTGCTTAGTAACATCACTCGTGGTTTTTCTCCTTGCGGTCGGTCGTTTAAGAACTTGGGGTCGGTCATTTTTACACTTGGGGTTGGTCATAACTTCGGCCCTATGGCACCGAGTCGACTGAAATTATGGATTCTTACGAATAATCGTGGTTATGTACATGAATCGATCAGAAAATCTGCAAAAAGAAAATATAAAAAAAAAACATCTTGTTAATACTCGCGGTCAGTCGGTTAAGCACTTGGGGTCGGTCGTTTTAAAACCATAACTTCGGCAATATGGCACCGAGCCGACTGAAATTTTTGATTCTTAAGAAGAATCATGTTCTGAAGCTTAATCGATCATAAAATCTGAAAAAAAAATTTTTTAAAAAATCATCTTATTAATACTCGCGGTCGGTCGATTAAGCACTTAGGGTCGGTCGTCATAATATCATAACTTCGGTAATATGGCACCGGGCCGACTGAAATTTTAGATTCTTACGAAGAATGATGGTCTGAACACGAATCGATCATAAAATCTGAAAAAAAAATTTAAAAAAATTAAAAAAAAAAAAAAATCATCTTGTTGATAATACTCGCGGTCAGTCGTTTAAGCACTTGGGGTCGGTCGTTTTAATACCATAACTTCGGCAATATGGCACCGAGTCGACTGAAATTTTGGATTCTTAAGAAGAATCATGTTCTGAACCTTAATCGATCATAAAATCTGAAAAAAAAATTTTTCAAAAAAATCATCTTAATAATACTCGCGGTCAGTCGTTTAAGCACTTAGGGACGGTCGTTATAATATCATCACTTCGATAATATGGCACCGGGCCGACTGAAATTTTAGATTTTTACGAAGAATTATGGTCTGAACATGTATCGATCATAAAATCTGCAAAAAGAAAATTTTAAAAAAATCATCCTTTTTCGGCGCTTTGTAACAACACTTGTGGTCGGTCTAAACTTAGACCCTATGGCACCGCCAGCCGGTTGAAATTTTGGTTTCTTACTAAGAATCATGTTCCGTACACGAATCAAAAAAAACTGCCAAAAGAAAATTTTTTAAAAAATCCATCGTTTTACGGGTGCTTAGTAACATCACTCGTGGTTTTTCTCCTTGCGGTCGGTCGTTTAAGAACTTGGGGTCGGTCATTTTTACACTTAGGGTTGGTCATAACTTCGGCCCTATGGCACCAAGTCGACTAGACTTTTGGATTCTTACGAATAATCGTGGTATGTACATATATTGATCAGAAAATCTGCAAAAAGAAAATTAAATAAAAACATCTTGTTAATACTCGCGGTCAGTCGGTAAAGCACTTGGGGTCGGTCGTTTTAATACCATAACTTCGGCAATATACCACCGAGCCGACTGAAATTTCGGATTATTACCAAGAATCATGGTCTGAACATGAATCGATTATAAAATCTGTAAAAAAAATTATAAAATAAATCATCTTGTTAAAACTCGCGGTCAGTCGGTTAAGCACTTAGGGTCGGTCGTTATAATATCATAACTTCGGTAATATGGCACCGGGCCGATTGAAATTTTAGATTCTTACGAAGGATCATGTTCTGAACATGAATCGATCATAAAAACTGCAAAACGAAAATTTAAAAAAAAAATCATCTTGTTAATTCTCGCGGTCGGTCGTTTAAGCACTTAGGGTCTATCGTTTTAATATCATAACTTCCGTAATATGGCACAGAGCTGAGGATTTAGGATTCTTACGAAGAATTATGGTCTGAACATGAATCGATCATAAAATCTGCCAAAATAAAATTTAACAAAAAATCATCGTTTTTCGGCGCTTTGTAACAACACTTGTGGTCGGTCAAAACTTAGACCCTATGGCACCTGTACTGAACATGATTTTTAGTAAGAAACCCAAATTTCAATCGGCTGGCGGTGCCATAGGGTCTAAGTTTTTACCGACCACAAGTGTTGTTACAAAGCGCCGTAAAACGATGATTTTTTTTTTTAATTTTCTGCTTAAACGACTGACCGCGAGTGTTAACAAGATGATTTTTTTTATAATGTTTTTACAGGTTTTATGATCGATTCATGTTCAGAACATGATTCTTCGTAAGAATCCAAAATTTTAGTCGGCTCGGTGCCGACCATGATTCTAGGAAAGATAGGTGCCATATTGCTAAAGTTATAGTATTAAAAATCAGTGTCAGTCGGTTAAGCACTTGGGGTCGGTCGTTTTAATGCCATAACTTCGGCAATATGGCACCGAGCCGACTGAAATTTTGGATTCTTACGAAGAATCATGTTCTGAACATGAATCGATCATAAAATCTGCAAAAAGAAAATTAAAATCATCGTGTTAATTCTCGCGGTCGGTCGTTTAAGCACTTGCCGTCGGTCGTTTTATTACCATAACTTCGGCCCAATGGCACCGAGCCGACTAAAATTTTGGATTCTTACCAAGAATCATGGTCTGAACATGAATCAATTATAAAATCTGTAAAAAAAAATATAAAAAAATCATCTTGTTAACACTCGCGGTCAGTCGTTTAAGCACTTAGGGTCAGTCGTTATAATATCATAACTTCGGTAATATGGCACCAGGCCGACTGAAATTTTAGTTTCTTACAAAGAATTATTGTCTGAACATGTATCGATCATAAAATCTGCAAAAAGAAAATTCAAAATAAAATCCTCGTTTTACGGCGCTATGTAACAACACTTGTGGTCGGTCAAAACTTCGACCCTTTGGCACCGCCAGCCGATTGAAATTTTGGTTTTAAGAATCATGTTCAGTACAAGATTCAAAAAAAAAACTGCCAAAAGAATAATTTTTATAAAATCCATCGTTTTACGGGCGCTTAGTAACATCACTAGTGGTTTGTCTTCTTACGGTCGGTCGTTTAGGAACTTGGGGTCGGTCATTTTTACACTTGGAGTTGGTCATAACTTCGGCCCTATGGCACCGAGTCGACTGAAATTTTGAATTCTTACGAAAAATTATTGTATGTACATGAATCGATCAGAAATCTGCAAAAAGATAATTAAAAAAAAAACATTTTGTTAATACTCGCGGTCGGTCGTTTAAGCACTTGGGGTCGGTCGTTTTAATACCATAACTTCGGCCCTATGGCACCGAGCCGATTGAAATTTTGGATTCTAACATAAATCGATCAGAAATCTGCAAAAATAAAATTTTAAAATACATCTCGTTAATACTCGCGGTCGGTCGTTTAAGCACTTAGGGTCGGTCGTTATAATATCATATCTTCGGTAATATGGCACCGGGCCGACTGAAATCTTAGAATCTTACGAAGAATTATGGGCTGAACATGAATCGATCATAAAATCTGACAAAAGAAAATTCAAAAAAAAAATCATCGTTTTACGGCGCTTTGCAACAACACTTGTGGTCGGTGAAAACTAAGACTCTATGGCACCGCCAGCCGACTGAAATTTTGGATTCTTACGAATAATCATGGTATGTACATGAATCGATCAGAAAATCTACAAAAAGAAAATTTAAAAAAAACGTTTTGTTAATACTCGCGGTCGGTCGTTTAAGCACTTGTGGTCGGTCGTTTTAATACCATAACTTCGGCCCTATGGCACCGAGCCGATTGAAATTTTGGATTCTAACATAAATCGATCAGAAATCTGCAAAAATAAAATTTTAAAAAACATCTCGTTAATACTCGCGGTCGGTCGTTTAAGCACTTAGGGTCGGTCGTTATAATATCATATCTTCGGTAATATGGCACCGGGCCGACTGAAATCTTAGATTCTTACGAAGAATTATGGGCTGAACATGAATCGATCATAAAATCTGCAAAAAGAAAATTCAAAAAAAAATCATCGTTTTTCGGCGCTTTGTAACAACACTTGTGGTCGGTCGAAACTTAGACCCTATAGCACCGCCAGCCGGTTGAAATTTTTGGTTTCTTACTAAGAATCATGTTCCGTACACGAATAAAAAAAAACTGCCAAAAGAAAATTGTTCATAAAATCCATCGTGTTACCGGCGCTAAGTAACATCACTCGTGGTTTTTCTCCTTGCGGTCGGCTGTTTAAGAACTTGGGGTCGGTCATTTTTACACTTAGGGTTGGTCATAACTTCGGCTTAATGGCACCGAGTCGACAGAAATTTTGGATTCTTACGAAGAATCATGTTCTAAACCTTATCGATCACAAAATCTGAAAAAAAATCTTGTTAATAATACTCGCGGTCAGTCGTTTAAGCACTTAGGGTCGGTCGTTATAATATCATAACTTTGGTAATATGGCACCAGGCCGACTGAAATTTTAGATTCTTATGAAGAATTATGGTCTGAACATGTATCGATCATAAAATCTGCAAAAAGAAAATTCAAAATAAAATCCTTGTTTTACAGCGCTATCATGATCTGAACCTTAAACGATCATAAATTCTGAAAAAAAAAATTTAAAAAAAACATCTTGTTAATACTCGCGGTCAGTCGGGTAAGCACTTGGGGTCGGTCGTTTTAATACCATAACTTCGGTAATATGGCACCGGGCCGACTGAAATCTTAGATTCTTACGAAGAATTATGGTCTAAACATGAATCGATCATAAAATCTGCAAAAAGAAAATTCAAAAAAAATCATCGTTTTTCGGCGCTTTGTAACAACATTTGTTGTCGGTCAAAACTTAGACCCTATAGCACCGCCAGCCGGTTGAAATTTTGGTTTCTTACTAAGAATCATGTTCCGTACACGAATCAAAATAAAACTGCCAAAAGAAAATTTTTTATAAAATCCATCGTTTTACACATCACTCGTGGTTTTTCTCCTTGCGGTCGGTCGTTTAAGAACTTGGGGTCGGTCATTTTTACACTTAGGGTTGGTCATAACTTCAGCACTTAGGGTCGGTCGTTATAATATCATAACTTCGGTAATATGGCACCGGGCCGACTGATATTTTAGATTCTTACGAAGAATTATGGTCTAAACATGAATCGATCATAAAATCTGCAAAAAAAAAAATCATCGGTTTACGGCGCTTTGTAACAATACTTGTGGTCGGTCAAAACTTAGACCCTATGGCACCGCCAGCCGATTGAAATTTTTGTTTCTTACTAAAAATCATGTTCAGTACACGAATCAAAAAAAACTGCCAAATAAATTTTTTTATAAAATCCATCGTTTTACGGGCGCTTAGTAACATCACTCGTGGTTTTTCTCCTTGCGGTCGGTCGTTTAAGAACTTGGGGTCGGTCATTTTTACACTTAGGGTTGGTCATAACTTCGGCCCTATGGCACCGAGTCGACTGAAATTTTGGATTCTTACGAAGAATCATGTTCTAAACCTTAATCGATCACAAAATCTGAAAAAAAAAATTTAAAAAAAATCATCTTGATAATACTCGCGGTCAGTCGTTTTAGATTCTTACGAAGAATTATGGTCTGAACATGAATCGATCATAAAATCTGCAAAATGAAAATTTTTAAAAAATCATCGTTTTACGGCGCTTTGTAACAACACTTGTGGTCGGTCAAAACTAAGACTCTATGGCACCGCCAGCCGACTGAAATTTTGAATTCTTACGAATAATCATGGTATGTACATGAATTGATCAGAAAATCTACAAAAAGAAAATTTGAAAAAAACATCTTGTTAATACTCGCGGTCAGTCGTTTAATCACTTGAGGTCGGTCGTTTTAATGCCATAACTTCGGCAATATGGCACCGAGCCGACTGAAATTTTGGATTTTTACGAAGAATCATGTTCTAAACATGAATCGATCATAAAATCTGCAAAAAGAAAATTTAAAATTAAAATCATCGTGTTAATTCTCGCGGTCGGTCGTTTAAGCACTTGGGGTCGGTCGTTTTAATACCATAACTACGGCAATATGGCACCGAGTCGACTGAAATTTTGGATTCTTTCCAAGAATCATGGTCTGAACATGAATCGATTATAAAATCTGTAAAAAAAATTATTAAAAAAATCCTCTTTGTGGCGGCACATCATAAACAACATGTAATAAGTGCTCCTGCATGGTATTGCTACGCTCCAGCGCAGCTTCCTCGAGGTCCATCACCACGTCTCAGCTACAAGGCCCATCGTGTCTTCAGCTCCTGAGATCAGCTCCATCCCGCGACTTATAAGGTTTGACGCACCTTCAGTCCAGGGATCAGCTCACCACTTCATAGCACCCCGAAGCCCCACCGTGCTTCGCTGCCATTGAAACACGCTCCGCCTCGCCAGGACTACCTGCTGGTGGCTCAGCTCATCGAGCCACTCACCGTTCATCTCCGCGATTCAAAGCGTCGAGCAACGGCCTGGAAGATAGGTCATCTCCACCGCCATGGTGTCGAGCAACTCGCTGACCTTCACCGCACCATCTCCATCGCACCGCACGCCTGCAGCATCTCATCTACGGCACTCTGCATTACATCTTGTTACGGCTTTACCGACCTCCGCTACGTAGCCCAATAAACGACGGACTCACCACTTCGACATGACGCTTTTCATTTCTGTCTCCCGCTCCCTCATCTTGTTAACACTCGCGGTCAGTCGTTTAAGCACTTAGGGTCGGTCGTTATAATATCATTACTTCGGTAATATGGCACCGGACCGACTGAAATTTTAGATTCTTACGAAGAATCATGTTCTGAACATGAATCGATCATAAAAACTGCAAAAAGAAAATTTAAAATAAAAATCATCTTGATAATTCTCGCGGTCGGTCGTTTAAGCACTTAGGGTCGGTCGTTTTAATATCATAACTTCCGTAATATGGCACAGAGCCGACTGAAATTTAGGATTCTTACGAAGAATCATGTTCTGAACCTTAATCGATCATAAAATCTGAAAAACATTTAAAAAAAAACAAAATCTTCTTGTTAATACTCGCGGTCGGTCGTGTAAGCACTTAGGGTCGGTCGTTATAATATCATAACTTTGGTAATATGGCACCAGGCCGACTGAAATTTTAGATTCTTACGAAGAATTATGGTCTGAACATGTATCGATCATAAAATTTGCAAAAAGAAAATTCAAAAAAATCCTCGTTTTACAGCGCTATCATGATCTGAACCTTAATCGATCATAAAATCTGAAAAAAAATTTTTAAAAAAAAACATCTTGTTAATACTCGCGGTCAGTCGGTTAAGCACTTGGGGTCGTTCGTTTTAATACCATAACTTCGGTAATATGGCACCGGGCCGACTGAAATCTTAGATTCTTACGAAGAATTACGGTCTGAACATGAATCGATCATAAAATCTGCAAAAAGAAAATTCAAAAAAAAATCATCGTTTTTCGGCGCTTTGTAACAACACTTGTTGTCGGTCAAAACTTAGACCCTATAGCACCGCCAGCCGGTTGAAATTTTGGTTTCTTACTAAGAATCATGTTCCGTACACGAATCAAAATAAAACTGCCAAAAGAAATTTTTTTATAAAATCCATCGTTTTACACATCACTCGTGGTTTTTTTCCTTGCGGTCGGTCGTTTAAGAACTTGGGGTCGGTCGTTTTAACACTTTGGGTCGGTCATAACTTCGGCTCTATCGGCTCTTCGGCTCTTCGGCACAGAGCCCACTGAAATTTTGATTTCTTACTAAGAATCATGGTCTGTATACGAATCAATAAAACATCTTCCAAAGGATAATTTTTAAAAAATCCGCCGTTTTCCGAGCGTATTGTCGTATGCGAAAAAAAATTTTTTTTTTTTTTCAAAAATCGGTGTTTTGTATGAAGATTTTTCAGGAAAACTGAAACTTTCTGAAATTTTTCATACAAAAAACTGATTTTCAAAAAAAATTTTTTCTTCTACAACAACATCAATAAAGCCATTTTTTTTAATATCAGCACTCTAGCACACCGATAAGTCACGAGCCGCCACTGGTCATAACTTCGGCCCAATGGCACCGAGTCGACTGAAATTTTGGATTCTTACGAAGAATCATGTTCTAAACCTTAATCGATCATAAAATCTGAAAAAAAAAATTTTTTTAAATCATCTTGTTAATAATACTCGCGGTCAGTCGTTTAAGCACTTAGGGTCGGTCGTTATAATATCATAACTTCGGTAATATGGCACCGGGCCGACTGAAATTGTAGATTCTTACGAAGAATTATGGTCTGAACATGAATCATTCATAAAATCTGCAAAAATAAAATTTTTTAAAAAAAATCATCGTTTTACGGCGCTTTGTAACAATACTTGTGTCCGGTCAAAACTTAGACCCTATGGCACCGCCAGCCGATTGAAATTTTGGTTTCTTACTAAAAATCATGTTCAGTACACGAATCAAAAAAACTGCCAAAGATTTTTTTTTTTAAATCCATCGTTTTACGGGCGCTTAGTAACATCACTCGTGGTTTTTCTCTTTGCGGTCGGTCGTTTAAAACTTGGGGTCGGTCATTTTTACACTTAGGGTTGGTCATAACTTTGGCCTTATGACACCGAGTCGACTGAAATTTTGGATTCTTATGAATAATCGTGGTATGTACAGAAAATCGATCGATCAGAAAATCTGCAAAAAGAAAATTTATAAAAAAAAACATGTTGTTAATTCTCGCGGTCAATCGGTTAAGCACTTGCGGTCGGTCGTTTTATTACCATAACTTCGGTAATATGGCACCGGGCCAACTGAAATTTTAGATTCTTACGAAGAATTATGGTCTGAACATGAATCGATCATAAAATCTGCAAAAAGAAAATTTTAAAAAATCATCGTTTTACGGCGCTTTGTAACAACACTTGTGGTCGGTCAAAACTTAGACCCTATGGCACCGCCAGCCGATTTAAATTTTGGTTTCTTACTAAAAATCACGTTCAGAACACGAATAAAAAAAAAACGGCCAAAAGAAATTTTTTTATAAAAACCTTCATTTTACGGGCGCTTAGTAACATCACTCGTGGTTTTTCACCCTGCGGTCGGTCGTTTAAGAACTTGGGGTCGGTCATATTTACACTTGGGGTTGGTCATAATTTCGGCCCTATGGCACCGAGTCGACTGAAATTTTTGATTCTTACGAATAATTATGGTATGTACATGAATCGATCAGAAATCTGCAAAAAGAAAATTTAAAAAAAACATCTTGTTAATACTCGCGGTCGGTCGTTTAAGCACTTGGGGTCGGTCGTTTTAATACCATAACTTCGGCCCTATGGCACCGAGCCGATTTAAATTTTGTATTCTTACGTGAATCCATCAGAAATCTGCAAAAAGAAAATTAAAAAAAAAAACGTCTTGTTAATACTCGCGGTCGGTCGTTTAAGCACTTAGGGTCGGTCTTTATAATATCATAACTTCGGTAATATGACACCAGGCCGACTGAAATTTTAGATTCTTACGAAGAATTATCGTCTGAACATGTATCGATCATAAAATCTGCAAAAAGAAAATTCAAAATAAAATCCTCGTTTTACGGCGCTTTGTAACAACACTTGTGGTCGGTCAAAACTTAGACCCTATGGCACCGTCAGCCGATTGAAATTTTGGTTTCTTACGAAGAATCATGTTCAGTACACGAATCAAAATAAAAAACTTCCAACAGAATAATTTTTATAAATTCCAGCGTTTTACGGGCGCTTTGTAACATCACTCGTGGTTTTTCTCCTTGCGGTCGGTCGTTTAAGAACTTGGGGTCGGTCATTTTTACACTTAGGGTTGGTCATAACTTCGGCCCTATGGCACCGAGTCGACTGAGATTTTGGATTCTTACGAATAATCGTGGTATGTACATGAATCGATCAGAAAATCTGCAAAAAGAAAATTTAAAAAAAAAACATCTTGTATACTCGCGGTCAGTCGATTAAGCACTTGGGGTCGGTCGTTTTAATACCATAACTTCGGCAATATGGCACCGAGCCGACTGAAATTTTGGATTCTTACGAAGAATCATGTTCTGAACATGAATCGATCATAAAATCTGCAAAAAGGAAATTTAAAATAAAAATCATCGTGTTAATTCTCGCAGTCTGTCGTTTAAGCACTTGGGGTGAGTCGTTTTAATACCATAACTTCGGCAATATGGCACCGAGCCGACTGAAATTTTGGATTCTTAGCAAGAATCATGGTCTGAATATGAATCGATTATAAAATCTGTAAAAAAAATTATAAAAAATCATCTTGTTAACACTCGCGGTCCGTCGTTTAAGCACTTAGGGTCGGTCGTTATAATATCATAACTTCGGTAATATGGCACCAGGCCGACTGAAATTTTAGATTCTTAAGAAGAATTATGGTCTGAGCATGTATCGATCATAAAATCTGCAAAAAGAAAATTCAAAATAAAATCCTCGTTTTACGGCGCTTTGTAACAACACTTGTGGTCGCTCAAAACTTAGACCCTTTGGCACCGCCAGCCGATAATTTTGGTTTTAAGAATCAGTACAGTAAGTTCAGTACACGAATCAAAAAAAAACTGCCAAAAGAATAATTTTTATAAAATCCATCGTTTTACAGGCGCTTAGTAACATCACTCGTGGTTTGTCTTCTTGCGGTCGGTCGTTTAAAATCACTTGGGGTTGGTCGTTTTAATACCATAACTTCGGCCCTATGGCACCGGATCCGACTGAAATTTTGCGTTCTTTTTTAGAATCATAGTCTATACACGAATCAATAAAAAAATCTTCCGAAACAATGATTTTGAAAAAATTCCTCGTTTTACGGCGCTTTGTAACAACCCTTGTGGTTCGTCAAAACTTAGACCCTATGGCATCAAGCCGATTGAAATTTTGGATTCTTATTAAGAATCATGGTCTGTACACGAATCAATTAAAAAATCTTCCGAAACGACAATTTTAAAAAAAATCATCGTTTTACGACGCTTTGTAACAACACTTGTGGTCGGTCAAAACTTAGACCCTATGGCACCGAGCCGATTGAAATTTTGGATTCTTATTAAGAATCATGGTCTGTACACGAATCAATAAAAAAAATTCCGAAAGAATAATTTTTTAAAAATCCATTGTTTTACGCGCGCTTTGTAACAACACTTGTCTTGTGGTCGGTCAAAACTTAGAGCCAATGGCGCCGTGCCGATTGAAATTTTGGATTCTTTCTAAGAATAAAAAAAACTGCAAAAAGAAAAATTAAAAAAAAATCATTTACTTTAACTACTTGGGGTCGGTCGTTTAAGAACTTGGGGCTCGGTCGTTTTAACATTTGGGTTCGGTCATAACTTCGGCCCAATGGCACCGTGCCGACTAAAATTTTGATTCTTACTAAGAGTCATGGTCTAGACTTCCCCTTCCCCTTCCCAAGGGTGGCCAACACGCGGCCCGCGGGCCGCATGCGGCCCGCGTAGTGTCTACTGGTGGCCCGCGGAGCATATGCACATATTTTTCCTTTGAGTGTACATAAAACCACCAAAAGAACATTCCAACTTGCGTAGTTCGTATCATATCTCATATATCGAAGTATCTCAGTACATTTATCCAACTATCGTGACAATTTCTTCTGTGGTAGGTATATTCTTGTTAACAAACAATCACAACGAGCTAATTTTAAAAGCACGCACGCCGATCTTGCTTTGTTGTGCGATCTTGTCGTTTACATTGTGTTCGTTATCGCCATGTTCCTTGTGAGATTTTGCGATTGACTTTTAAATACAAATTGAAAAGAATATAAGTTGGTATAACCGAGTATAAATATCCTGTCTATTTTTTGAAGTGCAGTGAAGGTAGGCAAACCCAGCTTTTATTTTTTTTTAATTTTCTGCGATATTAGACTTAAATTTTATTGAGTTCTATTTTTTGTTTTGTGTTTAATTATGGTATCTAACCAAATTACTAACCACGCTGACCACTGGCTTTTAAGTTTTTAAGTACATAAAAGGTATTTTTTTAGTATTTTACTTTATTTACATACTTTATTTTTATTTTACTAATGAATTAGCCCGAATCAGATCCTTAATGGTATTACGGATTTATATTAGTTAATATATAAGCTGTCGCGCTTTTGATAAGCACAGATTTTAAAAAGTACACTACTATTAAACTTAGTTACCTACCACAAAAAACATCGGTTTCAGTCGGGACAGGTAGATGTGTGAAGGAATGCAACATAAAATGTCAGCTGTAAACGAAAAATTACCTACAAAAAAGTTTTTATGAAATATAAATTTAAATGCAGATTTTTCCATCTTTCCCAACTGAAACCGATGGTTCGTGTGGTAATTAAGTTTTAGTTGTTTACTTTTCAAAATCTATGCGGCGGCTCTTGGATTAGTCACCCAGATTTTTTGCAATTCACCACAAGCATCTCATCCTTTTGTCAGAAAATTATGTAATACTGACGTCTTTTAATTTATTTTTTTAGTTAAAAACGAAGACCCACAATGGTGTCAAATAGTAAAGACGTTGGACCAAAGAAGAGAAGAGTCACAGAAGAACTAAGAAGTTTTCAAGACAGATGGACTAAAAACAATTTTTTCGTGGAATTTAAAACGAAGCCAATATGCTTGATATGCAATAATTCTGTTTCTGTCTTGAAAGAGTATAATATTAAACGGCATTACGAGGCTCAACATGCAAATAAGTTTGATAAATACGAAGGGCAATGTCGACAAGACCAAGTAAATGAATTAAAAATAAAACTTTCTGCACAACATCAGATATTTACCAGAGCGGCTTAAAAGTCAACATGCTATGTAAAAGCTAGTTATGCCGTAGCCATGAAAAAAGCAAAAAATCGAAGCCATATTCAGATGGTGATATGGTTAAGGAATTATTATAAGCAATAATTATCAGCCTGAAACACTCATCTACATTTAAAAATCTTCTGAGAAAAGATACTTGCCGCCAACGGGACTTGAACCCGTATCGTTCTGATTGCCGGTCAGCTGCTCTTGACCACTGAGCTATGGCGGCTTATCTAATATCCGCCAAATAATTCAATATCTATACTACAGTTTCATTCAACAATTACTGCTTATTATATTTTTTCCACCTGAAAACAACCAACTTTATTTTTGCGAGAGAGACATTGTTAGTGTTAAATTCCCTCGCTAGGTGGCGTCGAGACAAATTATGTCCACATTTATTGGGGAAATACTTAAACTTGTCAAATATTAATTATTATTATTTTTTTTAATTGATAAACTAATGTTTTAGACAAGAGTTTTATGCATAGCACAAAGGGTAACAATTATTATAAGCAATAATTGTTACCCTTTGTGCTATGCATAAAAATCTTGTCTAAAACGTTAGTTTATCAATTAAAAAATAATAATAATGGTTAAGGAATGTTTGGAGAGTGTATCAAACGTGTCGTAGGAATCCGTGTGCATCGAACGAGTGCACGAACATGACAACCCTGGAAATTCAAGAGTGGAATTTACGCTCGCACAAAGTACCATGCCGCTAGCACGACAATCTGAGAGCTGCTATTGGCTAGCGGAATAATTTGCATGTGGTGGCCCTTCCAAATGATTTGTCGACAACGCTATTATGTCCTTTAACTAACTAATCAATTGAAAACATAAATGAAATTGATAATGAATACATGCAGAAGCCTCATTGGACTGGAAAACACATCTGAATAACCAACTTATGCTTCCACAAGGGACTCCAGACAGCAATGATCAACGCCAAGGAAATGGTTGACTATTTACGTCACCCCCACCATGCGACCAGCCGAGTCACTATTGGTCAATTCTGAACAAAGGAAAAATCTGAATCGTAACTATTTACGACAGCGAATTCATATTCCGAAAAATTTGGAGCTCAATTTCGAGAAATTGGGAATAATTTGGATCAAGAAATAAACATCGTCACCTAAAAATGAGTATATGCTACAAAAACAACCCAAAAACTGACGTCTATCAGTGATTGTTGCACTTTAAGAAAAATATTTACTGTTTAAAATTGTACCTTATATCACATATGTATACTTGTACCTTTTCTTGTAAACACAATAAAAATGATGTGAGGCTTTGGTATCCTGAGTTGGCAAAATCATGGCAAAAACTATCACACACAATTATAACACAGCTGACTTCCAATCGTAGCGACCAGGGAAATTACCTAAAACAAGTACCTTAGAAAAATTAAGGAGGTTCTGTCCCCCAAAAGTCCGACCTGAGTTTGCCCTATAAAAATAGAAGTCAAACCGGTAGGAAATCAGTTCAAAACTATCAGCCAAGAAGAAACAACACTCAAGATACTAACAGTCTCCAAGTTCAAACCTCTTTTCAAGTGTTTTAATCAGTCTTAGATTCAGTTTACCTCTCCCAGTATCCCAGTAACCTAAAATCCTAAAAACCCCAGTCTTCCACAGTCTCCAAAGTGAAAAATATTTATTTTAATCCAGTACTCAAATCAGTTTTGCCATTATACCTAGAAGCATTTTTTGTCAAAGTAGTAAATTCATTTAAAAGACCAGTGGCGTTCCAAAATCCACTGGCGTACAAAACTCAATTGGTGTGTCATTGTGGCCAGCTCCCTATTATATTTAGTTTGTGTACAAACGTCTAGTACAGAGAGTGTCGTGGAAATTCTGTGCCCAGAAAAGAAAAAGGATTTCTCAAAAATAAGCCTGTCTCGAAAAACTATTACTAGGCATGTCGACAACATTAGAAAACATATTTTACAAATGGAACATTGTGAAATGTTTTGTGATGCACAGTTAAATGAGAAATTCAATCAGGTCGGTTTGGAAGAGTTTTACAAAACATATTTGGACAACGAAAAATATCTTGCATTTTACAAACATGTTCTATCGATGATTTCGCTATTTGGAAACATTTACATGTGTGAACAGCTTTTTAGTCGAATGAAGCATATTAAATCTCAAATGAGAACACGAATCACTGATGAACATTTGGAAAACTCTTTGCGTGTAGCAACAACATCAATCGTTATCGATATTGATGCACCTAGTTCTGACAAACAAAATCAGACGTCTCACTAAAGAAAATATATTTTGTTTATTTTTATTTTTTTTGTATTTCCTAACTCTAATCTAATAAATATGTTTGAGTCTCATTTTTGTTATATCTTCTCAAAAAAACAATATATTTCTTGTTTGCTTTGAATAATAAAAGAAACTTTGTTGTGCTGCCCGGTAGGAAATCTCATTTCTAAAATTTGGCCCGGCTGCTAAAAAGGTTGGCCGCCCATGGTCTAGACACTAATCAATTAAAAAAAATCTTCCGAAAGAATAATTTTTATTAAATCCATCGTTTTACGGGCGCTTTGTAACAACACTTGTGGTCGGTCAAAACTTAGGCCCTATCCCTATGGCACCGAGCCGATTGAAATTTTGAATTCTTGTACACGAATCGATCAAAAAATTGCAAGATGCCAAAGAAGAATTTTTAAAAAATCATCGTTTTACTCCTTGGGGTTGGTCGTTCAAGAACTTGGGGTCGGTCATTTTTACTCTAAGGGTTGGTCATAACTTCGGCTCTATGGCACCGAGCCGACTGAAATTTTGGATTCTTATTAAGAATCATGGTCTGTACACGAATCAATAAATCTACCGAAAGAATTTATTTTACAGACATTGGTCTAAAGTGATTCCTAGATATTTGGTCGAAGTTTTCATTTCAATATTAGTACACAATAAGTTACAGTGGTGTTGTTGAATGTTTGGTGCAGAATGGATCCTTATGTTTATTTCATGCGGCGTGTTTGGTTTGTTTATGAAAAATGGTATGTAATGTGTTTTTTTAGAGTTTAACGTTAGTAGATTATTGTCAAACCATGTTTTTAATTCATTAAATGTCTGTGTTAACCTTTTTATTCAGTTCTAACCATGTGTTTGCTTTTAGAAGAAGCACTGTGACATCTGTATATGAGACAATTTCCACGTATTTAGCAACTTCTAATATATCATTTACATATATTATGAACAAACGTGGTCCTCGAACTGTGCTTTGTGATATTGAGAAGTTACTACTTTTGGAGTCACTTAGTTCATTTAATAATTTTATTTGTTATTTTCGCAATGGCATCGTGGGTGCTCTATCCAAGATAGCACCATTCCATTTATTCCAATTGATTTGATTTTTTTATTAAGTTAGTATGATATGTACTATCAAATGCTTTTTTAAGGTCAATAAATTTTTTTTTTTTTTTTTTTTTTAATAAAGTTATATAATTATACAGTGGAGTTATAGAAATTACATAGCGGTACAGAAATTATTTAAACATTGCAATCTCACCAAAGAAGAGGCTAGTTCTTGTGCTTGATGAGCGAGTTACACTAACTATAACTGAAATAGAACAACATTATGTAATAAGTAAGTATATAATAGGATAGATTGAGACATCTGGATCATCTATATGTGTAGGTGTACATACATAGGATACGGTTACATACTAAGATATTGTGCACTTAGGAGAAGTTCGAAAAATCTAAATAAAATAGAGATGAATATGTATTAAAAATAAATAGAAAGAAGGAGAAAACGGGTAATTATTTAGTTAATTATTCCTGATGAAGTGTAGCTTCAGTTTGAGTTTCAGTTTATTGATGTCTTTGGTTTTAAAGTGATGTTGTTCTAAGAAGGCCCAGATTTGGTTTTTTACAATTTTTTCGAATATTTTTGATATATTTGAAAAGGGGATATAGGGCGGTAATTTTGTGGGTCTTTTGGGCAGTCTGCTTTATATATCGGTGTTATTATTGTTCTTTTGTAATTATTTGGAAATACACCTTTTATAAGGCTTGTATTTATTTTATGAGTTAATGGGCAAATTAGATGTTGTTTCATTGTTTTTAATATGTTTACATCTATGTTGTCATAACCGGGAGCAGAGTCCTCCTTTAAATCATCTTTAATTTTTCCAACATCAGTTTCTGTTATTTTGTTGAACTTATTATATTGGTGTTGGGTAGTGTGGGGATTATTTTTTTTATTGTTGGGACATGATTTTATAGTGTTTGCCAGATTTTTTCCAACACTTACAAAATAGTTGTTTAAAATATTACAGCATTTTTTAGTGTCGAGTTGGACTTTTTTTTTCGTCTGAAATTTCGGATATTTATTTATTGTAAGAAACAAACAGCAGTTTTATACAGGATGTTAAAAATGAAGCGGTTAAAAATGAGGTAAGCCAAAACAGTTTCTTATGCTAATGGTTATTATGATATAATACAAAATTTTAATTGGTTATAACCATTACATGAAAATGAAATTAACAAAAATATATAAATTTAAGTATATTAGAAGGAAGAAGGAATAGGAAAGGGCAAGAGGCAGAGGAAGATGGGATGGGGACAGGAGATGCTCATGCTGTACCTTTTCTATAGCTGTGCATTAATTTAATTAACTTTTGTGGTCGTACGCTTGACTTCGTATCGGTATTTCACACTATCGGATATACAACTTCTCTTTTCATTTTTATTTATTATATCGTTTATTGTAGTCCAATTTTTTTTATTATTATTTTTGGCCTCTATAATTAGTTAGGAGTAGTAGCTATTTTTCGTTTTTCGAATTAAAGTTGTTAATATGTTTTTTATATTTTTTGTAATATGAAATAATAGATTTTTTAGCATTCGGTTAATGAGCTAGTTTGAAAAGTTTTTTTTTCTAACTGCTTTTACCGTCTTTTATCCGTTAGTGATCCAGGGTTTAATTTTTTTTTGTTTTTGAGTTTTGATGCAAGTTTTTAATTTCAGAGGCATTTAAAATGAGTTCTGATTTTTTTTTCAAATAAATATGCACATTCATTAGCGCACTTAATTTTATTACTTTAGTCCATTTTTCTGTTGAGAGTGATTTTTCTAATAGTTGGTAGCTTAATGTGGTTTTTGTGGTACTTAATTTATGTATGTTTTTGTTTTGATTTTTAGTTTCATAGTTAAAAAGGGTTGCGTGATGATCAGTTATGTTTATCTTCCAAATCGTAGATTTGACATTTTTTATATAATTCAGGTTTACATTACACCAAATATGGTCTAGACAAGATGGCGTTTGATTCAGTACTTCTTCTTCTGTAACAACACTTGTGGTCGGTCAAAGCTTAGTACCCAATGGCGCCGTGCCGATTGAAATTTTGGATTCTTTCTAAGAATCATGGTCTGTACACATATAAATTAAAAAATCTGCCAATTAAAGAAATTTTTAAAAAATCATCGTTTTACTACTTGGGGTCGGTCGTTTTAACACTTGGGGTCGGTCATAACTTCGGCTCTATGGCACAGAGCCCACTGAAATTTTGATTTCTTACTAAGAATCATGGTCTGTACACGAATCAATAAAAAAATCTTCCGAAAAAATAATTTTTATAAAATCCATTGTTTTATTAGGGCTTTGTAACAACACTTGTGGTCGGTCAAAACTTAGACCCTATGGCACCGAGCCGATGAAAATTTTGGATTTTACTAAGAATCATGGTCTGTATATGAATAAATTAAAAAATCTGCCAGTCAAAGTAATTTTTACAAAATCATCAATTTAATACTTGGGGTCGGTCGTTTTAATGCTGGGGTCGGTCATAACTTCGGCCCTGTGGCACCGAGCCGACTGAAATTTTGGATTCGTGGTCTGTATGTGTCTAACGAAGATTCGTGGTCTGTACTCTTTATTAATAAGAAATTAATAATATAAATATTAATAATATAATGGTAGAGTGCCTTTCGAGTTTGGGTTTTTCGAAGTTTTTACTATAAGTAAGTTAATCTCCGTGTGAAATTTTGGGAGTGCATTTGGAATCTGTTCAACTATAAGCAATTTCCGTCCATTTTTTTCTGATAATCTCTAAAAACCTTTAAAAATCATGGCTGTTGAGTTGTGTATTACCTATTATCAAAATAAAATGATTTATCTTGTTGGATAAGCTTAAACGTTCCTATTTTTTAATATATTTTAACTGTTTCAAGACTATTGCGGTGTTTCAACAATCGTCACATTTCGAATTTATGAATTTTGTATTCGGATCCCGGCCCTGCCCAGCTTTCGATCAAATTGTGATCAGCCGTCAAAGATTACCGCAAGATCGTTATGCTTAACCTAATCCAAGGCTTACCCCCTATTACAAACGTGTTTTAATTACATTTACAACTGACAAACAACCCTTTACGATACACTAATGGTTGTTTATCTGTTGGCTAAAATTTCAAATACTTTTAGTGCCGATTTGTGATAACGTAAAATGTAACAGGAGTAAACGAATTAGGCATTATACCCACTAGTCGCTGTCATTTGGAAGTGTGATAAATAAAAACTGATTTTTTTCCCAACTTACCTTACCTATTACCTACTATCAACAATCGGAACATTATGTTAACCCTTAGCGAAAGTTTAGGTTTACCAGCAATCAATGACATTTTGCATTCTTTCCATGATGTGATAATAACTTGGTCGAAGGATAATAATATTTCATATATGTAACCGTAACCAGGGCAGTATTTAGGATCTATAATAAATACCCCGCAGCTGAACCTGTGGTGTAACTGGTGCGGGCCCTATCGAAGGGTCATGCAGGTAATCCATAACCCCGGTAGAAATGGAGGTCGGCCCCTAAAATTAAATTACCTTCAAAAATTGCATTTCAGAGCGGTTAAATAAAAACCTTAAAACAAACATTTCAAGTTTATTATTATATTTTAGAAATTTTACTATACTGTAACCAGAAGTTGGTGGAATGATGGAGATAAAAATGTAAGAAAATACATATTGTATTAATTACAAATAAACTAAACTTGCAAACAAATAAACTAAAGTTGCAAATAGCTTAGTGGCTAATTCGTTTGCGCCTACACTTCATACTGATGAAGCTATTTATAATGTACTAGCAGACCCGGCCACACATTGCTGTGGCTAACGAAACACAACGCCATTACCCAACCTTTATAAAATCCACACCACCCGCTTGCCAGCTGCCCGCTGCCGGCTGCCCGCTGCCTGAATTGAATATTTGAATTTCTCGACTTTTCTCTACTATAATAAGCATGTTTTTATACATATAAACCTTCCTCTTGAATCACTCTATCTATTGGTGAAAACCAATAGATAGAGTGATGACTTGATGACTTCATTTTATACTATGTAATGATGATGATGATGATTCACAACTTAGCTTTAAACATTTTAAGATCCCCGCAGGGGAAGACGGAGAGAACGGACCACCAAACAACTCGGTCTTGGCACTCCTTGCCTCGTTCACTTATTCACTTATTATTGCCTGACTCAAGTATCTGATTCACTTGGTAGTGCCATATGTCTTCATCGGGTGTCCTAGTGTAATCATTTGAATTTAGTACCTATATAGTTATGCTGAAAATTGGAAAACTTATAACAAAAGTAGAAAATAGAAAACTGAAAAAGAAGTGCGTAAAGGCGGAAACACACTTGTGTGGTGTGGTGTGTTGTGGCGCGCCAGAAGCACATCGGTTTCATACATTTATTATGGTTAGAGACATATTTCTAGGTTGTGGCGTGTCGACAAGCGACGACGATGATTGGTTAATTCGTAGTCACGACACACCACACCACACAAGTGTGCCAGTGCCTTAAGGATTGGATTATAAAAACGTACATAACTTTTTTTTTAATATATGTGCATGCAAGCACACACGTACAAGTAGGTTTATATGGGGGCACACATCTACACAGACATAAACATACACACCTCGTGTACACGGTTGACATTATTTATCACATGAGAACGGGTCGCTTCTTTGATTTGCCGGCCTTTGTGTTTCCTCCTTCCTACAACATGAGTCTCTTCAAGACCAATGTTCATTCCTTCCTCTCCTCAGAAAGACCCTCCATCCAGCATCTCAGATGACAAATAATTTCCCTCAGGACCTCCTGTGTGGAGTTATGTAAAAAAAAAACGTACTAAGGCTATCCGTAAAATAAGGTCTCCAAGGTGCTGCGGTCGCGAGGAACAATTTTACGCGAGATCCGGCAATACTGGCGTGCCAAATCTCCACCACGCTGCATTCTCTGCGGCATTTAGTCTCAATCATGTCTCAATGTGGCAGCCATTCGCGATGGAGCTTACGCTCGCCGCACCCGTCAGGTGTAAATTACGATCTATAATTAGTTGCTTAGTGCAAAGAACAACTTTTACTCGGCCGAGTAAAAGGGCGAGACAGCGTTCCCTTACTGGGCTGAGTGCCCACCCCCGCACCTCCCCATACTTCCCGGACTGACTCGCTTGCCTACTCGGCTGGTATAAACATTCACTCGCTACTCGCCACTTTCACGTCGCTCGCACCACTCTACCGTCTCCCGCGATTGACTGACTAACTCGGTGCCAAATTGAAAATTACGTTACCTACTCGTCCATCCAACTCTCTCGGCCTAGTATCATCTTACTGTCTCGCCAAACTACTCGGTGCATGTGATCCGTAGCGGTAGGGGATAGCAGGGGGTAAATTTGGAAAATCCATGCTTCTCACACGAACAGCTTTGTGTGGCCTGCTAACGCGCCTGAAATATTTTTGATTTATTTTTGCACACACCAGTCGGAAAAACAAAAATATTGTCTATTCAAAAACATTTCAATAAACAGAATTAAAACGCAAACCTTTATTTCTTCGAGTTAGATTGCAACGCATGCCGGATGCTCGCCAACATTATGAAAAACAGTTCTTTTTTCTGAAATTCAGTCACTAAACAGCCTCAAATAATGTTAAACAAAGTCACTTTCTGTGGACTCATTTGCTTTTTTCTATGGATTCTATGCGATGTCGCATTGAGCAGTTTAGCGTATTTTAGTTGTCAAAATTATCTTGGGCGTTTTGAAGTCGCTTCTGTTTGAGAATAAGGAAATGATTTACGTTTGTTTTAGATGCAAAAAAAACACTTCTTCTTGTTTAACATTACATACATAAAATGCGGTTCCTAAAATTGCTCGTAAGCTTGCTGTGAAATATTACAAAAGTTCTTCCTACTACATCTAATTTACCAAAACAGCCCTTGTGATCCTCTCCCACGTACAAGTAAAGTTCAATTTCTAGCATATGTCCAGTAATTATTTAACAGATATGTTCCGAAATTCTCGATTTTGAAGCTTATCGACGTCAATAGTTAAATTCAAAATGCCAGAACAAAGTAATGATTACAGAGTTGTAGTGTTTGGGGCAGGAGGTGTTGGCAAAAGTTCGCTCGTATTACGTTTTGTAAAGGGCACGTTTCGTGAATCATATATACCCACGATTGAGGATACCTACAGACAAGTAAGATTTTAATTTCTGTACTGCACTACCTTTTTAAAATATCCGCTTTGTTGTGTGAAACAAAATAATTAGACTTGGTTTATGTACCCTGTGTATTTTTCACTTTATTTTTGGCAGATGTTTGTATGTTTAACTCCCCGTCGTGAATACGATCCAGGTACCACAGTCCATCAGAGTGGAGATCCTTTTTGATTACTGTTATTTTAAACATGACAAGGAGTGAATTTTGCAAACACCTTTATTTTGATATTGCACAAAATAGACCACTATTGTAAATTCTGACGATTTTTTAAAGACAATTGGAAATAATGTCAAATTAAATGTCAGCTTCCAGTTGTCCAAAATTATTGTGATTCCTTATTTATTCCTTATTTTCAATTTTTTATTCATTATTTTCAGAACACCAATAATACCTTCTGTTAGTCTAGGCATTGACAATAAATGTGATATTTGGTAGTGCATAATTTTACAATATTATTATTGTCGGTCCAATGCCAAAATCGCAAATCTGCAAAAACGTCATTTGGAGATATTAAGGTTTGAAGTTTACAATTGATTTATATTATTACTGAAATCTCTAGTTTATACATACTAAATGTGTAATTAAAAAATAAATGGCAGGGTATGCTCCATAGATGAAAAATTTTAAACGGAGCTTACTCAAAACTGGCAGAAATGGGGATTCGCAACTTTGGCTTTGGACCTACGATTCATGTATTTGGAATTTTTCTAGAAATGGTAAATGAGTTATTTTTTTTTCAAAAACTCCAAGATTCATCTTTCAAAATGTAATATTTAGTAGACATCTCCCAGAAAAAAATGGTGTTAGGGGTTTAATGATTTTTCTATAAAACGTCAATAAATTAACCTTTTTTTAATTATGAAAGTGAATTAATCCGAATGAGGAAAAATTAAACAACGTCAACAGATTTTAAAAATAAGAAACTGCAATTTTTCACTAGTTAAAATATAAACTAATTTATTATGTTATCTTTTGAATCAATTTTTTTTTTAAATCTAATGTAAGGAAGTGAAAATCATACTTTTGTCATTCATCTATATTTCATATTTATCATTCGTTGCTACTCGCTACTATGTTTTACATTTCACTTTTATATTTTTTTTAGTTTTTCTTTTATAAATTCAATAATATTATTATTCAATTTATTAAATTTAGTTTTTTTATAAACAAGTTGTGATGCCGAATGTTTACAAATAAACTGTTATTTATTAATATTATTGAATATGTAAAAGGAAAAAGAGTTCTACAAATTAAACTTGATAACCATAAATTTATTTATATATTTTTTAGAATATTTTCTCACTCACCACTCTTTATTATTGCTACTTGTACTCGTGTAGAATGTTTTTTGATTCTAGATTCATTGTTAAAATCATTGTTGTTTTAAAACTCATTTTTTCAGTTAATTTGTCATAGAATCATAACTTTTGTTTGCTTTTTATTATTTATATTTTTTGCTTTGCATTTTTATTATTTAAGTTAAGGAACTAAGAAACCAAAATGCAGTATAATAGTAATTGTCTATTAAACCTATTATCTAGCGTAAGAAGACAGGCAACATGGCAAAACATCATGATGCTCTGTATCATTCCATTTGGCCTGTGGATTTTTTATTTTTGTTTTCGGCTACAGATGTATACAATAAATAAATAAATTATAAAAATTATTGTTTGCCCCTTTGACGTGATAGCTATAAGTTTATTTTTTTAAATCTGGAATGTTACTCTGAATGTAGCTACGACCGGACGCAGTTAACTTTGCACGCGGCCTAAAGAGAAACTAAGAATTTTTTAAATCCATAGATCTTTGTATCATCAAAAAATACACTAATGATGCCACTTGCTGCAAAGTTACATGTGTTAAGTTGTACTATCTATTTTATTATTCTTCCGCTTTTTGTTTTGTTTTTTGTAAATACCTAGTTTTTTTTATGTCTTTATATTTTTCTTTAATAAATGTTGTACCTTTTGAATCCTTTTGTTTAATTTATTGCCCTTTTTACATACCTACCTAAAAAAACTACCTTACTAATTTAAGGTCTACATATTATCAAATTTCCTGAATATTAAGGTGAATCACATTCTTATCAAATCATTTTATAAGTTCAGAAAATAACATTTCACTTAATCATTTTGTATAATGGCTAATTTGGTATGTGATAATTTAATTTGATAGATAACAACCTAAAGGTTTTTCAAAATACAAGTAGGTTGGTATCTCAAGAACACCTCAATGCTTCGTTACAACCTCTCGCAGAAATGGTTGCTGAGAAACTTATAATATGACCAGTAATGCCACCAATTTCTCAGTCCTGAAAGATATTGTTCTGCTTAGAAACATGTAGATAATATTATTACATACCTGTATAATATATTTCTGATTGCACAAATTGAATGTTCCGCTCACCTCTTTCTTTGCTTTTTATTGATGTTTTGCCTATCAGTGTAGTAGAAACATATTCTGTAAATCAGATAATAAAATGACTTATTCAGTCTTTCACCAATCCTCCAAACTTGTTGGTCCTGTCTAACTTTGAAAGGTAAGATTTTATCCAGGTCTCCAGATTTAGTTAAACAATACATGATGGATTATTAAATAACATTTTGAATAAACTAAATTACTAAATATTCTAATTATTTTGCCTAATATGCTGTTGCTGCAAATCCAAAGTGTGCTAAGACTTCGTGAAGGATGATTTTGTATATTTTGCATTAAGATAGCGTTATGGGACAATTAAGACAAAAGGGCAATATCCATCAGATATCGGAAGGCATCCGTCGTGCATCGGCTGTCAAATATTCCGATTTTCCATGGGTTTCATTAGCTTGTCTATGTCAGTCGTTTGTTGATCTCAGTTGGTGTGGATTATGTACCTACTTAAAAACACAAATTACTATTTATTAGTTTTATTTAAAAGTATTATTTTATGTTTGTATGCGTTGACACTCGATTCGCAAATTTTCCTGCGACTCGTATCTCTTCGCAAAACGGCAAACGCTCCGTCATGTCAGGGGGCATACATTAATTACGTGAGCAGTTTTTCTTCCAATCTAGACCCCTCCCCCCCCCTTGTTGAGATAAATTTGGGCCACTTCATATATTCTTTTCAAGTAACGTGAGTTTTTGCTGGACCCCCCCCCCCCCCCCTTTCGAGCTCACGTAATTAATGTATGCCCCCTGGTGTCAGAGTTACCACTTTTAATAGTTTTTATCTTAACACAAACACAATATTTATCTCATTAGCGCAATTTGAAATACCGCATTTAAGAATTTTGTTCTTTTTTAAAGAAAGACAAACGTCCCCGGGTTACGAATAACCTGACGATAGTTGAAAATCTCCTACTACCACTGATAGAGGCAACTCAGCCGTGTGTCGATTTAACATGCATTACTCTGTCGCAAAAGATACAGAATTAGCCTTCTGAAATTTCTGCAATCATCTGACATAATAAAATAATAACTTCTCCGGTAATAAAATAAGATTTTTCCAACACATGAGAATTTTCCTACCATATTAGTAGGGATGTAACGATACCTGCAGATACTGATATAATGGATTCGTCGGTAGAAATTTTAAAATTGCAAAGATCAAAGTTCTCTTTTTTCATGATCATATTAGGTTTAAAGTAAAACCTTATAATGACATAGTGTTTGCTAATTTAGATTTTTTGTTTTAGAAGATTTTTATTTTGAATGCTGAAGAAATACAAAAAAAAGGATTTTGTTTGAGACTCTGGTTCTATTTTAATATTTTAGAACTTCATTTCGAAATTAATCAATATACCTTAAATCTGTATCTTCCAACTTTTTTAATAATATATATGTAAGTACTTCATTGTTTTATGAGCAATTTTGTAATCTATTGAATCATAGTGAACTGGTCCGTCTGGTCATATCGGTTCCCGATAATTGACTACATCAATCGTTATCTGTATTGGATTTACAAAATAAATATCGTTACATCCCTAATTAATAGTTTCTGCAAGACTCAGAGGCGTGAAATCGCCACCTCTCCTGGAACTTTGCCAAACATGACTTCTGCTGAGATGGACTAGCATTGTAAGTGGAAGCTATCGTAAAAAGGAAAGGAAAAAATCTTGCTTTTAATGAAAATGATAAAGCTTTGACTAGAGCTGACATGATACACAACAATGGCAGTAATAAGGTAGTATACTCATTATTGACGTATTTATTCATATTTCAACATAATTGTGAAGTAATTTCCCGTCAAACTTCCAATCAGCATTGCAACAACCAGACCAACAATACATTCCTTTATATTATAGCCCGACAATAAATAAGAATTGGCCCAAACTCAAGCATAGGTTTGTGTGCATTGGTGTATTATGCATTCGCTTCCAGCAATATGTCTGAATATGTCCTTGTCAAATGTCACTGAGAAACTGCATTTTGTCTTGTTTACACCTGCTTTGTTTTTTAAGCGAGAAAGGGACAACAAGTGTGTACATTAGAATCTGTTTATATTACCTAATTTGAAAAGTTTTCCAGTGTGTTCTTTTCATTGTATTAAAAATGAAATTTCACTGGAATTGTCTTTGTAAAGTCGAATAACTGGTTTGAAGCAAGTGTTATTTAAAAAAATAAATTGTTTGAACTGTACATAACTTGACATTTTTTTAAATATTATTGGATCTCACTGGGTGCTTTATCCAAGCAATACATCTGTGTAAGCGCTCTGCTCGGGTCAACTCCATTTGCAATACCTGTAGCACACAATTGTCTAGATCAGAGAAAAAAAAATATAATCAATTTTTAGTAAGTATGGAAAATACCTCTTTCATTGAAATGGATGTTTATATTTGCTTACCCTAATAACAATTTCAGGTGATCAGCTGTAATAAAAATATCTGTACCCTCCAAATCACCGACACCACGGGATCTCATCAGTTTCCTGCCATGCAACGCCTTTCCATCAGTAAAGTAAGTGTGTTACTTAAATTTAATACCCTGAATCATTGCCATAGTATTGCACATTAATGTCCCAAAATGTGAATATGGCATAAGAGTCCCGACTGCTCCCGTCTGGAGTCAGTGAGACTACGGCATCCCCAATTGGGTTTGTTGTGAGGCTAAAGGTAGTGGGGAGGGTAGGATAGGGAAAGGGGAGGTGGGGAAGTATCTGGCTGTTCAGATCTGGTCACCAACCACGGATAAAGCCATTTCAAGCAACATTTCAATTCTGAATGGTGGTCTTACACCAGGGCGATTCTGAGAGTATCTCCAATAATATTTGCATGATTTGTATAGCGGCGTTTTTGTGAAAAATCACCTTTTTTTAAATAGGCAATTCACACTTTGGGGCGCTGTACAAACTTTCAATATATTTCAACAATCCTCCTTCCAACTAACAATGTGCAGGTTCAGCTGGAGTGGGTCGGAGCCACTCGCGGGTTGTTAGTGTTCTTCTCTGGGTTTGAGTTCTTGTGCAGGTTCCGGCTCTGAGGTCCGGCTCCGGCTGAACCCATATGTTCCGGGAGCTGCAACAGCACCCAGTACCCAGTCCGCACCCGGAACCAGGACCTGCTCCTAGAACTCGAGTACTTTTTAAAGGAAGCATGCCTCGGAGGCCTCTGGCAAAATGCAGAACTCACCATTATAGCAACTTAGGCTAAAAATTGCATCCACCGATTCATCAATCACTGATATGAAACTACATATACGTACAATGATTTAACTAATTAACGCGATGCTGCGTAAAAATATATATATGTATATTATTTCATTTATATTCTGTACAGGCAGAAAATATACAGAACCATACCTGGGAAGTCATTTAGATTAACATTATTTATTTCTTATTTAGAAAAATTTCGGTGTAATTCGCACCAAAGCACACAATTGGGAACACATGTTATTTAATTTCTTTGAGCGTATTTTGGAAATTTTATGATGGGCGGTACAATATTTAATATTTATCTTCCTTAATGTGATATGTCCCTCGGTAAGAGACAGATTGATGTATAAGGATTTGAATAATGTTAATCCAATAATAATGGTGTGATTAAGATATATCATACGCAATACAAGAATGATACTCTCAGATAGATATAATTAATTTATGTGTATGAGAGCCCAAAAAGGTGGATTTTTAGTTTGGACCTAAATTCTGTTGGGTTTGTTATGCATCTTAATTCCGGAGGAAGTTTATTCCAAGGCACACATTTTATGCCCAGACACTCCATAAGTGCGATCTCCAAACTTAGTATTTGGCTTGCGTTTAGGTTCTATAGCTGATGATGTTGCTGATCTATTGCTTCGGACCAGTATTTTCCGGGTCACATAGTTCAGAGATGTAAGATAGTATGAACTTAGTATCCCTTTTTTTAACCCTTTGTAATCTTCCTACTGATTTTCTTTTTTAATAATTTTCTAGGGACATGCGTTCATCCTTGTGTACTCG
Source organism: Limnephilus marmoratus (assembly GCA_917880885.1). Classification (NCBI taxonomy): domain Eukaryota; kingdom Metazoa; phylum Arthropoda; class Insecta; order Trichoptera; family Limnephilidae; genus Limnephilus; species Limnephilus marmoratus. The sequence continues at coordinate 33,596,119 of OU862908.1, forward strand.
GTGAGCAGTCGCCAGTCTCTGGAGGAGTTGCGGCCGATCTGGAGTACTATCAAGGAGCTGAAGGGCTCGGAACTCCCCGGCATCCCGGTGATGCTGGCCGCCAACAAGTGTGACGAGGCCGCAGAGGTCCGGGAAGTGAGCGTGACGGAGGGGCAGGCGGAGGCAGCCGCGTGGGGCGTCTCCTTCATGGAGACCTCTGCCAAGACCAACCACAATGTTAAGCAGCTCTTTCAGGTAAGCCTGACTAAGTGATAAGAGATCCTCCTCGTGGACCTCTTTCTCATATTGACAGACTATATATAAGCGGGGAAAGTTCATCGCCTAAAATTTTCATGTTTATTTTGTTGTTTAGGAACTTCTGAATATGGAAAAAAACCGGAACGTGTCTCTGCAAGTAGACGGCAAAAGTAAAAAGAAAAAGGACAAGGGGGTGAAGGTGGATGGAGGAGAGCCGTCCACAGGGGGAAGGGAGAAGTGCTCAATGATGTGAGACATCCATGCCATGTCTTTAAGTTCTCTCCTGCCACAATTTGACTTTGAAATATTCAGTCTCCGTTACATTTGGTACACTTTCTAGGCCTAAAACATTGTGGATTCAAATTAAAACAATTTACTAAATATTCTCCCACACTTTTAAAGCACTCAATTTTATCATTAAGATATTACAAACTTAATGGATACCTATCCATTAATTTTCTATTTGCCGCTTTATCTATGGAGATGATTTTACTAATCGGGGAAGAGCAATAAAATGAAGGAAGAAGTAATGTTACTTTGAATATAATATAATGTATGTTATCAGCCAATTGGTTATTATCGATGTATACAAGAGAAATAATGAAAACGTGCTTTAACTGTAATTAAACTGAAGAAGCATCGAATTAGATGAAATTGTCTGTATGTAAATATATATTATGTATATTTTTATGCAATTATGCCAAGTGAAAGACATTTATTTATATATATTATGATGATTATTTAAATGAAAAAATGTGTAACTTTTTCAATGGGATATTTTTAAAATTACCATTTCAGACAATATTGGTGTGTCTAAATGAATAGGTACTGTGTTTATAAAGGTTTAAATTGTATGTTTAAAATATTTTGAAAATACTGCAATGTTTATTAACAGTGAAAAGTGATCACAGATTGAAAAGAAAAATTATAACATTTGTTCCTGGAGACATTCAGAAGGCCAAGCCATGTATCCTTTGTACTGTTCAAGTAAATTGCCAATATCTGCCAAAGTAAGGTAAATTTAATACATGTATGCCTTTATATTTAGTATTCAGTCCTGTCATTTAATTTGTCCACTGTAATGTATTGTATTTGTGTATTACATTATTTCCAGATACTTTTTTCTCAAAGAAACCTATATAAGAAAAAATATCCTTATTAACACACATAATTATATAAAGATTCCTAAATATGTAGTACATACCTAGATTCCTAGAGGATACTTTAATACATAGTGTTATCATTTCAAAGTCACTCTCACATCACTCGTCATAATGAAGTCACATTAAATTAGGTTTTCTCTACTTCTCTTAGAAATCTCTAGGTAGTTCCATTCCTTACTATGTAGATGTGCACGGTAACATTAGGTGAATCTAATTTTTATTTGTTTTAACACAACTAACGTGCAAATTAACAGAAAAATACTTTTTAATTTATCAATGTCTGAACTTGTGCAAAACATAACATTTAAATATTGAGGAATAACTAACTTATTACTTTACTTCCTATCCGTATTGATATTGATGTCTTCAGATAGGATTTTTATTTATTCACTTATCTTGATCCTTTTTGAAAATCAAATTTTCTGTACCATTTATTTCTATTTTTTAATTTGTGTACATCAACTTTCCATTTACACATGTACGTAGAACATATTGTAGAGTTTGAGACATATTTTCACAATATAAATATTTAAAGAAGTATTTTCTTGTAAATTTTGCACTTGCGTTTATAAAAATCCTCATTCTTTGTATTTGCAATTTCATTTTATTACCAGCAATCCTCAGGCGTACGCGAGTATAAATGAACATTTTATTGGATACGATTTTAGATTTTCACGGCCAAAAGTATTTTTGTTATTAGTTTTTGGGGTATTATGCCGTGTTGCGCTACCTCCTTCTTTAGCCAACGTTTCGGACAGCGTTGCAGTGTCCATCATCAGGGCAGATGTGTAATAGTTAGTATTAATATAAATATCAATATAATGACGGAGCTAAGCTCAATAGTTCTTGGTATCCGGTAATTGACGGTTACATAAGGATAAACGCAAAAAAACATGTTGAAGTATATTGTAGCGCCAGCTCGTAGAGGAGTGGAGCTGGCGATACGGTATCGCTGCTAAGTAGATAAGTACAAACATCACCCCTAACTATTACACAACTGCCCTGATGATGGACACTGCAACGCTGTCCGAAACGTTGGCTAAAGAAGGAGGTAGCGCAACACGGCATAATACCCCAAAAACTAATAACAAAAAAGAACATTTTATTATTTATCAAAATGTCTTATAGTGCCTACCATTGATATATCAACTCTAGTTATGGCCGTCTTTCAAATTCGGTTGAATAATTCTATGAGGATAAATAAACCTATGAGTAATTTTATAACCAAACTCCCCATCTGATTCCATCGCCTCGCTTCGAAAGCGAAAGAATAAAATATCTCGGGAGACAATGGTACTTGCAGACCAACAAAATATAAAAAGCAATGCTTTTTATGATCTTTTGGCTTCGAAATAATGCACTTTCTTTTAGATAAATGTTTTCGTAACCCAATTTTTGGAACCATTTAATAATTTTGGTGTCATCTTTAACATGCACATATCCTGTCTAGACTTTGTTGGTTGATGGTGCCTACCAATGTAATGGCTCTTTAACCTTTTCAAAGCTGGCCTTTTTAACACAATCTATCCCATTCGCGCCACGTTTTGACACAATGTAAATAACAACACAGCGTTTCAGCGAAACATCGTGATTCACATATAAGACAGAGCGGAGCATATCCGCATGATAGCTTCTGAAGGACCACACGTGACAGCCACACAGATAAGCTTAAAGGTCTATGCCCACTACACCGTTCCATACCATGACCGTACTATGAACGTATCAGACACGAAATAAACACGCTACGCCCTACTATGCCCACTAGAACGTGCTAACATCATATGATACCCGTATAAAGGTCTATGCCCACTACACCGTTCCATACCATGACCGTAACCGTAGCGGCGCATGCAAAAAAGTATTCTTTGTATCGATCAGTATGAAACGCTGCCCACTAGACCGTTCCGTAACCGACCAACACCGTCGCATACCATGACCGGACTGACGGCGAATTCTCGATGACAATATTTTGCAGGTGCCGGTCCGCTCTCTGCCTGGCACGCGACGGAACGGAACGGTATAGTGGGCAGCGTTTCATACTGATCGATACGAAGAATACTTTTTTGAATGCGCCGCTACGGTTACGGTCATGGTATAGAACGGTGTAGTGGGCAGAGTACCTTTACGTATATTACGGGTGTAAAACGGTGTTAGCACGTTCTAGTGGGCATAGTAGAGCGTAGCGTGTTTATTTCGTGTCTGATACGTTCATAGTACGGTCATGGTATGGAACGGTGTAATGGGCATAGATCTTTATACGTAGAGGTCTCTGCCCACTACACCGTTCCATACCATGACCGTAACCGTAGCGGCGCATGCAAAAAAGTATTCTTTGTATCGATCATTATGAAACGCTGCCCACTAGCCCGTTCCGTTCCGTCGCGTGCCAGGCATAGAGCGGACCGATACCTGCAAAATATTGTCATCGAGAATTCGCCGTCAGTCCGGTCATGGTATGCGACGGTGTTGGTCGGTGACGGAACGGTCTAGTGGGCAGCGTTTCATACTGATTGATACAAAGATAATTTTTTTGCATGCGCCGCTACGGTTACGGTCATGGTATGGAACGGTGTAGTGGGCAGAGATCTTAAGGCGCTCACTTCAATTGCTTCTAAGAACAACGAAAAGTCTATATATAATGAATAGGCAATACTGACTTTACGCAACTTACACTTTGTTTATATTATATGGTACCCACTGAATAGACGCACTAAAAATGCCTTCCATGTAGATTTGAATAAAAACCGATCTCGCCACTGACTTAATTCCTTTTGGTTCTGACCATGTCCACATGGTATTTCTTGTGTTCTTCTTTCTTCCGTGACCCAATCTTTATTAATAAATTACTGATTTGCATAAATGAGATTTACATTTAAATGATTAAAGAATGTAATATATATTATGATTTTAATAATAATTAAAGAATTGAACACTTTTTCAAAAAGAAGTTTAACCCCTCAGGCTAATTTGTTCAGTTTTCGGATCAACTCATATAGGTCTCATAGAAATCGTTGTGTCTCCCTTACTATCATGGTGAGAAATTTGATCTAAACGGTGTTAGAAAGAGAAAACACCATGCTTTACATTCAAATCTAAAAGTTAATCACAAAATAATTCAAATCTTCATGAATCCAAAGTTTCCCGCCGTAATTTGAAAAAAAATTATGAAATTTTGAGAATATTTTATTCATTATTTTCACATGAAACGACAAAAAAGTGAGTTGACGATAACATTTATATTGACAAATAAAATATGTATGTGTTTTTATTTGTTTTCGTTATCAGTAATTTTAGTTAGAAAAAACGTAAGGTGAGCCATTTTTAAAACTTTTATGTTTGGATTCAAAATTTTAAATTTCTAAAATTATGTTTATTTCGAATTATACAATTATAAAGCATATTTCAGCACCTTTCAAAATCAATTTTTAGTTTTCGGATGCGTTCAGAATTATTCCATATATTTGGATTTTATTGTAAAGTCAAAATATTTTGTTCTTACGACAAAGTAGGCCCGAGTCCTGAGGGATGAAAAAAACAACGACCTTGATGTACAGTCTTACATTTTTAATAGTATACAATAATTGATGGCACTGCGATTGTTCAAAGGGTTTTAAATGGCAACACCAAGATGGCCCGTAGGAAAATGAATTAAAGTTTTAAAAAGCACAATGTTCCAAGTGCACATTTTTTACTTTAACCAATGGTATATTATATAAATTAGAGGTACTTTCTGCAAGGAGATGACTGACATTTTTATATTTCAATTTTATGGTAAATTTTTGAGATCGCTGGCAATGGTTAATACGCACTTTTTTTGAAAAAATCTTTTGATTCACCTTAATTACATTAAAAGACAACTATTTGCATTGGGGGACGTGGAAAATATTTCGTTCTAAATTTCGATTATGTAAAATTAAAATTAGCTTTCATTCTGTGAAACAAGACCGTCCATTTTCAAACATTATTTTCAAATGTCATTTTGTTATGTTGGTATTCTTGTTACTGTACGAAAAGATGCTAGAGCAAAGCGTAGCAGACTTCATGGGAATTCTAAGTTTGTGTAACATGGTTTGTGATACAAAAGAAAGTGCCCCTTTATAACGCCTACTCGCGTCAAGGCAAGAAAAACATCCCAGTTTTCAAGTAGTTTAGCATCTACGCTAGGTTTGTGTAACATGGTTTGTGATTCAAAAGAAAGTGCCCCGTACCTTCAAAATCTTCTAGCCGTTCGTTATACATTCAAGTGTATCAGGAATACCAACATACCAAAGTGACAGCGAATGAGCTAATAGCTAATGGCGTACAATCTCACAAGACGAAAGCTAATTTTAATTTTACGTAATCGAAATTTAGAATGAAATATTTTCCACTTCCCCCAATGCAAATAGTTGCCTTTTAATGTAATTTAGGTGAATCAGAAGGTTTTTTTTTTTAAAAGTGCATATTAACTGTTGCCAGCGATCTCCAAAAATGAATAATTTTATTTTACACTTTGCAAGGAATTAACAATGGAAAGGTGATTTTTTGGTATTTCTGAAATGTATGTATCGAAACGACCATTTATTATCAAAATAAAATAAAATCTAAATCACAGATCAAAATCATAAATTAAAAACTTCAAAAAATTGAGTTTTGTTGTTTTCCGTTGTACAATTAGAACAACTTTAAAAATGTCAAACTCGAATGTGAACGAATTTCAAAGACAAAGTGAGTAGCTTGGTGTTGCCATAGTAATGAAAAAAAATTGTACCAATTGAATAAATTTCTACAATATTATGTATTATGCCAAGTTGTAGTTTTCACGCATTCAAAATTAGCAATGAAAAAAGGTTTTTTTGTTTTTCTAGAAATGTATATTTCAGTTATAAGTCATCTGTGGAGGTGAGTCTGTATCTTTTGTGTTAGACTAACGCTGCTTTTTACGCGGGCGAAGTCCGTGCAAACGCGATATTAATTATCATTTATTATTCATACAACAATTATATAAAGTGACAGCTGTCTGTTTTCATTTTGCCCTCACCAAAATGGATTAAAAAAATATGTTTATAAATTATTCCCTCTCCACAAAAGTTGTGATTTAGGCTGGAACAGATTTCTTCCCAATTTTGCCATTTCCTTAATCGAGTGAAAAGTTTTAAAATAGTTTTAATGGAATAGTTCACGGTGCCTGCCAATAAAGTAACTTTTAAGAGAAGATTTTCATAAATAAAGTTGCCTCCATTATTAATTAATTATAATCGATGAAATCTGAGTTGATTTATTTAACTACACAGTTAATCAAAAATATATGAGTGCCAACTTAAAACTGAGACAATAATAATTTATTAATTTTTATAAGTACTAATTTACAAATCAACTAAGAAGATCGTGGAAACATGGTCTAACAAAAACCCCAAAGACTACCCCATATTCGATTTTATCAACTACAAAAGGAAATGTAACTAGCTATGTTTAACAAAATTGAATCTGAGCTACAGGGAATAAAAACTTTCAGAAAATTCATAAATGATAAATACGATGATATCATTTATAAACTGTCACAAATCATGGATACACCAAAACACGCAATTAAACTCGAGGAGGAAGAGAAAGAACGGCAAAAAAAAAAGATTGGCTATGATCGAAGTTCACTTAGCAAATATTGAACATAATTAAACCTAATAAACGGTATTGAAAAAAGCTGTCTAAAATTACTGGACAACATATCGCCAATCTATACGAGCTCGCCGGCGTTACCATGTCACCAAAGAATACTTTAAAAATTTCAACTTCCAAACCAAATGATGGGAAAAAAATACAATTAACTTCATGAACAACGAAAGGGTACATACCATGTTAGCTTTTAAACACAGTCATCTGATAAACAAAATTCAACGGAGAGGAGCCCAATACATTTATCTTAATGTGGCACATAAAAAAAGGTTTGGCATATTCTTCGACCTTTCTAAAGTCTTCATCACCACAAATCACTCACTCCTTTTTTGACAAACTAGAAAATATAGGGATTACTGATAGAGAACTGTCATTTTTTTTAAGTTACATGGAAAACAGAAAGCAAATGGTAAAACTTAACAACATAACCAGCAAGTTTATTAACGTTAAATTTAGGGTGCCTCAAGGAAGTATTCTGGGGCCAATGCTGTTTTTAATTTACATAAATGGCCTATGCCACATAGAATTTGAAGATGAAATCGTAAGTTTTGCAGATGATACTCTTCTTCTAATGGCATAATGGGAATAATTGGATAGAAATATTTTAAAAAGCAGAAGACACACTAAACAGAATCAAAAAATGGCTAGATGACCATTCATGCTAATAAAACCAAATTCATCACTTGCAGAGCCATCATGAATATTATACTGAAAGTTCCGGTAAGAACTGGCACTGACGAAATCTTCAACAATCTCAATGTGTAAATTAAACAATTCTATGCTGAAGCAAAATTCCTTTATATTAATAAATACAAGAAATAACAACAAAGACAAATATTGAAAACACCAGATATCAGGAAAACATATCCAACAAGCAACTATGAATACAACATATGGACAAAAAGGCTTATTACACGGTGGGACTCGCACTTTCATTCAAAAATCACAACATTATAACATTAAAAAATAAAAAGCTGAATACAAAGCAGGGAGATTAGCATAGAAAACATACTGACACCAAATTCAGAAATTAAGACTGAAACAGAAACCACTATAATTCTTCAGTAACTCATTTAATTAAATTTTTGTATGTAAATGAAATACTCGGCATGGGAGATCCCAGTGAAGATATCATTATCTCTACTTGTAACAAGAAAGGGAAGATAGTAGAACAATTATTATTATTAATTTGTTTGAAATTATAATTTAAATTGAAAACGCTTTTGTATGGACTTGGCCCACTTGAAACGTACCATTAGACTAACGCAAAAGATACAATCCCACCCTCCTTTTCTTGTACAAGTTATACCGTCAACGATTTATATAATGAATTACCTACATCGCACCAGGCTGTGATGGGCTGATGGGTGCCTCCTCCCTTATGCAACAGTTACAGTTGTACCTGTTGAATCTTTTGTCTTTTTAATAGATGTGAATCAGTGCTGGATCCACAAAATCTGGCGCCCTGTGCAGTAAGTACCGATGGCTCCCCCCACCCACATTTTGTATTTATTCAGATTTAAAACTCTTACCCTTAATTGGGTGTAATAAGATTTAGTTATTCTGATTTAACCGCCAACGAGAGCATATTATAACATTATCATCTCATTCAATTTTTGTAGATGATGCAGTATTGTGGGTTGTTGAACTTGGTTATTTTTACAAAGAAATTATATAATAAATATTCAAGTTAACGGAACATATCTATTGCATATTATGATCAAATAATACAATAATGGTGTATCTTTAAAAAAGCATCCACAGTGCATACATAAATGGAGAAATTATTATGGTCATTATAATGTGATTTAATTGTATGCTTATTTTGACCTTTTGATCAATAGAATGATCCAAGGCTTTTTATGTTATGTTTAAATGAAAATGACAATAACTGTAATTTATTACCTATGTATCTACAGTTAATTGCTACAATTATTTATGAACAATTTAAAAGTATATAATTTAGCCAGTATAGGACATTGTTTGTATATTATGATAGAAATATGTGAAGTATTGTTTAGTCCATATACTAATACATAATATCATTTTTAAGTCAACATTTTATACACTTCATAGTAATAAAGTACTTATACTCAGATGTGAGCATAATCAGCCCGGGGGGTGAGTTGTGTAATTTGCGACAACGAAATATTGTAGGTTTATCTAAATAATATAGGGGTATAAAAATATTTTGTCATTCAGATCTTCGGTCTTAATAATGTATTATAACGAATTTTATTCCTTTTAGCTTTTTTGAAAAGAGAATTTTTTCCGAAACACCGAAATTTGAAGTTGCTGTAATATCGGAAATGAGTGTAAAGAATTACGATTCCAAAATTTACCAGAGTTGCGCCAATACTTTATAATTCATAGCAACCAAAATACATAATTCAATATTCTAGTATACAAATATTTTGCAATTGGATTGTTACATTGCATTCATACACATTTAATAATTAGAAGAAGCTAGGACTTAGATGATATTATGCACTTCTTAAATATCACTCACCATACATATCCAATTAGAGTATTTATTTACACTTGTGTAATTTTAAGAAAGACACTTGGAGATTCCAACAAGTGAAGGTCAGTTGGGAGCCAGAAAAGCCAGTGTTATGTTGCCAGTTGCTGTAATTAAGGAATCCAACTGGACGCAATATAAAATAGATGTATAATAACTATGTATGTATATTGGCAATACACAATTATCACATTTCTGATTACTCACTATCCTAAATCAAGGGTTGCTCAGATAATAGTTTGTATTCAAGGTTTGATTTTAGAAACTTATAATAGAAGATTGTTTGAGGCATTGTTTCATCACTGGTAGTGTCTATAAACACAGGGTTAACTTCATACTGACCTATCTCTGCCTATTTACCATTCTGTGATCCTAAGCCCTCGCACTGCCTACAGCTAGGTTCATGTTAAACACCATTCAAATATCCTGTTGCCGAAGCATGGAGTTTTTTTTTTTAAAAGTCGCCAAACTTGAGCCATTTGAAACAATACTGCGATTTGATATTTACTTAGGACCTTGTGACAAACTTTATAATGCAGGATTGATATTCACCAAAATTTGTACCAGCAAAAGTATGTTTTAATGTAATTCCTTTTACCATTAAATTCTAAAATATTACAATGTAAATAGTTTTTTTTTTACTTCTTTATAAGTCCTATTGTATTTGCAGAAGACTTAATTGTTACAAATTTGGTTTTTATGTTGAAAAACTCACATGTGCTTATTGAAAATATGACAGAATCAATATTTAATTTAAGAATATGTACGAGTATATCCCCATGAGTAACCCTTGTACTTATTTAATTTTTTGATTAAAGATTTGAGTGTTAGATTTTCATACAATTGGATATATAAATATATTTAGAAGATTTTCGCATCTTGTTTATGACATTGTAAATATGTAATTTGTTTTTTTTTAGTTAAGGTGACAAATGTTTGTTGACCAATAGCAGCCTAGATATTAGATGATGTAGGATTTTCGCTTGCATTCAATATTAAAACGAAAAAAACCTATACGTATGTGCATATATTTAGAACAATTCGACTAATATTTTCAATTGTTATATTTTTTAAATTGATCTTACTTATTGCAAAACAAATATCACATTAAAATATAAAATCAATTGGTTGTTATCATTTAATGCATCCCCATTATGACAAAATATATATGACCCTTTGAGGTTTCATAAACATTACTTATGATAATAATTAAATATCAGATTATGTACACAAATCAGTGACTTCAGTGAGCTAGAGTGCTAAGATTGAAAATGACATTATTGGTGTTGTAGCTAAAAATGATTTTTTTTTTTAATTTCAAATGTTTGTATGAAGATTTTTTACTTTGGGTAGCCTGTGGTCAAAAAATCTTCATAATAAAAAATTCTAGTGCAGTTAACACGCGGTAGAAGCGAATCTTTACCAAAACATCTCAACCAATGAAGAACCAAGGGGCCTTAAAAAGTGAGGTCATAATCAAAGCAGCCAATGAGCGCAGACCTGGTGCCATTTCCGTTTTATATCTCAACCAATAGGAGCCTTGATAGGAGTTTTATGCTTCGCAAGTGCTGTAAGCGTCATTTCCGTTTCATCCGAATACCTAATCACAACGGGGCTATAGAAGTTTCACTTCAAAAAATTAATTTTGAAAAAAAAATTTTTTTCAGCTATAACATCAACAATGCCATATTTTTCAATCTTGCCTCTCTAGCTCTAATTGAAAATTCTAGAACCGCCCTTGAGTTGACACCCTTGACAAACGCCTTTGACAAATGCATTTTCATATTTCAGCTGATAAAACTGGGTCATTTTTTCCAAAGATTGTACTTTGTGTTTTTGTCAGGTCTCGCGATTTTGATGGGTGTTTTTTAAAGCTAAGTTTACACGAAGCCAGTCCTCTGCTGCCAGTCCTACAGACAAGCCAGCGCTGGCCAGGCCCGTGTTGTTTAGACGAGGCCAGTCATTTCTGGATTTTTCTTGTGAGCACACGTTCAAAACAAAAATGAATTCGGGACAAATCCGGCTATTGAAGAAAAAATGTTGAAAAAATATCTCTGCACTATTATTAGAAGAGATAATTAATATAATAGAGGAAGAAATCGTAAAGAAAAAACGACTTTGGACAAGAAAATGGATAACCGATAGAACCAGTACTGGAGCCTCTGCTTTGTTACTACAACAACTAAGATTAGAAGATCCTTCTGAGTACAGGTTGGCCTTGCGAGTTACGACTGAAAACTTTGACGAGTTACTTTCACTTATAAAAAGCTCAATTCAGCGTCAAGACACTCTGATGAAAGATACATTACCAGCAAAAATAAATGTGTATAAACTCCACGGATATGCGCCAGTGACTGGCGCGGTGCGTCTACATGTGTTGCAACGCTGGCAGGGGGGCTGCGGGGCAGGCGGGCAGAGGTCACTGGCTTGAAAAATAGACTAGTGCTCTATTTTAGCCAGCGCTGGCTTGGCTTGAAAAACTGTTTATACGAGGCCAATACCAAGCCAGCGCTGGCTGCAAGTAAGACTGGCAGCCTGCGCTGGCCTCGTGTAAACCATACTTAAAGTTATGTATTATAGAATATTTGAAACTTACGTAATTTATATTTTTAATAGGAAAAGCAATTAATTTACTTTATTTAGTAAGTTAAGGCGCAGTAATGCAAAATCATGTGTTTTTGTTTTGAAAATTTGATCATTTGTAAATATTACAGATGCTTAAATTAAATGCTGCAAGTAGAACACTTTATGGTTAAATTCGGATAGGTATTTATTTTGTAGCTTGCCAAATTAAGTTCTTTAGTAAATGATCAGAAAACATTTTCATATTTACAAAATAAAATAAAACATGCTTTTTGGCAATCAATCAAAACATTGGCTGCATGATTTTGTCCGATTCCGAATATAATACACAAATATCTTTTGTAAAAATATACAGATATTCGTGTAAGAAGCATGGATTTTCCAAATTTACCCCCTGCTGTCCTCTACTGCTACTATGTCTCTTTTGCAAACTTCCCTCTGCCCCTCCCTCATCTCCCACCCCTTCCCTGGATATCCTTCCCTCTCTGCCGCTAAACTATATGAAATAAACACATTTTTCATACTAGCGTGTACCTGGCATGTGTTACAATACCACTCAAATAAAGTGTTTGTTTTTTAATTGTTTATTGAAATACTAGGATACACAATTTTTGGTAATATAATAAGAGCTTCTTTTTTATTTTTTCGTTTATTTATGTTTTTTTTATTTAAATTAAATCATATTTAACAATGTTAATATCAAGTTCTCCAAGTTTTGTTTTTTATTGTTATTTAGGCATTCACCGCCATTTTAAATCTATGGTTATGCCATATTGAGACGACTTATTTTTTTTATAAAATAATCAGTTAACAAAGTAAAATAATTTTCACTACAAAATAAATTACATGGTAAGTTTTCACAGATTTTTTTCCTCAGAGCCTATGCTTTCTTTAGGGAGGCTGTATGGAAGGTTTTTTTAAGGAAAGGAAGGAGAGGAGAGTTCTGGGAAGGAAAGGGGTTTAAGGGGTGGGTAGGAATCTGGGGTTCAGTGTGTCCCAGTCATCCGCCTCCAGGACCTAGACAAACCTTACCCCATGAACCCGGGCACCCCTGCTAAATCACCAAACGTAGCGAACCACTTGAGGTGACCTAAGGCAGAGGTGATGTGATGATCCAATAAAGGTTCCCGGGGCGGCGATACCCATTCCCGCCTCCCAAATTGATACTATACCTACTTTGTAATTCCTCTCTCTGCCACTCCCTCGTCTCCCCCCCCCCCCCCCCCCTCCATCTCCCCCCACCCCCCCACTCATTGAATACGCTCTTCTCACAGCTGAGACGCATGGATTTCCCAATTTTACTCCTCGCTATCCCCCACCACTACTCCTTCCTTTGCAATCCTTGTTTCTACTTCTCCCTCGTCCCCCACCCTTCCATCACCCCTCCCCAGTTTCTTTCCCATGGGCTCTATTACCCTCTTGCCACCCTTCCCCTCTCACGCTCTCCTTCCGCCTTCTCCACTTTTCCCCCCTTCCGGGTAACCCATTTCTGCGACCACACCACCCTTAATTCCCTCGCCCTCCTGCGTTCCCCTTCCCCCATCCCTCATCCCCCCTCCCTCGTCCCACCTCCAGCGAAACCCCTTCCTTCCTTCCCCTTCCCGAATTTCCCCTTCCTCTCCCTTCTTCCCTCCCTACTGCTAAATAATGTATGAAAAACAACATTTTTCAAAAAATTCGCACGCCACTTATTGCAAATTTTTTATACAAATTTCATAACACCAGAGCTCACTATTATATATATAGAAACATTAACAGGTGTGCGCCAACATAACAACTCACCAAAGTTTCGTCGCAATCGGACAAATGGAATAAGAAATTATTTCATAAAGCTAGAGCTCACCTCTATATATATATATATATATACAGAAACCTTTGTGGGCGTGCCCACGACAAATCACCAAAGTTTCATTGCAATCGGATGAATGCTTTAGGTATCGCATCAGGGACCAACAAGATATAACAAAACCCAAGAATATTTTCGTATTTCTTTATTATATATTTTTTTACAACATTAAAGAGAGAAATGCATTTCTCTGAATATAAGTATCTCTCCTGGGGAAAATACATAAGACAGATACATACGTTTCTTAGTAAATATATATTTTTTAAATTATCTATTACTAGCAGACCCGGCCACACGTTGCTTTGGCTAACGAAACTTTTACAACCAACGCTATCTGTTAAATCAAATCCACACCACCAGTTAGTCAGTCAACTGCCCGCTGCTGCTTAACCAGACATATTATGTATTTCAACCAATTTACACAAAACCTTGACAAATTATATACCTAAAAACCTTCCTTATGAATCACTCTATCAGTTGGCGAAAACCGCATGAAAATCTGTTGCGTAGTTTAAAAGATCTAAGCGCACATACTTGAGCGACTTCATTTTATACTTAGTAAAGATAAAGATAAAAAGGACAGTTCAATTTACAAAACCATCACTTTGCCAAAAACGAGTAAGTTATAACGAAAATAGTGTCAGCGGGCGATTGACATTTTACCCCTGGCACACTAAAGAGTGAAAGGTTGCGGGTGGAGGTTGGCATTCCAAGAGTTCAGTGATGTGTAAATATAAATTGAAGATGTCTACTGACTCAGCGTAATTATTACCCTCCATGAGTATTCCATTAAGTATATATATGTACATATTTTTTTTTTTTTTTTCTATATAATTTTGGATTCGTATTCCTTTTTTATAAAATTAATTTACTTATTCTTATTATGCTGTCTCAGTAGAAGTAAAGTCACAAGGAGGAAATCCGTAATTGGTTTTATTTTGGCTATTTAATACTATGTACAAACTGAAATAAATGTAAACTGTCGATTTCTTGAAAATTAATAAATAAAATATATATAGGAGGCCCTGAGGAATAAAAATTCTTCAGGTCCTACGTCATCTTTGGGGATGATGTGTAAAGGATCTTTTTAGGGAAAGGAAGGAGAGGAAGTTGTGGGAAGGAAAAAGGTGTGACGGGTGGGTAGGAAACTGTCCAGGAGTGACGGACGTATGAATCCATCCCTCTCGTTGTGGCGCAAGGCATAGGTCAAGAGAATTCGGCTGAAGAGGTCTAGGTTTGGTCTCACTCTACCACTCTCTCCCGATCCGGCCCGCCACGCAGTAGGTTGGCAAATGCATCCGCCACCAAAGCGAACCACTTGGGGTGACCTATGGCAGGGGTGTTGGTTATCCAATAAGTGGTTCCCGGGGCGGCGGTACTCAAACCCGCCTCCTAAATTGACTTCTAGTAATCTGGTATTGGTGGAAACTTAACAAAAGTAACACAATGGAACGCATAAAAACATGTACAAACTTTGGCCAAAATGCCCTAATGAGACACTTGTGACCGTTATGTTGCCAATTAAATGCTAAATTTACACTTCGTTTGTTTACCCAATTCATGCCAAAATATTTATATACAATGGACCCGCGGTAATCCGACAAACGTTTTGCAGGGCAATGTCGGATTATCGAATTTGTCAGACTATAGAGTACTGCGTAAGACCCTCTATAGTCCGGAATTTTTCGAATAAGTGTACCTTGTAATCTGACAAATTACAAATCAAAGAATCTTTTTTTCTTTAATTGTCAGTGTTTTGTGCTTTTGCTTTTGAGCTTGTGAAGACACTATGTATGTATATGTGACACACAATGAATAAACTACAAGGTGCGCCAGAGAAACTTACTTATTTCAAAAAATTCCCGACCGTTGAGTTGGGCAGGTAGAGGGGCGGGAGGGGGCGCATCTGGAGGGGGACGTCCCCAAGTTTGTTTCCCATTCTCGTCAGTTGCATTATGCTGTGGTCTAGAGAGCAGCGGGCCTTCGCCGTCGAGAGCTTCTTTTGTAATGGTCGCTCAGTTGTTGCTACGCAACGTGCCTTTCGTGCTCGCTTCGAAATTCCTCCTCACATGGCCGGCACGCTCTCCGGATTTGATTCCATGTGATTTTTTTAAGGGGTTATTTGCAATCCCTTGTGTATGTCGATCGACCACGGACCATAGATCACCTGAAGAACAACATTCGCGACGCTATTGCCAATATTCCGATTGATATGCTGAGAAGAGTGGACGAGAACTTCAAAAAACGACTTAACCAGTGTATGCGCGATGAGGGTCGCCATTTAAAAGATGTAATTTTTAAGACAGTATGAAAAAAAAATTGGTACATTGTGTTTTCAAATAAAAAAAGAATTACAACAATAACTACAGTGCTTTTGTTTTTATTGAACTTTCAAATAAGTAAGTTTCTCTGGCGCACCCCGTACAATCAACATTTGCTAGGCCGCTATCACATGTATACAGTCAGATTCAAACTGAAACAATACGCGTCGAGCTGTCGAAAACAATAATGGTGGCGCGTATAAGTTACAACCTGTCCAATCATCAGGCGTGTCGAATTAAAGAGGGCGCCGGATTAGCCAGGGCCGGATCACTCCGGGTCCACTAAATATTTTCTTACAATCAAACATGAGACCATGGTGACAAATTATGTGTCAAGATAAAAGAGAGAAATGAAACATAAAATTATAAAATCAAATGTTTATTATAAATAAAAAAATTAAAAAATATTAAGTACAAAATACAGGATTATTCTAGGTGGTCTCCTCCCTCATTTATTTTGTGACCACTGGATACCTTTGTGGATGATTTTCCAGAACGTTCAGCGTTATTTTTTGTGCCTTTAGTAGCAATGTTATGTGATTTGTGTTTCTTAGGATTATATCGGATTCGAAGTTGCCCGCTATTATGGTCAGTCGGCAGTTGTGAACCACTTGTTCTACTTAAATTGTTTCCTAAAGCACTCATCAATATGTTAAGATTACCCCCACTCAATGAATCTCCGATGGGCTGTGTAGAACCATTTACGTTGATATTATTTGAATTGTGCGAATTGTTTACTTTTTGTTTCAAGTCAAAATTCAAAAACATAAATCTTAAAGAAAATGGCCTATTCAAAATAACATTACAGATTAAAGCAATTGCAATAAACATAATAAGAACTAAAGTAAAGACGGATAAAACTATGTGAACAAATCCCTGTGTACCGAGAGGAGCCTTTTCTGGAATTAAAATAAATGTCAAAGTTAATTATTTTTCTGCATATAAATTTAAAAAACCTTTTTTTTATTTCAAGTTTTTATATTTAATAATATTATACAATTTATTTATAAATATGTTCTGGTGTGTAATTATTATTACTACGCGTGACACCTGTTTCACCTTCCTAAGGCATTATCAGACTATATTTACTCGGAAATCGAAAAGGGAATAAAAATAAAAGCAATTTAATTTTCATTATAAGTAAATACGCGTAAAAATAGAAGCAATTCAAATAAATTTTAAGTGGCTTTACCACAGTTTGATAAAGCCTTCGCGTAATAATAAATTACTCTTGTTTATAAATATAATAATATTATTAACCTTTGAATGGTGACAAGGTTTTTGTGTAACGTAACTGGTGACGTAAGGTCTGAGAGACCGCTGCCAAACTTTACATCGATGTAACTTACCGAGTATGATATTTGTGTCGTTCAGTTCAAAATTTTAAAATAAAAAAAAGCCAAAAGTTCCGCTAAGGGTTAATAGAGCCTAAGTTCAATGATAAAATAGTATTACAATATAATAATTATTGGATAATTTGTATTGCGCCATTTTTGTGAAAAATCACCTCAAGACTGTGGTCATCATTTCAAAAAGAATGTTTTTTAGCAAAAGGCTGCTAACAGGACTAGCATTTTATGTTTAATATTATAGTAATAAAAACAGTTTTAATTTCTAGATATGCATAACAAAACAAACATAATACGGAGAATTCATATCAAAAAAATCTTTTCTCCCTTCCTTAACAATAAAGAATTCAAAAAAGCAGTCAAAAATGAGTTTGAAATAAAATTAAAAACTTTGAATCCAAACTTCATTTACCTGCGCGAAATTTGAAAACGACCCAACTACCACTGTGTGTTGTTCAGTAATTTTTTATTTGCTCGGTAATATTTCATTTTATTTATATAAATGTGGCCCCAAAACAATTATTTTGAGATATTTATGATTAGTTAAGATATGAATGCTTTATTGGAGCATGGTTTACACAAAGAATGATCATATGAAATATCTTCAATTACAATTTTAAAAAGTATTATGGACCAGCGAGAAGAGATGAAAAGATGTGAAAAAAAGTCACTTTTGTGAAATCAAACTCTTCACCAGGAAAGTGAACTTCAAATCAGCAGAAACAAAAAATAAACAAATTTTATTATACATACCACTTATATGTTCCAGCAATTCGTTAGTCTGTAGGTAGACCAGTTGTATATTGTTCATTACCATTCTGGTAAAGAGGTTTCCCAATATTTTTACTGGATGTAAAAGATACCAGTCATGCGACACTTGCATCGCGATTTCTGTACTACTACAATTCCAGAAATATAACCAAGAACATTGTTGTTGTTTAACAAATTCCTGGTAATCTTTAAGGTCCGCTTCCTGAAATATTAGTGAATCTATAACTGAGAATGATGCACTCTTAGTTGCAGTATTGCACCTCCCCATGCGATTATTGTGACGTTGAACACTATAATAACTACACATTATGGTACAGGCAAGAAAATTTTATAGTATTTTGAAAATGAAAAGATGTGTACTGTTTCAATAAACATTTTCTTACCTGTTTTGCTATCATGAATTCCCAAGTATAACAAATGATAAAAATGATTGTCATGATTAAATATCGAAGAGAGACTGGGGTCCAGTTAGTTTTATAAATGGCATAAATGCATCCTAATGTTGCAAAGCATATTATAATGTGAATCTGCAAAAAAGTATTGGTTCATATAATATTATCTCTATCAACAGATTATCAACATAATTACAACAAGTTTTTCAATTAGAATTATTTCATCAAGTTTTCAATTACAATTATTTTTTCAAATTTTCCAATTACAATAATTACTAGGGTTGGTCAAAAAATAATGCTTCCTATTTTTTTTCTCCTTTAATTGTCAAGAAATAAAAAATGCAATTACATGATTGAAAACCACACTATTGACGATTAATTTGTTACTTTTAATATAATCTCTGTCCATTTCCACAGCTTTGGTCCATCTTTTAACAATGGCATGTATCACAGTGTTGTAAAAAGCACGGTCACATCCAGAACTCCATCGCCATAACTTTCCCCGCCGATCACACAGTTTTGAATTTTTTTGTCCTTATCAGTTTGTGTGAAGCCATTCCATTGACTGCCTCCTTGATTCAGGTTCAAAAAAATGAATCCATATCCAGTCACAATTTTTTCCATAAACTAAGCGCTGCAAGTATTGTGAGGCTATTGTTTTTCTTGTTTCTTTATTCTGGCTGATAACTTTCTTGGTACCTACCTTGTACAAACTTTTGTTGAATAATCAGTTGTCGAATAATCGTCATAACATTGCCTTTACTGAGGGAGAGAATGCAACATCTGTAGTTATCTGGGGTCATCAATTCGCTCAATGTTGCGTGCAGTCACCCCAATCAGCGGCTTGCCGCTCCGTTTTTCATCAGCCAGCGGTGTTTGCCCTTTAGCTTCATTACAGTGACGAACCCATCATCTAGAAGTGCTGACATCCACTGCGGCATCATAGTACACATTTTTTAGTTTTTCATGAATGCGAATAGGGGTTTCGCCTTCTACAGTCAAGAATCAATCACAGAACACTGTCTAATACGAACATTGATGTTGGCCATTTTGCAAGCGGCTGCAGTACTGCCACCTGTTGATGCAAAAAGTTACTACTTCGGCAGATTGTAGAAGAAGGTTTGAGGAATAGCACCAATTTCAAAATTTTCACTTAACTAACTTTATTAAGTAGAAAAAAATAGGAGGCATTACTTTTTGACTGAGGGTTAGTTTTACCACCTCTGCAAGAAATGCAAAAAAACGTAGATGGAAAAATTGACAGTCTATGCATTTGAATTTAAGATGTAAGATTTCTGGATTGAAATTCAGTTCAAAAATTCACACAATATTTTTACGTGCATTTGTACACTGTCAGTCTGGGAGTTGAAATTTTGTTTGTTAGGTTTCTAGGACCTTACAAACGTGTCATAATGAACTTTCGCTTACCAAATAACGTTCCCACCATGTCAGAATAATACCTGTCCACGATTCTGCTAATTGCCTTACAAAAGATAACTTAAGTAAGTGACCTGACATGAGTCCATCAATCGTCCTGTAATCGTCTGGGGTAAATTGTTCTGTTTTGGATTGTATTTTTTTCAGCAATTCAAATTTAGACCGGGGAAACTCGAAATGAAGAGAGCCTTCTATCATTCCTTCCTTCCCTTCCTAAAAAGGTTAAAGAATTAATTTTCAGTATCATTTTTTTCCAACTACTAAACAATTTTACATATGTACTCCTGGTTTGGGTTTTGAATTTATTCTAGTGTAATAAATTGGCACAAATTTTTTATTTTTAAATTATATCATCGGCTAATTACTATAACTAGGTAACTCTAAAAACAGCTTTGTTGGGAAATTGAATTATAATACGGTAATAAATAAATCAGTTTTTGTATATCTCTACTGATAAGTATGATTAAATCGTAGATTTGTGTGTTGGGTACCGAAAATTTGTGTTTCGTTATATTTTAGAAATAAGAAAATTGCAAATCATTTTTTAATGTATTTATTTACAAAAATGGAATGACTTACCTAGTTGTTACACACAAAAATGCAACGAAAGTAACTTAAGCAATTCCACAAATTTTAATGCTACAACTAGCTAAGTCTGTTGCCTAATTGAAACATGGAAAAACACTTGTAGTAACTAGAGTTACCTAATTATAGAATTAAACGATACTGTTTTTTGGAGATACCCACAAAAACATATTCAAATAACTTGATGATTCCAATGAGTTACGACTTGTGGCAGTCATAGCCGAGGAAATAAAGTTATGCTTTTAATGTGTAAAGCGGGCTACAGACCTTCAGTTTTAACTGTACAGTTTAACTGTACAGTCGAACTGTACAGATAAATCGTAGATCCATACAGCCTACACACATTCAAGTAAAACTGCGAAATCTTTCAGTTTTTATCAACAATGCCTCCATAGACGACCCTTTAGCCGTTACAGGGCTAAAGATGTATTAAAAGAAACTAAGTTTATTAAAAGAAAAATAAAAGAGAAATTAAAATTAAATTAATTATTTGTATTAAAAAAGAAATTTGTATTAATTTAATGAGTGTATTAAAAGAAACTGCGACAAAACTGACGAAACTGTACAGTTTTCGACTACACACTGTCAGTTTTAACTGTACAGTTATAACTGTACAGATTTATCTATTCGAATTTTGATTAGATCTCAGTTAAACTGTACAGTTCAACCTTTGTCCTACACACCTAACGATTTATCTGTACAGTTAAACTGCACAGTTAAAACTGAAGGTCTGTAGCCCGCTTAAGGGGCTGTTCTAATATTACATAAGCAGATTTTTTGCAATTATTAACCTCCCCTCCCCCTCGTCAGCAAAAGTAAGCAAAGCTCTTACCCCTCCCTTCCATGCTTACGTAAACATTGGTACATACAATTCTGGTTTCTTTATTGATTCATGAGCAGCAGTTATAACTCTAAAAATAAGGAATAGGCTTTTAATGGAGGACTTTAACGCACTGAATGCACATAATATTTATGCAAATTTTATTGACATGGTATTCAGTTATTATTATAATCTTAATATATTAATGAACAAAACAATTCAACTTTGGCAAAAGTGGAACAATGGTAAAACAAACATTAACTTATATCATGTCAAATCGTCAATCGAACCGAAACGAAACAATAGATTGGCGACAGAAATTTAGACAAGTGAATAGCGCACGGGTATTTTCATACTAGGTTCTAAGCGAGTAAATGTATCCATTTTTTTCAGGAATTCCCGGAAATGTGTTTCGTTTTTGAGCTTAGACAAGTAGGATTGCCATATGTGTTCAAACCAAAATTGACTAAATTTTGTAGAAAATCCGAAAATGTAAAAAAAAAAATATTGATACTGCTGACGTAATTACCATCCAGACTCCCCCACCCCCCATGTCATCAAAAATAAGCAAAGCGAAGACCCTCCCGCCTCCCTGTAGTTCTTACGTAATACTTGAATGGCCCCTAACTCGAAAATGCTGATTTCGGAGTTACCTACTTGTTGTAATTACCCTACGATATGTTCCTATAAATTTCTACAACTTAATTGAGAGGTTGCTTCACACTTTCAGAGAGTCGTTTTTAAGGTCAAAAAAGAAGTAACTACTGAGTTGATTTTTCAACTGCCCTTGAGGTGATCTTTCATAAAAATGGCGCTCTACAAATTATCCAATTATTATTATTGTTAGTTTTTAAAACACTAGTTAGTAGATAGGTAACGGTAACCGGTAGTATTACTACCTACTTATAAAACTTACTTTTTAAAAAATGTTTGTGCCTTCCCACTTTTAAAGTATGCAACTACCACTGCTGCTTAGGGTTTAGTGAAAAGCAGACTTCTGAAAACAAGCTCGCAACTAGTCTCGTACTTGGGATACCTTACGAGAAAGGATGACTGCCTGAAGTATGTAGTGGGAGGGATTGTAGGACAGAAGAGAAAGACTTGCAACCCGGTTGATGGACCAGATCAGGACTGCATACCAACACCAGGATGTAGGGAGAAATGGAGGAGTCGTGTCTAGACAATGACAACATAATAATCACACTAGTTGTGAGAGACTGCAATGTGGAAGAAAACATATAGATATTGATTTGAGATTTTTATGGCCAAAATATAGTAAGTAATTAATTTTTGGATTATTATGCCATGTTGCACTTCCTCCTTCTCTAGCCAATGTTTCGGATAGCGTTACAGGGCATATGCTATTCCTTTTGGCCTTTTTTTGTATTATCATCACAGGAGGTTGTGAGGAAAATAATTCGCTTTTGGGGATGCTTTGTGGTGGTCCTTCTAGGAAATGAAGGAAAGAAAGTTCTGGGAAGAAAAAAGGGTAAATATTTCCCTATTGAGTCCACGCTCAAAACACACTTTAAAAAATTAAAACAAATTTTACTAGGTAGATTAAAGTTAGTAATAAGTAATTCAGTAATCGGAATTGAAAAATATTGTATTTTAATGGTTATTTTGTTATCTTTGTAAACGCAAAATGTCATTTCTCAAGGAACGCCATGTTGTTAATTACGACGGCAAACGTCTCGTGTGATTTTTCGTGTTTATGAAACCGAACAAAATAATATTATTTATCATTTCCGAAGATAGCAATTCATACTTATTATTAGAGATGAAACGGATATCTGGTAACTATCCGGTCTATCCGGCCTAAATTTACTATCCAGCCGGATACCGGATAGTAACTCAATATCCGGCCGGATACCGGATATTCAAAACTACGATAATTTCCTATAATAAAATGCAATAAATTAATCTTTGTGAAGTAAATATCAATAAAATGGCATATAATTATGACAGCTTTTATTTAAAGTCGAAAAAGTTACAAAAAAGCCATAAGGCCTTCCAAAAAACTAAAACTTTCTTCTGAGATATTCACTCTAATGATAAATACATAAATGTCTAAACTAAAAACTTTTAGTAAAAACTTACAAAAACCTAGCAGAGTAGCGAAAACTTAAATTAACATGACCAACTAATCACAAGCACCATTACACGTGAACTAAAACATCGTAAAAAACACAGAGATTATTGAAATGATTAAATACTGACATTTAAGCACCATAATATACCTCTTTTTCCTCTTCTTATCAAAGAGAATATTTTGAATTAATACTCAAAATTAACAAGTGTTAAATTATGGTGAATAAAGACTAAATTTTCAGCGTTCGCAGGCAACAAGCGATTTCACTTGTTTTCGTAATATCCGGCCATCCGGCATCGCAGCTCGCCGGATATCCGGTATCCGGCCAAACAACTATCCGTTTCATCTCTACTTATTATTGTCTAACTGAAAGAAAGTAATTTTTTCTTTTAAAAATGCGTATTTCATCGTCGCAATTAACATGGCGGTCCTTGAAAAATGACATTTCGCGTTTTTTAAATTAAAAAAAAAAAAATTAAAACGCAATATTTTTCAATTCCGGTTACTGAATTACTTATTACTAACCAATATCTACCTAGTTCAATTTGTTTTAATTTTTTAAAGTGTGTTTGGAGCGTGGACTCGATAGGGAAATATTTACCAAAAAAAGGTATGAAGGATGGGTAGGAATCTGGAGGTCAGTGTGTCCAGGAGTGATGGATGTACGTATCTATCCCTCCCACTGCGGTGCAAGGCAATGTTCCGAGAGAGTCTTCCGGGAGAGGTCAAAAGGTCTCCCTCAACCATTCTCTACCTAACCGACCAGCCACGCAATTGGTGGGCGGATGCAACAGCCGCAAGGTCCGGACAAACCTCACCCCATGAACTCGGGCACCTTTGCTATGTCACCAAACGTAGCGAACCACTTGGGGTGACCTATGGTTGAGGTACCAATAAATGGTGGTATCCATACCCGCCTTCAAATTGCTTGATAATGGACACTGCGATGTGAACTGTCAATCAATGACAACAATGGACTGGCATAATCAACAAGGCATAATTATCTATTTAACTTCAAGGAAGGTAAATACAAGAAGGCTATACTATCATATCTTTTTCATCAATATTAATTTAACCTAAATCTACTTATATTGCAAGCACTTGTATCTCTTATTTATTACATCTTTCTAGAGCTTCTAATCATTTTATACTTTCTAATGTCATTTTACTATAAAATTCCACACTTCATTGTTATTTTTTTTAAATTTTCTTGTGCTTGTATTTAACTGTGAAATGCATTTATTTTTTATTGTATATTTATATCATTGATATTAATAAATAAATAAATAAAAACCCAAAAGTTTGTGACAATCACATTGACGATGGCAAGGATAAATGGCTTTAGCGGCATTTAGCAATATGACACTTTAGCCATTCATCCTTTCCAGCATCAACATAGACATTTTAAAATTGTTCAAACAGCAGTCAAAGATATCTAGAAAAAAATACACAATTAGAGATTGTACCTTAAATTGTCCTCTGGATACGATTACACCCAAGAGCTTCTTGTAAAAGTTGTCTCCTACACCGCCTTCGCACTGAGGGTTGGCAGGCTCTTTGTACGTGGTGGAAAAAGTCTTATGATTATTTCCGGTTAAATCTTCATCGTTCAAGATATCTTTTTTTGCAAAACTTCTGTCCCATGGATCATATGCGGTCACCAATGATAAAATATAAAGTAGTGAAATAATTCGCAACATTTTTGAAGTTTCCTCGTCCACAAAAGTAGTAATAAAGTATAATCTTATTTTGTACAAAAATAGATTTTTTTTAAATATATTATCGACTTATCACATTGATATATTATCAGACCTGTCCACCATAAATAAACCAATACCCTGTCCACATTTAAATATACTAATCCCCTGTTCACGAACTGTCATATCTGATAACGTCTGACATTTGACAGCTCCATAGATTTTGTTTGTTTTGTATTTTTCTCTGGTTTTATTAATCTACTTCTTTAGGTGAGTGATTTGGTTTATTTGTGGTCTTTAGGGTATTTTCACAGCAGCGAAGAATGGCTTGGAAGTTTTTTTTTATTAGGGGGCGTTCAAGTATTACGTAACGCAATTTTTGAAGATTTTTGACCCCTCCTCCCCCCCATGTAACGCGCCGTAACTTTTTTCCGTATAAGTCGCTTAAATACCTTTTTTTCTTGTTTTAATCGCGTTTGCGGTAATAAATTAAACAAGAGATTTCGAGAACGAAAAGGATTGCCAACTTGAAAGATTTTAATTCTCTAGTTTTTTTTATCTAAATAAAGAAAAACATGTTACGTAACGCATTGTTCGAACCCCCCTCCCCCCCCCCCCCCTCGTAACGCACAGTAACGTTTCACAAGACCCCCCCCTCCCCCCAAGTGCGTTACGTAATACTTGAACAGCCCCTTATTGATTTCTTTTAAAAAAAAAACCTTACTAGATGTTATACCACTTCTGAGGACTACAATGTTTAGCCTGGAGCATTACTTTTCAGATTCTGGTAGTAATTAAGTAATGGTATCTTTCGGCTTCTCTGGTCAGGGCTCCTACCAGAGAGCAACTTGACGAACGTAAATATCTCGCAAACATAGCTTAATGCCTGCGTCAGACCACGCTATATGTAGCACACTATAATCTTCCTCCCCCTACAGCAGGACTGGGGGCCATTTAAATTTGGGAGGTGGGTATGGGTACCGCCGCCCCGGGAACCATTTATTCACCTCAAGTGGGTCGCATTTGGTGACTTAGCAGAGGTGCCAGGGTTCAGGGGCGGCCCTAGGGCGGTGCGACCGCACGAGGCACCGTCATAAGGGGTCGCCGAAAACACCCGACCAATAATCGACTATCTATCGATTGTGCGCTTAAATCGTGTGGTCGGTGCGGGGAGCAAGCCGTGTTGCCAACGTAGGCGATTTTTCGCCATTTAGGCTACGCAGAACGAGAATCGGCGACGAAAAAATCTAAAAGGCAACTGGTCGCCTATTAGGCTACTTCAGAGACAAGTTATTTAAATCAGCCGAATCGCAAATAAGAATCACACAGAAGAAGTCAAAGTACGAGAGTGTTTCGTTGCTTACAAGCCGGTAAGTGGCTCGTCAGGAGAAGGGCTCACTGGCCTTTTTCTTGATGAAATTGTGCATGAAGTTGACTTGGATATGAACGATTGCTGAGGTCAAGGGTACGATAATGGTAGGAGTAAACAAAGGTGTCCAAACCAATATCCTCGAGCATTCTTTAACCCATGTGGCTGTCACAGCTTGAAATTGGTGATAGCAGAAGCAGCTAAATCATCCATTAAATCGGTTTTTTTATTTGGATTTCTCCAAAGACTATTTGTGTTATTCTATGGATCAACAAAGAGGTGGAAAGTCATATCCAAACACATAGAAGGACTGTCACTAAAAAAAGAAACTCTACTCGCTGGAGAGTAGAGTTTCTAGCCTTGCTTCTGTTCGCTATAACTACTCTTCAGTTCATGATGCCCTTTGGAATCTTCACGAAGAAACGAATGACTCAATTGCTGCATCAGAGGCTGTGTCACTGATTTAGAACATGGAGCAATTTGAATTCATAGTTACAATGGTAGCTTGGTACGATATACTTTTTCAAGTAAACATTGTAAGTAAAGCTATGCAGTCTGAAACTACGGGCTTAGCAAACGCATCACAATTGCTGAAAAACTGCTCGAAATTTGTGAAGCAGTACCGGACTTATTCGTCTGCTCAAAAAACAGCTAAGGAAATAGCTTTCCAGGCTGGGATAAATTCTACGTTTAAGAGGCCAGTCCGATCCCAAAGAAAAAAGGGATTATTTGAATATGAAGCTGCATATGAGACACCAACAAATCCCGAAGAACTGTTTAAAATTAACGTCTTTTACCCTACGCTAGATGCAATTGAAAATGCATTGGTCAGTCGGTTTGGACAATTATTTAAATTCAACGATATATGATCTTTTTTGCATAACATCAAAATAATTCCTGATAAGTCTTCATTAGAAAAAGCCTGTGCAGATTTGCAAATCATTTTAACCGATGGGGAAAAATGTGATATCTCCAGTCGCGAATTGGTTGAAGAACTTTTGAGCCTAAACCCATTACTAAAAAATCATGACTCAGCAGAGCCACTACAAGTTGTTCAACTTATAAAAAAAAATGATTGGCAGGATATATTCCCGAATGTGTGGACAGCGCTTCGGATTTTGCTGACCATCCCTGTAACTACTGTCGCCAAAGGAGAAATAAGCTTTAGTAAATTATTAAAACGTACTTACCTTCGGCTATGTGTCAAGAAAGACTATCAGATCTTGCAATTTTATCAATTGAGAATGATATTGCCCAAGGGTTAAATTATTCCGATTTAATAAAAAAATTCGCAGGTGCAACAGCAAGAAAAGTTATGTTCTAGTGTTTTTATTGATTTCGCAGATTTAATTAATTAAAATAAATGTAACAAACATATATTTTTTCTGTCATTATTTCTCATCCGTCCTACTAGGTACTTCAATTAAAGTTGCATAACTGCATAGAAAGAGCTGTATTTTTTGTTAGGAGGGGAGGGGCGCCACCAAGAGATTTCGCACCACCTAATAATTTAGTTAGGGCCGCCCCTGCCCGGGTTCATGGAGTGAGGTTTGTTTGGGTCTTGGCAGCACATGTGTTTGCCCACCTACTGTGTGGCGGGCCGAAATGGGAGAGACTGGTTGATGGAGACCTTTCTACATCTCCAGCCAGACTCTCTCGACCCGTCGCCTCGTACCGCACATGGGAGGGATGGGTTCTTACGTCCATCACTTCTGGACACATTAACTCTAGATTTCTACCCACCCCTCATATCTCCCGTGGCAGTGCTCACCCCGTATAAAGAAATGTTATTTCATGCTCTCCCCCTCCTCCCTCATTAACATGTGCTAGAGAGGGAGTGGGAGAGCAGGGAATAATAATAGTAAAAACATTTATTTTATCATATATTTATTTACGGGTTCTTGGGGTGATGTTTGTCCGGGACTTGATGGCGGGTGCGTCGGCCCACATTCTGCGTGGCGGGCCGGATTGGGAGATGCTGGTTGAGGAAGACCCTTTACAACCGGTTACCGCTGTCCGGGCCGCTCGGTAGTACAGGGGCCCGACCCTCAGGCTCACGACTGAGGGTGGGCTGCCCCATCAACGAGTGTAAAAACCTCGCCGCTGCTGTTGTGCCGGTTCGTGACCGGAGGGGACCCAGCAGTAGCGTTTGGGGCGCATTGGGCGACCTCCCCAGCCGGACTCTCCCTACCCATCGCCTTGCACCGCAGTGGGTGGATTGGATTCATTCATTCATCACTCTTGGACACTCTGATCCCCAGCTTCCTACCCACCCCTCATACCTTTTCCTTCCCAGACCTCCCTCCCCCCACACCCTATCATAAAAATGAAAAAAAAATCAAACAATAAAATCATGACAACACAACCAACACAAATTAACTGCATTACAGCGGCGAGTAGTAGGAGGCCCCAGCGCAGGCCAAAAAAAGGTTGGTGAATTACACCAACATTCGCGGCTTGCATACCAATTTAAACTCTGTCCACCACCACCTTTTTGCTACCAACCTGCTATTCCTGTCTGAAACGCAGATAGCCGAGCCTGTAGACGCCTCCTATCTGGACTGCCCGGGCTTCACCCTCGCAAGCAAGTTCAGACCTAAAGGAGGTGTCTGTCTCTATAGTCGAGCTGACGTCAACCGAAGGAAAACTCCAGATTCAACGTAATGTGGGTACGCGTCAATCTTGCCAGTACAGTAAGATTCTACGCATGTTTATACCGCTCACCGAACCTTAGCGAATCAGACACGTCCAAACTCTT
Organism: Limnephilus marmoratus; assembly: GCA_917880885.1. NCBI lineage: Eukaryota > Metazoa > Arthropoda > Insecta > Trichoptera > Limnephilidae > Limnephilus > Limnephilus marmoratus. Next base: position 33,625,712 of record OU862908.1, read on the forward strand.
CAAACATTTAAGCGACACTATCGATGACCGCTTGCCCCGCTACCCTACGACAGAGTTTGTGGTCCTGTGGGACTTCAATGTTCATAACGAACCTTGGTTGAAGTTCTCAGGATCAACAGACTCGGCTGGACGCCAAGCGGAATTCTTTGCCCTTTGCTATGGATTGGAGCAAATGGTTCAGGAGTCTACAAGGGTTCCTGATGTCCAGACTCATCGTTCTAATCTGTTAAACCTATTTTTAACTACTGTGCCACACGGTTACAAGATTGAAGTCACAGCGCCTTTAAGATCGTCCGACCACTGCCTGGTGACGACATCAATCCCTGTAAACTTCAGACCACCAAACGAGAGGCTGAAGAGAAAAGTGTGGCACTATAGGTCAGCAGATTGGTTTGGTCTGCGGGCACATTTTAATGCTTTCCCGTGGTCAGCTGTCTGTTTTCGAACTTTGGATCCCTCAAGATGTGCCAAGGAAATTGGTGAAGTCATCACATTCGCGATGGATGGCTTCATCCAATCTACTGTTAAGGAATCTGGTGTAGGCTCAAAGCCGTGGTTCAATCGACAATGCGCTGAAGCAGTGCGACGAAAAAACGCGGCTTACCGAGCCTACAACACATCTAGAACATCCGAAGAGAGAACAGCTTACAACAAAATGGCAAAGGAAACCAAGAGAATCATAAATAGGTCAATATTCGAGCACGACCAGCAGACCAGCAGAAAGTTGGCTGCTTGCCCGCATGGCAGCAGGCAATTCTGGTCGCTTGCGGGCTCAATAGGTCGCAATTTCTGCAAATCCAGTCTGCCACCTCTTACCAGACCTGACGGCTCACTAGCAAACACCGCCACCGAAAAGGATAATTTATTAGGTAAAATGTTTGCGGATAACTCAACCCTCGATGACCAAGGTGCTGTCCCGACGTCGGTTCCTCACTGCGGTTTTCGTATGAAAAAGCTGAGGATCCGGCATCGGGAAGTACTCCATGTTTTACGAGGGCTTGATGTTAATAAAGCTAGTGGGCCTGACGGAATACCTGCCCTGGTACTGCAGAGGTGCGTTGCAGAAATAGCTCCAATTTTGACAAAGCTTTTTAAAATGTCCCTGAAGACTGGCTCTGTGCAGTCTGGTTGGAAAAAAGAGGTTATCCATCCTATTCCAAAGAAGGCTGACCGCTCCAACCCGGCCAACTACCGCCCCATAGCGATCACATCAGTTCTGTCCCAGGTGATGGAACGTGTGATCAACGACAAACTGCTCACATACCTCGAAAAGAACAAAATTATTAACGACCGTCAATACGGATTCCGGCAGAACCGCTTGTGCGGTGATCTTCTCGCGTATGTGACGCATGTTTGGGGGCGATGCCTAGAACGTTTCGGTGAGACCCAAACGGTTGCACTGGACATTTCCAAGGCCTTTGACCGGGTTTGGCACCGAGGACTTGTCAACAAACTGCCTTCTTACGGACTTCCCGCATCCTTGTGTACGTAGATTGCCGACTTCTTGAGGGAGAGGTCAATTCAGACGGTAGCCGATGGTTTCACCTCTTCCTCACACTCGATAAATGCTGGCGTCCCACAGGGATCGGTTCTGTCTCCGACTTTGTTTTTGTTGCACACCAACGACCTTTTGTCATGTGCACCAATTCATTGTTACGCGGATGACAGTACAGTTCATGATAGCTTTTTGTTTGACAAGCCCCCAAAGGGCTCACAAACTCGTAGCTCAACAGCTCGTAGGGCTTTGAAGCAAAGAATGGACGGTTACCTCAAGAGTGTTTCTCTTGGGGTAAAAATAATCTCGTTGAATTTAATGTTTCAAAGACCCAATCTTGTCTGATTACGTCTAAAAGGGATCGAAATGAAAATCTATTCTCTTTCAACGGGAGCAATCTTCCGAACAGGCCCTCCATTGATATGATTGGTGTAACCCTAAGTGACCGGCTCAGGTATGGGGGCTCCATCGAAGCCAGAGTAAAGTTAGCCTCCCAAAAACTGGGCGTACTGTACAGGGCCCGCAGATACTTTAATAGTACACAACTGCTAACTCTGTACCAACCACAAGTGCGCCCCACGATTGAATTTGGCAGCCACCTCTGGTCTGGAGCTCCAAAATACCTGAAAAATACCCTCGACTCTGTGCAGAAACGGGCGGTCCGTTTGATAGATTCTCCCACCTTAACAGACGGATTGCAATCTTTAGAGCACAGGCGTCGGGTGGGAATGCTATCCTTGTTCTACCGGTATTACAATGGAAGATGCTCCGAGGAACTAGCATCATTGATCCCTTCGGCACCGGTGCATAGTCGGGAAACACGCCAAACGCATGCCCAACATTTGTACACAGTTGACATTTGTCACATGAGAACAGGTCGTTTCTTCGACTCGTTCTTGTGCTCAACAGCTCGGCTGTGGAATGATTTGCCGGCCTCTGTGTTTCCTCCTTCCTACAACATGGGTCTCTTCAAGACCAATGTTCATTCCTTCCTCTCCTCAAAAAGACCCTCCACACAGCATCCCAGATGACATAGGCCATGAGGGAAATTGTTTTCCTCAGGGCCTCCTGTGTGGAGTTAAAGTAAAAAAAAAAAAAATAATGGGAATAGCTTGAATACGGAAAGAATTCGTTATTTAGTTGATTTTTTAACGTTTTCAGTAGTATTGGTTAACAATATCGGTAACGCCAGGAAACACAGTCCCGCCCAGTAAAAATTGCAGATAGCACATCTCTTATATTTTAATATCTTTGGTCTTAACATTGTGCGTAAAAAAATATGTAGCTACCTGCGCTGTGAGAAGTACTTACTTAAGAATTCAAATTCAAGCAATTCAAATTCCAATTCTTTTGAACAACAAGCTGAAACAAATTGTACTGTTTATTTTTTTTTAACTGTCACACTCCATATGTTGATAACATTGTGAAAATTTTAATGGCACATAAAAAACTATCAACCGATGATTCTAGAGCTTTCTTTTAACTGTGTTTACGTAGCACGTTCAATTGCTACATTGGTGACACCGACGTTCACATTAGTGACCACGAAGTTTACATTTGTGAATCCGACAGTGAACACGACGCGTGCAAGTACGTCTACCGCGAGCACGTCGCGCACGAAATAAACTCTTCGGTGATAAATTTCGCGCACCAATCATCATCATGTCTCTTGTGAGCGGAACATCTGAGGACAGCCAGCAACCAATAACCAGCAACAAGCAACCAACGACAAGTAACCAGCAACCCAACATCAGGAATCCACCGCCTGAGGTCAACCGAGTGGCAGTACGCATTCCGCCTTTTTGCCCTAATGACCCAGAATTATGGTTCGCTATGGTGGAGCGCAGCTTCGAGGCAGCAGGAGTGACCGTGGATGCCACAAAATTTGGTTTCATTCTCGGAGCCTTGGATCCCGCCCACGCCCAAGAAGTCCGGGACATCATTGTGAAGCCCCCTGAGGTCGGTGCATATGCACTATTAAAATACGAATTAACCAGACGCCTCAGCTCCACGCAGGAGCAGAAGACAAGGAGACTTCTGGAACATGAAGAGATCGGAGACCGTAAACCCTCCCAATTCTTGAGACACCTGCGCACCCTCGCCGGCAGCGCTGTGCCCGATGAGGTTTTGAGAACCCTATGGATGGGTCGTCTTCCTAGAAGTATGCAGGTGGTTCTGGCTACGCAGCAAGACACTCCGCTTGACAAGGTGGCCAGCTTGGCCGACGCCATAGCAGACTATGCTGGTAGACCGGCAGTTAACTCAGTGGCTGTTCCATCGTCCGAAGATTCATTGGTTACACAGATGGCGCGGTTGATGCAGCCTCTCCAACAAGAGCTCGCTACCTTGAGGCGCGAAGTTTCGACACTACGCTCTGGCCAGCATAGGAGGAGCGCCACCCCGCATCGTTGGAGCAATCGTTCCCGCAGTCGGTCCAGAGGTCGTCAGCCCGAGGGAACATGCTGGTACCACTGGAAGTATGGGACGAAGGCAAGCAAGTGCACCAAACCCTGCAACTTCCAGCAGGAAAACGCGCGGGGCCCAAACTGATGGCGACCAGCGCTAGCCCCAACCAAGTCAGTCGCCTTTTTGTTACCGACAGGGTAACCCGTACCCAATTTCTTATAGACACCGGCGCAGATCTCTGCGTTTTCCCACGACGCCTTGTCCAGGGACGCCCCACTAAAGCGACATACGAACTGGCAGCAGCAAATGGCAGCACAATTGCTACTTATGGCAGCCTAACGCTCAACCTGGATCTGGGATTGCGACGCGACTTTACTTGGAGCTTCGTCATTGCAGACGTCTCCAGGCCAATCATCGGGGCAGACTTTCTCGCCAAGTACGAGCTACTGGTGGATGTCCGAAATAAACGGCTGCTGGACCAGGTGACGAATTTGACCATCACGGGAAAACGAAGCGACAACAAGATCGCTTCCATTAAGACGGTCACAGGAACGTCCCCGTATCATAAGCTTCTTCAACAGTTTCCTGACATCACTCGCCCTGACGGCGCCAGGAGGGAAGTTCGTCACGCAACACTGCACCATATTAACACCACGCCAGGACCTCCAACAGTCGAACGCCCACGACGCCTTGCTCCTGACAAGTTAAAACGCGCCAAGAAGGAGTTCGAGGCCATGGTCCGTCTCGGAATCGCTCGACCTTCCGAGAGCTCTTGGGCATCTCCCTTGCACATGGTACCCAAGAAGGACGACCAGTGGAGACCATGTGGCGATTATAGAAGATTGAACGCCAGAACTATTCCGGACAGATACCCCGTACGCCACATCCAAGATTTTGCACAGGCACTGAGCGGCACCAAGATCTTCTCAACGATTGATCTGGTGCGGGCATATAATCAAATCCCTGTGGCTCCCGAGGACATTCCGAAAACAGCAATCACTACGCCATTCGGACTCTTCGAATTTCCGGTGATGTCTTTCGGCCTCCGCAACGCAGCCCAGACCTTCCAACGCTTCATGGACGAGGTTACCAGAGGCTTAGATTTCTGTTACGCCTACATAGACGACATCCTTATTGCCTCAACGTCAGAGGAAGAGCACCTAGCCCACCTCAAGATATTATTCCAGCGCCTGCAGGAATATGGTGTTGTCATCAACACCGCCAAATGCCATTTCGGCCTGACTAAGGTCAAATTCCTAGGATACCTGGTGTCCGACGCTGGCACTTCACCCCTCCCAGATAAAGTGGAGGCCATCAACAACTACAGCCAACCAGCTTCCATCAAAGATCTCCGCCGTTTCCTGGGAGCAATAAATTTTTACAGAAGATTCATTCCCAACGCCGCGAGGACACAAGCTCCACTCAATGACCTCCTAAAAGGGAACCAAAAAGGCAAACAACTCGTGTCTTGGACTGCCGAAACAGTAGAAGCTTTCAGCAAGTGCAAGGAAGCTCTGGCCCAGGCAACCCTGCTCGTTCACCCGAAGTGCGACGCCCCACTCTCTATCGTCAGCGACGCGTCTGATACTACAGCCGGTGCCGCACTCCACCAATTCGTCGCAGGTCACTGGGAGCCTCTAGCATTCTTTTCGAAGAAGTTTTCGGCAGCTGAAAAGAAATATGGCGCATACGACAGAGAACTACTAGCCATCTATCTCGCTGTGAAATACTTTCGCCACATGGTGGAAGGCAGGTCGTTCACCATATTTACAGACCATAAGCCTATCACGTTCGCCTTCCAACAAAAAGCAGACAAATGCTCACCAAGGCAATTCCGCCATCTGGACTATATCAGCCAGTTCACAACTGACATCCGACACGTCTCCGGAAAAGACAACATCGTCGCGGATGCTCTCTCCAGGGTCGAGACGATAGATACTCCTCTGGACTACGCAGCGCTGGCAGCTGACCAGATGTGCGACCCTGAACTGGAACAACACTTGCAAGGAAGTTCTAGCCTACAACTTAAAAAGATTAATATTCCGGGTACTGACGCGCATCTCTACTGTGACGTCTCAACTACCATAGCCAGACCCTTCGTCACGAAGAAGTTCAGACCTGCGGCATTCAATGCGGTCCATCAGCTGGCTCACCCTGGAATTAAGGCCACGGTTAAGCTCATAACTCAACGTTATGTCTGGCCGGCCATTAAAGCTGAGACTATTAAGCTCGCACGCAATTGCCTTCAATGCCAACGAAACAAGATTACACGGCACGTGTCAGCACCCCTGGGAGCCTTTCCCAGACCCTCCGCTAGATTCGAGCACGTCCACATCATAATCGTCATGCCTTCTTCAGAAGGATGCCGATACTGTCTCACGTGCGTAGACAGATTCACGAGATGGCCAGAGGCATTCCCGATCCCAGACCAAGAGGCTGAAACAGTGGCGCGTGCTTTCTACAAGGGCTGGATAACAAGATTCAGCACTCCACTCCGCATTACTACGGACCAAGGGAGACAATTTGAGTCGAGGCTGTTCAGGCAGTTGAATTTCCTGGCAGGCACGACGCAAATCCATACAACTGCATACCACCCCGCAGCAAATGGCATGGTGGAACGATTTCATCGTCAACTGAAAGCAGCGATCAAGTGCCATCAGAATAACCGTTGGACGGAAACACTTCCCACCGTACTCATGGGAATCAGAGCAGCTTGGAGAGATGACCTCGCGACAACCTCAGCCGAGCTAGTATACGGCGAGCCGCTCCGCTTACCCGGCGAATTTCTATGTACAGCACGACCTAATGTTAACGACGACACCGGAAGCTTCCTCAAGGAACTACGGAAACATTTCAACGAGCTGAGACCAGTTGAAGGTACCCGCCATGGTTATGGACATCGTTTCGTCTTCAAAAATCTTCCCACAGCTTCTCACGTCTCTCTGAGGGACGACACAGTCAAGAGCCCGCTTCAACAACCCTACAGTGGCCCTCATAAAGTCGTTCGTCGGCACGAACGAACATATACCATACTGGTAAAAGGGAAGGAAATCACCGTGAGCATCGACCGCCTCAAACCAGCATACGTTGCTCAAGATCTTGAGAGTTTCACATCACACTCGCAAACCGCATCAGAGTCACCAGCCGCCACATCACAACCAACCCTTCCGTTGTTCGATGGCAGTAAGGATCGGACACACACAACCACTCGTTCTGGAAGGCGGGTTCGATTTCCCGATCACCTCGGTATCTGACTATTCCTCTTTCCACCGCAGCCATGTCTGCGTTGTCTGGGGAGGGAGTACTGTAGCTACCTGCGCTGTGAGAAGTACTTACTTAAGAATTCAAATTCAAGCAATTCAAATTCCAATTCTTTTGAACAACAAGCTGAAACAAATTGTACTGTTTATTTTTTTTTAACTGTCACACTCCATATGTTGATAACATTGTGAAAATTTTAATGGCACATAAAAAACTATCAACCGATGATTCTAGAGCTTTCTTTTAACTGTGTTTACGTAGCACGTTCAATTGCTACAAATAAATTATGTATTAAATAAGGGAGCGTTCAAGTATTACGTAACGCAATTTTTGAAGATTTTTGACCCCCCCTCCCCCCCATGTAACGCGCCGTAACGTTTTCCTGTTCAACCCCCCCCCCCCCCCCCCCCTAAGCGTTACGTAACACCCAAGTAACAATTTTTACCCGAAAGTCACAATTAAGTTGCGCAACGTACTGAAATGTCGCTTAAATACCCTTTTTCTTGATTTTATCTCGTTTGCTGTAATAAATAAAACAAGAGATTTCTAACTCGCGATAAATTATATACATTTTATATATTCATATTGTCATTTTGAAAAAAATTGAGAATATTATTATTTTTATCGGCCTTGTATTCCTTCCAGATCTTCACAATTTAAGACTGTCTGACCTAGAATAAACCTACATGGTTTTACAACACATACTTTCTTTTACATTAGCTTTAGTGAGGAGGCCCTGAAGAAAGTAATTTCCCTAAGTTTTCCCTGTGGAGCAACACTTTACTCAACTATGATTCACAAGTTGAATCATAGTGGAGTTAAACCTTTTCCACGTCCCGAATGCAGTTATGCAAGTTCCCAAAGGGAAGATTTAAAAATCAACAGTATGATTCACAGAAGAAAAAAACCATTTTCATGTCCTGACTGCAACTATTCGTGTCCTTTAAAGAGATATCTAAGAAGTCACTTGCTGACTCACGGTGTAGAAAAACCGTTTTCATGTTCCGACTGCAACTATTCGTGTCCTTTAAAGAGATATCTAAGAAGTCACTTGCTGACTCACGGTGTAGAAAAACCGTTTTCATATTCCGACTGCAACTATTCATGTACTACGAAGAGAAATCTAAAAATTACCCATGTTTACCACTGTGGAAAAAAATCCATTTCATGTCCTGACTGCAACTATTCTACTTCTCGAAAAAAAATAACGAAAACGGCACTTGCTAACTCACAGTGACGAAAAACCTTTTTCTTGTCCCGATTGCGAATACTCATGCGCTACACAACGGTATCCAAAAGTTCACGTGTTGAACCACACTGGACAAAAACCTTTTTCATGTCCCGACTGCAATTATTCATGTAGTGCAAAGGAACTTCTTAGAAATCATTTGCTTACTCAAAGTGATACAAAACCTTTTACATGTTTCTACTGCACTATTCATGTTCTACAAAGAGTCACCAAAAATCACATGTTAACGCACAGTGGACAAAAACCATTTTCCTGTCCAGAATGCAGTTATACAAGTTCTCAAAAGGACATTTTTTAATCCACCGTGTGATTTACAGAAGAGAAAACCTTTTACATGTCCTGACTGCAACTATTTGTGTTCTTTAAAGGGATATCCAAGAATTCTTTTGCTGACTCTACTCATTGTGGAGAAAAGCATTTTCATGTCCGACTGTAACTATTCAGAGAAATAAAAAAAAAATCACATGTTTACTCACAGTGGTGAAAACCCCATTTCATGCCCTGACTGCAACTATTATTCTTCTCGAAAAAAAAAACTAAAACGGCACTTGCTAATTCACAGTGATGAAAAACCTTTTACTTGTCCCGAGTGCGACTATTCAGGCGCTACAAAACGGTATCTAAAAATTCACATGTTTACCCACGCTGGACCAAAACCTTTTTCGTGTCCCGACTGTAATTATTCATGTTGTACAAGGGAACTTCTTAGTAATCATTTGCTGACTCACAGTGCTACAAAACCACTTACATGTTTCTACTGCAACTATTCGTGTTCTACAAAGAGGCACGAAAAATCATATGTTTACCTTCAGCAAACAAAACTGTTTTTTTGTCCCAGCGTGGTTTTTCAAGTTCTCGAAATGAAGATTAAAAAATCCACAGAACGATTCAAAGTGAAGAAAACCTTTTTCATGTTCTGAGTGTAACTATGCATGTACTACGAAACCTAGCTTTAGGTAATATTATTATATTTTAGTAGTAAACTAACCTGTGTGTAATAACTAAAAAGCGTTGTTCTTACTAAAAACTCTCGTATAACATCATTCATATGTTGCATACATTTTTAATTTTTTTAATTTTTCTTTTGCTGTCTTCCAAATTTGGTTGGCATTTTTTGGTTGCGCTGCGCTGGCAAGTCAGCATGAGAGCCTTTATAGGCCAATAACAGCTGATGATGTAAATCTCCCGGTTTGGAGGACATTATAATTCCTAAAAACTCACCTTAACAACACTGACTACAGCAAATTGTGTTTATGCGTATTTCGTGTTTAAAACACTAACGAATACTGACAACGAAAATAGAATAAAAATGACGCACAATACAGTCGAGGAATTCCCCGTACAACATAAACTAAAAGGCTTGCCAACTTGGAAGATTTCAATTCCTTAGTTTTTTTATTTAAATAAAAAAAAAACATGTTACGTAACGCGTCCTTCGAACCCCCCCCCCCCCCCCCCCCCCCGTAACGCGCAGTAACGTTTCACCAGACCCCCCCTCCCCCCCCAAGTGCGTTACGTAATACTTGAACGGCCCCTAAGGGAATGGTACCCCTCACTTTATTCCTGAAAATATCAATATTAGTTTACTGTTCAGATAGACTGCCCTAGAGCAGCTCACGTAGAGCTTCTTCCGTCTTCCGTAAATTGAACAGTTGGAAAAAAAATCATCTTTCTAGTAAAAAGTTCTCTTCCATGTCTTTGCTTGACTGCAACTGATTGCTTCTTCTGCTTCCTACGCTTAACTGATTAATGATCACCGCAGACAACTCCTCAAGGCGTATGATTGTCTTTGAACAGAATTTTTGTCACTGTTCTAGAAGGTCTCCCCAGGAAGAATGAAACTATCCATTGTTACGAAAAAAAAATTCTTAACGGGCAATTCCCTCTTTCCCAGTAATTTTTTTACTACATAATTAGGAATTTAATTTTTATTTATATTTGTTTAAGGCTAGTAGCGAGGGGGGGCGTGGTCAATCTTGACTCGCAATCAGAAAGTCGCAGGATCGAATCCCAGCGTACGCAAATAAATTTTATTTGATTAATTTGTGTTATTTCACAATTAATTCATTTAAAATAATATATAGTATATTTGCAGCATGTTCCAGAGTGGAAGATATTCTCAGTATCGCCCTAGTGTAAGACCACCATTCAGAATTGAAACATTGCCTGAAATGGCTTTAGCCATGTTTGGTGACCAGATCTAAATAGCCAGGTACTTCCCCACCTTCCTCTTCCATCACCTTCCTTCCCCCTCTACCTTCAGCCTCACAACATACCCCATCGTCTCACTGGCTCCAGACGGGAGCAGCTGGGACTCTTGTGAAGTTGGTTGTAATTTCCAATTCTTCACATTTTTGTTTTGAAAAGTTTTAATTTTCGATGTACATTTGTTACTTTAATTTCAAATTTTTTGCGACCGGTTTCGACACGTCCGTATCATTAACGAGCAAACTTAAAACTAACTTAAAAATTCTATACCAGTACACAATTAATTAGGCGGGGGTAGTGGGAGGGGGGAATTTGGTGGAGGGGGAGGACGGTGGGAGGAGTCAAAATTACAAGGAAACATCGTAAGCAGAGGTGATTTACATGGTGCTATTATTTTATTAACTAAATTGCCTAATTAATTGTGTACTTGTATAGAATTTTTAAGTTAGTTTTAAGTTTGCTCGTTAATGATACGGACGTGTCGAAACCGGTCGCAAAAAAATTATAGTAAAGTAACAAATGTATTAAAGTAACAAATGCACATCGAAAATTAAAATTTTTCAAAACAAAAATGTCTAGAAATTGTTACATAGTCAGTGCCCAAGAAATACAAAAAATTCCAATTCTTCAACCTATTGGCGATATGTAAATGCCATAATCGTACCACACTTGCGTCACTTGAGCTCCAACGTGGAAGATGGGATAATAATAAATTAATGTTGGTCTTCAAACTATTATCAAGTTCTGGTCTTAATTTATTGTTTATAAGGGTAAATAACAAATTAATTTGTTCCGACTTTCTCCTTACTACCATTTTGCATCTTTCAGGAATAAGTATCATATAACTTAATTAGACATTTACCCCTTTTAATTATGAACGCAGAGTAAACATTATGCATCGCATAGCGTCGGAATAGTGAAAAACTTGGCATATTACCATGGCGTAACCGGCCTTACACCAAGTAAAGCCGGCTTAACTATACAAACGCTGAGCCGATGCATAAGAATCTAATAAGTAAGACGATAAGTGTAGAAAAATATACATATTTAATTGATCAGCTTTACAAAAAAGTCACATTATATATACAAATAGCATTTTTCACGTAATACTAACAATAATAGCAGTTTTATAAACTTATATGTACAATATTAACAAATTATAATATAATACTGTAATAGTGTTTGCATGTCATCAGAGTTTGTTACCAAGTGTGACACTACCTGTAGGTCACACCATACTTGAGCGTGACTTGAGGGGTGTGCGTAGAGGCAATGGCAAGAAGGAGGGGAACATCATTGGGGTCCAGATTTAAAGTCTTTGTCAAATAATCCATATCACAAAAGTCCTTGTCCATGAGCAGCTGGGCCAGAGCCTTTGATCTTACGCATAGTTCTCTTAATTTCGACTCGATATAAACCAAACACTGAAAGAAAAAAAAAAAGTATTAAACAAATTGAAATTAACATCCTGTAATTTTTTTAAACCCATAATAGCATTATCATTGTGGTGCATTATGACTTTTTTCATGCCAAAAAGGGTAAGTTTAAAAAAAGCAAAAGAATCTGATAGTATATACCCCTAAATTTAAGAACCCACTTTGAGTACATCTCTGACGCCGCGCCGCATGGAAATCATCTGTGTGTGTGAAGTTTGTGACTAAACTATTGTCGTGATATGTGAACTGTCAGAGTGCATATTCCACGAAATGTATTTTCGCATTACATTCGATTCGAGATAAATTCGCTGTTTGTATTTCATGTATTCAAAATATTAAACGTGTTCATGTATTTCAAAATAAAATACTGTTTTTAAAGCATTGAAGTACCCACCACTGTCCCACCCCGGTATAGGCAACTTATGGTCGCCTCTTCGGAGTTCTCGCAAGAATCTAATTTTTTTGAATAAACGGCTCTACACTTAATGTAACGAATCTAGACCTTCAATGTTCCCTCATACTGTGTTAGGTGGCGGTACGCGGGCGCGCCTACAGGACTGTACTGTAATGGTCAATCTCTGCATTTCTAAAGCCCATGGAGGTGTCAATGCAAAAGCAGTGAGCCTCATGGACAGTCAAACAAGTGGTTAGTAACATCGACATAAAAAAGTAAAATGAACAAAATAGACAGCAGCCGTCATGAGTAATCAGCTCATGACAGCGAAAGACCATACACAATCCGGCAGGCGGCACCGAGCACTGTTTTTAAAGCAGATGAAAGGCTCGTTTCAGAGTTTAGTATTACAAATCGACATATAGGCGAACTGGGTGAAACTGGGCAAAGCGGAACCAAAAGCAGCCCGCAGAGCCTAGCAGCATTTTTAAATGATAGTAAGACAATAATATATACTATGGATATTTTCTAAACCGCGCTCAATAAGGAACTCCAGTGAAAAATATTATGGCTTTAAAAAATATGTTTATATAGACTACAGACCAATAAATGCTGATTCTGAATACATATAAGTTTTATTAAATAATATTGAACGTAGAGTTAAAAAAAAATGATTAAAAAGTCCATTTTAATTGTGTCACTAAAACACACTCTCAAGTTGGTATTGTTGAATGTTTAGTGCTGATGTCACTGCTCACCATAATTTTACAGTCATTGTATTGAAATGTATGATGTACGACACAAGCCATCGGTATTAACAACATTTCATGTTATTTGTTAATTACATACTATTTGTAGAGATTTATTTGTTGTGTTTGTTGAAACATTATTTAGGCCTAAATAATTCAGTACAAAAAATAGAGGTATCTCTATTAGTTTATCTCTTTTATTTAAAATATTCAAAAACTAAATGGTACAAAAAAATCGTAATGCTACTAATTCTCCTCCAAGTCAGAACTTCAAAATGGCGGACTTCGAACAGCTGATTGGCGCTGTATGCTGTAGTTGCCTACAATTCCATAATATTGATTTCGATTCTTAAAAGCTAAAAAAATAATAATTTCAAACAATTTTTATACCACTCTCCCGTAATAATATTGAAAAATATAATAATATAATATAATAAATAAATAATTCCACCTAAATAATGTTTTTACTTATCGAATAGTTTCATAACTTCTTCCATATAACTGTCATACAAAATGACAACACCTGTTGAAAATAAAACAAACTTTTGGTGAGTGATGACATCACACGACTCACCATAGATACGGTGGTTTTCGGGGGATCTTGAAGAATTAAAACTTTGACTATTAAAGCTAACTCTAAGAACAAAAATAAATATACAGTTATTTAAGTTAGAAGGTCATTCATTATTCATTAAAAAAAAAAAAAAAAAAAATTGGACTGGAGTTCCTTAATTTTTTTTACTACAATAATATTGAACATACTAATTTCGGTTGTCGGTGCATGTGTGATGTGAAATATTCCTGCATAATGTGTAAAATCAAGTTCAATGAACTTTTAATTTTCAAAATTGGAACTTATAAGTCATTCTTATTTGTACATAGTTTGTACATACGATAAATCCACTACGGTGAAATGTTGGCAAACATTTTTTTTTTTTTTTTAAATAAATATGTAGAAAATTATTTATATTGTTTTTTTGTTGAACTACATCTTTAGAACACAAAATAAATAATTTTCTAGGATTTTATTTTTAAAAGTTATTACGAGTATTAAAAAAAATGGTTTGCCAACTTTTCGCCCAAGTGAACTTATCGTATATAGGAACTACACGACTCAAGTATTAAATCATTTCAGACAAGCAATAAAGTAGGTTGGAGTACCAAAACTATTATATTAATTAATAATTATTTGAAATGTGTATTTGTTTTGCTAATGTTTAACCACTCATTTGCCGCTCGTGCGCCGGCGTATCATGAGACTTTACACGCGATTTTGACCCTTATGTATAAAGAAAGTGTATGAAGAACACGGTCAGAATCGCTTGCTCTGTTATCGCTCTTTACCATAGAGAAAACCGCAATTAGATTGGTGACTCCATATAATTTATATTAATGATTTACCGGAGCGCGGGAGCGTGCGCAGTTCTTGCGCATGCGCGGGAAAAATTCTTTGGTCTTCAACTTTGACCTTTCTATGTACGAAATTTCTCAAGGACGCTGTCAGAATCGCGGGACATTGGGTGTCATGGCTGCCGCTTTTTGCGAACGCTAATTGGTTACAACCAACCCCATTTACTCGCGGCATTCAACGAGTTAACAAATGCTTAGATGAATTAATTGACGATTAATAAAGATACAATTGGTTTATTTATGTACGTTACAAGACAACGAGCGTGGTTTCAGTGAACTGGATCCAGTGGACATACTTTAGCAGGCCGTTCTTATAGCTATTTCATTTTTACACACATAATCTTTGAATGGCTATCCTTTTCATAAGCGGTGCTATATTTTTTGCTTGATTATAACGTATCTATACATAAGTATGACTATAACGTGTCTTGTATTTTTAAACCACCATTTTAAATTTGCTAACATTCGAAAGGTAAATTTCTTCTTTTGAAAAGCAATGATCCTGAGGCTAATATTTTTTATGAATACTTTTAGCTTCACAAATCCTACAATAATTATAATATCACTTGATTTTGTTCAGGGGTCTGCTCCATTATCTTTAAACTGATATCTAACGCAAAATAAGTCACCAGCGGTCGTTCCTCAATTTCAGGTAAATAAGCATAAATATTTTTGTGAGCTTGTGTAACATAGATTCGTGCTTATCTTAGTTTTTCATTCTCATTTTTTTTGTTTTGCGTTAATCTATGACATTTATTATTATCTTTAACAGTAAGTATGATTATCTTTAAAATGGCCTCATTATTTTAACTGTAAGATGTATTCAACTATACCAGAGATGGGCAAACTTTGAAACTACTAAATCTACTTTTTTTTTTAATTCACAAAAAGGTACATAAATTACAATAAATTTTTACAATAATTAGTTACATAATATATTGTTTGATTTACCCCCATAAATAAGCAGGGTTTGTGTGTATGGGGGGTGTTGTATTGGTTTAATTTTTTTTTATTATTCAGTTCAAATTTTCAGTATAATTTTAAAGCTGAGTTATAAAATTTTTTATGTTACTGTTCATGTTTCTGATTTTTTCAGGTAGTGAATTAAAAAATTTAACTCCGAGATATTTATGATTTAACTGTCCTATTGTTTTTTTTTACATTTTGGAGTAGGAAGTATTGATGTTTGTCTAAGATTTCTGTTATTTAACACTAGAAAGACCGGAGCCTTCATTTTGACGGCAGCCCGAAGTAAAGTGACGATATAATGCTTAATAATTATTGTATTGGTGTGATTTTTTTTAACATTTCATGATTTATGGTTTCACAACTATGGTGAAAAAAAACAGGTATATGTCTTAATTACTTTTTGAGATATATTGACTTATACCTACAAAGACCGCCGCCGTCAATGTGACGGTTTGGGCCATAATGCTGAGTTCGTTTACAACCTTCTTTACCCAAGTTAACAACATACCCATTCCTCCTCGTTTATGATAGTACTATTATGTCAGTTTCTTTCTTTCGGTATCGCGTATTATTCATACTCGATCTGTACGTTGATTGGTCACTGTCACATAATTTATAAAAACACCAAAAAATATTGCTCTCGCCCAAATTTATTTTATGGTTTGTTGGAGAAGGACAGAGTATACAAATATCAGAGTTGATCCAGCTGTGTTTGCTTCTGAAGAACTGACAGAATCATTTATTGGATAACCAACACGTCTGCCATAGATCACCCCAAGAGGTTTGCTATGTTTTGTGACTTAGCAGGGGTGCCCGGGTTCATGGGGTTAGGTTTGTCCAGATCTTGGCGGCGGATGCGTCTGTCAAACAACTGCGTGGCAGGCCAGATCGGCAGGGAACGGTTGAGGGTGATCTTTTGACCTCGGCAGCAGGACTCTCAGAACATTGCCTTGCACCGCAGTGGTGGGGACAGATTCATACGTCGGGCACTCTTGAACACACTGAACCCCAGTTTCCCACCCACCCCTCACCTCATTTCCTTCCCAGAACCTATTCTTCTTTCTTTTCCTATAGATACCCTCCACACAGCATCCCAAAAGATGACAAATGCCCTGAGGGGAATTATTTTCCTTAGGGCTATTTTGTGGAGCTAATATAAACGAAAAAGAAAAGAAACCGGAATTAAAACTACTGAAAGACGACAGTGCCAAATTAATAAAAAATATAATGAAAATCAAATAAACGATAGGTGTGATAATTGTAAGAAACCCGTTTGCGGAGAGTACATTCGATTTTATAAAAAACGTAACAATTCGATATTGTACAAACATAACACATGCTTGCACTAAAATTGCAGCATTTTGCACTTACAGGTTTTTTTTTCAGGAAGCCCCGAGGAAAAAAATCCTCAGGGCCTATGTCATCTTTGGGGATGCTGTGTGAATTTATGTGTGCATGGGTGTTTTTAGGGAAAGGAAGTTCTCGGAAGAAAAAATGTGTGAGAGATGAATAGGAAAAAATTGTAAATGTATCCAGGAGTGACGGACGAATGAATCCATCCCTCCCACTGCGGTGCAAGGCGACGGGATGAGAAAGGTCCTGCTGGAGAGGACAAGATAAGTATCTCCCTCAACAAGTGTCTCCCGACCCGGTAAGCTACGCAGTAGGTGGGCAAATGTATTCGCCATCTAGACCCAGACAAACCTCACCCAATGAACCCGGACACCCCTGCTAAGTCACTAAACGTAGCGAACCACTTGGAGTGTCCTATGGCAGAGGTGTTGGTTATCCAATAAATGGTTCCCGGGGCAGTGGTACTCATATCCGCCTCCCAATTCGAAAAAAGTGATTAGCCGTCAAAGTGACGGTCGTGGTCTTTATAGGTATGGAGCAGTACCCGGTCTTTATAGTGTTAAGGGTGCAACTTTATTTTGAATATTATCTTTATAAATTTGTAATGTTGCATGGTAAAAGTATAATGCACTTAATTTTCTGACCTTAAATTGTTTGAATAACAGGTCTGATGAATATGAGTAGGGTTTTTTTAAATGGTTTTTATTATTAGTTTTTGTGATATGTAAATTGTTTGTGTTTGATTTGTATATGTACCGCCCCATCCTATAATGCCGTATTGTATAATTTATGTATCATCTTCACCTGATTGAGCTGATTATTTCCCCAGGCTGTTATAGAACCCCCTGTTTCATGTCTTCTCCCTCGTGGCTTGCAATGTAAATACCCAGAGAAATTGATATTTTGCAATTGAGTAAATGTATAAAATATAAATCTGATTTGGCTTTCTCCACTGACACAAGAAAAGTCTCGACCCACCTCTGTTTCAGACGGTTTCAGGAAACGCTTTGACCCATTGCCACTCTACTTAATATACATAATACTATCCTCTGTTTTAGAAAGATAATCACGTACAAAACAAAATAAACGAACCTGTGTGGGAGGTACTTTAGCAAGACACATTTGTGGCAAGGAATCCAACATAGAGGCCACCAGGGCAGACATCCCTCCCGCTCCTCCTCCCCACACTCTTACACTCCTGGAAACAACAAAATAATCATTGTTATAATTCAAAACAGTAATAATCGGTACGTAGTCCACACATAACTAGTGCCAAGGACAGTAATATGTAGTATCTATTCATACTACAAACAACTGTCCTGAGAAAATTAAAGTCCACAAATGCAATTAAGTTGTAAATGATTTAGCAAACTCTTGTATTTGTAATGAACAAACTGCGTGACAATAGCTACATAAAAACTAAGGGTGCGCCGCATGCAGCGGTAGAAGAAGGTACAACTGAAAAAAATACAAAAGATTCTAATCCAGTCAACTAAATCACTACATATACTTAAACGCTAACTTACCACTGACCAATTAATGCACTGCCAACAATGACGTTATGTATAATAAATAGATGTATGGTAGAAATCTCAAAAATTGTAAGCCAAAGACAAGGCAATTGTATTTGTCTTCGATTTCGTAGTTTTAGTATTCAATTGCCATGTGTCACATGAGGTTGTGCTCTGCTCAAAGATATTCAAATACAGAAGGAGATATGCTATGGTGTCCGCCCAACTGTCGCCGGACTACGCGCTAATTAGCGTAGTTTTCATACAAAAAGAATTCGTTCATTTCGTTGATTTTTTGAAAATGTGCATTAATATTGGTTAACAATATATTTTGAATAAGGAAAGAATTCGTTCATTTAGTTTAACGTTCGTTTGGTTTATTCGTTGATTATTTGTTCTTTTAGTTTATGTGTTAATTGGTAAACAATATCGGCGACATCCGGAAACGCAGACCCACATAGTAAAAACAGCAGATAGCACATCTACTTATATTTCAATATCTTGGCTCTGCTAGTAAGTAAATTGCAGTAAAAAAAAACAAAATGCCCTCATGTGCGATGAGAAAATGTTTCCATTACATGGCAAACACTAGTAAAAGTCAAGTAAATACTCGCAAAATATTAAATTTATTATTATAAAAAATAAAATTATTTCGATTACTTCCGGAAAATTTTTAGAGCCATTAGAGAAGTGAGATAACAAAAAAATAAATATAAAGACAACCTATAAAGGTAGGTTGTCTCACACAGAATTCTGCATTTGTCTTAGTGTAAGCGAGTAAGCGTACATCTCAGTCATACCCGTGATGTAGAATTTATTCAGCGCAATATGAAAAAGCCACCCAGTCCTATATCTATATCATTCATACACACATTCTTTGAATGTCTATCTTTGTCATACATAAATACCTTATGAATTAAGAATTTACTGAAAACATGAGTGTTTCTTACTTGCCACATTCCATCTTGAGTTTGTAAGACAACACCGAGTCTATATATTATACATAATGTCATTGACTGCCAACACACGGATAGTGACTAAAAATTAACTCAACGATTTAGTTGCCACTTATCACTGTCCTTGCTACTGGCTGCAAGTGTGATATGCCATAAGAGTCAGTTTTGACTAACCTGAAACCTTTTTTATGTGTATGAAGGTCTGTTTAAAGTCATCCACTCATGGAGAAACTGAAAAAAACCAATTGGTGACGCAATCGGAATCGACCTCCTGAACAAAATTGACATTTTTCTGATCTGACATAACGCAGATTACTCGAAAACTTGACAGGTCGTGAGCCGCTACCATGGCAACCTGTCAAGTTTTGTCAGGTTTTAACATGTCAGATCAGAAAAATATCGATTTGGTTCAGGAGATTAATTGCGATTGGGTCGCCAACAGCTTTTTTTTCAGTTTCTCCATGAGCGGATGGCCTAAATGCAAATTTTAAAAAGCACTGAGATAGCAAAATTATTTGTAACCGTGAACACAAAATGATTGTTTCTGTACTAGTCATTGCACTATTCTTTTTTATGTGGTTGCTAATAGTCTTTAGGCGTGCATGTCAGTAAAACATCCGTCATACAGCACAGTCAATATTAGTGTCATTTCTTTCATCATGGGAATGAAATTATATGAGAAATTCAATATAAAATATTACCAATCATCAATATCCGCTAATAAGCAAGAGGCACCCCCTTGCAAAGCGAGATCCCTTCGAAGTAATCTTTCCCAGTCTCCACGTTTTCCTCCCACACCACCTATAAAAAATAGGTAAACAATGCATGTTAAAACAAACAAAAAAGGAATATTTTCGTTTTTTTTAATTTTGGTGGAAAATTATTTATAAAAATAAAACACTATAATCGGGTGTTCACAACTTAATGTTAATAACTTGAATATAGTTTGAAACAAGCGATAGTAGAAATCGCAAATAATCTTTTTTTTAAGATAATTTTCAGTGATTCATCACAACCCATCAACATTTCAATTGTTTATCGATTTTTTTATTTAAAAATTTAATGAGTAAAACCTCAAATTGTAATCTTTATTACTGTTTTAACCCTTCGAATAATAAGAAAATAATTTTCTGTCAAATTTTGCCTATCAAGGTTTGCGCGCAAAATTCCTGGTTCTTCCCATGCATTTTAAATGTTACTATTTATTGGTTTATTTTAACGCTTTTGCAAAAACAAAAATTGTTCTAAAATCTAGATAAAATAATCTTTTCGGTGTGTTTATTAGAAATTAACATCTTTGTTTCTAAATATTAAAATTTTAATATTGGAAATTTAAATTGGCTAAAAAATGCATACCTGCGAATATTCGAATTAAAGTAATTAAAATAGAATAAACTTAAAATTTAAAATACAGACTCCTTTTCTAAATAAAATTTGTAATAAAACTGTAACCTCACTTTTTATCACTTTCATACAATTTTATTTTAAAATTAATTGTGTGATACGTCACAAATTGGCGAAAAATTAAACTGTCACTTTTGATCGGGTTTGTAAAATATCTGAAAAACCTAGCTTATATAATTCTGAGACAATGAGAAGCATTATTTCATTCCGTTTCTAACATAAAAGAAATCACAAATATTCGCATGACAGGAAGAGAGATATCTAACTTTTAATAATGCACTGTCGCTCTGGGACAATCTGGGTCTCCTGTTATTATAACGGCATATGATGTTTTGGGACAACTTGGGTCTCCTGTGATTAGATGGGTTAAGCCTAAATACTCATAGTATCCATATCTAAATACTCATTTTACCCAAAGATAAAAAAATAAGATTATGAATGAAGAGTTGTACATAAAACAGATGTGAGCAATGTTTATTCGAAATTACAGGATTGACTTTTTTGAATGTTGGGACATGTAGGAGCAAGCAAGACCAGTGTTGGTGATTTAATGCAATAAATACGAATCCTAAAATAATTTACCTTGAAGGACAAAGTCCGAAACATAATGATCTGTAACTCCCCCAAGTAAGCTGTGACAATATCCTGCCGAAGATGTTTCATCAGCTTCGGGAGAAGGGGCCATCCTATAGCGTCCAATAAGGAAGGGAATAATTAATATTAATGAAACAAGTAACAACAGTAATATGTACTGGTAAAAAAGACAAGTTCTCATATCAACTCACATTGGTAAAGGGAACTCGAGGAAATCTTCTTGATGATTTTGCAATTGGACAGGTGAAGAATTAAGTGGCTCTTTCACTTGGGATGCTTTCGAATCAATTTGTTCTGTTGGATTCCTTAAGTTGACAACTACTGTGTGTTCTAATTTCTGTTTAATAAAAACTTTAGACTCGACATGTTGCTCTATGTGCGTTACTACGGTAGGGCAAACCGCAACCTTCTCTGGAATGAAGTGAATCTCACGCTGGTCTGGAATGTCACTGGTGTATTCAAGCTCCGAAGCATTGGAGGGCGTCTGCAGGGCTTGGCCGTTCAAGGAACAGTTGACACACGTATCCGACTCTTCTGTCAATGCTGCAATACTGGACCCAGCTTCAAATTCAAAACCATCCATTTTCAAGTTTCCCGGCTTACCTATTACGTGTCGGTCCAGAAGCTCCAAGTTTTTACTCTTCATGTAATTAGTAACAATCTGTGGGTACTTATCAAATTCGAATTTAACTCCGGAATGTTTTTTAAATTTGGAATGTTGGCATTGAGGATTACGCGTGCAACATACATCATCACGTTGCAAAGAATTTCTATCAGGTAACTCAGCCTTAAGACTACTGGGGTTTTCTCTAGGATAACTGTGAGAGCGTTGGCTTTCCCTTTGTGCTTTTAATTCGGGAACATCAGGACTCTCGGGTGCCACACACTTACTATCACAGGGAAGTTCAATTTCACTTTGCTCTTTCTCAGGCAATTTCTTTAATCCTTCAAGAACTTCATCCTCCCCAAGAACAAATACAACATTTTTCTCTCGGGGACTCTCTACTTTGATCTTTATTTCATTTTTGACACAACTAGAGGAACTTACCAATTTCGTATCACTGAGATTTAAAGAAATTAAATTTGAGGTTTCAGAAGGTAATTCTTCACAAGCGCTTATTTTCTTTTCACATTCTAATTTAATATAAGAGTCTTGGTATGCGTCTTTTACAACATGTTGAATGTCTGCATTTATATCTCCATCAATATCACTTTTACTGTTGAATAAAACACCACTTGTTGGAACACGGCACAGTTTGTTAACTTTAGGTTGTATTACATTTAAATTAATTTGATCATTATTATTATTTGTAAGTCGATCACATTTATCTTGACTCATTATAACTGAATTCACTGAACTGTCTACAGGTATAAAATTTGACTTACAGTTAGGACTTGAATCATGCAAATTGAGTGATTCAATTGAGGTATTACTTATATTGTGCAATTTATATGCACGACTTAGAGTTCGTTTTAGAGAGCAGTTTGATTTAGGACTTAGTGTATTTTCATAACATGTTTCTAATTTTTTATCACTGAGATTTCCCACTTCATTTGAGATTGGCAAATTATTAGTAAGATCGCACTGACGCTTTAAGTGTTTAAATGCACCTCCTTCGTTTGTTGCAAAAGTTCTCATTTCTATTAAATCTCCCAAAGCGTGGTCCGACTCAACTTTCTTTAAGCGCTCTTCCGGTTGATTGTTATCGGCTTGATAAGTTTTCATCAAACAATCAATGGAGTCCCAAGGAACGGACTTGGTTTCTATGCTTAACCTTTTAACTTCTCCACATCTTATGAAATATGATAAAACATTGAGAATTTTCTTAACTATGGATATATTTTGTTTGCCGTAAATGATAGTTCTGGATATTCTAGTAGGCATCCCGATGACGCCGTACAATTCTCCAAGCTGCGCCCACAGAGGGTTGTAAGGGTGGATGTTGTTCAGTAGATCTAGTTCCTTCTGTTGCGATAGCCAAGACACATTGTATGGACTCACGGAGTTGACCCAGCCAAGATGGTGCGTCAGGATATTTGTTATGAGGGTACTCATAAAACTGAAAATAAAAGCAAATATGATAATAACAATAACTGTAAGTCTTCACCCAAAGAGAATAAGAAAATAAATACTTACAAATAAGTATCCTTGGTATCCATTGCAGACAAAAGCGAGCACAAATCTTTCAAAAATGTATCAGCAATTTTGTCTCCCACATTACGTTTCTGTGAACATGACAAAAATGGCCATAAAGGGGCTCCTATTCGGGGAGATGTAAGTAAATCCACTAACCTGAAATCAATAAAAATATTAATAAATATTATATAACCTATACTTATCCCCTTGACCGATGGAGATTTCTGGATATTCAGTTTTCGATTCGGCCATTCGATTTAATTAATATCATACCTCTATAGACATCCAAATTGATTAACATGAAATCTGGGTATCATTTCAATGAGCTGGGGAGGCAAACCATGTGACCATATTTTTGACACCAGGAGGGTTCAAGAATACTTTGAATAAACCACGACATCAGTCTTGCATTGGCCACCGAAGAGCGTGCATTGAAATAACCATACCCTGCGTAGAAAAGTAAAGTTCGCTAAAGTAAGACGGTTTGCAGTGCAATCCATTGTGGGACTTTTCTGCGGCAGGATCTAAATGTTCGTTTTTAAACGAACTGCCTGGCGTAGCGATGCTAAAAATGAGTAAGGTGGGTAAATTATAACATATTTGTAATAGTGTCTAACTCAAAGATATTGAAATATAAGGTAGATGTGCTATCTGCTGTTTTTACTATGTGGGTCTGCGCTTCCGGGTGTCGCCGATATTGTTTACCAATTAACAAATAAACTAAAAGAACAAATAATTAACGAATAAACCAAACGAACGTTAAACTAAATGAACTAATTCTTTCCTTATTCAAAATATATTGTTAACCAATATTAATGCACATTTTCAAAAAATCAACGAAATGAACGAATTCTTTTTGTATGAAAACTACGCTAATTAGCGCGTAGTCCGGCGACAGTTGCGCGGACACCATAGCATATCTCTTCTGTATTTGAATATCTTTGGTCTAACTAAATATTGTAAAAAAATATAAAATTTTGGAAACAAGCCCAAACTTTTGTTTACGCAATTGTAGTTAAGATTTGTAGTTAAGTTTTTTAAGCAGCCAGCAAATTGCGTGCCATTGTAAAAAGGATTAGTAATTCATAAGCAGATTTTATTTCCGAGATGATATTACTATATGAGTTGCCTGTATACTGTCAGATTTATTTATTAAAAAATCACAGAAAGGGTGACAGTAACATTGCCTCCCGTTTGTTTCCTTTTCCCTGATTGGCTGATCTATCAATTTGAATGTCTATGCATACCTACAAATATTAATATCGAAACATATGAACCGCTTACTGCGGTAAGCCAATTAATCCACTTAGATTTCACCTTTTATCCCATATTTTTTGGTTTTATAAAAAAAAAAAAAAAATCACTAAATTTATAATTCATTATAAATTACAAAAATCACCTAAATAAATTTGGGTAGCTATGTCTCGAGTGGATTAGCAATGAAATATATTTATTAGAGCGGAAACGGTATACGCATAATTCCCATGAGCACTCAGGCCATGGGCCCATTGCGCTAACTCCCATTTCACCACATCCCTTTGAGTTTGTTTTCAGGTTCTGCGAGAGTCCCTGTTTTCCTGCGTATGGATCCCCTGGAGGATTCTGTAGCAGTAAGGTTTTTCTCAACATAAGTCCCTCATTGTTTGGGTTCCCTGAAGGCCCCAATATGGAGAAATCCAACAAGGTGGCCTCGGCTCTCCTCTCCACTTCCTCTAGGTTCCCCAAAGCCCTCTACTTTTTTTGTTTGAATGTCCCATGAGTGTCTAGGGAAATAGAAGGTCCACCCCAGCTAAGTACTCCGAGATGTGACCCAAGTGTCATTCACACGTAGCTCACACTTTGGCTTGGTATGGCTTCTGCATTTTGTGTTTTCATTTCCCGAGCGATGGGTTCGTTATGCTCTCTACGCTCGTAAGCAATAAAATTCTACTACTTGTCGTGCTTTTTCAGAAGTGTAGCGAAAGTCGAAAGTGTGAGAGAGATGTAGAAAGAGGAAGTGTAAAGGAAGTCTACTGTCGCCGAATTGCAATCCAAAAAATTGTTCCCAGGAAATTTAATAATACATAATACACTCTATACTTTAGTGGCAAATGAACGCCGCAGTTTGTATTGTCTGCCGCTTAAGACATAGAAATAATGTGTTTAATGAAAGTGTGGGTAGTTACCACTGTGCCGCCTCGTGTGTGGCAATGGCCATGTTACTGATAAAGGCGTGTGGCTTGTTGAGGGCGTCCTGCACGGCGAGCCGCAGCCGGCCCAGCGCCCCCTCCACCAGCACGGCGTGCTCCATCAGGAACCTCAGCATTTGTCTGAAACAAAGCTTTCATTCGAATCAACATATTTTACGTATTCGTTCTTTTAATTAACCTCAACTACACTAGCCGATGAATATGTGATCCATCGACGGCCATCCCATACAGGGTGTCCATGAAGTTTCACTAAAACACAAACACTGTGTCAAAACGAGCTGCGTGTTGGGGTTCATTGTTTTTATTTGAGAATTAATATCATCATTGACATTGAAATTAACAGTTTTTACTCCAAATATGCTCAGGAATTGTTGGCTAAAATCCTTCAGGTACGAGCTGTTACACCCTGTAATATATGAATATGTTAAGTATGTTTTAGGTTATTGTTATTGTATTGTTTAATTTATTCTTCTACTTCGATTTTCTATATTGGAAACTTTTATACATATTAATGGATTGGTTAAAATTAACTGACTATTATTATTATTATTACTATTATTTGACTGCTCTAGATAATAATAAAAATATATTTAAAAAAAAAACAATGGTAAAAGAATCCACTTACGATTCTATCTTCTCAGTTAATGTGATGACGATTGCGAGACCCATTTTTTCTTTTCTTTTATAATAATATGATGATCTTCCAAAGCTATTGGTCAAGTTTTCTGATGTTGCACATCTTATGTTATTGCATGCCTAGAAAAAAACATAAGATTGCAGAAAACACAAAGAAAAAAATCAATTTATATAATAATACTTTAAGCATAGTAATGACAAACTAGCGGATAAAAACCCTGCAAGTGACTTTTTGCTTAACCAAATCTATCTATTAAAGTTCCTTGATAGTAGAGTTTTGCCCATTTGCATGTACAACAGCGATTATTAGAATTAATGCAAAAAAGTACTTATTACACAGGTACCTATTCATTTTTCTATCCAAATGAAAAACCATTTGCGAATGCCTACGTAATAAATGGACATTACATTTGAGAAAACAGTGGTTTTGCATATGGTTTTATTGTGTAATTACACCATTACTATGGAACTAAATTGATGTACATTTAAGATAAAGGTTTAGGTTGACCTTTTAACATATATTTATTACTCCAGCACTTCACAGACAAATTTTAAAAAGTTCAATACTGATTTTGGATACTGAGTTAGTTTAGTGTGCCTGGAGAACTAATGCAAGAATGCTCGTCTCCGATTGGTTCACGGTGCTGAAAATTTCTCTGGTCAAGCCAACAAGGTTCTCTCTGGCAGAGCTAGATTATGATTTGGAGCCTTCATTTCAAGCTCTAACTCAGAAACTGCAAAAATTGAGTTAGTAAAGTATGGTTTAAGACGATCCAAATGTATGTCGCATAGCTAAATTCACTAGACGAATAAAAACTAATTTCTACTAAGTAACAAACTCCCATTAACCAAGAAATTTACTGTCAATCAGAACTCAAGAAATTAAAGAATGCCTCCGAAATTGTGTATTTTGTCATAGAATTTGAGTTTCCCCTCCAAAACCTCCCCTGTAGCAAAAAGCCAAAACGAACTGATTTCAAAAACAGCTGGTTATTTGGAAAAATAATATTGGGCGATCCGGTGGCAGCTAAGTCACCGAGACAAAAAACCGTGACAGGAATATCGTCATACATGAAGTTGGTTCATAAGTTAGATTTTTTTCATTTCAATTTTATTATTTGACTTGGAAAAGGCTAGACATTTATCTTTTTGACTTTGTTCTTTGATGTTTGGAAATTTTTCCTATTGGAAAATTTTGATCCTGATAATTTTTAGCTTTCTGAAAAAAATTCTTCTGGGAAAATCGGAAAACTTTAGCTCGGAAAGTGGGTAGGGAAAATTTTGAAAACATTTATCTCTTTTTATTTTGTCATTTGAAGAATTGATATTATGTAAAATCTGGAAAATTTCTATGTGGGACATTTTTATTTTTCTGAAAAAAATTCTTCTGACAAATTTGGAAAATTGGCTGGAAAATTTTATAATAATAATACTATTATTTTATTCCCCTTTCATACTTTTAATTTTGAAATTTCTAAATATACCCTCGTCTCCATCTATATCAAAATTGTAGATGGAGACGAGGGTATATTTAGAAATTTCAAAATTAAAAGTATGAAAGGGGATGAGGTTTATAAATATTTAGGATACCCGCAATCGAATAGATTAGATCACACTAGTATTAAAAATGATATTAGGATTAAATTTCAAACTAGGATCAGAAAAATTTTAAAATGCAATCTATCTGCTAAAAATTTAGTAAAAGCAATAAATACTTGGGCAATACCTCTACTAACGTACTCATTTGGCATAATTAAATGGTCCAATACAGATTTTGATAGTTTAGAACGATTAATTAGAACTACGTTAACAAAGTTTAATTGCCATCATCCAAATTCAGCTATAGAACGAATTAATTTACCTAGAAATTTAGGAGGTAGAGGTGTAGTCAAAATAACATCTTTGAAACACAATCAGGTAGAAATGCTTAGAAATTTTTTCCATAGGAAAGCTAATAGCTCAGAAATGCACAAAATAATTTGCAAGGCAGATAGAAATATTACACCTTTAAATTTATATGACGAGAATGCCAACATTCTTATAAATACTAACCAGGAATTATTAGATTCCTGGTCAAATAAAATTATTCACGCAAAACACTTCAATTATCTCAACCAAACGTATGTTGACAAACTTTCGTCAAACAAATGGTTGGGTATTGGAGAGTTGAGCGCAGAAATAGAAGGATTTATGCTTGCCATTCAAGATAGAGTCATTAATACTAAAAATTATAGGAAGCATATAATCAAAGATATAAATCAAATTGATGATTTATGTAGAAAAGGTTTGGCTTTTCCGGAAACTATAGAACATATTATATCGGGATGTTCTATATTAGCGCCGTCCGAGTATACATTTAGGCACAATCAGGTTTTAACCTCCGCAGTGCCGCTCGTCAACCGGTGTGTCATGAGATTTTACACGCGATTTTGACCCTTATGTATAAAGAAAGTGTATGAAGAACACGGTCAGAATCGCTTGCTCTATTATCGCTCTTTACCATAGAGAAAACCGCAATTAGATTGATGACTCCATATAATTTATATTAATGATTTACCGGAGCGCGGGAGCGTGCGCAGTTCTTGCGCATGCGCGGGAAAAATTCTTTGGTTTTGAACTTTGACCTTTCTATGTACGAAATTTCTCAAGGACGCTGTCAGAATCGCGGGACATTGGGTGTCATGGCTGCCGCTTTTTGCGAACGCTAATTGGTTACAACCAACCCCATTTACTCGCGGCATTCAACGAGTTAAAAATAATTCACCAAAGTTTGGTAATTAAACATAACTTGATTGATTGCCGTAATGTAGTACCATATTATGAATACGAACCAAATTCATTTATAGAAAATGAATTTTATAAAATATATTATGATAAAACTATACTAACAGACAGAACAATTAGTCATAATAGACCTGATATAGTTTTACATGACAAAATTAAAAAAATAACTTATATCATTGATGTAGCTATTCCAAATTCCTGTAATATTCAAAAAACTGTTTCTGAAAAAATTAGAAAATACACAGATTTAGGAAATGAGATTAAAAGAATTTGGCATTCTCGGACTATAAAAATATTACCATTTGTTATTTCGGCCACTGGCATAATACCTAGGAATCTGATTCAAAATTTAAGCATATTAGATTTATCAAAGAATTTGTATATAAAAATGCAAAAATCAGTAATTTTAAATACATGTAGGATTCCAAAAGATTTTTTAAATATTTATATTGAGGGATCAGTAGGATTTATAGGTTCAATTAGAAATGCCACAGAGCCGAACCCTCTGATATGAAAATATCTGGAGTCGGTGAATTATATTCCCATTTGGTCTCTAGTAGGTTGACATGTTGTTCTTGTATTATTTTGTATTTATAATACTTATATAGTGCAATTGCATAGCTTGGGTTGACTAGATGATCATTTGGGGAAGTGTGTGAAAGGGTTTAGTTTTTCCTGTGGGGAAAATTTAACCCGGACATTTAAATCTGGTGCGTAAAATATATAAAAATATTCATCTTTTTTATTTTTTTATGTAAAGTTTGTAAATTTTTCATGCTAGAAAATGGGAAAAAAATTGCTCGGAAAATTGTGAAAAAATTTTAAAGCTAAGAAATTTTAAGCAGATTTTCTTCTTGACAAATTTCAAACAGCACACCCGATGAGAAAACTCTCATTGGGTATGTTATATGAAATCTTCAACGGTTCATTTTTAAAATAACAGAGGATGCCACTTCCGTTTACAACCATCCCAAACTGTACAGTCATTAAGATAATAATACTATCAGATGTTTTGAATTTAGGGATAAATCATTAGGTTTTTGTTTATTTATAGTTTTCACATTTAATTTTTTTTAACTCCATGCAATTTTTTTTCAATAATTTAAATTAATACATAATAATTAAAACAATCCGTTTTCTTAATAATTTCGGTTTTATGCTGAAAACTGGTATCGCACTATACTCTCATAGTATGTGTGGATAGATATAGAGGATAGAGCTTATGTGAGACTAGAATTATCGTGATGGCTTTCAGCGTTCAAAGCCATTTTCTAGCTGTGGTCAGGCCACAGTTTTAGCCACGAGGTTAGACTACATTGGTCTTGTGTTATCAACAATTCCAATGTTTATATTTCCTCAAATTCATTTTAATGAATACATAGCAAGATACAATATAGGTAGTAACTTACTTGTGAATCCTTAATACTTGAAGTTACAGAAGATGAGGGAGGTAAAATTGTACTATCCAATGCAGTAGAAAGGTGATGATTTAAACGCCATTGTATGCTTGTCGGAACACTTGTTTGGTAAAGATCGCCAGCATCTAAAAATAATATAATATTTACAACTATAATAAAATATAAATATAATGAAAATGCCAAGGCTCTATCTACTAAACGAGTAAGTTTTAATGAAAATTTCTTTCTGCAAAAACCTACTCGTTTACCAGTGCCTTAAAGATAATTTAGTAAGGTTTACACTAGAGATGCCACAAATATTCGGCTGCTATTCGGCTACTTTTTTAACTAATCGGTATTCGGCCGAATATTGCAAACTATTCGGCCAAATACCGAATACCAAATCATGAAAAAAAAGCCCAATATTACTCACAATTTTTTTATATTTTAACAAAAAATCAGCATATTTAATACTTAAAATCTAACGGTGTTAAGTTATGGTGATTGAAAACATTTTTTTCAGCATTTATTGATAGCAAACGATTGCGCTTTTCATCATAAATTAAACCTGCTTCCGAAAAAAGCCGCTCACTGCTCACTACACTGCTACACTGCTCCCGGGAGATGATAAATAAATCTTAGCAAATTCTGCTAGGCTTGTATACTGTTTTGCTGACCACCACTTGTGAGGGTCTACTATCCGATCTAAGCGATTGTATTTTTTAAGACATACACACTACAAGTTTCAATGTATTTTTTAAGATATACACAATATTTATTTTTTTTTTTTTTTTTTTTTATTTATTTAATATAGTTATATAATTGTACAGTGGAGTTATGGAAATTACATAGCGGTACAGAAATTATTTAAACATTGCAATCTCACCAAAGAAGAAGCTAGTTCTTGTGCTTGATGAGCGAGTTACACTAACTATAACTGAAATAGAACAACATTATGTAATAAGTAAGTATATAATAGGATAAATTGAGACTTCTGGATCATCTAAATGTGTAGGTGTACATACATAGGATACGGTTACATACGGTTATTGTGCACTTAGGAGAAATTCGAAAAATCTAAATAAAATAGAGATGAATATGTATTAAAAATAAATAGAAAGAAAGAGAAAAACAGGTAATTATTTAGTTAATTATTCCTGATGAAGTGTAGCTTCAGTTTGAGTTTCAGTTTATTGATTTCTTTGGTTTTTTTTATTTCAATGGGAAGGTTGTTGAAAAACTTTATTCCTAAATAGACATAATTGTTTTGCATTAGTTTGGTATTAAATTTTGGTGTTTTGATGTTGTCTTCATATCTTTTTGATTGGTGAGTTTCAAATTTCTTGATGATATTATCTTTGTAAATTTGGATAATTGCATTTTTCTTGAAGATATTCTCAACTCGAGGCACCGTGAAATCTGCGAAAAGCGTTTCTGTTGGATAAGTGGAGGGTTTCTTTAGGATTACTTTAATGATTAGTTTCTGGATCACTTTGACAGGGGTTAGAATATTGTTGTATGACCCCCCCCATCCAATTATTCCATATTGAATTAAAGACTGGATTAGTGCATAGTATACTCTTTTTAGATTGTTGAGTTTTAAAATATTTCTTAATCTTATGAATATATATATACACTTTCTGATACGCTTAACCAATTCACAGATATGGCTCTTCCACTTCATATGTTGTTCTATTATCACTCCGAGATATTTAATTTCTGGTACTGATTTCAATGTTGAACAGCCTTGGATACATGTGATTTTATTACATTTGTAATTGTGGATAATTATTTTAGTGTCGGGGAGTGTTTTTAGTTTGTTGATTGAGAAGTGTATGTAGTATGTTTTGTTAGTGTTCAATGAGAGAAGATTTGTGTCAAACCAATGTTTTAAGATGTTCATGATATTATTTGCTTGTTCGTTTACTCTATTCCAGTCGATCCCATTCACTATGATAGCTGTGTCATCGGCATATGATATTATGTCTGCGTTAAGTGGTAGTTTAAAGATATCGTTGACATATATTATAAATAGTAGGGGGCCTAGGACTGTGCCTTGAGGAATCCCAAAATTACTTGTTAGTGGTAGACTTAGGGAGTTGTTTATCTTGACTACTTGGTGTCGTTCAAATAAATAGCTTTTTATCCATTTTAGAGCTTTATCGTTTATCCCAACACAGTTTAATTTTTTAATAAGTTTATCATGAGAAATACTATCGAAAGCTTTTTTAAGATCTATGAAGATTCCGAGGCATTTCAAAGATTTGTCTAATGTGTTCTGAATAATGTTCGATAATTTGGCAATCGCATCTTGGGTACTTCTAGTTTTCATAAATCCATATTGGTTATCGTGAATTAGGTTATTTTTGTTAATAAATTCGGTTAATCTTTTTTTGATAATTTTTTCAAAGATTTTGGCAATGTTTGAAATCAGCGATATTGGACGATAATTTGTCACTTCTTCTGGGTTGCCAGATTTATGAATTGGAGTGATGATGGTTTGTTTATATATCGTTGGGAATATTCCGCTTTGAAGACTAATGTTGATTAAATGCGTCAATGGTTTTGAAATATGTTTTTTGATAGCTTTTAGTGTTTCGACAGTAATTCCATCGAAACCTGGTGCCGATCTTCCCTTCATGCTTGAAATGATGTGTTCGATTTCCTGGGCTGAAGTAAGGGGAAACATGTCAATTTTGTTTATGATATTGACGTTAATGTTCTGTTCGTTATTAGACGGTATTTTTTGTATTTGATTTGCAAGATTTTTGCCTACATTTGCAAAAAAGTTGTTAAATATGTTAGCAGCAGCTGATGGATTTTCTTCGCATCGTATTTTGATATTATTATGTGTAATACTATGTATATCATTTTTTTTATGTTTTTTCTTATCTATAATTTCATTTACAACGTTCCAGACTTTTTTTGCATCGTTCTCCGTTGCTTCTAGTTGTCGCCGAAAATAGTTTTCTTTTGTGTTTTTTATTAAATACATTAGTTTGTTTTTGTATGCTTTTAGGTATTTTTTTAAGGTTTCGTTTGTAGGTTGTTGGATTAATTTTTTGTATATTGCTTCTTTGTGTCTGATTGATACAATTAATCCAAAAGTTATCCATGGTTTAACCGGTTTAAATTTTGATGATTGTTTTCTGGAATCAATAGAATGTGCAGTACTTACGTGCATTGATAATTTTTTTTCAAATAGTTCGAAGCATTCATTCGTATCATTACAATTAAAAATATCGTGCCATTTCTCTTTGTCTAGATTATGTACTAGGGCATTTATGTTGAGCGTTTTTCGTCGGCCGCTTTCATTCTCCGGAATTCGGGTAGTTAATGGTGAATATTTCTTTTCATAATTGTACGTAAAAATGCACCCGAAATGATCAGTGATTGTCGTTTGTATAACTGCAGATGCTATGTTTTTTATGTCTTGAATATTTGTAAAAACATGATCTATGCACGAAGGTCGTTGACCTGGAATAATTCTCGTAAATGAATTAATACATGATATATAATTTAATTCTGCCATCATATTAAGATAATTATCTTTATCATAAGACGAGTAATCATTTGCTATATTCAGGTTTATGTCTCCGATAACAATGGTTTTCTTATTTCTGTTCGCAAGAAGAATGTGTTTTAGTTCATCTACATATATCGGTAATATTGAGGCATGAGTTCTATATATAGCGAATATGCTGAAGGTATACTTTTGGTAACTGATTTCCATATTTAGGACGTTTACATTGTGCATGTGAATTTCTCTGTTAAAAGTCACGACATATTTATTTGAGACAAATATTGCGATTCCGCTGTTCTTGTTAATTCGGGTATTTGTTGCATAGTATGTATAACCCGGAATATTATAGTTTATATCGCTCGATGAGTGAGTCTCTGTTAATATTATGCAGTCCAGTCTGTTAAGTGATTTTATTGTTACCAGGAGTTCGTCTAAATGACGTTCGATGCTTCTTACATTCATATGAAATATGATTAAGCTAACTTCGGGATTCATCGCTAAAATGTTGTTTGTTTCGTTCACTGATGTATATATTCTTTCGTCTATTGACATGGTTTTATTTATAGCATTTATCACGAAATCATCCATATCGAAGAAATAATAATAATGAATGCATTAGTGGCCATGAATACATTTGTTTATTTGGGATAAGATTTTCTGGAGGACGGATTTTTTGAGAGCCTTTGTGTTTTTTTTTTATCACTAATAATAGTTGTGAA
Organism: Limnephilus marmoratus; assembly: GCA_917880885.1. Taxonomy (NCBI): domain Eukaryota; kingdom Metazoa; phylum Arthropoda; class Insecta; order Trichoptera; family Limnephilidae; genus Limnephilus; species Limnephilus marmoratus. The sequence continues at coordinate 33,660,492 of OU862908.1, forward strand.
ATTTCATTCATAATCTATTCTCTCTTTGGCAATTTGAAGCATTTTGTGTCTGTATGTGCAATTGATGCTATCAGCACGGTGGTCGTCCAGGATGTTCGCCCTGAATTTTTTATTGTTGCTGGAACAGTTGTAGCAGATTGGTTTATTGTTTCTCTCTGTGCATTTTTCTAGGGTATGGTCTTGTGCACAATGGGGGCAGGTAGGTGGCTGTGTTCTGTTAAGGCATCTTAGGGCAGTGTGTCCATATTTCAAGCAGTGGTAACACTGCGTCAGAGGGTTAAGGTCGTCAATTGGGACTCTTTGGTATTTTATGTTTATTTTTCCAAAGTTAAGAAGGATTTTTCTAATGGCTCCTGACGTTTGTATTAAGTAGTTTGATACATCTTGTTGGGACGTTCTTTGTTGGTCGAATTTTTTTAGTTTGATTTCTTTTATGAGTTTAAAATCATCTTTACAGTAACTTTGTAAACCCACATTTTGCTGGGTTATGCCTAAAACAATTTCATCCTCTGTTAAATTTGATTGCAATCTTTTTACGATCATTATTGGTTTTCTCTTTTTTGTTTCTTCAGCGTTGATGTCTTCGCCGAATGTTCCATTTATTTTGGTGACCAATTTGTGTGCGTCTTCTTTTTTTAAACATGAGATTATGAGTTTTTGATCACCAATTTTTTTAAATTCAGTTACACCAACTTGCATTTTAGTTACATCTATGTTTTTTTCGATTCTTTTTCTCATTTCTTCAGCCTTCAAGTTTTTAGTTGTTGATATTATGATGGCGTGTTTTTGTGGAGTTTGTTTCTCGATTTTATTCATTGTTGTGGCTTGCGCATATGTTTTTATATTTTTTGTCACAAAACTTTCTAATTTCTCATTATAGTGTTCATTGTTTGTTATAATTTGCTCTTGTAGATTAATAATTTTTTTTTGTAGGATAAGATTTTCTACTTTAATTTGTTCTTCTAGTTTCTTTAAGTTGTTCTCCAAACTCAGTTTTATTCTTGAATCTTTAACAGATGTGATCTTCGCAATATCGCTCTTAATATCTTCGAGAATGTCATCCATGTTCTTTCTAATACCCGCCCGCCCGGGCGAGGTATTTTAGGTACGAAGTGTAGAACAATACTCGATACTCGAGGCAGTGCACTATAACGAAACTATACGACCGCACTGTTGTAGCACTGGAATGCAACTTGAAGTAACACAATTTGATGTAACAGTAAGTAATGCGAGTTGTGGCATGAGCGACACGCAAATGAAACAAATACACCCACGGCGTGGTTAGGTACCGCACGCACTTGATGCAGGTCGGAACCTGTCACCCGCAAAATGTACTAAGTGTCACCGAATATTCAGTCGAGAGCCTAGCCGAATATTCGGTATTCGGCAAAATCACTATTCGTGGCATCTCAAGTTTACACCCATCTCAAAAAAAAAAATGTTATGTTAACTTACCGTCATGTTTGAATAATTCTTCCGTGCCATTGGATTCATTTTCTCTATCCCAGAAGCAGGAAGAAGATTCACAGTTAGAATTACAACCAAAACTGCTGTGAGATGAAATTTCACTGCAGAAACCTGAAAGTTTATAAAATAATTAACAACAATAAGTAACAACCAATTCTACTTTAGAGAAAATTTCAAATGTTGAATCCATCGAAATAGTCATATACAACCAATGATGTTATATACTATAGACGCGTGGTAGAAATCTCAAAGTGGGAAGCCAACAGCAAGACAATTGCACTGTACTCGATTTCTAGTACTTTAGTACTAAACTGCCACGCGTCGAGTAAGGTCGTGTCCTACCAGTAAGTAAATTGCATTAAAAAGCGCCAAAGTTCCCTCCTGTGTGATGAGAAAATGTTTCCATTACACGGTAAAAAGTAGTAAAAGTGAAGGAATAACATTCATTTGTAAATACATGAAAATTACTTATTATTATCGATTATATAAATAATACAATTGCTCTCCACCCAAAGATTTTATGCGTCATTAGAGAACTCAAGGCCTACTAAAATACAGGTCTGGATGCGCAACAGCCAAATTACAAAGTCGATGCCGTCGCTAAGTAAAATTTATTTTTTATAATAATAATCTAATGATTCTTTAGTTACTTGCTTGCGGTAAAACAACATACAAATCAGCAGAAACAACAAATACAATAACAATCAACGCCATTTGCAAACTATCGTTGTTTATTATAGCTTGAAAATTTGACACCTCAAAATTCGACTGGTGCCCAGGCCTCCTACTTTAGTCGGCCTTGAGACAGTATTCAACGGAACTTTTGAATTTGGAATATGAAAATACCGCCCGCGTTCTATCTTTTATTTCGTCCATACGCACATATTCTTTAAGTGTCTATTTTTATCATACTTGAATAACTTTTGAATTAAGAAATTATTGAAAATCGCTGAAAACAAGAGTGTTAATTAATTGCCACATTATATCTTGAGTTTGTGAGACTATGGCAAGTCTATTTATATAACGTCATTGTATACAACATGTAACTTATAATAAAAAATCAAACGATATTAAATTTTCTCTTTGGATTTTCTCACTGGAATGCTAGGACTAAATCATCTAGTGGTGTAGTCGATAGGAGAAAAATTGCAATGGTGTTAGTAGCACCATTGCAATTCCGATGTTTTGACATTTTTCAGTTAAACTTCGGTGACTTCAAGATTGCAATGCAAATATTTTTCAACACAGGCTATTTTTCAAGGCTGCGTCTCAACTGATGTAATAAATGTAATGTCATTAATTATAAATTTTGTGAACTGTAATTAAATTCGAAATAAATATAGGCTGATATTAATAAAAAAATAAATCAAATAAAATCTAAAAGAGCATTTGTCTACATTGCTTTAATTTAATATCTAACATAAATGATTTATTATGTTGACAATATGTAAACATACATTATCTAGAGGGCTCGCAAGATAGGTCAACCATATTTTTGTTTAAATTATTGCAGTTGTGTACGTCATCTACAGGAACATAATATAAGCAAATGAATATTAAAATAAGGAGTTGAGAGAGTAGACGGATAGAACAATTTATTTTGTTTAACATGTTTAATACTTAAAAATTAATTTATTCTAACTAACTAACTAACCATCACGCCGTTTCCCCGCAGGGGTAGGCAGAGAGGACGGACCGCCAAACATCCCGGTCTTGGCACACATTCCTTGCCTCGTTTACATTCATACAACGTCTCATACATTCTCTTCTATTATTCTGACTCTTGACATGGCCCGACTCAAGTATCTGATTCACTTGGTCGTGCCATGTCTTTCTTGGGCGTCCTCGACTTCTTCTACCATTCACATTTGCGTCATATATTCTCCTTACACTCCTTTCCTCGTTCATTCGCTCTACGTGCCCAAACCATCGGAGCGTTCCTTTCTTGATCTTACTCATCACGCTTACATCAGCCTTGCATTCTTTGCGGATTTCCACATTTCTCACACGATCATACATGGTTTTACCACACATACGCCTCAGGGATCTCATTTCTACAGCGTTCAGTCTACTTTCATCCTTCCTCTGCCAGTTCCATGCCTCACTGCCATACATCAGGGTAGGTACCAGTACTCCATTATAGACGGCTAGTTTCGCGTCTTTGGACAGTTTTTTGTTGCTGCCAACGGCGTTCAGTCCTCCATTAATAGCAAGAAAATATGAGTATTACTAAGAAAACATAGCACATACAGAAAGAGGCTTGCTAGTCCTTTTTGTGCAATCCATTTGAAATATTGATTGTTTATTTATTGATTTATACCAGAAATGTTCCAGTTATACTCAATGTGGCCAGTGAACATTTGAAAAATAGGTAAAGTAGCCCTTAAGTACTAAGGTCACTGCTTTATTATTATTAAATATTTCTTGCCCAAGCCCTTCCTTTGATAGACTTGATCCTCATGAAAATAATGTACCTGAATCATCTTTCCCCATGCAATTGACGGATAAATGATCTTCCATATTTCCAGTGGATACACGACTCGGCTCTCCAGAATCCACGCTATTGCAATAGCTCGACGAATATAAATTGGAATTTTCGATTGATTTGCCGCTTTTGTGAAGAACATCATTCATACTGGCGGCAGCATCGCTACAAAAGCTGGCTTCACTCGAGGTACCCTTGGTATTTGGCTGATATCGTCTTCGTCCTGGAGAACAATACACTTTGGTACACATTAGTCTGTGGAAAAACATATTCTTTTAATGATGAGCAATAAATTTAACCTTTGACTCTTTCTCTGAGATAAATATTGCTATTCATAGTGCATATTGAACAAATTAAATAAACAAACACTACATAATATTATGGATCAGATTATTAAAATAAAATTTAATTAGTGTACTAATATTCAAAACAAACAACAAGAAAAACATGGGAATGGAATGTGATTCCTTACCCCTATTTATATTTACAGATACCTTCCCAAGACTTACCAAAAGCAGAAAAAAGGATACCTAAATGCTTTTATTCATTATTAACTTTTTACCCGCGTTGATCTACTCCGTTTTTTCAATACCCATACGCGGTATGTATATGTCATATTTCAAGTACCACGAGGCACGAGGACACATTCACTTGATTATAGATGTTTTTTACGAAAAAAAAATTTACTTTCGAAATATGCCTGAATATGCCATCGTGATAGTTACACGAATATCCTAGCGAGCGGGAAAAAATATTGTGACATAGTAGCGCTGTTATATCGGCAGTCGAAGTTAGCGTAACAAGGGCTGATACGGGCGCGTGTGAGGCATGGCTTTTGCCGTATCAACTGTTGTTACGATCGCGTGGAAAAGGTTAAAAAACATGTTATATTCATTACATTAGCGAGCCCAAGAGTATTTCATTCCATGTTTGTAGCCAGGGTCCAAGTATCCATATCTTTTAACACATATTCATGTGAATGTTAACCGCATATTTTATTTTATGGAGACTTGGGCCCCAAGCAGATCTACAGACACATTGGGCCCACGCATGCGATACATGCAATAGTACATTCCTAGGTCGACGTGCACACTGGTTCTAGCCGCAATGCGTGTAACCACGTGACAAATGGTCGACTAGGATGACTTAATTGGATTATTATTTTTAAATTAAGGGGACCCGGTGGTCTAAAATTTTCAAAAAATCGTTTTTTTTTTTTTGATATTTCGAAAGTGTAATCCTTTGAATATACTGTTAAAGTTTTGTAATGGTATTGACGATGTTTTAAGTTCTACAGCCCATTTAGCAGGTCAGCGCAGAAGCAGGTAAAAGCGGCGGCCCGGTGAATAGATTTATTGTTCATAGGAATGCAGCTGCTCGGGTCTTCTTTATTCCTATTATTATTATGTTACTTATGTGTCGTTTTACTTTATGTATACGGAAATATTTTAGTAGTTGTGAATAAGTATTGTATTTTAAAGACTGTAATGAAGTGAATTTTAGTAAAAATGGACAACGTGGATAAGGTTTTAAACTTTCAGTGAAGTGCGAGTGCAAAGAAACTCTGATTCTGTCTTCTCCTTTTATAATAAAGCATTTGAAATCGACCGTCGACTTGTTTTTGCAATGAAGATGCTTGGAGTTGGATTCCAAGGCATAAATAACTTTTGCGGATTGATGGATCTAGGGCAGGTATCTGTAATAGCACCTATTACAGTATTATCTTAAACTTCAAAATCATCTATTTTGAAAATACTTTTTTGTGCACGGTGTGTGGCAAAAAAAAAAACTACTCAGCCGATTCGTCTCAAATTTTACTACGTTATTCAGAAAACCAGTACCTTTCGCTGGAACTAAAAAAAATTTTTACATTGAATACTTCTTATTTTTTACAACAAAAAATAATAAAAAAAACAGTCTGCTTTCTGTATGTACATTTCAACAATCCGCCATTTTGTCAAAAAAAATATTATTCTAGTTCCTACACTCATACTGATCAGATATTTTTTTTTGTTTACAGATATGTGAAAGAGTCAAAACTTGACCCACAACCCAGGTTCATATTTATGAGAAAGGCAACTTCAGCGCCATTCCTTAATTATTAAGGAATGGCGCTGAAGTTGCTGTAAAAAAAAAAATTTAAGTAAATATAACTTAATATTTTTTTTTTTTTAATTATAATATTTTTGTAAACTATTAAAGTGATTTAATATAACTATAAAATTTGAATAGCATTGTTCATTGTTTTCATTAAAAAAAAAATTCTAAAAACTCGTTATATTCACGCACGCTAGACCATTTGGTTCCCTTTATTTTCTTAAAATAAAAAAGTGAAAATAAGACTTTGGATTCACGAAATAAATAAACGAAGACAATATAATGTTTGGAGAGTTCCGTACTCTAGTAAAGGAACCAGAGTCTGATGACGGGACGATTCTTCATGATTCCATATGAGTAAAGATTATTAGTTATTTATCTCCCATTTTATTGATTGAGTGATAAATGCTTGAGCAAATTTCAAACTAACTTTCAAAACAATATGTCAAAATATACATAACCACAGATATACTGAAAATAACCTTAGATGCATAGATAATACCACTCACAGATGTCAAATCAACTTGTTGAAGACGTGACCACACCCCCTCCACATTCAAACATAGGTATGCAATGCGTGTGAAAAATGTGATTCTCAAGCTTCTATTTCCATAGAAAATGTATGGATAGTATAGTAGTCCAGATATCATAATGTGTTGCTTACGTAGCGTACGTCGACCCGTGTTCTTACCTTAGCTGTCTCAGAAGAGACATGTATCATACAGTACATGGAAAAACCTAAGACAATAAACGCCCGGGTTTTCTGAATGAAAATACTAGAAAGTTTTTATTTATAACAATACGTCATTTTAAGACTAGTTTTGTTAATTTTTAGTTTTTTAAAAAATCTAACCTTTGTGGAGCATTCAGAATATGAACTTTTAAAGACATTCCTTTAAAATTCATTGCTACAGAACCAAAGATCATTTCTCCCAGAAGAATAGCATCAGGATTCATCATTTTGCACTGTAAAAAATAAACAAAGTCATTTAAAAAGTGATTGTATTCAGTTAAAAATTTGGCTATTCTAAATAATTATTTTTTTATTATGAAATTTTTTGTAACATCATTTCATTTATAGATATAAATTACAAAGCAAGTAAATAAAAATTTATATGCAGTAAATATAAAGAAATAACAAAAAAAATTATACAAAGGATAAAAAACCGTTATTATACAACAACAAAAGTATATATAAACATTGTTTATAGTACTATTTGAGTCCAACTTTTTATTTATTTTTATTAGTGACAATTTGAATAAGGCACCCTCCGAAGGGTGAAAAAATCATAAAAATAATAACCAGGCACAAATTCAGTTCGGACACATTCACACAAATCTTAATTTTGGATTTGAGGCCAAAATACCCAACCAAGCTGAATAATATTTTTTTTTTATCAAAAGTTATATTAAATACATAATATAATGGATATGTGCTATTTTTTTTTTTTTTTTTAAAGAAAAACTTGACTTATAAGCACAGCTGAACCAGCGTATAAGAATCTAATAAGAAGGAAAGACCGTTCAACAACTTTCAAGATAGACCTGGTTTTAAGAATCTGAAAAATAATTATTCATCTTCAAAAATACATTTTATCATGAAAATGAGCATTAAAATAAAAACACCAGTCAAGTTAGGACGCATTAAACCAGAATATTATACAATAAAGTTAGTCTTTTTTTATAGTAATACCTTACAAGAGTCTCAGCTGCTCCCGTCTGGAGCCAGTGAGACTATGGCATCCCCAATTGGGGTATGTTGTGAGGTTGAAGGTAGTGGGGAGGAGAAGGATATGGGGAAGAGAAAGGTGGGAAAGTACCTGGCTATTCAGATCTGGTCACCAAACACGGCTAACACCATTTCAAGCAACGTTTCAATTCTGAATGGTGGTCTTACACCAGGGCGATACTGAGAGTATCTTCCACTCTGGAACGTGCCGCAAATATACTATATATTATTTTTAATTAATTAATTGCGAAATAACACAAATTATTCACATAAAATTTATTTGTCCACGCCGGGATTCGATCCCGCGACCTTCGGATTGCGAGTCAAGAGCCCTACCGCTAGACCACGCCAGCCGTAGTCTGGGAGGATTATTAAAAAAATATATTATTATTTTATTTCCTGGAATTCAGCAAAAGTAAAATTCACCTTAAAACCAAATCCATCAGCCATTTCCAGTATATTGGAATCAGTCGCAGGAGTCCTGTCTTCACTTTCTTTGACCTTTAGGTTTTTGCTATTGTTTGAAAAGCTTTTGGAGGACGGCTTAGACTGGTGGAGGGAGACTTTCTCCACAGCAGCAGAGTCAAATAACAGTTTCCTCCCTCTCCGCTCGCACTCCCGGAAGAGCAGCACCCGTACCTGCCCCTTGCTGAATGTGAATGGTCTGGAAATAGCATTTAAATAATATATCCACTCCAATTATTGTAAGAAAATACTTTTTACATTTTTAAACATACAACAAGGGTACCCAACCAGTCCATTGCAAAATTTGGTTGATCCCAATAATTATGAATGTGAAATTTAGAAATAATAATATATACCTATTTCCATAGTGTTACATATTTTTAAATCTTGGACATAGGATAAATTGGTGTTGTTCGATTTGTGCTTATCTGTTAATGAAGCAGTTTAACCCATTGGCCACAGAATTAATGAGCAAAAAAATTGGTCTTCACCACTGAATTAATTTTGTACCAAAAATTGAAAACCTGCATTGGTGTACTAAATCTATTGTAACTTTTAAACCATATATTCAAATGAATTAATTTCTTTAAATTTATTTACATATTCGATTAAGGTAAAGAAAAAACATTAAAATACAATTTTAAAAAATAATAAAATATGTGTAAATACGGATACAAATACAACCTTCTCTTTTTTCGTAAGTTTTTTTCCACATTTTTATTCAAAAAGTTACAAAAAAACATAATATTCATAAATCGAACAATAATAATTTTTGTTTTTTACATACATGTATACTAATAACTAATAAAATAATTTGGTGTGATAGTCCTTAAAGCAATCGGGGACGTTCAGGGTCACTACCAAAACCTAGAACCACTCGCAATTTTGAAGAAATTAAATGGCGGCTGGCAGCATACAAAACTTGGAACACAAATATCAGGGAAAAAATATAAGAAACATTTTATTGCCAATTCTACGAAATGAATGATTAATTACCCACAGAATGTTCGGCATTTAAAATTATATTAAAAAATGACATTGTTAAGCTTTTTTTCCGTTTTTTGGCGGACCTACTCTAGCCCGTCAGCGTGCCGGGGTTTGTGGTTAAGTACCTGAGTTGCACACCCGGCAGGCTGCCGGGGTTTGTGGCCAAAGGGTTAATGATCAAAGCTCTGAAGAACTAAAAAAAAAGCAACACCAAAAAATCTTCTAAGATTCTTGTGAGAAGCCGATCTCCATAAAAATTAATGTAAAAAATAGCTCCAACCTCGAAAGAAAGTGAACCATTGCTGTCAAACCTAGATTACCCAGATAATGAAACTATTCAAGTAAAGTTTAAGAAGATTTTATTGAAGTTAATTTTCTAATTGAAATAATACAAAAAAATTTCCATGGGTCATAAGGGCAGCCAAACTCTATAATACGTCTTAGCTTAGACATTTTTTATAAAATTCTAATCAAAACTACATGTATCCTACTTTAGTGCGCTTTTACAACCAAAAGGTAAAAGGATAAAGTTATTTTCAAACTTTTTTGAAAAGCTCTCTGTCGCAACTCTCCCTCTAGCCGCCACTATATGTTTAAATCATAATATTGGCAGGTATTTATTAACAGCCATTGAAAAACGTTGGTTCAGGGTTTAGCCTATGTTAAACTAATAAATACCAAATTATATTCATATTCCATAGATAAATGGGTACATTTGCAAGATTACCATTACCACTTCTTTGCAATGATGCTGTCTCCTAATTTTTTTTTATATTATTTATAAACACGTATTTAAAGAGTTAATAACGACAGTAAATAGTGAGTTTTTCAATATCTCCAAAAATGAGTTTTGAAAGTGATGTACACAATGGTGTCTCACGAGAAGTCTCACAAGACACGATTCAGTACAATTCATAATTGAAATATTCAAAAAGCAGTGCTGCAACACCACCGCTTTTGTACTGTGACATCACACGCTTTTCAGCAAATATCAACATTTTGACCGTATATCTTCGGTACTATTCAGTATTTTCCAAAAGTTTAAAAAGTTCTCTCAAAAACAAGTATCAAATTTTATAAAACCATGAACCATAATCGATCACAAAGCACAAATTGTTCACTTAGACAGAAATAAAATCATATCACTACAATACATCCATTTACTTATCAAACCCACAGAATACAACGTACCAAAAATTTTCACTACTCTACAAAAGGAATACACCAAATATGGAAGAGTTATGGAATGATAAGTGGTTTAGCGTAGTGACAAATATAAACAGATAGAGCTAAACTGTAATTTTATTAAATTTATAGTAATTACAGAGATTTCAGAGAATAATCATTTTATTGTGAAATATGGCACTGAAATCAACATCGCCTGGTCACAATAATTTATTTCACATCACTAAACTTAAGACAACAATGTAGTTCATGACATTATTCATGTTCGATACTAATATGAAACCAATTTATTAGTGATGAGGAAAATCGGGAATTTTTGGAATTATGAGATGAACATAGAATATCGTAACGAGATTATAAACATACTTAAAATCTTCCTGGATATTACGTTCTGATTTGGCAACCTTCCTTGATTGAAACAGTCTGTTAAAGAGAGCCATCTTTTTAACTGGGATATTTTCGCAACTTCAATTTCACTTCATTGTTTGAATTTTGATATAATATGTCACACGACCGAACTCGTGAACGGGTGGTATGTGTTTTTCTCATCTGCTTGCTTAGCCATTGGAAATAAACCTAATACCTAAACACCTACTCTACATACACTACAGAAATCCTGTAAATATCAAGATCACGTGTGCCAAAAGTCATATGACAAGACTAGTGATGGACGGTTGGAAATCGGAAAAATGTCTACTCTTGAAATCGATATTTCAACATTGCGATATCGGTATCGATTATAGCGATATTCGTGCCATAATATTTTTCATCCTCACATCCTCTTATTCTACAATTTTCTTCTTTGTTTTAAATTTTTATTTTTGCGCTGTTTCAACTGTTTACTTATATTCTTCATAAATTACACAAAAAACACATTTATTTTTATATTTGTACTCCGGGAGACGGGAAAGAAAAAGTTTTCGATTGAAAACAAAAATATAATTTGGTGAAGTTGCTGAATTTCGCCACACGCACATCCACATAATGAGTGTTATTGTTATCAGGCCCGATTCAGAATGTTACACGATGGTGAATCGCCTTATTTCATAGAACGAACAATTTGTAAATCAATGGGAGCGCATTCGAAATTGCTCTATTTTATGGTCGATTCTCGATTCTATAAAGAAAGTTAACGTTGATTCAACATCGGGTTTCTTTTTCTCTCGGGTGTTCATACTTTTTATCACCGTATACCAGCCCAGTACCATTTGTTCCGGGGTTGGGGACCACTGTTCTATGGCGTAGAATTACTTCTCAATGATCTGTTTCGTAGATTATAAGAAATAGATCACGGAATAGATGAGGTGGGAACGCGCCATTACATACGACAAATGAATTAATATGTAATTGGGCATGTGAGAAACAGTTTTGATGCCTAGCGGCGTAGATGGCGAACAGAGACGCATATTATATGTAACAGGGCAAGATGGAAATGAATTCGGCCCGGCAATATTGTCGTCAAACCGGTAGCCGAGTGGACTAACTGTCAAGACAGGGTAATACATTGATAAAAATAGGCAATTCATTACAATCTTGCGCAATCGTGACTGTCAACGAGGAAATCTTTACGGAATACCTTTCCGGCAAGAAATTGGCTTAAAAAGTTGTTCGTTTGCCAGAAACTTTAGCGCTCTTCAAACAGTGACAAGTGTTTTCTGTTTTCTAGACGCACCTTTAGCCATACCATTTCACCAATCGTATTATTTTTTACCTTTTGCAACATTTTTTTTTCTTTTATCGGTCTCATGATGTTCAGTTGTCGTTCTCAATGTTCTTTGCTATAAGGTATTGTATTTTGGAGGCTTCCATTTCATCGTACTATGGTATCGAGAAAACGTTTCAACAACATTGTCCAGTAAACATACTGTGTCGCATGATCTGTCGTATTCTTATGGAAATAAATAAAGTTTGTTTAATTTTTAAATAAAAATGTATTACGTTTGTATATATACAAAATATTACACAAGTAATACATTTTTATTTAAAAATTAATCAAACTTTATTTAAAATTTATATTAGCTGAAATAAAGCAATAACTTTACTTTGTTTGTAACTACGGTTAATAAATCGTTTATTTATCAGGGCCGCTGACAGTCAACCTGGGCCCCAAGTCTGGTAGACTATACCGGGCCCTCTCCCCCCAACTTACCGGGGGAGGGGGGGGGGGAGAGAAAACAATTATGACATGAGACATAATTGTTTTCTCTGCTACTGCTAGAAATACTATTTCATTACCTTTTCTTATTTTCTAGTATCTTATATATACCATTTCACCAATCATTCGAATTTAGCATAATTATTCAATGAAAATGTTTAAAAAGTTATGGTAAATACTCAAAATAAAATACTTGTGTTTATTGTTTTAGACTACTGTGTGTGTGTGGGTATTACATATTGTTAGTTGTTCATTATACCTTAAGGCTAAATTAAATTATTATAATATCAACACAGATACGTTAGTGATGGAATACTTAAATTGGAATATTTTTAAAATTATTGTAAAAACTCCACAAACTATAAAATAATAAATAATTGCTTTTCTACTTTTCTTATTTGCAAAGCTATTTATAACATCATCAAAGTCCAAGTTTCTGGCCAGACCATTTTCTACGGGCTACGAGTGTCATTGGCTTTAATTAGTAAAAAATCCGGGGCCCGTGAGCCCGTTCCGGGCCCCCCTTAGCCCCGGGCCCCAAGTTTCAGACTTGGCTAACGTGCCCTCTCGGCGGCCCTGTTATTTATTGTTCTATTTCAGTTAATATGTCAAACCACAAAGTGACTGCTCTCTGCCAAAATACAATCTTCACTATTCTCCACCATATATAATAACATAATCACTTCAATAACCCCTGTCCAAGCGACTCCAGATACTAATATCTACAGCCTGTATATCGGACGAATACCTACAGCTCTGTGTTGTACTAATATGTTGGACTAATATCTACGAACTTCAGAGTGTTGACTAATATCTACAGAGCGTAGGTTGAACTAATATCTACAGAGCGTAGGTTGGACTAATCAGCTAAATGTGTCCAATAGTCCGATATTAGGGATTTTTACATACATATTACATAAATTAAGTTTTTTAAACTGCATACGCAATATTACGTTATTCCAATATGCTATACATAATTGCAAATCCAACCTCTGACAGTACTGTAGATATTCGTCAACACTTTGGTTCTCATAGATATTAATCAACAGTTTGAGCTGTAGATATTCATCAACACTTTGATTCCCATAGATATTAGTTCGATTTTTTCAGTTTTTGGAATTCCTGTAGATATTAGTAGACGCCTCCCTACAGAGCGTAGGTTGAACTAATATCTACAGAGGGTAGCTGAGCAAGAGGTTGTACGGAAAAGCATAAATTTCTTCAATTACGTAATTACTAATTACGTAAAGGCTTAAAAGTAGTACGTACATGAAGTTTTTGCATAATATTACGTATTTTGCTGTTCACGAGGACAATAATTTGTTGAATAAACATGGAGGTCATAATACAAAGATATTTATTTATTTATTTCGAAATACACGGCACCACAACCTAACCTAACCTAACTGACATAGAAATGGTCTTGGTAACAGACTAAATAATTTAGAAGCACTCGAAATAAAGAAAGCTGTTAAAACAAAAACCCAAATCAGCTAAATTTTTATTTATTTTATTTATTTATTTATTTATTATAGATACAAAAGAAAGTACAAATTATAATATGAAAAGCTTTGCCTGTCCAACTAGGAAAGTTTCCTGTTCCAGGACAGACAAATTGACATGTTTAGTTCATATTAATATTATTCCTGAAATGTAGATACATAATTACATAACAAATACAAAAAAAAAAACATTTTTCTCTGAAACTAAGCTGTGTAGTAAATAAAATGTTTATAGGTAATATATATAAATATAAGTACACATACATTTTTTTGTGACAAAGTAGAAAAGGTAATCTGGTAGCATGTATTATAATCGGATTTACCGAATTAACCTGGTAATATTGCATACATTCAGATTTATAGAGTATGAGATAAGTAAGTTAATAGTATTGAAAAGTGTAACATATACCTGATAACATGATGGAGGAATTACAAAAGATTCAATAGTGTGATTCAAATGTGTCCAATAGTCCGATATTAGGGATTTTTACATACATACATACATAAATTAAGTTTTTTAAACTGCATACGCAATATTACGTTATTCCAATATGCTATACATAATTGCAAATCCAACCTCTGCCAAAGCTGTAGATATTCGTCAACAATTTGGTTCTCATAGATATTAGTCAGCAGTTTGAGTTGTAGATATTCGTACGAACTTTGGTTCTCATAGATATTAGTCAGCAGTTTGAGCTGTAGATATTCGTACGCACTTTGGTTCTCATAGATATTAGTCCGATTTTTCAGTTTTTGGAATTCCTGTAGATATTAGTAGACGCCTCCGTTCGAGCTGGATGTTTTTTTGATGTAATAATATTTTTTATTGCGTGCAGTTCTTATCATGTGACACTTGCAACCCCGTTTTCAGTTTTTTTTTTTAATATGCCAACACAACAAAATTTACACCCCTCGGAAAAAATAGAATCGTCCTTGTGAACTTGTAAAGTACCGTGAATTATTTTGGATTTTACGAGTACTTTACGATATTAATATCGAAAACTATATAAATTACATATCAATACAACGTTACTCTACACGATCTTCATATTTTTGCGTTAGTTTCGAAGGTATTCGATACATTTGCCGGTGTAAACAAACCTACTTTCCCGGTTATTTTTACGTCAGTCCGTGGTGCCCGTAGTGCCCCAGTTTGTGTTGCTAAATAGATGTTTTCTGGGTATTATTGCAGTTAAATAATAATTTAAGAGTGTCGACCATTTTGATTAATTGTGTATTATTTCCAGTGCTTAGTTTACTCCGTGACATTTGACGAAAGCGTGTTCTTGTTCTTCAGATTGAATTTTGTGTTTTGTGTTCGTGCAAAGTACATTTTTGCCGCCTACCGCTTTTTTAGAAGCAACTACAACATCAGTGATTTCATATCTGTGCAGTGGAGTTTGTAATTTTACATCTCAAATCTATCCCGGCAAGAATTATTAATCGTTTTTATACTCTTTGTGAGTAGGTACTTGATTGTATCTTCCATTGACAATATTATCCAATAATAAAATGGCGGGAAGATCACGTGACTCTCAATGCCCAATCAGCATTGAGTAATTTGAAATTCAGCGTTCTTTGTGTTTGTAAATCAACATCAAAACAGTGTAGTTTTGTGTGAAGTGAGAGGTATCTGTGGTGTATCTGTCAATCTTGTGACAGAAAATCCGCTTAAATGTGTGAAATAGAGGATTTATCACTTGGGCATCAGGATATTTATTTCAATAAATATTCGGTGAGTGTTTTAAAATATATTTTCTCAAGTTTTGCCGATAATTTGTGTTAAAAAATCGAAATATATGTTCTTACTACTAACATGTTCATAATGGAACCGTCCGGCCTCATCCATGTCCCGCTCTTTTCGTGCCGTACGTACCTACTTCATTTCCACAACACAAATAAAGTGTCAAATATTATAGAGCGCGCTGATGACAATGTTTACGTTCGACCCGGTATTTTTTTTGGAATACAAATTAGGTATGTGTATGTGGACATGGTTTTATGGGCGGTTTTGCAGTAAAATGCACTAAAATACTTTAAATTTCGGTAAAATACTCGCTCAACGATTTTGAGTTCAATCTTTTGTAGCCTTAGTATGAAAAAAATTTGTAATTACATAAAACTTTAACTTTTATTTATATAATTATGTATAAGTAAACTATATTTCTATTTCCAACTTTCAATCTCTGTGTTCCAACGGCGATGCACCCAATTGCAGAAATAAAATATAATATTTTGGCTGATTGTAAACTAAAACTTTTTTCTTATCTGTATATTTTTATTGATATCACATAACCTGATACAATACTATTACCGTACAAGCAGATAATTTAATAAATTATTATTGTTCTTATCAATCAATAGTTTTTTGTGAGAATCACATATTTTGGAATCTTAAATTTTGCACTTAGAACCTGGACATTATTTTACATCTATTGCAACAATACACAATAAAATTATTGATACTAGTTAAAAATATGTTTTAACATAAATTTTTGGGGATCGCTGGCAACGGTTAATATGCACTTTTTTTTTAAAAACCTTTTGATTCACCTTAATTACATTAAAAGGCAACTATTTGCATTGGGGGAAGTGGAAAATATTTCATTCTAAATTTCATTACGTAAAATTAAAATTAGCTTTCGTCTTGTGAGATTGTACGCCAGAATCACAAACCATGTTACACAAACCTAGCGTAGCCGCTAAACTACTTGAAAACTGGGATGTTTTTCTTGCCTTGACGCGAGTAGGCGTTATAAAGGGGCACTTTCTTTTGTATCACAAACCATGTTACACAAAAATATTTTCCACTTCCCCCAATGCAAATAGTTGTCTTTTAATGTAATTAAGGTGAATCAAAAGATTTTTTAAAAAAAAAGTGCGTATTAACCGTTGCCAGCGATCCCCAAAATTTACCGTTTTAACTTTGTGTACCTCCACCTATTTTAAAATTGGTTTTATATGACTATCATTTACCTTTGAAAACATGCACAGTTACATCCGAATTAATGTAGTGCGTACACACATACATAGAGTGTTCTTTTTTGTTGATACATGCAGATATATTTTTTTATGTAAATAGAAATTTTTATCTTTGGAATTAAAATTTAATATTTTTTATGATAATTATTTGTGATAACCTTGGTGGTAGGTTCTTAACCCCGAATTCACAGGTTTGGAACTTAGCAAGAGCAAATTAATCAATTTATTTGAGTTTTTTATGGCCTTAGAACAGCCATTTAGAATCAAAATATTGTTAAAAAAGGCATTAGCTATGTATAGTAACCAATAACTGGGCGCAGTAAAATTGTGGAATGCCGCTGCATTTAAAAAAAATAACACATGGTTTCAGCTTCATTCCTACAAAAAATGACTATTTACATTGTGGAAGATGGCAAAAGAAGCATTGGTTCTACCTTCTATTTATCTACTGTCTTTTTTCTTGTTATTTATTATCCGACGTTTGAAGGAAATATGCATTAATTATTTAAATAACCAAAACTAACCCAATTACCTATTTTGTGAATGTTTTTCCATCTCCCCTGACATAAATAGTTGCTTTTTGTAGTAATTGTCAAAACGAAGTGTTATTAATTTGTGCATATAATGCGTACAGCGGAGTTCTGCAGTTTTTCCGAGTACTACACATCTATTCTCTTGTTCTGCTCCTCTTCCCTTCAGCTGGTATCCCGATTCATAGAATGAACCGTTTGAAATTTTTTTAAATAAATTTTATTTATTTATATTATAAAGATAAAGTAATACAATATGACAGGAAAAATTATAAATATTTTACAGAAAAAAGAAAAGTCCCAATAAACTACTTTTTAGTAGTTTGTCAATGGGTGCTTTTACTTTGAAGATATAAATAAACTTATTTTACTTTATTTTGCAATTAGAATTTTTGTGTTAGTGTCTAATACAAATTTTTTCTTATATTTAAAGGAGTTGTCGCGCGTTCACCCTTGCTCTATTTCAACATGGTTGGATACTGCCTTTTTTAATTGAAATAACTGTACCTACTGTACTGTGCGACGTTCACATAGCAACTGTCGTTCACACGGTTCTATATAGAACATAACAAAAGTTGATTCATCATTGGCTATTTTTATCAGACGTTCTATTCTCACTGATCTATTTCATAGATTTCACAGCATTCCCAAAGTTTGGAGTGCCTTAATAATACGTAAGCGGTTGGGACTTGTCAGTATACAGGGTGTCCGGGGGTAAAGTGCATTAACTTCGGGAAGTGATTCTACATGATGGTAGGAGTAAAAAAGATTAACAACTTTTTACGAAATTCCAACTTTTTTTTTTCCCATACAAAAAGACATACCTACTAAAAATCCTTAGTGTGAGGTACGATCTTACTTGCTGAGAGCCTGCCGGGCGCCCGACTCGATTGTGATTGGCCCGTATCGTAACAGCCGAAAATAATAAATCTGGCCGTACACGCCAGACTAATTTTATCTTTTTACCTCAAAACTGCCCATAAAAGTTGGAATTTCGAAAAAAGTTATTTATCTTTTTTACTTGAACTATCATGTAGAATCACCTCCCGAAGTTAATGCACTCTACTCCCGGACTCCCTGTATATTCTCATAATTTTACATAAAATAACAGAGTAATAATTCATAAAATTATTTTCCAGGACTGCTTCGTGAGTGGAACGATGGATCTCTACATAACAGATTCACTGCAGGACATGCTGGACATGGATATCAAGTCAGAAATGGCTACAGATCTCGGCAGCGGCAATGATTATCTATCAGTAAGTTTTTTATTTCAGTATCTTGTGACATTATTAATAAAACTACAGAACCTGACACCTTTGTTGAAACACAACTGTCTTAAATAGATATTTCAGTGTATGAAATTTGAGAACTTTTATATTGTCTAATTTCCGATATTCTTTTATTTGTAGGACACCCTCGGAGTCAGCTTTTCAGATCTGCCACCTTTGCTGGACATGGAAATGGACAACGCAACGACTTGGATTGCGGGCAGTAATTCTAGTTTACACAATTCATCCAATTTTGTTCACAATCTCGATCTTTATGGCTCCGAGGCTAACGCCGTTATGGTCAACCCAAATTCCGTTATGCCCTCCATATTCTCCGAATCACCTGTGAAAACCATTGTCAATCAAAACTCGTCCAACTTGATGCTGAACTCCTTGCACAGCCGATCCGTGAGTTCGCCTCCCTTGCCAAGCCCTACTCAGGAGAAGAGTCACTTAACCTTTTCTCCCAACACCATTAAGGTGTGTAAGGTTAAAGAAGAAATAGAGGACAGTATAGCGAGCTATGGAGATCTTGAACCCTCGTCAGAAGGAACAAACTTTGTCTTCATTAAAAGAGATAATCTAGAACAGATTAAAAAAGATTTAAGCGAAGACATGGACGTGAAACCGATCAAAATGAACAACCCCACCGTAACATCCCTCAGAATAAAGACATCGCAACCCGAGCTAGTGAAACTGAATAGAAATACTTCAATCCTCAACAGCAACCAGAGGTTATCTGGCACGCAGTATGTGACGCAGACGTTGGGCCAAAAGACATACATCTCCAGCAGCATTCAGATTCTGGGACACCAGCAATCCAGAACCATTCTTACCAACGGACATAAGAACCCCACCACTATCTTAATAGACAATGGAGCATTCAATAATAATAAACAAGTTCTCAAGACGACTATATCAAGTGCAGCCTTTAGTGACAATAATTGTAGTCCCAAGTACGTGTCTGGAAATAAAGTGGCATTATGCAGCGAATTCCCAAAGCCGGCGTATTCTTATTCCTGTTTAATTGCCATGGCTCTCAAGAACTCCCGGACAGGCAGTCTTCCCGTATCTGAAATTTATAATTTCATGTGGTATGTGTATAATTTTTAATTCCATTAGAAATGTTTTTATTCATTTTTTAATTGATAATTTTGATTGACTTTATTGTTCCATCTAGATCAGAAATGAGTAGCCTGCGGGCCAAATGCGACCCAAGAGTCCATTTCGTTTGGCCCGCGAGCCTTTTCGTGCTATCCACTTGACTAAATAAAATATGGAAAAAATTTTGACAAAGAATATTCAACAGTTTCAGTTCTGTTTTTCAAAAGGGTTTATCGGCTTCAGTCTTCCTTCAAAGTTTTGAATCAGCCGCTCTAAATGATAATATTTTTCCTACCTATTTCTAAAAAAACAAAATTTTGTGGTTGATCCTTTAGAAAAAATATAACCTTTGCAGCACAGCGCATTTTTGTTGACACTACGTTAGATCTAAAGGTTACCATTTTATAAAATGCCAAAAGTTACTTCTTCACTAAATTTTATTTAACTTTCCGAACACTAAAAATCAACAGTTGCCCAAAATTGCAAGTAGTTTTTTTTTTATATGTTTAACCCCTAAGGCCCTCGACCCTATTTTGTCGGAAGGCCAAAATATTTCCGCTTAGCAATAAAATGAAATAAATGGAAATTTCTGAATGTGTATAATCAATATCTATAAAAAGAATCCCTGTTTCCCTTGGTCACGCCATAACTTCATAACGACTTTACCTATTTCATTCATCTTTTTTTATAAAGTTTTCTAATACTTTGTAGAAGAAAAATTAAGAAAATTGTGCAGAAAATTGAATAATTTCAGAAAACTAGATATTTTAAATAGGTAACCTATATTAGGTACCAAAGTCGATTGATTGTTCTTATAATATACAAAAATGAATATTTGTAATATATGAAAAATGAAAAACTGAATAAAAAAATTGTAATAGGTGGCACGCAAGCTGTTTGAAAACTGAATGTACTGGGACTGAATTTATGAAATGCAGGAGGGGGGTTTGCGGGAGAGTGGAGAGGGTGGGCAGGGAAGGGGAACGCGGGAGGGTAGGGGATGCGAAAGGGGAACGGGAATGCACGGGAAAGGACATGCAGGGAGAAACAATTTATTTCTTTGAATATGGCATTGCAACGCATGCCGGGAACCAGCTAGTATATTCTAAAAGAAAGTTTACAAAAGTGTGCGGCCCGCTAAAACTCAGAAACGAGTCCCGGTACGATCAAAGGAGTTACATTGTGCATAGCTCTCTATCCCTCATCCATGAAGAAGGTGCCAGATTTTACCTGAAGGGCGTGCTTTTGAAGATATAAGGGCTGGAAGTTTTGCCCTCTAAAAATTTCTAGAACAGTCCACAACATTCGAGAGCATTCCACAACATTCTGGAATGTTCGGGAATAGGGAATCAGGAACATCATTGTGGAACATTCCAGAACACTCGAATGTTGTGGAATGTTCTGGATCATTGCGGACCATTCGAAGCCTTTGTTGTATGGGTGGGGATACCCATTGGTAGGGGTATATAAAGCAAGATCCGTCATGGGTTCGAGCGTCAGTTCAATCTCATATCACCTCCCTGAGCCAAGCCGGGTACCCCAGCCGGTTTTTAATATAATCATTTTAAGGACGGAAACTTTGGTTTCATAAAGATGTACAATTAATTATTTGATAGTTAATTTTTAGTTTTGAATATGAAGCGTGGTTTTTTTTAGGTACCCCAGCCGGTTTTTAATATAATCATTTTAAGGACGGAAACTTTGGTTTCATAAAGATGTACAATTAATTATTTGGTAGTTAATTTTTAGTTTTGAATATGAAGCGTGGTTTTTTTTAGGTACCCCAGCCGGTTTTTAATATAATCATTTTAAGGACGGAAACTTTGGTTTCATAAAGATGTACAATTAATTATTTGGTAGTTAATTTTTAGTTTTGAATATAAAGCGTGGTTTTTTTTGGATACCCCAGCCGGTTTTTAATATAATCATTTTAAGGACGGAAACTTTGGTTTCATAAAGATGTACAATTAATTATTTGGTAGTTAATTTTTAGTTTTGAATATAAAGCGTGGTTTTTTTGGGTACCCCAGCCGGTTTTTAATATAATCATTTTAAGGGCGGAAACTTTGGTTTCATAAAGATGTACAATTAATTATTTGGTAGTTAATTCTTAGATTTGAATATGAAGCGTGGTTTTTTTTATCTTCTTAACACCGTTTGATTATATTTCTAACTATTATAGTAAGGGAGACACTAACTACACAACGACTTCCATGAGGCCTATATGAATTGTTCCGAAAAGCGAATAAATTAGCCTGAGGTGTTAATATTTCAGATTGATAAAAATCAACAGCCTTGGTTTGACCTTAGGATATAAAATTTTCGCCTGCGGCACTATACTTTTTTGCAATCTGTAATTATTAAAAAAATTACCATTTTAGAAAATACAAATATATTTGCGACACCACCAGCTGCAAATTTAACAATGTCAAGCTGTAGATACCATGGCCCCTGCGGCTCGCAAATAAATAAAAAATTGATCAATTGGCCCTCCTGCTGAAAAGGTTGATCATTAGGTTGTGTTGCTCTCCATAGAGAGAGAAAAAATTGCCTTATTTTTAAACACCTGGGGTATCAAAAGTTGCGTATGATCTGTAGCTATTCGAAAACGTAAAAATAAATGAAATTGGTGTTCACTATTAGCTCGCTAAAATGGCCGGAAGTTTTGAAAAAAAAAATAGATTTCGTGATTTGGGAGAAAAAATAAAACAAAGGTTCCATATTTTATATTTTGTAGCAAACTTAATTTTTTATTCCATAGCTGCTACAAAGAACGCAAATCATTTTTTTTAAACATATATGTGATGTGTTTGTTAAAAATATAAAAGGGGAAAATAATATTTTTCTGGATAAAATCATCCCTCATGATCTTAACTTACTGATCTAGATAATTTTAGACAAAGAGATAAAAAATTATATTTTATCCACAAATATTTAAGTTGTGCAATATTTTTTTACCGATAAATAAATGATTTTTTGTTTCCAGCAAACACTTTCCTTACTTCAAGACGGCACCCAACGGATGGAAAAACTCTGTCCGTCATAACCTAAGTCTAAACAAATGCTTTGAAAAAATTGAAAAGCCATCCACCAATGGGGGTCAAAGAAAAGGTAAACAACACCATTACATTTTTTCAATATTGTTAATAAATAATTTATATTTGGGATGAGACAGGAAAAATAATCTTTATTATTTATAAATAATTTTATTTGAAGGATGCTTATGGGCAATGAACCCTTCAAAAGTGGGCAAAATGGACGAGGAGGTGCAGAAGTGGTCGCGGAAAGACCCGCAGGCCATCCGCAAGGCCATGGTGCGGCCCGACAGTCTTGAGGCGCTGGAGAGGGGTGACATGAAGTACAGCAATACGGAGGACACGGCCACAGCGGAGGAGGATTGCTCTGACGACGACCTGGACGTGGATGAACTTGTACAGCCGGAGGACCAGACTACTGATGTCGAGGTTAGTATTACATATATCCCAGCAACAGTACATGTCACACATGTACTCAAGAGGTGTGGTAGAGACTGAAGTGATGAGATTCACTAGTGTTTGCTTTGATCTCATGTCACATATAAGAATTTGACTTCACAATATACCCACCCTTATATTTGTGATGTATTTCAGGTAATGGAGACTACATTTGATGAGATTGATATCGAAGAGAGTATACCTCTGAAGCTTGAATTTTCATTGGCATCACAGTTTCACCATGCAGGTAATTTGTCTTTTGTTATTACGGCATGCTACCACCACCACCAGCACATGATCTGAAAGCCAGCTTCAAGTATCTCTAGTACAGATAATACAGTGCATAGTGCATTTCTAGTATGTTTATCCAATAACTAATTAATATTACTTTGTATTACAGAGAGTCCAGCAAAAAGAGCCAAAGCCAGTTTTCTGTACCAGACGGTCAATGCTGCTCCAGCCCACGCCAACCGGCGGAAAACCCCACTGGTTAATCGGATAGCTTAGGAAACCCTCTGCAACAGTCCAGCAGCACATTGAATCTTTAAATCTTCATGACCAACAGCAACTCGCTAGTGTGAATATCATATTATATTAACACCTTTCATTACTAAGGTAATTATTATTGATTGTTTTATAATTCACTTATTTAAATCCACCGACAGCCTGCTGCTACTTGTACAAATAACTATTTGTGAAAGATTTATTTATTATTGTACTAAAATATGAATAATCATTTCCAATCTCGAATATCTGTATTATGTTTAAGATATGCATAGGTCTAGTGAATATCTTTAATGTTATAGAACTAGAAAGTTAAAATAGAGTGACACCTTTTGGAATAATATTTTCGGATCTCAATAGATATCAAAACAAAGTAATCTCTAAATATTTTTTTATTGTATATTTTTAGTGGCATTTTGATAATATTTAATTTTAAATTAACATCTGACATTGGTGTTGACATTGTGTGACTAAAAAAATAATGTACAATTTTATTTTATATTTAGATTACCTACTTATAATTTTGTAGTGCCCCAGAAAGAGCGAATAATTATACACATTATTGAAATTTGTGAATTTTTATAAAAGTTCAGTATTTATTGAGTGTATTAACACTTTATATGTCGAGATGAGCTTAACTCACGATCAATAGTTTGCATCTAATTTCGCTGACAAGTGGTTCCCATGTATTGTGTAATTTTAACTAAAATATATTATTGATACAAGTTCACAGCATACTCAGAACAATAATGGTTAAATATTTATATTCAGGAATTTCTTTGAAATTAAAGTCAAACCCTGTTAAAAGATATGTAAGTCACAACCCTAAAGAAGTTTTAAGTTGAAAACAAACCCTGTTTAACCGCTAGAATGCTGTTCGTGCACCGGTGTGTTTGAGATTTTACACGCGATTTTGACCCTTATGTATAAAGAAAGTGTATGAAGAACACGGTCAGAATCGCTTGCTCTATTATCGCCCTTTACCATAGAGAAAACCGCAATGCACCAGGTCACTCCAAATAATTTATATTAATAATTTACCGGAGCGCGGGAATGTGCGCAGTTCTTGCGCATGCGCGGGAAAAATTCCTTTGTCTCCGATTTTGACCTTTCTATTGTACAAAATTTCTCAAGGACACTGTCAGAATCGCTGGACACGAAATGTCATTGGGTGTCATGGATGCCGTTTTTTGCGAACGCTAATTGGTGGACTACCAACCCCAACTACCCAGGCAAACAAGGGGTTAATATATGTCACTTGCCCAAAAATTAGGAAAGGTCACATTTTCTCTTGGTTTTTTGATTAGACACGGAACTTTTGGGGCACATTCTAATGAAAATTCCCTTGCATTAGTGGTTTAACGCTCTACTTTCTACATTTTTTGGATTATTATTATTTCAATTTCCATACCTGCAGAAGAGAGTATAAGAGAAAATAATAATAAGGTTCTTTTGTCAGTCATTGTCATAAAAAGTGGTTTGGAAATATTTTTTTCTGGAAATCAAAAAGTACAAATAAGAATTACCCTCAAAAGGAATAAGTTTATTTACTTTGATTTAATATGTTCTTCTTGCCGAAAATAGTGTATGTAGGATTTGATTCTATAAGCAACTGGTAGTTTCTGGTAAAGGAAAATGATTCCCATTGTCCCCTGAATATTTCATATTGAAGAGGATATTGGGAGATACGGTAGAAACCACAGTAGAGAGAAAGACATGCGATTGCCGCATCACCGTTGGCAAGTGTTTATGTGCTTCTTCACTGACGGTTGATCTGTCTTGCTATTTTTTATCAATTTGATTTAGAATGCAACATGGTGTATACAGATGACATAAGGCATGAGTGATACCATATGTACATACAATGACAAGCAAACAGTTCCAAAGAAGTTCAGACTATATCTTTATAATGTTAGTTACTTCCTGCTAGCCGCTAGCAGGAAAAGCCGTGCAATATGCTCCCATCTTCAAAATGGACAAGTCATCTCTACATTTGCTCTCACTGGCTGCAGTGGACTTTATTGTAACTAAAATCTATTTATGTATACATATTTAATTACAATATCTTCATTTCTTTTGGGGGCGGTCCATTTAATTAGGTCACAGCAAGCTAAATTAGGTTATTTGTTTGTCTTAATAGAAATGAGACCGTTCTCTGATGTTGTGTGAAAGCATTTAGTACAAATTGGTCATGGTTTTACAAACTTGAAATGTATTATAAACAAGTAATATTAGAACCATGAATATTTGGTACTTCCATTCTATCCCCAGTGAAATGTTTTAAAATCATGCGTGTATGTGAGCTAAAGTTAGTTTTTAAGTGTGTGTTGTGTATGTATTGTAGAATCATGTCCATTTAGGTTTGGATAGGTTACGTGCAGATTGTACTAATTACTTTGTAAGTACACTACACCACCCATTCCTTGGTCCATCGACCGGAAGTGGGGATTAGCGTATTTAATTGAACCCTTTTTAATACGTTGTTCCTCATAACTAAATAAATAGTTGTTCCTCATAACCCTTAGATGGAGTGGGGTTAGCGACTGAACGAATATGAACTCTATTTATGTTTAAATCTTTAGTGAAAAAATGTGTGAAGTATACAATTCTTAGGCTGTGTACTGAGTGATGTCCAAATTGTCAGGTTATAATGCAATTTAGTTAAATATTATGAACTAAAGTAAGAATATAATGATCAATTATGTAACCATTAAGCTATGAAAAACTTGCACGAGCATTATGTTATTCCCCCGAGAACGGAATGCATGATGTGATTGCTCGCTTTTTTATGATCTTGATGAAATTAACAATTAATAAATACAAGGCACCTAAATATCCGATTGTATTGCATCGTGAATATTGTGTAAAAAAGTGAAGTACATATTTATCTGTCTACAATAATGGGTTTCCAATATTGTTTTGTTATTTTTATGTGAATGAAAAATTATTTCAATAATACATAGTTCTGTATATGTAAAAATAAAAGCTTATGTAATAATGCATTACATGGTCATTTTGATGACATTGTAGTTGAAAGAAACCGCTGAAACCACATTCATATTGAATGATATCAACAATACAACTGGTTTAATAATTAAACAATTGGCAATATACTTTATTTTTTTCCATCTTAGTTACGGAAACCTCTTATTGTTCATTCAAATAAACTATGCTTTATTTTTAACTATCTTTGTATAATTTTTTTATTTTTGTATATATGTACAGACAAATCATTTTAAAGAGAACCCATTCAAATGTATTTGTGCTCACTTATAGTATCAAAAGTTTCAGAAAAGTTTGTCAAACTAATTTGGAACTCCCGCCCGCAGTGCCGCCTTATCCCAAGATACTGGGTGTATAGTAATGGCTATCATTTCCTTTTATATTTAGGCTCATGATTCAATTCAACAATGTTCTTTTTATGTTTTTGTTTCATTCAACAAAAACAAAATGATTGTTAAATCAGTTTTTGATCCATCCACTACACAGTACACCACTACACAAGCAAGGAAGGGTCTCTTTAAAATGATTTACCTGTGTTGTGGTAGGTGGTACTTTTGAGGATGAGTAAGTTTTCAGTTTTCCTTGTTTGTGAAGGTTCTTGATCTGCAGTAGACACTGTATATAGTTTTCTTAGGGGTGATATCATCCCTGCACTATGGATAATTTGTATCAATTAAATAGGCAAAGAATAGTGAGAAGTTTAGTTTTTAGTGATTTAGTCATAACATCTTGCATTGCTGAGTTGAAACAATACTCCCAATGGAAATAATATGTGAAGTTCTTCCTTGAAATAAATTCTTTGGAATGTTACAGATATGTCTTCAACGCATATCAGCAAGCCCTATCTGCAAATCTGTTACGGCAGCACGTTGTATTTTGGCTTTGTCATAAATTATACTGAAAAGTTTGTATTTATATTTATTAGAAATATCATTTTTCAGTATAATTTATCCTCAAGATCAGAGTCCTGTAAAGTAACAAATTTGCAGATGCCACAATACATATAAAATTTGTATTTCTTGGCATTAACTAGGTAACAATTTCTGGACATTTTGTTTTTGGAGAGATTTATTTCAAAGTGTACATTTGTTGATTGTGAAATAAAACTTAAAAAAAATAAATCAGAATATTGTAGAACTTTACATAGAGCATAATCATTATTAGATATGCTGGAATTAGTAATATTGTTAAATGTATGCATACATGTTTGAAGGACATCTCTTTTACAATCATTAGCGAATAATACTATATTATAAAATTAAGTTTATTTTTGGTCCCAAAAGTTGTTCATTTTTCCATTGGTAATGTAGTTTTCTCGATAAAATACTAATTATACCTCACAAACCCAATCTGTTAACTTTATTTATTTAATTGGAAACATATCAATTAAAAATATGTTACTAAAGTTAGAGTTCCAGTACAGCGTTAGTAGAGTTCATTGTCAGTGCAGCACATTGTAGTGCAGTCGTTGACACTGACTATGGAGGTCCACGACACTGTCGCCAGCGGACTAATATCCAGTCAATATGTCATCGCTGACCTAGCCATCTTGTCTCGCTCCTACTAGTAAACCTAACATGAAACAAAGATTTACAACAATTATTCAAACAAGATCGAGAAGATCTCTGAAATTGGCCCAGAGGCCCCCAACTGACCCAATTTATAAAAGCTGCATTCATTTGCAAGAACATTTAAATTTCAAAAGCCACAATTTTTATTAAAATAACTAGCTGGCACCCGGCATGCTTTGCTACGCCATTCAAAGAAATAAATTGATTCTCTCTGCATGTCCTTTCCCGTGCATCCCCGTTCCCTTCCACCTTCCCCCTGCCTTTCATCCCTGCCGCTAAAATATATGAAATACACAACATTTTCATTTATACAAATTTCATAACGCCAGAGCTTACCATTATATACAGCCTATGTTACTCGCTGATAATGTAGCTTTCTATTGGTGAAAGAATTTTTCAAATCGGTTCAGTAGTTTTGGAGCCTTCATTGCAAACAAACAATCAAATCTTTCCTATTTATAGTATTAGTAGATTACAAGTTAATAATTATCATTGCCGTACTCAATAATATTTAGCTCCCATACAGACGCTGTGCTCAGAACTCTAGCTTTAGTAAGCCTCTAATACCGTTTAAAATGTAGGTTGAATGGGGAAAGAGGACATTAGAAGCACTATTTTAATGCGTGCCCCTAATAATGTTGCAACCAACAAAAAGAGTAAATTTTGTAATATGATAAAATATTGGGCATATTATTTGAAAAATTCTAAACTATTTTCTCGAATTACCCATTTATAGTATACATAGTACAAATATTTAATAACATTATTGTGCTCTTACGAATTGTTGATAAATGACATGTTCGTCTGAGATCCCAAAAAGAATGTACATAATTATATAAAATATTCCTAAAGGATGCAGTGATGGATGTAATATTGTAGTAATATTTGAACATCATCCCACAAACCTCTTTCGATACCAATTTACTTCGGTTTTGACTTCTGGGATTATATTTTATATGGCACATCCTGACAAGCAACGTTGTTCCTTCTAAAGGGCGATGTTGTGCTTAAAAACCCCTATGTTGAATGGTTCCATGCCAAATCAACAAAGTAACATTTCAACACCCCTTTGAAAAGTCATTAAAATTAAGATTTTTTTTAAATAATCCATAACCTAACCCAGTGGTCGGAATTTGCGGTTCACGAGTCGCATGCGGCTTTCTGCGTAGGCGTCTGTGGATCTTCAGACTAGCGATGTGTAGGTTCAGCTGGAGTGGGCTCTTAAACTCGAGTTCTTCGCGTGAAGCGGCTCCTACTCCTACTCCCTTTTCAAATCGACTACTCCCAAAGAACCCGGTACAGTACTTGTAGCCGGAACTCGGCGGGCCGAGCCACAGTCGGGTGGTGGCGCGACGCGGAACGGTAGCAGTTAGCACTCGTCAAACCCGTGCGTCACGATCCGAGCCACATGTGCGAGTCGGAGTAGGTCGCGCATTCGAGTTCTTTTGCATGCGGGCTCCGGCTCCGAGGAACCGAGCGTCTCGATTCGAGCCGTTCGGGAGTGGGTCATGCGTTCGAGTTCTTTTGCGAGGTCCGGCTAGGGTGGAACCCGAGCATCTCGGTTCGACCCATTTGCGAGTAGGAAGCAGGTTGCGCGCTCGAGCCATTCGCGAGTCGGGAGTGGCTCCCGGGACCTGCTCCAAGAACTTAAGTACTTTTAAAAGGAAGCACGTCTCGGAGGCCTCTGGAAAAATGCAGAACTTACCCATCTCTACTTCAGACATCAATTGCAATTTCACCTCTACTCAACCAGCCTTGATTTTGCATTCCAAACATAAAACTGGTTTTAATTTAATAAGGAATCTATGCGCGAGTCTGTTTATAGAAAAATTTAAATGGACAGAAGTGTGATATTACAGTAAGAATGTAGATAACACAAAGCAAATCGTAATTATCATTCCACCACATTTACCACAGTAGGATTACAACCCCCGCCCCGTTATAATATGGCTCTCTGATATATTTGTTAACCTGTTTCTTTTCTTTGATAAATTGGCTCTTCTCATTTTGCTGACATCTGACCTAACCTAATGTAAACCTATTAACCTTTTTTCATTACTTATGACTTTTCAAAGGTGTTGAAGTTGCATGATTCTAAGTTGTCCGGTCACTTGTTGAATAAACAGAAATGTGAATGATTAATTTCTCAGAGATTGTAAGTCAGTGCAAAAGCAACTTTAATTTGTAAATATTCTTTTGAATTTAATTTTTGTAATAAAGAAAAATTGAAAGCCTTTTCATAAGTAATAGTGCACATTGGTGTCGATGTCATCATTCATTGGTTTTGAAATTTGATGTCAACATGAAGGCAGGTCTCTTGCTTAAACAAATGCTGTGACAATTGCTTTGATATTACTATCAACATTTTTTGTTTTCCGTCTCCTCCGTTTGTTGAAACACTGTTGAAAGATTGGGGCGAAGTTCGCGCGGTCACACAATTTGGCTAGTGGTCTGTGGTAAGGACCTGTCCACGCGTACGCAATGAACACTTGACGTTTGGCGTTTACGTAAATGTTAAAATGAGTTCTGATGAAAAAGAGATGCTACATCAGGGAGAAAACACAGATATTTTAATAGATATTTATTTATTAGGAAAGATTTCCGACTAATATCAATTATTGCACGACTTAAAGAATTTCGAGTGCGTAATTAGTTACATAGACGTCAAACATCGAGTTTTGGTGTGAAATTTAGCAATAAAATTATAGACAAAGTATCAAGGAGAACACGCAGAGTTGAAGTTAAACCATACTACCTAACACGAATTTTTATTAGGTATTTAATTATCAGGAATTGAAAATATAATACCGATTTGAATTGATCAATTTCTTCCGTGTCTCTAAAACCGATTTATAAATTAATAGACTTTGTTTACAAGTGAGTTCACGAAAGAAATAATCATCCATTACGACAGTATTTATTTACAATTGAAAGTCATAATTATTAGGTATACGCAGTTAACATAACACAAAAAAATTCATTCTCCGCTACCGTCCGTATTGTGCGGCAGCTGTCAAAAAATGAACTAATCCCCCCCACCGGCCCCCACCTTCCTTTCCGCTTCACCTGGAATTGGATGTTTTCCATCGCGCATGGAAAGCTCGAAACACAACAAAAATTGTCAATAGTGACGTTTGAGGGATTGTCACAGTTAAAAGTTAATGGCAGAGCTCGCAAGAGACGGGCCTCGATGCTTTCGTAATTTAAATGATTGTCATTGGAGCTGAAGTTGACATACTCGCCAGTATATAATTCACTTCAGGCAAAAGTGCTTTGTGCCTGTTACATGAATAGCTTGTAGGTACAAGAACCAAGTACCTCACAAGCACGTCATATCGTATCGTGTAAACTGGCACTTAATAGTAATTCTCTGTAATGTGAATAGTGCTTATAATATATATACATTCATTTTGATTACGATATATATATATTATAAACAATAATTTTAAAGATTTGCCAAAAATGAAAACAATCATATTATATTGTGTTTGAACTACATTTATTGCTGTCCAAAATAGTACTGCCAATACTTGCTGTACCTTTATTGTGATGACGGTGGATTAAAAATTCTAATTATGAAAATACTAAATTCTTTTGTGGCTGTCTGTAACTCCGGTTCAATGAACTCTAAAACTTTTGCTTTGATTTATATTTCATTTTTAAAGCATTTGTTTACAATTAGAATTCAATAAAGAACCTACCCATAATATAACATTTTGAACCTACTTACAATATAACATTTTGAACATTGAAAACAGAAAATTTTTAATTGCTGTTTTCATAATTGGAACTGATTTGTCAAGAATTTAGACTATCCCATTTATAGACAGAGAGCGACAAAATTAATTCCACTTTTGTTAATTCCATTTGGTCTAATTTCACCTCCAACACTTTAACAGGTCTGCACCAGTACAATAATAAGTTTCCTGTTATGTGTAATTTGCTATATAATACATAAATTATCTGCATTGCGAATTATCTTAGGGATGAATAATTATACTTTGTTTGCAAATATTTGTAAAATAAAAATATTGCGAGATTTTTGCCAAAAATTGGTTGGTCTGTAAACATGTGGGGTTGATTTTCAGTAAAAAATCAGACTTTTCCAAGTTTGTTCTTGCAATTATGTTGGTATAATTTTTTTGTACGAATCATAAGTCCTATACAATAAATACTTGCAGACCTTATCACATTCACGAAAATGCACCCAACACCATTGCTACTCAATTTATGAAAACCTTGTACTTACCAATTCTTGGCAGTTACCTCACTATATTTGTTTACTCATTCCATTGAATGTTAAAAAACCATTTATTGGCAGCTTATAATATAAGTAACATAATATATTATGTTATATTCCCGGTATCTTAAAATGATGTATTTTTATGCTTTTTGCATTAAGCTAAACCGGTTTGGATAACTCTGTCTCCCTTTGGCTATATAAGTGTAATAGTAAAGTAAGCACTGTCTGTGTTGTCAGTTATGTCCTGTAATAATATAAGTAAAAAGCATTTCAAAATAATTATGTGGATACATGTAATTTTTTTACCAGGACTAGCTAGTGGGAGTAATGAAAAGGGAATGATAGGAAATTGTTGAATCAACGTTTTGCAGTTATATTATAAGTAACCTAGTGTTCTAATAAGGAATCAAATGAAGATTAATATATAAGTAAGAATTAACATAAGTAATCTTTAAGTTGACTTCTATATTATACAAAAAAAAACATACTGTGGCAATAAACTCCTGAAACTTTTTGGATTGGTTTTATCTAGAATTTGCTCGATATCGTCTATATTATCAAGAATTTGCAAGAGGGTTGTGTAGAATTTAAATTGATTTATTTTTTAATCAATGTTAAAAACATAGAACTTCAACTGTTATGTGATAGTATTTTTAACACTAAACTTACTAGTTCAATAGAAATAATGCATTTATAATTCATAGACACTATTTAATGGAATGTTTCACACTAACCTAGAATAAGTTTTAAATCTGTGTTCAATATATAATTTCAGAATAATTCATCCAAGCATTTTTACACTTGTTTATATAATTGAGAATGCATTTTGTTGAAAAGTGCAACATTTCTACTTAATTATCTGATATTTTGTATTTTTTCACTACCAGTATTTTAATAAGTAAGAGGTTGTAGTTTATATTTAGTCTTAGGACGAATTTCTATGAATAAATAGAATAGATTTAATTTTGTATTAAAATTTTGTAATAAAAGAAAAATAATATACAATTTGTCATTATTTTATTTGCGCTCCTGCTTTATATTGTATACATGTGTGTTGTTAGGGCCCATTCACACTTTCGGGGATGCCCTGTTCACACCTCCTTTTAAAAAACGGAAAATCACGCAGGCGCCGCATGCATGCTACCTTGTGTTTGGGAGCGAGCGGGTGGGTGGAGGGGTCGGGGCTCATGCCAAAACGACAAGCCGGCAAATGTGAACAGCTTCCCTGGCCCTGAGGAAAATAATTCCCCTCAGGGCCTTTGTCATCTTTGGGGATGTTATGTGGAGGGTCTTTTTAGGAGAGGAAGTTCTGGGAAGAAAAGGGTATTTATTAGGTGTGAGTAGGAATCTGGGGGTCAGTATGTCCAAGAGTGTTTGATATATGAATCCCTCCCTCTGCCTGCAGTGCAAGGCGATGTCCTGAGAGAGTACTGCTGGAAAAGTCGAAGGGACTCATTCAACCATTCTCTCCCGATCCGGTCTGTCATGCAGATGGTGGGCAGACGTATCCACCGCCAAGACCCGGACAAATCTCCCACCATGAACCCGGGCATTCCTGCTAAGTCACCAAATGTAGCGAACCACTTGGGGTGACCTATGGCAGAGGTGTTGGTTATCCAATAAATGGTTCCCGGGGTGGTACCCATACCCACTAGCGGCGGTCTGTGAGTTTTCAGTGAGCTTAGAACGCTAAGATTGAAAAATACGACATTACTGGTGTTATTGTAGCTGAAAATGAATTTTATTTTATTTAAATATTTCAATTCTGTACGAAGATCTTCAAACAAAAATTTGAAATTAAAAAAAATTATGTAATTCATTTTCAGCTACAACAACGTCAATAATGTCATATTTTTCAATTTTAGCGCTCTAGCTCACTAAAAACTCACAGACCGCCACTGATACCCGCCTCCCAAATTGAGTTCTGACACGATTTTTAAATGGATGCGCTGTGCTGGCCATTCTTCCGACAGCACGTGTCGGATCTGTTTTTTAATAGTGTCAGACATGTGCGAACAGCTCCATATAATCTCTACAGCCCCAAGGGCATCTGATTTTTAAATGGATGCCCTGCACTGGTCATCCTCCCGACAACATATGCCGGATCTGTTTTTTAATGTCAGACATTTGCGAACAGCTCCATATAATCTGTACAGCCCCAAGGGCATCTGATTTTTAAATGGATGCCCTGCACTGGTCATCCTCCCGACAACATATGCCAGATCTGTTTTTTAATAATGTAACATTTGCGAACAGCTTCAAATAATCTCTACAACCACAAGGGCATCTTTTTTTAAACGACTTCAAAAAGGAGGAGGTTCTCAATTCGACTGTATTTTTTTTTTTTTTTTTTTATGTTTGTTACGCCAGAACTTTTGACTGGGTGAACCGATATTGATGATTCTTTTTTTATTTGAAAGCTGGTGCTTCCCGTGTGGTCCCATTTTAATTTGGTCCAGTTCCGACAATAGCATCCATGAGAAAACCATATAAGTCTTAAATTTGCATAAGTATGTGCGCGACAAATGGACGAATAACTAAATATCACGCGAACCGATTTCGAAGATTCTTTTTTTATTGGAAAGGATGTACTTCAAGGGTAATTTGATGAGAGTTTGGTTAGGTTCTGATTATCGGATCCATGACAAATTAACGAAACTCGGCCGAATCTCTTAATTTGACCTTAACGTCGCTATGGTCAAATTATGTCTGTCTCATATGAGCAGTACGTTTAGTAGGTTTACCCATATTCAGACCAATTAGTTAGTGTACTTCAGATTCACTAAAAATCAAAAAATAAACAAAAATTTTAACAAAACAAAAAACGACTTCAAAAAATGCACTAAAAAGTAAAAAAATAATTTCGTATTCTTCTACAACTTATAATCAACTTACTTTTTTTAATCATCAATATGTAGGTATGATTGTTATTTTTGGAGTCGGTGTCAGCAAAGGTATCCGGCCCAGCGGGTTCACTTGACAGCTCCCCGCGCCGCCGCAGCTCCGCTCTCGCCTCTCGCCTCGTCAAGTCGCTTGTGCGATGCAAGCACACCTCACCTATAACTATGTATGTAGTTACAAACCTACCTTGACTGACACCGACTCCAAAAGTAACAATCGTACCTACATATTGATGATTAGAAAAAGTAAGTTGATTATAAGTTGTAGAAGAATACGAAATTATTTTTTTACTTTTTAGTGCATTTTTTGAAGTCGTTTTTTGTTTTGTTAAAATTTTTGTTTATTTAAATGGGATGACGTCAGATTTTTAAACAAGAATGTGAGTGGGCCCTTACTCTTTACATCTTTCCCTGTTTAAACCTAAACAATTCTTAGCTATCGTCATTTATTTTGGGGTATTAGGGCATGTTGAGCTTTTTTTTTCTTTTTATCTGAATACCATACAAGAGTCCAACTGCTCCCACCTGGAGCCCGTGACATTATGGCATACCCAATTGGGGTATGTTGCAGGCGCGGCCCGTCCTAACGTGCAATCGTACGCCGAACCGCCAACAAAATTGAACAACATATTGCAGCTCATCATATCGATCCATAATCGGCAGAAGATCGTAAGGGGCCGTTCAAGTATTACATAACGCACTTGGAGGGGGGTCTTGTGAAACGTTACGGTGTGTTATTAGGGGGGGAGAGGGGGTTCGAACAATGCGTTACGTAACATGTTTTTCTTTATTTAGATAAAAATCTAGGGAATTAAAATCTACCAAGTTCGCAACCCTTTTCGTTCTCGAGATCTCTTGTTTTATTTATTACCGCAAACGCGATTAAAACAAGAAAAAAGGTATTTTAGCGACTTTCCAGTACTTTGCGCAACTTACAGGTAAAAATTTTCACTTGGGCATTACGTAACGTTTAGGGGGGGGGGGGAAGGTACAGAAAAACGTTACGGCGCGTTACATGGGGGGGTCAAAAATCTTCAAAAATTGTGTTACTTAATACTTAAACGCCCCCTTATTGGCCTATAAAGATTCTCATGCTGACTTGCCAGTGCAGTGCAATCAAAAAAGATGCCAACGAAATTTGGGAAACGGCATAACAAAAATAAAAAATAATGAAAAAATTTTGGAACATAATATGAATGATGTTATTCGAGAGTTTTTAGTTAGAACAACGCTTTTAAGTTATTACACACAGGTTAGTTTACTGCTAAAATATAATAATATTACATATAGATATTTTTCGAAGTATATGGATAGTTACACTCTGAACATGAAAAAGGTTTTTCTCCACTGTTAATCGCGCTTTGGATTTTTAAATCTCCCGTTCGAGAACTTGAATAACTGCATTCGGGACAAGAAAATGGTTTTGTCTGCTGTAGGTTAACATGTGATTTTTTGGTGTCTCTTTGTAAAACATGAATAGTCGCAGTAGAAACATGTAAGAGATTTTATATCACTGTGAGTCAGCAAATGATTTGTAAGAAGTTCCTTTGTACAACATGATTAATTGGAGCCGGGACATGAAGAAGGTTTTTGTCCAGTGTGGGTAAACATGTGAATTTTTGGATACCGTTGTAAGCGTACGAATAGTTGCAGTCAGGACAAGAAAAAGGTTTTTCGTCACTGTGAGTTAGCAAGCGCCGTTTTAGTTATTTTCGACGCGAATTCAAAATTTGCTTCCTAAACAAGTAAAATAGGCGCGATGTGAATTTTGCAGCCTTGAATACGTTGATTACCCGATTTTGAAAATTCTTACATATGTTTGTGGCTACTAGTATCGCAAAACGTCTCATTTCGCGATATGATGATGCTCGTGAAAACCATTATAACCTGCAGGTACAAATATTTATATGAAACATTTCTGCATTTGCATTTATCTTGTTTTCTTTTTATCTGTCGGTCTGTTTTGATGTATCTCATGAGATATTTTCTTTAATATTTTCAACTCTAAACACCAAATTGTGACGGATATAATGTCATTACCCTTACAGCTGACAGGCTGGTGGAGATTGCCTAGCTACGCCACTGGGACTATGTATGTGCTGCCAGAATCAAAGACAAACTATTTTCATGTTCTGAGTGTAGTTTTAATATGCCGCATACTGATTAAATTTAAACCAGTTTTGTATCCAGAATGTAAAGTTTATGTTGTAAATTCATCTGATACATATTTGGGGAAATTCATCTGATACATATTTGAGGGGAACCACCACTTTCCCAACGGCTGTGTGAGGAAACTGATTGTTTAACCCCCTTAGCCGCACACGTCAGGACTCTAATTTTTTGTAAAAAGGAAGCTACATTTATTTTTAAAACGAATCTAGACCCTCCAATGTCCCTGCATTCATGATTGTTAGTATAAAAGAAAAATATATGCATAGTTACATTTGCAGTAATTAACAAGATAAAGACACATCATAGATGTGTTCGCCGGTTGGTTCAGCATCAGTTGAGTGAAATAATAAATAAAAATATTTACAGGTGTAAGTATAGTTAAAACCAAAGAAAATATATAAAAATAAAGATTTGAAGTGCAGTCATAAAATTCTAGTTGCAGACTTTGTATGGTGCTGCCAGAATCAAAGAGAAACCATTTTCATGTTGTGATTGTAGTTTATATGAGCCAAATTCTCGATTTCCGAGAGAGAAAATTTGTAACGTAACCCCCCCCCCCCCCCCCCCCCCACCCCCCGTCGACACAACTCACCATTGTGTCCCGCATTGATATTTCACAAAGTTGGCCGCCTTAGGCAAAGAGTGTGTACCAAGACCGAGTTGTTTGACGGTCCATCCTATCGGCCTACCCCTGCGGGAAACGGCGTGATGTTTAGTTAGTTTTTCTTGTATTCCCTGTTTTTAATAAAATACTAAAATGTATTGTGTTTTTCATTTTTCTGTTGAAACCAGAGAAATTTCAAAGTCGATACTATCGTAGGAAAGCTAAATTTTATTTGAAATTGTTCTTCCCCCTTTGAAGGAATTGAAATTTCAAGTAATTTTAGGTTATTTTTACGACAGTTGGTTTCTTCGTAGGGCAACGGGTTTCAATCTGACAAAGCTGAGAAAATGAGCTGTAAAGAAAAGTATACATTTTCTCAAGGCAGCAATCTGTCAGATGCAGATCTGTTGCTCTGGGGAACATTTTGAGTATTTTGACATTTAATTTTATTTTTAAAATAATATTTTAGGCTAATAAATTGGGTAGGTACTGAAAGATAAATTATATTGTCTATGGTCGAGCCCTTTATTATGTTTCCTTATGAGTTTATTTATGGTCCATACGAAATTACGAAAACGTCAAAAACATTAGAATCATTAAAACATTATTTATGCATTGTGATTTATTTATAATTAACTTCGTGGAAACAAATTTATTCCTCTGTATATTTTTAATCTACAGAATTCAGCTTATGAACTGTTAATAACTGGCAATATAATATTTATTTACCGTGGTAGTGTGTGCCGTGAAACGTGTTTCTTATAAAGTTGAGCTTTACCATAGCTTTACCGACTTGACTTGGTAATTAGGCGTTTTCAATAACAAAATACATTCATTCTTTACTGCAATGGGGACTACACGAGAAATTATTTCCCTTCAGTTCGGACACTATGCCAACTTTGTCGGTACTCACTTTTGGAATATTCAAGAATTAGGATTTGATTACACCGGTCTAAAATCTTCTCAAATCAATCACGATGTTTTATATCGAGAGGGTCAGACCATTGATAATAAAATCACATATACTCCCAGATTGTTACTGGCTGATCTCAAGGGGAGCTTGAAAACCCTCCCAGAATCTGGTTTGAGTGTAACAAGTGGAGAAGAAGATATATTGTGGGACAAAGTTGAAAGGAAAGTAGAGCCAATCATAGAAAAAAATGAATACCTTAAGTTTATTGATAACGATGGAGAAAACATTCCCGATCTTAGTGAAGATTTTGATTTCGAAAAGAATGTTTCCACTTGGACGGATTATTTATACCCAAGGTTTCATCAAAGGACTGTCAACATTGTTAATCAATACCAACACAAAAATGAAGAGGTAAGATAAATCATTCTTTTATGACATTTATTTCTTCTTCTTCTTGTGCCTTGTCCGTTCAACGGACGTTGGTTATCATGTTGGCTATGCGGACTTTGTTTACTGCGGCCCGGAACAGCTCCACGGTAGACTGGCCAAACCACTGTCTCAGGTTTTTCAGCCATGAGGTTCTCCTTCTTCCAGGGCCCCGTCTTCCCGCAATCTTTCCCTGCATTATGAGATGCAGGATCTCATACTTCTCTGGATGTCTCATCACGTGTCCAAGATATTGAAGTTTTCGGATTTTTATGGTTTTAATTACTTCCTTTTCTTTATTCATCCGAACCATAACATCTTCATTTGTGACCCTGTCCATCCAGCTTATTTTAAGTATTCTTCTGTAGATCCACATCTCGAATGCCTCAAGTCGCCTAATTAATTCTTCAGTAAGCGTCCATGCTTCCATTCCATAAAATAATATTGAAAATACGTAGCATCTGACCATTTTATATTACATTTATTTCCTTGTCGAATATATTATTTATCTTTGAAAAAGAACTCTTTTTTTGGTAATTATCGGTTTGGACTGGCCACGCTTATTACGAATAATTTTTAGAAAAAAACTTTAGATTCACATTAATTACTATAAAAGGAAACTTTTTGGCTTTGGGGCGGCGGAAAATAATGCATTTTAATTTTCAATTGCATAAAATCAAAATTCACTTCGCGAACCGACACAGTGAAAATCCGCGGCCGTAGCTGTCACTGTTATGGACTGTAGCCGACTTCGTGGGATACCTACATGAAATACCGCGAATCACAAACCATGTTACACAAACCTAGCGTAGCCGGTAAACCACTTGAAAACTGGGATGTTTTTCTTGCGTTGACGCGAGTAGGCGTTATAAAGGGGCACATTCTTTTGTATCACAAACCATGTTACAAAACAAGCCCGCTAGACAAATTTCACAATTACGCGCCTTATCCCACGAAGTCGGCTACAGTCGTATTAGCTCTTGTTAATTTATCAAGGATACCAACATAACAGTGACAGTTACGGCCGCGGATTTTCGCTGGGTCGGTTCGCGAAGTTAATTTTGGTTTTATGCAATTGAAAATTAAAATGCATTATTTTCCGCCGCCCCAAAGCCAAAAAGTTTCCTTTTATAGTAATTAATGTGAATCTAAAGTTTTTTTCTAAAAATTATTCGTAATAAGCGTGGCCAGTCCGAACCGATATTTACCCTTTTTTTAATTGATGAATGATTTGTGATGAAAAGATTTATGTTTAACTTTTTCAGGTTGTATTTGAAACCTACAATGCTGGAATAAACATTTGGAAAACTGAACAGTTTTATGAAACACTCTGCGATAATATCCGCCACTACGCTGAGGAATGTGATAGTATGCAAGGATTCCAAGTTCTTCTAGACTCAACAGACGGCTTTGGAGGTCTCGCCAGCCAATGTATCCAGCACCTTAATGATGAATATTCCAATAAAGCTATATTTGCTATCCCACTGATAGCTTCACACTTTACGGACAACAATCCTGTTGATCAGAAACAAAGGGAGATATCCAATTTAAAAGACTCCTCGAGGCTGATAAACCTCGTGCAATGTTATGAAAGTCTATTTGAGAATGCCTCCCTGTTTGTGCCCATGTGTTGTGGCGAAAAGGGGTGGCGTAAACCAGGCTTCAAAAGGCAATTTTACAATCTGAACTATAATTCAGAGTGCTATTATCAGTCATCAGCCATACTAGCTTCTGCTATTGACACCATATCATTAAAATACCGCCAGAAAGCCAACGAATATAGTTTATCCGACATTTGCGCAGATATGACAGGATACGGAAGAAAAATGGCAGCAGCCAGTTTAGGTCTTCCGTTTAATCTAAAAGAGAAAGATTTCTTGATAGATCACTTGGATCGTGATAATTCTCCTCTTTGGACAACCATAACCCCCAGTTGCCAAGTTTCTAATGACAAGGTGTTCCAACATATCACAGTCAGGGGTATACCAGAAGATAAATTGAAGAAACCAGTCCACAGTGCAAAGCAACAATTGAGTATGGCTGCCTACAACTGTACAAGCGTACAGGAAATGTTCCAATTTTACTTCCAATGCAATAACTTTGCATCAGCAACTAATGTGACGGTGTTTCCTGATGGATTACAAATAAAGACACCTTATCCTAAGATTTTCAGTAAAGATTTAAACAGGAACGGATTCGTTAAGGAATTTGTTAATAATGAAACAGCAGAAAGTGTTCCAGTCATATCGGGACTTCACAATGGAAACTTCATCTTTGAAACATTGGAAAGTCTTCGTAGAGAAGTTGCCAGAATTAAAATAGGGAAAATGCACAAGTTTAAAGACGATGGACTTGAAGTTGACGATTTTAAGAATTGCTTAGATAATTTAGCAGAAATACAATCAAATTATGAAGATAGCTTTGAACTTTAAGGAGACTACTATGCAGGAAAACAGCATTATGTGAACAAGCGAGTTCTGAGATACGGCTGTTAATTTGACTATAGTGCTTTTACTGTTGCTTGAAATGGCTTTAGCCATGTTTGATG
Source organism: Limnephilus marmoratus (assembly GCA_917880885.1). Taxonomy (NCBI): domain Eukaryota; kingdom Metazoa; phylum Arthropoda; class Insecta; order Trichoptera; family Limnephilidae; genus Limnephilus; species Limnephilus marmoratus. Next base: position 33,702,808 of record OU862908.1, read on the forward strand.
ACCAGATTAGAATAGCCAAGAACTTCCTCTTCCCCATCTCCTTCACCTCCCCACTACTTTCAGCCTCACAACATACCTTAACTGGGGATGCCCTAGTCTCACCGGTTCCAGACAGTTGGGACTCTTGTGCGGTGTTCACATTAATAAAAATAAAAATATGCATGTTGAAAGTCATTATATATGAATTTCAATATGTACATTTCTACACCCAAATGAGTTATATCAACTAATAGACAACACAATAATGTCTTTTAATCAATTTATTCATAAGTTTTGAGTAAGTACAAAAAACCTATAAGAACAAAACAAAAAATTTTTTTTTCCATAAATCAATATTTTTTAATTTTTTTTAATAAAATGTAAAAATTTCAGATGTTACAACAAATAACACAAAGCAACTGAGCGATTCTGTATCTTTTGTGAGATCTCCTGTCAGATTGGGTGATTTTCTGTGGCTGTTGTTTGCTTTTTCTATTGGCCAATGTCAGATTTCAACTGTGAGCTGTCACAAATTGGCGAAGCTGGCCTGATACTCGTAGAAAAAGATGACAGCCATAGAAAATCACACAAATCTGACAGGAGATCTCACAAAATAGATCCCACAAAAGATATAGAATCGCTCGGCAGATATAAAACTTCACCATAATAACGACAAATATGCCAAACGAACCATCAGTTTCAATGTAATGACTGACTTGCGTAAAGATTGCGCTACCGGCTGTCACTATACAGGGTGCCCGGGGGTAAAGTGCATTAACTTCGGGAGGTGCTAAAAAAGATAAACAACTTTTTCCAAAATTCCAACATTTTTTTTCCCATACAAAAGGACATACCTACTAAAAATCCTTAGTGTGAGGTACGATCTGACTTGCTGAGCGCCCGCCAGGCACGATTGTGGCAAAATTGCATGGTTGTGACTGGCCCGTATCGTAACAGCCGAAAATAATAAAGCTGGCTGCACACGCCGGTCTATTTTTATCTTTTTACCACAAAACAACCCAAAAATTGGAATTTCGAAAAAAGTTATTTATCTTTTTTACTTATAATCATGTAGAAAGAATCACCTCCCGAAGTTAATGCACTTTACCCCCGGACACCCTGTATAGGTCTTGTTTTTTTTTATATAAGCTCCACACAGGAGGCCCTGAGAAAAATAATTTCCCTCGGGGCCTATGTCATCTTAGGGGATGCTGTGTGGAGGCTCTTTTTAAGGGAGGGAAGTTCTGGAAAGGAAAAAGGTGTGAGGGGTGGGTAGGAATCTGGGGGTCAATGTGTCCAGGAGTGATGGACGTATGAATCAATCCCTCCAACTGCAAGGCGATGGGTCGACAGAGTCTGGCTGGAAAGGTTAAAAGGCCTCCTTCAATCAGACTTTATCCGGCCTGCCACGCAGCAAGTGGGCAGACAAATTAGCCGTCAAGACCTGGACAAACTTCACGCCATGAACCCGGGCACCCCTGCTGGATCACCAAACGTAGCGAACCATTTGGGGTGATCTACGGCAGAGGTGTTGGTTATCCAATAAATGGTTCTCCCAAATTGAAAAATCTTGTACTGCCATCTGTAGTTGGGATTTTAAAACGATTTTTGCCGTGAATGTAGATGCATGTATGGGGTGTAATCTAAATGGATTCGCACAGTGTTATATCAATTGAGGACTAAATTATGCATTTTGTTATTTCCGCTTCAATAAGATATAAATAGTGGTAAAATAATAATCAATGAGAGGGTTGGTAAAACCCTTCAAGGCACAAAATGAAATCTTTACAGGAGACAATAAAAACTAATATTTACTAATTCATAAAACCAATTAAAAATCTTGAAGTGTAATACGAAAGTGGGAATATGTTTTTTAACATTTTGATGTAAAATATTTCACTTCTATATCCCTTTCCGACCGGCTTCATACGAGCGTGAGTTTGTCTTTAAAAAAATCTTTTCAGCAAATAAATCTGTTTTTGGGAACCACACCGGTGTCGATCGATCGTGCGGTAGCTGCTTATGCAGGGCGCCATCACGCGCACATGGTTAAATCAGTAAGTCGCCCAGCCCCAAGAAATCATAATTAAGAGCTTTACTGGTGAGGCCCATCAAAATTCTGACATTTTTTCCGGTCGGAAAGGGATATACAGGGTGTACCAGGACGTTTCCGAGGGATGTTAACCAGCGATTCCTGAGCATATTTGGAGTAAAATCATAGTAGTCATTTTGGTATCCGACAATATCTTTTTTCTATTAAAAACAAAAAATGGTTTTTAATTACACCGCGCTACTGTTCCCATCGCTTTGGGAATTGTCTCTTCCTGATGGGTGTGAGCGATACGCGCTGTTTCGTGTGGTAAATACGCTGTTAGAACGAGACGCAACGCTTATCAAGTGTCCGCTAGGCTATAAACGCGCTACTTTTTGCTTGTCCGTTGCGGCGTGTGATGGAAAAATATTTTTACTGTTTTTAATAGAAAAAGAATGTCATTAGACGCCAAAATGACATGTACATTTTTTACTCCAAATATGCTTAGGAATCGATGGTTAAAATCTGTATAAATAAGAAAGATTTGAGGGTTGAGTAAAATTTTAACTTTAGTTTTTTTCGAAATATCCTAAAAAAATTTCATTTCAATTTAGTTTTTAGTATTAAAAATGTCTTAAATCAGAAAAAAATATATTTTTTAAAATAAAACAATAACTTTGTAAACACCACTTTTATTTTTTATAGTTTATGCCGACCGGGTTTCGCTATAGCCGTAGCTTCTTCAGGGCAGTATAATACTCTACTAAAATTAATTTACATGTGTTATAGATAATATAATATATGATTTAAAACAAACTGGGCTGGACTCCTCGGGAGGAATGCAGATCCCGCCAAATGTTGAGGATTTTAATAAAAATGCACTTTCTAGATGGGAAAAGTGTGGAAAAGTTGAATAAAAAAGAAATTAAGGCGCGCTCGGCAAAATTGAGGGAGATACAGCCGTTTAAAGAATGTATGAAATGACACTTCATGAACCGATACATCAGCCATTTTGAAAACTAAATTATTACCTTAAAGTTGGTAGCACTCGTAATCATCCTCATCTGTTGTAACATGGTTTATGTAACATGGTCTGTGCCCCTTTATAACGCCTGCTCACGTCAACGCAAGAAAAACATCCCAGTTTTCAAGTAGTTTAGCGGCTACGCCAGGTTTGTGTAACATGGTTTGTGACCATTATTAATTCTGTTTTTCATAATTACGTGTATATCACACGAAGTTAGCTACAATCGTATCAACCTTCGTTAAAGCAAGTCCGAGATACCAACATTATGGTAACAAAATGGCTGACAATATCGGTTAATGAAGTGTCATTTCACACATTCTTTAAACGGCTGTATCTCCCTCAATTTTGCCGAGCGCGCCTTAATTTCTTTTTTATTCAACTTTTCCACACTTTTCCCATCTAGAAAGTGCATTTTTATTAAAATCCTCCACATTTGGCGGGATCTGCATTTCACCCCTCCTCAAGTGAAGAAGGAAGTATTACCGTTTTGCCTATACGGGGTGTAACAGAACGTACCCGAGGGATTTTAACCAGCGATTCCTGAGCATATTTGGAGTATAAAGTGTAAATGAAATTTTGGTCTCCGGTGACTTTTTTGATGACATTTTTTTAAATTTTTTTTCTTTCCAAATTCAAATGTTGTCATTGGCCACTCAGCCGAGTAACCGACCGACCCCTCACCTCATCTCCAACTGTTCAACACCTACCATTTTTTTATGTTTTTGTAACAAAATTAAATAAAAAATACATCAAAAATGTCACCGGAGACCAAAACTTCATTTACATTTTTTACTTCAAATAATGTCAGATTATTATCAAAATCCCTCGGGTACGTCCTGCATAGCTTTATTATATAGGCAAAATGGCACGAAACATAAACACCCGTGTCAAAGAACATCTTAGATGTTTACACAGTACTGGCTTCTTGGAATTTGCAAACCACCTGATTGAAACAGACCATAAATTCAATAAAAACTCAATTTTAAATACATCATTTGTTGAGAAACGTATTACGTATGATGATGCCTGCTATTTACAAATAATAACCCTTGAAGGGTTTCCTTTACTTACAAAGATGCATGCTCTATAATGTAAATAAAACATACAGTTGACAATAATATGTGCATTACTTTTTTACTATGTGTGTGTACACCTATGTCGCAGGCAAATCGTAAAATCAGGCCAATCATGTTGCGCCTGAGGCACTTCACGATCCCTACGATCTGCCGCCTAGCACTTCACGAAGTAGCTAGGCGCATCATAATCTGCATGATTTTACAATCAGCCGCCGACATATATACCCATTCGTTCGCCCTCTATAATAAAAATAATTTTTTAAATGAACGCTTTTATTTGTATACTAAAAATATGTGTACATATAATATGTATAAGACCTCCATTATTATTATTCTACAAAAGAAGATTTATAAAAAAATTAAAGTAAGATTTTGAAGTCAGATAATAGAGGGTGTTTAATGTGAACATTACAAATAAATCATAATAATAATGTATAAAATATTCTACGCTCTTTCTAATGCTCTTTCCTTCATCCTCGTGATAAAAGCAGCACCTTTATTTTTTCTGAAATTTTCATAGGGATCATTCAAATTGACTCCAACACCTGAAAATAAAAGGGTAACATTTTAATTAGAAGTCAAAGTCTGATAAAGGGATTTAAAATCACTACAAGAATGCATTCAGTTTCATATGTTATTACTAGACATCGGATTATATGCACTAACAAAGTGCCAAAATATGCACTAAAAAAGGCCGAAATATGCACTAAAAACTCTTGGTTTGCCCAAAATATGCACAATGCAAAATCAAAAAACCATTTATATTTTCGACTGCTGCAAGTAAGACTGCAGTAACTCACTTTTTGCCATTTTGCAGGAGAGCGATTTTAAAGTTCAAAAAATTCTGCATAATCTTAGATGAGGGTTTTGAATTTTATTTAAATGAAATAAGTTTCGCTTGTTAATATTCTTTCCAACTACTAAATATTTTTTTAGTATTTTCCTCGAATTCGCACTAATTTGAAGGGTTTTGGGACTTACTACTCTTTTCCTCGGAGTTTACATAATTTCAATAGGTAGTATGTTGAGCTACTTCTTTGTTACAGGGAAAAATGAAACAAATTATAGAAGTAGCGACGAGCTGCTTTATTTTAACATTAAAAAAACATCATTTAAAGACATTAAGAATAAACAGTTGAGAGTTTTTCAATAGTTATGGTGTCTCAGTGTTGCAAACAACAACATAAAAAATATTTTTAGTTAGTTCAAATGAAAAAATTGGAAATAGAATTAAAATTATTTACTTGGATAAAATAGATGAGATTCTTAAGTCATTACATAAAATTAAAGAAGAAAAATAACATTAGGGAACGTACCCATACTACGTGACACGTTTAGGGGGGGGGGGGTCTTCAAAATACCACGCTTGGTACAAATGAGCGGCGGAGTGCTTAGGTTTTTGGTCACCGGGGGGGGGGCGGGGGGGGGGGAAGGGGTTAAAAATTGAAAAAAAAATTTCACGTAGTATGGGTACGTTCCCTTACAAAGTTTCATTCACTTTCTGAATCATCAGACTCCCCATCTCTGGCATTAGAATGTCCAATGGCGATTTCTTCAATGGAAGAATTTAGTGAAAGATAGAAATTATGGTAAGTCTTTGGAATCAGTACGCTGCTGCATAATGCTAGCAGATCTTTATGTTTCAGTTTATCGATGTTTTGTTTTTTATTATACGCAGCAACAGGTTCAACTGATCTGTCCAGTTGCCTGCCTCTTGTTCGTTTTTCTAAAATGACGGTTATGGGTTCCTCCATGTAACCATACCTTATAGACACTTCTAGTGGATTATTATACGTCGCAGATACTTCGCGTACTTTGTTCCATTTCACAACTGAATTATCGTTGGCTTTTTTCCAATTTCTTTGCAAAACGAGCGATTTGAAATCCAAAAAGTCTTCATGGCTCATTTCGTTAATTTCATATGGCAAACCTTTCACTTTCGCACACCGAATAAGCATGACCCATTGTTCAGGCACGTAAATAGTTTTCCCTTTCCTTGCATTTTCTATTGTGGCATGCATAGAATCACCCTCATTTTGAGTGTGTCCTTTCTCCATAAAACGATGCGTTACGTCAATTTTGAGGGTTCGTGCAGCATATTCTAACATGGAAAACACATATCGGTTTCGGTTCTGTCCACCGCAATTATCCGAATAGAATATAACTTTACGTATATTTTGTTGTTGCATTAAAGTTAAAAATTTTAGCAAACACGTAGCAATTTCATTAGCACCTCTTTTGGCTTCTGATTCATGCCAAATAAAGCAGTGGCCCTGTTTCTTTCCAATATCATAAATGGTGAAATTGTATGTTGCGTACTTTCTTTTGTAGTAAAAAATACTCACATCTGACTGAGGTGTCTGTAAAACCTTTTGCAAGTCAAATACCGCTACGCATAGCTGCGAATCATTTTCAGCGTTCTTTTTATCCGAGTCTTTTAAGACCCTTGCCTGAACTTTATTTTTCTGATGCGTCTCATAAGCATCTTTAAACAATATTTTTTCTTCTTCTGTGGCTATTAGAAATTTCTCACACACTTCACACTGGTCTTTTTTAGGCTTGTGAAAAGCGTAATTATAATGGAAATTAAAAACATCTGAGTACTGTCTCAGTGTAGCAGATGTTTCAATGCTTCTCTCTTTTAGCCACTCTAGATACAGCCTGTACATTTTGGAAATGTTCAGATCTCTTTCTAGATATAGTTTCTTTGACGATTTTCTAGTATAGTGTGACTCCACTACAGGAAAGGCTCGGATGTGTTCATGTACCGAATCTTTGATTTCGGAGGGAATTTTATTAGATCTTGTGAGATGTTTCCCACGCTGATCAGGCATTACTGCACCTGCTTCGTCAATTTTTCCACATGCAGTAGTTATCATTCTATCAGAGATCCCCAATGTTTGCAAAAACATTGTTTGGCAAACACGTTGTTTATTACTACGATTTATTATATTTAAATAATATTCTCGCGAAATTCCACGCCTGGAATTGTTAGGGTTTGCAGCCGTAATTTGTTTTTTCGGCACCAATTTCACGTGCTGACTAATAAAATTCCACTTCATGGTCTGACTTCCTAATTTCCAAAATGCTGCGAATATTTTTTTTCGTGATTCTTCGTGCAAAGTATTTTTGCATTTAAAGCGGCAGTTTGATTTACAACCTGGTCCCATTTTCTTGGCTAATTTTAAATTACCCTTTCTGTTCTTATGTTCAAGGCCCAGAGAATGCATTTTTTTTGCTTTATTTACGACCCAGTCATCAGGATTTCTTGTGCGTTTACGCACCTTCTTCTCTTTCGGTGTTAACTTTCTTTTCTGAACTGAAAGTGGTTGTATTGAATCCGCAATATCACTTAAATTTGCTGCGCTCTAAAAAAAGTAAGTTGATTAAAATATATGTTTTTAGCATTTTAAACCGTAATTATTTATGCCGTACATAGAGTGCTTGTAAGTAAAGTATCCATTTTACTAACAGAAGATGATTAATTAAATAAATTAAAGTTAAATGTCAGATAATTCTCCGCACTCTAAAAATAAACATCTTGATTAAAACATTTCTATTAATTTTAAGCATTTGAAAACGTAATCATTTTTGTCAAATACGTACAGTGCTTGAAATATCCATATTATCAGTTGTTTTAGTAACAAGATAGAACAATCCTGTTTCCTCACTAAGAAGCAACATGCAATCAGGAGAGGTTGGTCTACAAACACTCAATTCTATAGGTCCTGAATTACTATATTCGTCAGGCTTCCAACCACCGTCATCGGAATTCACTCCACTAAACTCTTGCTGATCTCCATAGGGACCCAATAAGTCATCAGAAGTAGACTCTGTAATAATATATTATAATATGAATAACAAATACGTAAAAAAAAAGAAGAATTCACAAGCCTATTTTCGAGGCATTAGAATTTTGTTTTAAATAAATTTTAGGTTATGTGTGAAATATGTTTAGACTTACCAGACTGCATTGTAGACAATAATGCTCTACCATTAGCTATTATTTTAGCTGTCCTGCTGGATATACTCATGTTTAACACTTTTACGGTACAATTCTCTTTATATTTTCAATTTTATCACTATAATAAGCAACCCGCAATGACTGTAACACCAACTGTCAAACGCAATTCAAATTATAATATCGATATTTCTCCATGGAAAAAAGAAGTAAGTCTGACTTATGATCATAGACAAATAAAAAATTCCGATTAAAAGGGCAGTAACTCAACTTACTTCTTTAGTACATGGAAAAAAAATGACGTCGTGACTTACAACTATTTTGAAATGGCTTTTTCTCACGGTGTATAACTGTTAGAGTTACAAATGTCTTCTTGGAAGGTAGATAATTATTTATGAAACCCGAAAATGTAACTAACTCAAAAACACCAAATTTTGAGTTACTGCAGTCTTCCTTGCAGCAGTCGATTTAATTAAAGACCGTACAAAAACAGCGAAATATTCTTAAAATTATGCATAGTTTTTGTGATAATATACAACTAAGTATTTTTACAAATTTTCGAGCTCAAATTTGTGACGTTTGTCACCCAGTATTAATTTGTACGCCGAAAACGACCTCTCTACGTCAACTGACGTCATTGGACAAAATTTAAAATTTGGCGCCATTTCTGGAGATACCTGTTAAGGCAGGGTATGACCCACCTGTGCCGTTGATCTAGGCATTAATGTTCTTCATGTCTTCAAGACTCGGGTTTTTAAGAAAAATAGAGTCTAACTTTTTACTAATCTTTTCTGATATTGAATTAGGAAGGGCGTATTTCTATTGCTTTAATAGAGGAAGGTTTTTTTGTTTCCAATTTTTTTATGGCATCTGGTAAATTGTGGAAATGTGTTAAGATGAGGGCGATATTCTGTTTAATGGATGCGTCTTCAAATGCTAGCTTGCTTGAATGAATTGCAATGGCCTCGGAATTGTCAAATTGCCCAACTATTGATTTACGGCCTCAAAATTTTCAGCATAGAATAATACTGCCTTTAGACAAGTACCCCATCGAGTAATTATGGGTTCTGGTGGCAATGTTAGATTTGGCAATTGCTCTTTATAAGACTGCACACGCGACGGTGCTTTTAAAAACACTTTTTTTGTAGAGAAAATCAATTTATTAACATTCCCATACTCTTGCCGTAACTCTTCTGCAAGGCGATGAAACCCGTGAGCTAAGCAGGTAATGTGTAGTAAATTTGGATAAAAAGTTTGCAAGGCTTGACCAGCTTTCATATTGCGATTTGCATATGCAAATGCATATAATCCGATGTCTAGTTATTACTAAATAGGACACATTCCCCCTTATTTAATAAACGAGGTGTAAATATAAAAGGGCGCGTAAGTTTGGAACAGTGATAAAATTTCACTTATACTATGGCATTTGCATGATTAAAATGGCCTTACCAGGCTTAAGGCTAACTTTACCATACCAATGTTGAACCAGCATATAGACTCGTAGGATGGATTGTGTTTAAATTTGAAGGCACTACACAATCTGATGAAGGTACATAATGGGCATATTGTCTTTGTGAAAATAGTGATGGTAGCCAAGGGAGACCTACCCTTATATTGATCCTGCCTGTCCCGTACTGCTCCGGCATTGATGGGAGCTGCAATGCCTTGTCCCGCAGAGCCCAAACCTCCCTGACCCCATCCCATTCTCCGCAGCATTTGATGGCCCTTGTTAGATGGATCCAACTCCGACAGCTCATTGGGATTGGCAAAGGACGACGGTGTTGACCTGCGTACAAGAATAACAATCAGTCTGCAATCTTAGTGTTTACCTTCAATATGGATACACATACACATGGCTGTTATGTATATAATATTGTGATATGTATAAACTGTACTGACATAAAGCTGGGCGGTGGAGAGGAAGATGGCGGCGTTGGGGAGCGCCGCGAGATGCGACTCCTGCGACCCACCCTCTCCGGAGAAGAGATTCGGATAGGAGGAGGAGATTTAGACTTGGATCGCTCACGACTTGGACTGCGACTTTTAGACCTGTAAATAAAATTTGAATTTAAATATAACTCGCAGCAGAGATAAAAGAGCTTTTTACTTCAATAACAAATGAATAATCACCTGTATCTTCTTGCAGGAGGAGATCTTACATTCAAAATGTCATATTTAATTGGTGTTGGAGAACGTGATTTTTCCCGCAAACCATTTTTAATATCGTCTTCTTTCTGTTTTCGAACGGCATTTTTAGCTCTATAGTATTCATAGAGTCCTAATTTCTCCCACCCTTCACTGAAATACCGAAAATGAATACATATAATAAACCTTTCTTTATAGTATGTATAACAATACGAGGAAGGAAACATAGTTGTAATTGGGGCTTACCTATCTTGGGGCCTCGTGTGGTTGGGTTTGGAGTAAAATGCTTTCACTGCGGCGAGTAGACGATCAGATGGGGGAGCGGGGGGAGGTAATCTAATGGATTCTGGATCTAAGGGTTTGTAATCAGAGTCTTCCAGCTACAAAAAAACAAGAATAACAAATAACTAATCAAATGCATTCCTTTGTTTCAATTATTTGAAAGGCATCTAGGGACATATGAAGAACTTTTCTTACCATTATTAAGGGTACCATAAGACCAGCGGGTAATTCGAAATATGGAACAGACGGCAGCAGATCTTCTGGACAAACTTCTGGTATATTAGCAAAACCCGGAGGCGGCTTTGACAGATCGGGAAGCCCATTTCCAAATCCCGGAGGAATTTTCTCATTGAAGAATCCCGGTGGTGGCAGTGATAAATTAATGGAAGGAACAGATGGCATTGGTTCATCGCCGTGATCATTCAATGATAAATTGCTATTCATGATGTGATAGTTTTGTTCAAAGTCATACAAGTTATTCTCGTTGTTGCTTCCCTGTGAACCATTAGGTGTTCCATAATTATTGGAGCTCGACTGATCAATCATCGGGAACAAGGGCTGATTATTGGTACTGCAAAACTCAGGTGGTTCAAAAGTCATAGATTGATTATTTTGAAATTGTCCACTCTGCTGATTAAAATTTTGTTCTGTAAAGTTGTTGGAGCCAAAGTGAACATTCTGCTGTTGGTTTTGAATAGGAATATTATTCTGAGAAGCATTTGCATTACTAGCCGGGTCGGGGGTGTTATTGTTACTGCTCATCTGACTGTTCAATACTTGCTTCTGCATTTCTAACTGCTGGATTTGCTGTAAGGTGTGTGTCACAAAAGCTTGGTGCTGCTTCTGATAACTGAAAAAGAAACATGCATTCCTTCAATTCACTAGTCCTTCAATTCCATACATGATTTGAGACAATGTTAAATACAATTCCACTTACTTCTCGAAGGTAGACTTGGTAGCCTGAGTGAGCGGTGTAATTAGGTTAGCGTACAAAGAGATCAAACTGGCCTGATACTCTTGATACGAAGTTGTTGGACTTTTCATCTTTTCTATGACTGAAGAATCAAAGTAATTGCTTTTTGATTCCCATAGCTTGAGTAACTTGTTCAGTTTAGTTTCCTGATCCTCTGTAATTGCTAAAAAGAATTTATCAGAGGTTATAGCAGAAAATATGGAATGTATAAAATATAAAATACACATAATGATTGCGTATTTAAATATAACTATGGGTCACGAGATCCTGATCACGATGAATGCCATCATGAACGCTTGATGTAAAGGTAAAGGAAAGAGAGCAGCAGGAATTCAAGTGTATTCCCGTGTATTGGGACAACAGAAACACATGTCATTAGTCATTACCTATACTTGCATTACAAAACATCGGAACAACCACATTTTCCAGGTTTTTTTTCAGGTCATCTGCATTTTTACGAGCGCTGCAAAATTAATTTATAAAAAAGTAAAAACCGTGTCTTATTAAAACTTATAGGTACATACATAACATTTTTAGAAATTCAACAACACTAATTATTATTGGTTATTGAAAGGTAATATCTTTTTCCAATCTAATTACAATCACGTATTGAATGATTGAATTGAATGAATCTTATCAAAGTGGGGGGGGGGATTGTGCTTATTATAATTAATGAAAGATTATTTGCAGATATAAAACATGGATAAAAGATAACATGAAAATAAGCTAAATCAAGTTGTGTTTATCACTTGCCAGTGGTGTAAAACGTCGTTCACCAAGTAGATAATGTGAAGTTTTTGGGTAAATGTTGAGCCATTAGTTGTCAGCTTCTTGAGAAGATATTGGGCAATGACCGCTCCAGCATCATATGTTGTTGCATGGTTTAAGATCCAGCCCTTACCTAAACAAACATAATATAAGCTTTGAAAGCCAAAACTGTTACACCAGTCACTTCTTGGAAATTCCCTCTGAAGGGGTATCTTTATTAAATTCAATTCACTCTGTGATAATGTAAGATTGTCAATATTTAAAAATCCATATTTTTAACATTTCAAGTGCAGTTAACTAAAGAAAGACAAATTCAAATATATATAATGTATTACCTGTTGATATGCTATCTTTAGTGCAGGACTCTATAATAGGCTGAAGAATATTATCAAAGTCAGTAAGAGAAATGTTAGCCTCCGTTGCTAGTCGCTGTATCATTTCAGTCTGGGCCGTGGCCACTGTCTCTTCCATCTGTGTTTGCTGCTGTTGTATCAGCGACTGAAAATAATATCATTCTAACATGTATATCAAAGGCCAAAAAGACATTACATAGTTTTTTTTTATTTATGAATTTATTTCTACATGTTCTCCATAAAACTAAAACATATTTTACAGAGGTGTGGATTTCAGATAATATATTGGCCATGGATAAAAAAACTCAATAAATATATATTTATATATATATACACTAGCAGACCCGGCCACCCGTTGCTGTGGCTTACGAAAACTTTATAACTAACGCCATCTGCTAAATCAAATCAACACCACTCTGCCCGCTGCCCGCTGTCCGCTGCCGCTTGGCCAGATATATTATGTATTTCAACCAATTTACACAAAACCTTCACAAATTATATACCTAAAAATCTTCCTCATGAATCACTCTATCTATTGGTGAAAACCGCATGAAAATCCGTTACATAGTTTAAAAGATCTAAGCGCACATACAGCATAAGCGATTTCATTTTATACTTAGTAATAAAGATGTATTATTTTTTTTTAGCCACCCCTTACTGGAACTTTTGACTTTTTTGTTTAGGTACTTCAAAACTTTGAACTGAATGACAAAAATGTCTGTAAATATGATGTTACTCAAATTTTTTATGAAATTTTTGACAGCGACAATAATTTGGCAGCATTAGTTACTACATTTGGGTAAAGTTCGGTTTATGGGCGAAATTCCTAAAAAATAAAACTAGTTATCTTTATACTAACTTTGGGCCGGGGAATCCGAATCTGAAAGAATTAGGTTGGGGCAAGCAAATATAAACTGAATAACACGACTTAAAAATTTTCGATACACAAACAATCTGCAATAAATTAAAGACACATCTTTTTATGGGCGATACTCAGAAAGAAGAAATTTAATTATCTTTATACTAACTTTGGGCTGGGAAATCCGAATCTGAAAGAATTAGGTTATACTCGGCAATATTAACTGAGTTAAACGACTGTACAATTTTGAATTTACATGCAATATAACAGGCCATTTTTATCTGAGAATAAAGATCATAGAAAAAACTAAAGATAACATATTACCACATAAAATTAAGTGTTGCCATTAAGCAATAATATCAATAACGTAAAAAAACATGTTTATAATTTCAGTAATTATTTTTTATAAATTTTATTCACTTTTGTATCACAAACCATGTTACACAAACCTAGCGTAGCCACTAAACTACTTGAAAACTGGGATGTTTGTTGCCTTGACGCGAGTAGGCGCTACGAAGGGGGCATTTTCTTTTGTATCACAAACCATGTTACACAAACCTAGCGTAGCCGCTAAACTACTTGAAAACTGGGATGTGTTCTTGCCTTGACACGAGTAAGCGCTACGAAGGGGGCACTTTCTTTTGTATAACAAACCATGTTACACAAACCTAGCGTAGCCGCTAAACTACTTGAAAACTGGGATGTTTTCTTGCCTTGAAGCGAGTAGGCGCTACGAAGGGGGCACTTTCTTTTGTATCACAAACCATGTTACACAAACCTAGCGTAGCCGCTAAACTACTTGAAAACTGGGATGTTTTCTTGCCTTGACGCGAGTAGGCGCTACGAAGGGGGCACTTTCTTTTCTATCACAAACCATGTTACACAAACCTAGCGTAGCCGATAAACTACTTGATTGGTGGTTATTGTGCCTATGCTTACTGAAAATTCATATGTATGTTGATTGTTTAGTTGGAATTTATAGGTATACTGCAGCGTCGACAAGCAATTATTTGTTAATAATGCCTGAAGGAACCAAAAATAAAAAGGGGTACTGGCAGAAGTACACCAATAAGTACAAGTAACGCGATGCTACCCAATATATATTTGTTTTTTTTTTGTGTTTTCAACAACATTACAGTACATCATTTATCAATTATTATTGAAATATCCCTAAAAAAATTTTTAGGGGTTTTTTTCAAGTAGTTGGCGGGTTTTTTGGGGTTTTTGATTTAGTTTTAGGGATAAATATTTTGAGAGTTGGTAACACTGCCGGCACATTTTCCATAAAATATCTTTGGTTTTTTCTATGGCATTGTAGAGAGTATCAAAAACATCAAAATTACCTGTAAACTGGGAATGAATTGAAATTTTTTAAGTCGTGTTATTCAGTTTATATTTGCTTGCCCCAACCTAATTCTTTCAGATTCGGATTCCCCGGCCCAAAGTTAGTATAAAGATAACTAGTTTTATTTTTTAGGAATTTCGCCCATAAACCGAATTTTTTCCCTACATTTATATAATATGTCTATTTTAAAAAGCTTATTGCTACACTAGGAAATAATTATTTTGTATGTGCACTCACTGGGATGCCACAATTCCGCTAACATCGCTTATTTGGGACAAAATGTTTGGCCCCGATTGTCCCAAATAAGCGGAATCAACATGTAAATATGTTAAAATATGAAACTTTTTCTCACCGAATGCTGCGCATTTAAATTGGACTGAGACTGCTTGATCTGTTCATTCAGCACTGCTTGTTGAGCGTTTATCACCAGGACTGCTGGAGACAGGGAGTTGGAGGCTATGAGCTGCGGAGGGGGCGGAGGCACTGGAAGGCTGGAGGCTCCTCCCCCCTCGCTGCCCCTTCCGCCCCAACCACCCCCTCCATTTCCCTCGGTGGAAGAGAAGCCACCATGGCTACTGCTGTAGCCACTTTCCTCACGGTTGGAAGACTGCTTTAGTACTAAAAGTTACAATAATTTCATATTACTACAGGTAACTACATAACTATGGCTGGGCACTTATTCTACCATAGGCCTGCTAAATAATATTGCCATTCCAATAGCACCCCTTACACGTACCCTTCGGAGCGAGCCACGTCTTTACTTTTCTGCGCGGCGGCCAGAAGTGGCGCACTCCAAAGTGTACGCGTGGGGGGTGCTAATGCCAAAGTCGCGAATCCGCATTGTTGCCAGTTTTGAGTTAAATATACAAAAAAAAAAACATTTTAAACGACAGAGCATACCCTGCCACCGTGGGCGTAGCCCGGTTTTGGTTTAGTGTGGGGCAAAAAATAAAAATCTAGAATAGAAAAAAGTAGGCTCCTACAACATATTCATGCTTTAGGCTCTTTCAATACAGAAAATATTAACGGATGAAGGAAAAACCATCCTATGAAGTGCTGTAAATTCGAAAACATGACTCGGTCGACAATCCCAGAGGTCAAGCACTGGCCAGCAAGGGTGGGGCAAATGCCCCACCGTGCCTAGGCCCATGCCTGCCACTTATTTTTTATTACACATTATTATGTATAAACTACAGATTTATATAAGCTAATAATATAAATTGATTTATGATCTCAATCCTAAACTTCAAACCTCATATCTCCGAATGATGGTTTTGCAGATTCGTAACTTTGGCATTTAGCAGATGGTATGCAAAATTAAGATTATTGCGGAATTACATGATCTAAATTTGTAATTGCGATCAGATGCACAGATTGTTCAACTTTGTGGAAAACTGGCCCCAGCCTTGGAAATGTGACTGGATTTATTTATTAATTAATGCTTCAAATGTTGAAACAGAGATACAGAATAAATATGAAACAAGAACTTGAAAACCTTACAGACCACGAGACCATTGTAAGGTTTTGAGGATTTAAAAGACTGCGATAGGCTGTTCATGTGGAAAGAATACCAGATGACAAGATGGTAAAATTTCAGAATCGCTGGACAGGCTTAATACGAATATGTCATTAGTTAGATAATTGTTTGATTTAGTCAGTTTGGTAAGAACAACATATTCAATGGCAAGGCACACCTCAATTTGGGAGATGGGAATGGTTACCGCCGCCCTGGGAACCTTTATTGGATAACCAACACCTCTGCCGTAGGTCACCCCAAGTGGTTCGTTACGTTTGGTGATTTAGCAGGGATGCCCGGGTTCATGGGGTGAGGTTTGTCTAGATCTTGGAGGCGGATGACTGGGACACACTGAACCCTACCCACCCCTTAAACCCCTTTCCTTCCCAGAACTTTCCTCTCCTTCCTTTCCTTAAAAAACTCTCCACACAGCATCCCCAAAGATGACATAGGGGGAGGAATGCAGATCCTGCCAATGTCTGGAAATTTAATAAAAAGGCACTTTCTAGATGAAAAAAGTGTGGAGAAGCTGAATAAAAAAAAATTAAGGCGGGCTCGGCAAAATTGAGGGAGATACAGCCGTTCAAAGTATAAATAAAATTTCACTTCGCGAACCGATACTGTCAGTCCGCCCGCCATTTTGTCACTAACCTAAGAAAAGAAAGTGCCCCTTTATAACGCCTACTCGCGTCAAGGCAAGAAAAACATCCCAGTTTTCAAGTAGTTTAGCGGCTACGCTAGGTTTGTATAGCATGGTTGTGATTCAAAAGAAAATGCCTCTTTATAACGCCTACTCGCGTCAAGGCAAAAAAAACATCCCAAGTAGTTTTCAAGTAGTTTAGCGGCTACGCTAGGTTTGTGTAACATGGTTTGTGATTCTGGCGTACAATCTCACAAGACGAAAGCTAATTTTAATTTTACGTAATCGAAATTTAGAATGAAATATTTTCCACTTCCCCCAATGCAAATAGTTGCCTTTTAATGTAATTAAGGTGAATCAACATAACAGTGACAAAATAGCGTAGTATCGGTTCACGAAGTGAAATTTTATTTATACTTTAAACGGCTGTATCTCCCTCAATTTTGCCGAGCGCGCCTTAATTTTTTTTTATTAAGCTTCTCCACACTTTTCTCATCTAGAAAGTGCCTTTTTATTAAATTCCCAGACATTGGCAGGATCTGCATTTCACCCGACATAGGCCCTGAGGGAAATTATTTTGGTAAATATTCGGAACAAACGTCAACGGTTATGTAACGGGATTGTGTATGTTATCTTTACTTTAAAAAACAGCCTACGTTTTTGAATGGTTTGTTTGGCTACGCAGGGTTTGTGTAGTGGGCTTGTGTATATTATCTTAATTTTAAAAGTTTTATCAAAAAAAAGTGCGTATTAACCTTTGACATTTTGTTCCGAACTGCAAACAGAGTGATTTGACAGTGTGAAAGCAAATTTTCAATTTACGTAAATAAAATTAAAAATGTAACATTTTCAACCTCCCCCAATGCAAATAGTTGTCTTTTATGGTAATTGAAGAATCTAAAAGTTTTATCAAAAAAGTGCGTATTAACCGTTGACGTTTGTTCCGAATAATTACCATTATTTTCCTCAGGGTCTCCTGTGTAGAACTCGTGTAAAAAAAAAACCTTGCAAATAAAAGAAAAAAATATTGATTGAGTGGGAATTTCATTATGATTTACAAATTGTATCCTGTGTAAATAATATGCTAATTCGAAGATACTAATGTGTGCAAGAAAAAGACAACTATACGTACTTGCTTGCTCCGTGGTCACTTTATATTGGTAGTAATTAAAATATTCTCCACCATACAGAAAACTAAACTTAGGGTTATTTTTTTGTTTCGACTTAGTCATTTGTTCAAATTCTGGGCCATTTCGAGCGACAAACTGAGCTAGCTTGTCTATGATGTTTCGAAGATCAGTATCTGAAATATTAAAATAATTTGTAAAACACAAATGGACAATGATTGAACTTGTTTGTATTGGGGTAACTTAGTTTTGATAAAGAGCATTATAATCAACCTTGTGGAGGCTGCGGCAGATCCATGGTTAAACGAAGCTATTACATGGATTCTGGAGTGCTTGTTTTCATATTAATATTTTACAATTGCATAAAAGTCACTACAAAATGAAACAATTCAGAAAAACTCATTTCACATTTCAATCAATCTGACATCTGAGTCCATAGATAAAATAAAATAAAAACTAGCCAGCGTTGTGCGTGCACCTCAGTGTTGCCAATTTTTCGGATTTTGAAAAAGACGTAGGTCGGACTAGAAAATTACGTAGATCTACGTAGTTTTTTCCTTGTTAAGAGATTTCTTAAGAAGTTAAGAGATCAATAGCAGTTTCTTTCAAGCACGTAGTTTTTTGTTAAGTTGGCAACACTATGCGTAGTTTTTGTTTGAGCCAAGCGTTTTGACAGTCTACAGAGGAAGCTTGTCGGCTTGTGGCTTGCTTCAAGCATTACGCAATAATCTACGTACTGGCGGCAATTGAGCAATAGCGAAGTTGGTTAACGCGCACGTCCCGGTTAGACGAGAGGTCTGGGTTCGAATCCCAGTTGCGACCATTGTCTTTTTTCTGTTTTCTGTGTCTTGTTCTCTTTCATATTTTCGTTTAGATTATTATTGTTATCTTCTTCTTCAATAAATAAAAATTACATAAATACTTTTACCGTAGATTTAAGCAAAGAGACATTCCAATTTTAAGAAGTAATTAATTAAGGGGTCGTCCATTAATCACGTGAGGCTCGAAAAGGGGGGGGGGGGATTCGTAAAAAATCACGAAATATCACGAGGGGGGGGGATTTAATGAGAAATCACGTGCATTTATTTTTCGTGATAATATTCTGAAAATTTCAAAATATTTAGTACTAAAAAAATACGTGATTTCGGGGGGGGGGTTAGTCTAAAACCTCACCACATATCACCAAGGGGGGGAGGGGGTTAAAAAGTTGCCAAAAAAACATCCACGTGATTAATGGATGACCCCTAAGTAGTTATAAGGGGGTTAGTATATTTATGGTTATAAGACTAACACTAGGTTAACAATGAACACCTGCCTTTTAGAATAGAATTAATGTGAAATTTTGAAATCAATAGTTTTTAGTTGTTCCATCCTTAATTTTTAGTTTGTAGATTAAGTTTGAACCATCCATAAGGCGCGGGCATATCAATTTTAATAGAATTTTGTTTCGATTGAAGGCAAAGGAAGTTGTGGGAAATTTGAACACCTAATGTGGGTATTTCAGAACATGTGCATTGGCAATAGCGCCGTTTACACGCATACTTCGGAGCGACCGAGTCCCGTGCCACTTCAGGCCGCCGCGCAGAAAAGTAAAGACCGGTAGGTTTACAGCGCAGTTCACTGTGAGACTTTTCTGCACGGCGGCTTGAAGTGGCGCGGGACTCGGTCGCTCCGAAGTGTGCGTGTAAACGGCGCTAATGGTTTGGCAACAAATCCATAGAAAAATTCTCATTTCCCGGTCGTCGACAGCAAACGTATATTTTATGCAATTTTATGTTTTATTTATGCAGCAAAAACAAAAACTGACTGTAACTCTGATATGGACAACAAACTTCGATTTTCTTAAATATATAAGCAAAGCGTTTCGTGAACGATTATTGATATTAAGATTTATTTTTATATAATAAAATCGTAACAAATTTGTTAAACCTACTATTATCTTCTTCACTGGTAAGGATTTTTACTACGATATATTGGTCGATAACAAACGTCTTTTATAAGCATGTTTACAATAACAGTATTTAAAAAAAATAGTCTTGTTTAACCATCCTAAACAATTAAATAACTATAAGATAAAATTGGGTTATTTATGTAGATTTAAAAGACAACTTTCAGAACAACCTCATGGATTTTGAAATCTGCAAATGAATTGTCATACTCTTGATTATGAAGACTACCTGAATTCTTGATAATCTAGCTTTAATCTTATGCTTGAATGACATTGCATTAACTTGTGGGCTCTATGCTGGTAGGTACTCAGCCACCTACCTACTGGTCGGCTGCTGCTCCAGGTAATTAAAATTTTGGATTATTTACAGGTTCTTTTGTTTTTTGAAGTAAAACTTCTTTACGCACGCTTGACTTGTGGAGTAAGCTGGTGAATGAGTGACGAGAGCATTACGAAAAGTGTGATCGGGGGAGGCGAACGGTCGGGCGTTTACACATGCTTGACTTGGGGAGTAAGCTGGTGAATGCATGACGAGAGCTTATGAAAAGTGTGATCGGGCGAGGCGAACGGTCGGGCGAGGTGAACGGAAGTTAGTGAGATATAAGTAGTGAAGTTTTACTTCAGTTGTGTGGTCTAAAGCACACTTGTTTTTTTATTAGAATATGTTTACTTGACTAGCTTGAGGTTTTGTGAAAAAAAAGGTCAGATCACAGTACCTACAATAAAAATTCGTAATGATTATAAAGACTCTGTAAAATAACGTGTTATTTTTATTGGTAAATTTTGGGGATTGGTGTCCATGGCTATTACGAATAATTTTTTGAAAAAAACTTTAGATTCGCCTTAATCACTATAAAAGGAAACTTATTGCATCACGGCTGGCGGAAAATAATGCATTTTAATTTTCAATGTCGTTAACTAAAATTTCACTTCAGAAACCGAAACTATGACAGCCCGCCCGCCATTTTGTCGCTGTCAAAATACATTTTTGAATGGTTTGTTTGGCTACGCAGGGTTTGTGTAGCGGGCTTGTGTATGTTATCTTTACTTTAAAAAACAGCCTACGTTTTTTAATGGTTTGTTTGGCTACGCAGGGTTTGTGTAGCGGGCTTGTGTATGTGACAAATGGCGGGCGGCAGCGGGCGGGCTGTCGTAGTGTCGGTTGGAAGTGAAATTTTATTTAACGACATTGAAAATTAAAATGCATTATTTTCCGCCAGCCGTGATGCAATAAGTTTCCTTTTATAGTGATTAAGGCAAATCTAAAGTTTTTTTCTAAAAATTATTCGTAATAGCCATGGATACTAATCCCCAAAAATTACCTTTTTATTATAGTTGCAAACTTCCACATTGGTGACCCCGATAATATGGAAGTTTGTAAATATAATAAAAATTACACTATTTATTCTACAGAGACTTTATACTCGTTACGATTTTTTTATTATAATATAGGAACTGTGATCTGACCTTTTTTTCACCAAACCTCAAGCTAATCAATATTATTATTAATATATACATATTCTAATAAAAAACAAAAGAACCTGTAAATAATCCAAAATTTGAATTACCTGGAGCAGCTGCCGACCAATAGGTAGGGGGCTGAGTACCTACCAGCGTAGAGCCCACAAACTTATTTAAAACACATTTTTATCTTCAAGAATAAGAAGAATTCACAATGGGTCGCAGAAAGTCAAAGAGAAAGCCCCCTACCCGTAAGAAAGCAATTGAACCCCTGGATCTTCAGTTTAATTGTCCTTTCTGCAATCACGAGCGGTCTTGTGAAGTAAAAATGTGAGTTTATTATATTACTAGCAGACCCGGCCACACGTTGCTGTGGCTAACGAAACACAACGCCATTACCCAACCTTTATAAAATCCACACCACCCGTTTGCCAGCTGCCCGCTGCCTGAATTGAATTTCTCGGCTTTTCTCTACATAAACCTTCCCCTTGAATCACTCTATCTATTGGTGAAAACCGCATGAAAATCTGTTTCGTAGTTTAAAAGATCTATGCGCACATACATTTTTTTATACTATGTAATGCAATTCGAGCGATCACCACTAATTATACAATGCTTGCAATGCAACACTGGATATTTGAAAAGGGAACTTACTCTACTTACTCTAGGACATCTATTTTCCAATTTCTTCCGTAGAACGAATTTCAAAAGTGATTATAGTACGGCCCGCCAGCCGTTTTAAATTGCAGAAAAATATGTTTTTTTTGAATTTCTCAGATTTTCTCTAATATAATTTACATGTATTATACATATAAACATTCCTCTTCAATCACTCTATCTATTAGTGAAAAACGCAAAATCCGTTGCGTAGTTTAAAAGATTAACGCGCACATATATTTTGAGCGACTTCATTTTATACTATGTAATGATTGTGAATTTGGCTCAAAATGTTCTTATTTGTTTTTCGAAGTCGATACATTCGGCAGAAAATCTGCCGAAACTGAAACTTTTTTAGACATGTTAAAAATCGATTGTTTACTGTTATTTGGCTTATTTTTTACACTTATTCTTTTAAATAAATAAAAAAAAACAATAATTGAGGTAAACAAAAAAAAATTTTTTTTTTATATTACTTAGGTATATATTATAAAACAAACAAAATTTATAAAAAATAACGGGAGGAATGCAGATCCGGGCACAGTTTGGAAATTTAATAAAAAGGCACTTTCTAGATGAGAAAAGTGTGGAAAAGCTGAATAAAACAAAAATTAAGGCGCGCTCCGCAAAATTGAGGGAGATACAACCGTTCAAAGTATTTAAAATTTCACTTTACAAACTGATATTGACAGTCCGCCCCGCGTCCGCCGCCATTTTTTTTATAACCTAATACGCTAAACATGGTTTGTGATACAAAAAAAGTACCTCTTTATAACGCCTGCTCACATCACGGCAAGAGAAACATCCCAGTTTTTAAGTGGTTTAGCGGCTACGCTAGGTTTGTGTAACATGGTTTGTGATTCTGGCGTACTATTAATTCTGTATTAGGTCTGGGATCCAACATACCTAAGCAGTGAAAACATGGCGAACGAACAACGAACTGTCAATATCAGTTCGCGAAGTGAATTTTTAAATACTTTGAAAGGTTGTATCTCCCTCAATTTTGCCGAGCGCGCCTTAATTTATTTTTTATTCATCTTCTCCACACTTTTCTCATCTAGAAAGTGCCTTTTTATTAAATTTCCAAACTGTGCCCGGATCTGCATTTCACCCAAAATAACAAAACATGTTAAGAGCGTTTAACCAGCCAGCGGCCGAAAATCCACATTTCGTCGAAAGTTGTTCTTACGATCGTGCAGGGTGGTTACAATGAGAAAGATTAATTATTCTCCGTACTGGCTTTTTAAAATTATAACTCAATATCGATTTTATTTCATTCCAAATTTGCTTTAATTTATACCAACATCCAAACATGCTGAAAGGCGTGATGATAAAACTATTAAAATAATGTATTTTTTGTAATTATTTTTTGATTATAAGTATTTATCATTTTTCAATAATGACCAAGTTAAATAAGAATGTTAAAAAAATCTGAAATATATTAGTGTGTAAGTGCGCAAATAAATACACAAGCGGACCAATTTTCGTCAAGAAACACATGTATGCATATATTTTTTAATGATTTTATTGAAACTAAAATTAAAATTCTAAAACATGCGATACCAGTTAATGCATTGATTTATTTTACTGCATGATTATATGATTTGAAATGGGTGTGGTATAATACAAAATCTTTTTTGAAAATTTAACAAATCTGCCAACGACCTATGGTATAACCTTATTATACTAAAAATAAACATTTTTTCTCAAAATTTAAAACATGCGAATGCTAGATAAAAGAACAATCTTTCGAAATCCATTTACAATTTTATGTGGAAAAGAGTCGATACGTCTAAAACCTGATTTAAAAATGACATATTTCTGGTGTCACTCGCCATCATCACCAAAATACTCAATTAATGACGTCCTTCCTTTGTGTCGATTATTGACAAATGTTTGTTCCAAGAAGTAGTTAACATGTTTGTTAGTTTTATAGCAGTGTAATATAATTTTTTTTTTGCATACTAAATTATTGTTCTTTATTTCATTCACATATAAAAAGAATTTTGTGATTGTGAACGCAATAAAAATTAAAATACTCAATTAATGAGGTCCTTATAATGTAAATGTTGATTATTGACAAATTTTTGTTCCAAGAAGTAGTTAAGGGAACGTACCCATACTACGTGACACGTTTAGGGGGGGGGGGGGGGGGGTCTTCAAAATGTCACGCTCCATACAAATGAGCGGCGGGTTGCTTAGGATTTTGGTCACCGGGGTGGGGGGGGGGGTTAAAAATTGCAAAAAGTTGGTCACGTAGTATGGGTACGTTCCCTAACATGTTTTGTTATTTTTTATAAATTTTGTTTGTTTTATAGAAATAATATAAAAAAAAAATAATTATTGTTTCACATACTTTAATTCTTGTTTTTTTATTTATTTAATTTAACATGTGTTAACTGTTTGAATAAGTGTAAAAAATAAGCCAAATAACAGTGAACAATCGATTTTTAACATGTCTAAAAAAGTTTCGGTTTCGGCCGAAACTGAGACAGACACTGAAGATTCGGTTTTGGTGAAAGTCCTGTTTCGGTCAGACACTAATTAATACCAATATTGTGTTATTTTCTGATGATAAAGCAAGTCAGTAAACATATAATTTGAGCATTGTCATAAAATCTTCTAAATTCACAAGAGACTGCTCGCTAATGATTTGTTAGTAAATATTACGTAAAACTGTTGATTAATATTGCTTCTCATTACAATTTTCAGGGATCGCAGTCGGAACACGGCCAAAATAACATGTCGCGTCTGCCTGGAAGATTTTCAAACTTCAACTAATGTTTTGTCTGAACCCATCGATGTATACAATGATTGGGTGGACGCTTGTGAAGGTGCTAATTAGTTAATAATGCATTTTATTTAGTCCTTTCACCAATGAAAAATAGTGTTTTTTATAAATCTGTAACATTGTTTATCATTTGAAGAGTGACCGAAATTTTGGATTTTGCTATGACTAAATGTGTATTGATGAATCTTCTCATTTAATTGATAAAAAAATGCATGTACGTATTTATTTTTTAAATAATCTACTAGGTGTTTTAAAGCAGTTCTTGCTTGAAGAAGATAGTTTTATTTAATTTAATTAATCAGTCCTTCAATGTAATAATTAATTTTAATAAAATTAATCATATTACTTACGACCTGTGTTTGATTTAGTAACATATTAGTGAAAAATAAACTTCATACATATGTGTATAAAACTGTTGATAAGAATATGACGGTCAAGTTAAAGTTGGCCAATGACAAACATAAAAAATTCTGACATTGCTTTCACAACAAAACAAAGTCCCAACTGCTCTGTAATATTGCAAGGTTGAAGGACGTAGGAGCGGGAAACGAGAAAGTGAAAGTATAATTTAATTAACCATTTATGAAGTAGGAGCGGGAAACGAGAAAGTGTAATTTAATTAACCATTTATTGGCTAACTAACACCTCTGCCATAACTCATCCCAATTGGTCCGATATGTTTAGTGACTTAGCAGGGGTACCTGGGTTCATGGGGTGAGGTTTGTCAAGGTCTTGGTGGCCAATGTGTCTGCCCACCTGCTGCCAGATCGAGAGATTGGTTGAGGTCTTTTGACAGTATCCCTCCACTCATCGCCTTGCACCACAGTTGAAGGGATGGATTTAGTACGTCCATCACTCCTGGACACACTGACCCCCAGATTCCTACCTATCTCTCATACCTATTTCCTTCCCAGAACTTCCTTTCCTTAGAAAAAACCCTCCCCGCAGCATGCCCTAAGATGACGTAGGCCCTGAGGAAAATGATTTTACTCAGGGCCACCTGGCTAATGTAAAAAATCGAATGCAGTTCACATGCGTTTGAAGTGAAACCTTCGCCCACACATTCTCAACCAATGAGCGCAGTTTGAGGCTTTGTAGGTAATGTAATGCGTCATTTCCGTTTCGTATCTCAACTAATAGGAAACTTGAAAAATGAGGTCATAATTAAAGTGGCAAATGAGCGAAGTTTGATGCTTTGTAGGTAATGTAATGCATCATTTCCGTTTCATATCTCAACTAATAGGAGCTTTGAAAAGTGAGGTCATAATTAAAGCGGCCAATGAACGCAGTTTGATGCTTTGTAGGTAATGTAATGCGTCATTTCCGTTTCATATCTCAACTTTTTTTTTTTACATTAGCTCCACACAAGGAGGCTCTGAGGAAAATAATTTTCTTCAGGGCCTATGTCATCTTAGGAGATGCTGTGTGGAGGGTTGTTTTAAGGAAAGGAAGGAGAGGAAGTTCTGGGAAGGAAAAAGGTACGAGGGATGGGTAAGAGAAACTGGGGGTCAGCGAGTCCAGGAGTGACGGACATATGAATCCATCCCTCCAACTGTAGTGCAAGGCGATGAATCGAGAGATTCTGGCCTGGAGAGGATAAAAGACCTCCCTCAACCAGTCTCTCTCGATCCTGTCCAATTAGTCTTGTCAACTAATAGGAGCCTTAAAGTGAGGTCATAATTAAAGCGGCCAATGAGCGCAGGTTGATGCTTTGTAGGTAATGTAATGCGTAATTTCCGTTTCATATCTTAACTAATAGGAGCCTTGAAAAGTGAGAACATAATTAAAGCGGTCAATGAGCTCAGTTTGATGCTATCCGTTTCATCCGAATTTCAAATCACAACGGGGCTAAAGAAGCTTCACTTCAAAAATACAAAGTACTTCAGTATAAAAGCAGTTCAGTAGAATTGTTATCCTTGCATGTTGATTCTGAGTAGTGGCCCTACCACCAGGGTTATACTGAGAGTAACTTCCACTCTGAACCGAGGAGCAAAAGCTTTGTTATCTGTAGTCCGTGGATAGGCATTACTGTTTGTACTTCAGTATAGTAATTTAGTACAATTATTTCCTTGCTTGGTTACTATTTAATTGAAACAATAGAAAACTTACATTCACATTTATTTAAATATACATATCAACAAAACAACTTTTTATTAACAATACAAAAATTGCTTCAATTAATATTATTATATTGTTACACAATAAATTATATTCAACAAACATTAAAAAATATATTACACTAAAAATAGTTTTTATTTAATAATAGTTAAATATTTCACATTCAAATGTGATGGCTTAAAATACTCGAGAATAGCAAATGGAGACCTGTGAACTCATAAAAAGAATAATTGGATTCGTTTATTATAATTTATAATGATTTCCTAGTGAATACCCGGCATGCATTGCAATGCCACATAAAGGAAGAAATTGTTTCTCCCTGCATGTCCTTTTCCAAGCATACCCGTTCCCCTCCGCGACTCCCTTCCACTTTCTCTGTCTACCACCCTCCCGCATGCCCCTGTCTCGCGAACCCCCTTCTCCCGGACTACCCCTTTCCATTCTTCGTTCCCCTCCTCTATCCCGGATTTCCTACCCCCTTCTTCCTTCCCTCCCTGTCGCTAAACTATATGAAATACACACATTTTTCAAACAACTTGTGCGCCTATTATAATTTTTTTATGCAAATTTCATAATGCCCGAGCTCACCGTTATATGCAGAAACCTTTGCGGGCATGCGAACAACAAATCATCTAAGTTTCATCGCTATCGATTAAATGGTTTAGGAACGCATAAGGGACAAACAAACATTCATTTTTATATATTAAGATTAGGCTGATAATATTATAAGTACTAAAAAATTATTTATTATGTCTTATGCTATGTTCCCCCACCTGATCTATTCTCTGAGAATTTATGGTCAATTTATAGAACGCAAGTTGAAGTCTATTTAACTTTAGGTTTCTATTCCATTGAAAACCATAGTCTCACTGATGTATTTTATAGATTCTATGATATAGATCGGGTGGGATCCCACCTTTATCTATTTTGTTAAGTACTCAAATTCACAAAGATTTTTGCACAAGCTTAGTTTCCGACAAAAGAAAAGAGGGGAACTTAAGGGCTTTGTTATAATTCAACTTATTAAAAAAAAGAACACCCATTATATAAAAATAAAAGCGCAGGTGCTGATAAACGAGCAAGTAAAATTTAATATTATTGCCTATTGCCGAACAATCATATTATCCATAGTCTTGAAGGGCAAGGTGTGAAGGTGTTGGCTGTCAAGATTTCCCTCGTATAAGACAAATTCACAACACAAAAAATGATTTCTGTAATAACTTCACCAAATTTGTATAAAGTTGGACTTTCGTGAATGGAAGGAGAGAGGCTCCTTCGGTTAACTCTCCAGAAGATAGGTGGAAACTTGAATGTCAACCGATTAACTTAACCCCACTGAGAGACTGCCTGGGTTCTCTATGCCTCATAAACTTCAGCCTTCCATCAATAAGATAACATACTTGCACAGCCATTGTGTCCACATGATGCATAGGTGGGACCTTAAAGTTGGCGATGTGTGGTGCTGACCACTGAACATGTGTTTGATGAATGTCTATCCCGTTCATTGTTCATTCCCCGGTGGGAAGATAAAGTTCACAGGCGGACTAATAAAACATTCTTGAGGCCCTGGACTGGATTGCAGATTTAGCCTGTCGTAATATCGGTAGCCGAGCGAATTCACTGGCAAGACAGGCTAATTCGTGTCCAACAGGCAATACAAGACAATCTTGCCAATAATACAGAAATCTTGACAACACCTTGCCCCCAAGAAATTGCCGTATAAAGTTCCTTGCTTACCAGTGCTTTAATATAATTAAATGTAATTTTTCAAATTGTAGTTTCCTGAAAAGTGACTACGATTGTGAAAAAGTATCACCACACTTATAATTATGATCTCCTGGTTGCAGTAATGTTTATGGAGATTCATTATCCCAGTTACAGAATCTGTTCCAAAAAATATAGAATCCCATTCGCTCCAGAATCTTCTAAACCATGTTAATTTATTAGTAACTAGCTGAAGTCCCCGGCAATGCCCGGGCTTTACGCAGAGTTACCTTCCTTTGCAAATCCACACAGCCCGCTCGTCCACCACATACAGACATTCTCCTTTATATATTTCAACCACTCGACAAATTATATGCCTAAATCTTCCTCATGAATCACTCTATCCATTGGTGAAAACTGCATGAAAATCCATTCAGTAGTTTTTGAGTGTATCGCGAACAGACAGACCGGCGGAGGACTTTAATTTATAATATGTAGAGATCTTGCACCAGTGATGCTACTTGCAACCTTTAGTCACATTTAAATTCAATACTTGCAAATTCAAAATGAATCCGAATCTTCTTGCTTGCCAGCTGTCCATTCCATGCATTCTTCAAAAAAATATTGTTAGATAAATAAATATTTTACATTTGCCTGTTATCAACTCTTGAGACTTAAATTATAAAAAAATATTATTTTACAAACAGGATATAATTTTTTAAAATATAATTTGTAATAATTGTGCACACCTACATACATAATACATACTATATTATACAGGCACAAATTACACTAAAATGTTTGGGTGAAAGATTTAATGTTCCATACTACAAAAGTACCTACTCTTCTCTTTCAAGAATTTCTTTTGGGCACAAATTATTATTAATTAAGGGATCCCGCATATAATAGATTTACATATGGAGTAACTTATACAGTTTCAGGTGACAAAATAATTATAAAATCTAATTACATATAAAATTGTCATAGATTTGAAAAGGGAAAGCAAACGAGATCAACTGGACTTTTAGATACATATTATAATATTATGTACCTATATATTTTATGTACCTATTTTTTTATGGTTTTCAACAGCATACAAAAATGTACACATTTACAATCTACTAACTTATGTCACAATATGCTTTTTTGATATATTTTAACAAGTTTAAGTATTGGAATGTTGTTGTATTAATTTGCAATATTCATTTCAGAGTATTTCAAACACACAATAATTATTCAATTCCCTTTGTTTGCTTATATCACGTTTTGAATAGCTATGATTATGCGTTGTTAATAATTCTAGAATGTGCAATTAAACATTTATTATAATAAAATTGTAGCATTAGTTAATGCGTAATGTTGAAATGGTGGGAGCATTATTTGTAAGACTTAGAGTGTCTGAGAAAAGATTTAATTTGCTACATATCTGAATTATACTTTACGAGTATAATAATTATTTAAATATGTTAGTATTGAAGTTAAGTAGAAATGCATAAAATATTTATTGTGAATGTAATTTAGGCGTACAAGGTAAGATCTATGTAACACTTGTATGTAATGATATTCAACTGCACAAAATACTGATAGTACACAATTCAACAATAATAAATTTATTTTAATACAACTCTTATTTTTTTAACATAAATATACAAAGGTCTGTTATGAAAATAATTTAATAAGGAAAATAATGTTCCAAATTACCCCAGAGTTATTAATATTTGTTTATATTAATTCAATTCAATTATTTTACTGGCCACTAATAATTTCACTTTTTCTCCGGTAACTTAAATTTTGAACGTTAGGGGGATCATGATCCCCCTAACGTTCAAAAGTTTAAGTATTAGTGGCCAGTAAAATAATTTAATTGAATTAATATAAACAAATATTAATAACTCTGGGGTAATTTGGAACATTATTTTCCTTATTAAATTATTTTCATAACAGGTCTTTGGACAGGGTTTATTTATAGATCAGAGAAACGCTTACATAAACTTTATAAAATTTATGTAACAGTCCAAGATAAGTTATCTAATTTTCTATTTCTTTTAACAGGTGCATTTATAATTTACAGAATTGACGTTATTAATTGATTTGTTCAATAGTTAACTGAATCAGTTAAGAAATGAATACACTATTAACACATTCTTTACATTATTTAATACAAATAGCTAAGCTATGCACGTCAATATTAAATATTTTAAGCATATTTAAATAACAGATACATTATTAACATTACAAAAAATGTTTTGCAATTGCCCCTCAACATTTAATCATTATCTTTCGGTTCAAGTTTTGATTCCCAACAGTAAAGTTTAAAATATCTAGGTAATGTGAGAACATTGATACATACGAGTACTATGTATATATTTTAAAGATACATTAAGAAGCTGTAAACACCGACAAGAATGAGTTCTGATTCATGAATAAATCACATTTAATGTGTTTTTCCTGAACTATTTTAAAGCAATGAGAATATGAACAATAAATTTATTAATATTTTGTTGTTTAAGCAAATACACGGAGAACAGTTATGCATATTTACTATCCACGAATATGTGTGGACTTTGATAATATGATTAATACATAAAACTTGAAATATCTCTAGATCGCCATCTTTTAAAATCCTTCCTGTGGCTTTCTAAAGAAATGCTTTATTTTCTTAATTGCCGTAGGATAACATAACTACTCAACATCAAGTTTCGTGTAAATCCAAAGTTAGGTGTTAGAAATTGCCCATGTCGATGAATGTTTGGAATGGTAATGTATCATCACTTTCAGAGATTTCATCGTAGTCTTCTGCAGACTGGTTATCAATAGGCAGGCAATCCACAATCTGGCATTGGCTACACTCGACTGACTCAACTGTCGGCTCATGGTACTGCACAAGGCTGTTTGACAGACACTCATCGACAGTTACATTTTCATGCAAATCTATATTTGAATTACTTTCATCAACAATAATATTAGAACCATTGCAATCATCAAAAGATATTTCTTTAGAGAATGAAGATAGTTTGAAAAAGTCCTTGTTACCATTTAAAGTGGGATACATTTGTAAGTCTTTAAGTTTGAGCTGCATTTGAATAGTGGGTGTGGGTGGTGACGGTACTCGGGTGTTGGAATTTAATTCATCCGTCAGTGAGATATTATTGTGGTCACATTGCAAGCTGGGGAACACTTCATTGTCCAACGAAATATCTTGAGATGGAGTGAAAATGGACATTCGCGGTCTTGTGGATGATTTGACTAAATGCTCGGGGCGGAGTACCCCTTATTGAGTATAGGTTCCGGCATTCATGCCCCCCTCTTCCTCCAACTTTGTCAGGAACTTGACCACTCGGTACTGCTCTTCCGTCTGCCGAGCCATGTCTATGAGTCCCAGAAGTTTTTTGATTCCAATAAAGACTCTGCAAGGAAAATATTTATATTTCAATCTTTGATATTTCTAAGAGAAATTAGTTGGTACATAATACATATTTTTATCCACTCATAAAAAAATTTAAAACTAACTTGGTGGAAATGTTGCATTTTGTACCACCAAGCCATCCGACAAGTCTCTTTTTGTTAGAAATCTGTCTGTTAGGAAATGTGAACATTTTAGAAACTTTAATTTGAAATAACATTACATTTCTACCGCATTACACAAGGATAAGAAATTGGATTTATTTCTAAATAAAATGTTTATTAAGAGTAAGTACTACCCAAAAGAATTTCAAATCTTACTTGTGTCCCTGTATTTGTCGCTGGATAGCTTTCAGATCCTTCTTGGAAAAAACGTCAGACTCTTCAAGCACGGAGAGAAGGTGGTCCCCGTGGGAGAGGTTGGGGACGTGCAGAACTGCAGTGAACGCGGACAGGAGCTCCATGTCTTCCAACACTTGCCTAGCAATCAGAATACAATACCATTACACTAAATAGTGATCAACAAAGTCATGTACATATACTCCGTATTTAAGGGAAATAATAAATGGAAGGGAAGCATCGTGAGACATCAGGAGGTGATTTTTGAGTCCATTGAAGTCTTCAATGCAGTGGCGGATTAAGCCTGTCAGAGGCCCGGGGCGGCAAAGCTGAATGAGGTCCTCCCCCATAGTTTAAGAAGTTGATGTAATATTACAAGCTTTTTTTCAGTTCATACAGGCCTTTGGTCCTGAGGGGCCTCCAAATGCCTTCATGTTACCTTGATCAAATCCTAAACGAGGCTTTAAGGCAGCAGGACACTGTAAATTTTTTTTGTATTGATGACATATGAAATGGGCTCACCTCCTGCTGCTCGTGCAGAGGACCAGAAGTTTCCTTCCCTTGGGCGGCTGCTTCTTCAGCAGAACTAGGAGGGCCTGCAGGGTCAAGTTGCTGTATCTGGGCCCAATCGAACCATAGTCCAACAGTCGCTCGATGTTGTCCACCAAAATACACGATAGTGTGGAACGGTAGGCATCATCGAATACCTGAATAAAGTAATCAAAAGAAGGAATCACAATTATTATTCATGGCAATCTCAAATCTTCATCTTCTTGCCCAATACTATGCCAGAAATAATAAGAGGTGTTGCATGCTAATTTGAAACTTACCTTTCTGATTTGAAGGCATTTGGCATTTTCGGTAAATCCAACCATTTCTTCCGGAGAGCAAACCTTGACGAATGGGAAATCTGACATCTTGGCAAGCTGAGCTGCTAATGCGGTTTTGCCAGAGTTGGGCGGGCCCTCCAGAAGAACAGAAACAAGACCTGCAAAATAAAATCGTAAAGAGTTATTACAAAATAAGACAAAACATAACCACTAAAATTCACATAACAATAAAAAAGAATAAAATTGCAAGATGACCGGTCAGTGGTCTCACCCGGGCGTTCCTCGGCTGGCTAAGTCCTCCATCACAACACAAGCAACATTTTCGGCTTTCTGTGGTGGTAGTAGGAGACTTTCAAACATTGTTGGGTTATTCGTAACCCGGGAATGTTTGTCTTTCTTTTTAAAGAAAAATTGAAAAATAGAGGTTTAAAAGTTACCACTGGATTCTGCAGCTTGCGCTTGTTGAATGTACAGCGATCCGTCTTCCAGGAGCGAAGATACGGGGGTGCCCCAGTTGATGATTCCACGGGAGAGGAAGTGGTCCAATGCTTCGGCTGATGTACCGAATGCCTGCGAGGATTAAAAATGATCAAATATGACTACTTAATCACTAGATTTCTGAGGAGCCAACCGTCAGTCATTAGTCACAAGATTTATCCACAATTTTTAGAAAATAGTACATGTAAATACATATAAACATATAAAAATTCCTCTTACCGGCTTGATGTCATTTTCAAGTGCATGCAAGAAGTCCTGACGGTTGACATAAAGCTTTTCCATGGCCTGAGGGTCGAGCTCTACCTTGCTGGCAGCCTTAATCAGACGGTTCATGGCAGTGGACTGAGCAGCCCTTACCAAACCTTCCAGCTCGGCACCGGAGAAGTTCTTGGTCAATGCTGCCAACTCCTGTAAAAAATCAAAAATTAACAATACAGGCAGCACAGACATCAAGCAAAAATTAGAATAATAATGTCTTCCAATTATCTGCAAAGCTTGCGGAAGAGTAGATATTGGATCGATTACATATTGTCTCAAAAAGTTCAAGTTATGAGAAGGCAAGATTTCAATGACAGATACAAATTGGATTAATTCATACTTTGTTGTCCACATCTTCGTTGATCTTTTTGTGCTCCCTCATCCTCTTAGTGTGAATATTTAGGATTTGGAAGCGTCCCTCTTCACTGGGAAGGCCAATTTCCATCTGCACTTCCAGCCTACCGGGCCTCATGAGAGCCTCATCAATCATGTCCTTCCTGTTGGTCATTCCAATGACAAGAATGTTGTTCAGCTGCTCCACACCTGAAACACAATTGATAATTACTCCTCTGCCCACTATCCTTATGTTCATGCTGCACTATCAAAAGTATTTTGTCAATCAACTTCCGAATGAACCTGCTTCTTGTCAATTTGTTGGTATACCATTGTTCTTTTGTATACAACTGCTCGCGGTATTCATTATGGTTAATTATATGTGAAGATTGTGTCCAGAAAGTCTTTTAGCGAGAGGATGTATTGAAGAAATATGTATCTTGAAGAAATATGTGCTGTAGAATGTTGAACATGACTCATTGTCATTGAGAAAATTTAAAACTTTTGAATGAATGAAATAAATGAATGAAATCCGGGCCGCATGGGGGACAAGAAAGCAACTAAAATACGTACCATCAATCTTGGCAAGAAGCTGATTGACAACAGTGTCGTGGACTCCCGTATTTCCTCCAACTGATCCTCTGGCTTTGCAAATGGCATCTATCTCATCAAAGATGATGATGTGCAGGCCACTGTTGGGGCCACACTGATGGAATAAAAACAAAGAGAATTTTAATAATCAAGCAAATCAGTTCCATATTTCACTCAGTATATTTGATATTAGACCGGTCATTAGGATAACAAAACGTTCTACTTTAGGCCCTTCGTTCACAAAACCACGCAGGCATCCGATACTCGTGTTGTGTACTCACATCGTAAACAACTTGTCACGCAAATTGCCACCATTCATTGTTACCAGCAAGTGACAAAATGTTTGACGCTAGTAACACCGTATTTAAAGTCTCGATGATGTGAGTGGCGACAACCTCGCCCGGCTCGTCCCGGGAGATTGACATCGCCAACGAGTTGACAAAATGTGCACACGTACGTACCCCTTGCTGATGTATGGCAGCAGTCGCCAAGATACTTAAATCATCAAGTATCGGATACTTGCATAACCTTATGGACCATCGGCCTTACTTTTAGGTTCGAGCAGCAAAAAATGTATTAATACTGTGAGATAATATACTTTCGTTTGCATTGCTTTATTTACATTTATGAACCAAGTAATTAAACATTGTCACTAACTATCTACTCAGATACTCAATAATATGGACCACCCTGGTTGCAAATATTCCAGATAATCGATATTCTACTGCTTTTAGGATAGAATGGATAGTACATTATGTTAGGTAAAATACATAATAAATCATGTCGGTACCCTTTTTTCTTCTTCCTCAGCGTCAGCAAAGAGCCTTCGTACATTAGCTTCACTCTCTCCAACATACTTGTCTAAGATTTGTGGTCCATTGACGATCTTAGGCTCGCGAGCGTTCAGCATCTGACCAATCTGCCGGGCCATGAGAGTCTTACCCGTACCAGGGGGGCCAAACAACAGAATGCCCTTCACGTGCTTGCATCCTGGAAATTAAACAATAATTAAATTAATATTATGTAAAGTATCTATTTGATTAGATTTTTTACTGTTTATTCTGTAGCGTTTTACCTAATTGCTCAACAATTTCAGGAGGGAAGACCCTAGAAGCGAAGGCTCGTCGGAAAATGGCGTTGAATTCTTTGTCCAGGCCACCAATTCCCATCTTTCCGAAGTCCCAGTCAGGGTTGATAATAGATTGCCTTGGCTGTACTCTGAAAAATAATGTTTAAAAAAATCAGATGATACGTAACGCTGATGCATAATGCAATGAAAGTGTGTAGAAAAAGGGATTCAGTATACATTTTGGGCATTAATTAAATGATTGTATAACAAGGCACTGTATTTTTATGAGTAATCGTCAAATCAATTTATTTTGTTTGTTTTAAGGGTAGTTAAGTTGTTTGGCACTTTCTCTTATTTCTTTAGCTGACGTTTCGTAGAATCTCAATCAGATGAAATAATTAATTGCATACGTAATATTACACATAATAATTGCAAGATTACCGATTAGTATAATATTACAGATTTGAATACCCTTTGGCCTTGCCGGTCAGGTTAAGTCCGGAGCTCTCAGCCTTGTCAAACTGCACACAAGCATCCGGCAGGCATCGACCAACCCTCACTCGGTGGGGAACTGCATCTGTCCCGGCTTTCAGAGCAGCCAAGTCAACAGCTGCCAAACAATACCATGTTATTATTACACACGTTGAAACCAAAGTTAAAACCAATGCTATTAAACCAAAGTCGGTATATAGTTCTACATGGAATGAGTGAAATATCTTTACCTCACACCCTCTGCTCTATGAACCAACAGGGGGTTTGAAAATATTATGCAGTAATTTTATCAAAATATTTGATAAAAATATGCTTAATTAGCATTCGATTTCTTGGGTATTTAGGATGATCGTCCAGCAAGTGGTTTAACTCATTTACTACACAAATGGCAGGGGCGCAGTCCTTTGCAATTGTGGGCTTGCTAGCTGTCTCAGTTATTATTAAAATTGAATGATAAATGGAAACATAAGACATAAAAACTCATAATTTCTAGTGTGGAAAATTATATATTGAATGTATTAACTAACAGGACTCAAGTCGATTCCATACATCTAGAAGTATACAAAAGATATGGTCACCGAACAAGGCTAAAGCCATTTCAAGCAACTTTCCTGACTTGTAAAAGTAATTTTAGGTTTTCTTGCACATTTAAACTAAATACCTAGAAATGGGTCACCTCGGCTTCTTTTTCCCTATGTTTATACTTACTGCATGATAAAATATTTGCATCAATATTTTTTCAGTTGGTTCATTGGCAAATTTTTAGTAGTTTTTTTTTATTGTCTAGCTCCGACTTTTTCATAAATGTGCAACGGTGGTCTCTGAAGTTCTCCTGGACATTTTCGGTTTATCAGAAGAACTTGGAACAAAACGACTTCTAATTCACTTTGCGAGAAACAAGTAAAATCATAGTTGTGTCTTCGGCAGATTGAATATTAGCAAGAAAAATATATCTCGCTCGCAGGCAAAACAGTGAACTAAAATCCTATACAAGGTGTCCGGAAACTCGTAGTACAAGCGGGAAACTGGAGAATCCACATCACATTTGGAGTCGATTTTGTGGTTTAACTTTTTTCGATTTGAGCTTTCGTTTTCGAGTAAATCGGGTCCGAAGTTGGAATTTTTTAGGTTAAATTTGAAAAAAATTTTCACTAGGGGGTTGATTTCAGCTGTGTAATGTCTCATAAAATGCAACGAAGGGTAAACCGGGATCAAAAATTTTTTTAACCCTTTAGTTGCCGAAAAAATGGAAAAATTAAAAAAAATAATATTAAAATCGAAATGCTGAGATCGAAAAAAATAAGTTTTTTGGGTTCTCTGCGTGACGTAGATTCACCAGTTTCCCGCTTGTACTACGAGTTTCCGGACACGTTGTATTTAATTTAATTTGGAACGAAAAACAAAACTGTGCCTGGCTTATTTTCTTTTTTAGATTCTATGGGAATCACTTGGGTTCAATCCTGATCCATGATCCATGACTATCGGACGCAGGATTAAATGAAAGCGGCCTGTTAGAAGATGCCGTAATGATAGCGGGATGTATATAAAGATAATAAAGGGTTTCACCTTCCAATGACTTGATGATGAGGGATAAGATCTTCTTGTCCTGGAAGCTGAAGGCCAGCTGTTGTCCGACAGTGAATATTTGTCCAGCGAATTGGGCCAGGAAGTCGCGAGCCATGAGCTCCGAGTCGTATGATTCGGTAGCAGTACTGCAAAATATAATATTATTGTAGTTCCTTCAGCTGGTTAACCCCTCAGAAAATCGCCAATATGCACTTTTAATGTCTTTAACGAAATGACATTTTACGAAAACTTTGTATTATTACCGCTTCACAAATAAAGCTCTATAAATGAAACATCTGAACGTAGCCAAATAGTAAAAACTGTTTTAGACAGGTTACAAAATAAGCTTTCGAATTATTATATTACAAATAAATATTAATATTTGTAAATATTAAAATTTAGAATGCAAACATTAAAAAAATGTGAAAATGACTCACGTGATGTTTTTATGTGAAAACGGTACTAAAATCTTGTAATAAAAAAATCTATTGTATAAATGTGTCATAAACACTTTTGTCACCTCACTTTTTTATCATTTCATATAAAAATATTTAATAAAAATTAACAACGTCGGGCGCCCGTAGGAAATTTGGCGGGATAAATTATGTGTCAGACTGCGCGTCTGTCAGAATGTTCTTTTTACGTATTTCTATGGACAACTTGATTAGAGATGTGCAGCGTGATTCACTATCGACATTTCACTTTTGATTTTACGGATGTAACTAAAACAATAACGGAGTTATAACGGTTTCTATGGAGACACACGCGCTGACGTGTAAACACGCTTATTGTACTTGACTGCTGTCGTATTTTTAACGTATATATCTGCTTACGTTGCGGAGGGGTTAATCAAAAGTGTTTCACAATCGAAAAGTTACATGGCATTTGTGACAAGATCTGAAATGACAGGTATTTCACAACGTTCCTCTTTCACATCTCCTTTCTCCCCCACACCTTTGGCCGTACAACATACCTCAATTTGAAGCCATAGTCTCTCTTGCTTTTTCAGTTGAGACTATTTTGCAGTGTTCACATAAAAAATGAATTGCTGAATGTCATTGACAGGATATTATTATACTTGTAGACATATCACTGTTAACTTCGTTTTAAGTGATCTCTAACAATGCACGCAACCATAGTCATCCAAATAGATAGGCTTGCCCTAACATAAAATCTGAGTTTCATTTCGAGCTGGAGGCAAAGCATGTGACCATATTTTTTGTGACATATCTTTTGGCATAAAGAGGATTTGAGAGTGCTTTGAATAAACAATAACATCAGTCGTAAGTTGACCGCCGAAGAGCGTACAAGTGAAATAACTAGACACTGTGCAGAAAAGTAAAGTTCGTTAAACTAAGGCAACGGTTTGTAGCGCAGTCCATTCTGGGACTTCTAGGTGCAGGATCTGAATGTTCGTTTTCAACCGAACAGCCTGGCGTAGTGACGCAAGAAATGTGTGAGGTGGGTAATTATAACACAATTGTAAAATTGCCCAACTAAATAGTGAAATAAAATATTCAATTTTGGAAATAAGCCCGAACTTTTGTTTATCCGATTTGGGATTTAAATCTTTTACAGTAGTTAAATCTTTTACACAGCCAGCAATTTACGTGCCATTGTAAAAAAAATTGTAATTCGTAAGCAGATTTTATTTTGGAGAACTAAATAGAGATTATTACAATGAAGGGTTGCTTGTTTGCTGTCAGATTAATTTATTAACCCCTCGGGCGTAGTTAAATCTTTTACACAGCCAGCAATTTACGTGCCATTGTAAAAAAAATTGTAATTCGTAAGCAGATTTTATTTTGGAGAACTAAATAGAGATTATTACAATGAAGGGTTGCTTGTTTGCTGTCAGATTAATTTATTGACCCCTCGGGCCTCGCACATACTTTGTCAGAAGGCCACAATATTTCCGCTTTGCAATTAAATCCAAATAAATTGAATATTTCAGAATGTATCCAAAAACTAAAAACTGTTTTTGAAAGGTGCTTTCAAATTTTATAAATAGAAATAAACGTATAATTTTT
Source organism: Limnephilus marmoratus (assembly GCA_917880885.1). Classification (NCBI taxonomy): domain Eukaryota; kingdom Metazoa; phylum Arthropoda; class Insecta; order Trichoptera; family Limnephilidae; genus Limnephilus; species Limnephilus marmoratus. The sequence goes on from OU862908.1 coordinate 33,742,978, forward strand.
GAAATATTAAAATTTTGAATGCAATATAAAAAGGTTTTAAAAATGGTTCACCTTATGTTTTTTCTACCTAAAATTACTAATAAAGAAAAAAAAATAAAAAAACACACACATATTTTATACTAGCTTTTTCCTGCAGCTTCGCTCGCATGGTATTAGGGGTTTCCCACTCCGCCTCCTCCACCTTCCCTTTCCCCACTCCACTACCCTCATCAACCCCCCTCCCCCTCCACCCACCCCTCCCCCGTTCCACTCCCCCCATCAACCTCCCTCCCCCTCCCCCCTCCTCTCACCCCTCCCCACACTCCTCCCCCCTCCACCTTCCCTCTCCCCACTCCACTCATCCATCAACCCCCTTCTCCCTCCCCCTCCTTCTCCACCGACCCCTCCCCCACCCCATACCCCTCCTACTCCACCTCCCCTCACCTCCCTCCACCCCTCCCCCTTCCTTCCCTCCCACCTCTCCCACCCCACTCCGCCTCCTCCACCTTCCCTCTCTCCACTTCCATCAACCCACTCCCCCTATACCTCCACCCACCCCTCCCCTCACCACTACCCCTTACTTCCCTCGGACCTCTCCCACCCCACTCCGCCTCCACCACCTTCCCTCTCCCCACACCACTCCCCCCATCAACCCCCCTCCCCCCATCGCCTACTCCTCCCCACACCCTCCTCCATCCTTCCCCTTTCCCCTTCCTTCCCTCCCGCCTCTCCCTCCCCTAACCCCCTCCCCACTCCCCACTCTCACCTCTCGCATTCCACACATTCATTCCCGATACATTCAGTTTTCAAACTGATCGCATGCAACCTATTATTTTTTATACAAATTTCATAATGCCAGAACTCAACAATAGTTTTATACAAAATAACGAACAACAAAAAAAAGAATAGTCCAATTTGGTGCAGTCGTTCGGATTTATGCGCATACATATAGTCTGTCAAAAAAGAGTAGAAAATATAAAAACCGGAACTACTAAATATGTAGACTGGCAACACCAATTTAACTGTCAAATATTTTTTTGAAGTGCAATCACACTGAATGTATAGAACACAATAAACCACATTTAAAAAAACATTTTTTCTTCATGACATTTGATTAAAAGGTGATTTATAAAGCGATTTGCTTTAATTTAATTTAACAATAGAAAGGAAGAATCACTAATGGTGAGTTTGGTTATACTGTGCTTTATATTTTATTACATTATAGTTATTCTTCATTATGTTAACAGAAAATTTCAAAGGTATAATAATAATATACCTATATGCAATTCTAATTTTGAGATCGGCGAGTATCTATTTATACTGCAATGAAAAAATATTTTTTCCACTATTATGCCTTTTTAATTTTTTATAAAAATGTAGGTTACACAGCTTTACTTTAACACCATGAGTTATGTGTTTAGTATTGCCATTTGATCAACAGTGGCGCCCTCATATATTTTCTACTCTTATTTGACAAACTGTACATTTCGGCGATTCATTTTTAGAGATAGTTATTAAGTACGACGCCAGCAAAGCACTCTTTTTAGGGTGAATTGCCAAATTAAAAAAAAAAACATCGTTTCTAAGGTGACAATTGGTTTGTTTTTTTCTGACGTTTGCAATAAATCGATTTTGTTACCGACAGAGAATGTATGAAAAATAATTTCATAACGCCAGAGATTATTCATAACGCCCGAGCTTACCAATATATATAGCCTATAGATCTCGCAAATAATGTAGTTTTCTATTATTGAAAGAATTTTTTAAATCCATTTAGTAGTTTTTGTGTGAAAGAGTAACAAACATACATCCATACAAACTTTCCCCTTTATAATATTAGTAGGATGACAAATAAATGTATTATAAACATTATCGTCACCTCATCTTTTTTCATTTCATGAAAAATAATCAGTAAAAATTCCAAAGTTTCATCAATTTTTTTCAAATTGCTGTCAGAAACTTTGGCTTCAAAAAGGTGTACATTTTAATTATTTTATGATTAACTTTTAGATTAGTATATAAGCGTGATATTTGCTCTTTCCAACACCATTTAGATCACAATTTTCACCATAATAGTACGGGAGACACAATGACTTCTGTGAGGCCTGTATGAGTTGTTCCCAAAAGCTACAAATTACGGGAGACGGTCATTCTCCCGCGCAACTTGGTTTGTTCCCCTTTTCCTAATTGGCAGGCAGGGCTGGGCAGTATTCGAATTACTTGTAATTGAAATACAAATACGTATTTTATATTTGTATTTCAATTACTTCCTTAAAATGTATTTTGTAATTGGTATTTCAATTACCTGCTGCTGAGGTATTTTGTAATTTGTATTTCAAATACTTATGGCTTCAAAATATATATTCAAATACATTTAGCGACCTCAATGATGATAATGAAAAATAAACTGACATAGATAGTACATAGACTAAAATCGCTAGAATCCTGTACTATTGTCCTATTATCCTTTGCCATAACACTCTTACTAATGATTGTAGTTTTCTTATCATTGCTTTATAATGTGCTATATATTTTTTTTATGTCATGCTAGTTATTATTGTCTTGTGCAATATAATTAATAGCACTGTTTTTGTACATTTTGTATCAAATTATATTAAACTTGTCATTGCTTTGTGGTGTACATTTTTGTATCATAGAATTAGATCAAGCACTATAAGAATAATTTGACTGAATACTAGATTATTTTTAAGATAATTTCTGTAGAGTGCACTTGAAGTGAAATAAAACAAAAATGCACTAAACAAATGTCATCTATGTATATAAAAATGAATCCTCGTTTCCCTTGGTCACGCCATAACTTCAGAACGACTTTAGCTATTTCATTCATTTTTTTAAAGTTTTCTAATACTTTGTAGAAGGTTCTTACGGAAAGAAAAATCAAGAAAATTACGCAGAAAATTGAATAATTTCAGAAAACTTGACGACTATTTTAACTTCGCACGTTTGACAGTTTGCGCGTTTGATGAAATTGAATTTAGCAGGCAGCTTTTTTTTATAACCAAAGAATTTTCTATGGATTTTTTGAAATATAGATATTTGAAATAGGTACCTATATTAGGTACCAGATTTGATTGATTGTCCTTATAATATACAAAAATGAATATTTGTAATATGACCAATATGTGAAAAATGAAAATTTGAATAAAAAAATTGTAATAGCTGGCACGCGAGTTGTTTGAAAACTGAATGTACTGGGACTGAATATATGGAACACGGGAGCGGGTGAGGGGAGAGGGTAGGTGGGGAAGGTGGAAAAGGAACGCGGGAGGGGAAGGGGATGCGGGAGGGGAACGGGGACGCACGGGAAAGGACATGCAGGGATAAACAATTTATTTCTTTGAATATGGCATTGCAACGCATGCCGGGAACCAGCTAGTCTTATTACAATAATAATTATGGTAATTTTTTGGGATTAGTGTCCATCCATATCCAAAACCCTCCACACAGCATCCTCAAAGATGACATAGGCCCTGAGGGAAATTATTTTCCTCAGGGCCTCCTGTGTGGAGCTCATGTAAAAAAAAAAAAAAATGGCTATTACGAATAATTTTTAGAAAAAAACTTTAGATTCGCCTTAATCACTATAAAAGGAAACTTTTTGCATCACGGCTGGCGGAAAATATTGCATTTTAATTTTCAATTTCGTTAAATAAAATTTCACTTTGCGACAGCCCGCCCGCCATTTTGTCACTGTTGTGTTGGTATCCCTGACCTGATACAAACAAGAGCTAGATACGATTGTAGCCGACTTCGTGGGATACATGATGAGGGGCGTAATTATGAAAAACAGAATTAATAATATAATGTAAACGAATCTCTAATCAGGCACTGGAATGGAGACAAACCATTCAAATCCTGGGATGTTTTTTAAAATAAAGATAATATACACAAGCCCGCTACACAAACCCTGCTTTGCCAGACAAAACCATTCAATAACGTAGGCTGTTTTTTAAAGTAAAGATAACATACACAATCCCGCTAGACAAACCCTGCTTTGCCAGACAAACCATTCAAAAACGTAGGCTGTTTTTTAAAGTAAAGATAACATACAATCCGGCTAGACAAACCCTGCTTTGCCAGACAAACCATTTAAAAACGTAGGCTGTTTTTTAAAGTAAAGATAACATACACAATCCTGCTAGACAAACCCTGCTTTGCCAGACAAACCATTTAAAAACGTAGGCTGTTTTTTAAAGTAAAGATAACATACACAAGCCCGCTAGACAAATTTCATAATTACGCGCCTCATCATTAATCCCAAGAAGTTGGCTACAATCGTATCTAGCTCTTGTTTGTATCAGGTCAGGGATACCGACATAACAGTGACAAAATGGCGGGGGGCTGTCGTAGTATCGGTTTGCGAAGTGAAATTTTATTTAACGAAATTGAAAATTAAAATGCATTATTTTCCGCCGGCCGTGATGCAAAAAGTTTCCGTTTATAGTGATTAAGGCGAATCTAAAGTTTTTTTCTAAAAATTATTCATAATAGCCATGGACACTAATCCCAAAAATCTATATAAATAAAAATGAATCGCCGAAATGTATGTACGCGCATAACTTCCGAACGACTGCACCAAATTGGATAATTCTTTTTTTGTTGTGTTTGTTATTGTCAGGACAAGGTTTGTATAAAACTACTGGTGAGCTCTGGCATTATGAAATTTGTACAAAAAAATTGTAATAGGTTGCACGCGAGCTGTTTGAAAACTGAATGTACCGGGACTGAATTTATGGAATGCGGGAGGGAGGAGGGGAACTTGGGAAGGGGTTTGTGGGAGGGGAGGAGGGGAACCAGAGCGGGAGGAGGGGGGAACCTGAGAGGGCGGTGGGGAACTCTGGAGAAGGGTTCGCGGGACGGGGAAGGTGGGGAGTGGAGTGGGTAGAGGGAAGGTGGAGAAACAATTTCTTTATTAAATGGCATAGCAACGCATGCCGGGTACCAGCTAGTTTACAATAATTATTATTATCTAACACCTAAGTCCTATACCACAAAACTTTACAAGTGGAGCGGAGACGAGATGTGTCTTCTGAGCAATATGATTGGTCAATTTTTGCACATCTCTGTTTCACTCTGTTCAGCTTTGCTTCTATGGAAACGCACCCTTAGATAAGGGCACTTACGAAAATTTATTGCAACCAAAGGTTCTACCAAAACCAAAAGTATTTGTATTTTGTACCTATTTGAAATTGAAAAAATGGTTAAAATACTGTATTTCGTATTTCAAATACAAGACTTGAAAGTATTTTGTATTTCGTATTTTAAATACATGCGAAAAAGTATTTTGTAATTTGTATTTCAATTACAGCAAAGCATGTATTTTGCCCAGCCCTTTTTGGCAGGTCTATCAAATTGAATGTCTATACATGCAACTAAAAAGTAGGTACAACGGAGCTCTCAATGGCAGAACAATTTATGCGTGAATAGTACAAAATATTCACACTACACAAGATTAGTGATATGCATTAGAATTGTCAGAGCTCACGTTTTCTTCGACATGAAGTCAGCTTCCAAAACAATGGAGCACAGGCAATCTGCCGCGCTGGCTGGGAAAGGCTTCACGTCGATGGTCTGCAAATTTTTCAGAACATAAACATTAATTTCATAAGTAAGTACATTACGAAACACCATAATTTCTAAAGTTTGCCTTCTGTAGGTGTGTGTGATTTTTCACGGGTTCAAATAAGTACGAGTGAGTATAAAGAGCTTAGAATAAAATAACAATTCATTAATATAATATATTATTATATAAAGGAACTTTATTACTAACTTGTTTGATGGAAAGTGTGGCCCATTTCCTCTGCGGGGCGGAGAACCCGATGGTTCCCCTTTCAACTCCGTTGTTGAACCGGATGGTGAAAATAAAATGTTGAGATGGTCCAGTTGATACTTCAATGTGTCTGGAAAAAATCAATATTAAATAAACAACTTTTTCCTTTCATGTTTATGTAATAAATTTTCAGTTCTTGACTTTATATCACTTTCAAAGGTGTGTTGATTTGCCACTATATTGAGTTGTCCAGCCTCTGGCATTTTCTTTACATTGAGATGGCAACAAAAGGATTACTGCAATCTAGCGGCGGGAGTTTTAGGTTTTTTTTTTAATTCCAGAAAAAATTAAATCACATTTTCACATATTTTAAAAATTTATTTCTTTCATACAGTTTAATAGATGAATTATTAAGTGAATTATAATTAATATTTTGCATAAATAAATTATAGAAATTGAAAATTTATAACAAAATATTAAATAACAAACAGCATGACTTTACTGATTTGTGTTCATACATAATTCATCAGGGCCGCTGACAGCCAATCTGGGCCCCAAGTCTAGTAGACTATACTGGGCCCCTTTCCCCCAACTTACCGGGAGGGGAGGGGGACCGGATTGGTTTTATTAGTCAAAAATCTGGGGCCCATGAGCCTGTCACGGGCCTCCCTTAGGCCCGGGCCCCAAGATTCAGACTTGGCCAAAGTGCCCTCTCGGTGGCCCTGTAATTCATACCTAATAGCCTTTTCAATATATTTTATGTTTTTTGACAGCCTCACCACTTTGTCTCTTGTTAAGCGAGGGAACAAATAATTTATTTTATATTATAATTGTGAGAAATTTTCTTTTTCTTATTTTTAGACACCACCTTTTTGCCTTTTATAACAATTCTTATTATTTATTAAAAAATAATTTATAACAGTCATTGCAAACATCGGGCATATTTTCTATAATTTTAAAATCTTACATAAATCTAGTCTTCATTAGGTACTTAAGAAATTCTAATGGCCATTATACACGACATCTTTTTTCAGCCCGATTCCAATTAGACACAAAAGTCAACATTTTTCGCTCTACGCGATCGCTATTTTCATCTCTGTTTTCATATCTACGATTTAAATTGTCATCACTGCAAACAACACATGAAACATGCTGTTTGCTGTGATGCCAACTGAAATCGTAGAAATGAAAATAGAGATGAAAATAGCGATCGCGTAGAGAGAAAAATGTTGACTTTTGTGTCTAATTGGAATCGGGCTGAAAAAAGATGTCGTGTATAATGGCCATTATACATCATTATTTTCTTTTAAATCCAACAAATGACTATATAAATTCAATTATTGATGCACTACATTGCGATTACAATTCGATCCACCGGTGTAGAATGTTATCGGTATTTTGACGAAGCTGTGCGTTTAGTAGTTCATAGTATTTGTTTTAATAGTCTACCCATTTGGGAGAAAGATTCATACTTGGTACAACTTACGAAAATAACATGGAGGGCTGATTTTATTTAATTTTTAATTAATTTTAATTGCCAGCAACCCGGGCATTTATTAATAATATATAACTTTATTAAATGAAATTTTCAAGATTATAACTAAAAAGTACATATTCAGTGTTATGTTTACAGTGGTTTAAAATTACATAAGTACAAAAGGATATCAACAGAAAAAAATATAAATATGAACAGCAGATAAATGAAAAATAGAAAATAGTTATAAATTTTGGTTTATCAGTATACTGCCTCACTAGGCTAGCCTGTGTTGAGGCAGTAATTTTTAAATCAATTTATAATACTTATAAACATACCTACACTTTTATTAAAAAACTTATCACATAATAGATTGGTTACATTAATATTAGTTTTAAATAAAAGCAACCAATAGAATTGCTTGTATATTTCCACTGTATAAAATACCAAATCATTAATAATTTCGAATTTGGATAAGTGCACCGGTAAAGGCCCTATCATTATATTTGATCCAAATTTTTATGTTATTTTTGAAATTTTTTTGGGAATCACATGTTTTTATTCTATCTGGAAGAATGTTGTAAAGTCTTGTTGCAAGGTATCTGAAATTTCGTTGACCAAAAGTAGTATGCGTTTTGGGGATTTGTAGTAAGTCTTTGTCATTGTTTCGAGTACAGCGAGTATTTAATCTTTTTTCATGGTATTTATGTATATTTGTGTATAGATGAGTAAGGATTGTTTTTGCATATATCTGCCGAACGTCAAACACATTCATAATATTGAAGATTAAGTTCGAGTCTGTAATTAGAGGTAGTCTAAGAATTAATTTTATAATAGTTTTCTGTGCCTTTATGATTGGGTCTAGTGCTGAAGCAGTACCGCCTCCCCATGCTATGATACCATACTGAATAATAGATTGACAGACTGCAAAATAAACCATTTTCAAGTGTTTTAAGTCGAGAAAGTTTCGTATCGTTCTGAAAAAGTGCATGGTTTTTCTTATTTTGTTTGCAATTATTTGAGTGTGAATATTCCATTTGAGATATGGATCAATTGTGAGGCCGAGATACTTCATCTGTGTAGTGCGCTCAATGTAGGGACACTGACAAGATTCATCGGAATTTAAACATGTGTGTATTCTAATAGAGGCGTCATCATGAGGTTGACCTGTTATATTTATGCTTGATGTGACATATTTAGTTTTCTCAGTGTTCAATGTGAGCGTATTTGTATCTATCCACATTTTTATAATGTTAATATCCGTTTCAGCTTTTTTGTAAACAGCTTGCCAAGTGTCAGCTTCAAATAGTAAAACAGTGTCATCGGCAAAACTAACTATTTTTCCCTGAATGTTAATGTTACATAAGTCGTTGATATATAAAAGGAACAAAGATGGTCCTAATATGCTACCTTGAGGTATCCCATAGTGAGTTGAGCACTGATTGCTAAGTGTGTTCATTATTTTTACTTGTTGCTTGCGGTCATCAAGGTAGCTCTTAAAAAAGTTAAGTTCATTGCCTGTAATACCGATTATTTGAAGTTTGTTTATTAATTTACTGTGTGATATTGTATCAAAGGCTTTAGAAAGGTCTAAAAATATTGAAATACATTTTTTGCTTTTATCAAGGCTTTTTACAATGAAGTCAGTTACGGCGGCAATAGCGTCAGAAGTACTCTTGTTTTCTTGAAACCCGTATTGATTTTCTGAGAGTACTTTATGGCTCGCCAGAAATTTTACCAACTGTGCATTGATAATTTTTTCAAATACTTTTGATAGTGTGGTCAGTATAGTTATTGGTCTGTAATTGTTTATGTCTGTCTTGTTACCTGTTTTATGTATGGGAATTACAATAGTTAATTAGGTATTCTAGGGGCAATGTAATTTCCATAGCCAGCGTTTTCAAAATCTTGGTTGATATTCCATCAACCCCGGCAGAAGACGTGTTTTTTAGGGAAATAATTATGTTTAGAATCTCTTCCCTTGACACAGTTTGAAAATTGAATATTCTTTTGGGAAATTGAAGTTCTGCTTCAGCAGGTAGAGCATTCCCACAATTTGGTAGACGAGTAGCAAGATTTGAACCAATATTTGTAAAAAAATTATTGATATAATCCGCAACGAGCTTGGGGTTTTTTGAGGTGTCAATAATTTTTCCGTCAATACAAAGTTTACTTATGTCCTGTTTGTCTTTAGTGTTTTGTGTATTTGTGGCTTCTCTTAGAGTTTGCCATATTTTTTTGGGATCATTGTTACTTTCTTGGATCTTGTCTCTGTAGTAGATTTCTTTCGCCTTTCTAATGACTTCGCCGCATGTATTTCTATATCTTTTGTAGATGTTTAGTGATATTATGTCGTAAGGATTTTCTTTCACTTTTTTGTGTAATGCGTTTCTTCTACGAATGCAGTTGATGATTGAATAATTTATCCATGATTTTAAAGGTTTAATTTTGTTTGGAGTGTTTTTTGTCAGAATTGTAGTATTATTAATTAATTCATTTTTCAAATAGTCAACGAAATATCTCCATGCATCATCTGAGTTTTTTATTTGGAAGAGCTCTTGCCAAGATTTAGTTTTAATTATATTTTTTAAATTCTCAAAATTAATATTATTGTATATGTATAAATGTCCGATTACTTTTATTTTTTTTATTACTTTTATTGAAATAAAATATTCTGTTAATGCTAGTAAGCTACCCATCTCACTAGATGATATCTGTTCAGAGATGGGTAATAATACAAAAAATTTAAAATATTATGTATTATGTCTGCTATAGGTCAATATATTTATGAAAAGTGCAAAAATAGTAAATTTGTGAAAAGTACACAATACGCGATTTTATTAAGTTTGTGTCCTCTTTTACGCGACATATAATAAAAGCAGCAACCGTGGCATGCCATATATAATTAATATGTATTTTAATTAGTGTCCGACCGAAACAGAACTTTCCACCGAAACCGAATCTTCGGTGTCTGTCTCAGTTTCAGCCGAAACTAAAACCGAAACTTTTTTAGACATGTTAGATATGATTTTTTGATGGCTACACCAAAGCTAAACGCAGAGAACCATCTTGAAGTATACTGTAATGCCAGCTCGTAGCGGAGTAGAGTTGGCAACACGGTATTACTTCTAAGTACTTAAGCACACATTTCACCACTAACATTTACACATCTGCCCTGACGATGGACACTGTAACGCTGTCCGAAACGTTGGCTAAAGGAGGAGGTAGCGCAACACGGCATAACACCCCAAAAACAAATAACAAAAATTCAGACAGTTAACACGTGTTTAATTAAATAAATAAACAAAACAATAATTGAAGTAGGTATGTAAAAAAAATTATATATTTTTATATTACTTCTGTAAAACAAAAAAAAATTATAAAAAATAACAAAACTGCCGAAATCAAAACTGATGCCGAAACCGAAACCGAACCTTCGGTCGGTCACTAATTTTAATTAACTAATTTTAACACATATTGTAATGGTATAATTCTTTTACAAAAATTGTTGTTTAATTTACTCCAATGTAGATATTTTTATAGATTTTAGCCATTCACATTTCTGTTAAAAAATCGGAAGCCCTAGTGGCTGCACAGATTATACGGAGCTGTTCACACATGTCCGAAACAATTAAAAAACGGATCTGGCAAGTTTTGTCAGAAGGATAGCCAGCGCAGTGTGTCCGTTTAAAAATCGTGTCGGAACTCGCTCGCCCGTAGGTTTGTATGAAGCTGTTCACGCTTGCCGGATAGTCGTTCCGGCGTGAGCCCCATTACACCCCGCCCACTCCCAATCACAAGGAAACATGCACGCAGCGTCTGCGTGATCATCCGATTTTTGTCATTCGGTTTTTTAAACAGAAATAGGTATGGGCTCTTAGAGAAAATATTGTGGGATAAAAGCATTTTGACAGTAAAAAGCCATACTCAAATCATAACACTTTCTTATGTACAAATGGCCTACAAATTATTAATTTCAGATTTACTGACTTTAATATTTAGCACTTACCACGCTTTAATCAGAGGTCACAGATTTGTATGGGTACTTTAGATGAGGTGTGATTTGGCTCTACTCACTTGACATCGCTGGTGAAGTCATCAGCGTTGGCAAAAGCGCAATTAGTGATGGCCAGGTCGTCCGACGGACACCGCTCCGCCCGCATCTTCTGCAAAACAAATAAAATTATTATTAAATTGTATTTAGCAATAGCAAAAAAAATCCATATTTATATTTCTGCAGATTTTTTATATAAAGAAATTATTTGTTATTCTTTCACGTTAGACTATCTGCATTATTTATTATAATTCTTGAATAAATAAATATTTATGATTTTGCATAAATCCCGTGTTCCACAACAAAGTTGACATTATATTATGTCAATAGAATAAATATAAAATCAGGAGTCCAAATAAGGTTTAAATGTTCAAATAATTTGAATTTCAAATATAATTATAAAAATTTCAGGAGGAATGCAGATCCTGCCAATGTTTGTTTTTTGCCAAAAACCATGTTTTTACCGCGTTTTAAGTTGGGCACTTTAATTTGGAAGGTGAAAAAAAGTGCGGAAAGCAATAGAATTTTTTTTTGAATAATTTTAATTTTCAATAAAATTTCACTTCGCGATCCGATACTACGACAGCCCGCCCGCTGCCGCCCGCCATTTTGTCACTGTTATGTTGGTATCCCTGACCTGATACAAACAAGAGCCTAGATACGATTGTAGCCGATTTCGTGGGATACAAAATAAGGCGCACAATTATGAAATTTGTCTAGCGGGCTTGAGTATGTTATCTTTACTTTAAAAAACAGCCTACGTTTTTAAATGGTTTGTCTAACGGGATTGTGTATGTTATCTTTACTTTAAAAAACAGCCTACGTTTTTGAATGGTTTGTTTGGCTACGCAGGGTTTGTGTAGCGGGCTTGTGTATATTGTCTTTATTTTAAAAAACATCCCAGGATTTGAATGGTTTGTCTCCATTCCAGTGCCTGATTAGAGGTTCATTTACATTATATTATTATTTTTATTCAGCTTCTCCACACTTTTCTCATCTAGAAAGTGCCTTTTTATTAAATTTCCAGACTTTCGCAGGATCCGCATTTCACCCAAAATTTCTGCTGAACAATCAGAATCATCATTGCATAGAAACAGGGGAATTACAATACAGCAATATAAAACTATTATAATAATTCTGTAGCAATAGAAAAGTTAACACTTTCTGTTCTCCACTATCCCCAGGAAAAACATTACTTCAGTGATCCATGTTCAAATCGACATGTGGAAAAATTTAACATAATTTTGTACAATTTACTTTCAAATACAATTTTTCCAAATCGGATAACTTACTTTTTCAACAACTTTAGGTGGTGGGGATTTTCGTTCATTTCGTTTGGGTTCTTGGGGTACAGACTCATCAGAGTTAGACTTGACACAAATACTGTCAAAAAAGTATCCAAAAATATTGCTACACATTTTCTGTTACTTATATAAGTAATTATTTTAAGAATTAAGACATTTAATTGCCACCTCGAAAAAAATATTTGCCAACTGACCGACTACCTCAAATATTAAAAGAGATAACTTTGCTCTGATCAGATGAAAATGCAAATTTATTGCAGAGGAAAGATAACAGGTGTGTCAGGTATTACTCAAGAATAAATAAATACATATGGAAATAATAATGACATAATTTAATAAATATGACTCAACTGTCAAAAAAATCTTTCATTGTTATGATAGACGTTTATGCAATATGTTCATTTTAAAATTAATGAAAGGTCCTTATCGAAATGTTTATTTGATCAAATTTATTTGTATTTCAGGATTTCGAGTTCAAACAGAATTTTAACATAAATAAAACCATAACATAAAAATGACGCCAGACAAACCAAGTTTTTTTGTAAAAGCCTATATAAATAAACAAAGAATGGGGTAAAAGAGTAAACAATAATCATTTATAGTAATACTAACCATTGCTGCCATGATAGTTTTGTGTTTTTCCTCCTGAATTGACAGCAGAAAACTCCTTATCCTTCTGACTTACGAAGTCCGCAATGCGGGAGAATCAATAATGACACTTCGATAAAACCAGCAAATAACACAACACTGAGCATGCGCGTCAGTGTTACCAACTCTCAAAAATATTTATCCCTAAAACAAAAATTAAAAACCCCTAAAATCCCGACAATTACTTGAAAATACCCCTAAAAAAATATTAAAAATAAAAGAAAAGAATAAAATCATATGCTGTAATGTTTTTTTAATAATCTTTATTCATAAATTATTTAATACATCAAATATTATTTCATTTTCTTGGGAAGATTCAGATTTTTTAAAATCATACATGTTGACATTGAATAAAAAGAGATGGATTGAATGTTGTGCAAGATCCACCATTTCTATTTAGTGTGTACCGAACCATCATCATGCTTTGTAACATTTCAATAGAGAGTCTGTTCCGCAGCCTTTTTTTGACGATTTTATAGATGGAGAATGCACGTTCGACACTTGTGTTTCAAATTAGAACCGTGACAAACGCTAATCCAAATTTTGAGATATTTTCAAAACCATTTGTACATCCAGCTGTGTCACCCAAAATCCCATTCCACTTATTTTCCCCCTAGATTTGGGGGGAAAACCACTAAGTTGGGAACCCTGATGCGAGTGGCAAGGGCAATACTGAAAATTAATTAAATTATTATTTGTGGTACCTGCATACCGAATATTTAAATTTATTTTGAGGGCGGTTGTAGATAAAAAAAAATTATTAGCAGCACCTTACAGAGGCGCAACTACTTATTACCATTGGGATTGGTTTATTTATGCTTATTACAGATTTATCGTCAATCTCCAAAGCGTACATAAAAAAGATTAGCAAATTTAATATGCAACAAGTGATTCGTGACAATGCACGGGGGTCAGAATAACCTTGCGGCCACTCTTTGCTATTTAAAAACGCTTATGGATTTCGATACGAGTTATGCCCAACCACCAAACAAGATAGGTAATTCACAATAAGTGGTACTTACGGCTATTGTGTCTTCTGGCTTGGTTTCCATTTGGGGACGTAGACACTTGTTACAATCACAGATATTTCCATAAGCGCGCGATAATTGGGGCTATTTTATAATCCACGATAGAGATCTGAGTCATGAGTCGATTCACATAAGAAGTTCACACAGAGCATACGATACAATACGATAGGGTTTACACTTTATGTTACGATAAGATAAATAACACTTCAACGTAGAGCGAAATGTCACGATACGATGATGGTTAGCAACGGACTGGTGATATACGGTGCTCGACTCCTGTCTACCCTTAATGTGCAGAATTCCAAAATCCGAATTCCTCCGATCTGCTAGGCCGATCGGAACACAAATATGAATGAAACCCATCAGCGTTTTGAAACATTCCGCCCACCAAAATACAGCAAATTGTATTTTAAAGAAAAGTTGAACGATAAGCGAAGTGCAGAATGCCATGAAATGTGACGTATACGAAAAGAAGATAAATCAAAAGCTTAAACTAGATTTAAACGATAACTAAATATAAATAAACTAGACTAAATGATACGATTAACTTAGACGTAAAAAAGAAAAGTCACAATTAAATTGCGCAAAGTACTGGAAAGTCGCTTAAAATGACGTACAATACAGTCGAGGGATTCCCCGTACAATATAAACGAAAAGGATTGCCAACCTGGAAGATTTTAATTCCCCAGTTTTTTGTTTAAATAAAAAAAAACATGTTACGTAACGCATTGTTCGAACCCCCCCTCCAGCCCCGGTAACGCACAGTAACTTTTTACAAGACCCTCCCCCCCCAAAGTGCGTTACGTAATACTTGAACGACCCCTTAACTACTAAAAGCCGAAAAGACGTTTTTTTTGCTGCCAACCGTTAGTCAGTTTTTCTACCCTGTGTACTGGAAATAATTCTCATAATTACCTAAATCACTATACTGATTTCAAATTTGAACCATTCATTTAAAAAGCGTATTTACTACAAACAAAAAATTTAAAAAATAAATATGCACAGTTATTTGTCAAATTTTTACATGTTGAAGACAATTTTTAAAATAAATACGAAATGTTTCTAGAATGAATCACAATACAACATTTTTTGCTCATAATTTCAACAGCCATAAATATTTTTTTACGACCTCGAATGAAGGCTGTGGTTAGTGGTACTAAACATTTTCCCAGATAATTTACAAATGAAATTTTTTTTGACTAGAGTTTGAATATTTTTCAAATGTGGTTTGCGATCCATGAAAGCAGGTGTATTTCCAAGAAGGACTTGTGTATATATTGTCTTCATTGGCGCTACAGCCCAATTCTAGCCTTGACCTCCTTCAAGATAAGCCCTCTGCCCTCGTCTTCCAATCTGCGACATGGAAGTAGTCCTCTTGCGTCCTTCCTGACATCATCCTTCCATCTCAGCCTAGGTCTGCCCGTCTTTCGTTTACCTCCCGGCTCCCGGGTGTCCTGTTAGAACCTTCTTCGGTACTTGTGTGCTTGGCATTCGGTGCATATGTCCAGCCCATCTTAGTCTTTTGAGTGGTGTCTCAGTATTCAGTCATGCTTTCATTCTCAGTTATCATCTTTAGCTTCATTACAGCTGTTGTTTTTTCATTGGATAGATCTTACGGTTTCACTATACATACAATCAGCCGAACGATTCTATATTTTTTGTGGGATCGTTATTGAGATAACGGACGTGATCTGTCAGATAGATTTGTGTAATTTATTTGTTTTTTCTATGTACAACGTACATTAAATGAATAAATAATTCATATATTGTAACATTGATCCTAATTGTGATTTGATAACATTTGAGGGATGTTAAAATACAGCGATGGCTACCGCTTCCATTAGCGAAAGATTGTTTTAGTTTGCACTCTGATAGCAGTTTTACCAATAAAGTCATGTTGAGTTTCCACATTCACATCACCAATAAGGTACAAATAAATGGAATAATGTGTTTTGTTACATACTGGGAAATTGGATGTCAAAAAGTACATAAAAAAATAGTAGGCATGAATTTTCACAATATATTTTATTGTTTGAGTTTATTGTGAATTATCAAATCGGGAATGCACAAAAATACATCATTTATAAGGCACAAAGTTAGAACCTACCAGTAAAAACGTTAATATTTACATAATAATGCATGCACAATATTCAGGATTAGGTCATGACAGAAAGACAAAATAAAAATTAATATTATGGCAGTTGCATAAACAGTGAGAATTAAAAAATATATATATTCATAGTTATTCTCAAAGGGTTAATATTTTCAGTGGTAATATTTTTCAAAATGTATTTTACATAGGAATCATTGTCTGGATTGCATTTACATACGTATTACAAAATACGTATCACACCTTCTCGGAATGGTATACAGTTAGTATGTTTTGGTTTTTACCATGGAACTACATATTCATATCAGTGGCGTAGCGTGGGTATAGGCCGCCCGGGGCGGGGGAAAATTTTGCCGCCCCCCCCCCTAACTTCTACAGGTACTTTTTCCGCAGATTTTCAAGCGCTGACCGGGGGGGGGGGGGGGGGGGGTAGAGATCCTATTTTTTTATGCCGATTCTTATAATCCTATGTGCCGAGTACTCTTCCAATAAAATCATGCTTATAAATTCTACTACAAATTTATATATAACTGCTCTCAGAAATCGAGAATGGTATGCCTGTAATAGAATTTCGCATCTTCATCACGCATACGTATGGAATGCAACTCAGATGCAAAGCTTCACTCGGTACACGATGAATTAGCAACTTATTGATATATTGATAACACAAAACTGTCATCAACTGTTTATCAAAACTACACTCAGAACATAAAAACGGTTTTTCTTTGATTCTAGCCGCACTTATATTCTGAACACAAAAATGGTTTTAATTACATCTGTATGTGGTGAATTAAAGCTACACTCAGAACATGAAAATAGTTTTTCTTTAATTCTGGCGGCAATTACATTCTGAACATAAAACTGGTTTTAATTAAATCTGTACGCGGTGAATTAAAACTACACTCAAAACATGAAAAGGGTTTTTCTTTGATTCTGCCGGCATTTACATTCTGAACACAAAACTGGTTTTAATTAAATCTGTTTGTGGTGAATTAAACCTACATTCAGAACATCGGGGTGGAGGAAAATTTCGCCGCCCCCTTATTTGGGTACTTCAAGCGGTGGGGGGGGGGTTGTATATGGAAATTCTATTTTTTTATCACGACCTATTTATACACAAGCCGGATTTTTTAATAATCACATTTGACGAGTATTCTTTCAATGAAAATCATGTATTTAAATTCTACTCCAAAGTTGATTGATTGATACTGCCTTAGAGTCCCCAAAAAATAGTTACATACGCAACAATCAATTTTTCAGAATTTTACAGCATTATGTAATTCAAATGTAAAGCTTCACTCGATGCAGGATGAATCTGCAACTCGTTATTTAATGTATCGTTGTATTCTGAACCCAAAACCAGTTTGAATGCGGTGAATTAAAACTACACTCAGAACATGAAAATGGTTTTTCTTTGATTCTGGCAGCACATACATAGTCTGCAAATAGAATATTATAACTGAACTTCGAATAAGAGCATGTTTTCTTTCGAAATGTGTCAACACATGAATCCACAACTGGAAATTTGCATTCTCAACCCAAAATTGGTTAGAATTAAGTCTATATGCGGTGAATTAAAAGTACACTCAGAACACGAATATGGTTTTTCTTTGATTCTGGCAGCACATACAGAGTCTGAGATTAGAATTGAACTGAATTAGAATTTAATAACTGAATAAGATAACGTTTTCCTTTGAATTGTGTCTTCAGATGAATTCTCAAATGGAAGTTTACATCATGAAAACTGGTTTAACCCTTCGAATAATAAGAAAAAAATAACTATAAACTTTTGCCTGTCAATGTTTCCGCACAAAATTTCCGGTTCTTCCCATGCAATGTTTCTTTTTATTAAAAAAAACTGTTCTAAAATCTAGATAAAGTAATTTTTTCGACGTGCTTATTAGAACATTATTGTTTCTAAACATTAAAATTTTAATTTTGGAAATGTGAATTGGCTCAAAAATACACGCCTGCAAATATTCGAATTAAAGTACCTAAAATAGAATAAACTTAAAATTTTAAATACAGATTCCTTTTCTTAAAAAAAAATGTTATAAAACTGTATCTTAACTTTTAATCGCAATAACAAATTTATTTAAAATTAAATGTGTGGGACATAATTTCACAATTTTATTTTCAAATTAAATGTGTGGGATAATTTGCGTCTCCTGTGATTAGACGGGTCAAATTAAATTTGTACTTGCCGAATTAAAACTACACTCAGAAAATGAAAATGGTTTCTCTTTGATTCTGGCAGCACATGCATAATCTACAACTAGAATTTTATAACTGCACTTCGAATAAAATAATGGTCTCTTTCGAAATGTATCAGCAGATGAATACACAACTGAAATTCAGTCGTTAATACATTCTGAACACAATTTTGATTTTAATTAAGAGTGAATCTGTTTGCGAGTCTATCAGCTTTAATTAGTATTACTCTCATAATAAGCGTACGTTTTTCCTACGAATTGCGAAATTTGCAGCTTAAAAAAATATAGTTATTGATATTTTTAATGAATTAAAAAAAAGATGGATTCGTAAACGAAAGGATCGTAGAACATGTTCAAATAATGATTTGAAATGGTTTAAATTTTTCCAAGATAATGTTATAATTTATTGTGAAAATTTGCCGCCCCCCTTAAAAGTGCCGCCCGGGGCGGGCCGCCCCCCCCCGCCCCCCCCACGCTACGCCTCTGATTCATATTCTCTTTTGGTTTTTATAATGCCTGATTTATGCAGCATCTTAAAACCACTTGCCATGGGTTTTGCTGTAATCACAAGATTCAAGAAACAAATAACTCATTTCAAAGCCAGAAAAATATAAGAACTTAACCCTCATCGTGCCGTATGAAAAAATTATAATATCTTATATAATGGGACCAGTTTGGAAGACCGGTAGTAATAAACAAATTATTCAGTACCTACACTTAACTATATGTGATGGAAAAAAACTAAAAAAATAATATACATCGTAATCTCTAAATATAAAAAAAGTTTTATAATATTACAATAAACATTAAAAAATGGGTGAACAACAATGAATTCACTAAACTACAAACATGACGGAATGATTACAAACTGGACGGCATGATTACAAAGCACATAATGTAAATAAATGTTTTTTTTTTTTAAACGATTTACCACCAACAACTAAATAAAAGAGTCTAATTTTATATAAATAATTCATAAGGGGGCGTACATTAATTACGTGAGCTCAAAAGGAGAGGGGGGGGGGTCCAGTAAAATCCAGTAAAAACGTTACCTGAAAAGAATATACAAAGTGGCCCAAATTTATCCCACCAAGGAGGGGGGAGGTCTATATTGGAAGAAAAACTGCTCACTAATTAATGTATGCCCCTAAAATAAGAACTATGATTATGAAGGCATGTATTACAACAAAACATACGTACAAAAATGAGTTTCATAAAAGATCTTTACGGGACCATTTGTTTACGAATATCAATATACATAGTACATTGGCATATTAAGAATTAAAAAAAATAGGACGGAATGTAAGAAATAGTGCTAATCCTCATTTACCACTAATAAATTGTACGGATTGCTTTACAATTATTAGGCCCAGAATTTAGTGTAGCTTATTCATACATGCAAATTCCAAGTGTTTTGTTGTTGGCCACTTATTTATAAAAGCAATGTGACTTATAATATTTTGAGATTCAGACAATCCTAATCCACCTAAACAACACTTGTTCATTATAGATGGATGGAATGGGTATCCATACACAACCGTAAACTAATCAGGCACAAAATTGTCAAGTCACAATAATAAAATTGTATGAATTTTTAAATGATAAAAATGAAACACGTACAGAGCAAAAGCGAGATGACAGTATTGTAAGTGGCGGTGGCTGTAGCGCTGGAGCTCCCCCAAGAGCTGTAGGAGAATACTTTCACATAGCTCTCTGTCTTCACCCAGGGATTGGACCCATCATCAAAATGCATCGGGCACTGATCTCTCTCACGCTCATACTCTTGCATCTCAATAGCTACTCCAGCTCCTTCCGTGTAGTTGAAGGAGGTCACGTCTTGAAGCAGGTCACAGAATGGACCGAGGGCTTGGGACATCAAGACTCGGTTCAAATCTGATCGCTGGTACACCCAACATCTATATTTGGAAAAGGCATCCAATTCATCATACGTTATCAGGTATGATTTGAGATTCTCCTTCCAATAACCGATGCACTTCATTCTATAATCGGGGTCGCTGTAGATATCGACGGGTCTCCCTAAATGGTCCACAGAGAGGCAGTAAGTCTCATCGATGGCAATCTCTTTCTGATCAGTATCGCAAACTGAGAAGTCAGATATGTTTTGCTTGCAGTAAATGTTAGGGCGAGGGCTGAGGGTGACTCCTCCCAGAATTCTGGTTTCAAATGGAACATCTCCCTTTTGAGTGAAGTTAAACTTTCCGGCAACGGGACAACGTATAGCCACAGGATGCTTAGCTAGGAAGAGATCATACTTCCATTGATCTTTATTCTTGAATTGAACCCAAGAGCAGACAGTGTGGAAGTCATCTTTTATCACAGCAATACCTCTGCGGTACCTGGGAATAAAAATATTAAATATATTATTATATAATACTAGCTGACCCGGTAATGCGTTACTGTGGCTAACGAAACACAACGCCATCTACTGGATGGTTACCCAATCTTTGAACTCACACCGCCATCTGTTAATTTGCATACAAATCAAATCGGCACCACCCGCTTGCCAGCCCGCTCATCCGCAACATACAGACATTCTCCTTTAATTATATATTTCAACCAATTTACACAAAACCTTGACAAATTATATACCTAAACCTTGCTCATGAATCACTCCTATCTATTGGTGAAAACCGCATGAAAATCCATTCAGTAGTTTTTGAGTTTATCGCGAACAGACAGACGCGGCGGAGGACTTTAATTTATAATATGTAGAGATTGAAAGCAGTGCCACACGCTCAGATAAAAGATCATCGCACGTCAAATAACGCTCTCCATACAATCCCATCAGACCTGTCACACCTAAGCGGTTGTTCAATCATAGAAAATACAGATCTTACGCCGTAACTGCTCCTGAGGCGAAATACGAAAAGTTATGCAACCCCGTCTCCGCCGA
Organism: Limnephilus marmoratus; assembly: GCA_917880885.1. Lineage (NCBI taxonomy): Eukaryota > Metazoa > Arthropoda > Insecta > Trichoptera > Limnephilidae > Limnephilus > Limnephilus marmoratus. The sequence continues at coordinate 33,764,493 of OU862908.1, forward strand.
AAACAGGAGAGGGGGTCATTTTAATTACGGAGCTGCCTAAACGGGCAGATGACAGCTGTCAAGTTGATAGATTCAGTACAATGAAATGGCATTTCGTGGCAGCTCTGTAATTCAACTGACCCCCTCTCCTACCATAGGAAGAATTGTTTGATAGTGTCTTGTGACGGTCTCGGTACAACACGTAAGCGCTCGCAGTTCAACAGATATCTGCTCACGCTTTTATCTGCGCATGTGGCACATACATTACACAGAAAACATATCAGATAACATAAAAGCAATTATAATGAGACTTGCCTAATAATATTCTGGTGCTGTGGCACGAAATCGAAACAAACAAAATCTTTTTGACATCCATCCACAGTAAGGCGAGCCATCATCACTCGGGAGTCACGCTGTTCCCTGAAAAACAATAAAGAAAAAATATGTGTTGTAAAGTTTGTTGCAAATTAATTTAAAACAAAGTGATCCTTAGAATGTTTGATAATATTACTAAACAATTCAAGGGAAAGTATGATGGTACCTGCACACGTAAATGGTACGCCTGAATCGTCCCTCGTCTGGATACCAAGTCTCAATAATGTGGGTCTCATTAATAAATACATCAGCATCTATGTTAGCAGTGTTAATCCATTCCCCAGAGAAGTTTTGCGGCAAGCGACACCCAGGTTCTACGACTTCAGACTGTTGAGAAAAAAATAAGTCTTAGATACAGTGGAACCTCGCACAAAGAGCACAATTGGTTCCCGAATCTTACTCGTAATGCAAAACATTCGTTAAGGGAAACAATTTTTCCCGTATAAATTTATGTAAAATATGATAATGCATTCCATGCTGAAATGAATACTCACATTTTTTATAGTGACGTGAAGAACAATATGTCGCTTGTCAAAGGAGCAATTTAAAAAAAAAAAGATTTTACTCGTAAGGGGCCATCCATAAATTAAGTCACACGAATTTCATGATTTTTTGACCCCCCGTCCCTGTCACACATCGTCACATTTGTGAGACCCCTTTCCCCCTAGTGTGACGTCATATTTTTTGCAATTTTACATCTAAAAATAATAAAAACATTGCTTCAAAATTTTTTATACATGTGACGCCACAGAGCTATAGACCCCCCCATACCCCTTGTATCACTTCTCTACTTCCCTCCACCCCCCTTTCAGGTGTGATGTAATTTATGGATGGCCCCTAATGCGAATTACTCTTTATGAGAGATGCTCGTTAAGCGAGGTTCCAATGCATTTTAAATTCCAAGGTGTTTTTATTAGAATAAATATAATATGTATTCTTTTATGACCAAACCTTGACAGGTGTTATTCGCAGCCTTTCAGGAGACTTCTCAGGAGTTTTAAGCACATTACACTCTGCAGTAATAGAAGCTCCAATGTACAAATCATCATCTCTGTTCTTGAGGAAGCATCTGTATTTTTCATCTTTACGAGATTCTTTAGTATTGGCAACAGCAAAGAAATGATTTTTACCAACAAACCAATCCCCTACAAAAAAAAATTATTGTTATGAACAAAATTTTATAATATTCTAAAGAAGAAAACAGTAAAGTTGCCGAATTCCACCTCACGCAGGCAATAAAAAAATACACTTAATTATCCCTGGAAACGGTTGTTTAAGTCGGGGGAGACGTAACACATGCCCAAAATAGGTTATCAAGTACTTAGTTTGGGTTTTTCATTTTTTAAATTTTTATTATTTATTTAATACAATAAAAGAAAATTTTAATACAAGTTTTATGTGGTCCCACAAAGCTGTCACATGACGGCTTGTCTGTAGGTTCTACCAAATATTATTATTTTTTTTAAATTTCAATACATGTTTAACTAGACACTGATTCATAGCATTAACAATATTTTCGCGAATTAAAGCGATAAATGGTGTTTTTAGCGATAAAATACGTTAAAACGCGGAAATAGCAGCGATTTTTACGACAAAACTTAACAATATGCGAACTTATCCTGAAATGAAAGCAAAACTTTTTCCCAGTCCTGTCATAACTAGACTGGTTTCATGCAGTGGAATATCTAGCTGAATACTAGGATGCTCTCCTCCATTTCATGAAGGAATATGAACCCAAAAACTCTAGAATTGATTACATTTTAGAGCAGTTTGCAGATAGTAAGTAGTAAGGCAACTTTGATATGTATTCATTTGATATTTGTTGACGAAGTGTGTGGCCAATTTGTCAAATTGGTAAATGGATTAGAAGGGTCAAAATATCCATATGCTCATTTGCTTTGGGAGGACTTGGTGTCCCTAAGCCTTACTTTAAAAAAATTGAGTGATGGTGTTTATCCTGCCAAAACCTTAAAGGCTGGGCAGGAGGTAAGGAACCAGGTTGTCTTAACCCAAATAAATACCCAAAATAAGAGAGAGTTGTCAGAAGAGTTCTGTGAAACTGGCATCTCATATGCTGAACCGTCAAGACAGCAGCACTAATCTATTTCTTGAGCAAGCAGGTAAAATTTTCAATCCTGCGATTGTAGGTCAGACTGTCCAGCGATCAGGCGCTATTATTTTGGCAAGTAAAAGTAGGCTTGCACCAACATTCAAATCTGTTGATGACAGTAAATTCCTGGAAGGTAACAGCTATTTTCAAAGACAGCTTGTAGAGCAAGTGAGGGACGGAGTCACCGTAGTCATAATTCAGTTACTCTTAGCAGTAGAAATTGTCCACAGAGAATTTACTGAGGCAGCTCTGATGACTGTGTGGGCCCCTGTGAATAGTGTTGACCCAGAAAGATTTTTTAGTCGCTATAATCTTGTATTGACAGATCGTAGAACGAACATGATGCACTCTACTGTAGAAACATGTGCCATGTTGAGTTTCAATCAATAATACAATAAACATGTTTCAAGTGCTAATTTAATTGTTTTTCCCCTCTTGCCGACTCCCATTCTTTGACGTTATCCTATTTAGCTATAAACGCTATGAAAACGCAAAATTAAAGCTATAAAGGCTATTTTTTCAATAATTAATGTTACATTTCTTAAAAATTAAAGCTATGAATCAGTGTCTCTATGTATAACATAACATAACATATACAGTCCCTGGCCAAATTATTAGACGCACTGTATTTTTTTTTGTAATTTTATGTTTCTTAAGAGTTTTTATGCAATAATGGTATATTTAAACTACAATATTATTGATTTTTATTTATAAGAATTGTTGGAGAATTCTGTGAAGCTTTTTTGGCAGAAAAAAGTATCCCTCTGTTGGATTGGCCGGGTAATAGCCCTGATATGAACCCGATTGAAAATGTGTGGGAGCTGATGAAAAGAGAAGTGGATAAAGATGTGATTGCCAACAAAACCCAGCTCCTAGAAATGATTATTTATGTGTGGAATCATCATCCTCAAATGCAGGAGACAGTACAGTCTTGCATTGATAGCATGCCTCGCAGAATTAAAGCTTTGATAGCGGCTAAAGGTGTATACTAGCATTAATTTCACTTTTCTTTAAAACTTAATAAACTTATGCTTTTCTAAATTAATGCTGTTTTATTTATGTCAAATAAATCGGTAATTGATTGGATAATATAAAAATTAAAAAAAAAACAAATCAATCTAAAATAATAAAACGGTACAGTATCACCCGGTAATTAATATTTTACATGAAATCTTGCAGTGCGTCTAATAATTTGGCCAGGGACTGTATATAATAAGTTGAGAGGTTTAATTCCTTTTTATTCATTTATAAATAAAACACTTATGTTGCAAAGTTTTTTTAACAAAGAAACGACATTTATATCATTTTCCTTTGAATGGTTTCTTCTAACCAAAAACTCATATTTTACAATCAAATAATAGAAAAACAAAACAAGTGACAAAAAGAACTCCAGTGAAAAATATTATGGCTTTAAAAAAATATGTTCATATAGACCAATGAACGCTGATTCTGAATATATATTTTTTATTTCATAATATTAAACGTAGAGTTCTTAAAAAATTATTAAAAAGTGCATTTTAAACCTCTCGTCAAAACACAGCTTCAAGTTGGTATTATTGAATGGTTAGTGCTGACGTCACGCCTCACCAGTCATTGTATTGAAATCTTTGATTATGTACGTATGACACAAGCCATCAGTATTAACAACATTTCATGTTATTCGTTATTTCATACTGTTTATATAGATTTAGTTGTTGTGTTTATTGAAACAATATTTAAGCCTAAATAATTCAGTATCAAAAATAGAGGTATCTCTATTATTTAAAATATTGAAAAACTTTAAACTGTACGAAAAAATTGTATAATATTTTACATCAAAATGCTACCTAGAGACAGGCAAAGCGGCTCAGTTGAACGAGAATGAAAAGATCCGGTTCAGTGAATCGGCTCAATTGAACGACTGAATTAAGCTACGGACAAACTTGCTCATTAGAAGCCAAAGAGCATGCTACCTAGTAGCAATCGCGAACCGCGAGCAAGTGTGTCCGTAGCTTTGAAGATCGGTCTTACGGAACCGAATCTTACGGATCCGAATGAAGATCCGGGTCACTGAGCCGACTCGTTTGCGAACGACTCACTTCTCTATGAACTTCGCATTCAAAATGGCCGTCGTCGATCAGCTGGTAGGCGCTGTATGGGAACGTACCCATACTACGTGACCAACTTTTTGCAATTTTTAACCCCCCCCCCCCCCCCCCCCCGGTGACTAAAATCCTAAGCAACCCGCCGCTCATTTGTATGGAGCGTGACATTTTGAAGACCCCCCCCCCCCTAAACGTGTCACGTAGTATGGGTACGTTCCCTATCTTATTTGCCTACAATTTTTGCAGTGTGCAGGTGATGCTCTGTTTGAGATAGTATTGATTTTAAAAGCTAAAAAAATAATTATTTCAAACAATTTCTATACAACTCTCCCGTAATAATATTGAAAAATATAATAACATAATAAATATAATATAATAAATAAATAATTCCACCTGAATAATGTTTTAACTTATCGAATGGTACCATACTTTCTTCCGTATAACTGCCATACAAAATGAACACCTGCTGAAAAACTTTTCAGGAGTGATGAAGTCACACGATTCACACTATACGTGCGGTGTTTTTCGGGGATCTTGAAAAATTAAAACTTTGAAATTTATTTTAAGTAACTATTAAAACAAACTCTAAAAAAAAAACATATGTAGTTATTTAAGTCAGAAGGTCATTCATTATTCATTAAAAAAAAATTGGACTGGAGTTCTCGGGTGAAATGCAGATCCCGCCAAATGTTGAGGATTTTAATAAAAATGCACTTTCTAGATGGGAAAAGTGTGGAAAAGTTGAATAAAAAAGAAATTAAGGCGCGCTCGGCAAAATTGAGGGAGATACAGCCGTTTTAAGAATGATTAAATTGACACTTCGTGAACTTATACTACGCCATTTTTTTATTATTATATTGTTGGTATCTCAGACTTGCTATTAAAAATATTCTAGTGTGCCAAGTCGAGTGAAACTTTCAACACAACCTAGAGTAATGATGGCGCAAGCGATTTTGACAGTGTTCTTCATACAAATTCGTACATATAAGGGTCAAAATCGCAGACCAAAAGTTTTTCATTTCAAATATTTGAATTATTTTCTTGCGTACCTATGACACGCGCGCCGGCGCTTCTCCGGCAAATAATCGGTCAACGAAGGTTGATACGATTGTAGCCAACTTCGTATGATATTTAATAAGGTGCGTACTTATGATAAACAGAATTAATAATGATCACCATATGGTCACAAACCATGTTACACAAACCTGGCGTAGCCGCTAAATTACTAGAAAACTGGGATGTTTTTCTTGCGTTGATGCGAGTAGCCGTTATAAAGGGGCACAAACCATGTTACATAAACCATGTTACACAAACCTAGCGTAGCCGCTAAACTATTTGAAAACTGGGATGTTTTTCTTGCGTTGACGCGAGTAGGCGTTATAAAGGGGCACAAACCATGTTACACAAACCTAGCGTAGCCGCTAAACTATTTGAAAACTGGGATGTTTTTCTTGCGTTGACGCGAGTAGGCGTTATAAAGGGGCACAAACCATGTTACACAAACCTAGCGTAGCCGCTAAACCATTTGAAAACTGGGATGTTTTTCTTGCGTTGACGCGAGTAGGCGTTATAAAGGGGCACAAACCATGTTACACAAACCTAGCGTAGCCGCTAAACCATTTGAAAACTGGGATGTTTTTCTTGCGTTGACGCGAGTAGGCGTTATAAAGGGGCACAAACCATGTTACACAAACCATGTTTAGCGTAGTCTTAGGTTAGGTTACTTTAATTTGGAAGGTGAAAGACAGTTTAAAAAATCGTTGAAAAAAAGCCCGCTAGACAAATTTCATAATTACGCGCCTCATGTATCTCACGAAGTCGGCTACAGTCTAGCTGTTGTTTGCATCAGGTCAGGGATACCAACATTATAGTCACAATTGAAAAAATGGCGGGTGGGCTGTCAATAGTGTTGATTGGCGAAGTGAAACTTTACAATTGCAAATTAATTACTTATTCAATTTTTTTTTATTGCTTTCCGCGCTTTCTTTCACCTTCCAGATTAAAGTTCTCCACTTAAAACGCGGTAAAAAGATCGTTTTCGGCATAAACCAAACATCGGCAATGGCGTAGTATCGGTTCAGGAAGTGACATTTTATTGATACTTTAAACGGCTGTATCTCCCTCAATTTTGCCGAGCGCGCCTTAATTTCTTTTTTATTCAACTTTTCCACACTTTTCCCATCTAGAAAGTGCATTTTTATTAAAATCTTCAACATTTGGCGGGATCTGCATTCCTCCCGAGTTCTCTATTATGTGACTTAGTATTTTCTAAAGCTTTTTTTCTGTTTGAATCAAATCGATGTCAGTTTTCTAAAGTTTTAACTCATTTGGCAAAATCGTAACATCTGTGCCGTTAAGTAGGTACTGTGGCGCATATTCAGTGACGTGTGCTCCGTTTCATTTTAGTTTTTTTACACAATTACGCGCTATGGTGTCAGTTAGAACATTTGTGTCAAACATTTATGTTTATTTATATCACTTTGCTTTGAATGGTTTCTTCTAACCATAAACTCATATAAATAATAGAAAAACAAAACAAGTGACAATTGAAGATTGCATTCTAACTGACACTACAGGATTCAAATTTAAAGGGAATATATTTCCTTTACATACATATATAAAATAATACATCTCAATGTATAGTTTGGCAATAAGGAACTCCAGTGAAAAATATTATGGCTTTAAAAAAATATGTTCATGTAAACCAATAAACGCTGATTCTGAATATATAAGTTTTATTTCATAATATTAAACGCAGAGTTTTAAAAAATTATTAAAAAGTGCATTTTTAAACCTCTCCTCAAAACACAGCGTCAAGTTGGCATTACTGAAATGGTTAATGGTGACGTCACTGTTAACCTGCTAACCAATTCACCGAAGTGTATTGTATTGACATTTGAAATCTTACTCCTTACGCCACGAAAGACACGCACGCCATTCAACATTTCGTGTTTTTGGTTATTTTCATACTGTTAAAGAGATTTAGATAAATAATAGTTATTGTGTTTATTGGAAACATTATTTAGGCTCTCAACAATTAAAATTATGACGGAAGAGGGCTATATTTAAGGTTAAGTATAGTCGAAAATATAGTCATAAATAGGTCATATTTGCCATTTGGTTTACGGTACATCGATCGTATTTTCGAATTGTTTTTAGTATCAAGGGCTTTTTATACAAGTTATTACACAATCGTCATGATCAGTATATTATAAATACCAGTGTTTCTGTATGTGTTATGCATAAAACAATGTACAGTCATGCCTGAACACAAAATTCGAGGCTTACGATGTCACTTGTATTTGCAATGAAAAAGATGATTTATTGTTTTTATATTGCACTTTGTTAAAATACAATAACAGTACCGGTGAAATGTGGACATTTTACCAATGTTTTTCTATATTAAAAGCAGTTAATCTTGAATAAAAAACGCCTCGATTTCTCACACAAAAGTCATAGAGTCATCCTATATTCCGCCATTTTCTTATATTCAAAATCAGGGATGTTCTGCCCAAAAAAATTATTTCCCTAGATTTCGAAGTGAAATTTCCCTAGAATTTCACATTTACGCAATTACCTACGTAGCCACCTGATTGTGTAACACTAATCCTGTTATATGTTAATTAATATGATTAATTAATTGGGAAGATATCGGAATTTGGTAAATTTACTTATAATACTGTGCTTTTCCAAATAAAACACTTTTTGCTACTTGAAATAATAATTTAAAAGTACGAATACACTCACCACTGAATCTATAATATAAAAATGAATCGCTAAATTTGTTGGTAAGCGCAAATCTCGAGAGCGGCTGAACCGATTTCGCTAATTCTTTTTTTAGAATATTCCTTGAAGTTCGAGGATGGTTCTTACACATGAAAAATGGAAATTTGATTAAAAATTGTAAAAGGTGGCACGCGGGCTGTTTAAAAACTGAATGTACTGGGATTGAATATATGGAACGCGGGAGGAGGGTTGGCGGGACGAGGGAGCGGGAAAGGGAAGGCGGGGAAGGTGGAAGGGGAACGCAGGAGGGGAAGGGGACGTGTGAGGGCGGGGGGGAACTCGGGAGGAGGAGTGAAGTGGGGAGAGGGAAGGTGGAGATGACGGAGTGGGAACGCGAGAGAGGAAGAGGACGCAGAAGAAGAAGGGGAGGCGGAAGGGGAACGGGACGAATGGGAAAGGACACTCGGGGAGAAACAATTTCTTTATTAAATGGCGTAGCAACGCATGCCGGGACCGGCTAGTTCCAAATAAAAAAAAAACACTTTGCACAATAAAAATCAACCGCAACCACCGATAAAACGGAACATAAAAATTTTTTTTTTTTTTTCAGAGGTCCCATTTATCTTTTTAGATACATAATATCATTTTGAGTTGTCAGTGTTAAAAATAACATTGCATGTAAGGGGGTCGTCCATTAATCACGTGATGTTTTTTTAGCAACTTTTTAACCCCTCCCCCCTAAATAAATAAATAATAAATAAAAATAAATACACGTGATATCTCATTATATCCCCCCCTGTCGTGATATTTCGTGATTTTTCCGAACCACCCCCTTCTCCTTTCGAGCATCACGTGTTAAATGGACGACCCCTAAGTACATGAAGAATAATTAAGATTCATAGGAATTCCAAAAAATATATATACGTATATAAAAATATATAAATAATACCAGTAATATTGTCTGTCATATGTAACAAAAAATTTGCCAGAGTTCAAAATTTCCCTAGATTTTGTCCTGATTTCCCTTTTCCCTAAAAAATATTTTTCTCCCCTAGATCTAGGGAAATTTCCCTAAACATAACATCACTGATTCAAAATGACAACTAAAAGTAAATAAACTATCGGTGGGTGAAGACGTCACACAATCCACCATAGATATGGTGCTTTTCGTGGGGTCTTGAAAAATTAAAACTTTGACAATTATTTTAACTATTAACCGCTAGAATGCCGTTCGTGCACCGGTGTGTTTGAGATTTTACACGCGATTTTGACCCTTATGTATAAAGAAAGTGTATGAAGAACACGGTCAGAATCGCTTGCTTTATTATCGCCCTTTACCATAGAGAAAACCGCAATGCGCCAGGTCACTCCAAATAATTTATATTAATAATTTACCGGAGCGCGGGAATGTGCGCAGTTCTTGCGCATGCGCGGGAAAAATTCCTTTAATTACGATTTTGACCTTTCTATTGTTCAAAATTTCTCAAGGACACTGTCAGAATCGCTGGACACGAAATGTCATTGGGTGTCATGGCTGCCGTTTTTTGCGAACGCTAATTGGTGGACAACCAACCCCAATTACCCCGGAAAACAAGGGGTTAAAACTAACTATAAAAATAAAAGTGCAGTTATTTAAGTTTGAAGGTCTTTATTCATTAAAAAAAAATAAAAAGATTGGACTGGAGTTCTCTATTAAGTGTAGAAATTAAATAAATTGGAACTAAACGTTTTCATTACTATGGCATCACCGAATTATTTGCTTTGCTATGACGTTTCCCATGGCTGTCATGTTATCGCATGTTACGGTTGATTTATTGTCTTAAATCTCAGTAGAAGATCGCTGATTTGATAAAATTTTTATTAATTGTTTGCCTGAATTTAATTAAAATGAATAAACCATTACATAGTGATGCAAGAGGGGTTATATTCTGCGTTTTTCAACGCTGCCTTGCCGAGTATCACGCGAAGAAGCTTCTGTATAATTTAGAAGATGTTTGCAAACGAACTGCAGAAATGACTGGTACGTAGTATAGTTTGTTTAATAAATTTCATTAGTATTACAAGATTTATGCCCATTTTCGAGCGATTATAACCATTAGGGCGTACTGTACAGGGCCCGCAGATACTTTAATAGTACACAACTGCTAACCCTGTACAAATCACAAGTGCGCCCCACGGTTGAATTTGGCAGCCACCTCTGGTCTGGAGCTCCAAAATACCTGAAAAATACCCTCGACTCTGTGCAGAAACGGACGGTCCGTTTGATAGATTCTCCCATCTTAACAGACGGATTGCAATCTTTAGAACACAGGCGTCGGGTGGGAATGCTATCCTTGTTCTACCGGTATTACAATGGAAGATGCTCCAAGGAACTAGCATCATTGATCCCTTCGGCACCGGTGCATAGTCGGGAAACACGCCAAACGCGTGCCCAACATTTGTACACGGTTGACATTTGCCACATGAGAACGGGTCGTTTCTTCGACTCGTTCTTGTGTTCAACAGCTCGGCTGTGGAATGATTTACCGGCCTCTGTGTTTCCTCCTTCCTACAACATGGGTCTCTTCAAGACCAATGTTCATTCCTTCCTCTCCTCAAAAAGACCCTCCACACAGCATCCCAGATGACATAGGCCCTGAGGGAAATTATTTTCCTCAGGGCCTCCTGCGTGGAGTTAAAGTAAAAAAAAAAAAAAATTACAATCTGATTTGAGGTTATGTTTAAAAATCAGATTTTGACAATCTCATTTCATTGATCACAAGAAATTAATTGAGTTATTCCCTTTTTCATGTGAAGCCACAAGAAAAAGGGAATAACTCAATTAAAAAAAATAATAATAATATGCAATTTCTTTACACTCGTAGAAAAGTTACTTTTTTCTTAATTTTCTCTTTCTTTCTTAATGAATAATATCTACTGTGTTTTTTTAAATACCTTCTATAATAATAATTTTTATGATGTTTTTCACACACAGGTAAATCTCAATAAACGGTAAGGCGAATCGATTCGCCTTTCAAGGAAGGGGAAAAAGCAGAAGGAAAATTTAAAACACTGGGAAAACGGAAAATGGGGCGCCCTAAAAAAAAGTTCGATGATTTTGATATTTGTGCCATTCGTCAAAAAAATCATTTTTTTACATTTTGGAGTAGGAAGTATTGATGTTTGTCTATGATTTATGTTATTTTTAAAGGGTGGAACATTATTTTGAATATTATCTTTATAGCTTTGTAATGTTGCATAATAAAAGTATAATGCACTTAATTTTCTGACCTTTTAAATTGTTTGAATAAAAGTTTTGACGAATATGAGTAGGGTTTTTTATTAATTGTTTTTATTATTAGTTTTTGTGATATGTAAATTGTTTGTGTTTGATGTGATATTTGATTTGTGTTTGATATTTGATTTGTATACACACCGCCCCATTCTATAATGCCGTATTATTATATGTATATTATTTATTACCTTATGATGAAATAAACGCCCACTTAAAATTTGTTTTGTTTTATTTTACTTATATTAAATTACAATTTTAGTTCTATTATTTACTTCTGTTAAATTATAGTTTTTTGTGCAAATTTTTTGAAAATATAAATACGTTATGAAATATGCATTTTGACCGAAGAGTTTTTTTAAGCATACATTAATTGTCTTATGAGCCATCTTGGTGTTGTCATTTAAAACCTAAAAAACGATTGCAGCGCCATCATTTATTTTCTACACTTAATTGCCAAACCGTACCTAGGTATCTAAATACAGATTATTAGGCAGGTACGTGGAGATGTTCAGAGATATATTGATTCGTCACTTATTAGCCAACGTTTAGTGTTTATAATTTAGCATATTTTGTAATCTTGAAACTTAACTATGATTGAGAAAAAATGGAGCATTAATGCTTCTTTTACCATCTCCCCCGACATAAATAGTTATTTCTTGTAGTAATGTTATTTTAAAAACTTTTGCATATTAAGCATGAGGCGGAATTTGGCAACTCTACCAAAGAAAATAATAGAAAATACAGTATGATATCTTACCAAGACAACTGTACTCAACAATTCCGTCAAAAGTACCAGACATTCCAAGGCAACTCTTGTAGGTGATATTAAATTTCTGATTAGTGATGAGGAACTGAGTACCGGCTGTCTGACAGGACCTGATCTGGGCATCTGGTGCGTCGCATTCTCCAGTAAAGCGGAATCGATTCTGATATGCAAATTGCCACACACCTTCCAGCGATGAACGGCAATTAACCTGGATGAAAAAAACAACAAATTACAAAATTATTCTCATTGGGTATCTACTTGCAAAGTGGTAATGAAAATTAACCTTTGATAGAACTTACCGGAACATAGTTCTCACTGAACAAGGTAACGATTTGCTGGTCTGGATTGAGGCCCTTGCAGACTCGGTCTACCGTAGGCTCTTCTCCAGGAGCCAGGTTCACACACGGAGTCTCCATCTTATCCAACACATTTACAGTTCGTACTAACAGCTTCACGCAGTAGTAGCATGATGAATGTCTTAAGATCATGGTGTAGTTGAGATGGTAATCGTCTTGTATGTTTACACAAACACCCCTAAAAAGGATATATTGAGAATGTTATAATATTATAGTGCCCATCGAACATTATTAATATCTCAGCGTCTGCGTGGTTGAATTTCAGAACCTAGTTTCGAGTGCATGTTGACGCCACGCCGTACGCAAAAAGTTGATCACGTAGTATGAGTACGTTCCCTAGCCCAGTGTTCCGCAAACTTTTTATGTTCACGGTACACCTAACTAATCAAGAAATTTTAACGGTACACCAAAGAAAAAAAAACAAGGCAAATTTTGGATAGGATTGGCTAGGCTTATTACGAATAACGGCGAACTTTGAGGTAAAACTACGAAAGCTGCATGTCATCATAATTTAAAAAAACATCCCAGGTTTTGAATGGTTTGTTTGGCAAAGCAGGGTTTGTCTAGCCGGGTTTGTGTAATTATGATTGATATTTATCACATAACAGTGACAGAATGACCGCGAACTGTCACCGAATCGGTTCGATAAGTGAATTTTAATTTTACGCAATTGATAATTAAAATGCATCTTTTTCCGCCGCCACCAAGCCAAAAAGTTTCCTTTTATAGTAATTACGGCATATCTAAAGTTTTTTTCTAAAAATTATTCGTAATAAGCGTGGCCACTCCGAACCAAAATTTACCAAAAACAATATTATATTAATATTTATTATTAAAATCAATATAACATGAAAAGATGTTTAATGCGAAATGTGAGCCTGTTTAACTGAACACAGACGATCAAAATTTGGAACAATCGTTGATAACGCTGCTCGCATCTCTTCGTCGATCGTCCTCAGGCGTTCTCTTTTTTTTTTACTTTATCGTAGTGAGAGTTGAAAACCCCAATTCGCATAAATAGGTCGTGGCAAATGGTAATAGAATTGCAATAGCTCGCTTTGACAGCAGTGGATACTCATTTTTTTACGTGGAGCCAAAAATGTGCTAACTCTGTTTCAGAAATTTTTAATTTTAGTGTCCAGTTTTAAGCTCCATGAATTCTTCCTGCTCGTTTATTGGTAAATGTCCAAGGGAAATGCTTTCCGAAAATGGATTTCTTACCCAGGTTGCAGGTCACACTTAGGAAAATATTGAGCCATTTTTTCTGCTAACAGCTCCAAGTGTTTCACTATCAAAGCCTGCACTTTTTTTCCTGAATCGGCAGCCATGACATTTGGAAACATTTCGTTACTACCATTGGTAACTTAGCGCGAAAGCTTTCAATCTTGTCGGAAGACGTTAAAATGTTACAATTTTTTCCTTGCATTTTTTTGTTCAGCTCATTTAATTGAGCGAATATGTCCGCCAGATATGCAGGTTTTGCTACCCATTCTTCTTTTTTAAATAGAGAAGCAAAGTCTGAACCCTGGGTTTCTAGAAATGTCTGGGTCTCATTTTTCAGCTCGTAAATCCGAGAAAGCACTTTTCCGCGTGAAAGCCATCGTACTTCTGTATGAAACAGAAGTGACTGATGATCTGCTCCCATTTCCTGACACAATGCATTAAACAGACGAGAGTTCAGCGGTCGCGACTTGATGTAATTGACAATTTTGACGACTTCTTGTAAGACAGACAACAATTCATCAGGCAGAGACTTCGTCATCAGTGCCTCTCTGTGTAAAAAGCAATGTAAATTTTTAATATTAGGATTTTTTTCAGAAGCCCTGGTTATAAATCCCCTAATTTTTCCTGTCATAGCTGCTGCTCCGTCTGTGCAAATGCTTAAGCAGTTGCGCCATTCCAAATTATGTTCACTGAAGTACTGGTTTGTTACTCTGAATATTTCTTCTCCGGTGGTATTACCAGGTAGTGGCAGACAAAATAAAAACTCCTCTTTTATTTCATATCCATCCGTGTACCTCACATTTGTGATGAGATGCGCGTGACCACTGATATCAGTAGACTCGTCGACTTGTAGCGCGAACACTCCACTTAGCCTTAATTTTTCAATTAACGTTGATTGAATGTCGGTGGATATTTCATTAATGCGACGTGAGATCGTATCTGCTGACGCAGGTATTTTTTCGATTTCCTTAGCGGCTTCTTGGCTAATCATAATTTTGACAACTTCTTTGCAGACAGGTAAAATTAAAGTTTCAGCGAGAGAATGAGGTTTCTTCGATTTAACCAGCATATTAGCGATCACGTAGCTTGCTTTTTGCGCTTTGCTTGATGTATTGAAAGACGAACTCATGAGAGTTACCTGTTTCTTAGACTGGTCTTTCATACGTTGAAAGAAGGCTTTATCTTTGTGAGCCACCGATGGGTGTTTAGTTGTTAAATGTCGTGAAAGTTTACTGGGCACCATCGAATTATTAGCCAAAGTTTCTCCACAAACAAGACATTTTGGGATTGGGCACGAGTCGTTACCGCAATATATAAAGCCATAACGCACATAGCTCTCATCGTATTTCCGATCAAAAAGCTTAGGTTTTTTCTTCGTTGACTCTGCTTCTTCTTCGGAATTATTAGTTTCACTCGACAAACTTGCGGTACGTTTAACGAATTTATCCATTATATATATACACGTAATATGGGATATTTTTTTGCAATTAAAAAAGTCAATTAAGTTCGCGACGACACAACCAAACACTAGCATTAACGAATGACTACTAAACAAGCGGGCGCAACGTCGCCGTCGTAATTCGTAATGTTATATTGTCACGCGCATGCACCCCGATAGCTCGTGCGCAATCACGTGATAATGTAGCAATAGCACCCCACTTATGTAGTGTAGCACACGTGATAATGTAGCGTAGCGGCGTAGCACACGGCCACTTCGCAGCGATCGAGTCCCACCCACGCCACCTCCGGCGACGCGCCGCACAGAAAAGTAAAGACCGATTTACAGAGCACTTTGTGAGAAGTGACGCGGGACTCGCGGCATACTTACAAATGGCCACGGCACACCAGTGTGCCGCGGAGCACACTTTGCGGAACACTGCCCTAGCCTGTCACTGGATCGAACTGGCTATTTTTGGAACCAGTTCGGTAAATATCGGTTCGGACTGGCCACGCTTATTACGAATAATTTTTAGAAAAAAACTTTAGATTCGCCTTAATTACTATAAAAGGAAACTTTTTGGCTTTGGGGCGGCGGAAAATAATGCATTTTAATTTTCAATTGCATAAAACCAAAATTCACTTCGCGAACCGACCCAGCGAAAATCCGCGGCCGTAACTGTCACTGTTATGTTGGTATCCTTGATAAATTAACAAGAGCTAATACGACTGTAGCCGACTTCGTGAGATAATGCGCGTATTATGAAATTTGTCTAGCGGGCTTGTTTGTGTAACATGGTTTGTGATTCGCGGTATTTCATGTAGGTATCCCACGAAGTCGGCTGCAGTCCATAACAGTGACAGCTACGGCCGCGGATTTTCGCTGCGTCGGTTCGCGAAGTGAATTTTGGTTTTATGCAATTGAAAATTAAAATGCATTATTTTCCGCCGCCCCAAAGCCAAAAAGTTTCCTTTTATAGTAATTAAGGCGAATCTTAAGTTTTTTTCTAAAAATTATTCGTAATAAGCGTGGCCAGTCCGAACCGATAATTACCACCAGTTCTTATCGGACTTATAAAATGGTTACCTACACTCAAACTGGGCAAAGCCGAGCTAAAAGCCGCCCGCAGGGCCTAGCAGCAAAAACCTGCGGAGTGGGATTTTAACTGCGAGTGTTAAATAATAGAAAAAAACTATTGGTAAATATCGGTTCGGACTGGCCACGCTTATTACGAATAATTTTTAGAAAAAAACTTTAGATTCGCCTTAATTACTATAAAAGGAAACTATTTGGCTTTGGGGCGACGGAAAATAATGCATTTTAATTTTCAATTGCATTAAACCAAAATTCACTTCGCGAACCGACCCAGCGAAAATCCGCAGCCGTAACTGTCACTTTTGTTGTTAATGTTGGTATTCTTGATAAATTATCAAGAGCTAATACGACTGTAGCCGACTTCGTGAGATAATGCGCGTATTTATGAAATTTGTCTAGCGGGCTTGTTTGTGTAACATGGTTTGCGATACAAAAGAAAGTGCCCCTTTATAACGCCTGCTCGCGTCAACGCAAGAAAAACATCCCAGTTTTCAAGTGGTTTAGCGGCTACGCTAAGTTCGTGTAACATGGTTTGTGATTCGCGGTATTTCATGTAGGTATCCCACGAAGTCGGCTGCAGTCCATAACAGTGACAGCTACGGCCGCGGATTTTCGCTGCGTCGGTTCGCGAAGTGAATTTTGGTTTTATGCAATTGAAAATTAAAATGCATTATTTTCCGCCGCCCCAAAGCCAAAAAGTTTCCTTTTATAGTAATTAAGGCGAATTTAAAGTTTTTTTCTAAAAATTATTCGTAATAAGCGTGGCCAGTCCGAACCGATAATTACCAAACTATTAAGTACAGACAAATTATTATGTAATTGACTCAATATAAGACTCCACATACCTTCTTGTCATTTCTTCGGCATTGATTTCAGTAAGAGTGCTTTTCCCATTTTCCCAAGAAAACCAGGCACCACGAATAACTAAAGGAATCTGACATTCAGAGCTGATTCCAGCAACTGTAAATAAAGAGAATATTATAAAACGAAGCTTAGAATAATACATAAACCAGCAGAAATTCAAGACTCTTAGATGAAATGAGAGTCAGCTGTCAGCTTCCTACCAAAGCATGCAGAGCAAACAATAGAAAACGAGTTCATCCATATATTATTGAAAATACTTCTATAAGGGTCTGCAATTCAAATAGTCAAGTCGAGTCACTCGCTCTGAATCATTTTTTTAGGGCGTTGACCAGCGTAAACAAGAAATGTCAATGCATAATATTTACCAAACAATAAAATAAATCCAAATAACATCGTCTTGTTGATACACAAGGAATTCAATTCAAGAATCCCCATTGTAAACAGGTTAGAAATTTATCAGAAAAAAGAAGGCGTTCACTAATCCATGTGTACAACAGAAAACATTCGTCGGCAGTTGACAAATTAATATTGACAACAGATAAATATTTTTCTTCTTCACGTTTTAATTTTACCATAGACAATATACTATGGTAAAATTGACTCTAGGTAAAGCTTGGTCATCTTAATTTTTGGTTGAAGATTGAAAGAAGGCCCATTACACGTACACTTTCGCCCACGCTCCTCGTTTCCCAGGCTAAAGTGTCCGCTGAACGCTGAACGGGTAGCCGAAACGCCGCGTTCGCCTTTCGGCAGAACCATTACGAGATTTTATTATTTGACATGAAGTGGAAGTCTACAGAAATTTACGGAATTTAACTTTTTTTATTATTTTTTAAAATACATACTTATAACAGATTTATAAAACAAATGGTTCTGAAAAGTAATTAAAATACAGTAATTTCTTCTTAACAAAATACCCAACTGAATAGAGAAAAGAGTTCTCGTCTTTGAATTGGGGAGTAGGGAGTAGTGCCATTGAAGAATAAGCAAATTCTTTTTTTTTTTTTAATTGCCAGCAACGCGGGCGTTTATTGATATAACATTATCATATACAAATAAGTAAGTAACCCGCCTCACTAGACGATGTCTGTTCTGAGACATGTACCACTCAGAACAGTATGCATACATGTACACATACATACATACATGTATGAGTGTGCATATGAATGTGTATACATATTTGGATATATACTCGAATATATATATATATATATTCGAGTATATATCCATATATATATACTCGAATATATATATATATATATATATTCGAGTATATATCCAAATATGTATACACATTCATATGCACACTCATACATGTATGTATGTATGTGTACATGTATGCATACTGTTCTGAGTGGTACATGTCTCAGAACAGACATCGTCTAGTGAGGCGGGTTACTTACTTATTTGTATATGATAATGTTATATCAATAAACGCCCGCGTTGCTGGCAATTAAAAAAAAAAAAAAAGAATTTGCTTATTCTTCAATGGCACTACTCCCTACTCCCCAATTCAAAGACGAGAACTCTTTTCTCTATTCAGTTGGGTATTTTGTTAAGAAGAAATTACTGTATTTTAATTACTTTTCAGAACCATTTGTTTTATAAATCTGTTATAAGTATGTATTTTAAAAAATAATAAAAAAAGTTAAATTCCGTAAATTTCTGTAGACTTCCACTTCATGTCAAATAATAAAATCTCGTAATGGTTCTGCCGAAAGGCGAACGCGGCGTTTCGGCTACCCGTTCAGCGTTCAGCGGACACTTTAGCCTGGGAAACGAGGAGCGTGGGCGAAAGTGTACGTGTAATGGGCCTTCTTTCAATCTTCAACCAAAAATTAAGATGACCAAGCTTTACCTATATATATATATACATACGCCTTTTTCGTCTTGGTTGTCGAACCAAGACGAAAAAGGCGTGCGAAAACAACTGGAGGATCAAAATAAAGTTGTTATTAACATTTCGACCCTAGCGTTGAGCCCAGATGCAACTTCAGTGCTTGCTAAGGGGACGAACTACGCAGTTGCTCCCAAAAAGATACCTGTGGAATCTATCGTATGTGGTGTAGAAACAGCACTACATACAATGATTAAAGTCCACAAAATGCCAGAGTCGCAAGCAGAGAACATACGACAAGAGACTTGCCATATTTTGAAAAGGGCTGTAATACCCCGCCCAAATATAACAAAAGGAGAGTTTGCGGTCCTAGAAGAATAAGGAACTCCAGTGAAAAATATTATGGCTTTAAAAAAATATGTTCATATAGACCAATAAACGCTGATTCTGAATATATAACTTTTATTTCATAATATTAAACGCAGAGTTTTTAAAAAATTATTAAAAAGTCCATTTTTAAACCTCTCCTCGAAACACAGTGTCAAGTTGGCATTACTGAAATGGTGAATGGTGACGTCACGCGTCACACTCACCCACTGTCACCTGGTGATCGCGTGTATTGTATTGACATTTGAAATGATATACATTTGCGTGTATTGTGCACATGCAATTCAATATTTCGTGTTTTTGGTTTATTTTCATACTGTTTATAGAGATTTAGATAAGTAATAGTTATTGTGTTTATTGAAACAGGCTAAATTTCGGTTTACGGAAGGTCTTCCTAAATAATAAAACTTTTTTTTTATACTAACTATTGGCTGGAGAATCCGAATCCGAAAGAATTTTTTTTCGGAAAGCAATATTAACAAAGTTACACGACTTTAAAATATTCTATACGCACACATGAAAATCGATATTTAGGAAGCATTCTGACAGTTTAAAGTCATAGAAATAGCCATACCAAAGATATTAAACCACATAAAATTAAGTGTTGCCATATCAATAACTAACTTAAGTAATTATTTTTTATAAATTTTACTAATTTTTGGCGTAGCTGCTAAACTACTTGAAAACAGGGATATTTTTTTAAATTGACGCGAGCAGGCGGTATAACGGGGCACAAACCATGTGACACAAACCTAGCGTAGCCGCTAAACTACTTGAAAACGTAGGCTGTTTTTTTTAATTGACGCGAGCAGGCGGTATAAAGGGGCACAAACCATGTTACACAAACCTAGCATAGCCGCTAAACTACTTGAAAACGTAGGCTGTTTTTTTAAATTGACGCGAGCAGGCGGTATAAAGGGGCACAAACCATGTTACACAAACCTAGCGTAGCCGCTAAACTACTTGAAAACGTAGGCTGTTTTTTAAAATTGACGTGAGCAGGCGGTATAAAGGGGCACAAACCATGTTACACAAACCTAGCGTAGCCGCTAAACTACTTGAAAACGTAGGCTGTTTTTTTAAATTGACGCGAGCAGGCGGTATAAAGGGGCACAAACCATGTTACACAAACCTTAAGGTATGTTTTTCTGCTGTTATCTATTCACATTGATTCATATAAGAACATTGATATTGGTGACCGGTCTACGTCACAACTTTTTAAGACTAAGAATTTGATTCAACGGACGAAGAAGATTTGGTCGATTTATAAGGTATGTTTGATGATATTATTGCATGGTAACATTTAATTTTGTGTGGTAAAACATCTTTCTAGTTTATCTATGACTTTAAACTGTCATAATGCTTCCAATATGTCGATTTTCATGTGTGCGTATAGAAAATTTTAAAGTCGTGTAACTTTGTTAATATTGCTTTCCGAAAAAAAAATCTTTCAGTTTTGGATTTTCCGGCCCATAATTAGTATAAAAAAAAAAAAATTATCTAGGAAGACCTTCCGTAAACCGAAATTTTTCCTTGAAACATAATTTAGGCCCTCAACAATTTACGAAAGGGGCTATATTTGCGGACAATCTGGAATAAATTTTGCCTATTTGAGGTTAAAAGTCGTGTCATATTTTGACATTGTATTTTCAAGTTGTTTTTAGTAAAGGGATACAAGCTATTACGCAATCGTCATGCAGTGTATATAAATGCCAGTTTCTGTGTGTGTTATACATAAAACAATGTACAAAATCACGCCTGAACCGACAAAATTGAAGAACGATATCACTTGTATTTGCAAAGATGATTCATTATTTTTATATTGCACTTTGTTAAAATACAATAACAGTAGCGGTGAAATGTGGACATTTTACCAATGTTTTTTTATTTTAAAAGCAGTTAATCTTAAATAAAAAACGCCTCAATTTCTCACACAAAAGTCATTGAGTCATCCTATCATATCCTATCTTAATTTTATTTCGCCATTTTCTTAAATACAAAATCAGGGATGCTCTGCCCAAAAAAATTATTTCCCTAGATTTCGAAGTGAAATTTCCCTAGAATTTCACATTAACGCAATTACCTACGTAGCCACCTGATTGTGTAACACTAATCCTGTTATATGTTAATTAATATGATTAATTAATTGGAAAGATATCGGAACTTGGTAAATATACTAATAATACTGTGTTTTTCCAAATAAAGCACTTTTTGCTACGTGAAGTAATAATTTAAAAGTACGAATGCACTCACCACTGAATTAGAAACTGAATTCCAAATAAAAAAAAACACTTTGCAAAATAAAAATTAACCACAATCACCAAAAAAACAGAACTTAAAACATAAATTAAATTTTTTTTCAGAGGTCCCATTTATCTTTTTAGATACATATAATATCATTTTGAGTTGTCAGTGTTAAAAATAACATTGCAAGTAAGTACATGAACAATAATTAAGATTCATAAGAATTCCAAAAAATATATATGTATACGTATATAATATATATATATATATATATATATATATATAATACCAGTAATATTGTCATATGTAATAAACATTTTGCCAGAGTTCGAAATTTCCCTAGATTTTGTCCTGATTTCCCTTATCCCTAAAAAATATTTTTCTCCCCTAGATATAGGGAAATTTCCCTCGACATAACATCACTGATTCAATATGACAACTTGAAGGTAAATAAACTATCGGTGGGTGAAGACCAT
Organism: Limnephilus marmoratus; assembly: GCA_917880885.1. NCBI lineage: Eukaryota > Metazoa > Arthropoda > Insecta > Trichoptera > Limnephilidae > Limnephilus > Limnephilus marmoratus. Next base: position 33,786,728 of record OU862908.1, read on the forward strand.
ATCATCATATTAACAATCCACCATAGATATGGTGCTTTTCTGATGGTCTAGAAAAATTAAAACTTTGACAATTATTTTAACTATTAAAACTAACTATAAAAATAAAAATAAAAATGCAGTTATTTAAGTTTGAAGGTCTTTATTCATTAAAAAAAATAAAAAATTTGGACTGGAGTTCTCTATTGCGCGCCAATGAGGATATCCTGGTTCTGCCAGCCGACAAAGGAAACGCCACTGTCGTGATTAATATGGTGGACTACATTAAAAAGATGGAAGACCTCTTGTACTTGCCGGCACTTTTAAGAAAATTAAAAACAATCCAACTAACTAATCAGGAAAGAGGATCGATCTGGGCTTTTTGTAAAAGCCTCCAGAACTCCTGCCCTGTACGGTCTTCCAAAAATTCATAAAAAGGATATCCTAATGAGACCGATCGTCAGTGCTATTGGTGCACCGACGTATAAACTTTCTCAATACCTCTCAAGATTACTGCAGATGCAAACTGGGAAAACTGAATCTTGGATTAAGGATTCCACAGATCTGATCAGTAAGCTTAAGAAGGTTAAGACTGAGAAAGGAGATATTTTGGTCAGTTTTGACGTTGTGTCCCTTTTCGCGAATGTGTCTCTGGAAGACTCCATGGCAATGCTCAGAGAGATCTACGAGGAAGACATTTGTAAACTTTTTGAACACTGCCTTAAGACGGGATATTTTGCATTACAGGGTGAACTTTTTGAACAAGTGGAAGGAGTTGCGATGGGCAGTCCGTTGTCGCCAGTACTCGCTAACTTCTTTATGGAGAAGTTTGAGGAAGTGGCACTCGACACAGCTTCGGCTGTTCCCAAAGCATGGTGGCGGTATGTTGACGATGTCTTCGCCATTTGGCCTCATGGAACAGGAAAACTGAACGAATTTCTGGACCATCTCAACTCACTCCACGTTAAAATTAAGTTCACAATGGAGCTGGAAAACGACTCTAAGATCCTACCTTTTCTAGATGCGGTGATGCGAAAATAAGATGGTAGTCTAGGACACACAGTGTATAGAAAACCAACTCATACAAATCGGTATCTACATGCTGATTCCCATCACCACCTAGCGCAGAAGAGATGACTTATCCATACATTGTTGACCCGAGAGACCAGAATATGTGAAGAAACGAAAATCGGAGCAGAACTTACAAAACTGACCGATGCACTGGAGCGTAATGGTTACCCAGCGAGGCAGACAAGGTAAATCATAAGAGCCAAATCTGCACCAAACGAAGACAGAATTGAACAAGAGTCAAAGGGCTGCGCTTTCCTGCCTTACGTTCACAATGTGACAGACAGAATTGCCAGGCTATTGAAAAAAGAAAGCATCAAGACTGTCTTCGGAACCACGACAAACATACGCGACTTTTTGAGGCCTGCAAAGACCAAGTTTCCTCTGAAAACAGATGGAGTGTACAAACTCAGCTGTTCTGGATGTGACAAGGTTTATGTAGGCCAGACAGAGCGGACGATCTCCAAAAGGATATCAGAACACTTTCGTGCCTGTAAACTTGGTCACCCTGACAAATCGGCAATCGCCGAGCACTTAATCGAAACCGGCCATTACTTTGGATTTGTCCCTGAGGTCCTGGGAAGACCCAAAACTCATAGAGCACGCCTGATTATGGAGGCAATTGAAATTCACAAAAATCCTATAAATATTAATAGGGACGACGGAGCTAAGCTCAATTGTCTTGGTATCCGGTAATTGACTTTTACATCAAGGCTAAACGCAAAAAACACGTCCGAGTATATTGTAGCGCCAGTATATCGTAGAGGAGTGGAGCTGGCGATGCGGTATAGCTTCTAAGTAGATAAGTACAAACATCACACCTAACTATTACACATCTGCCCTGATGATGGACACTGTAACGCTGTAACGTTGGCTAAAGAAGGAGGTAGCGCAACACGGCATAATATCCCAAAAACGAAAAATAAAAATACTTTTGGCCGTGAAAATCTAAAATCGTATCTGATTTGATATCATTTAATTTAACTTAAATTTGAATTTAAAAGTAGGTAGAAAGGAAGAATCATCGATGGTTAGTTTAGTTACACTACTTTGGGGTCTGACTGAGTTAATATATTCAAATATAAAATTAGAGACACGATCTAAAACCCGGGCAATGCTGGGTACTTAAGCTAGTATTTAATAAATGTGAGCAATTTCTAACTGTGCTTTTTTATTTTACTATAATATCTTATTCTTCATTGTATTAACAAAAATTGCAAAGGTATAAAAAACCCATATGTTATTCTAATTTTGAGATCAGTAGATATCGAAATTACAATAAAAAAATAGTTTTCCTACTTTTATGTGTTTTTGATTTTTTACAAAAAATGTAGGTTACACAGCTTTACATCGCCACTATGTGTTGTATTTTTAGTATTGCCATTTGATCAACAGTGGCGCCCTCCCATGTTTTCTACTCTTATTTGACAGACTGTAAATTAAAGCAAATTTGGAAAGAAATAAAATCGATGTTGAGTTATAATTTTAAAAAGCTGGTACGGAGACTAATTAAACTTTCTCATTGGAACCGCCCTGTACGATCGTAAGAATACCTTTCGATGAAATGTGGATTTTCGGCCGCTGGCTTGAATTTTTATAGATTATCTCTAAGTATTTATATTTTAAAATTTAGTAAGATAATCATAAGGCCCTTAAAATGCATTTTCCACGAACCTTGGGTTTATAAGTGAAGCACAAAGTGTGTATCAGCCTTTTCAGTGAAAAATATCATCGTTCCATAAGCCCCAGCGTTGCCAACTCTACGTCTTTTTGCGTAGATCTACGTATTTTAGGTCTTTCCTGCACATCTACGAACTTAGGTCCAGAATCTACGTATTTTCTTTCAAATTGTACAAATTTGCAAAATAACATAACTTATTAGGCTGAAGCAGCATATTTTCCGTAACTTTACCAGACGCGGACTCCAACAAACGTTCCGTTTCATACTAGAGTCCGCGCCACATAGGGAACGTACCCATACTACGTGACCAACTTTTTGCAATTTTTAACCCCCCCCCCCCCCCGGTGACCAAAATCCTAAGCAACCCGCCGCTCATTTGTGACATTTTGAAGACCCCCCCCCCCCTAAACGTGTCACGTAGTATGGGTACGTTCCCTAAGAAGTCGCGCAGACGGAAATACAATTCTTCCATTTCAACAGGATCAGCAAATCATGGGTTTTGGCGTTGTGTTTCAAAAATACGAAAAGGCGATTAGTCTCAAATGTTTCCCTTATTAGCCCAGTTTGCATAAAACTAAAACATTGCCACATAGCCGTGCAAATGTCAGCGTCTGTTTTCCGCGATAAATTTGATGAAAACTAACATCCGAAACAGATTCTTTACTGACTCGCTAACAGGCTTACTTTTTACGAAAAGTGGCTTGAAAACAAGCATCGAGCCTTCGCAGGAACATACAGTTTGTCAAATAAGAGTAGAAAATATATGAGGGCGCCACTGTTGATCAAATGGCAATACTAAACACATAACTCATGGTGTTAAAGTAAAGCTGTGTAACCTACATTTTTATAAAAAATTAAAAAGGCATAATAGTGGAAAAAATATTTTTTCATTGCAGTATAGATACCCGCCGATCTCAAAATTAGAATTGCGTATAGGTATATTATTATTATACCTTTGCAATTTTGTGTTAACATAATGAAGAATGACTATAATGTAATAAAATATAAAGCACACTTTAGAAATTGCTCACATTTATTTAATACTAGATAAAGTACCTAGCGTTGCCTGGGCTTTAGATCATATCTCTAATTTTAGATCTGAATATATTTAATTCATTCAGATCTAAAAGTAGTGTTACTAAACTCACCATTAGTGATCCTTCCTTTCTATCTATTGTTAAATTCAAATTTATGTTAAATTAAATTAAAGCAAATCGCTTTATAAATCACCTTTTAATCAAATTTATGTCATGAAAAAATGTTTTTTAAAATGTGGTTTACTGTGTTCTATACAATCAGTGTAATTGCACTTCAAAAAAATATTTGACAGTTAAATTGGTGTTGCCAGTCTACAAATTTAGTAGTTCAAGTTTTTATATTTTCTACTCTTATTTGACAGACTATATTTAATATTTTAATCAGTATATATACAAATTTAATTTGCTTGAAGATTCTGAAAATTTCGATTTTTTTTTAATTATTGGCAATTTTTTATTTACTAGATTCTTATGTGCCTTGAAGAGGTAAGTCATTTGAATTTACTGAATTTAAAGTTAATGTTCATATATAAATAGAATGGCGTCATTTGCGCCTCGCAATTTTTACCTCGTATGGGTATTTTCTAAAAACCCTACGACAAATGTGGCAAACAAGCATGGTAAACCGCAGCCTATGAAAGTTACAATACCAGGGGAATCTCTTTAAATAAATTGTATAAGAAAATACTCTCACCTACCCTAACTTCTTTATTTCACTAAAAAAAAAAGTACGTAGATCTACGAATCCAAATTATACAGTTTCTACGTAATTTTCTAGTCTGACCTACGTCTTTTTCAAAATTCGGGTTGGAAACACTGATAAGCCCAATAAAAATAAACCATAAACCAGAAAATCATTCAACCTCCTGTCAAATGTCAAATTGAAATGGCTGATGAAGTAGACGAATATTCTTGTGTTTCTCGGGGAAAATTAAATCTAAAAGGTGATTCCGGTGTCAGTAAAAAACGAAAGAAGAATAAGGATAAAAAATTGGCTGAACAGGCCTGCAAGGTCGCAGAGTCAGAAGTAAAACAATCTGTGACCGAGTCAAAAAGAACACCTGCTGAGCAGGCTTTCCAGAAAATGCACGATAAAATGGTAAATATGACTATGTACTATAATGTGTTACTAAATTGTTGATTAATTTATGGATAAGCTGCCGCATTTTTATGCATAGATTACGGAAATTATGCTTCATTTTAACAATTATTACAAGAAACAACTATTTACGAACACAATATAGGTTATTAGGTTCTTAGTTTAGGTAAATTAAGTAATTCATGCGTTTTTAGTTTGAAACGAAACTTCGCAAATGTCAAATCCATACAAAAAAACATGGCCGTAATGCAGATGGTGATTTTTAAACTTTTAATGAAAATCGAATTTTAATGCATATTTTTCCGTCTATTCCGACTGAAACCGATAGTTCTTGTGGTAATTGAGATTAAAAGTAGTTTACTTTTCAAATTTTATGCTTATTTAAAGTGTAGCGGCATGCGGCGGCTTGTCCATACTTTACCCACAATCCTAACAGTAACACAAATCACAAGGCTAACCCTAATACTTTACTTTCAAATGTGTAATTAAAACTTAGATCCATAAACCGCCGCAGTTTTAAGCACGGATTATGGATGTTTTCCATTTCAAACTTCATTTCAATAATTACTATAAGAAACAACTATTTACGTACACAAAATAGGTTATTAGATACTTAGTTTAGGTAAATTAAGTAATTCATGCGTATTTAGTTTGAAACGAAATTTCGCCAATGTCCAATCCATACATACATAATTTTTAACTTTGATTTAATGAAAATGAAAATCGAATTTTAATGCATATTTTTCCATCTATCCCAACTGAAACTGATGCTTCTTTTGGTAATTGTGTATAAGATGAAGCCATGCGAAGTATTGCAAAATCATACAAAATCATGTATTTTTGTTTTGAAAATGTAATTGCTTAGAAGTATTATAGATGCATCAATTAAATACTGCGTGTAGAACGTATCTTGACCCTTAAAAATATTGGTCATATTTTTATAAGTCTTTTAATAAGTCTAGAAAAAATAAAGTACGTATTCAATTTGGGAGGCGGAATTGGATACCGCCGCCCCGGGAATCTTTATTGGATAACCAACACCTCTGTCATAGGTCACCCCAAGTGGTTCGCTACGTTTGGGGTGAGGTGTGTCTAGGTATTGGAGGCGGATGGGGTGAAATGCAGATCCGGGCACAGTTTGGAAATTTAATAAAAAGGCACTTTCTAGATGAGAAAAGTGTGGAGAAGATGAATAAAAAATAAATTAAGGCGCGCTCGGCAAAATTGAGGGAGATACAACCGTTCAAAGTATTTAAAAATTCACTTCGCGAACTGATATTGACAGTTCGTTGTTCGTTCGCCATTTTTTCACCGCTTAGGTATGTTGGATCCCAGACCTAATACAGAATTAAAAGTACGCCAGAATCACAAACCATGTTACACAAACCTAGCGTAGCCGCTAAACCACTTGAAAACTGGGATGTTTTTCTTGCCTTGACGTGAGCAGGCGTTATAAAGGGGCACTTTTTTTGTATCACAAACCATGTTTAGCGTATTAGGTTATAAAAAAAATGGCGGGCGGACGCGGGCGAACTGTCAATATCAGTTTGTAAAGTGAAATTTTAAATACTTTGAACGGTTGTATCTCCCTCAATTTTGCCGAGCGCGCCTTAATTTTTGATTTATTCAGCTTTTCCAAACTTTTCTCATCTAGAAAGTGCCTTTTTATTAAATTTCCAAACTGTGCCCGGATCTGCATTCCTCCCGGCGGATGACCAGGACACACTGAACCCCAGATTCCTACCTACCCCTTAAACCCTTTTCCTTCCCAGAACTCTCCTCTCCTTCCTTTCCCTAAAAAACCCTCCACACAGCATCCCCAAAGATGACAGGCCCTGAGGGAAATTATTTTCCTCAGGGCCTCCTGTGTGGAGCTCATGTAAAAAAAAAAAAGGTCTATAAAAAAACTCTCCTACTTTTAAACTCCTTTTCGGATATGGTTTTATTGTATAAGGTGGCAAATTCAGGTTCTTTTATAATTATCGCAAAAAATTTGATATTTATGCATGAACTTCACAAAAAAAAATAAAACATGAACTTTGGCGATGTTCTTTTACAGGAAATTAAAAGAGGCGTTACCCAACTGCAAATTTCACCCTTATGTGATCAGCAGAAGGAATGAAAGTGCGTTGTATTGTCCCAGTCAGTAGCTGCCCGGAATTCGGGCCGTATAGACGTATAGACGTGCTTTGCTGTTCGCGTCGCTTTGTTCCATAAAAAACACCATTGTTGGCTCTTGATTGGTCAACGCTGAAGGCTTGCTCCGCCCAATTTCGAATGGGTCCAGGACTAGGGGATCGTCTTAAAAGTAGTTTACTTTTCAAAATCTACGCCTATTAAAAGTGTAGTGGCATTCGGCGGCTTGTGGATTATTTACTCTTAAACTTAGAAAACATGCTGAAATTCCGTGATACCGTTCCGTTAGATTAGATATATGTTGCCAAAAGAAATTACATTAACACAAGAAAAACCATAGACGTCATTTTGACGGCTGCCCAATGTAATGATGCTTATGTTGATATTTTGCTTATTCATCAGATTTTTAAAACTTTTTATGATTTTATACCTATGGTGAAAAAAGCAGGGACATGTCTTACTTCGTCTTTGAAATATAGTGATTTATACCTACGAAGACTGTAGCTGTCGATGAGACAGTTGGGGCCATTAAGGCGAGTTGTTTGCAACTTACCCATTCCACCTGGCATGACGACCAGATCTTAATAGCCACTTTATTATTCTCCTTACTCTTACACGTCTCTGTCCCTCTCCACTACCTTCAGCCTTACAGCATACCCCAATTGGGAAGGTCATAATAAATTCACGAAACAGCAAAAATTTTCAATTCTACCAAAGATAGTGTCGATATTATTAGGTGATTATTTATTTTTGTTATTATTAATTTTTATTACTATTATTTTTTTTCTATTTTTTTTCTATTTATGTTCTTATTTCTTTACTGTGAAAATATATAAATATGTATAACTATATGGGACGTGTGGGATTGCACTATCCTCCCCACATCCTGGATGATCCATCATTCTAATAAAGTTTTAAATTTCCTAAAACATCTCTTGGACTAAAGTGGAGATATTAGATATTTAATACTTTCATTTTTGAATTCATATGAATCTTTATATACAAATATTAAATATGGAAGGTAAACGAAAAAAAGTAGTTCTTACCATAAAAGAAAAACTGGACGTCATCATTATTGTTATTATTATTATTAGTAAATATCCTGATTTATGGACACGGTTATTACGCAAAACATATTTTAAATACTATTTTTATCAGTGAGATAACAATGAGAAACAACTATTTCAGTCACTGGAAATGGAAAATAATTAATTTTATTAGCTATTTCATCCAAAATATGGACAATTTGACTTCTTTGTTAATGCCATTTTTTGACATAGGTAAATAATATGGAAATTCTTGTTCGAGAAACTACTTTTAATGTTATTGAAAATAGAAAATTTTACCAATACTAGTATCTCTTCTAGGTGTACTTCTTATATTAAAATAATAATAAAGATTTTGTTTGAATTTCAGCAAAAGGAGCGGATCGCACAGAAAGCCGCCATGACACACAAACAGCGGGTGGAGAAATTCAACCAGCACTTGGACAGTCTCACCGAGCACTTTGACATTCCTAAAGTTTCATGGACCAAATAAACTAAAACTTGCTAAACCTCTTTTCACTTTGCAAAAGTTACAGATATACATTCTAATAAAGTTTTAAATTTCCTAAAACATCTCTTGGACTAAAGCGGAGATATTAGATATTTAATACAATCATTTTTGAATTCATATGAATCTTTATATACAAATATTAAATATGGAAGGTAAACGAAAAAAAGTAGTTCTTACCATAAAAGAAAAACTGGACGTCATTAAGCATCTGGAGAAAGGAGAGACAGTGGTCAGTGTGAGTGATCTGTTTGGCATTTCAACCACAACCGTCAGAGACATCAAGAAAAACAAGTCTAATTTATTTGATTTTATCACACGGATGGAGGGCATTAATTCAATGAAACGCAAGTCTATGAAGAAATCCAAATATGAAGAAGTAGACGTTGCTCTTTTAGATTGGTTTGTTCAGAAACGGGCTGAAGGTCTTCTAATATCTGGTCCCATGTGTGTTCACCAGGCCAAGTTTTTCCACCAAGCCTTCGGGCTGGAGGGGAACTTCAACGCCTCCACCGGATGGCTGACCCGATTTAAGCAGAGATATGGAATATGCGAAATAGTTGAAGAATCACCCATTATCCATTCTACGGAAGATAACCAATTTATTACGTTAGAGAATATTCAAAATAACAATTCCATTATTCCAGGAAAGAAAATGCCAGCAAAGCGGACTCTAGCGTTCGATATCAAAAAGTATGATCAGGATCCCCTTGCAAAAGCTATTGACTTTATCGATTTAAATAACCCCGCAGTTACGCAGCAAAGTACTGGACACTCAGAAGAGGTAGTTGGAGATGTGAAAGACAGCAAAGACATTTCTGCAATAGGAACCGAGGGCAACGAAACAGCATATTTGACAAATAAAGATGCCATAAGCTCCATAAATAATGTTTTGATTTACATGAGGCAGTCAGGATTTGATGCCAAGGACATGGCAGCGATAAAGAGAGTGAAAAAGAAAATTAGTGCGATAGGAAAAGTCCTAAGTAGTAAATCATAAAAAGTTTATGAACAGTTTTCACAAACATTTCAATGCAGTTGTAAGACTACAATCTGAAAATGTAAACTAACAATTATTTGTGTTGTCTTTTACTAAGTGTTAAGTTTACGGATAGAATTATGGACAAGATAAACATTATGTCAAGTAAAGATCAAGCATAAATATTTTTCTTTTTATTTTTAAATAAATTGATGCTTGTATGTTCCCCGCAACCTATCTATAAAATATTGCTAGATAAAAAGTGCTAAGTATTGTTGTAGAGACTACATTCGTATGATGAATCATGTTAATCACAGTCCGATCATAAGTCCGGCTGAATGCGCACCGCACCCATGACCCGACCCGTAAGCTAATCACTAAATACCTCAAGTTAATAATTGCAATACTTCTTCAAATATAGTACAGACAATTCTGAGCTAATTAGGAAAGTCGGGCAGTTCTCATTATTGTACGCACTTTAATAAATAATGTATTTATAAAATGCTTATATTGGTTTCTTTTCCCTGACCACTCTTTTGACCAAACAAGTGAGGTGAAAGGGAGTGGGAAAAGCAAGTGGGGAAAGGAGGGGTGTGTAGGTCTGCCGTCGGGTCCGGGATTGAATAATGAATGTCACATTTAAAGTTGCCACTACAAAAACTACAGATTTAAAAAAAAAAAATTATTAGTTAGGTAATTAGTAATTAGTTTCTCTTCTGGCCACTTGCACAGATAACATGGTGGAGCTGTTGTTACCTCGACCACGTGGAATAATAAGGTTCCAAATGACAATTTGAGCTATTTGAGTTATTGATTGCATAATGTCCCAATTGCACTATTCTTTATTTCTTCTATAGACACCAACATCAGTAATGCATATTAAAGGAAATGTGATAAAAGTTCCAACTGCATCATTTAATTACTGTAATTTGTGAAACAAGGTTTCATCTGCACATGGAACCTTTTTATTCCAACTTTAAAATTTATTTCGAAACACCACTTTGCATTTATCTGTACAGAGCGTTTCATCTGACGAACTATCAAATTTTAAAAAAGTATGAAAACCATATTAAACATAAGGGAACGTACCCATACTACGTGACCAACTTTTTGCAATTTTTAATCCCCCCTAAGCCCCTCTGCTAATTTGTGTTTTGAAGACCCCCCCCCCCCTGAACAGGTCATGTAGTATGGGTACGTTCCCTAAGATGGTGAGAGGAAAGGGATGCCGATAGGAAATATGATGTACTCGTCCTTTGTTTTGATTTGCAATTTTGTTTCAAATATATCTGTGAGTGGAAGTTCCTTCTATTTAGAAGAAAAGTGAAAGTGTACAATTTAACAGAACACTACTAGGTAACAAAAACAATATATATTGGGAAATGTCAGGAAATTACTTAGCGATTGCTTTAAAAATTTTTTTAGATTGCTTGGTTGCTGAGAATAATTTGACTTAATTAATAACACGGAGTGTTTGTGCATTCCGCAAAATAGGAATTATTTTATAAGAACTGCAATTCTAAATTTCCTTAAAGAAAATTTCCAAATAACTTGGGTTACCATGAAGTACTTGATACTTGGACATTCAATATGGTTCACAAAATCAATTATTGACAAAATAAAAAGCAAGGAAGCGCATCGCAGAAGGTATAGATTGCACAAGAAGCAGTCTGATTTTTTATGTTTTCTGCGGTGCGATCCGAGCTCAAAAAAGATATTGCCGTAACTAAACAGCAATATTTAAAAAGAATTCAGGATGGGATTAAAGACGATTTATCACAGATTCAGAATCTATTTGTCAGATGTTCGCAGACTACTTTCGGTCCGTACATGATAGTAAAATCCCGGATCTCAGTACGGAATTCACGAAAACAGAAATTCAGTGGAACTTAAATGACATATCTCTTGGATTAACTAATTCGAAAGAGGTAGGAGCCTACATTCGTAAGCTGAAGACTGACAAGGCTACAGGACCAGATGGAATTCCTTCCAGTATTATCATTAGCATAGCGCCAATGATAAAAGAAGCCCTTTGTTATATATTTAACTCTAGTATTTTGACTTCTACGTTCCCCCAAATATGGAAACTGACCCGAGTCAGTCCTATTTTCAAGGCAAGAGATAAGACAGACATCAAAAACTACAGACCGGTAGCCGTATTATCAGTGCTGCCCAAACTTTTTGCAAGATTGATTTGTGACAAATTAAGTCACCAGATTGCGCCATTCATTGGTGAAAATCAACACGGTTTCCTTCCAAAGAAATCAACAATCACAAATCTGCTTAATTTTTCACGGTTGGTAGCCACCAGTTTAGACTCGAGGCACAAACAGATGTAGTTTACACCGACTTTGCCAAAGCATTTGACCGTGTTAACCATATATACTTTTGAGGAAAATGTTTAAAATAGGTTTCGATCTACCAACACTGAACTTTTTCTCATCGTTTTTAAATCCAGAAGCCAATTTGTTTCGATAAATGGACATGGACATAATTCAAAAAAATTCCAAGCGCAATCTGGAATTCCTCAAGAGTCTAACCTCGGACCTATGTTGTTTCTAATACTTATAGATGACATCCAAAACTGTGTTAGGAACGGAAAATGTCAACTATTTGCTGATGACCCTAAAATTATGATGGAAATAAGCTGCCAACAACATTGCTTTAAAATGCAAACTGATCTGGATGCACTATCTGAATGGTCGTTGGCAAACAAATTAGATTTTAACACAAAGAAATGTGTCACACTTCCTTCACTTGTAAAAACATTATAGTTTACGATTATAAAATAAAAGGCGAAACGTTATCACATGTAAAATCCGTGAAGGATCTCGGTGTCGTAGAAAATAAATTACTAAAATGTTAGATTATCAGTTTGCTTGCGAGGGGCGAGTCGTCTTTAAGTCCTTAAGGTTGAGTGGACAAATTTCTTAATAAGCGACAATCATATGCAAATATAGAAATAGGCTAAGGAAAATATTTTCGTTTATTTTGATTTGCCAGTTAAAGAAAAATTTTTTTTTTGACATTTCTTATGTGTTAGTGTGTAGGAAAATTTTGTTAGGTAGGTATATAAGAACACTTAAAAGAAAGCTTAGGGATATTATATGCACACGAAAGGAACATTTTGAAAAAAAAATACTAGGAATAGGATAGGATACGATTTATAAAATAAAATAATAATTTTCTACAAAACAATGAATAGATTTAGGAAACAAGGAAACATAAGAATTAAAGCTTAGAAATAAGGAAGTTATTCAATAGAGTTATAGTAGGCATTAGATAAAGATAGAAAGGGATTTGAATAGCGATGTGGTTAGTTTAGATTTAAAAAAAAAAAATGGAACGTCAAAATAATGGAGGTGAGTTAAGGACATTTATGAAAATTAGATATTAGGGTGGGTAACACTTATGGTGGGTTTCTTCATTTACCGAGAATGCTATGTGCAATGCTAATTGTAAAAGTAAATGGTCAAATGCATAGAAATTTCGTTTAAATTTTAAATTTCGATAGTTGGCTTTTACAATTAGCATTGCATTTAGCATTCTCGGTAAATGAAGAAACCCACCCATAGGGTAGAACAACTTGTTTGAATGGAATAAAGAAAATAACCATTAGAAATTAGAGATTAAAGATTAAATAAAGAAAAAAAATTATACATAACGTGTATATACCACTGATTGACGGTTTGGGTGAGGTCGTGCTAACAAACATATTTCACAAAGATCCATACTATCACAATAAAAAAATAACAATTTGCACACCAAAAGACCACCCGCTTTTCAGTTGGTGAAAAATAAGACCGTGAGATTGTAAACAATCTTTACTTGAATAAGGGAGGTCTTAGTCCAATCTGGTTGAGAGCCACCAAAACACGCGAGTCGAGGGGCGTGTTCTAGCAAAAAAAAAGAGTTTACAAAATTAGAGAAAATTCCATATAGTATAAACTACGCAAAAATAAAATAGAAAATACAACATGATTCGAATTCAAGTTTGTTAACATCCGAACATGAGGAGGGGAACGTAGAACAAAACAGAGAATAAGGGAGATATAAGGAAAACAGAACGAGGAGGGAGATATAGGGAAAACAGAATGAGGAGGGGAACATAGGACAAAACAGAATAATGAGGGAGATTTAGGGAAAACAGAATGAGGAGGGGAACATAGGACAAAACAGAATAATGAGGGAGATATAGGGAAAACAGAATGAGGAGGGGAACTTAGGAAATAACAGAATGGGGAGGGAGACTTAGGGAGGAAATAATAGGATGGGGAGGGAGACATAGAACATTACAAAACAGGAGGGAGAAATAGCTAGCCTATATTTGAACACAATTTCGGTGTCTAACGGAAAAAAAAAATTAAAAAGAAAATTGAGGAAATGAAATACGACGTTATCCACAGCAAATTGAGTTCAGAGGAGGGAACTGTGATGAAGCACGTTAATTCACAGTGAAATATCAGTTTTTCCTAGCTTTCAATCATGAAATTAGGATACATCAGCACAACAGAAAATTCGATCACGCTCACGACCTCTATTGGATTAATGCTGATAAAGTTTATATTGACAGCAGAGATCTATAATAATCCTAATTCTAACGAGTGTTGATAAACACCACACAGATGTCGTAGGTCAGGGAATCACCATTAAAACTCCGCCCCTAGAAACCATAAAAAAATAGCTGACCAATCAAATCTTCGCGATGACAGGACAAAAGAAAATCATTGTTTACAAATCAAATTTATTATCTGGGAGAATGAGAAAACCTTGAATTGAAGAAAAGGTTAACGAACTAAATATAGATTCCGCAATCTACATAACTTCAATGCTATGCAGAATGCGGAAATTCGGCTGGAAAGGCGCAAATATTTCTGTAATACACATAGCTTCAGAGTTATGAAGATTGCATCACGCAAGATACACAAGGCGAACATAAAAAAGTTTTGCTCCTTCAAGTGAAAAATTATTGCTAATTTTGGTTGTTTGGTTTTGATGGTTCCATCTGGCGCAGACCGTCTTCTAAGAAAACGGGCTTCAAACCTTTGATTTACTATATTTGGATACGTAGTCAATTGTATATCGTTTTGAGTATGCAAATATGGTTAGTTGTAGGTTATTAAGGCGGTACACAATCCTAATAATTTTTTTTTGCTCAAAATTCACATTTTAATGATTTCCGGTGAATTCGTAACTATAATAAGTTTTTTTTTATTTCCATGCCGCACAAGGAATGCGCGTTATTTATATTTTAGATTAATAAAAACAGTACCTTACTATTAATATCCTTTACGTACAATGAGTTTAAAACTTTATAACCCGTTTTTCAGCTAAAACTAAAGTTAGTAGTAAGCACCAGATTTTAATTTTCTAGACGATGAATTAATAACTTCGGGAGGACAACATGGAGACACATTTTAAATATTTGTACCACGTTCTACAGAATTAATTAAAATGAACGCGGCAGAAAGGTCGAATCTCCAGATCTCCAGGCCTGCTTGTGAATTCGACCGTACGTTCGTACAATACGCCGTGCCGTGGCGTATATTTGTTTACACACTTTCTTCACTTACGTCGTTAAGATTCCCACATTATTTTTCTTGTGTTCCTCGAAGGGATTTAGTAAGTAATAATTCATGCTGGTTAGTTTGCACATTTGAGAATTTTAGTAATTTTTTTGGTTTTTCTTTCCTCTTGATGGAAATTTAATATGTTTTTTAATATGTTATAAAATTATATATGTGAAAATAAATACAAATTCGAGAAATCAACGTTTAAATTGTCCAAAAATGAATACAAAATGTCAGATTTTTTCCGGTTAAAAGATGAATCGGAAAAAAGATGAAAAATCTTCAAAGATGCTATAGGCCCTGAGGAAAATGATTTTCGATATTATGGAGTTAATGTAAAAATAGTATCGCCCTGGTGTAAGACCACCATTCAGAATTGAATCGTTGCATGAAATGGCTTTAGCCGTTAGCTATTATTTCCTTCCCCTCCCGACTTACCTTAAGCTCACAACATAATCCATAAATATCTCCGCTGGTATAGATGATGGTGGGAATGTGATCCCATTATTTTATTGATAGTATGTATTTATCACTGAAAAGGAAATAATAAGTTTCTACGTAAATTTTTATGAGCTGGAAATAACTCTTTTCTTTTTACCGCATTGATATTACACTTTTCCAAGGTATCTTCAATTATTTTAAGGCATTCTTCAATGGGGATGTTGCTGTGATTTTCTTCAGATCCATGAGATCAGATCGTTTAGATTCATGTAGACCTATGTTTAAAAATCTGAAAATTCTGACAGTCACAGACATATATATAATGGAGTTATGCATGTTAGTGCGATCATCTACAGACAAGTTCCCACTAAAAAACTCAACACATAAATACGCTACAAGGCTCACAGAAAACCTATTAATGCCAAAAGCAAACAAAACAATATTCCAAAAAGGACCATACTACATGGCCATTAAAGTATATAACAACCTAACCATAATGAAAAATACTTAGACCTCATATTCTATAGTCGCGAAACAAATGTTACACGTAGCAACGATCCTCTGCTTTCAGAGGACAGACACCACCCAGCCCTTGAATTCGATATATCCCTCGCTCAACCAAAAATCAATAACAAAAAAGAGCGTAAGCGCAATTTTAGGAAAGCTGATTATACTCAGATTAATAACGACATCAATTGTATTGATTGGTTATCTGAAACCGCAAACTTATCAGCCGAAGAAGCAGTAGATCGATTCTATTTAATAATAAACAATGTGATTGATAAGTTCATTCCAGTATTGGCACGACGAAATGACAAATTCCCCATATGGTTTACTCCCGAACTTATTAGGATATCACGGAAAAAAGATAAAGTTTGGCTCAAATGGAAAACATATAAAAGTCTTTCTGACTATCGTAAATTTTCCTTCTTACGTGCTACATACAAAAAATTGGCTAGTGAATCTCGAAAATTATTTTTCGGCAACATCGAAAGTTCATTGCAAAATAATATTAAATGTTTTTGGTCATACATATCCTCATTAAAATCATCTGATGGATATCCTGCTACTATGTCCTTCGAAGGGCGCAAATATGTTCTCTGAATTCTTTAAGTCAACATTTGAACCCTCCTCTATCAATGACACTATTAACATCGACCAACTTGAGGCCGTTCGGGACTCTGAACTTACGCACATTCACACTAATAAACTAACGGAACAAGAAGTCCAATCAAGTTTAAAGTCGTTAGATATAAACAAAGGTGCGGGTCACGATGGAATACCGGCATATTTCCTCAGATCCGCTGCGTCGTCACTGTATGTTCCACTTACCATAATATTTAATAAATGTCTGAGTGACGGGGTTTTCCCTGATAGGTGGAAGTTGGCTTATATTATGCCAGTCCACAAGAGTGACTCACGTCAAAAAATCGAAAACTATAGGCCAATATCCATTCTCTCGGCGATCCCTAAACTCTTGGAAAGGCTTGTCCATGATAACATATATCCCCAGCTTGCCGCCAAAATCACAGAACAACAACACGGGTTTGTAAAAGGCAAATCTACCATGAGTAATTTACTAATTTACTCAAATTTCTTATTCAGTAGCATGGATCGAGGCCACCAGGTAGATGCAATATACTGCGATTTCAAAAAAGCTTTCGACAAGGTTGACCACCTTATTCTTATTAAAAAAATAATGTTCAACGGAATTAGGGGAAACTTATTACGTTGGTTTGTCTCATATTTGACAAAAAGACAGCAAGCTGTATCATTACGAGGACATACTTCTACGTGGGAACCAGTTACTTCTGGGAGGAATTTAAACGATTGTCTGCTCATCCAAAGCGACTTAGTAAGGTTCGAAGCATTTTGTAATGAAAACAAAATTTACCTAAGTTACAACAAATGTAAACAAATAAGCTTCACTAAAAACCACAACGCTATTGTACACAATTATTGTATTGGTAACTATTTACTCGAGCGCGTTTACTGTATAAAAGATCTAGGGGTACTTTTTGATTCTAAACTCCAATTCGATGCGCACATTGAGAATATTGTAAATAAAGCTTACTGCATGCTAGGATTTGTCATCAGAAACAGCCGCGAATTTCGAAAACCGGAAACTTATCTTCTACTTTACTACTCGCTGGTCCGCTCTCAACTTGAATACTGCACCTCCATATGGACACCACTTTACGGTGTCTATAAAGACAACATAGAAAGTATTCAAAAGAAATTTCTGCAATACCTCAATTACAGAATGAGCGCACCTAAACGGGGGTACATAAATATGCTCTCGAATTATAACGTCTCCACTCTAACTAACCGGCGAACATTCCTTGACCTCATGACTCTATATAAAATCTGCAACAACATTATTGACTGTCCTGACCTACTGAAACTAATAAACTTCAAAATACCACCCAGAGTAACAAGACTTAACGACTTATTCCACATTAGCCGGACGCGTACAAATGCTGGTGTCAGGGATCCAATCAGAAGAATGTGCGAATCGTTTAATCAAAATCAAAACCTTAAGGATTCCGACTTATTTTTTGATACACGCATTACCTTTAGTAGAAAATTGAAGGCTGTTTTCCTACAAAGTACAATAACTTAGACATTACTCGGTTTATAATTTTAACTACCTTTCTTTTTTCAAATTTATGTATGACATTATTTTTTATCTATATTTATATATTTTTAGTCTTACCATCAAAACAATTTGTAAACTTTTATAAGGATATTGCGCACATTTCATTTTTTTTTTATCTCTCTATTTGTAAAATAATATTCTTATGTATATACATACGTCTTTTCCGTATTTAAAAGTAAAAATATTTGCATATGTTTTTATCTGCTGTTAATGTTAATTCGTGAGAAATAGTTTGGATGCAGGTGAATTCTCTATTAATTGTTTTGTATATTCTTGTCAATTGACATCTGTATCTGTATTTTCTCCTTAATAAAAAAAAAAAAAAAAAAAAAAAAAAAAACCTTCCACATAACATTAAACAAATACAAGATACACACAAATTCAAATCGTCACTAAACACTTTCCTTGTTAATAAATGTCACTACACGTTGAGTGAATACCTCACGTAAATGAAGCGCCTATTTTTATTGGTATATATATTTGTATTTTTTTTATTTTTTCATTGGTATATTGTTATTTTATCTGTATAAGCATTGTAATTATAATAAAACAAATAATATTATATAAACATTGTAATTAAATAAATGTGGTTAGCTGGAAGAAATGGGGTCTACCCATAAGCTACACCTTTTGTAATTTTTATTTTACAATAAATATTTTTTGATTTGATTTGATGAGGGAGAAGAAATTCTTCCACAACTCCAATATATATATTTTTCATTTGCAGTAATTAGTGACGGTATCTAGTTAAAGTCAGTTTATGTAGTATTCATTTCGTTTTATTGATAAATTCATATGATTTAATCACAAAGATAATAATTAGATAAAGATACATTGTGAATATGTGAACTCGTACTGAAGTTTAAGATGAAGCCATACTAAATAGTGCAGAATCATACAAAATGATATGTTTTTGTTTTGAAAATTGGATCGCTTAAATGTATTATAGATACTTCAATTAAATACTGCGTGTAGAACATATCTTGGCTCTTAAAAATGTTGGTCAGTTTTTTAATAAGCCTATAAAAAAATAAAGTACAAGGTCCATAAAAACACTTTCAAGTCCAAACTCTCCTATTTATAAACCCCTTTTCGGATATGGTTTTATTGTTTAATGTGGCAAATTCAGTTCTTTTTATAATAATCGCAAAAAAGTTGATATTTACGCCCGAAGTTCACAAAATAAAATAAAATATGCATTTTCGCGTTGTTATTTTACAATACGGCTGGCAGTAGACGAATTTGGATTTTCAAAGTGAACTCTATGCCGTCCACCGAAGGGCTACATAACTTGTCACGCCCGTTTTTTATCAGTTCGCCCCCGGACGGAGCACGGACGCGGAACGGATGTTTGGCTCCGCATCGCTTTGTTCCGTGAAATTAATTTTAAAATTCTGTTTTATTACAATGCGTAAAAAATGAGTTAATGTTTTTTACAGGCCTTTACGAAATCAACCTAAGAAAAAAAATCTCAAATACCTTTCTAACCTTTCCAAAAGCATTTTAAACTCCTCCCATAAAAGGGCGTGAATTCCTGTTTCGACTTTTTCCTGGACTATTGGATCGCCTTAAGAACTACATTCTTGAATTCGGGGATGCTAAAAATCGTATCTCACTCAAAAGTACGTGTTTTCAGTGGCCGGTAAAAAACATGGTGACCCAAAAAACCATGAAAACATGATAAATGTTGCATTTTGCAAATTCGCGAAGGCGCTCCTACCGCCATCAAGCGATGTTATAATAAAGACTTTATGATAGTCAGGGAATTTTCCCGTGCCTATAACATAAGATTATATTGGCATCGACGGCGCGAAGTCACCAATTTACGTCAGCGAACATCTCTCCCCCGCTAATGAAGTCCAGCACGCAGCTACAAGGATGAAAGCCAAGGAAACTAATCACAAATACGTATGGATACGTAATGGTCGCATCCTAGTACGTAAAGATGATAGCTCTGCGCGCGTGGTGTGGATCCGTGATCATAACTCCCTGGTTTCTCTCACCTGATTTTCTTCCGCAAGTTAGTTGATTTTCTAAACTCACTTCTCTGCTTTATTTTTTACCCTTATATAATGTTTGATATTTATTATCAAAATGTAACCGGACTGCTTTCCAAAACCAATATATTCTACTTAAATATTACTAATAATGATTATGATATCATTATGATAACTGAATCATGGCTCGTGGAAAGCATTGCCGCTGAGGAATTATTTGATAATCGTTATGTAGTATTTAGACGAGATCGTATAGATAATAAAAGAGGAGGGGGTGTGATTATTGCGTTTAAGAAACACCTGACAGTTGTAGAGTGGAAGGATTGGCAATCGACTGCTGAGGACCTGTGGGTGACTCTTATATCTAAAAATTCTAAAAGGATCAATTTGTGTTGTGTTTATATTCCACCTGGAGTCAATCACACACGTAACATTTATGAGTTTATGGACACACTATGTGATCTTCGGGCTCTTCATCACTATAATATTTGAGGTTTCGTAATTAAATGCAAGAACTGATTCATTTGTAAGACGTTTATTGACACTGTTGACAAGTTCAAGGTTATACATCAAGTGACGCGACAGACCTGCCAACTATCCGCATCTGACAGCTGGTTATTATTATTACCAACATAACATCCTTTCCTCCTTCCCTTTTTTTTATTTTTATATCAAACCAAATAACAATGACAAAGAAACTTAAGAGTAATCACTATGACTAAATCGTACAGGGGGTTTCACAACTCTGCCAGACCTAGTTATAATATCATTATTTCCACTAGTGCTGGGTAACGGTTCAATAACAATTTCATTTTCCTGACTTGTAAAGTCTTGCCATTTATCGGGATTCTCATAACTTGATTTTGACTTAAGACAACTTTTTTTTATTTGGTTAACATGAACCTTTTTCACCTCTCCTCCGATTAATTGAATTAGATACACCCATGAACTTAATTTCAACTTAACAGTTCCCTGAAACCATTTCATAGGACCTTTCACATGTCTTAAATAGACCAAAACATTATCATTTTCTTTAAATTCTTTCAATGCATTTATTGTTGATTGTTTGACATTTTGTGATTGTTTACTTTTATTGACATGTCTTTCTTCTGACAAAATATGTAGTGGTGTACGTGGCTCATATGAAAATATTTTAGCCATTGGAGATACACCCGTAACAGAAGTAGGAGTGGAACGATAACTGTACAGACAATCTATTAGACGTTGAGCTGGCGATAAAAATTTAGAATTTTTCGAAAACATAAATTTAATTAATATTTTTTTGAAATTTTGAACAGACCGTTCCGCTTATCCATTTGACTCAGAATTATACGGCGGACAAAATAATAATTTTATTGACTTTTCTTTACAAAAAATAGAAAATTCTTTGCATGAAAATGGGGGACCATTATCACAAACAATAGTTTTCGGAAAAGCGAATCTGGAAAAAACTTCACTTAATTTAGATAACAAATCCGAATATTTAGTATTTTTCATGTAAAAACATTCTACCCACTTTGAATATGAGTCGCAAACTAATAAGTATTTTGAACCTTTTAAATCAAAAAAATCCAAATGGACTCTTTCCCATGGACTTTCAGCAATAGGCCAACTATGACGTACATTTTTGTTAGCATTTTGTACAGACTGACACATTTCACATCTAGAAATAACATCTTCAATATCTTGATTCATACCTAACCACCATACATATGAACGAGCAAGAATTTTTGATCTGACTATACCAGGATGACCATAATGTATTAAATTTAGGACTTTGGACTTAAGAGATTCTGGTATTACAATTCTGTCACCAAATAAAAGACATTTTCCTTTGACCGACAGTAAATTTTTAAACTTGAAATATTTTTTAATTTCTGGACTTGACAAGTTTTCAATCCAACCGATTGAAACATACTTAATGACTTTACATAATGTTTCATCTTTTTCAGAATGACTTTCAACTTCTGAGAATGGAATTAATGGTGTAGACATGTATACAAAATTACATTCCTCAATATTGAATTGTTGTTTACTTGGCAAACGTGACATTACATCTGCTTGAGGAATTTTCAATCCTTTTTTATATTCCAATTTATAATTGTACGCAGACAATATTATAGACCATCTTATAAGACGTGATGCTGCTAAAACGGGGACTTTTTTGTTTTCAGCAAATAAAGACAACAATGGAGCATGATCAGTATATATCGTAAAATGACGACCAATTAAATATTTGTGAAATTTCTTAATTCCAAAAATAATAGCAAGGGCTTCCTTGTGCAATTGGCTATAATTTCTTTGAGCTGAATTTAATGTTGCAGACTCAAAAGCTATAGGAAATTCTTGATTTTTTACGACATGACTTAAGACACAACCGACACCGTATGCACTGGAATCGACTGTAAGACACAATGGTTTTGACGGATCAAATAAAACTAACATAGTTTTATCTGACAAAAGAGACTTACTATTTACAAATGCCTTTTCGCATTCATCAGACCAACACCATTTTACATTTTTTCTTAGTAAATTGTGAAGTGGTTCTAGCACTGTAGGACACATAGGAATAAAATTCCTATAAAAATTTAACATTGACAAATATGACTTTAGTTGAGTAACATTTTCTGGACACCCAGTAGACTTAATTTTCTCAACTT
Organism: Limnephilus marmoratus; assembly: GCA_917880885.1. Taxonomy (NCBI): domain Eukaryota; kingdom Metazoa; phylum Arthropoda; class Insecta; order Trichoptera; family Limnephilidae; genus Limnephilus; species Limnephilus marmoratus. The sequence continues at coordinate 33,809,585 of OU862908.1, forward strand.
TCGACAAAGACGGACTTTTGCCCTGACCTGACAAAGTAAACCCTAAAAATTCAAAAGAATTCACAAAAAATTCACTTTTTGACACATTAATTTTTATATTAAACTCATTTAATTTTGACAAAACTTTATCCAAAGTATCAGAACACTCCTTCTCGTCTTTACCACCTATACAAATATCATCAATATATGCAGCACAGTTTTTTATGCCACACAAAACTGTATCAATTACCATTTGAAAAACGGCAGGAGCCGATGACAATCCATAAGTTAAACGATTATAGACATATAAACCATTACATGTATTAATTGTAAGTAATTCTTTACTAGAATCTGACACAGACAACTGTAAATATGCGTTTGTTAAATCTAATTTACAGAATACTTGACAACCTGAAAATTTATTAAAAATATCCTCTGGACGTGGAATAGGATATTGATCAATTCTCAATTGTGGATTGACTGTAGATTTCAAATCTGCACATAAACGTAATTTTCCATTTTGTTTAGGTACACAAACTATTGGAGAAGACCAACTACTATATTTAACTTTTGAAATAATGCCTTCGCTTTCAAGACGACTTAGCTCTTGACATACTTCAGCACGAAGTGCATAAGGAACTTCATATGCTTTGTGAAAGACAGGAGTAGCATTATTTTTTAAACTTAAATTCACAGAAAATTCTTTAATTGGTAAATCGTTATTAGTAATCGAAAAAGAATTTAAATATTTTTGTGACAATTTTTTAACAATATTTGTTTTATTTTTCTCGCTGACAGACACTGAATTTACAGTATTATTATGCATATTTGACATTAAAGAACTTATGAAAGTATTTTCCCAAGATGGATCAAACACTTTTAACCAATTTCTACCCAAAATAGCATCAGACGACAGATTTTTTATAACCAATACTGGTAAATCCATTACAACATTAGAATCCACAACATTTACTTTTGCCATAAAAAATCCAAAACAAAATAAATTCTGACTATTTGCTGTGAACAAATTACCGTAGAATTGACTTAACTGACAAGTTTTGAAAAATTTTAAATACATTTTGTTACTTATTAATGTCGAAGAACTTCCTGTGTCAATCATAAAAGACATATTGATACCATTTACAATTAGATTAATTTTCGCTGTATCAGACACTGACATATTTAATACATTTACATTATTGACACATTTTACGTGATTGATGATTGATTTTGCGTTTGGACAAAATTTCGACGTATGCCCGTAAATATTACACTTGTAACATTTCCACTTTTTTGAAGGACATAACTCCTGTTGATGAGTTATAAAACACCTCTCGCATCTTCTGGACCCTTGACGTGATGGAGATGACAGTTGACTTGATGACCTTGAACTCCTTTGACCCTTGAATCCAGTCCTTTCACCCTGATGAAATCGCCTACTAGGACTATTCTGACGTGAAGGGCGATCCTTTGAGACATGACATGTTTTTTTATGTGACATTTTTGACTTGACTTCACAGATTTCCGATGTAACATTTTCTTTGTGTAAAATTTGCTCTGAGCTGTGACTTACTGTCTCAATATTTTTGACAATTAATTTTGCTTTCTCAAAAGTTAACGATTCATCTTCAGATAGCAATCTTCTAGTCATTGCATCATCTTTTAAACCACACACCAATTTATCTCTCAGAGCTTGGTCTAGAAAAGCACCAAAATTGCATGATATTGACAGACTTTTTATATCCGTAATATAATCATCGATTCCTTCGTTAGAATGTTGTTTCCGGTTATAAAATTTATATCTTTGCGCAATTGTACACCTTTTTTCTTCATATTTACTCCTCAGTGTTGTTACAATATCGTTGAAGGTTAAATCTTCTAGATTTTTCGGATGCACCGTTTCTTTTAAAATTTTAAATTTCTCCGCACCGATCAATATACACAAATATCCAATTTTTTCTTTCTCTGCGATATTAATAATTTTTAGATACATTTGTATGCGTTCCAAAAACATATTGAAACTTTCGCAATCTGGTTCGAAATGAGGCACTGGCAAGGTACTACTCGACATGTTGAAAAAAAGGTTTTTTCCACGGCGAAATCACTGTTAATACTCTTCACACACGTTTTAACTGATAAACTGATTTTCCTCGTCGCCAATTATAATATTTGAGGTTTCGTAATTAAATGCAAGAACTGATTCATTTGTAAGACGTTTATTGACACTGTTGACAAGTTCAAGGTTATACATCAAGTGACGCGACAGACCTGCCAACTATCCGCATCTGACAGCTGGTTATTATTATTACCAACATAACAATCACGATGATAATTTTCTTATAGCGGGAGATTTCAATCTACCTCAAATAGACTGGTCTATTAGTCATGAAAATATCATGAAAATCGTAAATACTCACCATTCAGAAATAATTTCCAAAATCTCCGACACTCTTTGTTTTACTGATCTTTCAAAATATTGTACTTTTCCGAACAACAGGCACAAATTTTTAGATCTTGTTTTTAGTTCTTTTCCTGTCATTGTAGCACACACCTCTCAACATCTTATACCTGAATGTAAACATCACAAATCAATCACTATTAATATGAATTTGGAGTTAGACATTCCCATGGTAAATAACAATAGAAGCATAAATCTCTTTAAAAAAGCTAATTACGAAATCATAAACAATATCCTCAGCAATGTTGATTGGGATGTAGAATTTTTAAACTTATCTACCAATAAAGCTATTAAGCGTTTTTATGATATTTTACATGAAATTATTCAAATTAACGTTCCATCTAAAAAAGTTCAGGTCAATAACTCATATCCTTACTGGTATAGCCCGGCTTTAATAAAATTGACTAAGGAAAAATACAAGGTATTTAAAAAGTGGAAAAAATGGTCTAATCCTTTGGATTATCAAGAATTCTGTGTTCTGCGAACGAGACAAAAAAAATGTCTAATAAATGTCATAAACAATTTATAACAAATGCTGAACTCAAAATATCTCATGACCCAAAGAATTTCTGGTCCTATGTGAAAAGTAAAAGAAATAGTTCAGGGTTACCCAATACTATGAAACTAGAGAATACAACTGCTAATAATCCTTTAGCTATATGTAACATGTTTTCAAAACACTTCGCCTCTACCTATAATTATAATGTAACTCCCAATACATTAACTAATATTCCTCAAGAAAACAATGGTATAAACATTTGTTCTATTTCAATTTCCAAGGAAGAAATAGAAAAATAATCAATGACATCTCTTGGTCGTTGGGCGAAGGTTTTGATAAAATACCATCTCATTTTATAAAAATGTGCGTCAAAGAAATATCGAAACCTCTAGTATTACTTTTTCAATTATCTTTGAAAGAAGGCGTCTTTCCAGATCAATGGAAATGTGCGCTCATTACGCCAGTATTCAAATCTGGGTCTAAGAACGACGCTCAGAACTATCGTTCAATATCAAAATTATCTATCTTTAGTAAGATTTTTGAAAAAATTGTTTATGAACAACTGTATGACTGTGTTCAGTCTGTAATAACTGAGAACCAACATGGCTTTATGAAAAAAAGATCAACTGTATCCAATCTTGCTGTATTTACTGAATTTATTTCTAAATCAATGGATAAACGAATCCAAGTGGACGCAGTGTACACAGATTTCTCCAAGGCATTTGACAGAATCGACCATAGTCTACTCTTGTCAATTTGTCAAAACTGTTAGCTTTAGGAATACATGGTGATTTGTACCGATGGCTAGTCTCCTATCTTGACAAACGTTCCCAGATAATAGCAGTGAATGGTTTTAATTCTGAAGTTGTCAATGTACCTTCAGGTGTCCCACAAGGGTCTCATCTGGGACCATTGCTTTTCACTATATTTATCAATGACATTGTAAAATGCTTTAAGCATTCTAAAGTTTTGCTCTTTGCTGATGACATGAAAATATTTCTTTCTATCAACTCTATTTCTGACTGCTATAAACTTCAAGAAGATCTTAATAGACTTAATAATTATTGTACTGTCAACTATCTCCACTTGAATACCGATAAATGTTACGTTATTACCTTTACAAAAAACCAAAAAACAATCGAACATGATTATCATATTACAAACAGTCAAGCACTTAAAAAACTCAATCAAATTCGAGACCTCGGTGTTCTTATTGACAATAAACTTTCGTTTAAGGCACATGTGGATATTATTGTTAAGAAATCCATGAGCATGTTAGGATTTTTATTCCGTATTGGAAAAGAGTTCACCAATATCCATACCCTCAAAATATTATATTACTCCTATGTTCGTAGTCATCTTGAATATGCTTCTCCTGTATGGAATCCGCTGTATAATATACACACAAAGCGCATAGAAGCTGTCCAAAGAAAATTTGTACACCATTTGAACTTTAAGAGACATGTGCGTTATTATGACATGGACAGCTCTATAAAACACTATAGACTTAAAACTCTAAAAAGTAGGAGAGACATCGCGGATATAACTTACTTATACAAAGTCTTGAGTGGTCATATTGACTGTCCAGCTCTTTTGTCATCATTTAATATTAGAATCCCGAGTAAGAAAACTAGAGACAAGTCATTGTTTCATATCGAAAGTGCTTCAACCAGTCTCAGGCAAAATTCTTTCTTATTAAGAACTTGCAATCTTTATAACAAAAAATGTATCGATGCTGATATTTTTTCGTGGACTTTAAGCACTTTTAGACAAATACTTAATGGAGTCTTATAATTATCCATCAATTAACAAATAACTTAATTCATTTTAACAAAACTGATAAATTGATACCGTAATTTCTTATGAATTTTTTTGTATTGAAATTATAAAAATAATGTATATAAGTATATGTATATTGTTTTTCCACTTTACGCTTTTAAACACGTCAGGTGTTTTTCAGTTTTTTATTTTTATTTTGTTATTATCTTATTTAAAAATACTTATTTAATCTAACATAAAACTGGCACACTTTATTTTACTAATTTACTTTTATTTTACTTTCATTTCACTTATATTTTGCTTTTCATTTTTTTTTTATATATGTTTAAATATAACATTTTCGACATCACATCTGGGGTTTTTCAATTTTCATTATTATTATAGATAATATAGAAAATAGAAAGCATAGAGGGGTTGAAGGAATGACTGAATATATAAATATATATATTTAGTTATTTTTTCAACTTTTCTCTGTTTTTCTCTGTTATTTTTTTATCTTATCTTATCTTGTCTGTATCTTTATTTATTAGACAGTATAGCTAGGTTATCCCTAGACAGCTTATTATCTAGCTCCTTACTATATAATATTAAGTAAAAAAAAAAAAACTTAATAACTACAATTTTTTTCATTATTATTGGTGCATGATGTGAACATTAGTTATTGGGTTTATAACCTAATTATTGTAATTTGTGGTTTTCTAATGCATGTAATGTTATAAACCTTTAAATGTTCCCAATAAAGAAAATAAATAAATTAAATAGTGCTAATCGTCATCACCACTAATAAAGTGTATAATTTGCTCTACAATTAATGTAAGGCACAGAATTTTTTTTTCATCATGATTACATATAAATTCCAGTGTTTTGTTGCGTTTTTATTTATTCATAAAATACATGTTATATTATTAAGACATTTACAAATACATTAAAACACCGTACCAGGCCGCTGCCTGTTTCATGGTGACCAAGGTATACTTTGTATGAAGTCTAGTGTAAAGATAATATGCATGGTTAGTATTTAATGATGCTGAAAATGGGAAAAATTATAATAAAAAGTAGAAATAGAAAGGAGAAAAAGATGTGCGTAAGGATTAGTATATGTAAAAGTACTATGGGCGTTATATATAATAACTAATATATATAAATCTCCGTTTTGAGTGGAGTTAAATTTTTCGGCAATGGGACAACGTTTAGCCACAGGATTTTTGGTTAGGAAGAGATCATACTTTGATCCATTTATGCCATTGATCTTTATTCTTGAATTGATCCCTTGAGCAGACAGTATGGAAGTCGTCTTTCATCACAGCAACACCTCTGCGGTACCTGGGAATAAAATAAATAAATACATACTTATATCGTACTAGCTGGTTCCCGGCATGCGTTACAATGTCATATTCAAAGAAATAAATTGTTTCTTCCTGCATGTCCTTTCCCGTGCGTCCCCGTTCCCCTCCCGCATCCCCCACCTACCCGCGTTCCTTTTCCACCTTCCACGCCCACGCTCTCGCTCCCCCGTCCCGCAAACCCCCCTCCCGCGTTCCATATATTCAGTCCCAGTACATTCAGTTTTCAAACAGCTCGTGTGCTATCTGTTTCAATTTATTTATTCAAATTTAAATTTTTCGTACATTACAAATATTCATTTTTATATATTATAAGAACAATCAATCTATGTAAAATATCTATAATTTAAAAAATCCATAAACAATTTTTTCAATAAAAAAAAACCTCTGCCTGCCAAAATTCAATTTCATCAAACGCGCGAACAGTCAAACCTTCGAAGTTAAAATAGTCCTTAAGTTTTCTAAAATTATTCAATTTTCTGCGCAATTTTCTTAATTTTTTTATCCGTAAGAACCTAAAGTATTAGGAAACTTAAAAAAAAAGATGAATGAAATAGGTAAGTTGTTCTGAAGTTATGGCGTGACCAAGGGAAACAGGCATTCATTTATATTTATATATATATATATATATATATATATATATAGATTGCATTTTTCCTTTGTGCAGACATTTGTTCACCGTTTGTTCCATTTTCGACTGTTGTTATTTAGTGTGTAAGAAAGAGGGGCAGCATTATACATTTAAGAACAAAAGCAAATCAATCAGCGCATTCACATTTGACTTTTTTGAATTTTTGAAATTCATTCACCACTCAATATTATACTTATCACAATATTCCTGCAGCTGTTTCAAAAGATGAGAATTCGTTCCATAGAAAATGTATGAGAAAAAGAATTTTCTTCATAATTGTTTTTTTTGTGAATTTTTGCGATGTTCGGGGCCGAGACAAATCCAACAAACCAAAAATCATAAAAATCGGTCCAGCCGTTCTCGAGTTATAAAGTTATAAATGGTGCAACTAACCCGACATTGTTTCATGTAAGTATTAAGATTTAAACAGAAAACTATGTTTGGAATAATAACTACAACAAATTATAAAGATACTTGCCTAATGATATTATTGTGCTGTGGCATGAAATCGAAACACACAAAATCTGTTTGACATCCGTTCACATTAAGGCGAGCCATCATCACCCGGGAGTCACTTTGTTCCCTGAAAAACAATAAAGAAAAAATATTTGTTGTAGAGTTGGGTGGACATTAATTCAAAACAAAGCGATCCGTAGAATGTTTGATAATATTATTAAATAATTAAACGGAAAATATGGCGGTACCTGCACACGTAAACGGTACGCCCCCCATTCTCAATAATGTGGGTGTCATTGATAAACACAGCGGCATCGTCAACAGTGTCACTCCAATCCCCAGAGAAGACTTGTGGCAAGCGACATTCAGGTTCTACGACTTCAGACTGTTGAGAAAACAAAAACTTTAAATACTGTGGAACCTCGCATAACGATCAGAATTCATTGCATAATCTTAGGGAACGTACCCATACTACGTGACCTGTTCAGGGGGGGTCTTCAAAATACCACGCTTGGTACAAATGAGCAGCGGGTTGCTTAGGTTTTTGGTCACCGGGGGGGAGGGTTAAAAATTGCAAAAAGTTGGTCACGTTGTATGGGTACGTTCCCTTACTCGTAATGCAAAACCTTCGTTAAGCAAAACAATTTTCCCATAGTCATAGACATAGACAAATATACAGTGGAACGTGGAACCTCGTACAACGACCATTTATTCGTTCCAGAATCTTACGAAATAATGCGAAACCTTCGTCTAGTTCGTCTTGTTCTTTTTTTTAGGACAGTAATTGTTGATATACCAGTGGTTCCCAACCTGTGGTTGGGACCACAGGTGGACCGCGTAAATGTGGTCCACGAAACATTTATTCATTTACTACAAAACCGAATCGAAAGGTATATTTTTATGTGCCTATAAAAACTATGAAATTGATTTATTTGTCTCTTGCAGAATCAACAGTGAGATATGGGATAACTTCTTGGGGTCAATCATATAAAACCAACATAAAACATGTACAAATGATTAAAAATGCCATGGTAAAATTGCTGGTAAGCAAAACCGTTTATAATCAAAGACGAGATATTAGTATCGTATATAAATCAATCAATGTATTACCTGTACGTGCTATTTTGTCAAAAATTGTATTGCAGCATATATCCGGCAGTCCATATAAAACAATGGTGGATCATGCACACAATACTCGTCTCATACAAAATAAAGGAATGAAAGTACCTGTGTTTCAAAACAAATATGGTCAAAGAACACTTGAATATATTATACCATTAATATTTAACAAATTGCCATATGAACTTAAAGAAAATTGCTCTATAACGAAATTCTCACTGATGTTAAAATCATGGCTATTAGGGAGTAATCTTATGTATTAAGTTTATGTTCTGTTCACTATGTACTAATTTCCAATTGTGTTATTAATGACTAGTGTGGTATATACTCAAATGATATTTAAAAAAAAAATCTTAATCTACATTTTTTCACCATAAAATACGGTCTCTGAATAATAATTATCAACATTGCATATCACATTATCACAATGTTTTAGTGTATATATATATAAATATGTTTATGGTTAATATGTTGTTTTATGTGTATGTTGTTGCCACGCTGACGCGTTGAGGATTATTTAATGTATTGTATTGTTTCAAGTTAATCTGTGGAACTGATCTCCTGCTGACAAGCTACTTTCAGTGGCTTAATAAAAATAATAATAAAAAAAAAATCCAAAATTCGTAACCCTTTTCGTATTAATGATGGAGAGGTGGCTGAAGAAGTCCAAGAAGAGCACATTGAATTGGAAAGTAATAGTAATTGCAAGGACGCGTTTAGTTATGGTCATAATAGACAAAGCATTTCAATAGCTTCGTGTTAAAATAAATGGCTGAACGGGGAAATGTTTTAAATAATTACAATAAATGTTTTACGAATGGTAGGAAAATCGCAGAAAAATAAAAGTGGTCCATTTTTCGATCATAATCGTTCCAATGGCTAGGGACATCGATATAAAATCATCGGAAGTTACCCCTATGATCGATCTGATATTGTGAAGATATCGATGTCACCGTGCTAGAGCTTCTGGCCCCTTAGTACAGTCGATCGATAAGGATTGATGTGATAACTTTCGGTAACCTCTCATCATGCTAGGGAAGCCTAGCATGATTGCAGGTCGCCAAAGATATTGAAATATAAGAGATGTACTATCCGCAGTTTTTACTGGGTGGGACTTCCGGTATTGTTAAGACGACAATATACCCTAAAATATATTCAGAATCTTAACGATGTAAGTAAAGAAGCCTTGTATACAAATTGCCACTCGCGACCCGTGCACTGGACGGACCTGCTGTCGAATTTGCCGTATCAAAGAAAAGAAGAAGAAGATAAATAATGTGGGAATCTTAACGACATCAGTGAAGAAAGCGTGTAAACAAATATACGCCCCGGCACGCCGCGGGCGTATTGTACGAACGTACGGTCGAATTCACCCTAGCAGGCCTGGAGATTCGACCTTTCTGCCGCGTTCATTTTAATTAATTCTGAAGAACGTGCTACAAATATTTAAAATGTGTCTCCATGTTGTCCTCCCGAAATTATTAATTTATCATCTAGAAAAATAAAATCTGGTGCTTACCGCTTTATAATTGAAAAACGGGTTATATAGTTTTGAAATCGTTGTACGTAAAATATATTAATAGTAAGGTACTATTTTTATTAATCTAATATATACATAACTCGCATTTCTTGTGCGGCATGGAAATAAAAAAGTTATTCTAGTTACGAATTCGCCGGAAATTATTAAAATGTGAGTTTTGAGCATACAAAAATTATTTGCATTGTGTACCGCCTTGAACTAAATGAACGAATAATTAAAGAATAAAGTAAACGAACGTTATACTGAATGAACGAATTCTTTCCGTATTCAAACCATATATGTTAACCAATACTACTACACCTTCAAAAAATCAACTAAATGAATAAATTCTTTCCGTATGCAAACTATTCCCATTAGATAGTAGGCCGCCGACAGTCGGGCGGACACCATAGCATATCTCTTTTGTATTTCGATATCTTTGCAGGTCACCGACGAATTGGCGAATTATGTTAGGATAAGTTTAGGTAACTCTCGTCATTAGGGTTCATGATTTCTCGAGCTTTTCAATTTCTCGGGTCTCGAGAATTCTCGAGGCTAATTTCTCGGGGCTTCTCGGGTTGCCGAGAAATTTACATTTACGTACGTTTTCTCATATTATTTGGTTCCAATAACGGCAAAAAATTCAGTGGGTTTTCCTCTCAAATAAAAGTATCAAATTAATTATAAAAACTTTCTTTGATTATATTCAAAAATATTAATCTTATGAATAAGCTAATTAACTTTTAAAAAAATACAGAAATAATATTATTCAGACTCGTAATTATAATAACAGCGCCATTTTTGGCTGGTTATTTAGAACTTATAAACAAAAGTAGCTTCTATTAAACTAAACAAAAAATCAACATGAAAGAAAACGTTAATATCTTAACTTATAATTAAATAACAATCACAGCACCATTTTTGGCTGGATATTTAGAAAAAAAAATTAACTTAAAACTTGTAAACAAAAATAGCTTCTATAAAACAAAAAAAAATAACATGAAAGACAACGTTAATATCTTAAATTCAGGTAGAAAATAAATATAAATTGTAATTAAATTACAATCACAGCACCATTTATGGCGTGTTAATTAGAATAAAAACAAATTAAAACTTTGCAAGATCAATGGAACATCTTACGCTGAGGAGCTGAACATACAGACAGATACATAACAATTAGGTCTGCTTACTCTGTCTGATGAAATATGCCTTTAGAAAAACTAAAGCATTTATAGCTTTACCAGACAGCCGGTTTCTTATTTTATTAACTATATTTCCTGAAATTGAAAACACTCTTTCATTTTCAGTTGAAGTAGGCTTAACTGAAAGCAATGCTTTGTACATCGATTCTAAATTTGGTGACTCTTCCCAGTCTGTTCAAAAAGTAAGAACTCTTTCTTTACTATAGATTTTGACAGTGCCACTGCACTTGCCTCCTCATTTGTTGAAATGCCTTTAATTGCTTTTCTAATTGAATTTCGAAGCTTTCGGGTTCATGTCCCGACTCATTTTCGGTCAAAGTTGTGATGGCAGGGTATAAAAGATTATATTCTCTTTCAGCTTATCCGATCAAAAATGTCTATCGTTATCAATGAAGTAGTTACTTTTACGCATGAAATTGTCAGGGCTGTTCAAGTATTTTAGTGGCGATATTATTATTTTGATTTCTCTAGTTCTCGACTTTTCTCGAGCTTGATTTCCCGGGTACAAAGCCCAACGATTTCCCGGGAATTCTCGGCTCGAGAATTCCCGGGAATGAACCCTACTCGTCATTCTCTAGGACAACTGCAGTTCGCTAACGGACAAACAACAGTTGAAGTCGAATATACAAAAAATACTTAGTCATTGTGAACTGTTAATTCGTTGGCGGTCTGCAGTCATGCTAGGGAACCCTAGGATGATTGCAGATCGCCAACGAATTAGCAAATTACGTTAGCGATCTGCAGTTGTCGTAGGGAACGATGAGAAGTTAGGGAGCGTACATTAATTACGTGGGCTCAAAATGGAGGGGGAGGGGTCCAGTAAAATCTAATCAAATATCATTTACGTCAATAAAAAATCTTTTGAAGGGTCCCGTTTATTATGAAAAACATTTGTTTCGAGAGTAAGAAAAACGCTCAGAGTTTTTTAAAGAAAAAAAAATGGTGGAGACAACATTGGTTATTTTCTATGCCCGGAATTCCCCGAATTAAGCATGTGCCGAAAAAGTGTCATTTTACCAGAATATTCGCAGAATTTCCTACAGTTTTTTATGAAATTTAAATAAATTTGCTATGGTGTAGGTACCTGAAAGTTGTATTATTTTTATTCTTTATTAAAATAAATGTAGTCCTTTAACAACTGTAGTGTAAATCTCACGTCAGGGGAAGGGGGGTCCCACCAAATCTCACTTGATTTCACAAAGGGGGGGGGGGGGGGGGAGGAGTCTAAATTAAATAAAACAGTTATTAATGGATGCCCTGTTATCGAAAGTTATCCTATCAATTCTTATCTATCGAGCATGTTAGGACCCCTGGCGCGGAAAGTCCCGGCGCCCTACGAGTGACAAAGAAGAGAGGACCCCTTTCAACATCACTCATGCGAAATGTAGCTTGTTATAGAGATACTTTTTCCAAAATTTATTTTTCTCGAAATGCTCATTTTGAGAGATGCTCCTTAACCGAGGTTCAACTGTATTTTAAATTCCAATGTTATATTATAAGAATGAATATAATTTATATTCTATTCGGATATACAAACCTTGGCAGGTGTTATTCGCAGCCTTTCAGGAGATTTCTCAGGGGTTTTAAGCACATTACACTCTGCAGTAATAGAAGCTCCAATATACATATCATAATCTCTGTTCTCGAGGAAGCATCTGTATTTTTCATCTTTACTAGTTTCTTTAGTATTGGCAACAGCAAAGAAATGATTTTTACCAATAAACCAATCCCCTACAAAAAATAAATTGTTAAGAACAAAATTTTATAATATTCTGAAGAAGAAAACGGTAACGTTGCCGAATTCCACCGCACGCACGCAATTTAAAAAAATATTACTTAATTACTTCTGGAAACAACTATAAAACATACACAAAGGGGGCATACTTTAATTGCGTGAGCTCAAAAGGGGCGAGGGGGGGTCCAGCAAAATCTCACGTTACTTGAAAAGAATATACGAATTTATCTCACCAAGGGGTATAAAAAATTATTTATGCGTATTTTCAAAACCATAAACTTATCTTTGATTGAGAAAAACGGAACATCAATGCGTCTTTTACCATCTGCCCTGACATAAATTGTTCCTCAAAGTAATTAAATTGAAACCAAAACTAATTTTAAAAACTTTTCTCTTTTCAGCGTAACTTAGGTGGAATTTGGCAACATTACCGAAGAAAACATAGCAAAAAATATAGTATGATATCTCACCGAGACATGTGTACTCAACAGTTTCGTCGAAAGTACCAGGCATTCCAAGGCAACTCTTGTAGGTGATGTTAAACTTCTGATTGGTGATGAGGGACTGAGTACCGGCTGCGGCTGTCTGACAGGACCTGATCCGGGCACCTGGTGCATCGCATTCTCCAGTAAAGCGGAATCGATTCTGATGTGCAAATTGCCACACCCCATCCAGCGATGAACGGCAATTAATCTGGATAAGAAAAACAACAAATTACTAAATTATTTTCATTGGGTACCTTCTTGCAGAATGGTAATGAAAATGAACCTTTGATGGAACTTACCGGAACATAGTTTTCCTTGAACAAGGTAACGATTTGCTGATCTGGATTGAGGCCCTTGCAGACTCGGTCCACCGTAGGCTCTTCTCCAGGAGCCAGGCTCACACATGGAGTCTCCATCTTATCCAACACATTTACAGTTCGAACTAACAGCTTCACGCAGTGGTAGCATGATGTCTGTCTTAAAATCATGGTGTAGTTGATGTAGTAATCGTTTTGTATGTTTTCACAAGCCCCTCTAAAATGGTATATTTAGAATGTTACAATATTACAGTATGTTAAATAATAGAAAAAAAAACTATGACAGAAAAATGATTATTATGCATGTGGCTCAAAACAAGAATCAACATACCTTCCTGTCATTTCTTCAGCATTTATTTCAGTAAGAGTGCTTTTCCCATTTTCCCAAGAAAACCAGGCACCACGAACAATTGAAGGAATCTGACATTCAGACCTGACTCCAGCAACTGTGAATAAAGAGAACAGGGACACGCTTAGTACGCATTAAAAAAAACATTTTTGTGGTCATATAACAGTTAAATAATTAATTGACAGAAAATGAACCGACATAAATGATGCATTTTAATAGTCATTTTGTTAACTTTAATAAACGCGAAATATCATTGTTCAACGTCCCAACGTAAATACGCACTTTTTAAAGTTAAAAAAAACTCTGCATAAGTTAGATAATAATAAGAAGTAAGAATTACAATTTTCGGAAATGAAAAAAATGCATATTAATAATTATTAGTTCCTTACTGCTAGGCCCTGCAGGCGGCTTCATTGTTTAGTAAAGTTCCCTGATATTTTTGTATATAGATACAACAGCAATTATTAGAAAGTGTTTTTAGTATATAGGAGTACATAAAAAAATTAATCAATTGATAAACTTAATTAAAACCTATAAATTTCGTTATCTAGTATAAATGACTGTAGAGTTTAATGACTGTAGAGCTTAGGATTTTTGAAATTGGAAGTGGCGCCGTCTGTTATTTTCAAAAAGAACCGTTGAAGTTTTCCTTCGGTATCTCCGATGCGAAAAAGAATTTTACAAAACTTGGAGTTTTTTAATTTCAAAATTTAACAATTTCCTGACAAATTTTTTTATTTTTAAAAAGAAAGACAAACATTCCCGGGTTACGAATAACCCAACAATGTTTGAAAATCTCCTACTACCACCACAGAAAGCCGAAAATGTTGCTTGTATTGTGATGGAGGATTTAGCCAGCCGAGGAATCGAACACGCGACGCCCGGTTGGGACCCAAGCGCTATGCCCACTCAACCACTGACCACATTTTTTTTCTAATTTTCCCGACAGAAATTTTTCATATTATATATTGGTTTTTGGTAAGTTACAGGGAGAAATTAACCCCTTTGTCTTGCAAACTGTAATAGTGTCACCTGATGGATTTTTTTTTATCTGATGTTCGGGCTACCTTGGGCAAGATGAAAAGCATTAATATTTTTTTTGATGGTTTGTTTATCTGCGAGTGGTATACACACCCTTATAGACATTTTTACATACACCCATGCATGAATGTATTCATATACAACGAATATGTATACCATAATAAATATATTTATATATGTTTTTCTTTACATTAACTCCAAATAGGAGGCCCTGAGGAAAATGATTTCCCTCAGGGCCTATGTCATCTGGGATGCTGTGTGGAGGGTCTTTTTGAGGAGAGGAAGGAATGAACATTGGTCTTGAAGAGACCCATGTTGTAGGAAGGAGGAAACACAGAGGCCGGCAAATCATTCCACAGCCGAGCTGTTGAACACAAGAACGAGTCGAAGAAACGACCCGTTCTCATGTGACAAATGTTGGGCACGCGTTTGGCGTGTTTCCCGACTATGCACCGGTGCCGAATGGATCAATGATGCTAGTTCCTCGGAGCATCTTCCATTGTATTACCGGTAGAACAAGGATAGCATTCCCACCCGACGCCTGAGCTCTAAAGATTGCAATCCATCTGTTAAGTAAACGTCGCCCGTTTCTGCACAAAGTCGAGGGTATTTTTCAGGTATTTTGGAGCTCCAGACCAGAGGTGGCTGCCAAATTCAACCGTGGGGCGCACTTGTGAATTGTACAGGGTTAGCAGTTGTGTACTATTAAAGTATCTGCGGGCCCTGTACAGTACGCCCAGTTTTTGGGAGGCTAACTTTACTCTGGCTTCGATGGGGCCCCCATACCTGAGCTGGTCACTTAGGGTTACACCAAGCATATTAATGGAGGGCCTGTTCGGAAGACTGCTTCCGTTGAAAGAAACTAGATTTTCATTTCGATCCCTTTTAGACGTAATCAGACAAGATTGGGTCTTTGAAATATTAAATTCAACGAGATTATTTTTACCCCAAGAGAAAACACTCTCGACGTAAGCGTCCATTCTTTGCTGGCTGACATAAATTAGCAAAAATTCAAAACTCTTCACTCAGATGAAAAGTGAGTTTGCTTCCTATCAAAGCAAGTAGAGCAATCAACAGAAAACGATTTCATCTATACATTTATTAAGAAAATTATTTAAATGAGTTTATACAATTAAAATTCTCTTCAGTTGGTTGTTCTGATACATTTTTTAGGGCGTTGACCAACGTAAAAAAGAAATGTGAATGAATAATACTCGTATTTACCAAACAACAAAATAAGTTCAAATAACACCGTCTTGCTGATGCTCAAGGAATTCGATTCAAGAATCCTTATTGCAAACACGTAAGAAATTGATCGGAGAAAACGAGGCGTTTCTAATATAAAGAGGATAATATAATTTGTTACTAAGATTTCACCAGAAACTAGCTAATATTCAAAACTATCAGATGAAAAGAGAGCCAGCTTTTCATCAAAGCACGTAGAGCAAACAACAGTAAACGAGTATATATTTATATAATTATTTGAAAAAATTTCAACAATGGTCAGTACAAATATTTGTGAATCACATGCACTGATACATTTTTTAGGGCGTTGGCCAGCGTAAAAAAGATTACGCATTGACATGCCAATACGTAATATTTAGCAAACAGCAAAATGAATCCAAATAATAACGTCCTGTTGATTCACAAGGATTCGATTCAAGAATCATCATTGCATGCAAACACGTTGGAAGTTGGTAGGGAAAAAGGAGGCGTTTGTAATATAAAGATAACATTATAATTTGATATACAAGATTAACTAGAACATATTTGAAACTCTTCAATCAGATGAAAAGAGAGCCAGCTTTCTATCAAAGCATGAAGAGCACACAACAGAAAACGAGTTCATCTATATATTTATTAAAAAATATATTTCCAAAAATATTATCTTGAAAGCTCTGCCAAAAATATGGGTCTCGTAGTAAACCAGCAAAAGACCAAATACATGGCTGTAGGATGCACCCAACAAATCCCAACTCTCTCATGTGGAAAACAAAATTTCGAAACGGTACCAAGATTCACATACCTTGGCTCCCTGATAACAAACGACAATAATACCACAGAGGAGATCCAGAAGCGCATAGTGAACGCAAATCGCTGTTATTTCCGCCTACAAAACCAATTAAAGTCCAGACTGCTGTCCAGAAACACGAAGATATTAGTGTACAAAACACTTATCAGACCAGTACTTACGTACGCAGCTGAGACTTGGGTATTAACTAAGAGGAATGAGCGAGCACTGGACGTTTTTGAAAGAAAAATTTTGAGGCGCATCTTCGGACCGGTTCTAGAAAATGGATTTTGGCGCAGACGCTACAACAATGAGCTCTATACTTTGTTTAAGGAGCTAAACGTCGCAAAATTTATAAAATTGGGAAGACTTCGGTGGCTGGGTCATGTGGAGAGAATGACCGAGCATCAAGCACCAAAGTCCCTGCTGAACAGGCCAAGACTAAGATGGAGCGACAACGTCCTCAAAGACATCTTGGAGCTTCCAAACTGGAGAGAGCTGGCACAAAAACGAAATGAGTGGAGGAAGACTCTTGAGGAGGCCAAGACCCACCAGGGGTTGTAGAGCCAATAGTGATGATGATGATATTTCAATAAGGGTTTGCAGTTCAAGTATTCATGAGTCACTTGCTCTGATATATTTTTTTAGGGCGTTGACCAGCGTAAAAATAAACGGAATGTATAATTTTTACCAAACGACAAAATAAGTCCAAATAACACCGCGTTGTTGATACTCAAGGAATTAGATTCAAGAATACGCATTGCAAACACGTTAGAAAAAGGAGACGTTTATAAGATAAAGAGAATTTTATAATTTGGTACTAAGAATACAACATAAACCAGCATACTTAAAAAAAAAAATTAACCAAATGAAAAGAGAGCCTGCTTTCTATCAAAGCATGCAGAGCAAAAAACAGAAAAGTCTCGAGTTTACTAAGTAATTATTGGAATATATTTCAACAAAGGTCAGTACAAATGTTTGTGAGTCACTTGCACTGATACATTTTTTTAGGCCGTTGACCAGCGTAAAAAAGATTACGTGTTGACATGCCAATGTGTAATATTTAGCAAACAGCAAAATAAATCCAAATTATATCGTCTTGTTATAATGAAGATTCAAGAATCAATTTAATACACAAAGAATATTATTTATCAATCTTGTTGATACACAAAGAAGATTCAAAATTTAAGAAATTCACAATCCCCTTTGCAAATACGTTAGAAATTTATCGGGAAAAAGAAACCGTTCTTAATATAGAGATGACGTTATAATATGAATCTTAGAATACAACATAAACTAGCAAAAATTCAAAACTCTTCCCTCAGATGAGAAGAGAGCCTGCTTTCTATCAAAGGATGCAGAGCAAACAACAGAAAATCATCTACATATTTAGATCAAGATCATCTATATATTTATTAAAAAAATTATTTCAATTAGGAACTGTAATTCAAATATTTGTGAGTCACTTGCTCCGACACATTTTTTTAGGGCGTTGACCAGCGTAAAAATAAATGTGATTGTATAATATTTACCAAACAACAAAATAAGTCCAAATAACATCGTCTTGTTGATACCCAAGGAATTCGATTCAAGAATCCCCATTGCAAGCACGTTAGAAATTTATCGAAAAAAAAGGAGGCGTTCACTAATCTATGTTCGCAACCAAAAACATTCGTTGGTGGTTGACGTAGATGTATTACTTGTGGTTGACAAATTAATATTGATGACAGATTTTTTTTTTCTTCTTTATATATGAATTTTACCATAGACAATATTTTTTTTTTTTTTACATTAACTCCACACAGGAGGCCCTGAGGAAAATAATTTCCCTCAGGGCCTATGTCATCTGGGATGCTGTGTGGAGAGTCTTTTTGAGGAGAGGAAGGAATGAACATTGGTCTTGAAGAGACCCATGTTGTAGGAAGGAGGAAACACAGAGGCCGGCAAATCATTCCACAGCCGAGCTGTTGAACACAAGAACGAGTCGAAGAAACGACCCGTTCTCATGTGACAAATGTCAACCGTGTACAAATGTTGGGCACGCGTTTGGCGTGTTTCCCGACTATGCACCGGTGCCGAAGGGATCAATGATGCTAGTTCTTCAGAGCATCTTCCATTGTAATACCGGTAGAACAAGGATAGCATTCCCACCCGACGCCTGTGCTCTAAAGATTGCAATCCGTCTGTTAAGATGGGAGAATCTATCAAACGGACCGCCCGTTTCTGCACAGAGTCGAGGGTATTTTTCAGGTATTTTGGAGCTCCAGACCAGAGATGGCTGCCAAATTCAACCGTGGGGCGTACTTGTGATTTGTACAAGGTTAGCAGTTGTGTACTATTAAAGTATCTGCGGGCCCTGTACAGTACGCCCAGTTTTTGGGAGGCTAACTTTACTCTGGCTTCGATGGAGCCCCCATACCTGAGCTGGTCACTTAGGGTTACACCAAGCATATCAATGGAGGGCCTGTTCGGAAGATTGCTTCCGTTGAAAGAGACTAGATTTTCATTTCGATCCCTTTTAGACGTAATCAGACAAGATTGGGTCTTTGAAACATTAAATTCAACGAGGTTATTTTTACCCCAAGAGAAAACACTCTCTAGGTAACCGTCCATTCTTTGCTTCAAAGCCCTACGAGCTGTTGGAGTTTGTGAGCCCTTTGGGGGCTTGTCAAACAAAAAGCTATCATGAACTGTACTGTCATCCGCGTAACAGTGAATTGGTGCACATGACAAAAGGTCGTTGATGTGCAACAAAAACAAAGTCGGAGACAGAACCGATCCCTGCGGGACGCCAGCATTTATCGAGTGTGAGGAAGAAGCGAAACCATCGACTACCGTCTGAATCGACCTCTCCCTCAAGAAGTCGGCAATCCACATACACAAGGATGCGGGAAGTCCGTAAGAATGCAGTTTGTTGACAAGTCCTCGGTGCCAAACCCGGTCAAAGGCCTTGGAGATGTCCAGTGCAACCGTTTGGGTCTCACCGAAACGTTCCAGGCATCGCCCCCAAACATGCGTCACATACGCGAGAAGATCACCGCACGAGCGGTTCCGCCGGAATCCGTATTGACGGTCGTTAATAATTTTGTTCTTCTCGAGGTATGTGAGCAGTTTGTCGTTGATCACACGTTCCATCACCTTAGACAGAACTGATGTGATCGCTATGGGGCGGTAGTTGGCCGGGTTGGAGCGGTCACCCTTCTTTGGAATAGGATGGATAACCGCTTTTTTCCAACCAGAGGGCACAGAGCCAGTCTTCAGGGACAATTTAAAAAGCTTTGTCAAAATTGGAGCTATTTCTGCAGCGCACCTCTGCAGTACCAGGGCAGGTATTCCGTCAGGCCCACTAGCTTTATTAACATCAAGCCCTCGTAAAACATGGAGTACTTCCCGATGCCGATTCCTCAGCTTTTTCATACGAAAACCGCAGTGAGGAACCGACGTCGGGACAGCACCTTGGTCATCGAGGGTTGAGTTATCCGCAAACATTTTACCTAATAAGTTTGCCTTTTCGGTGGCGGTGTTTGCTAGTGAGCCGTCAGGTCTGGTGAGAGGTGGCAAACTGGATTTGCAGAAATTGCGACCTATTGAGCTCGCAAGCGACCAGAATTGCCTGCTGCCATGCGGGCATGCAGCCAGCTTTCTGCTGATCTGCAGGTCGTGCTCCAATTTCGACCTATTTATGATTCTCTTGGTTTCCTTTGCCATTTTGTTGTAAGCTGTTCTGTCTTCGGATGTTCTAGATGTGTTGTAGGCTCGGTAAGCCGCGTTTTTTCGTCGCACTGCTTCAGCGCATTGTCGACTGAACCACGGCTTTGAGCCCACACCAGTTTCCTTAACAGTAGAATGGATGAAGCCATCCATCGCGGATGTGATGACTTCACCAATTTCCTGGGCACATCTTGAGGGATCCGAAGTCCGAAAACAGACAGCTGACCACGGAAAAGCATTAAAATGTGCCCGCAGACCGAACCAATCTGCTGACCTATAGTGCCACACTTTTCTCTTCAGCCTCTCGTTTGGTGGTCTGAAGTTTACAGGGATTGATGTCGTCACCAGGCAGTGGTCGGACGATCCTAAAGGCGCTGTGACTTCAATCCTGTAACCGTGTGGCACAGTAGTTAAAAATAGATCTAACAGATTGGAACGGTGAGTCTGGACATCAGGAACCCTTGTAGGCTTCTGAACCATTTGTTCCAATCCGTAGCAAAGGGCAAAGGATTCCGCTTGGCGTCCAGCCGAGTCTGTTGATCCTGAGAACTTCAACCAAGGTTCGTTATGAACATTGAAGTCCCCCAGGACCACAAACTCTGCCGTAGGGTAGCGGGGCAAGAGGTCATCAATAGTATCGCTTAAGTGTTTGAAGAGCTCGGACGTGTCTGATTCGCTAAGGTTCGGTGAGCGGTATAAACACGCGTAGAATCTTACCGTACTGGCAAGATTGACGCGTACCCACATTACGTCGAATCTGGAGTTTTCCAGATTCAACAGTCGCACACAGTTGACGTCAGCTCGACTATAGAGACAGACACCTCCTTTAGGTCTGAACTTGCCTGCGAGGGTGAAGCCCGGGCAGTTCAGATAGGAGGTGTCTACAGGCTCAGCTATCTGGGTTTCAGACAGGAAAAGTAGGTTTGGGCGTTGGGAAAAAAGGTGGTGGTGGACAGAATTTAAATTGGTGTGCAGGCCGCGAATGTTGGTGTAATTCACCAACAGTTTTGGCCCGCACCGGGGACGCCTACTCCTCGCCGCTGTAATGACGTTAATTGTTGATGGTTGTATATTCATGATTTTATTTGTAGGGTTATTTAAGTGTGATATGAGGGGAAGGAAGGTCAGGGAGGGAAAAGGTAAAGGGGTGGGTAGGATGCTGGGATTCAGAGTTTCCAGGAGTGACGGACGTATGTATCCAACCCACCCACTGCGGTGCAAGGCGATGGGCAATATACATGGATATTTAAATATCCGATACGAAATATCTCTGAATTCTAGATAAAGTTTGGTCGTATTAATTTTTTGTGGAAAAATAAAAAGGGCCCATTACACGTACACTTTCGCACACTTAGATTCTTATTTGTGAAGTGGGAACTATATAAATTTACTGAATTTAAATCTACTTTTCCTCTATTAGTATTGAAAATATCCCATTCTTATTTTATTTATTGTTTGAAACATTTGCAGAGTGATAAAAATTATCACATTAACTAGCTGGTACCCGGCATGCGTTGCTACGCCATTTAACAAAGAAATTGTTTATCCCTGCGTGTCCTTTCCCATTCGTCCCGTTCTCCTACCGCCTCTCCTTCTTCTCCTGCGTCCCCTTCCCCTCTCGCGTTCCCACTCCGTCTCCTCCACCTTCCCTCTCCCCACTCAACTCCCCCCTTCCCCCGTCCCGCGAATCCCCCTCCCGAGTTCCCCTCCCCCCTTTCAGGTCCCCTCCCCCTTCCCAGGTTCCCCTTCTTCCTCCCTGGTTCCCCTCCCCCCTCTCGCGAACCCACTATCCCTCTCCCTTCCCCCCTCCCGCATTCCATACATACAGTTTTCAAACATCTCGCATGCCACGAATAGCAATTTTTTAATGCAAATTTAATAATGCCAGAGCTCACCAGAAGTTTTATACAAACCTTGTCCTGACAATAACGAACACACAAAACAAAGAATTATCCAATTTGGTACAGTCGTTCGAAAGTTATGCGCGTACATACATTTCGGCGATTCATTTTTATTTATATAGATAGATAGATAGATAGATAGATGAAATTGCCATTGGAATGTGCAAAGACATTAACACTCCAATTGGAACTGTTCACAGCATGCGTAAGTCGATTAGTTGTTACTACAGGTGGAGGTGCTGCTAGTGAAATAACAAAAATAATAATAAGCAATGTAAAATATAGTATGAATACAGTACAGAAAAAGAAAAAAAGAATGAAAGAAATGATATAATAATAAAAGCATAAAACTTCTGTTTTTATAAGAAAAACTCTCTTTTTATAACTTTTGAAAGTTATTCCTTGAAGAAGAAGATAACAATAATAATCTAAACGAAAATATGAAAGAGAACAAGATACAGAAAAACAGAAAAGGGAAAAGAATTAGTTGAAGATAATATTGTTAATTCCAAAATTTGAAGTATGAGATTGAAAACTATGACGGTTTGACAGGATGTAGCAATAGCGAAATTGGTTAACGCCCACGTCCCGGTTGGACGAGAGGTCTGGGTTCGAGTCCCAGTTGCGACCATTATCTTTTTGTGTGTTTTCTGTGTCTTGTTCTCTTTCATATTTTCGTTTAGATTATTATTGTTATCTTCTTCTTCAATGATATATTGCCTAAAAACTGAATTACATATTTTAAAGTTCAGATTCTTCCATTTACCTAGACGTCACGTCAGCTCATAGCTAATAAAATTAGTTTTTTTTTTATACATGAGGCTGTTTAAAAAGATGTCTGTATTGTGATATTCCAAACATTGGATTGAAATGGGCAATATGCGATTAATTAACTCAGGATGAATTGTTTTATGACTCTATATAATATCTTCTGTTAGGAACTTTAATTTGAATGGCTGTTGTAGACATAGGGCCTTCGCTCTCGGAGAAACCGAAAACTGGTCGGCAACTCAATTCACGGCGCAACTCAACTTTGCCATTTCAGTAATTATGTCAGCTTGTTTAACAAAAATATTATTTACTGTGGTGAACGTATGTCTTGCGGTATGAAGAGACATGCGTGTATGAGTGAGACAGCATGAGGCACGTATAAAAGGGTGTGATTGTTGTCTACCGTCCTCTTTGCATTTACGCTTCCTACGAAGCACACCTGTACACAATCTCGGAATAAACATAAATAGTCTACCCACTATTATTATTGGCAACCTCACCCTGAACGGAGATCACCATCCCAAGAAGATCTGGATCCATACAACGGAGTCCAGGTGGTAATGTAGATAACCGGCCACGGTCATCACATTTGGCGCAGCCTATAAAGGAAGAAGATTTACGCAGCAGCCAAAATCACATTTGGCAGCAAACATCACGAGATTGAGGCTACAGTGGACAATAGGTGATCAGGCAGCATCAGGCCAGATCACATTCAGGAAGAGCAAGAGCAGCAGAAATTGGCATCCGAGGAATAGCAAGGCGCTGGATAGGTTTATTCAGTGCCGAGAACCTGGAGGAGCATACACGTAAGGCGTGGATGGAGAAGTCCGGGTCTTCAGGAGAAGATCAGAGACCAGGTGCAGACCTCACGGAAGGCGTGCCGGCGCATTAGAAGGACGACCAGGGTTCAGGAGCCAGGAGACGGTCCGCGGAAGGGCGAGATCGGAGCAGCAGCATCAAGTCAACAGAGTCGTGAGTTGAGTGCTGTTTGTAAAATTTTCTGCTTTTATTGATTGTATCTGTGTGAAGATGGAAGGGGGAGAACTGCCCAGGTTTTGTCATTTGAGGGACAAACTGGAGACGTTCGTGTTGCAATACGAACAGTTCATCCTCGTCAATGATGACAAGTTAAATTCGGTAGAAAAAAAGAGAGCGGTTTTAATATCTCATTTACACACAGAGACAATAGATTTATTGATTGATTTGTGTTTTCCTAAAAAAATTACAGATATTACGGTCGAAAATTTATTGTTATTACTAGAGAATCATGTAGGTATCAAACGAAATGTGTTCAAAGAGCGCGAAATTTTTTTTGCTACGAAACAAAAAAGTTCAGAATCGGTTAATGATTATATAGCACGGTTAAGAAATCTCGTTAGATTTTGCAAATTCGAGGACAGACTTGAAATGACTTGAAACGTTGGCTAAAGAAGGAGGTAGCGCAACACGGCACAACACCCCAAAAACATATAACGAAAAAAGACTTGAATATAATTTAAAAGATGTTTTTGTCACCGGTCTTCGAGTGGGGCGTATTAAGGAGAAATTATTTGTAGAGGCTGAAAACTTTTCATTAAAAAAGGTTATAGAATGTGCTATTGCTATGGATTCATTCGAGGTAATGAATAAGCAAATTAAAACGGAAAGTGTTGATTTAGTAAATAAATTTAAAAATACATCGAACAATTTGTCACAAAAACAAAATTCGGTAGGTAAACATTTTTTTAGAACTTCGGACAAGAATGTTACATCGTACAGAGCGAGGTCAGCGGACCGAACAAAGTGTAAACATTGCGGGAATTATCACGATTCAGTAAACTGTAAATTTAAAGACGTGTTTTGTTATAAATGCAGAGTGAAAGGGCATATTGGGAAGATATGTCGCGGTTTAAAATATAATAACATTTCTTCAGTGTTCGTAAATACGCAGGAACATAAAAACATGTTGCGGATAAACGCAGTATATTGTGAACCAATATTGTGCAAAGTTTTAGTGAATAATGTGGAACTAAACGGTTTATTGGACACAGGGGCGGCAATTTCGATTTTAACGGACGAAGATTATGTTAAACATTTCAAACATTTGATGTTAAAACCAAAGGATTTAACCTTAATGGGTTACGCTAACTGTAAGTTAAATTTATTGGGTTGTATCTTATTAACAGTTGATTTTAACGGTTATAGGGAAATGTTAGAATTTTGCGTAGTAAAACATGGAACAATTACGGTTCTAGGGCGTGATTTCATTAAAAAGTTTAATATTGGATTTACGGGCTTACAATCTACTTTATCCCAGGAGGGAAGTGAAAATGTTTCTCACAATATGGTTGAGAATAATACTAGTGTAATTGATAATTTAATTCGGAAATTCCCGGAGGTTTTTTCGGAGAAACTGGGTAAATTCAATAAATATAAAGTGCATTTGAAATTAAAAGAGAATGCGGAACCGAAATTCTGCAATCCGAGAAATATACCGTTTGCCTTAAAAGCAAAGGTTGAATCGAAATTGGGATGTTTACAATCGGAAGGTATTTCAGTTCCGGTAAACTATAGTAAGTTTGCGTCACCAATCGTTCCAATAGAAAAAAATAATGGGGAAATAAATGAACAATCAATTTCAGCCCAGGAGGGTAGTGAAATTTTTTCTCATAGTGGTTTTGATGATGATAGAAGTGATTTACAATCAATTTCATCCCAGGAGGGTAGTGAAATTTTTTCTCATAGTGTATTTGAGAGTGGTAGAAGTAAAGTGAATAAAAAAATTCGAAAATTCCAGGAGGTTTTTTCGGAGAAAGCGGGTAGTTTTAATAAAAGTAAAGTGCAATTAGAATTAATTGGGAATGAGGAACCAGTTCACGTAGAGAATGACTTGGATACTCAAATTCTAAGTTTATTTAAAAATAACAGAGATTTACCTATAACGGAAGAAATATGGAGTAGGGTGCATATTAATTATGCGGGCCCAATTGCAAATAAATATTTTCTTGTAATTATTGACTCAACCTCAAAATGGTTAGACTGTGTAGAAGTAAAGTCTCCAAATTCGTATAACACTATTAAAATATTAAAGGGTTTATTTAGTTATTTCGGGAGTGTACAGACAATAGTTTCAGATAATGGAGCCGTTTTCATGTCAGCGGACTTCAAAGAGTTTTGTGAGATGAATAACATCAAACATTTAACTACTCCGGTAAATCATCCACAATCAAATGGTCTAGCAGAAAACGCGGTTCGAACGTGTAAAAATTTTTAAAAAAAAGTGATGATAAGAAATAAGTTTCAGTCAGGTTATGAGGAAAAATTAGGAAATTTTTTAATTGATTACAGAAATGCACCACACTGTACAACTGGCTTAGAACCTGCAGTTGTAATGTTTGGAAGTAAACTAAGGTCAAACTTAAACAGTTTTGTACCGAGAGGGGGGAGAGTTAAGGATAATAGAATTAAGAAAGAAACAAAAATTAAAATGTCTAAATGTCAGGAAAATCAAAAATATTATTATAAAAGAAATAATAAAGAATCGGTGGGTTTTTCGATTAATCAAAAGGTAATGGTTAGAGATTTCAGAGACCAAAACAATGATAAATGGGTACCAGGGAAAGTGTATAAACAATTAGGAAAAAAACTTTATATAATTGAGGTAAATTTAAATGGTAAAATTATGTTTTGGAAAAGGCATTTTGATCAGTTGTCTAAATTATGTGTGTCATGGGAAAAGAAACACAGCAATCCTTATGTCGCGTCTGAGACGAAGAGACTGTCGTATGATGAATACGATGTCTCCAGCTTTGGCCTGGATGACAGTCTAATGTGTTTTTCTCCTTCTCATTCCAGCCCCAGTGATCCAGTGGCGTCAACGTCGGGAAATTGGAAGGACCGACTACGACCACGAACACACAGATGAGTCAATGAAGGCAGCACTCAGCTCTCGACTCAACATGAATTACTTACATTGTAAATATTGGAATATTTTATGTATTGTAAATAATTATCAGTTCATGTTGTGTAACTGTCTTCGGATTTAAGTGTGGAGGGATGTGGTGAACGTATGTCTTGCGGTATGAAGAGACATGCGTGTATGAGTGAGACAGCATGAGGCACGTATAAAAGGGTGTGATTGTTGTCTACCGTCCTCTTTGCATTTACGCTTCCTACGAAGCACACCTGTACACAATCTCGGAATAAACATAAATAGTCTACCCACTATTATTATTGGCAACCTCACCCTGAACGGAGATCACCATCCCAAGAAGATCTGGATCCATACAACGGAGTCCAGGTGGTAATGTAGATAACCGGCCACGGTCATCACATTTACTAATAATTTATCAGTTATCAACCTTATTATATTATAATAATTTATCAACCTCTTGAATAAAATCGATATTTTCCTGCTCTGACATATTGCAAATGACTCAAAACTTTACTCGTCAAATTGAGTCGCAACCATGGAAACCTGTCAACTTGGCAACTGAAACACCGCAAGCAAATTGCCCTGGCCATATACTCGTATATGTACATACTTTGTCTGTATTGTGTGAGCAGAACCACCGTCCCGGGAACCATTTATTGGATAACCAACACCTCAGCTGGTGGGCAGACGCTTGGCAGGCAGTGGCGGACTAAGCCCGTCAGAGGCCCAGCGCGGCAAAGCTGAATGAGCCCCCTAGTTTAAGAAGTTGATGTAATTTTACAAGCTTTTTATTCAGTTCACACGGGCCTCTGGTCCTGGGGGCCTCCGAACGCCTCCATTTTCCCTTGATCAAATCCTAAACAAGGCTTTAAGACACCGTAAAATTTTAGTTTATTTTTTAATTCATTTTCTGAAAAGTGCATTTGTTAATAATGCGTTCACCAAATGTTTTAAGGAAATTTGTAAAATTGACGGAGATACAACATTTTGTGTCAAACCCTTTTAAATAGTTTGTTTGTTGAATTATCCTTCAGCAAAACTTTGAACGCGTTTTTCTCTGAAGTACGTTTTCCAACCTTGTTGATAACATATTACAAATACTATAGATGCGATTCGCATACATCAAGTTTTAAACTGTTCAAGAATCCAGTAACACACCGCTTAGGGATTTTAAAAAAAATTTCCATAAAAAATTGAAAAAAAGTTCGCTGCTCCGCCATTTTTTCTTTTTTTAGATATCAAAATTTCCCTCTGTAGTGCCGCAGGCTTTCGTGGATTTTCGAACAGTTTAAGACTTGGTGCGTGCAAATCGGATGAATAGTTTTTTAAATATGTTCTCAACCACGTTGAAAAACATGTTAAAAAGTTTAGAGAAAAACGCATTCAAAGTTTTGCTGAAGGATAAATAAAAAATTAAAAAAATCAACATAAAAACCGTTTCAAAACGGTTTCACATAAAATGCTGTATCTCCGCCAATTTTTCGATGCTCTATAAAACATTTGGTGAGACCATCCTTAACAAATGCATCTTACAGAAAATAAAATTAAAAAAATGATAATTGGTACTTTAAAGCCTTGTTTAGGATTTGATCAAGGGAACACGGAGGCGTTTGGAGGCCCCCCAGGACCAGAGGCCCGAAGCCGCCCCTTCCGCCCCCCCGTTAGTTCGCCACTGATGGCAGGCCAGATCGGGAGAGAATGGTTGAGGTAGTCCCTTTGACTT
The DNA here is from genome assembly GCA_917880885.1 of Limnephilus marmoratus. Taxonomy (NCBI): domain Eukaryota; kingdom Metazoa; phylum Arthropoda; class Insecta; order Trichoptera; family Limnephilidae; genus Limnephilus; species Limnephilus marmoratus. The sequence continues at coordinate 33,838,527 of OU862908.1, forward strand.
CTCCAGCTGTAGTCACTTGGAACATCGCCTTGCGCCGAAGTGGGAGAAATGGAATCATACGTCCGTCATTCCTGGACACACTGACCCCCAGATTCCTACCCACCCCTACTACCCATTTCCTTTACAGAAATTCCTCACCTTCCTTTCCTGAAAAGCCCTCCACGCAACATCCCCAATTAAATAACATAGGCCCAGATGGGAATTATCTTCCTCAGGGCCTCCCTAGCTAATGTAAAAAAAGAGGGAATGTGTCGGCTATGGCATATCTTTAGGAATTCCCCCGCATTTGCCCACGGAGATAAGGAAAACTGTAGATAACCTTATTCAGCAGGAAACGGCCGATTGTCAGTATGGAACAGAGCGACCCACAGTGACCATGACCGTGAATATGAAATCCTGCGGTTTGTGGTGTGGGTGGCGTATTGGGCAAGCATCCAATGATAACCGCGTTGAACGTTTAACAAAGTAATCGAGTCTTGTTGCGTTTCGTCTTCCGCGAGCACGGAGAAAGAGGTATTGAGGATTTATCAGAAATTCTCAGCGTTTTATTCGTAAATACGGTTAAAAAAGGGATTGCAGTTGTTACGAATGAATTAATAGAAAATGGTGGCGTAATAAATACAAAGACGTCTACTTTCACGATTTCCTGATAATCTTTTATTAAATTACGAATATATTATCATGATTGCTCGCAATTTTGACGCAGTTTGCATTACAATAAGGAACTCCAGTGAAAAATATTATGGCTTTAAAAAAATATGTTCATATAGACCAGTGGTTCCCAACCTTTTTCTGAACCGGGACCACTTGTACGTTTATTTTTATGAAGTCGAAATTTGTGTTTGGCAACTCTTTAATGGGGAGGGGGAGGGGAGGGGTGATGACCCCCGTTACCGCGTCATCTGCCCAATAACCACCGCTTATGGTCAGTGGCATAGGGGCTAGCATGGGCGGCACCCGGGACGGATTGCACTACGGGAGGAGCGTAATGGGATAGGGTTAGACGGGTTCTAGCAGAATATTTACCACAACGGAGGGGGCGGAATGGGATAGAGTGGGACGGGTTCTAGCAGAATATTTACCACAACGGAGGGGGCGGAATGAGATAGTGTGGGACGGGTTCTATTTACCACAACGGAGTGGGTAGAACGTGGTAGGATCGGGTGGGGCGAAACAGAATAGCATAATGGCCACTGACCACAAAGTACAATAATGATAAACTAAATATTGGCCCGATTTTTTTATTCAGACTTCTCGACCAGGGACCGACCGAGAGCTAGCTCGTTTATTGACCGGCGGTCCATCGCGGATCATTTTCTAGCCTCTCGCGGACCACTAGTGATCCGCGGACCACTGGTTGGGAAACCCTGATATAGACCAATAAACGCTGATTCTGAATATAAGTTTTATTGAATAATATTAAACGCAGAGTGTTAAAAAAATATTAAAAAGTCCATTTTTAATCGGGTCATAAAAACACGCGGTCAAGTTTGTATTATTGAAATGTTTAGTGGTGACGTCACTGAACACCGTAAAGTCATTGTATGGGAATGTATGATATGACACAAGCCAACATATTAACAACGTTTCATCTTATTAGTTTATTTACATATTGTTTATAGAGATTTAGTTGTTGTGTTTATTGAAACTTTATTTAGGCCTAAATAGTTCAGTTTCAAAAATATAGGTATCTCTTATTAATTTATCTCTATTGTTGAAAATATTCAAAAACTACTGCACAAAAAAAAATAGTAATGCCACACTAGGGAGAATACTTCGAACTCTGAATTTCAAAATGGCGCCAGTTGAACAGCTGATTGCCCGATCTTATAGTAACTTTTCGGGAGTGAAGACGTCACACGATTCACTATACGGTGGTTTTCAGGGGATCTTAAAAAATTAAAATTTGGAAGATTATTTTAAAAATAAATATGCAGTTATTTAAGTTAGAAGGTCATTATTCATTAAAAAATACAAAAATTGGACTGGAGTTCCATATTACGAAGTTCTTGAGTCGTGATGATATTTTACCAGTGATTTACATTTTACTATATATATAACTACTATATAACTACTACTATATATATAACTACTATACATTATTTACTAATATTTTATTAGCTCTTATACGAAAATATTCACAGTTCTCATGATATTTTATCAGTAATTACTAATTACTAACCATTCTTTGTTCTTTACGAATACTGTACATGGTCTGACTGATATTTTGTAAGTAATTATTTAATGAGTAATAACTGCTCACACACCTCGAGAAGAACAAAATTATAAACGACCGTCAATACGTATTCCGGCGGAACCGCTCGTGCGGTGATCTTCTCGCGTATGGGACGCATGTTTGGGGGCGGTGTCTGGAACGTTTCGGTGAGACCCAAACGGTTGCACTGGCCATTTCCAAGGCCTTTGACCGGGTTTGGCGCTGAGGACTTGTGAACAAACTGCCTTCTTACGGACTTCCCGCATCCTTGTGTACGTGGATTGCCGACTTTTTGAGGCAGAGTTCGATTCAGACGGTAGCCAATAGTTTCACACTCGATAAATGCTGGCGTCCCACAGGATCGGTTCTGTCTCCGAGTTTGTTTTTGTTGCACATACATGACCTCTTGTCATGTGCATAAATTCATTTAGTACAGTCCATGATAGCTTTTTGTTTGACAAGCCCCCAAATATCTCACTAATGTAATCTTCAAGAATGTTGATCATTCTCTTATTCTCAGGGTATTGGGATGTAAGTGGAGGCTACCAGACACTCCATCGCTTTTGACAATTATCGCATCTAATCATCGGCGTTAAGCATCATCGGTTGATAATCCATCGGACATCGCTTCACGTGGCCATTCTCAGGCCGTTCTTATCCGTAACGTGTTATGGTGGGCGGAGCCCTCCGGGTTTGTCCAGCCAAACGACTCTTGGCCCATCGTAGATGGCCATGTTAACAAAACTGAACTCCATTCTGAGGAACGAGTTCAATCGTCAATCGTCATTAGTCCAACATGATGATATTCTGCTGATAAACTCCAATGTCTTACTGCTTACTTTTATCTATTCGTACACAACTTTCTTAACAAAGCCTCTCGTCGTTCGGATTTTCTACGTAATCATTTCGAAATTCGTATTATATCTTTAACCAAACATTGGACATCTCTCTCTACGGATGATGTGATTAGAATCAAAATTAAAAATCTTGTGCTTATCGCTACGTTCCGTACTTTGAATGGATCTTCTCTTACAAGACCATTCACCAAATCGTATCCATTGCCTAGGCAATGTGACTAATCATCATCGTTTCGCGGTTTGTTTTATTCGTTTTTACGTCTATGTTAATCGTATAATATAGTTTCTTATCTAACTAGTTCTTTTGCTTCGTCTTCTTTTCATCCACGTCACGTTTCGTGGCATTAAAATACAATTTGCTGAGTAGTTTACTTTGGTTTTCTGAAGGTTTCACTTCTACCGCGTGTGAACTGCACACTTGGATTTTTTGTATTATGTATTTGTGTTTTAAACCTAGTTGACGTGTCCTTCATTAATTTTACAAACTTTGTTTTCAAATTCACAGCAGTGAAGTATTGCTATACTATAGATACGTTTTTAGATTTTCCCAGCCAAAAGTATTTTCGTTGTTTGTTTTTGGGGTGTTATGCGTGTTGCGCTACCTCCTTCTTTAGCCAACGTTTCGGACAGCGTTCCAGTGTCCATCGTCAGGGCTAATGTGTGACACATCTGCCCTGGCTAGAGAAGGAGGCAGCGCAACACGGCATAACACCCCAAAAACAAATAACGACAATATTGCTATACAGTTTCACAACCGCAGTTAGATAAAGAAAATAGTGTATGTGGTGCATTAAATTTGAGTTTTTTAAAAAACAGTATTCAGTTCATGTGTTAAAAAGTCAATGCGGCTATAAGTATTTATCAAATCTGCCGAGTTAGACCGGTTGCTTGTTTACTAGTTGCCAGGCGCCAAGCTACGCGGTCAATAATAATTCAATGTTATTTGGATGCTTTGTTTAGTCATGACTTTGTAATATTTACGTGTTAGTGTAGAGGTAGGTACTCGTATCTACTTTTTCTTCGATGAAGTGAATCATAAGAAGTCGATAAATATATAATGTGATCATTTTCTATTTCATAAGTTCACTATAAAGAACTTATGAAATAGAAAATGATCATTAATTTTGCAAAACCAAATGGAAATAAAAAATTATATATTTATCGACTTCTTATGAGTCACTTCATCGAAGAAAAAGTAGATACGAGTACCTCTACATTAATAGGTAAATATTACAAAAAGTCATGTTAACTAAACAAAGCATCCGAATAACGTTGAATTATTATGGCGTCAACAAATACCTTATTGGGAAATTGTCAGAAAAAATTGTTAGCCATCAAATTTTTTAACTTATGTAATATTGTATAGTATTTTTTAAATATAATATAACATTTCCAGTATTTTTGGGATCGTCAAGACACACATATTATTATCGTAGCAGATCGGTACTTTACCCTATGATCAATGTTTCATTAAATAAACCTTTTATCATTTACCGCTTCGATCGATTTCTCTCCATGAGCCAATGTAATATGTGAAGAAAAAAATAGTGACATATAGTATTAGATACTCTCCTCAGTATCGCCCACCGTGGAAAACCACCATTTCAGAATAGAATTTAAATGGCTTTAGCCGTATTTGGTAACCAAATTTCAATAGCCAAGTACTAACTTGCCAACCTTCCTCCTCCCATCTCCTTCACTTCTCCACCCCCCCTCAGCCTCACAACATGACGACCTGCGTGGTCGAGGGGCAAGGCTCTTCACTCGCAATCCAAAGATCGCGGGGTCGAATCCCGGCGTGGGCAAATAAATTTATTTGATTGATTTGTGTTATTCCACAATTAATTAATTTAAAGTAATATATTATAGTATATTTGCGGCACGTTCCAGAGTGGAAGATACTCTCTGTATCGCCCTGGTGTAAGACCACCATTCAGAATTAAAAAGTTGCTTGAAATGGCTTTAGCCGTTTTGGTGACCAGATCTGGATAGCCGGGTACTTCCCCACCTTCCTCTTCCGCATCTCCTTCCCCTCCCCACTATCTTCAGCCTCACAACATACCTCATTTGCGGATGCCATAGTGTCACTGGCTCCAGATGGGAGCAGCTGGAAACTTTTGTGAGGTATTTATTAATTGTTTTTAGATTTTCACGGCCAAAAGTATTTTTGTTATTTGTTTTTGGGGTGTGTCCATCATCAGGGCAGATGTGTGATGATTGACACTGTAACGCTGTCCGAAACGTTGGCTAAAGGAGGAGGTAGCGCAACACGGCATAACACCCCAAAAACAAATAACAAAAATATTTATTTATTTGTTTGGACGACCTCCGTAGTCCAGTGGGTAAGACTCTTAACTCACAATCCGGAGGTCGCGGGTTCGAACCCGGCATGCGCAAATAAATTTTATTTGATTAATTTGTGTTTTCACAATTAATTCATTTAAAATAATATATAGTATATATGCGGCATGTTCCAGAGTGGAAGATACTATCAGTATCGCCCTGGTGTAAGACCACCATTCAGAATTGAAACGTTGCTTGAAAATGGCTTTAGCCGTGTTTAGTGACCAGATCTGAATAGTCAGGTACTTCCCAAGCTTCCTCTTCCCCACCTCCTTCCCCTCCCCACTACCTTCAGCCTCACAACATACCCCAATTGGGGATGCCATAGTCTCACTGGCTCCAGACGGGAGCAGTTGAGATTCTTGTGCGGTATTCACTGTAAAAAAAAAACACCTTGATGGCTTATACATGTAAGGTAAATTGTACAGGAGCATTATAACAAGTATGTAGCATCATAACAAGATTATAGTACATAAAATAATAAACAGAGCATGACAGACATAAGTAGGCACAATACAAGTAGGTATGAGTATTCGATAAGTAAATTTATTTATTTATTTATTTACACATAAACGGCACAACACGTGCCATTAACATAATTAACATACTTATAATATTATAACAACATGAAGAATAACAGTATAATGTTGGTAAAATTTAAGAAAAAAGGTAAAAAGTAAGGTAATAAGTAGTGTATAAAAGTGAATTATAAAGTGAATAGTATAAAATATAAAGTATTAAGTATTAAAATACAAACTATAAATTATTAGGTAAAAGTTAAAAAAAAAATTTAAAGAGAGAAATAAAACAATAAAATGTAAAATACCTACAAAGACTTAAAAATAAAATATAAAAAGTAATAAATACTGGATTATGTTAACCGATATGATAAATTGTACAAGTACCTATGATTTCTTGTGCATTTATAGTTTTAGAGTGAAGTACTGGTAGGCATATTATGTTTACATGATCTATTATATTTACGTGGTACTAGCAAACAAATTTAGTTTAACGCATCTTTTGTATGATGCCAGATTACCGGCGGCGTGATCGATATTAGCATATTCATTGCCTAAAATATGCAAGCGATTTATGGTTGAGTTTTGTTCTGCGTTCGTCATAGTATTGTCACAATGAAAAGGTGTTTTGAGTCGAGTCGGTCTACAAGGTACATGGTAATTTATTAATGAGATTAATTCAGGGGAGTCAAACCAGTTATTGTTTATTTTAAATAAAAAAATTAGATCATTGAGTATTCTTCTATCTTTTAACGATAAGAGTCGCATTTTTTGTAATAAAGATTCATAGTTTATGTCAACCGCGGGAATACCTAATTTGAAATTAATTGATCTGAGAAATTTGCGTTGGATTCTTTCAATGGAGTTTGAGTGGCTTTTGTAGAAAGGGTTCCATATGGGGGAATTGTATTCTAAATGACTCCTAACCAGAGTTGTATATAGTATTTTGAATGTTTGGATATTTTTGAAATCTTTACAAATTCTTACAATGAAGCCCAGCATTTTCATTGCTTTACCAGTTATTATATCAATGTGGTTGGTAAATAGTAGTTTAGAGTCGAAGGTTATTCCAAGGTCTCTTATTACAGGTACTGACAATAAACTCTGATTGTTAAAAGAATAACTATATTTGATAGGGTTTTTAATTCTAAAGAAACTCATGATTTGACATTTTTTAATGTTAAGTGTAAGTTTGTTAATGGTACACCATTCTACGAATTTTATAAAATTGGATTGGAGGGACAAGCAGTCGTATACATTTTTTATGATTTTATATATTTTCATGTCATCAGCAAATAATAATATGTTAACATCAGTGAATATGGAGGTGACATCGTTTATGAATAGTATAAACAATATTGGACCAAGGTGCGAACCCTGAGGCACACCGCTAGTGGCTTCAAATTCGTAAGACAAGTGTTCTATAATACAGACAGTTAGTACACGTTTTGATAAATAATTCTTAATCCATAATAATAAATTACCACTTATTCCTAGTTTAGACAATTTATTTATAAGAATTTTAATGCAAACCTTATCAAAGGCTTTACTAAAATCCGTGTAAATTGAGTCAACTTGTTCTCTATTAGCAAGAGCACCAGAGATAAAATGTTCATACAATGTAAGGTTAGTTAAGGTAGATCGTCCAGAGATAAAACCATGTTGAAATGATGAGATATTAAATTTTATGCAAGAACATATTTTTTGAAGAATTAACTTTTCAAAAATTTTTGGTATTGACGATTGTATGCATATTGGTCTGTAATTTTCAACTAAAGACTTGTCTCCGCTTTTAAATATTGGAGTGAGAAAGCTATTTTTCCATATTTGTGGGAACTTGCCTGTTAAAAGTGATTGATTAAATAGTAGGTACAGAGGGTAAGAGACACTACCCCCACAGTTTTTTAGAAATGCGGGGGGAATTTTATCTGGCCCTGAGCACGATATAGGTTCCAGTAGTTTGATACATGCTGCAATTTCTTTAATCTCAATATGTATCTGAGATAGTTGTAAATTTATATCTGACTCAAAGTTTGGAATGTCTTCATCAGGGATATCTGTTTCATATACATCCTTAAAAAAATCTGCAAAGTTAACAATTGACTAAATTGTTAACAAAGGAGTTCAATCAGCATATTCGTATTTGGGCTCATGCTATTTACAGTAGTTTCAAAAATTACTGTCACAGTATTACACAAAACATGATTACAAACACTCGAAGCATACCGGTTGGCAGAGGTGTAAAACATTTTTTAGCAAATAATATAAATGTAGGTAAATTAAATATATGTCACTGTAAAAGCCCGAACTACGGTAAATCCTAAGATTTTCCGGTAAAACCTAAGATTTACCAACTCTTAATGGTAAAAGTCCGAACCGTTCTATAATCATCGTTCACCAACCTAACCTAACCTAACCTAACATGTACTAAATTCTAATGGTAAAAGTCCGAAAAAATCGTTTATAATATTTAAATAAGAAACGATTTTTTCGGGCTTTTACCATTAGAATTTAGTACATGTTAGGTTAGGTTAGGTTAGGTTAGGTTGGTGAACGATGATTATAGAACGGTTCGGACTTTTACCATTAAGAGTTGGTAAATCTTAGGATTTACCGGAAAATCTTAGGATTTACCAATATTCGGGCTTTTACGGTAACATATATAAATATTAAATTTATACATTTTAAAAAAATACCCCAATCGGGGATGCTATAGTCCGACTAACTAACTCCTGGCAGTTGGGACTCTTTTGCGGTAATCATGTTAAAAGAACCATTCTTTTTCGAAGCTTACAACATTTTACACTTTTGGCTATGTTTCATCTTATTCAGGGCACAGATATAATCCCTTCTAAAGAAATAAAATTACTAGGTTTCACTATAGACAATAGTCTTTCTCTTGAATCAAAAATTTCTAAATCTGTAAGTTCAGGCTTTTTCCATCTAAGGCAGATAAAATCAATCAGGCGTTGCCTTCCCTCTGATGGAGCAAAGTCACTCATAAATTCGTTTGTTGTCTCACGTATGGACTATTGTAATAGTGCGTATGCTGGCTTACCTAAAAAACAATTCATTAGAATCCAGTCCGTTTTCAATGCTGCGGCGAGAATGATTTTTGGTGAATCTAAGTATTGCCGTATAACCCCGCTTCTAAGGGATCGCCTTCATTTGCTTCGATGCCCAGAAAGAATAGAGTTCAAGATCTGCTTAATGACCTTCAAAGCATTGCAAGGAATGGCGCCAGCCTATATATCGGAACTATGTGTCCGACAAAACTTAAGCGATAGGCAGCTTACTTTAAGGTCTGCAGATCTAGATGTTACTAATCGTTTAATCGAACTTTCTAGGTCAAATCAAGCCGTTTACTATGATCGATATTTTAGTGTAACTGGCCCGCTCATTTGGAACAAACTACCCTCAGCTCTTACTAATATCCAGAACTTGGCTGAATTCAAAAGAGCTTTAAAAACAAACTTATTTAAAAAATCATACCTTTCATGAATTTTAACTCGTTTTCAATCTACTATAATAAGATTAATAGCCATGTTCCTCAAGTTTCTGGTAATTGTTTGGTTTCGATTACCTCCTTACTATAGTTTTATGTGCAGTCTGTTATTATTATTTCTAAACGTAAACTGCCTCTTATTCTTTATTATAATTTAGTTTTAATGATTCTTTTTGATAATATTGTTCTTTAGGAATTGCTTTGTATATACTGTATATTCTTTGTTTCACACTGTTACTCTGTGCACTCTGTTATTATTATTTCTAAACGTGAACTGCCTCCTATTCTTTATTATAATTTAGTTTTAAGAATTCTTGTTGTTAATATTTTTCTCTAGGAATTGCTTTGTATATACTGTATATTCTTTGTTTCACATTATTTAATCAATTTCTCATTTTGTAAGGACTCGTAAGGAGCACTATAGGATTAATTTTAAGTTTATTATAATTAAGCGCACTTGAAGTGAAATATCACAAAACTGCGCTATATAAATGTGAAAAAAAACTGATTCTAATAAAATAAAAAATAAAAACATTTTTTTTTTTGTTTTTTTTTATTTATTTTTTATTTTTTTTTATTTATTTATTTATTTTATTTTTAATTTTTTATTATTATTACTAATATTCGTGCATTTTCAAAATCTTAAATAAATTGTGGGTTATATTGTTTTATCAATCATCAATTGTCACCAAAGTCAATGTTTCCAGTAGGTATGTACCTACGCCTAAGGGTGTCGGGCGGGAACCAAGCAATTCCCCCCTCGTCCGATACATTTGGCAAGTTGTGTAGAGTCGCCGGGACCGGGCACGCGGTAGTGATCCATCAGCGGACTTTACATGTGTTATTAGTATCCTCGTGGGAAAGGACTTCCGAACTCTTGAACCCCAGTGGCGATATTAGCCCAACGACAAACACGGGATGGTGATTGTTTGTTTTGCTTCAACGGATCAGCGGAATTTTAAAGGGATTTATTCTTTTCCCCAATAAAACAAAAACTTTCGGATGCTTATTGCAATATTTGTTTGAGTTAAGTAGAAAGTAGGTACACACATTAAAAACTTATGTACAGCGTGACACAGTCATCTTTGAGGGCGGACAAATAAGATAAAATGAAACAAAATCCAATTAGATAGAATATTTTTGAACGCATCCGAAAACTAAAAACTGTTTTAAAAAGGTGATCAAATACGCTTTCAAATTTTGTAATTCTAAATAAACATATAATTTTTTAAATGTAAAAAAATTGAATACAAATATAAAAAAGTTTTTAAAATAGCTCACCTCATTCTTTTTCCAGCAAAAATTACTAATAACGAAAAAAAAAAACCACACAACTTTTTTAGAACAATACATTTATTGTAAACGTTATTGTCAACTCACTTTTTTGTCGTTACATGTAAAAATAATTATTAAAAAATTATCAAAGTTTTATTTTTTGTTATAATTGTGAAAAAAAAAACTTTTTTTTCGTGAACTTTTGTTTTGTTCTTTTTATTATTTTGTGGTTAATTATTATATTTGAATATAAAGCGTGGTATTTTCTCTTTCTAACACCGTTTAGATTGTATTTCTACCATTATAGTAAGGGAGACACAACTATTTCTATGAGACCTATGTGAGTTATTCCGAAAGGGAACAAATTAGCCCGAGGGGTTAAATCTATAGATTTTTGTATTCACAATATCTATAGTGGCCACTTAATAAAACGTTTGTGACTCTACTAATTATTAGATAGGTACCAGTGGCGTAGCTAGCATGGGTGGCACCCGGGGCGGAAAACGCAGTGTCACCCCCCCCATTAAATTTTTTTTTGAGAAATTCTGAACACAAATTTTGACTTCCTAAAATATAAAAAAAAATCTAGCTAGTCAAATATGTAAAAAAATAATTGTTATCTTCAAAATTAAAACATTTTAAAAACACTAACAGAATAACAGCTTTTTCAACAATCGATAGGTGATAATTTCCTTCGCGAGTTCCCGTCAATCACAATGTACGAAATAAATGAGAATGACACAGGGGAAAAGCGAAAAATATTTCACGGTAATACCCAATAAATCAATAGTAAGAGCTAGGAACGAAAATAAAATAACAGAATTTTGGGGGAATGCTGACCAACCGAGCCATAGAGCTACAAATAACACCGTGTGGAGTCTTCAATTCTAATATGCTGCAAAAATCTAGAGAAAATTATTTGTTGGCATGAAAACATAATAACCAATACTTAGGTTAAAACCAGTTTGTGTTCAGAGTGTAACGATAAAATTTCAATCGTGAAATAGTAAAGGGGGCGTTCAAGTATAACGTAACGCAATTTTTGAAAAATTTTTACCCTTTCTCCCCCCATGCAACGCGCCGTAACATTTTTCTGCACCTCCCTCCCCCTAAACGTTACGTAACACCCAAGTGATTATTTTTACCTAAAAGTCTCAATTAAATTGCGCAAAGTTCTGGAAAGTCGCTCAAATACCTTGTTCTTGTTTTAATCGCGTTTGCGTTAAAAATAAAACAAGAGATTTCAAACTTGCAATAGGTCCATGCGTATATTGTTTATTTTATTGTTTTAAATTGTAATTCATAAACAAATTGGGAAAATATTATTATTTTTATCGGCCTTTAATTCCTTCCGGATATCCATAATATAATACTGTTTTACCTTTAATACACCTACATGGTTTTATAACACATATTTTGTTTTACATTAGCTAAACTGAGGAGACCCTGAAGAAAGTAATTTTACAAAGCTTTCCATATGGAGCAACACTTTACTCCACTATCATTCATAAGCTTACTCAGAGTGGAGTAAAACCTTTTTCATGATCTGAATGCAGTTATACAAGTCCTCAAAATGAAGATTTAAAAGTCCACAGTATGATTCACAGAAGAGAAAAACCTTTTTCATGTCCTGATTGTAACTATTCGTGTTCTCAAAAGGGATACATAAGAAGTCAGTTGCTGACTCAGTGTGGAGAAAACCGTTTTTCATGTTCCAACTATTCATGTACTATAAAGAAAAATTGCACGTTTACCGATGTTGTAATCTACTGAGTTAATAAAAAGAAATATAACACTTTAATAACTGGTTTTATTTTAAGATGTACGTATTACATGAAAACAAGAGAAGAACGCTTGGAGCACAGAGAAAAAAACAAAAGAACTAAAATGGGTTGCCACATACAAAATGTTGCCAACCCTTAAACCAATATTATTATTGTTAAAATAATGTATTACATTGTATATTTTAACACCCCCGCTCAATGTAATACATTCTTACATTATCTAGTATAGTCCACATTGAGTAATAAATTTAAACAATAGATTTTTGTTCAATGACTTAGTAAACATATCAGCTATTTGATCCTCAGTCTTAACATACATTAAACATATCTTAGATTCCTTAATTAAATCTTTGACAAAATGATAACGTATATCGATATGTTTTAGTCTTTTAATATTATCAGTATTTGCAACCATTATGGCAGACTGGTTATCACAGTACATAGGTACGGGACAAACATTTATATTATTAAAGTCTTTTAATAAACTCGACAGCCAACAAGATTCACTAGCCGCCATACTGACTGCAACGTACTCTGCTTCGGTTGATGATAAGCTTACGGAACACTGTTTCTTAGAACACCACGATATAAGACAATTGGAGAACTTGAAACAGTAGCCAGTGGTAGACTTTCTATCTCGTGTGTCACCACCCCAATCTGCATCACAATGCCCAACAAGCCCATCATCATTACATTTGAAAATCAGCTTATAATCTAGAGTATATTTTACATATCTTAAAATTCTTTTTAAATGAGTCAACAATACATCACTTGCATTATTTTGGTACCTACTTAATATAGATACAGCTACACAAAGGTCTGGCCTAGTGCCTGAGACAGCATACATTAAACTTCCAATAATTTTCCTACAAGTGTTTTCAATATCCTTGTCAGACTTACATTCTTTAGATTCTAAGATTTTTACATTAAAATTTTGATCAATAGGGGTAGATATTGGTTTGCAATTTTCCATGTTAAATCTTTTTAATACATTTTCTAAATAAGATTTTTGACATAATTCAGTTACACCGTCTTTCAAATTCTGTTTAACACTGATACCAAGAAAATTTGAAATTGGTCCCAAATCTTTCATCTTAAATGCATTGTGTAATTTTAATTTAAGATCACTTAATTCCTGTTCATTATTACTAAACATCAAGAGGTCATCGACATACAATAAAACATAAGTTTGGTTTTCTCCATTACACTTAGTAAACAAACAAGGATCATTCTTTGACTTTACATAGCCTGCTTTACTTATTACATGGTTAAATTTTTCATTCCAATATTTAAGGGATTTTTTTAGCCCATACAATGATTTATTTAGTTTAACAATATTATCACAATCATCATACGCCCCTTCCGGTAATTTAATAAACACAATTTCCTTTATATCCCCATATAAAAAGGCCCCAGTGACATCCATCTGATGTATTGATAGTTTTAATTTTGTAGCAACTGAAACAAATAATCTAAATGTTGACAATTTGGCAACAGGTGAGTAGATTTCATATAAATCTAATGCATCATTCTGTTCAAAACCTCTGGCAACCAATCTTGCTTTATATTGGATAGTATTATCAACTTTCTTTATTTTGAATACCCACTTACTACTAATAATGTTTTGTTTTTGAGGTACAGCGCACACTGTCCAAGTATTATTTGCTTTGAGAGTATCCAGTTCTTGTTTGACAGCTTCTTCCCACTGACAGGCATCACTCCTCTGCATAGCTTCCTTATAGGTGCCTGGTTCTGTCTCTGCAGTGTACACGTTTTGGCAAGTATAGAATTGTGGTGCCTTTCTGACACGTTTGGTTCGACGAGGAGAAGCTGGCTGTAATGTATTATCATTATCGCGTTCACTGTCTTCATCACTTGCTTCTTCGGGTTCATATAAGCTGTGCTGCTCATCATCTGACATCTGATTTGTAATGTTTGGATCACTCACAACATCTTCTACTAACTCTTGCTGGTTATTTTCGTTTTCATTGTTGAGTATTTCTGTTACAGACTCTAGGTTTAAGCTATCGCATTCCTCAAAGACAGGTTCCAAAAAATGACATCCCTCTTTATATGAACTTCATTTTTATCAGGATAAAAAATTCTAAATCCTTTCACATTTTCTCCGTACCCTACCATGATTCCATTTTCTCCTTTGGAATCCCATTTTCTACGTTTTTCCTTTGGAATATGGACAGATACGGGCGTACCAAAGATATGTAGATTACTCAGATCAAATTTTTTGTCTGTCCATAATTCATAGGGTGTTTTTCCTGGTTCATTACTTCTACTGGTTCTGTTGAGAACATAGGCTGCAGTGTTGACTGCTTCTGCCCATAATTTTTTTGGTATATTCTTGGCACATAGCATTGACCTTGCCGCTTCTGTCAGGGTTCTTATCTCCCGTTCCGCCTTGCCATTCTGTTGTGGCGTGTATGGTACAGAAGTTTGGTGTACTATACCCCGGTCTGAGAACAAAGTTGACACAGCCTTATTAATGAATTTTAATCCGTTGTCACTTCTAAATGTGATTATTTTGTTACCCGTGACATTTTCAGCTTTGTTTACAAAATCTTTAATACAATTAATCACTTCATCCTTCTTTTTAATAATGTATACAGTTCTATAGCAAGAGTAATCATCTTTTAAAATCAAGAAATACCTCGCCCCGCCTACAGATACTGCCTCCATCGGCCCACAAACATCGGCATATATCAGTTCACATGTTTTAACAGTTTTTGTCTCACTGTTCATAAAGGGCAGCCGGTGTGATTTACCCTGTAAGCAGCCTTGACAATTCTGAAGAGAATTACTTGAGACTTTAATATTATTGCTCTCTAACACGTTTTTCACCTGCTGTATATTCTGGTGTACAAGTTTCTCATGCCACTCACTCAAGCTTGATTTAACTGTAGTTACATTTGCAAAGCAATTTTTATATTTATAACGAACATCCATAATATACATATTTCCAACACGATTTGCTGCCGCACATACTTTATTATTCTTGAAAAACTTGCAAATGTTTTGATCTGTCAACATGACATAACCTTTGTCTGCCGTACAATTCACAGATAACAAGTTTATTTGTAAGTCTGGCACACACAGTACATTATCTATGGTTGTCTCGACCCACTGGTGTCCATTGAATACCTCTAGCTCCACTTGTCCGCAGCCAATAACATTTATTTCAGTACCATCACCTATTATCACAGACTTTTGTGACACTTCTGGTGAAAATGTCGAAAACAGATTTTTATCTTGACACATATGTTGACTAGCACCTGTGTCCACCAACCATTTTGACTGTTGATAAAGTTCTTTAGGTATTTGTTGTACTACAAATGCATTTTTCTCTTTTCCTTTCTTATACCAGCACTCACTCTTGTTGTGCCCAACTTTATTGCAATAAAAACATTTTTTAATTACGTTCTTTTCACTATTATTTTTATTATTCTTACATTCGCTCTGGAAATGTCCTGTTTTCCCACATTTGAAACACTTCCCAGTCTTTTTATTTTTGATTAAAAAAGCTGACGATGATGAAGTTTGCTGATGTTCATTATTTTTATCCATAAGCCTTTCTTCCTCCATCAATAATCTGGCCACTAAGTTGTCCAAGGTTTGCTTATCATCAGGGGCAGATTCCCAAGCCGAAACAAAATGTTTATATTCTTCTGGCAGCGACATAAGTACTTTAGTTATAACAAATTTCTCAGAAATCTCTTCCCCCATTTGTTTTAAATGGTTCTGCATTTCTTGGATTTTTGACAAAAACACAGACATTTCTGTACCTTTTTCGTATTTGTACTGGAAAAATCGCTGTTGAACAATGTGAATGCTAGTCTCCGTCTTTTGTTCATAAACACTTTGCAACTTTTTCCACGTTTCCGCTGAAGTAGAACAGGATATAATGTGCAACATAACATTTTCTGTCATCCTTGTGACTATTAAGGTCTGAGCCTTCGCATCATTGTTTTCCCAAAGAATTTTCTGTGCCTGTTCTTCAGGTTTTATACTTCGGCCTTCAACTACATCGAGCCATCCTTGTCCACGCAAAAGCACTGTAGTCTGGAACTTCCAAACATTCCAGTTTCTCGAACCTTCCAGTTTTAACCCGTTTTGGTTTCCTTCCATCTTGATCACTACACTTAACAAGATGTTTTTTTTATTTCTTTTTGCCTTCCTCCTGCAAAAAATGAAGTTATGCACGCGGCGTGGTGTCAACTTAACCTTAATTCGCCGGTCAATCAATTTGCAGCAGTTATCCACAACTCAGCATGTATTATATTATAAATCAAGGTTTATGTGTCTGGGCACCATAACCTGTTGTAATCTACTGAGTTAATAAAAAGAAATATAACACTTTAATAACTGGTTTTATTTTAAGATGTGCGTATTACATGAAAACAAGAGAAGAACGCTTGGAGCACAGAGAAAAAAACAAAAGAACTAAAATGGGTTGCCACATACAAAATGTTGCCAACCCTTAAACCAATATTATTATTGTTAAAATAATGTATTACATTGTATATTTTAACAACCGACAGTGGAAAAAACCCTATTCTAGAATCCTATTTAAAAAGTCCTGACTGCAACTATTCTTAATCTCAAAAAAAAAACTAAAACGGCACTTGCTAACTCACAGTAATGTAAAACATTTTTCTTGTCCCGACTGTAACTATTCATGCGCTACAAAACGGTATCTAAAAATTCACATGCTTACCCATACTGGACAAAAACCCTTTTCATGTCCCGACTGCAGTAATACAAGTTTTCAAAGGGAAGATTTAAAAATCCGCAGTACGATTCACAGAAGAGAAAAACCCTTTTCATGTCCTGATTGTAACTATTCGTATCCTCAAAAGGGATACATAAGAAGTCAGTTGCTGACTCAGTGTGGAGAAAAATCTTTTTCATGTTCCAACTGCAACTATTCATGTACTATAAAGAGAAATCTAAAAATCACACGTTTACCGACAGTGGAAAAAAACCTATTTCATGTCCTGACTGCAACTATTCTTATTCTCGAAAAAAATAACCAAAACGGCACTTGGTAACTCACAGTGATGAAAAACCCTTTTCTTACCTTGTTTTTCAAAGTGGTCTTTCAGCACTAATAAACACGCTAACACAATAATAACTTCTTCACTAATTCACGTCAGTCCATAGATAACAATTCACTTGACGAGTCTACGTCAATCGCAATATACGAAAGAAATTAGAATGACACAAGGAATATTTCAGGGAAATCCCCGACTGAGCTAGGAACAAAAAAAAACATTTTTCGGGAATCCCCGACCAACCAAGCCTTGGAGCAAAATAACAGTCAGTGTTAACGTGTAAAGTATTTTTTATGGCAATTTTGCACTTTCGTAAGTTTTTTTTCCACGTTCGAGTGTCACCCCCTCCTCGGGTGGCACCCGGGGCGGTCCGCCCCCCCCGCCCCCCCCCCCTCGCTACGCTACTGGTACCTACCTATCGGTTTTGTAGGTATTCTAATTCTTCCTTCGTCCTAATCACCACATAGCATTTCTTTAGGTATTCTCATAAGCATTTAAACTAGATACGTACGCACTATTCGATTACACATGCTTTCTTGTAATATAAATTACATTTTTTTATGAATTATAATAATAACGTCTAGCTTGTACGAGTACCAGAGGCACAAAATAAAGTCATATATCAAAATGCTTCTTTGAAAAATAAAACATCTCAAGACAGAAAACAAGATGTCAGGTGAGGAATTTGATGACCAACGTTGTAATTAGGTAAGCAGGTACCAACGTAGGGGTACCTGAAAGAATGTTTTATTTTATTTTAGCGTAGGTTGCACCTTACGACAATTATCAGCTTCAATTAACATTGTAGTTCTTCCACGTGACGCGTAATAATTATCCTTCAGCCGGTGGTCGTAGGAAAAAGCTTTCACTCACCCGGTGGGCTGACGCAGTTGAACTTCATAAGAGCGTACAGCTTCGCGTGTGCCCCACCGATCAGGTGTTCCAACCTCCCAACACTCCGGCACGAGCATGTAGAAGAGAATATTTTGTTTCCGCGTATTGAATAGACATTCGAGTAATCTACAGAAAGAGGTAGTCAATAACAATTCAGCAGATGCAGCGCTAAGCTCCGAAAGCACTCCACAGCTACTTTATAGCCGGGTAGGTACTGTAGGTGGTGTATAAGCGCCGTGGAACAATGGGGTCGCCTCGGAACAAGGACATTCTGAATCGTTTTGTCAAACAGCCCATTGTCTTCGAGTGTCATAGAGAGACCTACATCAGCGAAAATGCAACGAAATGTAACGCAACGTTACACGGTGTTAGTTACACCGTACGGTTCTGCCAGGTCCCGGGTCTGGGGTCCTACCTCCCGCAGTCTATGTGCCTATGTGCCTATGTGCCTGTGTGCTAACGTGCCTGTGTGGCGGTGACTCGAGAGACCCCGGGATAGTCGCTATCTGCTTTTTATTGTGCCGCGAAAATCTGAAGGGGAATCACCGATCACCGTTCCATTGTTTCAGCGGGAAACGTTATATTATTTTACCTATAGACAACAAATCATGCTTTCATTTTGAAAACTCCATTGAAATTATTCTGAAGTAGGTTCAGTTCATTTGAAGAGCTCAGGGATACATAACTACGTTTGTTAATGCACAACCAAATTTAATTAAATTTATTTATTTCTTAAAAATATTACATATTGCATATTACATTGATCTTTGGCTGTCCAACTACGAAATTTACGTTTTAGGACAGTAAAAATGAGCAGATTTATTGCATGTAAATATTCTTTTGTCTATTATATTGACTTTTACGTAGATATTACACTTAGTGGATAATATATTAAAGTTTAGATGGTAGATACAAGAAGTAGCTTATGAATGTAAATAGTATATTTAAGAATAATATAAACAAAGAGAAGAGAAATAAAAAGAAAATTCAAAAGAAACAAAAAAAAAAATAAACTTGTACCTACCTACACTTTTCAACCATTCCAAGAAATTTTAGTTTAGGTTTTGATGAATTAATGCACTGGAGATTCAAAAAAATAGGCAATGAAAGGAAGGTAGAGAAACGATAAATGCAAGGCAAAAATTAAAGCAGTTTTTGAACTTGCATTGGTGTAAAATTAATATTAAAGTAGTACAAATATAATATCAATTTATAGTAAAAAAATAGCCAGATCCATCGTAGATTGCCCAGAACTCTTAATGGTGCTTCTACACGCTTGCGACAAACGGCTTGTCGCAAGCTCAGGCAAGCTCTGGCAAACGAATGGCTGGCTTCCACACACTTGCGAGCGAGCCAGTATGTTCGGAGCATCCAAGCGCGGCGGACGTCTACTTAGGCTATATTATGTTTGCGTTAATCTATTTTTATTTTGGTTCCATGCCAACTCAGAATGAAACCAACTCAGAAACACCTCAGAAAGGTCATTAAAAGCTATGAAAAAATAATTTTAAAATAGCTGGTAACGCTAACCTAACTTAATCTATGTAAGCAATTTTTTTTATCATCTCTCTTAATGACCTTTCTGAGGTGCTTCTGAGTTGGTTTCATTCTGAGTTGGCCAGTCACCTTTATTTTAACGTGAAACAAAAGACAAAGGGAAAACATATTTTTTATAAGATTGAAGAAGATAATACTAATAAAAATATGAAAAAGAACAAGAAACAGAAAAATAAAATGTCTAGTACACACGCGGTAGAAGTGAAACCTTTAGAAAACTTAAGTAGAAAAGAGTGGGGAGGCTATGAAGCACCGCACAAAGAGGAGACATTATCTCGCAGGCTAAATCCTATAGATTTTTGTGTATTTTTAGTGCCACTTTTTCGTTTCATCGAGTTTCAAATCACAACGGTGTTAAAGAAGTTTTCGCTTCAAAAGGTAATGATCGCAATTGGGACCCGAACTCGAGGATCACTTGTCTTGTATAATATTGTCTTGCATTATAAAAAAAAGTTATTCTCACAAATATCATATATTTTTTTTATTGTAATAAATAATAAATCATCAATAAAATATTATTTATTTATTTTTACTTTTTAGGTAAATCCAGTCGCAATAAATTACATAAGTGCATCAAAATTATGTACTTATACATTTTAAATAGTCAGGCACGCCTCATACGTCATACATATGTCTCGTAATGTTATATTATCATAGACCGAATGGAGCAAAAAGGGCGTGTATTCGCCGCCAGCTCGGAAGATCCACTGAGCTTGCCGCTTGTGGCCAAATTATCCACCTCGACCGGATCGGTGGCAAGCTCTTGCAAGCCTACGCAAGCCTACGCAAACACGCGCTCCAGACGTTGGGACTTGTGGACGCTTGCCGAGGCTCGCCAAGCGTTTGGATCCGGCTTTAGAACGAATACAGATACGAGTTCCAAACAGACGAACATGATTCTTAGCCTCCCTCGGTGCAACACTAATTCTAAGCAGAACTCTTTCATCTATCGTACATCCAACACTTTCAACACACACTATGCATAATTTGACATTTTTAACTCCGCACCATATTCCTTAAAATCTCACAGACGCTCTCTCGATACTCTACAATAACTATAGATACCCTCTAATACAACCACAACTCTATGAACTTCCTTTTATTCTCTTTAAATTTTGTGTCATGCATATTTTTATTACTATACCTCAACTTAACCGATCCCCCCGTCCTACCCCCTCCCTATTCCTACCTAAATAACTCGTCTCTTGAAATGTAATTTTTCATTAGTAAATATCTCTGGAATCACTACACTTGTATATAATACCCATGTGGAAACCTGTAAATGGTTCGATTATTGTTACTCAATTTTATTATATGCTCTGTTATTAATGTAAACTGTTGGTCTCCCAAATAAATAAAATAAAAATAAAAATAGGAAAGGTCAACTAAAAAAAAGTAATGACTTTTATTTAGCATATTTTCGCATTCAGCTCTCCCCAAGACCAGAAGCCAATCATTTACCATATTACGCAGAATGCTAGCACTTTTAGATTTCCATGCATTGGGTATAGGATTGAACAGTTTAGGTCCTAAGTACGAGAATTGTCTTTGAGCTAAGGATGAAGAAGTGGTGTGAGGAACTACTGGGTTCCTTTTTGCATGTCTTTGCATGTTCCTGTCTGCATGAAATGTCTAAATCATTATTTAAAAAATGTCTAAATTTTTATTTTACTTGTCTACATCATAATTTTAAAAAGTTGAAAGGACCCGCTTGATTAAAAAAATTTTTTTTTGTATTAAGTGTTCAATTTTAACGAAAGTAGGTACGAAGTGAACTTGAGTCGCAAAGGTAGGTTTATTTTGTAGTAAAGTGTAGAGGATACACAAAATACTTTCACAACGGACAAGTTGAGCCAGTCCTATTCTAGAAATATGCTGTTCTCAAGCGGAAAATGTAAACCTGCAAATGTTGGGCACGCTTTGCCGAATGGATCAAAAGCACGTTCCATTGGATAGCAGAATAAAGCATTCTCATTTGACATCTATTCTTTAAATATTCAATCCGTTCATTAAGTTAGGGGAATCTAAATAACGGATTGGTTGTACTTGTACATTGATGTTTCAGGGGTAGGATAGGCCATTAAAGAAATTAAGAATTAGCATATAATTCGTACTTTCTGGTTGCATATATCAAGTAGATATCCATATTGATGTATCCAGCGAGGGATGGTTGTTTGGTTGGTTAGTCTCGCCACGCGGCCCGGTGTAGGGTTTAGGGTGCACGGGGCACCGGGGCAGGGGGCGGTGGAGCCCGGCCGGGGGGCGCTAATCGGCCGGGGCGCCACGTGCCGCCCGCTTATCTGCCCGGACACTCCCGACACCGATACCTCATCACACCCCATCCAGTTGCAGCGAAGAATATAAAAAGAGATTTATACTTTTCCGAACGCGAGTGGAAATAAAAATATAAACGAGATCGGTGGTTTGCGGCGGGTGACGGCTGCCCCGTGACCCCGAAAGGTGGTTTTAAGTTTTTAATAGCCAACTATTTCACACGCAAGGGTTGGCAAATGCGCCCGCCAAATTTAATGTTTTGACTTCTAATGCTCAGTGTCCCAATGGGCAGTGGTTTGTGTTACATCGTCGTATTTTGAAACTTAAGCGCATGTACCTGCCACTGAAGAGATAAAAGGTTAGAAGTGTGTTGTGTGCATGTCCGTGTGGCAGAAAAAAGTTCGGACTAGTTTTCGGACTAAATCTTTCTTCAAGTGAAGAAAAAGATGGAAATCGATTGCCTTTTCAACTCGGGATTAGGTGGAGAACCGTGGTTGGAAAAAATGATTAAAAAAGACCCGAGAGCTATCCGCACGATTTTGCTCGTGAGCTACCTTCAGCATTTTGGGCACCCAATGAGCACACACTTTGCATACGCCAATTTTTTCATAAAAATCGTTTGTATGGTAGACTTAACGACATCTGGGATCAAAATTGCGAGTTCGCGGGAATAGGGTGGACTCCATTCTGGTTGAGTAAGCGAATAGTTATAATCATCTCACAGGCAGGCGGCGGGATTCGATAGCGGAGCTTCCATCTCCACCTCAATCAAAGGTCACACTGAAGCAGCTACCGAGCTGGATCACCAGCCAATTTGGAGGGATACATCTGAACTACACCCTAGGGCTGCCATATTTTAAGAAATAATGTCCACGTCGCCGAAAATGAGGAAAGGTCTTTAGTTCTTGGACAACCAGTGTAGTTTCCTTTTGAGCAGATAAATAATTTTATTGGCCTATCTGGGACTGAGGAGTCGAAAAGTCTGATGCAAATGGGCAATATCACTTTTCTATTAAATCGGTAAAGATCACACTTCTATATAGGGATTATCCGTTCAGTGTATTAGGTACACTAACCAGAATGAAGTACTACTGAAATAATAATATTATGCACGTGTATTATAAAAAAATTATAATGATGAATTAATTTTTAGTCAGTTTGGATGGTAGCTTATCCCCAAGTAAGCTCCAAAAAAATCTTTTTTTTATTGTCATTCCTTTTGCGTGATATTGGAGGTTAAATAACATCTAGATGTAGACACCTTCAAATCTTACCAATAAAGAGTTTCCAATCTCAAAAAGGTAAACTGATGTATGAATTTTCAGAAAAACTATTTTTAGCTAGCAGTCATTTTCACAAAGAACTTAAAAATTGCCATCGAACAATTTAAACACATTCCCCATGAATATGATTTGCGATTTTCACGGCCAAAAGTATTCTCTTGATTTATTTTTGGGTTATTAGGCTGTTTTGCGCTATCTCCTTCTTGAGCCAAAATTTCGGACAGTGGACAACACTGTCCATCATCAGGACAATGTGTAATATTTGATTAATCGTTTACAAATTTGTCCTAATGATGGACACCGTAATGTTGTTCGAAACGTTGGCTAAAGAAGGAGGTAGCGCAACACGGAATAATATCTCAAAAATAAACAACGATAATATTCCCCCTTAGTTTTAAACGCGGTATAAATATAACGCAGTGCGTAAAGCGAAGCCGTGGAAAACTTGACTTACGAGTATTACAACGGCGTTTTGTATGTTTAAAACCAGCCTTAAGACCGGCTTTACCAAATCGAAATTGAACTGGTGTATAACAATCTAATTACTTAGACGGTAGATATGTGTTTAAATTGTTGGAAAAGATTTCTATTAAAAAAAGTGTTTAAACTCGGACGAAGCCGGGTAACACTTAGCTGGGAGTTCTTACAAATTAAAACCAATCTCAAAAACAACTAAAAAAAGATAAGAAAATTGGAAGTCAATTATAGTCACAAATTTTCTTGAAATGTTATCGCGTTGAAATGTAGGTAGGTAATGACAGAAAAAATGAAATGTTGCGCAAAGTTGGGTAAGTAATAAAACTAATGTAATATATTATGTTAAGCGGTAGATTAAAACAGTTAATAAATCCAGTGATCCCCTAATTTCTCATAAATGTGCAAGAATGTCTCTAAATCTAGTATAAATACTAAAGACATCGCGAGGGCCCCGCGAGATAAGGGCCACGCGCCCTTGATAGCGTATCTGGGATATCATTTATTACGGCCGCCCCTTGTCACCGGGCTTAAATCATAAAACTTAACGGCCCACTATGCGCTGGGGCCGCCGGCCGGTCTGGGGGCGGTGGGGGAGATCCACCCCGTCGGACCGGCCCTAGCTCACGTGTTGGTATTGTTATTGTGTACGGATTAAGTTACTCTAATACTTATTCAAAAATTATTACGCTAATAAATTAGAATTATGATATCTTGTAGGTACTTACTTATATGGGTAGGTGCTTACTTATTATTTTCGCAAAAAGAAGAATTTAATGGTTGAATAGTGTTTATAATAATATTTATAATATTCTGAAGTTTTGATTTATTTATTTATTTGTTTAAGACAGAAATTATTTTACAGATACCGCTTTATTAATAAATTAATACAATAGCCCCAACTGATCCTGTCTAGAGCTCGTGAGACTAAGGCGTCCCCATTGTTAAAAAAAAATCCTTTATTTTTTCCCATTATATCTTGATACATTTCAAAAGTAATTTTTACATATTTTCTAAATATAGGTATATAACATAACAAGATAAAAATAATGTAAAAAAGTAAGAAATATACATGGTGTTAAGGGACGTACTTGACTTACTTTAACCAGTGATTCCTGACATTATTTGGAGTAAAAAATGTAAATGAAATTTTGGTCTCCGGTGACAATTTTGATGTTTTTTTTTTTTTTTTTTTTCTACAAAAACATAAAAAAATGGTAGTTATTGAACAGCTGGAGGGGGGTAAGGGGTTCGTCGGACACCCGGCGGAGTGACCAGTGACGACATGCGGAAGAATTTTTTTTTGTTTGATTTTGAAGAAAAAATTTTTGAAAAAAAAAAAGTCGTCAAAAAAGTCACCGGAGACCAAAATTTCATTTACATTTTTTACTTTCCAAATAATGTCAGGATTCACTGGTTAAAGTAAGTCAAGTACGTCCTTTAACACCCTGTATATGAGACAAAAGGGAACCCACTAAGGCACTGCCTGTGCGTGGGTAATATTAACTAAAGTGATAAATTACACCAATAAGTTGGCGGTACAAGTAAAAAATGTAAATTTCAAAGTGAAAGTTTAAAAATATAGGTAATGTATCTTTGAAAATATTGTAGTAACAAAGTGATACATAAAAGTTAGTTGATTTTTTGTTACGGTTTCCATTGGGATATGCTGTGACGCTGAAGGTAGTTGGGAGGGGAAGGAAATGGGGAAGGAGATGGGGAAGAAGACGAGGAAGAGGAAGGTGAGGAAGTACATGGATATTCAGATCTGGTCACCAAATACAGCTGAAGCCTTTTCGAGCAACGTTTCAATTCTAAATGGTGGTCTTACACCATTTAGAATTGAAACATCCTTAACAGTTTTTTTCGTTAAGTTGAAGATTTGGAGCCAAATGACCTTTCCACTGTCGAACACCTAAATTATTTAGAACCATTGACCAACTATTTTTGTTAGGGAGTTATAAAACATTTCTTCATTATTCACATT
The DNA here is from genome assembly GCA_917880885.1 of Limnephilus marmoratus. Classification (NCBI taxonomy): domain Eukaryota; kingdom Metazoa; phylum Arthropoda; class Insecta; order Trichoptera; family Limnephilidae; genus Limnephilus; species Limnephilus marmoratus. Next base: position 33,864,556 of record OU862908.1, read on the forward strand.
TACTATCGTCCTTCTGAAAGTTTTGATTTTTCTTTTAAACACAGAACTCTGAAAGTACCTCGAAATTCTGACGATATAACGTATGTTCTCCTTGCGCGATAAGGTTGAAATCACGCCAGCCGCTTATCTCAAATAAAGTAAAATTTAAAATTTTTCGAATAAAACGTATTTTTGAAGCTCAGGTCCAAATTTGAAAAAACTTTCTGTTCATAAATGAAGAACAACATTTTCCACATCATATCGTACTGAAACTATGTAAAATCGATCGTAACACAGATGCAATAAATAAAATAAATTACCGCCCCACGATATTGTATTTGGCCAGTGAAAAAAGTACAAACTAGAAATTATTCTAAACGGAACTTTGAGAAGTAGGTATGTTGAGGAAAGGCAAATATAACTTCCTATCCTTAAAAAGATCATCCACGTATTACCCCCTAGGATGACATAAGCCCAGAGGAAAATTATATTACACCGTAGTGTGTGGTTAATGAAAAAAATATATATGAAAAAAATAATAAAAAGCTGAAGGGATGAAAGCTGAAACGGATGTTAATTTTTATACAAAAAAATTTTGAATTACACAATGCCAATATAAGTACATGAAATAGTTTTTGATAAAAATGTAACTAATTATAAATAAGAAATATAAATGAATTAGATCGCCGCATATGAGAAAAACTGGGTCACAGCACTGCTTATATGATGAAATGCCTGAAAGTCTGAAGAGTGAAGGAAGAATGAATTTATTTAAAAAAGTCGTTACGCGTACCCCAAAAAATTTAATTTTATGAGCAACTAGCTGGTATTTCTCACATTCGTCCCATTCCCCTTCCGCCTCCCCTTCTTCTCCTGCGTCCTCTTCCCCTCTCGCGTTCCCACTCCGTCACCTCCACCTTTCCTCTCCCCACTCCACTCCCCCCCCCTTCCCCCGTCCTGCGAACCCCCCTCCCGAGTTCCCCTCCCCCCTCACACGTCCCCTTCCCCTCACGCGTTCCCCTTCCACCTCCCCCGCCTTCCCTCTTCCCTTTCCCGCTTCCTCGTCCCGCCAACCCTCCTCCCGCGTTCCATATATTCAATCCTAGTACATTCAGTTTTTAAACAGCCCGCGTGCCACCTTTTACAATTTTTATTCAAATTTTCATTTTTCATGTATAATAAATTTGGTACCTAACATAGGTACCTATTTAAAATACCTAAACTTCTTGATTCGATTCGAACTATTAGGGGAGTACCTACTTTAAATAAATTTATCAACTTAAAGATTTCAAAAATACAATCCTGATTGAACAATCATTGTTTGCAAAATGTCATTCTCAAACACGCGAACTGTCAAACGTGCGATAGTCGTTTAGGTTAGTAATAGGTTTTCTGAAATTATCCAATTTTCATTTTTAAACGACTTCGAAAAGGAGGAGGTTCTCAATTCGACTGTATTTTTATTATACCTAAGATGAAATGATACCTTGTACCAAAAATGTAATATTAGGTCCTTACATATATGAAATTGGCGTTTTGCCGTACTGGCAACTTTGATCTCAAATATCTTCCTTTGGTTAGGAATTCCAAATTCAAATTTATACAGCTATTTACTCATGTATTTGTGTTTCGAAAATTATAATTCATTTGTTTTTTCCTTAATTGTTTTTTTTCTTTGCGTCACTTAGTTTACAAAATGGAAAACTTAAAATATCGCGTTATTTACGAGTACGAGTTCCACCGTGGCACCAGTGCTGCAGAAACGGCTCGAAGGATTAATGATGTGTATGGCGACGGTGCCGCAAAAGAAAACACAGTTGTGTTTTTTTTTGTGTCGTTCATTACAGCTTTCTTAAATCTGGCCAGACGATTACGGCAGATGTCTATTGTCAGCAACTGAAAACCATGATGTAAAAGCTAGCTGCTAAACAACCGAGGCTGGTTAATCGCTCTAGGCCACTGCTGCTTCATGACAACGCTAGAGCACACACTGCACAACCGACGTCTACCAAATTAGAGGAGCTTCAATTGGACATCCTCCGTACTCTCCGGACCTTGCCCCAACAGATTACCATTTTTTCGAAATTTGGATAACTTCTTGCAAGGGAAAAAATTCAACTCCGATGGGGCAGTCCAAACCGAACTACCTATGAGTTGGCAAAAGTGCATAGAAAACAATGATACATACTTTGATCAAATAAATATATTATATTAAAAAAAATCGACTTTATGTTCCTCCCATGGAGGAGGGGGAGGGGGAAATGGGGAAAAAGCTAGTATAATAAAATGAAAAAGCTACCTTTATTAATTTTACTTTCATTTAGGTTTTAACCCATGACGTAACTTGACTTGCATAGATCCTCTTTAAAAAGATGACCTGCGGATGTAAGTCATAATGTACGCACATTTCGGAAATAGTATATTAAGTATAGGAAGGTAGGTGTAGGTTAAGGTTCTTAGAAAAATTATTCATAAGGTTTGCTCATACAGCACTTTTCACAAAAAAAAAACACATGGGCTCGTGACGTAGCCGGAGTCCCGAAGCTAGAGATGGTTGGTACCTGAAATAGGTTGTCTAAAGGTTGAGACCGATGATGAATCGGTTCTTTAACCATTGAAACTTTTTATGCAATAGTTTTAGTCGTAGGTATTGGGAGACCAGATCTTAATGGCTAAGTACTTCCAATCTTCCTTTTTCCCATGTCCTTCCCCTCCCCACCACCTTCAGCCTCACAATATACCCCAATTGGGGATTTTATAGTCTCACTGGCTCCAGACGGGAGCAGTTGGGACTGTTGTAAGGTATTTATATATATATATATATATATATATATATATATATTTAAAAATCAAAATATGTTTGTTTCTGGGTTTTATGTAGTATACATGTATGTCCGCTATGCGTTGCTAAACCATTCATCCGATTGCGATGAAACTTTGGGGATTTGATGAACGTATGCCCGCGATGGTTTCTGTATACAATAGTGATCTCTGGCCTCATGAAATTATGCATTGCTAAATCATTTATTCGATTGCGATTAAAATTTGGGGATTTGAAGGGAGGAGTGGGGGGGGAGGAGCGGGAGGGTGGAGTGGGATGGTGGAGAGGCGCGGGGGGGGGAGGGGGGAGGGGGCGGAGGAGGGATGGTGGGGGAGGGGGGTTGGTGGTAGGGGTGGGGGAAGGGGGAGGGTGGAGGGTGGAGGGGTGGGGGGCGGGTGGAGGGGGTTGGGGGAAAAGGGGAACTAGGAAGGGTGCGGAAGGGAGGGGGAGGAGGGGAACTCGGGCGCGGAAAGGGGAACTCTAAGCCGCGCACATGGCCTAGCAGCAAAAACCTATGGAGCGGGTTTTTAACTAATAGTTCACATTAAAAAAAAATCCTCAAAAAAGTCAAATAAAACATTAGGGCGTGACTAGGGTAATTCTGTTAAAAATTGACCCAGCTTCTTTACGTTTTTTTATGTTTTCACTTTTTATAAATATTCCATACAAAAATAACATCCACGGTTCCAGTGACAGCTAAAGAACCGGTTTCATATAACCGGGACAAGAATATCGACCATTATCTAAACAAAATGTAATTTTCTAACCAATCACCGCTCTACTCCCTTGATGAGCGAACTTGCTAGTATACATTTTCAACAAACCCTAAGGTGTGGGTACTTAATCGCTTGTCCGGATATGAAAAGATTCTAATCCGTTCCAAATTTGAAAATTTTGCTAGATAAATAGACTCCCAAAGTAAATTGTTAGGCTTTGTTTAATAATTATTGTTGACGAAATCTATAAGAGTTTTTCCATGCACGTCTAAATCGATAATAAAGATTCAACCAGCTACTAAAATTTGTAGTTGTCTGTACTGATGGGAATATGTATCACAATACGAGGTAACAGCGCCATCCATGTGAATATAGTTGTTTTTATTGCCGGAACAAAGTAACGTGGAGATAGATACCGAACGAGGCGGGATGGTCCACAACTGACGCAATCAGTTCCACGGCCTCCCCCCGGTCTGGTTATCTCCCGTCTTCCATACATTTAACCTTGTTTATCCATAACGTGTTAAAGCGTAAACCAATAAATCCACCCTCCGCGTTACAGACAATACTTTCGTGAAATTGCTGTTGCAAATAATACCTACCTACATAAAGACATTCACGTTTAAGTTCCGTGACAAAATTGAATATCGAAGAAAAGTGAAGAAAAAACCTAACCTAACCTTACCTAAAGTAAACTAATCTAACCCATTATTTTATCAGTTCTATTTTGTCTCTGTTCTGTTTATCTGGTTTTTGTTATTTTTGTGTGACTACCACACAAGAAAGGCTGGATCCAGTGAATGAAACTATGGTATCACCAATTTAAAGTGGTGTGCAGATCATACCGGCTGAAAAGCTTTGCCTGCCCTGCGAAAAACAACGAACCACAAAAATAAAATAACGAACCATTATTTTTTCCTTTTCTTTTCAACCACTAAGAACTTGTAGCTCATTTAATCTACATTTAGGCTACAACGATCCCCCGAAGATGAAGGTGGATGCACTACTAAGTAATGCAAAATTGTGTGTTTTTAGTTTGGAAATTAAATCGCTTATAAATATTTTAGATGCTTTAATTAAATATTGCGAGTTGAAAACATATTTGCCTTTAAAATTATGGAGAATTTTTTTTTGTCTTTTTATAAGCCCACAAAAAAATTAAGTATCAGGCACATAAAAACTGCTTTAAAATCCAAAATCTCCTACTCACGAACTCCTTTTCGATTATGGTTTTATTGTATAAAGTGGAAAATCAAATTCTTTAAAAATTGATCTAAAAACATTTTAATATTCGTACCTGAACTTCTCAAAATAAAATAAAACACGCGTTCGGGCGACGTTTTTTCTTGAACAAATTAAAACAGACGACTGGTATTAAACGGGAATTTAAACTTTATCGCCATCTACAAAAGGAGCTTTATCGTTAGCGCCCTGGTCCCGAATTTTACACGATGTGACCTTAAATGGCAATTTAAAAATATCAACACACATTTGAATTTGAAAACTAGACACAGCCTACAATTCGGCAATGAACAATAAACCAGGCGTTCCGTGTTCGATTCCTCGGCTGGCTAAGTCCTCCATCACGACTCAAGCAACATTTTCGGCTTACTGTGGTGGTAGTAGGAGATTTTCAAATATTGTCGGGTTATTCGTAACCCGGGAATGTTTGTCTTTCTTTAAAAAAAAAACACCACTGCCAATTTGGGATATATATTAGTTGTGATGCTGAAGAAAGAGGAGAGAGTAATACATTAGAAGAGTAAGGATGGGAATTACCTGGCTATTATGGCTACTATGAGGGCCGGCATGGTCTCGCGGTAAGGCTTTTGACTCGCAATCCGAAGGTCGCGGGATCGAATCCCAGGGTGAGCAAATAAATTTTATTTGATTAATTAGTTTTTTCACGATAAATGCATTAAAAATAATATAAAGTATATTTGCGGCACGTTCTAGAGTGGAAGATACTCTTAATATCGCCCTGGTGTAAGACCACCATTCGGAATTGAAACGTTTCTTGAAATGGCTTTAGCCGTGTTTGGTGACCAGATCTGAATAGCCAGGTACTTCCCTAACTACCTCTACCCCATCCCCTTTCCTTCCCCACTACCGTCAACCTCACAAGATACCCAAAAATGGGGATGCAATAGACTCACTGCCTCCAGACGGGAGCAGCTGGAACTCTTGTGAGGTATTCATATAAAAAAAAATCAAACCTGTCAGCAAACACGAGTAATTTCAGTACGAGCATCGTTTCGATTCTGGATGGTGGTCTTCACCAGGGCGATAATGAGAGTACCTACCTCTCTGGATATTGACTTGTTAGCGACTGAGTTGGCAAACGCGACTGGTTCCCACCCAGGCGTCATGAGTTCAATTCATCTGTTAGATAAGTCGTCCATCATTACACAACCAACATTTTTCGTTCAAGGTACTAAGAGAATTTTGAGTCAATTAATCGTAGTCCGGGATTGTTTTTCTTTAAAAAATGGAATGGTGGTGCAGGTGTAGTCTCTATTTACAGGTGTACAATTTTATTTAAATTATATTCCGTGAAGTATTAACATAAATCTAGGTGAGCGGGCGGGCAGCCGTTTGGTGGACAACGAACGTTAGGCGTAGATTTGATTTTTATACAAATCTGAATATTGATCGCCGCTGAAAAACCCTGTTTAAAGCCCTGAGGTTTTAGTGAAAAGTTGTACAAACAGTTGGATAGAGTTGTACAAACTGTGCAGTAGTAGCTAAAGTAGATATCTATTGGGAATAACAGGTATCATTATCATTTTTTCTGTGAATAATGCACCAACTGTCCGGAGCTATTAGAACTATGGATTCCCCAATTGTAGGTATGTTGTGAGGCTGAAGAGGGTTGGGAAGGGAAGAAGATGGGTAGGAGGAAGGTTGGAAATAACCTGACTATGCAGATCTGGTCACCGAACTGGGATATAGGCATTTAAATCAATGTTTCGTCTCTGAACGCTGGTCCGTCTTCAGGGCGATACTGAGAGAGTGTATCACTACGGGATACTACCAATTTCTTCGTCGCATGCATGGATAAGTTTGTAAATCGATTCACTATCTATCTATTTATATAAAGGAGAGAGTTTGTGCCGTGTGGAGGGCGGGCGGCCGCGTGGCGGATGCAGGGCTGGGGCGTGGATTTGATTTCATTAGAAATCTACAGTTTTATTTTGAGACTGATGAAATTTTGAAATCTAGACCTTCAAAACCAGAAGAAGGTCACCGTTTACATGAAATTTGTAAAAACTCTATGTAAAGCCCGGCAACGCCAGGAAATTCTGCTAATAATAACTGAAAGCCCAAAATAAACTGAAAACATAATGCATTGAAAATAAACTTATAAGACCACCATTTAGAATTGAAATGTTGCTTAAAATAGCTTTGGCCGTGTTTGGTGACTAGATCTGAATAGCCAGGTACTTCCCCGGCTTCCTCTCCCCCATCTCCTTCGCTTCCACATTCAGCCTTACTACATATCCCAATTGGAAATGCAACTCACTGGCTCCAGGCGGTTGGAAGCAGTTGAGACTTGCGGCGTATTCACTTACAAAAAATCAAAACTAAAAACAATACAATGAGAAAATTATTTGAAAGTCCAGATAATATGTAGGAACCTCATTGTAATCACATTCGAAGATAGGTACTAAAGACATTATATGAGTAAATATTATTTAAATGGTTGTACAACCTGATCCGCAAGTCTTAATCTGAAAGTAAAGTATACAAATGCAAATGCGTATTAAACTCACCCCTCGAGATTTGCAAGTCGAAAACGCGCAGCATCTCCAGAAAGAGCCGGAACCTTGTCGGTGATTTAAAAATGATATTTTTAGTAAACGCTCGGGTACATAAGTATTGTGTTATACGTGCGAGTACCAGGGGCCCAGAGCAGAGAGGCGGCGGCAGGATGCGAATCATGGCCTTAGGTCTGCGATAGGGGTGTAGGGTGTAGGTTGGTGTAGGAGCGCGTCGCCCGGCCGAGCCACCATATCTTCGCCGTAAATCAAGCTACGAATAAAATTTATGGTCCAAGATAAAAACGCGCGAGCTTTTCTCTTTTCTGCTCCCCGCGCCTTCCCGCCCCTACCGCCCGCTAGGGGCTGGTGCTTTAAATGGAAAATGTTTTGAAATTTTCCACAAAGAAGCAATATGGAACTAGATCGTACAGGCGCGCTGTACGAGTATAATACGAAAATGTTTTTTTTTACGAATCGGAAAATCATCTATGTGGATTTCTTGTGAGTGTGTATGTAGGCAGTTATCTCATCGACATGTCTACATACAATAGAGGTAGGTATTATGGATGTCTATAACTATTACATTTTGGATTTGTTTTAAGAGGGCATTACCAGAAAAAACCAGAAATATGTCATTTTCAAATCAGATTTTAGACGTATTGACTCTTTTCCACAAAAAATTATAAATGGATTTCGAAAGATTGTTCTTTTATCCAGTTTATCCGTTTATCCATTCGCATGTAATAAATTTTGAGAATTTTTTAAATTTTTAGTATAATAAGGTTATTCCATAGGTCGTTGGCAGATTTGTTAAATTTTCAAAAAAGATTTTGTATTATACCACACTCATTTCAAATAATATAATCATCCAGTAAAATAAATCAATACATTATCTAGCAAACGCATGTTTTAGAATTTTAATTTTAGTTTCAACAAAATCATTAAAAAATATGTACGTACATGTGTTTCTTGACGAAAATTGGTCCATTTGTGTATTTATTTGCGCACTTACCAACTAATATATTTCAGATTTTTTTTACATTCTTATTAAATTTAGACATTATTGAAAAATGATAAATACTTATAATCAAAAAATAACTACAAAAAGTACATTATTTTAATAGTTTTATCATCACGCCTTTCAGCATTTTTGGATGAAGGTATGAATTAAAGCTAATTTGAATTGAAATAAATTCGATATTGAGTTATAATTTAAAAAAGCTGGTACGGAGAATAATTAATCTTTCTCGTTGTAACCGCCCTGTACGATCGTAAGAACAACTTTCGACGAAATGTGGATTTTCGTCCGCAGGCTGGTTAAACGCTCTTAAAGTTATAGGTAAGCAATAGTGTCGTTGGATATTTTGTAGAGGATCTTTATTATTCCGTATTCCGTTTTGATTTGGGTAAATTAAATGAAATTGGTTGAGGATAGCACATTAATAAATAACACATGCAGTTTTTTTTGTACATGAACTCAACACAGGAGACCCTAAGGAAAATAATTTGGAATGGAAGGAGAAGAGAGTTCTGGGAAGGAAACGGGTTTAAGGGGTGGGTAGGAATCTGGGGTTCTGTGTGTCCTGGTTATCAGCCTCCAAGACCTAGACAGACCTCTCCACATAATCCCGGGAACCCCTGCTAAATCACCAAACGTAGCGAACCACTTGGGGGTGACCTATGGCAGAGGTGTTGGTTATCCACTAAAGGTTCCCGGGGCGAAGCACAGTGATTCGTTTCATACAAGCTAGACGCTAATAAGTCACTTTTGAATTCCCAAACAATGACGTCATGGCGACATTACCAGATAGACTGGATAATAAATGCATGCTTAATTGGGGTGATTAGTGCACGCATTGACCCATACCAGAGGCCTAAAGTCGAAGAATGTGTTTTGAAATAATTATCATTTGCATTTATTCGCTCGTCGCAGCTCGACGTTTAAAATTGTGTACTAAGTTTGAAAAGTGTTTTTTTTTCGGTTCTGTAAAATGGTGGCTACTTTGGAAGGTATGTTTTAAAGTTTTTTTTAATACTTTAGTGTAAATAATTTTAGTTGTTTTTTAAATAATAAATAAGTTTTGTGTTTTTTTTTTGGCATAAAAAATATTAAATTTCTAACTTCTCGAGAGTTTATCTCAGAGAGTATATGAAAATCGCACGATAATTTTCTTTTTTTTAAATAGTGCAACCAATATTCTATTCATATCAGTTTCGATATTAATCCACACAAATCCACATTATTATTATTTTTTCATTTTACAGGAACCACATACGTGATTTCCAGGCTGGAATTGTTCGTGACATGAAAGAGTTTGCCGAAGAAACAAAGGATTGAGGGAATGTTTAACAAAAATTTAAGTACATTTAAACTTGATAAGCTCACTGCAAGTGGTGAAAAAAAGTTGAAAAACCAAATAAGGCTTATCTAATCTATCTATAAAAATCTTTGAATACAAGCAGAAAATGGACCATAATTTTAGCAATTTATTACACTCAAAATACACTTTTTACTTTTTACATATAATTGTTATATTATAAACCTCAAATACTATATTAACACATTATTGAAAAATTATAAAAAAAAAAATAAAAAAAAAAAACAATAGGAAAAAAAAAATAATCATTTTTAACACTAATTTTCATCAAATTAGTGTTGACTACACCTCACTAGAGGGTTAAAAATAATTTAATCATGTGTAAGAGTTTTTAGCGTCTAGCATGTATGAAACGAATCACTGTGCGGCGGTACCCATTCTCGCCTCCCAAATTGAAAGTGCATTGCAGTGGCTTATATAATTGATGTTAGCTATTGCTTACTAGGGACTGATTCGAATTAGATTTTTATCATATTTTTTGAGCTTTTGAAAAAGCGTTTACAGGTTTTATTGTTGTAGCCAATTTAAAAAAAAATCGTGGTCGAGGTATAAGGCTCTCAACTCGTAATTCGGAGGTGCGGGATCGAATACCGGCATGGGCAAATACATTTTATTTGATTAATTTGTAATTAGTTTAATTAATTAATTAATTTAATAAATTATTTGTAATATTAATTTTTCACAATTAATTAATTAAAAATAATATACAGTATATAGTATATTTGCAGCACGCTCCAGAATGGAAGATGCTCTAAGTATCGCCCTAGTGTAAGACCACCAATCAGAATTGAAACGCGCCGCTTAAAATGGCTTTAACCGTATTTGGTGACTCGATTTGAATAGCCTCACAACATATCCCAATTGGGGATGCCATAGTCTCACTGGCTCTAGACGGGAGAAGATGAGACTTATGTGAGGTATTCAGATAAAAAAAATAAAATCAAATATAATTTTTAACTTGCCACAAGATTTGTATATCTTTAGATTTAAATAATAAATTAAATAACTTATGGATCAATAACCAATTTTTTTGGATTTGGAAAACAATGTATGGCTAATCACTTAATTCAATAATTAATGGTGTAATTTCAGGATTATGCTGTGATTAAATAAATAAATAAATAAATATCAGGATTATGCTACGATTTTAAACTTTGCTGACGTTTTGGCTTTTTCATGACCTTATCTAATCTCAGAAACACGAACCATAGAAACATACAACACAGTTCAAGACAAGACAATGGGCAAATTCCAAATCTAGTATTAGATGATTCGTTGGAAATCTCCGTTCGCTGACCATGACACTTATTAGCAAATAAGTGGTTACCTACTAGATTCACAGACAAGTACAAGATATATTCATGTAAAACTGTGTGTTCACTGACGAATTTGCTTTCAGATAAAACTAAATTCATATCTTATTTGCATATCTTTGAACAGTGCCAACCCCCATGAGTGGCAATACTTCAAACTATGTATTTTATTTTAGCATATTTTAACATACATTTTAAATAACAACATTCACGATGATGACATAAATACTTACCCTTATTTTAAAATTTTCTAGAACATAAATATAATATTTTCCAAGAGAACGTAAAAATGTGCTCTCCTTTTGCATTAATATCGGTTTTTCTTTCATTCGTGTACCTACATTGTATATTGTTAATGGACAATTTGTCAAATAAAAAATAAAAAATAAAAAATAGTTTACCGTCTAAAATGATTGCCCAAAGATTTTTCCAATGCATTATATGAAAATTAAAAAAAAAACATTATTCAATGCATTTTGCACTAAGGGAACGTACCCATACTACGTGACCTGTTCAGGGGGGGTCTTCAAAATACCACGGTTGGTACAAATGAGCGGCGGGGGGCTTAGGTTTTGGTCACCGGCAAATGTTGGTCACGTAGTATGGGTACGTTCCCTAACCTGTGTACGTGTGAAATTGTGAAACATTTTTTTTTACAGGAGGCCCTGATGAAATTAATTTTCCTCAGGGTCTATGTCATCTTTGGGGATGCTGTGTGGAGATTTTTTTAAGGAAAGGAAGAAGAGGAGAGGTCAGGGAAAGAAAGGGGTTTAAGGGGTGGGTAGGAATCTGGGGTTCAGTGTGTCCTGAGCATCCGCCTCCAAGACCTAGACAAACCTCACCCGATGAACCCGGGCACCCCTGCTAAATCACCAAACCTAGCGAACCACTTGGGGTGACCTATGGTAGAGGTGTTGGTTATCCAATAAAGGTTCTCGGGGCCGCGGTACCCATTCCCGCCTCCCAAATAGAAAAACATGGTGTCACTACCGAATCAGCTCGATGGAACGACTCCGGATCCAATATAACAAGGCATGCAGAATTTTATTTTGGTACAGAAGGTACAGCAGCGCATCGACAATATTTACGGATCTAGGACTGCATGGATTTACCAGCCTGATGAGACACCGGGTCACTGCTGCCAGGATACATTGCCCCCGACAACACGGTGGTGACCGCAGCTTTTCAGCACCAAGCATCACTTCTGAGTGAACGCTGGGCCCGAGCTCACTCCGGACCACGCTCTACACCAATGGTTCCAAACCTTTTTTTGTCCAGAGACCACTATGACAGTTATTTGTTCTCGCGGGGACAACAAGGTACAATAAAGATAAACTATTAATCGTGTAATTAAACGCGTCTTTGCAATTAATATCATTTTGCAATTCAATGTGCTCTTCTCGGACTTCTTCAGCTACCTTTCCATCATTAATACCAATAGGGTTACGAATTAGATTTTGGATACCTTTCGATTCGGTTTTGTTGTAAATGAATAAATGTTTTGTGGACCGCATCTCCCGGCACAGACCACCGGTTGGGAACCACTACTCTACATACTATTTTTTAATTTTTATTTTTACTGTTATAATTATTATTTTATTATTTACTAGCAGACCCGGCCACACGTTGCTGTGGCTAATGAAACCTCTATAACCAACGCCATCTGTTAAATAAAATGCACACCACCAGTGGCGGACTAAGCCTGTCAGAGGCCCGGGGCGGCAAAGCTGAATGATGCCCCCCCCCCCCATAGTAAAAGTTGATGTAATTTTACAAGATTTTTATTCAGATCACACGGGCCTCTGGTCCTGGGGGGCCTCCAAGCACCTCCATGTTCCCTTTATCAAAACCTAAACAAGGCTTTGAGGCACCAGGTTTCTGTAAAATTTATTTCCTTTAATTTTTTATTTCCTTTTTTAAAAGATGCATTTGTTAATAATGCTATCATAAAATGTTTTAAGAAAATTCTAAAAATTCACGGAGATACACCGTTTTATTTTAAACCGCTTTAAACAGTGTGTATGTTGAATTAACCTTCAGCAAAAATTTGAACGCGTTTTTCTCAAAACTACGTTTTTAACATATTAGAAAAACTGTTAACATATTGGAATTAATTTTCTAAAAGATTTGTTAATAATCTTTCACTATATATTGTAAGGAAATTCGTAAAATTGACGGAGATACAGCATCTTATATGAAACCGTTTTAAAAAGTTTGTGTGTTGAATTTTCTTGGTTTTTGTGTCTGTTGTTTTTCAACCTGGTTGACAACAAGTTAGAAAAACCCCGCATTGGGTAGGGTCCCCTAGGGTAAAGGGGCCCCGAGACGAGCATTGTCTAGGGGCCCTGACATGTTAAGGCCGGCACTGGCAGGGCCCGATTGTCCATAAGGCAGTGTAGGCCAATGCTTAGGGGCCCCGCATCGGGTAGGGGCCCCTAGGGTAAAGGGGACCTGAGACGTGCATTGCTTAGGGGTCACGACATGTTTAACCCGCCCTGGCAGGGCCATATTGTGCACAAAACAGTGTAAGCCACTGCCTAGGGGCCACGCATCGGCTAGGGGCCCCTATGGTAAAGGGGCCCCGAGACGTGCATTGCCTAGGGGCCCCGACATGTTTAAGCCGGCCCTGCCAGGCAGTGTAGGCCACTGCCTTTGAAAATCCAGTCACTATAGCCAGGGTCGTATTATCCATAAGACGTGTAGTCAACTGCCTAGGTGCCCCGCATCGGTCCTTAGGGTAAAGGGGTTCCAACATGTTTAAGCTGGTCCCAGCAGGGCCGGATTGTCCATAAGGCAGTATAGGGCACTGCCTTTGAAAATCCAGTAACTATATCCAGGGCCGTATTATCCATAAAAAGAGTGGGCAACTGCCTAGGGGCCCCGCATCGGGTAGGGGCCCCTAAGTTAAAGGGGCCCCCAACATGCTTCAGACTGTCCTTGCAGGGCCGTATTGTCCATAAGGCAGTTTAGGGTACTGCCTTTGAAAGTCCAGTAACTATAGCCAGGGTCGTAGTATCCATAAGAAGTGTAGGCAACTGCCTTGGGGCCCCGCATCGGGTAGGGACCCCTAGGGCAAAGGGACCCCGAGACGTGCATTGCCTAGGGGCCCCGACATGTTTAAGCCGGCCCTGGCAGGGCACACAGCACTCTCCACACAGCAGTGTAGGTCACTGTCTAGGGGCCACGCATCGGCTAGGGGCCCCTGTGGTAAAGGGACCCCGAGACGTGCATTGCCTAGGGGCCCCAACATTTTTAATCCGGCCCTGACTATGAAACCACGTAGGGATTGTTTTATAAAGGGCCCCCTTCCAATTTATTTTAATTTTTATGAACGATGAAAATTTACCATAAAAATTTGAAAATAAAATTCGCCGGCCGCCATTTTTATCTTTTTTTTTAGATATCAAAACTCGCTTTCATGGTGCCATTGACACTGGATTTTCAAACTGCTTAAGACTTGGTGAATGCAAATCGGATGTACCTATAGTTTGTTTAATATGTTGTCAACCAGGTTGAAAAACGTGTTAAAAAATTTCGAGAAAAAGGCATTCAAAATTTTGCTGAAGTATAATTCAAAACTGTTTCAAACGGTTTCACATAAAGTATTGTATCTCCGTCAATTTACCGAATTTCTTTAAAAAATTTGGTGAGAGCATTCTTAATAATTGCATCTTTTAATAAATGAAAAAAAAATTTACAGTGTCCTGGTGCCTTAAAGGCATGTTTAGGATTTGATCAAGGGAACATGGAGGACTTTGGGGGCCCCCCAGAAGCGGGGGCCCGGGGCGGGCCGCCCCCCCCGCCCCCCCCTTAGTCCGCCACTGCACACCACTCTGCCCGCTGCCCGTTGCTCGCTGCCGCTTGGCCAGATATATTATATATTTCAACCAATTTACACAAAACCTTGTCAAAATTATACCTTAAAACCTTCCTCATGTATCACTCTCTCTATTGGTGAAAACCAAATGAAAATCTGTGGCGTAGTTTAAAAGATCTAAGCGCACATACAGCGTAAGCGACTTCATTTTATAGTAAAGAAGAAGAAAGAAAAAGAAAGAAAAAGAAGAAGATAAATATAATTTTTTCTATTCTTTGTACTTGTCTACTTACTTAAAATTTCCTGTGTAAATATATGTAATTATATGGGACGTGTGGAATTGTGCACTATCCTCCCCACATTCTGGAATAAAATATTATTATTATTATTATTATAAAACATAACAAATTTCTAAACAACTTCATAATCTGAAATGGTTTTAGCAAGACAAAATAGTTTGTCTCCTTTATATACACGCCAGATATTATCACAGTTTATAATTATTTTAATAGCCAATTATAAATAATTAAGTTTAAATTATATTTTATGTGTCCTTCTTTGTTTTGTTTTTATACCTCATATTGACAATATTTTTTGTGAAATGCGCATGATAAAAAAGTTGTGTGCTCGCCACTGAAATATTAGCTAGGCATTCACATGTACCTACACAACAACAAAAATCGCTAAACCTAGCCAAACGTAGTAGAAAATAGATATCTAGTATATCTATATCTGTGAAATCATTCAGTATAATCTTTCAGCGAAATCTATATCACTGAAAAATCGTGTCTTAAGGACCGATTAATTACATATTTCCCTTAAACACGGTAAGTTTTAAAGCTCTTAAAAAAATATATGTTATTCTTGAAGATAATATCTAGACTTTGCCCGCGTCGAAACGCAAATTATATAAATTTCCCTCGATAGAAAAGAATCGCAAAGCGTGCTCCAAAAATTATTATTAACACGTTTGTTTTAGTTATTTTACAAGTTATATGTATGAAAAAAATCACAGTGTTTCTTTAAATGCTGTTTAAGATAATGCCCGCGAGATTTTTGCTCTATTTTAAACGAGTCGTGTTTTATTAAACATTTTCGCAATTTTCGCATCGATTTTGTCGCTGTAAATGTTAGCGCTCTCCTCTAACGTTCGTTATTTCGTATCTCTCCATCTTCTTCTTTTCGGACCCGGTTGCAGAGCCTTAACAATTTTTTTCTTCAAGATTTAATATTATCTCTCATTGACGTCTTCATAGCTGTAAAGTGTAAAATGTTTTACGATAGTTGTGTACCATTCAAAGGCAGCCTTTGAACAGCCAATCCCTAGAAGTGTGATCAATACCGAATTTAATGAAAACCAACGGACACGCCCGCAACACTCTTCTATCTGTATATAAGACCTTTCAACTCCTAGGACCCAAACAGGGCAATGAAGAGATTGATTCATTTATTTAATGCGTAGAGGGCTTTTTACATGTATGTAGTGCAACTTTAACACGGGACACAATTTAAAGAAAGAAAAACAGAAAGACAACAGAAGGTTTAAGAATATGGTTGGAAAATGATTGAATATGAAAAAAAATCAGAGTGTGCAATTCATGTGCGGTAGAAAACTAAAGTAGACAAGAGTGGGGATGCTGCGAAGCACCGCACAAAGAGGAGACCGATGTTTCTATCTCATTCTCTCGTAGGCTAAATCCTATAGATGTATGTGTTTGTCTGTTTTTAGTGTCGCTATTTTTCGTTTCATAGAGTTTCAAAATACATTGATGCTAAAGAAATGTTCACTCGAAAAATATTAAAAAATCACCTAAAAAAACATATTTCACAAAAAATGTCAATCGTAGTGTGAAACTGCTGTATCGGGGAGTGAGCAATGTAGTTATGCTGCCGTACAATAGTGTATTTTGTCGGGTTGTTCTTATAAGTATGCGTAAGTTTGTGAGTTGGAGGATTTTTTTAAATTTTAATAAAAATATGATTAATTTCACAAGAACTAGGGAAAAATTGAACTTACTTTGCATGGGCATAAGGATGCTTCGGCAACACCCTTCTGTCTGTTTGTGTTTTCAGTGAATGCAGCGAACATCCCTATCTAATGTTTGAAAACATTAATTTCACGGGCGGGATTTCTTGCCGGCACGACGAATTGGGTGCCCACCGCGGCCCAATCATAACATTCGCGCCGCGCAATTAGCATTAGCGTCGCCATGGCCCTAAACGGCACTATGCTAAATGGCCGGAGTTATTGGCTGGGCAACAAACACCTCGCGAGCATTACTCATTTTTATTATGGGAAAAGGCAAATCAGGGAGCATTTAGCGATTGAGCTATGAAAAAAAAATTGAATGAAATATTGTTGTATTCTCACAAATACTATCTCCAACGTCTTGGAAGGAGAAGATTTTACTAGGAAGAAATAGTGTTTCTTGGACAATCTGTGATTTATTAATACATCGCAGATTACAAAGTAATGAATACGGCTAGTGAAACTAACTAGGAGCTGGCTATAATTAATCTGGTTCCCACTGTCTTTTGTGGGGAGCAGCTGCCCTCGGCCCTCTGGTGATCTTGTTTAGAAACCAGTCCTGCCGACATCTTGCGGACTTTATGCAAAGCTTTTAAAGCTGCCATCTGTGTGACCAGACAGGAAGGTTTTAGATAAACTACAAATATGGATTACGAACCAACGTGATAATTATTTAATAGCATGTATTTACTTACAAATGATTGGCAATCAACATTATGCTATGTATCGCGGGGTAATCTGAACTCTTGCCAAATCATTTTCAATTTTGAAAATGTAACGGAAAATAATTTTCTGTTTTAAAAATATTATATTGTTAGTAGGTAAACGTAACATTACAGTTCTGTACAAATAGTTTCACAGGAATCACGAACAATTTAGGGCTACTTTCGGGATATCTTATTAGTCACTTCATTTTGGGAGGCGGGTATGGGGACCGCAGCCCCGGGAACCATTTATTGGATAACCAACACCTCTGCCAAGTCACCCCAAGTGGTTCGCTACGTTTGGTGACTTAGCAGGGGTGCCCGGGTTCATGGGGTTGAGGTTTGCAGAGATCTTGGCCCGCCAGCTGCGTGGCGGGCCGGATCGAAAGAGACTGGACGGGGAGGTTTTTGACCTCTCCAGCCAGAACCCCTCGACCCATCGCCTTGCACTGTAGTTGAAGGGATGAATTCATATGTCCGTCACTCCTGATGGGCACACAACCCCAGATTCCTACCCACCCCTCATACCTATTTCCTTCCGAGAACTTACTCTTCTTACTTTCCTTAAAAAAACCCTTCATGCAACATCCCCTAAGATTACATAGGCCCTGAGGGAAATTTTCCTCAGGTATATTATAATATTTAAAAAAGTAGGTGATTTTATATGCGCGATTTATCACAACGACGCACTACTAAAACGTCCTTAAGAGGGCTTTACCAGAGAAAACCAGAAATATGTCATTTTCAAATCAGATTTTAGATGTATTGACTCTTTTCCACAAAAAATTATAAATGGATTTCGAAAGATTGTTCTTTTATCTAGCATTCGCATGTAATAAGTTTTGAGATTTTTTTTTAATTTTTAGTATAATAAGGTTATTCCATAGGTCGTTGGCAGATTTGTTAAATTTTCAAAAAAGATTTTGTATTATACCACACCCATTTCAAATAATATAATCATGCAGTAAAATAAATCAATACATTATCTAGCAAATGCATGTTTTAGAATTTTAATTTTCGTTTCAATAAAATCATTAAAAAATATATACCTACGTATAGTTTGGCAAGAAAATGTAGAAATTAATTCAATTGGAACTAAACGTGTTCATTACTATGGCAACACCGAATTATATGACGTTTCCTATGGCCGCCTATGGCTGTCATATTAGCGCGTGTTACGGTTGATTTATTGTCTTAAATCTGAGTAGAATATCGCTGATTTGATAATATTTTTATTCATTGTTTGCCTGAATTTAATTAAAATGAATAAATTATTACATAGTGATACAAGAGGGGTTATATTCTGCGTTTTTCAACGCTGCCTAGCCGAGTGTCACGCGAAGAAGCTTCTTTTTAATTTAGAAGATGTTTGCAAACGAACTGCAGAAATGACTGGTACGTAGTATAGTTTGTTTAATAAATTTCATTAGTATTACAAGATTTATGCCAATTTTCGAGCGATAATAACCATTACAATCTGATTTGAGGTTATGGTAAAAAAATCTGATTTTGACACTTCATTTTGACAGTTAATGTGCGGCCACAGGAAAAAGGGAATAACTCAATAAAAAAAATAATATTAAACTCGTAGAAAAGTTACTTTTTTCACGTTTTCTCTTTCTTTCTTTCCAAGTGAATATTATCTAGTGTGTGTTTTTAAAACTCCCTTCTATAATAATAATTTTAATGAATTTTCACACACAGGTAAATCTGAATCAACGGTAAGACGAATTGTCAAGGAAGGGGAAAAGGCAGGTGGAAAATTTGAAACACTGGGAAAACGGAAAATGGGCATTATGTAATAGCATAAGTGCTGATGATTGGAAAAATTGTTGCAAACACGTGATGAAAATTGATGCAGAATATTATGCATGAGGCAGTAATATATATGATGATATCGATGAACTGCGTTTAGATGAAGATAAAGATACGGAAGAAGAAGAATCACACGAGGACGAAGACAATAATTACATGTCGGGTGTTGAATTAATAGACTTAAATTTTTAAGTACCCACGTTTTTATATCGGAATAAACGCCCACTTAAAACCTGTTTTGTTTTATTTTACAGTTTAAATTACAGTTTTTTGTGCAAATTTTTTGAAAATACAAATACGCTATGAAATATGCATTTTGCCAGAAGTGTTTTTTAAAACATACGTTCTTTGTCTTATGAGCCATCTTGGTGTTGCCATTTAAAACTAGAAAACGATCGCAGCGCCATCATTTATTTTCTACACTTTCTTGCCAAACTGTACATGTATTTCTTGACGAAAATTGGTCCATTTGTGTATTTATTTGCGCACTTACAAACTAATATATTTCAGATTTTTTTAACATTCTTATTAAATTTAGACATTATTGAAAAATGATAAATACTTATAATAAAAAAATAACTGCAAAAAGTACATTATTTTAATAGTTTTATCATCACGCCTTTCAGCATTTTTGGATGAAGGTATAAATTAAAGCTAATTTGAATTGAAATAAATTCGATATTGAGTTATAATTTTAAAAAGCTGGTACGGAGAATAATTAATCTTTCTCGTTGTAACCGCCCTGCACGATCGTAAGAACAACTTTCGACGAAATGTGGATTTTCGTCCGCTGGCTGGTTAAACGCTCTTAAAATTATGTTTTATTAATAAGCTCTGTTAATTTATCGTGAGGGCAAAATCGATTTCTTTTCTTGAGTCTGAATTATTTACACAATCAGTTCCAAATTTGAAAATGACACATAAATTCAATAGCAAGTTACAGCGCCGGATCTGCCATACGTTCAAAAACGTGCAAAAAACCTGGCGCCAACTCCGAAAGGGCGCCGTGAGCAAATAAATATTGTATTAAAATTTAGTTATAATATTCCCTGAATCGTTTAAAAATTAACCATAGTACGAAATAATTATTACGCTCTAGCAACACTTTCCAAAGAAACAGAATGCGCACGCATCAGGTTGGTATCAACGGCTTACGAATTTATAGTCAGTTACAGAATTTTTTTACAAATTCCATATATTTAGTTTAAACGTAAGATCTATTTTTCCATACATCTTTTACCGTGTTTTACGACGAATGGGTGCGATCCAAATTCAATAACCAATCACAGCGCGGTATTTTTGTTTGTAAGCCGTTGATAGCATTGTTTAGTGTTAGTAATTTGTATGGTATTTGTATTTGTTCGCTCAACACAGGGGAAATGCAAGGTACAAATTTGAGGTTATATTCTTATTGTCACTGCTCACTGTCTCTCGTCGGGACTGCCTGATGCTAGTCAGAAGCTGTAGATGCTATTCTCGTGTTGTACGTTGCCATGAGAACGTATTTGTATTTGCTTTTTCTAATATTCGCGTTGGGCATATACATAAACGCAGTAAATCTCAAGAATGTGTAATGGACCTAGTTCAGCGAAACCACCCGCATTGTCTTGTAACCTATATTTTAAATCATGGTACGGGCACAAACAAACAATTCGTTGTATTATTTTAAAGCATAACTTGCAAAAAGAGTTTTTCCTAAAATAATTAAAATAGCACCATAATTTTATATTTACCCAATAGATTCGGAGAGTATAGGGCTCCTGGCGATCCTCTCTTTAAAAAAAACGAGTGTGAGAGCTAACTTGGAAAAGTTACACCCTTTATATGTCTTGATTTTATTTGATAAATTAGTGTAAAAAAAATTATGAAATAAAAAAAAAAAAAATTGTGGTGAACGAATTTTTAATCAAAATAAAAATGTAGGGGGGGGGGCGCCATCGGTACCTACTGCACAGGGCGCCAGATTTCGTAGATCCGGCCCTGGAAAGTTAAGAACAATGAACCAAAGTTACACAGAATGTATAGACAACCAAATTAGTTGTTAGTATTTAATATCGTGATTGATTTTTGGGGTATTTTGCAGCATAATCGTGTCTACCATCCGCTCTGATGATGAACACTGCAAAGCTCTCTGAAACGTTGTCTAAAAGAGGAGTAAGCGCAACACGCATAAGTAAAATCCCAAATATCAATCACGCTAAGTAAAATTTTGTACAATGTAAACACCGCACAACAGTCCCAACTGCTCCACACCGCCTAGAGCCAGTGATACTACGGCATCCCCAATCGGCGTTTGTTGTATTGCTGAACGTAGTGGTGAGAGGAAGGAGATGGGAGAGAGGCAGTTGGGAAAGTACCTTGCTATTCAGATCTGGTCTGATTGATTCTGAATTATGTACTTACACCAGGGCGATACTGAGAGTATCTTCCATCCTGGAAATTATGACTAGTTTATGGCTTCTAGCAAAAACTTCGGCCATCTCCCCCGGACTTACCTTATGTATAATGTATGTGTATGGTTCGCTTGATTTATAATTTATTGCAAATTTTTACAAAGAAATACATCGCTCCACCTTCCAGCATTATGTGTTCACCCTTATTAGATTCCAGTTGCATTATAATACAAAAACTTATTAAGGCGATCCAATAGTAGAGGAAAAAATCGAAATCGGAATTCACGCCCCTTTAAGGGAGGAGTTTGAAAATACTTGAGCAAAAGCTTTTGGAAAGGTTGGAAAAGGTATTTGAAAAAAAAAATTGCAGGTTGATTTCGTAAAAACCTGTAAAAACCATTTCCTTTTTTACGCATTGTTTATTGTAATAAAACGGAAATTTAGAATTGATTTCATGCAATCAGGCGACGCGGAGCCACACGTCCATCTCCCACTCCGGCCGGGGCGTGACTGATACGAAATAGGAGTAGCGTGGTTAGTAGTTCTTCGGTGGACGCCATAGGGTTCACTTTGAAAAACCAAATTCGTCGACTAGCGGCCGTATTGTAAAATAACAACACGAAAATGTATATTATATTTTAATTTGGGAAGTTCGGGCGTAGGGGAGACACAGGCAAAGCGGATGTGTTAAGGGAGATATTAAATAAAACACACAATGTTTGCATAACATAAAAACTTTATAAATAGTAATGTTAAGAAAATATCTGTCTTCAGACGTAAAATAAATGAAAAGGTAAAATTAATTATAATTATAAAAATAATGCAAATTTAAAAAAAGTCTTCGTCTTGTTCACTTTGCCCGGGTACCCGGGCAAAGCGAATTTGGACTCCGGGCAAAGAAAATTAGGAATCACAATCGTAGCCGAAGTAAGAACCATATCCACTATATGACGGGCATGATTCGTGAACCCAACTTTTACACTGGCTGCATTGAATCCAATCCTCTGTTAATGGTTCAACATAATTTGGCAAAGCGAATGGTCCATCCGCTTTGCCCTATTCGCTTTGCCCAAGGCAGTATCAAATAACATTTTGTTAAAAAATACTATGTGGGTGCTGTATTTCATAACTAAACTAAGATTTTTAAATAGGAAACAAATAAAAATTGGATGATATAAACTAATCTTCACATGAAATATAACCAAATAATAATAATCACAAATACCTTACCTTCGTTTATCGTAAGAAAATTAAAAAAAATCGTTTTTTTATCAAAAAAAGCGTGCGTTCCTGCCAAACGACAAATATTTACTGTCATGGCGTCGGTAGCGCTGCGGTACACCGATTGTGAGACTATTAGCGCATTCTAGTGGTAATTTTCGGAAATATTCAAGTCATCCGCTATGCCTGGTCCATTCGCTTTGCCTGGGTCTCCCCTAAATATCAGTTTTTTTGCGATTATTATAAAATAAAGTAAAATTGCAACATTATTCAATAAAACCATATCCGAAAAGGGTTTTATAAATAGGAGAGTTTGGACTTGAAAGTGTTTTTTATAGACCTTATACTTTATTTTTTTAAAGGCTTATTAAAAGACTTATTAAAAAAATGACCGATATTTTTAAAGGCCAAGGTATGTCCTACACGCAATATTTAATTGAAGCATCTATAATACTTCTAAGCGATCAAATTTTCAAAACAAAAACATATGATTTTGTATGATTTTGCATTATTTAGCATGGCTTCATCTTAATAACCAATTTAGTGTGAGTATTCTTAAAATGAATAAATACAATTTATTTGCAGATATTATTTTAGTTTCCTTAAAATTATTATCTGTGTGTTTTTATTATGGATTACCATTGAAAACAAAAATCAACATCAACATGTATGAAATATTTTTTTATGAAAGTCAGTCAAACTAAAGATGGGATTGTTGTGAAGAATGTTTAAAGATTTGTAAAATGAATTACATATTACAACACAATACATCAAAACGCCACAATTTTGTTAAAATTTAGAAATCTTCATTAATAGTATGACATATCGATTATTTATATATGTAGCTTATCAGAATTTAGATAGTAGTCACTATCTTACCTTCTACGTATCTAATCACGTACCTACTATCGAAATTATTTTGTTCAGCATTAAAATTTTTCGATGTGCAATCCTTCATTGTCAGGTACAGACCTAACCATCACGCCATAAAGATGCGCAAATTAAGATTAACGTCGTTTCATCCATGTATCCGATGAAGGTTACCTAGGTTTAGATCATTAAACACTTCTTCAAGAATTATTTCACAAAAGGTAAACATTTTTTTTAAAACTATTTTTGTAATGTGAATACCGTATCAAATGGCATCCCCAATTGGGGTATGTTGTAAGGCTGAAGGGAGTGCGGAAGGAGATGAGGAAGAGATAAGTTGAGAAGTACGTACCTGGCTAATCAGATCTGATGGTCTTTCACCAGGAAGATAATTGGAGAATCTACCACTCTGCATCATTGAGTGATCTGATCGAAATATCCACTTTTTTCAACCTTTGCATTAGATTCTCAAAATTGAAATCAAATTTTTGGTTATGTTGTTATACTATTGTATCCAAAGTATTTGAACATTTTTATAAGCTCACACGAATAAAAAAACATTCATTTTATTTTGCAACCTATCCTTGGTTTAGGTACTTGAAGTTAGAATTTTTGAGTTATTCAAACTAACAATGACTGCATTGGCCTTGAAATCATTTGTATATGCTTGGTACATTAACTCATAAATACATACCCACCTCGTTTTATGAAGATTCACAGAACGAAGTCTCGTAACTTCATTAAGAACGAGTAGGATATATTTTATCTTTTTGTACTGCGATTCAATCTAAGAATGCACGGTAGTCATCGAGGAAACAGTAGAATTTGATTGAAAAGCTGATCTTGAACATCTCTGTAATTAGGAAAAATAGTACGAATAGTTGGTCTTAACATAAGACGAGTACATATACCAATAAGTGTGTTTTAATTTTACAGCTGATAAACAACCGTTAATATTTAAATCAAGTTTAATGGTAAAGGGGTAGGTGTTTTCGATACCAAAGTAGTAGGTGAGCGGATTCTTTGTTAAGTTGTAGATATACCAATTTGGGAGGCGTGCTTGGGTACCTACCGCCGCCCCGGGAACCTTTATTGGATAACCAACACCTCTGCCATAGGTCACACCAAATAGTTCGCTGGTGATTTAGCAGGGGTACCCAGGTTCATGGGGTGAGGTTTGTCTAGGTCTTGGAGGCGGATGACCAGGACACACTGAACCCCAGATTCCTACCCACCCCTTAAACCTTTTTCCTTCACAGAACTCTCCTCTCCTTCCTTTCCTTAAAAAAACCCATCCATACACCATCCCCAAAGATGACATAGGCCTTGTAGGAAATTATTTTTCTCAGGGCCTCCTGTGTGGAGCTCATGTAAAAAAAAATAGCCGTACGTACCCCATCAAAATATATGTGCACACAGCTGTTTTATAAATGGAAAAAACTTTATAATTACCCACCAAAAGCCGTAAAGGAAGCCATAAGTCTTTGCACTTTTCGTAGAATAGGAGCTTTGTGTAAAAAAAAATGACTTTTCAGAACTTAGGTATATTTTTTTAATTTCCAATATTATCTTGGTCGCCTTAAACCAATTTAACTGTATTCTCTAACTGCATTTTCTAACTATATTAATTACTTTATTTTGAAAACATTTTTTCTACTAGATGAACGAAAAACACTGCATGTAAATATAGATACAAAAACAAACAAACTGCTTACAACTGCACAGACGGGATGGAAATAAATTCTCAACAAACGTACTAGAAACAAAATTTTCGTATTTTGTAGTGAACTAGTAATAATAAAACAAATCTATTCGCGAGAGAAAGAAGATTAATTAGCAGAAAAATCAAGTTTTGATTCAAATGTGGGAAGTCGTCCTTCAGTAACATATCGCAAGGAAAATTTAGACGAGTTTAAAAAACGTGGATTTCTTAGAGGCGTGAAACGAGGAAGTAGTAAAACATTATTGATGAGTTCAAACAATGTTTTGAAAAGTACTTCTCGTTAAGTGCACCGGAACAAACGAAGAGCATTTTGAAGGTGACAGAAGTGTGAACACGGTTTAAAAAATCTACTTTACACATTCAGCATCTGCAAAAAAGTTGAGTGTACTCATTTAGTTAGAGCTTCTATTTACTCATCGCCTTTTTCCTTTTGCACATAAAAATTATATCGGATGGTATTGGTTATGTTATAAGAGTTAGCGGGGATGGTGGGTAGTACACATGTACCTAAAGTCTAGATGGATCCGTACCAGTTTAATGTAGTAGTGAGCGGAGAAAAGAGGAGAGAGGGCGAGTGTCTCCAGCTTCCTAGATCTGCCAATGCCGCAGTGGAATCCCTGCGTATCTCACTACCTATTTGGTCTTTACGAAGCCAGACCGTTATTTATGTGACGTCGCATAAATCTCCTCCCCCCTCGCGCGGCCCGGGCCCTGGGGGTGGGGTGGGAGGTAGCCCCGGGCCCACTTGACACTATCTGAAGGCCGAATCGGGAAGCGGGATATTTTCTTTATGCGTCAGACAGCAGAACCAATTTCAGGGGGATGGGTTGGTGGGGCTTGAATTAAGACGGAATTACTAATAGAAGAGCGATTTTTCAACCAAATATTACTTATATACCTACCCATGAAAGCTTCTCTGGTGTAATATTACATACTATAACGCTGGAAATCGGTTGTATGAAACAGCGAATACAACGCGTTATTAAAACATGCGCTTTGCGTGATTAAAGTGCGAAAATTCAGCTCCTGAAAAGCTTCTAAATGGTTCGCTACGTTTGGTGACTTAGCAGGGGTGCCCGGGTTACTGGGATGAGGTTTGTCCGGGTCTTGACGGCGTATGCGTCTTCCCACCAGCTGCATGGCAGGCCGGATCGGGAGAGGGCGGTTGAGGGAGTCCCTTTGACTTATCCACCCGAACTCTCTCGGAACATTGTCTTGCACTGAAGTGGGAGGGATTCATACGTCCGTCACTCCTGTACACACTGAGCCTCAGATTCCTACCCATCCCTCATACCCTTTTCCTTCTCAGAACTTCCTCTCCTTCCTTTCATAAAAAGACCCTCCACACAGCATCCCCAAAGATGACATATGCGCTGAGGGGAATTATTTTCCTCAGGGCCTCCTGTGTGGAGCTAATGTAAAAAAAAGTGAGCTAACGGTGAATTTTTAAAAAGAAAGTCATGTATTAGGTAGGTACCAGGTCACGTAGGTACCTGACAATATTTAAATCTACATAATATTATCATATTTATAATGGTTTATAATGGTAGGTACACAAAATGTTGCTTGTGGAGTGATTGGTGATCAGCTAGCAGATGATTAAACACGATGCGCCTGGGAAATTGGGAGGGTTCTGACGCTCTCGGATAGTGTGGATAATGAAAACTTCATCCGGTGCCATACACGATGCACAAATGCGGACTCTGCATTCTCTGCAATGCGTGAATGTGAACACGTTCGAAGTACGGAGCGTATTACACGTTGGAATTGTCCCCTCTACCGGTCCTCGGGGCACTGCGATGTTGCTGATGACGCTGTATCGCCTTTAAATGACGGCAAAACCACAGCCTTCCTATAAACTCATCAATTCTCTCCGTCCTCCAATAATAGGCATAATAATTTAAATAAAAATTTGACTTTGCGAACAAAAGTCAAAAGATCGTCAGCAAAAAACTAATTCTTTACATTGACATGTTTGCAATTATATTTTGGTAGAATCTTGCTCGCATCACTTTGCTATACCTATATTTATAGTTTTAAGAAGAACATTAATTGTTAAAAATGATGGTGTGAGATCAGGATGGTTTAATGCGTTACTTCGGTTAGAGTAAAGGTCGCGAGTTCGATTCTCGGTCTCAACCAAAACTTTTTATTTTGTTATGTCTTTTGATTTTCATATCTTCATAGGTCGTTAGTATTCTTTTAATTATCAATGTTAATAATTAGCTTCGTTCAACTGAAAGAGTACTTCCAAGGTAGCCAGGTATTGTAATTGGCTTAGCCCAGTCATAATGTAAATTTATTTTACTCTAATTCATTAGAGTACGAATCTTTCGCGTAGTCAGGTGGTCGTACATGGGATTGTGATTCAAACGGATTGTACAAATATTTATTTTCTTTTAAAATTAATTTAATAAAAGTAATTTGTAAATTTCATACTTATGTAAAAGCCCCGTAAAAGGGCGTAAATAAATAAATAAATAAATAAATAAAATAATTGGTTTTTTTTATTATTTTTTTTTTATTATTATTAAGTTAAAAGAAATATAATATTTCGCTTTGTTAACTTAAGTACAGAGCATATGTAGTACAGGTGTAGTAGCAATATTTTTAATTTTGTTCTAACATCTAAAGTTTAAATAGTTTTTTTTAAAGGTTTTTATATTCTTTTCTGCTGTAAGGTTATCTGGAAGGAGATTATATATGTGAACTCTCTGGTGGAGATAACATTTTTTGGTAAATAATCCATAACCCGCCACATGCCGCTGCACTTTTAATAGGCATAGATTTTGAAAAGTAAACGTCTTTTAAACTTAAGTACCAAAAGAAACTTCGGTTTCTGTCGGGATAGACGGAAAAATATGCATTAAACTACGATTTTTTTTTAATCAAAGTAAAAAATTTCCCATATATATTTCATCTCCTTTGCCGCCATTTATTTGCGAAGTTTCGTTATAATCTAAATATGTATGAATTACTTAGTTTACCTAAACTAAGAACCTAATAACCTATTTTGTGTACGTACCTAAATAGTTGTTTCTTGTAGTAATTGTTGAAATGAAGTGTGATTTCCTTAATCTGTGCTTAATAATGTCGCGGTTTATGGATTATTTTATCATTTGTTTTTTGTTAATCATAGTAGGTTACACGTCTGTGGTTTATTGATATTAAAGGAAAGGCGATTTTCCTGTAAGGCGTTTATTGGCACTGTTTACGCGTTTAAGATTATGCATCAAGTAAAGCGACTGGACTAACAACTGTCCGTATGTTACAGCTGGCATTTTGACCAGTACCAATATAACTATATAACCGATACGAGTACATAACAGTAGGTACACCCACTATTTTTATATCTACAAATCAATACAAGTACCTACCTACCTACACATACAATATAAAAGTGATATTTTCAGCCAGTCCGTGAGAATGACTGAAAAAGTGTCAATCTTGCAATCGCATCCGATTTACGAGTGACGAGAGCGGATGTTAGCCCAGATCTACATAATATCTCTGTCCACCGTCGGGCATTATTAGATACAAATCCGCGCCCCAAACTCGCCCCCGTTTGTTCACCGCGCAGAGCACAATGGCCGGGTTGATGAAGTGGCACCTCGCTGAAGGGCATTGTTCGTCGCTCGGCGGCGGGCCCGCAACAACGGGGCCCTTGACTGGCGGCCGCGTGGCAAGGGGGCACCCACCGCGCACATTGCACGTGGCGGGGGCTCCGATTCCTCACTTTGCGGAGGAAGTGGTAACTGATGGTTTAATCTGATCTGTTGGGATTAGATGTTGATATATTTTGATTAGATGGCAAGAAGTTTTGGCATAATCTATTTTGGGATTAGATGGAAATATGTCTTTTTTTGGTTAATTTCATATTTTGGGATTAGATGGCAAGAAGTTTTGGGCTAATTTGATGGCAAGAAGATTTTGGTTAATCTGATATTTTTGGATTAGATGGTAAGATGTTTTAGGATTAGATGAAAGGATGATTTTTTGGGATAATCTGATATTTTGGAATTATCTTGTTGAGGTTAGTCCTGAAACATCATTTATGATATCTGGGGATTAGGCAAAGATATTCAAATACAGAAGAGATATGCTATGGTGTTCGCGCAACTGTCGCCGGACTACGCGCTAATTAGCGTAGTTTTCATACAAAAAGAATTAGTTCATTTCGTTGATGTTTTGAAAATGTGCATTAATATTGGTTAACAATATATTGGTTAACATTAATATTGGTTAAAAATATATTTTGAATAAGGAAAGAATTCGTTCATTTAGTTTAACGTTCGTTTGGGTTATTCGTTAATTATTTGTTCTTTTAGTTTATTTGTTAATTGGTAAACAATATCGGCGACACCCGGAAGCGCAGACCCACATAGTAAAAACAGCAGATAGCACATCTACTTACATTTCAATATCTTTGGGATTAGGTATATAGCGGGATGTTTTTTTTGCAAACTTATTCTTGCGTGGTAATGGTAATTTTTTTTGCGTTAATCATATAGGTAGGTACCTAATTTTGCATTAGATGGTAAGATGTTTTTTCAGGTTAGTCTGATATTTTGGGAATAGACGGTATGTTTTTTGGGTTCATCTGATAGCATGGGATTAGTGAAGAAGATATTTTTTAAATTTGGTATTTAAAGATTGTCCAGATAAATAAAGATTCGTCCTTATAATGTGCTAAACTATGCAGTCTGCAGTTTTTTTTTGCTTAATACTAGCCACAAATGGTATTGTGTTTTGAAAAAGTAATATCATAAAATTTTAAAAATTTATAATTTTAGGGTGGGTTTCTTCATTTACCGAGAATGCTAAATGCAATGCTAATTGTAAAAGTAAACGATCGAAATTTCAAAATTTCTGTGCATTTGACGGTTTACTTTTACAATTAGCATTGCATTTAGCAATCTCGGTAAATGAAGAAACCCACCATAAGTGTTCTAAAACTGCCTATCTTTATACAAAACATTTAAAGGAATTGAAAATTATTTTTGGCAACAACAATATCAATAATTTTGTTTTTAAAATTAGCACAATCAAATCTAAGGAACAGCATTTTTTTTTACTTAGTAGCCTCAGATGGTATGGGTATTAGGTATATGTATGTAGGTAATTGTCATAGATCTTTCTATCATAATAAAAAAAATTAAAATAATTCTCTGAAAACTTTTCGTCTTATTTACAATTAACATCGTGCATTATGTATGGACCACCCTTTATTTGAAAAAAAAAAGTTTTTTCGTTTGAAGTTTTTCAGAAATTTTCACCTGCCCAGGAGTGCTAATATCTTCATATAAAATATTTAAAAGAATTGAAATTCATTTTCGGCCACAAAAAATCAATAATTTTGTGGTTTTCAAAATTAGCACAATCAAATCTCAGAAGCCGCCCATGGTACACATGGTCTACCCTACCTAGGGGGACGGTAATGCGCGTTTCCATCCCGCGATAAAATATCCTACAACAAAATAACTTAACTTTACAGGATGTCTGTCTCTTGTCCCATTTTTTTTTTAACAATAATTTATTGTCTTTACAGGATGTCTGTATTATTTTTGTCCCATTTTTTGTAAGTGAGGTTAAGTTAGGTTTTAGTAGATATTTTGTTGGGGGGATGTTTTGTCCGTAGCATATTTTGTCGGGGATATTTTGTCGGAGACATTTTGCAACGGGATGAATAGTCGCGGAAACGCCAGGGGACAACTATTATTATGTTGTTTCGATAAAGATATTGAACTTTTAATGATAATATTTTGATTGTCGATTGTAGCTATTTTGTAAACTGGCCAATTTAAATTAACGAGCCCAATTAGGCGAAAAAAACCTTACTGCAATATGATTATCATCTCCATGATCAATGTTCAGTCTTCACGCCGAATCTGATTTGTTCCTGTGATTTGCGGTATTCGAGGCATAAGCTCCCCAATTGATACCTACATATCTGGTCCATTCCTTAATTTCATTTATCTACTTTTTTCCCGACCCTTCTTCCAGATGTATTCCACCACAATCCTAAAAAGTTCCAATATGGAAACAAATATTGTTCACCCCTTTACAGATTTAGAAGAAAATAGTTTAAAGAAATACGTTTCATGATGGATGTCGTTAGCCGCTGTCCTGGGTTCAAAACTTTTGCATTAGGTTCTTATAATATACTTCCCCACCTTCCTCTTCCCCATCTCTTTCCCCTCTCCACTACCATCAGCCTCACAACATACCTCAATGGTTATGCCATAGTCTCACTTGCTTCAGACGAGAGCAGCTGGGACTCTTGTAAAGTATTCACCTACAAAAAAGGTGGAGGCAAATAATTAAAGTGGACATGCACCTACATTATTGAAAAACACAGATTTTTTTTTACAGATTTGGATCACCCGTTTGCACTCCGCTCTTATCCACAAATTTCTAAAGGTAGGTAACAGTAGCGACGTTTGTTTTCATTACATATTTATAGTGAACTGGCTTATTGCTTAGCAATGAAAGTTTCGTATCGCATATTACAAAAGCGTACGACTTTACGTCTTACCTACTCAAACACATATTTTAAATTCCTTAAAAATGCAATATATTATATCCAACGTTGATAACATAATGCAAATCCACCTAAATCATGTAGGAAAACGGTTTTATTATTTTCGAAATCGCGATTTTCCAGCGTAAAAAACTCTCGGTTGCTACTCGTATTTTGGTCTCCAATACCACAAAAATAGAATAAAAGCTTTCAATTTAATTTTTTAGAGTAGGTAAAAGAAAAGAAAAAATTACTTTCTAGAGTAAAAAATATTATAGGTTTGGTTCCGAAAATCGAATATACAAGAAAATTATTATTCACCCACGAAAAATAGGTATGGCAGGAAATAGATATGCAATTACAATATTGGAACTATTTGAAGAATATGTCTAAAATCTAAAAACATATATTATGCATTAAATATACCACTTGGGTGTCATTATCGCTTTTCATTTTTCAATGTATTTCCTATTTAAAAACATCAAAAGGTGAATATTTGGTAATGACTTTACACAAAACTTTTCTTTTCCTACCTACTTAGGTTTATTTTTTTTTGAGAATTGGAGACTTTCATATTAAATTATTAAAATTAAAATAAATTGTTTTCCATAATTTTCAAATGGTACCGACATTATACAAGGAAATCAATTATATTGAAACGTGGTGGTCAAATGATTTTGAAAAAGTTTCAAAATGAGGAAGCATTTTCGATATGGTTCCCTGAAATACCAGAGACGCTTTTCCGAAACTAGGAACTGAAATGGCTTGATTAACTATGTCGATAACACGACCTTGTTCATAATTTCTTACCTTGCCAGGATCTTGAAAATAGTTGCTTCGGAAGGGGACCATCCCATCTTAATTAGCCGAGCTGCATAGTGCATACTTAGGTAGGTACCGCCCACTGCAAATTAATTTTATTAACCACATTTTATTTTTATTAAACAGATTAATATATTGATTTGTTCTTAGCTTTTTTTAGTTAATAATATCTAAAGCGCATTTTAAATAATAAAAATAATAGGTACCTAATATTTTGCAACTGAATGTAAATAAAAAAAAAACTGCTGGTAATAAAACCTTACGAAATAAACACAATAAAAAAATACGTATTTCTAATTTAAATTTATAAACATTGAATTGTGGATGAATCAATAGCAATTGCTATGATTTTCTTGATTTTGCGCATAAAATATTTGGTTGGTATTATTATCTAGAGTTGAAAGTATGGCATTTCATTTTCCCTTTCCACTTAAGATGAAGCCATACTAAATAATGCAAAATCATACAAAATCATATGTTTTTGTTTTGAAAATTTGATCGTTTAAAAGTATTATAGATGCTTCAATTAAATACTGCGTGTAGAACATATCTTGGCCCTTTAAAATATCGATCGTCTAAGTCTTAATAATAATAGAAAAAAAAGTATTAGGCCTCTAAAAACACTTTCAAGTGCAAACTCTCCTACTTATAAACCCCTTTTCGGATATGGTTTTATTGTAGGTGTAATACGGCAAATTTAGTTTCTTTTATAATAATCGTAAAAAATGATATTTACGCCTGAACTTCACAAAATAAAATAAAATATTCATTTTCTCGTTGTTATTTTTGACATCAATCAATACGGCCCGCACTGCACGAATTTGGATTCTTGAAGTGACCCTTATGGCATGGGCACAAGAATCATGCACTGGGCACACCTATTTCGTATCAGTCACACCCCGGCCGGAGCGGGAAATAGACGTGTGACTCCGCGTCGCTTAGTTTCGTGAAATCAATTTTAAATTTCCGTTTTATTACAATAAATAATGCGTAAAAAAGGTATTAATATTTTTTACAGGCCTTTACGAAATCAACCTGTAAAAAAATTCTCAAATACTTTTTTCAACCATTCCAAAAGCTTTTCCTCAAGTATTTTTAAACTCCTCCCATAAAGGGCGTGAATTCCGATTTCGATTTTTTCCTGGACTATTGGATCGCCTTAACGTACGGGCAATACCGTCTTTTTTCAGAGAGCAGAACGCTTTTTCAAACAAAATCGATTTTTTAAGTAAATTTTATTTTGGTTCTTATTATAATACGAATACTGATTCCTTTCTATGTACCACTGTAAGTAAATAAATAAATCCGAAAAAAATGTCACGGTAGGTGCTTAGAAATATCCGTGGGTAGGTAGGTACCGAGATTAAAGTAGAGTGCAGATCGAAATACTGAAAAGCTCTGCTTACCATAAGAAAAACAAACCATTAAAGAAAATAAAATAATTTTGACAAAAATTATGTTAAATTATAAATACTTTAAATGTTACAATCGTTCTTCATCAAAAAATTGTTCCTATATGACAATTTTTTTTTCATACCGATTTAAAAAATCATACAGAACCTATCTTTGGTCATTAGGTGCAATCCGCCTCTCAAAATCATATAACACAACGCTTAAAAGGTGAACCACAAAAATTATGGCTAGGTACGATCACAAATGTTTTAGGTAACTTGTAACGACCCGGTGGCGTACCTGATCTAGATACATATTATATTAGATTTAGGAATTTTCGAGGAACAAAAGAGATACCTATGATGTTTTTTACATTATAAGAAAAAATATTGATAGTTTTGATGTTATACATTTTACGTCAATTTTCATCTGTGCTTAGGTGGGTACAAACCACAAACCTTCTAAAGTTTTAATGCCGAACTAAAATGTATACGCAGTGCAGAAAACCTACGCAGTTAGCTTTTTTTGCGTGGACATAAGAAACAAATTATTTTTTAGAAAAATCGCAAAATTTGGAAATGATCACTGCACGCCATTGTACCTATCTACATACAAATATATTTTTTCAATGATTTTCGTTGTGATTGTGTACCTACCTATCTATACTCAGTTTCCTACGTAGATATTATTTATCTTATTCTTTTATCATGTTTCTTTTCTTGAATGCTTTTTTGTAAATTTTAATTTTGATGAGTATAACCTACTATGTAGTTGGATAAGAAATCTAGATAATTTAGCTATCCACAAATTCTACACTAAAATTATAAAATCCAATTTCATCCGCAAGAATTTTCCCGCCAAACCTTATTTCAGAAGAAAATACTTTTGTTTCAGCAGGAAGACGGGGGGGAAATATATTTTTGGGTTAAAAGAAGGGGGTTAGCAGTTAGATATGAATATTAGATGCGTGTTATGGTCTCCCCAGAGCAGAGTGCAGATAGAGATAGAGGGAGTGCGCAGATCTGAGTACTGCCGATAGCGCAGAGTCGCCCGCCGGCTGCGGCTACCACTCTAGGACTAACTAACTTCTAACTACTAACAACCAACTACTACCTTACTTCACCAGACACAATATCACTTCTTCTTAATCTAAGTCTTCCTAAACAAACATTTGTTATTCTTAAATAGAACAAGTATAAATCTTATTAAGATATTTCCGTATTAAACCAAAAGGCGAGATAAAAAACATTAAGTTGTCAAACGAATAAAAAAGCTCGGCGATAAATAAATTATGATTTATAAAAGTGTGTTCAAAACATTCGGAGGGCCAAAAGAATCGTTTGTACTCAAACATATATTCCATAATTAAAAACAGCCATTGTTCTCCGCACAAAACAATCTATCAAACACAACAAGCAAAACAACACTAAAAATACACGACAAATGAAAAAAAAACTGAAAAACTACAAAAAAGCTGTCAAGAACACACCCCAGCGAAGCCTTTTTTGTCCACAGACTCCTCCCCCTTGCCGTAGCCCCGCCTCCATCGCGCCGGCCGGCCAATCAGCGCGCTGCTCATATCGAGTCCCATGGCAACCGTCACGGAACAGTACGAAGAAGCACGAAGTTACACGAAATGGGGAGGCAAAGCAAAAAACTCGCGTTTCATATTTAGTATCGGGTCGTATCCCATCGGTGTCGTGTCGGGACGTTTTGTTGATTTTCTTTGGGGTACACGTTCGAACGGATTCAATCATATGTTATGTTTACCTATCTACCGGTGTGAATGTTACCACGGATTGACACTGTGATATCGCTAACCAATTTACTAATCTTTCGATTTGCATGGCGGAAATACCGACCGGCGGCATTGTTGATATTTTCCAAAAATGCATCGAATAAAAATTAGTATCGATTTTCTGAAAATACATTTATGTTTTCCGGATGAAAAGTGCTTTTGACGATTGCGAGAGAGATATTTGATACACTGGCTGTGAGCAGCGTGGAAAACCGCCGGGAAAGTGCCGCATAGTGAAGTGACAATGGAAAACTGTTTAGTGTGCAGGACACATTGCAATAGATGAATATCCACTAGTACCAGTACCTCCACTTGTTGTGTACTCCTTGCAAGCAGGTACTATTGTGAAAACAGTGATTAGTTCCTACTTCCTACCACCACCAAACTCTGTCAGTATCTTTTCTAAATACTGCCCAGTTAACGGAATTGAACCGTAAGTACCTACATGTATATCTACCTAATCATCTTTTAAAATAAACATAAAAAATAGGCGAGATGCTAGACGTTAATGGAGAACGAATCAACCTTAACAAAAGGCTTTAATTTTTCCACATTTTGTGCAATTTGCATATCAGTCGGAGCAAAATAAAGGTGCACCCGAATGAATTTAAGGGGTTCGAAAAATATAATACAAGAAATCAACACCGGACAAGTACCTACACTTACCTAAGCTAGTAGCTGGGTACCTACCTATCT
This sequence comes from Limnephilus marmoratus, assembly GCA_917880885.1. Taxonomy (NCBI): domain Eukaryota; kingdom Metazoa; phylum Arthropoda; class Insecta; order Trichoptera; family Limnephilidae; genus Limnephilus; species Limnephilus marmoratus. Next base: position 33,901,324 of record OU862908.1, read on the forward strand.
ACTCGTTTATCTTCCGTAGAAAATTAACAGCAGATTGAAAAAAGGCAGGGTAACTAGGTTATAAACCTATTGAACTACGAAAAAATAAATAATTATCTCTCGTGTTGAATTCGTCACACAACACATTATACCTAATATAATAAATATATTAAAAGTTTTAATCATCACATAAGCATAGATACAAATATATATACTGACTACCACAACACAGGCATGTGCCTAGTATGGTGGTCGAAAAATCCCCATTTCATGTAATGAACAATTCAAAGAATAAAGAAACTTAAAAAAAAAAAAAAAATATATATATATATATATATATATATATATATATATATTAATTATTTCTATAATTGTAATTAAAAGTTAAAGGATTATAGTTACCTGTATAAAATTAATTAAAGAGTTTTTCCTACCTGAGATAAAAACTTTATTTTTTGCTTGTATTCTGTCAAAAAAATGTAACCAAATGGTGGGACGCTTTAAATTCCGAAGACGAAGTAAAAAAAGTTTCCTTCTACTTTAGGGCTAATTTATGGCCTAAGCGAGTTTCAACCCAGGGCTAGGAAAGACACATTTATTCACCTGTGAAGCTCGTGTGTGAATTTGATCGACGCTCGACGTAACGTTTGAAATAAGAACGGTTTATAAATAATTGATTGTACTCGGTACTCTCGGTAGGTACCTAGGTAAATAACTAATATACGTGAGCTAAGTAGGTACCTAACAGGGAAAATAATTTTAGAAGACACCTAACTACGTTAGTTTAATAGGTAGGTACCTACCCTAATATCGACAGTTACAGTTTGTCAAATAAGAGTAGAAAATATATGAGGGCGCCACTGTTGTTCAAATGGCAATACTAAACACATAACTCATGGTGTTAAAGTAAAGCTGTGTAACCTACATTTTTATAAAAATTAAAAAGGCATAATAGTGGAAAAAATATTTTTTCATTGCAGTATAGATACCCGCCGATCTCAAAATTAGAATTGCATATAGGTATATTATTATTATAGCTTTGTAATTTTGTGTCAACATAATGAAGAATAACTACCTATAATGTAATAAAATATAAAGCACAGTTTAGAAATTGCTCACATTTATTTAATACTAGAGCGTTGCCCTGGCTTTATATCATGTCTCTAATTTTAGATCTGAATATATTTAACTCATTCAGATCTAAAAGTAGTGTTACTAAACTCACCATTAGTAATTCTTCCTTTCTATCTATTGTTAAATTCTAATTTATGTTAAATTAAATTAAAGCAAATTGCTTTATAAATCACCTTTTAATCAAATTTATGTCATGAATAAAAAATGTTTTTTAAAATGTGGTTTACTGTGTTCTATACATTCAGTGTCATTGCACTTCAAAAAAATATTTGACAGTTAAATTGGTGTTGCCAGTATACAAATTTAGTAGTTCAAGTTTTTATATTTTCTACTCTTTTTTGACAGACATACATTGCAAGCTATTCCAACAATAACTCAGCTTTACAAGATGTTGATGCTATTAGATATTTATTTTCCATGAAAAATACATTTAATCGTTAAAAATCACAGGCTGATTAAATAGGCTGATTATTGGTTCAATTCCCAGAAGCGTGATTTTTTTAGCAACTATAACGTTTAAATAACACGAAATGATTTTTTTGCATCACTCCAAATAGTTGGAGTTTTTAGAGACCACTAATCATGGTAAAAAATAGTTAAATGAAATGGCGTTTGATCACTCTTGTGCATCCTCCATTCTTTCTCCATCGTCCATTTCTTTCTGTCCCACAAACATTTCCCAATTCGGATTGCTATATTCTCACAGGATCCGATCCCTGGGACTCGTGTGTGGTGTTACCTAATGTTATAACTGAATCACTTTAGCCGCTTAGTACGATGTATAAACTACGAAAAATATAGAAAATAATATGCATTTGAAAGTATTTATAATATAATTATCTTTTCAATAACTTATCTATACCTAAACGACGTAGGCAGGTAGGTAGCAAGGTATAGGTACATAATAAATTAGTAGGTAATGTACATAATTCAAATCCCCAGTTCACTTTACATGAAAATTACTACAACTTCTCTGGTTAGATACCGAAGTTTACCTACTGCAATAACGGGCCCAAATTGTCTGTGCAATTTACTCACCAGGGGCGGAGCTTTATTATTTTATGTTGGCGTGGAACCTCTTAGAGTCCCGCCGTGAAATGCCTCTTAATGACTCCTCACCGCCGAACACCGCATATATTTATTTTCAGTACGTGTAAATACCCACTAAACTCATTCGAATAAAAACACACAACGCACCAACACACGTCGCCTCATATGCTGGCCTTTTTCCCGCGAAGTGGGCACCCAGTACCTACCTAGAATGAAAATGCTAATGCAAAAGGTGGTATACACGAAAATTAGAATGCGCGAAAGACACACACTCGCGCGTAAGTATGCATTTATTCACAAGTATTGATAATTTATTATTGGGGCGTTTTTTGTCGGATCGGCTACGGCTGTCAGATGCGCAACGGAAAGGCCTCTTGCCTGGAATGGATGTGTGTCATAATAAGGCTCGTTTAGCATTGTATATAATTTTATTCACGGTAGATAGGTACCTACCTTCCTTCATTCATTATACTCAATATTCAAAAACGGATGTTGACAGTTATAAGAAAATAGAGGCGGGAAAATTCTAAGCTTTTTCTTATTAGATGCTATTAACTCATTGGTCTCGGGAATTAAGCGCCGCGTTGGCGAGAAGAAGGATTCTTGGTGGAATTTTTTATTATTTATAAAACATACTGATTTTGGTTGTGATTCTGTCCGTGAATCGGTTCAATGAACTCTAGAACCTAGAAGATGAATTTGATTTGAATTTACCTACGTCAAATTGAAACTGATTGTGAGAACAATTCGGATAAACGATAAAGTATGTCCTACCAAAATTATTTTGTTTATTTTTTAACTTTATGAGTAAAACCTCAAATTGTAATATTTAATCAAATGAAAGCAATATAATATGTGCCATAATAAAGTATGATACAGTTAAAAGTATGGTACAGTTAAAGAAGTATGATACAGTTAAAAGTGACCGAATTGGATATAGACACCTTAGCTAGAGTGTCCCAGAGGTGCCAATAACTTTTTCCGATTTTTCTGTCTCCAGATTTTCAATTGAGTTTCGCTAATATTGTCTTCATTTAATTAAAATTATTTTGTTTTAATTAATTAATTTATAATTCCGTATTAGTGTGTTCTTATTTCTTTTATTTAAATTTTTGATCTCGTAATTTTTTCAAGTAGGTAGGTACCTATACTAACGGTGTTCATTCGAAAAGTCCGTCTTCATGTTTGTTTTTGAAAGGTAATGATCCTGAGAGTAATAGGTATATTTTATTATAAATACCTACCTACATCCAGCTTTATAAATCCGACAATTATAATATCCCTTGATTTTTCAAAGGTCTGCGCTAATTGTACAATAATATGTAGGCAGGTACGTAGGGTACAATTTTAATAATTTATTTACATGCTAAATCCGTTTTGAAAATCTCGTTTTTTTTACATAAAAAAAGTTAACCATCTTTGGATGTGTAGCTCATTCATATTATGTCGTCCAATAAATTATGTTTTCGGCGCGAGTGCTAAAAATCTACACTAAAACAAGCACATGAATTTAGATAGTGGAATTATCATTGAGCTTTGAATAAATAAACAATTACATTGAGCGCAGGGCTATCATAAGACACCGAAATATTTGAACAAAAAAAACCTACATGTTTAATTTTTTTCTCAGAGGTAGGCAGGTACTTTAACTATATACCTGCAATATGATTTATTGTTTTATTTAATTATAAACAACAGCTTTTTTCATTAAGGTAAGCGTTTAAAAAGAAGCAGAAGATGGTTTGAAAGGAAGATACGAGTATGTAAATTCGAATATTAGAGGAAAGCTTGCTAATGTTAAAAAATGATTATAATTAAGTGAAAATAGTGATATTTAATTAAAAAAAACCACCCGTTTAAAGTTAGAGCAAATATCTCTCGACTAATATCTAAAGTAACATTAAGAGGGTATTACCAGAGAAAACCAGAAGTATGTCACAGAAGTATTTTTAAATCAGATTTTAGACGTATTGACTCTTTCCACAAACAAATTATAAATGGATATCAAAAGATTGTTCTTTTATCTAGCATTCGCGTGTTTTAAAATTTGAGAAAAAAATGTTTATTTTTAGTATAATAAGGTTATACCATAGGTCGTTGGCAGATTTGTTAAATTTTCAAAAAAGATTTTGTATTATACCACACCCATTTCAAATCATATAATCATGCAGTCAAATAAATCATTACTTTGTCTGGGTATCTCATGTTTTAGAATTTTAATTTTAGTTTAAATAAAATTATTTAAAAATATATACGTACATGTGTTTCTTGACGAAAATTGGTCCATTTGTGTATTTATTTGCGCGCTTACAAACTAATATATTTCAGATTTTTTTAACATTCTTATTTATCTTACACATTATTGAAAAATGATAAATACTTGTAATCAAAAAATAATTACAAAAAGTACATTATTTTAAAAGTTTTATCATCACGCCTTTCAGCATTTTTGGATGTTGGTATAAATTAAAGCAAATTTGTAATGAAAAAAATCGATCGTTATAATTTTAAAAAGCTGGTACTCTTTCTCATTGTAACCGCCCTGCCCGATCGTAAGAACAACTTTCGACGAAATGTGGATTTTTGGTCGCTGGTTGGTTAAACACTGTGATTTTGTTCATATCATAACAGAACAAAATTTGTTTTTAATAATTTTCGGAGTATACTTTGCGATTTTTTTCTATCATAAAAAATAATAAAAAATATATTTTTTAAGAATTTAAAAACTTGAATGGAATGCAGGGTAGTAAATTAATACAGGTACTTACTATAGAAAAAGGAACGTATTGCGCAGAAAGCCAATAAAGGGTTTTGTTTACATCATGTAGTTATTGTAGGTACCTACCCACCTAAATTATTTTGAAAAAGTATCTTAGCATTATAAATAGAACGCGTAGTTACCATTTAATTTCGATGAATTTGTACAAAATACACCTTCTGATTAATAAATGTCTATGTCAAAAAGGTTTTGTTTTGACCATATTTAATATAGGGTTTGTCTGGATTGCCTAAGTAAATTACCTACGAGCTAAAACCACATAAAAAACCTTTGTTAAAAGCTTCTGCCGTATATTTTTGTTGATTAACGTTTTGTGCAATAATTCACGGTACCTACCTAGCATGTTTTAATTCTATTGTTATTGAAGCAACAAACGTGCTCACAGTAAACAAGCCGTGATGGAAGAGTGCGAAGACATTAAAATTGACAATACTAATTACATTTCTCTAATTACCTTGCCAATTACTCTCTAGTTCAGGAAGTAATTCAGGGCCTGATGCAAATCGGGGTCCAATACTCTACAATTAGTTCCCAGAAATTTATAACATTTTAACGATGTTAGATGTTAGGTTGGTAGACAATATTAGAATTATCTTTATCTGAAAAAGGTGCCCAGATATGGCAAGTTTCGTATTGAACAGCCTAAAAGAATATTATAACTTCATTTTAAACGTCAGAAATTTTCGGTTGACGAGGAAAATATTCCATTTGTAAAACTGACAACATTCACGTAATATTAGTAGGTACCTAAAATGAAATACAAGTGTGCAGTTCATACGGGGTAGAAGTGAAACACCGCACAAAGGGGAGACTGATAATTCTATCTCATTCTCTCGCAGGCTAAATCCTATAGATGTATGTGTTTGTCTCTTTTTAGTGTCGCTTTTACGTTTCATCGAGTTTCAAATAACAATGGTGCTAAAGAAGTTTTCACTTCCAGAAAAGACATCATTTTTAGGTTGTGCTGCTAATTTAGTGATCAATCACCACATATAAAAATATAGTTTAGGTAAAGTATTATAACAATGTAGATATGTATTAAATGTTTTAAGGGATTTTTTAAACTTTAAATTACCACATCGTATATATTAATTGTTTTTGTGTTTAATTCGTAGAACTATATTTAATTAAAAAAAAATAATTAAAATTTAATGTAATAATGCTATTTATTATCAATAATGTTATTACAATATTTAAAAATGTTATGTTTGTAGAACTTAATAATAACATTATTAAATTAAATTTAAATTAAATTTAAAAAAAATACCACTTTGTAGTTCAAAGCAAAACAACATAACATACAAATGAGGTATATTTATATTTACTAAACCATGCAATATTTATTCATATATATTTTAACAAGTACCTAAGTCTGAGTTGAATAATATTAAATACTTCCATTGATAAATTGGTCCAAGAAACGAAAAATAAAGAACATACCTAAATTTTAGAAAAGGAAATGCTGACAACTGTAGGTACTTTAGGTAGATAGTTGGTTTTATAAATGAGAAGAAACGAGGCAGTTGATATTAGGTATAAATGTTTAGGTACTTCACAGTATAATAATTGGATTCAACTAAAATGTATCTAGCATAACGCACTAATAATTAATAATGGAACATCCATGCATGTTTATATATTCAATTACAACCTTTTTCTGATACCGAAGGCTTCTTCCATGTTGAAGCTGGTGCCAAATAATAGAGAATGTATAAATAATAAGAAGGAAATCTATGTACCTATCTACATCTAACAATTATTAATAGTTAATTTGTAGAAAAGGTTTGTAAAGAAACAGATAAGAATTTGGTCCTGCAATTTTTTATTCGTTGATTCCAACGGTTTTAAAAATAGGTAGGCACTTTACAAACTTACATAGTTTATGATAAGATTTCAGGTAAAAATAAAACATAGTTAGGTAACTTGTACTAACTGCCATAATCATAACATTATGTTAGTCTGTGACACAATGGTAGATATATTATTTTTATTGTACAGCATTCTCAATCGTTTTTGTTTTATTTTGGAGAGTTGTCGGTCGAGTGCGTGCTCCACCGCGAACAATCCACCAAAAGTGAGTCAACAAGGCACCTATTTATTGACAATAGACTAATTAGCCGAACCGCGATTGCCCCGCGGGGTAGGAAGTGGTTCGGGCCTCCACTAACAGCGGCCAGTACCTACCCAGAGTCGCCGCTCGCCTTGGCCAAGTTGCCGTCGGCTAGCCGAAACTTCTCGTTCGGTATGCAGCTCTGATAATGCGGATGTATCGTAAATTACTATAAAAGTATTAACTGCCTACTGTTAACCGGTGGCACGATGTTTTTTCTGGCCGGTTTTGACAGTCAGAAATATGACTTTGTTTCGGACAGACAACTATTAATTTTGCTTTATGAATATTATACTTTCGTTCTGACAATTTGCTGACAAGTGAGGAATATTGTGGTATTGTGGACACAGATATAATTAATTCGCAGATATGATCGGAGAGAGTTTAACGTTTTCTGTTTGTAATGTATTATATTTTGTGTGATAGATTGAAACGGGATTTAAATAATTTACAATGCTGTTCAAAAAGTTACTGACTTATTTTATTGCAAATTTGTAATTAACGTTATTTTGATTTTGCGGACAAAAGGGTAGGTTCGTTTTCGGATGTAGCATTATGTAGGAAATACCTATTTACACATTTAGTAGTAGGTATAAAAATAATCAGTGATACAGTTAAATGGTTGCAATGTCGAAAAGGTGGAAAGATTTAGATACCTCGGCAGTATTCTCACTGAGACTCTTGACCCAGATGTAGAGATTAAATGCAGAATTGAAGCAGCAAGAACTACGTTCATTAAAATGAAATCCCTCTTCTGCAATGACAATATCAGCTTAAAACTAAGGCAGAGAATGCTAAAATGTTATGTGTGGTCGGTCTTGCTCTATGGATGTGAAACATGGACCTTGAAAGTAAATACCATGAACAGGTTAGAGGCTTTTGAAATGTGGCTTCACCGGAGAATGCTCAATGTCCCATGGACCGACATGATCACCAACATAGAAATTCTCAGGCGGGCTAGAGCAGATAGAGAACTGCTTACATTAATAAAATCAGGAAAATTTCATATCTGGGTCATATACTTCGAGGAAAGAAGTATCACTTGCTCCATTTAATATTGAAAGGCAAGATAGAGGGTCGCCGAGGGCCTGGTAAGAGACAAATGTCTTGGTTGCGTAATATACGAGAGTGGACCGGCATTAGAAGTGTGGAGGAGCTATTCCGGGCAGCGCAAGACAGAGAGACATTTTCAATAGTGATCGCCAACGTCGGGGGGACCTGATACGGCACACAAAGAAGAAGAATAAAAATAAAACGTAGGTACCTAAATGATTTATAAAAGATCAAGGATCACGAAAAATCATTTAAAATTAAATTGACATCAAATGCATAAGATTAAAACAATCGTCTTGTCATTTTTGAGGACCAGATTAGATTATTTGCCGTTGAATAAAAATCAATATTGGTCGATCACGTACAGAACCCGTGTTAGGCAAATAGATAGATTGATAGGTACCTACCTACCCACTACCTAGAGGTACCTGCCTATCGGCTGCAAGTAAATAAGATCACGACGATTAGCGATATCGGTAGATCTATTCGTACAGTGCCTACGTTCATGTAAATTTTATCATTTTAATAATAAAATCGATAATGTCATATCAGTCAAATTATTTTATTTTCACGACAATTTGGCAGGTTAAAGTCGGCAAAACGCTGCGAGTAGGTGCCCACTCGCTTTAATTAACAATATTATTTTATTACCTACCCACCACATTGAAGGAGTCATGTGATTATGAAATTGATATCATAATTAAAATTGATAATGTGAAAAAATATTGATTCACGAGTGCATACATGACTTTTTATTTGGTAAGTCCCGTTACCTCTATTTACCAAGCCGAAATTATGTGTAATAATTGAAAATGCCAAGTCATATTTTTTACAAAATTATTTGGATGATTCACATAGCACCGTTTTTGTGATAAATCACTACAAGGGCACTAATAGTAGTTACTGCGCGGTTAAATTAACGTTTTAAAACATTTTCGTTATTTGTTTTTGGGGTGTTATGCCGTGTTGCGCCACCTCCTTCTTTAGCCAATATTTCGGACAGCATTGGCTAAAGAAGGAGGTAGCGCAAGACGGCACAACACCCCAAAAACAAATAACGAAAATACATTTGGCCGTCAAAATCTAAAAACGTATCTTTTAATACATTGTTTTTTTTTTAAAATAAAATAGCCATGTAGATAACTACCCTCACTACATATTGTGTGTTTGTGTAATGTATTGACCGTTGGTTAAACGGATAATTCCAATGTTCGGAGATCATAGATAATAGAAATGACTTTACGGGCTAAAAACAGCTTTTTTTACATGAATACCTCGCAAGAGTCTCAGCTGCTCCCTTCCGGAGCCTGTGAAACTATGGCATCCCCATGGATGTATGTTGTGAGGCTGAAGGTAGTGGGGAGGGGAAGGTGGTCGGGAAGAGGAGGATGGGGAAGTATATAGTAGTTGCATTGTCTTAGATATTCCAGATAAAAGGCCTGTGCAAATTTCATAACCCCAGAGTTCATCGTTCAAGAGTTAACCTAACACCCAAAAAATTATCGTCCAGGCGTAGGTATAGTTACGTAAGGTGATATAATATAATAGAAACAATGTATTTAATTAACTATTTCGCGATGTAGTTAGATATTTATAATTGCACCCTTACTTGATACTTCACAAATATTAACAACTAAAACCTTCCACATCCCCTTGTGGTTATGAAAAGGATTCTTTTTATTGAAGACAAACGGATAATATGTCTCATTTCTTTTCCATGTATTTTCTTTTAAAGAGAAAGAGATGAAAATAATATTATATTTATTTGTGTAATCCGAGAAAATATCTCTAATGTAGAAAAATAGTTATGTAGGTATTTGTGAGGGTGCTAAATAGGATTATTCACATTTTCTGTTAAGTGATCTGACATTAATTTCTTCTGTAACACTCAACAATCAGATAATATTAATATATTCTGGGCTCTGAGAAAATTTACATTCAATTTAATGGAAATATTTAGTCAAACACCAGATTTAAATGTCCGGGTTAAATTTTCCCCACAGGAAAAACTAAACCCTTTCACACACTTCCCCAAATGATCATCTAGTCTCTAGTCAATCCACGCTATGCAATTGCAATATATAAGTATTATAAATACAAAACAATACAAGAACAACATGTCAACTTACCAGAGGCCAAATGGGAAAATAATTCACCGACTCCAGATATTTTCATATCAGAGGGTTCGGCTCTATGGAACTCCTAATTGGACCTATAAATCCTACCGATCCCTCAATATAAATATTTAAAAAATCTTTTGTAATCCTACATGTATTTAAAATGACTGATTTTTGCATTTTTATATATAAATTCTTTGACAAATCTAATATGCCAAAATTTTGATTGAGAGACCTAGGTATAATGCCAGTAGCCGAAATAACAAATGGTAATATTTTTATAGTCTGAGAATGCCAAATTCCTTTAATCTCATTTCCTAAATCTGTATCTGTATTCTTATTTTTCCAGAAACAGTTTTTTGAATATTACAGGAATTTGGAATAGCTAATAATAATAATAGTTAATAATAACTTAGTCAAACAAATTAATAATATTATTATTTATTGATAAAGGACGGTCTCCTATATGTAGGCAATATTACTAACATCAATGTGATCGACAATATAATAAATAATTTACATTTTTTTAGTAAAAATCAGTTTTTATTAATATAATCCACATCTTAAAGATGTTTTCAGTACTTTTCATATTATGATTGATCTGAATCAGATAAAAAATTAAATACCCGATAAGAATTTTAACCCCCCAAAAGTCAAAACACAAATGGCAAAAAAGTTATTTTAATATTTAATACGTACTGCATTTTTTTCCAACTAATAATATACAGAGAGAATTAAGGTCGGTATATACTATTAATATGTAGGTGTATATGAGAATTAACGATTGCGTATATGTGTATTGATAGGACCTAATCAGGACACCTAAACTTATTTTTAGAAAATCACGAAAAATTAAAAAACACAATAAACAGGTTTGATTTTTGAAATTATGTTTCATCAATAGGTATATAAAAAGCTACAATGTTTTTAAAATACAAAATCATACAGTGTGCCAACAACACAAGACAAAGTTAATAACTTTAACAATAATAACAGCTATCGAACGATACAGATCTATCGTTCTATTTTCAAATGTTTAGGGTATGGCACAAATTTATGAAAGTTTTTGTTGTTTTGTTCTTGAATGGATCCCAGGGGGTTAAAAAACTCGGTTCTTTATCTTCACAGGTAATGTTACAAAACTCGCGATAAAATTTTTGATAAGTTCAAGTTGTTTGCGATTGAGACTAAGATTGGGACGAGATTGCACCTGTTCCAAATCCAAAAATACAGATAAAAATGTCATCGACGGTGGAAGAAAAGTTAAAAGTAATTAATCAGTTACGATTTTTATAATATCGTAATTACAAAGAAAGGCAAATCAATCAAGGCATTCTTTGGATAATAATAATAATATGAAATAAACATAACATTACACCATCACGTTTATCTTTTAAAATGATGGCAATTAAAATAAATCAGTTTAATTAGGTACATTACCTATGCATTATCTGTAGCAAAAAGCAGTGACGAATTTGATTTATTGGTGTTTATTTTTTTCGATGGTGAACCATTCTGATGTTAAGCAATATAAAACAAAACAAAAAATCAGCAGAAGCAAACATTACGGACTCTGACTTTTACACACCTATTTTTGCCCGGAATTTCGAGTTCAATGCAACTATTTTCAGCTTGCAGATACATTTACATTACGAGTTATGGAAATTTTAATAAAAAAATTACTATTCTGTATTCAGTAAGAAGAGCCTTAAGAAGAAAAAACTAGAACTCGTTAAGACATATATATTTTGAGAACTTCTAAAGGTATAAAATTAAAATATTTAATTATTCCGAATTTCACAATTTTATTACAATAAGTTTTATAGTTTTAAGCAGTATTACTAAAATAGCTTATGTAGTCAAATTTGTATCGAATGTCACATAATAATCGTGACTTTAAATAACTCAAAAACATGTAAAAGAAATACGACTTAGAGATTATGATGTTCAAGTACTCGCATTAAATAAAGTTTGTATTCTCAGCTGAAATTCGACACTTTATCCAGCCTTTCCTAGTAATAATAATAATATAAAAAAGATAAATCTTATCTTCGAATCGCCTTTAAACATATTTTTAAGGTTATCGATTCATTTATTGTCAAGATATCGTCGTATTAGGTTGTGATTTTGATTTGTACAGTTCCGTATCAGCGTCTTGATAAGGTAATATCATCAATAATGTACCCTAAATTTATTTTTGATAAGAATCTGACAATTTTCTTGTAACATTTTAATATTTTTTAGTTTAAATAATAATTCTATATGAACAGAACGCAAATAGTAGTTACGTATAAACCTACAAATAATATATACTTATAATCAAATTTATAAATTAAGCTCTAACTTTATTATATTTTTTTAAATGAAAATAATGTCAAAAAGATGTACCAAAAAGTACCCAGAGGCTCAAAAATAAAAACATTTAATTTATTTTAGAAGCTCTAGGGATAGAATTTTCGGGACGGTGGAAATAGATGTATTCATAATACTTAGGAATTGTGTGGTATAAATATCACGGCGTTGTGTACCTAAATAGGTAGGTACCTACAAGGTAGGAAATTTTTTCTCACGGCTAAAATAAATTAGTCCTTGGATACCTACCGACTTCCCATTTAGGAAAAAAACTGTAATATAAAAACTGCACGTTACTGGTAAAATATATAAAATGTTTATTTTTGTTACAGATCCTGCCACCAGTGAAATTAAAACATATGCCGCTTTTCATCAACGCGGAAAAATTAAAAGAAAAACCTTCTCTATCGAAAGGATCCCGCGTGTTCTAGTCTAGTCGAATAAATAATTTAGCCTTTAAATTAATTCAGTGGGATGCAAAAGTTTATTTTATTGACAATTTAATTGCGATTCATTTTGATTTTACGACGGCAATAAATCAATCAAGCTCCAACAAGGTAACTTTACTATTATTCGATATTCAATCGGACTCCGCAACGTCAGTGTAGCATATAAACGTTTTATTATCCGTAGAGATCTTATTAATTAAAAATATATTTTACTTCTTAAACAGTGTTTGCCTATTATAAAATACGTACGTATACAGTGCTTCCAAATCAAAACTGGTTTATTGAGTCGTGATTCGAATAAGTGCAACGGTACGGAGAATATACTGAGAAGACACTGGGCGGAGGAGAGAGGGGAGGAAGACATCGCAGGCTCCGCGCTGATGATGGAGACAGAGCAACCCGGGAGGTGGTGCGGGGGAGGGGGCGGTGAGGAGGAGGGCCTGTTCCACCCGCTGGAGGGCGGAGGGCACCACTCCAGGGGGAGGTACTACCACCACAACCCCGTGCACCCCGCCTACCCCGCGCATCCCTCACACCCTTCACACGGTAATATATTATATATGTATATATACCTAATTATACCTATTTCATATTTGCCATTTGCTTATATGTATATCTACCTACCGAAAATACAAAATGAGTTAAATGTTATGTTGTCAAACATTGTTAAATAATTAACCTCTTTGTTCATGTTTATATAACACCTTATTGACTTACAAATATAATCTGAGCATGAAGGAAATAATGAAAAAATTCCAGGTTCTTTTAGGTAGTTAGGATAACAAAGTATTTTTTAAGCCCTACAAAGATACCTACCACTTTCGTACCAATTTAATTTTTTTCATTGAACAGCCTTAGTAATGTGTTAGAAAACACTTACCTACCTTCCCAGCTGCCGAAGACAAGTAAAATTTTATCCAAACTATCTCTACAAGATCATTGTGGATATAAAAAAAAAACCTGATTTCCCAGATCATAAATACATGCGCAAGTAGATGCTCCAGTTACTTCGCTAACTCGAGTTTGTATATCACATCGCTCATGAAAAACGTTAACTTTTACCTGTAAATATTATGTAAAGATAAATACATCTTCCATTATTATTTTTATAATTATTATGCGATAGAGATAGAGCAGTCATCGCTGTGTACAGTTGAACCAGTGTTATAAATAACAGTTATATTTTGACATCAACAGAGATGAAGCATATTATTTTCAATTTATGTGTGTTTCTAAAGTTCCCCGACTGTCCTTCCACGAAAGGTGATCGTAAAGCGTCGCGCCCGGCCAGGACATCTGATAGGCCCCGATATTCGTCGCGTTTATTTACAGTGAAAGGTTTTATATACTGTTTACTGACTGTTACCGCTGGGCTCGGGACCCCGTAATGATATCGGCTTACCTGCTTATAAATTCACATTTCTAACTACTCGCTTCATGGGAAAATTGTTGAAGATGTTGGATTGACCTGCCTCCGTGGATCTTTCGGTAGCGCACGGGACGCATTGGACACTCGTAGGCAGGTACTCGTATAATCGTGAGATACCTCACATCTCACACCAACGAGGTACCGCGTTCACAAGAACACCTCGTGTCGTTAAATTAACGCCTTTTAGTACTTACATCATATCTTGTTTCCAATTAATTCAACATCTACGTGATGCTCTCGTCATTCGTTATGCAACTGGATAAAAATCCCACCCTTAAAACGTGAGAACTTTTTTTGGTTTAAGAAATGTTCATATTTTGGTTCCAATTACAATATTTATTATTTATTTTGAAATAACATTTGAAGCTTTTTCTGATCAATCTCATCTCAATATGATTTTATAATCGTCTTCTTCTTAAATCATTTTATAATTGACGAAGAAGACAATAATATTAAGAAATATCAAGAAAATATGAAATATAAAAAAATTACAAAAAATAAAAAGATATCTAATGGTTGAAAGTGGGAATTGAACCCAGATCAATTCAGTTTCAAAATATTTAAGATATTAGTAAATTAGACGAAGTGAGAACTCTGATGGACGTCATCGACGTTGGTCCTCTTTCTTCTTATGCGTCTTGTTTGAAAACGAAAAAGATAGAATATGCCAGAACGATGATGTCACGTACGATCTCTTCATGGGACAAGTTTCGTAATTCTTGGATTGTGGTACCTACGATATCGATAAAAACAACTGAATATAACTAGGTCTCTGCAGTTCTGTTGGGAGAGTGTTGTTCCAGTAAGATAGAGTATCTCGGCTCAATTCCTGGTTGCAGTCGTTACCTTTTTTAATTTTTTTGTTTGTTTCATATTTCATTGAAATTTGTTAATATAATATTCTTTTTTAATATTTGCTATACTTTAAAACTGCACCTTTCACCAAATAATTGTTGTCTTTGATTATTAGAAACATAATACTTAATAAACATAGTACACACAAACATTAAATTTAAATGCAAAATTAATAACAATTTGCTGTTCGTATTGTCTAAATAAATAAATATAAAATTTCAGGTAGGTAAGCACCTATTCAGCTTTCATTAAAATTTTCCTAATAAAATAATGCTCCATAATAAATCCGGCGTAGCTATATCCAATCAACGTTTTTATTTAATTCTTAATAGCAGTGACATGCAATGGCCGTACTGGTTGGTGTTGCTAATAAGGCACGCGAATCTAAAACGTCTAGTGGATACATATTACATCAACCTGCACAGTGTGTATCTGGTTTGGCAATGCGTAGATACAATTCCGAACGTATTTGTTATTCTTCCGAGTAATATTAACGGTCAAAGTTGGGCCGATCGCGTTATTCGTGGCGGGGCAAGTTTTCTCATTAGGCAGAAACACTTTAATTAAGCCACGAGCGTGCCACAACTTATTGTGCCCCCTGCGAATGAAAGCTGGTCCGTTTTCTGTTTACCGCATGTTAACTTTGCCAATTTAACTTTTATTTAATATTGAAATGAGTTAAATAAATAAACACGCTGATAGTTGCGCGGGGATTATCTGGTCGGTGGCGGCGGCTCTTTGCTTTGACTACGTCATCGGGCAGGGGAAGGGGTTCGTGTTAAATAAATTACTAAACTTCTACTTAATATTTACTTATTTTTATATAGATCAAGGGTTACATACCTCGGAGTAAATAAATGATTATTTTCAGCGTCGATCATCTTCATCAAAATTGGCTATAAAAAACTTGAATCAACACCATTTTTTTAAAATCTCACCCTATAGCATCGAACATGAATTAACCGCCACTGTTCGCAAGTTTTTTTCTTTGTTTCATTTCATAGATATAACATAACCCCACTCTTCTTAAACCCTCGGGCTAATTTGTTTGCTTTTCAGAACCACTCTATAGGCCTCATTGAAATCGTCGTGACTCCCTTACTATCGTGGATACATGATAAAAACCGTGTTCGAAAAAGAAAACATAACGCTTTATATTCAAATCTAAAAATTAACCCCTAAAGTGAAATATACACCTTTATGAAACCAAAGATTCGGATCGCAATTTGAAAAAAAATGATATATTGGGATTTTTTTAATTAATTATTTTTACATTGAACGACAAAAAGTGAGGTGACAGTCAAGGGCGGCTGGTTGAACGGTGTGTTTGTGTGCAGCACTGGTAAATTATATCGTCTAAAATTACTTTATAATATCTTACCGAAAAATATAAAATCTATAAATTTCATTAAAAATATCACCTACCAATATAATGCATAATATAATATGAATCAGGGAGAGCAAATTCTCAAAGTTCCGCGCGAATTTACCCTGTCCGATGTGCAGGCCCATTGCAAGCGGAACGAATTATGTTTTTGTATCGAATATCCCAAACATCGCCAGCGCGCATCGCCGGCCATATGTATGAAAAATTAAGATATTTTGGTGTGCCACCCAGCGGCCTTTATCATACAAACTTAAATTTGGATTTAAGGCCAAAATACTTAACCAAACTGAATAATTCTTTTTTTAATCAAAAGGTACAGCAAATACCTAAATTTTAAGTATATTAATTAGCTTTTTTATTGATTGGTGTTTTAAATTATAAAACGCAGATCATTAAGGAATACAATTTTTTCATAGGTAACTTTGACAATTTTGCCCTCGACATTGTTTATAAATACTGTTTGTATCCTGTTTAAAATGAAATATAAAACTAACTAACCAACCATCACGCCGTTTCCCCAAAGGGGTAGGCAGAGAGGACGGACCGCCAAATAACTCGGTCTTGGCACACACTCTTTGCCTCACTCACATTCATACATCGTCTCATACATTCTCTTCTATTATTCCGACTTTCGACATGGCCCGACTCAAGTATCTGATTCACTTGCTCGTGCCATGTCTTCCTCGGGCGTCCCCGACTTCTTCTACCATTCACATTTGCGTCGTATATTCTTCTTACACTACTTTCAAATTTATTTTATTTTATGAAATATAAAATAAAATAAATGAAGAGTTTTTTGGGTTGAAATTTAAGATGTAGGTACTTAAGAAAAAACAGTATTGTGTTTTTATTTTCTTAGTAGAGAAAAATAAAAATTTTAATTAAAAAGCGATATGTAGAAGTTTTCGCACTTCGAAAACAGCTTAAAATAGATCTTCTCTCCAAATAAGATTAGTAGGATCATTTTTACCTAATGTTGCTTAGTAATCGTTATCTCATAGTTATCTCACAGTGAACCACCACGTTTTCAGGGCAGCGGCCGCCACTGGTGACAGTAACGTTTTTTTTTTTTTTTTTTTTTTTTTTTTTTTTTTTTTTTTTTTTTTTTTTTTTTTTTTTTTATTAAGGAGAAAAAACAGATACAGATGTCAATTGACAAGAATATGCAAAACAATTAATAGAGAATTCACCTGCATCCAAACTATTTCTCACGAATTAACATTAACAGCAGATAAAAACATACAAATATTTTAACCTTTAAATACGGAAAAGACGTATGTATATACATAAGTAAATATTATTTTACAAATAGAGAGATGAAAAAAAAAATGCGCAATATCCTTTTAAAAGTTTACAAATTGTTTTTGGAAAAATTTTGATAGTAAGACCAAATATATATATAAATATAGATAAAAAATAATGTCATACAGAAATTTAAAAAAAGAAAGGTAGTTAAAATTATAAACCAAGTAATGTCTAAGTTATTGTACTTTGTAGGAAAACAGCCTTTAATTCTCTACTAAAAGTACTGCGCGTATCAAAAAATAAGTCGGAATCCTTGAGGTTTTGATTTAGATTAAACGATTCGCACATTCTTCTGATTGGATCCCTGACACCAGCATTTGTACGCGTCCGGCTAATGTGGAATAAGTCGTTAAGCCTTGTTACTCTGGGTGGTATTTTGAAGTTTATTAGTTTCAGTAGGTCAGGACAGTCGATAACGTTATTGCAGATTTTATAAAGCGTCATGAGGTCAAGGTATGTTCGCCGGTTAGTTAGAGTGGAGACGTTATAATTCGAGAGCATATTTATGTACCCCCGTTTAGGTGCGTTCATTCTGTAATTTAAGTATTGCAGAAATTTCTTTTGAATACTTTCAATGTTGTCTTTATAGACACCGTAAAGTGGTGTCCATATGGAGGTGCAGTATTCAAGTTGAGAACGGACCAGCGTGTAGTAAAGTAGAAGATAAGTTTCAGGTTTTCGAAATTCGCGGCTGTTTCTGATGACAAACCCTAGCATGCGGTAAGCTTTATTCACAATATTCTCAATGTGCGCATCGAAATGGAGTTTAGAATCAAAAAGGACGCCTAGATCTTTTATACAGTGAACGCGCTCGAGTAAATAGTTACCAATACAATAATTGTGTATAATAGCGTTGTGATTTTTAGTGAAGCTTATTTGTTTACATTTGTTGTAACTTAGGTAAATTTTGTTTTCATTGCAAAATGCTTCGAACCTTACTAAGTCGCTTTGGATGAGCAGACAATCGTTTAAATTCCTAACAATGGCAAATATTTTTATATCATCGGCGTACAAAAGAAATAAACAATGCATGAAACATTTAGTAACAGTGTTAATAAAAAGTATAAATAACAGCGGACCCAGGATTGACCCCTGTGGTACGCCAGAAGTAACTGGTTCCCACGTAGAAGTATGTCCTCGTAATGATACAGTTTGCTGTCTTTTTGTCAAATATGAGACAAACCAACGTAATAAGTTTCCCCTAATTCCGTTGAACATAATTTTTTTAATAAGAATAAGGTGGTCAACCTTGTCGAAAGCTTTTTGAAATCGCAGTATATTGCATCTACCTGGTGGCCTCGATCCATGCTAGTGAATAAGAAATTTGAGTAAATTAGTAAATTACTCATGGTAGATTTGCCTTTTACAAACCCGTGTTGTTGTTCTGTAATTTTGGCGGCAAGCTGGGGATATATATTATCATGGACAAGTCTTTCTAAGAGTTTAGGGATCGCCGAGAGAATGGATATTGGCCTATAGTTTTCGACTTTTTGACGTGAGTCACTCTTATGGACTGGTATAATATAAGCCAACTTCCACCTATCAGGGAAAACCCCGTTACTCAGGCATTTATTATATATTATGGTAAGTGGAACATACAGTGACGACGCAGCAGATCTGAGGAAAAACGCCGGTATTCCATCGTGACCCGCACCTTTGTTTATATCTAACGACTTTAAACTTGATAGCACTTCTTGTTCCGTTAGTTCAATGGTGTGAATGTACGTAAGTCCAGAGTCCCGAAACGAGGCCTCAAGTTGGTCAATGTTAATTGAGTCATTGATAGAGGAGGGTTCAAATGTTGACTTGAAGAACTCAGAGAACATATTACAGATTTCTTGGGCATCATTAGATTTGCGCCCTTCGTAGGACATAGTAGCAGGATATCCATCAGATGATTTTAATGAGGATATGTATGACCAAAAACATTTAATATTATTTTGCAATGAACTTTCGATGTTGTCGAAAAATAACTTTCGAGATTCACTAGCCAATTTTTTGTATGTAGCACGTAAGAAGGAAAATTTATAATACATTAGTTTAGTTGTTTATAATACATTAGTCAAATAAAATATGTATGCGTTTTATTTTTTTTCGTTACCAGTAATTTTGGTTAGAAAAAACGTAAAGTGAGCCATTTTTAAAACTTTTATTTTAGGTGTGCGAAATTTTTCAACTTCAAAAATTATGAGTTTATTTCGAATTATTAAAGCGTATTTCTTCAAATTTCAAAAATAGCTTATATTTTTCGGAGGCGTTCAGAAGTAGGTACCTATTCCATTTATTTGGATTTTTTTGCAAAGCGGAAATTTTTTGACCTTCCTTCAAAAGAGGCCTAGAGCCTTGAAGGGTTGTTTCACAGAATTTGAACAAGTCATCAAATTTAAAAGTTAATTTTCAAATTTTGTGAGAGCCTTATTCAAGTTCAGTTATTATAATTTAATTAGGTATGGGCCAGTTTCTTCACAGAACTGATATAAAAAACAGTACTTTTACATTGAAAATTATCTTTGTAATTTGATGAATTATTGAAATTCTGTGAAACAACCCGTCCCTGTAGAAGAATTATAATTATTACACCTAGTAGAACTATTCTTCAGTGAGAGGTAGAATTTTTAGCCTTAGATAGATGTCACGTATTAACAGAGCTTATCATTTTCAGATATATATCGGCTTACATGTTTATTGTTGAAGGTTACGGGTTACGGGTAACGGGTTACAGGCGATGTCACACAAGACGAGCAGAGTAAAGTTAGTAGGTAGACACTCGTAGCGGCTGTAGCTACCAGCTACGGGTGTCGGGTTCGGTTTAAAGTTTCATACGAGCACCAGTGGAGCAGTGATTTGTGGTAGCTGGCGCGTGGAGTATTATTTGAACGCGGCGCGTGGATGAATATCTAAATTGCTCAATCGCTGTGAAATTGGTTAAATATCCAAACCGAAGCGCCATATAACCCGGCTTGGACACCGAGCACTCTCAACACGCCGAGCGCTGGGCAGGCGCGGACCAGCCCAGTATGTAAACAATCATACCATATTTTTTAATCATTGAAGAAAAGAATAATACTAACAAATTTAAATGAAATATGAGACAGAATAAGATACAGAAAATTAAAAAAAGGTAACGGCCGCAACTGTGAATCGTACTTGGAAAACGCGTTTAACCGCTGGACCATTGAGGTATGATTATTTTACATGATCTCATCCATCAATCTTAGAATTACCAATATTGTTCTCATGGGATATTATTTTTATATTTATTATTTTTTTTACTACATCGCTTTTCTATTTTTCGTGTCTTGTTCTGTTTCATATTTCGTTTAGATTTATTACTATTATCTTCTTCAAAAAATATATATTACAATCATGGGTATAATCTTATGAAAAGAAAATGTTTCAGATTTAGATATAATTATCTTATGAAAAGAAAATGTTTCAGATTTAGATATAATTAAACATGCCATAATTCAATATATCTATTGTCACGTCTTGAAGATTCTATAAAAAAATAACAAAGCGTTTGAGCTGAACTCAAATTGTAGTCGGATGCATTTTTGAAATTTTAGTAAAAATAGATTAGGATCCTGCATTTTAGAAATAATGAAAAATTTGAAAATTTCAATAGTTTGAAAATGTTTTCCCGGAAGAGCAGAAAGAATTTAAAAATCTTTACATAGTAAAAAGAAGTTATTAAAACAATAAAAATCCGAAAACTTCAATATCTTGGACATGTGATGAGACATCCAGAGAAGTACGAGATCTTGCATCTCATAATGCAGGGAAAGATTGCCGGAAGGCGGGGCCCTGGAAGAAGGAGAACGTCGTGGCTGAAAAACACGAGACAGTAGTTTGGCCAGTCCACTGTAGAGCTGTTCCGGACCGCAGTAAACAAAGTTCGCGTAGCCAACGTCCGTTTAACGGACAGGGCACAAGAAGAATAACTATAAAGCAAAGTCATTCCCGCTGTACGTACGCTTAGATATTTTAAACTACGCAACGGATTTCCATGCGGTTTTCACCAATAGATAGAGCGATTCATGAGGAAGGTTATATAATTTGTTAAGGTTTTGTGTAAATTCGTTGAAATATATAATAAATAAAGGGAGCGGGCAGGCAAGCGGGCGATGAGGATTTGATATGTATGCAAATTAACAGATGGCATTGGTTACAAAGGTTGGGTAATGGCGTTGTGTTTCATTAGTCACAGCAACGTGTGTCCGGGTCTGCTAGTTTAAAATAAATGAGTCAAATTCGGTTGGGATTCAAAAAGGTACGTACATGAATTGTTAGGAATTGAGATATTGTGTGCGATAAAACATTTTGTTCAAAAGTCTTACAGATTAATTTATTGGAGGATGAACCCTAACATTTGCCTGTATTTGAGTTTGTATGAAAATTAAACTTTATCAATTATGGTAAACACAATAAATAACACAAAACGTAAAAACAGAACGCGGTAAAGCCTTAATTCTATGTTAATTAAATTACCTCATTCGCTTCATTTTTTTGTATTGTTTACATAAATATATAGTCTTGATGATCACAGTACGAGCACAGTAGCTAAGGAGATTCATTGTATTATGTAAATAATTAATTGCGTTACTTTTGTGTTAATTATTCGCAACGCACGGTATTATTACATTTTCCATCCGAACATAATAAATAAATAACTTCATTAAACTCATTATCAGCCATTTAAAAATGCGTTACTTTAGTAACCGCGCCAAACGTCGGGTAATTAAAATTAAGTATAATTGTGTATTATGATAAATGTGGAGAATTTAGTAACGATGCTTACTATTTTAAGGCGATCCAATAGTTCAGGAAAAAATCGAAATCGGAATTCACGCCCTTTATGGGAGGAGTTTAAAAATACTTGAGAAAAAGCTTTTGGAAAGGTTGGAAAAGGTATTTGAGAATTTTTTTATACTGGTTGATTTCGTAAAGGCTTGTAAAAAATATTAATTCCTGTTTTACGCATTGTTTATCGTAAGAAAACTGAAATTTAAAATTGATTTCACGAAACTAAGCGACGCGGAGTCACACGACTCTCTCCCGCGCCGGTTGGGGCGTGACTGATACGAAATAAGTGTGCCCAGTGCATGGTTCTTGTGCCTATGCCATAAGGGTCACTTCAAGAATCCAATTTCGTAGAGTGCAGGCCGTATTGAATGATGTCAAAAATAACAACGAGAAAATGCATATTTTATTTTATTTTGTGAAGTTCGTGCGTAAATATCAATTTTTTTTGCGATTTTTATAAAAGAAACTAAATTTGCCACATTATACAATAAAACCAAAACCGAAAAGGGGTTTATAAATAGGAGAGTTTGGACTTGAAAGTTTTTTTTTTTAGACCTTATACTTTATTTTTTTATAGGCTTATTAAAAGATTTATAAAAAAACATTTTTAAGGGTCAAGGTATGTTCTACACACAGTATTTAATTGAAGCATCTATAATACTTCTAAGCCATCAAATTTTCAAAACAAAAACATATGATTTTTTATGATTTTGCATTATTTAGTATGGCTTCATCTTAAGCTCAGAACTCAGAACCTATATGTAGGTAGGTACCTTGAGAAGATTAGTAAAGTAACGATGTTTACTACTCTAAGTTCAGAACTTAGAACCAATTTGTGCCCATCTTTGATTCGTACAGTAACGATGCTCAATTTTTCCGAGTTTAGAACTCAAAACCTGTAAGTATATTAGTAATCCGTAGAATATTAGTATAGAAAAGATGCTTACTATTCTCTTTTGCTCGCTATTCTTCACTAAGCTACCAACCAATAAGAACCCAAAGTATATATATACAGCAACGATTCTTACTATTGTAAGTTCGGAACTTAGGACCGATTAGTGTTGTTGATATGTTGATTCATGCAGTAACAATGCTTACTTTGCTAAGTTTAGAGCACACAGCCTGTAAGTATCTCGAGTAAATTAATACAGAAAAGATGCTTACTATTCTCTTTTGCTTGCTATTCCTCAATAAGCTCAGAACTTTGTATCTAACTACTAATAAGAACCAAGTATGTACATATAGTAACGATGCTTACTATTCTAAGTTCAGAACTAAGGACCTATTACTACCATGGCGATTCGTATAGTAACTATTCCTACTTTGCTAAGTTTAGAGCTCAAAACCTGTAAGTACCTCGAGTAAATTAGTAGAGAAAAAGATGCTTACTATTCTCTTTTGCTCGCTATTCCCCACTAAGCTCAGTATCTACCTACCAATAAGAACCCAAGTATGTACATACATTAACGATGTTTACTATTCTAGGTTCAGAACTTAGGACCGATTAGTGTTGTTGACATGTTGATTCAAAACCTGTAAGTACCTCGAGTAGATTAGTACAGAAAAGATGCTTACTATTCTCTTTTACTTGCTATTCTTCACTTAGAATTTTTTACCTACCTACCAATAAGAACCCAAGTATATACATAGAGTAATGATGCTTACTATTCTAAGTTCAGAACTAAGGACCGATATGTACCATGGTGATCAAGGGCGGATTTAGGGAGGGTATTTTTGCGTACTGTGGATATTCCATCACAGTACATACTTTGTTGCAAAAACTGTCTTTATTAAACATTTAATTTTTCTATTGTTTTTACACATCATAAGCATTCCTAAACATACTTGAACTTGTATAAATACTTGAAGTATGATACTTCAAGTTTATTTCTAACAGTAATTGTTAATTTTTTTGCCCGTCCGCCCCTTGTGCCCCCCCCCCAGTAAAAAATCCTAACAGTAATTGTTGATTTTTTTGCCCATCCGCCCCTTGTGCCCCCCCCCAGAAACAAATCCTGGATCCGCCCTTGATGATGATTCGTACAGTAACAATGCTTACTTTGCCAAGTTTATAACTCAAAACCTGTAAGTACCTCGAGTAGATTAGTACAGAAAAGATGCTTACTTTTCTCTTTTGCTTGCTTTTTTTTTACATGAGCTCCACACAAGAGGCCCCGAGGAAAATAATTTCCCTGAGGGCCTATGTCATCTTTGGGGATGCTGTGTGGAGGGTTTTCAGGGAGAGGAAGGAGAGGAGAGTTCTGAGAAGGAAAAGGGTTTAAGGGGTGGGTTGGAATCTGGAGTTCAGTGTGTCCTGGTCATCCACCTCCAAGACCTAGACAAACCTCATCCCATGAACCCGGGCACCTCTGATAAATCATCAAACTTAGCGAACCACTTGGGATGACCTATGGCAGAGGTGTTGGTTATCCAACAAAGGTTCCCGGGGCGGCGGTACCCATTCCCACCTCCTAAATTTCTATTCTTCATTAAGCTCAGAATTCAATACTTGGCTACAAATAAGAACCCTGAGTAGATGCGTAACAGTAACGATGCTTACCATATAAGTACCCAAGTACCCAGAGTAGATTTGTACCTACATTTAATTTTCATCGTGCATTCACACAAATAATGACGTTGAATGAGTCCAGCTCTGATTCTAAAATCCGTCGCGGCAATGCCTGTTTTACTAAATCGAAAATAATTAGATCAGATATCGACAATTTAAATAGACCTCCGATAGCATTATGCGGCGGTATGTCTCAATTGGGCCGCTCCACTCGTATAATACAACTGCTGGATTGTATTACGTAGGTTCCCATCAAATTCATAAATAATTAGACTAATGGCTGGTATGATTATGATGTTAGCCGCTATTTTGGCACACTAATGGAATTGCATTATTCAGTGAAGTATTCTCGTTCTGCAGGGAGGTTACTGTACTAGCGTGATGTTGGGTTTAATGATATTCAACAATCATCAACAGAGACTCATTTACTTTTGTGCTTTCAAATAAATAGAATTTTGAAATTTCGTTAAGTAAACAGAAAATTCTCCCCTCAATATTAAAATCTCTCACGATTGTACATAAAAAGACATATTATGTGTTTTGCTATTGTTACAGGGAACTCACACTGACAATTATATACGTAAATGAATGAATGATAAAGACAGTAAAAAAATCTAGAAGTCAAAAGAGTCATTTCTAGTCATTTTCCTCGAACTACATCATGTTTCAAATTTTAAAAATAATACTTTATTTATTTAATATCAACGTATAATCAAAATTTATATCAATCAAATCATATAATCAAAATTTAATATCAATTTATTTAATATCAAAAATAATACTTTATTTATTTAATATTATTTAATATCAATTACACCATAATTACATGTCACGGTTAAAATCATAAGAAAATATTAGAAATAATAAAAAAAGAATAACAATTTATTTTGTGGTATTTGATTGTGAAATGACATATATCTTGTACTAATTAAATAGTACAATAAAGTATAGTTAAATTAAATTAATATTGGTTAAAAAGAATAATACTGAGTTATAACCAGAGATTAAGGACGGGTTGTTTAAAAAAAATTGATGAGTTCAACAAATATTTGAAGTTAATTTTCACGTTCTGTGGAGGTTCTATTTAAATTCTATTTAAGTTCTGTTATTTTTTTAATTTTTTTTTATATGAATACCGCATTTTTTTATATGAATTCCAACACTCCCAACTGCTCCCGTCTGAAGCCAGTGAGACTATGGCATCCCCAATTGGGATATGTTGTGAGGCTGAAGGTAGTGGGGAGAGGAAGGAGATAGGGAAAAGGAAGGTGGGGAAGTACCTGGCTATTCAGATCTGGTCACCAAACACGGCTAATGCCATTTCAAGCAACGTTTCAATTCTGAATGGTGGTCTTACACCAGGGCGATACTGAGAGTATCTTCCACTCTGGAACGTGCCGCAAATACACTATATATTATTTTTTAAATGAATAAATTGTAAAATAACACAAATTGATTCGATCCCGCGACTTTACCGCTGGCCGTCAAAACAATGTTATTATATCATTATAGACCAGTTACTACATGAAACTGAAATAATCACAGAACTTGAATAGAACTTACACAGAACGGATGAATTCATCAAATTTTTTGAATCAACCCACACTTGGAAACAAATTTTAATTTATCGTATGTTTATATCCTCAGAGTGCCCAATGCAAAAGAAAAAGATTGGCCCACCATTTAATAACTCATTCCTATTTTATATTGCATACCTGTATTTGAAATTTAAATTTAATCGAAAAATAACGATCAACAAATTGACGAAGCTTCGATATCATTGTTAGAAATTATAACTTTTTATGTATACTGGGGTGGCTTGGCAATATTAAGGTAACAAATACGACAAGAACTTCTATCAATACCTACAGGTAGGATCCCTAAGAATATTTTTAAAGCTTGGAATAAAATAGTTACTATACGAAACTATTCTTAACTTTCATATTCAGAATTGAAATCTGTAAATGCTCTAACGATGCCATTACACATTCATGCCGAGGACCTACTTTGATTACTGAGGAAGTGTTTTCCATTAGAAAGAACACCTTCCAACTACCTGCTTCTAATTACCGAGTACACAGCACATGAACAAATGCACGGACAGGTACCGGCAACCAACAACCAGCACACCCACACAGTGCCACACGGAGCCACAACATACCCACAGCAATAGCCAACAACACAAGTTGCTAAAATTCAATGTGGATGTGCTTGTAATTGCCCCATAAGTAGAGGTGGAAGTACCTACTCCATTAATAACAGAACTGACGTCCGATTTCACCAGGCCACGCAAGATTTCTTTTAATGCGAAAAGGCATTCTTAAGTCATATTATTATTTCCATTAGTTGGCAGAACATTTCGGTGAACAGGAAATGAGTGTTGCATGCCGGTATTTACATAAAATGATCGCTTTTTTGCCATAGTTATCCTTTGAACCTTGAGAGCGTGCAACTATGCTTCGCAGCAATTTGGTTCAGGGTGCATGCACAATATGCACATTGCACGGTGCATGTCCAAATACCCACTTGCAAATAATAACATATCTGTCATTCATTCTGTTCAAATAATTGAGGCCAAAACACCAATTCACTGCAAGCATGCACAAAAATACCACAAAATCTTAACTTTTAATTCCCTATTCACCAAACAATAAAATATATGGATTAAAAAAATATTATGTAAGATTACTTTTAAAAAATGTATGTGACATTATTCAACGGGAAATTCAATTATTCTAAAATAGGTTCACGTTCCGCAGCCTACCTCGCCCAGGAATGCGCATGCAAGAATTAATTTAAAGCTAATTGAACGCATCTGATTACCGGGCGGCAGATTTGCGTAGACTACCGTAGCCATGTACCCGCCTACGTAGACCTCGCACACACAAGCACACGATAATGTCAACCTCCGCATACACTGTCGGCTGGGAGGTAGGACTGCCGCTGGTGTACTCGATGTGTATTGTACTTGCACACACGTATGCAAAATTGTCATCCTCCCGCGTGTGTGCACGCCCGCACACTCGCGCAGCAATTACCCGGCTCCCCATTGGCCGGCCGATATGCTTGTCGGATTTTTACAAGTCTGCGGTTGACGTTTGGACTTTTTGTGCTATTGGCTTTTCCGCGGGGGAGAGAGGGACGCAGCGCGGGCACCGAGGTCCTCCTCGCGATGCGGCCATGCGCTCCCATTGTGCCATCTCAACCAAACTAACAAACTGCTGTGTACTCTGCAGATATTGCCGCTGTACATACTGTACAATGCACTTGCGATTTGAGCTAACCGGGATTCGACGAAATCCGGATTAAAGTGCCTTCAATATAACTGAGATTTTAGGAAATCGGGATCTAAAAAAAGTCGATAAGAACAATTTAATTTTGCAAACTTCTTAAAAATACGAGACAACAAGTTAAACGTCATCTAATGAAATAAAAAAAATATTTAAAGAGTTTTTTTAAATATCAATGCAATCAGTGTACCATACGTTAATAACTGTAGCAGCATTCTATTTTTAGCCAACGATGAATTAATAAAAATAATACAAAATGGAGCTATCAGAATTACTAAAGAATTTTTTTTTTAAATTGCCAATTTAAGATAGGTATACGAACATCAAAGAAACGTTGAAGGAGTTAAATATCTTGTCTCTTAAACAAATTATTTACTTCAATACATTATTTTGAATCCACAAAATACTTCTAATCATTTATAAAATAAATAGTGCACATTCTTTCTGCCCTGAAAAAGTGGCCCAGATGAAAAAGAGCAAATATAAGCACCTATCTTTAATTTTCCAAGTAATGGTCATGAAATAAATTCAGATAACCCCTCAGACTAATTTGTTCGCTTTTCGGAACAATTCATATAGGTCTCCCTTACTATCTCCCTTACTATTAGGTACGTAGTGAGAAATACGAAATAAATGTTCTTAGGAAGAAAAAACACCACGCTTTATAATATAATCTAAAACTTAAAATGTACATTAAGAAACCAAAGTTTCGGATCGCAATTTGAAAAAAAAATCATGAAACTTTGGGATTTTTTTTATATGAAACACAAAAAAGTGAGGTGATGATAACGTTTATAAAATATTTGTCCAATAAATTTTAGTTAGAAAAAACATGAGATATTTTAAAAACTTTTTTATATTTCATGCAAAATTTCCATACTTCAAAAATTATACATTTATTTTGATCTATTATTTGATCTAAAATTAGAAAGCGTATTTTATCACCTTTCAAAGACAGTTTTTTGGATACGTTTAGAGGCTTGAGGGGTTAAGGTTGCTGCATTTCTGCGCAAGTATTCTGTAATATACCTATAGTATAAAGGAACAGAACAGAAGCTCTCCCCTTTCTATAGGCTTCATAGAAAACACGCCATTTTGCATCGCGTAATCTTAGACAGGAAAAAGGCGAGGTGTGAACACGGAATTTTCTTTTTTTTTGTTTCACACCAAGGTAAAGTTTTATTTTAGCATAATAACAAGTTAAAATAACACGATATTGAATAAGTTGTATCGTTGGGACGATAAAATACATTTTACATATTTGCACACAATTTGATAATTATTACGTGTTACCCTGAAGAACATCAAAGATTATCAATATCACTCTAAAGAAGATTTCATTCAGCAAAAATTTTTAACAAAACAAAAAAACGACTTCAAAAAATGCACTAAAAAGTAAAAAAATAATTTTGTATTCTTCTACAACTTCATAATCAACTTACTTTTTCTAATAATCAATATGTAGGTACGATTGTTACTTTTGGAGTCGGTGTCAGTCAACGTAGGTTTGTAACTACATACATAGTTATAGGTGAAGTGTGCTTGTGTCGCCCAAGCGACTTGACGAGGCGAGAGGCGAGAGCGGGGCCGCGGCGGCACGGGGAAGTGAACACGCCGGGCCGGGTACTTTTGCTGACACCGACTCCAAAAATAACAATCGTACCTACATATTGATGATTAGAAAAAAATTTACTTTTTAGTGGATTTTTTGAAGTCGTTTTTTTGTTTTGTTAAAATTTTTGTTTATTTTTTGATTTTTAGTGAATCTGAAGTACACTAACTAATTTGTCTGAATATGGGTAAACCTACTAAATGTGCTGCTCATATGAGACAGACATAATTTGACCATATCGACGTTAGGGTCAAATTAAGAGATTCGGCCGAATTTCGTTAATTTGTCATGGATCCGATAAGCAGAACCTAACCAAACTCTCATCAAATTACCTTTGAAGTACATCCTTTCCAATAAAAAAAGAATCATTGAAATCGGTTTGCGTGATATTGAGTTATTCGTCCATTTGTCGCGCACATACTTAATGCAAATTTAAGACTTATATGGTTTTCTCATGGATGCCATTGTCGGAACTGGACCAAATTAAAATGGGACCACACGGGAAGCACCAGCTTTCAAATAAAAAAAGAATCATCAATATCGGTTCACCCAGTCAAAAGTTCTGAGGTAACAAACATAAAAAAAAATAAAAAAAAAAATACCGTCGAATTGAGAACCTCCTCCTTTTTGAAGTCGTTTAATAAAATAATAAACAATTAAAGTCAGATTTAAAGACGCGATGAACTAGTTCCAAATAAAAACAAGTACCGTTAATTAAACTGAATGTTTAATATGATTTTTCCGAGGCAGTGATAATAGGATGTCATTAAAAATAATTCAAGTATAAAATGCGTTTTGGTTCCGTCGAGGCGTAGATAATGATTGAGATTTCCACTAATAAAACATAATTTAAAGCAGCGAGTACGCGACATGCATAAAACGTCGCTATGTGTTTCAAAGTATTTAAAAGTGCTTCAAAATTATACCTAATTATCGTAATTTAATTTCATGTAGGTACTGCAGAGTTAATTGTGTATAAAATAAAAATAAGCACATAATTCTTTCTCAAGAGAATTATGGTGTAATTGCTGTAAATTGTGGCTTTTCATGGTGAACAATAAATTGTAAGCTATAAGGCCATTACACACTTATCTACGTAACGTAATTTCACCATTGTCATTTGCGTAAAATATAGCCTCTGTCAAAAAATGAAATGTATCAGTCACTGTCTGCTTCCACTTAATCTACGCCGCAGCCCATTTTTCTTGTCGAGATTTTCGTTTGGAGGGATTTCAAAATTAGCTTTCGGACGTTCAAAATAATTTTCTAAAACCTAATGATATTTAGGTTACTTAATTAAATGCGTGGCTTTGTATGGTAAAAAACATTGATTCAACACAATGCAAACAAATAAAATTTACTAAGTACTTACGAAAGATCAGAATTAAGATAAAGTTTTTTTTCTTTTCAATCTTCAATAAAATCATAAAAGGCAATTGTGTCGGTGAATAGTTGGTTAGTATACTCGTCAGTGGTTGTTTCGCCTCGGGCGGCCGTGGGAAATGGTGAATAATGGTTTATCCGTCGCTTTTTTGTCAACACTAATTCAATACAATTACGGTGGAAAATAAGTCGAGTGGCTGTCTCTTGGGTTAAGCAATTCACACGCATGTTCAGATTTTCACAGGGCGGGTGACTGTGACTGCTATAGTTTGTTTGCAGTGCGGCCGAGGCAAGATGACAGTGGACAGGGCCGAGTTAGGCTTTAAACTGATAGAAAGCGAGATAAGAGAGTACACAGCGTCAAGCTTTGCCATTCTAAATAATAATAACGGTAATAAGCTAAACAATGATTTAACAAATACTGCTCTGGAAAAAAAGTCTTTAGTCATCTTAAAATTATTTTCGATTATATTCAATGGCATCTTGCAAATCAATAGGTACAAGCGTTTTTATTTAATTATCAACATCCCTCAAGGGATTTTTACATAATAATATTAAAAATATGCAGTTTTTTCTGTCGTTTTAAACATACCTTATATCTAACACATACGGACCTGAGCCCTAATATCGATTTTTTTCAATCGATTTGTCCCTTGAATGAAACTCCCGAGAAAACTTAGTGAAACATTATTTCAATTTGCGGTTTTGATTAATTTCATTAATGTTATTAAGTCCGCCACAGAACATATTGAATATCTTGCCAACTGGTCCACTACATACCAAAGCAATTTATTGCGTATACGAATAATCGTAAATGATACGGACCAACTATCAGTATATTTAAAATATGTGTAGTATATAGATAGGTTATTACCTATCTGTATACGAGGTTTAATACAACACACATAGGAGTAGTAATTTAATATGTTTAAAATAAGTAGATACCTACTGAATCGATGTGGAACTGTTGGTATTGATTAGAGATTTCAATCTCGTTTCATACTTATATTCCTTGGAAGCATTCTGTGTTTAAACATTCATAATGGGAAATAATTTGTTTTGGAGGTAAAGGAAAAGCACGCGCGACGTCCAGAGTGAGGAATGGTCCCACCTTGGCAGGAAGAACGTTGAATGAATGACGATTTTTAAAGCCAACACGAGACCGCTTGTTTATGACATTGCATTTTCTAGGAAAAACTTTCCAACGAAGTAATTTGTTAAAAAAAATCAGCGGTGGTCCCAACATGACTGGTATCAAAAATTAGGTCTATGTTAATATTAACATTTTACGTAAATCACAATAAAAAAGTTGATTTTAATACAAAGAGTATGAATTTCAAATTTAAAAAAAAAGCTTCGGAAGTAGGTGTGTACCTACCTGTACAGAACCCGATAAACTTCATGGAGAACATATTTGTTTAACCAAAGCAATATCATTTGTATTTTGATATATGAACTTCTACAGAAGCGCTTGAAATTATATTAAGAAATAAAAAATCTGTTGTCAACAAACACAAAATGTTGCATTAAGCCCATCTTCCACAGAAATTCGCAAGTATCTTGTACTAATGTTGTGAACTCACACGTCGCTACTGAAATTACGAGACCCGCGTTGCAACCAATCATTGCTGAATTCTCAAAACGTCAAAATTAGAATACTTTTATAACTTCACTCACAACTTTTATTTCCTGCATTCGTTTTTACTATTTTATTCCGCACATGTGTCGTTACAAAATGTCTGACGTAAGTGACTCCTTTAAAGTCTTGACGACATAAATGGTGACAACGTCGTCCGGCTGGTCGCGGGAGATTGGCGTCGCCGACGAGTTAACAAATTTTCGGCAACGCGTGTCTGTGCACGAACCTCCGCGCAGATGCGGTAGTCGCCAAGGTACTTGAATCGTCGAGTCAATACTTGCGCATCCATGTGGAAGAAGGGTCTAAAACTTATAAAACATTATATGGGTACTGTATGATTAAGAAAACAAAGCAGGTATGTAATGTTCCTAAGAATGTGGACCGCGGTTTGCTATTCCCAGAAAAGTCGTTGCCGGCTCCAAAGCAAAGAAACGTCATAAACCAGTTCCTCAAATAGGCGAGTCAACACCCGCCCGCTTGTAATTAGTATTCTAATCGACATAATTACCGCCTGAATCAATGGTGCATTATATCCCAGTGTAGGCTCTAACTCCACACTTCCGGGGTTTGTCTTCTATTCTGTCAGTACACTCGTTGACACTTTGTTTCCTCGCATTTCTCGTGTAGTTCCGGTAGTACATGAGCATCTCTGTAAAGTGTCATCTTGTGTGCCTTATTGTTGTATTATCGGCAAATGAAGAGAGTATACGTAGGTATATTAGTACTGATATTTATTTGGGAGCTGCAAAAGAGAGACAAATCACGCTTGCATTCCTTTAAATAGCATCTCGCAAGCATCTAACTCGTTTGCGCTCATACACTTTCATGCATACATCACTTGTCAATGACAAATATTTACCGAACAGAAACCAAAATTAACCCACTATTGGAACTTATCCTCAATGCTTTTAGAGAAACTGTGCAAAATAATTCCTCCGTCTCTTTAAGGCGATCCAATAGTCCAGGAAAAAACCAAAATCGGAATTCACGCCCCTTTATGGGAAGAGTTTAAAAATACTTGAGAAAAAGCTTTTGGAAAGGTTGGAAATTTTTTATAGGTTGATTTCGTAAAAAAAAATATTAACTCCTTTTTTACGCATTGTTTATTGTAATAAAACGGAACTTTACAATTGATGTCACGGAGCCAAGCGACGCGGAGCCTAACGTCTGTTCCCCGATCCGGCCGGGGCTGGACTGACAGAAAATGGGTGTGGCGAGTCTTTAGTTCTTAGTTGGATGGCATGGGTTCACTTTGAAATCCAAATTTATCGACTGCCAGCTGTATTGTAAAATAACAACGCGAAAATGCATATTTTATTTTATTAAGTGAAGTTCGGGCGTAAATATCCAATTTTTTGCGATTATTATAAAAGAAACTGAATTTGCTACATTAAACAATGAAACCATATCCGAAAAGGGGTTTATAAGTAGGAGAGTTTGCACTTGAAAGTGATTTTTTATAGATCTAATACTTTATTTTTTCTAGGCTTATTATATACCGATATTTTTAAGGGTCAAGGTATGTTCTACAAGGAGTATTTAATTGAAGTATCTATTTATAATACTTCTAAGCGATCAAATTTTTAAAACAAAAACATATGATTTTGTATGATTTTCCATTATTTAGTATAGCTTCATCTTAAGAAACTTTATTTTGACGTCGTATGGGTATATTTTGATTAACATGGTTTCTTTTGTAGAACACCTACGATCATCATTTAGTTTTTTTTAGTTTGACCAGATTATTATGTTTGACATCAGTTTTGTCTTTCGAAGCCACTGTCAAATTGTTAGTTATGATAAACTAGCAGACTTCAAAAAATTAAAAACATATTCCAGATAATTCTTTTTCAATCTACAATCTTTCGAACCCAAACTTAAAACCAACATACATCCTACCTTTGGTCATAGAGCAATGCATATCACTGTGTATAATTGCGTATCGGCTGATTTCTCAAAGGAGGATGGATGATCTAATAATAATTTTATTATTCTATGCTTTTTGCAAATAATTTTGTTTGATTGTTATTAATTATTCGTATTTTTTGCAGAAAAAAAATATTATTGGAATTTTCTGTTGTTTGGCTAGAATTATGTTTTTTTGTAGAAAACATCTTTTCACATAAGCCCGTGATATTACCTACAACATTTTAAACCTCATGCCATTAAAAATCCTTACCAAAAAATCCGCCCGTTTAAAAATCTATCCATAGGAGCGGAATCCAGAACGCACCAATTGACAGATAATTTCTACGGAATATTTCTTAAGTACAATAGTATGCCTCTTATGTGTTAGTTATGCACCTCTATCTGTAGAGCTGAAATATTCGTCTCTTGGTTCTGTTCGCCGGACTTTTATACAATACACCAGATGTCACTATGGGAAAACGTAGTAATTTGTGTGTACGCCTCTAAAACAATTTATAAAAATCTTATCCACTGTCACACATGACAATCAATGAGGTGAATTATTTTCCTCAGGGCCTGTCATCTTTGGGGACGCTGTGTGGAGGGTCTTTTTTAGGAAAGGAAGGAGAGAAAGTTCTGGGAAGAAAAA
This sequence comes from Limnephilus marmoratus, assembly GCA_917880885.1. Lineage (NCBI taxonomy): Eukaryota > Metazoa > Arthropoda > Insecta > Trichoptera > Limnephilidae > Limnephilus > Limnephilus marmoratus. The sequence continues at coordinate 33,937,176 of OU862908.1, forward strand.
AGATATGTAGAGTGGGTGGGAGTCTGGGGGTTAATGTGTTCAGAAATAACGGACGAATGAATCCGTGATAAAATCCGGACAGACCTCTCCACATAATCCCGGGCACCTCTGTTAAATCATCAACCGTAGCGAACCATTTGGGGTGACCTATGACAGAGGTGTTGGTTATCCAATAAATGGTTCCTGGGGCGGCGGTACCCATACCCGCCATATAAAAAGGTTTTCAATGGGATACTCTCAACATTTGAACTTTCTTGCCACTTTGATTTAAAATTTACCTATTTAATTAAATAATTCAAACGTCGAATTCGTGACGGTACTTTTCGCTGGACAATTTCACTAATTTCATGAAATCAAAATTTTAATATTTCTATGTACTTTGAACCGTTGGTAAGTTAAAAATAACCAAATTTTCTCGCTGCACTTGCTGAAAAGGAGATTTAATCTCTCAGTAAGTAATGCATACAAGGAGAGGTAGAGGGAACCATTAAGAGATTAACTTTAAACCTGCCATGCACTCAACATCAGCAAGTCATTTCATGTGGCATGTGCATCGTAAATAACGTGAAATATGGGTAATTGAGCTAAGATATTGGTAAAGGCAATAAAAAGCAATAATCGTGACATTAACAACGACCTGTACAGTAGCCGAAGGAATCTCTTAGTATTCAGGTGGAAAGTGTCGCCTACAGAGAAGAATTTATAGCCCGAAAAGTTCGGGTGGCGGAGGGCTACTACCGACACACTCTCCGGGGTGGCGCCCATGCACTCCTTATTGGTATTCCCCGTGGATTCAGGAAATATACAAATATATTATAACTAGCCAGTAGCCACCAGTCTTCCGAGAATCAAACAAACTTTACGACTTGACAATGCCTGATATTGATGGATTACTTCTTGTTGTTAGCCGCCCGGAGGAGATACGATTTTAACAACACACATTACATTTGTATCGTGTCTTTATATTCAACAAGAGATTTTATTTTGTATTGGAAAGTCATAAACTCATATTTAAAACAAATATCATCCGCTCAGAAAGCTTTCCACTCCATTGATTAAGTTATTAAGTCATTAAATGTATATTTTTTTTACATAACAATCAGAGGCGTAGTGTTTTGGGAGACAAACAAAACTAGTTATCGATTACTGAATAACATTATGGCCCTGAAGTGTTGAACATACCTAATAATGTTACAATGTAACGAACATTGATTCATGGGTACAAACTGCTTTTTATTAGTTTACGTGGAACTCTGTAATTATCATAAAACAAGCTTTTATTCCTCACGTACGGCACTTGGAGATTTGTTTATGAATATGATTATTTAATAACGATACGTGATTGAACTGGGAATATTGCATTATCTTTGATTATTTTAAAGGTGTTTCTTCTAATATGATAAAATATATAAAATGATACGTAGTATAGAGGATTGCCATATTTTACAATCTAATTTAGATAAATTGTTTCATTGGTGTGTGATCAACACTCTATTTCTTAATATTCAAAAGTGCCAAGTTATTCGTTTTTATAAAATCCAAAGTCATGTAACTTATGAATACTCTTTGAATAATGTAATATTGACACCGGTCACTCAGATCAGGGACTTAGGTGTTATATTTGATGAAAAGTTAACCTTTACTTTGCACGTAAATGACAACAAATAGAGCTATAAAAATGCTTGGTTTTATATGCAGAACAGCAAGTGATTTTAAGTCACTAGAATGTTTGAAAATATTGTACACTTCTTTAGTAAGAAGCCAGGTAGAGTATAATTCGCCCATTTGGTCCCCATTGTACAAAATACATTCCGACAATATTGAAAGTGTACAGCACCAATTTTTAAGATTTGTTAACTTTAAGCTGAATATTCCAATTCAAAATATTAACTATGTCCTTTTGATGAAACAACTAAACTTAATTACGCTGTCAGATAGGCGGATCATCTCTGACGTTGTACTATTAAATAAAATCATTAATAATTGCATTGACAACCCTGAAATTCTCGCCAAAATAAAATTTTACGTACCGACTAGAAATACGAGGTAAAGTGCCACCTTCTTCTGTGACAATTTTAAAACAAATTATGAGGCTCATACACCTATAAATAGATTACATCATTTTGGTAATAAATTTGGGAATATTGTAGACATGTTTGCAGATTCTGTATTAGTTATAAAAAGAAGTCTTCATAATTACTTTAATGCACCAGATTTAAATGTCCGGGTTAAATTTTCCCCAAAAAAAAAATAAAGGAAAAAAAGAAGGAAAAACTTAACCCTTTCACACACTTCCCCAAATGATCATCTAGTCAACCCACGCTATGCAATTGCACTATATAAGTATTATAAATACAAGAACAACATGTCAACCTACTAGAGACCAAATGGGAATATAATTCACCGACTCCAGATATTTTCATATCAGAGGGTTCGGCTCTGTGGCATTTCTAATTGAACCTATAAATCCTACCGATCCCTCAATATAAATATTTAAAAAATCCTTTGTAATCCTACATGTATTTAAAATGACTGATTTTTGCATTTTTATATACAAATTCTTTGTATATAAATGTATGATTTTGATTTTAATTATTTATTATTATTTATTATAATTTAAATTATTATTATTTATTATTATTTTAATCATTATAATTGTGTACTACGTACCCGCATAACTATTATTATCTATCCTTGTAAAAGCCCACTAGGGCGTAAATAAATAAATAAATAAATATTGAAAATATTTAAGAAGATGAAACGCTTAAACATGGAGACGTAGAAAATCTTTGAATCTAATAGTCAACAAATATGCGCTTTAACGCCCGGTATTTACCTACACATGCATTTCTATAATGTATACGTTGTATCCACTACGAATAGAAGGACATACATATAAAACAAAACGTACCTACATTTAACCCCATCAACCGCCATTGTGCTTATTGCAAAGGCTGTTTGTCTCACTTTCAATCGCAGTTTGTCACTGGGTATAATTCGTCCACATCTTTCTACCTCTTGCGCCTTTGTAGGTTTATTCGTAGCGACAATAATAGCATAAGCGCACTCCAAGTCCAGAAGGCGCGGGCGAGGGGTCGGGCATTCAAATGAGTGCTCCCCCGAACTGTGTATAATAATGAAGAGCTAAACGCATTGTGTCACCGGCTCTGCCGCGGCTCCGGTGACCTCGTCACCGTCCACCGTCCTCCTCTGCTGGCCTGGTACCCTGTACCCGGTACTACACACAATGGGCAGCCCCGTGAGGAGTGGCTGCGCACAATCCCGGGAGATGAAACCTCCCAGATAAGTCCACACTCCAGCTCTATCTCCCGGCTCATCTCTCTGTGCCCTTATTCCAACAAAAGATCCCCCCTGCGTACGACCTCTGCGAGATGAAGTTTGATGTTTGGACTGTTGGATTGAATGGCGGCTGCGTCGGGCCGCATTATTCCACGGGATTTACAAACTGGTAAACTTCCAATCGGCGAGGGTGTTCATGTTCATGTTCAAGTCATTATTGTGAAAGCTGCGGGAAAATACGACGCACTTACCCGTAGCTGTTTCTGTGGGCCTGGTTAAACACTCGTACCTCGTACCTACACTTAGCATGTAAAGCACTAAGCAATAGCACCCACCCAACCCAACTCAATACATTAGCCGGTAAAAGTTTCGCGTTTAAATTAAAGCGAGACATTAGTCTGAATCAAAACCTGCCCAAATTGTTATTATTTATTCAATGCATTTCTACAATAGTACACATACTTTAAACATCTGAATAAATTATAGATATACATCTGCTTTTATGAAATTTGGATTGTATGAAAGCACTTGCAGATAATTATGAGCATTTCAAAATCACGCGAAAAATGCATCAAGTTAATAGCGTAATGGAAAAGCGATGTAATTTTATCACTTTCATCGGATAATCCTATGAATTTTTAAGGAGGTAATGAATAGGTACCTTACCTATAGTTTATTGCTGTTAATAGATATCTATTGTCTAGCATCTAGTCCACTGTGGATTTTGTAAACGAACGACTGCTGAAAAGCTACAGAAATAAAAATAATCAGACCTCAACGTTTAATATAAAGATATTTGAAAAATATTAGAAATGACGCGAACAGATAGAAATCTTTTCATTTGTTTTGGTACCGACTTAGCGAAAAAGGAGTATTTTGATGAGAATATTTATTTTTTATGACGATACGTCTCGTTGGAGTTAAATTTCTCACTGCAAGTCGTAAACCTGCCTTGTGTATGCAAATTTCCGTTGAATATAGGTTAAATGAAGAAGAAATGTAGTTTAAATTTCCGTTTTTTTATTTAGAAATGTTGAGTAATCCTGATTAAAGCGATGGAGGGGTGTAGCACCGGAAGGTTGCGCGCTAGATCGCCCAGGTTGATAGGACACGTTTTTAATGCACACCATGATGCTTCACATCACAGACACATAGGTACCCCGTACACTATACCTATATACCGTACCCCCTTCCCACACACACACCCACACAGGCAACTAATACGTAGCCAATATTGTATTATCGATGCCTGGTTGGTTCTAACGCAGCGGTCCTTGTGTGGGAAATGTGACTGATGGAATTTTATGGCCTCGAGGACTGCACTGAAAGAATCGCATAATACCCGTAACTACCCGTGCTACGCGATACAACACTACGTCACGTATTACTTATATGACTTTGAAATACATCAGAGAATAAAGTCTAAGCGTTTGACATGATGCAAATCTTGAAATTGCACTGGAAAAATTCTATATCTGATTTATTACTATTATTATTTGTGTCTGAAAGGAAGAAAGGGATGCGTCAAATGTTTGATTTTGATATAATGTATCAACAGTTTACCAATAGTTACACATTATGCAAGGAAAAAATAGATCTGTAGAAGTATGAAATGATTTACAATTCCATCGAAGCAAATGATTCCTTTACGTTTTATGCTTCGATTCAGTATTTACAAGAATGAGGTAACTATAACTACTCCTTTTATTACTATATTCTATAGACTAGAGATATTACTAAATTTGACTCTATATTAGAGATATTACTAAAATCAGGTTTCTAAATTTGACACTTCATTCTATAGACCAGAGATATTACTAAATTCAGGTTACTAAATTTGACTCTGTATTAGACATATTACTAAATTTGACTCCGTATTAGAGATACTACTAAATTGAGGTTACTAAATTTGATTCTATATTAGAGATATTACTAAATTCACGTTACTAAATTTGACTCTATATTAGAGATATTACTAAAATCAGGTAACTCAATTTGACTCTCCATTCTACAGACTAGAGATATTACTAAAATCAGGTTACTTAATTTTACTCTATATTAGAGATATTACTAAATTCAGGTCAAAACTAAGCAGTTAGAGTGTAACGACTGATGAATTAAATTTAAAAAAAAAGTTTAATAATTTTTATCCTATGGAGGAAATCGAACTCGCAACTTTTAATATCAACATCAAAAGCGTAACCTCTGCGCTATGAAGGCTGTCAAATCTTCAGCCTATATCTGTATACTCGTAAGATTTGCTCATTAGACATAGACAATGATAATTACGGGATTTAATACGTAGATGCTTCAGAGTTAGTATCACGTAAGGTCGTATCGTATATTCCGTTGTGCGATGGCGGGCGTCGCGTCGTCCAATCTGCCGTAATTGACGACATTTAGCGCTGGCCCGTGAGACCCTGGACGGGTGGTGGGCTGTTGGGATGTCCCCGTGCAGAGAGCGGGCTGTAGGTATACCTGCTGTAGGCTGTAGGTATACTGTATGGCCGTATGCATGCTGAGGTATAATTAAGTGTAATTTGGTAATTACGCCAGAGACACCGCGCGCACCCGACCGGACAGCGGACAGCGGACGTACACCGCCGTACACTGTTGTACACTTCCTATGCAATGATTCTCTAAACAATCCAAATGCAAGCGAACAAACATTCATTCAATTGGCAAATCTGTGAAAATCTACGCTCATAATAAAAAAATCACAATCTTCCTACAAAATTATGAATTGCTATTCGAAAATTGGCTGATTCGCTAGTAAATACTTACTTAAGAATTGATTTTTCACACACTTTTTGTGTTTTTCATAATGGAAATACACTATTTTAGAAATTATAAAAAATTTACCTTCGAGGCCCAACACCTTTATTTTCTTTTTAAACAATAATAAAGAACTTCAGTAAAAAACACAAAAAAATCATAAACGTTTTAAACGGAAATATTCTCAGTATTTTCTAGCTATAAACTCGGGTAGGAAGTTGAATTTTCGTCCACATTAAATATTTTCTATGAAGTTTCTTTTAAATGGTGATGATCACAATCTACAAATATATATTGTATAAATTGAATTTTGATAACTTCTCAAGTGTTTAAGAGGGCATTACCAGAGAAAGCCGGAAATACGTCATTTTCAAAAAAGTTTTTAGACGTATTGACTCTTTTCCACAAAAAATTAGAAATGGATTTCGAAAGATTGTTCTTTTATCTAGCATAGTTATGTAATAAATTTTTATTATTTTTTTTTAATTTTTAGTATAATAAGGTTATTCCATAGGTCGTTGGCAGATTTGTTAAATTTTCAAAAAAGTTTTTGTATTATACCACACCCATTTCAAATAATGTAATCATGCAGTAAAATAAATCAATACATTATCTAGCAAAGTTATGTATTAGAATTTTAATTTTAGTTTCAATAAAATCATTAAAAAATATGTACGTACATGTGTTTCTTGACGAAAATTGGTCCATTTGTGTATTTATTTGCGCACTTACAAACTAATATATTTCAGATTTTTTTAACATTCTTATTAAATTTAGACATTATTGAAAAATGATAAATACTTATAATCAAAAAATAACTACAAAAAGTAAATTATTTTAATAGTTTTATCATCACGCCTTTCAGCATTTTTGGATGAAGGTATAAATTAAAGCTAATTTGGATTGAAATAAATTCGATATTGAGTTATAATTTAAAAAAGCTGGTACGGAGAATAATCAACCTTTCTCATTGTAACCGCCCTGCATGATCGGAAGAACAACTTTCGACGAAATGTGGATTTTCGTCCGCTGGCTGGTTAAACGCTCTTAATGTTTCCTTTGAAAAAACTTTTGACACAAATTTTGTTCGAGAAGTGACAACACTTTATTGAATTTTTAAGGTACTCACAAAAAATAACTGCAACATGTCAAATAGATACATTCGTTATCTTTAATCCACAATACCAAATAACTCGATTATTGCTTTATTTATTGAACACAATCCCTTGCCAAACACAGTCTGATCGGCAAAACAACTATAAGCAGTAAATACGAACATAACCACAAAAAACTTTGATTTTAATTATTCACGGTTTTTTAAGTTTGAAACAAGTTGAATGCATTATTTAGAGCGTTTAACCAGCCAGCGGACGAAAATCCACATTTCATCGAAAGTTGTTCTTACGATCGTGCAGGGCGGTTACAATGAGAAAGATTAATTATTCTCCGTACCAGCTTTTAAATTATAACTCAATATCGAATTTATTTCAATCCAAATTAGCTTTAATTTATACCTTCATCCAAAAATGCTGAAAGGCGTGATGATAAAACTATTAAATTAATGTACTTTTTGTAATTTTTTTTTGATAATAAGTATTTATCATTTTTCAATAATGTTTAATAAAAAAATCTGAAATATATTAGTTTATAACTGCGCAAATAAATACACAAATGGACCAATTTTCGTCAAGAAACACATGTACATATATATTTTTTAATGATTTTATTGAAACTAAAATTAAAATTCTAAAACATGCGTTTGCTAGATAATATATTGATTTCTTTTACTGCATGATTATATTATTTGAAATGGGTGTGGTATAATACAAAATCTTTTTTGAAAATTTAACAAATATTATATATTTAATATTGTTATTATACTAAAAATTAAAAAAAAATCTTAAAATTTATTACATGCGAATGCTAGATAAAAGAACAATCTTTCGAAATCCATTTATATTTTTTTGTGGAAAAGAGTCAATACGTCTAAAATCTGATTTGAAAATGACATATTTCTGGTTTTCTCTGGTAATGCCCTCTTAATTCAATCACAATTACACTGGAACACAAATATGTTAGAAAAATCCACAAAAACACGATGAAAAATGGAATTTTACATGCAGGCATTTTGACAGCTGACCGCTTTAGACATTTTTGTAAATTCCGTTTTGGAATTTTTTAAATTGCAAAAATGATTATTCCGTAAAAAACTAGAGGACACTGACATCTATCGATTATAAGTAGAAGTAGGCTCTTCTAGCTTCCTCATCAGGGGCATACATTAATTACGTGAGCAGTTTTTCTTCCAATCTAGACCCCTCCCCCCCGTTGGTGAGATAAATTTGGGCCACTTCGTATATCCCTTTCGAGTAACGTGAGATTTTGCTGGACCCCCCCCTCCTCATTTTGAGCTCACGTAATTAATGTATGCCCCCTAACGTCAGTTTATATCGCGGGAATATTAAAAAAATATTTCAATTTTTTTTTAAAGAATCGTGGAAATATTTGTCAAAATATGGCAGCGTAGCAATCTGAGGTATTTTAAATAGGGCCGTATTGTGGCAAAAAGCGCTCCAGTGGAAATAGAAATTTATATTTAAGTAAATTAATGACGGTGGTAGGCATTGGTGTTCGGTTGATTGATGGTGATAAATGTATTATTTAGACAGGAATTTCTTTAAGTAAGTAAGGGCTAACGCTAAATGTCAAAATCGTGATACAATAATATTTACGAAAATCTGTTTACATAATATTACGGATCTTATTATTGTTGACTATAATAGGTTTAACATAATAATAGGTAAGTGACACAAAGGAAACATTCTATAAACTATCATGCAATTTAAAAAAAGAAAAATGCAGTTGAATCACCAAAGTGTAATCAAACTTAAAATACTATTAAAAAAATAATTTTATAAAAATTACATTAAATTCCTGCTACCTCGGAATAGGGTCAGCCTAGTGAGGTGGTTTATACAAGAAAAAAGGTTTAATTTTTATTTTTTATAATACATTGGTTAATAAATAATAAAAAAATATATCAGTAGTTGATGAAATATAACAATTACTTTGTTTGAAATACCGAAATTTTATTAATTTATTAATACCCACCCAAGCATCATCTGGGAACAAAATTGAAATGAGTGTTCAGGGTAGAATATTAAACTGTTTAATTTTCTACCCTGTACCCTCATTTTAATTGTGTACCCTGATGATTATTCTGTTAAGCGAAACCGGTCGGTATTAATATTTTGATGGTGTCACACCATTTTTTTCGATGTTTTGCCTAGTGTTCTTCAATATTAAAAGCGGTTAAACTTAAGAATTTAAAAAAAATGTCTCGACTTTCGACACCGCCATACAAAATACAGAGCCTGTTGAAATAAAACGTAAGCTTTTTGTTACTGGTGACGTCACAAGGACAGCTACAGAATTGGTGCAATTTCGGGAGACCCGGAAAATTCAAACTTTAAAAATATTTTAAGTATCACAACTAACTAACTAACTAACTAACTAAAAAATAAAAAAAATAAATATTTAAGTTAGAAGGTACATACTAAAAAGAGGATTCCTTATTGTATAAACACATACGGTGTTGTCATATTTTTTAACCATATTTTAAAATCCATAATAACCATTCGTGATAGCCATTTAATTGCCAGATATGTTTTTTTCGGTTACCTAGTAAAAAAAATTGGAAAAAATTTCATGATACATGATGAGAAATTTTGGGAGTTCAGAAAGCTTAGATTAGCCTAAGATTTGACTGTAAAATGTAACATGAAAACGATTTGACTTATTTTAACATGAAACGTAGGAATACAACTAACGTACAGAAAAATGACTGACGTAGAATGAAAAATAGTTTCTCAGAAATAATTCTAAAGCGGATTTAATTTCACTTATGACGATTGATAGATAAACCGCAGCGATTTTGATCATGTTTATCATAATTATCACAGTTATTGACGACTTAATCCATTGCAAATTCTGGTGAATGGAAATGATACCATGTGATAGATTAGAGACCCACGTGAGATGCTGGGAGGTTAGTTATTAAGAGATAATACTAATCTATCGTCAAACATAATTCAAAGAGAAAAGACAGTTAGTTATCTGCATTATTCGTTGAATCTTAAAACTCATATCACCAAAGGTGACGTGGTTAGTTGGACGTGATAGGGTGGTGCTTGTTAGAATAATTAATTTTCCAAAACATTTTTTCACGGGACAAAATATTTCACGCTAATTACACAATTATGGCGAAAATATTCTTAACCTGTCACAAATCGACAAAATTTCCGTATTCAAATGACTTTGAATAGGCACGCCATGAACACGAAGAAAATGTATAAACGTTTTTTAACTTCATTGGCCAATTGTTTGTTGTGACCCTAGAAGGCCATAAAACAATGCTATGTAATGTATTATTTTGACATATCCGATTTCCTCCGTACGCTGTTCACACAGCATAAGATATTTATGCACCCCAATAATAGTACTACCGCCGCGATTCAGGCAGTTTAATTAACTTATGTAAAAGACGGCTCAGAATATTAAAGTATCATAGAAGATTGACTCCCCCTGGTGGCATGAAGTGTCGAGATATTTACTAATACAATCTGGCCGCTTAACTGATTTGATTGTGCTAATCTTAACTGGTAGGCTGCACTCCGGTGGGTGGCTCCAGGGATGGGGAATGGGGGACGGGGGATGAGAAGGAGACGGAGGGTGGTTATTGAATCGTGATGATATTTAACTGACAACTTTATCTGGGCGGGTGGGAGCGCTTTGTGTTTTCTCTGGATGTTTGTAAAGATTTCTATTTCCTAATCCCCTTCAATTAATTAAAAAATATTCGTGCATACTCGATTGGCAAAAGCATTGTGATCAGACATACATTCAAATTCACACCAAAAAACGTTGTTTTATACCATAATACTTTTTGCAGGCTAACAAACACATACAAATGAATGTGTTTGTTCGATCTTCCAAGTAAATGTTAAGGCGATCCAATAGTAGAGGAAAAAATCGAAATCGGAATTCACGCCCTTTTAAGGGAGGAGTTTGAAAATAGTTGAGAAAAAGCTTTTGGAAAGGTTGGAAAAGGTATTTGAAAAAAAAAATTACATGTTGATTTCGTAAAAATCTGTAAAAAACATTCACTCCCTTTTTTACGCATTGTTTATTGTAATAAAACGGAAATTTAAAATTGATTTCATGCAATCAGGCGACGCGGAGCCACACGTCCATCTCCCGCTCCGGCCGGGGCGTGACTGATACGAAATAGGTGTGGCGTGGTTAGTATTTCTTCGGTGGACGCCATAGGGTTCACTTTGAAAAACCAAATTCGTCGACTAGCGGCCGTATTGTAAAATAACAACGCGAAAATGCATGTTTTATTTTAATTTGGGAAGTTCGGGCGTAAATATCAGTTTTCTTGCGATTATTATAAAATAAACTAAAATTGCAACATTATTTAATAAAACCATATCCGAAAAGGGTTTTATAAATAGGAGAGTTTGGACTTGAAAGTGTTTTTTATAGACCTTATACTTTATTTTTTAAAGGCTTATTAAAAGACTTATTAAAAAAATAACCGATATTTTTAAGGGCCAAGGTATGTTCTACACGCAGTATTTAATTGAAGCATTTATGTATAATACTTCTAAGCGATCAAATTTTCAAAACAAAAACATATGATTTTGTATGATTTTGCATTATTTACTATGGCTTAATAATATTTTATTGATGTCAAGGTATAATTAACATGTCGATTCAGGCTTCAGAACGAATGAGCTGACTAATTGCACCACAACGTGACGTTATGAGAAGTGCATTACGCTGAAAGCAATTATAATTAAACCTAATCGTACAGAAGTTCCAAAAAATATGAAGTGATATAATAATCAGTCTCACATTGGTAGGAAGCTCCCCGTAGCTTTTCCGCTACCCCTATATTCCCGTATTCCGTATTGTGGACGGTTAGAATCGCTGGCTGTTATGAAAAAATGTAAACATCTGCTTCCTAACGATTTTCGGGGTCTGTCCCTTGATGCTTATCTGCTGCAGCGATGGCTGGCCCGATAGCACCCAACAGCCAGCAGCTAACAGCGGCCCGGTGCGCGGTGCCGCCGTGGCTCGCAGCAGTGTGGCAGCTTTTACGTTTTTGTAGACTCTCATTATCTCTGTCACTGGAGCCACAACACTACACACATTGATGACTGATTTTTAGCAATTGCCCATCACGCGATTGCGTTGTCCGACTGAAACGAGTCCACGACACATCCTGCTCGATTATTAATACATTACTGATGACTGATGACGGACGCGTCAATTAAAGCGCGTTTCTGTAAATTAATGTTTGCGTTAACTGTGTAGGTAAAACAGATGATTACTACTTAGTATACTGCCTACTAATTAATATGTACCGTCATTAATTACAAGAGTGGAAAATTTATGTACCTAGTTTCTCGTTAAGGGTACGTAAAAGTTATACTTCAATCGTTACAATGCGCATTATATCTTCCCACCTATGTATGTGTGTTTACCAAAATGGTCAGATTTGTTGTGATTAAACATTGATTCATCGAATCAATAAATTTGTATTAGGTTTGGCGAGAAATCGCTTTAACAAATTGGTAAATCAGATAATGGCGTCAAGCTACGCGAGGAGGCAGGGCCTAGCCACGGGGGCCCGGAACCGGCTATATTCGGGTTCGGTTTAGGGAACACGAGGTGGTGGGATCGGGCAGGGCCGGGTACGCTACCCACTACCCGTATTATAGGGGCGCAAGCAGTCAATAAAGGTATTACTATTCATCAACCATTTCATTCAAAGCTCTCGAAAACACAATGTGATTTCCTACTATGTGTTTTTAATCTGCGGGAGATCAACGGTTCTTTTAGGATTATGTACTCACATCTATTTTATTTAAGCAATAATATACATATACACAAGCACCCTTTCCCTTTCTACCGTGGATACAAAATCAAGGTAGAGACATCTGTAATCATATATCAAATTTAAGGAAGTGTTTTGGTTCACTTAAATGATATTGAGTATCATTAGGTGCATTTATTTATCAACTTCTAATAAAGAAAGCTGCAATCAAAGGTTTAAACCAGATTTGAAGTACTTACTAATAAAACTAGTACTGTAGTTTTCTTTAAGAGAAATTAAAAAATAAGTATATGATTATTATGGTACTTACTTCCGGATATCTTCGCATGCATCGTACGCTTCGACCAAATACTTGGTCGAAATCGTACGTAAATATTCTTGTTGGTCTAAAATTAGGTAAAAAGTGAATTGACCGCCGTTATTAGTGGTAATAACAATTTCCAAATGTTCACGCTGACTGAATCCTCGAGGGAAGGGACGGCGATACAGGCGATACAGGCCAGGGATATGGGAGGGCATCAAATCATGGAAGCCGCTTGAGGCCAGACATATGTTTTTTGAAATAATTGTTGGAATAAATGAATTAAGGGAAGTACTTAGAGGGGCTCGCTCCCCTCGAATATCGCGGAAAGCTTATTGGTTGAAAGCTTTCGCTAAGGACGAATCGGCTTTTGGAATAATCATGACATGACAATAGAAGACGCACACACACAAAGAACTCTCCGTTTGCGTTTGTGTTAGGTAGATAAATTAAATAATACTTGTGTAAGGTATTCATGTTGACATCAACATTACATTCACTGCCGCGAGTATTGATCGCGTACTTTCTCTTGCATCGCCAATGCTAAACAGAGGAAACAATCAAATGGTAGATTAGGATGGACACGGACACGGTGATAATGGAATCACAATGTTTTGAAATCTTTACCTATTGTCCCTAACATGAAATTTAATTTATAAAACGAGAATGGTACCTACATCTAATCTATTTTTCTATTGGTTTATGCACCTAATTAATATCAGGGTATAGGTAAACTGTAAATATATGCATTAACTACTATAAACAATGCAAATACTAATATTAATTTGACAAGTGTATCAAAAGGATATAGGTAAACTATAAATATGTACTCTAGCTATATAGTTCTAAAGTCCAGACACCGGGGTAATACAATGCTAAAAGTTTTTTAATGTTTTTTCTTAGGTCCCCGATCCGGTGGAGCCCAAGTGTGTCGGCCTCACTTCCACGCGCCCCTGCCCTGGCTGGACAAGCCCTGGGGCTACCAGGAAGACAAGCCCGCGGGGGCGCCGGGCCCCCACCCGCTGTTCTCGTTCCCGCCTACGCCGCCCAAGGACGCCACCCCGGACAGCGTGCCCTCCGCCACGGACTACCAGGCGGCCGTGGCACACGCGGCGGCCATGTCCGTGGCCTTCATGCAGCAGCAGCAACAGCAGCAGCAGCCGGGCGGGCAGGACCAGGGGCCCGGAGACGTGAAGCCCATGCTGGCCTGCGCGGCGCAGGCGGCCAAGCAGCGGGAAGGTGCGCAAGGCGGCGAGTCCGCCTACGGGGGCTACGAGTCCGGCTACCCGCCCTATCCCGCTCCGCCGCTGTACGCGCCGCGCGCCGCCTCGCCCCACAAGCCGCGCGCCAAGTCGCGCACCAGCGCCGGTGAGCTCCACCGCCCGCCTTATCGCCCCCGCCCCCGCCCCCGCTTGCTCGCACAGCGCACGCCCGTGCCGGACACCCAGCCACCCTGCCACCCCCGCCGACCCGAAAGTCGATCGCGAGGGTTGTCGTGCCCCGGCGTCACTCCTGGAACCCAAACCGTAGACGCTAAATAACATAATCGCGTGTGTCTTGAATTACAAATCAGGCAACGCCGTGGCATAACAACCCGAAATATCGACGATCGGTTAAATATGACGGCGAAGCAACTTTGCACCCGTTAATATTTGTGGTGGAAGCTTCGTGTTGTCTAACAAACCAACTCTCTTCTCAATCTCTCTGTCGGAACTTCGACATTCTTGGAAAATTGCAATATTTTAGCGTTTTCCGACAACAATCTTTTTAGTTTTGATGATTCTTGTGTCATCCACGCCAATCCCATTTTGTATTATTCGCAAACTATTCATCGTGATTTGTCATCTGTTAATGTCCCGCTTAAATGATATCCCTTGTCTTTCTTGGTTGTGGAGATTAACTATCTACTAACTCATATGTTCATATCAAATATTACTAACTCAATTACCATCCACCCAACGTTTTGGCTATTTCCGTCAGATTTAATATTTCGTCAAAAAGAGAATGCAGCGGTTACGCGTCCCGGCCCGGCCCGGTCATAAAACATTTAAGATCCGATTATAAAACAGAATATAAATGAAACCGAAAAAATGCGCTTCACCCAATTAAAATTACATAGATAAGTTTGCTTTTTATAACCATTTAAATTAACAGTTTACGAGAGTTTAAACACGATAATAAATTTAGAAGATTTAACAAAGCTTCGAAATAAAATATAATCTCAGTAATTTTTCGTATATTTATGGAATTTTAATTCACGCACCGAAGTATTTCATATGAGAAGTTCCTCGGTATATATACTTAATGGAATTTTTCTTTTAATTAATTTACCTACTATCAGATTTTATCCCACGTTGAGATGGCAGATATTCTATGGTGATAAAACTCGTAAAACGAATATTTTGTTTCAAAAATGCTCATAATAATTTAAAATAAATCCTTAGATCACTCAAAATAACCATAGAGTTGATTTCTTATTTTTCCTGTTTTAATACATGGCGCCCCGTGATGATATTAAAAATATATCTTATAGGTTATTAAAACAAAATAAAATATTATTTGATAGGTATCTACGAATTGGAAATCCACATGATAAAGGTGGTTCCATGATAGTTGATCCCCTACAATTGGCCCCCGGCATACTTATGTACAGTATGCAATCGGATTAGGGAAAATACGGTATACCCGCACTTGCTCAAAATATAGAGAATGTACCGTCTAATAACAAAAGAATAAAACATGTCATTCAAAGGCATCAAGGATAAAACTACTTGTCTGTATAATAATAATAAATTTGGACACTGTTTATACCGGCGTATGTATAAAAATTCGAAGCTGTAAATGAATTCTTTTGATATCCATAAAAACTTTAATATAATACAAGGTATTTAAAAAGTGGAAAAAATGGTCTAATTCTTTGGATTATCAAGAATTCTGTGTTCTGCGAACGAGACAAAAAAAAATGTCTTATGAATGTCATAGACAATTTATAACAAATGCTGAACTCAAAATATCTCATGACCCAAAGAATTTCTGGTCCTATGTGAAAAGTAAAAGAAATAGTTCAGGGTTACCCAATACTATGAAACTAGAGAATACAACTGCTAACAATCCTTTAGCTATATGTAACATGTTTTCAAAACACTTCGCCTCTACCTATAATTATAATGTAACTCCCAAGACACTACCTAATATTCCTCAAGAAAACAATGGTATAAACATTTGTTCTATTTCAGTTTCTAAGGAAAAAATAGAAAAAATAATTAATGACATCTCTTGGTCGTTGGGTGAAGGTTTTGATAAAATACCATCTCATTTTATAAAAATGTGCGTCAAAGAAATATCGAAACCTCTAGTATTGCTTTTTCAATTATCTTTGAAAGAAGGCGTCTTTCCAGATCAATGGAAATGTGCGCTCATTACGCCAGTATTCAAATCTGGGTCTAAGAACGACGCTCAGAACTATCGTCCAATATCAAAATTATCTATCTTTAGTAAGATTTTTGAAAAAATTGTTCATGAGCAACTGTATGACTGTGTTCAGTCTGTAATAACTGAGAATCAACATGGCTTTATGAAAAAAAGATCAACTGTATCCAATCTTGCTGTATTTACTGAATTTATTTCTAAATCAATGGATAAACGAATCCAAGTGGACGCAGTGTATACAGATTTCTCCAAGGCATTTGACAGAATCGACCATAGTCTACTCTTGTCAAAACTATTAGCTTTAGGAATACATGGTGAGTTGTACCGATGGCTAGTCTCCTATCTTGACAAACGTTCCCAGATAATAGCAGTGAATGGTTTTAATTCTGAAATTGTCAATGTACCTTCAGGTGTCCCACAAGGGTCTCATCTGGGACCATTGCTTTTCACTATATTTATCAATGACATCGTAAAATGCTTTAAGCATTCTAAAGTTTTGCTCTTTGCTGATGACATGAAAATATATCTCTCTATCAACTCTATTTCTGACTGCTATAAACTTCAAGAAGATCTTAATAGACTTCATAATTATTGTACTGTCAACTATCTCCATTTGAATACCGACAAATGTTACGTTATTACCTTTACAAAAAACCAAAAAACAATCGAACATGATTATCATATTACAAACAGTCAAGCACTTAAAAAACTCAATCAAATTCGAGACCTCGGTGTTCTTATTGACAATAAACTTTCGTTTAAGGCACATGTAGATATTATTGTTAAGAAATCCATGAGCATGTTAGGATTTTTATTCCGTATTGGAAAAGAGTTCACCAATATCCATACCCTCAAAATATTATATTACTCCTATGTTCGAAGCCATCTTGAATATGCTTCTCCTGTATGGAATCCGCTGTATAATATACACACAAAGCGCATAGAAGCTGTCCAAAGAAAATTTGTACATCACTTGAACTTTAAGAGACATGTTCGTTATTATGACATGGACAGCTCATTAAAACACTATAGACTTAAAACTCTAAAAAGTAGGAGAGACATCGCGGATATAACTTACTTATACAAAGTCCTGAGTGGTCATATTGACTGTCCAGCTCTTTTGTCATCAATTAATATTAGAATCCCGAGTAAGAAAACTAGAGACAAGTCATTGTTTCATATCGAAAGTGCTTCAACCAGTCTCAGGCAAAATTCCTTCTTATTAAGAACTTGCAATCTTTATAACAAAAAATGTATCGATTCTGATATTTTTTCGTGTACTTTAACCACTTTTAGACAAATACTTAATGGAGTCTTATAATTATCCATCAATTAACAAATAACTTAACTCATTGTAACAAAACTGATAAATTGATGCCGTAATTTCTTATGTATTCTTTATATTGAAATTTTTTTTTGTTAATGTATTTTTGGTATTGAAATTTTTAAAAATAATGTGCATAAGTGTATGTATATTGTTTTTCCACTTTACGCTTTTAAACACGTCTGGTGTTTTTCAGTTTTTTTTATTTTTATTTTATTATTATCTTATTTAAAAATACTTCTTTACTCAAACATAAAACTGGCACACTTTATTTAACTATTTTACTTTTATTTTACTTTCATTTCACTTTTATTTTGCTTTTCCTTGTTTTTTTTTTATATATGTTTACACATAACGTTTTCGACATCACATCTGGTGTTTTTCAATTTTCATTATTATTATATTATATATATGTATGTGTTAATATATGTATATGTGTGTGTATATGAATATACATATATATATATATATATATATGTATGTATATATGCATGTATACATGTATGTGTGTATGTATATGTATATATGTTTATATATGTATTTCGTTATTTTTTCAACTTTTCTGTTTTTTTTTATCTTATCTTATCTTGTCTGTATCTTTATTTATTAGACATTACAGCTAGGTTATCCCTAGACAGCTTATCTAGTTACATACTATATAATATTAAGTAAAAAAGAAAAAAAATAATAATAACTATAGATTTTTTCACTATTATTGGTGCATGATGTGAACATTAGTTATTGGGTTTATAACCTAATTATTGTAATTTGTGATTTTCTAATGCATGTAATGTTATAAACCTGTAAATGTTCCAAATAAAGAAAAATAAAAATAAAAAAATAAAATACGCACCAGATTTAAATGTCCGGGTTAAATTTTCCCCACAGGAAAAACTTCCGCAAATGATCATCTAGTCAATCCACGCTATGCAATTGCACCATATAAGTATTATAAATACAAAACAATACAATAACAACATGTCAACCTAGCAGAGACCAAATGGGAAAATAATTCACCGACTCCAGATATTTTCATATCAGAGGGTTTGGCTCTGTGGAACTCCTAATTGAACCTATAAATCCTACTGATCCCTCAATATAAATATTAAAAAAATCTTTTGTAATCCTACATGTATTTAAAATGACTGATTTTTGCATTTTTATATATAAATTCTTTGACAAATAATTAAGGTCAATTATAGGTTTGAAATTGGTAAATAACGCACAATAGATTATAATTATTAAATCATTTTAATTTTGGGGGTCAACTGTAAGGGAATCAACAGTCGGGTCACCGATAAAAGTGGTTATTGCCGTAATTGGTTTATGAACACTTTGAAACCTCAGCTTTCCAAGAGAATGCTCTGTACCACTGAGCTATCGGGGCAACCTTTACGCCACCGTGAAAAGTATATACTCGTACACATCTACCTTTTTACAATATTGTATTATTACAACTGTGACATGTGCTGCCCTCCAGCATAATATGAATAATTAAATATTGTAAACACGTATTGGCATTTTGTATCAAATTGCCTCAGTTGCTCAGTGCTGTTCAGTACAGTCATAACACTCATAACTGATTAAATTCGCAGGCTTAATTTTTTTTAACTGAAACTGTTTTTTAGAATAACAATTAATATCTCAATGTACCTATTCAATTTAATGTCTGTTTTCGCTTTTATTGTAGGTGCATACTTTAATTCGCTAAAAAAAACTGGAAAATGGAATGTAATTATTATTCCATTGTTCCCGAGGCAAGTGTTTACTGTAGATACTCTTAAGTGCTTGCTCGTATAACGAGACCATTTCGAACATACTCTCAAAGCGAAGAATAAAAAGAAATTTGTATTCAAATTAGCAAAATAAAATAGTACGTATATGCCATAGTACGAACGACATTAAAGTTGAGGAATGGAATAGAGTAGACACTGATTATAAGTGAAGTAAAAGTAAACACAATTTTAGATTAAGGTGATGCACTTTTAGTAAAGTAAAATCGTGCGTTGTCGGTGTGAAAATTAGATCGCTTTAAAATATTTGGTAAATTTTTGAGATCGCTGGCAATGGTTAATACGCACTTTTTTTTAAAAAAATCTTTTGATTCACCTTAATTACATTAAAAGACAACTATTTGCATTGGGGGAAATGGAAAATATTTTTGTGTAACATGGTTTGTGATACAAAAGAAAGTACCCCTTTATAACGCCTACTCGCGTCAAGGCAAGAAAAACATCCCAGTTTTCAAGTAGTTTAGCGGCTACGCTAGGTTTGTGTAACATGGTTTGTGATTCTGGCGTACAATCTCACAAGACGAAAGCTAATTTTAATTTTACGTAATTGAAATTTAGAATGAAATATTTTCCACTTCCCCCAATGCAAATAGTTGCCTTTTAATGTAATTAAGGTGAATCAAAAGGTTTTTTTTTTAAAAAAGTGCATATTAACCGTTGCCAGCGATCACCAAAAATTAATAAATATTTTAAATAGATTAATTAAATACTGCGAGTAGAACACACGCCCGTTGAAATAACCGAGGTTTTTTTATTAGTTTTTTTTATAAACCCAGAAAAAAATAAAGTACCTATCAGGTCTATAAACATATTTTGAAGTTCAAATTATGAACGCCTTTTCGGTAGTGGTTTTATTGTATAACGTGGAAAATAATTTTTTTAAATGTATCCTATAAATTGAAAATACTTGTAACTGAACTTCTCAAAATAAAATAAAACACGCTTTTTGGCGATGTTTTTTTCCTGAATAAATCAAAACAAGCGGCTGGTGTTAAGCGGGAATTTGATGTTGAATGTTGAACTGTTATTGATCACGAATTTTACTTGACGTGGTGCATCACCTTAACTCTAGAAACACACGACAGCAAGTTAGGTAGATTCATACGTAAATAAGGAGGATTTGACGAAACGACGCTTTCCGGACATTAAGCGAGGCGAGTTTTCACAACGCTACAATAATTAAAAAACTAACTGCGTAAATATAATCGGGTAATGAATTTTGAGACAATAGCGTTTCCCAAGGCACAGGAACTCAGGAATTCGCAAGGAAAAGTTATACCTCGATGTGGTAATGATTCGGCGTGATGCTCAATTACTTCTCACTGCGGTGTAAGCTGTAGGTGTAGGCTGTAGTCTAGGCTGGAGGTACTGTATTATAACTACTATTCAGTCCGCACACCGTACAGCGTATACAGTCAGCGCGTACTGTATGCGCAGTGTACATGTTCATAATGTGAGGCATGTGGGCCATCGGCGGAAGTACGCAGGAATGCATATTACGTGTTTCATTTTTATTGCAATCATTTTACTACCGTAACGCTCCATGCCATCACTATGCCCGCTGCTAACTATATTATAACTTGACGTTCTGAGGAAAAGCTAGACAATAATATAATTTAACAATGGCGGGTGAAGATGAATAGGGCAGAAGGAAACAAACACTGCATGATATTCTAACACTGATAATGAATTATTTTTAATCTCATCAGATTTTTTGTTTAAAATTTATTCAAGTGTACTAATTGAAACTGATGAATATCATATGGATTTTCATAATGTAGGTACAAATATAGCAGTTGACATTTAACAAAAACAGCCGTCGTGACATAATAACATGGTTTAACGTGTTCGAACAATATAATGACGCGTAGGTGACTATTTTTATGCCTAAGCCAAAATTATTATTCATAATATTAACCCCCGTAATCTGAATTCGATATTAACCATTAAGGGAATCCAATTTGTAAAATTCGGACCAAATCCCGCACTCACGCCGGTTGGAGGTTGACAAGGTTGAAATTCCCGATTAACACCAGATGCCTGTTTTGATTTGAAAAAAAAAACAGCCAAAATACACGTTTTATTTAATTTTTTGAAGTTCAAGCATAAATATTAAAATATTGTATGGTCAAGGTTGAATGTAAATTCTAAAAAAGGTTTGTAAGAAAGAGATATCAAACTACTAAATTTTTTAAAAATTTTATCTTGACGAAAAAACCATTGGTTTCGAAACATCTTCATAATTTTGATTAAATAAGTGGTGTTTTAAAAATGATTTCTTTTCATTTAATTATGTTATTAAGGCCTGCATTTTTTCTAGGCTTATAAAAAGATTCCAAAAATGCACGGTTAAAGTAGTAATTAATTATTATTTTTGTTTTTTTTATTCATCATTATTAGGTAATTGGTGTGCTATGCCCGTCTCACTTGGAAATCCTGTGTTGAGAGC
Source organism: Limnephilus marmoratus (assembly GCA_917880885.1). Lineage (NCBI taxonomy): Eukaryota > Metazoa > Arthropoda > Insecta > Trichoptera > Limnephilidae > Limnephilus > Limnephilus marmoratus. The sequence continues at coordinate 33,959,451 of OU862908.1, forward strand.
AAGCGCAGTTTACAAAATGGTTAGATATAACTGAAACACAATATTACATTTAAAATACAAGAAAAGCATCTTCTATAATATTTCTAGGCGATTAAATTTTCAAACCAAAAAACACATGAACTTGCATTACTTCGCACTGCATAGCCTTACATCGTCCACTTTTAATGAATGTAATTTTATAGTTACTTATTATTAAAATGAGTATTAAAATTGAAGTGAGAAAAGTCAATAAATTTCCCAGTAAGTAGTGAGTGGAGTCGGGAGTCGAGAAACAGATGTTGAACGAGGAATTCGATTATCAGAGCGAGACATTGTAAGCCTGTAATGTTAGCAAATAGATGCTCGTGCTCGTGAAAATTATGACATATAAGATAATTGTTGAGTGTGTTTGCACGGAGCCCATTTATCATTTTCACTTCCTTTTACCAACACTAATTACCTACTTGTGCATAATTATTCAACAAAAAAATATGGTGTTGAGGAAAAAATATTCAAGTCTTGACGATGTTCATTAACCCTTGCCTAGTTAACTATAAAACGTACACAACACAATACATCATTTTATACAGAACCTCAAGAGAAATCATGAACATACATAATATAAATGTTGTTATTTGTTATCAGTATATTTTGACCTTTTCTCCTATAAAAACCCACAAACAACTTTTTATTCTGAAAATTACCAAAATCATTAATGTCAACGCCCACTAATAACCAATTCTTCTAAATGTACGTAATTTCATTTGAGGCATCATTGTACTTTTGGGGTATTTTAGGGGAAGAGATGAGAGTCGTTTCTCGTGGGGTCGATGGATCGTTGTTGTCGTGACATTTTTCGCCTCCGTGACCGTCACAAAAGGCTTCTCTGTTCATGCTAATAGGGAACAATGTTGCCAAACACAACTCCTCAAAACTCTTTTGTACCCTCTATAAGAGGGTTGAGAAGAGTGTGAAGTACAATTTTGCACGTAGCATGCATGCGTCAAGATGTGAAGAATTCATTTAATCGCACTTACTATGAAATCATCCACAAAGACGTGATTTCAGATAATAAAAGATCAACACAAGTATCAATCACTTACAAGTAGTCTTAACTCATCTCTATTTTATATTCCCACAACATTTTAATTTTAAATCTTTGTATGCGTTGATTAATAATAATTATTAAGTTTTTAGGTAAGTGACTTTTAAATTAATAATTTTAATGTTACACCAAAAGACAATTTAAAAACTAATATTTTTAGCGATCGGATTAACTTTATAGTTCCTCATTGTGGGGCTGTCAAGTTAACCTGTCTGTAACAGCCGTTTTAAAGACCATTATATTAATTTCAAATGAAAGAAAAAGAACGCCTAGTATCTCGATCATAAATAAATATCCCAATTTATATTAAAGGGTGGGTGGGGCCATTCTTATTTTTTTCGCTCCAAAAGAAATCGAATTTAACCCTTTTTTTCCTTTTCCATTCGGGGGAACGTTGCGGTGCAGACGATGGATTTCACATTAATTTTATATTCGTAAACTTTCCGATAATACGGGGCGTGTCCCGATGTCCGATTTTTTTCTTGCGGTGTGAGATCTGAGGTAATCGTTTTCGATTTAATGTCTTGAAAAAAACCTGACCCAAATCTCATCGATTTGTAATGCTTATTAATAAAAATTGTTGATAAAAACCTACTCGTAGGAAGGTGAACTTCAGTTATTATGAATAATTAAATTGAAGTATTTTTTTTCGAAGGTGTTAATCGGATAATGAACGTCAGGTTGCTTCACAACACGCGAGACGTATTCGTGTTTTTTTTTTATTTGTGTTAATAAACAACAAAATATTTGTACCGTTTTAAAATACCTCTACTTGCAGAGTTCTCAGCACCTTTTCTTAGCGAACCGATACAAATTTGATTAATATTTTCATATAATACATTCTCAGATAAGAGGCATCGCTCTCGAGCGAAAACACTTCAGGATTTCGATTCTACTCCTCCCCTGCCGGGAACCGAACAGTCTAGTTATAATTTAGTATGGGAGGGCGTCAACCAGCCATAGATGGATTACATGATCGTCCCTCGCACTTCCAATCTCCGTTCCAACAAACCACGATCGAACATGAACACCGATAAATTAGCTCTTTGAAAGGGTCAGCTTACTTCCAAGAGCCGATGGGGAACCAATACTGCGCGATGTTACCTTTACCAAGGGGACTCCACTTTGCGGGTATGTCGGCGCTGGCATTTAAAGATCTTGGGCAAACTATATTACAGCAAAGAGAACACCTTGTTAACTCCATTGATGGGATTAATCGACTTTTCATCTCCGCACTACAAATACCTTCACATTCGACTTGTAGCGGACTCTGATGAACTAATCATGTTGCAGCAAGTGGTTATTACCAGGGAACGATAATTACTGACGTCAAACAATTTCATCAACCTTTCGGTATAAAAAAATAACAATCTTGATAAGAAATTTGAAAATGCTGATTAATTACTCGTAGGTGGCCGGTTCGAAGATCAACTTCCTTAACTGCATTATTGTAATATGGTGATAACTATGTCTACATACTACAAAACTCTAAAGCCTGATCGATTATAATTACGTCCCTTGTTAACAAGTCAATCTAACCTCATTAGCATCTTATCTCGAATACATCCCATATAAGATCAGGACATCCCGAGCTAATCCTTAACAATATATTGGTATACCTACCCAATGTACTCGGGTGTTGAGTACATCACGTGTTATAAATGTCTTCGTGTGACACCTAGATGCACTGTCTCCGGCATCACTTAACCAAAACATTGCTTTTTGTTCCTAGAGGTGCAAGCGCGGTCGTACAGCGGCCAACTACTCCCAATCAACCAACACCCACTACCTAACCAACTTCCTCCCTTAAAACTAAACACCACTCCTGATTCACCCCTTTTTCACCCTGATTCCTATAATTCCGGAGGTTGCACGTTGCATGTTAAAATATATTTCAATCGAGTGTTATTAACAGTTCTTTTCATGATTATTTTCCTGCTGCCATTTATTTTTATTACGTAGTTAGTAAACATCGACATTTTCTTGAGTTCAGTTAACACTATTTTCATTTAGAAAACGCGAGTTTATCAAATTTTGTTAGTAGTTTGTGATTTTAATTTTATTTCGTAGTTGGTGCATTATTAAAAACAATAAAGTTTACCTCATTCAATTATCATTTCATTTGTGTTACGTTTTCGTGAATTTTATTTTCTATCATTAATTATTTAAAAGGGAAGCTTATGTATTATGTCCGTACCTAAATGTTAGTGTTAATTTTTAAAATAAGTACCTACCTATCAGACTTCAGCCCCTGAGCCTGATTTTTTTCCTTCTCAGCCTGCGAGGACCCAGGTAACATTCACAATAATCTTTGAGCTTTTAAAATTCATTATTTTATAGCGTCATTTACTTTATAATTTAATTTAAAAAAATCGTAATAAGCAAATAAGAATGTTAAAACAATCATTAAACGCAAAAGAATTCTCCAAAGGAATCTCTATGATTTGTTTTCCATAGAGCATTATTGATTCTTAAATTAAGCTACATGTTTTGATTAATTGTAGAGTTATGTATCTACAAATTTATTTTGACACTTAGTAATTGATCTTCGTACGTGTAGTGAAAAAACTTACGTAATTAATGACTCTTGTTAATCTTATACGCGAGGTGATTGTAGCATGAACATGAACAAATTATGAAACGAATAACCGAAGAAGATTTTCATATTATGCTTCTTTTACATAAACTTATTTTATTTAATAACTTCATGTATATTGATTGGGTGACGGTTAAAAGGAACTCTGTTTAAAAAATATTTGTGATTAAATTTTATTAGTTATAATTAATACAAACGAATACTCAGAATCGGTAATTTTGTAACACGGTTTCGTGAAAAAAACGAGCTATTAAAAGGCTAATGTAAAATTTCAATCATTGAAAATCTGAAAGATTTGAAACCAATTTCTCTTACATATTGCACAGTATTTCATAAAAAAAATACTTTTTACTTACTAATTAGTATTAGGTCGTGTTTGGAAAACATCTGAAAGATGGGGACACGTTTATATGAACTCTTTCTCAACCAGACACAAATCGAAAACTTGTCAATGGTACAATTGTTAGATAAGTTTCACGCTGACTGAAGTTCAGTCAGCGTGAAACACCGTGTTATAATTTTGAACATTTTTTGAACGGAATTTCTTTCATATTTTAATGTGCTTTTCTGTAGATTTTGGCACGCTATAACTGTGAACCTTATTGTATCGATTCTAATAGATGTGTGTAATTATGTTTAGAGGGTCGCGAGTGCGTGAACTGCGGCGCTACGTCCACCCCGCTGTGGCGGAGGGACGGCACGGGACACTACCTCTGTAACGCCTGCGGACTGTACTACAAGATGAACGGCCAGAACAGGCCTCTCATCAAGCCCAAGCGGCGACTGGTGAGTGTAAGATCCATTTATATCCATCCACTGTAGGACTCTAGGAACTAGGCACTAGGCTCTAGGCGCTAGGCTGTCCAGCGACAGACTGCTCTACCGTATAAAACTCATCCATGTATTCCTTATGTTGAAAGAGAGCTGTTTTACAACAAAAGTTTAACCCAAAAAACTTCGAACATAGTAATGAAGGAGTGAATATTAAAAGAATTTTATTAAACTTTTTAATTGAATAATGAGCAAACGTTAATTAAAATTATATTGTTAAACATGATAAGATTCTTTAAAAATGTCCATAAATAAAAGAAAAGAAGTGGGTTAGGCTTTTGTTATTTTCAAATAAATTGCTAATGACGTACTCACCCTATATTGCTGTGCTAAGTAAAAACGCAGTGTCTTCCTTAAGAGTCTAAAGGAAGCCACTGTGTTTTTACTTACCATGGCAGTATTGTGGGCTACAACGGCCCAAATGATTATTTATTTATTAATTTACGGACAACAGTCCATTAAAAACATAATAACAACACGAATAAAAAACAGAGATGACAGTGAAGGGAGAGCACATAAATCTTAATAGCAATGACAATATAAAAAGTACATATAGAGACCCTACAAGTCAAAGCATGAAGAAGCATTTAAATATTGCGTATCGACTGCCGAAAGTCATTTAGTTTTACACCAAAAAAATCAATGTTTTGACTTGCGTTGACAAGTCTTGACATTCTGGATAAGGGAGAATGGTATCCATAATTAGTAGAATGTTGATTGAGGAACAGCAATTCATTATTTCGAAGCCTACGGGAAGGGATGTTAAACTGGATGAGTTGTAACAATGCAGGTGTATCAGTAACACTGTTGATAATTTTAAATATGCAAATTAGATCAGAGTCCTTTCTACGTTTTTCTAAAGAAGACATGTTTAAAATAATGGGTTGATGTTGCAGTATGAATGACATGAAAATACTTAAATGCAACAAAAACTTTACTTTAGGGGTGTTTGTCTCTTTTATTTATACTTAGTAGTGCTGATCATAGTGATCATTTCAAATATGTATGAGAGTGGGTTAGGTTTTGTTGCGCTAAACACCTAAGAAAAACGTTGAAAAGTGAAAAAACTTCGGACTTCATGTCTTCAAGAAGACCAGTAGCTTCTGAGGCGATATTTATGATGACATAAGGTAAAAACTCCAATAAAGTTGCTTGAACAGAGTGATTCAAAGTTTTTTTCGAAATTCCGAGTTATAGAAGGAAGAATATGGTGTAAGCGTAGCTTAACATAAAAACTATATAATTTAAAATCAAACAATAACTAATAAACACCACTTTTATTTTTTGCGTACTCACAGACCGGGTTTCGCTACTTATCGCTGCCCTGAAGCAGCTACGGTTGTAGCGAAACCCGGTCGGCATTTAGTACCTACATAAAAAATTAAAGTGGTGCTTACAAAGTTATTGTTTTGTTTTAAATTATTTTTTCACAAAGTATCGGCTTCAGATGAACAAAAATTAAAAATATGAATTAACATTATACGTATATATACAGAATTTTAAAATTTACATATATTACCTTTTTGTAAATATATAGAATTTTTAAATTTACATATATTACCTTTTTGTAAATATACAGAAATTTAAAATTTACATAATATTATTCGTTTTAATTTTCAATATTATTCATTTTATAAAGTTTTACGGTATGAGTGCAAAACGTAAAGTTATAGTTTCCTTTTCATCGGGCAGATCGGTATCACCAGATTAAAAAATAGCAAACATTGAAATCTTGATAGTTTCCATGACGCTTTGATTTGGCACGTGTTGTTTTGCATACCGTTTCGATTCGATAGGGCATAAAATCCACCTGCATAGTTCTATCAGGAGCTAGTCGGACCATTAATCTACGAGAAGCCATCGTCCGTCTCGCAGCGGCTGCCGGGAGTGTCGGGAGTGTCGGGAGTGCCGGGGTCGGGGCCCGATGGAGGCGACCGCGGGTATTATGATATCCACTTCTCCCCGATCCGCCGATAAGCCGCTATCTCGTGGTTAGCTGTCGATAGATCATAGTTGGACACGACGTGCGATGGGCTCGTTGCCGGTAGCGACCGGCCACTATCCGCTATCCGCTATCCGCTAGCCACTGGCCACTAGCGACCAGCGACCAGCGACCATCCAGCCAGCCCACAGCACCGTGAGAATCTAGATTCGCGCTACTGATAGTCGTAGCAGAGTGCCCAAGGAATACCAATTCAAATTTCAGAGTAGAAGGTACCTTTGGTATCGCCCTGGTGAAGAACCACCATTCCCTTTGAAGCGTGACGACAGTCGTTTAGAAAGACAACGGGCTATCAATAAATTTACAATATTTGACTTTTTACCTATTCCGATCATTGTAGGAAAATGCATTTTGTACAATGATGGAAGACTTTGCTTGCAGAGGAAAGAACCTGCGACGCCAACAATCTAACCTAACCTGCAAAAAACATATGAAGGCAAACAAATAAAAAATAAAACCAACGAATACACGAAAAAACACAAACCAGTATCTATAAATTGTTTAGTGACCAAAATTTCTACATCTCCATTCCATTTGCGCATCGATATATTAACTATAGATTAGCCCTCCCATATCCAATTCCAATCCCAAAGTGACGCCACCTACGAGAAATTTCATAATACAACTACCCATCGAATTGCGTTGCATCTCTTGCGTGACGTAATTGTTTAACTAGAAAGAAATTAAACATTTTTTATCAAATGTTACTTTTCTCGATACGCTGCCTCGAATTCATATGTTATGTATATATTTTGTTAGATATTCATCTAACTTATTAAATTGTTAATAATAAAGTCCACGATAGCCCAAACCTAAAATATTTCTAACTGTCTGAAATTTGTGTTTTAAAAAAGATCTTCACAAAGCTAGTAATTCCGTTACCGCGAACTTGCTGGAAAACAAATTAGCTCCACGCAGACCAACTAAAGGTACAAATCAATGCTCCCTGCGATCTTTTGACTGTGAGAAAATTGACTTTCTTTTTGATAAATGTTTTCGTAAACCAATATTTTTGGTTCCGGTGTCATTTTTAAGACCTACACGCCCTGTCTAGATATACTTGGTCGAAGCATTTGCGAAACAATTTCAACCAATATTGAGGGTAATATAGCCCCCGGGCTCGTGCCAACGGGATTTGGGATTCTTGAATGGTCAAATTCATTTTCTTACCCTTTCATCCAACAAACAAACAAACGTTTAGTAAGTATTCCCCTACTTAGTATCCACTCATCACTTACTCGAAACAATGATGCAGTACGCACAATTTTTAGTGACTCACGAAAAAATTATCGCAAATTTCAACAACCTATTGTGCATAGCACTTTAGTGGGTATTCCTGAAGTTACAAACCAGCAAAATATTTCATAAAATACAGCACTTCTAATTAAATACGCTATTGTTTGTTCAAGCAGAAGCCCCGAGGCGGTATACCTGGAGTGAAAGTTATTGGCCATTAAGGGAGCAAAACTTCCACCTGTTTTTAATAAACGAAGATTGGAAATCGATTTTTTTTTCTTCACAAAAAAAAATATTAACACGGAGTATCGACCTGACATCCGACATTCATAATTTTGGAGCGAGGGCGGTAGAGTTATTACTTAAACCAAGGAATAATAGCCGAATAAAATTCCGTTATGGACATTTTTTGCAAATGTTTTCAGAGGGTTTATACTTTATAGCAATTCCTATTACAAATCAGTCCTTTAAAAGAAAATAGTGACGATTAAAAAGCAGGCATTTAAGTTAATGAATGCGTAAAAAGGTTTTAACTATTTATAATAATCTTTATTTTCTACTAAACTGCTGTATTCGTTGAGATTAACGTCACATGTGCCACAGGGGAAACTGTTTATGAAAACCAAAACTAAATCCGGAGGCATTGAATATGCTAATACGTTATATTTTGTTTCCTTGCGATTCGCCGTTTCGAATAAAGTATTGTAAATTGGTTCATTCGTGTGGAACACGGCTCATTCGGCGTTTTATTACCTGTAGTGCTTTTGTAGCCGGTTTAATGAGGGCAACATTTAAAGTACGTAAGTGAAAATCAAATGATAAAAATAATAATAATTTGCGGGTAAATAAAACTATATTACTTTTTTTCATTAGCTCCACACGGGAGGACAGCTATTTTCCTCAGGGCCTATGTCATCTTAGGTCGTCATCTGTGTGGAAGGTTTTTTTAAGAAAGGAAGGATAGGAAGTTTGGGAAGGAAATAGGTATGAGGGATGGGTATAGGAATCTGGGGGTCAGTTCAGTGTGTCAAGGAGTGACGGAATGAATCCATCCCTTCAACCACAGTGCAAGGCGATGGGTCGAGAGATTCCAGCTGGAGATGACAAAAGACCTCCCTTAACCGGTCTCTCTCGATCCTGCCCACCACACAGCAGGTGGACAGAAGTACGGGCCGCGTAGACCTGAACAAACCTCACCCCATAAACCCGGGCACCCCGGCTAAGTCACCAAACGTAGCGAACCACTTGGGGTGACCTATGGCTGAGGTGTTGTTATCCAATAAATGGTTCCTGGGGCGGTGGTACCCATACCCACCTCACAAATTGATTACTTATGGATTAGTATAAATTTATTTATTACAAGAACTTTGTACATTGTATAGATTTTTGTGTTATTTCATCCGTCATGCAAGTGATGTCCCTGTGTTATGGCGGGTGAAGTTTACAGATTGGAAATCATTCATATGATGGTTTATAAATTAAATTATGAGTTATTTAATTATACAAATTAAATTAAATTGCAAATATTAGCTATATATCATGGATTCTAAATGTAGTAAAAAATATATACTGTAATAAAAATAATAGTTACTAAAATTATACAATTTAATTTAAGTAACAAATTTTACATATGTTTATACAACAGTACACTTTAAATATGACAAAGCGTGATTTTCTTCCCACATTTAATAATAAAGATTTTTTCCATAACTACACAGTATATAGGATATTCATTATTATTTATGTGTATAACTTTTCTGAACTAAAGATATGGGGTATGATATAATTTTAGCACACGTGAAATGATTACTCGTTTATCCAATGTATAAAATGCCCGTTTAGCGCAACCACAAGGCTAACGCGTGTAAAGTTCAAAGACTTTTCTAACATTTGGGCTTTTTGCGAATAAACCAGAAGTTAATCGAATTAAAGAGCAAAGTTTTGCACACACGAACACACAATGGAGGCAAAACTTGATGTTTTGCTATCCTTATGTAAGCACTGAATAATAATACAAATATTAACTGCCGCAGCTCCTAAGTAATTGAGCATTGTTCTATTCACAGAATAAAGACATTATTTATTCAGTGGTTCTATCAATCTGTATTTTCGATTCCAGTGTTTCAATTTCTACTTCATTAGAGCAATAAGTTCGGAACCTTGGAGGAACTATAAATATTATTCCTCCTTGTTCGAAACATTGTTTTCTATCTAGATATGCTGAGAACAGGTTTCCAAACTTTTTAGATATGCCACCCTTTTTTATAATAGGCAATTAAAAGATTTAAGACCCCGATACGTACAAAAAACACATTTTTAATAGAGCGAGATTATTAAATCAAAATAGAATTTTCTGACGAAATTATTAAGCGTACTTATTGACTTACTTTAGGAAATCTAGATGGTTTTCGTTAAAGTCAATAAAAATAAAAATAATTTGCTTCAATCAGGTTTTTAGATAAACATGCTGAGGAGAAGTTTCCAAACTTTTTTATTATTTTTATAAAAAAACACATTTTTAAGAAAACTAAATGCAAATACAATTTTCTGATTAATCTTTTAGCCCCTCCGAATTTTCGCGAATATTCGCTTATGATGTCTCTAAAGAAATGACATTTTACGAAAACTTTGTGTTATTACCGCTTCACAATTAAAGCTCTATAAATGAAACATTTCTAAACGTAGCCGAATAGTAAGAAATGGTTATAAAATAAGCTTTCGAATTATTATATTGACAATTAAATGTTAGATAACATTTGTAAATATTAAAATTTAGAATGAAAACAGTAAAAAAATATAAAAATGAATCACGTGATGTTTTTATGTGAAAACGGTACTAAAATCACAGATTATGTAAACTACAATAGTTATTCTATTGTATAAATGTATAATAAACACTTTTGTCACCTCACTTTTTTATCATTTCATATAAAAAATATTTAATAAAAATTAACAATGTCGAGCGCGATCGAGCCGCCCGTAGGAAATTTGGCGGATAAAATTATGTGTCAGATTGCGCGAATGACAGAATATTCTTGTTATGTATTTCTATGAACAACTTGAATAGGGATGTACAGCTTGTTCCACTATCCACCTTTTACTTTTTGTTTTAGGGATGTCACCAAAAGAATAACGGAGTGAGAACGATTTCTATGGAGACACACGCGTTGACGTATAAACACGCTTATTGTACTTGACTGCTGTCGTATTTCTAACGCATATATCTGCTTACGTTGCTGACCAGTTGCTTTCTTATTTACTTATTTCAAAGTAAGCGAGATGGTGTTTGTTAAAGTCAATAAAAAAATAATTTTGCGTCAATAATTTTTTTTAAAGTTTGCAGTTTAGATTTACGCATTTACATACTATCCCCTTTATGGTAACTTCCCATTGGTTGGGTAAACGTGGTTTAGAGTGGGTGTTCGGAAAATCATTTCAAAACTTAAACTTTAAACGAAACACGTAGATATTTGTGCAAAGCATTGAAGTTGATAATTGTTTGAAATCGGAGGCAACGCAGTGGGGTTTTTGTGGTAAATTCTGGCTACTTTATAGTCATATTGTTATTATATTGGGTAGATAAAGAAGGGCCGCGAGCTCCGGGGCGCAGCAGCGCGAGGGGGTAGAGGCGAGGTGATATTGCTTTATAACAGCAGTAAAGCGGTTTTACAATCCATTGTTTCATTCCCCTTAGCGGACACATGTAGCCTGTGCTTATTGCGTGCGCGATATAAACTGCGGCCGAGCTCGAGCAGTGTTGCCAACGGTTATACCAGCTCTCCACCAGATTCACCCTTTAAATCCACCAGAAAACCACTAAAAAATATAGTACTACACTCACACCGGCTAAATTTTCCACTAAAATAAAGTTTAAGGGCCCGCAACCCGGATTTCTACCGATTTATTACATAATTCCTTTAAACACAGTAAGTTTTTAGTAATATCTAGACATTGCCCGCGCTGAAACGCAAATTATATAAAATTCCCTCGATAAAAAAAAATCGCAAAGTATGCTCCAAAAATTATTATAAACACATTTGTTTCTGTTATTTTAAATGTTATATATATGAAAAAATTCACAGTGTTTCTTTAATGCTGTTTAAAAAATGCCCGCGAGATTTTTGCTCTATTTTAAATGAGTCGTGTTTTATTAAACATTTTCGCATCGATTTTGTCACTGTAAATGTTAGCGCTCTCCTCTAACATTCGTAATTTCATATCTCTCCATCTTCTTCTTTCCGGGCCCGGTTGCAGAGCCTTAATAAGTAGAAATAATAAGTTTAGAAATAAAATTCTAAATTAAGTCGTCTTCTTAAGACGAATCACTTTATGACTGCACCATAATCGTCAGTTTCAGATTGATATGACTCTTTAGTACCGAATTGATTTACAATGGCTACTGGAATTTCAGAATAATTGCAGCATTTACCTTCCAACCTGAAACCACAGCGTACTCTCAATATAGCAGTTAAAAGATTTAACTTCCTTCTATTCTCCTGTTTGTTTTTTTATTATATTCATACTACTAAATAGTCTCTCAACATCCCCATGTACAAAGATACTGCGCATCTTTTTAGTAGATTGGTGCTGCCTACACAGTGAACGTAAATTCCATTTAAAATTAAAGAAAGTAGAATGAAGAAATATGTATAATATTAAACATATAAGTGGCTGAGTGATTGTAGTTTTAGTAATGAAACAAAAATTTTCGAAACCGCTAAAAAATCCACCAGCCACTAAAATTAATATTTCGCCACTAAATGGAGTATGAAAACCACCAGTTTTAGTGGAAAATCCACTAAGTTGGCAACACTGAGCTCGAGTCTGCTATACCCAGCAACCAGCGCCATGGCAATAACTCCACACTCTGACTCTGTTGGATAGCGACGTGCAGTGCCAACCCACTGGCAAGGCGCCACTTACATCAAACACAACAGATTTCATTCAATTAATAGTGTCATTATAGACAACCCCACGCTGCGAACACTGCTTCTAAGCAATGTGTTTATTTAAACATATTACCATTATCACTTTTATTAGCAGTTCGTATGTGTGTTATTTTTTTATGTGATCACCAACCGCACATTACACACAGCTGTTAATATCATTTGGGTAGCACGAAATGTGATTTTAAAACTAACCTGTCTATCTTTTAATATACCTACCTAATGTATTGACACGCATTATGATTTTGAACTTCCTTAACTTCTTTCCATTTTTAAATCAGATTTTAGACGTACTGACTCTTTTCCACAAAAAATATAAATTGATTAGAAAGATTGTTCTTTTATCTAGTAAGTGGATGTTTTAAATTTTGAGAAAAAATGTTTATTTTTAGTATAATAAGGTTATAACATAGGTCGTTGGCAGATTTGTTAAATTTTCAAAAAAGATTTTGTATTATACAACACCCATTTCAAATCATATAATCACGCAATAAAATAAATCAATATGTTATCTGGTAAATGCATGTTTCAGAATTTTAATTTTAGTTTAAATAAAATCATTAAAAAATATATACGTACATGTGTTTCTTGACGAAAATTGGTCCGTTTGTGTATTTATTTGCGCACTTACAAACTAACATATTTCAGATTTTTTTACATTCTCATTTTGCCTAGACATTATTGAAAAATGATAAATACTTGTGATCAAAAAATAATTACAAAAGTACATAATTTTAATGGTTTTATCATCACGCCTTACAGCATTTTTACATGTAGGTATAAATTAAAGCAAATTTGGAATGAAATAAAATCGATGTTGAGTTATAATTTAATAAAGCTGGTACGGAGAATAATTAAACTTTCTCATTGGAACCGCCCTCGGAAGAACATTTTTCGACGAAATGTGGATTTTCGGCCGCTAACTGGTTAACGCCCTTAATAACATATTTATTTTAAAAGGCATTTATTTATCAAGTTAGGTGCTTGGGGTGAAATATTACAAAATTGTAAGTGTCAATAAATTTGTTATTTTTTTTAATGCTCTCACTAGTCAGTTACTCGGTTGGAAGGTTTACAATTGCTTACATATAAACACAGATAATGTTAACATTTTGCCACTTTGAGGATAATGTCAATAACTTGATGTCATCGAAATGCAAAAGGTAGAAACACTTGACCTTAAAAAAGGGACTAAAATAGCAACCACTTTATAAAACAGCTTTCCTGTATCCCAGGTACAGCAGGTAGAGTGGTTAAACATTCGCTTTCATCAATATTTATTGGCTTCTTCATATAAAGTACAAAGATTTAGAAACATTTTATATTAATTTTCAACCTTTTGTAAAGGCTCGGTCATTAAACGCCAAGATAAATTGTTTTCAATAATAGTTATGTGACAGAAAGCGGACACTCAATATTGTTTTGTGTTCCCGGGGCTAGCTTGACGGATGCATTGTTAGAGGAATTCCACCTCGGGTTTGGGTATTCTTTAGGTAAAAAAATAATGTCAACTTGAACCTGAATTCTCGGTAATGTACAGAAGGCGCCAAATATCCGGCGCCCAGGTTAATTTATTGCATAAAACATTTAACGATAAAAAATTAAAACAGGACAGAGTATTTTATCCAGAATTTAATAAAAAAAAATCATGACAGATACAACAATTTTTTTGAAGATTCATTAAAAATGATTTTTAAATTGCAATGTTGGGTATAACTGCCTTTACACTGCGATGCATAATAATGTCATCACAAAAATTCCGGTTATTTTTTATGTTGGTATTTATGCGATGTCACGAAACAGCAGCTGATTACTAAAGTATTAGACGATATTTTTATTAGGTACCTACCCGTCAGAAAGTATATAAAATTATTTATAAAATTAACGAATATTTATGAAGCAGCAATATTTTAATAGCATTCCTGTATTTATTCGATGTGACACTGTTGGCTTAGTGAGATGAGTGCGGAGGTCGCAGTCACAGCTTCTGCCTTGTCGCCTGTGTCAGGCTGCTGTTGCTAGTGTCGTGTAGTGTTGGTCGAGAGAGAGAGGTGGAGGATGGAAGTAGTAGTGGTTATCCATCACTCCGCTGGAAGGGAGAGCAGCAGGGGGGCAAAAAATATCTCAAATATATTTCCTTTTTTATCACTCTTATTTATTGCTGCCAGAGTCTCGCCAATACCTCCTCTGCTCCGTGCTTTATTTTTATTTCTCTCTCGTATGGACAGTTATATGGTGTTTATTGTTCCCGTGAATAAAGACAACTCTTTGAATCTAATACTTCATCATTTTTTTATTATAAAGGAAGATTAATGACCCGCTTGTTTCTTTAGTCATAGTGTTCTTTTCAAGATACAGATTTATGTACGCTTTACCTACAGCGATCAATAAACACTTTCTGTTAATAGAAAAGGAGCATTATTATAATAAAGGCAATTAATTAAGATGTCACTGCGATTTAGCTTAGGTACGGCAAGAATACTGTTATTTAATTAGTGAAATTTTTTATCGTGTCATTGAGTTGCTGCTATACTGTTTTATTGGTGGTATCTACGAATATGAATATTATTATTATTATTATTTTTTATTTTTTTTTTATTTTTTTTTTGTACATACAATAATGACATTACATTTTTCAGATACATTTTTTATATAACGTGATTCACCTTTTTTTAGAGCATGCTCGTGTAAAAAAGGTGGAGCAGCGTGTGTGAAAAACTATTTAACATATTTTTTTAGAATTATAATATATATTTTTATATATATATATATACATATAAATATTTAAAACAAGATATATGAAATAGAATAGGAAAAAAAGAAAACAGTATAAAAAAGAAGAAGAAGATGAAGAGGAAGAGAGAAAAGAGAAAAGAACATAATAGTAAATGGATTTCCAAAATCAATTGTCGAGAGACATTCTATTGTATTATTAAATTGAATTATTGTAATATGCTAATGATTTAGTGTTTTTATAGAACTTTTGAATTTTTTATAATTAATTTCCAATCTTAAGTTAAGGGGTAACTGGTTAAATCACTTGACTCCAAAATATTTATAAAAATGTTGGGCTGTAGTGGTATTACAACGCGGGATAGTTATAGAGCCAAGAATATTTGGTCTTTTGCTGTTTGAAATAGATAATGAGTTATCATTGTTGAAACAATCTTTGTGGATTTGTAAAAGTGTAATTTTTTTATAAATATTGTGTAGTGAAAGGACTTTAAATTCTTGAAATAATCTTATGGTGGGGAAATCATATGTTTTTTTTAGAATTATTTTTATTAATAATTTTTGGATGATTTCTAAAGGCATGAGAGAAGTTTTGAATGCACCACCCCAACCAAGAATTTCATATTGTAATACAGATTGGATCAGTGAGAAATAGATAGTTCTTAATAGTTTAAAATTTAATATGTTTCGTATTCTAAGAAAAATGTACATTAATTTTCTTAATCTTTCTACTGTTGCATTGATTTGTATTTTCCACTTTAAATTGCTATCTATAATTACACCGAGGTATTTTATATTAGTTTTAACAGTGAGTACAGAGCAGTCAGATTTACATAAATTTGTGTTTCTATTGCAATTGTATGAATGTATACTTATCATTAAATTTTCAGGGAATGCATGTTTATTAATGGTGAACGGTATTACAAATATTTTAAAATTATTTGCATAGCGTATCGAAGTTGCGTGGTAGATACGTCAAAGGTAGGTATGCCTATCTACCCAGCTACTTACACTAATATGGGAAAGATAAACAGTTGAGTTCAGTAAAATAAACCACCAGCAGTAGTAACGTGCAATCCATAAAGACTGAAAAGTTTTGCCTAACCTAAGTAAAATGAATCGTTAAAGAAAAAAATTGTAGATAAAAATGAAATTTTTTTTCCATAAATTCGTGAATATTTTTACATAAAAATCGTTATACGTTTGTAAATTGTTTCCATACGACAAATTTAAACCTTTCAGTAAGAAAATAAAATGGCCATTTCAAACTCTTCCATGTAGAATTTGTACCCGAACTTGAAAATTACGTACATCCTATCTTTGGTCATAGGGCAATACACGCCACTCTTCAGTGACTACATGAGTATTATAAGAGTACATAAGTATCCGTAAAAGTAGAGTTGTAGAACTGCCGTCTGCCCTATAAGCTACAAGTAGAGCCACCTTCCGAATAAAAGATTGATCGTGCCCTCGGGGTACGACGGTAAACATTTTAATTACATCACAAATATTATTTATATCACCATTGTGTAATTTTTTGGAAACAGGATTCCTCACGGACTAAACGCCATTAGGCCGGGTGATTGCTACCTAGAAGTTGGAATTGAGGAGGATTTACATTCGGCTCGGATAGACCCGCTGCCACCGCCTTGGGACTTTGGACTCGAACCCGACGCGTCTCTGTTGAATAAATCACTCGGTGGTCGGACCACTGCACCTTCTTCTCTTCTCTGCTCACTTCTTACTTCTCACCTTCCCGTTCTTACCGAGACCTGTCAAACAGATATCGGGTAGTTCTTCAATAGACTATTCAAAGGACCCCCTCTTTATTACGTAACAAAAGTACCAACATAATATTGTGTCTTCGCCGTTTTGTTGTTGGGCGCTATACGTTTCTATTTTCTATTGTAATAAATGATAGGACGTGCAGGCGTGGGAGTTAATGTAACATTTGTAGCGAGTCGAGACTTTGATAAAGAAATCATCCCGATACAAACACTAAGGGTGTCGTATTTCGTATTATGTAGAGCTGTAGACAGACGATGTCAACCGATTGAATAAAGAAACTGAGTTTTTTTACTACATACAGAAATAGTACGCCAACCCTTGACACTTGACAGCTATCTTAAATAAAAAAGAAACGCTAGAACAAAGCAACATTTTATGATGTAAGCAACAATAAAGTTTTATTTCGATACCCTCGCAGGTACACTTTTTGTACCTGGTGCAATTGTGTCCCATTTTATTTCTCACGCATTCTTTGTAACGAAGCCATGAATTTGATTAAAGAACACATTAAGAATAACGATTAAGTCTAGGTGTATCCCATGAATATGCAAAAAGAGCCGAGGCGAGGCCGATGAGAAGCATTTTGCAAGCTGCGGGCCACAGGCGGGGGAGATGGTAGCGCGGCCAGCGGCCAGCAAGCAGCTAACAGCGCGGCGGACGTCGTCCCTGGCATTTAATCATCGCCAATATTCCTGTCATGACCGTATGCTAATTCTTCTCCAAAAATGATTAAACATACAGATCCTCCAAATATTGACTCACATTGGAGAATGATTTGAATTTTGATATCATTTGTAATGATAGACGAGCTTATATTTTAGATTTCCGGGAATCTACTCTCTTCCTTTATTTTAAATTAAACCCGTGTACATTTCAATAAATAAAATAAAAAAAAAACAAGCAGCACTTTAAATGTTTAATATTCAGATAAAGGCATGATTTTTACTTTTCTATTTTGGTAAGAAATCACAGCAACTTATCACTAAGGAGATATCGTTATTTACTCAGATTCAAATAAAGATTAGATTGTGAGGTGTTATGTAATAATAATTTTATGGTCGACACAAAAATATCCTTAAATTGATTCTAATATTACGCGTGTTAAACGTTCTAAAAAGTATTGTGTAAATACATGGTTTTCATGGTTTGTAACGATCCGACATTGCTCTATAAACATTTAGCCTCTTGCGTTCGAGTTGTTCGGTAATGGATCAATAAACGAACGATTTCGTGTGGCGCGGTGTTTGCAATGGGCCATGCTTGGGCTGTGCTGTTCCTGTTTAGTGAGGAACGAGTAACACCAGTAAACTGCTCACGCACTTGAAAAACCTTTCATATTTTATTCCTCCATTTGTTCAAACCTCGCGGAATTCGATAGCGTTGTTTAAACCGGTCTAAAACCGTAGGTATAGAAAGTAGGTGCAATTTATCACTCAGTATTATACTTATTAGAAAACCAAATGAAGGCATTCACACTAACCGAACGTTCCGAGTGTCGAACAATTTGTTAGCGATAAATCAATACGGGCAAACCTATTCTTAATTGGTTCGAATGAGTTATTTTACAGTAGTCATAATTACTGACGATTTTCTGAAGTGTGTTCGTTTAGTTAAGTGATTTTAAAGGTACGAGAAACCTTTAAACGATTTCTGCTAAGGAATTTATTTTGTGAATGAAAAAAGGGTCTCCAAAATGCGTTACAATGGGCAGGCAAAAATATATTGAGAATCGCTACGTAGTGTGTTTATCCAGAAAAGAAAGCCAAGAATGCGTTTGAAAATGAATAATAGTTATAAATGGCAACTTCGATTATATCATCAAATTGTTTTTTTCTTAAAATTTCTTAAAAAGAAAGACAAACATTCTTGGATTACGAATAACCCGACAATATTTGAAAATCTCCTACTAACATCACAGTAAGCGGGAAAATGTTGCTTATGTCATGATGGAGGATCTAGTCAGTCGAGGAATCGAACACGGGACACCTGAGTGGTACCCAAATGCCAACTCAGCCACTGACCAGACTGGATAATTAAATCATTATGATTTCCCTATAAATTCTTCAACTCGAACTCTAGGATTTAGTAAAACTGCTTTTATTCGAAACTCATGACGCGATTCATGTAAGTATATTTTTATTGTTTGCTGAATTGTCGATTTTTTTCTTCTAATTTATGTGAGAGCATTTTTTTTTACTTTTCATATTATTAATTTGATACAGTTAAGATAAGTCAATTGTGAATAGAAACAATGGCACATTTCGTAATTGATAAATTTTCACGGATTATGATAATCAGTTTTTGGAAGAAATTTTGATAAGAAAACAAAGACCTGAGTTCAGGTAATGTTATAATTGGTAGTTTACCTACATATCTAATTATATCTACTTACCATCAAAAGTTTTTTTAAGCTCTAAGATGAATCATAACAAACGCATAAACCCGTTTGACAATGGGTCAGTTCTTTTTTGAAATACGTAAGTTTAAAATAATCTCTCTCCGGGTAAAAAAACTTCACTTATATATTTACTAGATGACCCGATAAACGTTGTTTTGCCATATAAATTATATCTAGTGAATATTTTGGTTGTTAAATAAAAAATAACGAATGTATTGTGTGTGGGGATGGGATCTATGACAGAAAGAGGAATGGAGCGCTGTAGACAATGACCGCCGATAAAAGCAAAAAAACACCAACTAAAGTAGGAAAATTAAATAAAGAAAATCAATATGAATTTCGAAGAGCAATTGAGTGTACGATATTTTTTGTCAGTCCGTCTTTAGCCAACAATACAGATTTCTGTGATATAGATTTCAATGAAATATCAAAATGACGCGACGCTTCTCGTGAATGTCTTGCGCATATGTGGATGAAAGCTCGATGAGGCGGACGTAGCGCCATCTGTCATTCGAAAACATAAATAATTTCGTTCTGTTTGAAATACGAAAGACGGTTAAATTGTTCATACAAAAAAGGGGGTAGGAGGGTTAAAATGTGGGGTTGTAGGTATTTTTTGATACCAAATAAAAAAAATAAAAAAAATTGTCACAAAAATAGTTTTTTTTTTCTGGACAGGGACACCCTAATCCCCCAGCGGTATGAAATATATTTTAAAACCTATTCTCATACCTACCAAATACACATAAAAAATCATAAAAATCGGTCAAGCCGTTTCGGAGGAGTGCGACCACAAACGCCGTGACATTTTTATATATAAGATTTGCTTTTAGAATCTTGAGCATAACAGGAATTTTCTCCGCAACTTCCGATTGTACAGAAATCTATATTTTCCTTGGGCGCACCTCACTCTTGTTCTGGTCCGTTGATTTATTTGGTTGGGGGTTTTTGACTCGCGCAACCACAAATTATGCGGTAGCCACCTCGCCCGCCGGCCGACAGCCAAATTGTTTCCAATCACAACCCCCTTCCCCCTCTTCCTCCCGCCACACTAAACACTTTATTCTCGTCCTCAACACACACTTCCCTCTGGCTCTTCTTCCTCTTCTTCCTCTTCTCTTCTTCTCTCTCAAGTGGTCATCCTGACCCTCACATTGTGAGTTGTTAATCGGTAAATGAATCACAGTTACTGGGAAATTAAGCTTTCAACCGATCGATTTTGGATTTGAATTTTAACACCTACTCGAACCTGTTAATAAATTGCAATTTTATGAGACGCGTGAAAAAGTGATCCCGTGTTCCGAAAAGTTATAAATAAGGCTAGAGAAATCATTATCGAAACAAATAATTAAAGTAGGTTCCCTCATTTAATGTAATAGTTGTAAGGAAAATCGAGTTAGAATAATTTAACGATAAATGTTAGAAAACAAACATTACATGACCACCATGCAATTTAATGTAAATCAGCTGATCAGCCGGCAATGGAATTTTAAATGATTACACCTAACAAATTCAATTACAATCTCCCAATTCAGTAAGCAGAATCACCAGCATTATACGACACGGTATGTTTGAGTTTGAACCAATAATAAATTATTGAAGTTTCCCAGTCATGCCAGGGCCCGGGGCGCATTCACTCATCAACTGTGTTCACGGGCTCCATCGGGAATTTAAAGCACATTTGATAACTGAGCATTAAAATTAATATGATAATAAGAGACTTTAAAATATGACGTGACTAAACGATAATATATATTGTAATTCTTGAAGGATTTATGCAAATCGTTCGAAATTTGCTTAACTTCCGATGGGTGAGTTGAGAGGTTTTGACAAAACCCGATCGTCTTGTTCCTTGTCATATGGAGATGTATTACACCGATTGCACAGGAGATATAATGGTAAACATAAATTATTAACGCGTTATTGAGTTATAAAATAATTAACAACGTGATTTATTCGATCAGGAACGGAGGCAGAGCAGATTAGCACATTGCTTCAATATTAATACATTTATTTCATTATCGAAGAAAGCAAACACTTTGTGGCTTGACATTATACAAAATGAAACAAGTTCTTTGTTTAAAATTACTTTATTGTAATTTATAATCGTCGACCGGTTTCGGTTGAACTCAACCTTCTTTCAGGACCATAAACATATAGAATAATTTATAGTACAGAGGAAGATTAAGAGGTAAATATAATAGAAAGAGATAATATCAGAGACTGGTGTAGGTGTTGGTGGAGGGGTAGGAGGAGGGGCAGGGAGGGTGGGGATTTAATAGGAAGAAAGGGAACAACTTTAAAATCGGACTGTCGGTTAATTCCAACTGATTGTTTAAAGTTTGGCAATTTTTTCTTTGATTTTAATATCTGTAATGCTTCTAAATTATTCAGGCGTATGCCTATTCTATTTTTATGTAATATTTGGACTCTTGTATTTCTGTTAAAAGTATGGTCAGTATCAATTAAATGGTCAGCAAACTCTGCGAAACCTGTGCTTGTTAAACACCTGACGTGTTCTTTCACTCTAATATTTACGTTAGGCGCAGTTTTACCTATATAAGTTGCTGGGCAATCGTTGCAATTAAGTTTGTAGATTCCAGAGTGGCTTAATTTATCCTCTTTGTCTTTACAATAGTTAAAGGTTTGGCAAAGTTATTGTTGGTACAGAAGGCTGGCCTAATTTCTGATGGAAGTTTAGATGTGCAAAGTGAAGAGAATTTTCTCACGTTCATATTCATTTCATATAATCAACATTTAAATATAATTCGTTCACTATGAATCGATTCATTTACGCACGAGAATACGAAGAATACAAAGTTATTATTTGACCACTGGAGGATATGAGTGTTTTTTTAAAATTATTTCGCCTATTTCCGAGGACAACAAAAACGGGTACAAAAATTGAAATGCTTATACATTTTTTGAGCTGCAGCCACAATTATGACATATCGGGAGAAACGAACACATTTGGCCACCGATGCATTTGAATCAGAGTATTTATAAGAAGTAATGGTCGTTCAATCTATGAACGGTTTTATCTTAAAAACGGTTATATTCGTTACAAAGTACATTATAAACTAATATATAAACTAATTGCAATGCACATTAAAACGGAAAAGCCTTTTCTCTTGTTTTTCATTAATTTCAAACGCAAAATATCATGTGTTAAATTAAAATCCAAACAAAATGTTATAAAATACTCTATGGAATTCGTAACCATTTGTTTCAAAACTGAGAAACGTTTATTGACCAAATTGGCGTTTAGTTAAATTGACATTAAAAAAACAACAAACATAATACGAACAAGGCTAGTCAGAAGTAGTTAGGCTATTGAGTGAATGGAAAATAGGTAGGTACTTATCCAACAATCAAAAAGTTTGAATCAGTTTTTCTGTCACGTGCCTCGAAGAATGATGTGTTCATTTGTGCAGCGGGGTCATAATTGGATTGAGTTATTCAGGAAGCGCACAAGCCACAAAATTACGTAATATTTTTTTTTGTAAAGTTGTATGTGCACCTTGTAAACTTTATTGAAGTCAGATTGACTAATAGGGGGGTTGGGTGTTTTCTGTTTGACCGCAACCAATTGTGTTTGAAGTGTTTGACAGCAATTCAGTAATCGGTCTGCCGAGGAAGGTGAGGTTGGTTGGGCCGCACTGCCTACTCCGGAGGGTACAATTAAACTGACAGTCGGACCTGCCCACTGCCACTCACGCATTACCGATTATGCTTTCTGAGTCGTCATCGGGCTTTGTGACAAAACGATCAAAACTAATTTATGAAAATACTTATTACGGCAGACTGTATTCCAATTTATAATGCACGATGTTCGCGTCTCGACCAATTCACTAAAAGCTGTAAAAAATAAACTTAAAGCACGACATTACTAATGACTTAAAATGCAACAATGTGTATAACCCTTTACCAATATTTAAATTTTACACGGCTGATACTCAACCATTTACCCGAATTAACGGTTGTTTGACAGTTGTGCAAAATTTAAAACACGTTTATTAGTAAGGCCCATAATAGTAAAATACCTACTTATATCTAAGAAATGTAAATGGTATGAATACAGTGCTACGCGTATAAGTTCGCGGAGAAGGAGGGGGCTACGACGTAACGATAAATATACCTTTAGTTCATGTTTAAGTCACCGCCAAATTATAGGTGTAGCAATGTATACATATAGATCAATATATTTTTATCCTTTATTTGATTCTTAGGGTGCAATTTGAATTTGCAATTTGGAATTTGCAAATTCATCAAATTTCAAAGTTAATTTTCAAGTTCCGTGAAATAATATATCTGTTTTTTTTTGTTTGTTTAAGGCAATTCACCCCAAGAAGAATGCTATGTGATATTTGTTATTATTATAATTTTAGTTTTGTGAAACAACTTGCCCGTATAATAACAGAACTTGAATAAAACTTGATAAATAATTTTCAAATTTGATGAATTGATCAAATTCTGTGAAACAACCCGTTCTTAGTATCGGTAATTTTATAATGCAGCTCCGTGAAAAAAATAAAAAAGCAGAGAACTTTCGAGTGAGCCATTTTCAAGGTTCAAATAAAATAAATTTCAATATTTGAAAATTGGAAACATTTGATTAAAAATTCTATTATCGCACCGTATTTCACAACAAAATTTACTGAATTTGATGAATTATTCAAATTTCGTGAAACAACTCACCTTTAGAAGTGCACTCCTTACTGATTTGAAAGAAATAAGTAGTACCTACCTTTCGATTCCTATTCCTCGGACTGGCCAACGAAATTGATTATCTACACAACAAAGACACAAGAAAGAATTTCGACTTTGGAAATGTTTGACCAATTTCTCCCAAAAAGGGTAAAATTTAGCTTACTTCGGGTGCACAGATAAGCCCACAAAACACTTCAGTTAGCATGTGTAGTTATCGGTAATATGCGTTTTCATCCCGCGACAAAATATCTACTAAAACCTAACCTAACCTGACCTAATTTTAAAGGATGTCTGTATTATTTTTGTCCCATTTTACTATTTTTGAACAATAATTTACTGTCTTTATAGGATGTTTGTATTATTTTTGTCCCATTTTTTTTGTTAGGTTAGGTTAGTTAGGTTTTAATAAATATTTGGTTGGGGGAAGTTTGGTTCGTAGGATATTTTTTCGGGGATATTTTGTCGGGGATTTTTGTCGCGGGATTAAAAGTCACGGAACCGTAGTTATATCTTCAGTAGATGGGCCGCTGTACTTTGTGTTAAACATTTTAAGTCCCGTTAATTAATGTCCACTTTTACATCATTTCCTAAAAAGTATATACTGTTTGGGAGGCGGGCATGGGTATCTACCGCCGCCCCGGGAACCTTTATTGGATAACCAACACCTCTACCTCTTCCATAGGTCACCCCAAGTGGTTCGCTACATTTAGTGATTTAGGGAGAGGTTTCTCTTGGTCTTGGAGGCGGATGACCAGGACACATTCAACCCCAGATTCCTGCCCACCCCTTAAAACCTTTTCCTTCCCATAACTCTCCTCTCCTTACTTCAAAAACCGTCCATACGGCATCCCCAAAGAGGACATAGGCCCAGAGGGATATTATTTTCCTCAGGGCCTCCTGTGTGGAGCTCATGTAAAAAAAACACAGGCCTATGATAAGATAAGACAGAATAAGCCGATTCTAGAAAAACTACACCAGATTTAAATGTCCGGGTTAAATTTTCCCCACATGAAAAACTAAACCCTTTCACACACTTCCCAAATGATCATCTAGTGAATCCACGCTGTGCAATTGTACTATATAAGTATTATAAATACAAAACAATACAAGAACAACATGTCAACCTACCAGAGACCAAATGGGAAAATAATTCACCGACTCCAGATATTTTCATATCAGAGGGTTCGGCTCTGTGGAATTCCTAATTGAACCTATAAACCCTACTGATCCCTCAATATAAATATTTAAAAAATCTTTTGTAATCCTACACGTATTTAAAATGACTGATTTTTGCATTTTTTTATATATAAATTCTTTGACAAATCTAATATGCCTAAATTTTGAATGAGAGACCTAGGTATAATGCCAGTAGCCGAAATAACAAATGGTAATATTTTTATAGTCTGAGAATACCAAATTCTTTTAATCTCATTTCCTAAATCTATGTATTTTCTTATTTTTTCAGAGACAGTTTTTTGAATATTACAAGAATTTGGAATAGCTACATCAATGATAACTTATAAATTTATTTATTAAGTATTTAATTTTATTTAACTGCCGAATCGATTTAAAGTCAATGACAAAAGCTGGGAAGGTTGCCATTATTTATGAGTTCATAAATCGCTCATTTTAATTCATAGCACATATTGCTTCGACCACTGCACTGTGGCCAAGGCAAAATACCAACATAACACGGTATTCATCGAATTTTTCGGAGGCCCGATACCGTTCGTTATTTCAAATATCTTTTTATCCTATACCCAATATAGAAAAGACAAAGTATGCTCAAGTATTAAATTTTTATGATATATTATATTATATTTAGGCTCAATTTGACTTACAAAATAAAAATATTTTATATTACTGTTAAAAATTAATAAACTTCATTTGTTTTTAATTTTTTTCTGGTTCACTACGTGAAGCCTCGTTCCCCCGTGATGATGCATATTAAACACTCGGACCCACTTGTTTTCAAGCTACCTACAACATTACCAGACATACGTTATGACGTTTGAGGCAAACCTGACTTATTGATTACTTTGAAAAGTTTTAAAAAACTACTTTTTAGAGCGATTTTTTTTTAACATTAACACCACACAGGAGGCCTCGAGGAAAATAATTCTTCGCAGGGCCTATGTCATCTTTTTAGGAAAGGAAGGAGAGGAAGATCTGGGAACGAAAACAGTATTAGGGGTGGATAGGAATCTTTGGGTCAGTGTGTCCAGGAGTGACGGATATATGAATAAATCCCTCCCATTGCGGTGCAAGGCGATGTTACGGCTGAGTACGATGAGGCTGGAGAAGCCAAAGGGACTCTCTCAAGCATTGTCTCCCGATCCGGTCTGCCATGCAGCTGGTAGGCAGACGCATCCGCCTCTAAGATCCGGACAAACCTCACTCCCATGAACCCAGGCACCCCTGCTAAGTCATCAAACGTAGTTAACCACTTGGTGTAACCAATGGCAAAGGTGTTGGTTATCCAATAAATGGTTCCCGCGGCGGTGGTACGCATGCTTGCCTCCCAAATCTTTCTCTTCCTCCAAAATTTTTGGTTTTCAGGCAAATTTTTAAGGAAAAGAAGTATTCTGTTCTGAAGGGTATGGAAAAAACGTAATAATAATAATCGACGGGCTTTCCATACAAAAATAAATAAGGTGACATTTTCCGAATTGCTTTATCTTCTTTGCACGTCCGTTATTTCTGGTATATCATTGATTGTATAATTATATCGTTATAATCTGATTGTCTGATAAACACCTACATGTTCTTTCCATGGACGCAAATAAAAGATAAGATTAATAATTTAGTCTTTGGACATTTATTTTTAAGTATTTGACCATCTATCTGTGATTTTTGATGATTAATTCGGTTTGAAAATGATTATAATATTATTTTACAACGTTTTATTACTATCGAGGCAGGAAAAGTACATAAAAGTCCTAAATAAATCGCATCACATTTTCTAAATTTAAACTATTATAAATAATATTTTAAATGTGAAAGTGTGTTTGTTTGTTTGTTCTTCTTTTTCGTCTCATTGGAGCGACCGATCGACGTGATTTTCTACACCAGGATAGTTAGGAACTGGGAAATAACATTTTTCTTCTCGGAAAACATTTCATTCTCGTGGAAAAATTCTATGCCCAAGAAATAACACATAAACTCGCGACTAAATCACACCGAACCGGCCGGCGAACTCAGCTGTTGATGGCGGGTGACACACAAGCCACGAACTCACCCGAAGTCAGCCGAACGACGCGCGATAATTCACGAACGCAGAGTTTCGGTGCGGCCGAAGGTTCGGCAGATTTTCTGGCGAAACCGAAACTGATGCCGAAACTAGATTTTTTTTCCGAAACTTGCCTAAACCGAAACTGAAACCGAAACTTCGGCCGGTCACTAGTTACTAATAATTTATTTCGTAACATATAGTATAGGTAGGTAGCATTATGATTTTGAAAGCGAATGGAAACATTTTTGAGATTATTTAATATTTGAGAAAATAATATGGAAAATTACGTGAACCAATTTTTCGATGAAAAATGAAAAAATGAAAATGAAAATTAAAAAAATTAAAAATTCTATGAAAAAAATAATTAAATAGTTTCCTTCTAAAAAATCAATTATTAAGTACGAAAACAATTTTTTTTATTTGTTAGTTATTGCTTGTTACACATTTTACATGAACAATAGTTTTTTCAATTTTGTGAAATATTATAATTTATTATTTTCTAATGTAAGCTGGTGCATGTGCTTAGGAAAGGAGTGTTCGTTAAAAAACACGTACCTACTTACAGTGAAAATAAATACAAAAGGAAAAAAAAAGTATAAAGCACAAAAGTTAGTTTAAATAGTGTGTTTTGCTGTAAACCTAAAATTGGTGTGAATTTTATTAATTAAAAAAAAATTATAATTTGTTTTGTTTAAAACAAATGTTTGTCATGTTATAACATCAAGCTGGTAAATTTACATGTTCTCTGATAATTTCACATTTAATCGAAATTATATAAAAACGCATCATAACACTATAAAATATTCAAGGACTAGCCTACCTCCTCCACCCTTCTGAGTCCTGTGTTCCGGTCTCCTGTCGGCTGTCCCGCTGTCCGCTGTTCGCCGCCCACAGCGTTCAATCAAATACGCCACCGCACTGTTATTATCACGGTTCCTGCTTACCACCTCACCACTAATACACATAATGATACCGTTTTATAAATCTTTTTATACTACACTACTATTTTCGGTGTTAATGTGAGATATTTATGTTGTTCCGATGACATTACCAGTTTTGAGTCTCCTAAAATGACGCAACGCAAATATTACGAGAATATCATACAGTTCACGATATTGCCGGCAGAAAATTAAAATGCGTGTTCAACATTTTTTAAAAAAAAAAAATTATTAGAAATAAAAAGTTATACAATATTACAGGAAATCTAATGAAATAAAATATTTTAGAAAAAAGAAAATTCCCAATAAACTACTTTTAAGTAGTTTATCAATGGATGCTTTTACTTTGAAGTTTAAAAAATAAAACTTATTATGGAGTTAGACATT
Source organism: Limnephilus marmoratus (assembly GCA_917880885.1). NCBI lineage: Eukaryota > Metazoa > Arthropoda > Insecta > Trichoptera > Limnephilidae > Limnephilus > Limnephilus marmoratus. The sequence goes on from OU862908.1 coordinate 33,988,332, forward strand.
TTTTGTGTTAGTGTCTTTGTGTTAGTAACTATTTCTTTCGGCGAGCCAATTTTTCAATACAATATATCTTTTTAAATTATTTGTACATTTTTTAATTTTAGCAGGTAACATATTTAAGCAAGTAGGTATCATGTAGTCCAGCGTTCTTTGTCCGTATTTGTTTAAGTGCTTAGGTACGATTAGTCCTTCATTTAGTGGTCCAGTCTATTTATGAATGTAGGGCTATTCATATGCTGAAAAATAATTTTATGCCACAGAATTGCTCTTACTGAGAGAATTTTAAGATTCTGGTAAAAGTAGGGAACATTGTGCCTTTGTTCGTATAAACTTTTATGAGCTAATAATTTATATGAATTTTGTACAGATTGAACATGAATTACATTTGTCTTACAGGAAAGTCCCCAAGCTATAATTCCGTACCTTATAATAGATTCAGCTAACGATAAATAAATTATTCGAAGTGTGCATATTGGAACATAGAATTTAAGTTTATATAATAATTGACAAGTGAGAATGGGTCGTATTGATGTCTAGTTCCTTTGCTCAACAGGCTGTAGAATGATTCACTGGCCATTTTGTTTCCTCCCATCTATAACATCTTTTCATTCAAGATTCAGGCTTAATTTATTTAGAATAACTCTTTACACAGCTAAACCAAATATGATTTAGGCCGTGGGAAACATCAAGTCTACCGTTAGAGTAAATCCATAATATTTGGATGATTTTTATAGCGCCGTTTTTGTGAAAGATCACCTGAAGGGCGCTGTACAAATTTATAATATATTTCTACATTTATTACTTCTAACTACAGACAAGACTAAACTATTACAACAAAATAATTAACAATTACAGTAATAATTAACAATTTTCATTTTTAATGATACTATCTTTTTGTAATGGCTTCAACTATGTATGCTATGTAACAAGAGTTAAAATACTGGTCGCTCCTCTAGAAGATACTTTCCACCTTCTTTCACATATCCTTTCTTCCTAACTTCCCTGAGGTTCACAATTTAAAAAAAAATGGATACTATAGTTATACTTGCTCTAAAAAGTTGAAACTTTTGTGCGGTACCATAAGAAGTGCTTCTTAGTGTTAAATCGAGATAGATGTTTTTTTTAAATGTATCTCGAGATTCACCTAAATTCAGATGAGTGACAAGCTTGCATCGCCATCAGTCATCTTCGACCCGGGGCACCATTGGATTAGCGACTCGCGCATTAAACCAGTTTAAAACACCAGTGCCTCTGGATAAAATAATTACGTTGACGAGCATTACGAATTGATCCGTCAATAGAACTAAAGACTAGATACGGGAGGATGTTTCACGGCAGCAATAAGAGGAGTCGAGGTGGGATCAGAAGAGCGAGGCTTGTATAACCCGAGGCCACGTCTCGTCCCACGCCGGGACTGAACACTGGACCCTGGGCTCACTGCTCACTGCTCACCGCTCAGTGGACAGACTGGACAGTGCACCGGGCTGGTGGTATTATGGTTATTACGGAAAACGTTTCACTCGTGATTACGGATAATCATTTTTCAGTGAACACAGGACTACACGGCAAAGGAATTTCACAACAGGCCGATCTAGACTACTGTGTGCGGTAATTCTTTATAGAAACATTCGAAAGTTTTCGTTTGATAAAAATAAAATTGGTGATAAAATTATGAAAATTGTAGCGCAGACCCGTGAAAAATCAAGGGATATTATTTATTTATTTATTGTACACACTTTACAAATATAAGACAAAAAAGTCCCGATAAACTACTTTTTAGCAGTTTGTCTAACGGGTTCTCTGCATTGAAGATCTTATTATAGTGAGTTAATGGTTACCTTTTTACAATTATATAAAATAAAAATTAAAAAATTATAGAAATATAGAGAAAAGAAAAATTATGAAAACATAAATAACAATTAACCGTCATCGAAAAAACACAAAACATAAAATACCTCGGAGTAATAATTGATGAAAATCTTAGATGGGACCTACACATCAAAGGTATTACGGAAAAACTCACAAGCCTTATATATTTCTTTAAAAATCTAAGAAACGTGTTAAATAAAAAGGATATGAAAAAGGTCTACTACGCGTTATGTCATTCTAGAATTGAATATGGAATCATAGGATGGGGATCTGCTACACATACGTACCTACACAGCCTGAATACGATTCAAAAAGGAATCATAAAGACTATATTGAAAGTACCAATTACAACGCCTTCAATTGAAACTTTCAATAACTTTGACGTACTGAATGTACAGCAAATACCTATATGCCAAAAATATATTATTGAAGCTCTACAAAAATAATGAATCCTCTGCTAGACCGTGTATGCATAACACTAGATCGAATAAAAATTATATAAAAAATATTCCAAGTTATAAAACTACATTTGGACAAAGAAACTTGCAACAAAACTCCATAACATCCTTTCCCAAGACATAAAACTAATGAAAAATCCAATTGAATACAAATCAAGAATAAAAATATGGCTTAAGGAGGTCAATGAGAAAATCCTAGCGAAGACGCTAAAAACCACATAGAAGACAAATGAACTATATTTAAATAACATTAGTCCGCCTCGGCACAGGACCCCCTAGTGAGGAGGACTAAGAAATACAATACTTTATACTTAATTTCACCATTACATTTTGTATGTCATTTTTTTTATATAGTCACTAGAATAAAAAAAAAAAAAAAGTCTTTATAATAATATGTCATTGTAAGCTAATACAAATTAATTCTTTCAGTAAGCCAAGTCTTCAGTTAATTTAACAATTGTTTGTTTTGGGCACAGTTTTTAATTTCAGCAGGTAACATATTGAAACAACTGAGAATCATGTGATTTAACGTTCTTGGTCCATATTTATTTGTATACTTTAGGTACAATTAGTCCTTCATTAAAGTTAAAATGAGTATTGTGGTTGTTTTCCAGCCTGTTTATATATAAAGGGTTATTTACCACAGAATTGGTCTCACTGAAATAATTTTGAGACTCTGACAAAAGTATGGAATATTATGCCTTTCTTTGTATAAATTTTTTTCAGCTAATAATTTAACCAATGAATTTTGCACCGATTGAACATGGTCGATATTTGTTTTACAGGAAAATCCCCAAGCTGTCATTCCATACCTTACAACAGATTCAGCTAGAGATAAAAAAAAATTATTCGAAGTGTGCAGATAGGAACAATGATTTCAGGATTTGTGAAGCTGAAAGTAAAATATGACCACGGAGGACTTCAAATAACATCTACTTATCAACATCAGAATACCTGTAATAAAGTGGTAGAAAAGGGCTAACGATTAATAAGATGGATTATTAAATTTAGGTCAATATTAACACGTTATAAAAATATGTATTGCTTTATATCACATTTTAATAAGCGCCAATAAAACATTCAGATTTATACAAGAGAGCATTCAATACACCATCCTATTCTACAGCGAAACTAGTTTCACGATCGCATCGACCACTCTACACGCCATACGGGGGCATGAATCTACACCTGTACACGAGAACACGCATACAGGTGTAGGCTGTAGCCATATCGCGTATCACCGCAACACATCGTCCTAGCGGTCCGGACTCGGCTATATCTACAGCCTACAACAGACACAGGACACGGGACACGGGACACGGGACGCTTTCCCACGAAACTTTTTGGGAATTGTTTCCGAACCTGACAGAATAAAGAACAATGTATAATATCGCCAAAGAAAAATAAAAATGCACGATTGCAGAATTGATAGATTTACTCTCTTGCGGAAAAAACCTCATTTTCATGTTTGCAAATACAAGTATTCTATCAGATTTTATATAAAACTAGCGCAGTCCTGTTAAAAATCACTGGGATTTTATAATAGGCCACTTGCATGGACTTCATAACGACTTGGAAAAAATCGTGTGGATAGAGTTTTTTTACCAAGATTACGAAAATGTTAGTAAAAAGTTATAGAAATGTACAGTTTTTTTTTTATTTTTAAATAAATAAATCCATTATTTGGGCTCGTGACGTCACTACATGAAAATGTCCCGTCGCCGAAAATTTTTTTTTTTTTTTTTTTTTTTTTTTTATTAGTAATAGAAGGTACATAAATTACAAATAAATTTTATACAGTAATTAATTACATAGTAGATATATTTGATGTACCCCCATAATTAAGCAAGGCTTGTGTGTATGGGGGGGTGTTATTGTATTGCTTTTTATATCATTCAGTTTAAGTTTTCAGTATAATTTTTAAGGTGAGTTTTAAAATTTTTTATATTGGTATTCATGTTTCTAATTTTTTCTGGTAATGAATTAAAAAATTTTGCTCCGAGATATTTATGACTCAATTGTCCAATTTTTTTTTTACATTTTGGAGTGGGAAGTATTGATGTTTGTCTAAGACTTCTGTTATTTTTAAATGGTGCAACTTGATTTTTAATATTATCTTTATAAATTTGTAATGTTGCATGATAAAAGTATAATGCACTTAATTTTCTGACCTTAAATTGTTTGAATAAAAGTTCTGACGAATATGAGTAGGGTTTTTTTAAAATTGTTTTTATTATTAGTTTTTGTGATATGTAAATTGTTTGGGTTTGATTTTTATATGTGCCGCCCCATCCTATAATGCCGTATTGTATAATTGATTGACAGAAAGCGAAGTACGTGGTTCTAAGTAATTTTTCGTTTAAAATATCTCTTAAACATCTAAATATATATGTTAGTTTCCTTATTCTGTTGTTCAGAATATTAATGTGTGGAGACCATTTTAAACGCTGGTCTATTGTTATGCCCAGGTACTTAATATCAGTTTTGCTTTCTATTTTTGAACATGATATATTACATTTGTGGTTTTCTGTATTTGTCACAGAGTGGATTATTAAGTTTATTTCTTTAGGTGTTTCTTGTTTTTTAATGAAAAATGGCAAATAATAGGTTTTTTTAGAATTTAAAGTCAACAGGTTTTCATCAAACCATAATTTTAGTGCATTGATATCTGTATTTGCCATTTTGTTTAATTCAGACCAGGTGTTTGCTTTTAGTAGTAGGACTGTGTCGTCAGCGTAGGAGACAATGTCTCCATATTTAGAAATATTGAATATATCATTGACATATATAATAAATAACAATGGTCCCAAAACTGTACCTTGGGGTATTGAAAAATCGCTATATTTTGAATCGCTGACTTGATTTAGTAATTTTACTTGTTGTGGTCTTTCATGTAAAATGCCGAAAATGTTCCTATTAATTTTATAAAATTCCACACTGATTTATTTTTTTATATGGCATCACTTTGATTTCAGGCGAATTTTTGAATTCGTTCACTAGATTTATTGTTTGTTCTCTGCGAACTTATCATTTGGTTTGATTTTTTGACAGATGTTCTGAAGAGAACCCCGTACAATTAATGGCTACGGGGTTCTCTTCAGAACGTGAAGAGGATGTCGGTACATGTTTTAGAGGTATAATGATTATGGTGCTGATTTTAACAAAATAATATTTTATAATATTCTTATTATTATTACAATTTACAAGTTCAAGTATATTACATTGAATTTAGTAATATAGACGCTGTACATTATAATGATTTATGATCAATAAGATGGATCAAGGAAAAAAATATTTATGAGATGTAATATTTTTGGTATGCCTCGTTATTCTCCTGTGCCATTCGTGTGGAAAACGTTCTTTTTTTTAAAAATGATTTTCGGCTATGTAATTATCGTTTTTTTACACCTATAAAATTATGTCCCGTCTTTCCGGTTTATAAAAAATGGTCTGATTTTTCGTATTGAAATTTTCAAAAAATCCCCAGAGTTTCAAAAATACGATTAAAAAAAAAAAAATACTGAATGTCTCAGAATATTTGCCTAAACCGGAAAAAAAATTAAAAAATGTGATGCAAGTGGCCTATTCGAATTTAAAAAACTATTAAAATATTTTTCTGAAATTGTTCTTCACACATGCAGTTCCAATTTTGAAAATGACTCTTTTTCAAAGCAAATTTGAGGTCATTGAACGTGAATAATTTGACGCAGGAGTGACTTAACGTATAATGTAATAACTAGTAGTTTAGCCCGAATTTCACATTTTATACTGTAACAAACAATATTAAAAAATATTGCTTAAGGGCCTTTAACCTGCCACCGGCCGAAAATCCACATTTTGTCGAAAAGATATTCTTACGACCGTATAGGGCGTTTCCAATGAGAAAGATTAATTATTCTCCCTACCAGCTTTTTAAAATTATAATTCAATATCGATTTTATTTCATTCCAAATTTGCTTTAATTTATACCTACATCCAAACATGCTGAAAGGCGTGATGATAAAACTATTAAAATTATGTACTTTTTGTATTTATTTTTATCATAAGTATTTATAATTTTTCAATAATGTCTAAGCAAAATAAATGTGCAAAAAAAAATTGTAATATATTAATTTGTAAGACCGTAAATAGAGAGACAAAATAGAGAAATTTTCGTCATAAATAAAAGTTCGGATATATCTTGTAAAATAAGATTTTTCGTTTGAAAATTTAACAAATCTGCCATCGACCTATGGTAACCTTATTATTCTAAAATTATACATTTTTTCTCAAAATTTAAAAAATGCGTTTACTAGATAAAAGAACAATCTTTCGAAATCAATTTATAATTTTTTGTGGAAAAGAGTCAATACGTCTAAAATTTCATTTAAAAATGACATATATCCGGTCTTCTCTAGTTATACCCTCTGGAATTTTCAAAAAACCATTGCTCATACGTTAAGCTAACGATTCGAAGCAGTACAGATAGTATAAATTTCATGACATCAAAGCTCACTGATAAAGAATTCTTTGTGATACATATGATTGCTATCTTCGTTCTGATTGCAAAAAATCATACTTCCAAGTATTCATCAAATTTAATATTAAACAAATCTAAATATAACATATCTAAACTTAGAATCGTAAATAGGAACTCGACAGGAATTTGAGTAAGTAGTGACTCTGATAATAGTAGAACAGATCAGAGATCTTAGACAGTGCAAAAAAGATATCCGGATCCATTCCAGCCGAACTTAATAAAAATATAAATGAAATCTAATTGACACCTTTATTATTGTTGGCGAGATGGTTCTGAGAAGCAATCTGGTCAGTGGCTGTGATTGATTCCCCGGAGTTTGACGCTAAAAGCCCCATTGTGTGGTGCCCGGTGCCGGTGCCTGGTGCCCGGTGCCCGGTGTCCGGTGCCCGGTGCCTCGTTAGACCAGGACAGGGACGCGACAAGTGTAAGCGGGCCTTACATTTTAAAAGGCTGTTATTTGAAGAATGCCCTCTTCTGACTCGGATTGAATTTAATGCCCACTTATGCACCCGGTGATGGTGTCCGTTTTTACAGCCATCAAATTATTCTTTAATAACAACGCAGACAATGCTTATACTTACCAAATAAAGGGAGAATATTTGATCAACAATTTAAGCCAACAGCGTTATGAATATTTTTTTCATTATCATAAGAGCTGGCTTCTCATTCTTAGACTTGTAGGGTCACTAAAAGCCCTTTACTACTGTTGTACTTATTTGGAATTAATGTATGCTCTTCTTCGATCTATTCCTGAATTGATAGTGATGCGTTAAAAAACTAACTGATTCCGTAGCTTGTTTTTTAGTTACCTGCAATAACGAACGGTCGTGTTCCTAAATATAAATCTGGTAGCTTTGAAAAACTCTTTAGGTTTTTACCGTATTTTCTCATACACTTAAACGATCATCCTCTGGATCGAGTTTCACGTTAAACCTTTCAGCCCCGCATTATCATTTCCACTTAGGTATAAAGAACATTTCTTGTGCTTGATAACCCCTTACACAAGTATTTGAAATTGTTTAGAGTATGATTTTTTCCAGTTTAAGAGTTTTAATGTTCTAATTTGATGAATATCAAGGGGTTATAGTTTATTAGTAAGAAAAAACCTAAAAAAACACAAAAAAAAGTTTTACCATAAAGATAATAAAAATCAAACTGGAAATAACACTGTAGGTACCCCAGACCAAGCGAGACCGCCGAAATATGAGCTGTCACTATATTTGCGGTATCTGTTGTGAGAATAAGGATTGCAATAGCTTTATTTTATTTGGAAAACCAACAGTTATAATATTTTATAATATATGATTTATGTGTTAATTATTCAACCAATAATAGATTTTCACTGGTGTATCTTATTTATTTATCGAATATATAGAGAAAATAGTGACATTCGCCTATAGGAATGGGAAGGTGGTAGGGAGGGGAAATGGATGGATATATACTGCGTAATGAGTAGCATATATTGCTAAAATCTTTTTTATTGATTTTATGTTCGAAAGTGTGGGTGCTGTGATCAATAAGTCGAATTCACTGTATGAAATGTGTGAAACGCCGTGAATGAATGTGTTTTAAGTTAGTGTCGCATTTAGTTTAATATATGGATAAATAATGTATGGTTTTGTCTGGTATGTCTGATGGGTACTCTTGATTGAATTCTTTCGAGTAATTCCGGGCATTCTATCATAGAGGTAGCTATTTTTTGTAAAAATAGTACGTCTGCCGATTTTCTACGACTTTCTAGTGATGAAATCCTGAAAGACGCGGCTAACTCCTCAAGACTTAGATGAGGACGATAACTCCAAAATTCAAGCTGGTATAGTAGAAAACGGTTTTGAAGTTTCTCAATCCTTTCTATGTGTGATACATATCTGGGATTCTAAATTAGAGAGGCGTACTCCAAAGAACTGCGTACACACGCGAAGTACAGTTCACGGTATTTTAAAAAAAATCTTTGCAGGTTCTGAGTACCAAGCCAAGTATCTTGGATGCTTTTGCAGCCATCGATTCGATATGGCCATGGTGGTCAAAAAGTAATTTCTGGTCTAACACTACTCCCAAATTGGCACCCGTCATTTTTATCAGTATTTTACCGTTAAGGGCGTAATTGAAAGAATTTGAGATTTGATTTCGGGTGAAGCTGATGGCACCGCATTTTTAACTTTTACTTGACGGTTGTGTGAATAAATATTTAGACGATTTAGATCTACTCGTATGCGGGCGCAGTCATTGATGCACGTGAAAGGAGAAAATATTTTCATATTATCTGTGAGTAATAAAGTTCTGGAGTGGTGAAAACATTTTCCAATGTCATTTATATATATGTTAAAGAGGAATGGTCCCAATAATGATCCTTGTGGTACTCCCGACGATACAATTACTCAATTCGACTTGTAGCAACTGACAACTACTGCTTGGCTGCGGTTTGATTAAAAAATAGGAGCCGTAGAGAAGATTCCTAACAGTTAGAAAACAAAAACTTCACTTTTGAAAATCTTTAGAGTAAACGTGAAAAAAAATCACGAAGTTCATGATGATTTGAATAAAATTCTGGGGGTTAAAGGGTTAAGAGATCGCCATTCGAGTTGTTGCCTCGGATGGCCCTAACGATTTATCGCTACCGTCCGATAAAAAGTGAACCAATTTCAAGTTGAACACCGCTCAATAAATTCCTCTTTCTCGCGGGGTGGTAGCGGCGGGTTTCGGCCAGGAGGTAAAAGGGATAACTGACCGTAATCGCGTGAGATTATCCACATGCGTGAACTCAGTTCCTGTTATGCGGATCAGTGTTTAGAGGTGATTGATGACTACTTCCGCCTTATGCAAAATATGATTATGCTGCATCGCCTCGTTCTATAAGCTGCCTCGCAGTTACTCCGGATAATTAATCTATGGCTCTAAAACGGTGTTCTCAATCTCATAAATCCTATTTGGCTTAACTTGTATTGACGCAATTCGTATATTTTTACCATGGAAAACTATAAAAACAACATGACAACTGGGATTACTACTTACAAAAGCTTGGCTGGGATCGCGTGCAGAGTCAAAGTCGAGCTTTCCACGATGTGTCATTTTATGGGTACAATAGTCGGAATGACATGAAAAGTTTTGTAATCGATAGCGTAGTCTATTGTGCGACACATTGTACAGTATTGGGACATTTGATCCGTCTGGACAGAATCGTTAGGTGGAATTAAAGCGATTCGCGGTCCCGGAGCACAGGAGTGCAGAAGCTCGGCAGAGGCGGGAGAGAATTCAGGGTGCGTGCGTCGCGGCGCAATGCTGGGGCAAAAAATGAACAGCTAAACAGACTGCGCAAAACTTGGTTCGCCTATATTCCTCACATAAATAATGTATGGGGCCGCGTGACACTAAATAACTACGGCCATTCAAAACGCTCCGAAAAAAGGGGGCCAAAAAGGCAGCTCTTTATGTCGCTCCGCTTGTAAATTTACAGGCTGGGGGGTTTCACATCACTCGGACGTGTGTGCGGTGCACGGTGTGCAGACTATTGTTTCCCGATATGTTCTTCGATATTTGTTCCCAAATTGGATAATTTATTTCATCCTGCAAGACCCCTGATGATCGAGCACGGTGTTTTATATACGAACAGCGATGGCACATGTCATCTTGTTGTGTTTTATTACACGTCGCGCGTCGTCCCGTTTCATTACAAGACCTTCACCACCTGACTGGGAGATGTGAAATAAACATCGTTCGATAATTTCACATCTAAAATTATATGTAGAAAAATTTCGCGTATCGTCAAAGAAAATTTAAATTTGCCCGAGGATTGGATCCTTTTGTTGTACCTGCTCTAAATCTAAACACAGTCAACTTAACACGTGTTTTTATAAGGGATCAAGCAATTATGTTGCACATCAACTAAAAACTCTTCATGTTCCCAGTTAATAAGTCCGTGCAGATAATTGGATGAATAAATGGAGAAGGTATTTCCTAGATTTCATCGAACTTATAAAAAGTGAACTTTTCAAAGTGAAACAGAGCGTGTAAAATTATGGCAAATTGACTTACAGTCACATATAAGGTTTTGTTCAACATCTGTGGAGCCAGTATTTTCACTGCTTTTAAAGTTGGACATATTGACTTTACGCTCATTAAAAATAACCAAATTTTGGTTAGAGCTTTTAAAGCGATATTATATTATCAGAATATGCCCAGAGCAGAGTAGAGTGAATGGTTGGTCGATGGAGAACTTAGCTTGTCTGAACAAGGCGTTTACAAGAGTATCGTGTGACATTATAATTTGATTTATAGTTCGGTAACCGCGATCGGATACTTGTTATTCGAGAGGAAAAAAACTCAGACACGTCCAATCTGACGTTCTAAAGTAGTTCACTTTACTTATAGTCCACTTATACCGTCATATAGTAACAATATTATATACATATACCTTCTACATATAAGCTATATTGGAAGCATAGGGCGTCATTACTCTATTTCACGGTCAGATAACTATTAAAATAAAGTAAAGGATTATCTTTTCTAGGTACCTACAATCTGCAATATTTAGGTGATCTAAATGAGATAATTTTAATTTAACCAGTGATGAGAAAGTGTGAAACCATTTGAATACCACCATTAATGTAATATGTGGCTAATTAATATAATATTAACGATATAATAAATCAGATAAAAACACCATTAGATAACACTTACTCCAAAGGCGATAAATAATACTCTACGTGCTTATCATGACAGTATGTACATAACACAACAGTGTTTCCTTAAAAAATGCTTCATAAATAATACATTAACCCACAAAAATGATTTATTACCGGTCAAAATCGCAATCGGAGAAAGACTAACAGATTTGGAGCAGTTAATTGTATGGGCGAGGTGTAAACCGGTATGCTAATACGGTGTCCACTATTTATTTTATCAGAAAGTAGACAAACCGTGACAATTCAGGTATGCCTTATAATATGTAAATGTGCGGTGGCATCACTACGAGCTACAAGCTACAAGCCCCGACCTCCAAGGATTAGATGAAATTACTTCACGAATGTCAGAAGAACAGAACTACTCGAATGGAGCCAAACAATCAAACGAAATGTTCGGAGATTTTAATATTCTGACAGTTGCTTTGTAGTTTCGGCAGGGCACAACGCGCAACGGTGCGGTGGCATGGACATGTATAAATATTTCATATCTTTGTTCCACTTTTTGACGTTTTTATTATTTTTATATTAAAGTAATAATATTTAAATATTAGGAAGCAAAATGAAAGCTATCGAAGTATAGCTATTTTGTTATAATGTGAATATGATAATCTGATTTTAATTGAGATTTTATACTATAAGTCATATAAAAACTTTCGCTTCATATTAAAATTAGAGTTGTTAAATCACCGGCTCACTTGATAACATTCCCGAGCTACTGTGTTCAATATAAATTAATAAGGCATAACTAACTCATAGATGGATGAAGCATATAGCTAAAACGAACATTTGCAGAAGTCTGTCTAGTCTGAACGAGAGTTCGCTTCAATAATTAATTACTGAGTAATAACATCTGACGTTTTATAAGCGATGTAAAATACCAGCTTCGCTCTTAATCCGGCGCAAGTCCTGTAAGCTGACCAACAATTCTTCGATCATTGTCACACAATATAATAAATATATCGATTAATCATGTCTTAACAAAGCTGGTTATAAAAATAAGCAACAGCAGTGACCGATAGCTTGGACCGGTTTGGTCTAATAAAAAACAATACACAAGAATAACTGACTAACTAAATTTGGGTCGGGTCTTGTCAAAAACTGGACATCGTAGATGGTAAATATCAAAAGGTAAACAAAACATTTCAATGTCCCTTTCTGAAATCGTTAGATGTCGGATGATAAGCTCACAATCTGTACGTGGATACCTAAACACCTTGATATCTTTTTTTCAAAGGCTTTAAAGTTCAAACATCAGCCAAAGAAAATGTTTCGTCCATTTATTGTCATTTCACTTTCAATAAGCATCGTCTAAATAATCAAAGGTGATTTTCATTCTTATATATACTTAATATATACTTAAGAACTTCAATTACTCATCAGCAATACGAATAATTAATTAACTAATAATTTTCATTAATAAATGAAAGCTCTGCTAGAAAAGTGGTGTTAACTCTGTTTTAAGTGAAAACCTTTAATAAAATTGGTTCTAAGCACCGAAAAATATTTTTTTTGAGTTGGGTATGAGAAAATGTTATACATGCTCGCCAATAACCTAAATGGAGTCCCTCGAAATAAGAAAAAAATAATTGCTATGTCTAGTCAGGCTCGTAATATAAGATGAGACATTTAAGTAAGATCCACGTTACCACAAATAATGTGTTTACTTCTTTAATTTTTACAAATTCACTTTGTGGCGTCATTTTAAATAAAATAAAAACAAATCACTTTGTAAACCAATTAATTAAAATAAAAATAAATTAATTAAAATTATCTATATGTTTCAAAACCAAAGATTTCTTCGTCAGGTTAAGATTAACCTTTGGTTTTGAAACTTGTAGATAATTTTGATTAAATAAGTCATGTTTTACAAAGTGATTTGTGTTCATTTAACACATAATGTAATTCATCACAACCCTGCAAATTTTACTCAAAATTATATTTCTTTGCAAGTCTTCAAGTATCATAGCTTTCGCAAAAAACACCTTTCACCGTAATAATAAGATATTAAAGACATCCCTGATTTACTCACCATAATTACCTTCCACATACCAACTAGAAAAACTCGACCAAAAATTATTTTTAATTGCAACTACAATATTATCATGACTGAGTCGCTTAGATGGTCCCTTGTATCTAGATTACACGCAGTTGGCAATTCTTTCTCAGAAATAATAAATGTATTCAACCACACGGAATTTTGTTACAAGAAGGCTATAATAAAATACCTAAAAAAAATACTAATGTTAGATTTTATTATTCTTTTGCATAGGTTCCATTTTATAATTTCTTTACCAAAATGCATCTGTGTTTTCTCTCTCCTACAACATGGGTCTCTTCAGGACCTAGGTTCACCCTCCCTTTCCGCAAAAAGACCCACCTCATCCCAAAGGATGAGATAAATATTTTTTTTTTAATTGGATTGTAGCTTTCGAAAAAGTATCAATTGGCATTCAAATAATAACTGCAGGTTCACAAATTATAAACTTAATGCTACTTGTTTGTACAGAAATAAGGTTAATAGTTTATAAATTAAATTACGTAGGTAGGTACGTACATGGAACAAACCGGCTCGCATGGCGTTGAGATCCAGAAATGTCAAGAGGAGATTAGAGATAAACCTTAGATTTCAATTAGTAACCGTGTCTCTGTCTTATTCATGGGTACATGACATTTATAATAAAGAAATCTAATGTATTATAACTGTTTACGATTGTCAAACCAGTTTAAAAGACATTATGAAAAATGATGAGAGAAATGAAAAAAAATTCTCCGTGTCGCGGGATTGATTCAATATCGTCTTTATTATTCACTACATGTTCCGCTACGAATAAAGATACACTATTCTTTTGCGGTTTATAAAAAAAAGTTTTTTATAATCTTATTTTGTAATGAAGTAATTTATTATAATATTTCTTGATTATTCCCGTTTATTTACCGATGGTTTAACCACCTTTTACATCTTGACTCGTGCTTCACCTGGGGACAGGTGTATTTCCTCGCCCAATGCCCATAATATTACTTAGTTTACAATGCATTCCGAATATAATCTTTCATTCCAAAAATCGAATCATTTGTTTGTGGCTCATGCCGCTCCGCACTGACCCCATTATTGAACAAGAATTTTTCACTAATTAGTGACGTTTGATGGCTAAATAATTGCACAACTTGAGAAGGCTCCTTTGTTTTTTAAAAACAATAATACACTATGAATCAAGAACTTTTTAAAATAAATCTCAGGCGGCTTATTACAGTAATAAATAGTATCCATTAGGTACCCACATCTAATTCAACGATAGTGATTCAAGGTCCTTCAGTTCAGTTTTATAATTATTAGGTAATATTTGATTAGGAAAATTAGGCGCAAAGGTCAACGCTTGAGTTTAAAAATAAAACACAATGTAATAAGTACGTATATTATCTCACTGGCATAATATTAGTGTTATTTAAATAAACATTGTTTTTATCCCGGCATAAGTATAAAGCAGTAAATCTGCGAGCTAAAGCAACCAAAACTCTCTAACGATGAGCTTTGGTGTCTAGAAATTTAAACAGCTAGTTTTGAATTTTCTAGACCAAAAAAGGAACTATGTTAATCTTACAATGTCATTCCCACAAGGAGCTTTGTACAAGTATTGTAAATATTTATTGAAAAAAAATGTCGTGCGAAAACGTGTGGTAACTTTTAGTTATTTATAAAAAATATAATGCAACATGCGCCCCGCTGTAAGAATTTCAGATATTCGACCACTTAAACATAATTTCAGGTAATTTTGAAAGACAAAGGGCAGCACCTTTACACATATTATTACAAGTGAATTTAATCCTCAACAACCTACAAAACAAAGTTAAATACAGTATCGGGTTTAGCCGGTTGTTATTATGACTAAACAGTAGTCGGCTGGCTAATCATAATGAAATTATCAAGCAGGTGTTTTAAGGCTTTAATCCCCGGCGGAGAAGAAGGTTTAGCCTTCCTTGACTCAGCTGCATTGTTACCTTTATAAATTGAAAGGTTACTGTAATATTATGGTTCTAGTGGCCTCAATGATTAAAAATGCCGACATTAGGCAGGTACTTGAAACAAAGGAATAACTAATTTAAATACATTTCGTAGAATTACTAAAATGCGGTTTTAAAATAACGAAATGTTGGGTATAGGATTAAAATTGAAAAAGGGCCTTCTACATGTTCTAAAAATAATGCATAATATTATACAATGTTTCCTGATAATGACACCTAGTAGGTGTAACAACTCGACCATATATAATATACGGTCAGCTTATTTAAAAAAAAAAATTATGATTAATTCACCGTAAAATACTCTAATCACACAGTAAAACAATTGATTTTATTTGTCAATAGATTTTAACACTTCTTTTTACATGAATATTGAAAAAGATGCGATTTATTATTTATTCAATTCCTGAGATAGATATATCAAAGTAGGTATATTAAAGATATGTAGGTATTTCAAAGGTATTTAAATCAAATATACGTGTCGGTATAATAGACAGATACCTCTGTATCATAGATAGGTATATTCAAGATGGTTATATCAAAGACAGGGATATCAATGATAGGTAAATCAAAGATATGAATACCAAATACAGGTAAATCAAAGATAGAAATATCAAAGACAGGTACATCGAAGATAAGAAAGATTAAAGATCAAAGATAGAAATATCGAAGAGAGGTATATCAAAGATAGGTATATCCAAGATAGGTATATCAATGATAAGTTTATCAAAGACAGGAATTTCAAAGTAATAAATATCAGGGATAGGTATATCAAATGATGAAAAAGAAGGATAAAGATGGATATATCAAAGATACTTACATAGTTATATCAAAATAGGAATATTAGAGCTCCATCGTTACTGTTGATGTAAATGAGCTTAAATTAATCGTGTTAAGAGGAAATACTAGCTGCGCTTTTCTATACAAACGTATTCCCCGTTTATCTCTCTGGATTTTGACCCTAGAGCAAAATTTTTTTTTACATAATATAGATATTGACCACTAGCGTGTCGGTACGTTTTGTTTTTTTTGATAATTTACTTCTCATAGAAGTTACGACCTTCCAAAAATGAATAAAATTGCCTAATTTAAACGCCGTCAAAAAACGTTCAGTATACAAACTAAACAATGTATTTTGAAAAAAAGCAAAACGTACCGACATAGAATATTTTCTTTTAATACAGTTAGTGAAAAAAAATTTTTAAATCCGTCCAGTTTTGGAGAAGAAAAATGGGGAATACAAAACATCGATTTCGAAGATTTTATTTAGGTATTTTCGGCCCGACGTGCAGGTGTCCCTTTCGCTCATTTCTCCTGAGGGGGGCCGGGGAACGTGGGTTTTGACAAATACATACATATAATGCGAAGTAGTGATGTAAAGAATTTTATCGGTAGACTAGTGTTGTCCTTGCCCGAGTAATCGATATTTTTTATTCGTTTTTTTTCTGTTTAGTGACTCATCGCGGTATACCAATACTGACCGAGCTTTCATACTAAAATTGTGCAAAATTAATTTTTTTTATGTCAAGTACTATAATAAATTTTCAATTTGGGAGGCGTTTTAGGTACCATCGCCCCGGGAACCATTTATTGGATAACCAACACCCCCGCCACTTGGTCACCGCAAGTGGTCCTCTATGTTTGGTGACAGAGCCTGGGTTCCCGGGTTCACGGATGAGGTCTGCATGGGTTTTGGTGGCGGATAATTTTGTCCACTTACTGCGTGGCGGGCCGGATTGGGAGAAACTGGAAGAGGAAGATCTTTTGATCTCTACAGCTGGACTCTCCACCATCATTTCATACTTTTACCTACCTTTTCCCTACCCAAAACTTCCTTTCCTTCCTTATCCTAAAAATACCCTCCACACAGCTTCTCCAATGATGTCCAACAACTTCTCCAACAAAGTTAGAAGCTGTAAGCCGCTTACGCCTTTCAATTGTCCACAAATTATTATTGCTTTGGCCCACCGTATTCCTTTCGAGTTCATCCTTATTCGATGGAGATAATTCTTTGAAAAATTCCTCTTTATCGTTTCAAATAATTCAGCTGGCATATCTGGATCTAATTCCAATTGACCATAATTTTCATCAGGCCCTGTAACTTTTTTTCTCTTTTCTGTCGTGTTTTCGTAATACCTTAGTTTTATTTTTCGACACCTCTGTATTGTCTCCTTCGAACGTCGTTTTCTTTCAATAAAATGCTTCGTGTAGTTGCCAGGATGCCTTGGATTTTTTTTGTATTCGTGAATGGGTTGTCATTTCACTATTCCACGAAGTTACTGCTCAAGAAGCTCAACTGCTGAAGTTATCCCATTTTTGTAAAATTTGCTCTTTTTCCGCCTATAAATTTGGCTATAACGTTGTTGAATTGCTCCACAGTGTTATTTGTCACGTTAATAATAAGACTTTCTGCATTTGCTATTAGAGACGACAATAATTGTTGAATATCAGTCCTGTTCCACAATCTTGAAGATCGCTTACTAAATTTGGATCATTAGTATACTTCTCCGACTTGCAATAGTATGACGAACATTTTGTATGATCACCAAAAACATGGTTTGCGGCATTTTTTTGTCCATTTTCAGATTTTTTACTTTATCACTTTGTGCCGTGTTTTCTTGCTCTTTTCTGTAATTTACTGCTCAAACTATAGCTTTTCTCATACGTAAAACGTTTGCTTCAACCTTTTTCCTTATGTGAACTGGTACAAAGCCTTTAGCGTTGTTGGTTTTTTTTCTAAGTGCTTTTATTTTATTGCAAAAATTGCGAAGTAAGTGATTATTGCACTTTTTTTTTGTACTATGAAGTTGGGCCTGAAGCCTTGGGTTGAAGTTTCGCTAATATTGTCTTCATGTAATTAAATATTACAATTTAAGGTTTTATAAAGTTGAAAATAAAAATAAAAAGTTTTGAAGTTTAAAAAAATTATATATTTGTTTCCTTTATTTCAAACTGACTGTAATAAATATTTAAAAAAAATGTGTAGGTAAATCTATCTATAGGTAAAAGACCAACATTTTTTATTGAATTTTGAACGAACTAACACATCCTTTTTTGTATTTACTGCTTAAAGAAACTCAAAAATACAGGAGTACAAATCAAACCTCAGCAAGCGATATATCTAACATTTTAAACATTATTATTTACAAACATGTCAACTCACACGTATGATACACACAACACAATAAATCCATTTAGATTTAATTGTCTAATAAAATATGTAAGTGCTTTTATCTTTTTCGTTATCGTAATTTTAATTAGAAAAAAACGCTATTTTTAAACCTTTTTTATCTCTACATATTATAAAGTAAAGTCCCCCGCGCCGTCTTTCCGTCTGTCTGTCTGTCTGTCTGTCTGTTCGCGATAAACTCGAAAACTACTGAACGGATTTTCATGCGGTTTTCACCAATAGATAGAGTGTTTCGTGAGGAAGGTTTACGTATGTAATTTGTCAAGGATTTGTGTAAATTGGTTGAAACATAACGATAATTGTTAGAAGTGTCGGAAAAATTCCAGCCGCCTGGTAGCTTTCATCGAAAACGCTGCCTAATCCTTTTGGGATATAACAAAACAACGCTTGGTGGGATATTCCTCTTTTATAGATCTACAAAAAAGTCCGCGATGGCATATATATCTATCTTTTACTATACGCATTCTATCTTCTTATCTTATTATTCTTATCAATTGCATTTTAGATATAATGTGTATAGTAAGCTATCCGTAATATGCCTTCGCGGACTTTTTTGTAGATCTATAAAAGGGGAATATCCCACCATTAATTGTTTTGTTATATCCCAAAAGGATTGTGCAGCGTTTTCGATGAAAGCTACCAGGCGGCTGGACTTATTTCCGACACTTCTAACAATTATCGTTATGTTTCAACCAATTTACACAAATCATTGACAAATTGCATACTTAAACCTTCCTCACGAAATACTCTGTATATTGGTGAAAACCGCAGGAAAATCCGTTCAGTAGTTTTCGAGTTTATCGCGAATAGACAGACAGACGGCGCGGGGGACTTTATAATATGTAGAGATAGAGATAATCGGTCAAAAATACATTTTTGTTGCATATGCATTTTTGAGTTTTTTTTTTAATAAGATAGGTAAGTGCCAAATTATATGAGTAGAAATTTAAGTTTTGTGGTATCATCATTACATAGTATAAAATGAAGTCGCTCAAAATGTATGTGCGCATAAATCTTTTAAACTACGCAACAGATTTTCATGCGGTTTTCACCAATAGATAGAGTGATTTAAGAGGAAGGTTTATGTGTATAATAAATGCTTATTATAGTAGAGAAAAGCCAAGAAATTCAAATATTCAATTTAGGCAAAGGGCAGCGCGCAGCGGGCAGCTGGCGAGCGGATGGTGTGGATTTTATAAAGGTTGGGTAAATGGCGTTGTGTTTCGTTAGCCACAGCAACGTGTGGCCGGGTCTGCTAGTTATTAATAAAATAAAAACAAAATTATATGTTTATTTCGAATTATAAAATTTGAAAGCGTATTTCATCATCTTTCAAAAACAGTTTTTAGTTTTCGGATGCGTTCACAAATATTAAAGTTATTTGGAATTTATTGGAAAGCGGAAATATTTTGACTTTTCGAGAGGTTAATACTAATTTTCAATAATAACTAATGTATCATAGAGAATAATCATATGTATGTATATAATAATTCGATGTAGTTGGTTTGACTGCATATTTATAAACGCAAATACAGTGAAAACTTTAAAACTACTAACCTACATAGAGTTCTAGTAAAATAATTCGTAATTTGTCGGTAATAAGCGTGAACAGAAGACATTGTTACAATACCTATCGACGATATTTATAAATGACCGACAATAGCAGACCTCGTGCGTTTAAAAATAATGGGCCCTTTTTCTGTCACACCGCAAGGCCGATTCAAAAACTTCATTAGCGACGAAATAAGTCGAAACATGCTTTATCTAAACAGAATATTGGATATGCAATGAGCTACAAGCTACAAGCACGCGTGGAGGCGAAAGACGGTGCAGAGGGGGCGAGAGGGTGTACAAGCCAAACACTCACGTGGTCTCACCAACACATCGATAGCTAGTTCTTTTTTGAGCGCGGTGCGATAGCGAGAATTTTTTAAAATACCTACCGTCGAGATTTCTCACCGGTGCTATTACCTCTTAATTTATAAATTCCAGATAGAAAAACACTGGGAATTTAATGACGTCAAGTGATTTAAGTGCGACATTCAAACTGATTTTATGCTTCATAGCTAAAAAAATAATTATTTTGAAACTTAAATCTATGTTCACTGAAAGCTCAGATAGGTCACAACACAGATCTCAGCACGAACGTAAAATTAGTTTTCTTTTGCTAGTATGAAATTTTGTTATGATTTAATATTATAATTAGAGTTTGTTTAACTGTCTAACGGCTTTATTTTGTAGATATAATTTTTTGGTACAAGAGTGACCGGTGGGAAGTAAGTGCCCGGCACAGGGGGCACGGCACAGGGCACTGGCACCTGCCCGGCACCAAATTTACAACTTCCGCAGGTACCCATCCTTGAGTCATAAGTAAAAATCCAGATAGCATCCAAGTCGTTGCTCGTTGCTCGTCGGACAAACGAGGATGTGTAAATAATCCGGATATCACACCGACTACCGGCTACTGTTTACTGGCGGAGAAACGAACAAATCTTGAGCCCGGAAGTTTACGGTTTATTTTGCAAATCGTGAATGCACACAAATCTGAAACATGATATATAAAATGTTAAATTCCGCGAGCTCAGAATAAATCATTTAGTATCATTTTTGATAAATCAATTATTGAAAAAAACAAACATTCCCAATTCACAGCGTTTTATGGAAGAATTATCAGATCAATTTAGAAAAAGCTCTTGAAAGTATTACATACACAGACATTTAATTTTAAACAGTAATATTAATCATCAAATCGTAGAAATGGATATGTAACAGCTAAAACATGAAAATGGAATATTGATCTTTACTCCAAACGCCGAGCTTTCTTTTCAATCTGAAAACTAGCTGTGTATCTTCAAAATGTCGATTTTATTTTTAAATAATAAACATTTTTATGAGATAAATCCGCTTGAGGCTTTATTGAAAACGGGGAAATTTGATCACAAAAGCTACAAAAACAGTTCAAAACAAGGTTGTGTGGCAAATTGAAAATATTTGTACCTATATAAATATTCCTAGCTGCACACAAGGTCGACCAAATTCGTGTATTAAAGTATTTAGGATACCAAGATTCAATAAAAGATTCAAGTTATAAATCGTACAAAAATCTAAAGTGCAGTACCTTAACAAAAGTACATTTTTCTAATGATTTCTATGTTTTAATATCTAATTTGTCTTAATACCTCACAACGAACGTCTTAACATTTAGCTGATTCAGTCGACTCACTACCCGGAACATGGATGTAAAGTTACAGCGGTACAATGCCTTACAAGTTTGAATTGAAATGTGAGATTACCTTTCATCGAACATGTCAATTTATCAACATTGCACCGGCCAGTTAGTTAGCGCATGTGAGATCGTTCCACTTTTTCAAATCTTGATTGCGGAACATTTGTTCGTGTGAATTGGCACCGCGGCCAATAAATACTCGACGTTATTGATTATTAATTAAGTTGCAATTGGATGTCTTATCGATATAATTTCCGCAGTGTATTGCCTGGTGACTGGTGAGACTGGTGGCCGGTGACTGGTTGGTCGTAGTGTATTATAGCCACCCGGTTCCGCGATAACTGGTTCCACGGGGCACAGAGTTATGTCTGGGAGCGGGCCTCGGGCCTCGGGTCATACCCGCGTAGCACTGCTGTACTCGCTCGTTGGGCCAAACATATTGTCTACAGACTTCAGATACATTACGTACCCGTTACCGGTACTACTTCTTGCAATAAGGTTAACAAAAAATACACACACCTGATTGGAACACTACACACTGAATACACAATAACAGTTTGGTCAGCGAGATTAAGAAGCCCCAACAAATCGCAAGGTTGAGCTATTGTGTTATATCTCAAATGGCGCAAAACGTTTATTTTTCGAGTTCAAAGAGGAGTCAATAGTCTTGCAGGGGTGCCCGGGTTCATGGGGTGAGGTTTGTCCAGGTCTTGGCGGCCAATGCGTCTGCCTGTTTGCTGCGTGGTGTGCAGGATCGAGTGAGACTGGTTGATGAGGGATGTCTTTGAGGATGAGAATGGGGGAGGTCAATTTCAATTTGGGAGGCGGGAATGGGTACCGCCGCCCCGGGAACCTTTATTGGATAACCAACACCTCTGTCATAGGTCACCCCAAGTGGTTCGCTACGTTTGGTGATTTAGCAGGGGTGCCCGGGTTCATGGGGTGAGGTTTGTCTAGGTCTTGGAGGCGGATGACAAAGACACACTGAACCCCAGATTCCTACCCACCCCTTAAACCCTTTTCCTTCCCAGAACTCTCCTCTCCTTCCTTTCCTTAAAAAAAACCCTCCACACAGCAAAAACCCTCCCCAAAGATGACATAGGCCCTGAGGGAAATTGTTTTCCTCAGGGCCTCCTGTATGGAGCTCACGTAAAAAAAAAGGTCTTTTATACTCTCCAGCCGGAATCTCTTGACCCACAGCCTTGCACCTCGGTTGGAGGGATGGATTTATGACTGACCCACCCCTCATACCTATTTCCTTTACAGAACTTCCTCTTCTTCCATTTCTTAAAAAAACCCTCCACACAGCATCCCCTAAGATGATGTAGGCCCTGAGGGAAATTATTTTCCCCAGGGCCTCCTGTGTGGAGTTAAAAAAAATGTGCCTCGGCATCTCCATTTGGAGAATGTTTTGAAGATGATGAATACAGAGGAGTTTATGTAGTCTTGAACACCTTTGCAAACATTTATAATTTGTATTCTGAATGGTAGTTTCTTACCACGGCATAGATTCTAAAATATCTTTCACTCAGGAACGAGTTGAAAATATCACATTTTATTTAAATTCTAAATGAATAATAACTCTTACGAATTATTTAACGCCAGGTTTCAAACCCACAACAACAAGATCTAAAACAAAGGAGCTTTTCGATCAGCCATGGAGGTCTTCATACAAACTATTTTTTTTTTTTTTTTTTTTATTGTATATTTTATTTAGATATAAAATTTGACATCTTATATCTAATGTTATCTTTTTTATGACTACTACAATATTATTTACTACCTACTGACTAAAATTTGGACTTTACAACATTAAGACATAATCCACGAAAAACTGCAAGACTTTTAGCCTCCTTAACATTTACAGGGAGTTCATTGAACATTTTAAAACCTTTATAATAAATATTATTTTGTGTTCCCGATAAATTTGTTTTCGGAAGCCTAAAATCGTTGCAGTTTCTCGTAGGATAACAATGAACTGTACTGTTGATTCTAACATTATTCAACATATAATCAGGTAACATTTTATTTTTTAACTTATAAATAAAAACTAGGGTATTGAAAACTAATCTTTGCCACACACTTAATATATTGAGTTGGCGTTGCATGGTTTTTATCCTGGTATACCTGCTACAGCACAATATAGATCTCAATCCTCTGTTCTGAATTATTTCCATTCTTTTAATTTGTGTTTTATTGCTCAGAAAGATTACACTTGAGCAATAATTCAGATGGGATGCTACAGTTGTGTTATAGACCAATTTTCTAGTTTTAATGTCTAATTTTCCCTTTATCCTACTTAAGAAATTAATCTTTTTGGCAATTTTTTTAGTTAGCATTTCGAAGTTAGAGTTAAGTTTTAACTTATTATCGATAATGATTCCCAAATATTTAATTTCTTCTACCTCTTCAATATTTTGATTGTCTATATTTAGGGTGATAAGTTCATTTTGTTTTTTCCCTAATACCATGAATTTACTTTTATTTACATTTAATTTGAGTTTATTTATGCATAACCATTTAGATATTTCATGAAGTTCACTTTGTATTTTTGACAATGCATCTTCAATATTATTTGCTATGATATATAAAAGTGTGTCATCAGCAAACAGTTTGATGGAACAGTACTTTAGACACTTCACTATATCATTAATATATATAATAAAAAGTAGTGGTCCCAAGACCGATCCTTGAGGAACTCCAAGGTAAACTTTTTGCTCTTCAGAGATAGCATCTCCAAATTTGGTTCTTTGTTTTCTGTTTTTTAGGTAATCAGTAAACCACTGCAATTCTTTACCATGAATTCCCATGTCTTTCAATTTCATTATAAGTCTTTCTCTGTCTATCGTTTCGAAAGCACGTCTAAAGTCTAAGAATACTGCTATGATGATTTTCTTCTGATCCATACTTGTTTTCCATTCATTTATGACATAATTAATTGCTGTTTCACAGGAATATTTATTTCTAAATCCAGATTGTTGTTTTGCAAGAATGTTATTTTTTTCAATAAAATTGTTTATCTGTTCTTTAACTATCGATTCTAGTAATTGTTCATATTTGGGTAATCCATTTATTGGTCTGAAGTCTTCGAAATTTTTAGCATTTATGATTTTGGGTACTGGTGTTATTATGGAAGTTTTCCATGACTGTGGAAAAATTCCCTCTAACAGAGATTCATTTATTAGTGCAACTAATCTGTCTCCTATAGCTGGCAGTGCATCTTTGATTATGCCTATCGTAATTCCATCCGTGGACGATTTTAGTTTCATTGCATTAAGAATTTTCATTAAATACTCCATGTTTATTTTATTAAACCTGAAAATATTATTATTCTCTCTTCTTTCCATTGATTGAGAAAATGTGTCTGTGACTAATGGAATGCTCTTATTTATGTTTTCGACACTGAGTATAAAATTTGTATTAAATTTTTGGGCTATTTTAGGTTTATCATCTTCAACTCCATCGGGGAACTGAACTTCCTTAGTGTCTCCCTTCTGTTTACCGCTTATAATTTCTTTGAGTGTAGTCCACATTTTCCTTGAATCACTTTGAGAGGTAATTATTTTTTGTCTAATATACGAATTTTTGGTTTGTTTTATTTCTGTGCTATACATGTTTCTAAGTTTCTTATAGGTTTCCCATCTTTCTTCCGTAAATTGCATTTTACAGGCTTTATAAGCTGTATCCCTTTGTTTTTGTAGAAGATGTAAAGATTTCGTATACCAATTATTTGTATCTTCTAATATAATATTAGTTATAGGCATTAGCTCGTTTACTACTGTTTTCAGATGTCCTACTAGTTCATCAGCTTTTTCCTCCAAATTTCCTTGGTTATCGCAAACCCACTTTTTGTTTTTTAATGCCGTACACAACTTATCCTTATCATAGTTCTTTTTATTCCTATACGTTATCTTTCGTATTTCCTGTGGCTTCGGACTACTATATTTAATTTTTGTAACAATTGTTTCGTGATCAGATATTTTGAGTTCTTCTACAGCATTAACTTCCGCATAAAAGTCATTCGAAATTACTAAATCAATCATGGTTTTAGAGGTTTTTCCTATTCTTGTATAATTGTTGACAAGTTGCTTCCAGCCTAGGCAATTTATGATGCTTTGTAGTCTTGTGCTTTTTGCATTGGGTTTCATCATATCAATATTAAGATCTCCGCAGATTATTATTAAATCTCTTGTATTTATTTGTTTACGACACCATTCATCAAAAAAATCTAAGAATTTTGTATCATTTTGATTTGGGGAATGATAAATAGCTACGTAGGTTCCCCTCTTAAAATCCTTTTGAATTTCAATAGCAAGCATCCAGGTATTATTTTTATCTAGAACCGTATTTGTTGTAACTTTGTAAGAGATATTATTTTGAATTAATATTATAACTCCCCCCGTATGCCTGCTAAATGAGTCGCATCTGATTGTCGAATAGCCCTGAAATGTTATTTCGTGTAGTTTGATTTCTTCGGTAACACAAGTTTCACTCATCATTACCATGTGCGGTTTGTATTCTCTTAGCATGTCTTCAACTTCTTCGATATGTGCTAGTAAACTAGAGATGTTTAAGGAGTATATTGTTATGAAGTTTCGGTTTAATCTAAAAAATTTACCATTCTGTTCTCCTGTTCAATTTTTCGACAGTATACTGGACAGTCTTTGCTCCATACAGGGTGATCAATTTTTAAATTTAATTTTAGTCTTTCATTTGCTTTTTTGCAATTGATGCAGGCATCGTATCCTTCATTACAGTTTTTAATATCATGGGATTTTGCACATCTTGGACATGATATCTCATTTTTACAATGTATCGCCTTGTGGTTAAACCCGTTACAGTTAAAACATCTCAAAATATTTACATTGTCATAAACACGGCATCTGTCCCATCCTAAATATATCTTTTCAGCCTTTATTATTCGTTGGTACGTGTTGCCGTCGACTTCCGCATATACTGTGTAATTTATCTGGTCTCTTTTATTTTTAAACTCTTTTATGTAAGTAACCTCAATATTTGAGCTTGTTTGGAAAATGTCTTCATTTTGTGATTTTATTTTTGTTTCAATTTCCTCCCTGTCTTGTTTCTGAGTTATTCCAACAATTTTGATACTTGGTTTCTTCGCTTTAATTTTTTTAATATCGTATTTGTCTCCTAATTTTCCCTTTACCTCTTCACACATCTTGTCTATATTCGATGCATTTTTACATTCAACAATTATTCCACCATCTTTTGTGTTTCTTACACCCGTCACACCGCAGTTTATGGGATCAATATTATTTTTTATTTCAGTTGTAGTTTTGACATTTTCTTGTTTATTTTTCGGTTTAATCATTACCATAGGCTCGTGTTTTTTAACTTTTTCAGCATAAGATTCATTTAAAGTTATTTTTTTAATATCATTTTTTAGGTCATCGTTTTTATTTTTTATATTTTCAGAGAGACATTTATTCTCAATAATTATTTTTTCGCATTTTGTATTGAGTTGGTCGTATTTTTTAGACAAAATTTCCATTTCTTTTAAGATTGTCAAATTTTTCTGTAATACTTCCTCTATTTTACCTTCATACATTTTAGACTGTTCGTCTACTTTATTTTCAAAGAAAGTTTTAATTATTTCAAATTCCTTTCTTAACATTGTTTTAATGTTGTCAGATAGGTTTTTTTCAGATGCCTCTTGCGTCATATTTGCCCTGGTGGCGCGCGTAGTGGTGGTATTCTGGTTGGTAGACATTTTTGTTACTTCACACTAACTTATGTACTGTGCATTATGGGAGCAATAGCTGTAATTATGGCAGCTTACAATTTCGGACTATGGTAAACTCAGCTTGCAAAAAATTTCCGTTATTCTCAGCTCGACTCTACCGTCTATTTCAACAAGTTTCTATGGTTAACTTAACTGTCAAAATCACTTTAGAACTTAAAACTCGCGAAGTTTATTTAAGATAATGAAAAACTAATTTTCGCAGGAGAATAATCAAATATTTCTGCATAAAATGATGTATCACACATATATGATTAACTCTCTTTTACTGCACTTTTTCACGAATCACGTTTATCAAGAAGTAACAGCGAGTAGGTGGTTGTATTGTTACCGACTGCTTAACAAATATATTATTAACATAATATATTTGTTGACGCAATTTTTAAAAAAGAAAATCCTCGTGAAGCGCAGCATATTCGTTCCAATTTAACATTATTACTACGAGTAAAATGTTTAAAACTTTGGGAGCTTTATCGATATTGTTTTGTTCCTTTTTAATACGAGACGTAATAATAATTTTTGCAGCGCAATGTACATTATGTAGGTATACAAAGGATGCTGCGATAAAGTCTCCATATTATCAAAACGCCCCCTAAATCGGGCCTTTGTTCCCGACGCCCTCCAAATCCTTAAAGTGTCCTTCGGGAGCCATATCAACCCCGCCGAGGATCTGGGATAAGATACTTATCTCAAATGCTCGTATATTTACCGCATAACTGCTCAATCATACATAAAGAAATATACACGAGCGCATAAGTAACGAGCCAAAGGGAGGTACAGATTGTGTACCATTTTATTTATTCGTCAGCGTGAGTTCTGTTGGGGATAAAATATTGCTTTATTAAATACCATATACTCCTATTAAATACTTTCAGTACCGGCAGTAACTGTTCAGTGTTCGGAATGCATATTTTAATTGACGTAAAACAAAAATGAATTACACAAAATAAATTTTACACACCTCACTAGTACCATACTTTGCCTAAAATACATGCAAAACTCTCCTTTATTTTTAGTGATAAACGCTTTTTTAAAGCGACATTGCCAGCTGAAAATATGTGTTAACCTAGGAACTTCAGGTGGAAACAACTGTGCAAGTTTTTGACGTACGAGCACACCGTTTGAAATTTTTTTGAATCGTACAAATAAATTACCCATCTGTTTAGTAGTATCAAGATAATAACGCAGAGTTTTGTTTACCTATGCTAAATAATAATATGATGTCGTTTTTGTAAATGTTGTCCAAAAATGTTGTTGAAAAATCACACCAATGGCGCTGAGCATAAATGTTTTTTTAGGCTCTGTTCCAATACTTATAGATAATATTATTATAACTTATAAGTTATAAGTGTTCACGCGCACTTTTTCATGGTATAAATCCATTATAAATAGCAGTATTTTGTTGTGAAAGTTAAACGTTCGTCCGAGTTAACACGCCTGTAACACATTAAAATGTCTATTCAAATAAATAAAATCGAGAAAACGAAACGAAAGTGCCGACGTATTAGAATTTTCACCGTAGGCACGTACGCAGCGCCCTCTACGTGTGACAAAAGAAAAATGTGTTTTGGTTCGAGAGCGGGAAAGCCGGAGCTACGTAGGTTCCGCCACGCTCCAATCGATACCAGCACCCACCTACCCAACTACCACCTACCTATCTACCCCGTGGTGGGAACAGCGCCGGCGTCTTATCGCGCAGATGTGGGGAATCAGGGACAGACAACCACCCCTCTACCGCCGCCACCCTCCGCTACCAAACCACTACCACGCCGGAGTGTCTATGTAGGTAGCGTACTAGTACGCCACGACCGGTTACTGCAGCGTACCTCTGGCTGATGGAGGGCTGTCGTGAGGGTGGTGAGGGATGGATTTAGTTCATCATTTTTAACGTCATAAACAAAAATAGTGTACTAGGAATATTTAATTCATGAATTTGTATTATAAGGCATATAGCATCAGGGGTCAATCTTGGGTGATAATAATACCTAATTATGTGTTTCAGGGTTCCATGCCAACTCAGAATAAAGTCAACTCAACACCTCTTTGAAAAGTCATTAAAAGCTATTAGAAAAATAATTTTAAAATAGCCCATAACCCTAACCTAACGTAACCTGTTTAACCAATTTTTTTTTATGTATTGTTTTAATAACTTTTCAAATGAGGTTCTGATTTGATTTAATTCTGAGTTGTCCGGTCACCGTATTTCAGACACCCGTTAGTAGCATTTTGTGACCGCCACTAAGTTAATTGACGTTGTGGCCCTTTAACATTGGGCAAAAGTTTTCATACATATTAAGTATGTATGTATGAGCACACCGTTTTTCATATTAATGTGATTTGATAAAATGTAGGGATTATTTTATTAAATGTATACGATAAATCAATTCACTGACATAAAGTCCCACTGGTCCTTTTAGATCTAGATGGACAGGGAGAAAAAAAATCTTGTACAGGATTTAAAGATTTAAAAAAGTCGTCCAAGCAATAAAATTATTTAATTAATTTCAAAATTATTTTCTTGTGGAGGAATTACACTTTTGCAAAAAGTCAATATATCGATTGACAAAACGATTAACATGAACTGTAACTCTATTCATAGGATTAGATACCTGTCACAAATTACATTCATATTTACCTGCTGTACTTATATTAAAATAATATTTTCTGAACTTACTTAACATTATTCTTCTTCGTTTTCCTTGCACTGTCTCAACTCATTGCCTAGGTAGGCTGTTGCGGTCGGCTCTTCTCGTTCTCAGGCTATATCTTCTTCAGTTCTGGGTATCGCTTTCATCCAGGCCGTTTCTCCGTAATATTTTGGAGCATTGAGTCATCCAGGAGTTCTTCGGTCTTTATCGATGAAGCTCCATAGACGTTGCCTGCTTCACTGTGTGGTCTGGTGGTCTCCGTCTTATGTGACCATCTCAACTATAGTTCCTCCAGCTTACCTTATCCTTGACACCCAGATACCACGAATGCGTGAACTTTTAATCCTATCTTTTGGTGATACTCCTGCCGATCATCTACGCATTCGAATTTCTGCTGTTTCGAGTTGCCTATAGTAGTAGTTGTACATATTTCAGCATTAGGAGCCATACATTATGGCGGGTCTAACAATAGTCTGGTGTATCCCTTCTTTAAGTTTTATAGGCATTTTCGGGACACACAAGATTCCTGTTACGGATCTAAATTTAATCCATCTCACACCTATTCTATGGTCGACATCCGCTGCATATCCTCCGTCTTGTGAATGAGTGAGCCCAGAAACTTAAATGAGTCACAGTTGGCTAATGTTACTCCATCCAGTCGATCGAAGGAGTTACAGCATTTGTACGTTCAATTGGCAAGTACAAATATTCAGTCTTTTTCTTTTTCTCCGCCTTTCAAGGCTATTCTGTAAGTCACAATGATTATCTGCTATTAGTACTACATCATCTGCAAAAAGCATATTCTTGAGAATACTGTCCATTTCTTGAATCGTTAGATAAAATTCATGACCATTATGTCATTATGAACAGCAGTGGGCTGATGACAGATCCTTGGTGTACCCCCACTTTAATTGGAAATACTTACAACTTACTTACTTAACATTATTATTACGTTTAAATAACATACTTCGACGAATTAACTTCCTGTTTTGATTAATGTAATTAGAAAATTTGACAAATTTGATAAATTGCTATGTCTATATAAAAACTCTTTGCTTTATAATTTTAAGATTTTTTCAATACAGTGCGAATATTTCTATTCTTATTTTATATTCGTAGAATATTTTATTTGTGTAAAGCGCGTTTGAGAGTATAATATAAAGAAATCGTTCCGAATAGTTTATATTCAGTGTGAAGTCTTCGCGTGTTGACTGACTATACTGTGTATTGTGTACTGTAGCACCCATTAGAGTTTAACGAGTCCGCTCTGAAAGCGGGTGCCGTGACCTGTCCTTGCATCGAGGTTAATGTATTTTGAGTAAAGCCCGGTTGACTCTTTATCCATCTTTTCATGTCTGGAGGTGTCCTCATTTATCTTCCTCTTTGAAATTTATCTCTTTATCTTTTTTCCGCGATTTTCCTATCTTTCCCAACAACCTGCCTTCTGTCCTTATCTCTATCTCTACACAGAGTTTTATGGCGGTTCACGGCGAAGGCTCTCATTGTGCGGAGGGCGGGGGTTAGAACTACGTACGGTTTGTACAGGTTTTCTATAAGGGTTCTCCGCATTATTTCACGAGGGCGCTTTTCATTTACTCTTTGGCTGGACGAACATTTTTATAAAATATTTTCTTTTGCTTTATTTTAAAAAGATGTTTACATTAAAATTACGTGTTTCGTAACAAACGTAAAATAATTTATAGAATTGTCGAAGAGTTTTATTTTATAATATACATTATTTGAAACTTAATTTTAGCAATTCGCTACAAAAAATAAAATCAATCATTTTGACTCATCCCACCTAACGATATCTAATTACCTACTTCTTTAAATAATTTGCTAGTTTAAAAGCGGCACAGACGTGTCGAAGACAATATTTAAATTTAGTAACAAATGTAAAACAAAATGCTTAGAAATTGTTATTTGGTTAAAGCCAAAGTATAGAAACTTTAAAAATATTTAGAGTGACATTATTTTTATTTTAGTCTTTTAGCCGTGAAAAAATATTTCAATAGTAAATCTTATAATTTTATTTCAAAGATTTACATTTAAATTAGTAGAACACTTAACATCTAAATAAAATAAAAAAAATAATGAATTAGGTACCGTCAAAATTTCTACTAGCACTTTCAATTTGAACAAACTTCAGTCTCTCAATAGATTCATATCCACGAAAAGTAAACCCCTTCGGGAAAATCTGTTCAGCGAAAATGGCGGACATGCGCCTGTGCAGTGCCATCGAATTTTCCGCGACGCCCTCTCCTTCTCCCCCTTCTCGGCCAGCCAATGGCAGCCTCCCCCTCCCCCGCCCCCCGCAGGCCCCCGGGCCCCCTCCTCACAGCGGCTGCGGCTCCTCGGATCTCGGCGTTGCGCTACGTGTATGCACATTACTGTTTACGTTTAGCCTTTCATATTTTCCTATTGAATTTTTTGAATAGGAAATTTATTCAGCTTCAGCCGTTCTCAACAAATACGCAGAAGTTCTCATACATAATTCGATAATCTGAGTTTTCATCTCGAGTGCATATAAAGACGTATTGTTTGTTTATATTTGCTAATGGCTCTCATTTCCTCCAATCGAGCCTCGCGCAAGTATCTACTCGCATTGTTTGGAGTCGCATTACGGCTAACTTATTGTTTACTTCACGGAAGATTCTCTCTTAATTCATTTTAGTTATCTATTAATCTCCCAATGTGAGGCTACTTTACGAAAACACGGGGTTACTTTCGACGCTGGGAGACTCGCGGTACGAGTACAGGTACTCAGACAGTGCTCTTTGTCCGTCTCGGAACAAAAAAATAAGAGGGTACAGCGGTGGAACAATGCCTTTTTGTTTTACGGTATATTTTCATACATTTTACGGTCCGTGGTTCTGTTTTAACGGGCAAATTGGTCAGAACACACTACTCGCTGAATATGGATGAGGCTCTCGGAATATAAACAACAACTAAAACAATTCCGCCACAACTGCCGTAGACAAAATGCCTTCAAATCCCTTGTTTGAAGAGGAGCATTGGGCCGCGGCCGGCGCGTCATGTTTGGGATCATTTCGGGCTTGTAGTCAGTAGTCAGTAGTGGCCGGGCTGAGGTTGTAGACCCCGGAAATGTATATACTTAGAGCTTCCAGTTGTTGCTAAAAAATAATCAAAAACAATGGATTTGTTTAATCTACGAAATAAAGCACCTGTTTAACTATCGGAGATCATAAAGCGTTCAGATGTGGTGATAACCACTTTATATGAAATGACAAACATTGACGTTCACAGTCACTGATTAAATTGTTCATAGTTACAACTGAAGCATATTACTCTCACAACGGTTATGTTTTGCTACGATAAAATCAATAGAGCTGATAATAGTTAAAATTGGCATGTTTACACATTTTGTTTCATAGCTTCACGATTATTTTTGTCGGACAAGTAGTAGTCCTCACTCCGAAAAAAACTATATTTCATTCATTTCATAAAAATCACACAGTTAAAAACAGTTGAACAGAAATTCTTACCTTTGCCATGCATAATTGGTTCAAAGAATGCACTTACCCTCTATTCTTTCCTGATTCCGAAGAGTTTGTTTTCAATTTGGGAGGCGGGAATGGGTACCGCCGCCCCGGGAACCTTTATTGGATAACCAACACCTCTGCCACAGATCACCCCAAGTGGTTCGCTACGTTTGGTGATTTAGCAGGGGTGCCCGGGTTCATGGGGTGAGGTTTGTCTAGGTCTTGGAGGCGGATGACCAGGACATACTGAACCCCAGATTCCTACCCACCCCTTAAACCCTTTTCCTTCCCAGAACTCTCCTCTCCTTCCTTTCCTTAAAAAAACCCTACACACAGCATCCCCAAAGATGACATAGGCCCTGAGGAAAATTATTTTCCTCAGGGCCTCCTGTGTGGAGCTCATGTAAAAAAAAAAAAAAAAAAAGTTCAACTCAAATGACAGATTTAAACTAAAATGGCTCGAGGAGCTTTGTAAGATGCTACTCGAACAAAGAAAAGATCCGCTCGAACAATAAGATTGTAAAGAAAACTGTACAATGAAGAACGAAGTGGATGTTAGAATTATTATTTCTTTGTACCCTAAGTGCATGACCCTTATAGCTAATCCAGATAAGTTGTATACGCGATGAAATATTATTTCTTGGTGATGCAGTTCATACTACCTTCTCCAAATTATACTTTTGTAATGTAAGATTGAGCGTTTTTCGGAAATATGATGATAATTTAGAATACGCTGTTAGAGAATTAAAATATTAACGAAGTTTTCTAAATGCACTTCACTCTTTTACCGAGAGCGTCATAAATATAGCAGGATTTGAGTTTGCATTTTGTAAACATGCTTGGGAAGTATGTTTACGAGAAATGGAAGGGCCGACAGAGATATCGAAAGAAGGGTAAATGCAGGCAACTCTATTAATGGAGGACTAAACGCCGTCGGCGCCAACATAAAACTGTCCAAAGAAGCGAAGTTAGCCGTCCATAATGGAGTGCTGGTACCTACCCTGATATATGGCATTGAGGCATGGAACTGGCAGAGGAAGTATGAAAGTAGACTGAATGCTGTAGAAATGAGATCCCTGAGGCGTATGTGTGGTAAAACCATTTACGATCGTGTGAGAAATGTGGAGATCCGCGAAGAATGCAAGGCTGGTGTAAGCGTGATGAGTAAGATTAAGAAAGGGAAGCTCAGATGGTTTGAACATGTACAGCGAGTGTAAGGAGAATATATGACGCAAATGTGAATGGAAGAAGAAGTCGGGGACGCCCGAGGAAGATATGGCACGACCAAGTGAATCAGATACTTGAATCGGGCCATGTGAAGAATCGGAATAATAGAAGAGCATGTATGAGACGATGTATGAATGTGAACGAGGCAAGGAGTGTGTGCCAAGATCGAGTTGTTTGGCGGTCCGTCCTCTCTGCCTACCCCTGCGGGGAAACGGCGTGATGGTTAGTTAGTTAGTTAGTTAGGATTTTGCGGTATCATAACATAATTATGACAACAATGCAATATTCAAGGCATCTTTGAGCGTAAATGAATGCGTTTTTCAAGAAAGGAAAAAAATATACGGGAACTACAATCACGTTAACAAAGCCAGAATATTTAATAACTCTATTTTTTATGGTTTTGCTGAATCCTAAAAAACCAACATTTTTTCTTTAGATGTATATATAAGATCGTAATAAAGTAAATAGAACTATAAAGTGCGGCCAATAGTGTCACATCCTTAAATCCCTTTTTTAATATTCTCAAGTGAACATATTTTCGTCGCACGGAGAATGTTTTCGTGTGATGTTATGGGGGAGAAAAGCATATTTTACCGATTACAAAGTGAGCCAGAACTACTTAAATAATAATAACACGCTTTTGTGGTTACACCACTTTTCCTACACTTTGGTACTTGAAACCAAACAATCGTTACCCCCGATAGATACGATATTCTGAAAAAGACCCTAACTCAACAATGTATAAGGTTCGTTTTACAGAAACGATAAAAGCACAATTTCAATTTGTAACAATGCACGAGTCACTTGTGTGAAGTAGGGGACATTAAAACAAAGTAACTTTAAATGCTGCACGAATCGAATGTGTGGAAACAAAACATATTTAATTTAATAAAGTTTCAGCCATTTACTTGCACCACTGCAAGCAGATTCAGGAGGGACAAATGTCTGAAACGAAGTGCTTAAATGATTCTACCAATAACTATTCATTTGATAAATAATAATTGATGTAAGAATATGAAGTCCAAACTAATCGTAAAAAATAAAGATTTCATCAACTTCAAATTATTTTCTGGTTTAACATTGTGTGAAATAAGTGAAATATGTGCAATTTACTTTATAATATTATATATACGGTTTTTGATTTTGATATCTTTTATTGATTATAAAGCTCAGAATTAGCAAAACTGATATGCCATTATTTAATAAGTATAAAGCAATTAAAACTGAAGATTATAAATACGAACCTACGTACAAAATTATGTTATCTTTGGACATTGATCTATATAATTACTTTTGACAGATTTTTGAAAATATCATTGCTCTTTATTATTCAAATATGACCGGCATAGTTTTAATTTTCAACAACAATTAATTTAATAGCCAAGATAAATTAAACAATTTTACTTTGTTTGAACCGCTTATGTATCTGAGTAAAGCCGACCGGTTTCGGAACGACCGTTCCTTCTTCAGGGCAAACGTATTCCTGAAGAAGGAACGGTCGTTCCGAAACCGGTCGGCTTCACTCAAATATATAAGTGGTTCAAACACAGTAAAATTGTTTCATTTATCTTTAATGGATAACCACAAAGTTATAGCTACATTCAAAAGTATAATTTAATAACCCCTTATTATTTCACAATTGACGGTTTAAGTGCAATATTTAAAAAACAACATATTTATTTAATCTCGCACCAGTTGCAGCCACCCCGATCAGAAGTAATCACATTTCTATGAGGGGGAGAATGCAGCGCGTTGATAGTGATTTGATAAAATACCCGTCGACCAGAAAAAAAACAAGGAGTGTAATCGAGTTTATACAAGGGTAATGTATTCCATCCCTTGATTTGATCTGTTTAGTGCCACCGAGGGGGCGCTAATCTCTTCACCCGACTTCATCCCCTGCTAGATCCCTTATTCATTGCACCAAAAGCCAAGGTTCTCAAAACTTACCCCTTATTTACCCACATTTTGACACGTACGGAATACTATTGAATTTTATTGGCAGAAGGTAATGAAGTTTTGGAGTAGATTTAATTTATCGAAGGACGGTTATTTTAAATGAGCCTCTGTGCAGAGCTGTTCGGAGGGTGGTTTTTAAGAATAGGAAAGAGTAAACCATGATAACCATGGTGTAGGCGTGAGGAAACACAAAACCGGACAAATCACCATAACCGAGGTGCTGGTCATGAAAACGTTTCGTTGTAACGACAACCGTGTCAAATGCCGGACTCCCGGCTGCGCACGGGTACCGAAGGGTGAATTAAACTAGAGCACCATCAATTAAAATGACGATAGAACAACTGTAATGCGCGAAGGTTTTGAATGATATAAACCGTAGGTATTTTAATTACAAAAAAAAAATCTTGCAATTCTTTCATAAAGATTCTTTCATTAGATTTCAGTAAATGTATAATTTTTCCATATCAATTGCTTTTACATCGTGTTTAGTGTGGTGTCCCTTACTTCCGGAAAAGAAATGACACCCCGCAATAATTTCATCCCTCTACCAGGCAACCCTTCTGTGGGTGGCGCGCGACGCACCAAACTGTTGGTGTGAAATTATTCTCAATTCACTGTGTCAGTTTTTGCGAATAAATATTTCCACAATATTTTTCTTTTGTCTATTCTATTCTCTTGCACTATTATATTATCTAACTCATGGTGTCCGAATAGTTTCTACATATATCTTTAGAAAATTGTCCTGTCATTTTATCTGTAGCAGCTGTTCAAATTATTAAATCCTTCAGATTATTTAAACATTCATGCATTATGATTACCAAGACTTGTTCGATTGGCTTAAATTCGTTAGTGACATAGCATATTTTTCAATGGATTAATTTAATTGAACGTTTTTTACGACTTTTTGTAACTTAATACATTTTGCGCAATGATTAGTGCAACATGACAAAAGGGCATCAAAACCAGTGAATATAAAATATAATTCTCGCTAGTAGTTAGTTCTGTGAGTAGACTTCTTTGTTAATAGACTTCTTAGATTTTAGATTTTCACGGTCAAAAGTATTTTTGTTATTAGTTTTTGGTATATAATGCCGTGTTGCACTACCTCCTTCTTTAGCCAATGTTTCGGACAGCGTTAGAGTGTCCATAATCTGCCCTGACGATGGACACTGTAACGCTGTCCGAACACATCTGACACATCTGCCCTGATGATGAACACTGTAACGCTGTCCGAAACGTTGGCTAAAGAAGGAGGTAGCGCAACACGGCATAATATCCCAAAAATTAATAACAAAAAAAGTAGATTTCTCATCTAAAATAAATTTTAAATTTTATTTAAATTTTCATTTTTAAATTTATCTTATTTATTAAATCGAAACCGAAATTTCCTTTGAATTCGTAAGATTTTTAAGAACTGCTGATTTCTAACAGTATGGAAGTTCCATAGTCTCTCATGTCTAGAATGAACGAAGAACGTATGAAGAAGTTAATGATGAATGTAAGTCTAAAGTCAAGGTATTTGAAAGAGAAACTACGAAAACAATGTGCAACACAGTTATGAATGATGAATACTTGGAGCAGGTGGTTGAGTTTGTGTACTTGGAAAGTATGTTTACGAGAGATGGGAAGGCTGATAGAGATATTGAAAGAAGGGTAAATGCAGATAACTCCATTAATGGAGGACTGAATGTCATTGGCGCCAAGAAAAAACTGTCCAAAGAAGCAAAGCTAGCAGTCCATAATGGAGTGCTGGTATCTACCCTGATGTATGGCAGTGAGGCATGGAACTGGCAGAGGAAGGATGAAAGTAGACTGAATGCTGTAGAAATGAGATCCCTGTGGCTTATATGTGGTAAAACCATCTATGATCGGGTGAGAAACGTGGAGATCCGTAAATAATGCTGATGTAAGCGTAATGAGTAAAATTAAGAAAAGGATGCTCAGATGGTTTGGGCGCGTAGAGCGAATGAAGGAGGAAAGGAGTTTAAGGAGAATATATGACGCAAATGTGAATGGTAGAAGAAGTCGGGGATGCCCGAGGAAGACATGGCACGACCAAGTGAATCAGATACTTGAGTCGGGTCATGTCAAGAGTCAGAATAATAGAAGCGCATGTATGAGACGATGTATGAATGTGAACGAGGCATGGAGTGTGTGCCAGGATAGAGTTGTTTGGCGGTCCGTCCTCTCTGCCTACCCCTGTGAAGAAACGGCGTGATGGTTAGTTAGTTAGTTAAACATAAATTTTATGTATTTAAAAAAAATTTAAACAAGGAATTATTATACAATTTATCCAAAGAAACGTCACTCACTCAATGACAATTATTTTTTCAAACATTATTCGGGCAGGTAAGTTTCATAATACTTATTGAAAAAAAATGCGAACAAGAAAGTCCAAATAAACAGTTTTAAATTTGAAAAACAATCTTTTCTTCACCATTAAAACAGCCACGATCTTGAATCGGAAACGGAACGTGCAAACAAATTTACAGATACAGACATACTTCGTTACGCCCATGTCAATTAAAATGCATTACAGAAATATCCATGATAAATTAGCAATTATAGCAATGTGATGAATTAACCAGGGTAACATGCAATGTGGGGATGATAAGGATAATCCGAGATACAAGGTGCATTGTAAGCACACAGCACGGGGTTGATTGAATTGCCCCGGCACTTGGAATGGGAGAAACAGATTAGAATGTAAATCATCTGCCAAGGTAATCACCAGAGCTGGAGATTATTAAATTTATTGTATGCCGAGGTATTTAGCGTTATCGATATACGATCTCTAGCCGTGGGTCATCTCACACTGTTTATTATACCCTCTTAACCTATAAGTATTCGTAAAAATCACTTCGCTCTTTCTACCCGAAGGAAATGATAAATTATTATCGAAGACAGACATATTATACAGTAGTAGACATCTAGCTGAATTATTCGTTTATAAAATGATGGATATATAATTTGTATCCGAAGGAAACCGTAAACGTATTTAGTTAGGAAGTAAAATTAAAACACATTTTATGTGCTGACATGCGTGGTAACTGGTAACTAATAATCAACAAAACTAATAACGGTAAATAATATCTTGTAGAAACTATAATACATATTGTTTTTTGTACAGCCCTGCAAAATGGTATTTATCATAATTACGATGAATTGCACTTTCTTTGGAATACACGCTGTGAAGTATTTTAATACACCAGTTATCCTGCTCGAATTGGTTGTATAAACCATAAGACGTGCATTGTTTCAGTTTGTCCTCGTCCGTCGCACTTGTTGGGTTGACTGTTCGCCAGCTTTCTTAAATAAATGGCCGTCTGCGACCGTTACGAAGAGGATTAAACATATAAATACAAGAGCAGTAAACATTTCTGAATGAATACTCCAACAAATTAACAATATTCACTTAAGTAAGCTGTCAACTAGTCTAAAGGTTGCCAAACATTTTTTTTTAAGATGAAGCCATAGTAAGTAATGCAAAATCATACAACATCACATGTTTTTGTTTTGAAAATATGATAGCTTAGAAGTATTATAGATGCTTCAATTAAATACTGCGTGTAGAACATACCTTGGCCCTTAAAAATATCGGTCATTTTTTTATAAGTCTTTTAAAAAAACCTTTAAAAAAATAAAGTATAAGGTCTATAAAAACACTTTCAAGTCCAAACTCTCCTATTTATAAATCCCTTTTCGGATTTGGTTTTATTGTATAATGTGGCAAATTTAGTTTCTTTTATAATAATCGGAAACAAATTGATATTTACGCCCGAACTTCACAAAATAAAATAAAATATGCATTTTCTCGTTGATATTTTTGACATCAATCAATACGGCCCGCACTCTACGAATTTGGATTCTTGAAGTGACCCTTATGGCATGGGCACAAGAACCATGCACTGAGCACAACCCATTTCGTATCAGTCACGCCCAGGCCGGAGCGGGAGATGCACGCGTTACTCCGCGTCGCTTAGTTTCGTGAAATTAATTTTAAATATTCCTTTTTTTTACAATAAACAATGCGTAAAAAAGGAATTAATATTTTTTCCAGGCCTTTACGAAATCACCCTGTTAAAAAAATTCTAAAATACCTTTTCCAACCTTTCCAAAAGCTTTTTCTCAAGTATTTTTAAAGTCCTCCCATAAAGGGCGTGAATTCCGATTTCGATTTTTTCCTGAACTATTGGATCGCCTTAAATTGCGACTATTGCAAAATTATTAAAGTGTAGTGTCCATATAACGTCATCTTTACAGGTAGATTTCGGATTACCTTAATTGCTGCAGTGTTCGCCGTAGTTTATAAAATGAATGTGTTGTCGAGTCTTGTTGGAATAATGGTATAATATTATGAAGTCCTGTTGGAGAGCAGAGAGAGTCCAGAGCTGTATGTACGAGTACTCGTATGTGCCCGAGCTCTTCGCGCTCTGGCTCTGGTCGACGGGGCTTACGTTGCTTCCCGTATTGTCCCCAACGTACTCGCGTATAACTGCGCTCGTTCCTGTCACAGTATTGTCAGGCTTAATTGGATAGCGATCCTACTGCCCGATAAGGCTTGCCGGGAGGGACGGAGAGAGCGCCCTCCCTCGCGAGCGAGCGGGACGAACCGCTTCGGAGGGATGCCCTTATCGTAAAGGGAACGTAAAGGGGACGGAGGTGTAATCTGAGGACTACTGACAAAATCTCGGATAATTACCTGTTTCGCTCGCGCTTACGCATTCTAGCTATGCGGAAATGAGTGGGAAGATCTCGGAATACTCAGATACTCGCTGTTTTCGAGGAAAATTCTATTTGAGCTTGCGCGAGGGGAGTGAAAGGAAAAGAGGGACTCTGGCGCAACCAACGTGGCTTTTCCACTAAACTTAAAATCGATACATGTTTTTATGTTCGCGGCGCGGCCGAGATATAACAGCCATTTTTATTTACAACGACGAATCTGTCTACATCTTATTGTTGGAAATTAGTTTTAAGTGGTTTTTTCTTCCCCCCGACAATTTTATAGGCAATTTTACAACAAAATCATACTTTGTAGATATTTAACAACATAATTACCATATATTGATTATTCGCAGAATAATGTGTTTTTTCCTTGTTTCCAACATGGAATGGATTAAATGTTATTTATTGAGAGAGAATTAATTTTTAGCAAGAAAGGACTGAAAAATTACCATAATAAAAAGTAGATTGCATTAATTTTTAAAAGATTTAAAAACCGTTTACTGTACAAATATCGCATTTTAAATATATTTACATATTGCAGTACACGGCGTATTCCATATTATGGCTTATAAAACGATGCATACAACTTTTCATATGATCAATTATCGGATAAACGACATCTTATGGTATCATGAGAGGGGAATCCCACCCGACGATTCTCCCCTACTTGACTATAGAAATAATTCACAAAAGTTTTTCCTGCAGCATTTTTAAATCACTCAGTTACGAAAATTTAAAAAATTTCATGATTGAAACTTCTTGGAAAAGATTTTTTTTTCATTAAACTGTCTTTAGGATCGAGATGACGACAAGGAAGGAAGTCCCATAAGGTGATCTTTCACGAAAACAGCGCTATACAAATTATCTAATTATTATTATTGCTGTTGCCAGTATATTAAGCTGTTACAAGTGAATTAATAATAATAAGGGGAATTAAATGCCAATCAAACTGATTGATCAGTTTTGTAAGATTTATAATAAAATATTGTAAAATTAAAAACGGAATAAACATATTTAAAAAAAAATTATTAGCCCTTATTCGGAACCACACTCATGGGTTATTATAAAATCTATAATTGGTTATATAATATTGTTAATAACTAATATATAATATTGTTAATAACTCTCGCAAGTGTCGTGTGTATAACAAAATTTTTAGGATTAACGAAATTGACATATTCTTCCATTCACATATAAAAATTAAATAAATCTTAAATGGATTTTTTACTTATTTAAACAAAAAAACGAGTGTGCGTTAGACCACACGACTGAAGTAAAACTTCACTAACTTATATCTCCCTCTCAACTTCCCTTCGCCTCGCCCGACCGTCCGCCTCGCCCGATCACACTTTTCATAA
This sequence comes from Limnephilus marmoratus, assembly GCA_917880885.1. Lineage (NCBI taxonomy): Eukaryota > Metazoa > Arthropoda > Insecta > Trichoptera > Limnephilidae > Limnephilus > Limnephilus marmoratus. The sequence continues at coordinate 34,031,474 of OU862908.1, forward strand.
CGCTCTCGTCAAGCATTCACCAGCTTACTCCCCAAGTCAAGCGTGCGTAAAGGCCCGACCGTTCGCCTCGCCGGATCACACTTTTCATAACGCTCTCGTCACGCATTCACCAGCTTATTCCCCAAGTCAAGCGTGCGTAAAGAAGTTTTACTTCAAAAAATATTTTCCTTGAATTTGCACTTGTTACAAGTGTTTTTCTTTTTATCTCTGCTTTCTTTTTAGTGCCCCTAACGCCCTAACACAATTATTTATTTTTCTTATTCAATGCTCATGCTCAACTCATGATGAGAAAATTTTGTACCTAAATGGATTGATGACCTTTCTTATTTTATATTTTACTTAAATTATATGGGTATTAGTTTTTATCGTCCTGAAAAGTTCTTAAGATGAAGTCATACTAAATAATGCAAAATCATACAAAATCATATGTTTTTGTTTTGAAAATTTGATGGCTCAGAAGTATTATAGATGCTTCAATTAAATACTGCGTGTAGAACACACCTTGGCCCTTAAAAATATCGGTCATTTTTTTTAATAAGTCTTTTAATAAGCCTATAAAAAAATAAAGTATTAGGTCTATAAAAAACACTTTCAAGTCCAAAGTCTCCTATTTATAAACCCCTTTTTGGATTTGATTTTATTGTATAATGTGGCAAATTTAGTTTCTTTTATAATAATCGCAAAAAATTGATATTTACGCTCGAACTTCACAAAATAAAATAAAATATGCATTTTCTCGTTGTTATTTTTGACATCAATCAATACGGCCCGCACTCTACGGATTTGGATTCTTGAAGTGACCTTTATGGCATGGGCACAAGAACCATACACTAGGCACAACCCATTTCGTATCAGTCACGCCCCAGCCGGAGCGGGAGATGCACGCGTTACGCCGCGTCGCTTAGTTTCGTTAAATTAATTTTAAATTTCCGTTTTCTTACAATAAACAAGGCGTAAAAAAGGAATTAATATTTTTTACAGGCCTTTACGAAATCAACCTGTTAAAAAAAATCTCAAATACCTTTTCCAACCTTTCCAAAAGCTTTTTCTCAAGGATTTTTAAACACCTCCCATAAAGGGCGTGAATTCCGATTTCGATTTTTTCCTGAACTATAGGATCGCCTTAATTATAAACAATATATAAACACAATAAGTACCCTTCACGCAGAAAGAGGTTGTAAAAACAATCGTAATACACATTTGACTAAGGTATATTTGGAATTATTGGACACTATTGGGAAGCTTTTAAATCCATAAAATCGAACAAAAAGGTATGAACGATAATATAAAGCTTGTATAATTTCTATTAGCATTTCGAATAAAAAGCTCCACTCAAGACCGTAAAAGCAAAAAAAATGCATTCATGAAACACAAAGCGATACACTGTGGGCAATGCGTGAATGATGGATCTGGGTAAATTATTATTGATGAGGTTTTAAAATATCACAAAAAACGACAGTTAGATGTCAGGTGAATCGGAGTGGTTTGGTTATTGGATTATTTTTTGTAGTTTTTGAAACATTGCGTTGAATTTTTTTATTGGTTCAGTAGGTAGGTACTCTTTATACTGCCCAAAAAGAATTCTGAATGAAATTTTGGATATTTCCTCAGACGGTTTTTTTTATTCAAAAATTATTTCTCGGTGACATAATGACCAATTTAATGATACTTAAAATGTGTGTCAATCATTAATAATTTATTAGACAAGACGCGGTCATTAAAAATCATATATTTATGTCGCTAGAATTGTCCAATCACTCACGATCACCCACGCGCTTAGGTCAACATTTTGAATAATTATGTACCATTAGGATTAATTATTTAATTTATATCATTCAACAAATAATTATCATCAGTGTTCAATCAGCTAACTTGTGTTGTTTTATTCCAGTCGTTGCAAAGCGCGGCGCGGCGTGCGGGCACCTCGTGCGCCAACTGCAAAACCACAACCACCACGCTCTGGAGGCGCAACCAGAACGGGGAACCTGTCTGCAATGCATGTGGGCTGTACTACAAACTACATAATGTAAGTGCATCTTGAAATTCCACCCAATCTGTTATCACAAAAACTTACGTTATTTACCTACGCACAGAGAATGAAACCATTACTCTTCATATTGATCATAGCGGGTCATGTTATTAGATGTTGATTTAATGATTCTTTAACGTTGGGACATCGATGTGATATCGTGGTAAGTGGGGAAAGACCAATCAAAATATGCAACCCTTTCATCTGGAGTTCCCCAGGGGTCTGTTCTGGGCCCACTTCTCTTCATCCTCTTCACAAATGACGTCGCTAAAATTATCGAATCATTTGGTCTTCTATCTCACTGCTACGCTGATGACCAGAAAGTTTACTTCTACTGCCTACCAGAGGAAATAGACAGTCTTAAAACTCGCATAACCGAGTGTCTAGAAGCAATCACTCGCTGGATGACCTCAAATAGATTGAAACTGAATCCTGCAAAGACTGAGTTTCTCTGGACAGCCACAAGTAGACGTCAGCGTAACATTGATAACTCCCCAATAACCATTTCAGGAAGTGACATCACTCCAAAGACATGCATTAAACTACTAGGCGTCAATCTGGACGCTGATTTTTCCCTTAAAACTCAAGTAAACAGAACTGTAAGCACGGGGTTCTTTCAATTAAGGCAAATTAAAGCAGTACGGAGAAACTTGACAACAGAGGCAACTAAATTACTAGTCAATTCTTATGTTGTTTCACGTCTAGATTATTGCAACGGAATATATGCTAGTCTCCCAAAATATCAAATCAACAAATTACAATTTGTTTTCAACGCTGCGGCAAGACTCGTCACCGGCGTATCTAAATATTCCCATATTTCTGAGCATCTCAAAAATCTTCACTGGCTCAAGTGCCCCGAGAGAATCCAGTTCCTGTCTGCAATGCAAGTGGACTGTACTACAAACTACATAATGTAAGTGCATCTTGAAATTCGATCCAATCTGTTATCACAAAAACTTACGTTATTTACCTACGCACAGAGAATGAAACCATTACTCTTCATATTGACCATAGCGGGTCATGTTATTAGATGTTGATTTAATGATTCTTTAACGTTGGGACATCGACGTGGTATCCGAGACCAGTGATTAGCGACCGATTTACATGAATCAATTGTAAATACTAGTGCTGAAGTGCTTTGTTACCTCTCTCACGAAGCTCGCCTCAAGATTTTATATGTATCTCTTAACACGCTTTCTAAATGACAACCAATTAAAAGTGATCAGAATGCTTTACGCAAATAATTGCCGAGTCCGCTTTTACTAGAATCAAACTGGTATCCTTCAAAGTCGTGTAGCTTACAGCAATGTTAATCTGATACATTTATTACTTAATCCCAACCACCAGAGTGGGCAATAAATAAATGTAAAAAGATATTTGATCTCCGGTGCGATTGTTGTCGTGGCTAAATGGCAATCGAATAAGTACCCCCCGCTAGGGGCGCCCCTGGGGCTGCGGCGACTTAGGGCCCGATTGTTCGGGGCTTATGACAGCGGGGCCCGGCTCCTAATCGGGTTTATTACCCCTGCCCCTCTCCCCGTGCGTGCTCTAGGTGGCGACGAGGAATAGTTGGACGCCTCTGCCGGTGGCGAGGGTGGCCTACACACTATGCCACACTACAGCTATACACGCGACTTCTTCCTAAACACATTATCAAATACCAGAATGGTTAAGATAACTTTTCGCATGCTGAACAATAATTTTGTCTGCTTATCGTGGCTGACTGATTGCCAGCATAATTTTACATACTTTCTCGTGAACCGCGAACTTACCCCTTCATGTTCAAATTCGGGAAACATTTACGTTTCAGATTGTTTATCGACGGTAATGCGATATGAAAATAAGAAAATAAATACGTCGAAAGCGTCATAATATTTTATATTTGTTTTGCGTGAAATAAAAATTTCGCACGCGACAGCCACTTTCCCGCGGGTTTTTTGTTCAGTGTTGCTCGAATTCGTGTTCCATATCTCTAACAACTTCATTTAGGAATATTGATTACAAAAACTAGCTTTAACTTTCCCCTGTTGTAGGTCGCAGTAAACTCGCGTTATTGTTATCCAAATAATAAGAAAACAATAAATAAACGGTTTTAGGGTGATTGGAGAACAGATTTCTGGAACGTATTTATGACCTTAACCTGCCGAGTCGGGTGTCATAAAAGATTTTAACCTCTAAACAATAACATATCGCGAAACAAAGTAACGATTAAATGGTGCTCTAGAGATGTTATTGTTGTTTACTGAAAACTGTTGTTTCCGGTAACAGTCGCTAGGGGTTGGGGAGTGAGTGGAGAGGAAGCTGTGATGTTATGTCCGCAGTAAGTAGTGAGGTACAGTATGTTGCAGAGTGGCTGTTAGCGCAAGGGGAAGTAATGCCAGGTAAAGCACTGTTAACAATGTCTACTTCATGTTGTACTAATCGGACCATTCTACTAAATAAAATCACTTATTACAAACCATGGCTTCTAAAACCCTTATAAATATAAATGATTATTTTCACCATTCTCTAATTTAAGCAAACCCTGAATAACCATAGGCCATAAAACATAATTTTATTCAAGATGCATTATAGAGGTAAATCACTAAGATATCCTTGCTTGTGTAGTGGTGCATTGGATGTATTAAAAATATTTAATTTAATACATATTTTGTTAGAAAGCTGAAGAATGAAACAAATGAAACACGAAAAGGACATTATTTAATTGAATCGCGATTCTAAATTTAAACGGAATTGATAAACGTCGCTATGCACTTGTAGCATTTTTGGGCATTTGCTGGGTAAGAGGAGGCTGCGGGAGGGGGGTTTCAAACTAATTCGAAAAACCTTTTTGAGACTTTTGCTATCGGTGTACAGATACCTACATCCAAACGTATTCTCTTTAAGATGAAGCCATACTAAATAATGCAAAATCATACAAAATCAAATGTTTTTGTTTTGAAAAATTGATGGCTTAGAAGTATTATAGATGCTTCAATTAAATACGGTGTATAGAACACACCTCGGTCCCTTAAAAATATCGGTAATTTTTTTTATAAATCTTTTAATGAACCTTTAAAAAATAAAGTATAAGCTCTATAAAAAACACATTCAAGTCCAAACTTTCATATTTATAAACCCCTTTTCGGATTTGGTTTTATTGTGTAATGTGACAAATTTAGTTTCTTTTATAATAATCGCAAAAAATTGATATTTACGCCCGAACGTCACGAAATAAAATAAAATATGCATTTTCTCGTTGTTATTTTTGACATCAATCAATACGGCCCGCACTCTACGAATTTGGATTTTCGTAGTATCAGTCACGCCCCAACCGGCGCGGGAGACAGTCGTGTGACTCCGCGTTTGTGAAATCAATTTTAAATTTCAGTAGTCTTACAATAAACAATGCGTAAACAGGAATTAATATTTTTTACAGGCCTTTACGAAATTAACCTGTAAAAAAACATTCTCAAATACCTTTTCCAACCTTTCCAAAAGCTTTTTCTCAAGTATTTTTAAACTCCTCCCATAAAGGGCGTGAATTCCGATTTCAATTTTTTCTTGAACTATTGGATCGCCTTAACATGATAGGCCCTACCTACATAACATATCTAACATTTTGCTTGGGCATTAATATCTATTAAATTAGTGGTTTATCACACATTCAACAAATTGAACTGAAAGTTTGTGTTAAGATTTATGACTATTTAACGCGTCTTCAAGGGCGAGCATTCACGAACCGATTTAATTTGTAATGTAATACTTTGCAAGTTTATAAAACATCTCAAGACACGAATAAAGAAATAAATAAAAACATCATTAGTTTTTTAAAGATATTTGGTAGAAAAACGAAACACTGCGAATCAAAAGATTAAAATATAAAATACAACTTAATCAAAATGATTGGGGACCAGTGATAAGTTATAGCTACCCGCTGAGTAAGTTAATACGCCATATTATAACAAGTATAAAGGTAGGTAATGTACTCAAAGGAAGCGATTCTTTTATTGCTGACTGCTCCTTGCTCCTTGCTACATGCGGAGACGGACTAAACAAACACTTGGCATTCACTTACAGCCCTCAGCCTCTTTTCAGCGATGTTATTCTTATAGGAGGTTGGACATTATTTATAAACTGTCGCATTACCTGCACTTGAATCCTTCACACGGTGGCTACAAAGTAATATGACACTTTAATAAAGTTTCTAAAAATTACTTCCAGCTTCGTTCGAGTTTCAACACTATTTTAGGGTAATATTTTTTCTTATCGACTATAGTATGACGTCTTGTCATATCTCTGAACTAGTTAACTGTAATTATTATTTCAAAGTTTCATAGTTCATGGTAGCAATCACACTGGAAACAGAACTGAAAATAGCTGCAATGACCGGTTAGCGTTGCAAACAGATTTTCTGGAAAATAAAAGAAAAGAGGGAGAGATTTAATTACTGTTTCAAATTGAATTTGGCAGAAAAGTGTTTTAGGTGTTTTATTCATTTTGTGGTGAAAGTTAATTGATTTAGTCATATGCAGTGACCGGCAAATTTAGCTAACACTAAATTTGGCTAATGCAAAAAAAAATTAAGCGAAACTCGCGTTATTTTTGGCCAAATTCGCGTTTTATCTATTTGGGGAAAGCATTGATATATTTTGCATATATCAATGTGTGATATGTTAACTTTTTGCCACTTTTTGGTATTTTTAAGGCGCCGCTTCTCCCTTAAACATTTGTAGTTTTTAAGCTCTTAAAAAAATATATGTTTTTTTTGAAGATAATATATAGACACCTTCAACGCCGAAACGCAAATTATATTATAAACGAAAAAAATCGCAAAGTATGCTCCGAAAATTATTATAAACACGATTGTTTCAGTTATTTTTGCAAGTTCACAATGTTTCTTTAAGAAAAAATTCACAATGTTTTTTTTAAATATTATATATTAGCGCGCTCCTCTAACATCTTCTTCTTTTTGAGCGCGGATGCGGGGCCTTGAATCTAAGTAGATAATTCTAGCCTGTGTGGTGTTAAGTTAGCTGTATTCAAAGCGTTGCCAAGCCACAGGCAAAGAAATTATAGTTTCCGCCAATTATTTTATTTATACTATAGTATTGAATGTAATTGTAGCTCTTTGCGTCATTTCTTAATCAAATGCCACAATTAATTTATAACTCTTTTTTTTAATTATTTCTTAAGTACCTACAACAAATATTTTGTGACATGTAATATGTATTTATGGTATATTTATACCGTTAATAAATAAATAAATAAATAAATATGAAAAATCGGGATGTTCGCTGAAAATTGAGAATAACGTTTTATTGAAAAATTTGCATTTCTCGTAAAAATGTCGAATTTTTCGTAAAAATTCGTGTTATTCAAACGCGAATTTTTCAGGTCTGTAATCTAATGGAGGTAAGAAAATAACTATTAAAGTGTAAATGTTTTTAAGGTGACGAAGCCTTTAAATTTTGTAATCAGCCTGTTTTCGTTAAGAATCAAAACATTTTGATAGTTTGTATGTTGTAATGCATCTCGGGGAGGGTAGCATTGCCGAGTTGTAGTAAGTACAAAAGATTGCTCTCCAAGTATCGGCCCTTTATTCCCGTGTTGAGTTACAATAATTTGACTGTTGAGTGGCTCCCATAGTGGCGGCACGGCGCTTTGCCAGGGTCTACGGATCTCATCCCCATATGCCTTCCGCGCTCCGGGACCCGGGAATTCCTAGGGGCGGTAAGTGGGATCAATCCAAAGGTTCTATTCATAAATATAAAGTTTCAAACAGTTAGACCGATTAAACTTTTCTCAAAACCTTACTAGTTTCTAAAACTCGCAATAATGTATTGTGGAAGCAAGGAATAGCTCAGTGGCAGAGTAATATGGATATCTAGTGAAAATTATACCCATAGGGATACATTTTAATATTATGATCTATAGTACAAATTTTATAATTTTATGGAGGTCAATAGGTAGGTACTTAGTCCCTGCGAGACGTCCTCTTACTTCTCACGCATTTGTTTGAAAAGGAAAAAAGATAGAAGATGCTAGAATAATGACTTCACATACGATCTCTAGCTGGGACTAGTAAAGTATCCCATATCGCCCAGATTTAAACAGTCCCTTTTCAAAACCAATAATATTATGGCATCTTGTCTTATTCGCACGGATTTTTAAACAATAAGCTTCATAGCCCATTATGGATATAACGTTGATCAGTTGCAAACTAAAAGCAGTAGCCTCGATATCTGAATTCTAAACATGATATGTACATTTTAAAATGCCAGAGCTTACAGTTCTGGAGATGGTACTTGTTCATATAATCAGATTTTCGGTAGTTAGGTACTAAAAATAATAATAATAATTCGATAATTGTATACCTACCGCCGGTTTCGAGAAAAAAATCATAAGGAGATAATATATTTTATAAAATTATATAGATATATTTTTATATATTTTATAATATAATAATATATATCTTTAAATATAAAAATCTCACGTCACGATGTTTGTTCGAGACAAACTCTGAAATTACTTAACCTATTTTGATGAAATTTGGCTTACTGTATATAATTTGGTCCAACTTAAAAGATGGGATAGTTTTTATCTCAGTTATTGATACCTCAATATTTATTATTGCTTATTAAATATTTGTTATAGGACAATGCTTTATAATTATTTGTAAGTTTTATAAGTTTCTAACCGATGGCGGTGTGAGTTAATTTATCGATACAAAACTTGGTTATTTAGGTTGGGTAACCATCCAAAAGAAAGCGCTGTGTTTCGATTTGATGTCATAACAATGCGTGGCTGGGTCAGCTAGGACTACATATATTTATAGAAATTTTGGTATTCCACCATTTTGTAAGAGTCCATCTCTGTTTAAATATGAAAATCCCTATTTTGGTTTTAGTTTTATCGAGTCTTCAAATTTTACAAAACAAAAAAAAATTCTTGCCATCAACCAAAATAAAATAAATATACCAAAAATAAGAGTTCCATTTCAACTTTTAAAGGATATCCGTGTAGATTAGATAAAACTTAAATAACGCGCATAAATAAGTTTTTGAAAGTTTGGCTTGATTAAGTTTAAATTCAAAGCCCGTTTTGAACTTTAAATCCACAGAAGCCGTAAGCTTTAACTTACCCGGCTGTTGAATTCAGAACCATTAATAATCTTTCAGAATAAACCGTTTCTATAATTTCCGTGGACTACCGTAGAGGGAATTCAAATAAATGTTTAGTTTCTAGGAAAAAAGAAACGCCCAATCAATATTTTAAATAAATGATTTATTCATTGTCGAATATTCGGCTTAAATCAGTATTTCGTTTCTTGATTATTTATGTTTTCAAGAGTAAAATAACAGGACATTTTGAAGTAATGCCAAAACAAGTAAAAGTAAATGTATAATAGGTAAAACAAATCGTGTAAGGCTCGTCGGTCAGCGTGTTGTTATTTTAGGAGGGAATAAAAACAAAAGTGCTTGAAGTAAAAGTAAACGAGGAGAACAAAGCTCGGATCCCTCCGTAATATCGGATCTAAAATGGCGCACGCACTTCCTGCCTCGGAGCTTTTTATCGTTCTTCCGTCGTTCCCGCGCTTTAGGACATTTCCGGTTTGCCAAATAGACGGGACTCATCGGAAAGGAAAGGGAGGTAAAATATATATTATATTTACAAGTGTTTTTCCATCGTCATTACTTTGCTTCTATCATATGGACTAATTTAGCCATTATTTCAGATAATATAAAATAATTCATCGGAATTTTATCCAGTTCCCACATAAATTATGTTAACATTATTTTAAATTATGTTAACATTAAACATTTAACCATTCATATTTGATGGCTAAATCCGCAATCGAACACCAGATTCCAATGATCTTTACCACAACTTAAATGTCTAGCTGTCATATTTTTTATGACATACATTAAACGAAACCTTTCTCGCTGAAAAGAAAAAGCTTTTAGTCTTCCTGACTCGTATAAAAAGAGCGTCATCTATCGCGTCTCTAGAAATGACGGAGAGTTGTTTGGTAGTGGGGAACACAATGACAGAACACGGGCCAATGCGCAGCCGATCTGCGCGCATCTTCTGACGATGCAGCATTCCAACTTCTGAAAGAATAAAGTATAAAGTGTAATGCCTCTCCAGATGTCAGGGCTTAACCCAAACGGCACACGGCACAATGGCCCGAATAAAACCGTCAATTGACGTCCTATCAGAAAGGCCAATCTTCAGAGATGAAACTCACTACAGACTACAGAGCCATCAGCGCACCCGCCCGGGGAAATTCTAAACTAAACCTAGCCCAGGCGTATCTACTCGTACCTATCATTTTATCTGTCATTCTTTACAAGAAGTAATACATTTATAAGAGATACGAAACTAAAGAAGAATTTAAGCAAATCAGAATGTTTGCTATAGATATTTTGAATGGAAAGGATAATGCGCTGCTTTCTTCAGCCACAGAATTAGTAGGTACGAGTACAATCGTTCTTTAGTACGTAGTATATAGATACCTTTCTGTAGATAACAAAAAAACGGGAAAGTGAGCAAAAGTGTATGTAATTTGCACGTAAGAATCTTGTCTTCAATAATTTACTCGTGAAACTAAGCATTTAGATTCTTTACTATTCTTCTTATATATATTTATCTACTATTCTTCACCGTTAAGTATTGGGTGAATTATAGATTGATAATAAAGTAGATATCTGCATATTAGTGCACGATAGCAATCCGCATATTGTTATACCCATCTTCAGTTTCTAGTATTCGGCCACGAAAGGTTTGATACATCTGCTTTTCTAGACTCAATAATACCATGGCTGATCACAAAGGATCTGAAGAGATGGACATCTCCCGCCTATCGCTTGATCTGTGTGAAGATTGGAAAAATCACAAATGTGATAAGGCGCGGCTTGCTCTAAATAAGGGAGCGGGTTCTAGTAGGTGGTACTCAGTTAGGAGTAGCAAAGGCAATTTGCATTAGACTATTAACTAGAGATAGTTAAAATTATAACTATGACAATGGAAAGGGTATATAGATATAGATATTGCACAATATCGAGATAAATCGAAACAAAAAGACAAATCATTATTACTTCATAACTTCAAATAGAAAATTGATATATCTTGTCAGATAAGATAGTCGATTAAATGACAATTTAACCGAAATATTATGTGGTATCAATGCAATGTGTCAACCCAAATCTGCGGGGAGCAAAAAAAAGTGTACATTTATTAATTGAGTGTACCTACGCTCACATTTCAGCGTTTCGCAGAAACCTAAATTGAGGTATTATGAAGCTTATCTGCATCATCTCGGAAATCTTTTATCGAAAGTGGACGCCACGCTGAATACAAAAGGGAAAGTATCTAAGTCTCTTGCAGAAGTTGGTGGCTTTCTCTAGAGAAGTGCAGATGCGGGGCCCTAGGGCTGTGCCCGATGGCGAATCAGATAAGATAAATACCTACCCAGCATCCAGTGCTAGGTACCTACCTACCATCCTACCTTCTTCCCCGCCAAGGGACTCCTCGACATCTCTCGCACGCACATTTTTTAGAGGGCTTTCGCTATTCTCTCTCGATCTCGTCCTCAGATAAGGATATGTTTGGTGTCTTCAAAAATAATGGGGACATATTTAGGTGTGTGTCTTAAAAGGGATTTCGTCATTGTTCCGTTTGACATGTTTAGTAGTAATCTTTTAAATGCAGAGAGGTATTTCGAGTACTTTTTCAGATCCATTATATTCTTTAGCTAGTCTATTTCTTGCTTTTGTATTCATAAATTCAGCTCAAATAAAATATTACGCTTAGGTTGGTACTTTACTTACTTATAAACGTTTTGATAAATAATTTATTGAATCAAGGAAAAGGATTTGATATCAGTTTAAATCAGTTTTTTTTTGTATAATGGAGTGGTTGTGTATTATTTACGTTCCTCGAGCTTTAGAAATAATTATTTATGACATCAGAGCACGCCTGTCAACAGCTAATCCAAGCATGAACACCACATGTCAAAATAAGTGAACGTTAAAAATTGCACAATTAAAATGTTTAAAATTGTTTTCAATTATAGTTTTCTCCACTTTATTAATTCATTAAAAAACCACTTAAAACTCGAAATGCTCGCTGTTCTCAAAATGTGAGACAATTTAATGAATATTGTCAGCGCCCGTGACGAGATCGTAGGCCGATTCTGAAATAGTAACTGCCGACGGGATAGTCGCCAGATGAGAACAGAGATACCCTGGATCCGGGCCATCTTATCGCCTCATCATCACCTGCCGACGCCGCCCATACCCGTTCCCGTACCATCTAGAGAGATGGCCAGCAGAAGCCAGCAGCAGCCACTCTATCGTCAGCACCAGAATATCACGGTGTCGACAATTACCGCGCTTCTACCTCCTGTTTTAGATCTCTTACCGAATCAGATGATCATGCTACACGAAATATTATGCGTAATCCTACGAAAGCGAATCAAATCCGGTGGTTTTTTGTGTTAATTTTGCACGAGCCTCTACAGTTTACCAACTATGGTTTATGTTATTCAAACTTACGTAAAACGTGTTCAAAACTAGAAAAGAGTATCGGGTAAAGATTTCAGTATCGAATAAATGAAAGAATATGTTCGAAATCCCTCGGAAAACAGTACCATAGAGTCAGTATAACAGAAGCGATAGATATGGAATTTAAAAAATAATATGTATCTTCGTTTAGAATACCTTAAGTAATGGTTTCTACAAAACTTATTTCGGATATTCGATTGTATAATTAGTCGTTTCAATGTTTGTTAAAATTTGACAAAGCTCTTGGTGTTATTAGAATGCGAGATGCTGGCCGAGCCACCGTCAAATGAGCAGTGCCAGTGCAGTGGGGCGACTGACCGATATCGATCTCGATCTCGAATACAAGCGCGCCTATTCATCTAGAATCGTCTCCAGATCAGTTGACTTTCCACTCATCCGATGGGTGGATTCCTGGACTGACTGAAGTCTGCATCTGTACCCGTGCTCCGCTCTGCTCGAGGTAGATACTAGGTACGAGTATCATATCATCTGAATCAGAGCAGCGGCAGTCACGACTGGAGCAGGGTTGGGATGAGTGATGAGGGGAAGCCCTCGCTCAGGCAGCATTCTTCAAATCATTGCTCAGTGCCCTCTCTGCATAAAGAAATGTGGAAGCGGGCATAGTTTTATTATTTGGATCCTCACCATTAATAAATTAATGTTACACATGTCATTTCGAAACACGATGAGGTACCAATCATTAATCATTTTAGGCAGAAGTCTTTTTCAAGGCTTAGTGTACCTACCTGCTGTACAGAAAATATTTAGTTTTGCAATCCAGGAAAATGTTGAAATTTGGCGAGAGCAAACCGTGACGCTTTGAAATGTGTGTTTTTATTGTCCCCAGATCCTAGTAATGTTTGTTGCTTCAACGGAAAGTGTTCTAAATTAAAAGGCTTTAAAGATTCCGTAGACAAATGGCCCATTTAGGACATAACATATCGGTCTGCGGGGATAATCTTCCTAGAATACACAGTGTCTAGGTGACAATACAATGCGCATGTGTTTTAGGAGACTATTCCCATTTGGCCATTGTTCTGTAGCCTTAATCCTTGGCTTATGTCTGGACCAACGTAATCTGGCGCCTCAAATCAGAGCTGCTTCTGTTAAACGCAATGTTTTCTATGAGAAGCGGTGTCAAATATGTAAGGATAAAATCAAAGATGGATCCCGAGATTGAGCCGATGTTTTCATCACGGTGTTGAGGAGATGCTTGATAAGAGATACATTTACCTTCTTGTTTGTATTTTTGTGTTTATTTTAATACAAAACAGATGTTTTCTTTGGTTGAAATGCGTTTTGGTGTTTGATAGACAGGCTTTCAAGAAAGCCTGATAGTGTGACTAAATTCAATGAAAAAAAATCAATAAAGGTGCATTTTCTAGAACCACGGATTACGTAGGTAGTTGTTTAATCTGGTTTTACCTTTGTTGCGATTTAGAAGTATTTTATGTATTCACAAACAAAGAAAGTTAATAAGTGATAACTGATATAAAAGATAACTTAATATTTGAGAGAGTTATGACAATGATTGTCATCTAAGGTATAGGTAGCTATTAATTAACTTGGGAGGTACATACGTTATTCAAATAATGTGACTATGTGTATGGTATATACCTGCAAAGGGAACGTAACGATAACTCTGACATGAGTATGAGTCACGTTAACAGTTAGATCGCGCTATTGGAGCAAATAATCTGCATTAGGATTGAATTAGATCCGTGATATTCAAACATGGCGATCTTCGGAAATGAATGATGGCGTTGTGCGGCGTGTGTGATGTTTGTGTGGAGGGCACCGGTGATTGTGACTGTAGGGCTGGTTGCAGGAAGGGGGGCAAGGAAGGGGCAGGCGGGGGCCTGTGTCCGGTAGTGTCCTGATGCTATCGGCGGTCGTTAGGGAGCGCGTCCATCACCAGCCACCGATGTAGATGGCCGATAGCGCGGGTTATCTTTGGCCCGGGCCTACACCAAGCCGCAGATACCATCGAGATGAATGACAAACATCGACAAGATTAATACCCCGCATCAAAAGTAGCGAACCGACCCTTCCGCGTTGATCTCGGAGTCGGCTCGTCAAATATACCTTTCAACAAATTCACGACCCACTTTGTGAGGCTTGAACGCTTCTGGATGGAGCTTATCTCTTAGTCGACCGATTACACCGGCTGCCAAACACACGAGAGGAATTCGCTTCTAAGCTCGATACGCCACAATTCATGTTATAGTTTTAACACAAGCTCGCAGCTATACCTGTTTGTTCATAAAACATATCAGAACTAACTATGTCACCGAAGTGGAATCAAGATTAAAAGGAGATAAGATTGATACTGTTCAATCGCAGTAGCGATATTTAGATTCGTTCCTTGATCTTGACTCGATGGCTCAATGAGCTTTAAAATTCAATGACTTTATTTTATTATAACATTATGTTAAAATTATATGTCTGGTTTAATTTTTTTCATGTTTTATCGACAACTAATACGTTACCAGTATCTAATCAATATTTACATCTAGATTTGGTTTGAGATACGTGGTTTTAAGCGGTGCATTTTTTAAATGATTTAAAGTTGAATTGGATAATTCCGTGTGAACTATTCAACTTACTTATTTTAGAATACGGGGCATCCGCCGTAACAAGTAGGTAACTACCTATCTAGAACGCAGACACAACAAGTAGCTGGAGTACATCTCCAGACAGTATTTTTTACCAACATGTCATGTATACATCAAAATAGATTTGTTATAGGTCAAAAACCTTTGGTAGTATTCTAAAATAAGCTCTCTTCTTTTAATCGTTCCACAAGAGTGTGGAGAATCAGAATAATACGTTTGCTCTACACCACAACATGATAATACAGTAATAAAGAGGAGGTAGCGAGACCATTCTGTGTAACGGACTAGTGTACTGCAAATTTGCATACCAAATAACCAGATTATCGCTTTATTCTTAATGTGGGTACCGGAACAAAGAGAGTTTCAGAACTAATGCGTACCTTTGTTTATTTCGCAGGGAGCTTTCGTTATTAAATTATAACAGCATCTATTCTACAATATTTTTACTTATTTTATATGTGTTAAATCTTACGAAAAAAATTGCAATGCTTTGATTAAAAAGATTTTCAACTTATCTAGCTATCAGTCTTCACATTGTCCAAAGAGAAAGAGTGTGAAATCAGTACAAGATGTAAATACATCGGTTAATATTAAGAGCGTTTAACCAGCCAGCGGACGAAAATCCACATTTCGGCGAAAGTTGTTCTTACGATCGTGCAGGGCGGTTACAATGAGAAAGATTAATTATTCTCCGTACCAGCTTGCTTTAATTTATACCTTCATCCAAAAATGCTGAAAGGCGTGATGATAAAACTATTAAAATAATGTACTTTTTGTAATTATTTTTGGATTATAAGTATTTATCATTTTTCAATAATGTCTAAAATTAATAAGAATGTTAAAAAAATCTGAAATATATTAGTTTGTAAGTGCGCAAATAAAGTGATTTTTGTATTTCACGTGATCCATATTTAAATGAGGATATTTCGTTAGTTAGTTGGTTGGTTGTGTTAGTAGGTAGTGTAGGTATACGAAGTGTATTGCCTGGCCTAGCAGAACACAATAATTATCTGCTCTGTGGGCAAGCTTCGCGTTCATTTTCAGATTGCGCGTCACGCCGCCGTCCGCCACAATTTTCTCATTACCTTCAATTAAAATGAAAACAGTTAAATTCCCGCTTCTTTGTTTCGAGCATATTCAAAATGTAGAACAATAATAATAATAAGCTCGAGCAGAACAAAGAATATGACGAAAGTCGCCATTACGGATGGAATGAAAAATATAAAGGAAACTGTTGCGGTGTTACCATGTTTAATAGCTGAGTTTCGTGGCACTCGCCGCGATTTCACTGGCAGATACTGTCACTGGAAATGTTAGTAGCCGTATCAATGTTATGAGTGCTGAAATTCGGAAACAAAAACTAATTTTGTAATGCTCGTCAAATGTCTCTTGTATTTTTTTTAAATTTAGGTTATTCGAAACACCCAGCGATTTCTGTTCCGGAAGTTATCAACGTCACAGAGCGATTAAAATTAAATTATTTATCTGCATAGTTTCATGGCGGCAAGTCTAAATAAATATCTAGCATTGCTCCAACATGGCTTTCCGGCATAAAACTGGAAATAAAAGTCAGGTATTAATTGGCATTTTTTCTATTAATATCATAATTGCTATTTTCACACCGCTCGCACTTTTAACATAAAAAAAACGTATATGAATTACTCATATGGAGGAATTGAATAAAAAGTAAGTAGTAGTGTACAGGTGTCTTAAAAAGGAGAGGCAGGATTCAATTAGACCTAATTGGCCACGCTTGTGAATGGATAAAAATGTTTCACTTGTTTTATTTCTTCAGCTTTGAAGCATAAACACAAAGCAAATAATCACAATAGTAAACGCAGTATTTCTGCTGCTTTAATTTTAATTCTGAAATTACTCACACCTTTATTTGACGGGTAATTTAACCCGTATGCCTAATTATGAAGTAATTCTGTTATACAAGAATGCCTACTTTTTGAGGAACAGTCTGACAGATTACTTTATTTTGGTATACACATAAAAAATCAACCGTAATGCGGTGTGAATAAATTACACATTACCGACTTGGTACCTGTCTACCTATGTACATATTGTACACGTATTACCAATATTAAGTGTAACCTAGTACTATAAATATTTACTATAA
This sequence comes from Limnephilus marmoratus, assembly GCA_917880885.1. Classification (NCBI taxonomy): domain Eukaryota; kingdom Metazoa; phylum Arthropoda; class Insecta; order Trichoptera; family Limnephilidae; genus Limnephilus; species Limnephilus marmoratus. The sequence goes on from OU862908.1 coordinate 34,048,790, forward strand.
AAATGTTTTGAAATTTCTCTATAATTTTAACATCTTGACGAGTATTTTTCTACATGTCATTACTGGTCACTTAGCCGATTACGCGCCAAACCCATCAACCCGAACCTAATTGTTCAATACCTACTGATTTTTATCGTTGTTTTAAGATGAAAAAAACATCAACAAAGGTGCCTTATCTTATCGGAGACCAAAATGTTCATTTACATTTTTTACTCCGAATAACGTCATGATTATCTTGTTAAAGTAAGTCAAATACGTCCCTTAACTAACTAACTAACCATCACGCCGTTTCACCGCAGGGGTAGGCAGAGAGGGCGGACCGCCAAACAACTCGATCTTGACACACACTCCTTGCCTCGTTCACATTCATACATCGTCTCACACATGCTCTTCTATTATTTTGACTCTTGGTAAGGCCCAACTCAAGTATCTGATTCACTTGGTCATGCCATGTCTTCCTCGGGCGTCCCCGAACACCTTGCATATTAGTTGAAGTACGTACATTAAATGCTCTGAAAATAACATATAACATATTTGATTGATTTTTAGTTCTTGACTGAAATGTTAGTTACATTAATTTACAAAATGGTTAATTTAATTTCATAACATTAACGGTACCCAAGTATCTAACATCCACCTAATTTTTCCTATTAAAACTCAGTATTGTGTACTGATTTAATAAAGCCTTCAGAACTCATTGAATGGGCACATTAGTCTATTAGACTATTATTCTTTAGTATTCCATCTTGTGTATTTTTGGAATTAAATCTGTCGACATAGTCCCATGAATTAAGTTTTATACCATTGTCTGCTTAAGTTTTGTTTGACAATGAAATGGAAATGGGAAAATTTAATTATGCGTTTGATTTATGCATTATCAGGTTCTTAATAATACACGGTTGGAGCGGTATATCTAAGATTCTCGTAAAATGTAGTATAAGAATAATAAATGGATAGGAATACGCGTTGTACCAACAATCGGTAGACAACTTTCTATTGATTGATTTTAAAAACATTTCTTTAGATTTTGTTGTTGCTATATTTTTTTTTATTAATATTTTAGTTATGTTACCACCAGTATACGCGCACTCGCCTAGTATGGTGGGTAAATTTAAAAATAAATACTTTCTGCAGTTTCATGATTGTGTGATTACATTTCTTCAAATTAGAAAAAATTAGAAAAAAGATTAGAAAAAATTCTCCAATCCCCCGCATATGCGCGTAATATAACACGCAATTTAAGGCGGTACACAATCCTAATAATTTTTGTACGCTCAAAACTTACATTTTAATCATTTCCGGCGAATCCGTAACTAAAATAACTTTTTTATTTCCATGCCGCACAAGAAATGTGAATTATTTATATACTAGATTAATAAAAACAGTACCTTACCATTAATATATTTTACGTACAACGATTTGAAAACTATATAACCCGTTTTTCAACTATAAAGTTAGCGGTAAGCACCAGATTTTATTTTTCTAGACGATGAATTAATAATTTCGGGAGGACAACATGTGCTTACATTTTCAATATTTGTAGCACGTTCTTCAGAATTAATTAAAATCAACGCTGCAGAAAGGTCGAATCTCCAGGCCTGCTAGAGTGAATTCGACCGTACGTTCGTGCAATACGCCGTGCCGCGGCGTATATTTGTTTACACGCTTTCTTCACTTACGTCGTTAAGATTCCCACATTATTTGTCTTCTTCCTCTTTTCTTTGATACGGCAAATTCGACAGTAGGTTCGTCCAGAGCACGGGTCGCGAGTCGCAATTTGTATACACTGTTTCTTTACTTACGTCGTTAAGATTCTGAATATATTTTAGGGTATATTGTCATCTTAACAATATCGATATTCTTAATAATACTCTTGTGAAATACCGATACGAAGTCAAGCGTACGACCACAAATGTTAATTAAATTAATGCACAGCTATAGAAAAGGTACAGCATGAGCATCTCCTGTCCCTATCCCATCTTCCTCTGCCTCTTGCCCTTTCCTATTCCTTCTTCCTTCTAATATACTTACATTTATATATTTTTGTTAATTTCATTTTCATGTAATGGTTATAACCAATTAAAATTTTGTATTATATCATAATAACCATTAGCATAAGAAATTGTTTTGGCTTACCTCATTTTTAACCGCTTCATTTTTAACATCCTGTATAAAACTGCTGTTTGTTTCTTACAATAAATAAATAAATATTGAAAAATAGCCGAATTGCAAGGAAATAAATGAAGAAATGTGGGTCAATTTTGATTTTCACAAAAATTACATTAAAAATACAATAACACGTTTGAAGGACTAATACTGTTTTAGGGTCAGTTGTTTCAGAGAATTTAAGCAGTTCATCAAATTTGCAAGTTAATTTTCAAGTTTTGTGAAAGTTCAAATCAAGTTCTGATATTATTTCAGCTACACGAAAAAACTGGTAAATAATAATTTAATAACATAACTTTAATAGAAATTTCACAGAACTTAAAAAATTATGAAATTCTGTGGAATAACTGGCCCTAATCAGTATTGCAGCGTTGTACAGCTCCAGATTTTCAAAAATACTGCAGCTGTACCTACTTTCAAGGTAAATATATTATTATTTAAATCATATAGATAGATGAGTTCTTAGTAGGAGTCTACTGATAATTTATTTGAAGCGTGGAAGCTGTTTTTACATTCTGAAGATTTTTAAACTGAATAAAGCAGAACACATAGAAAAAAAACATAAATCTAAGATTTATTTATTATTGTGTCACCAAATCGTTTGTTAATGATTTTTTTCCAACTTGAATCATAAAATAAATAACATTGCAAAAAACTTAACAAAAATTTCTGTAATTTCCAATCCATCGAAAAAATGGCAGCGTAAATAATATTTTAATTGATATTTTCAACAGGCGTAATTCCAAACATCTCCAAAGAGGCTGTATCTCGTGTTCCGAAATTGACAATTATTATTTAAAGACGGGGATTGGGTCGGAGTAAGTGTTGGACTTGACATAAAATATCACGTGGGAGCAGAAGCAACGGCTACCGACTACTCCGCCACTCCGTTACTGCTAACTACTACTGCTACCGTCTGCTTCTGCGTCTGGAAGTGACCGGCGAGTTAGTGTTTTTATAAGGGACTTGTCCGATACTGATTTACGCTGATTAGATACAGCTCTGCTCTCTGCTCACTGCTTCTGTTGCCCGGATGATTTAAGTGCTATGGAATTTGCATATATTTTTAAATAATACGTACGTTACATTTAACTGACACGTTATTTATGTGCTCACAAATAGTTTTGGTTTAACACGTTGTAAAGTACGGAGTGAAGTGTACGAGATATTTGTAGGTACACGGATTTAGAGTCACATAAATAATTTAAAAAAATTTCCCAGCCACTTAAATATTCTGTATTTAGTTCCGGGATGAAATGAATTATCAACATAATTTATTTTACAATTGAAATATCAGTCAGAAAAGGTATAATTAATTCTGATCGTACCTAGTTACTTACCCTATTTTGCGCTTTTATTTCATATTTATTAAATATCTCTTTTTTAAAGATGTAAAAAAATATATTGAAATTGGATATGTTTATGCGAACACCGGGTTCCAAATGCCCAATGGGGGTATGTTGTGAGATTCAAATAATCGGGGGAGGAAAACGAAGGTTGGGTAGTACCAGGCTATTCAGATATAGTCTATGTCTATTGTCAAATCTACCAAACGCGGTTAAAGCCATTTCAAGCGACGTTTCGATTCAGAATGGCGGTTCTTCACCGGGGCAATATGGAGGGTATTTACCACACTACCTTTTTTTACATTAACTACCTACCCACAGGAGACCCTGAAGAAAATAATTCTATGGGATACTGTGTGGAGGTCTTTTTAGGAAAGGAAGGAGAGGAAGATCTGGGAAGGAAAAGGGTATTAGGTGGGAAGGAATCTGGGGATCAGTGTGTCTAGGAGTGACGGACATACGAATTCATCCCACTACTGCGGTGCAAGGCGATATTCCGAGAGAGTACCTACGGTTGGAGAAGTCAAAGGGTCTCCCTCAACCATTCTCTCCCGATCCGGCATGCCATGCAGCAGGTGGGCAGGCGCATTCCCCGGCAAGACCCGGACAAACCTTAACCCATGAACCCGGGCACCAAACAAAGCGAACCATTTGGAGGGATCTATGGCAGAGGTGTTGGTTACCCAATAAATGGTTTCTGGGGCGGCGGTATCCATACCCGCGTCCCAAATTGTCTTCTTTTTTAAAAATATAGTTCATAGATATTTTTTAATATTTATCATATTGTAAGCCACCCATTTATTAGGTACCTTAGAACAGATCTCGAGTAAACATCACAAAAACCGTATATAAATTTTTACATTTGTTATTTTATTTTATTTTTGTTATTGGTAGAAATAGTAAAGCTTAAATGCCTTTCGACATGGGAACGCAGAAATAAACGATTGGTGACGAATTTAAGCATGATTTGTTGTCACAACAGATAAAAAAAAAACATATTTTTTTAACATTTCAGCGGCTTCTTTGTCAAAACTACTATAATATTTCACGGACGCGTGCACCTGAAAAAGCGCACCTATCCAGCGGGAGTATTCTTCTTAAAAAATGGTGTACTCGTTTAGTTGGTTTGGGAGGATGGGCGGCAGATGAAGCTAATTAGCGATTAGTGGCGACGTCTGGCCGTGACGCCCGCCGCCGTGCACCGCGCGCACATCTCGTCTTCCAGGAACACCCGCCGTCTGTAAGACCCTGCTGGATCCCAAATTACGTCATACTCGTACAATGAAACCCCAAACAAACAAAACACCAAACACTTGAAGAAATTTGCAAATATTTTGTGTTATAAACTTTTGCTCTGATTCCTCTAATCTGCTTCATTGCTTCTTGATTCTTTATTGCTCACATATATTGTTACAGTTTTGAGAAAGAGAAAATTTTAAAAGTAGCATTGTATCAGATAAAAATGTGTATATCTGCTCTTTCAAGGACACAGTTGTACCGAAATAGGTTAATATTTTCATGCAAACAAAAAGATTTTTTTTTACATGAGCTCCACACAGGAGGACCCGAGGAAAATAATTACCTTCAGGGCCTATGTCATCTTTGGGGATGCTTTTTAAGGATAGGAAGGAGAGGAGAGTTCTGGGAAGGAAGAGGGTTTAAGATGGGTAGGAATCTGGGGTTCTTCCGCCTCCAAGACACAAAACCTCACCCCGTGAACCCGGGCACCCTTGCAAAATCACCAAACATAGCGAACTACTTCGGGTGTCCTACGGCAGAGGTGTTGGTTATCCAATAAAGGTTCCCGCCTCCCAAATAATGTTAAATTTTTATTGGAATAACTCCCTTTATAAAAACTTCTGAAGGTGATTTCCATCAATGTAATAACATCATTGACGAAGAAGATAAAACTGATACATATGATAATATGAAAAGAATAAGTCTCAGAAAATTAGAAAGTTAACGCTCGTAACTGGGACACGAACCCAGGATCTCTCGTCTTACCGGAAAAAGAGCCTCAACTGTCCCAGTTGCGGACGTTACCTTCTTATTTTTCTGGGTCTTGTTCTTTTTCAATTAGTTTAGATTTATTAGTAGTATCTTCTTCGATGATAAATTGATGTTACACCATGTAAAGATGTTTCAAATAACAATAACAGTGGTTGTATTTACGTTATTAAAGGCAAAGAGATATTTTCAGATTCGATTGGAAAAAAAAAATCAGAAATAGAATGACCTCGCTTAAGTTAGTCAATTCGTATTTAAAAAGAATGTCAACACATTATTTGCATACTTAATATTGTGATTTCGTAAAGGGTTTATAAAGCGATTAAGGCCAAATGGAACCTTTCCACGCGAGGCGCCTCATTAAGTAAAGGGTAACACAGTGGGATGATATTTCAGAGTTTACAATTTAGTGAGCCGTCCCATCAGCCATCAGGCATCAAGGAGCAGCCATCAGCAGCAGTCATCCATCAGGGCTCCTGGCGACAGGGCGACGTGGAGGCCACTTCGCTCCATTTAACTAATACTGCGCCCGCCTATGTTCTCCCTCGCTCTAAAAAACTACACCGTTTATCTCTTACAGCGGGCTATTAATACAAAAAAAAACGTCCTAAACATTCAATCTCCCTCGCGTACATTCCGACTTCTTACTAATAGTGCAGGGGTGGCGAACTAACAAAAAACGAAATGCAATGCTTAAACACTACAATTTCTTTGTGCGAACGCAGGTATCTAAGAGTGCAACATTTTCAACTTTGAGACTGCAAATGTTAATCATTTATAGTACCTAATACTTTTGTAAATATCAACCCAAATTACATTTTTTTTTTTAAGTTGCCGGTAACCCGGGCGTTTATTAACACCAATAGTTATTTACAGAAATGTGCGCTACCGACTCACTAGACAATGTCTGTTCTGAGCCGGGTAGCAGTATATATCATTACATATATTCATAAAGATTGAATTAAATAAAAATACAAAAGATAATAAATAAAAATACAGAGTACAAAAGAAAAACTTAAATAAAAATTCAAAATATAAAAGAAAAACTTAAATAAAAATACAAAAGATTATCTACATAAAATAATCTAAATATGAAATATTACAAACATATATAAAATAATTGAACATTTTTTAGTGTGAACATTTTTTTATTTTATTTTTTTTATTTTAATATATGTATGTTTAAATAACAATATTCAACGTATAAAAAATTAACATGGTCGGTTTGCAAGTAACTTGTTAATGCAATTCCTTTTTTTGTTCATTAACCACGTATTAAAGTTTTTATATGTACGTTTTCTGTTGGTTTGAGTTATATGTTGTGTTTCTTTTAAGAAAATGTTGAATATGGAAGGTGCAAGGTAAGATTCATGTTTTTTAGCAAGAGTGGATTTAATTTTTGGCACTTGTAAATGATTGTTAGATTTAGCTCTAGTGTTCTGGGAGTGAGAAATGTGGGAAGGTGACGATTTTATGCAATTTGTATGGATAATTTTTTTTATGAATAGCTTCCTGATATCAAATATTTTATTTTTAATTAAAAGATTTTCAGTGGGATGAAGATATGGTTTTTTTGAACATAGTTCTAATAAGTGATTTATGAGCTGTATTAAGTAGCTTAATGTATGTGTCTGCGGCTCCACCCCATGCCGATATACCATACAAACATCATTCACAAAATCATTCACTTGACACTGGCTAGAACACTCCTTTGGGGTGAAAAGCCACGAAGGAAAAAAAATGTTGAGAATGATGTAGGTAGGTACCTACCTATGACGGAATTTATTCAAATTATAAAAAGTTTAAGTACCTACCTTTGTTATATTTTACCAGACGATTAATTTTGAATTTTATAAGAAAAACTCTCTTTTTATAACTTTTGAAAGTCATTCCCATCAATGTAATATACCATTGAAGAAGAAGATAATATGAAAATATGAAAGAGAATATGAAAGAGAACAAGACACAGAAAAACACAAAAATATAATGGTCGCAATTGGGACTCGAACCCAGAAACTCTCGTCTATCCGGGAGGTGCGTTTACCAATTCCGCCATTGCGCCCTTCTGTCATATATATTTCAATTTTTTTCTATCCAGGATACAAACCAATTCTTAGAATGATTGTTTCCAATGAAAATGGTAGCTATCTGTGATATGGAAAATAAATTAGTTGAAGAAAATATTATTAATTCTAAAATTTGACAAATATTGTTAATTCTAAAATTAAAAATTTCGGGCTGCCTATTATTATTTTGTATTATATTAATGTAAGTACTTGCATACTGCTTTCTAACCCCGTATGCATGGATATTGGAGGGTCTAGAGTCGTTCAAAGAAATGTAGCTTCGTTCAATAAAATAGATTCTTGACGTGTGCGGTGAAGGAAGAAACCATATGTTTCCTTATAACGCCGTTGGGAAAGTGGTGGGGTCCCCTCCAATGTCTTTTTCTCTTTCATATTTTCGTTTAGATTATTATTATTGTCTTCTTCTTCAAAGATTAATTTTGTACTATATTCGAAATGTGCGTTATCATTAGCTCAATATTTATTTGCAGACTACTTGAATAGGCAAACTAATGAATTGCGTGGAGTAAAATGAGCATTTCCTTCGACAAAATTTCTCTGTTTTCTAATTGGCATATCAAGTACCATCCTGTGATCTTTCATGGGTGACAAGTAGCACGTAAATATATGATTACTTAATCAACTTTATACAGCGTCGTTTGATACTTCAATAATCTCAAGACAGCTTTGCGTTGATTACTTGCAAGTTGGAGCCTTTTCTGAAAATATCTGTTTGTTAATGGGCTAGCAGGGCTTGGCTAAGTAACTGCAATAACTTCAGACACACTTTTAAACTGGATGTGATTATTGATTACCAATACGCACAAAGGATTCCAATTAGTGGCAGTAGGACTATGGCACTTTATTTGGGGGTAACTTGCGAGGCTGCATGCTGTGGAGAAGAGCAATGTTGGAAGGACGGAAATTACTTAGATACCTGGTTATTCAGATCTAGTCAACAACAAAAGCCATTTTAAGCAATTTATACAAAAAAATCTAATTTGTTATGTTTCAACTCATGTGCGCTTTACTATGGGCATTTTATAGAGTTATGTTTATGTATGTATGTATGTGTGTATGAAAAATTGAATTCCGTGTGAAATAACATCGATCACAGGAATTTGTTAATAGTTCAGGAGAGTTATTATTATTATTATTTTTTTAAATCGTATGTCTTTTTTTGTAGACCTATAATTTATTAAGGATTTTTATTATAAAATAACATTGAATAGATCTTTCAGAATACGTTAATTTCTTCAATAACATTATTTAATTTATTTTTAATTTTTCCTAAAATCCTTTAAAATGCAGGTCATTAAAGGCATACTTATTTTCCTAGAAAAATTTCGATGGCGCTGATCGAAAGAGAAAAAAACACGGAGAATAAAATCATGTTTAACTCATTTTTGGATTTATTGTCCTGAAAACCCGCATACAGGCAGTAATGAACAAGACAATATAAAAAAAATAACCAAAGAATCGCCTACGTCACAGATTAACTTTAACAGCTGATAAATATTGACAAATATGTTTTACTTATAAATTTAAAGAGAAAAATATAAAAGTAGGTACAAGAAAATTATTTTATGCGGAAAATGATAGAAATTGCATGAAATTAAAGTTTAAAAACAGTTTAAAAAAATTGTAAATGTACATTACGAAGTATTTCGAAATTGTTTTTTTTTTGTTTTGTTTTTGGACAACTGCTTTCAATTTTTTTACTAAAGGTACGGTTGAAATAACAAACACTTGTGATCCATCACCGCTTTTTATTAACAATTATATATCTCCACCATTAAAAGATTCTCGGCCATAATGATAATAAAACAAGCAACATTAAAGTTGCTTAACTACGACTTGTGTAATAACATAAAACGAGCGGATATTTAGAATAGCTCGGTTCCGTTCCGATTTGACGATGTTAAAACTAATTAATGTGGCCATTGTGGTGATTTAATAACTAATATAGAGAATGGTTTATACTTTATACCTAGTTAATGCACTATATAAACAAAGCGCATATGTATTAAAAGCATTATAAGTAATTCTTTCTGAGAAATACCTCCCGGTACATTAAGTTGCTTAAGGTATCATGAAACTTTCATGGTAAACGAACACAAGTTTAGTAAAATGTCCAAATTTATTCCAAGACCTTATCATAAAACGATTACAAGTAATCTTGCTTTAATTCGTAGACGCATCAATTAATAATAACGCTTCTAATAGTTTGTATTAATGTACTGTGTAAAACTAGTATTTTTAATGTGCCTGATAATACGATACTAAAAATCTTTTCGTTTTTTCCTAGAAAGCGATCACTTTTTTGTTTGACATATTATTAAATGAAACAAACACTTTTTTAATAACCACTTTTTAAAATTAATTCATTAACCGGTTTTGCTTGGCTCAATCTTCATCAAAGAATAAAAGGTACAATTATGAAACTTTTTAAAATTTTAATACAGAAGATTCAATTTGGTAGGTTGGTATGGGGACTGCCGCCCGGAAACCGTTTATTAGATAAGGGAACGTACCCATACTACGTGACACTTTTAGGGGGGGGGGGGGTCTTCAAAAGGTCACGCTCCATACAAATGAGCGGCGGATTGCTTAGGATTTTGGTCACCGGGGGGGGTTAAAAATTGCAAAAAGTTGGTCACGTAGTTTGGGTACGTTCCCTAACCAACACCTCTGCCGTAGGTCACCCCAAGTGGTTTAACATTTTGTGAATTAGCAGGGGTGCCAGATACATCGGGTGATGTGTGTCCAGGTCTAGACGGCGGATGAGGTTTTGGTTATATAATAAATGGTTCCGGGGGCGGTTCGGGAGAGGTCAGATCGGGGAGACACTTTGACCTCTTCAGACGGTCTCTCTCGACCCATCGTCTTGCATCGCAGCAGGAATGCATTGAATTCGTACGTCCGTCACTCCTAGACTCACTGACCCCTAGATTCCTACACACCCCTAATAACTTTTTCCTTCCCAGAACTTCCTCTCCTTCCTTTTCTTAAAAAGACCCTCCACAAAGCATTTCTAAAGATGGTTTAGGCTTAGGCTTTCAAAGACAAAGGCTCTGAGGAAATTTTCAGGGTTATCTGTGTGGGATTAATGTTAAAAAGAAGAGTTGGCTAAGTTTTAATGATAAAACTTTATTTTTTTAATTGTGTTTATTGATTTTTATTATTTTAAAACTTTAATATGATAGAACCCTGAAAAAACTTTGCAATTTTTTTCTATCGAGGGAATTTTATATAATTTGTGTTTCGGCGCGGGCAAAGTCTAGATATTATCTTCAAGAATAACATATATTTTTTTAAGAGCTTTAAAACTTACCGTGTTTAAGGGAAATATGTAATAAATCGGTACAAATCCGGGTTGCGGGCCCTTAATCCCAAACGTGGGAACACCTCAGCACAGGTTTGCCTAGTGAGGTGTTCACAAAATACTACTACTAACCTATTTACATACAGCTATGGATCATTAACATTTTTTCTTCTTATTACTAAACTTATTAGGTATCTATGTAAACCAATGTATGCCGGGTGGTAAAACAAGTAGAGTTATTTTTATAAATATTTAGTTGTTTGTTTAACCGCTGGTTGGGTGTTCCTGTGCGGCTTGTGGCTTGCGGCTTGCGGCTCGCGGGGCATTTAACCCGCGATACTAATTCATTTGGATCTGCATGAGACTCTTCCCTGTCCTTATTTAATTGGCCATGTCTTCTTACCAAATATTCTCGGTAAAGATAAATGAAAGCGAAACAAGACTCAAGAGAGAAGACAACATCTTGTGTGATTTAATATTTTCCCTTTTAATTAAACATCACAATAACACGATCAATTGAACACAAAAGGATATGGGGGTAATTATTTTTGCGAATAATTACGACGCTATTTAAGGAATGCTTGATGATGGTGTGGTTTATGGCCTGACTTAAATTATCGCCAATTTTAATTAAAATGAAAAAAAACTTTTTGCGTAATTGAGGAAGTTTAATGTTCCCAATTTTTAAACATTAGCTACACACAAAGGAGGCGAGACTGCGAAAAAAAATCCCCACTTTATATGTCATCTTTGGGGATGTGTGTGGAGGAACTTTTTAGGGAAAAGGAATAAATAACATAATTAGGTTGTTAAACATTAAAAAATACATCATTTTTATTTTTTAGTGAATATATCTACTACCTTTTGAATTATTTATGCCAGCGTTTTTAAAGTAGTTCTTCTCCAAGCAGTTAATGGTGGTTTGATTCACAGCCATGGCAATTTTTTTATTATGTTAAACTTAAATTTTTATTTTTTATTTGAAAACAAAACTTTTCAATTTTTTATGAGAAAAACTCTCTTTTTATAACTTTAGAAGGTTATTCCCATCAATGTAATATATCACGGAAGAAAAGATAACAATAATAATCTAAAACGAAAATACGAAAGAAAACAAGACACAGAAAAACAGAAAAAACAATGGTCGCAACTGGGACTCGAACCCTGAACCCTGACCTCTCGTTGCATTATTATTTTTATCTTCTTTTTTGGTGATATATTACAAAACTTTTCATTTATATTATTTATATATCCCGTGATTTTTACGGGGCTGCAGTAGTGACAAATTGTTTAGCGTGGGTAAAAATTTGGCTAGCATATCTACGTAATTAGTATACCTACGTTAGAAAGCTAACAGAAAATAATATTTAGATAATTTCACACAAACTTAAAATAAGTAGAAATCTTGCTAGCAAAAAACATTAAGGAAATAATACTTTAGGTAATGTGAGGTCTATTTTATGTTTTAAAGAAAACGTATGACTCTTATAGTTTAGTATACTGACTGAAGGATAGCTACCATTCGCGCTTCGGCAAATAATATATGAGCGAAGTCGTCGAAACTTTGAGGTTTCGAAACTTTAATGGGGGTGAAATGAAAAGTTGAAGTTGACAGGTTTGCGGGGCCCTGCCGTACTGCTGCCCCGGGCTGAATTAGTGCCTCCGCCCCCGTGTTGCGGAGCGCCTCGGGCTCCGGGCCTGAACGCGGCGCGGACCATTATTTAACACCGTTGAGCACAAATTGTTAAAAAGCCTCTCAATTATTACAGTGACAGCAAATAAAGGCAAAACTAATGAATACATGGGAAATAACGGCTTCTTAAAAGCGTAGGTATCTACTAATTTTCTTCTTTGAGTTATGTAGGTACTTATCAAGAACGTTGCGTGTAGGCATCGTATAAATGCAATAGAATTTGAATCGATTTAATCAAAAAATGTACAAATTAGCATAGTAAAATGCATAAACATTGCATAGGTATGCTTTAATGAAGTGAGGAATTTAGTCAACATCCTGCAGCTTTACATATTCATTCGTACATATACGAGAAATATGAGCAAACTTAGAGTGACTGCCATTAATTTACCAATTACCAATTCAAGCACGATTTTCGGATACCGAACATGATTACTTTGGCCTCAACGAAAAAAATTCAACTCGTTAATTATGACATCAAAATCTATTTCTCTGCTTATCATGGACAAGGTCTCTTTCATCGCTCAAGTGATAAGAGGAGCTTGAAAAACCAACCTTACCTACAATAACTTAACCGAACAATGCGAGCAGATCGAGCTGATCGAGCTGATTTACTGGGATTCTTACAAACAAAACTGAAATGCATGTATTAAAAAAAGTAAGATGTGCTTAGTCACAAATTTGGTGTATTTCACCAAACTTTGAAAAAAAAAACGCTTTTCGCTGACCAGAACGGGGAGGGAGCGGAGTGAGATTTACGAGGGAGGGCCCGGGGGGGTGTTTTAATGCCAGGAAGGCAGAACCAAACTTTGCACAATTACACACTTTAACGCTACGCGGATCCTTTATTTATAATCATATAAAATTATTTTTAAAATCCCTAAGTGACTAAAAGTGAAAAAGTTACCACATAAAAGATAACTTCGTACGAATTATGTCAAGTTTGCCTCGCTTTAAACGCATTTTTAGCAAATATTTCTGGTTTGAATTATGTTGAAAATTATGAACGACAAACTTATTAAATTCATTTGTAATTCATTTCAAGGTTTTAATATTGTTTTATTATTCACCAAGAAATGATCTAGATATGTTTTTACGATGTTAACAAGTTATGAATACACGAAAAAATGCATAAAAAATACATTTCAATCTCGGTATGTTTGTTCTGTGATGGGAATCGAAGCAGCAACCTTAGTCAAAGTCAAATGCGTAGATCATTTGTTGCATAGGGGTCAATAACAACAATAATAAAGACTAGACTAGAGGTTAGTCAACCGCAGATTTACATAACAAGAATAATAATGTTGCATTAAAGCGAAATGCATTACCATTACATGGGTGTAGCGATCACATCGTAAGTGACTATTTGGAGATTTATCAATTTTCGATACAAACACAATTTTCGATACAAACACAAAAAGTTTTATGAATTTAATAATGAAATAAATATTAAAATATATGTTAGTAAAATTGAGAAGTGATATCAGTAAAAACTCTTTACTGATTGATTTGAGATTTTCACGGCCAAAAGAATTATAGTGTTTTATTTTTGGGTTATTATTCGGTGTTGCATTACCTCCTTACAGTCTCAATCACCAGGGAATTGTGAAATAGATTTCTCTGATGATGGATAATGTAATGCTGTCCAAAACGTTGACTAAAGAAGAAGGTAGCGCAAAACAGGATAATAATTCCAAAATAAACATCCATAAATAATTTACTCTATTTTTATTTTAAAATATCTTAGTAAGCGGAATTTTCTGAGAAGTTTCCATGAATTTCTTCTCCCGCAAATTATTTTAATTTACGTACAGAAACGTGTAGGCGGGTGCAAACTCAAAAAGTTTTTATTTCGCAATTAATTAATCATTTCTTCAAGCACGGCAAACTTATTTTGTGGCACCATTTAAATTCAAAATTAATAGAATACTTGGTTTTTACCACGTTTATTGTTTACAAAAACCAACATGTTTCACGAGCAACGCTCACTTCTGCAGGGTTTGTAAAGTCAGCATTGCTCATGAAACATGTTATTTTTTGTAAACAATAAATTTCGTAGAAACAAAGTAATCTAATAATTTTGAATTAATCATTGTTCATTTTCCTAGATGGACTTCAAAAGACCACAGGTTTTTACCCAAAGTCGTTCTCTCCAAAAACGGAGGAAAATTGAAGGAAATATTAGATATCTAATTAAGAATGTCACGGCACACCGCGCCGCTGACGACGCTGTACTTCTGCAATCAATCTGTTAAGCGCATAATTCTGTTAATGCAAGTACTGATTACCTACAGATGTAATAATAGGTCAGAATGCGTATTCAATCGGTCTGATTTACTGCATCACTCACCATATCGAAAGCCGATTAATTAACAAAGTGGCCAGTTACCAACGCACTTAGCATATCACCACCTGACTGCAGTGTACACTATACGGGCTCTGATGTAACGAGGTGCAAGTGCAGTATGCGAGTGCAGTCTCGCCAGCGGCGCACGTACTACAACTCTCACCGAAATGTGCATTCGTACGGCGGGCGCGAGATGCATATTGATTGGCGATGGATAAATGGACACTGAAGACAGACCGTCTGTAGACCACATGCGTCACAAGATCCGATGGGATATCGGTGGCCGAGGGAGGTTATTGGCTCCGCGGGTCCGTCACATGGCGGCGGCGGAACACTTGAAAGGGTGAAATGAGGAAAACGACAATTTATTATAATACATGTAGATGTAGACCCCTAAGACCCCGACTTTGACTCAAATATTTAGACAGGAGAATAATTTATGGGGGTTTATCAATGAGTGGCAATTGATCAACTGAAAACCCAATTTGAATAAAATCGTTTCTTAACTCAACCCTCAACCTCAATAATATGAATGTGGTTAATATCATGGTTGGAAAAAACACACATTGAGGGCTTTTGTAAAATTATTATTAAAATACTAACTTATTATTATTATTATTAAAATATTCTCATTAAATTAATTAATTAAATTAAATTAATTATTATTATTAAAATACTAACTTTTGTTTCACTTACCTATTTGCAAGGAACCGGAAAGGTTTCACCCCGCTGGTGTAAAAATGAGATGTATTTGATGGATTTTGTTCCAACTACGGGCTACATTTACGAGTAAAAGTTGTGGTACATTGAACTGTTTAAGTTTATTAATTAGTTTGTTTGATTTAATGAAGGATGTCGGCAGGCCTACACAATACTGTATTTCCTATAAATTGTAATCTTGACAACGAAAAACAATAATTAACTCTTATCTTGGGTAGATGGAATTTGTAGGCTACCACGCGTGTACTTCATTCAAATCACAAATAATTGAAGCTGTCTAATAAACGTTAAATATGAATATTGATTTCCTCATTTGCCGCCGACTTTATTCTAGGAAAAGGAAGACAATAGATTCAGTCACCGCGCCGGGACATGGTCAGGACAGGAGACGTGTGGCGTTTGCTTCCTTGTGCGGCCGGGATACATTATACTCTCCCGCTCGTGACGTTTTTTGTTGATTAGGTAATAACTTCATAATAAACGAACCCGAAGTCTTTACTTTTCTTTGAAGGCATCTCTGAGCTGTGAAATGAGTCACATTTGAGACGGAAAAGAGAAGAAGAACGATATGTACAAAACCGAATAAAAATGTTTAACGTGTTATTATAAACATGTTCCTGAAACCTTTGTTTATTGGAAGGCATCACTCAATTGCAATTAGATAGATATATTTGAAACAGAAAAGGGGGCAGAAAGATACCAAAGCGAAAAATGTTCGATATAAACATGGCTAATGGCCGTTATACACGACATCTTTTTTCAGCCCGATTCCAATTAGACACAAAAGTCAACATTTTCGCTCTATGCGATCGCTATTTTCATCTCTATTTTGATATCTACGATTTTAGTTGGCATCACAGCAAACAGCATGGTTCATGTGTTGTTTGCAGTGATGACAATTGAAATCGTAGATATGAAAATAAAGATGAAAATAGCGATCGCGTAGAGTGAAAAATGTTGACTTTTGTGTCTAATTGGAATCGGGCTGAAAAAAGATGTCGTGTATAACGGCCATAAGTAAGCAATTTTTTTGTGAAATAAAATATTCACTTATTATAAAACCGCAAATTCGTTGAAATTTTTTTCTCGCTTACCGGTTTCACTTATACCTAAGCTTTATTAAAGCAGTTTATCAACTATCAATAATTTTTACACAAATTGAATAGATACAAGCAGCAGAGAGGGTGTTTTATCTTCAATTGCGATTCTCGATATAATTTCTTGTAATGAAATGCACATAAATCAGCACGTTTCCTACATCATGGCGTTAATCTTCAAGATAAATGAAATTAAAATAAAGACTTTCGAAGCACTTAAGAACTGCTTTAAAATCAGAAAATACAAATGTTATCTGTCCATCTCGAGACATGTTTTAACATTACCTTAATAAACTCTTCCGTCTTCAAAATCCAATAAGATAAGTACAAAAAGTTAACGCTAAAAATTATTGTACGCTTCGTGATTTGATATAAAACAATCTCGCCAAATTATTCAAATGTTTAAACAAAAGATACACAAAATTCGCATTTAAGTAAAGTTCCCAAGAGAAATTAAGCATTTTGTGCATCTGAATTTTTACTCGTTGATAGATTCGGTTTATTTGTATCAAGATTTCACAATCAAAGACAATGTTCTTAATTATTTGAAACGTTAAAGTGTAACGATTCTCGTTTGGAACAAAAAAAGTTTGACTTGATTGACTATTCCAGTATCCACACACAAATGTTGATTATTAGCAAGGAATGTTTATGAAGTTGAAGTTAAAAAAGCCACTCAGACATTCATCTCTCCATTCATATTGACGTCAGCTGAATACCCATGACTGCATTCGATTATTCCGTTTGGATGAGCCAACAGAAAACATTAAGTCAGGAGAAGAAATAATAATATTCGAACAATATTAATCGAGCCTTTCTCGATAGGAATTCCAGTTATTCTAGGGCTAGAGGAGGAACACACTAACAGGAAATTGAATCCCTGGCAGGAAGTGGAGTTGGTTTAAGTTGGATGCTCTGGAAGTGTTCGTCTGCTGCTGGGAAAGTTTCCGCAGATTGCATCAAGCTCCCGAGCCGTTCCACCACAGAATCTTGCTACAGACTTACTACGAGAACTGCAGACTAACTTACTTTCCCACAGACAGACGAGACACACAAACTCCCTGCTAATCTTACACACACCTTGTTAAAGTTTTAAAAAGTTCTATGTGAAAACTTAGCGTTCTACGCTTAAAACGTATAAAACAATAAATTAGTTAAGTAAATCTACTAATACTACACACTTAAATATTTCAAAATATTTTCTTAGTTGTAGCTTGCATACTCTTCTGCTGTTGTCTGATATCTCTTCTCGATTCACTTTCTTTTATATTATTTTCTATGGTAAATAATATCTATAATATCTTCTAATCCAAGTGAATTTTTGAATTTGGCTTGTTCTCACGTACAAACAATATGTAAAAACTCAGTACTAAATAATAAATTTGTTCATTAATAATATTTTAAATCACTTTAATTAGCTGCAAATAAATCTTTAATATAATTAATCTTTAACGTTAATTTTATATGCTGTTATAATTATTTTAATTGAAGAAGAAGATTATACAAATCTAAACTAAAACATATAAATTCGTGTATATTCATTTGAAGTAAAAATATCTATTTAATATGTAACATCATTCATAACTTTAATAACAAACTTCATAATTACCTGTATGTACCTAAAATTAACAAAATAACTTATAATACCTTAAAATTAACAAAATAGAAATATTCAGTATATAGAGACAATGTTGTGTACCCCTGCTTAAGAGTGTATAAATACTGTAGCATAAGAATTTCAACTACCAGTCTGAAAATGTCCGTAATAGGATGAAACCGGTCCTGGTGAAATATAAATTAGTGGAAGAAAGTACAAAAGTGTTTTAATTTCAAATTCTAATACAATGGAATTCCACCACGAATTATCAGTGCAAAAACTAGACTCATTAAATCTAAACTAAATATGAAACGGAACAAGAACCAGAAAAATAACAATGGGGAATCGAACCCAAGACCTCTTGTCTTATTGAGACAGGGCCTTAACCAACTCGGCCATCTGGACCATGTATTAAAACTTTTTTCTTTCCAATAAAATTGAAAAATCATTTTCATTTAAATAAATTAGTAATCAAATTTTCTCAATTAGTGGGGTACTAAATTTCAATTACAGTTCCAATCAGTTTTGCTGCTCTTTACAAATCATTCTTTCTTAATTTTTTTTCTTCCAGTAACTTATATACGCATCACTTTTTCCCCGTTATTAGTATGTTATAATGATCACCCACAATATTAATGTAAATATAATAAGTAAAATTAATGGAAATATAAAAACTGAGTTTGTAATTGAATTCGCTCGGATCCGATGCATATAAAATTGCAAAATAATTATAATCGTGTGCTCAGTGAGCATTCGCTATGTGCAAACAATTTCCTTGCTTGGTCGTCATTAAATAGAGCGACTGCGCGTTATTTTCCACGTAAAACGGTCGGTGGGTGTAAGAATGCACAAAGCGCATCTAGGTTTCTGCTGTTATAATGTCATCAGTGGTTGCGGAAAGTGCATTGTCCTTTTTATGTGCACTTTTATTGTTAATCGGCTGCCGAGCCGCGCTGCACATCAAACTGTCCGACTCAAATATTGCACACTGCACACTGTACACACATATGCAACTCAGCAAGGTTCTCATTACTATGCAATGCCAATGGGATAAACACATTATTATTTATGGCTATGATTGGAAACGATTTTAATCGCTAAGGAAAATATTAAGGGCTTCCGCCCAAGGGAAAGTTTTCAGAAATTCATTTTATATTTGGTTTTATTATGCAATAAAAATCACAGAAGACAACATTTTTTTTTAATAAATATATGGGTATTTTTTTATTATTAATTATTGAGTTAGTTATATACTACATGAATATAAACTAATAAGCACAATGTAACATTTCATTTGATAAATTTAAATATTTTTACAGTAAGCATAACATTTCTTTTTAAATACGTTCATTCTTTCTTCATTCTTCATACTTTTAGGCATTTCATCATACATCTTTAGTCCTCTGTACATTAGGCTGTTCTGTGATTTTGATTTCTTCATTTGTGGCAATCGAACTCTGTTTATATTTCTTGTTTCGTAATTATGAATGTCTCTATTAAAAACAATTTCATCCTTAAAGTATTTTGGCATTTGGTTTATGTATGTTACTATACCTACTCTGAGAATGTGTGTTATGCTACTCTCGAGAACCTATTTACAAATTTATAATAAAGTGTTTTTTCCGATAGTAATATTAAACAATGATAAATAAGTAACACTATATCAATGCCCAAGTTCAAAGAGTCAATTAGCTTTTCGAAATGATCATATTTTATGTTTATAGAAAATATGCAAATTATGTAGTCAAAATAGTAACAGTGGAAAATAAAGGCATGGGAGACGAAAATGAATAGGAAGGCGCACAATACATTGTTATACGTAAACAAAACCAAATATCCATTCTGAATGGATCGAATTAATCTTAAGAGCCAGAAGCAATTAATTGACATTGCCCATTAAATTATAATTTAAAGAAATCACCACGAAATGCAGAACAAGGCTATTTTATTGGTCAACGGATTTAAAGTGTATTCTGTTAACAAAGAGTTCAGCCAATGAATGGCAAATCACTTATTAATTTAATTACGGCAACACCTTCGGCTTCTTTTGAAGATATCTGATTTTTAATCCTGCGAGCATTACGAGTAAAATAATTAAACGACCGATCGGCGAGTCGGCCGTTTGGAATTAAAACACAAACAGAAGCGTGTTGAAATAAACATCGACACAGATACCCACTAAATCCAAGTATGTCACAAGCGAGTTAACTAATGGATGCGGAGCACTTGTGGCCAAACAACAAGCCCAATCGGTTACAATTACTTCAAATACGTACCATTACATGGATTAATTCGGATAACAAAACATTTACCTTTGCTGGGATATTTTTTCAAATAAATCTGTGGGCTATTGCTAAAGTAGGAAAGTCGATTTTAATTCAATTAATTAAGCTTTGTCTATGATGATTTGAGATTTCAAGACCCAAAAGTATTCTCCTGATTGGTTTTAGGGCGTTATGCCGTGTTTTTTTTTTTTTACATTAACTCCACACAGGAGGCCCTGAGGAAAATAATTTCCCTCAGGGCCTATGTCATCTGGGATGCTGTGTGGAGGGTCTTTTTGAGGAGAAGAAGGAATGAACATTGGTCTGGAAGAGACCCATGTTGTAGGAAGGAGGAGGCCGGCAAATCATTCCACAGCCGAGCTGTTGAACACAAGAACGAGTCGAAGAAACGACCCGTTCTCATGTGACAAATGTCAACTGTGTACAAATGTTGGGCACGCGTTTGGCGTGTTTCCCGACTATGCACCGGTGCCGAATGGATCAATGATGCTAGTTCCTCGGAGCATCTTCCATTGTAATACCGGTAGAACAAGGATAGCATTCCCACCCGACGCCTGTGCTCATTCTGCACAGAGTCGAGGGTATTTTTCAGGTATTTTGGAGCTCCAGACCAGAGGTGGCTGCCAAATTCAACCGTGGGGCGCACTTGCGATTTGTACAGGGTTAGCAGTTGTGTACTATTAAAGCATCTGCGGGCCCTGTACAGTACGCCCAGTTTTTGGGAGGCTAACTTTACTCTGGCTTCGATGGAGCCCCCACACCTCAGCTGGTCACTTAGGGTTACACCAAGCATATCAATGGAGGGCCTGTTCGGAAGATTGCTTCCGTTGAAAGCGACTAGATTTTCATTTCGATCCCTTTTAGACGTAATCAGACAAGATTGGGTCTTTGAAACATTAAATTCAACGAGATTATTTTTACCCCAAGAGAAAACACTCTCGAGGTAACCGTCCATTCTTTGCTTCAAAGCCTTACGAGCTGTTGGAGTTTTGTGAGCCCTTTGGGGGCTTGTCAAACAAAAAGCTATCATGAACTGTACTGTCATCCGCGTAACAATGAATTGGTGCACATGACAAAAGGTCGTTGATGTGCAACAAAAACAAAGTCGGAGACAGAACCGATCCCTGTGGGACGCCAGCATTTATTGAGTGTGAGGAAGAGGTGAAACATCTAAGACACTGTAATGCTGTCCGAAACGTTTGCTAAAGGAGGAGGAAGCGCAACGCGTCATAATACATCAAAAATCAATCACGATGAAGTTTTCTAAGATCTTCCAATAGAATTCAATAAACCATAATTATATTTACTTAATGAAAGCTACTTTATTTCTTACAAACTTCTTCTTTGTGTGCCGTATCAGGTCCCCCCGATGTTGACGATCACTCTTGAAAATGTCTCTCTGTCTTGCGCTGCCCGGAATACCTCCTCCACACTTCTAATGCCGGTCCTCTCTCGTATATTACGCAGCCAAGTCATTTGTCTCCTACCAGGCCCTCGGCGACCCTATATCTTGCCTTTCAATATTATGGAGCAAGTGATACTTCTCCCCTCAAAGTATATGACCCAGATATGAAATTTTCCGGAATATTATTAATGTAAGCAGTTCTCTATCTGCTCTAGCCCGCCTGAGAATTTCTGTGTTGGTGATCATGTTGGTCCATATATTCTTACAATAATACATTGTTATTAAGGATTTGGGCCTGTAGCCAAAAGTACCACAGTCGAGATAGAAAAAGGAGTTATTTAGATGGCATTGACTGTTTTAACATGATACGTTTTAAGTAAATCCAATAGTCCAGGAATAAATCGAAATCGGAATTCACGCCCTTTTATGGGAGGAGTTTAAAAATACTTGAGAAAATGCTTTTGGAAAGGTTGGAAAAGGTATTTGAGATTTTTTTTTACAGGTTGATTTCGTAAAGGCCTGTAAAAAACATTAACTCATTTTTTACACATTGTTTATTGTAATAAAACAGAATTTTAAAATTGATTTCACGGAACAAAGCGACGTGGAGCCTAGCGTCCGTTTCCCGCTCCGTTCGGGGGCGAACTGATAAAAAAACGGGCGTGACTAGTTATGTAGCCCTTCGGTGGATGGCATAGAGTTCACTTTGAAAATCCAAATTTGTCTCCTGCCGGTCGTATTGTAAAATAACAACGCGAAAATGCATATTTTATTTTATTTTGTGAACTTCGGGCGTATAATCATTTTTTTGCGATTATTATAAAAATGCTACATTAATCAATAAAACCATATCCGAAAAGGGGTTTATAAATAGGAGAGTTTGGACTTAAAAGTGTTTTTTACAGACTTTATATTTTATTTTTTTCTAGGCTTATTAAAAGACTTAGAATAAAAAAACTGACCGACATTTTTAAGGGCCAAGGTATGTTCTACACGCAGTATGTAATTGAAGCATCTATAATACTTCTAAGCGATCAAATTTTCAAAACAAAAACGTGTGAATTTGGGTGATTTTGCATTATTTACTATGGCTTCATCTTAAATGAACACGAAAAAGTTATCTTTGGTACATTTAACGTTGGTCCTAGAAAACAATAAATGCTCATAAATTGATTGTTTTAATGATACTTAATATTAATACTTAACGTCTTAATGACAATGATTCAAGTGCATACTCGGTTCGATGATGATTCCTAAAATGAATGTGATTGCTTGTGCATTAAGTACCCTCTTATTGTAATAGCTATTGGAATGATGAATGAATTGCCGGCACCCCATTTTATTTTGAAGCGAAATAATTGTTTGAAATGGCGCTAATGAATTCACGACATAAAGATCGTAATGAATTATTAATCAGTGTTCACTGGTCGCGGCCGTCTGCGACTTGTGTGAGGCCGCTGCTTCGTCCGATGCATCTTAATGTTCTCCCAACTGAAGCTTTATGTCGTCCTTCATATTTAACGGGCTGTTTGATGGGCTATTTGGCGTTTCAACTCATTCATGCAAGTTTTCAGTAAAACCTAGATACAAGTTTTCAGACAAGAAGCGTGGAAAACAGTCTGCTAACTAATCTGCCACGAGTGTCTCCACTGAAGTGGGCAAACAGGATGGAGCGCCACAAAATTATTTCGTGGAACGCACTCCTTATTTCAGTATTCACAGGAGCCAACTCAAATATTTGATTCAGTTCATCGTGCAATATGGTGCAAATACTGCCAATTATGTGTCGATGGGTGCCATGTCTTCAAGGTATTTCATAAAAATCTCTAATCATTCTTTCCAAAAGTGTTAAATCCATCTCTTAAGGAAGACACTTTTTTAAGAATAGTATTAATAATATCATAGGAAAATCCGTTATAATTCCATTTCGAGTGAAGTTTAAAGTGTAACATTTTCAAACATTTAAATACACATCATTGAGAGTACTCCAGTTATTGAGCGTGTCGAGGTTATTTTGAAGTAGTTGTTGATCTGAAACAGACTTAATTTTACGAAAATTTTTAAGATCATCGGGCGAAAAAAGCAAAATCACAGTTTAATTTTGAACCAAGGTCATTTATGAATATTAGAAAAAGAAGAGGGTCAAGATTTGATCCCTGTGATACACCAGAAGTTACATCTATAGGAGATGATTTGTATCCATGAATAAAGACTAGCTGTTACATAAACATGATTTCACCCAGCGGAATAGGTAAAGCTTGATCAAATAGGTATTCCTATTTGATCAAGCTTTTTAAGTAAGATGGAGTGGTTAACTTTATCAAAAGCTTGAGTAATAAATAAAAATAAAAAACACACGTCCCTATGTGTAGGTACAAGCAAAATGTAATTCTTAAAAAAATAAGAGCGGTTAGGCTCTATTTCAAAAGAAATACCTCCCTTGCAAAAAAGACGGAATTTTTATTAAGTGACACGTCATAACAAGCAGCGGGCGCGAGCATGTGACGCAACACTCTAAATATTTTGGCTGTTGAGATAATGAGCGCTGTCGCAAAAAGCCGACAAGAGAATCTGCAGTTATGCGCATGTCTACAGTCTGTTGTATAGTTGCATAGGCCGCATGCAACTAACTGACATGCACCGCCAAACACCAGACACATGCACTTATTCAATAAAGATGACCCAATAGCTGTCTCCTTCAAAACGACAACCTTTTATAACATTCTTTAAAAAAGGTTTATTATTGTATTTCTTGATCGGTAGATAAATAAAATACATCCTTTATAATTTTGTCAAAATTTGCAAAAAAAAAATTTACAAGTCATCCGATATAGTGATTTGAAATTGACCCCAATTTACCACATCCATGTAATATCTCACTGGCTTATTTATTTTTGATCAAACTTTGAAGATTTGATCATTAAGGTGGATAGATGGAAGACGTAGAAGAGGAAAACGCGAAACCTCATTGCTCGAAAGCTACGTGACTCTGTTTGAATGTTTCGGACTGCAGTTATACAGTGAATATTGCTCTGATGTTAGCCAACCCCCACTAAGAGAGGTCTCCATAAAAAGAAGAAGAATAGTTAAATATTGTCTATTGTTTTGTCTATTGTTATTATCATTGAAGAAGATAATATCAACAATAAATTCTCGATGAAAACATGACAGAGACGAAGACACAAGAAAAAAAAATAAGGGTCGCAACTGAAACTCCAACCCAGATCCGCTATTGAAGTCTTACCGGGACTGACCTTTCTACGAATTGAGCTTTTGCCACCTGATTACATTTCATCATTTTTATCAATCTCATACTTTATTTATGAATTACTGTCACTATCTTCAATTATTTTCCATATTTATTGCTTGACATCTTTTTGGTGAAATTGCAAAGTTCAAACCGAATAGTTTTATAAACTAAATGGATAAACCTAACCATTTTTGAAGTAAAACTTCTTTACGCACGCTTGAATTGGGGAGTAAGCTGGTGAATGCGTGACGAGAGCGTTACGAAAAGTGTGATCGGGCTAGGCGAACGGTCGGACCTTTACCCATTCCCGCCTCCCAAATTTGTCACCGTCATTATCTTCAATTATTTTCCATATTTATTGCTTGACATCTTTTTGTGTAATTGCAAAGTTCAATCCGAATAGTTTTACAAACTAATGGATAAACCTATCCATATTTGAAGTAAAACTTCTTTACGCACGCTTGACTTGGGGAGTAAGCTGGAAAATGCGTGACGAGAGCGTTATGAAAAGTGTGATCGGGCGAGGCAAACGGAAGTTATACGAGAGGGAGATATAAGTTAGTGAAGTTTTACTTCAGTCGTTGGGTCTAAAGCACACTCGTTTTTTTTACATGACACATCTTTTTACTTTTCTAAAAGTAAAGAAAAAATAATTAACTTAAATTCACTAGTATTACGATTTCTAAATTTTCTTGTTTGTGCCTCTTTCATTGACCGTTGTTGATATTATCTACCGTAATGATTAAATTTTTCAGTGTGATTACTTTACAAGCTTCAATAAGTTAATCGCAATTGATTGAAAATGACCAATAAATTGAAATGATTGTCAATCGCTGACTACGCGCGACTCTGTCTAAGAATTTTCTCCACAATTGCGACTTAAAAAAGTTTAGTGGCCGCGCACTTTCTTGGAAATGTACAAATGTACGTGTTCAGTCGGTCCTTTCATCCTCCCACTCCCTCTTCACATCACAAATCGCCAGTAATATAACTACCTTCATTGAATGCGCGGACGTTCGTCTCATATCAAAAGTAGTGAAGTTTTTTTTAATGTGGATACCGCACAAGAGTCTCAACTGCTCCAAACCATTCGGAGCCAGTGAGGACTATGGCATCCCCGATTGAGGTATGTTGTGAGACTGAAGATAGTGGGGAAGGGATTAAGGTAAACTCGGCTAAGGCCATTTGGAACGTGCTGCAAACATCATTTTAATTTTAAATAAAAATGATAATATAATTTTTTATTAATTAATTGTGAGATTTGCACCCGTGACCTCCGGATTCATCGCGTAATTATCACTCTTCAACAAATTTGTCGTCTTTCAGTGAGATATTACATTTTTTACTGACATTTTAACGAAACTCAAAAAAAATTAAATAGATAGATATAATGCCATATAGGTAACTAACTATACACTGAAAATTACACAATCTAATTAAATTATCTTAACCACTAGAGGGTTTTTCGCCACATTTTGCCAATTTGCAAACCCCCGCGTGATTCCGCTAGCCAAAATGTGGCCAATTTGAAGAGATATTTTTTGTCACAATCAACCAATAAGTAAGCGTTATCACGTTATCATTATAATTCTACTGAAACTTCAAGACTGAAACTGTAACAAAAAATCAACTAACTTCACTTTGTTACTACAATATTTTCAAAGATACATTTACCCATATTTTTAAACTTTAACTTTGAAATTAACATTTTTTACTTGTACCGCCAACTTATCGGTGTAATTTGGCACTTTAGTTATCTAATATTACCCACGCACAGGCAGTGCCTTAGTGGGTTCCCATTATCTACTTTTGTCTTATATACATTTTTTACTTTTTTACATTGTTTTTATCTTGTGTTATGATATATATTTAGAAAATATGTAAAAATTACTTTTGAAATGTATGTATAATGGGAAAAAATAAAGGAAACAAAAACATTTATTGGAATTATTTGAAAAGTGCGTTGGAATCTTCGATTAATCATAAAACTAACTTGGTGGTTTCATAGTTTGATATTAGATGTCTGGCATCTTTTCTGAATTCTTTGTTATTGGCATTCCGCAAACCGAAATTATTGATTTAATTTTTTCTTACAAATCATTTATCATGTGCTTTCATGTTGTCGTATTTTAAACTTTAGAAAATGAAAAACTAAAACAATTCTAATAAGTACTCTCTTTCACAGGTGAACAGGCCACTGACGATGAAGAAGGAGGGAATCCAGACCAGGAATCGCAAGCTGAGTAGTAAGAGCAAGAAGAAGAAGGGCGGCGGCTGCCTGTCGCTGGGCGGCATGGGCGGGATGGGCGGCATGGGTGGCATGGGAGGCATGGGAGGCATGGGCGGCGTGGGCGGCATGGGCGTCATGGGTGACATCATCAAGCCGTTGCAAGACTCCAAGGGCGGCTTCGGAGCATCACCCTTCGGAAGCGCCATGGGAGACTTTGGTGAGTCAACATTTCATTACCTAAATCTTTTTTTAAATTGAAAAATCAGATATAATTGCATACTTGCCATTCGATCACTGCTACATAAATTCCTGCCACTGAAAGCTCCGCTGTCACTTCTCTTTCCATTATACGCTTCACGTCGTGCAGCGTTAGGTTGGAGGCGGGTATAGTTACCACCGCCCTGGGTACCATTTACGGGATAACCAACACCTCTGCCAAAGATTATCCCAAGTGGTTCGGTACATTTGGTGATTTAGCAAAGGTACCTGGGTTCTTAGGAGGGAGGTTTGTCTAGGTCTTGACAGTGTATGCGTTTGCCCATCTACTGGGTTGCGGGCCGGATCGGGTGAGTCTGGTTGAGGGAGACCTTTTGAACTCTCCAGCCGGACTCTCTTTCATCGCCTTGCACTACAGTAGGAGGGATGGATTCGTACGTCACTCCTGGATACATTAACCCCCAGATTCCTACTCACCGTTTTTTCTTCTCAGAACTTCCCATCCTTCATTTCCCTAAAAAGAACCTCAACATAGTATCCCCAAAGATAAAATAGGCCCAGAGGGATTTTTGGGGAGGGAGCTAATGTAAAAAAATAACACTTTCCATTGGTTCAGTTTCGTGTTAAGTTCCTTGGATAGTATGCAGAACCTACCTTGTATTATCGTCAATTGTATGCTGATGTTCTTAAATTTGTTCACCAAAATCATAATTAATGTTGAAGTATATTTTCCAGGTCAGCACGGAGCGCACCTCGGCGTGCACCCGGCGCACGCGCACATGTCCGCGCACTGGTACGGTGCGGGCCCGGCGCACCAGCCCTTCGCAGCACCCCCGCCGGCCCCGCCCTCCGCCTACCACCACCACATGACGGGGCTCACCTCTCTCAACTCCATGGTGAGTCACACTTACTCCTACCACACTATCAGACTAATCTAATCTAACTAACTCATAATAATTTTGCATGACAGCTTTAGATTCACAAGCCTCCATAAAGTATTTGAAAAGTTTAATAAATAGTTTCGGCTGACTGCTCAAACTATTTTTAAGACAATTGCAAGAAAGTTTCTATTTTTAAAATATGCACAGAAAAAAACCTCAAATGAAATCAGGAATACCTCAAATTTATGAGAAATGGAAACCAATTTATTGAAACACCTAATTTTTAAAACAAACTTTATGCAAAACCAAGTCCAGAAAAAACTTTAACAATCTTACTTCTGAATTGCCTCGAATTAGCCAGAACAATCAGAACAAATACAAAAAATTGAACAATTTTAAAAAACTTTCATTAAAACAAAAGATTCTATTTAAAACATAGTAGATATACTATTACATAGGTACAACCAAAGATATTCAAATATTCAATATCTTTGGGTACAACCAAAGTGAGAAACGTGGCTCCCATATCAGGCACAAGATCTCCTCTTTTATAATAAGGTTAATAATGAACCTTAAAGATAATATTTTGTGAAATATATATGTAAGAATATAAGCTATCTTTTGAACATTATACTAGAAAAATAGTTCAAAGTGTCACCAAAAATGCTAACGATTAGATTAAGATTTTTGCATTTCGTCAAAAGAACCTCAAATCGGGACAAAAAACTATGTTGCTCTCCGATCATTAACTCATCGATCCGGATAAAAAAATAGTAAACTGATTTGATTATCGTCCTTGTTAGATTTGCAATCCCGCGGGATTTTAGATATGCTGTTTTGATTTAGTGTCAATACATACTTGACAATGAAAGAGAAACAGATCTTGATGCTTGGAAGAAAGCATCTCATGTTCGAAAACTTCAATACCTAGAATCTATTTTGAAGAAGGAGATTTCCTTTTTGAGAACAGAGATATTAGAGGGAGATCCCTTCAGATATCCCACAGATTCTTGATAACAGTCTCACCAACAAGTGTGGAAGCGTTTTCCGCTGCCGAGGCTTTGTGCACAAATTTAATATTCGTTTACGTACAGTTAGGTGACAAGACTCTCCGTGGGTCATGGTTTTCACGATCCTAATTTTTTCAAAGTCTTGTTAAGTTTCTCGTTAAGTTACTTGTTATGTATCTTTTTTACCAAGTTTTTTACAGTATTCCTTGAGCTAAAGATGATTGATACCAAATAATAAAAAAAAAAATATGTTGAAGCGTATCTCGTGGGATTTCCAAATTCTGTTCCGCAATCCCGCGGGATTTGCAAACCCTAGTTCCATCATTGTCATGTTGATGTTTAAACCTCACGATAATGAATCAAATATCACGTAGTTTGACGATACCACATATACTGTAGCAATATTGATTACTCTCTCTCTGGTTTCAATCCTAGGATTGGTTTGCAGCAATGTTATCTGTTCGTTTCTTCCACTCTTCCCTGTCTTGTGCGGCTCTTTTGAAATCTGCATATGATGAGCAGCGCACGTCCACCAGCAGGTCCTCCAGGTACTCTCGGCGTGGGCGTCCCCTAGCGTTTGTCCCCTCGGTCATACCCTCCATTATGGCATGCAAGAGGCCTTCTTGTCTTATTACATGGCCGATCCATCTTGCGCGCCTTTCGGACAAGGTCCTGAGCAGGTGCCTTCCTCCTTCGATTCTTTGGAGAACCTCTTCATTTGTAATGTGGTCTCTCCAGGAAATTCCTAATAGTCTTCTATAGGACCACATCTCAAAAGCCTCTAGTCTCCGTTTATCTCTTTCGGATAGGCACCATGTTTCGCAGCCGTACATCAAGATACTCCATACATAGGTCTTGATGAGGAGTATTCTCAATTTCAGGTCTATATTATTCGATTCTATTGATTACGTGGCACATTAAATAGGTTTTTTATTTACATACAACGAAATTAATAAATGTGTTTTCGTTTGTTGCAGTCCGGTTGGAGATCTGAATATACGTGATGAGCTGAGGACGATCCGGGAGACTGTGATGGCAACTCAGATGATGTAAATATAAATTGTACGGATTACAACAGCCTCCGTTATTCCTGTGAACCGCTGTATTTACTCTACGGTAGAAACTCTTCATCTTAATACAAATCTGGCAAGTCTCAGTCATTTCATCGTCAATACGTTTTGCTTGTTCATTTTGTATACCACTTTGAAGGGATGAAAGTACAAATACTGATAGGGAAACTATTCTTAAAAAAACACACACAAGTCGATTCATTTATATTATTTATTTATCTTCGAAACTTTATCATCTTCAATTACTTCTTGAACATTTTCAAAGTTTCTTTTAACAAAACGGAAAACAAATGGTATTGAATTTAAGACTGGAAACCCAGCTTTTTTGTAAATATTGAATTGATTTTATATCATTAATGTTTTGTCAAAAGTGTAATTGAAAATTGTGGCCATATTATGTAAGAAAATAAGTGATCAATTTTATTATTATCGGAATAAAAAATATGTACTTTGTAAATTCATAAAATAAATTAAAAAAAAAAACTATAGATATTGTATAAAGATAGAATAAGGCGTATGTATAAGTTGGTGTGAAATTATTGTATAGTCAAAAACAAGTAATTTTGTCTCAAATCCCAGTAATTCGACAGATAGGTTTATGTCCATTAATCATCATTCATGTCCCATGTTCATCAAGAAACTCCCAAAAACGGAGATCGTTCAAATAAAATCACTTCCAATATTCTAATTAATTTTCTTTTAGAAGCAATTAATATAACAGAGCTGTTAACTAGTAACTACATAACTACTAGTAGTATATCTACTGATCTCGTGTTGAGGTGTTGAAGAGGAAAAACTATTTTATATCCAAATGTATTACGACGTTGAGGTTACTATCGAGTACTGATTTGAGATGAAGTTACCAAATGTTGTATAAGTAAAATGAAAGACGATTGTTTTATTATTGTATATTAATTAGATAAACAACACCGTTTTTCGCACCTTTGTGAATTTATTTAAGTTTATCGCTACAAAATATCATATTAAAACACATTTATTAGTAAATTCAGTAGGTCTAAGACTTATAATTTAATAATTGTTTTAATGGTCGTAACACTGTTTCGTATAACTAAGGTTACGACTAAACTAAATGAAATGTGCAATGGGATTAATGTGTTAGTTTATAATCACTGTGTAGCTTATCGCCAACAACAGGGTGTTCATGTCACTTAATTCAAATAATTATTTTTATAATTATGGTGTTTTCCATCCACAAACCTGGCAACCATTGAAGTACTTCCGTCATATTATTATACTATAATAGTATCATTATTTTAATTTATTTTAATCATGTATAATGGAAAGATATCCGAAACTGACGATTTTATTGTCTTATTCTTATGTATACGATGTTCGCAATATTAGAAATTATTCATCACTCATCACATTTCAACATATCAAAATTATTATACTTTTTTTTAAACTAAATGTGTCCTACATGATGACGAAAGTACGTCAATTGAATATTATTTTCTTATTTTAAGATCTCAATGTTAACTGTAGAAATATTTATTTGAATTAACTGCTTAAATATCACCAGTATTATATATGTTAATTATTTTTACATTTAATTATGAAACCTATGTATATCCTAGGCAAATTGATAAAGTCGAGTCACTCTACTATTTTAACCTAAAAAAGCATTGCTACGTTTTATTAACTAAAATCCTCTTTTCATGTTTAAAAGACTTAACGCAACAGGGTTTTTGTATAATTTATTTGTAAATAAGAGTTTTTATGCTTTTATATTTTACAGTGACGACATATTGACTGCACAAAAAACTGCTATAGAATTGATTTTAAATAACAAAAACCGAGCGTTTAATAAAATAAATCTGTAATATTATTAGTTAATTTATTAGAAAATCCGTTCAAAGAACTGTAAACGCATTCATTATCCTTATTATTTCCAAATGTATTTAATTGTTTCAATATTCAGGAATACACGACAAAAACATGGCTTTGCGTGGTAAATGGTTATTATTTAATTATGTACCCTCCAAAAAATGTTAATGCCGATTTATTTAATAATCGCGAAAAGCATCAAACAAAAATAAAACATAATTAAACAACACGTGTATTATGCATTTACCGATAGTAGTGCATATTCCTACATCTTTAGAATATTGTAAAATACATACATATATTGTGGTGGAAACGTTTGTTTGCTTTTCAAATATTATTTATTTTTGTATTCATAAAGTATTTATGCTGATATTGTAAACAATTATATGGAGCATTCAAGGAAATGATTTAAACAATTGTATAAATTATAATAAGACTATAAAATATCGAAGTAATAATATCTAAAAGTACTGCTTTTATGAAATTTTACATGTAACCGCATTAAATCGAAGTATTATTTTGCAAGTAAGTAAAAGTTTTCAAATATTCAAAAATTTTATCTGACAATTTAAAGATGTTTTGAACGTATGATTTAATTACAGATATTTTGAAATTATGTACCTTTTAAGAATTTTTTTTTTGTAAATAACATTTAACCCTTCATAAAAGCAGTTCTTTAAGGGTAGTTTTAAGATTTGCCCATCGTGTGATTGTAGTTATAATTTATTATTAAATCGTTGATAAATTCCATGTTAGTGTTATGTATTGTGAAATTTGAAGGGGATCATTGTGAAAAAGACGAACCAATAAAATGATCGGGTGAACAAAGGAAGGAAGGAGCAAGAAGATAGTGATGAGCAGATGACAGATGACAGCAATGCATACAAATAATGATAATAAAATAATAAAAATGAAAACACTCTTTAAATTTACTACTCCACAATTGAATCAAATCCCACAAAGTTTGATGTTTTAAAATGCTTATTAAGTTGATGAAAAAGATCTTGGAACTGAACTACAATTTAAGCACGAATTATTTGACAGTTTCTGTGTAAATGGTGTGAAATTTAGTAGTTTTGGGAGATAAACATTACATGGTGATACAATCTGTCAATATTTAATGTAAACAAAAGGAAGGTGAAAGGATCTTCACATATATTCTACCACATCGATACATTAATTTGTTGGACCAAGCTGGAAGTGGATCCATGTAGCTTTGCCACAATTAATGATTTAGCGGGGGTGTCCCGGTTCATGAGGTATTCATGGGTTTGTCTAGATCTTGGAGGCGGATGAAAAGGACACACTGAACCCTGTACACCTCTACAACGCCTATCCACCCCTTAAACCCTTTTCCTACCCAGAATTCTCCTCTTCTTCCTTTCTTTAAAAAAACCCTCCACACAGCATCTCCAAAGATATAGGCCCCAAGGGAAATTATTATCCTCAGGTCCTCCTGTATGGAGCTCATGTAAAAAAAATAAATTAATGTAACATTGACATAAAATGTATTAAAATCTGAAAATTGTTTATTTAATTTTTAGGAAACAGTTTCAATAAAAACAATAGAGTAGGTATCATAAGGGCAACGTATAACAATCTCACCCCGCATTTACAAATACAAATTAGAACAAATATTATAATTTAAAAAAAAAATAAAATGAATATTTTTTTGGGAAAGTAACGAAAATACTCACAATTCGCGGTCTAGGCATATTCGTTCTTGTATCGAATTAAAAATGAAATTTGGCTTGGATTTTAAAAGGTATGCCTTCTTTATTTGCAATTTGTTCACAGTCGACTGCATTCGGTTAAACATATCTAGGCAATAAGTAGAACCCAGTGAGGCACGAGTACCTGTGAAGAAGGTAAGTGGGTACCTAACAGAATAGAAAATACCACTTGGTCGATTTCGGATTACTTGGCAATAACACAATGCTTCTTTGGACACGCTTTAGAAGGCATACCCAAATCCTGATTACGGTTTCGCAATGTAAACAAATATTTGATCTATTTATTTTGTTTGTGTGAGATTTTATTCACAAACATGTCAGCAATGTTAGCATTAATACTTACGGACTTGGTACCCCACCATAAATGCAATATGTTTTTTTAAAGTGACATAAAGAAGAACCTATCTAAAAATAAAGTATAATGAAATAATAATAATAATAACGTAGTATTTATATAGCGCAGTTTTGTGATATTTCACTTCAAGTGCGCTTAAATTATAATAAACTTAAAATTAATCCTATAGTGTTCCTTACGAGTCCTTACAAAATACAAAATTGATTAAATAATGTGAAACAAAGAATATACATTTTATACAAAGCAATTCCTAAAGAACAATATTAACAACAAGAATTCTTAAAACTAAATTATAATAAAGAATAGGAGGCTGTTTACGTTTAGAAATAATAATAACAGAGTGCACAGAGTAACAGTGTGAAACAAAGAATATACAGTTTATACAAAGCAATTCATAAAGAACAATATTAACAAAAGAATCATTAAAACCAAATTATAATAAAGAATAATAGGCAGTTTACGTTTAGAAATAATAATAACAGAGTGCACATAAAACTATAGTAAGGAGGTAATCGAAACCAAACAATTACCAGAAACTTGAGGAACATGGCTTATTATAGTAGATTAAAAACGAGTTTAAATTCATGAAAGGTATGATTTTTTAAAAAAGTTTGTTTTTAAAGCTCTTGAATGAAAATGTAACATTTTAAAATTCAATTAATAAACACTATTAAAGGTTAGTTTTTTATAAACTCGTTCATAAAGTTTTATCTTTATTCCACCAATTCTAAAAATAAACTAGTTTTTATCTAACTCAGTGGTTCCCAAACTCTTTTGGCCCAAGGACCCCTTTCCCAAACTCTTTTGATCCACGGACCCCTTGTGTGGACGGGCATTTTAGACTTTCAGGGTGGCGGTAGGAGACCCAGAGAAACCCTTCTCACCCCATCCCATCCTGCCCCATCCCATCCCATTGCGCTCCCCCCGTTGTTCAATGGGCGGTGGGCAAAAAAGGTTGAAAATCTAGCGCGAACCCCCTGACGTTGTTCATGGATCCCCAACTCAATTTTAATTTTCCACGGATCCCCTGAATGATCCTGGGGACCCCTGGGGGTTCGTACGGACTACTTTGGGAACCACTGATCTAACTGTCTAAAAGTAAACTAGTTATTTATCTAACTCATAGGCTCTCAACGCGGACGATAATGCCCCCTTGGGGGCGTTTCAGACTTTCAGGGGGGCGGTAGGAGACTCAGAAAAACAGATCCCGTCTTGCCACATCCCATATCCAAATACGCCCCCTCAGTTTTGGTAAATATAACCGTGGCGACAATTGCTGTATCAGATTTTCAGATACACGAGTTAGGGGGCTTAGAAAAAAATATATTCTCAAAGTGGGCGGTGGGCAAAAAAAGGTTGAGAATCTGTGATCTAACTGTATAAAAATAAATTAGTTATTTATCTAACTGTCTTAAAGAAACTAGTAAGTTATTTAAAAACTGTATTGAGTATGTACACGTAAAGCAACACAAGAAATCCAATGGAAGCTCGAAGAAAGGCTTAGTGGTGGAAGGCTTCAAATCCTATATGGCTGGTATGAGTGAAGTTATTCAGGGCTGCAACCAACAGGGCTCGATGATAGTCAACATCCGATAGGAGAGGCCACCAGAAGAATAAGACAAAAAGTAAGTAAAAGTTTTACTTGAAAAGAATACCAACATAAGCTGATTTTATATGATTGATTCAGTATTAAAAAAAACTAGAAAAAATCTTTCAATTGCGCAATGTACACACACAATTTCTAAGAAATCTTAGCTATAGAAGTGAGTTAAAAAAATCGTTGATACGAATTCACAGTCGGGTCCTTGTGGCTTTTTGGCGGAGATAAGCCGATATTTGACTGGCAGATAATAATAAGGTTAGGGAACTATTGGCTCCACCGTACAGTCATAATAGAAATAGATCAGCGGCCAAATTGAAAAGTCAGTCAAGCGGTTGACGAGGTTAGGCTAAGCCGCAAACTGCCAAGAACGGACCCGCACTCGAGGGCGAGGGGAGAAGACGGAATTCCGTTCAAAGCGATTCGAAAGATTGAAAACGGCAATTGAATCGACTCTGTTGTGAGTTGTGATGGGGTCGAATTATTCGCATTGGGAAGTAGATACCTACTAACGTAATTTTTCCTGTCGCGACATTATTTTATTATTTGAGAATTTTAAATAAGGGAAGGTAGGCATTTATTAATTGAATTGGTGTTCGAAGGACTTGATCCAAGTTCACAAGAGTCTCAGCTGCTCCCCTCTGGAGCCAGTGAGACTATGATTGAGACTGAAGGTGGTGGGGTGGGGAGGAAGATGGGGAAGAGGGAGGTGGGGAAGGATCTGACTATTCAGATCTGGTCACCAAACACGGCTAAAGCCATTTGGAGCGACATTTCAATACTGAATTGTGGTCTTACACCAGGGCGATACGGAGAGTATCTTCCACTCCGGAACGTGCCACAAATGTACGACACAGGGTGTTAAGGGACGTACTCGACTTACTTTAACCAGTGATTCCTGACATTATTTAGAGTAAAATATGTAAATGAAATTTTTGTTTCGGTGACATTTTTGATGTTTTTGTTTTCTACAAAAACAAAAAAAATGATAGATGTTGGACAGTTTAAGGCGGGGTGAGGGGTGGGTCAGTTACTCCGCTGAGTGACCAATAATGACATGCGAAGGATTTTTTTGTTGTTGTTTAATTTTGAAGAAAAAAATATGAAAAAAAGTCTTTAAAAATGTCACCGGAGACCGAAATTTCATTTACATTTTTTTCTCGAAATAATATCAAGAATTACTGGTTAAAGTAAGTTAAGTACATCCCCTAACGATGATTGCGAGTCAAGAGCCTTACACCTAGAGCACGCGCGCCGGTCGTCTAATACAAAAGTTTAATAGAAATAAAACATTCTCGACCAAGTTATTTATTATAAGTACGAAGAAAGTAAAATATTGGGTATCTGTAAATTATTCATTTAAATTAAAATTATTCAATCAACGATTTTTTTTGTAATATTTGCAAATTCACTTTGTGGCTTCATTATTAAATGAATACCAAATTTTTTAATTTTATCCTGACGAACGAACCAAAACATGTTGATAATTTTTATTAAATAAGTTGTGTGTACAAAGTGATTTGTTGCCATTTAATTAATATGAAGCAATAGGACGAAATGTGTTTATTTTACACCCCCCACAAACACATATCAATTTTATAGGTCTTCGTAATTTAATCTACCACGGAAACAAATTTAAATGACAAATAAAATATCACATTTTATGAAAGAATTAAAATTATAACTGAATGATTCAGATGTTGAAATACGTTTTCCTGTTATCCTCTGTAGACCATCGTGTTTCACTTTTTACTACAAAACTACCGCTTTTCACCAAAATAATAGCTTTTTTTTCGTTATTTGTTTTTGGGATGTTATGCCGTGTTGCACTACCTCCTTTTTTAGCGAACGTTTAGGACAGCGTTGCAGTTTCCATCATCAGGGCAGATCCGGCAACAAACAACTTCCAGATCTGCCCTGATGATGGACACTGCGACGTTGCCCGAAACATTGGCTAAAGAAGGAGGTGGCGCAACATGGCATAACATTCCAAAAACAAATAACAAAAATACTTTTGGCTGTAAAAATCTAAAAACGTTATATCAAAATTATAGCTGAATGGGTATGGGTACTGCCGCCCCGGGAATCATTTACTGGATAACCAACACCTCTGCCATAGGTCACCCCAAGTGGTTCGCTGCTTTTGGTGACTTAGCAGGGGCGCCCGGGTTCATGGGGGTGAGGTTTGTCCGGATCTTGGCGGCGGATGCATCTACCCACCAGCTGCATGGCAGGCCGGATTGGGAGAGAGTAGTTGAGGGAGTCCCTTTGACTTCTCCATCCGTTCTCTCTCGGAACATCGCCTTGCACCACAGTGGGAGGGATGGATTAATACGTCTGTTACTCCTGGACACACTGATCCCAGATTCATACCCACTCCTAATATCCTGTTCCTTCCCAGAACTTCCTCTTCTTCCTTTCCTAAAAATACCCTCCCCATAGCATCCCCAAAGATGACACAGGCCCTGGGGAGTATCACTTTTCTCAGGGCCTCCTGTGTGGAACTAATGTAAAAAAAATATGTCGAAAGTTGAAATACATTTTCCTGTAAACCTCTGTGGACCATCGTGTTTCACTTTTCACTACAAAACTACCACTTTTCACTAAAATTATAGTAGAAAGATTCCATTTGGGAGGTGTGTATCGGTACCGCTGCCCCGGGAACCATTTATTGAATAATCAACACCTCTGCCATAAGTCACCCCAAGTGATTCGCACGCTGGTAAAAATAATGGAGAGAAATAAATATTTTATAACATTATTTTTGCTGATTAGCAGAGTGGGGGTAAGATGCAGTAGCATATTTTAATAACATAATGATAAGTTTATTGTTAATTTGCAGCCCGGCGTCATTTCCTAGTCACAAGGTTAAACAATCATTGACCGAGGCGGTTTTTAGTAGCTGTCGTCACTAGGAATAAACGCTGGGGTGTTTTTTTTGCTCCCATGCGAATGCAGATTAACGGATCGAGGATGAATTCTTCAGCCAAAGCGGGAATCAACGTTTTCCCCCCAGTCTTACAAAATATATTATTAGGTGAAGATTTGAAGGTGCCACACTCATTTTTTAAAGTTAGGATTTATAATAAACATTTTTTGAAATGAATAAATGCTCTTCCGCAACACAAAGAATAAGATCGAATTAACAGAGACCAATACTAAAAAAACAGAGTGTGTAATTCACACGCGGTAGAAATGAAACTAGAAAGTCGCCAGATCTCGCTTTCTTTTCTTTTACTTGTTTTTTTAAGTGGTTTGAAGATTGATTTAAAAAATAAAAATGTTTTTTTTTGGATTTCGTAGGATTCAAACCCCCGTTCGCTTGATGTCTATCTCTCTGGCCACTGAGACTTGTCAGGCACCTTCCCATCTACGCTTTGGAAGGCACGTGCCGAGGTGCGCAATTACCGCATTATATTAGAACCGAGTATTTGTATAGAACTGAGTTGTGACGCATTTCCGTTTCACACGAATTTCAATTCAATACCGGCGCTAAAGAAATTTCCCTTCAAAACAGACATAATCCCTGCACTTAAAATCGTGGTGTAAATATTAGGGAACGTACCCATACTACGTGACACTTTTAGGGGGGGGGGGGATCTTCAAAAGGTCACGCTCCATACAAATGAGCGGCGGGTTCCTTAGGATTTTGGTCACCGGGGGGGGGGGGGGGGGGGGTTAAAAATTGCAAAAAGTTGGTCACTTAGTTTGGGTACGTTCCCTTACGTGGCGCTTAACGTCGGAATAGCGAAAAACTTTACTACAACGTGAATCGTAACGTAATCGTGAACCGGCCGTAAGTCTATATACCAACGCAGAACTTGTTATTAACAAATATGTTTTCTTTACCGGTATTTAAAAAAACATGCACTTACTACTTACTATTAACAATAATGTTTTTTTTCGTTATTTGTTTTTGGGGTGTTATGCCGTGTTGCGCTACCTCCTTCTTTAGCCAAAGTTTCGGACATCGCTGCAGTGTCCATCAGGGCAGATCCGGTAGATGTGTACCGAGATCTATTGGATCTGCCGGATCTGCCCTGATGATGGACACTACAACGATCTCCGAAACGTTGGCTAAAGAAGGAGGTAGCGCAACACGGCATAACACCCCAAAACAAATAACGAAAATACTTTTGGCCGTGAAAATCTTAAAACAATAATGTTGTTTATGGTAAGTAGGCGCCTGATTGATTTACTTGTTCTTCAGATTGTCGTTGACGGCTCCAATCTCCAATAGATTTTTTACTATTTGATGATAACTGCATTGTTATATATTATGATCAGAAAAGATCTCCTGCTATTTACGAAAATATTAAAAAACAGTAATATGATAATTCAAACGCTTTTTTAGTTTTTTTTTCTTATGATTGTTGAAATGCCACATTGTAGCATAATGATCAAAACAAGTTTATAATAAACTAGTCGGTTTGTATTGAGGATGATTATAATTCGTAATTACATGGCAACCTGAAAATGACGATGATCATTAATTTATGCAGGTTTAAGATGATATAAAAATATCGTTTCGAATAAGTGACCAAACACCTTGCAGGGTAAAAAATGGGCTTCCACTGCGAGGTAAAGAAATGAAGATTCCGAGTATAATTATGGATCACTCCTCGGAGAAGACACCAACTGACAAAAGACAAACGTAACAAATGCCCGCCCGTGTCTAATTATTGGGTGTGTGAAAACCGGCTGCTTTAAGCCATACCCAAACACATTTCGATTCAAAGAATCCTTTACAATAATCCGAATTATTGCCCATGGCGCTGTTCAAATATATCGATTAAAAACAAAAAAGCAAACATAAATGCTTCTTTTAGTACTGGGCCGAGTCATAAATCTCACGATGCAACACTCCCCCAAAACAAGCGCTGTGATATAAATATTTATAAGGCAATGATAAAAATAAAGGAATTGCGCTCTAGGCTTAATTTCCCCATAATCGAGCACCACCAGTCGCAGTCCCAGTGTGATATATTAAAACAGTCGAATCATATTCAAGTATCTGACGGGCTAACAGTCTTCTTCGTGGTGCATCAGACGTTATATATTTATATACGTATATATTTTTAAATTATTATTGAAGGCTCGTATTTTGTACACCAGTTTATACTTTAGATTTAATCCAACCCCCAAAGCAAACTCATGGAAATTAGCAACGGTCACAGGCAGGAATTTCTCTCACATCATTTCGGAATTTATTCATAAGCATTCTAATTCAAAAGAAACGTATGTGCATTTCTCATTTTTTGAGAAAACGGTGTCTGAAAATTATTTGACGAATTTTCAAATATTAGTCAAAAGTTAAACAACTGCAATACATAATCAGATTTCTTAATAAAAATACTCGCTGGCATGCGTTGCAATGCCATTCAAAGAAATGTCTTTTTCTCCCTGCATGTCTATTTCCATGCGTTCGCGTTCCCCTCCCGCGTTCCCCTTCCCCTCCTCCACTATAACATAATCATATAACTGTTTTTTTCCTCATTACTTATTTTATTTACAGAAGGTTTCTTCGACTGGTCATAGCCGTTATTTTTATTTTTATTTTTCTTTTTCTTTTACTAACACTATTATCTCTTTTCGATGTTCTATCTTATAATTAACAATATTATCTCTTTTATTTCAGAAGAATTATTCCACGGGCTGCTACTTCTATTTATCTTTTGTGTAAAGTTAATGTAAGTACTTGCATACTGCTTACTAACCCCGTATGCATGGACATTGGAGGGTCTAGAGTCGTTCAAATAAATGTAGCTTCGTTCAAAAAAAAAAGTAGAGTCTTGACGTGTGCGGTGAAGGAGGAAACCATATGTTTCCTTATAACGTCATTGGGAAAGTGGTGGGGTCCCCTCCAATTCCCCTCCTGCATTCCCTTTCCACATTCCCCGCCTTCCCCCTCCTTAGACACCCTTCACCCAACCCCATCTCCTTCGTTACCCTCCCCCTCCTGCCTCCTGCCTTTCCTCCCTGCCGCTAAAATATATGAAATACACACATTTTCAAACCACTCGCACACCATCTGTAGTATTTTTTTTGTACAAATATCACAAAGCCAGAGCTAACCATTATTAGTAGAAACATTTTTCTGCTAAAATGATGAATTGTAAAATTTTTGAGTTAATCCATCGATAACTTTCCAAAATTTGGGGCACACAAACAAGCGGAACCAAAATTTATATATTTATGGATGTTTTACATTTAATTTATGAAATTTGTAATAATTGCGAGGAAACGTATATAATAAAATAATGGGAAAATTAGATGAATAGCAGATGTGGTCATTTTACACAACAATTCGAATTCGCGGATACTCTTGCATTTTTAACTGAAAATCGCCCTTGTTGTTCATTTGAATTACTTATACATTTATATAGGGATTTCGATATGTTCGAACACCCTACCAAAATTTTTGGTTAGAATAAAATAAAAGTTTGTAATACAATCTTAAGTATAGGTAAAGCAGAAAAAATTGGACGGAGAGCTCTGTCGTCATGAAATTTGAATAGTTTCTATGTCTGGGATTTTCAGTTCAACACAATATATTTTTAGCGTTTCACGTCGTTTACATCATGGAGCCTTTATAATAAAAATTCAATGATAGAAACTTTTTCGAAAAAGGAGTGTTGAAACTTGAGCGAAGCCGGGAAGTTACCACTGGTTATTAATCACCTTAATTTCTTCATTCCTTTCATTCATTCCTTTGTTTTTCAACAATAAAATTAAAGGAAAATTAAACGGAAGAGTAAAATTATATTAATTATAATGTACAAAAGTTTACAACGTATTTTATTTTTATTTTATTTTTTCTAATATTGAAATCTCTCAGCTGCTCCCGTCTGGAGCCAGTAAGACTATGGCATCCCCAATTGGGGTATGTTGTGAAGCGGAAGGTAGTGGGGAGGGGAAGGAGATAGGGAAGAGGAAGGTGGGGAAGTACCTGGCTTATTCAGATCTGTTCACCAAACACGGCTAATGCCATTTCAAGCAACGCTTCAATTCAGAATGGTGGTCTACACCAGGGCGATACTGAGAGTATCTTCCACTCTGAAACGTGCCGCAAATATACTATGTATTATTTTAAATTAATAAATTGTGAAATAAGACAAATTAATCAAATAAAATTTATTTGCCACGCCGGGATTTGATCCCGCGACCTTCGGAGTTAAGAGCCTTACCTCTAGACTACGCCGGCCGTCGAATTGAATTCAGTCGGCAGGTTGCGGGTTCGATCCTCGCATAATATCTATAACCTACACAACCTTACTAATTTTTGTTTGCTCAAAACTC
This sequence comes from Limnephilus marmoratus, assembly GCA_917880885.1. Classification (NCBI taxonomy): domain Eukaryota; kingdom Metazoa; phylum Arthropoda; class Insecta; order Trichoptera; family Limnephilidae; genus Limnephilus; species Limnephilus marmoratus. The sequence goes on from OU862908.1 coordinate 34,092,333, forward strand.
ACATTTTAATCATTTTCGGCGAATTCGCAACTATAATATTTTTTTTATTTCCATGCCGCACAAGGAATGCGAGTTATTTATATTTTAGATTAATGAAAACAGTACCTCACCATTAACATGTTTTACGTACAACGATTTTAAAACTTTAAAACCCGTTTTTCAACTATAAAGTTAGCGGTAAGTACTATTTTATTTTTCTAGGCGATGAATTAATAATTTCGAGAGGACAACATGGAGACACATTTTAAATATTTGTAACACGTTCTTCAGAATTAATTAAAATGAACGTGGCAGAAAGGTCGAATCTCCAGGCCGGCTAGGGTAAATTCGAGGGTACATTCGTTCAATACGCCGTGCCACGGCGTATACTTGTTTACACGCTTTCTTCACTTACGTCGTTAAGATTCCCACATTATTTTTCTTCTTCTTCTTTTCTTTGATACGGCAAATTCGACAGTAGGTCTGTCTAATACATGGTTCGCGAGTCGTAATTCGTATACACGGCTTCTATACTTACGTAGTTAAGCTTCTGAATATATTTTAGGGTATTATGGTCGTCTTAATATGATTTAAGCGCTGCGTGAATATTGTTGTACAGTTTGATAAAACTTTCGCATATTGTCTTTACATCTGTGGTAGCGAACATTGATAAAACATTAAATATTCCGGTGAAGATAATAATCGCAATGTGTAAAATTCAACAAATCCTAAATAATGTTATTCCTCCCATATTCCGCATGAAATGGCAGTCATTGTTGAGTAAAACTGACAGTGATGTATGATGGAAGTTATTTCTTTAATTAATAACTCGAACAGAATGTTCTCCCTTTTCTTTCCAATATTGATTTTACCTTCGGAATTCAAAAGGTAATACAGACAAATATAATACCTGCGTCTGAACTTAATGGAATACGAATTCTAAACCTTTAATTATTTACACGATTGCATTGACTACTTTAGGCAGGTACCTAAATACGTGGCGTCCCGCAGGGATCGGTTCTGTCTCCGACTTTGTTTTTGTTGCACATCAACGACCTTTTGTCATGTGCACCAATTCACTGTTACGCGGATGACAGTACAGTTCATGATAGCTTTTTGTTTGACAAGCCCCCAAAGGGCTCACAAACTCCAACAGCTCGTAAGGCTTTGAAGCAAAGAATGGACGGTTACCTCGAGAGTGTTTTCTCTTGGAGTAAAAATAATCTCGTTGAATTTAATGTTTCAAAGACCCAATCTTGTTTGATTACGTCTAAAAGGGATCGAAATGAAAATCTAGTCTCTTTCAACGGAAGCAATCTTCCGAACAGGCCCTCCATTGATATGCTTGGTGTAACCCTAAGTGACCAGCTCAGGTATGGGGGCTCCATCGAAGCCAGAGTAAAGTTAGCCTCTCAAAAACTGTTCGTACTGTACAGGGCCCGCAGATACTTTAATAGTACACAACTGCTAACCCTGTACAAATCGCAAGTGCGCCCCACGGTTGAATTTGGCAACCACCTCTGGTCTGGAGCTCCAAAATACCTGAAAAATACCCTCGACTCTGTGCAGAATCGGGCGGTCCGTTTGATAGATTCTCCCATCTTAACAGACGGATTGCAATCTTTAGAGCACAGGCGTCGGGTGGGAATGCTATCCTTGTTCTACCGGTATTACAATGGAAGATGCTCCGAGGAACTAGCATCATTGATCCCTTCGGCACCGGTGCATAGTCGGGAAACACGCCAAACGCGTGCCCAACATTTGTACACAGTTGAAATATGTCACATGAGAACGGGTCGTTTCTTCGACTCGTTCTTGTGTTCAACAGCTCGGCTGTGGAGTGATTTGCCGGCCTCTGTGTTTCCTCCTTCCTACAACATGGGTCTCTTCAAGACCAATGTTCATTCCTTCCTCTCCTCAAAAAGACCCTCCACACAGCATCCCAGATGACATAGACCCTGAGGGAAATTATTTTCGTCAGGGCCTCCTGTGTGGAGTTAATGTAAAAAAAAAAAAAAAAAATAGAACGTGCATATTGCGTCATCTTTTTTTGCGGGGTATTTGGCGCGCGGGCGGGGGGAGCCTAGCAGGATTGGATAGAGGTACGCATGCAGTTTTAGTAGCCATGGGTCAGTTTGACGGGAAGTGTCGCGCATTTTGTGTTCGCGCGTTTTACGAGAACGGTCGTTCATACATCTCTGCAAGGTGACTATATTGTACTGAATATGGATTACAACAAATTCGCGAAGCCCCGAGCGCAAATTTAATCAAAATATGGATAAAGCGTTTCGAAGAGACCGGTTCAACTTTTAAGCCATAAGCTAAAGGTCGTCCAAGAACATCTAGGACCGGAGACAATATTGAAAGAGCAAGACTTCGGAGCAAGTTGGCGTTTGCTGAAGAAATGCTTCACCGATTTTCCAATTTTGACAATATCCTCTTTTTCTGACGAGGCTCATTTTCATTTAAATGGGTTCGTAAACCGTCAAAATTGTCGTTATTGGAGCAGTGAAAATCCGAAACTCTGAAAAAGTGACTGCATGGGCAGCATTCTCGAGCAAAGGAATTATTGGTCCTTTCTTTTTGAAGATTCGCGAGGACGAAACGTCACTGATAACACCGACCGCTATGTTGCGATGTTAGAAGGATTTTTGACTCCAGAACCAGAGAAATCAAGAATAGTGAATTCAAGGACTTGGTTTCAACAAGACGGAGCTAGCTACCAGTCACAAATCAAATGACTCTATGGCGTTTTTTTTTTTTTTTTTTAAGGAAGCATAACAAAGTGTTTATTTTTTAAATGTCTTTGCTCAGGTGTAATATTCTAATATAAGGAATACAAACAAATTAGGTACACAAAAGAAGAATTCTTAACAGACTTGATACTTCAAAATGAAGATATTAAGAAAATGACGGATCAAAATCCGGATATATTTTTTTTATTTTTTTTTTCCATCAAAAACATAGTATATACAAATATATAATTTAAACAATTTTATCGGTAGTCCCGCGAAGCTGCCACATGGCTGCTTATCTGCAGGTTCTACCTCAATATACACTCGTTATGGTAAAAAAATAATATGTGTAATTTCAAAATTGTAAAGGAAATTGAAGACGTCTGTAAGAAGATTTAAGAGTACAAATATTTAAAGGAAATGTAATAAAAAAATAGCATAACAACCAATCGGATAATACAATAACATAACAACCAATACATAACGTATATAACATAATACATAACAAATATTTAGCAGATGACAGATGTTCCCAGCCAGACTAATTTCTAAAAGAGGTGATATCTCATGGCCCCCACGTAGCCCAGATGTAACGCCTCCTGACTTTTTCCTGTGGGGACACCTCAAAAACAAAGTCTATATCAACAATCCGAGAAACATCAGTCAGCTGAAGGAGAGTATCCGTAGTGAAATGGCAGCAATCACACCAGCATTACTGAAGAGAGTTTTCACTAATCTCGCGCTCGCGATTAGAGGAGTGCCGTTTCAGAGAGAGTCGTTATTTGGAAGATATTATTTAAAAAAAATAAACCTCATTTAATTACCTTATAATTCCTATATTTTATTTCAACTATCCTTAGAGTATTTATTTTTTTACCTATGTTTAAAATATGCACGTTCTATTGTGCCACCCTGTACATTGTTAAAGTATACCTAAATTTTTATTTTAATCAACACTACTTTTCGCTGGCAATTCTAACATAGACATTCTCGTAGAAATGGGGTTACGCTGATTAGGATCAAATGGAAAATGGAGGGTTTATTTCTCGATAGCATTGGTCAGTCAATCATAGTCACAGGAGGCTTCATAGTTGAGCGGCTGCATGCATATAACCTCAAATAGGAAAATTGTCGGTACACGCTTTAGGTCGTTTTGGAGTTTAGAGCGTGTTGCGTACACAGTGGAAGTATGTATTTATAAATATTTGTTTGTAAACTTTACTCAGGTAATTAGAAAGTTTTTTTACAAAGAAAATAAATCGAACAACGAAATTTTCTAGTCAACATAATATTATATACCGAATTTCTTAGTCGACTCAAAGTTTAATGTATTGTCAAGATACATTGAGCATTGACGCTTAGCCAAAGCGCCATGTTTGTCAAATAATCTTCTAACTAGATATAATACGTAACAATAATAATAAAAATACGTAATAAAATAAATAAATACAATTGGTTATCAACCACTTTCTCATGTCACTATTTATACACTAACTTAAGACATATTTATATACAAATTGTTTTTATTCATTTGCTGCGTCCTTTTCGAGTCACATTCTTTTTGAGTTTCTTTACCCGCTCGTAAAGTTGAGGGATACGTCACTCACGTTAATTATAATTATTTATTGTAATCATGTTTAAACATCCACGTTAATTATAATATGGATTTTGTCATCACGCTTGAAGATTGTCTCGATTCTCAATTTTTGCAAGCGATTCATATGTCCAAACATTTATCTATTGTTAAACAAGCATTCGATACTAAATCTGTACTTTAAGACATTGTTTTTTTCTCTTCGCTTATTCTTTTTTTTATGAGTTCAAAATTGTAGTTATTTACTAAAGCTTCTACGAGGAATTCAATCGTAACACTTGTTTCATTCAATAAATAATATATTTATATAATTAATCAATGTAATATGAAATTATGATATGAACTAAATTTGTCAATTTGACTGGCCTAAAACAGGATCCATTCCTAGTTGGCTAGTCAAAGTTTCCACATATGTTTCATTGTATAATTTTATGCGAAATAAATATTATTATTATTATTAATAATAATAAAATATAAATTTGAACGCTTCAGATTTTAAGTCCGGGTTAAATCTTTCCCAGAGGAAAAACTTAATCCTTTCACACACTTTTCCACAAATGATCATCTAGTATCTAGTCAATCCACGCTAAATACAAAACAAAACAAGAACAACTTGTCAAAGAGACCTAATGGGAAAATAATTCACCGACTCTAGATATTTTCATATCAGAGGGTTCGGCTCGGTGGAACTCCTAATTGGACTTATAAATCCTACTGATAAATAAATAAAATATAAATAATTTAAATAAATGTTATTATTAGCTAAATACGTTAAATATTAATACGTAATATTATTATTAGCTCTCACGCCAATATAATACGTAATATTTGGCGTAATTAAATAAAGGGTAGATTTTTTTTGTAAATAATTTTTTTGTTTGTTTGCAAAGCCTCACTAATTGTAGTTTTGGAATAGTAATGCTCTTAATCGTGGATCTACATCAAAACTTTTATTGAAATATTTAATTAAATGAAGACAATATTAGCGAAACTCAATCGAAAATCTGGACACAGAAAAATCAGAAAAAGATATTGGCACCTCTGGGAGTCGAACCCAGAATCTCTGTTTTCATGGCAACAGCTCACCCAACTGAGCTAAGGTGTTAAATCCAATTCGGTCACTTCTGTATTCTAACTGTATTCGACTAAGAGCTACCAACATTATCTACATTTTTTAACGCACATATTATTGGCTGCTATTTTTATATGATTGCAAGATTCAAACCCGAACTAAATGCCGTCTAGATAGTGTCTGAATAAATTTTTATCATTTTTTTAAATATGAGACATCTATTGTCTTTTCTGCAAGTCTAGGATGAATATTTATTTTTATTTTTAACTTTGTGAGTAAAACCTCAAATTGTGATATTTAATTAAATGAAGACAATATATCGAAATTCAATCGAAAATCTGGAGGCAGAAAAATCAGTACAATTTTATTGAAATATTAAAAAAGTCGCCAAAATACAAGTTTAATTTTTATTTGTATAATGATATTAAACAAAGCTTCAATAATTACGAATAGTACCTAAATATCTACTTTCAGATATGCTAATAATGGGAATTAATGTATCTAATTATCGTGATTTATTTTTGGGTTTTATTCTTTCTCCTTCTTTAGCTAATGAGGAAGCGCAACATGCCATAATACCACAAAAATAAATCCCGATAATAGATTTTTTTTTACGTGAATACCGCACAAGAGCCCCAACTGCTCCCGTCTGGAGCCAGTGAGACTATGGCATCCCCAATTGGGGTATGTTGTGAGGCTAAAGGTATGGGGAGGAAAGGAGATATGGAAGAGGAAGGTGGGGAAGTACCTGGCTATTCAGATCTGGTCACCAAACACGGCTTAAGCCATTTCAGGCAACGTTTCAATTCGGAGTGGTGGTCTTACACCAGGGTGATACTGAGAGTATCTTCCACTCTGGAACGTGCTGCAAATATAAATAAATTGTGAAATACACAAATACACGCCTGTCTCAACACAGGTATACCCTAGTGAGACAGGCATCGTATAATGTAATGTCAACACACCTTATATAGATAAATAAATAAATAAATTAAAACAAATAAAATTTATTTGCCACGCCGGGATTCGATCCCGCGACCTTCGGAATGCGAGTCAAGCGCCTAACCGCTGCACTACGCCGGCTGTCAAATTAGTAGATACTATTTATTTAAACGCTTCAGATTTCATTTCTGGGTTAAATCAAATAAATCAAATAAATCAAATAAAATTTATTTGCCACGCCGGGATTCGATCCCGCGACCTTCGGAATGCGAGTCAAGCGCCTTTCCGCTGCACGACGCCGGCTGTCAAATTAGTAGATAATATTTATTGGTCGTGAAAAATCAAATCATATCTAGAACCACAATAAGCATTATGATACTTTTATTATTACACCTATTCCTTGCTCATGTCTGACCCCCTGAATCTAGCAGTACAAAATCATCTGTTAACTTAACGAAACGAATCAACACCTCGAGCTTCGGTGGCGTGAATATCCGTGTACCAACGTACCGGGGTACGAGGGTACCAATGTACCAGTGCAAGACTCGAAACGCTTACTACGTATCGAGGCGATTACGAAACGCACCGTTTGTCTGGAGTGGCTTCTTGGACCAGTGGTCACCCACTGTTATTACCGTGGGGCCATACATCACGACACTTGGAGCGGCCCGCCCCCGCCGCGGGCCGCGGCCCGACACCTGCCTGCCCTGCGCCGCCCTGGCTCAGAGGCCCGCGGTCCGGGGTCCGGGCCACCAAACTGCGCAGGAATGCCGGTTCGGTGTTTAATTATTGCGGTGTGTGACTTAGCTGGTATTGCTTGTTACTTGGCACAATCGGTGAAAACATTGTGATCGTAATATTATGCTATAATTCATTTGGTAAGATGGACACCCACTTCCAACCAATCTTCCTCCCAATTATATTGACTGTGATTTATCCAAGTGTTTAATCACAAATAGATAGATACTATTTTTACTTCAAGTGATTCTTAGAAGAATTCATAATCTGCTTTTTCCATAGATGGCGCGAGTTTATTTATTTTAGAAAAAAACATATTTTGTGAGTTATGCTTCATGATGTTTAATCACAAATCGACAGATACCTTACGTACTATTTTTTAGTGTACGGCCGAAACAGAACTTTCTACTGAAACCGAATCTTCGGGATCAGTATCAGTTTCGGCCGAAACCGACACCGAAACCGAATTTTTAGGCATGTTAAAAATCTATTGTTTACTGAAATTTGGCTTATTTTTTACATTTATACAGATAGATAACACGCGTTAAATGAAATAAAAAAACTGTAATTGAATTGCGTAAAAATAATTTTACAAAAGTTATATTACTGCCATAAAACAAACAAAAAATATAAAAAATAATAAAACAAGTTAACTATAACTTAACTTCTTGGTACAAAAATTTGTCAATAATCAACACTTACATTATAAAGGAAGGACCTCATTAATAGAGTATTTCATTTTAATTGCGTTTTCAATCACAACATTTTTATTACAAGTGTTAATGAATTAAAAAAAAAACAATAATTGAAGTGAAATTTTTTTTTGATATTACTGCTATAAAACAAACAAAAATTGTAAAAATTAACACCACAAAATCACGCCGGACCGGCCGGCGAGCTCAGCTGATGCTGGTGGGTGACACACGGGCCACGAACTCACCCGAAGTCAGCCGAACGACGCGCCATAATTTACGAACGCAGAGCTTCGGTGCGGCCGAAGTTTCGGCAGTTTTCTGCCGAAACCGAAACTGATGCCGAAACTAGATTTTTTGCTGAAACTTGCCGAAACCGAACCTGCGGTCGGTCACTACTATTTTTACTTAAGGTGATACTTGAAAGAATTTTACTTGTACCACCCACTTATTGGTGTAATTTTGCACTTTAGTTTATATTAAAAATTACTTTTGAAATGTATCAAGATATAATGGGAAAAAATAAAGGAAAACAAAAAATCATGATCTGCTCTTTCATAGATGGCGCGAATTAGCGTGAATTTTTTGCGAGATATGCTTCAAAATATTAAGAATTAATTGTTAGCGCTCGTAAATAAGCAATATCTACGAATATAAATAAATATTTTTATCTAAAAAAAACCACATTTCTTAAAGAAAGGCTAACATATACAATATTGTATTATATTTATTGCTATTTTATTGAATTGAATTACCGATACAATATTGTATTTGAAAGCCTTTCTTGATAGATGTGAGTTTGTTTACGAACAAATCTATCTATTCATATTGTTTACGAACAAATCTATCTATTCATATTGTTTACGAACAAATCTATCTATTCATATTGTTTACGAACAAATCTATCTATTCATATTGTTTACGAACAAATCTATCTATTCATATTGTGTATGTTCAGGCGCAAACAATAAATTCATCTTAATATTTTAAAGTATAACTTGCAAAAAGTATTTTATCGTAAAATAATTAAACTAACGCCTTCCATGAATTATGAATGGATTATGAATTCTTTTAAGAGGGTATAAACAGAGAAAACCAGAAATATGTCATTTTTAAATCAGATTTTAGACGTATTGACTCTTTTCCACAAAAAATTATAAATTGATTTCGAAAGATTGTTCTTTTATCTAGTAAACGCATTTTTACATTTTGAGAAAAAATATGTATTTTTAGTATAATAAGGTTATACCATAGGTCATTGGCAGATTTGTTAAATTTTCATAAAATGTATTGTATTATACAACACCCATTTCAAATCATATAATCATGCAGTAAAATAAATCAATACATTATCTGGGTTTGTGTATTTATTGAGCACTTACAAACTAATATATTTCTTTTTTTTTTGCATTCTTATTTATCTTAGACATTATTGAAAAATGAAAAATACTTATGATATAAAAATAATTACAAAAAGCACATAATTTTAATAGTTTTGTCAACACGCCTTTCAGCATTTTAGGATGTAGGTATAAATTAAAGCAAATTTGGAATGAAAGAAAATCGATATTGAGTTATAATTTTAAAAAGTTAGTACGAATATATAAATAATCTTCCTCATTGGAACCGCCCTGTACGATCGTAAGAACAACTTTCGACGAAATGTGGATTTTCGGCCGCTGGCGCTCTTCTCATCTTAACAGAAAAAGCGTGCAAATCTCTGGATGGCAGTGATGATTGAGGATAAAAGCACTAATTTCTTTACTATTACAATGCATTTTTCTTCAAGGTACTTAGTATGGGTAATCTATGTGATTTTCCATAATTCTTTCTCGTGTCGTTAATCATTTAATCAAAAATATCACCCCTTGAGGGACCAAAAATTAATTCATTGATATCAGCATTGATTTGTAAATGCGTAATCCAGAATTTATCCTGCAAATCAACAGAGTATAAACACTTGTCACCTTCTTGGCTTGTTGCCGCCCCGGGAACCATTTACTGGATAACCAACGCCTCTGTCATAGGTCACCCCTAGTCGTTCTCTACGTTTGGTGACTTAGCAGGGGTTCCCGGGATCATGGGGTGAGGTTTGTCCAGGTATTGGCGCCCGATGCGTTTGCCCATCTGCTGCGTGGTGTGCAGGATCGAGAGACTGGTTTTTATCGTCTTAATCGTCTTTTATCGTCCTTAACCACGGAGGCCGGAGACCCACTTATGAAAAATAATATAAATATTGATCAGGGCAAAATAAACAAAAAAAAAATATTAATATTGAAAATATGAGTACCACTATTTAACATAATATTATGCGGCAATTCCTCCCGGGGAAAGTAAACTTTTAAATCCCTTCACCTATTCTCCTGGCTTTCAAAGGAGCTGTCAGCTATTGTAGCCGGAGTTATATGTGTCAGGGAACAAAGGGCCGTCAGACAACGGTGACATATTTAGTAACAAGCAACAAAGGGAGAGCTTAATATCAGGGCGCCGGAGGAATTCCCGACTGTTGATGACGAACCGTCCGCGCCCCTTTCACCCGTTTTTTCAATCGTCTGAGTTGCACTTCGCACAACACTGCAATTTTTTTATAATGAACCTTTCTCCGAACGCGATGGTTGGATAACAGGATCGCTTATGGATTATGCGCAGTAGCAACAATGTGCTTGGTAAATGAAGTACAAAGGCTGTAAACATTTGGATTGTTGATAGGACAGTAGCCAAGCGTCTAATAGATAAACAACTAGCAACACTCAACAATTCGACTTCTAATGCCACTTTTTACTGAAAGTTTTACAATAACTGAGGGAAATTAACAGAAAACCGGATAACATAATTTTTATATTGATTATTCACCAAAAGCTCTATCTGTCCAGAGCAGCAAAACTTTCGAACTTTTTGAGTTCCACTCAGCTTATAACAAAATAAATTATCATCACGAGTTGTTGAGCTGTAACTACATCATTAATTAAATTTTGATTTTTTCGCGAGTGTTGGATTCTCGGTAGTAAAGTATGTGTCTTTGTAAATATTGGTCAGAAAGAACAAAATAAATTTTGATTTACAAATCTTTACAAAGTATAAAATGAAGTCGCTCAAAATGTATGTGCGCATAGATCTTTTAAACTACGCAACGGATTTTCATGCGGTTTTCACCAATAGATAGAGTGATTCAAGAGGAAGGTTTATATATTATATAATACATGCTCATTATAGTAGCCGAGAAAATCAAATATTCGATTCAGGTAGCGAGCAGCGGGCAGCGGGCAGCTGGCAAGCGGGTGGTGTGGATTTTATAAAGGTTGGGTAATGGCGTTGTGTTTCGTTAGCCACAGCAACGAGTGGCCGAGTCTGCTAGTATTTACATAAAATACTTGCGTTGACCTGGAGTTCTAACATGGATGATCGATAAAATTCTATATCAATACGATATTGACTAAATCCATCATTTATGGTCAGTTATCAACATTTGCGAGCACGTTCAACGTTGATAAGAGATATTCCGACCGACGATAAATTTTAGCGCGGCCGACATAGTATCTGGTAAGTTTAGGTTAACTGTCAATATACCTACACATATTTTTATTAGTGACCGACTGAAAGTTCGGTTTCGGCAAGTTTCGGCAAAATAATCTAGTTTCGGCATCAGTTCCGGTTTCGGCAGAAAATCTGCCGAACCTTTGGCTGCACCGAAACTCTACGTTCGTGAATTATCGCGCGTCGTTCGACTGACTTCGGGTGAGTTCGTGGCTCGTGTGTAATGTTAGTGTTGATATCGACAAATTTTAGTTCCAAGAAGTAGTTAACTTGTGAATTATTGTAATTTTTATAAATTTTGTTCGTTTTATAGCGGTAATATCAAACAAAATAATTTTTTACATACTTCAATTATTGTTTTTTTTTTTATTTATTTATTTTATTTCATTTAACACGTATAATAAGAATGTTGTTGTTGTAAACGCAATTAAAATTAAAATATTTGTTCAAATCATTACCCATAAAAAGTGGTGTTTACAAAGTTATTGTTTTATTTTAAATTAAAATTAAAATACTCAATTAATGAGGTCCTTCCGTCACAATGTAAGTGTTGATTTTTGACAAATTTTTGTTTCAAGAAGTAGTTAACATGTTTTGTTAATTTTTAATAACTTTGTTTGTTTTTTGGCAGTAATATAAAAATAAAAATAAAAATTTTTTCGGTTTCGGTTTCGGTTTCGGCAGAAATTCCAGTTTCGGTCGGATACTAATTTTCATACAATAACTTTTATAGAATAATGTCTTTCGGCAAAGTTACTGGCTTATTTAATGAACGAATTAAAATAACGAAGCTCTTAGAATTCTAGCATCTAAGAAGCGATCAATTTATTCCGTTCGATTTTTGAGAAACGAAGTGATTGAAATATGACTAAAGACCTCATTAACTAATTTAGTGTCATAGTAAATGCAGATTGCCAATGCATATTTAGGTTAGTACTCCAATTCAACTTTGCCAATTTATTAATATTTGTACGTAATTTTTTGGCGTTTGACGTTACGGAGGGTGATTCATAGAAAACACCTCCAATGTTGCGAGGGTATATCGATTTATTATTTATTACCTGTTAATAATGGTTCAGCTGTCAATAGTGAAACCGTACTCGGTATATCGATGTTAAATCGTCGGCAGTCGATCCGATATTAATTTCTTTATTTCGATTCGAAGTTTTCGATTTCTCTGTACTTGACTCTCTGTTGTAATTAGTCCGCACTGGGTAGGTAGGATATACCCCACGTTCCAGTTTGCTACGAGTATGAGCTGCGAATAAAATTGATAACAATGCTAATTTATGACTTTAAATGAATTTATCGGTCCCTCGTTGTACGGACAGATTGTGTAAGAATGAAAGCGAGATGTATGAGGGATCGAATAGGATTCCATTTAGAATCAATGACACATGTAAGTGCCGGGTCCATTGCCCAGCATCCACATCCACCTCCACTGTACAGTGAAGTGTACAGATGGGGGCTCCAGCCCCGCTCTGGGGTGGTCAGGAAATAGATAAATAAAGCGGAGATAAGGAGGGAAGATGAATGCCACCGGCTGACAGTAATTGCCAGGCATTCAATATGAACAATGGCGTCACTTTTAGACTAAATGTTTTGTTTTACACTTTTCGAAAGTTAACTGATTACTTACTTCTTGTTTTGGTTTTAAAATGTTAAATATAAAATAGCTGAAATTATAAAATTAATCAAAACGCGAACCAAACCATTCCCAAAGAAATCGTGGAAAAAATTAATCATCTTCTGTTCTGGTGAAAGCAATTCTGCGCCAAAACCGATTCGTGTGTTGAAAAAACTGACGTACGAAAAGTTACAATAATATTCATACAGTTGTTATCACTATGATAAGCATTTCTTATCATGAACCCATTACGTGCTTAAATAAACCCTTTAAAGATATTATAATGTGCCTAATAAAACCTTTAAAGATCCCATGGACCGACATGATCACCAACACAGAAATTCTCAGGCGGGCTAGAGCAGATAGAGAGCTGCTTACATTAATAAAAATCAGGAAAATTTCGTACCTGGGTTATATACTTTGAGGGGAGAAGTATCACTTGCTCCATCTAATATTGAAAGGCAAGATAGAGGGTCGCCGAGGGCCTGGTAGGAGACAGATAAGAAAGATATTTTAAGTAGAACCTACATTAGTTTCGTTTTCTTAAATCTGTCAGAATACCAATATACTCGTAATTTCTTCAAAAAAACAAACAACATCGGATTAAACCACCGATACAAATTTGTATTTGTATGCCTTTCTTGAAAGAATTGAGTTTTTATACGGACAAAACTATTATTCATATTCATATTCCGTAAGTACGGTACGTGCGCAAAGATTTTTCATATTCATATTTTTAAGCATGCTTCCATGACAGATGATCCCGGCAGTTGTTCCTTCGGCATAATTATACACAATAATCAGCCGGTTTAGGGAAAATACGGAATCCCGACATTCAGAAAATATAACTAAGCGTCCTCGAATGGGTGTGCAGAAAGGTTGTTTCGGCGGATAACAAAAGTATAAAACATATTTATTTTCATTACACTTGCTCTGATCGTCTAAATTTGAATAATATAATATTCATATATAAGGTGAACGAAAACACAAAGATAGGTGCTAGTAATATTTTGTTTTAAAAATGTAAAATAAATACCTTGTTCACGCACGTCCTTTTAGCAAGATAAAGTGCCAAAAACAATGTGCTGGCCGTGAGGAAAGTGGGGTCCGATTCAACCAAATCCCCAATATGTGATAAAACAAGTGTACGGCTAAATCACCCCCGGCATGGTGACCCCGGCTTGCAAGGAAACTCGCTACAAGGCCATACATCGCGGGATTTACTCTAATGTATTATCAACTACCCAATGCTCAATAGCCTGAAAACGGATATTGGACATTGATCGCATACAAATAAATTACGGGATTTATATGACATCATGCGTTTTATACGACTTTTTTGATACATTTAAATTATAACATGTTTTGGGATGCCTTTTGATAGACCACCATTCAGAATTGAAATGTTGCTTGAAAAGGCGTTAACCGTGTTTGATTTTGATTTAATTAATTAATTTATTAATCTCAACGTAGCTGACGTCGCGTGTGCTAATAATTGTTAAATGACAAAATGTTAATTATTCAGGAGAGCGAAAAGAAAGTTTATTTAAAAAAAAAATCATGTCTCTGGTTTTTGTAGCTCTATAATTATGAAATTTATCACAGAATTATATTTAATAGATCTTTCCGGATACTATTTCTACCCTTCAAAAATTTGACATTTTTTCAGATGGTTAAAATATTTTCGCTTTACAATAAAATGCAAATATTTGGAATATTTCTGAGCACATTCAAAAACCAAAAACTGTTTTAGAAAGGTGATATACGCTTTCAATTTATAGAATTCTAAATAAACATATTTTTTTAATTATTAAGAATTTGCATACAAACATAAAAAGTTTTCAAAATGGCTCACGTTATGTTTTTTCTAACTAAAGTTACTGATATAGAATTCTAAATAAACATATTTTTTTAATTTTTAAGAATTTGCATACAAACATAAAAAAGTTTTCAAAATGGCTCACGTTATGTTTTTTCTAACTAAAGTTACTGATAATAAAAAAATAAAACACATACATATTTTATTAGACAAATGTACTCAAATTGTTACTATTACTACAAATTGTCGCTCTATGAAAAAATAATTTATAAAAAATTCCCAAAATGTCAATTTTTTTATCAATTTGCGATTCAAAACTTTGTGTACATTTTACTTTTTTGATGGCTATTTTTTTAAGATTGGAATATAAAGCGTGGAGTTTTTCCTTTCTAACACCGATTAGAACATATTTCTAACTATGATAGAAAGGGAGTTACAGCGTTTTATATGAGACCTATGTGCGTTGGGACAAATACGGTCTCCTGTGGTTAAACAGGTTAATAACAGAATTTAGTTTATTTTTTATTTAAAAAAAAAAATATATCGTAAAGGACACACATATTTTACAAGAAAAATTTCGACGACGCAGATAAAATGGCATATTTAACTCATCTTTGGATATTTTGTCTTTAACAGCAATCTTAAATATCCTCCATCGATAAAAATAAAAAAATATAGTAAAAAAGTTAATTTTTATATTATATGGATGAAATTTTACATTATTTGGCAAACATAATGTACGGTTAAATATTTTAAACGTAAGTATATTCAAGCCTCAACAAAAATTCAGTAAAATTGTTGTCATGCTTTCTTAATATATTTATGAAATTAAGCTAATTGTCAATCTCAGTAATTTCAATCGGGATTTTGTTATAAATTTAGACGGCCTGGTTCATAAGATATTTGTGGGTGCTTGATTTTTTCCTTGTTGGCAATCTAATTTGCTTTACAATTCTCGCCCTGTGTCCGTGGATCTTGTGATTGTAATTTTTTTTCAGTTCTTAA
Source organism: Limnephilus marmoratus (assembly GCA_917880885.1). Classification (NCBI taxonomy): domain Eukaryota; kingdom Metazoa; phylum Arthropoda; class Insecta; order Trichoptera; family Limnephilidae; genus Limnephilus; species Limnephilus marmoratus. Next base: position 34,108,070 of record OU862908.1, read on the forward strand.
ATATTATATCAGTCCTTAATTTGTTGTATAAAATGTTAATTTTATAATTACATTCAAATGTACAGATTTGTGCTTGAGTATTTTTTGCATTTCTTTATTTGCAGTATTTTTTTCCATTTTCTCTTTATTATAGAGAAAAAAAGAATGCTTGAACAGTAATTAATGTGTGGTAATCAAATCAACCACCCTCTCCCTCATTTCCTTCCCCTTCTCTCTAGCCTCATAAACTCATAACATACCCCAAATAGAGTAGTCATACTCATAAAAATAACGGAAAGTTAGAGAAACATTGTCTTCTAGCATCGTGAACCGCTCCCGGGATGAAATTTCAGACGGATGAAGCATTAGAAATTAGCCAAATAGGTAACTATTAATATTATTCCATAACCTGATCTCTATACTCCGTGATAAAACTGAACAAAATTACAAATCAATAGAGAAAATTGATATCACCTCCACTTAACATTGAGTCACTTGCACGACCTTCCGAGGAAAAGGCGAAGTATGGAAGCTGCCTCATCAGCCGATCAATATTCCGCCCAATCCGGTATAATCCCTCCATCAGTCTCCCGGTTACTTCCAGATCATCGCCCGACTCCCCCGGGACGGGGACAGTCTATTCTCCATCCCACCATCCCGGCACATCCCGGCACATCACGGGCTAAATGCCGCCATAAAACCAACTTGCCGGACATTTCAAGTACCGAGGAACATAAAACGAATAATAATTGAATTCAAAGTGAACGGTGCGAAAAATGAAAGATGGATCAGAAGATTGGGGAGGTAAAGCTTTTGCAAGTACGTCACCTACCTGAATTTTTACAAGCAGAATCCAAATATTCGCGAAATCATCTTAGGTAGATTCAATACTTGACGTCATATTTTTTGCCTTAAATTAACAGTCCACCGCATTTCAATAAGAGATTGACATTTTGTATCGACTTACTCGAAATTTATAATTTCGTCTTTAAGTATGTGATGCCTGCTTAAGTTATTAGTAGAAAATTTTTTACGTGAATATCGCAACTGCTCAAATCTGCAAAAATCTAAAACTGCAAAATCCTAACTGCTCCCAATCCTTTGAGCCAGTTAAACTACGGCATCCATAATCGAGGTGTTGCGGTGCTGAAAGTGGAGGAGAGGGTTGGGTGAAGAGACAGGTGGGGAAGTACCAGATTCTTCTCCTCTTCTTGATTAAGATGAAGCCATACTAAATAATGCAAAATCATACAACATCACATGTTTTTGTTTTGAAAATTTGATAGCTTAGAAGTATTATAGATGCTTCAATTAAATACTGTGTGTAGAACATACCTTGGCCCTTAAAAATATCGGTCATTTTTTTATAAGCCTTTTAAAAAGCCTTTAAAAAAATAAAGTATAAGGTCTATAAAAACACTTTCAAGTCCAAACTCTCCTATTTATAAACCCCTTTTCGGATTTGGTTTTATTGTATAATGTGGCAAATTTAGTTTCTTTTATAATAATCAGAAACAAATTGATATTTACGCCCGAACTTCACAAAATAAAATAAAATATGCATTTTCTCGTTGATATTTTTGACATCAATCAAAACGGCCCGCACTCTACGAATTTGGATTCTTGAAGTGACCCTTATGGCATGGGCACAAGAACCATGCACTGCGCAACACCTATTTCGTATCAGTCACGCCCCAACCGGCGCGGGAGACAGTCGTGTGACTCCACGTCGCTTAGTTTCGAGAAATCAATTTTAAATTTCAGTTTTCTTACAATAAACAATGCGTAAAAAAGGAATTAATATTTTTTACATGCCTTTACGAAATCAACCTGTAAAAAAAATCCTCAAAAACCTTTTCCAACCTTTCCAAAAGCTTTTTCTCAAATATTTTTAAACACCTCCCATAAAGGGCGTGAATTCCGATTTCGATTTTTCCTGAACTAGTGGATCGCCTTAAGACTTAAGAGTTCTTTCAGAAGATGAAGGAGAGTTTAAAAACCTTTTTTAATTCTCACGGACAGTGCTGAAGAGGTGTAGAGCCAACTACGGTTCAATGTGTTATATCCTATGTTTCACCTCGTTCCTTTTGACAAAGTTCACCGGAGTTATCACTTAGTATTTGGCGATGACTCCCGGTACGTGAGTCTTCAAATGAATCAAAATTTATTAATTTTTTTTTTTTTGAGACAGCTCAAATTTTAGTCACTGAAATATGCTAATTACACATTTAACTGCGTGAGTAAAAAGTTTTGGATAGATAAGGCTGGTGTAAGTTTGGTAAATAATAAACTTACTTTAAAAAATAACAAGGTTTAATAACAGCCATCGAAACGATTTGATAAATTATTCAAAATGCAAAAATGCAGGTGTCGTGAAATTGGATTTGACATCAGCTGTGATGTAAGGAACAGGAAATCGTGCAGCGGCGAGAAATTATTCCAAACGGCCAGCAATTGTTATTCAATTTTGTCAATTATTATTATTCTGCTTTCTTGTCGTAATGGTGATAATTATATTTTATAACAAGTAGGTTATGAATATTGTATGAAGGGAACATTGAAATTTATCAACATAATTGTCACAATATCCTTTCAGCTTACAATTTGAAATTAATGTAATTTTTTGCAAATCTTTGAAAAAAGATGAAAAAAAGGTAGTTCGCTTCGTCACATCATAATCATAATATGCATTTATTACCTAGGGACGTAGGGACAATAAAAGATTGCGTGGAAGTGGTTTTTGCCCTAGTTATTTTTGCACCTGTCAATATTTTATAAGGCATAATAGCATGGTGTAGGACGCAGGACGCCCAGGATTTCTACTTCGTCTCTTCCAATTTAACGACGATAATTGCTTGAATGAATTATTGTGCTACATAAAAAAGTTCTAGCATATTTATGCAGGCAATGACCGGTTAATGGCTGAGTTGGCACCGCGTCTTGACCCTACCCAGGCGTTCAATTCTTTGGCTAGTCAAGTCGTCCATCACGGCACAAGCAATACTTTCAGCTTACTGTGGTAGTAGCAGGTTTTCAAATTATTGTCAGGCTATTCGTAACCCGGAAAAAAAAGAGTTCTAAAAAAAATAAGATTTTTTTTGCCAAACCATGTATGCATGTAAAATTTTTGTTTTTTCATAAAGACGTTTCAAGAACTTTCGCAGACACTAACTGAGGCAATGCTATGTATGCATTATTAAAGTACAATATTAGTTTATTAAGCGGTATTGTCTAATTTTAAAAACCTTAGAAAAATAAAAAAAATCAGAGTTCCAGTTCACACGCGGTAGAAATGAAACCTTCAGAAAACTATAGAAGACGAGAGAACCGCACAAAGAGGAGACCGATTATACTCCTTTGTGCTTTGTTGTGATATTAGGAAAAAAAACGGAGTGTGCGGTAAAAGTGAAATCTTCAGTAAACAGTAGACAAGAGTGGAGAGGCTACGAAGCTCCGTACAGAGAAGAGACCGATAGGTTACGAAGCACCGCACAAAAAGGAGAAAGATTAGTCTATCTCATTCTCTCGCCGGCTAAATCCTATAAATGTATGTGATTGTCTCTTCACTAATTTTCGTTTCATCAAGTTTCAAATTACAAAGGTGCTAAAGAAGTTTTCACTTCAAAATATTTTTATTATTTTATTTAATTGCCGACAACTCAGGAGCTCTCAATTTTATTTTTTGTCTAGCATATTGTAATATATTTTTGTATAATAATATTTGTTGCACAGGTTACCCGCCTCACTTGAATGTCTGTTCAAAACAAATGATAGTAATATTAATAATATTTAATTTTTTTTACATTATCAAAATTTAAAAAAAGTTAAGTAAAGTAAGGCAAAAGTATCCGCCGTCAAGATCTAGACAAACCCCACAGAATCCGGGCACCCTTACTAATTGACTAAACGAAGCGAACCACTTGGGGTGACTTATGGCAGTAGTGATGGTCATCCAATAAATGGTTCCTGGTGCGGCAGTACCCATAATCACCTTCAAATTTGAGTGAGGTCATGTTTTATTTTTTTAGAGATAACTAGAATATTTCAAAGAACATAGCTCATAGTGGAAAGTAAGCTGAAAGAAAGATTGTCCTTCAAATTTGAGCTAAATCCGGTCGTGTTTTTTTGCCACTCTATAAAATCAGGCTATTGCTTTGCAGTAAAGAAAATGCAGATGATAGTCAGGAACTATGTTGTTCATTTGTCTAAACTAAATGGTAAACATTTCCAAGTCAATTCGGTGACAAATGACCTTGAATGGTAATTTTAAGCTACAACTTCGCAGTTAAGTGCTTCTGTCAACTTGGAGTAAAGAGCTTTAAACAATTAAACCAAATGACGTCACAATTATTATCCTCCACAACGTTCTGGAATGGCCCTGTACGACGCATGCGGCTTTATAATATTACTTTTTATTTATTTTTAATGTTTTTGAAGTGAAAACTTCTTTAGCACCGTTGTGATTTGAAACTCGATGAAATGGAAACGAGCGACACTAAAAAGAGACAAAAACATACATCTATAGGATTTAGCCTGCGAGAGAATGAGATGCGAGCAATAAAATATTTATTTATTTCACGGGTACTCTATTCCAACACAATACGATATATCCACGGTCCCACGCAAGTCTCCTTTAGTCTTGTGGTATAAAGCGCCTGACGAACCTTAGCGGATCGAATTCGAATTCGATCGATCGAAAAAGTAAATAATTTTATTTATGTAAAATCACTATCCAATCTTTAAACCCTTTCAAAATGAACAGCCCCATTCTTGTCTACTTTAGTTTTCTGAAGGTTTCACCTCTACCGCGTGTGAATCGCACACTCTGCTTTTTTTCTAAACTATTTTATTTATTGTACAAAAATCGTAAATATAATAAAAATATGCAATAAAGTCGGAATCAACTTTTTTTCTGCATCTGAATATGATACTTTTTAATGGAGTTCTTTATTGGCATCATCAAAATTTACAAAAAACCGTTATCCAATATACAATTTCACGAAAATTTGGCCCTAATACTTGCGTTTTAAATCACTAGAACCATGATTATCCAATCAAATTGGAACCAATTGACTCCCTCACCAGATGCACCACCCCTGTGGTTAGTTGCCTAGTGGTTACTTGTGGCTAGTGGTTACTTGTGGCTTGTGGCGCTAAGTGTGGGTACAAGGCACTGCAAGGTGCTAGGGCTCGTGGGGCTGGTGGGGCCCGACCGAACACTGGACACGGACAGCCGGACGGGGCGCGGGGCTCCCATGTGTAATGCAATGTTTAATGACGAGTCGGGCCCCGTTAATGACGGACAGGTGAATCGGCACGAGCCGCGGACTAGTACAGGGTGGTTTGGAAACATAATACCACTTACTTAATGTATCTATGAATGAATGGTCAACTGTATATGGTGCTGTTTTGTAACAAAACGCTTTACATTTTTGTTAAAACAAAGTAAAGAGTGCCTTTTCTAAAAAATTGTGTTTGTTATGTAGTTAATTTAATACGAAATTTCTCAAGTAAAGTTATTTTTTTTTATATAACGATACCCATTGATGAATGGAGAAAAGTTTAAATGTTGAATCCAACTTTTATTCTGGACTTAACCTAAGCTAAGCCTAGCCTAGCATTTTTTAATTAGCCCTTGGGGTAATTGGTCACAAAAACGGCGCTCTACAAATAAGATCAATTATTCTTATTTTTATTAACGTAAAACCTTTGAACTAACCGATCTCTGATGGACTAATTACATAGAACGAGATATAATAGTGTCCGTGGATAAAGTGCACAAACTTCGGGAGGTGATTCTACAAAGAAGAGAAGTAAAAAAGACTAATAACTTTTTCGAAATTCCACCTTTTTTGCCTATAGAATAATATTTTTCCGTCGAGGAATATTATTTTTTCCAAATAAACAACTCAATTTTTTTACCTGAAAACTACCTCAAAACGTTAGAATTTCGACAAAAGTTCTTTATTTTTTTACTTGAATGAAAAATCACTTCTCGAAGTTTAGATTATGATGATGGAGCTACCATATATATTTAATTTTCTTAAAAATCATTGCCTTATCTTAAAAATTGCATATAGAAAGTGCTGATCAACAATTCATTACGCCAGAGGTCACTTTTCGATAGTTTTTGAAGAGTACGAATTTTCTGTTATACTACGTCTAAGAATATTTTTTGTCCCTTATATTTTTGATCTCTTAATTTTTGGACAGAGTGTTCGAACATTGCTAGTCAATCCAAGGGAGCCTGCTGTGCCTCAATACAAAAGACTATCCCGTCAAAACCTTGGTTTCAAAAATACCCTTAAATTTCTAAAAAAGAAATTTCCTCACTTATTCGAACCAGAATCGGACATTGTACCATTCCTTCTCACCTTTTTAAAATTCTCGCCATGATTCCCCAGATTGTACATTTTGTGGTCTAGATGTGGGATTAGATCACATATTTTTTGGTTATTCCTCTCTAAATAAATTTCCTCCCTTCTATCAAACCTTATCTAAAATTGTTCTCCTTTCAACATCTCATCTCTTGCCTGAACTCGACTCCAATATTCTTCATAATTTTGAAATTTGCACATTTAAATAAAATTAATATATAAATTCACCTTTCCTTCCTCTGTAATTTTAAATTATGGCGTGGAACAAACACCCTTGAAGGGTGAAAACCAGAAATAATTTATAGAAAATATATATTGTGTAAATTGTAATATGCGGAAAGTTTAAAATATTTCGGCGAGTCTAAGAACGGGCGAGTAAATTAAAAGAGAATTTGCCTGGACACACTGTAATGTTTAATGACGGCAGCACCTGATTCTTCTTCCGGTTAAGGAACCTAGCAAGGAGCAAGGAGGGTCGAGAGACTCTTTCAGTCTCGGAACTTAATGGCAAGCGCATATTTAATTGTGCGCAGGGTCAGACAACACTAATAAACATGGGTGAAACTAAAATCCCAAAATCAGCTAAATACCTACAACAAACCGAAATCTACTAGTCTTCTAGTAATGTTTCTAAACAATATTCAAATTACACCCGACTTGATGAAGTAAGTATAAAAATCACGATTTTTCGATTTTCATTCCGCGTTCATTCTTATTTTTAATACCAACATATTATTACAAATTTCTATTTAGCAGTGCTTGTTGCATTGCAGACATTTCGACCGAATTGATTTTCGTTAATGCAAAGCCATGAGAAAATTGTAGATATTAAACAAAAAACATATAATGAGATTCCATAAAACCGCATAACAATTAACAGCCCAAAAAATACGAAACAATAATCGTTTCGCTTACGTCTACATTACGATTCAGTGTACTCGTAAGTAAATTTATATCTTTGTCAGAACTATTCTTGGAGTAACATAGGTAATATAATTCCTCAAAGGAACTAATTCATTCTTTTGATATTAATAAAGGTTTAGAAAAGTTACACACCAACACAACAGGTTTACAATTAGATAATTTAAAAATTTCAGAAATTAGGAAAAGTGTTAATATAGTCAATTAAGTATTATAAATAACCAAATATGTTTTTAAAATAGCCATTTCTGAAATTTATTTTCATATTAGGTACTGCTTACATTTATAATAATTTTTATAAGACTTCCTGTTTTTATTGTTTGTTTTAAAAGTTTTTTATTATATAAATGCAATTTTTACACATTCTAAAATAATTTTTATATTTATTTTTTTTAAATTGTTTTTATGATATCTTTAAGTAATTAACCACCTCTAGCTTTAATATTTTGACTATGTTCTTATTTGTCTAAACTTGTTTGTATTTTGTTATTTTTATATTATTATTATCCTTTGTTTTTGAAACATGTCGTTAATTTAGTTTATATTTTGGTGTTATAGAAAGTAATTTGTTTCAATTTAATTAAAAATGACGCCAAAAAGTGTGTTTGCCAAGTTTGAAGAAGGAACTAATTGAATCTATGTGCAAAACAGGAAATTATATAATTTTATGTATAATTTATTCTAAGGAAGACCGTTCTCTTGTTTTTCAATTCTTCATCTATTTATTTCGTGTGATATACATATAACGTACCTACCTATGCCTCACAATATTTATAAGAATATAGGTAATGTAACATCAGATTTCTTATAACTTACTGAGAAAATGTGACGACCAACTACGTTTGCGCCCATTTCTGCGTAACATTGTCTACTGCCTTCTTGATTCTTGATCCGGCCCTGTTTATCCGAGCCTAACTTCTTACAGCTGTATTCTTGCGGTCGGATTAAACCAATGAAATGCAAAACCTGTTGTAAATATGAAATGTGCCGTCCATAAAACAGTTATTACTTTACAAATTGAACTGTAATAAACCAATAATAAAAAGGGTCGTAGGAACCAGGGCTACTATCAGAACTTAGAACCTATTAATATGATGCCACGATGTGGTCTAACCAGAAATAGAAAGCAATAGTGTGAATAATTGACATTGCGATCTTGAAATAAAACTTTATTCAACTGGACAAAGTGGTTTCGTATTTCTCGCTTAAAATTAAAATTCTATTTAAATTATGGTAAGAGGGTAGATATTGTATCACTTTTAAAAACACTTAGAAAGGGTTATTTAAAAAAAAATCGATAATTATGAATCAACTGGCCTACCATGATATAATAACAAAACTTGAATAGAACTTACACAGATGTTGAAAATTAACTTCAATATTTGATAAATTGTTCAAACTTTTTTAAACAACCCGTTCTTTTAATAATGACGCAAAATATAGTGTAGGTACTATTACTGGTTTGCTTTAATAAACTTGTTGGTTTTATAGTTATCTTTTTTCAATATTAATTAAAAATCAATTAATGTAATTTTTTCGACTTTGTGTTTTGACTACACTTTGTAAGTACCTATCACATGAACACTTTTTATAGTTGTAATGATAAAAATAATTTCTTTATTGCGGAATGTGAGGAAACATTAGTAGTTATAATGTTATGTAATCCCACACATCACATAGGGAGTATAAAAATAATAATATATATTCAAGTGATGAGGGGGCATAAATTGATTACTTGAGCAGTTTTTCTTCAAATATAGACCCCGCCCTTGGTGTGATAAATTTGGGCCACTTCGTATATTCTTTTAAAGTAAGGGGTCGTCCATTAATCTCGTGATGTTTTTTAGTAGCTTTTCAACCCCCCCCCCCCTGGTGATATGTGGTGAGGTTTTAGACTAACCCCTCCCCCATAAAAATCACGTGTATTTTTTTAGTACAAAGTATTTTCAAATTTTCAGAATATTATCACGAAAAATAAATACACGTGATATCTCGTTATACCTCCCCCCCCCCCCTCGTGATATTTCGTGATTTTTTCTGAACCCCCCCCCCTTTCGAGCCTCATGTGATTAATGGACGACCCCTAACGTGAGATTTTGCTGGACCCCTCCCCCCTCCCCTTTTGAGCTCACGTAATTAATGTATGCCCCCTAACTTTAATTTAATAAAATAAAAATAAATATAAAAAATTTACAAGTTTACGGTAAGTTTTGTAAAATAGTTTTAAAAGCTGTCTTCTGGAAAATTGTTTTGATTTCGATACCTTTCAATTTCGAAAATTTTGTTGATACCCACGTGAAAAAATAATCAAGAAAAAAACTAAAAATAATTGAGATATCTAAACATTCCTAGTGACTACCTAATACAAACAACGGTATAATTGATAGGTACAAAAGCGCGCATTATTTATAAATTCACCGAGCCTCCTCAGATAAAGGTATCAGGGTGATATAAATCGAGGAGTATGATGCAACGGTTTCGACAAACGACTCAATTGTTGCGCACAATGCCAACCGGACCACGGTAATTTGGTGTGAAATCCCGATTCCACGGTCGTCAGGCGCTGTCTGCTGTCCGCTCACCGGACCCCCAACCCCATACCATCAGCAACACAGAACTCATTTATATTCATTCTCACTATACTCGTAAATAATATAACCTTCTTAACCATGCATGTTTGGTTGTGAGTCCTATATTCATTAGGTTATTAAAAAATCAAACAGATTACGTCCCCGGCATTGCCACAGCTTTGCAAAGTTTTTTGAAATGAGATGTAGATAGCAATTCTCCTCTTATTTTTAACGTCAAAAGTGTAAAATTTCATCAAGAAAAACAAAATTATCTTCTAAAGGGGTTCAGAATAGATAGTAACCTTTCTTTTGTTTTTTAGATCAAGTTTGTAAAGTTTCATTAATCTCGGAATAATAATCATAAATGTAATACCCGCAATCGAATAGATTAGATCACACTAGTATTAAAAATGATATTAGGATTAAATTTCAAACTAGGATCAGAAAAATTTTAAAATGCAATCTATCTGCTAAAAGTTTAGTAAAAGCAATAAATACTTGGGCAATACCTCTACTAACGTACTCATTTGGCATAATTAAATGGTCCAATACAGATTTAGATAGTTTAGAACGATTAATTAGAACTACGTTAACAAAGTTTAATTGCCATCATCCAAATTCAGCTATAGAACGAATTAATTTACCTAGAAATTTAGGAGGTAGAGGTGTAGTCAAAATAACATCTTTGAAACACAATCAGGTAGAAATGCTTAGAAATTTTTTCCATAGGAAAGCTAATAGCTCAGAAATGCACAAAATAATTTGCAAGGCAGATAGAAATATTACTCCTTTAAATTTATATGACGAGAATGCCAACATTCTTATAAATACTAACCAGGAATTATTAGATTCCTGGTCAAATAAAATTATTCACGCAAAACACTTCAATTATCTCAACCAAACGTATGTTGACAAACTTTCGTCAAACAAATGGTTGGGTATTGGAGAGTTGAGCGCAGAAATAGAAGGATTTATGCTTGCCATTCAAGATTGAGTCATTAATACTAAAAATTATAGGAAGCATACAATCAAAGATATAAATCAAATTGATGATTTATATAGAAAATGTTTGGCTTTTCCGGAAACTATAGAACATATTATATCGGGATGTTCTATATTAGCGCCGTCCGAGTATATATTTAGGCACAATCAGGTTTTAAAAATAATTGACCAAAGTTTGGTAATTAAACATAACTTGATTGATTGCCGTAATGTAGTACCATATTATGAATATGAACCAAATTCATTTATAGAAAATGAATTTTATAAAATATATTATGATAAAACTATACTAACAGACAGAACAATTAGTCATAATAGACCTGATATAGTTTTACATGACAAAATTAAAAAAATAACTCATATCATTGATGTAGCTATTCCAAATTCCTGTAATATTCAAAAACTGTTTGAGAAAATGAGATTAAAAGAATTTGGCATTCTTGGACTATAAAAATATTACCATTTGTTATTTCGGCCACTGGCATAATACCTAGGAATCTGATTAAAAATTTAAGCATATTAGATTTGTCAAAGAATTTGTATATAAAAATGCAAAAATCAGTAATTTTAAATACATGTAGGATTACAAAAGATTTTTTAAATATTTATATTGAGGGATCAGTAGGATTTATAGGTTCAATTAGAAATGCCACAGAGCCGAACCCTCTGATATGAAAATATCTGGAGTCGGTGAATTATATTCCCATTTGGTCTCTAGTAGGTTGACATGTTGTTCTTGTATTTTTTTGTATTTATAATACTTATATAGTGCAATTGCATAGCGTGGGTTGACTAGATGATCATTTGGGGAAGTGTGTGAAGTGGTTTAGTTTTTCCTTTTTTTTTTGGGGAAAATTTAACCCGGACATTTAAATCTGGTGCGTAAAAAAAAAGGGAACGTACCCATACTACGTGACCAATTTTTTGCAATTTTTAACCCCCCCCCCCCCCGGTGACCAAAAACCTAAGCAACCCGCCGCTCATTTGTACCAAGCGTGGAATTTTTAAGACCCCCCCCCCCCCGAACATGTCACGTAATATGGGTACGTTCCCTAACATTCCATAAAGATATACATAGGATATTTGAAAAAAAAATTAGGAGAATATATAATTGTACATAAATAAAAAAAAAAAACTAAAAATAATACTCGTAGTTATTAATCGTCCGAGAATACATTTAGGCACAATCACGTTTAAAATTGAATTCACCAAAGTTTGGCAATTAATCATAACTTGATTGACTGGCGTAATATAGTAGGTACCATATTATGAATATGAACCAAATTCATTTTTACAAAATGAATTTTATTCAATATATTATGATAAAACTATACTAAAAGACAGAACAATTAGTCATAATTCATAATAGACCTGATATAGTTTTACATGACAAAATTTAAAAAATAACTTATATCATTGACGTCGCTATTCCAAATTCCTGTAATATTAAAAAATCTGTTTCTGAAAAAATAAGAAAATATACAGATTTAGAAAATGAGATAAAAAGGATTTGATATTCTCAGACTATAAAAATATTACCATTTGTTATTTCGGCTACTGGCATTATACCTAGGTCTCTCATTCAAAATGTAGGCATATTATATTTGTCAAAGAATTTAAATATAAAAATGCAAAAATCTGTCATTATAAATACATGTAGGATTACAAAAGATTTTTTTAAATATTTATATTGAGGGATCAGTAGGATTTATAGGTTCAATTAGGAATTCCACAGAGCCGAAACCTCTGATAAGAAAATATCTGGAGTCGGTGAATTTTTTTCCCATTTGGTCTCTGGTAGGTTGACATGTTGTTCTTGTATTGTTCTGTATTTATAATACTTATATAGTGCAATTGCATAGCGTGGATTGACTTGATGATCATTTGGGAAGTGTGTGAAAGGGTTTAGTTTTTCATGTGGGGAAAATTTAACCCGGACATTTAAATCTGGTGCGTAAAAAAAAAATAGCCTTTAGGGTACAGTGACTACATCAGGAGCCATTATTTTTCTCCTTCTTCTTCTTCAATGGCGCTACAGCCCAATTCGAGCCTTGGCCTCCTTCAAAATAAGCCTCCACCGCCCTCTGTCCTCGGCCGTCTTCTTCCAATCTGCAACCTGGAGTAATCCTCTTGCATCCTTCCTGACATCATCCTCCCATCTCAGTCTAGGTCTGCCCGCCTTTCGTTTACCTCCCGGGTGTCCTGTCAGAACCTTCTTCGGTACTCGTGTGCTTGGCATTCGGTGCACATGTCCGGCCCATCTTAATCTTTGGAGTCTTAAATGGGTGGAGAGTCTGGGAGCTTGGTAAATATCATAGAGCTCATTATTGTGGCGGATTCTCCATGCCTCTCCCTCTCGCACAGCTCCTAAGATTCTTCGAAGTACCTTTCTTTCGAAGATGTCCAGCCGTTCCGCTGACTTTGCTGTCAGTGTTCCCGCCTCACATCCATAGGCCAAGACCGTTCTGATAATTGTTTTATATAAGGTTATTTTGGTTTTCCTATGGACGTTTCGGGATTTGAACACTGGCAGCAACGCGAAGTAAGTTTTGTTAGCGGCTGTAATGCGCTTTCTTACTTCTACTGGGTCTTCATTGTCCTGCGTTATGATGGAGCCCAGGTAGGTAAACTCTTCGACCACTTCGAAATTATAATTGAATTTCACTTTGTCTTTTATTCTGCGGTGAGGGGTTCTGGTTTGCATCATGATTTTTGTTTTATTTTCATTGATTTGCAAACCCACCTCTCTTGCCGCAGTCTCCAAAGGGTCAAACACTTCTCTTACAGCCTGTAGGGATCTTCCGACAATGTTAAGGTCATCTGCATAGCCAACTATTTGATTGCTTCTGTAGCAGATGTTTGAGTCGGTACTGATCATTGTCTTCCTCACGACGTGCTCCAGTACAATATTGAAAAGGGTGGGTGCTAAGCCATCACCTTGTTTCAGCCCCTGGGAAACGTTAAAATCCTCCGTTGTTTCACCTCCTATCCTTACTCGACACCGTGATCCGACCATTGTTGCTTTTACAAGCTTGACTATTTTGGGCGGTATTCCAAAATTGAGGAGTATTTCATATATTTTCTCCCTATCTATACTGTCATACGCCTGTTTGAAGTCAACAAATAGTTGATATATATCTATATCGAATTCCCAGCATTTTGTCAGGATTTGTCGAGTAGTGAAGAGTTGATCAGTGGTGGATCTCCCCCTCCTGAACCCTGCCTGATATTCTCCTAGTAAGTTTTCTGAGTAATATTCTAGTCTTTCTTTCAAAATCATTGTGAAAATTTTATACGCTGTACAAAGTAACGATATTCCTCTGTGATTTTCACACTTCAATTTGTCTCCCTTTTTATGTATGGGGCATATTATGCTAGTTTTCCATTCTTCTGGTACTCTTTCAGCGGTCCATATTTTCACAATGAGATTGTGTAGCAGGTTCTTCAGTTGTTCGTTTCCATATTTATAGAGCTCTGCAGGGATATTATCTCCTCCCGGAGTTTTATTGTTTTTCAGTTTCTTTAGGGCAGCCCTTATTTCTACCATTGATGGCGCTCTCGTTGTTTCATCACTATTTAGCTCGTCCGGAATTGGAGTTGGTTCGACTGTCAGGTTGTTATTGGGATTTAAGAGCTGTTGAAAATATTCTTTCCACCTAGTCTTGATCTTTTCCTTATCTCCTATTATGTCTCCATCACTATCTCTGCACAGAGATGTGTTGGGTTTGAAGCCCTTTTTAAATACATTGACGCCTTTATATGCCTCACGTGGATTGTTATTTGCAAAGTCATGTTCCATTTTCAACAATATGTTGTTAAAATACAATCTCTTCTTTCTTTTAATTAAATGGTTAGCATCTCTTCGTGCTTGTTCGTAGGCTTGTCTTTTTGCTCTAGTTCCTCTTTCTATACATAATTTTTTTAGAACATTTTTTTTGCAGACGCTCTGTATGCACTCCTCATCGAACCAGGGATTTCTAGCCTGTCTTGGTCTATTTCCAATGCCTGATTCCGCCGCTGTTAGCAGTGCATTTCTCAGATTGGTCCAATCCTCTTCTAAATCATTTGGGGAGAGCGGATCACTCAGTTGGTTTGGTAGGTTTGTTGACAATGAGTCATGATATCTTTCCAATCCTTCTGGTGTTTTAAGAGCATCGATGTTTAGCTTTGGGATACTTGGCTGATTAGACCTTTTATCCCTTGCTATTCTGCATCTATAGGATGCTACTACCAAATAGTGATCCGAATCACAGTTAGCTCCTCTGTAGCTTCTTACATTTGTGATACTGGTCGCCCCTCTTCTTTCAATTAGGATATGGTCTATTTGGTTATGGTATCTGCCGCCAGGTGATGTCCATGTCCATTTATATATATTCTTCCGTGGGAACTGTGTTGATGCTATTATCATATTCCTTGATTCTGCAAAGTCAATCACTCTTGATCCATTGTTATTGCTTTCCGTATGAAGACTGTTTTTTCCTGTAACCTGCTGGTGTGCCGGATCCTTTTTTTTCTCCAGTGTAAGTCAATGCTGGATGATGGACTGACTTAAAAGTGAGGATATTTCCAGAGCTGCTTATCCTTTCCCTCATTCTTGCCGTCCTGGATCTAATACGGCTGCATTAGGAGATCAAACATTATGCGGAAGGCGTGATTTTACTGGACCCGAAGCCTTTCTATACTACTCTTTTTGTAGTTTGCCCAAAGTTCGCACGTATACAACATTGCGCAAAAGAAAAGGAAGAGTTTCCTTTTTACAGCGGTACTGCAAAGGCGAAATCTTCTACTTTTCCTTTTACGCTGAGAGCTCGTATTTGCCTATCAATGTCGTCATCGTCCATCAAATTATGTGTCCAAGGTATTTAGTTCCTTTAGTCAAGGTAGCTGGGGGAATATTGAAAAATGTATACTTAGGAATAATTCTGTAGATTTTTATTAAAAACCAATCAACCCCGGGACACTTTTATTTACATACTTAATACATAGGGGAGAGGTTAGTACCTTGGGCCGTTTTTTCAAAGTCTTATAAAACGGTCAATTAAAAAATGACGTTAATTTTTTTATACGGGAACGATTGGATCAGTTGTGTATGACATACATAACTAACGTAACATTAACATAACATAATATTGTGCGTATAATTGTTGGACGATATCATTTGTTTATCATTGATGGTATACACAGGAATTACATTTTACGAACACTCTTATTTTGACCCTAGGTATAGTATATTTCTTAGGCTTTAGGTACCTTAGGCCATACCATACCTTAGGCCAATTTGGGAGGCGGGAATGGGTACCGCCGCCCCGGGAACCTTTATTGGATAACCAACACCTCTGCCATAGGTCACCTCAAGTGGTTCGCTACGTTTGGTGATTTAGCAGGGGTTCCCGGGTTCATGGGGTAAGGTTTGTCTAGGTCTTGGAGGCGGATGACCAGGACATACTGAACCCCAGATTCCTACCCACCCCTTTAAACCCTTTTCCTTCCCAGAACTCTCCTCTCCTTCCTTTCCGTAAAAAACCCTCCACACAGCATCCCCAAAGATGACATAGGCCTTGAGTGAAATTATTTTCCTCAGGGCCTCCTGTGTGGAGCTCATGTAAAAAAAAGGCCAAATGGTATCGGTCCTTTGGTCAAATAAAGTAATTGTTAAGTAAAAGTATTATATAAGGATCAATATTTCTTTTGATGGGATGCGTTACACAAAGTGAAAAAAACACGTATGAAACAAATACACCTATTTGTAAAAAAACTTTAAGTAAAAATAATCTAATTAAAATTAAAATAGTAACTTACTGCAGGGGTACAATACACCGGGTACATACTATACAGGATGTCCGGGGGGCGTATTTACAATCCCTACCGCGTTTCAGTCGCTTTAAATTTTCAATATCAAAATTTAAATATTTAGAAATAAAATTATTAATTTCTAATATACACATTGAAAAGATTATTTTATCTAGATTTTAGAACAATTTTTGTTTTTACAAAGTGATAAAAAATTATCAATATAGAGGTGTATTTACAATATACGGGAATAATATTAAAATTTAAATATTTAGAATTAAAATTATTAATTTCTAATATACACATCAGAAAGATTATTTTATCTAAATTTTAGAACAATTTTTGTTTTTGCAATGTGATAAAAAATAACCAATATAGAGGTATATTTAAAATGTGAATTGTCGTTACCACGACTGAATCGGTATAGGTTTTGTAAATATGCGTCCGGGGGTAAAGTGCATTAACTTCGGGAGGTGAGTCTACATGATGTTTTTCCGAAATTCCAACATTTTTTTCCCATACAAAAAGACGTACCTCCTAAAAATCCTTAATGTGAGGTACGATCTTACTTGCTGAGAGCCTACCGGGCGCCCGACTCGATTGTGATTGGCCCGTATCGTAACAGCGGAAAATAATAAATCTGGCCGAACACGCCGGACAACTTTTAACTTTTTACCTCAAAACTACCCCTAAAAGCTGGAATTTCGAAAAAAGTTATTTACCTTTTTTACTTGCGCTATCATGTAGAATCACCTCCCGAATTTAATGCACTTTACCCCGGGACACCCTGTATAATAAAAAGGGAATTTATCCAAAATCAAAAACCTACGTAATGTACCAACAGGGCCCAAGGTACGGGTCACACAGTACCTAAGGCATATAAATTGGCAAGTCACGTTTATGAGGTTATGTTGAATAATAAGTCGTGTTTTAAGAGCAAATACAACCAGAAAGCAGAAGCATATAAATAAGTTACGATAAATTGGTTATCTTATATTTAAAAAATTAAATTTTCATCAATAACACAAATCGTTTTTTTTTTGCTTTTAACAAAAATATTCGTTCTCTCGCGTCGTAAATGCTCGTACAAAGCACTGACTGGAAGATATTTCCTACACCTAACATTAATAAAAATTGCGAATATTTTAATAGATTTCTGACTGGAACTGATTGACCTTGGTACGGACCTGTCCAAGGCTGGATCCTCTCCCCTAATACAGATAATATACAGGGTGTAAAGGGACATATTTGACTTACTTTCACCAGTGATTCCTGATATTATTAAGAATTTAGAGTAAAAAATGTATATTTAATTTTGGCCTCCGGTGAGATTTTTTAAAAGTTGCAGTTATTGCGCAGATACGGTCGGAGCGAAGGGTTGGGCGGTTGTTCGGCTGATTGGCCATGTGATTTTTTTTAATATATATATTTTTAAATATATATTATTGATACTTAATTGATTGGACAGGCAGGTAGATATTAAATAATTCATTAATAATAACGTCTTTTGAGAGTTAAATACCTTGCCCAAAATGGCTTTAAATATACAGGTTTTAAAAGTTTTCGTATATCCTTCCTCCTTCTCCCACCCATGTAATTCTTCTCGCAACATTCCACAATATTGTGAACGCCACAATTCTGCCGACTTCGGGCAGCTATAATACGTGTGTGATCATCGCATAAACCACATTTGAATTAAATATAATGTCCATTATATATCTACAAGATTTTATTCATCTAGGTACCTACCTAAAGTTCGATTTATTTTGTATGCAAATGATTAGGAAAGCATTATTATACATCTTACGCCAGGTGTTATAATGTGTTTACTCTAGGTAACGCAATGCAAATGCGTATGCGTGTTCTGAAGTTACGACTTAGGTATTCATAATAAAAATTGTTTGATCGCACGCCAGCCAATATTCGTCAAATTTATACACCCAACCCTGCCATTTAATGACGCCATTATATTAAAAAAGTCCATTAAACATATTTGCTTTTAATAAGGGAAGAGGTAATATTGTTGAGGGATCGCCGAGGATTTGCCGGCGCTAGATGTCCCGGCACGCGCCGAGGAACGTGATCGCGAAAGCAAATTGTGCATTACTTAAGACTATTTTTTTAAGTTTCGTGTCTGACGTTATTACGAAAGCGGCATCGGCAGGTGAAACCAGAACAGGTGGATATGTCTCGGACCCCTCGCCTTACTTCATCCTTCTCGTGCACACTACTCACTCCACTCCACTCTACTCTACAAGTCCACTCGCATCCCAACCGTCAAAAGGTGACAAGTCATGACGATTTGATGGAGGATGGTTTGAATCCGAATCGAAGAGCCCCTTTGTGACCGGTATGTTTTCTGTGTTTCTTTTGAATGTTTGTTAAACTTACATCAATTGAGGAATGTGTTTCAAATGCCACTTGGAATGACTTCGTGTATAAAAGCTCGATTATTCCTTTGAACATCTCTAAAGAAGAATGATACAGATTGAACGACTTGACCTGCACCGACCTACATCAAAGAGCAGGACGTACAGGTTATAATATCTACTATTCAACAATAAATGGTATAATAACTGTGCTGGAATAATATAAAATATCGAATTCACAAAAAAAACTTTTAGAGATAAGTTTTTGTGTACTGAACATCGCCTTATTAAAAGAATTAAAAGGTTAAAGAATTATTTTAATCCACTTGAAATTCTTAATGGTTTATTTTATTAGATCTTCGTGTACCGCCGTTCTCGGAAGTTTGTTCTTGAAGCGTCGTTATCGTGAGCCTTACTAGTGTTCACGTGAATATATTACCATATTCCCGTATGCTTTACAGCGTGCCTTGTCTTACCAGTGCCCTTTTATGGATAAAATACCCTAAAACAAACTTCTTAGAAAATAAAAATGCTTCTTGTAAACACGGAGAAGTAATTGAATAGCAGTGATGGAAGCATAAAGTGTGATTGTTAGAGTTTCCCGTTTGCTTTTATAAGCCAGTAAATTGTCATTCGAGCGGAGAATACTATTAAAGGGAGACTGTGTTTGCATTATACATAAATACTAATCTGATAGAAAATTCTCCTTGTTCGCTGTTTCATACTGGATGTTGGCAAGGAAAATATTATTTAGAATGAACACCGGAAAATATTCTTTGTTTTGTGTTCATTATATTATTTATAAGATCATTTTGACGAAATGTAATTTTTGCAGTGAAAATATTGAATAAACCTAACCTGAGTATGACGACTAAGGGTCGACCGAGATCCCGGTCTCGGTCTCGGTCTCGGCATTCTCGGCTACAAATTCTACCGAGAACTCTGTCTCGGTTCTCGGCGAAAAATTGCCGAGATTCTCGGTCATAACCGAGACCGTTGTAAGTAGGTACGGTATAGGATAATGGGATTCAAATTTACCGCGCGCGTCCACATTCGTCACTTGGTGTCTCTACCGGAATTTCTACCGATTTCTCACATATACCTTAAACATTTGAAATTTTCAAGCCCTTAAAAAAATATATGTTATTTTTGAAGATAATATCTAGACACGTTCCACGCCGAAACGCAAATTATTTACAATTCCTTCGATAGAAAAAAATCGCAAAGTATGCTCGGAAAATTACTTTAAACACGTTTGTTTCAGTTATTTTACAAGTTATAGTTGTGAAAAAATTCACAATGTTTCTTTAAATGTTATTTAAGACATCTTCCACGAGATTTTTGCTCTATTTTAAACGTGTTTTATGAAATATTTTAGGAATTTTCGCATCGATTTTATCGCTTTAAATATTAGCGCGCTTCTCTAACATTCGTAATTACATATCTCTCCATATTTTTTTTTGAGCGCGGATGCGGCGCCTTAAAACAAATTATTATTGTATTCTTAAATATACTATATTATGCAAAAAAATAGCGCATTTTCATTTTTTTCTCAATTTATGTATTCTCGGTCTCGGCCGAGATTTTAATTTATTCTCGGTCTCGGTCTTGGCCGAGAACGAAAAACCTGTCTCGGTCGAGCCTTAATGACGACACCTAACTATAGTTTTAAGTATTTTTTGTTCAGTGAAAATTATAGATATTTACTCGAAAAAACGCATTTACTTCGTGGCTTGCCATAATCATTAAAATTTAAGAGTATAAGTATCACGGATCATATACGATGTTTAAATAATATTTTTTTTGTCGATTATCTCATTTCCACCGATTACTCATTTAATAAGGACATGGCAACGCTCAATTTCAGAGGTGGGAATGAATACCGTCGTCCCCGGAATCATTTATTATTGGCTAAGCAACAACCCTGCCGTAGGTCATCCCAAGTGATTCGCTACGTTTGGTGGCTTAGCAGGTCTTTGCGGCAGACGCATTTGCCCACCTAATGCGTGGAGGGCCGGATCGGAAGAAACTGGTTTAGGGAGACCGTTTATTTATTATTTATTTATTTTCAAAAACAGCATAAAAACCAATATCTCGACCCATCGCCTTGCACTGTAGTGGGAGGCACGGATTAATACGTCCGTCACTCCTGGAGACATTGACCCCCAGATTCCTACCCACCCCTCCCACTCTTTTCCTTCCAAGAACTTCCTCTCCTTCCTTTTCCTAAATATACCCTCCATACATCATCTCCAAAGGCGCCTAGGCCCTGAGGGATTTTTTTTCCTCAGGGTCTCCATTATACAGCTGATGTAAAAAAGGGGGTTGAAATAATTCACCGTAATGATAAAGGCAAAAAATAGTAACTTATTCACAATGAATAAACCATTTTACGTTAATTAGAATGGATACTTACTTACTTTAAAATAATGAAAACAAATTTTTTTTGTAAATAAATGCGTACATAAATTGCTGCCTATTTTGGATTGTGTATTTCTGTCAACGACAAAACGATTAACTTATAGGTAAAAAGCGACAAGTTGTATTGTGACAATGCCCATTAATTAGTATAAATATAGCGAATACTCCACATTCACTGAACGTATACCAAATGAGAACGCTATTCATGCATAATATAATCTTTGCTATTGATTGCGTGTTTCTGGAACATTCCTCGAACGGAAACAAAGGGGATCATGGAGTTTCTTTCGGACTTTTGAACAGCTTTAAATTAACACCACTTTTATTCGCTTTGTTCTTCTTTCCATTGGCCAGGTGGCTTCTTTACGTTTTATTTGGTTTACCACTTAACCACCAAGACTGTCTGAGAAGGATCTGATTAGTCGCGAGGGTTTTTGGTTTGTTTTTTGTCACATCCATGCATTGAGCAGTATTAAAAGTCTGCCATTTCTGGGAATCTTTTAATTGCCCCCGGAATGGGGACCTGGCGTGCTGGACATTTAAGAAGTGACCACCGAATCCAAACACTGTATTAGGACATACCCATTAAAGACGAATTGATTTGTTGGGGACTCGAAGGTAACCATTAAATCATGGTGTCTACTACGACTTTGGTTTAAGCTTTTTTAAATCACGCTATCGAGATGAACATGATCGTAGATTGGAAATTAAAATAACCTTTTTTTACGGCGAGCACCTACCGCATAAGAGTCCCAACTGCTCCCAACCGTCTGGTGTCGGTGACATTATGGCATCCCCGATTGGAGTACGTTGTGAGGCTGAAGATAGTGGGAAGGGAAAAGAGGTTTAAAAAAAAAGAAAGGTGGGGAAGTTCGTGGACATTCAGATCTGGTGACCAAACACGGCTAAAGACATTTTAAGCAACGTTTTGATTTTGAATTGTGGTCTTTCACCAGGGCGGTACTGAAAGTATCTACCACTCTGGAACGTGCCAAAATTTATTTACCATTTTAAATGAATAAATTATTGTGCAGTAACACAAATTAATCAAATAAAATTTACTTACTTTACACCAGGGGTTGAACCCGTGATCTCCGGATTCGTAGCCGAGGATCATAACAACTTAACCACGGAGACCGTAGAAAAATTAATATAAACAAAAACGTACATATGAGCATTTAGAAGTAAACAGAGTTGAACATATAAAAGCTATCTCTATATCAACGTGTTAAATGATTATTTTTTTAAATTTATAAACTAACGTTTAGACAAGATTTTTTATGCATAGCACAAAGGGTAACAATTATTATAAGCAATAATTGTCAAAAATTGTAAAAAATATAATAAGCAGTAATTGTTGAATGAAACACTAGTATATATTGAATTATTTGGCGGGTATTTGATAAGCCGCCATAGCTCAGTGGTCAGAGCATCCGACCGGCAATCAGAAGGACACGGGTTCAAGTCCCGTTGGCGGCAAGTAGATATCTTTTCTCGGAAGATTTTCCAATGTAAATGAGTGTTTCAGGCTGGCAATTATTGCTTATAATAAGTGTTAAATGATACCTACTTGACCTTTTTTTAACATGATTGAGGATGATGAGGAGCAAAGTGAGACTATGGCATCCTCGGGATTTTCAATGTGTTTTAAAATAAGCCCACTTGACCTTCGAATTGAGAAGGATTACGAAAAGTTAGATGCTTACGTCAGAAAAAAACTGGTGATTATACTGCAGTATTAACTTATTAAGAGGGTATTACCAAAGAAAACCAGAAATATGTCATTTTTAAATCAGATTTTAGACATATTGACTCTTTTCACAAAAAAATATAAATGGATTTCGAAAGATTATTCTTTTATCTAGCATTCGCATGTTTTAAAGTTTGAGAAAAAATGTTTATTTTTAGTATAATAAGGTTATACCGTAGGTCGTTGGCAGATTTGTTAAATTTTCAAAAAAGATTTTGTTTTATACCACACCCATTTCAAATCATATAATCATGCAGTAAAATAAATCAATACATTATCTGGGTAACCCATGTTTTAGAATTTTAATTTTAGTTTAAATAAAATCATTAAAAAATATTTATGTACAAGTGTTTCTTGACGAAAATTGGTCCGTTTGTGTATTTATTTGCGCACTTACAAACTAATATATTTCAGATTTTTTTAACATTCTTATTTAACTTAGACATTGTTAAAAAATGATAAATATTTATAATCAAAAAATAATTACAAAAGTACATAATTTTAATAGTTTTATCATCACGCCTTTCAGCATTTTTTGATGTAAGTATAAATTAAAGCAAATTCGGAATGAAATAAAATCGATATTGAGTTATAATTTTAAAAAGCTGGTACGGAGAATTATTAATATTTCTCATTGTAACCGCTCAGCACGATCGTAAGAACAACTTTTGACGAAAAGTGGATTTTCGGCCGCTGGCTGGTTAAACGTTCTTAACTCTAGAATATATATTGTACTGTATTTGGTGAAATCTTGCAAATATATCAGGAAGTCAGCATAATATAATATTTTGTTTGGAAGAACGTCACCAAAACACTAACAGTTGTTTACGAATAATTTCACGTGAATTCCAAATAATGCATTACTATTTTTGTTGTACATTATTAGTCTAATCCTTATAGAGAAAGCGTGTGAATTTTAGTTGGTCAAATTATCACGACGTCTTCTTAAATAACCGAGTATCCGAATAAAATGCAAACATTGTGATTTCGGACGTATATCTTGGTACGAAATTGGAAGAACATATTATTAATGTTCAAATTCTGCCCGTATACATTGTTATTTCTCCGTATTTTTTGTGTATCTCATGATGTATTAATAAGTCAAATCGATTAAACATCCTTCAATTGACATTTTATAAATAAGGAGTGATAAATTTATAGTGAGTGCCAAAATCGATTTCTCTCCGTGTGGTAATTTTTAGAGTCTTCGAATCCCAACCGTAGCCACGGGATAAAAAAATTGATTTCAATGGCACAAATATAATAATAATATTCTTGATTATTCAAGGATATAATAATTATTATGCACTGCATCGGGGCGCAGTGAGATAAATTTTATGGTTCTTAAGAATCGAACCAGAAAACATTGGGTATTGGGAGTTTCGGGATGGGATCCCAGGAAAGCCCTCCCCTTGCACTAAGCAATAAACAAGGTGGACGAAAGGCATTAAATCTCAGGCACTTTACGCGTGGTCCACCCCTCCGAGCAGGTGCTGGGGAACAGAGCCTTCGGTTGGCGTCCTGATAAACCTACTTTATAATAATTCCTTTAAATAATACGGAAATATTTATATTTGTGACTATCTGCAAAATGTTATCAAAAAAGCCATTTTTTTAACTAAGCTTAGCGAAGTTCTGTTTTTGATTCGACTATTTATTTGGCTTTTTATCTGTCTGTGCTTATGTTGGTATGTTTCGTTTTCGGTTCAAGAGGGTGGCCGTGTTGGATATTACCTTTTTATCCCGCAAGAGTTCACATGATCGTGGTTCCTACTAAAAACTGTCATATCGGAATAATCAATATTATGGTATCGGAAGAAAGTTTTGTATTTGAAATTAAAAAAACGTTAAATACTACTTTAATATGGCTTATAATTAAGTAGGTAGGTAAGTAGGTGTACACCTACTTACAAATGTGATGATTTCAATGGAAGTTTTGATTTTGATTTATTAATTTTTGGAGAAAATTAGAAACACACTTGTTTGACGCGAGGTCTACTTTTCACAGAACTGTGTATATAAAATATATTCTTACGTCTGCCAACAAAATAGTTACAAAAATTGATAATAGTGACGAAATGTTACACCATGAGGGATTGAGAGAAAAATCTTTCGTTGATGATCTCTAAAATCTATCTTCGAAGCAGGAAGCCGTGCAATGCCGGGTATATTGTAGGCGTTGTTGGATTCACTATTCAGTTTTACTTAGATTTTCTCACTTGCCATGTAAGACTTTCTTTGTTGAAGTTATGGACATGGAGGTTACACCACATTAAAAAACACACATCTACCTATATTATTTTCAAAACTCATGAACCTAGTACGTATATTCAGAAAGCTATTGTTCATCTGGTTGAAAACAACATAAATAAAATTTGCAAGCATTCCAAGTTGAGTCTATTTAACTCTGGGCGTGTACAATGATCTCCTTCTTAACGGATTTACGCCCATACTTTTTATAACTTAAGAAATATCGTTTCTGATACATTCGTATCTAAAACATCCCCAAGCGACACTTTTCTTAATGTGCCAATAATTGTTCATTTCCCCGGGGTACTTTTTGCACACCATAGACAACCAGCGGAAAATAGTCCTTACTAGAAAGGCTCATCTATGTTTTGTGTCTCTATGGAAAGAAACCGGTCCAGCCTACATTTTTTATTGGTAACTATAAGTACCTGGCTTTTGTGCGTACCACTATACATTAAACACCATAATACTATACCGGCATCATGGACAGATTCGCTGCGTCATCTTACTAGGCTGATCAATGATTTATTGTATTATAAAACATATTTGTTTCGACTCCTTCATTTTTTGGTATCAAAATCATGAGTAGGGTAATGCTACGGTTGAATAGGCACTATGGTGCGCTTGATTTGAAAGCAGTTTTGGACAAGTAATTGGTACACCTGATTTTCAATTTATTGACAATGGAATGATTCACTGTATCCCCTTCTCGAAAATTTGTATCAGTATTTTGGTTTTTATTTAAGGTTTTATTGTGGTTTTCATGAAGGTTATAGTTTTGAGATACAACCCGTGGGAGTGCCGTTACTATTGATAAAACAATTTAAACTAAACACCTGTTTTAGAAAGATGTACCTATTTGTATTTGATTGCGAAAGCGCATTCAAATCTGAGACGAAAAGCTTTGCAGTTTTTACTACGAGTTCTGTGAATAGTAGACTTCGCGCCCAAAAGTATGATTCTAATTTTCTTTTATTTAAATCAAAACCAAAATTTCCTCTGAAATCATAAGATTTGTAAGCAGGTTCTTAAATATTTAAATACTTAATCATAAACCATATATTTTATAAAACATTTTTTTTATTTATCAAATAAGGAATTAAGCATTTTGTCCAAAGAAACGTCACTATCTAAATGACATTTTTATGTTCAAACGTTCTTTAAGATGAAGCCATAGTAAATAATGCAAAATCATACAAAATCATATGTTTTTGTTTTGAAAATTTCATCGCTTAGAAGTATTGAAGATGCTTCAATTAAATACTGCGTGTAGAACACACCTTGGCCCTTAAAAATATCGGTCATTTTTTTTATAAGTCTATAAAAAAATAAAGTATGAGGTCTAAAAAACACACTTTCAAGTCCAAACTCTCCTATTTATAAACCCCTTTTCGGTTATGGTTTTATTGTATAATGTGGCAAATTCAGTTTATTTTATAATGATCGCGGTAGGTATAATGAGGTAGGTACCATTATATTGAAAAAATGCAAATAAGAATGTAAAAATAAACCCCATGTTCTCACATTTGAAAAAAATAAACTTTTCTGAATCATTAAAACGGCCACCATCTTGAACCGGAGACGGAACGTACAAACAAATTTACAGGCGGACAAAATGCAAAATTGTCGGATTAAAGGAGGTCTTCGCTACGTTCAAATCAATTAGAAGAATAACAAAAATATATTTTAAGATTTTCATAATGCAACGTTACAGCGTTACGAAGTAAATGATATTTTTTAAATAACCAATTAAAAATATTTTTCAAATGGCCGACAATATTGTTAATTTTTTTGTTCGGATAGGTATTAGCTATCCTCGGATGAAATTTAAAAAAAAAAACATTTTGCCAAGTGGATTTTAACTAGTTGTTGGTATTATTTAATGATCTCACTCGCAAGGAGTGAAGTTTTTTCGTAGCAAAATTTAATAGGCGGATTGTTTTAGCATAATGGTTACTAATCCCATCGCTGCATATCGTGGTCCATCTCGACCTCTGCGTACCGAGCAACGGCATTTTTAATTACGGCCGTCCCATGTTTAACGCGGTCTCGTTACGGGGGGAGAGAGATTCCTCGCCTCTCATGATTAATCTCGGCCGGGAAGGTGGGAAGGCATGGAGGTATGAAGGCATGGTGCAGCACAGTGCCCAGTGCAGGCTGGCAGCGAGTCCAGTCCAGCGAGTCCAGCGGCCAGCGGCCAGCGGGCAGGCCGGCCCGCCCTCTCGGGGTGCTAACACAGATAACAATACACACACCGGCCACCAAACAAGAAAACAAGACAGCCGCCATGATTGGACTCGCGCTGGATTTATAGACTCGCCTCGGAGAGAGGTGTGGGAAAGGCTGTGATACATGCCGAACTCTTGTAAGACACTAAATTCATATTTAACTCCGGCCATCAGTATCGCCTCCCCCGTGCTCCGCTTGTATAATGAATATTAGCGAGAATTACCATAATTCAACGGAAGACCGGTTCCTTTACTTAAATAATTCAATAAGCAAACTGAATTATAATGGACAGCGCGCATTAGATTTGCACACATTAAAGATGTTCATTTCTAATATGGCCCCAACATATCGAACGATAGCTAAAATATTAGGTCCTTACATATGAAATTGGCGTTTTGCCGTACTGGTAAATTTGATCTCAAATATCTTCTCTTTGGTTAGGAATTCCGAATTCAAATTTATACAGCTATTTACTCATGTATTTGTTTTTCGAAAATTATAATTCATTTGTTTTTTTCTTAATTGTTTTTTTTCTTTGCGTCACTTAGTTTACAAAATGGAAAACTTGAAATATCGCGTTATTTACGAGTTCGAGTTCCAGCGTGACACCAGTGTTGCAGAAACGGCTCGAAGGATTAACGATGTGTATGGCGACGGTGCAGCAAAAGAAAACACAATGCGTTTTTTTTTTTTTTTTACAGTGAATACCGCACAAGAATCTCAACTGCTCCCGTCTGGAGCCAGTGAGACTATGGCATCCCCAATTGGGGTATGTTGTGAGGCTGAAGGTAGTGGGGAGGGGAAGGAGGTGGGGATGAGGAAGGTTGGGAAGTACCTGGCTATTCAGATCTGGTCACTAAACACGGCTAAAGCCATTTTCAAGCAACGTTTCAATTCTGAATGGTGGTCTTACACCAGGGCGATACTAATAGTATCTTCCACTCTGGAACAACTATAAGATACTAATAGTATCTTCCACTTTGGTTCCAACGTCTTCGTTCTGGAAATTTCGACCTGCAGAACAAGCCCCGTGGACTGCCGGAGACCAAAGTTGATAATGAAGAATTGATGGCTGTTGTGGAAGCGGATCCATCGCGAACCACGTCCGAGTTAGCTGCAGGCTGCGGTGTTAGTGATAAAACTGTTTTAATCCACTTGAAGCAAATTGGGAAGGTGAAAAAGCTTGAAAGGTGGGTACCTCACGAATTGAGTGAAGCAAATCAACAAACGCGCATTATCACACACTGCACAACAGACGGCTACCAAATTAGAGGAGCTTCAATTGGAATGTCTAAGACATCCACCGTACTCTCCGGACCTTGCCCCAACAGATTACCATTTTTTTAGAAATTTGGATAACTTCTTGCAAGGGAAAAAATTCAACTCCGATGGGGCAGTCCAAACCGCCTTCAAAGATTTTATTGATTCCCGTCTGAATAGTTTTTTTAGTAAAGGGATCGATGAACTACCTATGAGATGGCAAAAGTGCATAGATAGCAATGATACATACTTTGATTAAATAAATATATTATATTAAAAAAAAATCGACTTTATGTTCCTCCCATACAAAACGCCAATTTCAAAATGTAAGGACCAAATATCAATATCGAATTTTGCGATTATGAGCTTTATTTCCGTAGCCTGGCTGTATTTCTGGTAGCAAAAGTGCGGTTTTGTGCAACATGGCGCTAAGACTGCTAAAGCATTTTGGCCCTCCTAATATAACCCGATTCAAAGTAACACACCACGACAATTGTTGACAATGCCAATATTGAGATTCATAATGTAATATTATACAATATTTTTATCCTGGAACAATTTATTGAGTAAAGCCTCAAATTGTAATGTTTAATCGTAGAAGAAAATAACCAATTCTCAAACGAAAAATGGGAAACAGAAAAATCAGAAAAAGTTCTGCCGAATCTAGGAAATTAGCTCAGGAACAAAGCCCCGGCAAGGCTGACGTCACGGGTTCAATTCCTAGATTCGACCGAATTTTTTTTCTGTTTCACAGTTTTCGTTCGATTGTTGTTATTATTGTCTTCGATAATTACATAATTCATTACATGGTATAAAATAAAGTCGCTCAAAATTTATGTGTGCGTTAATCTTTTAAACTACGCATACGGTTTTCACCAATAGATAGAGTGATTGAAGAGGAATGTTTATATGTATAATACATGTAAATTATATTAGAGAAAAGCCGAGAAATTAAAAGAAAACATATTTTTGTGCGATTTAAAACGGCTGGCGAGCCGTACTATAGTCACTTTTGAAATTCGTTCTACGGAAGAAATTGGAAAATAAATGTCCTAGAGTAAGTAGGTATTTGATTTTCCCTTTTCAAGTATCCAGTGTTGCATTGCAAGCATTGTATAATTAGTGGCGAGTTAATTAGTTAATATGTATAATACATGCTTATTATAGTAGAGAAAAGCCGAGAAATTCAAATATTCAATTCAGGCAGCGGGCAGCTGGCAAGCGGGTGGTGTGGATTTTATAAAGGTTGGGTAATGGCGTTGTGTTTCGTTAGCCACAGTAACGTGTGGCCGGGTCTGCTAGTATATAATATAAAATGCCCTTTTGATGTTGCTACTTGGGCGCCAATCACAAAATATCTAGTCATTATAGTAATAAGAAGGGTAGGTAGTATTCAAGTACGAGTGAAGAAATTCTTAAATGTATCTTGGACGTTGTTCCTTTGACATAAAGACTCCAGCATCACGTGTTTATCCTTCAAGATTCCGAGTGGTAGTATCTCGTAAGAATCTGAGCTGAAACCAAGAGGCCTAAAATTTGGCTGGAAAATGAAGTCGGGCCAGCCAGCCTCGCGGCGAGGCACCAACGCATATCGGCAATTTCAATAAATTTAAAAATATAACGTGTAATTTAGCGTTTGCGTTTGGTTAGAACGGCACGACTCCGGCCGTGTTATGGGAGAATGCGTGTAACTCCTCCAATGAGTGCACAAGAGCCCTGTATCTGAAGAGTGTGTTGTGTTGCTTAGTTGACGCCTTTAGTCGGGAGGGGCGGCAGATACCATCCGTCCGCCCTAACTCAGCTGCTTAGTGAGAGCAGTGTCTTATACCGTGTACCTCCTATCTACCAGATACCTCGCCGAGTATATCTGGAGGCATTTAACTCAAGTAATAGGCACTAACCTTTTGTGGAGATGGGAGCGTCGATGCTGGCGGACATTACATTGTATATTATGTAGGTACTTACCTATTAGCACAAATAAACATAACGCATCGTTGGAGTACCATGATTTATAAGATCATAAAACGATTAACATTTGCTGAAAGAGGAGCTCAGCAGCTACTAAGAACGTCCGAATATTTAGAACCTAATCTATGCTTTTCTCCCATCTCTTGGGCTTTTAAGTTAAAGATAAGAGAAGTATTAAGCCTAAAAAACCGTGATTTAAAACATTTTTTTATCGATTAGCTTTGTGATCCACGCCTTAAATGTTTTAGTTAGGTACAACTAAAAACGAATATAATATAAGGGGGTTGGGAGGTTCAAACTCCCTTAGGATCGTCCCCCCCCCCCCCGCCCCCGCGCGAATGCTATAGCTTGAGAAGGAATATAGTGCGCTTCGTTTCAGAGATTTAGTTGCTTTCAGCTGGTATCCCTTGTAAAATACTCATTTCTGAACGGAAATTTTGAATGATATTATTTTTAAAATATTTTTTCTCCCGTTCACATGTTCATCCATAATTTTCTAATTCATCCTATCTTTGGTACAATTTAAAAAATATATAGTTTCTACCTACAAAAACCTGGAGGACTTCATAAAAAATGTTTTTATTTCCATGAAAACCAGAATTTCATAAGTATATAAATGGGAAATTTCTATTTTGAGGGTGAGTAAATTTATAGGATTGCGTTGATTGATCAAATAGGTACTTTGGGTTGACAACCTTTAAATTGATTTTTTTTTGCTAAAACTCATAAAATATAATTATCTTCATATTTGGGTATAAGTCAATTCGATCATTTTGTATTACATTGTTGAATTATAATTACCCGTCAATAAAAGTAAATCATAGAAAACATTACCATAAATTTCCATAAAAGCAGCGAAGTCCTTTGTAATTGTATCACGCGTATCCATAAATAACGTTTAAAAGCTCGCATTATTATAATCGTAGAATAAGACACTTAGCGAGGGACAGGTGTGAAGATGAAAGAGGGAGTGATAAGTTGGGAGAGATCGTGCGGCTGCGGGGGAGGGGGGAGGGGAGGAGGGGGGGGGGGACGGGGGAGGTGGGAGGGAAATGGGAAAACGCTCTGAGGGTGCCCGGGGAACAGGAGGTGTGGGGAGATGGGCGGCCCCGCCCGACCTGGTATGGGCGCTGTAGCCCGCAATATTTCACCCGCCTAACTAGCTCGTGCCACCTCGCGGCGCATCGGCGAACTTCACAACTCACGATACCATAATATGTTTCATATTTGCCGGAATGTATTTAACGGAGATAAATTGTGTCCAATAGGTCGTGAAATCAAAAAGGAAAGAATGAGACAAGTATTTTTGTTGTTGTTATTTATTAATAATTATTTAGATGGCTGGTTTACATCATAGGCATGCGTGTAAAGATCACTGCATTTTTTTTAAATATGTACATCTGTGTGAACATCGATTTTGTTTTGGTAGATGAATGAATGCAATTCTATAAGTAGAAATTAACTTGGCAGATAAAATCGTTATCGATGAGGATGCATTCTATCAACACTCATGTACACATACGCGCGCTCATATTCACTTCTCTGAAATTGGCTGCTAACCGGCCCGAAAATTGAAAATGGACATATTGTAGTAAAAAATATTTACAAGGTGCAAAAAATAATTCACCGCTAGGTCTATGTTTTTTCTGCCAATTTTGTTGTAATTTCAAACGTACAATATTTATATCTTTGAATAAAAATACCAGTTTTGATTTGTTTCGATAATGCATTCACACAAATACTTAGATACATGTAGGTATGAAGTTTTAAAGCAATCTATTGATTTTAACTAGACCAGCACCTACTTCTATAGGCCACTTGCATGGATTTCATAACGACTTAGAAAAAATCGTGTGGATAGATTTTTTTACTAAGATTACGAAAATGTTAGTAAAAATTTTTGAAAATGTACAGTTTTTTTATTTTTAAATATCCGAAAATGTTCCTATTAATTTTATAAGATTCCACACTGATTTTTTTTTATATGGCAACACTTTGATTTCAGGCGAATTTTTGAATTTAACATTTAACGTTAACTAGATTTATTGTTCGTGCTCTGCGAACTAATCATTTGGTTTGACTTTTTGACAGATGTTATGAAGAGAACCTCGTATATTTTACGCTGTCGGTACATGTTTTAGAGGTAAAATGGTAGTGGTGGTGATTTTAACAAAATCATTCTTATAATTTGCAAGTACAAGCATATTACATTGGATTTAGTAATATAGACGTTGAACATTATAATGATTTATGATCAATAAGATGGGTCAAGGAAAAAAATATTTATGAGATGGAATATTTTTGCTATGCGTCGTTATTCTCCTGTGCCCTTTCTTGTGGAAAACGTTCTTTTTTTTTAAATGATTTTCGGCTATGTAATTTTCGTTTTTTCGCACCTATAAAATTATGTCCAGTCTTTCCGGTTTATTCCGGTTTCCGGTTTCGAATTGAAATTTTCAAAAAATCGCCAGGGTTTCAAAAATACGATAAAAAAATACAGAATGTCTTAGAATATTTGCCTAAACCGTAAAAAAAATTAAAAAATGTAATGCAAGTGGCCTACTAAGAGCGGTTGCCGATTAATTCCCATTCCATTAAAAACGTTAGATTTAGCCAGCAACCAGTTTATTACGCAAGACTACCAAAATAGTTTACGTAGGTTTGGAAGACCATTGTTTTGCAGTCTTTTTTCAGATACTTACAAAGATAACGAGAGGTAAATTATTCAGGCTTCTTTAACTTCTCAGTTTAAATATGGTGTTAATGGATTTTGGTCAAACAAGGCACAAGGCTTCCCGGTCTATGATATGTTAACGAGAGTCCATCGTCCGATAAGCGAGCCGAGATATCAGATATCTGGTCCATCTACATCTATGATTACAACGTGTTTAGTTTTATAATAAAATTCAATGAAAGCCTCGCATAAACAAACCAACTATGGTCCCTTTTTTATACACTATCATATTTATTATCTAGAAATCCTCTCCACCGAGCGCCGCTATTAAAGATAAATTATACTTAATTATAGTGTTAGCGCACTGAAACAAGGTTAACCTCTGAACCTCCCCTCGCACAGTCTTCGTCTTCTATTTTAAAACAAGGTGGGCCGAAATTTTATGATCGATTCCTCTCTAGCCACTTCGCCGGAGTGATTACCCACATATAGACAGGGGGTCCGTTAATATCTGGTTAGCACACCGTGGCCATGATGCGGTTGATTGGCCAGGGACTTAGCGACCGATTTGTTGCCAGTTATTGACCCTTTATAAAGTGTTTAGTCTCAAATTTATCAGGTTTTATGAGATTTTTTTAAAACGCATTTAATATTCAGGAGATGACGAAACGAAAGGATTTTTGATATTTTTTTGTGCGGGATCAATTAAGTTTTTGATATTTCGTGCGACCGAAAATGGTAATGAAAGTAGTTTCAATAAGATTGGTGAATCGGAGAATTAGACATTTTGTAGGGTAGTGGCACAATAAAAAAGTTTAAGTTTTATATTATATCTTCTTCTTCTATCTTCTATCTTCTGTCTTCTGTCTTCTGTCTTCTGTCTTCTGTCTTCTGTCTTCTGTCTTCTGTCTTCTGTCTTCTGTCTTCTGTCTTCTGTCTTCTGTCTTCTGTCTTCTGTCTTCTGTCTTCTGTCTTCTGTCTTCTGTCTTCTGTCTTCTGTCTTCTGTCTTCTGTCTTCTGTCTTCTGTCTTCTGTCTTCTGTCTTCTGTCTTCTGTCTTCTGTCTTCTGTCTTCTGTCTTCTGTCTTCTGTCTTCTGTCTTCTGTCTTCTGTCTTCTGTCTTCTGTCTTCTGTCTTCTGTCTTCTGTCTTCTGTCTTCTGTCTTCTATCTTCTTCTATCTTCTTCTATCTTCTTCTTCTATCTTCTTCTTCTATCTTCTATCTATCTATATAAATAAAAATGAATCGCCGAAATGTATGTACGCGCATAACTTCCGAACGACAGCACCAAATTGGATAATTCTTTTTTTATTGTGTTCGTTATTGTCAGGACAAGGTTTGTATAAAACTACTGGTGAGCTCTGGCATTATGAAATTTGTAAAGAAATTGCAATAGGTGGCACGCGAGCTGTTTGAAAACTGAATGTACCGGGACTGAATGTATGGAATGCGGGAGGGGAGAGGATGGAGGGGAACTCGGGTAGGGGGTTTGCGGCAGGGGGAGGGAACTAGGGGGGGGGGGGGGGTAAGGGGATCTGGGAAGGGGAGGGAAACTCGACGAATGGGAAAAGACACGCAATTTCATTATTAAATGCATAGCAACGCATGCCAGGAATCAGCTAGTTTATAATATCATACAACCAATTCACGTACAAGTTGATTATTTAATAATATGATTTTTTAACACTGCTTATCAGGTATTTTTACTTTAACTAGATCAGTATGGAAAATGGAAACCAGTCTTTTCGAACCTCCATAGTTCATTGTGAAAATTACGCGATCAGTCTTAAATGATTGCGTTGAAATTTGAAATTTCCAAAATCGAAAAGTAGCGCAATTTTGAATAGAGTTTTTGTTAAGACTCAATCAGATGTCAATAAATAGGTTAACTTCCAGTGAGACACGATTATTCATCGATTAATTAACAGCACTGGCACCAAAGATTAATAAACCATAATAACGATGGTTAAGGGCTAACACGTAACAGGTGAACCAGTCTTCCGCCTATTTGTTAATTTTGCACCTTTAATATCGACTTTACTTCTATTTATAAAACAAGTTGATACAACTTCCTGTCAAAACTTCATCTACATGAATAATATCAAGCCAGGCGACTTAGTAACATCAAGAAACCCTGTTCTGACTACCCGCAAAAGCGCATACATAAATATTTGAATATACAGTTTGTAGTGAAAATCTCACTTCATTGTCTCAAAATCTCACTTCTTTTCATTAAATAAATAAATTTAAAAAAAAAAAAAAAAATTGTGTTTGAGAATATATTGTGATGGGAAATATTTTTAAATAGTTTGTAAATTTTACCGTAATCGAATATTACATTCCTGTAAAGCCATAAGGATGCACTCGCCTCCAGGAATTAACATTACATTACAGAGATTGTGTAAAGAGATATTAATTTAAGCTGATCTGGCTTGCACACGTTTAAAGAGTTTCGTAGTATGACATGTAAGTACTTACAATCCTTCTATTATGAACTTTTATTTTATTTTATGAAAGAGGGGAGTATCTACTTACATATACACATATAACTATATTAACATCACAAGAATTAAATATAGATATGTAGATAGACGCTTACTAATTACAAAAAAAAACGAAAATAGTTATTTTTATAATAAATAATTTTTTTGGAAGCATATAATCAAAGATATAAATCAAATTGATGATTTATGTAGAAAATGTTTGGCTTTTCCGGAAACTACAGAACATATTATATCGGGATGTTCTGTATTAGCGCCGTCCGAGTATACATTTAGGCACAATCAGGTTTTAAAAATAATCCACCAAAGTTTGGTAATTAAACATAACTTGATTGACGGCCGTAATATAGTACCATATTATGAATATGAACCAAATTCATTTTTAGAAAATGAATTTTATAAAATATATTATGATAAAACTATACTAACAGACAGAACAATTAGTCATAATGGACCTAATGTAGTTTTACACGACAAAATTTAAAAAAAATAACTTATATCATTGATGTAGCTATTCCAAATTCCTGTAATATTAAAAAACTGTTTTACACAGATTTAGGAAATGATATTAAAAGAATTTGGCATAAAAATATTACCATTTGTTATTATAACGGTTACTGGCGTTATACCTACGTCTCTCATTCAAAATTTAGGCATATTAGATTTGTATATTGATATTGATATGTTTAAAAAAAATGTTGAATCTGCAGATGTAAGATGTAAATTTTAAATGTAAAAAATCTATATGCAACTAAAATATAAGCACCTGTTGACAAGCCAATTCAATTGGCTTAGCAGGACTTGTTTGTTGATTTTAATATGTATATCTATTCTTTCAATAAAAAAAAAAATAAATAAATAAATAAAAAAAAAAATAATTTATATATAAAAATACAAAAATCAGTCATTTTAAATACATGTAGGATTACAAAAGATTTTCAAATATTTGTATTGAGGGTTCAGTAGGATTTATAGGATCTATTAGGAATTCCACAGAGCCGAACCCTCTGGTATGAAAATATCTGGAGTCGGTGAATTATTTTCCCATTTGGTCTCTGGTAGGTTGACATGTTGTTTTTGTATTGTATTGTATTTATAATACTTATATAGTGCAATTGCACAGCGTGGATTGACTAGATGATCATTTGGGGAAGTGTGTGAAAGGGTTTAGTTT
Source organism: Limnephilus marmoratus (assembly GCA_917880885.1). Lineage (NCBI taxonomy): Eukaryota > Metazoa > Arthropoda > Insecta > Trichoptera > Limnephilidae > Limnephilus > Limnephilus marmoratus. The sequence goes on from OU862908.1 coordinate 34,145,304, forward strand.
TTCATGTGGGGAAAATTTAACCCGGACATTTAAATTTGGTGCGTAAATGAATTGAAACGTATTCAGAGGTACGTACTATAAACCATGAAAACTTACGAAAAAAATATATTGTTAAGAAAAATAATAGAGCTAGAGTTCTTTGTAAATTCACTTTAGTCCAGTGGTATAAAGTGATGAGAGTGGTACAAAAGGAGACTCATGGATTTATCGCATTATATTAATAAATACCTATGAAATAAATAAATATTTTATTGCTGTCTCATTCTCTTCCAGGCTAAATCATATAGATGTATGTGATTGTCTGTTTTTAGTGTCGATCGCTTCCGTTTCATCGTGTTTCAAATCAAACGGTTCTAAAGAAGTTTTCACTTTAAAAAACAGATAGGTATCCCTTGTTTGCACTTAAGTATGTGGTTTTGTTAAAATTAAAAGTTTAATTTTGGGCACAGAAATAATACGTGGCAAAAATTTTTATAAAGCAATCAAATTAATGGATATAATTTATTATTGTTTTATTTCTTTTTTTTTCACAACGCACGTTAATCGATACACGACCCTTTCACACCATTCAACTTTCAGTCAGTTAGTTTTTTTTTAAATAACCAGTCTCCAAAGCAAGGGCTAGAATCGTATTGTTTCATAATAATATTGTAGCCATATGCTCTAAACATGCCACGTCATGGATTTTTTATTCTGTAATCCAATCGAGAGAGATTGGTAAATCTTTTTCATTAGATTTCTTGTTTTTTTTGTTTACCAATAAATATCCGGGGTCTTCCTACATTAACGCCCTTTGTTTAGTACCCATACTTCAGTTTATTGGCTCTTATAAACTAATGCACGTATTATTAATTATTGTTGAGGCATTCTTTTTTTCTTGTTTCTGTTTTACTGGGCATGAGAATGCGAGCTGTAAATCTCGCTTCAGTTTTACACGAGTGTGTAAATCCTTCAATTATTGTGCCCGTCTGGCGGTTCCGGTTGAGGCTTTACACGGGTAAATTATTTCTACAATTAATACTAGCATTAGTTTAGTATTATAAATTTGTTAAATGCAATTAATATGCCAATATGGATTACATCGCGTTGCACAACCCCTGCGTGTAGCCCAGAATAAAATAATTATTATTGTTGATGTAAATTTAAATAGTAGTTTTATTTCCAAATGACACCGCAAAGTAATTTTGCAATTATTTAAGAAATAATGATAATTATTAAAAATGATTGAATTAATATTATTCTCTTTTTTATTAAAATACATAGGATTTGCTTAAAATGATATTGCGCTCTGAAAATTGTTGCATTGTGACAGAAATTCTATACAGGAAAAGCTACGCAAGATTCATGATACCAGAACACACCATTTGAGAGTTCTGGCAGGTAAAGAAAACAGATTTTCTCCTTTATAGTTAAGATAATTTACGCAACCATTTAATGGCGACCGTTTTTAATAATAATAATAGTAACGTTTGGATGATTTGTTTAGCGCCGTTTTTGTGAAAAATCACCTCAAGGGCGCTGTACAAACTTACATACTTACTTCTACAATCTTACTTCTAACTACAAACTAGACGTACTACAACGCTTCATTTCAAGTTTTTTTTGTTTCATACAGGATACCCTAAGGAAAGTAATTCTCTTCAAGACCTGCGTCGTCATTAGGGATGCTGTGTGGGTTGCCTTTTTAGGAAGGGAAGAAGGGGAAGATCTGCGATATAAAATGTATTAAGGGTGGGTAGAAATCTGAGGGTTAATGTTTACAGGAGTGACTTCCACTACGGTGCAAGGCGATATTTTGAGAAAATCGTGGTGGAGAGGTCAAAAGGTCTCCCCCTGTCTCTCCCGATTCGGCCTGCCACACAACAATGACTGTACTCCATAACATTTTGGTGATTTTTTTTTCTTCTGGCGATAACCGCAGGTAATTGGTAACATATTTAAGTTTTTTTTTTTAATAAATTTCTTTAAGTATTATTTATTCATTTTTTATAACTAAGTCCAGTTAAACTGATTGATATCAATGTAACATATCAGAAGAAGATAACAATATATAAGAAGATAACAATAATATTCTAAACGAAAATTGAAAAAGAACAAGACAGAGTAAAATAGAAAAAGACAATGGTCGTAACTGGGACTCGAACCCAGACTTCTCGTCTAATTTGATGAGAATAACCTACAAAAGTTATAAAAAGAGAGTTTTCTTATAAAAAAATGATATCAGTTTGTCAACGGGTTCTTTTAACATTAACTTTATTTTAATTGAGAAGGGCATATAAAATGTACACATTATTACATTATATTTATACATGACGGACTCCGTGGTCCGACGACCTCCGAGGTCCCGAGGTAAGACTCTCGACCCACAATCCGAAGGTGTGCCCCAATAAATTCTATTTCATTAATTTGTGGTATTTTACAATTAATTAATTAAAAATAATATAAAGTACATTTTCGGCACGTTCCAGAGTGGACGATACTCTCAGTTTCGCCCTGGTGTAACATCACCGTTCAGAATTGCAACCTGGCTTGAAATGGCTTTAGCCGTGTTTGGTGACCAGATCTGAATAGCCAGGTACTTCCCCACCTTCCTCTTCTCCTACCCACTATCTTCAGCCTCACAACATACACCAAGTGGAGATGCCAAAGTCTCACTGGCTCCAGACGGAAGCAATTGGTGACTCTTGTGCGGTATTCATATAAAAATAAAACATTAAAACAAATATTTTTGAAACAAATAATGTTAATTAAATTTATTAGAAATAAAGAACAGAGAAAATGAAAGAAAAAAATAATACGGAAAAAATTAAAACGAAAAGCGGAAAAACGGAGATTAGTAAAAAAAAAGTCTTTCACTAACCATTTTTCAAGCATATATTTCCTTCTGAAACTCAATTCACAGCTTTTGAAAGTGGAGATTGTAAAAACAGAACAATGGTTTTGTTTCTGGCAGAACGGTAATTAGAACAGACCCCCCGCACTCTTCTTCAGAGCTGGCTAATGGGCGCACTGTCTACTGTCAATACATCAATACACCTTCAACAGTTTCGTCTACAGGCTTTCAATCACCTGTCTATCTTTGGTCACTAACTATTTTAGTTCTAACCATTTTTCTTATGTCATTTTCCTCTCCGAGACCTAATCTCACATTATCCTCAAGTAAAACATCACTAGCACACGAGTTACAATAATACAAATTGCATTTTTCTTACCTAAATTACCTTACGAATTACATTTTCCTTACAAAAAATAAATCATAAGGCACATAACTTTCTAACAAAGACACTCGAATACGTTTATTTAGGTTTTCCTAGTAAGTTGTTAAGGCGATCCACAAGTTCAGGAAAAAATCGAAATCGGAATTCACGCCCTCTATGGGAGAAGTTTAAAAATACTTAAGAAAAAGCTTTTGGAAAGGTTGGAATAGGTATTTGAGAGTTTTGTTTTACAGGTTGATTTCGTAAAGGCCTGAAAAAATATTAATTCCTGTTTTACGCATTGTTTATTGTAATAAAACGGAAATTTAAAATTGATTTCACGAAATCAAGCGACGCGGAGTGACGCGTCCATCTCCCGCTCAGTTCGGGGCGTGACTGAGGTTTGGCGACTGTGGCGTGGACAGTAGTTCTTCGGTGGACGCCATAGGGTTCACTTTGAAAAACCGAATTCGTCGACTAGCGGCTGTATCGTAAAATAACAACGCGAAAATGCATATATTATTTTATTTTGGGAAGATTGGGTGTAAATATCAACTTTTTTTGTGATCATTATAAAATAAACTGAATTTGCCACATTATAAAATAAAACCATAACCGAAAAGGGGTTTATAAATAGGAGAGTTTGTACTTGAAAGTGTGTTTGTAGACCTTATACTTTATTTTTTTATAGGCTTATTAAAAGACTTATAAAAAAAATGACCGATATTTTTAAGGGCAAAGGTGTGTTCTACACGCAGTATTTAATTGAAGCATCTTCAATACTTCTAAGCGATGAAATTTTCAAAACAAAAACATATGATTTTGCATTATTTACTATGGCTTCATCTTAAGGCTGTGCAACCGGGCCCGAAAAGAAGAAGATGGAGAGATACGAAATTACGAATGTTAGAGGAGAGCGCTAACATTTACAGCGACAAAATTGATGCGAAAATTGCGAAAATGTTTAATAAAACACGACTCGTTTAAAATAAAGCAAAAATCTCGCGGGCATTATCTTAAACAGCATTTAAAGAGACACTGTGAATTTTTTCATACACATAACTTGTAAAATAACTGAAACAAACGTGTTAACAATAATTTTTGGAGCATACTTTGCGATTTTCTTCTATCTAAGGAATTTTATATAATTCGCGTTTCGGCGCGGGCAAAGTCTAGATATTATCTTCAAGAATAACATATATTTTTTTAAGAGCTTTAAAACTTACCGTTTTTAAGGGAAATATGTAATAAATCGGTACAAATCCGGGTTGCGGGCCCTTAACGAAACATAAAGAAAATATTTTTTATTTTTGGGTATTTTATATCTGTATTAACAAATAAATTATATTAGTTTAATTAATAATATTTTATTATACCTTCAATAAATATGTCCATCAGGAGTATTTCATAACACATTTACATTTATGCCTACTGTGTATATATTTGTGTACTATTCACTACATGTATGTACATTTGACTAAGTTTCACTTGCCTTTTTTCTTATCATTTATCTCTACACCCTTTTGTCAAACTGAAATTTAATTGCTAATGGTATTGTACTGAAAATGATTTTATATATTATAGTATGTCTACGTGAACCTGTGCTGAGGTGTTCACATGCTTTTTTATTTATTTATTTATTTATTTATTTAACGCCCAATGGGCTTTTACATTTTGGTAGTACAAATGATTCATGACAGATTATTTAACATATACAGAATAATAAAAATAAAATTTGATAAAAAAGCACACAAGTCATAAAAATACAAAAATACAGGGTTTTCAGAAAAACAGATAGGTTTAGGAATAGTTTTGGAATAATAAGTTTTTTAAAAGATCAACAAATTTCGCCAGGTTTATGTCAAATATGTCAATATCACTTAAGTACTGATTTCCCATAGTGTGAAATCGTTGTATTGGAGAGTGGGCAATGTAGTTCCGCTTATGAATGCTACAGTAGAATAGTGTATTTTGTCGTGTAGTTACTGTCGGTATTCGTAAGTTTATGAGTTGCAGTAGTTCGCAACAGTCAAATTTAGAGTTAAGTATTTTGAATAAAAATGTTAAGTCGTTTATTTTACGTCTGTCTTCTAGTGTGTGTATTTTTAAAACATTTAATAATAAATTATATTTCAAGTCTTCTAGTGGGATATTTAATTTAAAATTTATAAAACGCAGAAATTTTTTTTGTATTCGCTCAATGTTATTAATGTGAATTTTGTAAGATGGAGACCAAACTACCGAGTTATATTCCATTAGACTTCTAACTAGAGATACATATAATAATTTAATGACTTGTATGGAATTAAAGTTTTTGGTTGTTCTTAGTACGAAGCCTAGTGTTTTCATACCTTTGTTTACAATTTGGTGGATATGATTAGCGAAACTTAGTTTTTCATCCAAAATAATTCCAAGATCTCTCATTTCCGTGACTCTTTCTAAAGCTGTGTTATTGATGGAATATTCGAATAAAACAGGATTTTTATTTCTGAAGAAAGTCAAAGTTTTGCACTTTTCTACATTTAAGAATAAATTATTTTGAACGCACCAATCTTTAAACATACTAATATTTGACTGAAGTATATGGCAATGATTTACATCAGTTATTTTCTTGTATAGCTTGATGTCATCAGCAAAGAGCAATACCTCGACATCGTTGAAGCAATTGGTTATATCATTGATGAAAATGAGGAACAAAACCGGGCCAAGGTGACTACCTTGTGGTAGGCCACTAGTAGCCCAGAAAGCTTTCGACATCCATGATTTTATTTTCACAAACAGTTTACGATTTAATAAATAGCTAGTAAACCATTTTAGCATGTTATCCCTTATTCCTAGAGCAAATAGTTTTTGATTAGTAGTTTATGGGATACTTTGTCAAATGCCTTCGAAAAGTCTGTATATATGCAGTCGACTTGTTTATTTTCTGCAAAAGATTGTATTATGAAATTTTGAAATATTGTTAAATTAGTTGCGGTAGATCTACCTTTGATAAAACCGTGCTGTTTTTGGTCAATTAATTTTATTAATTTGGGATAGATTTCATCAAGGACCAGTGATTCAAAAAGATTAGGTAGTACTGACTGTATACAAATGGGGCGATAATTGGCTATATTAGTGTCGTCTCCTTTTTTGTAGATAGGTGTAATGAAGCTAGATTTCCAGCGGTCTGGAAAGTGTCCAAGGGTCAAGAGACGGTTGAATAATAATGTGAGTGGTTTAGATAATGTATTAGAGCATTTTTTGAGGAATATTGGTGGAATGTTGTCTGGGCCAGTGGATTTGTCAGTGTCTAAGGAAAATAATTTCTGTTCGCAGTGTTTTTGTGTGATATGGCAATGCGTTAAGTGTGTAGTCTTGCTAAATTTGTAATCAGGTATTTTGTCATCTGGGGTTTCTTCATCATAAACATTTTTGAAGAAATCCGAAAAAAGGTTTACAATGTCCTGTGTATTGTTTACACTGGTTCCGTTCATTTGCATTATTGGCGGGTATTCTGTGTTTTCATTGTTTATTTTTTTAAGAAATTTCCAAAGATTTTTGGATTTAAAGGCAGTCTCCTCGATAGAGGTTATATACTTTTTGTAACATTTTTTGGAAAGATCTTTACATTTTTTCCTGGTTTCGCTAAAGATTATATAATCACTTATGGATTTGCTGTGTTTGAATTTTTTGTGTTGACTCTTTTTTTGCTGAAGAGAGATTTTTATAAATATAGTATATTAAGTAAGACAAAACTATTGATTATATAGATTATAATTATCATTACCTTATGTTTATATCATTATGCCACGTTTGATTTGGTGTTATTGTGATGAAAAAATCTGTATCTTTTGTTTTTATCCAGACCATCAAACCAAATGTTTGGTTATATGTACGAGTATGTATTGGTGTATTTTGTGTGGATTGTTTCAATAACGTAGGATTGTGATGTGGGAACCATTTATTGGATAACAACACCTCTGCCATAGGTTAGTTAAGTGGTTCGCTACGTTTGGTGACTTCATGGGGTGGATTCTTGGGGTGAGGTTGTCAAGATCTTGGGGACCGATGTGTCTGATTGTCAAAACGTTGAAAAGCTTCAAAATTACAGTATAGCTGTAATACACGGTTCTTGAAGAATAATTTTAGTTCTTGTGTAGTATTTTAGTAGTTTTGCTTTGTGGATCTATTCCAGTCTACACAAATATTAGCTGCACTTCCTATTTGCAGTATTTTATCCACACGTTAGTATAATTAATTTAACATGTTCATAGTAATAATTTCGATGGCAACATAATCACACACCTATGGGTCACCAAAGAAAATTAATTCTCAGGGTATTTATTTTCGCTTGTTATTCTCAATGTTTCGGACGCTAAGTGTTTGAGAGTAAAAAAAAAATCGATCGTTATAATGTATATATTTGCTTACATCACTTAGATGATAAATTTAATTGGAAATATAATAAGCAAGCGGTGTCTTAATAAAGCACACGGGTATCTCTGCCCATCCTAATTATTTGGCTATTGGCAATCAGAAGAATTGATTGGATTCATGATATCAATGTCCGACTCATTCTAACAACAACGAGCTTTGGCTTACGGTGCATAGAGCTTTAGTAGGTACATACCTCCCTCCTCACTCCGATGCATCTAAGACGGATGATAATCTTATTGGAGCTATGGAGATGAAAAAATTAAGTGTCTAGGAGAATGACAAGTAAACATTACATAATGTGAATTTTAAAGAAATGGTAATAGAGGATACAATGGCCAAGACAGTGAAATTATCATTGATTAGTAAATATTTTTATTGTGTTATGTAATTATTATTAAATTCATTCTCATTATTACATCTGCGTTATCTTACAGTCCGCTCCTCATTTTATTCTATGATTTCAATACCCACTTCCTAGGCTGTCTTCCTAAAGTGTTCCTTCCAAAGACCTTTCCCAGCATCAATCTGGGAAGTAGATATACATCACTTTTGTAGATGTCCAAAAAACGCAGTGATACGCCTTACATTGGATGTCACCAGTTCGCGTATTTACAAAAGCTATACCGATTCAGTCGCGGTAGCGACAATTTACCTTTTAAATATACTTATATATTGGTTATTTTTTATCACATTGCAAAAACAAAAATTGTTATAAAATCTAGATAAAATAATCTTTTCGATGTGTACATTAGAAATTAATAATTTTATTTCTAAATATTTAAATTTTGATATTATTCCCGTATTTTGTAAATACACCTCTATATTGATAATTTTGTATCACTTTACAAAAACAAAAATTGTTCTAAAATCTAGATAAAATAATCTTTCCGATGTGTGCACTAGATAATATTTAAATATTGATATTGAAAATGTAAATTGTCGGTAACGCGACTGAAACGCGGTAGGGATTGTAAATACGCCACCAGTTCACGTCTCACGTGCGCCTGGTGGACCTGCTTCATAACGAGTTAATTGGATGTGAGATTGATCAAATATGCGTATTTTAGAGGAATAAAATAAGTATTTACTACGAGTACAGGGTACTTTCGTTTCATAATCTCAACTCGTGGTTAAGAAAAATGCTATCTTTCCATCTGGATCCCATTGTTGATTCCGTTAAGTTACCAGTTACCAGCGCCGGTTGGAGGCTGAAGGTGGATCGACTATTCTCAGAAAGTGAGTTGGCAAAATTGATCGCCGCGATGATATCCTGTCAATAAAAAATGTTAGTGTTATTAACGAGGTTCGCTGACAACTTGACAGAATTTAAAGATATTTTGCGGACACCTTTCTACTTGTAATTCCATTAAATTATTTTATATTGGCTATTCATAAAGGGAATAATGAAGGCGGTGAATGTTTGCCAGTCATTTGTTGTAAGGTTATGGAAAATGCACTTTCTAGATCAAGATTCTAAGTGATTGTAAGAAAGAAGTTATCTTGCTACTTCTGCCATGTTCACTCAAATATCTGATGAAGTTTTGATAAATAAAACAATTATTACGTGCCTGGCATTACAATACATTTAAATATTTCTATTATTTATAAATCAAGTACACATTAATGAACACAAATACTTTTTGGTATGTATAAACCATCTGAGCTGAGGTGGCAGAATTCAGAGATGGCAGAATACCTATTCCTATTAATTTTATTATACCTATCTACTTCTAAACAACGACAATCAATCATCCCCTAATTTAAATTCTAGCGCATTTAATGGGGCATTTAAGAGTTGTGTTACGCTTTTGTTTGGCCAAACACACATTTCATAGTTTCCGTGGTAGACAGAGAGGCTGGAGAGATCCAATATTGTTCATAAACCTTTACGGTACATCTGGTTCGGGCCGTGCAGACCACCCCACCTACTGCAGTTTGCTATTCATCTTCAGATGATTAACTTTTTATAAGATTCTGCGCCGAATGAAGAAATTATTATTATCTTTTTAAATCTTGGAATGGTGTTCTGCCAAACGGTGACATTATTAAAAATTTATAATCCATTTTTAAATATATTAAATAATTAATTAAATAATAATCATTAGTGTTCCTATGTGTTCCTTGACTCTAATTGACCAGTAATAAATGGCAAACCATGCCTAGCGGAGGATGGTAAATAAAGTAAGACTGTTCCAGTCGTTCATTACACAGATTGAAGGTAATTTTTTTTACGTGAATACCGCACAACTTCTCCCAATTAACTGGAGTGTTGTGAAGTGAGAGGCTATTGGGGAGGGAAGGAGGTGAGAAGAATCTTGTCACAAAACACACCTAAAGACATTTCAAGCAAAGTTTCAATTCTGAATGGTGGTCTACGGGCAGAGTATCTTCCGATCTGGAACGTGCCGCAAATATACTATGTATTATTTCAAATGAATAAATTGTGAAAATAACACAAATTAATCAAACAAATTTACTTGCGCATCCCGGATTTGAACCCGCGATTATCAGATTGCTAGTCGACCACGGACATACAGTCCGTAAGAAGGATTACCGGGATAAAAATAAATGGCAGGTGTTATTTTATTTGTCAAGAGAATTCTGAAAATGGCTGAACTTTGATGATTTACTACGCAGCGAATTACCGAGTGTGAAAATCTGCACAATAACAAGAAAAATTATAAATGTTTCAAACTTGATTACTATCTTTAAATTACATAGGAACCATATAATATCTGTATAGGTCTGCACCGTCACTGATATCGGCGCACAGGTCTCGGTGATTATAAAAATCAAACATGAATTTTTTGACGTTACAAATTAGATATGTATTGGTGTATTGTTTGATGAGTACACGTTGTTACCGTCGCGTGGAGGAACACTAAAGAATATAGAACCAACGTATTAAAAAGTCACCAGATGAACTATAATTTTTTTTTCTTTTTAAATACTTAACTACTTTTAGTCATAAGTAACATCTCTGTGGTTCTAAACGTACCTACACAGTAAATTTACATTGGTGCAATCAGTTCTTACAACCGTTCTTATTTTTACCACTTTTGTTATGAAACGTTAAATGTCTCCATATTAATTACTGTTGCAACAGAACTCTGCTTCCGCTTCCGCTTCTGCAGAAGTTCCGCAAGTTTTTACACTTCCGTTTCCGTTTCTGGTTCCGCGAACTTTATAACAGAACTCTAAACGGAGAATGATTTGCGATTGAAGATATCGAAGTGCAGCCTTCTACTTCAAAATCATCATCGTCATTACAAATATTGGAATCGATGTTAAGTGTAAATCCAGACCAGGGGGCCTAGTCACTAATTTTTGTAAACCTCCGTTTCATGAAGTTACGGGTTTAGCTACGTCACATACCCGTATTTTGACAGATTCGCCAACTTAAATAACAACAACAACGGGTATGTGACGTAGCTAAACCCGTAACTTCATGAAACGGAGGTTTACAAAAATTAGTGACTAGGCCCACAGGAGGAGAACTCTTCTACAACTGATGATGGCGACAATTTATTTTTAGAGATACAGTCACACCTTCGGGAGTACAAGAAAGAGAAGAGACTACCTCTCCATGAGGATCCCCTTATGTGGTGAAAGTAAATGCGCGCAAATACCCTATCTGTTTCCAATTGTTCGCCAATACAGCCAGCAATGTAGGTAGTGAGCAATTATTTAGTGGAGCTGGTTTAATACATGAAGAACACCGAAACAGACTCAAAGGTGTAAAAGCAGCCAAATTACTTTTTATTGAATACAATTTACCTCTGTTTAATTTCGAATACTAAAAGTACAAAATACAAATTTAAAAATTTTTAAAAAATTCTTCTGTTTCCGTTTCTGCTTCCGTTAAGACACATCCGTTGCATCACTAATATTAATAAAGAAGATGAAATGAACTATGTTTTTCTTTGCATGAAATGAAAGAGTTGCATGAAAACGCAACTGTTGTTATACTGATCTATAAATACTCACGTATTTCCCACATACAAACATATATGTTTTTGTAAAACTATAAAATGAGTCAGTATTCTGATAAATTATTGGCCGCGATTCTTGCCAGTAATGATTTATTGCACATTACGAGTATATTTAATTAAAAATGAATTTTCTTATTTACCTTTATTAAAAAATAGCTGGCTTCGCTCAGGGAGTTGATATATGAGATTGAACTGACGTTCGAACCCACGACGGATATTGCTTTATATACCCCTACCAATGGGTACCCCACCCCAAAAAAGGCTTCGAATGGTCCAAAATGCACCAGAACATTCGAGAGTGTTCTGGAATGTTCCACAATGATGTTACCAATTCCCTTTTCCAGAACGTTCCGGGATGTTCTGGAATGTTGTTGAATTCTCTCGAATACTCTCAAATGTTCTGGACTGTTCTAAAATTTTCTAGAGGGTGATACTTCCAGCCCTTATATCTTCAAAACCACGCCCTACCGGTAAAAACGGGAACCTTCTTCACGGATGGGCGATAGAGGGCTACCACACCATATACACACGATTAGCAGGACGCACACTTTTGTACACTTTCTTTTATAATATATATTGATCACACAAATTAAGGAAAGGCGTACTAACTCGAAATGAATATCACAGCAGGTACTTTTACTATCTGTCTAAATTGTTTCGATAGACTCTTTTTTTGTTTAGCACAAATTTGTTGCTTTATTTACGTGACTGGTTCGTAGTCTGGTCTGGTTGGTAGTTGTTTTGGCTGCAAGGAGTTATATAAATATTACTCGTGAAATAGAGAATTATTTTATTGATTGTTCTGAAATCTTTTCAGTTTTGGAAAAATCAACCATCTTCATATAATAATCATTACCTTTTCCGTTGCAATTTAATAGTCAATGAGGAGAATAGCAAAAAATGACATGACATACTAATTTTGGTTAAGTATTCAAGTTCAATGAACTCTTAATTTTTAAACTTGGAACAGATAATGATTTTATTAATCCTATCAGACAAGCGATAAAGTAGATTACCAAATTAAATAAATATTTTTTTCTTAAACAATTCTTTCCTAGAAAAGTGTGGTTTTGTTTAAATGGCTGAGATATGCTTACATGAATTAATATAGTGAAGATGTAAACGCACGTGGTTTCATCGAACTAGGTCCAGTGGACATACTTTAGCGTTCCATTCATATACGTGTTCTTTTCACAAGCGTGTGAATATTACGTGTCTTGTATTTTTTTTTAATGTCATTGGAAAGATGTCGACGTGAAGTTTAACAACATTCAAAAGGTAAGTTTCTTCCTTTGAAAGACAATAATCCAGAGGAAAATATGTATATTCACAAAAATGAATCCCTGTTTCCCTTGGTCACTCCATAACTTCAGAACGACTGCCTATTTCTTTCATCTTTTTTTAAAGTTTTCTAACACTTTGTAGAAGGTTTTCACGGAAAGAAAAATTAAGAAAATTGCGCAGACAATTGAATAATTTCAGAAAACTTAATGACTATTTTAACGTCGCACGTTTAACAGTTCACGCGTTTGATGAAATTGAATTTCGCGGGCAGTTTTTTTTTTTTTTTTGTATTAAAAGAATTGTCTATGGATTTTTTAAGCTATAGGTACCTATGTTAGTTACCAAAATAGATTGCTTATTCTTATAATATACAAAAATTAATATTTGTAATGTACGAAAAATTAAAAATTGAATAAAAAAATGTAATAGGTGGCACGCGAGCTCTTTGAAAACTGAATTTACTGGGGCTGAATATATTTATATATATATTTTTTAAATATGTTTATTTAGTTATTAATTGTACAATAATTTCTCTTACTTAAATCTTACAAAACTGATCAATCAGTTTGATTGTAAGATATATGGAACACGGGAGGGGGGTTTGCGGAAAGGGGGAGCGGGAGAGGGGAGAGGGTGGGCGGGGAAGGTGAATGGGAACGCGGGAGGGTAGGGGATGCGGGAGGGGAATGGGGACTAACGGGAAAGGACATGCAGGGAAAAACAATTTATTTCTTTGAATATGGCATTGCAACGCATGCCGGGAACCAGCTAGTTTTTTTTATAAATTATTCAGCTTCACGAATCCTGCTAGTATTTAATTAACAAAAAAATACCTAGAAAGCAATTTAAAAAAGGGCGAATATAGAAATGTTTGGCGCCCCCAAATAGATTGGATGTTCACAGCACAATTAAAAATAATCAGAAAATAATACTGTTTTAAGGATTAATCTATCGTAGGTATTCTTCCCCACGACACGCCGGGATATGTTTTATAGTTTGGCAGAGCGGCTCGCGGCCCAGCGGTTAAAACAATGACTGGCAGAATCCGCGCTTGTGGTTCGCACCCCGCTGCGGCGCATTATCCACCCCCACCCCTCTGCCCTCTGCATGCCCCGGCCCGGTGTAACTAGGATGTCCGACAGCCGTTTGATTGCTCCTCATTTTTATATGAATTCCCATTGTCCAAATAATATCGATCCTAATTTATTCAATATACCATGACCAGATATTTGAGGTCGAGTATCGCTCTAGTATTGCCGCTGAGAAAAAGATTGGTTACCAACCAGAGAAGACATAAATGAATAGAAGTGTGCTTTGGGCGTGTCAATGTACCCAATGCAACCTCAATTTTTCTTTATATTTGGTGAAATTGTTCGAACATTTTCAAATTTTAATTTGGAAGGCAGGCATTTATTGGAATGGTGACTTAGCAGGGGTGCCCGGATTCATGGGGTGGCGTATATCTAGGTCCTGATGGCAGATGCGTTTGCCCACCTACTTTACCCATCGTGGCGGGCCGGATCGGTAAAAAGTGGTTGAGGGAGGTCTTTTGACATCTCCAGTCAGACTCTCTCGACTCATCGCCGTACACCGCAGTGGGAGGGATGGATTCATTCGTCAGTCAATCCTGGACATATCGGCCCCCCAGATTCCTACCTACCCCACATACCCTATTCTTCCCAGAACTTCATCTCCTTTTTATCACTAAAGTTACGGTCCTCAAAACATCCCCAAAGATGACAAAGGTCCTGAGGGATTTTTTCCTCAGAGTCTGCTGTGTAGAGCTGATGTTGAAAAAATATATAAAAAAGTCTTTCATGTGCAAATATTAAATTCCATTTGCCTGACTGGGGCCTGGGAATCAAAAGGTTTTATGTAAATCAGTTTGTTTATTTTTTTTATTTTTAACTTAATGAGTAAAACTTCAAATTGTAATATTTAATTAATGAAGATAATATTAGCAAAACTCAATCGAAAATCTGAAACGGAAAAATCAGAAAAAGATACGGTCACATCTGGGACACAATTTTTTTCCAAGTGAATAGAAGTAGCATATTAAATAAAAATGGATAAATTTATCCAAGACACTATGGTATTTAGTTCTGGTTGAATATTGCAATCATGCATTAAGATAGCAGCCAATAAAAATAAGCGTTAAGAAAATGAAAATAACGTTGATAGTTCTTTGCCGAATCGTTTGGGGACACATTAGCTCAGTTGATAGAGTTGCGGCCAGGATGTGACCGTATCTTTTTCTGATTTTTCTGTTTCAGATTTTCGATTGAATTTCGCTAATATTGTCTTCATAAATTAGAAATCAGTTTTCTTTCAACAGGTTCAGATCACACATCTAGGGATTATATGTTCAGTTGTTAAAAAGAGCAGTTTTAACCTTATTAGAGTTGCCTGTGTTTAAAACGTTAAAAAAAAATTGCACCACATACTATGTATAGCTGGGTCATCCTCGGCAGAGCTATTTCATTTAATATATAAGATGTTTGCATGCTAGTGGTATAAGCATGAAACTGACAAATCTACATCACAGAGAACTCCCAAATTTTTTTCAGTGACAAAAAGATTAAAAAAAACTTTTTGAGCTCGTCCACGCTTTGACGCATTCATATTTTCACCACAAAAAACCACACATTCGGACCCAAATTACTCGAAAACGAAATCTCAAAAACAATGTTATGTATAAATCAACAAAACCGACTACAATTGTTTGATTTCATGGTTTTCCGTTTTATTTTTTATTTATATGTATATATTACATTTACCATATTGCAAACATTCTTACATAATGTATTTTGAAATTTTTTTTACACATTATTTTCATTTACATTTATTTATGATATGATATTACATTTCATTATGTTGGGTGTAAGGTAGGTTTGAGAAGGTGAAACTGTTGGTTGGTAATATTGTATGTTTCGTGAACACCTCACTACGAGAACCTGTGCTGAGGGCTGAGGTGTTAACGTGTTTATGATTAAGTGTGACGAGTACAAGTATTTATGTGTTGTAGTAGAAAGTCATTTTTTTTTTCTTTTTTTTAAACATTTTAATGGTAATTCTACATTGATCATTTAGAAGAAAAAAAATAAATACATATAAGGTACACATGAATAGTTGGTAAATTCTTGAAAGACATGTTTATTTTATTTATAGTTTGGTTATGTTTGGTTAGGGATTAAAGTATTTTGTATAAAGTGAATATCTTGATTTTTGATCCAGGCTTTGATATGTTTTTTGTGAATGTTTGTAAATATATTTGCAGTTAGGAGTGGTTTCAGAGTAATGGGCACAAAATTAAAAAGTTTGGTTGTACCATAAGTTTTCGGACACCCTGTATTGTATAATACTAGTATAATAATATATTCTATATATTATTCTACTATTATTATATCTAGTAATTTTTTTTTCCCAAAACAGCGTCGTATCTCGAATGTTGAACACTGGAATCAACATATTTGAATATCTGCCCTGATGCCCTGCACATCTGCACTGATGATGGACACTGCAACGCTGTCCGAAAAGTTGGCTAAAGAAGGAGGTAGCGCAACACGGAATAATACCCCAAAAACTAATAAAAAAACTATTTTTGGCCGTGAAAATCTAAAATCGCATATTTGAATAGCTTGGTCTGGAGATTCAAGGTTTAAAAAGAATTCGGAATTTCTAGATCAACGCAATTAATTTCAGCTGGCGTATATGAATTTAATTCTAAAAAATAAAAGTAGAAGATAAATTGTTATGCTGTTGTTTTGCAACGTAGAACTTTTCATTACAAATTATCTAATTTTTCTAAAAACCGTTTTCTTGATTGTTTGATTAGTAGTAACTTCTGAAAAACAAGACTGGAAAAATGTTTAACCTGACGGCAAAATCGAATTAACACACCTAATTTCTAGACACAATAAATAATAATGTAGGTACCAACACTGCACAACACATCTGGTTTATGAACTCAATTTAGCCAAAAAATAGTTAGCATAGTTCAAATGGTGATGGAAAGTTTCTATTAAAATTGCCTGCATATAAAAACATGGAAATAACCCCAAGGGGTTTAACAAATTTAAATATTTGATTACAGTGCGCACCACTGTTTTGTCAGAACTTCCAATAAACCGCTCACCGATCAAACAAAGCATATCGTTTCCACAATACTTTTATCTGTCGTGTCATCACATGATTACACGCCATGATTGTTTATACTCTCTTTCATAGAACATGTCCTATGCCGACCAGACATCGCACAGAACATACTATTACGTGCATACGTACCTACCTGGTTGTTAGTCTATTATCACTCAATACTCTGGTTCAATGTTTTATCCGACATGAGGCAAAGGCGTGCATTCCGAACAGTCACGTAAGTATGCATTACTAGATTACTACCCTGCATTACTTACATAAAAATATAAATAATATTAAAATTTATAAAATTACTAGCTTACCCGGCAACGCGTTGCTGTGGCTAACGAAATACAACGCCATCTACTGGATGGTTATCCAACCTAGATAGTAGTGTTTTGTCGATAAATTAACTCACACCGCCATCAACATTTAATTCGCAATAATAAATAAACTAACTAGCTAACTAACCATAACGCCGTTTCCCGACAGGGGTAGGCAGAGAGGACAGACCGCCAAACAACTCGATCTTTGCACACACTCCTTGCCTCGTTCACATTCATACATCGTCTCATACATGCGCTTCTATTATTCCGACTTTTCACATGGCCCGACTCAAGTATCTGATTCACTTGGTCGGGCCATTAAAACCTATTAATTATTTTACCATTCAAATTTGCATCATGCATTCTCCTTACACTCCTTTCCTCGTTCATTCGCTCTACGTGCCCAAACCATCTTAGCGTCCCTTTCTTAATTTTACTCATTACGCTTACATCAGCCTTGCATTCTTCGCAGATTTCCACATTTCTCACACGATCGTACATGGTTTTACCACGCATACGCCTCAGGGGTCTCATCTCTACAGCATTTAGTCTACTTTCATCCTTCCTCTGCCAATTCCATGCCTCACTGCCATACATCAGGGTAGGTATCAGCACTCCATTATGGACGGCTAACTTCGCTTCTTTGGACAGTTTTTTGTTGGAGCCAACGGCGTTCAGTCCTCCATTAATAGAGTTGCCTGCATTTACCCTTCTTTCTAATAAATAATGAGGTCAATAATCGAGAAAAAAAACTATCCTTTTTTTAAGTACTAAATTGTACTAAATTATATACACACTAAACTATCCTTTTTTAAAGTACTAAATTGTACTAAATTATACACAGCTAAATTTCGTCAAAATCGGTTAAGTAGTTTTGGAGTTTATCTCTAACAAACATTGTGACGCGAGATTTTTATATACGTAAAGATTGGAAGATAGGTTTCAGCTACAAATCTTGTGATTGCTTCACCCAGTAGCGGATTTAGGGAGGGGGGGGGGGCACGGGGGCACGTGCCCCCCCCCCCAGACGGTATTTTTGTGTATTTTTGTGGAGATTCCATCACAGTACATAGTTAGAAGCTAAAACTGTCTTTATTAAACATTAATTTAATTATTCGATTGTTTTGACACTTTCATAAACCTTCCCATAGATACATACTTGAACTTGTAGAAATAAACTTGAAGTATGATACTTCAAGTTTATTTCTAACAGTAATTGTTGATTTTTTGCCCGCCCGCCCCTTGTGCCCGCCTAGAAAAAATCCTAACAGTAATTGTTGATTGTTTTGCGCGTCCGCCCCTTGTGCCCCCCCCCCCCCCCCCCAGAAAAAAATCCTAATTCCCGCATTCAAGGGAAGACTCGTTTGTGCTAGTGGCGAAAAAGGCCGTGCCTTTCTGTATAAATTTCAAATGTAGCAAATGGTGGTACCTCTATTCATTAGTAAAAACTTTAGCATAGAATTTAAAATCACGTTTTGTTGACGTTCTTTCATGCAGTTGTGCATTGTAGAAAATAATACATATACATTAATTGATTTGTAATATGTATAAATGAAGGGGTTATCTGGATATTTGATGATTAATTCCAACTAACTTCTGTTAAAGCAGCTCTTGTTAACTTTGTAAACTGGTTAAGTGGTAAGTTTTCGTCAAGATAAATCGCTGTTTTGTGCCCAACCTGATTAAAAACTAAATGCACACCACTGACAGGATGTATCATAATACTACAGATAAACGAGATATTAGACATTTAAAACTCCATAGACTAACAGGGGTGATTATGTTCATCGCTGAATTACGATTATTACCTGTACTAGTATTATGATTTTTTGCAGGAACTCACTATTTTCAGGTAGCTCAGTTATTAAAAAAACACGAAATTTTCTGGCACTATGACAATAATTTTAATTGTATTCTTGCTTCATATACCCAGCTGATTTTTAAATAAAGAATCAATGGAACAGGTACAAGCAAGTATCCGATACTCATGTTGTGTATCCACGTCGCGAATTACTTGTCGCAAAGAATCTGTACACGTCGCTACTGAAATCACGTAAACGTCAAAACTAGAATGCTTTCATAACCTCACTCATAACCAATCAGTTGCTGCAGCTGTCATTTTTATATACTGTCATTCACTGTTGACTGTTTTATTCATAGTATTATCTAAAGCACACACATTGATACAAAATGTTTGACACGATAAGTGGTGCCGTGGTTTAAAATCTCGACGATGCGAGCCGGAAAAACTTCGCCCGGCTGGTCGCGGGAGATTGGCGTCGCCGACAAATTTTACAAAATCACGGCAACATTTGTCCGGTCAGTGGTTGAGTGGGCATAGCGCTTGGGTCCCATCCGAGCGTCGCGTGTTCCTCGGCTGGCTAAATCCTCCATCACAACACAAGCAACATTTTCGGCTCTCTGTGGTGGTAGTAGGAGATTTTCAAACATTGTTGGGTTATTCGTATAACCCGGGAATGTTTGTCTTTCTTTAAAAAAAAAAGGCCTGCGCACGAACTTCCGTGCATATGAATGGCGGTAGTCGTCAATATTCTTGAATAGTCGAGCGTCGGATACTTGCAATACTTGTATATCTGTGAAAAAGAGGCTTACACCCCACTTAAAATCTTCTTAAGTTTTGAGGACGAAATTTTTCTTTCACTTGCCTATTGTTAAAGTGGGTCTCACTGGGTACTTTCTTTGCCCGTGCTGTGGCCCCAATATTTTTATGCAACGTCTCCCAACCCATTTCATTATCAACCACATGTTTGTCAGAGCTGTCGTTGACCTAGGTACGTGCTGTACATTTTATAGCGAAGTCGATAGACATGGGTATTTACAACATAAAATTAATGTTCGAATTGGCTGAATTGCACCATTTATAAAAAAAAATATATGCAAGCTCCGAGTTATGTAAGAACAGAAAAACTGCACTTTTGTAAAAAATATTTTAGTAGATACTTTAGCTATTTAGTTGAAGAAAGGGCAGTGACGTAAGAGTCGTGAGCGTACCTACGTAATTCATAAGTATTTTGTTAGATGGCAAAAATATATCATTTTGTGCATTACCTACATTACCTATTCCCAAAAAGCGGGATCCACATGTACAGTTTTTTTATTACACGAGAGATGAAATACACTGTGTGTTTGAATAATACACAATTAAATTACTTACTATCTACTACAACCATAATATATAACTATTTGACAAATATTTCGAAACTAAATTTTTTCTTTCGCGACCTGTATGTTTGGGTGTCAGAACTAAATTCCACAGGCTTGGATTTCACGTAGGTACCAATACTAAACCGCCTGAATTATACAAACGGACAAAAAAACACACGTTATTTCTGTGTGAAAGAACGTAAAAATCATTAAGTTTCTCTGAGCGTCCGCATCAAATCGCAACATATTAAGAGAGTTAATGTTATGCGTTTGCGGATTAATTTTCCTATAAAATGAAGGCGGTTCCAGTTGGTAGAGCAGATTTACAATTTAATCTAATTTGTACCATTTTATACCCCATCATGTGGGTGGTCCGTACTGATTACTATAATTTATAGCCGATAATTAAAAAAAAGAGTATTTAGCATAAATTGTATTCGTGGATTAACCAAAGTTGTAATTTAATCTTAGACTGCAGCCTATGAGCTAAATGACGTTTGCTAGCAGCTGGAATATTGGCGACTATTAACATCAAAAATGTAACAAAACCTTCGCTATTTTCAGCGATGACCCACGGTGTATATCAAACTGTGTGATAAAATATGGTCACTAACATGATTATCTTACTGTTCTATTGGCACAAAAGGCAGGTATATGGCCGCCGCCATAGCGTCGTTTTAAATCGCGTCGATAACTTGTTGGTTCATCCCCTAATGGGCAAAATATTATTAAATAAAGTTGGCATATACGGCGCAATATTTAAATATATATATGTGTAGATATTGGTGGTACAACTTCAAGAGTACAACATCCATCATAAAAATAATTCTGAAAGTTTAACACGCTTTAAAATAGAACGCAAATACTCCTACCATCTTCGTATCTATAAAAAAGGGGAAGATGTTGCTTGCGCAATGATAGAGAACTTGAACATAGCACAGAATAGGAATCCGACGCATTTATCAACCCGGCCGCTGACCGGTATTTCGTTCTGATATAACATATTTAGACAGGAATAAGGAACTACAGTGAAAAATATTATGGCTTTAAAAAAATATGTTCATATAGACCAATAAACGCTGATTCTGAATATATAAGTTTTATTTAATAATATTATGCGCAGAGTTTTTAAAAGTATATTTTTAATCGGATCGTAAAAACAAATTTTAGTGGTGACGTCACTGTTCGACGTGTCGTGACGTCACGGTAAAGTCATTGTATGGGAATTTATGATATGACACAAGCCATCGTATTAATTTATTCGTTTTTTACATACTGTTTATAGAGATTTAGTTGTTGTGCTTATTGAAACATTATTTAGGCCTAAATAATGTTTAAAAAATAAAAATGATGTTTCAAAAATAAGATAAACTAAAATTCTCTTATTAGTTTATCTCCATTATTGAAAATATTCTAAAACTACTGCACAAAAAAATAGTAATGCTTCTTCTAGGGAGAATACTTTGAACAACGGAATTTAAAATGGCGGTAGTTGATCAGCTGATTGCCCGATCCTATACTAATTTTTCAGGAGTGATGACGTCACACGATTCACCATACATACGGTGGTTTTCGGGGATCTTAAAAATTAACAATTTAAACTAACTCTAAAAATAAAAATAAAAATGCAGTTATTTAAGTTAGAACGTCATTATTCATTAAAAAATGGACTGGAGTTCTCTATGAAGAATATTAGAAAACGCGAAAAGCTTGGAAAATGTAATTCACAACAAATGCAAAATACTATCGTGGAAAGTATTGGATACACGGTCGTGAATGGGTACTTGAAGGTAGTTTAACACCACTGGTGGAGGGGGGGAGCTACACGGATTTTCGTAAATCAAGTACCGAAGCATTGTTAGGAATTACCGCGGGAAAAGAAGCTTACATCCCCACCAACCCTGAATATATCTATCCCTTACTGTGCTCTTCTTTGCCCAAATCCGTTCGCTGAACAACGAAAAATACGCCATTTACAAAAAGGGAAAATTCAATGACCGTAGACCAAACACGCATTTAAGTAGTGAATTATTTTTTCTACTCTTTGAAATACTTTTTCGATAATTATGTAAGCTCATTGCGATGAGCTTTAGGAGTGAGTCAAGCAACATAAAAACGCACGTCGGTTCTGAGCCGTTCACCATTTCCGTATTGTTATGTAGCACTTCCGGTTTTTCATTTTTATTTATAGCCTCCGCCCCACCAGAGGAAGCATTTCAGCCTACACCTTTCTGTTTAATTACCTGACATATTTTAATTTCGTTTTATAGGGTAGGTACCTAAATGAGTTTAAGGGATCAGTAGACAATGTTTTAAGGAGAATAGAGTAAACTTTGAATATTACACTATTTAGTAACGAGGTTATTCCAGTTGAAGTAACATTTTAACTAAATTTGTTGTGATACTTAAAAGTAAATAATCGATTACATATGTATATAATACTGGTAGTTCTGTGAACAGAGGACAACACGTCTAAAAAAATATGTTTCTAATTTTCTCTTATTTAATAAATAAAACCCAATTTTCCTCCGAACACAAAAGATTTGTTAAGTAGGTAGTTAAATATCTACTTAACTATAAACCCCATATTTATAGTAAAAAAAATAAAGAATTATACAGTTGGTTCAAAGAAACGTAACTTCTCATTGATTATTTAACCTTTTTTACCTTTCGGCCGGCTGTTAGAAATTTTTGGAGGCGGGTATGGGTACCGCCGTTCCGGGAATCATTCATTAGATAAGCAACATCTCTGCCATAGGTCACCCTGAGTGGTTCGCTACGTTTGGTAACTTAGCGGGGGTGCCCGGGTTCATGGGGTGAGGTTTGTTCGGGTCTTTGCGGCGTAGGTGTCTGCCCATCTGCTGCGTGGCGAGAGACTGGGGGAAGCCTTTTGACCTTTCCAGCCGGAGTCTCTCGATTCATCGCCTTGCACCTTTTATCGCAGTTGGAGGGATGAATTCATACGTCCGTCACTCCCGGATACACTGACCCCTAGATTCCTACCCGCCCCTCATATCTTTTTCCTTCCCAGAACTTCCTATCCTTCCATCTTTAAAAATACCCTCCACACAGCATCCCGTAAGATGACATAGGACCTGCGGGAAATGATTTTCCTCAGGGACTCCTGTGTGGAGCTAATGTAGAAAGACAGATGAGATGCCAAACGGTCGAGTTAAAACGGGAGTTCGCTACCTTCAGTCAATAATGGACATATTGATTTGTAGGTGCGTCTGCCATGTAAGAATTTTCCCATTATCAAAGTTCTATTCAAGGGTCTTCACATTAATGAGAGTAAAGTACGTAGATACTCAATATCCATAAGCCATCCACGAGTAACCAGATATTTTATCAAAATTGTACCCATTAATTTAATAATTAATGTTAACTGACATGACAATTTTTTGTTTTGTTTTTACAGGATTCTCTAAAAAGTTTGTGTAATTTACAATTTATTTTAGGGACTATTCATATTACATACATTGTTTGCTGTAAACGTAAAAATATTACCTTGATAATCAAATAAATATCTAAGAATTTTGCAATTTAAATCTTTACGTTAATCAAATCCAACCATCTCGAAAAAAACATTATGCACATATCTTACAATGCATAGCATATGGTAAACAATTTTCTCCCTATCTTTTTAATACAATTTCCTTCTTAATAATATTTCCAAAGTGTTGAAAATCACACAAAAATATATTGCAATGCACCACTTGTATGTATGTAAGGACCCCGAAAATTACGCATTTACTTGTCTGACCATAAAATGTGGGTAAATTGTATCCTAGCCCTCATACCAACTACTTCTCCCACATATTTCGTTTAAAATCCATTTCTTTACAGCTTGAACAAATCTAGGTACACAAACTGCTTGTTAATTTATTATTAATTTAAATATGTTTTCCCCTCGTAAGAAACGCGAAACGAGTATATTTTTAATCCATTATCTTGGTGAAATCATCGGGAATTTTAAAATTTCACAAGGGTTCCAATGCTGACTTCACCGCGGTGTGTTCTAAATAAAATTTGAATATTAATTGCGCACTCAGTGTACACTTAATTTATTATGGAAATAATGTCAGAGTTAGCCAATGGTTCTGTTTCGAGGTTTCCACTGTTTCAGATAGGGTTGCCACAAATGTATGTGCGTAGTAGACAGCTGTACACTTGTGCCATAATTCTTGAAAAAAATATTCACACTGAAGTACGCTTTTTCAGATTCTTAGATTGCATGGATAGACACGAAGTAAGTACTACAATATAGAAATCAATAATCTTATTGAGATGTTGCCTTTCTTGTTTTGTCCTGTGGAAAGTTCTTGTTTTGTCCTGTGCTACTATAGCACCGTTATTGTCTATTATTATTATTGTCCTGTGTGTGCTAATGTTACTGTCTGTCTTTGTTAATTTTGTTCTCTTTTCATTGTTTTGTAAATACTGTATATTATTTTATTATTTTCTCAATATTATAAGGAGCGCTGTAGGATTATTTTAAAATTTATTATAGTTAAGCGCATTTGAAGTGAAATATCACAAAACTGCGCTATGTAAATTTATTTTATTTATTTATGCATATATATTACAAAACATTACAAAATGATACTTTGTCGAACTGGGAAGGATACCCGTTTCAGGACAGCCAAATTGTATATTTAGTTCATAATATTCTTAACAAAGGAATGGTTTCGTTCGAGATATCACAGGAATTTGCTTCTGTCAAGACAACTTTTGAGAACATTAAAAATTGTATTCTGAACGAAGGGAATATAACGTTATTATTATTATTATTTCATTACGGATTTTTTTTCCTACCTTTTTCATCATTCTCTACATCAGCGGTTTTTTATGTGAATACCCCACAAGAGTCCCAGCAAGTCCCAGCGAGTCCCAGTCAAGAGTCCCAGCTGCTCACAATATACCACAATTGAATGAGCCTAAAGATAGTGGAGAGGATGGAGATGGGGAAGAGGAAGGTGGAGAAGGCTATTCAGATCTGGCCACCAAACATGGTTAAAGCCATTTCAAGCAACGTTTGACGACGAATGACGTCTTTCTATTCTACAAATTTCATAATCTTCCCTTAAACTATAGTTTTGTATTTGTGGTTCCTCCAAACTCCAAGGTGAATATTGGAAAATTCTACTTTTTAAATGTTATGCAATTTTACATATTATTTTGGTTATTCGACGATGAACTTCCAAATTAGAAGTCGGGTGAAATTTGAGGAATGGGCTTTTTATCTATATTTCGAAAGCATACCTTCCACAAAAGCTCTTGAGCAAATTTACTATCGTCTTATACCTTTTTATGGTCATTCGATGAAGAACTTCCAAAATTATTATTACAATTATTTTTTTAAAAGAAAGACAAAAATTCCCGGGTTACGAATAACCTGACAACATTTGAAAATCTCCAACTACCACCACACTAAGTGGAAAATGTTCCTTTGGTCGTGATGTAGGACTTAGCAAGCCGAGGAATTGAAAACACGACGACTCATAAGTGGGACCCAAAGGCCATGTCAACTCAGCTGACCGGTCAGTGTCTAAGTTGGCTGATTTGTTTACCTGTTGAGCGTTATTTGATGATGGGGCTACATAATATATTTACCTATATATATATTTCAAATATGATCTAGACTTCTAGATTGGACCATACCCCATCAAAGAGGTAAATCTTTTGTTCCGTGGGAGGCACACCGCACATCGCACACCCCTGTCCAAGGCTCCTTGTACACTCATACTAAAGTGTTTAATAATAGCGGCTATTCGGACATCTGCCCGTACAGTGTACAGTGCTGTGTGCTGTGTACAGCTAACAGCTAATGGGCAATGGGCTAAACCAAAGTGGAGGCAACCAAGCGAAATCTAACGGTCAAATATACAAACAAAGACCTCCGCACGAACAATCGAATTAGTAAATTGTCGAAGGTTTTCTGCATCTTATGTTGGCCATTGTTGCTTGCGCTGTACTTTGTTCTACGCCGTACAAGCAATTAACAAATTTATATTGTTATTTGTTAAATCATTCACAGTTTTGATACTAATTAATTTAATGTCCTAAATCTTTTGTGTATATTGAAGGTCGGAAAAGACTTCGATAGAACATAATACTATTTATTTCAACAATGGAATGATGGTATTTTATAACGAAATCTGGACGATAATGAGTGACGTAAAATCTCGGAATTTTTATTTTTTAATTAATCCCTGGCGAGTTACTCGTGCAATATTTCGAGATGCATAGTTTCCACTGACATTCAAATGAATGGTAGTAAACTTCGGTAGTACCTAAACAATATATTACGTACTAGCTGACTCGCAAAACATTGTTCCGCCATATTAATTATTTCTAGTGAATATTTTGGTTTGTTATAAAAAAATAACGAATGTATTGTAAGTGTGTGGGGATGTTCCTAGTGAAAGAGGAATGGAACTCTGTAGACGATGACCGCCGATAAAAACAAAAAAAACTCCAACTAAAGTCGGAAAATGAAATAAATAAAATCAATATGAATTTCGAAGAGCAATTGAGTGTACGATATTTTTTGTCAGTCCGTCTTTAGCCAACATAAATAAGCTCGATGGTTTGCCCACGCGAGAACATGATGCCGAATGAAATATCAAAATGAAACGATGCTTCTCGTGAATGTCTTGCGCATGTTTGGATGAAAGTTCGATGAGGCGGACGCAGCGCCATCTGTCATTCAACAACATAAATAATTTTGAAGTTCATTTATCCTGTTCATTTTCTTTCGGTTGTGTGTCTGTGTTTGGTACAATGAAATTTGCTTTGATATGAATTTCATCATTTTCATAATTGGAAATGTTTGTTTGAAGAATTAAGACAAGTCATAAAGTAGGTACCTAACTGTAATACAGGACATGTATGAAGACGATATGACAGAAACTTATTTTATTTGTATTTTTCAAATAGGAATTATAATATCCCGTGATTTTTCACAGGCTAGTATTAAATATTTTCGAAAGCCAAATAAGTAAATAAGAAACCCTTTAAAAGTAAAGAGTTTCTTATTTGTTTTACTTGCATGTTCGTTTTTCAATAAAGCATTTCTTCAAATTACAAGTTTTGAAATTTTGAATACCAAATCTTTACTGGAACTCATGCACCTAAGGAACATTACATTTAATTAAATGAAGACAATATTAGCAAGAACTCAATCGAAAATGTGGAGATAGAAAAATCAGAAAAAGATATTGGCACCTTTGGGACAATAGATGTCGCATATTAAAAATAAAATATATAAAAATTTATCCAGACACTATCTAGATAGCTTTTAGTTCGAGTTGAATCTTGCAATCATATATAAAGATAGCAGCCAATAATATGTGCGTTAAGAAAATGAAGATAATGTTGGTAGTTCTTAGTCGAAGTATGATAAGTTAAAATTGACCGAATTTGTTATCGACACCTTTAGCTCAGTGGTAGAGCACTTGCCATGTAAGCAAAGGGTCCTGGGTTCGTGTCCCAGAGGTGCCAACATATTTTTCTGATTTTTCTTTCGCCACATTTTCGATTGAGTTTCGCTAATATTGTCTTCATTTAATTAAATATTACAATTTGATATTTTACTCATAAAGTTAAGAATTAAAAAAAATATATATATTATTACTAGCTGATCCGGCGAACTTCGTACCGCCTCAGAATCAAAAACTGTTGTCAACTTATTAGCTGAATTGATCTAAATTGTTTCTCCCTGCGTATACCATACCTTGATCTAAATTGTTTCTCCCTGCGTATCCTTTCCCCTCTCGCGTTCCCTCTCCCTCTCCCTCTCCCCTCCACTTCTCCCCTTCCCCCGTCCCGCTAACCCCCCTTCCTGAGTTCCTTTCCCACCTCCCTCCTCCCCCCTCCCCCGGTTCACAGTTCAATATTATACCCCTTACAATATTGCTGCAGTTCTTTCAAAATAGGAGAATTCGTTCCATACAAAATGTATGGGGAAAATAATTTTCTTCGGAGTGGAACACCCTTTACTTTTAGGGGTATGAAAAATAGATGTTGGTCGATTCTCAGACCTACCAGATAAGCACACAAAATTTCATCAAAATTGGTCCAGCCGTTTCGGAGGAGTATGGTAACAAACACCGTGACACGAGAATTTTATATATTAGATTAATTCGACAATACACGTAGAAAACATTCAAATCTTATTATGATTCACGATTTTTTGCATCTGTTTATTTATTTTTTACTCCAATGCATTTCAGTTTTTTAACACGGCGTGAAAATGAATACGTAGTGCTGATGCGAACAGTCATGAAGCGTGAGACCTGGGGAACAAAGATGATGGCAATACATACTTCAAAGGAGTAAAGCATATTTTTAATATGTGTAGGAATCCACATTATTGTTTATTGTCCTTTAGTTTCGGGACAAATCTATAATCACATACTTAAGATGAAATATCGCAAGAAAGCATTTTTGAACCGTTAAACGATCGTATAATTATTTTGGACCGCCCGACCACAATCAGAGTATATTTTATTATTAAATATGCCCATAAAGTTCATACTGAAAAAAAAACACATTCGTCGGTTGTTAGCAGCGTAACAACATGTGATAAACAATGCATGAGTTTATGATATGACTCCACATCTCTAGAACAATGCAATGAGGATAGAGGGAGACGGTCACACGGACATCTGAACCAGAACATCGCAAGTGCGAGAGAGACCACCAGTGGCCGCTTCTACAGTCCACCAGAGATCGGAATGTTAGATTAAGGACGATGGGAATGTTGAATTAAAGAATACAGCGTGTGCTAAATGTTTTGCAATTTTTTCAAAATATCTGCATAATGTGAAATAAAATGAAATACATGCAACATTGACGTTACATTATTTGACGACAGGAATCATAAACATAAATCAAAACTGATTTATTTGAAATCGAATGAATATTTCGTATTGGTTTTATATATTTTTTTGTACATGCTGTATTGAATGACGACCTAAAATCCATTTTGATTTCTGGCTCTCCGATTAATGTATCTGACAACGAGATGAGTACGATATTATACATTCTCTATAGAAATTATTTTAACAGCAAATACAACGAGAATTTATTTTCGAATAATAACTCAATTTTTCACGAAAGTAAAATAACTTTCGAAGAAGTATTTCTTCACATAAATATGCAATTATTATACATATACTTTTTTGCTTAATTGCAGTTGCTTCTCTTGCGTGTTAAATTTTTGTTTCCATCGAGGGTACATCTCAAAACAAAGTAAAGTCGTACTTTAAACAAGTCATTTGTATGTGGGATGTGTTTAACGTGTGCTCGGCTAGTAATTTTACCATAAACGCGAATAAATTAATCATAAAAATATCCACCAGCATTCTTTGCTGCACTCGTAAATCTCTCCATATGGTTTAGTGCGGTCATTGAGCAAGGGTGCTTGAAATGCGCGTACTTTATGTTAAGCCTGCGCACGCCACTGGTGCCTGTTGCCTGGTGCCTGGTGCTACTACCTACCATAATACTATACCATCTACACATAGTAGGTACGTGGGGACTACCCTGGGCTACTTTTTATCGGGGTCTCAGTTATTATTGAACTCAAGAAATTTATATACAAAAAGGTTAAACATTTTATACGGTGTTTTTAGAACTTTCGGTTTGGTTCGCTACGTGATTTAGCTGGGGTGCCCGGGTACATGAGGTGAGGTTTGTCCGGGTCTTAGCGGCGGATGAGTCTGCCCACCAGCTGCATGGCAGGCCGCATCGGGAGAGAGTGGTTGAGGGAGTCCTTTTGACTTCTCCAGCCGTACTCTCTCAGGACATACGGCGGAGGGATGGATTCATACGTCCGTCACTCCTGGACACACTGACTCTCAGATTCATACCCACCCCTAATACCCTTTTCCTTCCCAGAACTTCCTCTCCTTTCTTTCCAAAAAGACCCTCCACACAGCATCCTCAAAGATGACACAGGCCCTGAGGGGAATTATTTTCCTCAGGGCCTCCAGTGTGGAGCTAATGTAAAAAAAAACTTAAACTTTGGAGTAAAATGTAATAACAGAACGACCGGCATTACACCATCCAAAAAATTGGATTTAAAAGTTTACATTTTTATTGATAATTTTACCAAAAAACAGAATATCTGCTAGTACGTCAAAAGCTCTTAAATCTTTGTGGTCTTGAAATTTATACAGCTTTTTTCTGTATGAAATTTGTGGGTAAACGCAACTAATATGTGTAGGAAACGTAATTTACATCATGAGCTATGTATCTTTGAAGACGAAACATTTAGCAATTGCTCGACGAGTAAAACGAATGTTGAAACGTGGAGGAATGAACTTAGTAACTATAAACCTACCTGCTAATAGATATTTAATAAACCTAAAAAAGTTACGTGATAACATTTCTTGCATCCAGTGCCAATCGCCTTCCAGACATTTATACCATTTGAGGTTTATGTTAATGTCCACCAATGTTTGGAGCTCTTCGAGGTTTTCGTTGCAACATTCAGGTGTATTACGTTAGGATATGTCTTATCATTTTATCACATTTGATTTATTTAAATATGTGAATACAATGAACATGGGCATGATCCCACCACGGATGTTGAGATGAGAAATACAGGTAATAATATCATACCACACATAAAGCTCATTCTGTAATACATGCAATTTATTATTAAAAAAAATAGCAAATCAGTACAAAATTGATGTGGATCGTTGTAAATTGACATATCTAATATCTAAAATTATAACATATTTTTTAACATCGTTAGTCCATTTCGTACGCTGCCTAGGAATACCTGCTTTTGTTTTTGTTTTTTGGGGTCTAAGATTATCATTGTTCATTTATATATTTATTCTTATTTTTATTTCTATTATCCTTAAAATATTTTTATTTGTTACTTTTATTTTTATTTATACAAGATTCACCTAGTTTAACTCCTTTCCTGTATGTGATCATGTAACTAATACTAGTATGAATATTTTCCTTGATATGTGCGCTATATGTTTGTACTTTCATCTACGTATATGGATGATTATACTTAATATTATATACGAGTACTTAATATTACATCTCATGAATCTCGACTACCATAATACGGGCATTTGCCTAGCTTGGTATTTGAAAAACCATGTAAAACAAACCTGCAACAAACAAAATGAATAAAGAAAAAAAATATCCTCAAATGAAAATAAAAAAATAAAAATTCTTCGCATTTTTAGCTTTATCCTCCCGGTTAGGAAGTCGGCTAATCGTGTTGTCTAAATAGGTAAATCCACCCTCGAGGACACCACCCCCACCCACGCTTTGTCACGTGACCGTCACCCGCCGCGCCGTTAATCTAAAATGGCGATAAATGAGCTTCGCACCCTCCAACCTCCCAAATCTCACCCGAGGAAGATCTCTACTTAGGTACGCCATATCCTCGGTTACCGGACAACTCAGAATGAACTCAACTCAACACTTCCTTCCAAAAATCATTTAAAGTGATTAAAAAAATAAATAAAAATTGTTTAAATAGAGTGAGCTATTTTACAATTCTTTTTTCATAGCTTTTAATGACTTTTCAAAGAGATATTGAGTTGAGTTGATTGTTCATAAGTCATTGTCATGGAACGCATATTCTCATATTGTAAACCTAGGTAATATATTATAACGAAACAAATGTAAAACTTTGAAACTTATACCTAGGTACTATAATACGAGTAATTACTATACCTCCCGTATTTCAACACACTTTTATAAATATATTTTTTAGAATAATTGATATCCATCGAGTAATAGTATAACACAGCGACTAATCTAAATTCATAAGCTTTGTTGAAATGATGCCAGAAGCTGAACACATTGTGTTGGCTTAATTTTAGAGAGGAAAACGTAGCAGCCAGAAAAGAGAATTTTACGCTTCCGGAAAAATACATAGTTTACCAGTTAAGAGGGCATTACCAGAGAAAACCAGAAATATGTCATTTTCAAATCAGATTTTAGACGTATTGACTCTTTTCCACAAAAAATTATAAATGGATTTCGAAAGATTGTTCTTTTATCTAGCATTCGCATGTAATAAATTTTGAGATTTTTTTTAAATTTTTAGTATAATAAAGTTATTCCATAGGTCGTTGGCAGATTTGTTAAATTTTCAAAAAAGATTTTGTATTATACCACACCCATTTCAAATAATATAATCATGCAGTAAAATAAATCAACACATTATCTAGCTAACGCATGTTTTAGAATTTTTATTTTAGTTTCAATAAAATCATTAAAAAATATGTACGTCCATGTGTCTCTTGACGAAAATTGGTCCATTTGTGTATTTATTTGCGCAATTACAAACTAATATATTTCAGAATTTTTTAACATTCTTATTAAATTTAGACATTATTGAAAAATTATAAATACTTATAATCAAAAAATAATTACAAAAAGTACATTATTTTAATAGTTTTATCATCACGCCTTTCAGCATTTTTGGATGAAAGTATAAATTAAAGCTAATTTGGATTGAAATAAATTCGATATTGAGTTATAATTTAAACGCACGATCGTAAGAACAACTTTCGACGAAATGTGGATTTTCGTCCGCTGGCTGGTTAAACGCTCTTAAGATGAAGCCATACTAAATAATGCAAAATTTATGTTTTTATTTTGAAAATTTGATCGTTTAGAAGTATTATAGATGCTTCAATTAAATACTGCGTGTAGAACATACCTTGGCCCTTAAAAATATCAGTCATTTTTTAAGTCTTTTAATAAACCTGTAAAAAAATAAATTACAAGGACAAAAAAAACACTTTCAAGTCCAAACTCTCCTATTTATAAACCCCTTTTCGTATATGGTTTTATTGTATGATGTAGCAAATTCAGTTTCTTTTATAATAATCGCAAAAAAAATCGATATTTACGCCCGAACTTCCCAAATTAAAATAAAATATGCATTTTCGCGTTGTTATTTTACAATACGGCCGCTAGTCGACGAATTTGGTTTTTCAAACTGAACCCTATGCCATCCACCGAAGAACTTATGACCACGCCACACCTATTTCGTATCAGTCACGCCCCGGCCGGAGCGGGAAATAGACGTGTGGCTCCGCGTCGCTCGATTTCGTGAAATCAATTTTAAATTTCCGTTCTTTTACAGGTTTTTACGAAATCAACCTAAAAAAATTCTCAAATACCTTTTCCAACCTTTCCAAAAGCTTTTTCTCAAGTATTTTCAAACTCCTCCTTTAAGGGGCGTGAATTCCGATTTCGATTTTTCCTGGACTATTGGATCGCCTTGAGTTGAAATTTTTGAATTAATGTACCCTTGAATATAGCAAAAACATTAATGAAGAATGTAAATTAATGTAAGCACGCTCTATATTGTTATGCGCGGCCTCCGGAAACTCGCAGTACAAGCGGGAAATTGGTGAATCTGCATCATATTGAGAACCCCGTAAAACCCGATATAAAAAAATACAGAGTGTGCAATTCACACGCGGTAGAACTGAAACCATCAGAAAACTAAAGTAGACAAGAGTGGGGAGGCTACGAAGCACCGCACAAAGAGGAGCCATTATACTATCTCTTTCTCTCGCAGGCTAAATTCTGTAGATATATGTGTTGCTATCTTTTTAGAGTCGCTATTTTTCGTTTCATCGAGTTACAAATCACAACGGTGCAAAAGAAGTTTTCACTTCAAAAACCTTTTCCGTTGTTTTCGGCAACTACAGAGTAAAAAAAACTTTTTTAGAATGATCTCCGATTTGAAGCATTTTAAAATATATTAGGTAACTAATATTAACCCCCCAGCGGTTTTTTTTTTTATTTGACTTAAAAAGTCCAATTTCAGACACAATTTACTCGAAAACGAAAAATCGCATCAAAATAAGTTATACCACAAAATCGTCACCAAATTAGTGACCGACCGAAGGTTCCATTTCGGTCTCGGTTTCAGCAAATTTCGGCAAAAAAAAATCTAGTTTCGGCATCAGTTTCGGTTTCGGCAACAAATCTGCCGAAACCGAAACTTCTTTAGACATATTAAAAATCGATTGTTTCCTGTTATTTGGCTTATTTTTTACACTTATTCAGATAGTTAACAAGTGTTAAATTAAATAAATAAAAAAAACAATAATTGAAGTACGTGAAAAAATGATATTATTTTTATATTACGTCTATAAAACAAACAAAATTTATAAAAAAATATCAAAACATGTTACTACTACTTCTAACTACTTCTTGTCACTTATCGTTCGGCTGACTTCGGGTGAGTTCGTGGCTCGCATGTCACCCGCCATCATCAGCAAAATACTCAATTAATGGATCCTTCCTTTAAGTGGTGATTATTTAAACATGTTTGTTAATTTTGATTTGTTTTATAGCAATAATTTCAAAAAAATAAATATTTTTTTAACGAACTTCAATTATCATTTTTTATTTCATTTAACAGGTATAAAAAGAATTTTGTGATTGTAAACGCAATAAAAATTAAAATGCTCAATTAATGAGGTCCTTCCTTTATAATGTAGGTTTGTAAGTGTTGATTATTGACAAATTTTTATTCGAAGAAGTAGTTTACATGTTTTGTTATTTTTTATTAATTTTGTTTGTTTTATAGAAATACCTAATATAAAAAAAAACATTATTTTTTCGCAAAAAAATAAGCCAAATAACAGTAAACAAACGATTTTTAACATGTCTAAAAAAGTTTCGGTTTCGGTTTTGGTTTCGGCCGAAACTGAAACAGCCACAGAAGATTCTGTTTCGGTGGAAAGTTCTGCTTCGGTCGGACACTACACCAAATACAAAGCAGAATCAAAAGTTTTCCGCTGGTACTACGAGTTCCGGAAACCGTGTACACGATAAATTTAGATAATATACTGTATATATCTAATATATCCCATACAATATATTATTACATACATACCTATACATATGATGTGATCCGGTCTACATCATAACCTTGATATAAATTAAATAATTTCGCGATTTTTTAAGATTCAAAAGTTTCATCGCGAATATGTAACAATATTTTCAGTGAAAAAAGAATTTAAAATTCAATCTTTCATTTGAATAAAGCAACACGGTTTGCAATGCTTGCAATTGCAATTGCTTTATCGGTGTTTTAGCACGAAACAACAAAGTCACACAATCACCCATAGAAAATCGACACACTGGCAGTATTTTTATTGCAATTTCCACCCCTAGTTAATATCCACCCCCTGCGAGCAAAGTAACCTCTTCGGGGATGTGATGACTCTCCACTTCTCCCCTCGGGACCCCTGTCACCAGTCACCAGTCCCCAGTCACCAGTTCCTAGCACCAGTCCCCAACACTAGGACTAGGCAGAGCACACGCGGATCATAATAATTTATTATTTAAGAGTCATAAGCCGATTAAACTACCAGTAAGTGAAGGCAGCTTTGTTTTGATTCCCACATAACAAAGAAATGCCATTTTAACGCTTTATCATAGCTGTTGTTTGATTTATTTAGTAACGTGGTGAATGTCAGAAATAGTTTAGCTGGTGGTTTTATTATTATAATTTTTTTTAAACGTCAGTAGAGCTTTAACATATAATGCCGTGCATGTTTTTTTTATTATAATGAAAGTAAAAATTGACAAAATACAGGTAACATGATATATATAAGAAACGAAATGTTGAAAATGATTAACCTAATTATAATTAACAAATTATTTTGCGTGGTTTAGAATTTAGAATTGCAGTAAATGTTTTTTTTTATAATGGAAATAGAAAGTCGTAGAATACAGGGAACATATAAGAGAAAAAAAGAAAATGATTACATAATTAATATTAAAAAAAATATGTAGCGTGGTTTGGAATATTTGATTTGGAATTTATATCTGACGTAAAATTAGGGATCTAATGATAATTTAAAATAATTTTTTTAAATAAATGTTTTTATTTATTCTTACATAAGTTCTGCTATGTAAATTTCATTACAGTTTGGAAGGCAAAACATCTGTCACGCGTTATAATAATTACACAGCAGAACGTGTTTATAAATAATCATGAATTAAATAATAATGTTATTAAATATAAATCAAGTTGAAATCAAAATGGACAAAAAGAAGAATAAAACTTGATTATAATAAACTAATAAATATTATGAAACGTGGTTATGTTTTTACTTATACTCGCATATTATTGTACATGCGTAGGGCTGATGCCTAGGAGTGTTGGATATTTTCAGTATTCGCCCTGAGAAAAGACCACTCTTCAGAATCGAAATGTCACGAATTGCTTGAAATGGCTTTAGCCATGTTTGATAACCAGTTCTGAATAGCCACATATCTCCTATCGTTCTCTTCCCTATCTCCTTGCCCTCCCTAATCCCCCAGCCTCACAACATACCCCAATTGGCTCACTAGCTCTAGACGTTTGAGAGCTGTGGACTCTAGTGAGGTTATATTTGTTTAATTTGTACAACAACTGTGTATTACTAAATGTGATTTTCCATCAATGGATTCTATTGCAAAAACTGCAAGTAAACGTATTTTTACCCCAATTGGCTCACTAACTCCAGATGGTTGAGAGCAGTGGACTCTAGTGAGGTATTTTTTTTTTAATATGTACAACTGTTTTTTACTAAATATGATTTTGTATCAATGGATTTTATTGCAAAAACTGTTAAACATTTTACTTATTTTAAGATTTTATAATTGATTTTAAAAAGATACGTAATGTGTTTCATGGGTATTACCGTGCAATTTTTTTTTACTACACATTATTACCATCTCAGTAGAGAATTCATTTCTCGTATGTGCGAGTTGGGTAGTAGCGCCTTTAGAATTTAAATTTCATTTTCAAAATTGGAACTGTTTGTTTGATGAATATACTTTTTTAATTATTTATTATTTAATAAATTTTTTTATTATCAAGAATTCAGAAAATCCTGTGATTTTTCACTAGTCTGCACAAGTAATAATACTATAATGAATTACTAGAAAGTTCAAAAAAGCAAAAAATAAAAAAGCAAGTGTGCAGTTCACACGCGGTAGAACCTTAAGAACACTAAAATTGATAAGAGTGGGGAGGTTACGAAGCACCGCACAAAGAAGAGGCCGATTATTCTATCCCATTCTCTCGCAGGCTAAATCCTGTAGATGTATGTGTTTTAGAATTATAATAAACACAATAAAATAACTTTGTTTCAATTCCACTTTATTATTTCTTAATCCGACCGGTTTCGATTCATCCTGAATCAGGGGTGAATAAAAATATATGTTTTAGAATTGCTTTTTTTCATCTAGTTTCAAATCACAACGATGTAAAGAAGTTGTCACTTCAAAAAAGCAAAACTTAATCAAAAGGGTTCATCACCGCTGACCTTTCTTGGTTTTATATTTATCGTATCTAAAAAAATTAGAACTAATTTATATTATTATCTTTACTGATCATAAAGAGAGGCAATACAATTTATTTTCAAGTTAAGAACTACTACCACTCGTTCAATCCGTGAAACCAGCTTTTTGAAATAAAAATTAAATTATCTCGGGGAAACAGCGTTCAAATAATTATGCCTACTTATGATAATACTCTTACGTACGGACTCAAAGTGAATAGTTATATATTACGATGAAAATAAACATTTCGGTGATATTTAATAAGTAGGTACCTAATGATACTAATTTTATTTATTTTTATTTTAGTACCTACATAAAACAGACACGATGCCCAAAACTAATCGAGGAACCTACCTAAAAAAATTTCAAAATTAAAAAATAACATTAGCTCCAAACATGAGGCCCTGGGGAAAATATTTCTTCTCAAGGCCTTTGTCATCTTTGGGGATGCTTTGTGAAGGGTTTTTTAAGGAAACGAAGGAGAGGAATTTTTGGGAAGGAATAAGGTACGAAGGATGGGTAAGTATCTGGGATTCAGTATGTCTACACCTAGACAAATCTCACCCCATGAACCCGGGCACCCCTGCTAAGTCACCAAACGTACCACTTGGGGTGACCCTTGGCAGAGGAGTTGGTTATCCAATAAATTGTTCTCCGGGGGCGGTACTCATTCCCGCCTCCCAAATTGGGTATTGTTTTTTTGCTGCAGATTACTTTTTATTTTCATTTTGTAAGTTGCTGCTCCTGCCAAAATATGTAACGATATTAATATCAAATCAGTGCTTTTGGTTTAAAAATCTGTTCATAAATTAAGTCAGGTGTCAGTGTTAGCAACCAATAATTATCTATAAAATATTTTGTACAAACCTCCTAGCCAGTGAAGGCGATTATTCACAATATTTTCACTTAAATTATTCAGGTTACTTATTAATTATAAGGGTGTAGACACTTGACCTGGATAACGAGAATTGATTAATTTATAAGGTCCTTTTTCTATTTTATATTAAAATTACCCTTTAAATTGAATTCAGGCATATAGGAAAGCATACATCAAACCAAAGTTCACCATGGCGGCGTGAGTTATTGTAATACAAAATATCAAACCACGGAGTACAATTTTTGCCAGTCGAGTAAAGCAGATTTCATATTTTTGATATGAAAATACCACACTAACAACAAAGGCTATTCGATTTACATAAAACCAAAATCGTGACGAAGTATAAATTATTTTGCAATAAATAACTTTCTCGTTCTCTCGAAAATTGGAAAGCATTTTGCTCCACGCATTTTATAGCCACTCAAATTTATTTTCGTAGATAGGTACTCAATTTAAATTTTAAGTACACTTTTGAACCCTTGAGTATGCAACTGACAATGCGGCAATAAAAAATGGAATCTTAGTGTAATTAATATACCTACCGTCACTTTGGGCGGTTTTTTTTTCGAGAAAATTTTCGTAAAGCCATAAAAACAAGAATGTGCATTTTTAATAAGAATATTTTCATTTTTACGGCTTAATTATTTAACGACCGTCTACGTCCGCGGTTGGAAGGTTATTCAGTGCAAATTCAGTGAGCTGCTAAGCCGTGCCGGTCACCAAATTAAATATAGTTAGGTGGCCTCCGTGTCACTAGGTAATGTGTAAAATTTTCAATAACCCCCTCGCATGCCCGCGGCGTATTTAGTACATTTCGGAGACGATTAACATTTAATTTTCGGGTCAGATTTGGGCGCGATAGTGGCCTGGCAGGCCGGACCGCCTAACCAACTAACCGACCGGCCCGGGCGCAATCGCCAAGATCATTTTTCTCGCTAAGCTCGCCTTTCACGACCAAATTTATGTTTGATTTATCGTATTTATAATGCTTTGTGGAAAATATGGCCGAAGTCTTAATCACGTCAGCGTAATAAACATTAGACCGAGTATTTGGACGGTAGCCGTTCCGTTTATATAAAGGTGCTGGTAACATCGAACGAATTCATCACACGACACACTCCCCCAAGGGTGCGCATTACGAGGCTTTATATTAGTTTTAATCAACAAAATATTTTTTTGTAGAAATTATATATTAAATGCCATTATTATAGACAAGACAGGAAATACTAATAAATTTTTAACAATTTTTTACTATGTGAAAATCCATTTAATTTATGTAATAGTTATTTATTGTGATTTAAAAAAAAACATTGAAGTGTGCAGTTCACATGCGGTAGAAGTAAAATCTTCAGTAAACTGAAGTTGACAAAAGTGGGGAGGCTACGAAGCTCCGCACAGAGAAGAGACCGATAGGCTACGAAGCACCGCATAAAGAGGAGAACGTTTAGTCTATCTCATTCTCTAGCTGACTAGATGAAGATGAATGTGATTGTCTCTTTTTAGTGTCATTATTTTTCATTTCATCGAGTGTAAAATCATAATGGTGCTAAAGAAGATTTCACTTCAAAAACATGTTTTGAATGTACACAAGAGAATGTGAAAATCTAATTGGTTCTAAAATTTCATATTAAGTACTGAAATGGAGTTGTATCTACTCTTAGCCTTAGGGCAAGAAAATTGTTTCTAAGAGTTTAAATAATTTCATCAATTTTCAAGGTTAATTTTCAAGTTCTGTAAAGATTATATTCAAGTTCTGTTATTAAGTCATTAATTGCAAGCTGTATCATTTAACTGAAATAAAAACAGAACTTGAATAGAACTTCTAAATTAACTTCGAAATTTGATGAATTGTTTGAATTCTGTGATTGTTTTAGTAATGGGCGTAATAATTTGTAAGTGATCGACAATATACAAAATGAATCCACCTTTTACAAAAGAGCAATTATCTACAAAAAAAAACTAGTGTATGCCACACGACTGAAGTAAAATTTCTTTAGCTCCATCTATATTTATTTATTTATTTATTTATCTATAAAAAGAATGTTTGTATTACATTATTCGATGCCTGTCTCACTAGGGTATACCTGTGTTGAGACAGGCGTAGAGGTACATAAATGAGTATCATACAAAAGAATATTTAATTACAACATAAGAACATTTAAGGTAAGATACATACTGATTTATACAATTCAAACAGAAAGATGATTAAGATTGAGGGTTAATATCATAAAGAGAGCATTATATAGGTGAAGGAAGAGATGAATAAAGTAGTAAATCCTTTCGAATCTATATAGGTAGTTATATTATACAAATAGGATTTTACTATTTTAAGTTCTTTAATAAGGGTAAGGACATACGTGAGATGGTAATTCTGTCTATTTGTACTCTATTTTACAGATGTTAGCAGTAGTGGGACGTCCAATACTTATAATCCATTTCTTTATATCTTGTTTATATTTGGTCATTGATTCAGTTTGTCTAATCGTGGCTGGAAGTGTATTGTGTAGTTTGCAAGCTATGTATTTAAAGTGTTTTTGTCCAAAAGTGGTTTTAGAAAAGGGAGTTTGGAGAAGTTCTTTATTTTTGGCTCGGGTATTGTGTATCATTTGTGTTGGTTTGTATAGGATTTTGTTGTTTTTATGTTTATATGATAGGAAGAGAGAAAGAAAATGTGCGCGCGCACTGTTATCTCTTGCTCCTATAGTGTGATACAGACAATAGGCCTGCACTGTGTCTTAGATATACGAAACGTAACTGGCCATGAGAGAAAGAGTGAAAGAAAATGTGTGCTCGCACCTCTCTCTCTTGCCCCTACAGTAATATACGAAACGTAACTCTCTCTCTCTTTCTATCTTCACTAACTTATATCTCCCTCTCAACTACCGTTCGCCTCACTTTTCGTAACGCTCTCGTCAAGCATTCACCAGCTTACTCCCCAAGTCAAGCGTGCGTAAAGAAGTTTTACTTAAAAAAACTAACGATCTACCCCTAAAAGAGTGATAATCCCGTTAAAGCGCTTTATAATTCTGTTAAATTTAATATATGATTCTGTTAATTTTCTCTGACCCAAGATTTATTACATATAACGCAAAAAAGGCTATTAAAACCTACTCACGTAATAAAATAGAATGTTCGTACATTTGCCGTGGAGGCGATTTATTATTTTACGGCATAAATAAAAGTACGTAATTTATTTGTTTCGTTCGATGTTTCCAACGACGTGCGACGTAACGAATAATAATTTAAATTTTCCACGAGGGTTTTCGGGCGATTTGTGGGAACTGTTCGCCCGACTCCTGAACCAGGCCCAATAACCATATTGTGGGCACTGGGCATAACTGGCCAGCGTTACTTTCACTGCAATAACTCTCTCGCTTTCCTCACGCACCCTTCACGGGGTACTTGATAGTTTTAGCAACACATTGATTATTCATTAAATATTGTTCCTTCACGGAGCGAATTTAATAAGTAGAGCTAATGCGTAGTACGGTTCATATTAAGGATGGGTTGTTTAAAAAAAATTAATGAATTCATCAGTTAAAGTTAATTTTCACGTTCTGTGTAAGTTCTATTCAAGTTCTGTGATTATTTCAGTTTCAACGTGAACCGGAACGTGAAAATGAACTACAAATATTTGATAAATTCATCAATTTTTTTTAAACAATCCGTCATTTTCTTGATGATTTCGCTGAAAGTGAAGTGAAAGAAATAATGATGTTTATATAGCGTGAAGCATGACAAAAGATTTAACAATGATTTTTCGCCAATCACGTCCACCAAATTATAAACAGAGGTATGAAAACACTAGGCTTCGTATTAAGAACAACCAAAAACTTTAATTTCATACAAGTCATTAAATTATTATATGTATCTCTAGTTAGAAGCCTAATGGAATATAACTCGGTAGTTTAGTCTCCATCTTACAAAATTCACATTAATACAATTGAGCGAATACAAAAAAAAAATCGTCTTTTAATAAATTTTAAATTAAATATCCCGTAAGAAGGCTTAAAATATAATTTATCATTAAATATTCTAATAATACACGCACTAGAAGACATACGTAAAATAAACGACTTAACATTTTTATTTTAAATACTTATCTCTAAATTTGATTGTTGTGAACTTCTGCAACTCAAAAACTTACAAATACCGACAGTTACTACACGACAAAATACACTATTCTACTGTAGCATTCATAAGCGGAACTACATTGCCCACTCTCCGATACAACGATTTCACGCTATGGGAAATCAGTCCTTAGGTGATGAATTTTGTTGATCTTGTAAAAAACTTATTCCAAAACTATTCCTAAACATATCTGTATTTTTGTAAACCTATTGTATTTTTATGCCTTGTGTGCTTTTTTTCTAATTTTATTTTTATTATTTCTTTACCTGTTTAAAAATCATCTGTCATGAATTAATTGTACTACCAAACATGTAAAAACCCTTAGGGCGTTAAATAAATAAATAATTTAAAAAATAATCTTATCCTCAAGGCAACTATGTTTGACCGGGATTTTTGAAGTGAAAGCGTCTTCGTGATTTGAAACTCGATGAAACGAAAAATAGCGACCCTAAAAAGGGACAAACACACACATCTATTTAGCCTGCGAGAGAATGAGATAGGCTAATCGGTCTCCTCTTTGTGCGGTGATTCGTAGCCTATCGGTCTCCTATTTGTGCGGTGTTTTTTAGCCTCCACACTCTTGTCTACTTTAGTTTTCACACTCCGCTTTTTTTTTAATTTTAGCTCCACATGAGAGGCCTCGAGGAAAACAATTTCCTTCGGGGCTTATCTTCAACAGTTCATCTTCATCGGGGTCATCTTTGGTGATGCTGTGTGGAGGGTTTTTTAGGGAAAGGAAGGAGATGAAGATCTGGGAAGGAAAAAGATATGAGGAATGGGATGATGACGTACGTATGAATCTACACCTCCCACTGTGGTGCAAGGCGATGGGTCAAGAGAGTCCGGCTGGAGAGGCCAAAAGGTCTCCCCCAACCAGTCTCTCCAGATTCTGCCCGCCGACACGCAGTAGGTGAGCAAATACAAATTCGATAATTCAACTACTCTTAAGAAAGCAAAAGAAACAAATGATATCTGCAAAACCAAGAATTATTTTTTAAAGGTTATGTTACGTCAAAAGTCACTTCATACAAAAATTATTTCTTACAATAATCTTCTTCTTTTTCATAAGCTTTCTGGAGTCTAGTTTAAACTATGTAAACAGGCTTTCATTAGATTCTTGACAACTCACAACCTTTCAAGCCGGCGTGCCGTTCGTTTTTCAGTTTTTCTGTTGTTATAATTTTTATAATAATTATTGGATAATTTGTAGAGTGCCGTTTTTGTGAAAAATCACCTCAAGGGCGCAACTATGTAAGCGACCTCAATTTCTTCTCATCCAAGGGTGCTAACTGATGTATTTAAAGTTTACTCATTAGATAACTCGGAAGGAGATACCTAGTACGAAATATTTGTGTGTTGGCCATTTCTTTCTCTACCATGATCTTAACGATTATTCAGTAACATTACTCCTAACCTCAACTTATAGCTTTTATTAAAACTGAACTACGTGCAAATTTTGCCGGTAAAATGCATAAAATAATAATTACATTGGTTCAT
This sequence comes from Limnephilus marmoratus, assembly GCA_917880885.1. NCBI lineage: Eukaryota > Metazoa > Arthropoda > Insecta > Trichoptera > Limnephilidae > Limnephilus > Limnephilus marmoratus. The sequence continues at coordinate 34,189,672 of OU862908.1, forward strand.
AAATTTTTAGTGTTTCGAGATCGTAAAAATATACGAGATTCATTACATTGTTGTTATATGGTAACGAAGGCTTGAACGAAAAGGAAAATTTGCATCGACCCCAATTTCATTTCATAAATATAATTAATTACTTAATTAAAGAAAATATTTGAACAAAACAATAAACTCATAGGTATTTTGGTGTTTTATTTGTTTACTAGCTGGTTCCCGGCATGCGTTGCTATGTCATTCAAAGAAATAATTTTTTTCTCCCATCATGTCTATTCTCAAGCGTCCCCGTTCCCCTCCCGCCCCCTTCCCTTCCTACGTTTTCCTTCCACCTTCCCCACCTTCCCCCTCCCTCGTCACCCTTCCGCGAACCCCACATCCTTTCTTACCCTCCCCATCCTGCCTTCTCTTCCTGCCGCTAAAGTACTCGTATATGAAATGCACACTTTCAAATTACTCGCGCACCAAATGTAGTAATCTTTTTATACAACTTTCATAACCCCAGAGCTAACCACTATATTTAGAAATACTCTTCTGCTAAATATGATTCAATCCATCGATTACTTTCCGAGATTTTCGAACCCAAACATACGGAACCCAAATTTTTATTTTTTTATAAAATTTTCATAACGCCAGAGTTTAAAATTATATTAACACTCTTCTGCTAAAATGGATGTTCTGTAAGATGTTCAGTCAATCCGTCGATTGTTTTCCGAGATTGCGGACTCAAACATACGGAAACTACATTTTTTATTTTTTTATACAAATTTCTTACCATTATATAATATATGATGGTAAGCTAGTACAAATACTCTTCTGCTAAAATGCAATGTTCTGTAAAAATTATGAGTCAATCCATTGATTACTTTCCGAGATTTTCGAACTCAAACATCGGAACACAAATTTTTATTTTTTTATTAAAATTTCATAACGCCACAGCTTAAAATAATAGAAATACTATTCTGCTACAAAGTAATGTTTTGTAAAAAAAATTGAGTCAATCCTTCGATTATTTTCCGAGATTTGCGAACGCAAACATACGGAATCCCAATTTTTATATATAGATTGAATATGCAAATGTGCAATGAAATAAGCAGATACTAACTATATAGGGATAAAAATTCTATTTTTAACCCGAAAGTAGTTCCTGCCTATCAACAATCATATTACTTACTCGATACAAATTAATTGATCTTCTGAATGCTCGGCCAAAAGTAATTTACCCAATAAGTAGATATTATTAGCATGCATGCTATCTTTTATGTGCAGCTTCTCTTATTTACGAGGCGCAAGATCGTAAACATTTTTTTATGGAATTACCATCTAGAACACGTAAATAAGCGTTTCATAATTAAAATAAATTTATACCTACACTTTTAAATAACCTTTATTATCAATCTTCATAACCTTATCAAAGCGGCGTAATTTTATAATAATACTTAGATTTAGCTAACGTACCCGTGTATTCAATGGCACTTCTCCTTATCGAAACGTTTTAAAAATAATGTTTACCTTCCCCCCCGTTCTTTTTTCATAATATCTGGTTCCTTCGGACAAGTTCCGAGTTCGGAAAGTATTACGAATCAAAAATAGTGGTGGTTGTTTCCGAAATTCTCAAGCAATCCTCCCCCAACAAGGGTGGTGCGGTCAAGTCACTCCTTATCCTCGGGTTTATGTATGGTGGGGTGTTTTAAAAGTGACAGGTCGCAGTTAATAAATGGTTAATCGGCTAATTGCGTGCGCTGGGGCGAGCAACTTACAGTTGGTGGTAGGGTAGGTGCTTGGTGGTTGGTTGCCGGTGCTAAGGCAGTAGGGGCTGTACCCTGTACCCCTGAGGTGGCAGAAAGGGTAGCAGTGGCATGGCGGGGGTGGTATCAGAGGCCAGAGAATCACTGTTAAACATAAACTGCCACACTCACTAATGGTAGATAGTAGGAGCAGTTGCCGAGGGAAGTGGAAAACTAAAACACTTTCGCGGACAATTCGTTGATTTTAACGATTAACGAATTTTCCATTATAGTGGTCGTTTGATGATATGTAAATACATATATTATTAGTACATATACCAGCAATGGGCTACAATTATATGTAAATTTTGTACATTAGTTCCATTATTTCGTTTTGATAAAATTTCTGTGTTAAATAGATGGCTATATTAATTAAATAACACGGTGTAAGATGTGAGTAATTTAATTAAGAACAAAAGGTGCCAACCCCTAAATATTGTATCTAATTAAATAACTTTTTGGGGGTTTAAAGCAAAGTTTGCAATTCTCTATATATTTCCAACGTATTTTTTGCATGTTTGTACAGTATATCAGTTAATTTAATAACACAGTGAACGAAAACGTCTGATTATATAAGGCTTCAAAAAATTAATCTGAAATCACTTGTTACCTTCTTTTTAACACCATTTTCATAAAGTATAGATGAATTTTCAGCGAAACTAGTAGAATTTTCATTTGGCCATAGATATCAAAAAGAAAAACAAGCTTTTATACTTTTTTAATCAATTCCATAGGGCCGTTCTGATTTTAACGAAAAAATCCACTGCCATTGTATACGAAAAATAAATTGAACTCGTTCAGGGTGATTGATCCATCACTTTTTCATGTTAAAATGCTTCTGCTGGATACTCTCCATGCACGCGTATACACCTACATGTAGATCGGTAGGGACCGTACTTCCTACTTCATAGCTGGCCTACCCTTGTGCCACTAGTGGCAGTCTACGAATGCAATTACTCCTAGGAGTGTACTGCATACATCTGTGATAGATATAGGCACTATATTACCATTAGACCTTTTTTATTGACCTCTGAAATAACTTAACCGGAAAATGACTAGGAGAAACAAAGAGATGCAATAATTTAATCAAAATTAATATTATAGGCCGCGGGTGATACATTATACACATATTTTATCGCTTCTTATCGACGAAAAATCTATACTCAATATTCTACGCACTAGTACAGTCTATTCTTCAGTATGCCATTATCAGTTGGGGAGCAGCTTACAAAACTAGTTTGACCCCCATAGAAATTGTTTAAAGACTCATTATAAAAATTATACTGAAAAAACCTCCAGACTTCCCCACTGAACGCATATTCGAAGAATTCAAAGTTCCAACATTTAAAAACTTATTTGAGAAAAATTCAATCATACAAATTATAAAAGAAAAAGATAAATTCTCATTCATAACGGAAAATTGTACAAGACTTACACATGCATTTGTATGCCCTAAACTAAACACGTCTTTTGCCCAACACCATTATACACACCAAGGAAAATACTTCTTTAATAACCTTCCAGTAGAAATCAGAAGCATTAATGACAAAGTACAATTGTTGAACTCCATCAAAAAACATTTTAGAGAAATCACCAACGGGAAAATTGCTGCTTCCCTCATCACCACATGAATGTCACACTATTTACTTATTACTGAATACATGTGGATGATTTTATCTTTTAGTTAAAGGATCTTGATTGCGATATGATTAAGCTGGGTTTTAACGGTGTATGTATATTAACTGTGAATCTGTGCATATATTATGTGAAACACCTGACTGTATAAATTGTACATATTTAAAATGTATTCACAAGCTCCTCCATCCATAAGCAAATGCTTTTAATGGAGGAAAAGTAATACTGTAACATGTTCCATTTTTTAAGCTAAATAAAATTATTAAAAAAAATAAATTATTATTTATTATTTAATAAATGTTTTTGTAAATTATTTATTTACCTACAATTAAAAATGTTTGGAGTTGATTCTTGTTGATTTGTCATCGTCATATTGAAATTCGAGATTGTGATGGAAATATTAGCAACCTTTGAGTGGAGAGTACAGAATCTTTGAAAATTCTGAAATACATCATTATTTCTGTAAGTATTTGAATATGTGTGGAAATTTTCAGAGCTTTCCGCTAGTATTTTTATTTTTCGTATTCCATCGATGTACGCATGTAATTTGGTAATAAATTTATCAGTACGGTGCATAAAAGAACGTACATCGACACGTTTTGCGGGCGCTTTGTTGCCGGCTGCAGGCATTATCTAACTGTTTGATGGCAGGCGGCGCGCCTAACAAAAAGCGATGTAAAATTATTGTGAAAAGCGCCCGCTTGCCCGAACCTCCCCATCCCCTCCCACCGCTCCACCCCCCACACCACCCCACGGACCACCCTCAACCCTTCCGCTGGGCGGGTGAATCCACCCAGCATACCGCGGAAACAGCGAACCTTAAACATGGTTGCCTGTTTGTTTTTCGAAGAGAACAAAATGGTTTAAAAATTTAATTGAATGGTATTAAATTGATAGTTTACTATCAACTTATATATTTCTTCTAATTTAACGTAGTTTAAGGTAACTGACCATACGCTAACGAAATATATTTGGTAAGGGAAGTTTCTACCTAATTCAATTACAAATAAACATACATCCCCTTGATTATTTAATGAAGGCAATTTCATCCTGCTCTAAAACTATCTTATATGTACCTTCTTCCACTAACTAACTAACTAACCATCACGCCGTTTCCCCGTAGGGGTAGGCAGAGAGGACGGACCGCCAAACAACTCGATCTTGGCACACACTCCTTGCCTCGATCACATTCATACATCGTCTCATACATGCTCTTCTATTATTCCGACTCTTCACATGGCCCGACTCAAGTATCTGATTGACTTGGTCGTGCCATGTCTTCCTCGGTCGTCCCCGACGTTACCTTCTTCCATATTACTACAATTGTAATCTTTATTATCTGGCTTAGTTTAGATTTTTAAAAAAATAATACTAAATAACAGATATCTTAAAATTACGAGGGTCAGTTAATAAGTAATGCCTCCTATTTGTTTCTACTTAAATAAAGTTAGTTAAGTGAAAATTTTGAATTTGGTGCTATCCCTCAAACCTTCTTCTACAATCTGGTGGAGTAGTTACTTTTTGCGTCGACAGGTGGCAGCACTGCAGTCGCTTGCAAAATGGCCGACATCGATGTTCGTAATAGATAGCGTTCTGTGATTGATTCTTGACTGCCGAAGGTGAAACGCAAAAATTCACATTCATGAAAGACTGAAAAATGTGCATCATGATGCAACAGTGGACGTCAGCACTGCTAGACGATGGGTTCGTTACTGTAACGAAGCTGAAGGACAAACACCGCTGGCTGAGGAAAAGCGCAGGCCGTTGATTGCAGCGACTGTGCTCATCCGTGGTGACCCCAGATATCTACAGACGTCGCATTCTCTCCCTCAGTAAAGGCAGTGCGATGACGATTATTCGACAACTGATTTTTCAACAAAACTTTTGCAAGGTGGGTACCAAGAATAATTAACCGGCCAGAATAAAGAAACAAGAAAAACAATGGCCTCACAACACTTGCAGCTTCTAGTTTCTGGAAAAAATTGTGACGGGAGACGAAAAATGGGTTCATGTTTTTTAACCTGAATCAAAGAGGCAGTCAATGGAATGGCGTCACATAAACTCACCAAGGACAAAAAACTGTGTGATTGGCGGGGAAAGTTATGGCGATGGTGTTGTTGATATGACCGTGCTTTTTACAGCACTGTGATACATGCCCTTGTTAAAAGATGGACACAATTAAAGGAGAAAAAATTAGTAGGCATTACTTATTGACTGGCCCTAGTAATAATAAAAATTGGAAAAAATATGCTTATTCTAGTGCATGATATTTGTATAAAAGCCTCATGTTCGTGAAGGCATAGAAATGTATACAAATTCAATTTCCCAATTATATTATTATTAACACTATTTCGGTAGTTTGTAGCTTTGCTATTTTTAAATTTTTTTAAATTGTATTTAGGAAATATGTATATAGTTGTATATAAAATCATTATACATTAAATAGTGAATATAATATAAACCAGTTAAGTTCCATTTATAATATTTTGTTATGATTACCGATTAGGAAGCGAGTAGTTATTAAATCATAAAATAGAACATAGTGTAAAAAAAATATTTAAAAAAAAATATTACAAAATACAGAGATAATGGTTTTGAGTTTTAATTCAACTAATACGTTTAGGACTGATTCAGTAGTAATTAGTATAAATCTATGATTAGTTCCACAAATTTTTTAAACATTGACGTAAATACTGACAAATAGACTTACATTTGAAGGTTAATTCCATTTTAAATGATTTTAGAGTACAGTGAAAAATGTCAATGTCTCTTAGGGCATTATAAGATTTGCAGATACGCCCGAGCAAGGAGTTTTGTGTGTATTTCTATTTGAAATTTGTGCATAAAATAAGGTATTCGATCTGGTATTGCGTTCAGGGCAACGAAACGCAATCCTTTCTGGGCTGGTGAGTCAATAAGGCAATTCACAATTTTGTACAGAAACAGAACGTCAAATTTTTTTCTCCGTTCGTAAAGAGCAATAGGGTTCCATTGATAATTTTCAAAACGACACGACAGGTGTTGCAAAAATTTCGTTTGAATGCTTTAAATTCGGTTAATGTAGGTTTGGTATTGAGTATTCCAAATTATATCGAAAGAGCATTCAAAAATTTGAGATGAGATCTTTCATATGCTGTTTATAGTAGTTCAAGCATAAAAGATTTATTGAATGCTTTTGTGACGCGTAGAATAATATGTTTGTAGGCTTTTCTAAGATGTGTTCAACATGATCTTTAAATAGTAATTTAGGGTCAAGTAATACTCTAAGGTCTCTGATTGTTTTCTACTCGTAGAAGAGGAACATGGTTCAGATTAGATGCTATATTTTATTATTATTATTCGTCATCTATAAATAGGTACCATGGCTTCTATTAGTATCGATGTGAATATGTGTGAATATTAAATACGAGAAAGGCAAAATGCAACATGCAGAAATATATCTATTGTTGTTTATTGGAAAAACAAAAATATTTGGAGCATCCCAACGTTTGACAAGCCCATCCATTAGTGATATGCGGCTGTGTACTGTTTGGCGTATTTTTATGTGAACAGTGAACAGATACGTTAGTACTGAACTCGCTCTCTTTGTAATCGGTTTTCATTTTAAAACCTGCCTTTACAAACAACTAAAAACATAGCTACTGCATGGCGTACACACTACCCAGAGCACATAGGACACAACAAACAGCACACAGTACTTCGCTTAGCATAGACACAGGGACATAGCGTAGAGTCATTGTGTCCACGCCTGCAGCAATTCGTGCTCCACTATATTTCAGAACACAAATATTTTTAAACGTATCATTTTAAACTAATGCAAATCGCCTTGCATGGGAATCTAATTTGATTTTTTGTACGTTTTTTCGGAATAAAGCATCGTTGTATAAATAATATGCAAAAATCTCCTGCAACGAAATGCAGAGAAGATTCCAATGCCATGATTTACAAAGGTAAATTATTATAGATTTAAATGATTCAGAGGAAAACTTGGAATGAAAAAGATCAGCGATGGCCATACTTCATATTACTTATTAGCTTAACCACTCGGACCCATAAGCTTGTTTATATTTGAAATTTTGAAAATGAAAATGCAAGTTAAACATACGAAAATGGATGTTGACTAATAAAAATCTTTCTGGTACAGAAAATTGATAGAATATAAACCATTAGTGTCCGACCGACACAGGACTTTCTACCGAAACCGAAACCCAATATTCGGTATATAATTTTAAATTTTCATTTAATTTTAATTTTTAATTTTTAATTAAACGATTTGCATTAGTTTCGGCCGAAACCGTAACTTTTTTAGACATGTTAATGTAGGTACTGTTTTCAGAAATTTGTCTTATTTTTTGCACTTACATATATAGACAGTTAACACGTGTTAAATGAAATAAAAAAACAATAATAATTGAAGTATGTGAAAAAAATTATATTCCTGCTTTATAGCATATTTTTATTTGTTTTACAACAAATAAAAATTAACAAAAAATGTTAACTACTTCTTGGAACAAAAATTCGCAATAACCAACACTTACATTATAAAGGCAAGACCTCATTAATTGAGTATTATAATTTTAATTGCGTTTACAATCACAATATCCATATTACACGTGTTAAATGATATAAATAAAAAATAAATAAAAACAATAAATGAAGTACGTGAAAAAAAAGTTTTTTTTATACTACTGCTTTAAAACAAATAAAATTTATAAAAAAATAACAAACATGTTAACTGTATACAAACATGTGTGCGCGAGAAACAACACAATCACGTGGGACCGGCCGCGAACTCAACTGATGATGGCGGGTGACAAACCACGAACTCACCCGAAGACAGCCGAGTTTCGGTGCGGCCGAAGGTTCGGCAGATTTTCTGCCGAAACCGAAACTGATGCCGAAACTAGATTTTTTGCCGAAAATTGCCGAAACCGAATCTTCGGTCGGTCACTATAAACCATATTACAAGCATTACATTACATTTTAGTTAGATATAAAAACATACACATACGAATAGGTATTATACAATTCTCTCTGTTGTTGTACGCTGAATGGATAGTAAAGTGCATTATTCGCACCATGAAAACTAAATAATAAAACATTATTCCCCATAGATGAACATCGCACTACCTCACTGGCCTGTCAACTTTTAGCGATATGTTCTATTGTTTTTAGTTTGTCAACTGTGCACTGTTGATATTATTTGCGTCAGGTCGAACAATATTTATTCTCTTTTGGTAAACAGACCCTGCATATGTGGATAACGCAGTACAACTTTTTATACAACACTTTATACAATCGAAGCTTGTATGGAGTAAATCCCGTATGATGCACATTCAAAGAACCAACAGAACGCTGAAAAAATAATTATGCAAAGGGATTCAAAATTATTCACAAAGTATTAAGATCACCGCAGCGTGAAGGGGTAATACGAACTCTCGTGAACTAAATTAAATGCATTTACTACACTTATTTAATAATATCAAATGTTAATGTTTTTTACGGCAAACATACATCATGTATTTTAAAAACCCCGCTGTCGAATTACATTCTAATCATTGTGCGCATCTCGCTCAGTGGATTTCGGAAAATTATACTACCTGACTCTAAATTGTTTCACTCGTTTTGTTAGCGGAATTACTGTTAAGTAACCCATTAACAAATTACATTCGGGATTTCTGCTGAATATCTAAAATATCTGAATAAGTACAGATAGGCAAACGTATCCGTGCGGGCAATTCAAAGATGAACTAACGATTCAAATGAACGAACGAGGTGGTCAAAAGAGGAACCAACATTTTTTTAACTAGTAGCCTCAAAATCTACTCCCCCGACTGCGCAGATGAGTTGTAAACATGTAAGTTTCTATACGTGTACACGTTAGAGCTTTAGATGACTCCAGATACTAATATCTACAGATCTAAGGTCGGACGAATATCTACGACGGTCCCAGTATTGACTCATATCTACAGAGCATAGGTTGAACTAATATCTACAGAGCGTTGGTTGGACTAATATCTACAGAGGCCAGCTGAGCAAGAGGTTGTACGGAAAAGCATAAATTACTTCAATTAATTACTTACTAATTAGGTAAAGGCTTAAACTTTAAAGTACGTACATGAAGTTATTGCATAATATTATGTATTTTGCTGTTTACGAGGACTTTAATTTATTGAACAAACATGGCGGTCATAATACAAAGATATTTATTTATTTCGAAATACACGGCACCACAACCTAACCTAACCTAACTGACATAGAAATGGTCATGGTAACAGACTAAATTTAGAAGCACTCGAAATAAAGAAAGCTGTTAGAACAAAAACCCAAATCCTTAATATTCAGCTAAATGTGTCCAATTGCCCGATATTAGGGATTTTTACATACATGCATACATTAATTAAGTTTTTTAAATTGCATACGCAATATTACGTTATTCCAATATGCTATACATAATTTCCAATCCAACCTCTGCCAGTGCTGTAGATATTCGTCAACACTTTGGTTCTAATAGATATTAGTCAGCAGTTTGAGCTGTAGATATTCGTAAGCACTTTGGTTCTCATAAATATTAGTCCGATTTTTTCAGTTTTTGGAATTCCTTTAGATATTAGTAGTCGCCTCCCTTTAGATACTATCTTTGCAAACGGTCGAAGGAGGAATTAACGAATTAACCACTTATTTTAAATAATCATCCTTTTTCCACGAGCGATGCCACCGACAGTAAAGTATTAGTATTAATAGTCTTTTTTAGTATGCGAATTTAACCAGCCACGCGTGTCTTGTCAAATGTCTTCACGTTTCATAAAAGTGTTAAAATTAAATAATAAAGTAAGTCTTAGCTTTAATCAGATCGTTAATTATTATATAGGTACTTTCGGTTTTATGTTGTTTCGCCTAAAATAACTTTTTGTCACGCTCCGAGTAATTATTCATGAGCGTCCATACACCGAGATGGTTCTTTATGTCTCGGCTGTTTTTGGATGGCTAGTTTACTTGACACCTTTCCACTTGGCCGGGCTCCCGTCACCTGGAGCTTTCTCTTATATACCCTCTCAGTGAGAACAGAGCCAAATCTAGATTTAGAAACGCCAAAATCTTTCAGGCCCCCCAGACAAAGGTCTTACAGGTATTATCGGTAACTTGTCATCGTTACCGAGCAAGACTTGCTCAGTAACTGAAGACTTCTGAAGATTTCAGATATCTAAAGACATCAGATCGCCAACGAACAAATAACAGTTCAAATCGACAGGGCCAGTTTCATTGAAAATAGTTAAACTTACTTTTTAGTTAAAGTTAGATAAAAGTAACTTTTTATCATTTCTTACAAAAATGGGTTGTTTCAACTTTATTCAAATAAAAGTTAACTAAATAGTTACTTTTATTTAACCCAGCAATGTGGAGAGTTTAAAGTTACATTTTGGTAAAGATGCTAGCTGTCATCCGTCACCAAGGAACGAAGTACTGTTTGAATGGAAAATAATAATAAAAATGTCTTGATAACCCGGGTTATAATCGATTGAACAGAATATATAGGAAATAGGTAAAATAAGGAATTAAACCATGAACCAATCATTTTCCGTAGGAAGAGATGGATTCTATTGTCAGATTTCGGATGTCCAAAAGAATGGTCAGGCAATTAACTTTTCTCGTTGCCAATGACAAACTACATTATTTACAAACCAGTGTTTATTTAAATTTATATACCTACACTGATCTTGATAATTTATACTAACATTGTTATATTTCAATTAATGCAACTGAAACAAAATAAAAATTTTGTCATATTAGAAATCATGCTGCTTGTGCTGTGGAACTGTGAACTAGGTTCTAATAACATTGCATTTTTATGCAACAGGAACGATGCAAAGGTATTCATGATACATCTCTGGGGTGCATAAAAGTATTGTCTCGTGTATAATAGACACATAAACAGGGTTAGCAGAGCAATAATAGCCTGCCTTCGGCCACAATATAATAATATCATCAAACGTTGTTCACTTTTCTAAACTGCAACTGTGACATAATAAAAAACCATAAATAAACCAATTCCCAAATAACATAACCCTCAAAAACTTCATAAACGTCAAAATAATGCAATCTAAAAATCGATGTTGACACCCGTAAAAATAATTGTGTGTTTATTTTTACAGAAATATATCAAATACAAGGAAAATTAGAAGCCATTACAATGGCAACACTGGTAACTTTAAACTAACTCTTTAAATGTTGATGCAACTCAATTGTGTTGAAATGCAGCTTAACTTTATTTAGGGCTTAAACCTTACTTTAACTTTTTTTGATGCAATTGGCCTTAAATAATACACTGTAGTTAACGTAAACTACAAAAAATCTTTAACGTTAACCGATGTGTTTGTGCTAGGGGTACAGGACAACAAAATATGTTGAAAAAAAAAGTTACGAGCTTCGTGGTCGAGCGGTTAAGATTAATGGGTTGAAAATTTAATTAACTTCTTATGTTATTATTTCAGATATAATTAATACAAAAGCAGTATCGACATTGTTATATGATTAGTTGTACAGTTTTCTAGTTTGGTATGATTTTTATTGTTTGATGAAAACTTTAAAATTTCCATTTAATTCGTGATTTATTCCATTTCATACAGCTAAAAATGCTATCTTGAAGAGCATTTTTTATTATGTAAAAACCATGGTAAGTTGCAACTGAAAAATAGAAATTTATTAAGTGGAAATAATTATTTGGGGTAGAACGATTATGAAATAAAAATCTCCTCGATTTCACATTAAAAATTACACCAATTTAGAATTAAAATTGATTGACACCTTTTTATTGCTCATTTTTCTTAGGGTAAGCACAACTTTTCAACCTTTCATACAAAATACATTTGCGTTAAATTTGAGATCGGTAAATTATTTAACTATTGCCCTGAGAAAAAATGAGTGTCACAAACTGCAATTAATACCCATATCCGGCCCTGAACGAGTCTACGTCCCTAGTCCTTAGACATGCATATGCACGAAATGAATAAGCCATTGGCCACAATTAACATATTGGTAGCTCACCACCAACCGAGAATGGGAAATTTAATGTGAATCATTAAAAAGTAAGCTGGACAAGGAACTTTATAATGTGTCAGGTGTACGTTAGACCAGATATTAACTCAACTGCATGCAAATGCTCCAACTAATAATATTAGGTATTAAAAATATGGTAACGGTTTTGTTTTATCGCTACAGTGTTTTGGTGCCACGGAAATGTGTAATCGGCTTAATAAATAAATATAGTACTTTGTCCGAATATTTATTTATTGATTTTTTAACTTAATTTGTCAGGCGGGTTTATCCTTGCTATTCCTTTTTTGCCAACCAGACTAAAATATAATAATAATAATATAGTAGTAATAATAAAAATAAAAACAAATTGCTTTTTGAAATAGTTATGTCCGAATGTTTGTACATTAACTGAAGGCAGAAAGTGTACTGACTTTTTTACAAGGTAGTAAGTAGATAAAACAGCGAATTATATGATATTAAAAAAATTTACCACCGACATGGGCAGTTTTGATGAAGCATGGCTAAACTGCTGGGTTTAGGTAATGTTGGTTTGGATTAACTGCCTTATCAAAATATTTATATATTAGCAATTACTGGATAGATATATAAATATTTCAAAGATTTTTTAATGACTTATTTTGATTTAATTAATTTGATTTTTATTTTGTTACGTTGTACTAATTAATAGAGGTACATACGGCACTAATTGATACATTTGTGATTTGTATCTAAAGGCATGGCCTTTTCGATACTCAAACAAACGAGTCATCCGTTGAATGCGCCCATGCACTTTTTGAGAAGAATTCAGTCAACATTTGAATATGACAAGTGCGTCGTTTTGCGCCGGAACTTAGTTCCTGCTTTTGACACGCAAATATTGTAGAACTGTCGCTAGGGCGCGGTTCAACTTCGCGCGAATTTTTGAAGGTGTAGATATTAATAAATTGTGTATTGCAATAATTTTATTATTTTATTTGCATGTGTTTTTTTTTTAAATCCTTATTCGTACATTATTTTATAAAAAAAAAAATTTTTTAGGATGGATCAATCATATATTTTTGTAATTTAAGTTCAATTATGTTTATACTCTCTTCTGATTTTATTTCCTTCGGTAATTAACCAAATATTTTAATTATTTACATCAACATGTTCGTACATCGATGTCCTTTCTTGTTTTTTTTTCTGGAAGGGTGTCTTATTCCATTTCTTTTCCTCGTCTATTGTGTGTGTTTGTGCTTCAATTTGTTTGTGCTTCAATTTTTCTTAAAAACTCACTTGATATATAATCATTAATAATTATTTTATTATTTATATTTTATGTGATTACAGTACTGTCTACGTCTACCCTTTGCTGCTATGCTACAATATAACACCGGGAGGCATAACGGTCCGGTACAAGAGTTTGAAATTTTGAAATTTCCCATTAGAGTCCAGAAAACATTAACATTTTGTTTAATTCACTACAAGTTTTTCAGCATTATAATTGGGTTTATGATGATTGAGTAATCTGAGCATTGTTTCAGATAGAGGGTACTCTTTGACATGTAACTGCATACTGAACTCAAATTTCGTTTCTCGGAGATGTCTGACTAATCAATTGGACGATCGATTCGCAACTTAAAAAAAGATTGCCATCCACTAAAGTAATAATGTGTTTTAACCCCAAAATGATTTGCAGGAACATTTAATTTGGAGTTAGAGATATCAACCATTTATTAAATAACCAACATCTCTGCCATAGGTCACCCTAAGTGGTTCGCTACGGTTTGGTTAGTAGGGGTGCCCGGGATCATGGGTGAGGCTTGTTCGGGTCTTGGTGGCAGATGCGTCTGCCCACTAGATGCATGGAAGGCCGGATCGGGAGAGAACGGTTAAGGGATTCCCTTTGACTTCTCCAGCCGTACTCTCTCGGAAAATCGCCTTGAACTGTATTAGGAGGGTTGGATTCATACGTCCGTCACTCCTGGACACACTGACCCCCAGATTCCTACCTACCCATCAAACCTTTTTCCTTTCCAGAACTTACTGTCCTTCCTTTCCTAAAAGACCCTCCACACAGCATCCGCAACGATGACAAAGAGGCCCTGAAGAAAATAATTCCCCTTAGGGCCTCCTGTGTAGACCTAATATAAAAAAATTAGAATGTGTAATTTACACGCGATAGAAGTGAAATTAGAAAGGCGCTAGATGTCGCTTTCTTTTACCTTTTTATTTTAAAGTGGTTTGAAAATTGGATATTGGTTTACAAAAACAAAAATGTTTATTTTTGGATTTCGTAGGATTCGAACCTCCGTCCGCTGGATTTCTCTGGCCGCTGAGATTTGCGACGTACTATACCGCTGCGCTATGAGTCGCCCTCGACAAGGCGCGAATTTACGCATTATATTCCGGCGACCCGTAAAAAAACAAAGCGGCCAATGAGCGCAGACCTATCGTCGTTTCCGTTTTATATCCATGTGGATCAAATAATACTGACCTCCCGTGCACCCAGTGCCTGATGCGTGAAGGACACTGGATGTGCTTAATCCTCTGCCTGATCCTGGCGCCTGGCGGTTGCCAAAGTAGGGCCGGCTCTTCTGGAGGAGTGTTGGCACCAGGACTGAAGACAGGCAGAGGTCGGCGGGGGAGGCAGCTGAGTGATAATAAATTTCCCAGTAGGAATAATAACACGAGTTGACTGTAGAGAAGAACTGACTTTATTTAGAAAATACGCGCCCTTTTATACCCTAATCTGGGCAAAAAGGTGATCACATGGTACATTTATGGGGTGGGGGGTTGGACCTCGCCCGTAAGTATAAATACGCCGACTTTCTTGTCGCACTTCATTTTGCTTGTGTCGCTCAAGAAAGTGGTCGATTAAAATCATTATTTAATAATAATTCTACAGGTTATAACATAGTTTTTATAAAGTATTTCTTAATTCTAACATGTATGTACGGGTATTCTTTACCCGTAGATTTTTAGTTTAATGAATTTAGGAACAATTTTGGAAATGTTTACCATTTGTTGGTAGGTATTTGAGTTTAATTTAAGTTTGCAAAGTGATGTGAAGAAGTTAGTATTTTCCCCAGGTTCCTCGTAAGACTGGCTACCGAAACCGGTTTGTCTCGTCGTCTTACGAGGTTCCTGGATTTTTAAAATGGAAAAAGACTGTTTTTTGATCGGAAATTTTCTAAGTACAAAATTTGTGCGCAAAAGCATATAGCGTTGGCAGTTTAAGAGTCACAAGGTTGATTTATGGCTCTATGGATGCCCCGTAGGACTCTGCACTGAAACGTCTTAGTTTCAGCGTCATACGGGGTGTTTAAACGAAGTTATATTAAAATATGGTGTATTTTTGACCAATATGACGGCCCTTAATAGGGACGCCCAAACTGGTTTTTTGGCTTTGTAGCCGGAGAAATAGCCCTGAAGGCGATAAAATAATAAGTTTAGGATGTCTCCTGGTGGCAACTTGGTATCCAAGTTTTTACTTGTGTCACCAGGGCATCTGTGTATTAAGAAAAAGACATTTAAAATTGAAAAAATGTGTTTTGAAAAAGATCGTTGCTGGCGGCACGGTATTATTGAACTTAGTGGCCAGGACGAAAAAAGGCCCTAAAAAGGGCCATAATTAAAAATAGAGAGCAGCCCGCTTGGCGGAGCTGCCGCCTCCTGCAGTGCCATAACAGCAGAGCGGCAAGGGAGGGAAGGCAAATGGCCCTTCTTAGGGCTTCAGCCTAAGGCTGGAAATTAAGGCCCTCAAAGGGGTCTTAATTAAAAATAAAAGGAGGCTAGTCAGCCTGGTTGCCTTTGGAGGCGTAAATAATCATAAATAAAGTATTAATTGTTAAAATTATTAAAATTATAGGATTCTAGAATGTCTCCCGGTGCAAACTTGGCACACAAGCTGTTGTGGAGGCGGTTCCACAACACTGGCTCCCCTGACTGTCCTGCCCGCCAAGCCGCTGAGAGACGCGAATTATCTCGAGTCAATTTTTTAGGCTGAATCAGAATCGACACCTTATTAATACTAACTTTTCCACCTATTATCAAAATATTCGTGGTCTCAATACTAAGCTTAACTCCTTTAGATGCTCCGTAAATTTATGCTCTTATGATTTTTTATGTTTTACTGAAACATGGCTGTCAGACAATATTGCTTCAACAGAACTTGGACTACATGACTACATTATTTTTCGCTGTGACCGCTCTTCCTCTTCTAACAAGTGTAGAGGAGGTGGGGTAATGATATGTATTAAAAAAAAATACTCTTGCCACATTCTTGAATCGTCTAATAATGTATCTGAACAATTATTTATTTGTGTTCTACTTGGTTCCAAGAAACTTGTCATTGGTTGTGTGTACATTCCCCCCTCCTCTTCAATAGAAATCTACAAGTCACATACTGAAGCAGTTGAGCGTGTTTCCATAAAGGCCGATTCCTTACTTATTTGTGGTGATTATAATCTTCCTAAAATAGTGTGGCTTAATGATAGTCATGGTGTGAAAACTCCTAATAATGTTTCCCTTCATGCTTCTATAATAGTAAATTTCTTTGCCTTCTTGAATATGTACCAATTAAACTCGATCAATAACTGTGTAGGTTACTGTCTTGATCTGATATTTACCAATATGCCTAGCGTTTGTGTATGTGAAGCTACTGACTCAATATTACCAATAGATAAATATCATCCACCACTCGATATTAACTTCACTAATCCTTTCAAAAGTGATACTCTGAAATCAGCAGTTATATACCACTACAAATTTAACAAAGGTGATTATACTGGCATGAATAGACACCTTGCCCAATATGACTGGGCAGGTATGTTATCAAACAACAATATTAACGATGCTGTATTTAAATTCAACGAATGTATAACTCATGCTATAGATTTGTTTGTTCCAAGGGGAACTTATTCCCAGCCTAAATTTCCTATTTGGTTCAGTATGAAACTAAAGCATTTGATTATGGAAAAAAAGAAAACACACAAGTTATTCAAATTAACGAACAACTTAGCGCTTTATCAAAAATTTTCTCAGTTAAGAGAATTAGCCAAAATTGAATCTGCCTTGTGTTACAAATCTTATATTGAACTCACTGAGACAAAATTAAATCTTAACCCTAAACAATTTTGGAAATTTGTTAAACAAAAACGTATTGATAACGATCTCCCTACAAGTTTATTTTTTAATGAAACTCACGCTACCAACGATTTCGATATTGCCAACCTTTTTGCTGAACATTTCTCCTCTGTCTATACTGATAACATATGCACCATCCCTCCACTTAAATATGCTAATACTATTGACCTTAATAATTGCGAAATCACACTTGTAGATGTTTTCAATTACTTAAAAAATCTTCCCAGCAAAACAAGCACTGGTCCTGATGGTATACCTGAAATATTATTGAAAGAATGTAAATCTGTTGTATCTAATCCAATTTGTTTATTATATAACTTATCACTATCATCTGCCATTTTTCCGGATTCCTGGAAGCTTTCCTATATACGACCTATTTTTAAATCGGGTAATAAGTCGAACGTAGAAAACTATAGACCTATATCGATGTTATCACATATTCCTAAAATCTTTGAGTCTATAATCACAAAGAAAATAACACCTATTTTCAAAAATGTGCTGATTGAGGAACAGCATGGCTTTAGATCTGCTAAATCTACCACTACAAACTTACTCTCCTTCACCAACACCGTAGTCAATGGCCTAGAAGATAAATCACAAGTAGATGTTCTATATACTGACTTTTCTAAAGCTTTTGACAAAGTAAAACACGCCATCCTCATGGCCAAGCTATATGCTATAGGTATACGAAACCCATTGCTATCTTTCTTTAATTCTTATTTAAGCAATAGAAAACAAAGAGTTAAAATAAATAACATTGAGTCTATTATTATTGAAGTAACATCCGGCGTACCGCAAGGAGCACATTTAGCCCCGCTTCTCTTCAACTTGTTTATTAATGACATTTTTAGTATTTTCTCTCATACACGCTTTTGGCTTTTTGCTGATGACAATAAGATCCTAAAAATAATCAAAAACTACCATGATTGCCTTCTTTTCCAATCAGATATTGACTCTTTCAATGACTGGTGTAAAATTAATTGCTTGGAACTAAATGTCGCTAAGTGCAAAATTATGTCCTTCTACAGGTCTAAAAATCCGATTGTTTTCGAATACAAATTAAATAATAATTGCCTAACAACTGTTCAATCTATTAAAGACCTTGGTGTCTCTCTTGATAGCAAGCTTTCTTTCCGGGAACATATAAATGTAATTGTTAATAAATCTCTCAAACTACTTGGTTTCATCACTAGAACCACTTCTGACTTCAAAAACATAAATACCTTAACCTGTCATTTGCCAGGAACGCGCCGGCGCGCGAGAATCGAATTTCAAAAATGAATATTAATTCAAATAATTTGGATGAGATTTTAAATTTTATTCCATTAATATATAACATAAAATAAAGCTTAAAATAGCTTCCTCCATTCTTGTTCTTAAGGTAATTTAAAAAAGGTAAGGTAAAAAACCCTGGCCTTTGACAGGTTAAGAACTCTTTACTGCTCCTTGGTTCGCCCCCATCTTGAATATGCGTGTGTTATATGGTCTCCTTTTTATGCTGTCCATATTCGTCATATTGAATCCGTTCAACATCGGTTCCTAAAGGGGATTGCTTGGAGGCTAGGATTAGAGCGAGGCAATTACTCGTATGCTGAAATTGAACAGACTCTAAACCTTTCTCCTTTAGAAGACCGTCGAATAAAATCTGATCTCATTTGTTTTTTCAAAATTATTAACGGTTTAATCGACTCGTCTACATTACTACAACTCATCACATTTAATATACCTTCTCGTAGACTCAGAAATCAAGACCTGCTTTTCATCAATCAGCACTCAACTAACTATGGTTATAACTCACCACTCTCCAGAATGTGTAGACTGGTCAACTCACGTCAAGACCTTAATTTTTTTGGTAATAGCTTAAATGATTTCTGTCGCTCTTTAAACAAATGATGATATTTCATATTCACCCTAATTTTTGCAAGGTCTTGACGTGACTTGACACTTATTTTTCTTCTATTTTCACTGTTTGTCTTTGCTTTTATGTACCATCCGAATCCTTACATTGTTCCTTTCTAAATTTCGTGATACTTTGTTTTAAATTGGACGCAAGTCCGTAAATAAATAAATAAAATAAAATAAAAATAAATATCTCAATCAATAGCAAACTTGAGCGCAGTTTGATACTTCACAGGTGCCGTAGTGCGTCATTTCCATTTCATCCGGATTTCAAATCACTCTAACGGGGCTAAGAAAGTTTCACTTCAGAAAAAAAATAACACTGCCACATTTTTAAAGTAATTTTTTAACAACATACAAAAAAGACTTACGAACATATCGATTAAGCGGTTTTCTTATCGAAACAAAGGTATAACATCCTTTTAATGTATGAATTTGGGTCACCGTGCATCGAAAGGGTGCATGTTCTATTAGCTTGGTTAATCAGGAATATCGCGATCCAGATCTTGTTCGGAGATAATCTTCAACATTAGGTTACGTTTAAAGCATATTGGAAGTTCGTTGGCCAGGGACAGAATTCAATTAGAAGCCATCAACTCCCCGTGTTTATATTTTATAACTTGTACTTACATTCGCTTAAAAGCGGCAATTGCGAGGGGAGACTTTTTAGAGAGTTAGGGGGTACCTGCCTACTGCCTACGTGGCCGCTGCGCTGCCTACTAATTAAAAATGCGGTTGAGTTTTATGTCCCACCTGGCTTGAATTAATAAGAAGTGCGGAACTTAAATCAAACTTTACATTAAAAAACTGGTAACGTTGTATATTTTTGGGTAATATTTTATTCAAATTTGGATATTAAGGAAATTTATTTTTATTTACCGACAAAAAACAATTTTTTTCTAAAAATTAAGTAAGTGGGTATTACCCGGACACTGTCCCGTGTAATTTTTGGGTTATTGTGTCATTTTTCGCTTCCTCCTTCTTTAGCCGACATTTCGGACAGCGTTCAGGGCAGATGTGCTTTGAATTTTGAATTTAAATTTAAAATTAAAAATTTAAACTCGATGACGATTTTTTTTAAATATTTATGTGATTCCGCACAAGAGTTCCAACTGCTCTAAGCCAATGAAACCATATCATCCTATATTTGGGGCATGTTGTGAGTTGTTAGACCATTTGAATTGGCTTAGAGGAGAAGAGGTTAGGAAAATGCAGCTTGACGGCAGAGGCGTCTGCCCACCTGCTGCGTGGCGGGTCGGATCGAAAGAGACTGGTTGAGAGAAATCTTTTAACTTCAACCTGACTCGAGACAATGAATGACTCAACCCATCGCCTTGCACCGTAATTGGATGGATTCATACGTCTGTCACTGCTGGACACTGACTCCCATATTCGTACCTACCCCTCATACCTTTTTCCTTCTCAAAACTTCCTCTCCGTCCTTTCCTTAAAAAGTCTCTAAACACAGCATCCCTTAATGAAGTAGGCCCTAAGGGAAATTATTTTCATCAGTGCTTGATGTGTGAAGCTAACATAAAAAAATATGCATTTTTTATCACCAGCGTTTGATAAAATCAATTATGTTTACCGATACCAAAACACCCACTTATTTTGTGTTCTATAGAACTGATAAGAGCATAATAGACTATTAGTTGGGGCGTATTTAAATAGCCACCAACCAGATTAAGAATTCTCCCCACGAAAGGTTTAAGCGGCTCTAAGTGTGCCTGCTATTAATTAAACGATTCCGAAAGACCACATGGTAAGCTACCTGCTCTATATGTCATTAACATGTTGTTATGTGGTGGGTATCTATACATAGTATGTAGGTGTGCTCAGGTTGATCCAATTTTTGTAGTAAAGAGAGCCTATTAAATCAATTAATCGTTACCAAACCGGGTTTAATTACTTCAGAAATAGTTAAACCAAATAACTTGACTTTCCTTTATTAAAGTTCATTTATGTTAACCGGTTGGGTGGGACGATGTCGACATCTAAAACTGATCATGAATGATCGAAGGTCTTTTTTGACATCATTAACAAAAGTTTTGTTTTTTAAAGTTCCAAAAAGTAAATACACGGGCGGACTGGTACTTGATGCGATGTATTTAAAGACGTAACAGGGGAGAGATGTTCAACCAAAAAAAAATCATGCGAACATGGTGTTAATTTTATTATAAAGCTTGTATAAAACGAAAAAAATACTTATGGTCGAAAAATGGACCATTTTTATTTTTCTGCGATTGATAGAGCTCCAAAATTGGACCACATTTTCCTACCATTCGTAAAACATTTATTGTAATTATTTAAAACATTTCCTTGGCCAGCCATTTATTTTAAAACGAAGCTATTGAAATGCTTTATCTATTATGACCATAGATGTCGCAAATCCGAACTTCGTAGACTATTTTAGAACGATGTTAAAAATATATTTTTTCCCGCCGAATTTTTGATCAACTGTTTACGGTTAAATTTAAGTCCGTTTTCCAAAGATACGCACCTTTCATTATCAAGTATACCACAGACAACTTACAGAAATCGAAAATATTATATGTTGACTTGAATAAGTACCCCTCACGGCAGTTTCAAAGTAAAAAAACAGGCACGATTCTTGCGGTTATAAACTTTACGATTTTTTTATAAATCCTACAAATATGAGATAAACCGTAAAATACATGTTAATTCAAAGGCTATACAGAACTATAATAAGTTTTTATGTCTCCATGTCACCTTTCATTATCAAGTATACCACAGACAACTTTCAGAAATCGAAAACACTCTACGTTGACTCGAATAAGTACCCTACACGAAGTAAAAAAACACGAAGGATTCGTGCGGTTATAAAATTTACGATTTTTTTTATACATTTTTTATAAATCCTACAAATATGAGATAAACGGTAAAATACAGGTTAATTCGTTGGCTATATAACACCAAAATAAGTATTTATGTCTCCGTGTTAAAATTCGAAGGTACAATTTTATGTTAGCGAAAAATTTTAAAAAGGATCTTCCTGGAAATTTTGAGCAATCGAGGCAAATTTATTTATTTCGCTTGATCGTTCCAGTGGTTGTGCAATCGACTAAATAAGGAGATAATTTACTAGTGCCGCTGTTGAAGAGCGATGTTAGGGTCCGAGTCGTCAGGAAGTGCGCAGAGTTTCTTGATATTATATATACTTTAACCACGCTAGTTAATAATTATTTCCTACTTAATAAGTGCATTCCTAGTCGAAGCCACGTCAATGTTACAACATGTTTAAGTAATTATCTCTCAATGACTTTCATAAATATTATGATTATATCTCAATAAGGGTTGAGAATTACACAACATTTTTGCTCGTACGTTTTGTAGCAGTCAACTTTAAAAAAATGTTTTGCCAAGTCAACTTAACACAACAAACATTTCAGCTGCACGAGTGCCTTTCTTTATAAATAACCTAGGTATTATTTGTTCACATAATTTTTTCGCATGTAAAGAAAGCAAAATAATAATTGCAAGCAAACCAAGGGGTGGAAAATTATCTTAATTAAATGAAAACATATTACTTTGTATAACACCACTGTATAATCTATATCCATAATGTCGACACGTTTCAAAAACAAATTTTTCTTCATTCAGGATAAGAGATTAATATAAAAATAACAAAAAACAAACAAGTGTAGACAAATAAGAACAAAGACAAAATATTAAAGGGAGAGGTGATTAATTACTTAAAAGCAAAAATTAAATTAATACAAGGTAATTTGTTTTCATTTAATTGAAAATGACGCAACTAAGTGAGTTTGAAAATTATTTAAATTATTATTTATTTATTAACGCCTTTCGGCTTTAACATAATGTAACATAGTGTTTAGCAACAACATGAAAAATAAAGCTCTAGTGAGTTTGTAAAACTGTTTTGATATAGTTGAGAAAGACATATGTAGATATTCAGATAACAAAACGAAAATACATGCTACGATATTTAAATATTACAATATTGTAACAATGAAAAAATACATCTTAAAGAGGATAAATGATTTATTATTTCATACTTATATTTTATCAGCGACACATTCCATACATCTATGTGCGAAAACATTGCTTAAGTTTTGAATTCTGTGAAGTGGTATATTGAAATGGGACATGGTCGTAGTATTGCCACAATAAAACGGTAGTACTGATCTTGTGTTTCTGGCTGACACATTAAAATTTATGAGCGCCAAGACTTCAGGGCTATCATTTTAATATGCAAGATTTTAAATAAAAATACTATATCGAAAACAGTTCTTCTGTCACTCAATTTTAATAAATTGGATAAACGCAGAAGAAAGGTGTAGTTTAATTGTTCTTTCGGTATTTTTAGTTTATAATTTAAAAAGCTTAGGAATTTATTTTGTACTCTTTCTATTGTTTGAGAATGCACGTTATAATGAGGAGACCATACAGTTGAGTTATATTCAACCTGACTCCTCACTAGTGATGTATACAGAAGTTTTAATGTTCTAATGTTGGTAAAATCTTTAGCCACTCTTAGTACAAAACCTAACATTTCTTAACCCTTCTTTGAGATATTTTCAATGTGCGATATGAAGCTAAGTTTTGTGTCAGAAATAACACCTAAATCATTAATTTCAGCAACAGATTCGAGAATAATGTAATTGAAATAAATTGGATTTTTAATTTTAAAAAATCTTAGTTATGCATTTATTAACATTGCTTGTTGAATTATTATGTGCAATTATTCATGTAGGATACAAAAAATATGTTTTTTTTTAAGTTTGAAGGAATTTGGTAAGGAATGTTTAAAATAACTATATGCTTACGGTCTACTTGGATATTTACCTCACGTTGGCAGGGCCGTATTTACACTTTTCATTGGTATAGGCCACTTCATTTGCGCCGCCCCTTCCTCGTTCTTAGAAGTTGCCACCTATCATCACTCACTTGTAGACTTTACATTTATAATGAAGACCTTTTTATTTGACTTCATTCGTTTTAAACAGGAAAAACTCCAGATCAATTTGTGGCCGGATTGCAAAGTGTAACGCGGAGAGCTATATCCAAGTTTGGGTAAACGTTGCACAGAGATGGTTTTCTCAAAAACTTCCCTTAAAAAGATTTAGTAATGATGTAGATTCAGGTTTCTCTGCCATCTTATTAGAGGAAATGTGACCTTGAATGTGTACCCATTTCTGAACTAAATCGTCTTCAAAATCATTGCCCAAGAGAGTGAGTTTCTTCTGAGACTCTTTGTGATGAAAATTAACCCATTCTTTTTTAAATGATTTTTTTTCTTTGAAGTATTATGCCTTCATTTTATGCCTTATGCCTTCGCATATGCCTTACCTCTAATTCAGATCTCAGTCAGGAAGTTGTTTCAAAATCCTCATTTGATGTTTCGTCTATAAAGTTTTTTCTCTTAGGGTCATCTTACTATGAATGTCGCTGTGATATTGCTAAAGTGTGCTCATTTCAATTGCACTTTCTTCGAAATAATCAAAGTTTTCTTGCTCTGGTATAATATACTCGAGAACAGATCCATAAAAATCTGATACCGTCAGTACATCAACAGATGAGCTCTAAATTTGAACACTCACTTTATTTAGTCTTTCCAAAATAGCATTCCAAAATACGATTAGTAGCCAAATAAAGGTAGCCACTGCCAAAACATTTTTTGTGAAATAATCGCACCATAACTGTACGACGCAATCCGCGGTCCCGTATGGGATCACTGGGCGTCTAAAGGTTCCTTTAAGGGGGAAATAGGCGTGGAGGCTTCAAAAATTGTTTTTTCTTCATAAATCGATGGTAGAACTATTCAAAAATATTTTCTGAAAATTTCAAACCAAAATTTCATGCCATTTAAAAGTTATATGCGTTTGAGTGAGTATCTCTCAGTCGAATTACCACTATTTTACTGCCACTCTTATTTTCAAACGCATTTTTCTCGAAACTACTTTTTTCGAATTTGTGTAACCTCTAGTTCCTACAGTTTTTGATGAATCGTTATCAAACTAAGGTTATAGTTTCTTTATATAAATGCGCTCTATTTAATCCTAAACAATATCTTTATTTGAAGAATGTTAAAAAATCGTAAGTACTAAATTTTCGATTTTTTTGTAAGAAGTGAGGTTCAAATAGAAGAAACACTAATAAAAAACTACATTTTTTTGAAAAATTGATTTCGGATGAAAATTGTGGTTGACCACAAATTGCGGCAGTTGATATCTCCGTTATTTTTTGAGGAAAATATTTAAAAATTTTGGAATATACTCTTGAATATGTATGTGTAAAATGAACGCAAGGTAGATTTAAATAAAATATATGTATTCCTCATGTGTTAAAAAAATTCATGAAAATCACTAAAAATACGAAGTCCTACGCCTATTTCTCACCTCGTGCAATAAAGGTAGCCCACAGCCAAAGCATTTTTTTTGTGAAATATTCGCATCACAATCACCGCACCGGTCCCGTGTATTGGACCGTTGGGCACTGAACGACAAAAATCCGCGGTCCCGTATGGGACCACTGGGCGTCTAAAGGTTAATAGATAGAAAACTCTATATTTTGTTATTGTTTAAGTATAATCGTACACAAAATTAACGGCTTACCAGAGCGAGCGCCGCCCCCTGAACTCTGCCGCCCCTAGGCCGCGGCCTATAAGGCCTATTGACAAATCCAGGACTGCACGTTGGGTAAATTCATTGAGAGTAATAGAAAAGCGGCGTTAATATTCCTTACGTGTGCTTATCATTTAGTGGTTTGTGGAACGATTCCGTGTTTACGTCAACATGCGGTGAATAGTGTTTCACTTCTTATATCTAAATGCATGATTCCATCACGTGCCGGACCACATAGCGAGACAGGTGTTCTCTGGGCAGTGTGCACTCAGAACAGGGCACTGAGCATCGAGTACCACACCACCATTCCTTAATGGGCGGATGAGAAATCGAAGGGTTCACGATTAAACATTTGATTAACTCTTCCTATATGTTCATCTAATTAATTGTAGCCCAACACGTGTCATGAATAATCATTTTTTGCATGCCTTTGTATCCAAGATATAACTTGCAAAAAATATAATGTGTTTATCACCGAATAATTAATTGCAGCAGCGGCGATAAAAAAAAGTCGGTTTAACAATAAAATGGTATTCAATTAAAATAAACGTAGGCATATTGAGGACATAAATAAACTCGTGTTAATTATTTTAAGCAATGTGTTGATACCTTTGCCATTACTTTTGACTTATAATGGGTTGATGGCTTTTAATTGTAGAAAGTATTTGTAAAAAAAAATTGGAATTATTTATTACTGAACAGAATTATTTTGGCTAGTAGTTGGGTTTAAAATAGGCAGGACTGCCAGCAAAGTAGGTTATTTGATATTGTGTGAAAAATGAAATAATTTATAAGTAAGTGGTATGAGTTATGAAAAACGACATACGACAATCTTCAATCGATTTTAAATTTGTTCCTAACCATACCTATCCTATATTACTATAATGTAGTTTTTAAAAAAGCTACATGAATTCAAACACTGTGACAATAGGCCACTTGCATCACATTTAAAAAAAAATCCGGCTTAGATATTCCGTATTTTTTTTTAATCGTATTTTTGAAACCCTGGCGATATTTTGAAAATTTCAATCCGAAAAATCAGACCATTTTTTATAAACCGGAAAGACGGGACATAATTTTATGGGTGCGAAAAAATGATATAATTACATAGCCGAAAATCATTTTAAAAAAAGAACGTTTTCCACAAAAAAGGGCACAGGAGAATAAAGAGGCATACCAAAAAAATTTTATTTTTTTTTAAGTATGTTTATTCAGTTTTTTTAATTTTACAATATTTATCTTAAAAATCTTACAAAACTGATCAATCAGTTTGATTGTAAGAAAGCTCTCATTTTTCCTATTTAATTAATACTATTGTACTTTTATGTTTTACATTGTAATAACTGTGTAAAATTTACAATACTAATTATTATAAACTAGTAATTACGAATACAGTGGGTGATAGTAATTTCCAGGTATTTGATCAATATTCGATTTGGGTATTTGTATACAATATTATTTGCTTTTTAGTTCTACGGAGATAGAATGATTTAACATTTTTTTTATATTTGAATAAATACATAAATACATCTCATAAATATTTTTTCTCTTGATCCATCTTATTGATCATAAATCATTATAATGTTCAACGTCTGTATTACTATATCCAATGTAAGGGAACGTACCCATACTACGTGACCAATTTTTTGTAATTTTTAACCCCCCCCCCCCCCCGGTGACCAAAAACCTAAGCATCCCGCCGCTCATTTGTACCAAGCCTGGTATTTTGAAGACCCCCCCCCCCTCCGAACAGGTCACGTAGTATGGGTACGTTCCCTAATATACTTGTACTTGTAAATTATAATAATAATAATAATATTTCAAAATTTGATTTTGTTAAAATCAGCACCACTACCATTATACCTCTAAAACACGTACAGAGTGTAAAATGTACGGGGTTCTCTTCATAACATCTGTCAAAAAGTCAAACCAAATGATAAGTTCGCAGAGAACAAACAATAAATCTAGTGAACGTTAAATGTCAAATTCAAAAATTCGCCTGAAATCAAGGTGTTGCCATGTAAAAAAAATAAATCAGTGTGGAATTTTAAAAAATTAATAGGAACATTTTCGGAGACGGGACATTTTCATGAAGTGACGTCTCGGGCCCAAATAATGGATTTATTTATTTAAAAATAAAAAAAAACTCTACATTTCTAAAAATTTTTACTAACATTTTCGTAATCTTAGTAAAAAAATCTATCCACACGATTTTTTCCAAGTCGTTATGAAATCCATGCAAGTGGCCTATTAAACAGAAACCTTGCTGAATAATTGGCAGCCTGGTGTTTAATTTGGAGGAATGTCCTCTCTTCTCCATTGTGTAGAATTGTGGGTGGATTAATTATTGATATAATCTTTTAAATTTACATACTTACTACTTACCTATACTGAAATGCTAAGTATATTTCGAGTACAAAAAGGTACTCATCAGCATATAATGAAAATCTCTTAGATAGTTGCGTATCAACAGACCTATCAGACCCAACAAAATGCGGCTATTATATCTATGTTATTTGTCATATCTTCTGGTTTAGCAAATTAAAAAAAGAATTGCTACCTCCTTCCTTCATGTATTTATGATATAGTGTCATTTCTCAATAATAATACATGTTAGTACGTGATTAATTTTGTCCTTTTTAGACCATACTTTTTAACTGCCCACGCCCTTACTGTGCCTTCTCACGTCTTCTAATGAAAGTGTAAAAGTCTGAAACGCCCCCTAAATGATTTAGCCTGCGAGTGAATGAGATAGACTAATCGATGTCCTCTTCGTAGCCTATCGGCCTCCTCTTTGTGCGGTGCTTCGTGGAATAAAATGTGAAAGAATGTTTAATCTTCGTAACAACCCTACAATTGTTCTACTCCTGATACCTACTCTGCATTCGTCTTTTTTTTACATTAGCTCCACACAGGAGGCCTTGAGGAAAATAATTCCCCTCAAAGCCTATGTCATCTTTGGGGATGGTGTGTGGAAGGTTATTTAAGGAAAAGAAGGAGAGGAAGTTCTGGGAAGGAAAAGGGTTTGAAGGGTGCGGGTAGAAATCTGAGGGTCAGTGTGTCCAAGAGTGACGGACATCTCTCCCACTGCGGTGCAAGGCGATGTTTCGAGAGAGTACGGCTAGAGTCTCATTCTCTCCAAGTTTTTAGTTTTCTAAAGTTTTTACTTCTACCGCGTGTAAACTTAATTAACGCACACATTAATTTTGTTGCTAACTTAATCAACAGCAAAAATGTATAAAAATAGCATAGGATTTTCTGCCTGGAATTTAAAGCACAACACACTATTTTAAAGTTAATTAATGGAATTTTACATAAAACAAGAAACATTTTTCTATACGCATGAAAAATTATTCCTCATTTAAAATCTTGTGGGATGGCCCAGTCAATATATTTCAACTATAAGTCAAATAGTTAACAAATTACTTTATTTTCACAACAACACATTTGTAACCTTTAAAAACTGAGTGACATGTATAATGCGTTTTGCCTCCTCCGTCCCAGCTTCTGAAGGAACACGAGTTTACATAAATTCAATAAGTCATCGCGGTCGTCATAAGGGAGCAGCGAATTAGCATATGCCGCGCGAGCCGTGTGCGATGTGTGCTATATAGTTTAGTGTAGTATAGTTTAGTGTAGTATGTTGTAGTGCGTTGTGTATGTGGGAGGGTGTCGCCCCCGCCCATAGGAGGGAGGACATTTGTGGTACGGTGGGACTGTGGGCACAGGGATGGTATCGGTGACTTGTTTATTCTTCACTTCTCAGAGAAATGTAAGAGTGAGTTACTCGTTCTTCCAATGCCCAAACGAAGCATGCTGGTCCTCACAAACGAGATAATTTCCGACTACTGATCACCATTACCAAAGTGACTACTCGGGGACTATAAAATGAATTTATAAAATAATTACATTAATAAACAACAACAATAAAATTACAATTTTTGTTTCAAAATTAAGAAATTTTGGAAAACTTTTTTATACGCTGTTTCTTAAGCTCAAACCGAAGAATCTTCGATCGGTAGGAATTAAGTATTTTTTTGTCACAACAAAGCGCTATTTCCAAAAGGTCTGCACAGCTTTTATTAACCCGCGCACGCCCCTCTCAGCTTTCATGCAAATGTATAAATGACGTATAAATGAAGGATGTATAAAAAAGAGGCGGGATGAGAAGGAAAAAATATGATGAAAATCTACGAAAATTTTAAATAAAAAATAAATATATTTTATTTGTTTCAGATTGACCAAGTTCATATAAACGAATGCAAATAATATTATATTAGATATGTGAGTTAATTCATAACATGTATAATAATAACGATGGCGAAAATTTCAAATGCTACAAAGGACAATGTGAATTGTTCAAGAGGGCGAAAATATGGTTTTTGTATATATATATATATATATATAATATTATATTGGATATATGAGGTAATTCATATCATGTATAATAATATCGATGGCGGAAATTTCAAATGTTACAAAAGACAATGTGAATTGTTCAATAGGGCGAAAAGATGGTTTTTGTAGACCTATAATTAAAAATCATACATTGAATAGATCTTTCAAAATACTTAGCATTTTTTGTAAATTACTTTAATAACGGAATTTAACTTATTTTTCATTTTTCAGATTTTTTTCTCAAAATTCACGTCATAAAGGCCGCATTTATTTTCCTAGAAATATTTCGCCGACGCAAATTGAAAGAGAAAAAAAAACAATGAAAAAATAGATATATAACTATTTTTTTGATTTTTTGTCTTGAAGTTATTGTTTTGTTTGAAAAACTTGATTATTGTTTTTGGCTTTCATGAATAAAACTTAACCTTTAGTATGCCAGCTAAAATGCTGAGCTGCCCGCCATGTGCGGCTGGCACTATGTTCGTAATAAATTATTGTTTTTTTTCGAAAAATTTCGTTTCTTACAAATTGTAATGTTCTACCAAAAAATGTATTTATAAAAATCAAATACGTGTGTAGAATTTGTTTCCCCAGGATAGCCCGGCATATTCAGAGAATTTTTTTATTTTTAATAGTATAAAAAAAATACTTTATGAAAAAATACGACAATATTATCGAGTTTTATTACATTTTCCAGCTAAAATAAATACATATATTATACTATGACTTTTGAAAATGAAAAATTATGACATTTGACAAGTATTGAAGCGACCAAACGACAAGCCAGAAAGATATTACTATTAGAGTCCGACCGAAACACGACTTTCTACCGAAACCGAAACCTGTTTAGACATGTTATAAATATATTGTTTATGAAATTTGGCTTATTTTTTACACTTATGCAGACAGTTCACGTGTTAAATGAAGTATAAAAATATAATTGAAGTATCTGAATTTTTTTTTATACATACTGCCTTAAAACAAACAAAAATTATAAAAATTAACAAAACATGTTCATTACTTCTTCGAACAATAATTTGTCAATAATCAACACTTACATTACTTAAAGAAAGGACCTCATTAATTGAGTATTTTTATTTTAATTGCGTTTATAACCACAACATTCTTATTACACTTGTTAAATGAAATAAAAACAACAATTGAAGTATTGTTTATTGTTTACAATAATTTAATTTTTTGATATTACAGCTATAAAACAAACAAAATTATATAGAATGGCCGGCGAACTCGACTGATATTGGCGGGTGACACACAAGCCACGAACTCATCCGAAGTCAGCCGAACGACGCGTGATAATTCACGAACGCAGAGTTTCGGTGCGACCAAAGGTTCGGCAGAAAATCTGCCGAAACCGAAACCGAAACCGAAACTGAACCTTCGGTCGGTCACTAATTACTATAGGTACATTATTTTCTTGCCAAGCGATTAAAGTTTATGCTTTACATGTTTCCTGTAAAACCGCACTGATTCGTTGACATTTCAGGGGTTAATCCAAAGATATTGGAATATAAGTAGATGTGCTATCTGCTGTTTTTACTATGTGGGTCTGCGCTTCCGGATGTCGCCGATATTGTTTACCAATTAACAAATAAACTAAAAGAACAAATAATTAACGAATAAACCAAACGAACGTTAAACTAAATGAACGAATTCTTTCCTTATTCAAAATATATTGTTAACCAATATTAATGCACATTTTCAAAAAATCAACGAAATGAACAAATTCTTTTTGTATGAAAACTACGCTAATTAGCGCGTAGTCCGGCGACAGTTGCGCGGACACCATAGCATATCTATTCTATATTAGAATATCTTTGGGTTAATCCAACTCGATGAAGGTATATTTATGAAATTCACTCGACAGCTTTTATTTTTTGTATTTTTTTTTGGGTGGGCTAAGTTCGGTGGAAAAAGCACAAAATGATTAACCAAAAATTAAATGCATTTTAAAATGGGTACTTAATTTAAGAACTATGTTCTCGTTTCGTCATTTATTTCGGCAATCTTGAGAAAAATAAAAAATAAAACCAAAAAAATATGAATAACGCTTTGAACGGTTTTACTTAATACAAATATATATAAGAACCGAGTGGCAACCCTGGTCCTTTATAAAATTGATGGAGGTGTCACCCCGCCTCCGTGGATTCTTCTTAACTATGCATTGTTGTTGGACACTGATAATTATTTTTATAACAATGCAGACATCGCAATATCAAATAACACAGTGAAACGATGATTGGTCGCTAGATGCTCGCTGTCAGTATTATTCAAACTGTTAAACTGTTCTGCTCTTGCTCCCGTATTATTATTCTTGACCTCTTTCGCAAATTGCTTCATTTGTCAGTGCGGCCTAACGAATGCTGAGTTATTCAGGACAATTTGTATGTCATCAGATTTATGTAAATTCTTGATATGGCGATAGCTCAAATTTTAAATTAATTCTAGCATTAAAGAA
Organism: Limnephilus marmoratus; assembly: GCA_917880885.1. NCBI lineage: Eukaryota > Metazoa > Arthropoda > Insecta > Trichoptera > Limnephilidae > Limnephilus > Limnephilus marmoratus. The sequence goes on from OU862908.1 coordinate 34,222,623, forward strand.
TATGATAATTGTATTATTAGGTCATCATTAGAATGTGAAAACCAAAAATTAATAATAAAAATGGAAAATAATTCCATCAAGTTAATTTTTGTAACAACTCTTAAGAGTCTTACTCACTGGACGACCTCCGTAGTCCAGTGGGTAAGACTCTTGACTCACAATCCGGAGGTCGCGGGTTCGAACCCGGCATGCGCAAATAAATTTTATTTGATTAATTTGTGTTTTCACAATTAATTCATTTAAAATAATATATAGTATATTTGCGGCATGTTCCAGAGTGGAAGATACTATCAGTATCGCCCTGGTGTAAGACCACCATTCAGAATTGAAACGTTGCTTGAAAATGGCTTTAGCCGTGTTTAGTGACCAGATCTGGATAGCCAGGTACTTCCCAACCTTCCTCTTCCCCACCTCCTTCCCCTCCCCACTACCTTCAGCCTCACAACATACCCCAATTGGGGATGCCAAAGTCTCACTGGCTCCAGACGGGAGCAGTTAAGATTCTTGTGCGGTATTCGCTGTAAAAAAAAAAAAAACTACGAACTTGAGTGTTGGCAGGGTAAATCTTTGTCGGATTAGCAAAATAACCATTTAATCATAAAAAGCGTAATCACAAACTTATTACTTAAACTTAAACTTTTACTTTCAGCAATATATATTTTTTTAATTTACCTTCACACAGGAGGCTCTGAAGAAAATAATTCCCCTCAGGGCCTATGTCAGCTTTGGGGACGCTGTGTGGAGGGTCTTTTTAGGATAGGATGTTCTGGGAAGGAAAAGTGTATTAGGGTTGGGTAGGAATCTAGGGATCAGTGTGTCCAGTAGTGACGTACGTATTAATCCATCCCTCCCACTGCGGTGCAAGGCGATGTTCCGATAGATTACGGCGGGAGTAGTCAAAGCGACTCCCTCAACCATTCTTTTCCGATCCGGCCTGCCATGCAGCTGGTGGGCAGACGCATCCGCCGCCAAGACCCGGATAAACCTCCCCTCATGAACCCGGGAACCCCTGCTAAGTCACAAACGTAGGGAACCATTTGGGGCGACCTATGGCAGAGGTGTTAGTTATCCAATAAATGGTTCTTGGGGCGGCGGTACCCATACCCGCCTCCTGAATAAAATTTATTACCTTCTAATCAATTTGTTCAACATTATTATTTTAAAATTATTTTACATTCTTTGATTTTTTTTACTTTTACTTTTTTTACTTTAGTCCAGCACGATGAAATTATCCTTGCTAATTTTAGAATGCTTTTGTGTACAATGTTAGAATTTGTTCCGCTGTGTACCTTTTAATCAAAACAAAGCTCAGTGATTAGAGTTGTCGCCCGGTTTGAGAAAACTCTTGACTTTCAAAAAAATCTCAGTCGCAGCATCAGTCAGTTCTCTTATGTGTTTTTCCAGACTTCTACTAACATCTAACATTTAAGAGGGCATTACCAGAGAAAACCAGAAATATGTCATTTTCAAATCAGATTTTAGGCGTATTGACTCTTTTCCACAAAAAATTATAAATGGATTTCGAAAGATTGTTCTTTTATCTAGCATTCGCATGTAATAAATTTTGAGAATTTTTTTGATTTTTAGTATAATAAGGTTATTCCATAGGTCGTTGGCAGATTTGTTAAATTTTCAAAAAAAGATTTTGTATTATACCACACCCATTTCAAATAATATAATCATGCAGTAAAATAAATCAATACATTATCTAGCAAACGCATGTTTTAGAATTTTAATTTTAGTTTCAATAAAATCATTAAAAAATATGTACGTACATGTGTTTCTTGACGAAAATTGGTCCATTTGTGTATTTATTTGCGCACTTACAAACTAATATATTTCGGATTTTTTTAACAATCTTATTAAATTTAGACATTATTGAAAAATGATAAATACTTATAATCAAAAAATAATTACAAAAAGTACATTAATTTAATAGTTTTATCATCACGCCTTTCAGCATTTTTGGATGAAGGTATAAATTAAAGCTAATTTGGATTGAAATAAAATCAAAACAAAGGAAATAAGCGTCACAAATGTTTTATTATTTTTTTAAATCTGGTTAAAGGTGAGAGAAAGAAGACTCTTCTTCATCACTTCTCTGAATTCACACAACTTTTTTTGACAAGTAACGAAGTAAAAAATCGTACAGCCTCAAATTTTCTTCTAGAAAATACATAAAAAAGACGATAAAAGTCGCAGTATACCAAAGTATAGGGGTGTAACTAACTAACTAACTAACTAACCATCACGCCGTTTCCCCGCAGGGGTAGGCAGAGAGGACGGACCGCCAAACATCCCGGTCTTGGCACACATTCCTTGCCTCGTTTACATTCATACAACGTCTCATACATTCTCTTCTATTATTCTGACTCTTGACATGGCCCGACTCAAGTATCTGATTCACTTGGTCGTGCCATGTCTTTCTTGGGCGTCCTTGACTTCTTCTACCATTCACATTTGCGTCATATATTCTCCTTACACTCCTTTCCTCGTTCATTCTCTCTACATGCCCAAACCATCGGAGCGTTCCTTTCTTGATCTTACTCATCACGCTTACATCAGCCTTGCATTCTTTGCGGATTTCCACATTTCTCACACGATCATACATGGTTTTACCACACATACGCCTCAGGGATCTCATTTCTACAGCGTTCAGTCTACTTTCATCCTTCCTCTGCCAGTTCCATGCCTCACTGCCATACATCAGGGTAGGTACCAGTACTCCATTATGGACGGCTAGTTTCGCGTCTTTGGACAGTTTTTTGTTGCTGCCAACGGCGTTCAGTCCTCCATTAATAGAGGTAACTCTATAGGGGTGTAGATACCTATAAACTGCATTACGTGCGTTGTGTTTGGTGAACTCGTAGGAACATCGTTAAAGCCTGTGTGATTACACGATGATTTATGCAAAACTGCATTTATAATGTAAGTACGAGAAGATATATCACACACTGGTTCATTATTCCGTGTTTGTATATTTACCTACAATTAAGCAAATAATTAAAATATCTTATTAGAGTTGACCAGACGCAAATTCCGAACTTTCTTACAGTTGTTTCAAAATAATTATTTTATAAAATTAAAACAATTATATAACATACGATTTCATAATAATCGAAGACGTAGGAAAATGCACTCTACATCAGAATAAATTGACTGCTTTCAGAAAATGTTCCCTTAGTATTCCGCAAACGCTATCGTATTCCTTACAAAGTATTTCTTCTCCTACATAAACTCACCGAGCACAAGTAATATAACAAAGAGAAAACTGAAACTGAGAAAACAAATTTATATGACTGCGGTCGGCGGGCAAATTTTATCCGTCGAGGAACACACAGTAGGTACACAGAATAACTCTGCATGCATTTTCTACAAAGCTTTTCAATACGCAGGTATGTAGATTCGTACAGTTTGTCAAATAAGAGTAGAAAATATATGAGGGCGCCACTGTTGATCAAATGGCAATACTAAACACATAACTCATGGAGTTAAAGTAAAGCTGTGTAACCTACATTTTTATAAAAAATTAAAAAGGCATAATAGTGGAAAAAATATTTTTTCATTGCAGTATAGATACCCGCCGATCTCAACAATAGAATTGCGTATAGGTACATTATTATTATACCTTTGCAATTTTGTGTTAAAAAAATGAAGAATAACTATAATGTAATAAAATATAAAGCAGTTTAGAAATTGCTCACATTTATTTAATACTAGATAAAGTACCTAGCGTTGCCTGGGCTTTAGATCATGTCTCTAATTTTAGATGTGAATATATTTAACTCAATCAGATCTAAAAGTAGTGTAACTAAACTCACCATTAGTGATTCTTCTTTCTATCTATTGTTAAATTCAAATTTATGTTAAATTAAATTAAAGCATATCACCTGTTGATGCAACTATGTATACCTATCTATATACCTTGTTCCATTTCTCTACCCATCCTTTTTTACCACAATTACCTGTCCCTACTGACAATATTACCTACCGTACAACAATAAAATCAATATGTCCGTGAGTCTGTTAAAAGAAACTGTGCAACGAACACCATTATTCTCTCAGTTTTATATAACATCGACCAGTTTATGGAAGCTTGTGCAGTGAGTGATTTAGTGCTCCCTCAGACCCATAATATTGAGCAGAACATCAACCATAAGGGGTAAGTCAGTTTCCTTCCCCATTCATCTGTTTACCATTCCCCATAGTTGTGTCAAAGTATTCACCAGCATAACATTTTTTTTAATATATTGATACAGTCCACTCCGACCACTCCACGTGTCGCATTTGAAAAGAAAAAATGTGGTTTACTGTATTATATACATTCAGTGTCATTGCACTTCAAAAAAATATTTGACAGTTAAATTGGTGTTGCCAGTCTAGAAATTTAGTAGTTCAAGTTTTTATATTTTCTACTCTTATTTGACAGACTATACCCAATAATATTGTATGCATAATGTAGTATTATGATATTATCATCTATTACACTAGGTAGGCATATTACGTTGACTACTGTAATTAAATCTTTACCCCATGAGTAACAATTTACACAGAAAAAAGGCTGTGTTCCTCGTCCTGAATTCACAATGAAAGCGGATATTTGCTAATTGTTGAATATTACACCGATAATGGAAAGAGTTGGCGCTCAATTTAACACAGTAATCTGACCACTGATTAAATCGATATAATGATATCTTTGAAATATGCGCACCTACTTAATAGATAATAACAGACACCCCATACGCCCGTTTCGCGTAGAATTCGCGTAGGAACGAACGATTAGCCACATTAAAATGCGCTGAAATTGCTTCCGACGAAAGCGGCAGTTGATTTTCTAAGAATAAAGAAGGCCTACGAAAGATAAAAAGGTAATTTCAGCAACAATTAAAAATGCATTATGCTGATGAAGACGCATACCTAACTAGTTACTTGTCTAATTGGCGAAGCCTTCCCAATTAAAACAGTTTTGCGAAACTACTCGATGAAGGGGTACTAGGAACTGTTTGAACCAATATAGAGTCTGTCAATTAAGAGTAGAAAAAAATTGAACTACGAATTTTTTAGGCTGGTAACACCAATTTAACTGTCAAATAGTCATTTAAAGAGCAATGACACTGAAAATACAGGTCAGTGTAAGTGACATTTTAAAAACATTTTTTTGATCTTAAAGAAAAAAAAAATCGAAAAAGCACTCTTATTAAGTTACCTACCTACTTATGACATAAATTTGATTAAATGGTTTTTCACAAAGTGATTTGTTTTAGTTTTATGTAACATATATTTTAATTTAACAGTAGTTACAACGGAAGGAACAGTAATAGTGAGTTCAGTTACACTACTTTTAGATCTGAATTAGATATAAAATGAGAGACATGATTTGAAAGTCCGGGCAATGCTGCGTACTTTTTATTTTTCTATAATATCGTTATTCTTCATTGTATTAACACAAAATTGCAAAGGTATAATATACCAAAGTATATCCAATTTTAATTTCGAGATCAGTGGATATCGAAATTGCAATAAAAAAATATTTTTTCTAATTTTATGTGTTTTCGATTTTTTACAAAAAATGTAGGTTACACAGCTTTACTTTGCCACCGTGTGTTTATTTTTAGTATTGCCATTTGAACTATAGTGGCGCCCTCCTATGTTTTCTACTCTTATTTGACAGACTGTACCTGCACAAATTTAGAAAACAAAAAAAATAGCACGAAAAAATTGAGGTCAAATAATTTTATTCAGTCTAGAGGTTTTAGTGCAGTTGATTTACAGTACAAATTCCAACCTTTAACTAAATTAAGGGGAAAAATTGTATTTTTATCTACAATAATTCATCGTGATTTATTTCAATAGTCAAATGTTAACGTTTCAAAATTACAAGACCTAAAAAACAGTTTGCGGTCGTGAAAGTACTTAACACCATTCGAAAGGTGTATTTATTATTATAATAATTCACGTTGTTATTATTTAACGCCTCGGAGTTCAGCCAGTGGTGACGATAACACTAGACGGGCCACTAAAAACAATTTCCATAATAAGGCCCGTAATATTAGGTCCTTACATATGAAATTGACGTTTTGCCTTTACTGGCAACTTTGATCTCAAATATCTTCTCTTTGATTAAGAATTCCAAATTCAAATTTATACAGCTATTTACTCATGTATTTTTGTTTAAAAAATTATAATTCAATTGTTTTTTTCCTTAATTTTTTTTTTCTTTGCGTCACTTAGTTTACAAAATGGAAAACTTGAAATATCGCGTTATTTACGAGTACGAGTTCCACCGTGGCACGAAGGATAAATTATGTGTATGGCGACGGTGCCGCAAAAGAAAACACTGTGCGTTTTTGGTTAAAACGTTATCGTTCTGGAAATTTCGACCTGCAGAACAAGCCCCGTGGACGGCCGGAGACCAAAGTTGATAATGAAGAATTGAAGGCTATTGTGGAAGCGGATCCATCGCAAACAACGTCCGAGTTAGCTGCAGGCTGCGGTGTTAGTGATAAAACTGTTTTAATCCACTTGAAGCAAATTGGGAAGGTGAAAAGCTTGAAAGGTGGGTACCTCAGGAATTGAATGAAGCAAATCAACAAACGCGCGTTAGAACGCTAGACCACACACTGCACAACAGACGGCTACCAAATTAGAGGAGCTTCAATTGGAATGTCTAAGACATCCACCGTACTCTCCGGACCTTGTCCCAACAGATTACCATTTTTTTCGAAATTTGGATAACTTCTTGCAAGGGAAAAAATTCAACTCCGATGGGGCAGTCCAAACCGCCTTCAAAGATTTTATTGATTCCCGTCCGAATGGTTTTTTAGTAAAGGGATCGATGAACTACCTATGAGATGGCAAAAGTGCATAGATAGCAATGGTACATACTTTGATTAAATAAATATATTATATTAAAAAAAATCGACTTTAAGTTCCTCCCATACAAAATGCCAATTTCATATGTAAGGACCTAATATTACGAAAACTATAAATTATTATAAGTTATAAGGTTTCTTTCGATATCCATAATGCGCAAGTAATATACTACATTGTATATACAAAAACTTTCGGATTTAAAAAATAGAAAAAAGAGAGGGTCTTGAAATTTCCATAAATATAATCACAAAATAACTCCGATAAAAAATAAAGCGAAGCAAAAAATATATCTACGTGGGGTACCTACATATTAAGACCGTTAAATGATTATTTTTGGCACAAACTTAATAAATATTAAGAATATTGCACCATTCTCACAACTATCATTTTCTCACTGTACAGAAGTTTTTTTTAATACCATCGAGTTCCCGGCATGCGTTATAGCATTGCAACTTAAAAAAGAAGTTGTTTCTCCCTGGGTGTCCCTTACCATTTGTGGTATATTTGTGAATGTGTATGAGAGCAAGCGAGGTAGTATGCTTGCGAGATTCTATAAAAGGGAATGCATGCATGATTGATGTCTCTTTTGCTACGAGCAGCTCCCAAATAAATACCAGTACCTACATAATTACGTATACTCTCTTCATTTACCGTGTACTATCCGACACGACATAACTCATCGGCAAAGTCTGTACATTACACCATTCGTCCCGTTCCGCTTTTGCCTCCCCTTTCTCTCCCGCGTCCCCTTCCCCTCATCAGAGTTTCATCGCAATCGTATGAATGGTTTAGCAACGCATAACTTCATGACCCCAGAACTCACTATTATGTATAGAAACCATCGCGGGCATGGGCACATCAAATCCCAAAAGTTTCATCGCAATCGGATGAATGGTTTAGCAACGCATGGGGAACAAACATACATATATACATACATATAAGCAAGCGCAAGCAAATATATGTTACTGTAAAAGCCCGTTAATTGGTAAATTTTAGGTTTTACTACTAAATCTTAGGATTTACCAACGAACTTTGGTCATTAAAAGTTGGTAAATCTTAGAATTTTTCTGGAAAAATCTTAAGATTTACCGTAGTACGGGCTTTTTCAGCAACATATGCATTATATAGATCTTCATGAGTTTTTTTTTTGGTTTGACCCTTTTTCATTTAATAAATATTTTTACACTTACCCAATTAATGTTAAGATGAACAACTATTTCACAGAATTTTTGTTTTATTTATATTGATAATTTCTTTAAATTGGTTGTCGGTCCAACGTCTTCTAATAAATAACACGATGGATAAAGGGCACATCTAGTGCAATCCATTTCGCAGATTCAGCGCAATATGGTCATATTATTTAGATCAGCCTTAGCGATCTGAAGCTCATTTTTCACAAAGCATTATCCTAACCTGCGTGACTTGTGAAATGAGGAGCATCATCTGGTTAGTGGTTACTGGTTACTGGTTACTGGTGAGCACTAGCAGGGCGGCCAACAGGCCCGGCCGACAGAGCCAATTGGGCCAACACGAAGGGGAAATTATTTCCTAACTACTCTAGTTTCACGTGAGCTGCCTTCCTCAAAACACTCAATCATTCTTTGTTTATGCAAGTATTTAGGCGATGTGTTTTAAGGCGTGCAACCCGATGCACATAAAATTACACAGTACATCTTACCAGTAATACGTAACAGTAGGTTTTGACGAAAGAATCAAAAGAACAGTGTTGTAAACTAAGTACCAACAATTGGCAAGATTAAACTATTTCTTCTGATTACTAATACGTCTAGGTTATTGAAATAACATTTCGCTTTAATTTAATTACAAAAGAAATAACTTCGGTTGAGAGGAAAAATAATGCATTGTTGTAATTTTGTTAAAATTAATATACCTATCCACGCGTTAATTGCAGTACCTACATATTCAGTTAACTCCACTTCGTACCTTTACACTTTGTATCCGAATCACAGTTGGCAATGCTACAAACCGAACAAACCATTCTAAGAATATTAAAGATGATTTCAACTCTAACTACAAATTACCTTATAAAAGTATTCATTAAATTAAATGCTGATTTTTTTTTTTTTACATGAAATGCCGCACAAGAGTCCCAACTGCTCCCGTCTGGAGCCAGTGGGACTATGGCATCCCCAATTGGGGTATGTTGTGAGGCTGAAGGTAATGGGAAAGGGAAGGAGATGGGGAAGAGGGAGGTGGGGAAGTACCTGGCTATTCAGATCTGGTCACCAAATACGGCTAACGCCTTTCAAGCAACGTTTCAATTCTGAATGGTGGTCTTACACCAGGGCGATACTGAGATTATCTTCCACTCTGGAACGTGCCGTAAATATACTATACATTATTTTAAATGAATAAATTGTGAAATAACATAAATTAATCAAATAAAATTTATTTGCCACGCCGGGATTCTATCCCGCGACCTTCGGAGTGTCAGTCAAGTGCCTTACCACTGGACTACATCGCTGATTTGTAATTGGTTAGTTTCTTGTAGTATTTAAGGTGGAACGAAGCGTTATTTCAATTGGTTATGTATACTCGTAAATTCAAATTTTACCGTATATATCGATAAAGTAAATTTGAAATGCTGTAAAGGACAAGAAATCCAAATTTGAGTTAAATGTGTTGTTTTTCTCCGTTTTTTTTCTTTCGATCTGCGTTGTCGAAATATTTCCAGGAAAATAAGTGTGCCCTTTACGACGTGCATTTAAAGATGATTTTTTTCTGAAAATTTTAAAATAAACAAAATTATTAAAGAATTCACCAAAAATGTTAAGTATTCTGAAAGATCTATTCGAAGTTAATTTTATAAAAAAAATATATAATTTAAGACTACAAAAACAGAAGATTTGATTTTTTTTAAACTTTCTTTTCGCTCTGCTGAACAATTAACATATTGTCCTTTAAAGTTTCTATATAACTTTCTTTGTAACCTTCCGGTATCATTATGGTTTAACGATAGAAAAATCTAAATTAGCGGTTTTCAATTTGTCGTTCCGACGCGATAGCAGATATGTACCTACATTACACTACATGTATTTATAATAACATTGGTGTCAAAAATTACTTAATATGCAGCAATATGCACGATTTGAAAATCTCGATGGTGTAAAAAAATTGCAACTCTAAGTATACTGTAGGCATAAGTATTTCACTTAAGTCCAAAAGGTATGCATGTTAAATAGTCCAAATAGGTATGGATACTAATATATTTAGAAAACCAAATTGTGCGTTAATTTTTCAAAGACTTTTCAATAGGTAACTATTTTAACTCACGATAGTCTTGTACGAGTAGTATCTGAAATTAAAATAAATAAGAAATATGGACAGAAAAGATAACTGTAATACCGTTTTACCTACGTGAGACTAAGAAAATTAACAATAATAAATAATTGTTGGATAAGCTGTACATCGACGTGTCTGTGAAAAATCGCCTAAAGGGCGCTGGAAATGGAAGTGATTTATCATGGCTTTTATAAATATACGTCTTTCATACTGTTTATTATACATATAATTGCAAGATGTATATTGAATTGTCGCAATCGTGCAAAAGAAGAGTGAGCAAAACCATTTTTTATAATTATTATTGTATGAATTTATTGGGGTTGGTGGAGATCGCGGTTTAACTTCTACGAATATCACAGTTTATTTAAGTGGTGAGGGTCCGACGATCGGTGTAGCGAAACAAAAAAAATTGTCATTGGTGAAGTAAAGTTTGAGAGCCCCTGGAATGAGTAATTTATTTTTATGCAAATAAAATAAAAATGAAATAATTAAAAACACTTTGTTTTTACCACGATAATCTTTATTTAAAAGTCAACATGTTTCAAGAACGATATTCTCTTTATCAGGACATATAATGTACATTATATGTCCTGATAAAGTTCTTGAAACATGTTGACTTTTAAGTAAAGATTATCGTGGTAAAAACAAAGTGTTTTTAATTATTTCATTAATAAAATGGTGCCACAAAGTGAATTTGCAAAATTTGAAGAAGTAAAATAAAAATGGTAGGTACCATGTTCAGATGGAGAAAGATTTAAAAAATGTTTTTTTGCGAGATATTGTAAGTGCCTAGCAATTGAATGCTATAATATATGGGGTGTACATTTGATGTGTTTTTTTTTAAAGAATGGTACTAACAACAATATTTCTTAAAAATAATATGGAATTAAGCGGATTTCGTGCAATATATTCTCACAGGAACGTACTGACAATTAGCAAATGCATTCAAGCAGTAAATTGCTGTTTATTGAAATAGTTTCTATTGAAAAGAATTACGGAATTATTACACGAGTTCTGCTAATTAAAAATGTTTTCACATTCCATCACGCATATTAAAAAATAAGTGAATTATTAGAAAAGTTCATTTAAAAGACGGTTGTTTAAAAAAATGTGCAATTCACACGCGGTAGTAGTGAAACCTTCTGAAAACTGAAGGAGACAAAGTGGGGGAAGACTACAAAGCACTTTTTTATCAATGATTTTTGTGGATGAAATTTTCCTTATTTATGTATGTCGTCGAATTCCAGTGCACCTTTTCCCATACATTTGGTCAAGTTATTAGTATTTGTGGTTTCTTTTTAGGTTTCTCTAGATGTCGCATTCTTTCGTATTTTCTTCGCCTATTCATTTTGGAGTGGTTTGAATATTGGATCCTACTGATTTTATAAAAAAAAAATTTTGATTTCGTAGGATTCGATTCCTGATCGGCTGAATGTCTGCAAAGATTCGTCAGGTGTTTTATACCACTACACTAAATTGGACATGCATATGACCGTGGATTTATGGTATTATACCTACAGAGTGTCCGGGGGTAAAGTGCATTAACTTCGGGAGGTGATTCTACATGATAGTGTAAGTAAAAAAGATAAATAACTTTTTTCGAAAATCCAACTTTTAGGGGTATTTTTGAAGTAAAAAGATAAAATTAGTCCAGCGTGTGCGGCCAGATTTATTATTTTCCGCTGTTACGATACTGGCCAATCACAATCGAGTCGGGCGCCCGGCAGGCTCTCAGCAAGTAAGATCGTACCTCACACGGATTTTTAGTAGGTACGTTTGTATGTGAAAAAAAATGTTGGAATTTCGGAAAAAGTTGTTAATCTTTTTTACTCCTACCATCATGTAGAATCACCTCCCGAAGTTAATGCACTTTACCCCCGGACACCCTGTATTGGAACCGATTACCCGTGAATAAAATAAATATGTTATTGCCATCTCATTCTCTCGCAGGCTAAATTCTATAGATGTAAATGTCTGTCTCTTCATAGTGTCACTCGTTTCCGTTTCATCGAGTTTCAAATCAACGGTGCTAAAGAGGTATTCAATTAAAAAATGAAGTTATACGTTGCATTAAATAAACAATGATTTTAAAATATCGATCACGGCTTCATAATCAGAACTCAAACCGATTTTTGCATAAGAATTCACTTTGGTTGAAAGTAGGGGAGCTAAATATCAGGAACAAATCCAAAAACAGCAACTTGGTTTAATTATTATTCAGCTGTGAATAGGACTAAATCACATAGGAGGTGGGAGAAAAATACACCCCTCATAATAGCATAATCTACCCTCTTAGCTCTCCCGAGAGGGGTCATTCTCACCCCCTTTGTCATTTAAATCGGGGGTTTAAAGTCATCTATCATATCACAGCACCGAACATATTTATGGGAGTCAAACGTTTCACAGATTTGACGTTATTTGTTCGCGGGCCGTGCGCCGGGCACGGGTTCGCACGCTCGGGCACGCGTGCACGCTGCTCGGGTGCACTCATTCGAAAGAGAATCAAATGTTTCTAATTATTTTTGTGTAAAGACGTGTACTAAATGAGATGTAATAGAGTTACTAAAAAGTACAATGCGTGAGATAAAAATTAATGGTTAAATTATGACCTACTAACTGAGTTTCAAATTTACTGAAACTAAATTTGCTACTCACAAATAGAAGAGCCGTAAATTTTATATGAACATTCACATCTACTCACGTTAGAAAGTTAGTATTTAATAGCAAGGAATATTAAAAAAAAAAGTTTATGTAGTATTTTATGTAGGTACGTACTTAGGTACCTGTCTGTGCGTATGCAGTGTTAAGAAATCTGTTAGTGCCTATGTAGTGCACATTATTAAGATTTAAAAAAAATAACACTCAGGTCTCGAGCCTATTTTTTCGAAAGGTTAACATATTTCAGCGGTGCAATAAAATCCAAATAAAGGAGTATTTTTAAATGTATCAAAAAACTATAAACTATTTTAGTAAGACGATGAAATACACTTTCTAATTTTATAATTCGAAATCTATATATATATATATATATATAAAATCTCGCGTCACGGTGTTTGTAGTCGCACTCCTCCGGAACGGCCAGACCGATTTTTATGAATTTTTTTACGTATGTATGGTAGGTATGAGATTAGGTCGTAATGTATATTTCATACCGCTAGGTGTCCCTATCCAGATTTTTTTTTCTATTTTTTGACAGAATTTTTAAATATTTTTAATTTATTTATTTGGCAGCAAAAATACCTATAACCCCAAATTTTCACCCTCATACCCCCACCGTCATATTTTTTAATCGCGATTTTAGTATTTTTCTATGAACAAGTTTCGTATTTCAAATAGAACGAAAATATTTATGTTGTTGAATGACAGATGGCGCTGCGTCCACCTCATCGAATTTTCATTTATATGACAGAACAACGTTCCCCTGGTCAGCTAGTAAACATATATATTTTGAAATATAACAAAAATTGAATGCAAATAAAAAAAATTTAAAAACGGTTCACCTTAGGGTTTTTTCTAATTAAAATTACTAATAACGAAAAAACATTAAAAAAACATGTATAGATATTTTATCAGGCAAATATGTTATAAAAGTTACCGTTAACTTACTTTTCTCTCACTTGCCGTTTTATGTAAAAATAATTAATAAAAAAATTCCCAAAATTTTTTTTTTTTTCAAAGTGCGGTGGGAAACTTTGGATTCATAAAGATGTACATTTGAATTATTTTATAGTAAAGAAGATATAAATATTTCTATGAGACCGAAATGAGTTGTTCCGAAGACCGAACAAATTAGCCTGAGGTGTTAAAATATTTGTTTTCTCTAAACTTCGACAAAGTATGACGTATAATCTACTATAAATGCGCACATAGATTTTCAAAGTTATCTATTCGTGAAGAAGAACTAACAAACTCTTTATTGAAATCTCATAATCTACTGTCGCGATGCCCTCAAGTGAATATAAAATGTACTGCGATGCACAATAAATTAGTTCACATATTTAAATATTTTGGTTTTTTTATTCAGCAAACTTTTAAACCAATCTAGTGAAAATGAAATACCTACGTTATAGAGTTGTACAAGTACTTACCTATAAGCATTTTTAACGTTTTAAGTTTTGCATTAAATCAAAAATTATTATCTAACAAACGGCCTATAAACAAAATTCCGTAATCATGTTTTAATTTGTGATTTAGGTCTTATAATAAAATCGAAGCAAGGCATTAAAATTAACATTCACATTAACATTTCGATAATGATCACGGAAAAAAGTACTTATAAAAACGTTATCTCTTTCCGAATTCAATTCAACAAAACATTTCGTGTTGTCCAGCTGATTTATACAGATAATTGAGTGAAAATTTAATCAAATGAACCCACCCGTGCTGTCAATTTGGACTATCTAGAAGAGTGGGTCCCTAATTTAATTAAAAAACAAAAACGAGAAACCGTTGCCGTAGAGAATTTCAAAACAAACATAGGTAAAGTTACTACAAAAAAAACAAGTGGGAATCTTCCGTATCCTTAAAATAGTTTCGGTATTTAATTCAAAAAAGGAGTCCTTTTTTCATGACAAAAAATAAGACCCAAATCCAGCAACTATTTTTATTGCATCCTAGGCCATGGAAAATATATGACCCAACATTTTACACGAATCGAGTCACTTGATCCCAAGTAGGGACCTTCGGATTGTTTATATTAAATAAATTAACGTTTTGCGTTTTTTTAAAATAAAAATAAACATCCTTATGGATGTTGAAAAGGTTTACAATAATTATTCATATTTTGAATTCCTTATACATTAGGGAACGTACCCATACAACGTGACACATTTGGGGGGGGGGTCTTCAAAATGTCACGCTTGGTACAAATGAGCGGCGGCGGCTTTAGGTTTTTGGTCACCAGGGGGGGGGGGGGGTTAAAAATTGCAAAAAGTTGGTCACGTGGTATGGGTACGTTCCCTTACTTACAAATAAGTTTACCTACGAGATGTATATAATAGAAAATGTAAACAAAAAAAGATTACGAAGATTTACCTAATTTAAAAATAAGTAAATGTTAAGTAGTGGTAATGGGAATCGGGAAGACGAGATACGTACCTACCCACCTATTAGCTTATTGTGTCCTTGATAAAAGAATCCTAGATCTTATGTTTCGCACAATAATGCTATCAAGTTGAAAAGAACTATTCAAAAACACTACTGAGAATTAAGACGCAAATTACAAATACGACTTACATTTTTTAATGCAATTACTAGTTCTGAAATATGCCTGCTGTGTTTTATTATGACTGTTCTGAAAAATAAATAAAATAAAGCAAGTGTATATTTTCAACATTCCGTATCACAGTTAAAAAGGTCCTGGTCTCGCGTCCACGCTGCGAGCAGAAACACTGGGTGACCCGTGTTGTAGCAGGTTGACAATTTTTGAACAAGTCCAAGATTTGAAATAAGAACGTGACCCGTTCCCTCGCAGGGTCGCCCACTTGGGCCCTTCTGGCCCCGGCGCACACAGCTATTCGGGCTATCCTGTATACCAGATTAGTAGGAACAGAAAAAATGTCAATTATAAAAGACAAAGGTTTTGGGTTGTTTTTAAACGATTCCTCTCGTCGTGTACCAAACCGAATCAAAACGCAACGAAATTCACGCGAATTTGATTCTTACAGTATTGTATCGAAGTGTTTTATTTGTTCGTCCGGGATGGGGTTGTTATGTTTTTGCTTCGTATCTCCCGATGATAGATGCGCGCGAGTACGATTTTTTCGATGGCCAAAGACAAAAACCATTGTGTCTCCCGGAGTTAATTGTGTTTTTGTGTGGTTTATTCATTCCTTTTTAGGTGAACGTTTAAAAAGGGCACCTACCGGAATCGGGCCGTGGCACAGGACGGGTCCGATACCAGGAGGCAAGAACGGGCAGGAGATTGATACCCGCGACTGACAACAAATACGGCCGAAGGAAAATAAGAACAAGTGGAATGAGATGAGAATGATGGAGGTGGCTGGAATATGTCACGTCAAATTGGTTCATATTCATCTGTCTTCTTTTGAATGCTTTTCGTGTTTTTTGTTCGCGATGAACATTTTTCATTCATTTGTATTTGACTACGCTTCAAAACCCTTCATATATGTATATACCAATATATTTTTTTAACAATTTTTACTTGGTTGAAGGACTTTATAATTTGAGAACAATAATTAAGCTGTGATAAAATGCATTTTCCTGAAAGAATATCATTAACTGCTTGGGTGTCATCACAATTGCATTATTTTTATATCTGAAATTCGTAAATTAGAGCAGCAATTTTGTGATGACAATTCTTGCAGTTCTTGCTAAAGTGCGATTATAAAATATCAAGTTTTCTAAAATATCAAGAAATCTACACGTGTTCATTTCGGTAGATTAATTAGTTTAATGACAGTAGCACTGATCGTGTAAAATATAGCCCTGGTTTAAGACCACCATTGAGAGTTGAAACGTTGCTTTTAATAGCTTTAGCCGTGTTTGGTGACCGGAACCGAATTGCCAGATACTTCCCCACCTCCCTCTACCCATTTCATGTTCTTCCCCACTACCGTCAGCCTCACAAAACCCCCTACTTGGGGATGCCCTCACTGGCTCCAGAAGGGAGCAGTTGGGATTTTTGTGCGATATTCATATAAAAAAGTTAAATATCGTACTCGAACCTGAAAATATTAAACTATTCATTTTTTTTTCTACTTGAATGTACATGATAGCATTTTGTAGGCAGGTACTCTATTTATTCACCATTCCGTGTTTATCTATACAAAACTACCCTGCTTGACCGATATTAACCAAATTGTGTGTTATTTTTAAGTTATTTTACATAATTTAATTTTAAAAAATCAGCTAACAGAACCCTTTAAACATAAGTTACCCTAGCCAACCTCCCGCAATAAAATTTCGATTTTCTTTTTTTTTGGTTTTCACGAATCTTGGCTTAGACGGGTGTCTAAGCCAAGATTCGTGAGGTTGGGTCATACGGGCCTTTTTAGAAAAAAAAAACTTTTCGTGCCGCTCTCGAAATTAGCTTAACTTAGAGTAAAACACTGCTATTTATATTGCAGTTAATTCAAATCTCCCAGTTGAACATGGCCTTCAAGCTTGAAAAATTGAAATTGATAAAACCATCTCGAAATTAAGATATCTTACATACACATTTCATTGCCTTAAATAAATACTCAATTTTGACAAACTGAAAATGATTTACTTTTCCGTGGAACAATCTTTAATAATCTATGGCATTATAGGATGGGGTGATGCGCTTGATGCATTTATTAAGCCTTTACAAAGCACTCAAAACCGCATCATTAAAGATAAGTATAATAGAAATAAAACATTCTCGACCGAGTTATTATTCAAACAGGCTAATATCCGTAAATTGTTTATTTTGCAGACTATGAAATATACATACCAGAATTGTTTTGTAAATAATTAAAATAGAATTAGCAAAAATACTAATAATGTGTTTTACACCCCCCAAACCAATACCAAATTAATGCAAACACATAGCAGTTTTATTGGTTCTTGTACATTTAATCTTCTATCAAAACAAATTAAAATGACAGATAAAATATCACTTTATATAAAAGAATTAAAATTATGGCTGAATGATGCAGATGTTGCGACATTTTTCCTATAAATTCTATGTAAACCTTCAAGCTTCACTTTTGAATTCAGTTCTACAGTAACTTCAAGAATAACTATATTTACTTTCTTGAAACTACGAGCATAATAAATAATCAACATAATTTCATGTTTCACTTTTTTACTACAACATATTCACAGATACCTATTTTTCTAAACCTTTACTTTAAAATTTAAAACTTTTACTTGTAGGTACTTGTTGATGTAATTTAGCATTTTTGTTTATATTACCAACACACAGACAGTGCCTTAGTGGGTTCCCATTACCTACTTACTTTATATTATTTACTTTTTGCAAACTTTAAAATTTCTTGCGTATTATGTTTGCATCTTACTGTGTTTAGAAATAATGTTAAAATTATTTGAAATGTTTGTAAATTTAATGGAAAAAAAGCTACGTCACCAATTTTTAGCGAATCACCACCGTTCTACCCCCTCAATGAGCTAACGTTTGCGTCTAAGCTAAATAACAATGAAACCATTCGATTCGGATTTAAAAAAAATTAAAAAAAACAGGCTTTTTGATTATAAACCCTTTAAAAATATATAATAACATTTTTCATTCACCCGCATATTATATTTTTTTGGTTTACGGTTCGTTCGGTTTGGCGGTATCCACATGTGCACTGTACATGTACATATACGTGCATGAGCTTTTGTGTGTCACGGTGAACTAATACTTTCTTGCAGGCAAATTTGAGGGGATATCGATAGTACCCACAATGTGAAGTTCAGCCTTTTGGTTCTGAATTTGTAATTAGGAATATTTAAATTTATTTCCAAGTAAAACCACAACCGAGTGTGAACTGAAATTTTTTGATTTATATGCATGCAACTACCTACCTATTATTAGCTACCTGTATTTTAATAATACGTGCACGTACTTTTCTGATAATTCTAAGCTTTATTTTAAAAGTTTATTCAAATTTGATTTCAGCACACTAACAATTTCCGGTGATATTTCATAGATTGGCAATAATTAGAGGATTAGTTACTACTCCAATATATAAAGGAGAACGAACCGCAGAAAACGATCGCAGTGAATCTGAATATGATAATTCAACTCTAGGAATAATACTAGGACCATTACTGTTCCAAATTTACATCGATGATATTTCGCAATTAGATTGAAACTGTGAATTTTTTTATATGCAGATGATATTGCAATTTTCTACTGGGGTAAAGAATTGTATATCTTTCCAGAAAATGCACAAAGAGACCTTGAAAAAACTAATAGTTAGGTCTAATCAAATATCCCAACAACGAATGTAAGAAAAAACAGGAATACTTGATTTTAAGGTCAACCCGTAAAATAATTCCTCCTCATGTAGATACCCTTAAAATTGAAAAAAAAACGACTTGCAAATCTTGCTACAGGAAAAAAATCTTGGCCTGTGCATTTATAAGCATTTAACATTTAAACAGCATGTACAAGATATTACAGATAAAATCACCCCCTTAATTAGCGTATTTAGCGAGTTATCACATTTGTTACCAAATATATTTAAATTATAGTCCCTTATATTCACATTAAAATTACTTGATTGAAATCTGGGGAAACGCATATGAAACATACATAAATGAATTCCAGGTAATACAAAACGAGTTAATCAAAAAAACTATTCCACTACATAGACCAAGAATATCCCCAAACATGTGTATATGATAATAAAAATATTAATATAAAGAAAATAAGTGAATATAA
Organism: Limnephilus marmoratus; assembly: GCA_917880885.1. Classification (NCBI taxonomy): domain Eukaryota; kingdom Metazoa; phylum Arthropoda; class Insecta; order Trichoptera; family Limnephilidae; genus Limnephilus; species Limnephilus marmoratus. The sequence goes on from OU862908.1 coordinate 34,242,172, forward strand.
TACATGTCTCCTTATATATAAAATAAGTATTAAATTAGTAGATACATACGAACACAGAATTCATTAAAAACGTCCCATGTTCACAATACACGACAACACGATAACATAGATTTAAACACCGTACATGCTAAATAAGGTAAGCAATCCATTAGTTACGAGTGAGGCAATTTATAAAATTGCCTTTTGATATAAAAAAAACGTTTTTATTTATCAACAAAATAATGAAACTGAATAACTGTGTTGTAATGTAATGTAAAATGTATTTAGTTTAGTTTAATGTGTTTAGATATTTCTAGATAAACGAAATTTTCCTTTTTCTAGAATAAAAAAAACAAAAACAAACAACTATTTAAATTGCGTAATATGTACATATTACCCAACTTAAAAGGGTAAGTAGGTACGATCATGACGAAAAATGAAGGTTATAAATATTAGGTATGTAAAAAAATATGAGTATAACTTAAAAATTATGAAGTTACGAAAATAGTTTACCATGACATTAGTTTTCACAATTTGGCATAGTTTATTTTTATTTTTTTTTAGATATTTAAAAAAATGTGAAATCAACATCCATACTCAACTAATACGACATTTCTTTAAGCTCTTCGTTGTCCGATGGATCCATAGCTTTTGTCCAGTTGAACCTAAAAATAGCTTCTCGAATATCAATGATTATAGACATAAAATCCTAACAGTCTTATTCTTATCGCGCGTAGTTTGAATTGGAGTAGATCAAAGAAGGAGCAGATCCACCACGAGCCGCCAGTCTCCAACTGAAGCCGCTCAACAAATCTCTAAGTCCAGGCATTTACATGTCTTTAGCCATGCACAATACTCGTAGGATTATAATTATACAATACTTCAGTACAATAAACTTCAATGCGAACATTTCTTTCCCACAATCGTGCGGGGCCGCCATTGGCCCGGCTGGCGGGAGGCGGGGCCAGCCCGGCGCTGATTGGAAAACTGGCCGAGCCGAACAGTGCGGTACGTGTGCCCAGGCCTTCACATTTTCCCATTAAATACTTTTCAACTGTTATTATATAAATAATTTCTTTAAAGCAAACCTTATTCGCAAAGGTGACTCTTTTTGAAGATGATTGGAAATTTTTGTTGCTGCATTCTAGGAATTTTAATTTTAATAAATATTTTCAACTTCGTGTAACATTTTGCACGTTATACATACAATGTTTAAAACAGAACACTGAAAAATGTAAAGAAGAAGCAAAAAACCTAATCTGTCCTAAATAATAATATATAATAACCTAATCTATTATTGTATCATGTTTTGATTTGTTTTATCCAGCTTCCGTGCAGTATCAGTACACAATGATTGTATCCGTAGTATGGGTCAAATATGCCTATTGCATATAAACTTAACCAAAAAAATAATTTAAAATATTTGTTTTGCTTGTTTCTGCACAGGAAAACTAAAGTGTAGAATGTTTCCAATTAATTTATTAACATGGTAGTTTCAAACTCGAACGAGCGAATTTAACATCTTCAATCTGTCCGTTTCAGCTTTTGATCAAATTGTGATCAGCTGTAACGCACAACAAATTGAATCACGAGTGAACGGTTCCAAAGTTTGGTTTGAATGACAGATTTTTTGATTTATAGGTTATATTAACCTACGTTTATATTTGCTTAAAATAATAGGTAGGTACCTACCTACTAATAAAGTTTAGTACAATACTTTGTTTCAGTGCAACCATTAAATTAAATTAAATAAAATTGAATAACAAATAAAATAAAATATAATAAACATATTGAAATGCTTTTGATACACACCTAGCGTAATTCACAAGCAAAATATATGATTGAAACATGAAACTATTTTAAAAGAATCAAATAATGTTTGTTTCATTTCCCCCAATTAAATATATTTGACAAGTTATCTGCTTTCAACGACTTTTGTTTTCATTGAACATCTGATATTGCCTTCGAAAAATATTTATTCATAAAATTATAGTACGTAATATTTAATTGTCTTTCTTTCGTTAGTTTGAAACACGAAACTATTTGCTAAAATCCTTTGAAATGTGATACCTCTATTAAAATAACTTAAAATGAAATTCGATACTGATACCATCGGAGCGATTTGAAGAATGCTGTCAATTTATCGATGAGTTTTTTACGTAAAATTTGACATTGACTATCAGTGACAAGTTCATTGACACTAAATTTTCATGATTTCTCATTGTTTTAATTTGAATTTAAAACCTTTTCACGCTGTCTTTTTTACTGTCTTTGATTATATTTGTATGTAGTCAAGTAGGTACCTACCTATTCAAACGCCCTGTTCAAATTGGAAGGATGTAGATTTTGTAAATAAAATAAAAATTTAAAACAATTTAAATGATTTATTTCATATCCAGCTGAGATCTTTACATAAATGGAGATTATATCGCAAATCATTCAATTTTGTAAAATTTTGTGATGAATAAATATTTATAATACGGAACATTTTAAAATTATTTTATCTACTTTATTTAAAAATGTTATAAATATTTTTCGAGCAACACGACGCTGGACTCTACTGCTATAAAAATCTTTTTTGACGTTAACAAACTAATGAATTAAATTAATGTGATTCAACCTTACATAATCTGTCAGAAAGCAAACAATGTTAAAATTGTTTAATTCATCAATGGTATCTCAATATGTATTACAACGATCTTATTATGAGGGGAACGGGGTTAACACCAATAATTTATTACTTCAAGAATGCAATTTGGGAGGCGGGCTTCGGCACTGCCGCCCCGGGAGTCATTTATTGGATAATCGACACCTCTGCCATGGGTCACCCCAACTGACAACTAGATCCTACACACCCTTCACATCTTTGTCCTTCCTCTCCTTCATTTGGTGTACCCCTAAGTGGCCAGCTCAGGTATGGGGGTTCCATCGAAGCCAGAGTAAAGCCTCTCAAAAACTGGGCGTACTGTACAGGGCCCGCAGATACTTTAATAGTACACAACTGCTAACCCTGTACAAATCACAAGTGCGCCCCACGGTTGAATTTGGCAGCCACCTCTGGTCTGGAGCTCCGAAATACCTGAAAAATACCCTCGACTCTGTGCAGAAAGGGGCGGTGCGTTTGATAAATTCTCCCATCTTAACAGACGGATTGCTATGCTTATGGAAATGCTATCCTGGTTCTACCGGTATTACAATGGAAGATGCTCCGAGGAAGTAGCATCATTAATCCCTTCGGCACCGGTGCATAGTCGGGAAACACGCCAAACGCGTGCCCAACATTTGTACACGGTTGACATTTGTCACATGAGAACGGGTCATTTCTTCGACTCGCTCTTGTGTTCAACAGCCCGGCTGTGGAATGATTTGCCGGCCTCTGTATTTCCTCTTTCCTATAACATGGGTCTCTTCAAGACCAATGTTCATTCCTTCCTCTCCTCAAGAAGACCCTCCACACAGCATCCCAGATGACATAGGCCCTGAGGGAAATCATTTTCCTAAGGGCCTCCTGTGTGGAATTAATGTAAAAAAAAAAATCCTTCAAAAAGGCCATCCACACAGCATCCGCAAAGATGATATAAGCCCTGAGGGAAATTATTTTCCTCTTTTGTGGGGTAATGCAAAAAAAAACGCGAAAAGCTACAACAGAAAGGGTACCAACACTCTGCTTCTAGCATAAAACCATTTCACGTCTAGCGGCAATGTACGTAGGTACGTATAAGTTTACCTTTTATTTTTCTGAATCCAAGACTATATAAATACAAATTTCATCATAATATTAAAAAAGAAGATAAGCGTACAAAACTCCATATTCAACAATCACCAGTTTCATAACATAATCCGTGGTCCAACAAAATTCTTTAAAATAATATAATTTCGTAGATGAAAATGTGAGAAAAAATGTGATCAGCCGCGGGCGAATATTGTCGGTACAGGCCATTAAACCAACATCGCCCAGAGTATCGGCCTTTTCTCCATATTATTATAATATAACGAGCTTGCGTTTTTATTTCGTGTTATATTTTATATGCAATGCCTGGTAGACAAGCTGGCGTATCGATCGCCTGAAAATCGTGTTCAATTTTATAAAAATAATACTCGAGTGTAAAGATACGCGGTCACTCGGTGGTATCGCATATTCATGTTATATGAATATTTATAAGAATATCTGCATTCCAAAATAAATTTAAAATTATTGGAAAAAATATTATAATACGGTTATTTATTATAACAATACAAGCTTGGGGAGTAGTTTTAACACCTGACTTCGCCCATGTTTTCGATTATTTTTCCGGTTTATTATTATTTTTTTTTAATTTCTTACAAACCACGATGAACAAAATTATGCTTCAAAGATAGAGAAAAAATAGGGAAAAATTATAGTGATCCCATGCTCAGAATATTTTAACAATGTTTTGTATTTATATAAAAATAGCTGACCCAGCCACGCGTTACGCGTTACGTGGCTGGGTCACGTCGTGGCTAACGAAACACAACACCATCTACTGAATGGTTACCCAACCTAGACAACCAAGTGTTGTACCAAGTGAACTTACAAATAATTACAAAGCACTGTCCTCTGACAAACATTTGATTCGCAATTATAAATATTGAGGTCAATAATCGAGATAAAACTATCCTATCTTAGTCTTTAAGTTGGACTAAATTACACACAGAAAGCCAAATTTCAAGAAAATCGGTTAAGTAGTTTCGGAGTTTATCTCGAACAAACATCGTGACGCGAGATTTTTATATATATAAAGATTATGGAACACAGAATTTCGTATTGCCATAGTTTTTGAAAGTTTTAAAATATATATTTTAAGGCTCCTTATCTCAGTATCGAAACGCTAAGCGATGTTGTAAGTAAAAGAAATTTCATTACTGCTTTTTTTAACATGAGCTCCACACTGGAGGCCCTGAGGAAAATAATTTCCCTCAGGGCCTATGTCATCTTTGGGGATGCTGTGTGGAGGGTTATTTTAAGGAAAGGAAGGAGAGGAGGGTTCTGAGAAGAAAAAGGGTGTAAGGGAATCTGAGGTCCAGTGTGTCTTGGTCATCCGCTTCCAAGACCTAGACAAACCTCACCCCATGAACCCGGGCACCCCTGCTAAATCACCAAACGTAGTGAACCACTTGGGGTGACCTATGACAGAGGTGTTGGTTATCAAATAAAGGTTCCCGGGGCGGCGGTACCCATTCCCGCCTCCCAAATTGAGATTGCTTTAGAAACAAACAAAAAAAGATCTTCTGCTTCACAAGTAAGTAAGTAAGATAAACTTAGCACATTTTCATGATTAGGTTGTGTAGAAAATGTAAACAGGTGCGAAATCGTGGACCTTTGCGTAAGTAAAACTTATTTGGTAGTTTTCCGATGACTGATTTCTTTAGAACTTTTCTTACAAAGAAAACAAGTTATGCCAAGTTAAATGTTCACATTTCAGTCTCTAAATTACTAATTTGAATCACTCTACACCTCCTCAGTAGATAACTCACCAATAATAATCACATACTCATATAATAATTTATAAACGTTGTAGATACGTTTTGCTTTCTTTCTCGGTGAAGTTATAGTTATTTAAAAATATTAAACACACGGAATTTTAAAATCAATATAATTTTATACTCAAGATTAAATAATGATTATGATCTCCGGCCTATAAGCCGAGGCTCGACGTCGAATCGGAAAAGATGAAACAGGCATTAAAAAAACTCTTCAAATATAGTATAAATTTATTCACCATTTAGTGGTGAAATGATTGGGTATCCGGACTCGGATGACTATAATCGGTAAGCATTTTATAACAATAATAAGCAGGCGTTAACGCAGTCAAATCATGTCGGCGTATATTATATTATAAACTTGGTGCGGCCGTCCTGCGTATTGGAATTTAGGGAATCTGAGAGGCTAAGAAACTGGGAATTATTCGGGGTGCAATGGCGGGTAAGTGGCCTTAAACACGGTACTTGCCGAAGGAATGATTGTTATTATCAAGTCTTGAGGCTTTACGCCTTGTTTGGCTATTCGGCTTCCTAACAGATTACTGGCGGCGACCGGTTCTGCTGCCCTCCGAGGAATGCCGGAGTTATGTCAAATGGGAAGTCTTTAGCTTTAAATGTTATCTTAAATCAATGTCGCCGAACTAATTGATATTCCTGCAAACAGAAGTTACGATTATCACCATGTTGGGACAAGTCTCATGGCCTTGTTGATTGGTAGTTTGTATTAAAAATATCAAATACTAAATTAACAAGTTTCTAAACCCACGAACACAGCACATAAACAGGAAAAGCTCGTCGTATGCAACATTAGAAATCTAAATATATAAAAAATTAACGAAAGACACGAAAAGCTCTGGTATCATGAAATTTGCACAATTTTATCTATCTGAAATTGGTCGAAGCAATAGTCCGGCATAGTCCAGCGGTAAGGCTCTTGACTAGCACTCCGAAGATCGCGGGATCGAATCCCGGCGTGGCAAATAAATTTTATTTTATTAATTTGTGTTATTTCACAATTTATTCATTTAAAATAATATTGCGGCACGTTCCAAAGTGGAAGATACTCTCAGTATGGCCCTGGTGTAAGACCACCATTCAGTATTGAAACGTTGCTTGAAATGGCTTCAGCCGTGTTTGGTGACCAGATCTGAATAGCCAGGTACTTCCAATTGGGGATGCCATAGTCCCACTGGCTCCAGACGGGAGCAGTTGGGACTCTTGTGCGGTATTCATGTAAAAAAAATAACTGTTTTCAGATCAGAAAGTTATTTTTTCTGACGTTGAAATGTTTATGTCTATCATCATATTTTTTGCTTCAGTTTTTTTCAATGCTCAATAAGAAAAAAGAGAGCTGAGTCTTAGGTTAAACCGAGTAATAACATGTAAAAAGATCCTGCCATCTCAGCAAGTACTGTTTAACACCTTATTGTAGGATTCGATGAGTCAAAAAGAATATTTGAAAAAGTAAAATGATTTTCTTTCACAAATGTTTATTTCACCTCTAACGCAAACGCCCAACTTATTTTAATTAAAGAGAAGTCTAAAATCGGTTATTGTCTACATAGTTATACATTGGCTTACCAAATACACATTAGAAAACATAGAATTATTATTATGGGGTGCGGTAAAATGGCTGTACCTACGTTAATGCAATCGGGAGTAAGTTAGTCGAGATCTGGTTTTATGAGATTCTGTTCCCGTTTAAAGGAGAGCCTCGGAGGTAATGATGTTTACGGTCTGCCTCTTTAGCATTATTTCATAAGGCTTTATCAACCGAGTTTATATCGGGTGGGGCATCAAAACTATTGCCAGTAAAATATCTGTGAAATATTGCTCTTATGGTTATGAATATATAAGTGAGGAATGTAGTCAAATCTACAAGTACGAGTATTAGTAAATAAGTTTAGTTCTGAAAGTTACATATCAAAATGAAAGATATTTTTAGATAAGTAGGTACTAAGTTTCCTGTGAGTGTGGAATGGGCAAATCCATAAAAATTATTTGTTAAAAGTATGTTTGGTAACTCGACGATCCGAGATGATCTAAACATTGAACCACTGCTACTCTTCATAGAAAAATCGCAACTGAGGTGGCTTGGGCATGTACTAAGAATGTCTGATGACCGAATTCCAGGGAAGATACTGAGTGCGATTCCAGAGGGACGTCCAGTGGGCCGCCCCAGACACAGTTGGGCGAGGCAACTCCAGAAACTGTGTGTCTACCATGGACAGAGGCCGAACAATCAGCACAAGACAGGGACGTATGGAGGAGCCTTGTCGATGCAATGGGTCCCCGATCCGAATAGGACAAGGGGAAGAAGATGACGATGATCATGATGATCAATTCGGAAAATTACTCGAATTGCGCTTAATTATACGTAGAACTTCATTTTCACAGATTTAAAATTAATGAGAGTTATGTATTGTCAATAAGTAGATAAATATTCAAATAAAAATAGACAGGTTTTATATTAGCTCCACTCAGAAAGCCCCGAGGAAAATAATTTCCCTTAGCGCCTATGTCATCTTTAGGAATGCTGTGTTAAGGGTTTTTTAATGTAATGAAGGAAAGGAAGATCTGGGAAGAAAGGGGCATGAGAGGTGGGTAGGAATTTGGGGGTCAGTGTGTCCAGGAATGATGGGATTTTGAATTCGCCGCTGGAGAGATCTCCCTCAACCAGTCTCTCTAAATCCGGCTGTCAAGGCCTAGATAATCCTCACCTCTTGAGGTGAGGGTATCCTTGTTAAGTCACAAAACGACCACTTGGGGTGACCTGTAGCAGAGGTGTTGGTTTTTCAATAAATGGTTCACGGGACAGCCGTACCCATACGGCCTCACAACTTTTTAGTGAATAAAATGGTATCGCTTTAAACCTAAAGATCTCGTTTTATCAGTTTTTTAATCTTGTGAAGGACATCAAAGCTATCACAACTGTATTTAAGGCGATCCAATAGTCCAGGAAAAATTGAAATCGGAATTCACGCCCTTTTAAAGGAGGAGTTTGAAAATACTTGAGAAAAAGCTTTTGTAAAGGTTGGAAAAGGTATTTGAGAATTTTTTTTTACAGGTTGATTTCGTAAAAACCTGTAAAAAAGATTAACTCCTTTTTAACGCATTGTTTATTGTAATAAAACGGAAATTTAAAATTGATTTCACGATATCAAGCGACGCGGAGCCACACGTCCATCTCTCGCTCCAGCCGGGCGAGACTGATACTGATATAAATAGTTCTTCGGTGGACGCCATAGGGTTCACTTTGAAAAACCAAACTCGTTGCCGTATTGTAAAATAACAACGCGAAAATGTATATTTTATTTTAATTTGGGAAGTTCGGGCGTAAATATCAATTTTTTTGCGATTATTATAAAATAAACTAAATTTGCCACATTATACAATAAAACCATATCCGAAAAGGGGTTTATAAATAGGAGAGCTTGGACTTGAAAGTGTTTTTACGGGCCTTATACTTTATTTTTATATAGGCTTATTAAAAGACTTATAAAAAAATGACCGATTTTTTAAGGGCCAAGGTATGTTCTACACGCAGTATTTAATTAAAGCATTTATAATACTTCTAAGCGATCAAATTTTCAAAACAAAAACATATGATTTTCTATGATTTTGCATCATTTACTATGGCTTCACCTTAAAAAGCAGTTATTTTAGTTCATGTTAAAAAAAAATTAATATAATAATTTATGAAGCATCATTTTATTTCGTCCACCCAGTCCTGAATATATTTATTTTAATATTTCCACGGTGCGCCCGGGGGCGAGCGGCCGTGTGGTTTACCTATCGCAAATTACACGTTACAGGATCAAATTAGATTAAAGGGTCCGAGGTGCACCCCCCCCCCCCCCCTCCCCCCTGCACCCTTACCGTCCCCTCGATCTCCCCCACACCCCCTCACCCGCCCCTCTTGGCGGTTTCGCGGAGTTAACAAGACCATATCGGCTGCTGCATCTATCACGAAATGGACCAAGAACTGCCCAATGGGGAAATATGTATCGGACTCTCGCAATAATGGTTTGTGAAATCATTCGGTGAATGCACATTTATTTTAATGCTAACGGATTTATTGATATTCGTTTCGGTATTAATCATATTGATGTTTGACCCCTCAGCCCCTTCGATTCTAAGGATGAATTGACTAATGTGCATGAGAGAATTTCATCCAATTAGTATTTATTAATGTAGATACAAAATAAAAATGTTATATTCGTGCCCCCCTTTTTAAATATAAACCTATGTGCAAACCTCTAGCTTTCTTATTTCCCGAAATTAAATGTAATAGGTTAGCACAACAAATATGCACCGATTATTTACTTGAATGTTTTGTAATAAGATTTTTTTAATACCCAATAGCGGCGTACAATATACATTAGGGTGTGTCAATTATTTCAACTTTTGAATTCAGAAACGCCCGGGGTCCCAAAAGTTGCGTCTTACAAAGAAAATGAGAACTGCATTAAAATTTATTTTTTTTAAAATGGTTATTAGCCCGCTAAAATGGATTTAAAATCACAAAACAAACCTAAAACCATTTTTTTTAATTTTGATTCAATTTTTTTTTCAATAATTTTACCTTTCGTTATCTTGTTTATTATTAAAAAATGCGTATAACTGACAAAAATGAAAAAAAACTTCAAGTTTATGAATACAAGAACGTCAACAAGAATTCTGATTTTATCCAGAAAAAGTGTTATTTTCCCCTTTTATACTTTTAACCAACACGTCACATGTGTTTAAAAAAATATATTTTATTTTGATTCTTTGAACTGCAGTTATGGAATGAAAAATAAGTTTGGTGCAAAATATAAAATATGAACCCTTTGTTTTATTTTTTTTCCAAATAATGAAATATATCTTTTTTCAAAACTTCCGGCCATTTTAGCGGGCTAATAGTGAACAATAATTTAATTTATTTTTACGTTTTCGAATAGCTACAGATTATACGAAACTTTTGAGACCCCGGGCTTTTAAATATAAGGCCATTTTTTTTCTCTCTATGGAGTGCGACACAAGCTAATATATATACAAGGAATGTGCACTGTTATTTTTGAAAAGGTTATGAAACAGTGGAGGCTTCAAAAGATTATGAGGGGAAAAAGCTATCAAAACATAAACAATACTTATAGTACTTAAATTTTAAAAGTTTTTTTCTGTTGGAAACCACGCTTTTTTATTTAATTTCAATATAATATTTATTTTAATTTTAAAACTAGCGATTTCCCGGCATGCATTGCAATACCACTAAATGAAGAATTTTTTTCCCTGCGTATCCTTTCCCATTCGTCCCGTTCCCCTTCCGCCGCCCCTTCCTCTACCATGTCTCCTTCCACCCACGCGTTCCCCCTCAACCTTCCCCTCCTTTCCTCTCTCCTCTCCCGCTCCTTGGTCCCGCCAAACCCCCGATTCCATATATTTAGTCTCAGTACTTTCAATTTTCAAACAGCTCGCGTGCCACCAATTATTTTTTTTAAATCAAATTTTCATTTTTCATATGGTCCAACCATAACGCACGATGTTAATAGTAAATAAAACCAAAAAATTTCAGAGAATTATCTTATTTTTTTTTATTTTGATAGAAAGATCTATGACAATTATGTGTGAAACAAAATATCAGCCAAATGTTCGCCACGGCTTCAGTGGCATACCTCTATCCGATGGTCCATATTTTCAATGACGCTGAGGCGTTATTGAGTTACAATGTCATTAATGCGCCAAATTATCTCATCCTCTCTTCACGAAGTGCAAAAAATGCATTTGATTTGATTTGAATACCCATTTTCATAAAACGCTTCAACAATCTCCATGGTTGAATTTGTCAAAGACTGAAACAAAGAAATGTCAAATAAAGTTGGGCAAAAAACTTGACATTAAGTTGTCGCTCATAATTAACATTATGCGTTATGGTTGGACCACCCTACACATAATTGTCATAGATCTTTCTATCATAATAAAAAAAAATTAGATAATTCTCTGAAAACTTTTTGTTCTATTTACAATTAACATCGTGCGTTATGGTTGGACCATCTATATTACAAATATTCAGTTTTGTATATAACAATCAATCAAATTTGGTACCTAACCTAGGTAGTATAGGTACTAGGCACCTATTTAAAATATTTTTAATTCTTGATTCGATTCAAAGTATTAGGTGAGTACTTCAAATAAATTAATTAATTTAAAGAGTTTCAAAAATTGAATTTTGATGTAACAATCATTGTTTTTCAAAATGTCATTCTCAAATTTTGACATTTTTGAGAGTTTCGAAAGAGTTTTTGTAATGATTAAAAAACTTCAGATGTATTGTCATATTGTTGTAATAATCCAGAAACCTTCGCAGGGGTTTACAGAAGGTATTTTGAAAGTTTGAAACATTTCCTATGCTTAATATAGCAATACATAGACAATGCATTTACTCATTATTTATAAGCAAGCATATTTTGATTTTCATAATTTTTTTTTTTTGCAATTCGTCTTCCTTTACTTTTACAGTATTTTTGACTGCACAGTACTGCACACAGTACACCACCTGCTGTGTACATACTTCATTATAATAATGTAATATAACATATTGGAATTTGCTAGTGGATTTTTTTTAATATCACGATTTTACGTAAGTAAGTAATATCAGATATAATATTATTTATGGACGCCAATGGTGAAAGCTCTTTCACACGCTGCTGATTGAAACACAAACATAGATTAAACGTCACAATAAATCAAATTCGATAAAGCTCGCGGCTTTAAATTCATCTTCTATAGAAAACCTACCAACGTCTACTTTAATTTTTCTATCCGCTTAAGAAATATAATTTTGAATGTAGGGTATCTAAGGTTTTTTTTTAACTAATTTGATCACTTACTTTTAAATTTTTGTTGGTTGTATTTTTATATTATGTATGTATTTTTTTTAATCGTAACATACTGATATTATATATCTCACTGTACAAAATTTTTGTTGCTTATATTTTTATTTAATTTATATACTTTTTTATTTCCATCGTAACTTTATCTAAACTATTTGTTTTCTCATGTTAAAGATGGAGGTACTGCCTTTATTATTTATGTAAAAGCCCTCTGGGCGTAAAATAAAAGAAATAAATAAACAACTAAATAAATTAATGTTCTCCAAAACGAGCTTGAAAAAAAATCATTTATCATATATTTGATTTATAGTTGTGTAATTTCTACTATTTTAAATTCTAAAAATTATAGTACTTTATTAAAATTAAATAGTCATAAATACATTGGGAATTCATATGTCAAATATTGGTTTACAAATGTGTAAATTCTAATTATGCAATTGTAAAAGTTCTCTAAAATGGCCTGGAAATAATCTCCTACTCGTGATCTCACTAAAGAAACCACTCATTCACTCTGAATGCTGTTATTAATGTTCTCCAAAATGACCTTGAAAAAAAAATCACATCTTTGCGATTCTTTCAAAGACATAAAGAAACCATCCCTTCGTTCTGAATACAATTTTTAATGTTATATAAAAAATAAATAAATAAATAAAATTGATTTATCTCATATACAATTATTATTTAAGAGTCTATTACTTCTATTTTGATACTAATTTTTATTTTTTAAACAGATGAATAATTTATCTAGAGGATGATAAGGAACTTTCAAGGAGCAATAGGTGTTTCCATAACATTTCGAGATCATCTTCATAAATCAAACAAAAATTTGTTTGATTGATGTGTGTTTTCGCAATTGAATGATTTAAAATAATATAAGGTTTATTGCGACGTGTTCCAGAGTGGAAGTATCGCCCTGGTGTAAGACCACCATTCAGAATTGAAACTTTGCTTGAAATGGCTTTAGCCGTATTTGGAGAATATATCTGAATAGCCAGGTAATTCCCACCTTCTTCGAGCCCATATCCTTCCCCTCCCCATTCTTCTTCAGCCTCATGACATACCCCAATTGAGGATACCATAGTATCACTGGCTTCAGACGGGAGCTGTTAGGACTCATGTGAGGTATTCACATTTAAAAAATTATCAACCTTGATTTTGAAGGTACCTTCCATCAAAATCAAGTTTGTCCTCGAAAAATGCTTCTCCATATTCTCCATAATTTAATTATACATTCAAATTCAACGTATTTTCTTAAGAATCTGTTGAATCCAAAAACATGATACCTATTTCGATTAATGTCGCGAATATTTCGTCTCCTGTCAAAAAAAACTATTTTTTCGCTAATTAGACGATAATGACTGTGTTGAGTGGCGATTATTTTTACCATATTTTAACACTTATTTTGATGCCAAATAGCACTAATGAGAGGTGAAGACATGCAAAACAAATTTATTGGTGGTGAAGATGACAACAAATTAGAACCCTAGAGCAATTCAAAGTTTTTTAACATTAACTCCACGAAGGAGGCTCTGAGGAAAATAATTTCTCTCAGGGCCTATATCATCTTTAAAGATGCCGTGTGGAGGGTTTTTTTGAGGAGATAAAGGAGTGAACATATTGTAGGAGGGAGAAAACACAAAGGAAACCCAAAACTTGGCAAATATTCGTTATATTAATAATATATTCGCCTGGATAACTTTTGAAACCATTTTTCTTTCGTCATACGTAAATGCGATATAATTTTTCCTCACTGGTTTTCTTTCCTGACCTTAAATAATTATTAGAAAGCTGACAGGATCTCCGAAAAGCTATGTAGTTTTACCGGTGTTTGATTACTTAAAAATTAAATAAAGGAATTATTTAAATAAATGAAAAAATGTTACTTTTTTTTAACCGCTTGTATATTTGTTTAAAGCCGACCGGTTTCGGAACGACCGTTCCTTCTTCAGGGCAAACGTATACTGATTTGACAGTTATGAAAATGTATTTTTACTAAGGAATGTGGTAGGGGTAGAGCTGTTGCTAGGTATTAATGAAGAGTGGATGGGTAGCGGAATATATCCATGATTGGGCTGTAAGTTAATATTTTTTGTTTGTTGATAATAGATTCATTATTTTTAAGGGATTTTTTTTATTTCTAAGGCTTCTAAGTCATCTAAGCGTTTTCTTTTGTGATTAATATGCTTTAAAAATATGCTTTTTATTAATATGTTTTTTTTGTATGTCGGCTTTAAACAAATATACAAGTGGTTCAAACAAAGTAACATTGTTTCATTTATCTATAATGGATAGCCACAAAGTTATCAATAATGGATACATTCAAAAGTATGAATTATTTAAAAACTGTACTAAGTATGCAGCGATCAAGAAATGCAATTAATATGGAGGAGTAGCGATAATTTAATACTTCTGGATGAAGAACTAGACCGCCTCCACTTAAACATAAATAGGTTTCATGCGGAAATTGGCAGGTAATTTATTTTTATTTTTTTTACTTTTTAAAACATTTACAGAGTGTTAACAATTATTATAATAATGAAATTCTTATTGGGATGGTCAAAGTGATTAACGCTCCAATTAAAAATGTTCACAGCATACATAAATCAAGGTGGAAATGCTACTAGTAAAAAAACAATAAGCAAAATAAAATATAAAACACAGAAAATAACAATACAGAGAAAGGGAAGAAAGAAGGAAATAAAAGACATATTAATAAATCATAAAAGAGCAATTACCTACATATTTGTAAATACAATATGTACTATTTTATGCCTTCTGCAACTTTAAAAACTTTCTCTTATATTGTAATGCATTATTTTTACTAAAATGTCTTTATACCTTCCATTCATGTGGTTTTCAGTTCAGCTTTTCTATTTAAAACTTTGTCTCTGTATTATAAACTTATATGTAAAAGCCTACCAGGGCGTTGAAATATTAATAAAATAATATGTAAAAAAATAACAATAAAAATAATTTTAAATTCAAATACTTATTTGCCATGACGCCGTATTGGCTTGAAGCTAATAATTTTTTTACATGAATGTGTAGTAGTGATAGAGTTTTGTACTCCTAAAGTTTCCTGAAAATGTCCTGTCCCCTCCATGAATTTTTCCTTGGTACTACAGTACAGAGTACCTACTTCGAAATATGGAAGAGCAACATTTTCCATGTAGGTACTATTGGGATGCTGTCGATCCACAGTTTTGATTTATAGATAGTGTGCAACATTCGTTGAATAGCATTATTTATTTATGGCGCGAAAACGTCTTTACAGTTTTCCTGCTCTAGCGGATATCGTTCTCCCGTGTCTCTTCATTTCTACATGTATCCTTCATCGTTGTCCGTGATCAAACTTTATGTGCCATGTTTATCACGCTTTGAACAATTTAAGTGTTTCATTCGTCTATTTATGTAAATGTAAATCTGACCACGAAGACACAATAATCCAGAGGCTTCAACAAATTAAAATACTATCATGATGAAAAAATACACTTAGTTAAATCTCGTTGCATATCCTAAAGATTGCACTTCCTTTAAAAAATAGAACGTTGGTCGCGCATTATTTTTATTTTTTTTACATTAACTCCACACAGAAGGCTCTGAGGAAAATAATTTTCTTAATGAAATAATTAAAAACACTTTGTTTTTACCACAATAAACTTTATTTAAAAGTCAACATGTTTCAAGAACGATGTTCTCTTCATCAGGACATAAAATGTACTAAAACTAAATGATCGAACATAGAACGGCGTGGGTAGAAATGGAAGTAGCGGGGGAGGAGAGAGGTGGAAAGGGGAGGTGCTTAGAAGATCAACAAGGGGGAGGGGATGTTAATAGAAATTTAAATATTATTAACAATCAAATTAATTTTGTGAGTAACCCTATCTTAAACGTATTTCCATTGTAATTTTTTGTCTTTGTTCTTCTAAGCACCCCCTTTCCACCTCCCCCCCCCCCCTCCCCCTGGAAAAAAAGTGGATGACTAAATTAATGAATTTTGCTGTATCATCAACCAATCAGATCAAATAAATAAAATTAAACAATTTAAAAAAAAGATTACTTTAAAAAGTAAATAGTTTATACTAAACATATTGTAGCATAATATAACCTAAGTAATAATCGTGGCTCCCTTATCAAACACAAGAGTTCCTCTTTTCTGATAAGGTATACATGACCAATGATGACCTTTAATATAATATTTTGTAAAATATATATATTCATAAATGTAACTAATTTTCTTTATAGTATAATCAAAATTTAAAAAAAGGTTCTCAGATTCCCGCCGACCATGTAGGTACATTGCTGTACAACAGAAGGCTTTTCCGGCAGAACCTATAAGGATTTGAACAGGTGTATATAAATAGAAAGATCTGCAAATCACAATACATCACAGTACTGAGTGAATGCCATTATCACCAATTATCACCAAATCAATCCAGGTCACACATTTTTCACTAGTACAAAGAATAGTTAGTTATATTACTAAAGCTAGAAAGCGATCAGGAAATCATGTGAGCATAAGCAATTTTTTTTAAATGTGAATACCGCACGTGGGTCCCAACTGCTCCTCTCTGGAGCCAGTGAGACTATGGCATCCCCAATTGGAACATGTTGTGAGGCTGAAGGTAGTGGAAAGGGGAAGGAGATGTGGAAAAGGAAGGTGGGGAAGTACCTGACTAATCCGATCTGGTCACCAAACACACCAATAATCCATAAAAAATCTCTACGAATGCCATGTCTGTATTCAACCCAACGAATGCTAAGCAGGGGCGGATCTAAAGGTCAGCATATCAGCAAATGCTGATGCTTCCGGCTTAAGCAATACTAGAAGATTTCCATTTAAAAAAATACTGAAAGATTCGTCTAAATATTGTTAGGATATTAACTTAAAAAATCGAAAGCATTTATTTGTTTTGCCCACCGACCCAAAAAAAAATTCACCTGCTGCTCTTTTCTATGTCTCTGTGAAAGTTATAACAAATTCTCCACTCTCCGAGATTATTGGAAAACCGGAACTAATGTGCAGTATTCGCAATTTTAATTCAGTGTTTTATTTCATCTCTGAAGGTAATCAGCTACACATTAATAAAAATAATATTTCATTTTTATTTGACCTTTCCAATTGTAAAACATATGTATTTTTTTTTTTTTTAATTTTTAAAGGCGTTTATTTTCAAATCACGATTAGGGGTCAGAGAACTATTTTGCATGAACCCTCTCAATATTATTAAAAAAAAATTATAAGCTTTCTGTTTTCTGTTAAGTAGGCTTTAAAAATGTGCCCCCAAACTCAGAGTGCCTATGGACCTTTTGGCCTCAAATCCAAAACTAAGTTTTGTATGAAAAAGTCTTAGAACCGCCCCTGATGCTAAGTATTCTTCCACTAGTTGGCTAGTACAAGGAATGGTTTATCACTACAGCTGGGATTCCGGGTAACGCAGCCCTATGCATTACAAATACTAGAATGGCCGAGTTTACCCGAGAAAAGCTACATGGAGAACATCTTAGTGGGAATAAATAGAAAAAAATGACAGAAAAGCATCAAGTAAACTTCGATTTTACCGAATTGTACGTCACTAATCAATCGCACGCAAACCAGCTCGAGCATTCTTGCACTAGTTGACTAGTACTTATACAAGGAATAGTTTTATTGGTAGAAAATTCGTAGAA
This sequence comes from Limnephilus marmoratus, assembly GCA_917880885.1. Lineage (NCBI taxonomy): Eukaryota > Metazoa > Arthropoda > Insecta > Trichoptera > Limnephilidae > Limnephilus > Limnephilus marmoratus. The sequence goes on from OU862908.1 coordinate 34,260,198, forward strand.
TTTGTAGAATTCCGGGTAAAGCAGCACTATGCATTAGAAATACCTACTAGAAAGTCTGGGTTTACCCGAGGAAAGCTTCATGGAGAACATCTTAGTGGGATTAAATAGAAAAAAAAATGTAAGAAAAGCATCAAGTAAACATCGATATTACCGAATTGTACGTCACTAATCAATCGCACGCAAACCAGCTTGAGCATTCTTGCACTAGTTGACTAGTACTCGTACAAGGAATAGTTTTATTAGTAGAGCTGGGATTCCGGGTAACGCAGCATTAAGCATTACAATGGCTGGTTTTCCCGGCGGAAAGCGACCAGGAGATTATCTGACCAAGGAGTAGATAGCGGCGCCTGTAATGGCCGAATGCGTGTGCGCATGCGCCCCACGGAATGCATTCTAATTAGGGGAGTTATCGGTCGACGCAATCCGCGCCGCTTCTTTTTCTCGTTCCCTTTTCTCTCCCAGCCACCAGCTACCAGCTACCAGCTACCAGCCACCACCAGTATGTCAGCTACGTGCGATACTTTATTCAATTGTTAATTGACTTCCATTTAATGAAACGTTAACGAACGCGAGAACAATGCTAATACATATATACCTTCACCATACCAACCTGCCTACCTAATATCTTTTACTTCTACTACATCCTCGTGCATTCTTCACCCCTTTCTAATGCGTTGTACAGCTCTTGCATTCATAATCGAGTCTAGGAATTCATTAAAATAGTTGTTTCAAATTCGTAGGAAGAATAAACATAAAGGATTAAATTTGAGATCCCCGAAGATAAAAAATAATTATAATTACGTAGATGTCATGACGTTTACGTACCACTAGACATCTTGGACTGAATTGATGACCTGTTATTTTTATAGTCCAAATCATTACCCAAACTCCTCACTACCCAAACATGTGCATCGTGATTCCCTGTGTGGATGGGTATTCTTATTTTATTTTCTGAATAAGATTTACCAGAAGGCATAAATTTTAATTAGTTTTTCTAATGAAAAGTTAGATTCTCTTGTACCTAAATAGGTACTTATTTCATATTGCTTTGTATTTCACGGTAAGAACCTGTGAAGTTTTATGATTTAGACATTTAAATAATCGTGATTAAATATTAAGATGAAGCCATACTAAATAATGCAAAATCATACAAAATCACATGTTTTGGTTTTGAAAATTTGGTTAGCTTATAGAAGTATTATAGATGCTTCAATTAAATACTGTGTGTAGAACATACCTTGGCCCTTAAAAAAATCGGTAATTTTTTTGTAAGTCTTTTAATAAGCCTTTAAAAAATTAAAGTATAAGGTCTATAAAAAACACTTTTAAGTCCAAACTCTCCTATTTATAAACCCCTTTTCGGATTTGGTTTTATTTTATAATGTGGCAAATTTAGTTTCTTTTATAATAATCGCAAAAAAAAATGATATTGACGCCCGAACTTCACAAAAATTTAAAATATAAAATATTTATAAAAATATTTAATCTTTTAAAATATTTCACGGGTTTTCACAAGATTATACAAGTGGTTTTTTTTTCTTTAAAAACTACTTGTATATTCTTAAAAGTTTTTTCACTTTTATAACTTTTGGTATAAATTCTATGTATGTGTTATCCTAGATATCTTAAATATTATTTTCTAATCTATGTAAAAGCCCCCACGGGCGTATAACAACAATAAATAAAAATAAAATAAAATATGCATTTTCTCGTTGTTATTTTTGACATCAATCAATACGGCCCGCACTCTACGAATTTGGATTCTTGAAGTGAACCTTATGGCATGGGCACAAGAACCATGCACTGGGCAACACCTATTTCGTATCAGTCACGCCCCAACCGGCGCGGGAGACAGTCGTGTGACTCCGCGTTGCTTAGTTTCGTGAAATCAATTTTAAATTTCAGTTTTCTTACAATACACAATGCGTAAAATAGGAATTAATATTTTTTACAGGCCTTTACGAAATTCTCAAATACCTTTTCCAACCTTTCCAAAAGCTTTTTCTCAAGTATTTTTAAACTCCTCCCATAAAGGGCGTGAATTCCGATTTCGATTTTTTCCTGAACTATTGTATCGCCTTAAGAGATGTCACGGGACGTGAAAAGTTGCAGACAAGTGGGATAGTAATAATGTAAAAAATACAGAAGCATTTCAACTATTTTGTTATTATTTCCAATTAATTTATTAAAATTACTTTCTTATGAGAGCAATTTTATGGTTTCGCTCTGAAGTGGTTAGGTTAAAGTTAAGATAGGCACGTTAAATAAATCGAGTTCGAGGAGAGGTAACTATTTGCAATATTTCATTGTGACAGTCCCACCCCTAGAAACGATTAAATAGAGATTTCTCACTACAAAGCAATGATATACATATCTGGCAAGGAACAAGTTGAATAATTGCGTTCCCAGCAACGCCAACACCCAGAGCCAACAGGTCGTATGTTATAGCTGGCCGAGCTGGGCACTGAGCATTGGGCATTGCAGACACCGCGGTCTTTAGATGCCCAGGCTTTAGATTGTGGCTCTCGGGATTAACACCCCTAGTCCCTGGTACCTGCACTCTGATACTAGATATCATCTGCGCGGGCAGGACTGGGAAATCGAGGCCCAATCGAGCATCGAGAAACGGAAATATACCTTCTTTTTAAAGTAGTAGATATACAAATAATTGCTTAAAGAAAACTTAATAATGTGACGGATAAACTTAATTGAAAAGGGAAAATAATCGAAAAGATAAAACAACGTAATTTTTTTTTTGTGGATTATAGATTAACATAATCCTATTACAATACACATAACGTATACGAAACTTTTAAAAATTACACTGCAATAATATATTTTTTAGTCTTGCCTAAAATTATTCTTGAAACCTTCAAGGCCAATGTTGAAAATGTCAAGAGACCTAGAGATATCATTTAGCAGTACCATATCTCTTGTCATACTATGCTGGGCCAGAACGTCTGTTCTACCGTGTGGAATACAGAGCAAGTCGAATAATAAGCAAGTGAAATACACTGTCTTGTCGCTGAGAGCTTCATTTAACTACTCTTTCTATTATATGCGTCGTTTATGAGAAAGACGGAGCCACGGGTAGTTTCCGTTTACCTTTGTGTCAACGCACTTACAAGGTAGCCTGATTGAAGATCTTGTGAAAATTGATTAGTGGTTAATTTTTCTCACCGCATCTCAGTTTTTTTTCTTTGCTGCAGCCAGTTGATGGTTCACGGCGAGTTCATCGAAAACGAGTTTATCGAAAACGAGTTTATCGAAAACGAGTTCATCGAAAACGAATTCATCGAATACCAACCAATTCATCGAAAACCAATACATCGAATGATCAATTTAGCGAATCGCTAATTCATCGAAAAAAAATATTTTGTAGATGTTTGAGAGAAATGCCGAGCGGACCGGGAAGTTAAAAAAGCATTGGTCAATAAAAGTTGACAATAAATTTATATATAAAAAAATTGATAATAAAACTTTGGACAAGGAGACTAACCTAACCTAACCTAATCTAACCTTTTTTTCGATGAATTGGCGAATCGATGAATTGATCATTCGATGAATTGGTTTTCGATGAACTCGTTTTCGATGAACTCGGTTTCGTTTAACTCGTATTCGATGAATTTGCTTTCGATGAATTGATTTTCGATGAACTCATCGGTTACCAGTTAAGATTGTCCTGACGATAGTCAACCTCCTTTAGCAGAAGTCAGCAGAAGAAAAAGAATACATTTATAGGAATTGAATAAAATTTTAACAAACGACATCTTGAAAAGTGTGGGAAATTTTTAAAACTCCAGCCTAATCAATCACTCCCCTGTGGAATAATGATTTATAGAGGTTTTATGGTACTGTTTCATAGGCTTATAAAAACAGACCTGAGATAGTTTACTATTTAACACTCCTCCTGTGATGTAATAATGCTAAAATTGTCGTACGTTTTTAGTGCTAATGAATACTGAAAACCATTTAGAATATTCCTTCCATCTTTCAACAATACTGTTCACATAGTTTTGTGGCAAGATCAGAAATGCCAGACGTGCTTCGACACCGGAACTTCCCCTTACCAATTTTCTCCCTTCTCTTCAGACACTCAAAGCTCTCATTTGATCAACACACCAGCGAAAATTGACGTGTTCAAAAGCACATTGAATTGAGAGGCCCTGTGAGCCCGACGCAATTTTCCCGTTCCGCGAAAAGTGCTCCCTGGCTAGATTAATCCGTGCACATTGTGACACTCCGGGACTCACTCCACGCACTCCTTTGCGAGGTGCCGCCGGTGGGAACGGCCATCACTAACGGGCGGACACTTCCCCGATATCTTCACGAAGCCGACAAAAGCAGCCATTCGGAAATCTTTATTTATTCCCTCATGCGAAAATTTCTCCGCGCGGCATTTTTGGAGTATCGATACTGCGCGCGTTACATGTTACAAGCCGACGTAGTTTGTTTTGCATAAAAAGCGCGTTAATTAAACTGGATAGATTTATACCATCTTAATAAATTTCTGTTTTTATTTTATTTTTTGCATCAATTTATTTATCATGACTTGGATAGTTTTAATTCATCGTGCTGGAAAGGCGGGGCGGGGGACAATTAAACAAAAAGACATACCTTCTGTTTGGTAGATAATAGGCATATGTTTAGAAACTAAAATATACAATGGGTAGGTGAACAAATAATATTTTGTGTGGGTACTTCATTTAATTATGTACATAGGCTTTTATTCTACTGTGCACGAAAAAGTAGTCAGTGATTTAAGAGGGCCATTACCAGAGAAAGCCGGAAATACGTCACTTTCAAAAAAGTTTTTAGACGTATTGACTCTTTTCCACAAAAAATTATAAATGGATTTCGAAAAATTGTTCTTTTATCTAGTGAAGTTATGTAATAAATTTTTAGAATTTTTTTTAATTTTTAGTATAATAAGGTTATTCCATAGGTCGTTGGCAGATTTGTTCAATTTTCAAAAAAGTTTTTGTATTATACCACACCCATTTCAAATAATGTAATCATGCAGTAAAATAAATCAATATATTATCTAGCAGAGCTATGTATTAGAATTTTAATTTTAGTTTCAATAAAATCATTAAAAAATATATACGTACATGGGTTTCTTGGCGAAAATTGGTCCATTTGTGTATTTATTTGCGCACTTACAAAATAATATATTTCAGATTTTTTTAACATTCTTATTAAATTTAGACATTATTGAAAAATAATAAATACTTATAATCAAAAAATAACTACAAAAAGTACACTATTTTAATAGTTTTATCATCACGCCTTTCATCATTTTTGGATGAAGGTATAAATTAAAGCTAATTTGGATTGAAATAAATTCGATATTGAGTTATAATTTAAAAAAGCTGGTACGGAGAATAATTAATCTTTCTCATTGTAACCGCCCTGCACGATCGGAAGAACAACTTTCGACGAAATGTGGATTTTCGTCCTCTGGTTGGTTAAACGCTCTTAATCCCCGTGAATTTGCCATATTGTGTGGTAATTTAAATGATCAAAAAAAAATCTGGAATAATTTTTACATAATAAATTATAATTTTATCAATATTAGCGTTCCTATCCTATCTTACGATCAGTCTCTCGGTATCGTTATATATTCTTGCCGCAAAATATTAGCCCACGCTCATGTACGTACCTACTATTAGTTACCTATCTGATGTTGCTATTATGTTTTATTGTAACAATATAAAATATTAACCTTTACCTATTAATAAAGTGCTAATGATCTCATGTATAACAGTATAACTAATATGTATTAGTGTCTTATCAAGATTTCGGCGATCATAAATAAATAAATTTGCAATCAGAATAATTTTAAACGATAATCGCGCTATGGTGTTTGGAAATAATTTTTGGTTTGCATTAATTTATTTTACCGATATCTTATCATAAGCCAATTGGTGACCAAAAATTCTGATGTACTCATAAACAAATCCTATTTATAAACGAGCGTCGTTGATTGAAATTTGAAACATTTTAACTAGCAGTTATGTGAACAGTAGACATCCCGTCAAGAGCGTATATTTTTTATTTTCTCTTATAATAAATCAAAACGAAAATTAACTCTAAAATGATAAGATTTATAAGAAAGTACTTACTTATGTCTACCTACTTATTACAAACCATAACTTTCTTTATTTCAAACCAGCTGGCCCCGCAAGCGTTGCTATGCCATTTAATAAAGAAATTGTTTCTCCCCGAGTGTCCTTTCCCATTCGTTCCGTTCCCCTTCCTCTTCCCCTTCTTCTCCTGCGTCCTCTTCCCCTCTCGCGTTCCCACTCCGTCACCTCCACCTTCCCTCTCCCCACTCCACTCCCCCCCCCTTCCCCCGTCCCGCGAACCCCCCGCCCGAGTTCCCCTCCCCCCTCACACGTCTTCTTCCCTTTCCCGCTCCCTCGTCCCGCCAACCCTCCTCTCGCGTTCCATATATTCAATCCCAGTACATTCAGTTATTTATTCAAATTTCCATTTTTCATGTATATTAAATTTGGTACCTAACATAGGTACCTACTTAAAATATCTAAAATTCTTGATTCGATTCAAACTATTAGGGGAGTAGGTACCTACTTTAAATAAATTTATCAACTTAAAGATTTTCAAAAATAGAATCCTGATTTAACAATCATTGTTTTGCAAAATGTCATTCTCCAACACGCGAACTGTCAAAAGTGCGATAGTCGTTAGGTTTTCTGAAATTATCCAATTTTCTGCGCAATTTCCTTAATTTTTCTCTCCATAAGAACCATCCTCGTACTTCAAGTATCTAATATTCTAAAAAAAGAATTAGCGAAATCGGTTCAGCTGCTCTCGAGATTTGCGCTTAGCAACACATTCAGCGATTCATTTTTATATATAAGAATAAGGAATTATACATTTTGTAGTTATTACAAATTATTAACTATTTGTAGTTATTATAAATTTCACCATCTCAATATAAATAATAATTCTTTTTTTAAAAGGTTCTCCCCATAATATTATTCCGACTGGATAGCTCGTATTGGGAACCATGCACGAGCATGCGAACTGTTACGGGATAAAAATGAATTATTCTACACGGTCACCATCTTCAACCGGAACCGGAACGTAACAAACAAATTTACAGAAGGGTGAAATGCCAAATTAGGACTTCGCTATTCTCGGTCAAAAATAGGCCCTGGCAATACTCATTAAACACAACGTTAAATTTTGTAGTTTTCCTTGCATTACTAAAAAACAATATTCTTCCTCAAAATATTGTCAAGGTGATAAAATGTTCTGACACATTTTCCTTTATCTTTACTTCAAAGTTCACTGACCGCCTAATTGGCACAGCAAAACTAATAGTAGATACCTACATTCACACGTCACTAAAGGCGGTTTATGGTTTACACCGGCCCGGGAAACTACAAAGAAACTTATCAATTAGTCAAGATCATATCGGGGAGCCAATTACTAATCCTCAACTTTAAATGTTGAATTTTACGACTTCTGTTGATATTGAGAGGCTATTCTATTTTTTTCATGAACACCGCTGTGCTTTACTGTTACTCTACAACACTTAGAAAATGCAGTTTGTTCAGATTATGATGTTTGTTAATTTGCAAAATTAAGTAATTAAATTTTAAACATCTGTCCCCTTGTTCACGTAATACCTAGAAGTCGAAAGCTAACGACATTACCCAAATACAAATTTTCCATAAAAAGCTGACTGAACATAAATAACTTCTACATTGTTTGGACCACAGTCATTTCTTTCGATTTTTTTTTAATTTTAAGGAAAAAAGAAAAGAATTAAGGAAAGATGAATTTTTACAGAATTTGACTTCAAACTTCGGACATAATCTTTTCGTGGTTATAATATAACAATCTAATCAAAATGCAGTTTTCAAGTAAGTAGGTAAATTACGTTGAAAAATTAACGGTTTAGTTGTGTTGATTTACTCGTATTATATCTTGACAGAAGACGTAAAACTGATATCGCTCAAGTTCACCGAATTTACCACGCATTATTATGCTTACAAAAAATAATGGTCCTTACGTGAACGTATGTCGATTCTAAGAAATTTGAAAACCTGTAATCTTCCCATTTGAAAGATTTATTCCGCCGTGAAATTTTCGCAGTTTTTTTTAAATATTTTGTGCAAAGCCCAATCCGATATGTTTTGGACGTGTTTTATTACGAATTAAGGTATTTATATCCCAACCCGAATGCAATTCTTGTCGTCAATAATTTCTAATGGCGTCTTTCGCTCCCACGGTTATGGCGAAACACTGTTTTTTTCTTATGTTTGTTCGTTCTTGTCACGTTTCACTCATTTTATTAAAATGTGCAATTATTTCAAATAATTAATTTAACAAATGTTGTTAGCATTTAACGCAAAAACTTTTAATTAAAATCTTTGTGAACGAAGAAGGTAAAAGGTATTTCTAAAACCATTCAAAATAATTTCAAAGTTATCTATAAACTGCATATTATATGGTAATAATTGTATATTTTCGTTTTTTGCTACAATAATTTTTTTTTAAACTCATCATTTTCGTTTTAACAGATTGATGATTTAAAATGTTTTGATGATGTAAAGACTTGGAACCGGGCGATGCTTTGAGGTACAAATACTATTTCTTAAAACGCAAAATCTTTGAAATAAATTTTAAAAAATACATGTGTTTTAGTATTTATAAATTTTAAGGAATAAGATATTATTATGCATATACGAATATATTCAAGCCAATACAAAAACGGTACATTCAAGGTGTCCGCGAGTAAAGTGCATCGATTTCGAGAGTTGATTCTTCATGGATATTACAAGTAAAAAAGATAGACATATTTTTTCGAATTCCAATGTTGTAAGTTGTAATGTAGTTTTCAGATAAAAAATTGAATTGTTTGGATTGAATAAAATTCAAAACCAAAATTATATGAAAAAACATCGAAAATCGAAAAAAAAAAATCTTTTTAACTTCCACCGTCGTTACCTTCCGTCGTGTCGAATCACTAACTAATAAAGTGCACTAATCTTCCGAATTAGTGCGCTTTACGCCCGGACACCATGTACAGATGTTTGGCATCTTGTTGGAAAAGGGAAGATATCTTGTAGGTACGTTCATATTTCCAACCCGTTTTGTTGAACAGTTAAATTTAGAAAATTTATCATTAAAGTTTAAAAAATTTCGTAAAATTTCATACTGTGCAAATCTGAAATATTTACAGCTCGCAATATCTGTAGGTAAATAAAACCAGTTTACTGTTGTATTTTGAATGTAGGTAAAATAATTTTAGGAAAAACATGTTAATTTTTAGCTTTACAAAGTGCCCTTGAAATTATATTCCTCAAAAATGGCGCCGTAAAAATTGGCAGATTCTTTACAATCCTAGGAATTTAAAATTTCAATGGAAAACTCCATCATTTTATTTGAAACACGCGCATATATAACCTACCTACGTGAAGTGAGAACGTCGCGGCTCCTTTGTGAAGTTTTTTGGTTGGATTCCTGTTTTCGGTTAAAGAATTTTGTAGAATCCCCTGAGATATGACACCACGCGTGAGTTTACGACATGTATGACGAAATGTGGGGTCTCGGGCCCAGTGCCCTGGACGTGACTAGAAAACTCACCATGCAGCATCGTACCTGGAACCTCTTACTTCTTGCTTCTTGTTGCTCCTTACCGCTGCACCTCTGCCCTCCTGGTCTGTATTCTGTATACCTAATGTATAACAAACAACTCGCGGTGAACCCTACTCTTTGCGTTGCATTCCTCATTCACTCACGTCACATTGTACTGCTGTCATGTACCCACAAATTATGAATGTTGCTAGAGGAGAATGAAAACCTAGAAATATTTTGTCGTTGACAGAGTTTTGCTCCCTACACTCCGCCTTTGATGCACATTATATAGCGTATAGGTACAGTCATAGGCGAGTATTATCAATTTTACCTAAAACAATATTATAATAGCGAAATATTGTATACCTACATGACGAAAAAATCATTTTCTCAATAACATCTTATTCAAACAATTAAGGCGTCCAGGAAAGATTTCCACTAAATAAGAAACCTCAATTTCTTATAAAAATAAGAAAAAATAAATAAAAAATAAAACAAATAAATGTTTTGGGTGGGTGGGTACTTTGTATCATAAAATAATATTTTGAAAAAAGTGTTTCGATAGTAGTTATCAAATGAATCAATCCTTGGTTTTGGAGTAGGTTTACATTTTTAAATACCTATAGCTAAATTAGGAACTGAAGAGCAACGAGTTGAGATTTTAGAACAAAAGAAACGGGTAACAAACAAAAAACCGGTCAGAAACAAAAAAGAACAGAAGAAAGAAAAAAGTTTCAAATTTACAAAAAAATATATGGTTGCAGCGCATCCTCAAACGGAAAGAATCCTGAAAAACCTCACATAAAAAATCGAAATTTTGGAAAAAATAAAATTCATTTTCAGCTACAACGGCATGAAAAACGTCGTATTTTTCTATCCTGGCACTCTAGCTCACTGAAAACGCACGGACCGCCCGCCACTGCTGTACGGTGAGAAATTATAAACAAAACACTTGTGTTGCTCCGTAAAAACAAAAAAATGACATTTAAGTTTATTAAGTCAATTTGCTTTTATGATTTATTCTAAAAATCTATATTATTTTGGTTATTTTGTAAAAATCTGATGAATTATAGACATCTTGGGTTTTCTATTTTATATTCCAACTCGTATATATTATCTGTCAGTTTTGGCGTTTATATTCTAACTCTGAAGTAATATAATGCCATAGGTCCTAGGGTTTCGCTACGTTTCGTGACTTAGCAAGGGTACCCCGGTTCATTGGGTGGGATTTGTCCAGGTCTTGACGGCGGATGCGTCTGCACACCTGCTGCGTGGCGAGCCGGATAGGGAGAGACTGGTTGAGGGAGACCTTTTGACCTTTCTAACCGCACTGCACTGCAGTTGGAGGGATGGATTCATACGTCCATCACTCCTGGACATAATGACCCCCAGATTCCTACCTATCCCTCATACATTTTCCTTCCCAGAACTTCCTACGTTCCCTACCTTAAAAAGACCCTCCACACAGCATCCCCTAAGATGACATAGGCCCCGAGGTAAATTATTTTCCTTTCTGGCCTCCTGCGGGGAGCTAATGTAAAAAAAAAACTGTTTCATCGACAACGCGTAACGCTGCGAAATTCTAAATTTAAGGGCCCGCAACCCGAATTTCTACCGATTTCTTACATATCTCCCTTAAACATTTGAAGTTTTAAAGATCTTCAAAAAATATATGTTATTTTTAAAAATAATGTCTAGATGCTGCCCGCACCGAAACGCAAATTATATGAAATTCCCTCGATAGAAAAAAATCGCATAGTATGCTCCAAAAATTATTAAAAACAATTCTTCTTCTAACACAGCAAACTTATTTTGTGGCACCATTATGATTGAAAAGAAAGATTTGAGTTCTGTCAAAACCCTGAAGAAATCAGCTTTGCTGACGAAACATGTCGGTTTTATAAACAATAAAAGTGGTAAAAACGAAGTAATCTATTAATTTCAAAAACAATTCTGTTCCTATTATCTTATAAATTATACTTGTGAAAAAATTCACAATGTTTCTTTAAATGATACTTAAGATGCTCCCCGTGAGATTTTTGCTCTATTTTAAATGAGTCCTGTTTTATTAAACATTTTCGCAATTTTCGCATCGTTTTTGTCGCTGTAAATGTAAGCGCTCTTCTCTAACATTTGTAATTTCGTATCTCTCCATCTTCTTCTTTACGAGCCCGGTTGCGGAGCCTTAAGGGAATAATTTTCTTTTACACACATTATTTCCATATATTATTTTTCTTTGTAAAATTATTAGCACACAAATAATGTGAGCTGAAAATTAAAATCCGAAAATACTAAAAACGCGATTTAAAAATTGGAGGGTGGGGGTAGGAGGGTGAAAATTTGGGGTTATAGGTATTTGTTGATGCTAAAGAAAAAACAAAAGAAAAAATTGTAAAAAATTTAATACACATAAAAAAATTGTTGAGCCGTTTCGTAGGAGTGCGACCACAAACACCGTGACACGAGATTTTTTGTATATAATAGGTATATAAAAATGAATGTCTGAATGGAAGGGGAGGAGGAAGTTGAACGGGACGAATGGGAAAAGACACGCAAGGAGAAACAATTCCTTTATTAAGTGAAATTGCAAAGCATGCCGGGAACTCGCTAGTAATAAATAAAAATACAAAAGCGAATTAAGCGTAGATACCTAATAATTGAATCTTTCAAACAATAACACATTACGTACCTAGTGCATAAACAGCACATAGTCATTAGTCAATGCGTCTACAAAACGAATTAAACTTCACACTTTTCGCAATTTTGATATATATTTGAGATAGGTACACGCTCGTAGTTCATTATTTTTAAACGGCCCATAAATAAATTTCGCGTAGCCTACTTTTCACAAGTCCACAATACGATTGTGCATTTTGACTTATTTATCAAGCAACTCATCAGCTCGGTAATGCCCGAGAACAAAGTAACTACATATCGTGTCGAAACTGATATTATTCTACTGCTTATTACCTGTGTATATTGCACGAGGATTATGGGTAGGTGCATTGTACCTATACGCGTCACTCGCTTGCGAAAATTTATTAAGAATAATTGTTTTTTTTGGTGCATAATTTTATTGATATACTTAGAACATATCGTGTAATTATTTCACTTATCAAGCTGTGTTTTTAAGCGTTAAGTACGGCTAGGTCATTTTAATGTTTTATAAGTAGGCTGTGTTTGAATATATCTTACTTTGAATGCATTCATGACATGCATTACTTTTTAAAATGATTTTTGCGGGTCTTTAATATGAAATTAAAACGGTTTTTTTTTTTATTTTGAAATAAATTCTCTTTTGTAGTATACTTGGTACTTAATCGCGTAATATTTTTTGCAGAGTCATTAATACACTATTTTCAACTAATCAGTTGTGCTAGAACTAAAACTTATTTTAGTGAAATCGATTATTTTTCCACATCATTGAATTTTGAAAAATGTATTAATTTTACGAACTACTAATAAAATGGGTACAAAGAAAAGTATTCTGTACAAAAAATTGTTCTGATTCTAATCAAGTTCTGTTATAATATCATTATTAACCAGTTCTTCCAAGTAACTGAAATAATAACAGGTCTTGAATAGAACTTCCACAGAACTTCAAAGGTAACTTTGAAATTTGATAAATTGTTCAAACTCTGTGAAAGAACTGGTCCTAAGCTTTTTCTGTTAGTTTTTAGCTCAGCAAGTCAAGAAGAATTTTAAAATGGTTCGGTAATTAGATGGCAAGGGGTGGGATCAATTTCGTTTCAGTTTTAGAATAGGAACTGTTATTTTTAAATAATAGACCAGCAGACCCGTGAAAAATCATGGGATATTATAATTTCAATGTTGAAAATTATGATTAAAGTGGTTTTCTTGTAATCATATATAAGGTACCAGGTACCTACCTTTGGCGGTCTGAGATTTTTTAATGAGCTATAGTGGTAAGATCGAAAAATATGACATGAATGACGTTGTAGCTGAATGTATTTTTTTTCAAAATTTCTATTTTTGTATGAAGATTTCTTAGTTTGGGGGTGCCGTGCTTTCCCAAACTGAAAGAATCCGAAAAATCTTCATAAAAAATTGAAATTTTGAAAAAAAATTAATATTATCAATAATGTCGTATTTTCATCTGGCCACACAAACTAATTTGGTAGGTAGGTAACTACTTGATCCCTTGTCTGAATTCTTCACGCAATCAACTTCACTTTCACACAATCAGCTTTTCTTTTTCTTGTGCTCCTATGAGGATTTATTACTTTTTATATTTTATATTTAAATCTTTGTATCTTTTAAAGATATCATAGGTATATTTATACCTTTAACATTTTTATTTTATTTTATTTCTCACTTTTACCTTTTTATTTTATTATTACTTAATACTTTATAGTTTGTATTTTATACTTTATATTTTATACTTTACACTTTATACCATATTTTTCACTTTATATTTATATTTTACCTTTTACCTTTTACTAACTACTTATTATCTTACTTACTCCTTACTTTTTACCTTATTTTTTTCCTAGATTTAATTTACATTTATACCTTTATTGTTCACGTTGTTGTACTATTTATATGTCAATTAAAAATAATAATAATTGTTGGATGATTTTTATAGCGCATTTTCGAGAGAAAATCACCTCAAGGGCCCTTTACAATTCATTACACATTTAATCTAAAAATGTATATTACAAGTGGCTTATAACTAAGATTGGTAACTAATGACTTACAACTAAGCCTTATATAACTATTGACTTAAAACTATACTTATTTGTATAACCGAGTACAATACTGCTCTAATCGTATTATGACTTACAACTGTCTTAAAATTAGTTATTTATAACTGTTGTACATATTTACATTTAGAAACACATAATTATGTTAATGGCATATGTTGTACCGAGTACTAGTATGTGTAAATTAATAAATAAGTAAATAAATAAGTACATCGTATATACGCGTTACTTCTATTCGATATTTCTGAAGAATATTGCTTAAAAATGTGTTTATCGTATTATAGTTTACGTATCCCAGTGATTTTCCCACCATAACGGCGTTATAAAAATGATCCAAACATTTTTATTATCAGAACTATTCGATTGCTGAATGCGAAGCAAGAATTTTAAAAAATAATCTATATTTTCTCATGTTTCGTACAGCGAATAGGTACCATTTTATAATTCAACATGAAATGAGACCGCATGTATTCAAATTTTTACGTTTGCATCTAAACGTAACCTTTGTCATGATGGCCTCCCGCGTATGCAGAGGAATAATACTGCGGAAACACAAATAAAGCATGTGAAAAAATGCATTCGTATAAAACAATTTGTCCCGAACGTCCGCCCGGGCAAAAAAGGGTAAAATGTCCGAGCAGGCCAAAAAGGGTAAAATCCCGGGCTCCGGGCTGAGGGCTCGGGCTGAGGGCTCGGGCTGTGGGCCTCGCTCGGAATGTTTGGGCGGCCTTTGAGGAAATATTTATTTACGACACGCGCGACTGATATGAGATGAGGATGTTTTATGAGGCAGTCCTCTCAGACGATGCGGCTCTCCCTGCAGCCTGCCTACAACCAGTTCCCCGCGAAACACAACCATTTTATTCAATATTATTCGCCAAAACGATAAACTATAACTATAACATCGGCGCTCATCATTTTGCGTTTATCCTCCAATGAAAGTATTATTTATAAATACTGTTGGTATGAACAATTATTATTATTGCTACGCCATTTTAAGACGATTCATACTTTAATAAAGCTCTGATTTTACAGTCCTTATCTTACACTCCTAATTTTATTTTTAAATATCCGAATTACTGAACCCACAATACGGTTTGTTTTTAAACCCCTTTTTCGAAAGATTTCGAAAATACCTAGTATTTTATTGCTGTTCCATTCTCTTTAGAATTTTTTAACCCCCTTTAACTTTGAATATGGTATATATACATATTTTGTTGTGCTATTCTACTTTCAAAGATATATTAAAATCTCTTTGGAATTCGAATATAGAATTGTTATTACTGTTCCATTTTCATAAAAATTATTAAAACCCCCTTGAAATTTGGAACGTGACATGTTATTGTTTTTCCATTTTCTTCAGAATTATTACAACCCTATTCGGTTTCGAATATATGTTATTGCTATCCCATTATTGCCATAGATCACCCCAAGTGGTTCGCTACGTTTGGTGATTTAACAAGGGTGCCCGGGTTCATGGGGTGAGGTTTGTCTAGGTCTTGGAGGTGGATGACCAGGACGCACTGAACCCCAGATTCCTACGCAACCTTAAACCCTTTTCCTTCCCAGAACTCTCCTCTCCTTTCTTTCCTTAAAAAAACCCTCCACACAGCATCCCCAAAGATGACATAGGCCCTGAGCGAAATTATTTTCCTCAGAGCCTCCTGTGTGGAGCTCACGTAAAAAAAAAAAAAAAAAACCACACGACTGCAGTAAAACTTTACGAACTTATATCTCCCTCTCAACTTCCGTTCGCCTCGCCCGATCATACTTTTCATAACGCTCTCGTCACGCATTCACCAGCTTACTCCCCAAGTCAAGCGTGCGTAAAAGCCCGACCGGTCACCTCGCCCGAATTACTGCTAAATTCAATTTCATCAAACGCGCAAACTACCAAACGTGCGAAGTTAAAATAGTCGTTAAGTTTTCTGAAATTATACAATTTTTGCGCAATTTTCTTAATTTTTATTTCCGTAAGAACTGAGTGAGCGGGCCGGATCGGCAGAGACGGTAGATAAATGAAAGGCGTCAGTCGATGTAATGAGTCAGTCTTTATTATTGAGCTACGAATTCGGCAAAAGTGGCCGCCACAGAACCTTCTACAAAGTATTACAAAACATAAAAAAAGATGAATGAAATGGGTCAAGTCGTTCTGAAGGTATGGCGTCACCAAAGAAAACAGGGTTTCATCATATATATATACACGGTGTCCGGAAACTCGTAGTACAAGCGGGAAACTAGTGAATCTACATCACGTAGAGAACCCAAAAAATTTATTTTTTTAGATCTGAGCATTTCGATTTTAATTTTACTTTTTTTCTATTTTTCCATTTTTTCGGCAACTAAAGGGTTAAAAAAAATTTTGAGCTCGGTTTACCCTTCGATGCATTTTAAAAGACATTACACAGCTGAAATCAATCCCATAGTGAACAATTTTTTCAAATTTAACCAAAAAAAATTCCAACTTCGGACCCGATTTACTCGAAAACGGAAGCTCAAATCAAAAAAGTTATATCACAAATCGACTCCGAATGTGATATAGATTTACCAGTTTCCCGCTTGTACTACGAGTTTCCGGAGACCGTGTATATTTAAATAAGAATATAGTATTTTTTCATAAATAATATTAAGCACGGTAGGGAAGAACAGAAAAACAACATTCGTGGGGGAAACTGCTTCAAGAGCGTCATTTTCCCTTGCTATATAGACCATCTTACTTTTCCATTTGCAAGAACGTTTTAACAGCGCATTTGCTTGGTTTACTAAACACATTCACACGATTAGTTATACATTAATACCCACGATAAATATTTATGCATATTTGAAATTCATCAAAATTATGCAGGTACTTGTTTTTACTGTGCGAATCCGAAATAGGTAATGGCATTTTCACAAGAGATGTAACGGGTATGCAATTTTGACTACCCGACCGGACGCTTGGAAGCAAAATTATTCATTACAAATCTTCGATCAAGATATACTACGTCAATGTTACAAATAAAATAACAAAGTACCTACGTTTATATGTTTATAAAAACCGAACATGTATGTATACTGGTCCCAGCGAGAGTATGTGACGTCGTCGTTCGAGTATAATCTGTCTTTATCGTTTTCACGCAAAGCCTTGTGAGAAGGAATAGGATGATCGTCGATGACATACATACGAGCTATCACTGGGACTAGCATGAAGAGTTTTATGGTCGGTATGAAGAAAAGGTTAAATTACGTTGGTTAAATTTCATTAGATTTGTGAGTATTATATTCTTCTCCAAAACTATAATATTTATTTACAATCTGTCAATTATGTAAATAATAAAAGCAAATATGCATATTTCACCTTTATTTTGTGAATTAACCATTGAGACATAAATGGTTAGGTTAATAAAATAACATTTTTTAAATCAAAAGATCATAATATAAACAAATATGTCATCCGATGAAAATATTCCAAACTAAATTAATTGTACCTACTTTGTTGATTTCATATTAGTACTTACTTACAATTCTAATAGTATTTTAGTACTACAATTCTAATTCTTTTAATATTAGGTCCTAACATACGAAATTGGCGTTTTGCCGTACTGGCAACTTTGATCTCAAATATCTTCTCTTTGGTTAGGAATTCCAAATTCAAATTTATACAGCTATTTACTCATGTATTTGTGTTCCGAAAATTATAATTCATTTGTTTTTTCCTTAATTGTATTTTTCTTTGCGTCACTTAGTTTACAAAATGGAAAAATTGAAATATCGCGTTATTTACGAGTACGAGTTCCACCGTGGCACCAGTGCTGCAGAAACGGCTCGAAGGATTAATGATGTGTATGGCGACGGTGCCGCAAAAGAAAACACAGTGCGTTTTTGGTTCCAACGTTTTCGTTCTGGAAATTTCAACCTGCAGAACAAGCCCCGTGGACGGCCGGAGCCAAAGTTGATAATGAAGAATTGAAGGCTATTGTGGAAGCGGATCCATCGCAAACCACGTCCGAGTTAGCTGCAGGCTGCGGTGTTAGTGATAAAACAGTTTTAATTCACTTGAAGCAAATTGGGAAGGTGAAAAAGCTTGTAAGGTGGGTACCTCACGAATTGAGTGAAGCATATCAACAAACGCGCGTTAGAACGCTACACCACATTAGAGGAGCTTCGATTGGAATGTCAAAGACATCCACCGTACTCTCCGGACCTTGCCCCAACAGATTACCATTTTTTTCGAAATTTGGATAACTTCTTGCAAGGGAAAAAATTTAACTCCGATGGGGCAGTCCAAACCGCCTTCAAAGATTTTATTGATTCCCGTCCGAATGGTTTTTTTAGTAAAGGGATCGATGATCTACATATGAGATGGCAAAAGTGCATAGATGGCAATGGTACATACTTTGATTAAATAAATAGTTATATTATATTTTTAAAAAATCGACTTCATGTTCCTCCCATACAAAACGCCAATTTCATATGTAAGGACCTAATATTTGGAATTCATACAGTCAATTTATTTTGGTAGGCAAATCCATGTTTGAAGAAAGCCAGAAAAAAGAATTGTAATAAAAGTAGGTATATGTTTTAGTGATATATTTCTTATTTTGTAGTTTTTTTATTCTTTTAGGTCGAAGTTAAATAATATTACAACTTTACAGATTATATAACATTACCTAATTTGTTTATAAAGTTTCGTTGATGTTTTGAAACCCCTAACATATATATGTATTTTAAATTGTACACAACTGATAAAATATCACTTATAAATTTGGTAAGCCGATATTTATCTGTTGTGTAAATTAAAAAAGTCTTTTAGTAAGGCCCTTAAATGTTGAAAACCTTGTTAACTCAATAATGTAGGTTTAGATGAATGTGTCGAATTTGTCATGCACCGTGTTTAGATAGTGGGTCGCTCTCCCCATGGACGAATTTAGATGCAGATTTGAACGACTTGCTCGACAGAACAACAAGTGACGTCCCCGAGTGTGAGACTCCAAAGACTCAGAATCTCATCGGCCGATACGTGGCAGTTGATTAAATTAAAAAATATTCATTTTAACAAAAAATATTCATTTGCAATCAAAGGTCACCGTATGTTTTTCCAGCCAGCATGTCTGGCGTTATTTATGGGAGTGGGAGGGAAGCGGGGAACCCCTCACCATACCACCCCACCCCGACCCAACGGATCCTGGGCGAATGTAAATCCCTTGCAGGATCCCTCCCCCTGCTCCCGCTCCCGCCAAGGAATCGTCTTCCTTCCAACTTACATTAAAAGGCAATGTATCTTTGTTCCCAGGCATTGCCTGAACGCTGTAAATCTACTTTGAAATTTAATGTTAGTAGATATTCGGTGTTTGTGTATCTGGTTTATAAGCTAGAAATTATGGTTGTGAAGAAGAATAGACATCGATGCGTAGTCATTGGGGTATATTTTATATAACCTCAATGTGCGTAGTCTTGCAGTAATATTTTATTATAATACTAGCTGACCCGGTGAACTTCGTACCACCTCAGAATCAAAAGCCGTTGTGTTAACTGTATTAGCTAAATTAAATTCAGTTTTTTATTAAGTTAAAAATTATACAATAAAGCAATTATCGATGCGCAACGGTCTGTGTTTTGTTTTGTCAGTATTAGAAAGGCGTTGTGTACGGATTTACAATGTTTGTGATTTTCTTACTTTTCCACTTATTCAAGGGAATTGCGTTTCATTTTCTTCATACGTGTGATGGGGATTTGTCATAATTATTGTATTTTTCCTTTGGCAGGGTGCAGACATACGTTCTCCGTTTTTCTCATTTTCGACTGTTGACATTTAGTGTGTAAGAAAGAGGGGCAGCATTATATGTTTAAGAATAATAGCAAAACAATCAGCGCATTGACATTTGACGTTTTTGAATTTTTGAAATTCACTGACTGACATACTTATCACAATATTCCTGCAGCTCTTTCAAAATAGGGGAATTCGTTCCATACAAAATGTATGAGGGAAAGAATTTTCTTCATATTTTTTTTCGTGAATTTTTCCAATGTTTTAATAGCTATTCTACTATTCGGGGCGGAGATAAATCCAACAAATCAAAGACCATAAAAATCGGTCCAGCCGTTCTCGAGTTAAAAAGTGTGTAACTAACCCGTCTTTGTTTTATATATTATAAAATAAGATGAATTAAAAGCTTCTTCAATAATAATATTGTACCCATATAACAGAAGGAGAAAACCTTCTTCTTTGTGAAAAGACCACTCTTTGTACAGCAAAAATGTATAGATTCTTCAAGCACTACAATTCTATAAAAATGTTGGTACACATTGTGCTTATTACGGAAGTAACCAGAAACCAGAACACCCTCGTGTAAGATTATTATTGTCATTTTTAACCCCTCAGGCTAATTTGTTCGCTTTTTGAAACAATTCATATTGGTCTCATAGAAATCGTTGACTACAATAGTAAGAGAGATAGGAGGTTAAAAATATGATCTGAACGGCGTTAGAAAGAGAAAACACCACGCTTTATATTTAAATCTGCTTTTTGGAAAAATTTATATTGGTCTCATAGAAATCGTTGACTACGATAGTAAGAGAGATAGGAGGTTACAAATATGACCTGAACGGCGTTAGACAGAGAAAACACCACGCTTTATATTTAAATCTGAAAGTTAACCACTGAAAATTTAAAGTGTACCTACACCTTCATCGTTTATGATACATTTGTCTAATAAAATATGTGTGTGTGTTTTTATTTGTTTCCGTTATCAGTAGATTTTCTTAGTTATAAAAAACCTGAGGTGAGCCATTTGTAAAACTCCTTTATGTTTGAATTAAAAAATATTAGAAAATTACCTATATGTAGACTTAGATCTTTCAAAAACAGTTTTTAGTTTTCGGATGCATTCAGAAACACTGCATTTATTATGATTTTATTGCATAGCGGAAATATTTTGAACTTCCAGCAATATAGCCCCGAAGCTTGAAGGGTTAAGAAATATTATTATGCCCGTGAAAAATGGAATACTCAATATAATTTCTACTTCAATAATCGCAAATTCCCTTTGTGGCCTCATTTTCATTTATTTACTTTAAAAATAAATGATGGGTGGTTAATTCGTACTGCTACGCAAGTAGGTAATAGGCAAATATCTAATATATAAAGTTCATTGTTTGTGGCGGCGTGGATTTGATGAGGATACAAATCTACAGTTTTATTCCTACATTGATGAAACTTTGCACACTTGACATCCAAAACAGTGGAAAATCACTTTCTACGAGAAAGTTCTAAAAACCACCCCGTCCTTCTTTCCTACACCTTAAAGCAGTATTTTGATACCTTTTGATGAAATTTTGCACACTTAACCTGTAAAATGGGAGGAAAATTACTGGCTACATCGGATTTCCAAAAACTCTCCGTAAAACCCGAAAACGCAAGGAACATCAGCTATAAACTATCTATTATCTAAATATAAGAAGAAGTGTCCCGGTATGTCTTTGTTTTACATATAAATCATCAGAAATTCCATTTTTCTACCTGGTGACAACATATTAAAAAAACTATACATCCGATTTGCATGCACCAATTCTTAAACAGTTCGAAAATGTGGTCTCTATGGCACCACGTAGGGATTTTTTTTTATAAAGGGCCACTGTCTATTTTTTTTATGAACGTAAAATTTGTTTATATCAAAATTACCCTACGTAGTGCTATAAACATATGTTTATGTCAAGTTTATGTCTAGTTTCGAAATATTTTTTTTCTGATGAACCGTACATGGCTTGAAGCTTGCTCAAACGGCCTTAACTTTCCTTTGTCCCGCCTCCGATCACTCAACGCAGAATTTTTCTTTAAGTCTTCAGGTATTTTACCTCTATTATTCAACTAACTTTCTTTGAGGCTTCACTGGGTGGTTGGCTAAGGGATACGGATGCTGGGTGTGGTTTATATCAGGCTGAATGAAATTTACATTTTTATCGGTACGTGCCAAATGATTTGAGACTTAATTGTTTTTCGTATATTCTCTATTTATACAGGTGCTTCCAGGGTTTTTCACATGACGCAATGCTGCCTCACGAGCTTCTTTAATGAGTTTTATTTTGCTTTAAATATTTTTTTGCTTGTATTACTAATCTGATTTGTTGTATTATGTTTTATTTTCCTGTTAAGCACTTGCATACTGCTTTCCAACAACGTATGCAGGGACACTGGAGATCTAGATTCGTTCAAAATAAATGAATGTAGCTTCGTTTAATAAAAAAAATTAGAATCTTGCGAGAGCCTTGAAGGAGTAACCATCTGTTACTTATACCAGGGCGGGTAAGTGGTGGATAACCTCCACTGATGAACCGTATGGCTTGATCGCTGTCAACCAGAGAGCAGCAATTTCGTTGGAGTATTCTTTTGAAAGCGGCGTACACAGCAAACCATACTTTAGATTCGTGTACAAAAATTTGAATACAGTCTTCTGTATATAT
This sequence comes from Limnephilus marmoratus, assembly GCA_917880885.1. Classification (NCBI taxonomy): domain Eukaryota; kingdom Metazoa; phylum Arthropoda; class Insecta; order Trichoptera; family Limnephilidae; genus Limnephilus; species Limnephilus marmoratus. The sequence goes on from OU862908.1 coordinate 34,282,973, forward strand.
TTATTGACTATGAGTATTAATAAAAAAAAATCCATTCATCGTGTGCTTCAAAATAATTACGAAAAATACACCCCTGTACCGCCCACGCATCGTGGGCTGGTGCTTTAAAGCAGAATTTTGACACTAATTGATTAATTTTTGATCATTTAACGAACAAATTAGAGGAAAATTACGGTATAAATCTGATTTCAAAAATTTTACCACTGTTGGAGGAATGGATTCATACGTCCCTCACTCCTTGACGCACTGACCCCCAGATTCCTACCTACCCCTCACACCTTTTCCTTCCCAGAACTTCATATTCTTCCATTCGTTAAAAAGACCCTCCACACAGCATCTCCTAAGATGACATAGGCCCTGAGGGAAATTCTTTTCCTCAGGGCCTCCTGTGAGGAGCTAATGTAAAAAAAACTGCTTCATCTACAACGCGGAACGCTGCAAAATTCAAAATTTAAGGGAATGCTTTTCCTTTACACATATACTCGTATATAGATGTATTTTTGTTTGTAAAATTATTAGCACACACAATAATGTGAGCAGACTTAATTGTTTTCCTCAGGGCCTCCTGTGTGGAGGTAATGTATACAAAACTACAATTTTATTACAAAATTGATGAATTTTAGCCCTCTTGACCTTCAAAATAAGAGAAAGGTCACTGTCCACATCAAATTTCCAAGAACTACCCCCATCTCCTTTTCCCACCCCTTATAGCATAATTTGGAAAGTATTTGATGAATTTTTGAACATTTGCCGTTCAAAATTAGAGAAAAATTACGGTCTACATCTGATTTCGAAAAATCCCGCACAGAGCCCGGGCAACGTCGGAGACTTTAGGCGTGCATCTTTTTTATGTGTAAAATTGGTGATCTGGTGTGGCTTTGTTGTTTATGCAAGTCTACAGTATTATTCTGCGATTAATGAATCTTCACTTGATCTTCAAAATAAGAGGAAGGTCACTATTTATATCAAATTTAACAAACTACTCCCATTCCCTTTTCCCACCCCTTAAAGCAGAATTTTCATGCAAGGTGATGAAATTTTGTACACTTTAACATTACTGTCTCCATCTGTATTTAAAGCTTACGGTGACATAAAACTTTCTTCGACTTTATTGACAAACTTAAAGACCAATGCTCAAAACTCAACCAAGCTCAAAGCTCGAAGCTCAAAGCTCGAAGCTCAAAGCTCAAAGCTCAAAGTTCAAAGCTTGAAGTTTAATGCTCAAAGATTGAAGGTCAAAGCTCAAAGGTTTCGCGCTCTGCTGGTTCAGCTCTCCGCTCAATGAGCGATGGATGCTGGATGGTGCGGCGATCACCCTGAGAGACAATCCATACATTTTCATTTAATTTATTTCCATTTTTCATGAATTTTATTAAAAAATTATATTTTTATTATTATTAGCCTTGAAATATAAATAAAGCATAAAATTTTTCGAAAGTAATATGGAATATTGGGATCGCACCGACTGTTTAGCTGACCGGGATTAGAAAATTTAACTTATATTGAATTATAAATTAAAAGTGGATTTTAGAAAAAAGTTGGGGATGCCCGAGGACACTCGAGTGAATAAAATAAAAAATGAGGCGCATGCGAACAAAGAAAGGTATTTAAGAAGAATGTTTAATGTGAAAGTTATGGTAGAAAAAGTCGGGAATGCCGGAGAAAGACATGGCAGATGAATTAAATCATATCAGAAAAAAAAGAAGAACATCACTGTCTACGTCTGATTTTGAAAAACTCTGTTTAAAATTCGAGCAATGCCGGGGAATTTAGCTGGTTCTACTAATAAATATCTAAACTATGCACCATATGCGCATCATATTTCTTAGTTTGAATTTACACTCTTTCTTTTTCATTTGGGACGTTTATTATTTTTACCACTTTAAATAATACGATATTCTTTTATATATACATATATTTTTAATAGAATTTACTGAAAACCCATCTAGATATCACACTTAATTACTGACCTGATTGCTTAATATTTCAGATATAATAATTTTGTATGTTTGTGTACCTATGTATACAATGTATTAATACATACGTACTCAAATATGTATACAATACATACAATGTATACATGTTTGAGTACGTACGTAGGAATATATAATTTTTATAACAAGTTAGGTTATTGACATTGTAATTTTTTTTAAATTTATTTGTTTATTTAGCACAATATTATACATTTAAATACATTATTTATTAAATTTTGACTGCCCAACTAGGAGTATTATCCCGTTTTAGGACAGTCAAATAATTATGGGTATGAACATGTGGAGAATGCTTTGTACAAAAAAGAAAGAAAATTGATGAAATAAGATAAGGAAATAAAAAGAAGAGTAAGAATATAAAATAAAATATAATGAAAAGTTGAAAATATAGTAGCTAACTGTTATTTGTTTAGCATAGCAAAAGAATAAAAAGAGAAGAGAAATAATAAAATAAAAATGAAATAACCAATTAAAACATAAAATAGTTTAGCATAGTTGTTGTTGAAATGATAGTAATAAATAAAACTGTAGTTTTCTAAGCATAGTTATTAAAATAATAATAAAATAATAGGTATATATATATATATACACACACATATATATACTTATAACTGATGTTTACATTGCATATTATAAGCTTACATAAATATTTTTTATAAATATGAATAAAAAAGAGAAGAGATAAAATAAAATAAAATATGCAATTAAAAATATGTCATCACTGTGGGAATAATTTTAAGAAAGCAGAGGCTGGGGCAAATTTGGGAAGCAGGTACGGGTACCGCCGCCCTGGGAACCATTCATTGGATAACCGACGCCTCTGCCATAACACCAGGTAAGCCCAAGTGGCAATTATTGTGTTAGGTATCTTAGCAGGGGTGCCATCATGGGGTGAGGTTTGTCCATGTCTTGGAGGCGGATGTGTCTGCCCACCAGATGCATGACGGACCGGATTTGGAGAGGCAGGTTGAGGGAGATCCTTCGACCTCTCCAGCCTGGATGCGTACGTCACTCCTGGACACACAGACCTCTTTCGTTTGCCTTCTACTTCGCTTTATTTCCTCAAAAGACTCTCCACACAGCATCTCCACAGATGAGGGAAATTATTTCTTCTGTGAGGACGTAATGAAAAAATTAGAATAGAAGTTCCTTCGCCCGAAAAATATAAATTATGTTTGTAGTTGTAAATTTCGAATATATATTCATATTTTAAAAAGAGTACCTAGGTACTGTATGTGTATAAGAATATTATATATCATAAAACTTTGCTGCGGGTATATAAATTATTTGTTATTTTTTTACCAGCGAAACAAAAAAAAACCGTGTTTTTACTAACAAGTAAAAACACGGGTTTTCGGTAAGTACTTAGTATTCGCGGTAAACGAGAAATTCTTCTCCAGAAATACCAATACGTGAGACATGGCAAACGCGTGCCCGACATCCTCGCACGGTTGATATTTTCCACATGTGGACAGATTGTTTTTACGACTCGTTCTTATGCTCAAAACAGCTCGGCTCTGTTCCTAACCAAACTTTTGTGTTTCCTCCTATTTTAAATTTTTTTAAATTTTCAAACCGATTCGCTTCCCTCCCTCTCCCCAGAAGATTAATCTTTGAGGATCCTTTCCTGTATATAGGTAGGTACTGATAAAACGATCACATAGCTTTATTAGAAAATGATAATATTCAACTTTATTCCTTTAACTTTGCCCTGGCTTGTCTGTAATTTTCCACTACGATAAAAGCCTATGCTCTCCACCAACCTTATTATCTAGACTTCACTTATTTATATAAAACCATAAATTCAATAATTGACAGCCCTAAACTATACTATACTTGATTTCTTTTCTCATACGTCGCTAACTAACACAGACAAATCTACAGTTTTATTTTGATAACAATTATATAATCGATATCGACATATTTAATGTATCAACCACAAAATATAACCAGGTCATAGTATTTAAAATTTATATCGGAAAGTAGAACAACAAATCTAATTAATTAAATAGCTCAGCTTTGACTTATTTAATTGATTTATTGTACTATTTCCAAACTATTTTTTTTTCATCCTGCGTTGTGGTGTATTTTCCTTTTGTGATGTTATGCTCATTTAGATGTTCTTTGTGTTAAAAAATAATAAACATGTATAAACTCAGCTGGGCGTGAAATTCAAAAATAAACCAATAAATACTAGGTAATAAATTTGACAGGTTAAATAAGTATGATTTTAATTTTTTGCCTTTAATAAAGAGCGGCTCTGGAATTTTCGTTTTGCCACCGCCAGCCGCATACTCAATAATGCATAAATTTTTTCGAAAGTAATATAGAATACTAGCTGACCCGACAAACGTTGTTCTTCCATATAAATTATTTTTAGTGAATATTTTGGTTGTTAAATAAAAAATAACGAATGTATTGTAAATTGTAAGTGTGTGGGGATGGAATCTACGACAGAAAAAGAAATGGAGCGCTGCGCTTTAGACGATGGCCACCGATAAAAACAAAAAAAAACACCAATTAAAGTAGGAAAATGAAATAAAGAAAATCAATATGAATTTCGAATAGCAATTGAGTGTACGATATTTGTTGTCAGTCCGTCTTTAGCCAACACAAACAAGCTCGATGGTTTGCCCACGCGAGAACATGATGCCGAATGAAATATCAAAATGCGCATGTGTGGATGAAAGTTCGATGAGGCGGACGTAGCGCCATCTGTCATTCAACAACATAAATAATTTCGTTATGTTTGAAATACGAAAAACGGTTAAATTTGTTCGTACAAAAATACTAAAATGGCGATTAAAAAATGGGAGGGTGGAGGTGGGAGGGTTAAAATTTGGGGTCTTAGGTATTTTTGATTCCAAATTAAAAAAAAATACTTACGAAAAGAAAATTGGTAAAAAAATTTTTTTTCTGGATAGGGACACCCTAATCACCTAGCGGTATGAAATATACTTTAAAACCTATTCTCATACCTACCAAATATACATTTCAATAAAAATCGGTCAAGCCGTTTCGGAGGAGTGCGACCACATACACCGTGACACGAGATTTTATATATAAGATTGGGATGACACCGACCGTTTAACTTATTAGGATTAGCTGATTCAATTCATAACGATTCATAGACAGATAAATTAAGGCGATCCACTAGTTAACTACTGTGCCGTGGACAGTAGTTCTTCGGTGGACGCCATAGGGGTCACTTTGAATAACCGAATTCGTCGACTAGCGGCCGTATTGTAAAATATCAACGCGAAAATGCATATTTTATTTTATTTTGGGAAGATTGGCTGTAAATATCAACTTTTTTTGCGATTATTATATAATAAACTGAATTTGCCACATTACACAATAAAACCATGTCCGAATAGGGGTTTATAAATAGGAGAGTTTGGACTTGAAAGTGTGTTTTTTAGACCTTATACTTTATTTTTTTATAGGCTTATTAAAAAACTTATAAAAAAAATGACCGAGGTTTTTAAGGGCCAAGGTATGTTCTACACGCAGTATTTAATTGAAGCATCTACAATACTTCTAAGCGATCAAATTTTCAAAACAAAAACATATGATTTTGCATTATTTACTATGACTTCATCTTAATAAACAAACGAGAAAGGTTTAAAATAAAATTTAACCATTCTAATTTACCAAAATACGTTGACTAACATCATAGAATTTCACTGTAGAAATGTATAATTTCGATTTTATGTTCAACCATTGGAACCGAATGTATCTCTAGTGTAGAAAATTCGTGACAGCTGTCAACAGAATGTGACGGCATCTATGGAATAATTATCGTCAAATCCAGTTTACACAAGACCGCTTTTTTGGTGGCCGTTTCTAAACGCAGACAGTGGAGCTGAGCAGCATCGCGCAGAATCTGCCAGAGATGTTCGCTCTTAATATTCGGGGTGCAGCGCCAATTTTATCATATCAATTCGGATGTTTTTATCGCAAAATCGGTGTCTATCATCTTCCGCAGCGGCGCTCTGGACCGGCGGACGCGCTCCGAGAAAAAGTCCAGATGAGTGTGATCAGCATTGTATCTGATCTGCGCTTTATCTCATCGGCATTGTGCGACGGGCCCGTCCACGGCCCACCGGAGGACACGAGATGACAAATTGCCCTTTATGGGATATTTATGTATGGACCGCGGTCCTGCAGTCTTCTGCAGCCCAAAGCCTGTTGACTACAAGCCTTGGCAATAGAAGACTTTGTCTTTTGTTACGTATTATGCTCGGCTAGTTTATGCGTTTTCGGTTATAAGTGGAGGGGTTGCGGCTTTTAAAGTTTAACGATTCCACCATTAAGAGTGAATAACCAGGCACAACCGGAAATATGTATTTTATAAAATTTTACACGTATTGACTTTTTTCTGCAAAAAGGTATAAATCGATTTCGAAAGATTCTTCTTTTATCTAGTAAATGTATGTTTGAAATTTTGAGAAAAAATGTTTATTTTAGTGTAATAAGACTATACCGCAGGTCGTTGGCGATTTGTTAAATTTTCAAACAAAATTTTATATCACACAACACACATTTCAAAGTAAATAATCATACAATAAAATAAATCAATTAATTATCTAGGAAAGCTACTTTTCCGTATTTTAATTTTAGTTCAAAAAAAATCTTTAAAAAAAGATCCGAGCACGTATTTTGTGACGAAAATACTTCAGTTTGTCTATTTATTTACGGTTTTACAAACTAAAACATATCAGTTTAATTTACATTTTTATTTTTGCTTTGACGTTATTGAAAAATTATAAATATTTACGATAAAAAAAAAATACAAAAAGTATATATTTTTATTAGTTTTATCACCACACGTTTGAGCATTTTTGAATATAGGTATTCAGGTATGGGGGCTCCATCGAAACCAGAGTAAAGTTAGCCTACCAGAAACTGGGCGTACTGTATAGGGCCCGCAGATACTTTAATAGTGCACAACTGCTAACCCTGTACAAATCGCAAGTGCGCCCCACAGTTGAATTTGGCAGCCACCTCTGGTCTGGAGCTCCAAAATACCTGAAAAATACCCTCGACTCTGTGCAGAAACGGGCGGTCCGTTTGATAGATTCTCCCATCTTAACAGACGGATTGCAATCTTTAGAGCACAGGCGTCGGGTGGGAATGCTATCCTTGTTCTACCGGTATTACAATGGAAGATGCTCCGAGGAACTAGCATCATTGATCCCTTCGGCACCGGTGCATAGTCGGAAAACACGCCAAACGTGTGCCCAACATTTGTACACGGTTGACATTCGTCACATGAGAACGGGTCGTTTCTTCGACTCGTTCTTGTGTTCAACAGCTCGGCTGTGGAATGATTTGCCGGCCTCTGTGTTTCCTCCTTCCTACAACATAAGTCTCTTCAAGACCAATGTTCATTCCTTCCTCTCCTCAAAAAGACCCTCCACACAGCATCCCAGATGACATAGGCCCTGAGGGAAATTATTTTCCTCAAGGCCTCCTCTATGGAATAATTGAAAAAAAAAAAAAAGAAACATAAAAGCAAATTCTTAATGAAATAAAATCGATGTTGAGTTATTATTTAAAAATGCTGGTACGGAGAATTAATCTTTCTTATCGGGACCGCCCTGTACATTTGCAAGGGCACAATCGCAAGACCGTCTTTCGACGAAATTTGAATTCTCGGCCGCTGGTTAATCGCCCTTAATAGAATGTAGATTTTCATTTCGGCAATACAATCTGATATATTGGTTCTTGTTAAGATGGTATGCTACTGGTACTCTAGGAAAAATACTAGTTTATAATAGTTTCCACGAACAGTTGAATACATTAATAAGTGAAAATGTTGTAAATTTATGTAAAGTGTTAATAAAATTGCCTTATTAAGTTTTCTAAAATTAACTCTGCACTAATGGTTCCCTAAAGCAAAAGAAAAATAAAAAATATATTTTTCTCCACGTGGACAAACGCGACATATTTATTTAAATTATTATCATGAGAATAGTCCTTTTATCAGTAATAATATGTTATATAATGCAAAGCATACAAAGGTATAGTATCTATATAAGACAACGGATATTAAAAAAGCAATACGACGTAATGAAACCAAAATTTTAAATTGAAAAACATGATAATAATCTTGTTACGATACACAAATACGCCACTGCGCAAACTACAGTTTCACTCCCCCGCCGCTAGCTTACCGGCGCGCTACGGGCGGCGGAACCCAAGCAAGCCACCGTCGACAGCGAGCCGCCAACCGCATTCTTCTCCAGCGCCTGGCTTGAGCGCCCGTGTTGTCGTAAACCGTTCCGCACAGTTCCGGAACATTCTGCAAGCCACGATGCAGCGTGTTTTGCATAGTGACTTGCGGGAACTCCAAGAATGGCTATATTCTTTCCCGTCACTGAATCTACAAGAGTTCAGCCCCCAGCTGTAAGTACCCAAGCTGTTTTCCCCCCTTATTTGCGTGTGTTCGCAGTAAATTCACCGCGGAGATAAATAGCCCTTCCAGAGAGATTATAGAGATAGATTCCTCCATTTTAGATATAACTGTTGTTGCTACCCTGAATTACTATGTATGCATTATTGTGATATTGTGTCTACGCAGGTGTTTTACGAAATATATAAGTGGTTTACCCTGATTACTGGTTTCACTGCCTTCTCCCAGCCCGTAGAAATTTGAGCTTTATTTCAGGAAAGACCCACACACGCCTCACAGATCCTACCACCCTGGTGGTAAGGGCCTCTCCCGCTCTGCTGACTAAAACCTGAGCTAGTCTGTCGGCAGAATGTAGGGACCCCCATTTAGGTCCGCTAACAATCTTTAAAGATTACAAGATAAAATTTAGTCAAAACATTTTTTTTTTCAAAAGTTAAATGACATAATAGCGTTATACCTTGTTTTTCCGGTATTCGAGATAATATCTGTTAGATCACTATGACCAGCCAAAGCCTCCAAGTATAATACTACATACCAATTTAATTAAGGACGCGAAGGCTCGTGTGGCAATATTTACGAGTTCGCTGACGACTCCTGAAGTCCATCGCCCGGGTGCATTCTTTTTCTAGCGGAGTGGACAGCAGAATTTCATATCGCGAAAGATCCCCGAGCGCTCAGCAAAAAATCATATCTTTCGGCACACCAGCATTTTGGCTGTTTAGATATTGGTCGTGGAATGTTGTCACATGATTTTCTACAGGTTGTGTAGAGCCCAGAACCAAAGAACTCAGCTATACGTGACCCAGAATAATATTTTTTGTGGAGTGAGCTAATTGTTGACAACTACAGCCAGCGAACTCAAAACTATTTAGAGGGTCGGTAGCTGAGATTTGTAATCAGACTTTGAGTATGAGTTCATAAGTTGTGTATGTTGGTGATGTAGGTATTTAGCCTTTGATTCAGGTATTTTGAAACTGGTTACATTCAGAGTACGTTTTTCAGAATATAAAAAGTGTGGCTTTATAGAATAGGGGCGTATTACCGACCATAACTTTTTTTTAAACTAAAGAAAATTCCAAACTAACTTTGTGTCGTTAAGAGCGTTTAACCAGAAAGCGGACGAAAATCCAGATTTCGTCGAAAGTTGTTCTTACGATCGTGCAGGGCGGTTACAATGTGAAAGATTAATTATTCTCCGTACCAGCTTTTTAAAATTATAACTCAATATCGAATTTATTTCAATTCAAATTAGCTTTAATTTATACCTTCATCCAAAAATGCTGAAAGGCGTGATGATAAAACGATTAAAAGAATGTACTTTTTGTAGTTATTTTTTGATTATAAGTATTTATCATTTTTCAATAATGTCTAAATTTAATAAGAATGTTAAAAAAATCTGAAATATATTAGTTTGTAAGTGCGCAAATAAATACACAAATGGACCAATTTTCGTCAAGAAACACATGTACGTACATATTTTTTAATGATTTTATTGAAACTAAAATTAAAATAAATTAAAAGAAAACACTTTGTTTTACGTCACTTTATTGAATAAAGTGACGTAAAACAAAGTGTTTTCTTGTTTCGGTACCTCCGTACCATCATTAGTCCTGATGATGGTACGGAGGTACCGAAACCGGTAGACGGAAGAAATATCAATAAAGTGACGTAAAACAAAGTGTTTTCTTTTTATTTATTTTAATTTCAGTTTCAATAAAATCATTAAAAAATATGTACGTACATGTGTTTCTTGACGAAAATTGGTCCATTTGTGTATTTATTTGCGCACTTACAAACTAATATATTTCAGATTTTTTTAGTGATTTAAGTGACGTAAAACAAAGTGTTTTCTTTTTATTTATTTAAAATGTCAAGTCACAATGTGTTTGCTTCTTTTGAAAAATTTTAATTAAAATTCTAAAACATGCGTTTGCTAGATAATGTATTGATTTATTTTACTGCATGATTATATTATATGAAATGGGTGTGGTATAATACAAAATCTTTTTTGAAAATTTAACAAATCTGCCAATGACCTATGGAATAACCTTGTTATACTAAAAATTAAAAAAAAATCTCAAAATTTATTACATGCGAATGATAGATAAAAGAACAATCGAAATCCATTTATAATTTTTTGTGGAAAAGAGTCAATACGTCTAAAATCTGATTTGAAAATGATATATTTCTGGCTTTCTCTGGTAATGCCCTCTTAAGCTAAGTAGTCTGAATTATTCAATTCTTATAGCATATCTTCAAAGAACCTCTTTCTTATTTTTGTAACCTGTTTACAAAAATACCAACCGTATTATTTATTTTATTTTTCATAATATTTCAACATAACAATATTGTTTAACATAATATTTCGTACAATCTTCTAATGAATCAGATTTTTGTGCTTAGTAGAGGAGAACTTATATATTACAACTATTTGAAAAGTTACAGAATGAAGTAAAATATAATTAACTAGTGAGTTTCCGGCGTGCGTTGCAATGCCACTTAATAAAGAAATTATTTTTTCCCTTCGTGTCCTTTCCCATTCGTCCCGTTAGCTTTTTGCCTCCCCTTCCCTTCACACGATCCCTCTCCGCCTTCTCCGCCATCCTCTTCCCTCTTCCGCTTCCCCCGTCCCGTGAACCCCCCTCCCGCGTTCCCCTCCCCCCTCCCACGTTCCCTATGGTAATTGGCGTAGACAACTCACGTACGTAGACAGAAGCCAGCACATTTTTATTTTTATATATATAAATAAATATCCAGTAGTAATTTTTAATCAAAATTAATTAGACAATCGATATCAATATTCAATCATTTTGCACGACAATAAAGACGACATGGTCCATGGTATTGTAGGTACCAACTCCACTTGTATGATTGCTGTATCTTACTAAAAGTGAAAATCCGTGAGATATTTTTTTCATTAGCTCCACACGGGAGGCCATGAGGAAAACAATTTACCTCGGGGCCTAGTTCATTTTTGGGAATGCTGAGCGGGGGTCCTTTTAGGAGTGGATAGAAATCTGGGGGTCACTGTCGAATGAGTCCATCCCTCCCACTGCGGTTCAGCGGATTGATTGAGAGTGTCCGGCTGGAGAGGTAAAATTTCTACATCAATCGGTCCCTCCCGATTCGGCCCGCCACGCAGTAGCTGGGCAAACGCAAGTGCCGCCAAGACCTAGAAAAACTTCATCCTTTAAACTCGATAACGATTATTTACTCGTTATCAAAACTGCCGCTGTAGCTTAGCAAAGTTTCTGTTAAAAATGTAAACTTGTTGGTAAATCATCTCTGTGAAAATCGCAACATTTGATTTCGCGTTGCGTTTAAATTGTTCATAAGTATTCTGATTTCCTATTAATTTCTCTTTAATTTCTTAGGGAGATCCTTTCGGGAGGTTGTAAAGGCGTTGAAAAATACCTTACGCTCACATTAAGATAGTAAGAGCAACTTTTTTCCGCCTTTCGAAGTGACAAAGGGAGCAGTGAGGCAAACGAGATCATTTAAAAATTTGCATACACTCAAAACAATTTTAACAGTTTTATTGATTATATATCTATCTATTAAAATATTAAATCCAATATAATAAAAAAAACATAAATCTAATATATACTAAAATATTAATACTTAGATGATTAACGATAAGTGGCTAATAGAAATTTCAAATTTCGTTCCTACAATTACCAATGTTTTTTATAACTTGAATATTAAATATTCGAATTATCATTTCGCCATTTTCATTTAATGATAAAGGACATTTTAAAGAACACTTGGTTGTCAAATACTCAATTTTTGCAAAAATGTTAGTGAGCCACTTTGGCTTTTAAACGATAATATGATACCATTGATACCGATGTATAATAGAAGCAAAAAAAAAATCAGAACTGCTATATTAAGTAAAAAAAACACCTAACAAGGTCATTGATATATCGACTGTGTTTTGGTAAAACCCTTCAAACCATATTTTTTTGGCAATGTTACTTTTCAGTGGTTCCATGTAGTAGTCTTCGAAGTACAACATGACAAAATATTTTTTTCTGATTTCGGCATTTTTAATACCAAAAACTAAATTTATGCGTCCTTCAAATCTTCCATAGCCAATTTGTTTCGATAAATGGGCATAATTCAAAAAAATTCCAAGCGCAATCTGGAATTCCTCAAGGGTCTAACCTTGGACCTATGTTGTTTCTAATACTTATAGATGACATCCAAAGCTGTGTTAGGAACGGCAAATGTCTACTATTTGCTGATGACTTTAAAATTATGATGGAAATAAGTTGCCAACAAGATTGCTTTAAAATGCAAACTGATCTGGATGCACTATCTGAATGGTCGTGGGCAAACAAATTAGATTTTAACACAAAGAAATGTGTCACAATGCCTTCACTCGTTGTAAAAACATTGTAGTTTACGATTATAAAATAAAAGGCGAAACGTTATCACGTGTAAAATCCGCGAAGGATCTCGGTGTCGTCTTTGATCCCGAACTGACATTCTCTTGCCATATATCGCAGCTCACTCAGTCTTGCTACAAACTTCTTGTGTTCATCATCAGGACTTGTAAGCAGTTTGATAACCAAGAAGCTATGCTAGCATTATTCGATGGCATACTGAGAAGCAGATAACAACTTCCATGTAAATTTCTAGATATTTTATCAGTTTAACGAATTTGTAAATTTTCGTTTTCATCGTCTCCTGTAATGTTTTCATTAGTGACTTGAAAGGTTTTACCAAACCGCAGTCGATATTTAGTTTATATACCTACCAATAGTAGTTTTATTTATTTTATCCTTAGGTATTTTTTTATCTAAATTATCAATTATGTCTTTCCACAAAATGATTGCAACCTGTGAAAGTTTTATATTTACACATTAATTACTTTTCTTTGCTTTTGAAATCAAGGATCTAATAAAAAATAGAAAAGCTTTTCCAAAAAATATTTTACATCCATTATAACAAATAATGTGAGGTTCTATAAATTAAACGCAATTATCATAAATAAATCAATAAAGCCTTTAGGTAGATACACATCTTACCTAGTTACATTTACATATTTAGTGTATGTATATGAACCTATCCGGTTAACCTTTATTATATCAGTCCTGGTGGGAACACATAAAAAGTAACCTAATAATAATTCACATGCCATTACTGGAGTAATGGGTTGCTATTACCTATTACCAAATGTGATGTGATTCTTGTTCATCAGATCTGGACCCGCCTAAAGCGAGAGGCTGCGAAGTGTATAGTGTACGGGTATAGCCGGTATAGCAATCGGCCGGTGATTCCGAATATCGTTATGGGTCACGATTTTAGAAATGTAATTTTAACAAGAAAACTTTCTAAGATAAGGAATCAATAAGCATCACGCATCGTTAGGCGGCAAGTCGCGGATTATTCCGTATCTGCTTGAATTGATTAATGAACGTCGTGTTTGGAGCGGCACGAAAATCCAATATCAATATTGCATTATTCGCCATCAATTTGAAACTACTCCCATACCATATTATACAATGATAGCTGGCTATTAATTTGAGGCAGATTAAAATCAAAACTATTTATATTTTCCCCTTGCGAACAATTCATAAATAAGAATCATGATAATTGTTATGGCTAACACTAATCCGTACGTTCTGTAATCTGCTAAATGCTTGTCTGTCCAAATATAATTCATAATCACCTTCTCCCTCCCCGATTCACCTCCTTGTTACTCAGAATGGATTGCCGTCGTGTACAGTAAAGAAAAACCCATCTTATTATAATAGGATTAGTAATGTAACACCGAATATTAATATTTTAAATGGTTTAAAAAAACGATTAATTGATTCACATACATACTTACATTACATGTTATAAAGTATAACCACGCAGCGGTCGTACCGACTTCATCACGGAGCGTTCGAATGGAACGTACGAGTACGTCCTTACTTGCTTCTTATAATATTGATGGCTGACTATGATCTTTACAATATTACATATTTATATTAATAACGCAGTATCAACAACCATGCAAAGCATTCTTCAAAACAACTACAACATGAAGATATATAAAGACAAAACAAAGCTGCTGACTGTAGGCCGAACGCAACATCAGATGAGAGTAGAGATGTCAGGAGTTCCACTAAAGAACACCAAGGAGTTTGTATACCTCGGGAGCAAAATAACATGGGACGGTCGATCTAAGAGCGAGGTCGACAGCCGTATACACCAGGCTAGGCTTGCATTCAATAAAAGGTCGAAAATAATAGAATCGAATAATATAGATCTAAAACTGAGAATACTCCTCATCAAGACCTATGTATGGTGTATCTTGATGTACGGCTGCGAAACATGGTGCCTATCCGAAAGAGATAAACGGAGACTAGAGGCTTTTGAGATGTGGTCATATAGAAGACTATTAGGAATTTCCTGGAGAGACCACATTACAAATGAGGAGGTTCTCCAAAGAATCGAAGGAGGAAGGCACCTGCTCAGGACCTTGTCCGAAAGGCGTGCAAGATGGACCGGCCATGTAATACGACAAGAAGGCCTCTTGCATGCCATAATGGAGGGTATGACCGAGGGGACAAACTCTAGGGGACGCCCACGCTGAGAGTACCTGGAGGACCTGCTGGTGGACTTGCGGTGCTCATCATATGCAGACTTCAAAAGAGCCGCACAAGACAGGGAAGAATGGAAGAGAAGAATAGAGGAAATTGCTGCCAATCCCAGGATTGAAACCAGAAAGAGAGAGAATAAGTAACTACATCACACAGATGATAATATTATTTTTGTTTTCATACATAAATAAATTTGTGGAATCGAAATAAAAACGCGAGTTAGAACAAGAATTTTGTTTATTTATAAGCACTGGTATTTACTTGTTCAGTCAAAAATGTATGTCTAAAAAAAAATTATAAATATTTATAAACATAAAATTGTATCGAAATAAAATTTAATTAGTTACATTCTACAAAAAAAATAACAAAAAATCGTTAAATAACATTTTCACAAAAAGAAAACAGGAGGTAGGCGCATAAAAAAAATTCAAGCGTTTTAAAAACTCGAACATTCAAAATTGGGTGATCGCCTTAACATTTCATTTCGTGTCATAAATGTATAAATAAGTCTTCCCGGACTACCAGCTGAAGTCCCCGGCAATGCCCGGGCTTTACACAGAGTTTTCGAAATCAAATACAGTGACATTTTTTTTTTGAAGGTCACGTATGCGAAATTTCATCAACCTCGGCATAAAACTGTAAAATTGCATACAAATCAAATCCACACCGCCCGCTTGCTAGCCCGCTTGCCACCACGTACAGACATTCTCCTTTATATTTCAACCAATTTACACAAAACCTTGACAAATTATATGTTTTTTCTTGCTTTTATAACTGGCAGTACCTACCATAATAGATCTACAATTCGAAATAAACATACCTTCGTGAAATATTAAAGGAATATGATTAAAGACAATCGACTTTCTAGTATCTTCTGATTATTTTTGTTTTCAATCTTTTTTGTGCTGGAAGGATGATTTTTATGAGCGGCTTTTAGCACGATAATCGGTAAGGTGCATATGATCTCTCCCTGGGACTAATATAAATATGACTGTCGTAATGCTAAAGAAACTTATAATTTTAATTAATCTACATACTCGTACATAAAAATTAAAATTTGCCTGGGGATGTATGAGTATATGAGTTGTCTATGCGTTGCTAAACCATTCATCCGATTGCAATGAAACTTTGGGTATTTGATGTTTGCGTGCCCGCGATGGTTTCCATATATAATAGTGAGCTCTGGCATTATGAAATTTGTATAAAAAAATTGCAATAGGTGGTACGCGAGCTGTTTGAAAACTGAATGCACCGGGACTGAATGTATGGAATGCGGGAGGGGGAGGGGAACTCGGGAGGGAGTTTCGCGGGACGGGGAAGCGGGAGAGGGAAGGCGGAGACGGCGGAGTAGGAACGCGTGAAAGGAAGGAGACACGGGAGAGGAAGGGGAGACGGAAGGGGAACGGGACGAATGGGAAAGGACACGCAGGGATAAACAATTTATTTATTAAGTGGCATAGCAACGCATGTTACGAATAATGCTTTTACTGAAGACGGTAAGTTATATAGGGAAAGTGGGGCAGAAAATATCATTACGATGAAGTACCCATCTTCTGCGGCTAGGGTGATTTTATTTTTGTATGTCTTAATAAGCATAAAGTAAAAAAAGCATTTAATATTAGTAACAAGTCCTAGAGTCAAATCGACATCCTGCTATGCCATAATTTTGGAACGCAAATGTCTCGAGACGTTGACGGATTTGGTTGGACTACCTGCCTATGATACTTGGATTAGAAGGTCTCACGACGAGGAAGAACTTCACTTCTGGGAGTCTATGAACTCCTGTTCATAGAATTCCAGAAATAATTTAAATAGTGCTGTACCTGCGGGTGAGTTGGAACATTCTTCCGTGAAGCGGGCTAGCATTTTTCCATGTTGATTATAGATAAAATATTGTGAAATGCACAGAGACATACATAAAAAGCCTAGTTCGTAGTACATTAAATATCGAAATTTCATACCTAGTAGGTAGCTAACTACGTACGATGTACAATATGACTTCTCTCCAAAAAAGCCGTAACATTTTATTTTTCAAATACTAATAGCTTCTCTGTACAAACATTACTGGAGAAACATAATAAAATAGTTGAATTTGATACAAAAAATTGAAAATTTTATCGGAAATAACGTGACGAAGGCGTCAGAATATTTCTAAAATAAATTGATACTTAAAAAATAATTCTTAATGTAAGGCGAAAAGAGTGTCGCAATGACAAAAAAATAACTCCAGGATGGAAGTGACAAAAATAATAAATTAAGTTGATTTTTAAAACAAACAAAAAAACATTCAGAAATCTGTACATAGGAACGCGGGATAGTAGGGGATGCGGGAGGGGAACGAGGAAGCATGGGAAAGGACACGCAGGGAGAAACAATTTATTTCTTTGAATACGGCATTGCAACGCATGACTGGAATCAGCTAGTAATAAATAAAGGGAACTTGTTAAAACCAAATTTCATGGCACTCAATAATCAATCACATAGACGTCCAAACCAAAAAAAATTGTTCTCTTTATCAGAAAATTCGCTTTATAATTCGAAATATTTAATTTTATTGGAACATAAAATAAATATGTCATTAATAGATAGAAATCTTATTGTAAACTTGCGACGTTGATGTCTAATGTACTCTCTGGAAAAATGTTCTCCATAAGAAAATTTTGAGATTTTTAAAATTTTGAGGTTTTCAAATTATTCTGATATCTTGCAGATTATATTAATATTAGTCATTAATTTGAGCTTCGTATTTGTGAAAAATCATCTCTATGGCGCTGTGCAATTTATTATGAGTTCCTAAGCTCTATCTAATTTCATTATTTACTGACACATACAGAAAACATGCTAACCTGGCAGGACACTTCTGTAAACACACTTTTATTAGAAAGTATATGCTTGGAGGATATACGAGTTTGCACACAGGGACACTAAAACACTGGATAATGCACGAATTTTCATTTGCTACCCTCCATTGATATTACAATTAAGAGAAGATTAGTGATAAAGTAATTGATATTTATTTTGAAAGACTGGAGAAATTAGGACTCTTTAGGACTGGAAAAATATTATGAAACGACTTTAAAAAGCTTATGTTTATTTATTAATTTACGGACAATAGTCCATTAAAAACATAATAATAATACTACAAAAAAAACAGAGATGACAGTGAAGGGAGAGCACATATAAATTATTAATTTTTATATATATATATATCAATGACAAGCCATGTTCCTCAAGTTTCTGGTAATTGTTTGGTTTCGATTAACGCCTTACTATAATTTTATGTGCATTCTGTTATTATTATTTCTAAACGTAAACTGCCTCTTATTCTTTATTATAATTTAGTTTTAATGATTCTTTTTGTTAATATTGTTCTTTAGGAATTGCATGGTATATACTGTATATTCTTTGTTTCACACTGTTACTCTGTGCACTCTGTTATTATTATTTCTAAACGTAAACTGCCTCCTATTCTTTATTATAATTTAGTTTTAAGAATTCTTGTTGTTAATATTGTTCTTTAGAAATTGCTTTGTATATACTGTAAATTCTTTGTTTCTCATTATTTAATCAATTTTGTATTTTCAAGGACTCGTTAGGAAAACTGTAGGATTAATTTAAAGTTTATTATAATTAAGCGCACTTGAAGTGAAATATCACAAAACTGCGCTATATAAATACTACGTTATTATTAATATAAAATGTAAAAAGTACATATTATCGAAGACACTACAAGTCAAAGCATGAATATTGCGTATCGACTGCCAAAAGTCATTTAGTTTTACACCAAAAATATCAGTGCTTTGACTTGCGTTGACAAATCTCGACATTCTGAATAAGGTATAATGGTATCCATAATTAGTAGAAGGTTGATTGAGGAACAGCAATTCATTATGTTCTTACATATGCTTACATTTTTACACATTTAATCATTCACGGTGTCGAGGGCTGTGAATGTGAAAGGTTTTTCCTTTAAAGATACAAATGTCTGAAAAAGCGAGTTTTAAGTTTAATCCTGAATTCTGCCAAGTCTGTAATCATTCTTAAATCATGTGGCAGTCCATTCCAGGCTTTAGGTTCTGACACTCCAAAAGCACGCTAATCGAACTTCGTATCTGATCTGATGTGCGCTTTGATTCTTTCGACCTTTATTTTCTTTGTACTAGTTGGAAGTTTGAGAGCCGAGTGCGGGATCGCCCCTCTCAAATATTTTCGTTGTTCTGGTTGGAAGATGGAAATCTGAGTGCGGGCTCGCCATTCTCCATTATTTTCGTGGTCCTGGTTGGAAATTTGAAAGCCGGGTGCGGGCTTTCCACTCTCCATTATTTTCGTTGTCCTGGTTGGAAAATGGAACGCCGGGTGCGGGCTCGCCACTCTCCATTATTTTCGTAGTCATAGTTGGAAGTTAGAAAGCCGGGTGCGGCATTGCCACTCTCCGTTATTTTCGTTGTCCTGGTTGGAAGTTGGAAAGCCGGGTGCGGGTTTGCCACTCTCTATTATTTTCATTGCCTGGTTGGAAGTTGGAAAGCCGGGTGCGGGCTCGCCACTCTCCATTATTTTCGTCATATGACAACACCACAGTGGAAACGGTCGCAGAAATATTCCTGAGACAATCGGACCATAAATTCCCGCGCATCGACCATGACAAATGAAATGCTCCCCCTGGCGGATCCCGATCTATCCGTGTCCCTGTCCGCCTTATAAGGAACAGCCACAGCTGACTGCGACGGAGATAGTGCGAAAATACCCGCGTCCATTGTCAAGGGAACACGTGGAAAGGTTTTCGCGTGCAATTTATTAGAATTTTTGATCGGAATTATGTTACCGATTCACCAGCATAAATAAAATTCAAATAAAAAATTTGAATATGTTTAATGTTTATGGATGCTCGTATCGTAATGCTCGCTGTTTGTTTTATACAATGCAAATTTATTGCATTTAAATACAGCTTACATATAAAAAGAGCAGGCGATTCGCTCGTCGGACATTGCAGATCTGTCGCTTGCCTGGCTAGCGGGGCGAAGAGTTCGATTCCCACTTTTACCGTAATGTATACAAACAATTGTTCTACGTAATTGCTTTAAATTAACATTATAAGTAATATACAAAATGCGTAAACAAAATTATGTATTTTTCAAGCCTTCGTGTTTTGTTTATCCACGGTTCCCTGTTCCGCCTTAGTTTTTTTTTTGAATTGTGATTATACATTTGCACATTTTAATACTATTTGAATAAGCAAATTAACGAAACGTAATGTTCAATTGTTTAATTATTAGATGCTATTTTGTAATACGGGTTGTTTGTGGTTTCTGTGGGAGTAAATTTAATTCAGAAATTTTATCCAGAATGTAAGTAGGTTTCTAAGAAAACAAATACCCAATACTTCCGTACATAAATCTTAAGTCTCAAAAAAAGCTCACTTGGGGTGAAATATCACAAAAATTGGGCTACGCATAATGTAATTCTTTTTTTTCATAAAATTTTATTGGTTACAGATTTTTTGTTTTTTTTTGGATACCACACTGGGCTAATGCCCGTGTTGTGGTAGTCATACATTTAATATTTTAAATAGGAATTAAAAAATACTATTTTATTGGAACAGATAATTAAACATACTAAATAAAAATTAAGAAATACATTAAAGTAAGTAAAAAATAAAGAGAAAAAAACATATTTTAATGAAAAATAGAAATAAAAATGAAAATTCGAATTTTGAAATACATAAATTAATAATAATTATTAAGTGTTAAGAACTCGTGTGTTCTATACAAATATATAAATTAAGTGAAAAACTAAGAGAAAAAATAAGGAAAAATAGAAATAAAACTGGAAATAAAAATTTTTAAATGAAAAAATCAGTAATTAAAATGAAGTGTTAAGAACTCATGTATTCTTTGAAGTACGCTCGTCCCCTTTCGAAAATCCAATGTTGTACACGTGCTATATAAAGTTATTTAGAATTACTTGACTTTATGTCAGTACTCAGAGCATTATATATTTTAGGAGCGATGAAGTAGAATTGTCATTGAGCGAATGAGGTATTAGTTTTTGGGACCACGCAACCCAGGTTTGATGAAAAGCGGGTGTGGGCTTGAAGTTGTGGAGCCATAAGTAGGTTATTTTTTCGTATATAGCAAATGCTTGTTTTAGTAAATAGCTGTCGAATATCTAAGATGGTGCATTATGGTACCATAACGGATAACCGTAGGCTGTGCGGTCTATTTCATACAAAACTTAATTTTGGATTTAAGGCTAAAATACCTACGAAACTCAAAATTATTTTTGTTTGAAACAAAAAGGTGTAGAAAATATCTAGTACGTATATTTGCTACTTTTTTGGTTTGTTTTTTAAATTATAAAATATACGCCATTAAAGAATTAAATTTTATTGTCATTTTAGAGCTAAATTTAGCAATTATTTGTGAGTTGATAACATTAAAAAAAAATAAAGTTTTACGCTGTTTACTATATAAATATGATGAAATGTAATGGAAAAATTAAAATTATTGTTAAAGGCATTTTGATGGCGTAAATTCAAATTATAATTATCCGTGCTTGATATTTGCCATACCTTTTAATTATGAAAATAATTATTCAGTTTCGTTTAGTATTTTGGCCGCCAATACAAAATTAATTTTTGTATGAAAAAGGCCGCCCAGCCGTTCCTCGTAAGACACAGAGTTATAATGGGAAAAACTTTCAACTGCATGCCATGTAATCGTGTTTTCTTGGTTGACGCGACGCGCGATGCTGGCTTCTTTTATAAATAGATGAAATAATTATAACTAGACATACAAGAGTGCCAATAAATGTCTATAAATGGCATGGCAAGTCTCAGCGCCGACATAAATATAATATAATGTTGAACCAGGCTGACACATGTTTCCCTGAGCGACGCAATAAAGCCGCGAGAGGAAGCGGAGAGGTCCAGTGTCCCTAGCACACTTCCTACAGCTCTTTTCAAATGACAGAAGCTGCCATCTGTATCGATACACTGAAGATGCGGCAAGATACGACGGCGAAGCATCACCTCACAAAGCCACGAACGATTAAAGTTTTCATTAATGAGTTGACAAGGCAGCTATTTATGTTGCGGTGATTTTCCTTCCAGATTTGGTCGATACTGGTATGAGGTGAAACCTAAGTTTACTATTTGTATCGAATTTCCTTTCCAAGTTCAGAAAAGCTCGCTTACTCAAGAAGATGCGGAGTTTTTATTTATCTATCAGTTCCTTAACTTACAGTTGATGTAGCTACCAGTAGCGTTAAAAGTAGGTACGTAAATAATTATCATACGTGACCAAACGGGTTAGAAAACCTTAGATTTAGTAAAACCATGAAAGATTCCTTCCAAATACTCCACTCGTAAAAAATAATGTCAATCGAGAAAGAATTTGAATGGGCGACTGGGGGAAAATCACCAGTCGGGTAAAATCGACAACAAAACAATGGAATATCACGACGACATTTGCAAATAAAATGATCCCGAACTTATTCAGCAACTTCACTTTCCGAAAAAGATTGACATGCAACGTTCCTTCGTTCTCATGTTTTGTTCGACCAAACAGTACTTTCAGTTGACGCCTAGATTTTTATATGAGATTTTAGAATAAATAGTTAATTCCTTTTTTTATTGTTCTTTTACAATATTTTAATATTTCGTTACTTTATGGCTAAGGAATATAGGCATAAAGGGACGTGCGGTCCAGAGATAAGTGCCTTCCACTTGACGTGCGATTAAAAAAAACTAATAGTTTCTGCGGAAACGTGGTATGGAAATTGATTCTTATTTTTTGGGAAATATTTTTTTCTATTTTTCTTCTAGGCATCCGTGGACTGAACGCTTCCAGAAATATGCAAAGAAGGGCAAATAATATTTGGGGCTACACCTAACAAAATAATTTATTAATTGGTGCACTTAAAGGAACATTTAGGTTTATTACCTACTTATCTACTAGTGCAGATCCGTGAAATATTATGGAAATTATTTATAGGATTGATAATTGAGTGTTAACTAAAAACTGCAGATCTTTGAAAAATTACGATTTCTGACTTTACTTAACAAGATAAGAAATTTAAATAAAATAAATACAAATTTCACATATAAAAAAATATACATATATATATATATATTATGCTATAGATAGGTAGATACTTTGTCGCTTGTCAAAATTCTTGACACAATCACTTCCTATTTCAAAAATGACACTTAAATTCAAAAGAAATTCAAGTTAAGAGAGTTACACCCGCAGACATACCCACAATCAAAATTAGTGTTTTTATAATTAAGTAGCTGGTACCGGCATGCGTTGCTTTGCCATTTAATAAAGATTTTTTTTCTCCCTGAGTGTCCTTTAGCATTCGTCCCGTTCCCCTTCCGCCTCCCCTTCTTCTCCTGCGTCCTCTTCCCCTCTCGCGTTCCCACTCCGTCACCTCCACCTTCCCTCTCCCCACTCCACCCCCCCCCCCCTTTTTCCGTCCCGCGAACCCCCTCCCGGATTCCCCTCGCCCTCCCTGGTTCCCCTCCCCCATCTCTCCCTCCCTCCCGCTTTCCATATCAATAGCCGCTTCCTCGCGTGCCACCAACAGAAATTTTTTATACAAATTTCATAATGCCAGAGCTCACTGAAAGTTTTATAAAAACCTTGTCCTGACAATAACGAACACACAAAAAAAAGAATTATTCAATTTCGTGCAGTCGTTCGAAAGTTATGCGCTTAGCAACACATTCAGCGATTCATTTTTATATTATACTCGTAGATTGCTTACAATGTCGGTTCTATCCCAAGTCCCCCGAAAGTTCCAGCTTAAAAAATAAATTAAAGAAAAAAACGCGTTTCTGGGAAATTCCTACATTTGAATCAATGATTTGTGTACAGCTTATTCATTTTCAATTCTCTGCATTCTTTATTATTTCCAGTGCATGTCTGTTTTTTTCTGACTGATAATCTCTCGAGAATTAAGTATGTAATGTGAGTAATAAACGTGAAGGTTATTTTTAAATAAAACAAGAAATTAAAACTCTCGTGTTTGGTACACAAGAACTTGTTAAAAACCCAATCAACTACAAGCCAACAAATAAGTATAAGTAAGTTCTGTGATAAAAATCACCGCTTCCTTTGAAGACGTTAATTTTTTAAGTTATGGCACTCTTAATGAATACACACATTCCTTGTATGAAACCATCACATTACGTGTATTTTTAATGGCTACCCAATTACTTTCATTAATTAGAAGCGGGGGGCTACGAAACAGTAGCTAAAGTCCTTCATTTATGTAAGAATTCATCCCCTCACTCGTGGACTATGAGTTGCATGCTGTGCGGATGGGACTATAACTATTATGTGAGCAAGCCTTGATATTATTACTCAGTCATTCTCAAACATATTGCCCTATGGCAACTAACTTCGAGACTAGTATACAATTGGAGAGGCGGGTATGGGAACCATTTATTGGATAACCAACACCTCTGCCATAGGTCGTCACCCCAAGTGGTTCGCTACGTTTGGTGACTTAGCAGGGGTGCCCGGGTTCATGGGGTGAGGTTTGTCCAGGTTTTGGCGGCGGATGCGTCTGCCCAACTGCTGGCCCGGATCGAGAGAGTCTGGTTGAGCGAGGCCTTTTAACCTTTTCAACCGGACTCTGTCGACCCATCGCCTTGTTGCACGTGATTGGAGGGATGGATTCATACGTCCAATAATATTGATTGGATAACTTTCGGTAAATTCTCATCGTTCACTAGCATGACTGCAGATCGTCAATGAATAAGTCCCAGTTCACAATGATTAAGTGCTCTTAATATATTCGACGTCAACTGTTGTTTGTATGTAACCAACACCTCTGCCATAGGTCACCCCAAGTGGTTCGCTACGTTTGATGACTTAGCAGGGGTGCCCGGTTTCATCCCGAGGTGAGGTTTGTCCAGGTCTTGGCGGCGGATGCGTCTGCCCACCTGCGGGAACGGATCGAGAGAGACTGGTTGAGGGACGACTTTTAACCTTTCCAACCTGACTGCCTCGAACCATCGCCTTGCACGCGGTTGGAGGGATGGATTCATACGTCCGTTACTCCTGGACACACTGACCCTCAGATTCCTACCCACCCCTCATAAAATTTCCTATCTTTCCCTTCCTTAAAAAGAACCTCCACACAGCATTCCCTCAGATGTCAAAGGCCC
The DNA here is from genome assembly GCA_917880885.1 of Limnephilus marmoratus. NCBI lineage: Eukaryota > Metazoa > Arthropoda > Insecta > Trichoptera > Limnephilidae > Limnephilus > Limnephilus marmoratus. Next base: position 34,308,149 of record OU862908.1, read on the forward strand.
TGAGGGAAATTATTTTCCTCCAGGCTTCCTTAGGCTCCATTAAGATTGATAGGATAACTTTCGATAATTTCTCATCGTTCCCTAGCATGACTGCAGATCGCCAACGAATAAGTAACAATTCACAATGCTTAAGTGTTCTTAATATATTCTACGTCAACTGTTGTTTGTACGTTAACGATTTGCAGTTGTCATAGAGAAATTACCGAAAATTATCCTATCAATCCTTATCGATCGAGCATGCTTGGGGGCAAAGGGCAAAAGAGGGAATTTGAAGGGCTGCAAGCGGACGCGACGGTGACGGATATAAGAAGGTTTGGTGAAGGGTTTGTAGGTAGATTTTGTGTAATGGCGGCCACGCCAGACCTAGTTCGGCGATCCGCTTGGTGGTTATACTTACTTCTTTATCTGACTCCACTGGGTTACCAAATGTACCGTGATATTAAAATTGAAAGAAATATTTAATACTGAAGTTAAGGTTTATTTAAATTTCGTAAAACACGACAAATATTTTATCAGAAGATTTGTAGGGAACGACACTCTAACACACAACAGCTCATCGGGTAGTCGAAAAACGAATAAGGTTCGGTACCTTTGCCGAACGGAAGGAACGCAAGCTCACTTCATCTGGGTTGCCAGCGTATAAAACCCAATTATTCGGCTGTTGAGTATCGTTTTCTACAAAGTCATCAAAATGTTTTGGCCGTAAAAAATATCTTCAACATGTAAAGGAGGGAGTGAGAACAAGATCTTTTGAAGGGGGGCAGTGAATCAAATAAGTTTGGGAAGCTGTGTTTTAAATGATTGTCTAATTGGCTACGGATTGTGGGGACAGGGGATGCGGTAGAAGCCAAGAAGAGAAGTTGGGAAGTCGGGAAGCCGGAGTCGTGGATCCCGCAGGGAATGATATTATCTCACCCGCTGATCATGCGCGGTAAATACAGAAAAGTAGCGCAGCAATTATTATTGGACGAGTGTTCTGAAGATTTACGATTGAACCGCTCCGTAGGAATCTTAATCAATTTACCTTTTTAACTGAACGGTTGCATATTCCGCAAAATACACGGCCTATAGCCTATACAGTACATTTACAAATATTGTTTCTTTCATCATTCGTTTCTGACCCCCGCTATTGATTTTTTATCTAAATTAACTAACTAACTAACCATCACGCCTTTTCCCCGCAGGCACACATTCCTTGCCTCGTTTACATTCATACAACGTCTCATACATTCTCTTCTATTATTCTGTCTCTTGACATGGCCCGACTCAAGTATCTGATTCACTTGGTCGTGCCATGTCTTTCTTGGGCGTCCTCGACTTCTTCTACCATTCACATTTGCGTCATATATTCTCCTTACACCCCTTTCCTCGTTCATTCGCTCTACATGCCCAAACCATCGGAGCGTTCCTTTCTTGATCTTACTCATTACGCTTGCATCAGCCTTGCATTCTTTGCGGATTTCCACATTTCTCACACGATCATACATGGTTTTACCACACATACGCCTCAGGGATCTCATTTCTACAGCGTTCAGTCTACTTTCATCCTTCCTCTGCCAGTTCCATGCCTCACTGCCATACATCAGGGTAGGTACCAGGTACCAGTACTCCATTATAGACGGCTAGTTTCGCGTCTTTGGACAGTTTTTTGTTGGTGCCAACGGCGTTCAGTCCTCCATTAATAGAGTTACCAGCATTCACCCTTCTTTCAATATCTCTATCAGCCTTCCCATCTCTCGTAAACATACTTCCCAAATAAACAAACTCATCCACCTGCTCCAAGTATTCATCATTCACAACTATATTGCATACTGATTTCGTACTCTCTCTTTCAAACACCATGACTTTAGACTTACTTTATCTAAATTAACACAAAAGAGCCAACAATATGACGCCATGTATACATGATACCATCAGTGATTTTTAATAAACTTAATAAAAACTTAATATTGGAGGAAAATGAAAGGCCCTGCACCAACATGATAAAGCTGCGGCTAATAAATGAACAATCCATGTATCTTTGCTTATCTAAATGTACTCACCTAAATATTCATGCATATTGTATTGTACTTACAATTAAGTTAATGCATCTCTTCTTATAATTACGTTAAATTTATCTTCTTATTCTAATTATTAAGATAAATGTTTAATTAAAAAAAAAACTAGATGTTCTCGTACATTAAAATGATAAATTGATTTGGTGGCACCTGCAAGCAAGCTGTCATGTGAAAGCTTTGTAGGACTGCCTCTCGTAAACACTATAAACTATATGGTTGTAATTATGTTTAAACAAATAATAATACAAAAACATTATACATATGGTTGGAATTATGTTTTAACAAATAATAGTACATAAACATTATAAACATTATCATAAACATATTATTATTATGGCTACTGGCATTATACCTAGGTCTCTCATCCAAAATTTAGGCATATTAGATTTGTCAAAGAATTTATATATAAAAATGCAAAAATCAGTCATTTTAAATACGTGTAGGATTACAAAAGATTTTTTAAATATTTATATTGAGGGATCAGTAGGGTTTATAGGTTCAATTAGGAATTCCACAGAGCCGAACCCTCTGATATGAAAATATCTGGAGTTGGTGAATTATTTTCCCTTTTGGTCTCTGGTAGGTTGACATGTTGTTCTTGTATTGTTTTGTATTTATAATACTTACATAGTGTGGATTGGTAATAATGGTAATAATTGCATAGCGTGGATTGACTAGATGATCATTTGGGAAGTGTGTGAAAGGGTTTAGTTTTTCCCGTGGGGAAAATTTAACTCGGACATTTAAATCAGCTGCGTTAAAATATGTAGTAAATAAATAATATGGCGTAGTCCAGCGGTAAGGCTCTTGCTTCGCACACCGAAGGTCGTGGGATCGAATCCCGGCGTGGCAAATAAATTTTATTTGATTAATTTGTGTTATTTCACAAATTATTCATTTAGAATAATAAATAGTATATTTGCGACGTTCCAGAGTGGAAGATACTCTCAGTACCGCCCTGGTGTAAGACCACCATTCAGAATTGAAACGTTGCTCGAAATGGCATTAGCCGTGTTTGGTGACCAGACCTAAATAGCCAGGTACTTCCCCACCTTCCTCTTCCCTATCTCCTTCCCCTCCCCACTACCTTCAGCTTCACAACATACCCCATTGGGGATGCCATAGTTTCACTGGCTTCAGACAGGAGCAGTTGGGACTCTTGGGCGGTATTTATATAAAAAATTAAATTAAAATATATTTATAAAGATATGTTTTAGGTAAACCCAGTTGAAGTAAGCATTGCTTATGAAATATTTTGGTTTTTTAAACAATGAAAGTGGTTAAAACTAAGTATTTTATTAATTTTGAAAAAAACATACATTCCCGAAATGACGTTGCTGACTGAAACCAGTTGACTTGAAAAATGCAAATTTCATGACACCAGGGAATGTTTGTTTCAATTTTATATCTCTAAATTGAAACAAACAGATTTTCTACTTTTTCAAAGACGATTTGAATGCTAATCACTAAAGACCGGATTATATGCAAATGCATATTTGCATATGCAATTGCATATTTAGACCCTTTTCAGCGGTAGTTGCATATTTTAGCAAAAAATTTGAGATCTTGCATATTTACGCTTGATCTGTTCAGATGCCTCACATAGTGACACTATAAAAGTCAGATAGCTAAGCGCGCGGCTAGCGAACTGAATGCTCGGCGCGGTGCCTGCAGACCGCCTCCTCTTGAATTGATGTTGAATGAATCTATTCAAGTTATGAAGAAAATTCGCCTTATGAATTCCTCGTTGCCAAAGCTATTCCTGAGTAAACTCAAAGAAAAATTCGAAAACTTACTGAACAATAGCCAAGGGTTTGAACCCTTGTGCCAAATTGATAGCTTTATCAACGGGGCAGGTGAAATTTTGCATGGCACAATAAGTTCAAAAATCGCACCCATTTTTAAATTCTGTCTAGTCACATCAGTAGACGTAGAACGCTCCTTTTCTGACTACAAACATATATTAGCGATCGTAGACATAATTTGTCTACAGAACATTTAGAACAGCTCTAGTCGTATACGTTTTTAACGGTAAATTGTGAATTTCATTGTTAAATACATTTTTTAATTGATATTTTCGAAAATAACATTGTTAGCCTTGAGAATTAATAGCTTACTAAAATAAAAAAAATATTTAAAAATACGACTTCCTGTATTATTTAATGATGCATATTTTGGCCATTTTTATGGATTTTCGTGCATATTTTAGCTATTTTTATTGTATATTTGCAAGCATATTTTGGGCTGTTTTTGTTGCATATAATCCGGTCTTTACTAATCACATTAAGCTTACACTTAATAAAACTCCTAGTTGCTCCGAAAGTCCAACTGAACTCAACTCAACTCTCAAGTAGGCATGATGTTTGACGTTTTAGGCGTTAAATCCCAGTTATTTGGTCGAATGGGAAAACCTGAAAACCAATTCCCTGTCTATTACGTAAACATTTACACGTTAACACTACCTACATTACAGAGTCCGGTTAAATATTCAAGTTAATATAGGAATGTTTATTCCCCCTGATATTTAATCACTACACTATCAGAAAGATTTCATCTCTGAAAAAAGAGTTTTTTATTGCGCCCTGTGATACAAGCTTAACGATCATGTATATGGTAGCCGTTTAAAGGCTTTTTATTGAAATTTATTTTTACCTGATCACGGACGAAGAATTTTTCAGAAGCTTTGACACTTTTTGTATTCACCGTATTAAATTGATTCTGACAAGGTACCTAACTATCTACGTTTTTTTTTACATGAATACCGCACACGAGTTCCAACTGCACCCGTCGGGAATCAGTGAGACTATGGCATCCCCAATTGGGGTATGCTGTGAGGCTGAAGGTAGTGGGGAGGGGAAGGAGATAGGGAAGAGGAAGGTGAGAAAGTACCTGGCTATTCAGATCTGGTCACCAAACACGGCTAAAGCCATTTCAGGCAACGTTTCAATTCTGAATGGTGGTCTTACACCAGGGCGATACTGAGAGTATCTTCCACTCTGGAACGTGCCGCAAATATACTATATATTATTTTAAATGAATAAATTGTGAAACACACAAATTAATCAAATAAAATTTATTTGCGACGCCGAGATTCGATCCCGCAACCTTCGGAATGCGAGTCGAGCGCCTTACCGCTGCACTACGCCGGCCGTCATGTTTGAAAATCACGTCGCGTTTGAAAATATCGTTGAATATCTAGTTTAATGTGATATTAAAATAATTAACTTCAGCGAAAAAAATCTTACATTATTCATGTTTTCATTTTTTTTAATTGCTTTGGAGTTTTTTTAATCGAAAATTTAGTAATTTTTTAACATAATTCTAACATTGAATATTAACATTATAAAAACAGAAAAAAGATTAATAAAACAGTTAGGGATCTGAAAGCTGGGATCTCTGCTATCAACTTTAACCACTTAGCCATCGCGGCAACCTTCCACCCCACCGCATCCCATCAATGCAAAGAGTGTTTGAAAATGTTATTAATACTATTAACATCTTGCATGTTTATACAGTAGAGGCATACAAACATTTAAACATTATTTATTTCTAAATTATTTAAAATAATATTAAATTAATAAGTCAAGTCAAAGTGAAAAGATCCAATTTTTTTACGAAAAGTATTGTTATATCGGTAGATGATGTTAAGTATTTTAAACGATTTATTAATTAATTAAAAATAAACATAAAATTATACGATATTGCAAGGTTTATTAATTCCTTATGTTAATAATTATTTAGACTACTGCTTTCCCTATTCAAAAAAATAACAATTTGGATTATAAGGTAAGTTAACAAGCAGCTTTTAAAACAGGTAGTGTGTCCGTCCGTCATATTTGAATATCACACAACAGACACGGAGCTTAACGCTAAGCTCCCTGACCTGTGATTAATGCCTCACACCGCTCATGCTCATATTTAAACCTAGGGTCAAATTACAGAACCATATTATTCATTATATTCCAAAGTGTGGAGTTTAAGCAACCAAACCTCTGAAAAAAATTAAATGTCTGGACTAGATGTAAAAAAGAGCGTTAAAAGTAGGTATGCAAATTTATACGAGAAATTAATCCAATCTTTAAGGCTCGGAAATTAATTATAAAGATTATTCTAAAACTACCGATCACAAGCAGTTGGAATGAAAACTTTAGGAGAATCTGTGTATGTGTTTTGGACATTAAGCAACTTTATGCCAAAAACATACTTGCATACCTCTTCAAATTCAAACAGATAACTATTTTTGTCAAAATGCCAAACTGCTCGAGATACTAGAACCAAAGGGAATTTTCTTTTAAGGGCATAATCCCTTTCCCTAAAACAACTTTTGGACACAGTAATTTTAAATACTTTGCAACAAAGCTATATAATGCACTTCCCACTTGCCATTAGACAGAAAAAATGATTTCATATAAATCAGACACCAAGTCTTAGACCATCAGCCAAGACGGATCAAACATCAATGATTTTTATTGGTATGTATTTCCAATTGCACGATGCTGGTTGTTTTTTTTTTAAATATAATATTGTAATGTTATTTTTTTGTTGTTGTTGTAAACTGGTTATGTTATAAACAGCGCTTGCTCTCAAATTTCCTAGTGAGAAAGGCACAGCGCATCACCATTATATTGTAATTAATAAAAATGAAATAAATACAAATTTTAAAAATATTCTGTTATCATGTATATTTTGTGTGATTTTAATGGGAATTTATTTATCACGAAACAACTAATATATGCTTTTCAGACAGACGTAACCGTTAGCGTTGTAAGTTATAAGGTTAAAACATGAAGTTGGATTATATTAGTTTTGAAATAAAATGCAGTTTTATTATTATTAATCCTAAGAAGTACCTACGAGAAAAATCTTGGGATAAAAAATATTCGCTAAAACACTAATTTAATTTAAAATATTAAATTAACCCATATTACGTACATATATAATTATAATTTGGTGATAAATTTTAAAGTTTCTTAATTGAATTTTCCAAACGTCATTTACAATTGCAGTTTAATTACAATTTAATTTGGTTATTGGCCATTCATTACTAATTATTTATATTGCACTTGCGTATTTTTTAAATCCCAAAATTTGTCGAATAACACGATTCGTACGTGTTCTCATGAGAACTTAAGTTCGTATTTATTAATGTGAGGATAGCCGTCCATAAATTTCTCTGAAAAACGTTGAAAAAAGATTTGGTTATTGGCCATTCATTACTAATTATTTATATTGCACTTGCGTATTTTTTAAATCCCAAAATTTGTCGAATAACACGATTCGTACGTGTTCTCATGAGAACTTAAGTTCGTATTTATTAATGTGAGGATAGCCGTCCATAAATTTCTCTGAAAAACGTTGAAAAAAGATTGTCATAATCATACACAATTTTTTGACAAGTCAAATCTTAAATATTACTAATCTATATACTTCATATTTAGATAATGTAGCGAACTGAACTTTGAACAACGTCAAAGGCTGAAAAATCTTTGTAATTTTTTAAAAATCTACAGTACTAGTTTTTAGTGAGACACCCTAGAAGATTTTATATTTTAGGGTTATAAACAATAGCACGATAAAAATGATTCCATGAATCTTCTTATGTTAGTTATCAGAATTAATAAATGTTAGAATTTAAACTCCCGTGATTGTATACTTGTAACGTATAAATATACGTATAATATATGATTTTTTAGGTAGGTAATGGTTGAATGTGATATAAAGTGGTAATAATAATAATAAATCATTTAAATGGGTAATGGTTATTACATAAATCAGTGAAACAATTTTTTATTTATTGTTTTCAAGTTTAATTTGTATTGTTTTTTTTTTTAATTCAAGTCAAGTTGATAACAAATAATATAGGTATATATTTAATAATATTATTCATTAATTTAAAAAAAAACGGGTTGATTTAAAAAGTAGTTTTACGGTATAAATATTATCATTACGCGTCAGAGCTATTTCGGCTTTCTAAGGCATGAGGAGATGAGGTCACTTACACACAAAATACAAAGGAAAACTGAAAATTATTGAAAAAAATTATTATAATTTAATAACTTATGAGTAAAACCTCAAATTGAAATATTTAATCTGTCGTTTGAGTGTCATTATAATATTATATTCAATGATTAAAAAAAAATTATACGGGCTATTAGAAAAATATTTATTTAGACTATAGTGAAAAGCTCGCGTGGAGGTAGTGTCAGTAACACCCCCAGCAAGCCTCGTCTTGTAATACGTCCCTAGGAAGATGTCAGCCCAATCGCTCCAGTTTAAATGTTAAGATATGTTAAGAAATATATGGCCATTAAAATCAAGTTGGCTTTACGGTAGCAATTCAGATGTGTATCTGCGTGTTGTTTTATTTTGGAGGCATTCGGCTGGACGCGTTTTTTATGCCACATATTTGTTCCATGATCAACTCTTATCAATCCGAATGGTTTTAGTGCTTTTTAATATTTTGTTTGGGTCGTCAAATGCCTCTTATAAGGTAGTGAATGATTTATGTGTAGGCTGCTTGGAGGGAACTTCATAATGTATGTTATCCCCAATCTACACATTTCTCATTTATTATTTTTAATATTAACTCCACACGGGAGGTTATCTTTGAGGACGCTGCGAGGACGAATTTCAAAAAAAAGGAAGGGGTGAGCCTAGGTTTTGAAGAGATTTATTTTGAGGGAGAAAATATAAAGTCTGCAGGTCATTCCACAGTCGACCTTCAGATCACAGAAGAGCTGCAATAATGGTAAAAAAACACGGTATCTCCATATGTATTCCAACGATTGGGAAAACCTATTGAGAGCTAATTCAATAATAATATTTATTGATTGCAGGTTCCACAGAAACATACTCTTAAATGTTCCCCAGGATTCAAATATAATAGGTATTAACACGAATAAAATTGCCACCCAAATGGCCAGGTATCTCTCTTCATCTGTACTTCTACCACTTTGCCTAATTTATTTATGAAATAATTAGCGAATATTGAATTACCCGTTTCAGTGATGTCCACACAGCCTTCAAGCTGCCTACGGAATGTAACCACTTTCTACAAAGTAATATTGACCGACGTGAACATATTGCTACGATAAATCAAAAATTTAAGCTCTTATCTTTGTCTCTTTCAATATTGTCAGGAACAAGTTTTGTTGGTGTAATGTTTTTATTATGCAAATGTGTTCGACTTTTTAAGCTTATAATCAAAGCCTTTATTTTAATGGCTTCCCATAAGAACTTAATTGAAGCAATAAGTACCACTCCGAATATGTTCAAGTGAATATTAATCTATAGACCCCTAAAATCGGGAAGCAAGCATGCTGCGGCCCAGCACCAATACTCCGTGGCAGATTGGTACTAAGAATCCTGTAGAAGGTAAAAGGTAGGATGGTAACGCAGTCGGGTTATATGATAAGCTACCAGTGTTCAACAAACAGGCGTGACACCATAATAAGAGATTAAAGTTTTTACCCACTCCGATACAATCCTACTTACAGATCAGTAATGTTGTGCGTGAGGAAATTTCCCTAGATCTCGGGATCGGAAGAACGATTATTCTCATAAATCGAGGGAATATTTGGTACAAGAAAAATGTCAGCTCTTTTGTGTGCGTCATAAATATTTGTTAGATTTGCAGTCATAACACAGAAGTTACTTGAAAAAAAAAAATTAAAAAAAAGTTTTTATGATGAAATGCAATTATTACATAATGCAGGTAGAAAAAAGACATTTTAAAAAAGAGGATTCAAGTTAAATAATACAGGTTCCTTACTTGATGTGTTTATTCCTTTTTTCTATATCCATATTGTTAAGCTATGTAAGCGCCTTCGAGCGATTGTAGGCAAACTGTATAAACTTAAATATTATGTACCAAAACCATGAAACTAATCTATTTGTCCCTGGCTGAATCTAATGTGAGATACGGTATAACTTCTTGGGGGCACTCATGTAAAACAAACATCCAACATGTACAGTCAATTCAAAACGCCATGGTCAAATTACTCGTCAGCAAAGCAGTTTATGACCAGCGGCAAAATATCACAATTATGTATAAATCCATAAATGTGTTACCTATTAGAGCTCTTTTTTGGCATAACATCTGTATGCAACGCATCTTAGATAGCCCATACAAAACAATGGTGGATCACGTGTACAATACTAGGCTTACACAAAATGAAGGGATGATAGTACCTAGATTTTCTAATAAACATGGCCAGCGAACTCTTGAATACATCGTACCACTTATTTTTAATATGCTGCCATATGATTTGAAAAAATGTTGCTCGACACCTAAATTTGCACTATTGTTTAGAACATGGCTATTGGAATCAGATTTTATGTATTGACTTGACTCCTCGTGCATTTTTAATTTTTAATTTTTAAATTTTAAATTTTAAATTTTAAATTTTAATTTTTAATTATTAATATTTAATATGTAAATTTTTTTTTTTTTTAGACATATGCTTATTATTTTTTTTTATACTTATTTATGTTTTTATGATGTTTTTTTATTAAATTGCAATATTTTTTTCTTCTATTGTAAAACATTGTATATTGTATCATGTTTTTGTCAACACTATTTTCCTGCCGACAAGCTACTTGCAGTAGCTTTGCAGGTGCAATGTAAACAAGAAAAACTATTCAAAATTTCAACCAACTTTCTCCCCCTTGCTAATAAAGGTGATTTAAATTTTACACATATTTATTAGTAAGGGGTAAGTGTACAGGTATATATGGAAATAAATTCTAAACTTTAAAAATATATATTTAGTTTTCTCATCCGACCCCTCCATTCCTCCTACGACCACACGACGATTTCGATAGTATAAAGGTGATACTCTAAATCTATAGAATTTAGAGGGTATCTTTGCACCGTACCATAGGTAACTTTTATTTCGGGGATCACGTACTTAATATCACGAACTTGCACAGCTTTTGGGCCCAGCTGGGTCCGGCAGAGTACGGCTGGAATCGGTTGGTACTCGGTAGCAACGCGGGAGATTGATTCTGTGCAGCTCACTAAGCATTAATCAAGAGGGGAATACATATAAAGCAGCCCGATAAAAAAATAAACTGGAAACATTTATATGAACCTATCTTGATCGTCCACGTTATACATGCATACCTAAACCTATGTACATTCGCGTTGATAAATCGACTCATTGTTTTCCGGGTGTCGTGGCTACCGTACGGCAGCTAATGGCCGCATTCGTCATAAAAAATAATAAATGCCTCTCAAAAGCATATAATCATTCCTCATAACTATCGGAGAATGAAATGGTTTGACAATGCCGTATTTCGTAACGCATTCTTGCCGGGGGCATTCAAGCTGAATGCTTTTACAATAATACACACCGAATCTCTTTAATCTCGTTTCCTTTGGAACTTTCATATTTGAATGGTTGAGATAATAGCACGTACCTACCTCGGCACAGACTTCTAATATAAACTCATTGATTAATTATGCCTAATATTCTCCTTACTCGGCGAGAACACCCGAGGGAGCCCGAGTGCGAGACTGTAGTTGAGGCGATCGACTCACCTCGCCGTTCTTTGCTCGCCTCTTCTCTGTTTTAGTATCTAGTAAAAGAACACTTGGTGAAACACCCCACGGGCGAACACAGCCTCAAGACAACCAACAAAGATTCAAGCAAAACTGTGCGATACCAGAGTGAAGAGGTAGCACTGGGGCTTCACCCCCGTGAAAAGTTTGACGGACTAACGTGCAATTTAATTTATTTAATAATAGCTGGTTCCCGGCATGCGTTGCAATCCAATATTCAAAGAAATAAATTGTTTCTCCCTGCATGTCCGTTCCCATGCTTCCCCGTTCTCCTCCCGCGTCCCTTCCTTTCCCACGTTCCCTTTCCATCTTCCCCGTCTTCCCCCTCTCCTCTCCCGCTCCCCCGTCCCGCCAACCCCCTCCCGTGTTCCATATATTCATTCCCAGTACATTCAGTTTTCAAACAGCTCACTTGCCACCTATTACAATTTTTTATTAAAATTTTCATTTTTCGTAAATTACAAATGTTCATTTTTGTACACCATATGAAAAATCAATCAAATTTGATACCGAACATAGGTACCTATTTAAAATATCTATAATTTTTGATTCCATTCAAAGTGTTGCGAGTACTTCAAATAAATTCATTAATTTAAAGAGTTTCGAAAATTGAATTGTTGTTGTGCAAAATGTCGTTCTCAAATTTTGATATTTTCGACGGTTCCATGACAGTTCATCCTGCGACAATTCATCCGGCGACAGTTCATCCTGCGACAGTTCATCCGGCCGACAGTTCATCCTGCCGACAGTTCATCCTGCCGACAGTTCATCCCGCCGACAATTCATCCGGCGACAATTCATCCTGACAATTCAACCTAACCTAACCTAACCTATAAGTATAAGTATGTCGTATTTTGTTATTCACGCATGCTTCTTCGGAGAGTCGAAATTATTGTTAGTAAAAATATTTTTACAGCGGATTTCCACTCAAGATGCCTTCAGATATAAGTATATCGATTTTGGTTGTACGGCCGTATATCCTCTTTGCATACTTACTTAATAAAAATCTTCTAAATGATCAGGCAGGATGAATTGTCGCCGGATGAATTGTCGGCAGAATGAACTGTCGGCAGGATGAACTGTCGGCAGGATGAACTGTCGGCCGGATGAACTGTCGCAGGATGAACTGTCGCCGGATGAATTGTCGCAGGACGAATTGTCGGGTCACCATTTTCGACAGTTTTGCAAGAGTTTTTGTAATGATTGAAAAGCTTTTCAGATGTATTGTCATGTGGTTGTAATAACCCAGAAACCTTCGCGGGGATTTAAGAGGAACGTTTGCGCGGCCCATTTCTGCAGGTTTCATACAAATCTTAGATTTGGATTTGAAATCAAAATACCCAACGAAACCGAAAAATTATTTTTGTAATCATAAGGTATGTTAAATATCTAGTTAGGATATGAGCTACTTTATTTATTTTTGCTTTAAATTAAAAGATATGGGCCATTAAAGAGTTGAATGTTTCGGGATTTTAGAGGCGATTTGGGCAATTATTTGTGAGTAAATGAAAAACAATAAAAAAATTATTTTACCATATTTATCATATAAATATGATGAAATATAAAATAAAAAATAAAAATTTATAAAAAAAATAATTTTAATGGGTGTAAATTAAAAACACAAATTACCTATTTACGGCGGAATAAAAATAGTCGTTTATATATTAAAATTACTACCCAAAAAATGCATTTTTAAGAATTTTTTATTTTTACTTTTATTTTTCATTGTATTTTTAAAATAAATATAGTAAAATTATTATTTTAGTTTTTCTCTTACTCACAAATAATTGCCTAAGTCGCGTCCAAAATAATGAAACACTAAAATCTTTAATGGACTATATCTTATAATTTAAAGCAAAAATAAATAAAGTAGCTCACATCCTAACTAGATATTTGATATACCTTTTGATTACAAAAATAATTATTCAGTTTGGTTTGGTATTTTGATCTCAAATCCAAATCTAAGATTTGTATGAAACGGGCAGAAATGGGCCGCGCATGCGTTCCCCTTAAGGAAGGTATTTTGAAAGTTTCAAACATTTCCTACGCTTAATATAGCAATATATATCATATACTCACATATATAAATAGACAGAAGCAAGCACATTTTGATTTTTATGTATATAGATAGATTTGAATCCCGCACAATGGATCCTGCTGCTCGGAGCCAGTGGATTTATGTAACTCCGAATCAGAATATATTTTGAGGCTAAGTGGAAAAGGAAGGGGAATAAGACGTGAAATCTGTTTTGTATAATAATGATATTTCTACAAATCTTCTCCAGACACGTAAATCGCAATATTATGTCTTGACCACGTCATAATTCAAGGACATAATTATCATGGCAATCGGGACCTTTTTTGCTCCTGCAAAAAGTATATTTACAATATAAGATAAATAATGATATGCAAACTGTCGGGACATAGTTTGATTGGCTTTTATTGCGTCTCCATCCTGACAAGCTGACTCGGGTCATTTACACCGTCTCTCGGGGTTCAATACCACTCATGACATGACTGCTTCCCATCCAGCCTGCTGCCTACTACTGCCTCATGCCTCTGCAACCCACAACTGCCACGGCCTTACTGGGAGGGACTTCATAATGTCTCTTCATAAAAACCATCGTCAAATAATAATGAGAATTATTTATAGATTTTATGCAGCGATGCATTATTATTTCGAGAAGCAAAATCATTATACAAGGTATTAGCCGGGAATTTATTCTGACAATTATATTAATGCAGATATTTTAATTTTAAAATGATCATCTGAAATATAAACAGTGGACAGAAAACAATTAAGCATTTTTATGATGTCGTCTTTTAGAACACAGGTGCGATTTTAATCTTTTTTCAAGTGTGATCGTCCAAATTGGCGTTTGTAAATAACTAGTTTACTTAACTTGACTTAACTGCACGATTTTTAATGGAGAAATACGGTACTTACCAAACATAAGCTACATAAACACATAAATTGTGGCAAAGAAGTATGTATGAATGTTCGGTGTGAAAGTTTTAGTAGAGTTTAGTTCATAGCGTAGAGACTTCATTACAGCACCTACTCACACAGATGCTGGTTGAGACTTAAATAAAAAAATAAAACAATTAATGATTATTTCACAACTCAGAGTCCGAAAAGATGAAGTCATACTAAATAATGCAAAATCATACAAAATTATATGTTATTGTTTTAAAAAATTTGATGGCTCAGAAGTATTATAGATGCTTCAATAAAATACTGCGTGTAGAACACACCTTATCCCTTAAAAATATCGGTCATTCATTTTATAAGTCTTGTAATAAGCCTATAAAAAAATAAAGTATAAGGTCTATAAAAAACACTTTCAAGTCCAAACTCTCCTATTTATAAACCCGTTTTTGGATTTGGTTTTATTGTATAATGTGACAAATTTAGTTTCTTTTATAATAATCGCAAACAAATTATATTTACGCCCGAACTTCACAAAATTAAATTAAATATGCATTTTCTCGTTGTTATTTTTGACATCAATCAATACGGCCCGCACTGCACGAATTTGGATTCTTGAAGTGACCCTTATGGCATGGGCACAAGAACCATGCACTGGGCACACCTTTTTCATATCAGTCACGCCCCGCCCGGAACGGGAGATAGTCGCGTGACTCGGCGTCGCTTAGTTTCGTTTTCGTGAAATCAATTTTAAATTTCCGTTTTCTTACAATAAACAATGCGTAAAAAAATAATTAATATTTTTTACAGGCATTTACGAAATGAACCTGTAAAAAAAATCTCAAATACCTTTTCCAACCTTTCCAAAAGCTTTTTCTCAAGTATTTTTAAACTCCTCCCACAAAGGGCGTAAATCCCGATTTCAATTTTTTCCTGAACTATTGGATCGCCTGTAGAAGAAGTCGAGGACGCCCAAGAAAGACATGGCACGACCAAGTGAATCAGATACTTGAGTCGGGCCATGTCAAGAGTCAGAATAATAGGATGAATGAGACGTTGTATGAATGTAAACGAGGCAAGGAATGTGTGCCAAGACCGGAATGTTTGGCGGTCCGTCCTCTCTGCCTACCCCTGCGGGGAAACGGCGTGATGGTTAGTTAGTTAGTTAGTTTCATTTCATTAAATATATTTAAATACTGAAAGTTATTAAAATACTTTTTTTCAATGTACTGAAATTAAAAGATAAGTGCAATGTGTTAAGATAAGTGTTATCAGCATCAGCCTTTGGTTATATCCTTATTATTCAATATCTTTGGTTATATCCCATATTTATTAGTAGTATAGGTAATCTAATTAATAAATGAGATGAAAGGTAAGATAAACAAATTGTGGCAGGAAAACTGACACAAATAAATCTTTTAATAACAATTAATACTGAGATTACTACACTCGCGATATCATGCACCGATCGAACTAGAATCGATATGGAGAGCGGACAAGCTGAAAGCTTCAAAAAATAATATTTTATGAGCATCGTATACAATTGTTGTCCCTCTTACGCTAGTGACAATAAGTAGGCTTAAACAAGACAAATGGCTGATCCTCGCCAATGGAAGCATACACGTAAAATAATACTTTTGAGTACAAAGCTTTTAGGTATATTTTCTAAAATAAATTTGTGAATAACACAAAATGAAATTGATGGCTTCGGCACGGGTAACGGTTATATTATTTGTTTAATTTTATACAATAAATTCATTTTAATAGGTCTTACTTTATAAACAAGGATTCTTATATAGTTTGTATCATTCTGAAAGTTTAAGCATTGTCTCTATTGTAATTATTATAACCAACACGCATTTTGGGCGATTTATATTAATTAAAGTAATTAGAAAAGTGAGCGTTCGAATGAGAATTATAAAAGCTGAAAACACCTTTGAGTAACAATGAGCGATAAAAACTAATGTTTGGCAAATTACACACCGAGAATATTGTCATACAAAACATAATGCACACTAAAAATACCCACATTAGTTAAAAAAAATGTAGCTTGGTGAATCACGTGAAGTTAATGTCTCCAATTAACGTTGGGACTGCAGATATGCCTCTGCAAATGTGCAATTATTATACCTTGTAATGTAGGTTTGTGGTTAAAATACAGTCATAAATTGCCTAGGATTTTAATCATTATTTTTTTATGTTCTTCGTGATCTCTTATTTTGATAAGTAGGTATGTCATTAAACAGGAAAGCAAATAGTATGGCAATTTAATTTTTCCAGAGAATTATTTTTTTACACTTTTTCAACTCTACATAACGATTGTCTGACATTTAGAAAGTATAAATTATTTCTTTAATTTTGAATGTTAAAGTTTTTGTTAATAGTAGGTATTTACTCCAATAAAAAAATATTTTTCATGTATTCGCAATCAAAGGTATCGAAAAAATTGTTTTAACAAAACAGTATGATAGAAATCTTCCCGGGTGAATACAACTTGTTCTTATGAATCAAATAAATAATTTTCGTTATTTGTTTTTGGAGTTTTATGCTATGTTACGCTACCTCCTCCTTTAGCCTCCTTCTCTAGGAGGTAGCACAACACGGCATAACACCCCAAAACAAATAACGAAAATACTTTTGGCCGTGAAATCTAAAAACGTAACCAAATAAATAATGTTCATTTTTTTTTATTTCTCGCATTGGTTAATTTATTATAAATGTCAACTCGTTAAAACTTATAAAACTGATCAAGATATCAAAATATTCACCAGGATCTAACGGATCTATGATTCACCCAATTCGGGGAATTTTTGTGAGGAGTGTTTTCGGGGGAGAAAAATAATGAAGTCTAGGAAGTGACTGGCTATTCACACTTGGTTACCAAACATAGGTAAAGCGATTTGAAAGTAGGTACTCAAGTAAAGTTCTCTCACCGTGGCGATATCAAGAACATGACACAAAACAAACACTTCCACTCAGGAACACGATGCAAAAAATCTATGAAAATTTGTTCGTCAAATACTTAATTAACGTTGTTGTCTTAGATTGAACCCCGAGATTTATTTTATTTATTTATTAAGACATACACTACACAGTACGTTACGATTCAAGAAAATGTATCTATACAGGGTGTTAAGGGACGTACTTGACTTACTTTAACCAGTGATTCCTGACATTATTTGGAGTAAAAAATGTAAATGAAATTTTGGTCTCCGGTGACTTTTTTTATTTATTTTTTTTTTCTACAAAAACATAAAAAAAATGATAGTTGTTGAACAGTTGGAGGCGGGGTAAGGGGTTCGTCGGACACCCGGCTGAGTGACCAGTGACGACGTATGTAGAAACAACAAATCTGATGGGTTACTATTGTTATTGTAATAAGATATCCTGAACTATAATTCTTGTCCATCACAGATCACAGCTGCATTCGTCACCGTGAGCAATTAGCCAGTTAGAATCGTGGTCCACTGTGGGCTGTGAAATGTCAAGCCAACTATCTCAAATTTTGAAATACCAAAGAGGTTCATGAGGGAGGAAACCGACTTCTTTGAGATACTTACGTTAATATGAATATTAAACTACATACAATGGTTGCACAAAAGTCCCAACCAACATATTATTATTTGAAGTAAACTGTTTTACTGTTTGCCCTAACACGCGTTTCATGATTTGTGCATATGTAACATGTAAATAGATAGCAATATAATATTAAAAAAAAGAGTGTGCTTTCGACCACACGACTGAAGTAAAACTTCTTTAGCTCCATCTATATGATAGGAAGAGAGAAAGAAAATGAGCGCGGGGACTGCTCTACAGTGCTCCTACAGTGTGATACAGACAATAGGCCTGCACTGTGTCTTAGATATACGAAACGTAACTGGATATGAGAGAAAGAGAGAAAGAAAATGTGTGCTCGCACCTCTTTCTCTTGGCCCTGCAGTAATATATGAAACGTAACCCTCTCTCTTTCAATCTTCACTAACTTATATCTCCCTCTCAACTTCCGTTCGCCTCGTCCGATCACACTTTTCGTAACGCTCTCGTCACGCATTCACCAGCTTACTCCCCACGTCAAGCGTGCGTAAAGAAGTTTTACTTCAATAACGTAACTTTTTCCAGCGTGGCTGTTTGAAACACAATACATTTCCTAAACATACAAGTACATATTTTAACAATTAAATCGTGTTCTAAATTTAGACATAACCGAGGGAACCATGAACAATACCTAATATTGAGAAAAATGAAGCAGACATTGTTATATTGCTATCATGCCCCGGGAACCATTTATTGGATAACCAACACCTCTGCAATCGGTCACCCCAAGTGGTTCGCTACGTTTGGTGACTTAGCAAGTGTACCCGGGTTCATGGGATGAGGTTTATCTAGGTCTTGGCGGCTGATGCGTCTGCCCACCTGCTGCGTGGCGGGCCGGATCGAGAGAGACTGGTTAAGGGAGGCCTTTTTACCTTTCTAGCCGGGCACTCTTGACCTATCTCCTTGCACCGCAGTAGGAAGGATGGATTCGTACGTCCGTCACTCCTGGACACACTTAGCCCCATATTCCTACCACCCCTCATACCTTTTTTTTCCCAAAACTTCATATCCTTCCCTTCCTTAAAAAGACCCTCTACACACCATCACCTAAGATGATGTAGGTCCTGAAGGAAATGATTTTCCTCAGGGCCTCCTGTCCTGTGTAGTGTTAATGTAAAATATATATATACTTGTATATCGCTCGCAGCGAATAGGTACAGATAATACCAACCTGTGAATATGTATCGGAAGTTACTAAATTATTGCATTGCTTTTTCTTGTTAAAATGTACCTTAGGTTTTTTAAATAACATCTTTTTGCGCATATTTTTGATGAGAAGAGGATTTTGGTGAATTAAATATTTATGATAATTTAAATATTCCAGTGCGCTTGTGTCAGTGGCGGCAAATAAATTTATGTTTACAGATCGGCACGAGTGCAAAATATGTCATTGAAAATAAATTCGTATAAAATACACGACAATAATAAATTGACAGTTGAGCACGACTTTCAACCTGCCGTATAAGGAATCCTAAATATGGCCAGATATATGAAGGGAGCATGACTTTGACGCGGCGTACGGCGTATAGCGCAGTCAAACAAATAAGATGGCTTGTAAAATTAAAACAGTATCTAAATACAATAATAAAAGTTAATGGGAAATGATACTTGTGGGTTTTTGTAAAACCCTTGGATTGTAAAAATGTGGTGGAGAGCCCAAAGGACGAGATTGAGAGATTGAATGCGAATCTCAGAAGTATTTCAAACTGATATTAATTAATATACTATTATTGACGGTTGGAACTGTCATCGTGATTAATCTAACGATCTTTAGAACGGATGGTTAATCCTATCAACGAAGGAAGCTTCGATGTAAGCGATCACTTGTCGCGGAACTTGTCAATTCAAGATAACAGTAAAAATTGTTTTTTTTCTGTTGTTGAACATGATAAACTTAAAATTATTAGTTTTTTCTTGAAATACAGCAAATTTATTTGGTAGCACTATTTTAATTCAAAATTAAAAGATTTCTTTATTTTAACCACTTTTAATGTCTTTAAAACCGACATGTTTCGAGAGCGGTGAGTGGTTGAGTGGGCATCGCGTTTGGGTCCCACCCAGGCTTTCCATGTTCGATTCCTCGGCTGGCTAAGTTCCAAGCTCCATCACGACTTAAGCAACATTTTCGGCTTACTGTGGTGGTAGTAGGAGATTTTCAAATATTGTCGGGTAATTCGTAGCCCGGGAATGTTCGTCTTTCTTTTTAATAAGAAAAAAAAAGCGATGATTTTAGGGTTTACTAAAAACTAATTATAACAATAAACTTTACAGTGTCGATGGAAAGGTAGCAGTGGGAAGGGAGGAAGGGGGGGGGGATAATTGAAGGCGCAATTTACAAAGGGAACAGATTCAATAGTGGACATTTCAAAATATTTTCTGATTTTTTATAATTAGATTTGAATTTACTCTCTTTCTAGTTTCAGATATTTCCAATTTATACCAAAATTAGTCGCCAAATGAACCACCATCTTCTTACAGCAAAATATCGTCGCTATCAAGAAGGTTTTAGTGATCTACCTAACTTTGAACAAATAATTTAAATAATTTTTTTATCAAATTTGCGACAACGTACATACATAATAAAAGTATTAAACACGAGCGTCAATCAGGTAAAAATCGGTTAAAAACACTTGTATTACTAGAAATTATTCTATCGTCTTTTGCGGGACGATGGTGATTATTAAGAGCAACTCAAAATAAGTTTTGAAGAATATTTTAAGCGTTCTACTGTGTACCGTGTACGTGCTAATTATAATTAATTGAGTTTTACAGTTTCTTCGTAATTTACAGTCGAAATAAACAAAAATATTTACTTAAAACGAATATTATTACAGGTTTTCTTGAAAGCCTGTTTCACCAAATATACCAATGGTAAATAACTTAAACAGTTGTTGTTATTTCATCATTGGAAATATCTTTTGGGGACGTTAAGAACATATTTCGTGTTCTGTAGGAGATTATCTCCTTGTTGATCTCGATGCAACTTTTGGAAGCTGAGATATATAAAAGACGCTGCTCTTGTAAAATAATCACAAATATAAATTTAACGCCGTTTCTTGGAAAGAGAATGCATTCCAACTAATTTTGCTTTACATTAACATTTTATTTGGTGAATCGTTGTTCATACCTTTATTCGTCGTCCCCTTTTAAAAATTTTCTAGTTTTTTTTGTAAAAAGCATGAAAATTCCACGGGAACTTTTAAATTGAACATTTATTTAACTGAGTGCAGATCGACCTGATCCACCTGAGAATAAAACCTAATTATTTTTGTAATTTTTCGAATAGAGAAAAATTAAAAATGCATATAAAATATTTTTGATTGGGTGCTCGCGACTTATAAATATCATTTTTACAATTGAATCTCTAAATGCCGTACATCTCACAATAAATAAATAAAACATGTTAAAACTCACTTCAATTTCTCATACACTGGAAGACACATTCTTATTACTCAAGTCATTTGAAAAGCACTATTTTTGTCGTCCTTTGAGGTTTGAAAAAATCGCCCCTTGTTCGGGAGAGGAATAGTCAAATGACCCCCCAAGGAGGCATTTGGCAGAAAGGGCCTAAGGGGGGCTCTGCCCGGGGAACTTAGGCCCTTTGGTCCTGCGGGCCACCGGTAGCTGGCAGGTAAGACACCCGGGGTTCGGGCTCCGGTCACGTCCCTGTTGTGACGCCACCGCTAACTCAATTTGACGTACTCGAATTTCTCAATAACCCGGACCCGGAGCCTGGGAAACTTTCATTATTATTAACCCGAATTCCCAATCGGGTATTTAAGAAACGACACTCGTTTCGATCATTTTATTTCCACAAGGAGCTTCTACTTACCGAGCAATAATCATCAAATTAACTAACAGTACCTACCACTCGTAAACGTGGAAGTTTATACGAATATGAATTTTCATGGAAACGAAACGATGCTTTCGTTCGGTACTTTATGTGCGTACTTTGCAGACCTGCTCACTGTCCAAGGGGAACATCATTTACATTCAACTAAGTATCATGACGTAAGAATAATTATTACTTCAGTGGATTTAAATACTATTCCTATATCCAGACTATAAAACAATGTACCTGTGCTGTGTAGATATTGCATACATTTATTGATATTTGTTATATTAATGTAAAGGATTCCTTGGATAAGGATTTCATAGACACCATAGAAGTCAAATCATTAACGACAAACTGTATTCTCAAAGCTTTTCAGCCGCTCTAAAAATATATAGAATTTGTAATTTTATATTGTTAATAATGAGCATGTCAGATCGTTTATGGTCGGGGACTGTAGTTAAAATGCAAATTTAATCAGATAGTGTTTGTTTAATCGATAGTTTATCCGATATTAACAATTATTATTATTGTCCGAGCAGAGATGTTCACCAAAAAGTAAGTGTATTTCATTAGGCGTGTCGTATTATAAAGAGACTTAAAAGATACAGATAAAAAATCAATAACCCCCACGATACTATAAACATCCATTCATTTTCCTACAAAATCCACT
Organism: Limnephilus marmoratus; assembly: GCA_917880885.1. Taxonomy (NCBI): domain Eukaryota; kingdom Metazoa; phylum Arthropoda; class Insecta; order Trichoptera; family Limnephilidae; genus Limnephilus; species Limnephilus marmoratus. The sequence continues at coordinate 34,330,796 of OU862908.1, forward strand.
AAAAATACAATACAAACCAATCAAGTGGAATTGTCCGAGCGGGTGGAAAAAATCCCAACAATAGTATTGTCTGGGAAAATAAAAAAGGTTCCCCGCTGGGCTTCGAGCCGGGGACCGTCGGGGGTCCAGCGGGCAACACCAGCTCCAGCGGCCATCGGACATTACTTATTCCGATCCTTAATGATCTCGAAAAGTGGTGTTTTATATACTTCGTCACTTCTGGTTTTGTTCGCGGTCATCTCGTTTTAAATTCAAATTTACCGTTTAATAAAGCTCGGCGGCTCCGAACGCGCGCGGCGCGGTGGCGGCTCCCAACTCCGGACTCAGCTTTTATTGTAGCTGACATAAACGAGTTTCCTTCCAATTACTAGTGAAATTATTAAAATTGCAAGCGTAAAAGCGCGAACCTACACAATTTTACCCACACCCGGTAGGTACCTAAGTATGTTATTGCTAAAGTTTGAATAGTCGGGAAACCCGGGTTTTGTGAACAAATTGATAATGCAAAAAATGATACTAAAAAAAATGGAATATAATTAACGAAATAATGAACAAAAAAAAAATAATATCAACTGATGTGAATGAGATTAAAATAAACAACAATACTATTACTGACAAATCGACAATTGCAGAAAATTTTAACAACTTCTTTACAAATGTAGTAGATCAAGTACTTGAATCTTCTAGTAAAATTGATAATACAACGCCCGTAGACTCATCTTTGCATTCAATCTCAACTTATGACACAATTAACTCCTTAGAATATTTTTCACCCATCACAACAAATGAAATTGATAAACATATTGACGGTCTTAAATCAACAAATTCTACAGGAATGGACGGTTTAACAGGTAACACACTAAAAAAAATTAAACAATATATTTTAACTCCTTTGCTACACATCTTTAACCTGTCAAAGGCCAGGGTTTTTTACCTTACCTTTTTTAAATTACCTTAAGAACAAGAATGGAGGAAGCTATTTTAAGCTTTATTTTATGTTATATATTATGGAATAAAATTTAAAATCTCATCCAAATTATTTGAATTAATATTCATTTTTGAAATTCGATTCTCGCGCGCCGGCGCGTTCCTGGCAAATGACAGGTTAATATATCCCTAAAAGAGGGACATTTTCCTGAACAATTTAAAATCTCCACCATAATACCAATTCACAAATCGGGTGAAAAGCACATATTAGACAATTATAGACCTATCTCTTTAGTTTCAAACCTCTCAAAAATATTTGAAAAATGTATCAAAAGTAGAGTATTGAATTACCTAGAACAAAACAAAATTCTGTCCCAAAATCAATATGGCTTTAGAAGTAAGCTAAGCACTGAAGATGCAATATTCGATTTGACAAAAAAATTATACACATCTGTTGATCAAAACAAAAAAAGTCTAGCTATATTTCTAGACTTAAGAAAAGCCTTTGATACGGTAAATCACAATATACTTATAAAAAAAATTAATCAAATAGGTTTCAAAAAAGATACACTAAAAATTCTCACTAACTATCTCAAAGACAGAAAACAAAAAACAAAAATTGGGAATTTTTATAGTTCTGAAACAAGTATAAAACATGGAGTACCACAGGGTACTGTGCTAGGCCCAGTTCTGTTTCTAATATATATAAATGATTTATGTAATTTTGTAATCCCTGGTAATATTGTATCTTACGCTGATGATACAGCAATAATAGTAAATGGAAAATCATGGCTTGAAACTTTCTTAAATGCATCAAAATGTTTGGCACATGTCACATCCTGGCTAAATAGTAATAAACTCTTCCTAAACTACAATAAAACATTTTACCTACCATTTTATAAAAACAGTAAAAACAAACCACCCAATAACCTTAAAATTAGAATACATATTGCTAACTGTAATCAAGTAACATGCTCATCTTGCTTTGAACTTGGAAAAGTTGATAAGATCAAATACTTGGGTATATATTTTGATACAAATTTAAATTGGCAATCACAAATTAATAATACCCTTTCTAAATTAAGATATCTTACGTACATATTTTACAGACTTAAAGAAGTGCTGAATATTGACAAATTGAAAATTATTTATTTTTCTTTGGTGCAATCTTCACTCATGTACGGAATAATAGGATGGGGTGGTGCGCTTGATGTTTTTATAAAACCTTTGCAAACAACTCAAAATTATATTGTCAAAGTTATGTTTAATATAATTAAAACATTTTCAACACATGCTTTATACAAAGAATCTAAACTATTCAGTCTCCGTAAACTATTTATACTGCAAACTATGAAATATATCTATAAAAACAGAAACAAATTCGAAAAAAATGAAAACAGAACAAACATTAGAAATAATAATGTATTCTATACCCCTCAAACAAACACAAAACAAATGCAAACTCACAGTAGTTTTATTGGACCTCGCACTTTTAACCTTTTACCAAAAAATATCCAAGTTGCAACTAAACTTCAGCATTACATAAAAGAGTTAAGTTAAAAATATGGCCTTTATCACACAGATGTAAAAACTGTATTTATTTAATTTTACATCAGTTTATGTTTTTCACTTATAACTGTTATTACACTATACACTAATTATTACCTTGTACACTATTGAACACACTTTTTGTACAAACTGTTTAAACCAATATTAATATTTTTTTTGCTTCAATACCACTGTTTGTTTTTTCTAGGTACTAAAATAAAATATATTTAACTATAATACTACCCACGCACAGGCTGCGCCTTAGTGGATTCCCATTATTTTTATTATATCTAAAATATGTAACTATAAAATGTAAAATTGGGAAAAATAAAGGATTTAAAAAAAAATAAAATAAAAGAAATAAATAAAAACATTAAAAATAATATTATTTTACTTATTCGAGAAAATGAGAGATGTGAAATATCTGTTTTTGTGGGTATGTTTTTAATCGGCAAATGAGACAAGAACAGTTAAAATATATCAGAGTCGCTTCATTTTCACGTCGAAGCGGGGCATTCTGGACAACCTGCAATCTGAAGTCCCCCGTGCTCTATCTGCTACACCCTTCAACCGCTCCATTGGCACACCGGTCATAACGAGACAACCCCCTCGTAATCAATTAGAGAAACTCACATTGGTCACTTCTTTGATGATGTCTGAGGAAGCTACACTTTTCACTATAGATTAGCTTCCGTGTACAGTTAACGCGGTTCAAACTCGAGCACCGATTTTTACAAAATTCTATTGTCAATCAGTCTTTTATTTGAATCGTTAAAAAATGTGGAAAAAAATCTGGCAAAAAAAATGATTGTATTAAAATTTATTTAAAATATTCCCTGAATCATTTAAAAATTACCCGTATTACGAGATAATTACTATGGGCTAGCAACACTCACCTTTCAACTTAGGTAGGTCATTTTGGCGTGGTTTATTTTTGGATTTTTTTTGTTTTTGATTTATTTTAGCATTACAGTGGAAGATGCTCTCAGTGTCGCCCTGATGTAAGACCACCATTCAAAATTGAGACATTGCTTGAAATGGCTTTAGCCGTGTTTGGTGACCAAATCTGAATAACCAGGTACTTTACCACCCTCCTCTTTCCCATCTCCTTCCCTTCCCATTACCTTCAGCCTCAAAACATGCCCCACACGGGGATGCCATAGTAGCTGGGACTTTTGGTAGGTGTTTACATGGACAGACGTGTTATCATAGTTAATTTTGATTATTAAATATTATAATTATAAAGATTATAATTATTAATTATAATATAAAGATTATAATTATAATTATCAGATTTGTCAAAGAATTTGTATATAAAAATGCAAAAAGCAGTAATTTTAAATACATGTAGGATTACAAAAGATTTTTTAAATATTTATATTGAGGGATCGGTAGGATTTATAGGTTCAATTAGAAATGCCACAGAGCCGAACCCTCTGATATGAAAATATCTGGAGTCGGTGAATTATATTCCCATTTGGTCTCTAGTAGGTTGACATGTTGTTCTTGTATTGTTTTGTATTTATAATGCTTATATAGTGCAATTGCATAGCGTGGGTTGACTAGATGATCATTTGGGGAAGTGTGTGAAAGGGTTTAGTTTTTCCTTCTTATTGTTTTTTTTTTTTTTTTTTTTGGGGAAAATTTAACCCGGACATTTAAATCTGGTGCAAAATAATAATAAATATTATAATTCAACAAGGTATTTTATCGGAAGATCTTTTCAGATCATTTAATAAAATGCCTGCAAGTTGCACCGAACTAGGCATTCTAACATAATAGTTTTTTTTATAACATTTTAAAAGCATAGAAAAAAATATTACTCGTATCATTTTGTAAAAATACTTCTAATTATCTACTAACGAACAGAAGATATTTTTAATAATGTGATATTCCTCAATTTTAATCACTATATACATAGTAGAAATACTTGTGGGAATGGGAAAACAATGTACTTTCGTGGATATGCATCAGGAGAATAAAATAATATTATTAGACAACTTTCACTGGAATAAGGTACCCGATCAGTGACTTGGGGTTAAACGAAATAAAATCTTTACGACTTCCCCGTCCTTATTCCCTTGTTCGTATTCACAAGTCTTCCCAGGAGTATAGCCGTAGGTAGGAGGTGGTATAGCGGTGAAGGTAAGACGGAGAACGAGGCGGAAGGAGGTAGGTATAATGTATAATGATTATTTGATCCCAGGCCACGGCGCAGATAAGAAAGTAGCCATGCTGTCTGGTTAGACTGTTATACTTATGCAGTATCTCCAAAGTTCATGTATTTAATGTAATTCACGACTCGGGCCTTATTAGTAATCAGAGAGAACAAAAAACTTTCGGCTTATCTGGTGTACAATAAAGTTTTAGGTGGATCCTAAAGGCGTATTAACATAACACGTTCGGATAGACTCGATTTTTTCTGCTTAGTTAGCAAGAAACAGCGTTTTCTTGGTAAGATTTTTTCAGACGTTTTTTGTGCAAGAAATTATTTATTCATTATAGGTACAAGAAGGTAGGTATTATCATTTTTAAAGCGAATGTGTTTGTGAACTCGGTTTTCAGTCTGACTAGAGTGAGCTTTAAAGCTGTACCTAATTATTAAGGATTTTATTTAGTTCCAGATATATTAAATGATACTGATATCCGATGTTTTCAAATATATTTCAGTGAACCGTACAATTTAGTTTTTGTACTTTTCTTTCTATGAACTATTAATTTACTTATTTCAGAATAATCTAAGGCATTTCGTTCTCAATCGATTTCTTTCCCACGAACGCATGCTTCATGCGCTGAAGAATCCACCACTTCATTCCTATATGGGATGGAATTCGTTGAGAATAAATCTGAACACCTTTCTGTTAGAATGTAATTATCTACTCTAAAATGAACTAGGATTTTTCTCTCATCTTTACACTTTTAATATCCTGAAACATATATTAGGACATTTTTATAATTAGGTCTCACCCCTAATATTTTACTTTGGTTACAATCGATTCACAAATAAAATTAAGGATTTTGAAAAAAAAATAATGTGACCTTTAAATTTATTTGACCGATCGATGTAAATTGAACCGAAATCTGAGTAAAATAAATATTTTTCGATATCTCATTTACGAAATTAAAAAAAAGGTAATACAAAATGTTGGTTTTTTCATCCCTTATTGGCAGAAACGATAACGCCACACATTTCAGGACCGCTACTCCCAAATCAAGAAAGTAAGGTGTGGAAGCTTGGTCACTGATTCCTGAGAGAAAATGAAAAAAATGACACATGACATCACATGGGGGGGGATTAATTTCAATACAAATACCGTATCCGATGTTTCCAATCATGACATTTCGGTAAATCTATTTTAGAAAAATGAAATAATTAAACTTTCAGGGAAAGCTTATACATATAAGCTATAAGCTTTATAAGCTATATACACTTTCCCTGACGAAGGAACGTTTGTTCCGAAACCGGTCGGATTTGCGCATCATTTAAGTGGTTTATACAAAGTTTAATTATTTCATTTTTCTATAATGGATAACCACAGAGTAATAGCTACATTCAAAAATATAAATCTATTTTAATTAAAATTTATCGCTGTGCTTATATGTATATGTATTTACTGTTTTCCAGATATCAATGTGATGGCCTATGAAACCAGAAGAATATATTTTCAGTAAATAGGGCTCCGAGTTCAACTCTTAAAAACAATCCCAAAAGTTCTTGTGTGAAGATCATGAAAGAGGGTTGGAACCGCTGCATTTTCTGAAAGCTATTGATTTTATTTTCTCGAATTTGTTTTCTTGAGTTTGTAAAAAAATATAACTCCATAAACCATTTTTTTACAATCTTTTCAAAAGAAGTGGTTGCAAATAAAAATTGAAAAGCGTAAACAATTTTCCACGTCTTAATTGCTATTGCGTGGGAAGGCACGAGTACCATCGACTGCAGTCTGCACTATTATTGCATGACTTACAATAGGCAGAAAACGCATCGAGTTCTAACCGATTCCAAATTGACGATTGAACTAAGAATTCAGCATCATTTATCAAGTGAGCTGTCGTGTAATGGCGGTGTCAGAGTAGATGCTAACTCCACTTTCTCGGAACGGTGGCCAGATTAGTTTATTAAGGAGCTGTGATACATCGGCCGGGGAGCTTCTGGGAAATGGTCAGCGCATTCTCTCACGGAGGAGGCCACTGTTTTACATATTAACCGCGCACTCGTGATTGCAGTGCCGCCCCGTCCTGCGAGCTCGGAGCCCGTGAGCCCGATTCGCCCGCCATCCCACTATTCCAGTATCCTAGGGCGCAGGGCGCAGGGAGCGAGGGGACGCGGACGCTTCCCAGAAAAGCGACGCTGAGGCTCGCAGAAGGCAGAGGGCACTGCGAGGGGCGGACCGAGCGAAAATTCTAATGTAAATAATAGGTACTTGCACGAAGCATTACACGGTTACCTACGCTTATTGGCCCTCGCACAATATAATATAAGGAAATGTGTGTACAGTTAAGGTGTTTTACCATAGCAACATTTATTTAATGCGTTTCGCAGCAAGACCTGGCTTGACGTGTACTTTTAAATGATAACAACATATTCTTTAAACCCCCTGCTTTTCAGGTGGTTAAGCATTGACGTGGTTGAGCTTTATATATATATTTTTTTCATTTTATTTATAAAAATAACACAAAAAAAACATTTTTGCAATAAGACAACAATCTCCCTAAAGCTGAATTTCCGAATACTCAACTTATCAAAAATAAAGTTTCCAAAAACAAAAATCCTGAAAAGAATAAAGCCATTATGTAGTAAAATTGTTTAAAAAGTTATTAATAATTTATACTTGAGATATGTTAGGTTAGGTTGAGTTCATTTTGATAAATTAAAAATATTTTCGATTTTTACAATTTTTACAGTTTACTTAATGAGTTATTCTGGCATTTTTTTTATTAAGTATCCTACATTCAGGATAACGACTATCAGAAATTTAGTTTTAGATAAATAGGTGTTGGGCGGTCTATCCTCCCTGCCCACCCCTGCGGAGAAATGGCGCGATGGTTAGTTGATTAATTAGATAAGTATATTCGGAACTATATTAGGGTATTAGGATGGTTTGTCATTCTAAAACTCTAATTTCAAGGTTTAGGACTATGACCCAAACATGTCCGTCGATACTTATTTAAGCCGCAGACAGCTTGATGAAAATGTTAATTGTTCGATATTTCGGGGTGAAAAACCCCAAGTGACCATTGAAGGGGGCACAGTCAAAGTCAAAGTCAATATCACAGATCAAAAGAGGATATGAAACAATGACGTTTGATGGTTGAGTCATGTACGACTACTTACATCGGATGTTGGATGAGACAATGGTAACACAGATGCAGATGGAGGATAAGATTGTTGAAACGCTATTGAAACTGTTTAAAATAGGAAGTCCCTAACGGAAAAGCTTTCATGACCAAGTTGTTCGACCGGCGGCTGTTTACTTTGAAAATTAGCCACCGTATTTACAACGTATACATACCAACGTTTCAATTTTATATTGGCTTATGTTGATGACAAAGAATATCTTAATTGACTTACTGACTTTACTCACAAAACAACTTCATTTCCGAAGAAAAAATTTTTGCATTTCACAAAAATGTAATAATACCTACTTCGATTTTTCCCATAATAAATTTATTCCGTAATATATTTAAATAACAAAAATATCTGCAGATGAGAAGATAAGTAGGTATCTATGCATAATGATTGCAAACGACTATTTTTTAATGCGTTATAAATTTATGCAATGCCTAAAGGCGAATTTTGGGGATTGTTACCCACATGCGAACTAAAGATTATTTAAACTATTCACTTTGTCGTAAAAAAAACTGAAAATAAAAACCTTCATATTCATAAAATATTTTAACGTGTGGAAAAACCTTCCTCATCTGAAAAAATCGCTAGGTACTAATTATAATGCTAATGAAACATAATCCATTTCTAAAAAGCTGGAAAATAAATATTTCATGATTCTCGTATCTCTCTTCAATCAAAAAACCATATCATGGACTGAGAACTAAAATTATTCAATAATCAGTTAATACTAAGGGTCGACCGAGATCTCGGTCTCGGTCTCGGTCTCGGCATTCTCGGCTATAAATTCTACCGAGAACTCTGTCTCGGTTCTCGGCGAAAAATCGAGATATAATCGAGACCGTTGTAAGTAGGTACGGTATAGGATAATGGGATTCAAATCTACCGCACGCGTTCACATTTGTCACTTGGTGTCAGTGCGTGAGAGAGCTGTCGATTGTGATTGGTCGGCTGGCAGCGAGGCGGGTTTTACTTATAACCATAATGATAATATCTAGACGCCTTCCACGCCGAAACGCAAATTATTTGCAATTCCCTCGATAGAAAAAAAATCGCAAAGTATGCTCCAAAAATTATTTAAAAAACGTTTGCTTCAGTTATTTTACAAGTTATAATTGTGAAAAAAATTCACAATGTTTCTTTAAATGATGTCGTGTTTTATTAAATATTTTCGATTTTATCGCTTTAAATATTAGCGCGCTCCTCTAACATTCCTAATTACATATTTCTCCATCTTCTTCTTTTTGAGCGCGGATGCGGCGCCTTAAAACAAATTATTATTACATTCTTAAATATACTATATTATGCCAAAATAGCGCATTTTCATTTTTTTTCTCAATTTATCTATTCTCGGTCTCGGCTCTCGGTCTCGGCCGAGATTTTAATTTATTCTCGGTCACGGTCTCGGTCTCGGCCGAGAACGAAAAACATGTCTCGGTCGACCCTTAGTTAATACTACAGATGTTCAAATTAAATATCCAGCACCATTGTTCTGTATTCGAGAGGGTAATCTTCATCTCACTACGTATTAGTTTTAAACCCTTTGAACTTAAAATTTTCGTGGGATAATGTGTGTAAAATGTAATAAGGCATTTACCATACCATGACGGGGATACAATAATGGTTAGGGGCTCAAATTAGTATGATTTTCGTTGTTTTAACTGCATATTATAAATAGACTGCCTTCTCGGATTTATAGTTGAACTGTTACAAGAATACTCGAGATACCTATCATTATATTATAAATATTTATGATATAATGACTTTTTAAAATGTCAAAAATAACAACGCGAAAGAAAATTTGGTCTCAACTCACAAAAATAGTAAAGAAAACTTGGAATCTATTAGTAGAAGACAGAAATAATAATAATAATAATAATGGTCTTTATTCCAGAATCTGGGGAGATAAGTGCAATCCCATACATCCCGTAGAGATTATAAGTTTGTAGTTACACACATTGATCTTACCTCAAAAAAGCTAACAAAACTCATCTACTGCTTCAAAAATTAAGAAATATCTTGTCGATAAGGGATTTAAAGAGAGCATATTATGCTTTACGCCTCTCTCGATTGGAATACGGAGTAATAGGATGGGGCTCAGAAGCATCTAATCACTTAAAACAACTTAAGATAACTCAGAATCGCATCATAAAGACCATACAAAGGTCCCCATAAGAACGTCAACAGAAATTTTTAAACATTTTGATGTTCCAAGCATACAGAAAATCTATGCCAAAAACATTCTAGTACATCACCACAAAAATGATTCAGAGGCAGATACCTCACATGCTCATAAAACCAGAGCCAAACAAACAGACATACTTAATATACCAAAGTGTAACTCTTCATTTGGTCAAAGAAGTTCTGAATTTTTAGCAGTAAAGTTATATAACAAATTCCCACTTATTATCAAACAAATTAAAACAAAAAATAGCTACATTAAGGACATTAAATGTTGGCTGAAGGAACTATCGGAAAATGAACTTACTAGTTTACTTAAAACATCGTCATAGAAGTTTCTGGAAAACCTTATCCAAACAATGAAATTAAACCATAGAAGTCGCTGAAAAACTTATCCAAAGCATAGTCCCCCTCTGCACATGATCTTCTAGTGCGGAGGACTACGAATATATTATTTTCTTTTTATATATACATCTAACTAACATGTTTCACATAAAAATGTAAAAAATATTATATATATAGTTACTAAATAAAAAAGTTACATAAGGGATGCAAGTAAGAACATAGGAATTTATAATATCATAATGAATAAAATGAAGAAAAAAAAATTCCCTTACTGGTCCATCGGATTGAAGATTGTGGGAGTCAATATCTTTCTCCAATGTTCTTCGATGCACGATCCTGAAGTCAGGCGGGATTCAATGACGACGACATTTCTGGAGTTATTAATCCTTTCCCTAAGTCTTTCAAACCTGGCTCTTATTAGAGCCTTATCAGCTCTGATAAGAGAAGGCAGTGCCCGGAAAGTCCGAATATCATACGTTATGCATTGTCGTATTGCACCCAAGGCCTTTCCATAATAACTAGCACATTATTCGTATCTTAATAAGTTAACGATAGGTATAATACTATAGCTTTAAAACATGTCATCTTTTAAAAATATTTTCAAAAACTGCGGTGAGTTGTATGAAATCTCCATCGATGAAACTATCAATAATTATTTATCTGCTTAAAAATTCGGATTGAATTGTTATTTCTCCACCGATGAGAATCGATCAACGAGATAAGTGTCGGAATCGATTAGAACTAATTTATCTATCAATCGAATAAGATTGACTCCCTATCACTCACATACTACGCTCTCGAGTACAATTTAAATGGACCTGAATAATTCCTTGAAACATAAATATCGACAAAATTCAATACGTTTTTTTTACAAAATTATCAATTATTCCAAAATTATAACTTATCTTCTCTCTGACAATGAGTAGAAAAAATAAGAATTTGTGAATATGATCGGAATTATGATAGATTTGTATATTGGTAGGCCCATTTAAAACGGGCATTAGAGACCATACTACAGACGGGCTGCTGCTAAGTGCGCTTGGTCTGACACAAAGAACGGATGGACTTAGGAGTCATTGTTAGAAGTTGGAGATAATAAGAACTCTACAATAATAATGGAATGTAAAATGAAATGGTTAGGAATAATGGAAGACAGAAACGCTTATCATAGTCATCTGGTACATCCACTGATTTGGAAAATCAACTTCTGCTCCAACAGGATGAGTAATGTGCTACGTTATACATACACTTATTTAATATGTAGATTGCACTCTTCTTCAATAAAGGTAAAAAGTTAACCTATCTTAAGCCACGGCATTCTGAATTTCTACCGTTTTATAACATATTTCTCTTGTTTGTTAAATTTCTAAAAAATACATGTTATTTTTGACGATAATATTTATACATTTGCCACGCCAAAAGGGTAATTATATGAAATTCCCCCGACAGAAAAAAATCGTAAGATATGCTTCTATTATTATAATTATTATCAATAACCAGCTGGTTCCCGGCATGCGTTGCTATGCCATTTAATAAAGAAATTGTTTCTCCCTGCGTGTCCTTTCCCATTCGTCCTGTTCCCCTTCCGCCTCCCCTTCCTCTCCCGCGTCCCCTTCCCCTCACTCCGCCTCCTCAACCTTCCCTCTCCCTACTCCACTCCCCCTTTCCCGTGAACCCCCCTCCCGAGTTCCCCCTCCCCCCTCCCCGCTCCCGCATTCCATACAATCAGTTTTCAAACAGCTCGCGTGCCACCTATTGCAATTTTTTTATACAAATTTCATACTGCCAGAACTCACCAGTAGTTTTATACAAACCTTGTCCTGACAATAACGAACACAAAAAATAAAAGAATTATACAATTTGGTGCAGTCGTTCGGAAGTTATGCGCGTACATACATTTCGGGGATTCATTTTTATTTATAGAGAAGATTGAAAAAAATCATAATTCATTGTTTCTTTAAACGTTCTTTAAATATTTCCCGCAAGATTCTTGTTGTATTTTAAACGAGTCATATTTTATTAAACATTTTCACAATTTTCGCTTAAATATTATCGTTTTTAATATAAGCGCGATCCTTCTAACTTTCTTATTAACATATCTCCCCTTCCTCTTCTTTTTGAGCGCTTACTGCCGGGCCTTAAGTAACCACGAATAGTTGTCATTTTTTTTATTTATTATACGCAAATAACTTAATGTTTTGATCAATTGATTCAATTATTCTGACTTTTTAACATAGAGTAATGTTAATGGCGTAAGTGACGTAGCTGAAGCAACCGATTTAAGGCATTTTTATTACATTTTAAAATCAGTTATAACATTTAATACAATCAATTTTGATCAACCATTAAGCATAGCAGCCATCAACGATCTGACTACCAAATGCTGATGGGCCGAGAATCAGCGATTAACAGGAACCGATATATGAAGTGAAATAAATTTAAATGACGATTTGACAACTATGTCAAATGTGAGCAGGGTTCAAACTGCTAGGCCTAAGTGGCAAGCAATGGTAGGTAAATCTAGAATAACAAACTATTTATAGCAGCCTTACGATTTTTTTTTAAATTACTAAGTAGATGTGTGTTGTATTTCTTCTACTCTGCAATCTGCATTTATTTTAATCAATTTCTATCTCTAATCATGTAATTTGAAGACCAGTATGCTAGGATAATCCATAAGTCTTTAGATTTTATAAAGTTTGACATTTGAAATAGTTTTAACAGATATTAACCACCGCTTTAGCTTTTACCACGGTGGAAACTGTCTGCTCTAACGTGTGTACTGCTGACTGCACAGTTCGCATACATCTCACTCAACGGTCACTAATCATACTTTAACACGTTTATAAAGCACACACTTATCTCAAAGTGTGCTATGAATATGTTGAATGGGACTACTTTGATGTATTCGCCAAGAGATCAACTCTCCCAGGGAACTGATTTCCAATGCAGAAACTCGGGGAAATCATTAAATGCTCATCCGCTACAACCAGGCTGCCTGGCTGCCTGGCAACCTGAGCTAATATCACTAAAGTGTAATGTGCATGTAAGTTACCGCGTTTAACGAGCTTTGATTAATGTTCTCGCTGCTGAATATTATCAGTGTCGAAGCTCTTAAAATCCGCCATACTTCGTTATTTAAGTAAATACACGATTAAATTACCGCCTAACACAATATCATGCTATTTTATGACGCCGGCGCCGCCGTTAGAAATATGTTCTTCTGTGGTACTTAGTAGTGGCATCACAAGGTTATAAAGTGTTATAAAGTCATTTGTGACAAAGTTTAATATTGGGTGTATATCTATTATTATTAATGAATGAACATTCATAAAGAATCAAGTTGCAGGTACCGACGCGTCGCGACGCAATGAAGGTATTAAAAATAGTTTAACAATGTTTTCAGTCACAACAAAGCAATTGTTTGTGTTAAGATGAAGCCTTATTAAATAATGCAAAAAATCAGACAAAATCATATGTTTTTGTTATGAAAATTTGTTCGCTTAGAAGTATTATAGATGCTTCAATTAAATACTGCGTGTAGAACATACCTTGGCCCTTAAAAATATCGGTCATTTTAATAAGCCTAGAAAAAAATTTTATTAGATCTCTAAAAAACACTTTCAAGTGCAAACTCTCCTACTTATAAACCCCTTTTCGGATATGGGTTTATTGTATAATATGGCAAATTGAGTTTCTTTTATAATAAGCGAAAATAAATCGATATTTACGCCCGAACTTCAAAAATAAAATAAAATGTGCATTTTCTCGATGTTATTTTTGACATCAATCAACACGGCCCGCACTGCACGAATTTGGATTCTTGAAGTGACCCTTATGGCATGGGCACAAGAACCATGCACTGGGCGCACCTATTTCGTATCAGTCACGCCCCGGCCGGAGCGGGAAATAGACTTGTGACTCCGCGTCGCTTAGTTTCGTGAAATCAATTTTAAATTTCCGTTTTATTACAATAAACAATGCGTAAAAAAGGAATTAATATTTTTTACAGGCCTTTACGAAATCAACCCGTAAAAAAAAATCTCAAATACCTTTTCCAACTTTTCCAAAAGCTTTTTCTCAAGTATTTTTAAACTCCTCCCATAAAGGGCGTGAATTCCGATTTCGATGTTTTCCTAGACTATTGGATGGCCTTAAAGAATTTTGTAAGCTCATATTATTTATATGTAAGTGAAATATGCGATAATTACTTACATGTGTGAAATAGGTATTTCACAAATTGAAAAATAAACTAAATCAACATTATGCTAACCCAATTTCCAAAATAATGATACCTCCAATCCTCCTCCATGCATTTCAAATCAACTAAACTACATAACAACTACAAATCAAACTAAATAAGGTTGTTTTAGTACATTAATTTACGAAATGGCCTAGTGGAAATCGTCTACTCCAGATATTAAAGGCAATCATCTATTGCTGTTTAGTGAAGTGTCTTTTTTTCGTTGATATTGATACGTCAGAGAGACAAGACAGTCGCGTCTCTCCAGAGCGCTTATTAATATTTCTTTATTGAGTTATTACCAGCTTATATCTTTTATATCGATGTAGTTTCTATCCATTATAAACTTATTGATGTTATCTGCGACAAGAGTGATCCTGTCCAAATGACAGATGTTTGTATTGAATTGAACTGTAATGCGAGTTCTAATCGAACGTTCAGAAATGGTCACAACTGCTTTTTTTAATAATATCACTCGATTTATAAGGTATAGAGATACTTGTGGGTGTGACAACTAATATGGGTAGGCATCTACTGATAACCTTTATTAATAATAATTTCCACCAACGTGTTTTATTTATTAATAACAAACATGCATTGTTAAGAGGTTTAATATTGTATTTCGATTTCTTATAATTTTAAGGTAGGTATTGAGTAGGTATACAGGCTAGAATAATAAAATCCACAAAAACACGAGATTGAATATATTGCATATTTTACGATTTCGCGAAGTCGGTATTTTCTTAATTCTACAACCTAATAATATTGCCAATAACTTTTCTAATTTTAATACTGAAATTTTAACGAAATGGTAACTCAAGGATACTTCGCAGAGCTGAGCGTTTAACCAGCCAGCAGCCGAAAATCCACATCTCGTCGAAAGTTGTTTTTACGATCGTGCAGGGCGGTTATAATGAGAAAGATTAATTATTCTGCATACCAGTTTTTTAAAATTATAACTCGATATCGATTTTATTTCATTCCAAATTTGCTTTAATTTATACCTACATCATAATTATTTTTTGATTATAAGTATTTATATTTTTTCCAAAAATGTCCAAGTTAAATAAGAATGTTAAAAAAATCTGAAATATATTAGTTTGTAAGCGTGCAAATAAATACGCAAACGGACCAATTTTCGTCAAGAAACACATGTATAGATTTTTTAATGATTTTATTTAAACTAAAATTAAAATTCTAAAACATGCGATACCTAGATTATGTATTACTTTATTTTACAGCATTATAATATGATTTGAAATGGGGGTGGAATAATACAAAATCTTTTTGAAAATTTAACAAATCTGCCTACGACCGATGGTATAACCTTATTATACTAAAAATAAACATTTTTTCTCAAAATTTAAAACATGCAAATGCTAGATAAAAGAACAATCTTTCGAAATCCATTTATATTTTTTTGTGGAAAAGATTCAATACGTCTAAAATCTATTTTAAAAATGACAGATTTCTGGTTTTCTCTGGTAATGCCCTCTTAATGGATTTCTGAGTTAAACTGTCAAAATGATTTTTTTAAATTTTTGACAGTAGATCCAAATTCTTTTTTTTCTTTTCATATGTTTTTATTCCAGTAAAAAAGAAAATAACATTTTCACTTACTTAACTAGAATATTGAATTATGTACAGTTTTTACATTACATTCGAACACAGCTTAACGAAAACCTTACATAACTTTAGCGTTCTAAATAAATATTAGTTACATTAAAACTGTGGATACTTTAGTGATCTGAAATAAGTTATACACTGAAAGAAACATTTAATTAAAGTTAAATACCTAAAAGTAACTTTATTAGACAATTTTTATTTGTTGAAGAGAACGGATCAGTTGAAAGTTTCACCAGAACCTGGCTCGTTGAATCAGTGAATGGAAGAGAAGTGATGTCGAGAGTCGAGGAATATAATGAGGTCTGCTCCATCGTCACAGTTCACAGTAGCCTATCTCCGGCATTCCTGGAGCTCAGATTAAAGATTACAAAACAGTCACCATTTTTTATACCTAAGCATTTATCCAGTCACAAATTCTACTGCGAGAGCACGATCAAATTTATCGAATATTTAAAAAAATTAAATGATGTTCCGAAACAAGGAGCACATTTTTAATGGGCATAAATAAAACCAATGAACTCGTGGAATTTCCCGTGAACTCTTAACTAAATTCCGTCCGTAAAATAAAACAATCATTTTTTGTTGTTTTTTCTAAGTTCGGTTTTTTTCGTTCGGTTTTGATTGTTGAAACTAGTTCTGCAGATTGAAGGTTGACTTCGGCATTGCTGCGATTCGTATATAGCAGACTTTTTGCTAATTCTTGGTTTCAAAAATCTCAAAAATTTAAGAGTTCAATGAACGAGTATTTTTTATCATTAGCATAAAAGAATATATTATTATTGATCTATTTCATGCGACACTTATAGCATATTGGTCGACAAACACCAGGGGAATCGATAGCGAAATAACAATTAATAACAGTACGAATGATGACAAATACAGCTTAACAGGTGGTGTCATAAGATACATAAACAAAAAATAAAATATGCATGAGATTCATTTATTTATTGTATTAATAAATAACGCCAAAATGTCTAACGAGTTTTTTTTAGGTAGCCGACTTGTTCTCGCCATTATTCGACTCCAACTTTAAATTAGCTTTGCCTGCAAATAATGAAATTCCGCAAGAACGACAGAATTAATATTACAGACAAATGTGTAATTATTAATAATTGTTAATGTTTAAAACAGCTATTATTAGTTAATGTGTTTTTCCGTGAACATTAAGGATACTACACATTTGGTCAGGTTGGCTGTTCGGTTCGTAATGTCCCCCGTATTTTTTACCAAATTAATCGAGCGTCAGGACTAGGAATAAACAAAACAAACGACACCAAACGCCCACGTGAGTTATTCACATATTCATAATGCGAGTTTTTCCCACAGTGTCCCCATGCATAAAAAGCCGAAAAACAGATGAGCGGACGAAATATTTGGCCGCAAGATGGATGCGTCAGTCCCAAAAGTTGACACGAGAATTCCTGAATCCTCTCACACGACCGGGCGAGGCTGTACCCACTATGCCCTGTACCTTTGCCCACCTTATGCCTTGTGCCCTGTCCAATTCCTTGCCTTGCCTCACCTGGTACCCTGGGAACAAGTTATAGGCGAGCGCACATACCGCGTAGCCACCGTCATAACCTTTACGTGTAGTTCAACGGCAGGTACCTTGTCAAAGAAAAAAAATCAACTATTTTCACAAATGAAATTTTAAATTATATTTAAAATTTTAAAAAATTGGTTTGACTGAGGTTTGAACCTTCCTACCCAGTAATTGGAATCAACCGCGCTACCGACCGGGCCTAACCTCGAGTGGTAAGATCGATATTTATTTCGTAGGTATATTAAGTTAGTTAATTTCTTCAAATTTCATAAAAATGCTTTTACGTCCGCATGTGTGTACGTGAATCCCACCAAATAAAATTAAATGCAGTATCATCGATAACGAGTCTAACTGCCGAGTTCCAGCTCGATCGAATGTCGGAAAATTGGTTAATTTCCATTTACAAGATTCCACTTTATTCAAACAAACAAGACCCAAATATAAATTTACGTATTTAAAAAAGGGGCTTTCAAGATCTACCTAATCAAGTAAGTTTAGATACCTAATCGAGTAAAAACATTTTAGCGTTTTAAGCTCGCCCGATCACACTTTGCATAACGCTCTCGTTACGCATTCACCAGCTTACTCCCCAAGTCAAGCGTGCGTAATGGCCCGACCGTTCACCTAGCCCAATCACACTTTTCATAACGCTCTCGTCACGCATTCATCAGCTTACTCTCCAAATCAAGCGTGCGTAAAGAAGTTTTACTTCAAAAGCTCAATACGTTGAGCTTAAATCGGTAGCCCTCTTTTACAGGTGATTGGAAAAGCATTTTCAACCGGCACTTAACTTGTTTAATAAATCTGCGTGTGGCCTGTCCCAAAATAACGCTATATCCGAATTCCTGATTTTATTTCTCGGGATATTTTACCAATTATTTTGACTTAGTATTATTGACGACATCATCATTGAGAAGCATTGTATTACTCTGATTTCATGAACACTGAGACAAGCTTTGTGGAAGCCAATATTTGAATTCACGGAGCAATGTAATCAACATTTTAGTTTAATAAGAAAACGGAGAACAATTAAATTTTGTTTTAAAAGTGTACTTAATATTAAAAAAGGAGGAGGTCAACGACAAAATCAAGTACCCTCAATTCAATCGCGCGATAAAAATATATTGTTTCACTCACTATTCCCCAGGAGTTATTTTTACCAGGTGTTACACCTGTACAGTACATTTCTACCTCAGTTTGTGATATCGTCCGCATTAATAGTGTTTATTTTATACGGATGTCTTACGTAGATACCAACAGCAACGGTGGATAAAGTGAATTAAAACACCACTTGACCAATGGTTTAATACAGGCTTTTATAATATATAACTGATTTGTAATAAAAAAATATGTATTCCCAGAGTAGAAAAATACTTTTATGCTTCAATTCAGAATTGAAGGTTTGCTTTCAATGACTTGACCAGAAAATAATAGCCAGGTTCTCTTAACTATACTATATTATTTTTTCATTCCTTGCTCTATTACTTTTGTCACATAATCTCCATGAAGAGTTCCAGAGTCATATTGTCGAGTCATGTACGTAAAGGCAGGAACAAAAGCCTCGCTAACTTCTGATAATGCCCCAGCAATTATTTTTTGGATTTTGTGAAAATTTGGAAAACGATTTTATTATTATTAAAAAACGAGAAAACTTTCAGATTATTTTTTTAATTCGATATATTACAGAGTTTTTCTGGCTTTTTCGAGTGCTTAAAAGACCCTTGGAAGAAAAGTAAAGTTCGCCAAAGTAAGCTGATGGTTTGCAGTACAGCAATTGAGGGATTTTTCTATACAGGGTCTTACTGTTTATATTGTTTCCTTACCTTGCTTAAACATCATACATTATCGTGGTGGTTGGTGGTAAAGAATATTTACTACCATCTAATATTACTTAAACAAAAATATACACATCAATAAGTGTATTCAGGATCTGCCCTGATCCGGATCTGCCCTGATGATGGACACTGCAACGACGTCCGAAACGTTGGCTAAAGAAAGAGGTAGCGCAACACGGCATAACACCCCAAAAACAAATAACGAAAATGCTTTTGGCCGTGAAAATCTTAAAAAGTTTTTTTTTAATTTATCTATTTAAAAATATTCGTTTTTATGAGTTCAAACGAATAAACTAAATAAATCGTACATTCAGGAATCGTAAGGCCACCCGCGCACCAGGATTAAAATCAAGTAAATATTGAAAACTAAAAAACAAAACAACTTCCAAATTTAAATATACAGATCAACATTTTAAATGTAAAACACATATTTATGAACTCGTCAAAAGAAATAGAAATTATATTTATAAGACTTAGAAATATTCTTTGACTAGAAAACCTAAATAGAGTGTACTGTGCAAATGCAATTCTTCAACCTATGTTACAACACGGTATTACAGGCTAGGGAGGAAAATATGGTATTATTTTAAATCGACTAAAAATAGTTCAATGATTGATAAATAAAGTTATCTTGAAAAAAACCATCTACATTTTCTAATGAAAAATCTATTTAATTTTGTATCTACAATAGACAAAATATATAAAACATGTTCAATACTTTCAAATAAATTCAGCTAAATAACTTAGAATTCTATATATGTATTAGCAAGATATCAGAATAATATTAAAATCCCAAAATTTAATACCAAGCACATTCAAAATACCTATTTCTATCTACATAGATCTAAAAATTATCGAATATAATCATAAATTCCCGCTTAATTTGAAAAATTACTTGAAACTACTATAAGAGTTCAAACCTGCTATTATTATTTCTTTTAAATCTTGAAATCTATTATTAATAAATCTTGAGTTTTCTTAATTATCTTTTTTTATTATTATTGTCAATATTTTTCATATAATTGAGCATCAATTCTCTCACCAAACACAAGAGCCTTGTCTCTTTAGGGTGAGGAAAGGCTATTTTTATACACGTTTATAACATTGTATAACATATAACAAAATGTAAACTTATTGTAAAAATGTACATGTATTAAATAACATAAACTAAAAAAATTGAAACAACCACATAATAAATAATACGCACTCTAGAAATGCGTTCCGTGTGGATTTGAATGTCAAACAATGTCTCCACTGACTTAGTACCTTTTGGTTCTAGCCCATTTGGCATGCGATGTCTCTCTTACACTTGCCTGATATCGCTATCCCAATTCATCGAAATGACAATTTCAGTTCTGTGTACAAAATTTAAGCAAATAATAGTCAGACTTTTGGATCACGAAATACGCCCACACCATAGACATCAGAATTCATTAGACCAGAACATACAGATGAGGGGTAAAACCAAACTATGGGGAGCGAAGTGAGGAAAAATGACTGTGATTCGTTAAAAAATCAATCTGACAGTATATAGGCATCTCGCATTATAATATCACCATTTAGTTCTTAAAAGCAAAATCTGCTTTGAATGAATAGACCTTTTTACGTGGGAGCGCGAATTGCTTGCCACGTTAATAACATATTTGCTAAAGCCAAATGCTCGCCCCGAAAAGATTCGCCCCAATTCACATAGCAATATTTTGTTGCCGTGTTTAGTTAAGACACTTTTACAAATGTTTCATAATTTACTTACCCCTGTAACCAGCGACGAGCATACTGGAGAACCGCCCTCATTCGCTATGTCCATATAATATGTGGGTAAAATGTATAGCACAAGCTACCGTTTTTGGCGTGTTATTTCGAAAAATGTATGGATGTTACTTCCGCGCTGTTCAGGACAAGAATGATGACGTCACATATTTTAGATTCAAGCGAGGCTCTCTCCCCTCCCCATGGAGCGAGCTGGCTCCAAGGAGGAGCTCCAGCTGGCTCCATGGGGAGGGGGAAATAATACGTTTTTATCACTTAGGGCAGGTCCAGATATATTCATATGTCCGTGGCCCACACCGTTTTTCTTGAATGATTTGGAAAAAACGAGCGAACAAGTCGCACGCGAATAAAAATCATGGATACTAAATAATCTTCATAGCTACATTATCTGATAAGATTCCAAAATCACATTCATTTTTGAAACTTGCAAACGTTATCCACTATATAAATTATTATTAACGAAGATTTTGCGTTTTTTCTCGCCGGTGGATGAGACCAAGAATTAAGTTGCGCTATTTTAATATCACTTTTGCTCGATCATACTAAAACCGCATTATAATGCGGATGTCTGTTTCCCTTACCCCTCACATATCTCATATCAAACGAATAGTACAAATTGCTAGAATTAGCCTTTGTAATTTTATTGCAGACCGAAAGATAAAATCAGCGAGTAATAACTGATAACTGATTGATACCTCGATTAAATTGCTTCATTGGCTCGGAGTAAAATCGATAAAATATTAGAAATTAAAGCATCGATAGTTCTTTGATCGAACAAGCAAGTTCTTTGATGACGCTATAATAATAAATTATTATATACTTGACTACATTAGATTTTTAATTTGAAAACGTCGTTCTTAATTGGCTCAATTGATCAAACGTGGACAATCGCGTTCGGATAAAAATAATTGAATTTATTATAATTATTTAATAACGCTTCGTGTCGCTTCCAAGAACGTACAGTCAACCGATAAACTTCCATCCTCAACACTTATCTTCACGTGCCCGCTATGAAAAGTCCCTCAAAAAGGACTAACTAAAAAGTAGTGTCCCCATACATTTTGTTTCAAATACACGACAATAATAAATTCAAAGACGCGGCGGGGTGTCTCAGAAGCAGAGTGGAGGGATTGTATCGGAAGCTCGCGGCGCTTGAGACCTTTCGCCCCGCGACCACTGACCATTAAAGAAACATTTTAAATGGTTAACAGTATGTTTGTTGTTCGCTGTACAGGCAGGAAGATTTCTGAGAATCTCTGTAGTACGATTGTCGTCCGAGTGTTGCGGGCAAACTGCTCAAAATCTTAAACGGTTGGAAAACTCTTTGAAAATTCATTTGTTTTGTTCTACTTGGTATAACTTTTTGTCGTAATCTTGAAAGTCAGTTATTATTATTTTATAAGTGTAAAGAATAAAGAAAATATTTCAGTCAATTCAAAATTATTTCTGATATAACTATCTACAAACGATAAAAAAGATTTTATTTTTTTATTATTGCATGAATTACGTTAATCAACAGAAGCTTGCACAGCCCGCAATCAATTGTGCCTTCTGTTCTAATAAATGAGAAGAAAAAAAAAATTGGAAATCATTATACTTATAATAAAAAATCTGCACGTTTAAAAATCTCAACTGCAAAAAATATCCGAACGATAACCTGTAGGCGTCATAAAATAATGATTTTTTTAATATTTTTCTCTCTTCGATTTAAAAACATTTCAATGGTGAGCTCTAGCAAAACAAAAGATTTTTGAACAGTTTTTCTCGCTTTTATTTTAAAAAAAACATTCGAACGGTAAGCTCTGACGTCATAAAATTAGGATTTTTATGCGTTTCTCTCTTTAATTTAATAACAATCCAATGATGAGCCCTAGCGAAAAAAAAAATTTATAGTTTTTCTCTCTTTTATTTAAAACAAAAAGCATTCGAACGGTGAGCTCTAGCGTCATAAAATAGGATTTTTGTAAAACTTTTCTCTCTTTTATTTAAAATACATCCGAACGGTGACTCTAACTTCGTAAACGGGGGATTTTTTTTACAAGTCTTTAATTTTTCAGATCGAAACTTGGATGGAACTTTGAAATCGTTCTACTCTAAAAAAAGGAATAAAAATAAATCTAGATCGAAACCAGGTTTTTAAACAAATAGTACTATAAATCTGAGGCAGAAATACAATTTTAAAAAAAGGGTATAATATTGTAATTAAAGGTAAACAAATCTTTCCATCCAATCTTTCGATAAGTAACACAATGTTTTAACCGGGCTTTTTTCAAATGGTCAATATGTGTAACATTGCCCACAACCGCAGCATCCAGCCACTCCCCACTCCCTTCGTTTTGTTTTAGAGTCCAGTGGCGGTCCGGCACGGCATGTTAACAATATCTCATTTAATTAATACGACGTAACCTTATTATCTCCATTATACCCAAATATCCCGACCGACACCGCTGCGGTCACCCGCGCAGGCCCTCTCATAACTTCTAGTATCCTGGTAGCCTTAATTAATTTATGGCGTTTTAAATTCTATTTTAATTCTCGACATTGAAACAGAGATTAATAAAAACTTTTTAAAGTGCCACCGATATTGTTTTTATGGAAAAAATATCAATAAGCACCGAAAATAATCTTCGGAGCAAAAGAGATCAATGCTCTAAGTTCGCAACCCGTTTGAAAATATTAGTGACGTAGTCAACTGAAATCACTGTGATGAGGTCATGCGCTTTTCTGAGTACGGGAATAAGAATATTTATTTAAATTATATTAGGTATATAAATAATATATATTTATACTGCAGATCATGCGCGTAAAACCAATTCTTTGTTGTTAATTTATTATTCTTCTGTATTCAGTGTTTTGTTTGTTGCATATTTGGTGACAAGAAACGTGGCTACTATCCAATTATTTTTCAATTTATGTATAGGTTTTCGACCACAATACTGTTGTGAGTGCGCATTGTATTGAAGCTGAAAACATATTATTTGTTGCCCGAAATTATAAAGCAATACAAACACATTAAGAGTGTCAGCAGGTAGCCAAGTATTTTGGCAAATGTTTAGACGGACGTTGTATAGATATGACATGCCTACTTATTGACTTATTGATAAATTTATTGTGTAGATGTAAGCGTGTGACAGGGATTCTAAGATAATTAATCATCTCTATACTGGAACCACACATTTGACAGAGCATAAATAATTATCCTCAGATTCTTTACTTTGGTCCATTTTATAAATATCTGCATTATTAAAAATAAATAAATACACCTGGTTAGTAGCAGTCGGATTATTTACTGGAAAGGTGTTAACGTTGTCGAATAAAAAACAAAGTTGGCGTTGTTTGCAAATAAAAATCGAAGAACCACTTTCTTGTTTTCTTCGTGCCTCTTAAATACGCAGAGACCTGTTGTACTCCACCGAGAATACTTTATTACCCGCTTTCAGAAGCAATGCCGTTGTATTTAACAGAAATTAAAAATTGACGCATTGCAAAAATATTTAATAAAATATTCAATTTAATTATTTCGACAACGGGTTTGGATGCATTCAAGCGCCGCGTATTTTAACAAAAAACGTCAATAATGATTATCCAATTAAAGTTTGCGTTCCATCCAATTCCGTATAATTTTATTTCTTCTCTTTGAGTCGGCCGTCCTTCCACCATAATATAAAATGACAAGTGATAATTTATTAATATTTACACGAGGCTCGTAAGCGAAGGAGCTCAGTTTCAAAATAAAGGAGTTTCGGTGAGTTGGGAGTTGTGACTTGTGGCTAGGGGGCTTGTCCTTGTCCTCGCCTCCTGATCATACGGAAACTTACAGTAAATAAACAATCATCGAAAGAGAAATTTTTCAATTGAACAATTTGTCAAAGGTAATTCTATACGAGCGAACAAAGGTACAGCACTACACAGGTACAAATGCAGGGTGTTTGTAGATACAGAAGAACACATAACATAACAGAACAGCTGTGAGTTAGGTCCTGGGCGGTGAGTTATGGAGAGGACCCTGCACACGGTGAATGGTTCCCAGTTCCCGGTACAGTGTACACCAGCGGTAAGCAGGGAGCAGTGAGCAGTCCAGCGTGGTGGAAAGGGAGCGGGTAGACACTCCCAACAGGGGTTGACTTACGGCCAGCCCGAAGAATACATCTTCACTCCGGTGACAACTAAATATTTCAACCCCAAACACCGTGTTTCAGAACGACGCCAACATTCTGACCACACTGAGGTGTGCTGATCTGGAGATAGGGAATAGCAACAGCGAAAAAAATACGTCAAATACTTGGTGAATACCCAAAAACGGCAGGAATGAATGTCAAGGATTTATTGATTTTCGTTAAGGTGGTCTTTTGTTATTTTATTTGGAATAGCCAAAATTATATTTTACCCAATGAGGCAAAAAATTAAAAATGTCGAGCCCAAAGATTTTTATTACTTAGGTACATTGTCAGGCCCCAATATTATTCTATTGGAGGTTTGAACGTCATATAAATTACATAGTTTTTTTTTAAGGTTGTGTAGACAAGCTTTATAATAGGCAAGTCTATACATTATTGCAGCTTGTGTAACCTTTATTGATTTATGGTTTTTGTCTAGTTAAATGGAATAAATATCTAAACAGAATAATTAATATTTTTAGATTTTTGATAAAATACCTGATTTCTACATGAAGATCATTTACAACAGATATGTTGTCGTGACTAAGAAAATTGTGAAATATTACAATTGCATAAAACCTAATTATTTACTCAATTCGTCCCAATAATAATTATCATTTTACAATGACATTAAAAAATTATTTTTTCAGATTTACGCGTTCTAAGCACACATGCAAATATCTGCTGGATTGATTGAAGAAATTTCTCAACCGATGAGCCCTGGCATTACGAAAATTGGGCAGCTTGAAGTTTATTGATATCTTTTGGGTTTGCAATGTAATTTCAAACACGAGCTGATAAATTTAATACTCATATTTTCAATTAATAGTAAAAAAAAAGAAACCCAAAAGTAACAATATTACCAAAAAGGAATATCAAAATTTTCGAGTTTTTTTGTGTGAATACCTCACAAGAGTCCCAGCTGCTCCCGTCCGAGCTAGTTAGACTATGGCATCCCCGAATGTGGGGCTGGAGGGAGTTGGGAGGGGAAGGAGATGGGGAAGAGGAAGTTGGGGTATTACCTGACTAAAGTTATTTCAAGCAACGTTTCAATTCTGAATGGTGGTCTTACACCAGAGCGATACTCTATCTTTCTACTCGATGTCTTCCACTCTGGAACGTGCCGCAAATATGCTATATATTATTTTTAATTAATTAATTGAGAAACAACACAAATTAACAAATAAAATTTATTTGCCCACGCCGGAATTCGACCCCGCGACCTTCGTATTGCGAGTCAAGAGCCTTACCCCTAAACTATGCCGGTCATCCAGTATCCAGTATCGAAAGAAAAAAATAATTTGCCGGGCAAATCCGGGTGATAAAGTTAAAATAACAATACTGAAACTAACCTACCTAGAGGCCTTATCTTTTTTTAATTCTGTGGGGTAGAAGCTATTCGGTATGACGCGGCCACAATGCTACATAGTTAATAATCGATTTATCATCTGCCCTAGAATCCAATTTGGCGTGGTGATTATTCAGTTCAGCTTTAGACACGGCAATCAGCGGAACAATGTCAGTATTGTACTGTTTGATAACCGACTCAATTTATTATGTATTTCTTATTAAAGATTTCAGACTGTGTTAGCTCTGTTTTCAAGCAGGTGAAAATATTAGTAGACTTCTCATTTTGTTTAATTATTATTGCATTAGGAGATTAATATGTTTTTTGCAAATTATTTTATTAGATGCTATTTTACAGCACAAATTAATAAAACTTTTTAATAATCATACTTAGTGCATAATGGTAGTATAAAATGAGCAATTATAAGTGATAATATTTTTTGTCCATATTTTCTTATAATAGGTAGGCATACCTAAAGAATTAGAAATACTATCATAATTATTAATACATAATTTTTTACACCAAAACAGCTATACTAAATTTAAGATTTCGCAATTTTATTAAGGTTAACTTAACTTTAATAAAACCTACACTACACCCCTGAAAACAGAAGGAAAAATCTTTGAATATAAAAAGTAGTATATTGTGTACTTAAAAAACAAACGATGTGCAGATTTTTTTTTTTAAAGTGATCACTTTATATCACATTTGATCAAATATTATTAAATGACATAGACGCTTTATTTTTAACCATTGGCTTTCGATATTTATTTACCAACCGGTTTCACTTGTTTATTTATTTGTTCTATTTAAATTTCCTTTCCTATCCCCATTACCCTTATGACCATTGAGCCGAGCAATACCGATTTGTGAGTTAATTTAAATAAATTAGCGGTTTTTGAAATAAAGTTTTGTTTCATTCAATAAAAAAATATTTCTTCAAATTTTGCAAATTCACTTTGTGACACCATTTTATTAATGAAATAATTAAAAACAATATGTTTTTACCACGATAAAATCTTTATTTAAAAAATCAACACGCCTGTCTTTCTATACCTACTTGATAATTTAGTTTTTAGTTCATATAATGTCCAGATGAAGAAAACATCATTCTCGAAACATGTTGATTTTTTAAATGAAGATTATCGTGGTAAGAACAAAATGTTTTTAATTATTTCATTAAAAATATATTTTTTATGGAATGTCATTATGTAATCGTGGTTTATTTTTGTTCAAATGAATTATATTGATAAAAAAAATGTATAATTTTAATGTTAAAAAACTAACTAACTAACTAATTATACGTTTAGTTTTATTTTTATTGTAGAAAGGGGAACAAATATTCATGGAATCGTAGGAAAGCGGGTAGAAAAAACCGAACCCACACGTTTACTTTTAAACGGCAGCCATTTTTCACCGGGTGCTAAAAATTCAAAAACTTTTTTATTCTATGGACAAAAAAACAGTTCAGAATTAATTATAAATTATCACTTCTCCGTAATGTGTCCCTCCTAGGAAAGAACACGATTCATCCATAGCTTTGAGAGCCACCCTGCGAGCTGAGAGCTGTTAGCTGTTAGCTGTTAGATGTTAGTTGTAAGCTACTCGAAGCAGAAGAGGCAGTAGAATGGGATGATGAATGAGGGAAGACCACGGGAGCCGGAGTCCAACAGAGCTAGATCATTTACCCGACCGATTGGCTCCAATGAATGATGATTGTCAGGAATTCATTCCGGCTGGTCATTTCCATAGCTTTATTATTATTTATTCATTATAATAATCTGTGCGATTAGTTTTACAATAGAATTGGATTTTAGAAAAGCGAGGTTAGTTTGCTTAACGAGCACAATCGTTAAAAACATACAACTAATTATGTATCTAGGCAAAATATGACAGTTTTTCTCAGTTTCTCTTTTAAAAAAAAATTCTTTCAAGTTTTTTTAACATATATTTCAGTGTACGAAATATCCTACGATGATTTGACCACCTGGAACATGGCTATTTTTAATGAAATACCACAGCCGTGAAAAGCAAAGAAAAAACTTTTATTAACAACCTTCAAATATGTATCAATTGTATGCAGATTACGGCGACGCACTGCTAAGTACCTAATGCAAAATCGTGTGTATATGTTTGAAAATTTGATCGCTTAGAAATATTACAGATGCTTTAATAAAATTTTGAGACTATGGAACACATCTTTGGAACGGAAAGGAACGGCATTTTATAAAACGTTTTTTTTATAAGTCCAATTTATTTGGGAAGCGGGCATCTGTGCCGCCATCCCTGGAACCATTTATTGGATAACCAACACCAGCCGTAGGTCACTCCAGGTGGTTAGCTACGTTTGGTGACTTAGCAGGGATGAGCGGGTTCATGGGGTGAGATTTGTCCAGGTCTTGGCGGCGGACGTGTCTACCTACTTGCTGCGTAGCGGGCCGGAACGAAAGAGAATGGTTGAGGAAGGCCTTTTGAGCTATCCAGCCGGACTCTCTCGACTTATATTTCAATATCTTTGCTCTCTCAACCCATCGCCTTGTAGCGCAGTTGGAGGGATGGATTCATATGTCCATCACTCCCGGACACATGCCCCCAGATTCCTACCCACCCCTCATACCTTTTTCCTTCCCAGAACTTCCTATCCTTCCCTTCCTTAAAGACCCTCCACACAGCATCCCCTAAGATAGATCCTATTTTCCTCGGGGTCTCCTGTATAGAGCTAATGTAAAAAAAGCTCAGAAAGTGTCAACTATATATGTAAATAAAAACTGCTTTGAAAGGTAAAATCAAGGTTTATAGATGTCATAGGAAATGTTAAATGAACCTGATGTTAAAAATTTTGGAACAATTAACAACGATGAAGATTCAAAATAGACAAAGGTCAAATTGCAAAACGATGCGAAAAGAAAATAATTTGATATATCATAATTTTATTAATTATGAAATAATTAAACCCAATTTAATGATTCTATTCAAATATTAAAAAAAAAAACAATAAATGTGAAAAAATTATCATCACCACGAATATGAAGCGAATTAAAAACGATTGCCCAAACAATTTTTCAGAAGATTTCATTAAAGAAATGAATGGACATCTTGTCACTGTCAAATATAATATATTTTGTTTGTCACATTTTCCGAATAAATTTAATAGTTAATGTAAGGAAATGGGATTGAAATCCTTCAATGGGAATGGGATGGTTGGAGATTCATCAAATAGCAAGCTTCGCGTGCGTTGGCAGGGCGGGCCGGAGGCGGGGAGGGGGCTGAGGGGGAGGTTGACAGAGTGCTCTGAACTTCTTCAGGAGAAAATGGTCCATTGAAATGATTAGGATCGGCCGCAGACTCCGGACGGGATCAGCTCGCACAGGGGCGTAACGTCAAATGTCGAGCCCAAAAAATAAACCAACTTATTTTTGTCAACGAAAAGGCTTATAATTACTAACAATAAATTATAACAAGGGTATTTACTTAACAAGGATACCTACATCTGTTAGCCAAAAGAAATAAATAAATTTATACACAATGATGTAGGTACGGTACACAACGGTAAAAATCTATACCTATTAGGAATTACGAAGTAAAGAAACCGCATTGTTTTCTTGTTAGTTGCTCAAAAATCCGGCAACCGAGTAACAAATTTCCGGTTCCATGTCAACTCAGAATCAAATCAAGTCAACATCTCTTCGAAAAATCATTAAAACCTATGAAAAAAAAATTGAAAAATAGCCCATAACTAACCTAACGTTCCTATTTAACCAATCTTACTAATATTATAAAGGCGAAAGTTTGTATGAATGCATGGATGTCTGATTGTTTGTTACTCTTTCACGCAAAAACTACTGAATGGATTTTAATGAACCTTTACAATAATATAGCTCATACATCAGAATAACATTTAGGCTACAGCTCAGAGCTCTGGCATTAAGAAATTTGTATAAAAATGCAATAGGCGGCACGATTAGAATGATATCAATAATTTATTCGATTCAAATTATTAGGGGAGTACTTCAAATAAATGCGGAAGGGGGAAGGGGGAGGGTGGGGGGGGGTTTAGAGGGGTAGGGGAGGGGAGAGGAGAGGGGGAGGGGGAAGGGAGGGGTGAGAGGGGGAGAGGGGGAGGGGGGAAGGGGTGGAGAGGGGGGAGGTGGAGGAGGCGTAGTGAGAACCCCCCTTAATACCATGCGAGCGAAGCCGCGGGAAAAAGCTAGTTTTTATAATTTTTTACGTCACTCTTAAGGATTTTTCAAAGGAGGTGTTGAGTTGATTTTATTCTGAGTTGTCCGGTCACCCTAGTTGCCGAGGGGTACGGCAGAGACGACGAATCGCAACACAACTATATATTGTCAAACGATCCTTACTCCATTCACATTTATACGTCGTCTCATACATTAATACTTTTACGTTATTCTTATTCTTGGCTGGACTCGATTTCAGTATTGAAATGTCCATAAGTCAGTCAAGCTACTTGCAGTAGCTTAACGGGTAATAAATTCCAATTGTATGCAATTTTTATACAATAATAAAAAAAATTAAAATAAATCCAATATTTTGCTGGTATGTCCTACGTATTACAGTGAAATTCTAGTTAATGAAAGTGACCCCGATTACCGGGAAGCGTATTTACAATCCTTACCGCGTTTCAGTCGCTTTAAATTTTCAATATCAAAATTTAAATATTTAGAAATAAAATTATTAATTTCTAATATACACGTTGGAAAGATTATTTTATCTAGATTTTAGAACAATTTTTGTTTTTGCAAAGTGATAAAAAATTATCAATATAGAGGTGTATTTACAATATATGGGAATAATATTAAAATTTAAATATTAAAAAAATATATATATTATTATCTAATATACACATCAGAAAGATTACTTTATCTAGATTTTAGAACAATTTTTGTTTTTGCAATGTGATAAAAAATAACCAATATAGAGGTATATTTAAAATGTAAATTGTCATTACCGCGACTGAATCGGTATAGGTTTTGTAAATAAGCTACCGGGAATCATTGCGAACTGAGAAAAAAGGGGGAGAAAGAAAACTGGTAGCTAAAGCCCTTTACAGCAAATTCAAGCCATTTCAAGCAAAGGGCTATAACTCACCAACGTAAAAGCGTTATTTAATAAGATAATTCATAAGTTTTAATCAAAAATTGATTGAGTGTATAAAACAACATTCGAATCTTGAATATTTACTTAGAGACTTAAATATGGTGTAAGTTAACGAGACGCCCGCACTGGAGTTCGTAAGAGTGAAGTTCTAAGCTCTGCTCTGGTTTGAATTCCTCACAGACATTTTTAATGATCAGCA
This sequence comes from Limnephilus marmoratus, assembly GCA_917880885.1. NCBI lineage: Eukaryota > Metazoa > Arthropoda > Insecta > Trichoptera > Limnephilidae > Limnephilus > Limnephilus marmoratus. The sequence continues at coordinate 34,362,983 of OU862908.1, forward strand.
TTCAATATTTTCTCGTCGCAAAGAGACAATTCATGTTATGAGTTATGATGCCGTCTGAAAGAGGATATTCAAATGATACCAAACTGTATAACAATTAAAATATTCTATGTAAGAACATTATTTATTATTATTATCATTTAAAATTATAAGAGGGGAGTAAAAAAACCGGTAAATGCGTATTAACAGAACGCAATGCGTATTAGTAGAACATAATACATTAGTGTTCAAATCGTCACTTAAAGTACCTACATATTTCCAAACTTTAAAAATGTTCTGAAAAAATGATCAAAAGCTAAAATATAACGTAAATGAAACGTCTAGTCTAAATAATTAAACCATAAAAAATAGAAATAATTAAATATTATATTATATTGTTTCTAAAAGGTAAGGAACAAAATGTATCATATCGTATTAAAATCTGTAAGTCCACGAATTCTGTCCTTTTTATAGAGTCTGTGACATAATTGTGATAGGTATATATTACAGATGAGCAACCCGAATTTCTACCGATTTCTTACGTATCTCCCTTAAACACGTTAAGTTTTAAAGCTCTTAAAAAAATATATGTTATTCTTGAAGATAATATTTAGACATTGCCAGCGCCGAAACGCAAATTATATAAAATTCCCTAGATAGAAAAAAATCTATGTATGCTCCAAAAATTATTATAAACACGTTTGTTTCAGTTATTTTACAAGTTATATGTATGAAAAAATTCACAGTGTTTCTTTAAATGCTGTTTAAGACAATGCCCGCGAGATTTTTGCTCTATTTTAAACGAGTCGTGTTTTATTAAACATTTTCGCATCGATTTTGTCGCTGTAAATGTTATCGCTCTCCTCTAATATTCGTAATTTCGTATCTCTCCGTCTTCTTATTTTCGAGCCCGATTGCGGAGCCTTAATGAAACTTGAAAATTTTTACAATTTTTTTTTTCACCAGAACATCTTTATTATTCCTATTCTCCACAATTTGGGAGGCGGTTATGTCTACCGTCGACCCGGGAACCATTAGTTGAATAACCAACATCTTTGCCATAGGTCACCCCAAGTGGTTCACTATGTTTTGTGACTTAGCAGGGGTACCCGGTTAACAGGGTGAGGTTTGTGCATATCTTGGTGGCGGATGGGTCTGCCCATCAGCTGCGTGGCGGGCCGAATCCGGAGATGCCTAGTGAGAGAGATCCTATAACTTCTCCAGTAGGACTCTCTCGATCCCAATACCTTTTAACGCACTGGGAGGAGTGAATATCACTCCTGGTCACACTGACCCCCAGATTCCTACCCACCCCTCATACCTTTTGCTTTCCAGAACTTCCTCTCCTTCCTGTCAAAGATGACATAATCCTTGAGGTAAATTATTTTGTGTCTATGTGGAGTTAATATATTTTTTAAAAAAACAGACAAGAATAGTCATCGTAATGTGAAGGTATACTGAGAGTTGTAGACAAATGCACAGTAATAATAATAATAATTGGATAATTTGTAGAGCGTTGTTTTTGTGAAAAATCACCTCAAGGGCAAATATACCTACTTCTTGGGATTTGACATTGATAAAAAAGCGTTCCTTAAAACTGTTTTTCATGAAAATGGTTATCAATATACAAATAAATTTAATACGTTTGTTCTATTACGCCCCAAAATATATATTTAAATACAAGAGATATGATATGGTGTCTGTCCGATTGTCGGCGAATTTCTTCCTAATGGGAATAGTTAAAATACGGAAAGTAGTTGACTTTTTTAAAGTGTGCAGTTGATTACGGATAGAATTCGTTCATTTAGTTGATTTTTTAAGGTATGCAGTAGTGTTGGTTAACAATATCGACGACACCAGGAAACACAGTCCCACCCAGTAAAAGCTCTTATATTTTAATAATTTTGATTACGCCCTATAGATAGATACGGGTAATTTTTTTTTACGCACCAGATTTAAATGTCCGGGTTAAATTTTCCCCACAGGAAAAACTAAACTCTTTCACACACTTCCCCAAATGATCATCTAGTCAATCCACGCTATGCAATTGCTCTATATAAATACAAAACAATACAAGAACAACATGTCAATCTACCAGAGACCAAATGGGAAAATAATTCACCGATTCCAGATATTTTCATATCAGAGGGTTCGGCTCTGTGGAACTCCTAATTGGACCTATAAATCCTACTGATTCCACAATCTATTTATCTATCAGAATTATTATTAATTTTAAGCCCTAAAAATGTTTTACACGTAATATAAACAATAATGTATTGATTTAATTAAAAACGAGATATTGGTTTTATATGTGACAATATGACACTCTTAAATAAAACAATATTTTCACACAGCAACGTGGATATCTATTTTATTAGAAGATAATACTTTAGTTTTTGGAACTAAGAAGGACAGTCTTGGAGACCAATGTCTTGTATCTAGCAATCTCAAAATCGGTTCCATGACAGTTGATCCGCCGACAGTTGGCCCCCCGTCATACTTATATACAATATGCGGTCGGTTGAGGGAAAATACGGTATACCTACTTACAAAAAAATATAAATAGGTGACCCCGACGGTGTGCGCAGAGAGAATGTACCACCGAATAACAAAAGTATAAAACGTATTTTCATTCAAATGCATCAAGAATAAAACTACTTGTCTGTATACTATACATACCAGAGTATATGTAAGTACAAAAAAACCACTGTATATAAATTCATTTGATATTCACACCAATTTATTATCAAAGGTATTTTTGAAGTCGATTTCACGTTTGAAATTGGCAATTAATGCGTAAAAAATTGTAATTTTATGGTAAATATCATTTCGGGGGGCAAATTGTCGACGGATCAACTGCAGAGTCACTCTGAAAATCTCCATCTTAGGACTAGCAATCTTCTTTCTGATTAGAGCCTGTTATTAGAGCCATTGAGCTCAGTGACTGAAGTCACATCTCAATATATCATAATATTGTAAATATATTTTGACCATATTATTTAATAGCGTCTATCGAAAGCTAAACGTAATTAAATGGTCGAAACTCAACTCCCCTGTTTCCCAGTTGATATATCATATAAACGGTACATCTGTTAGAGAGATCAAACCGATACCAAACGATGAACCCGAGACAGGACAGGTATTCTGTTTCACAGTTGACTAATTATCAGGCGCTACCTGTGTTTTATTCCCTCTTTTGTCATGAAAATAATACCCAGCCACTTATTCTTCCAATGGCAATCAATTTATTTAAATAATCATGTTTTTGTAAAGATAAAACGTTATTCATTAGAATATCTCCGGAAACAATTGACTGCTTTACCTGTGAGCCATGCTGGGTGCCCCGAACCTGAATACTGTAATGTTTAATTTTTATGAAATCATGTATAATTAAATTAATTTAATAACGTCATAAAGTCATGCAAAATTAAGGTATCTATATAATATACTACATAAGAGAAAATTACACGAAAAAAATATACCAAAAGTTGATAAAAAGGCAAATATATTAATATCCTTTTCGACATTGAATTATTCTAATGATATTTAATATCTAAATAACGACACACCTCAAGTTTTTGGTTCTTCAATAAGTTTTTTTTTTATATTGTTTCAGAAAAGGCAACTGAGTTAGCTATTAACGATTGTCATAAATTATGTAGGTTAATCACTCAATTTGCCGATATAATTGGCTAAGAAGACAGTCTAGAGTTCATCTCTAAAGAAGACATTACTTTTTTTATTAAATTTCGCAACTTGTTTTCAATGCATGTCTACAGGCGATGTTCACTTACAAAAGTAATAAAAAAAGAAAGGCATTGTATGCTTGCAAGTATGTAGGTAAAAAGTATCTATATATCGATGAACATAATCTCTCTGAGCCGATCATAATTAAATTAACATGCACTACGATTGCAATATAATCTCAAAACACCAAAGCTTTTACAGCGGACTAAAACGAATTGTCCGATGCTTTATCAGTTTTTTTAAGAGATAATATTTGTTTTCCTAATCAATTTGTCGTTATTAATGCCAACACGCCATAAAATGATGATGTTTAAATTTGAACACAAGGTATAACGGTTCGGAATGGGCGATTATACTCGGAAATTACAGGCTTTTTATGTATCGTAAAACCGTAGATTCCATTGAAGACTCTCGGCTCATCCAGTTATGTTAAGTGGCCATAATTATAGGTTGCTTTACTTAGGCCGATCGGATGTGAGTTTCGAATATCGGATCCTGGCGGGTTCTGCGTGAGGTGCTTCCATAACAGAGACATCATCAGGTCCGTAGTCCGTTCCTCCCTCTTCCCCGCACACCTCCGTTGTGGTGCTTTATGGATAATTACTACTCTGTTCATTAACATATGTTTTCATTTTATGAGCATCCATCCAAAATATTGAAAAAATGATCCGATTGATTGAAAGCAAGCAAGTTAAATTAACATGACAAAACTGCTAGTCAAGGCTACCTGCAATCTAAAGGGGGCTGGTCCGTCTGATTAACAATCTGTTATTAACAAAAGAGTGACCATCACTAATAGACAGGTACAATTTAGGTGCTGTGTGTGTTCTAAAGAAATTTGAATGTAGCCTGCTCGAAGGAGCTAGAACCTTTGATACCCTGTACACAGGCACACTTACGCGAAATTCTACGGACACGAGCAGAACACGTCGCCTATTTTGTCGCCTTTATAAGAACGGGTCGTTTCTCCGACTAGTTTTTGTTAAGTCACTTGCATCCTGTTATAATCTGGACCCCTTCAACTTCAAGACCCCTATTAATAAATACCTTTCTACAACTCCTACCTTGATTCGCCTCAAACGCTCCCCAGTCAGGTAGAGACATAGTTCCCATGTCTTTACACCGCACTCAGGGGGCTGAGTGTAAAAAAAAATAAATAAAAATAATAACATAGTCTCTATATAAGTATAATTTTTTTATCTACGTTCTTTGTGACAGAATCTACAATGAAAACATGGAGCTGCATTGCGATGAATGTAAGTAATTACAAACTAATTAAATCATCCAACCTGCCAATCAGCAATCGGAAGATCTTGTTTCCATCCGTTTGCGGCTATTCCACGAAGATTTGCGATTATCAATGTATAATGCATACAAATTGTGAACTCGTTTATCATTCCATATAATGGCAAATAAGAAGAAAAAACTGCTAGTTATCTACCATTTACCTACAACCTACTTAATATTGTATTCTTCTATTCAACAACCAAAAGCATATAAAAACGTTAATCCAATTTTCATTGTGTCCATGTGAAAAAATGTGTAGATAGGTACATGATGCTAATGCAGTTACTATCCGGATTCGTCCGAAATGTAAAATCCTTTTTTAGAAACAGTGTTTTGTTTCATTTCCAGAACAAAAAGCTGTGCAATCATGCTGCAAGTACGAACTCTCCTTTCAATAGTTTTTGATGAGTCACACGAAAAGTTGCTCAAAGAAGCTGCGAAAAACTCTTAACTAGTGTCTTGTTTTGTATTGTAGATAATTTACTTAAGTTCGGATTAATCACTTAATGTCCGTTTACCTGCTGATTAAGTGAATTTTACCTTCCAATGATGATGAATGAACGATAGCTCGGACTATCCGTAAGTGATATTTATGGAGAGTCGGCAGCTTTAAGTGATTTCGTTCTGGGAGGCCCCGGATCATCAATCATCTCTCATCACTTCCCAGCTCGCCACCTCGGACCTCACCACCTCGATAGCCACTCGATAGCCTCACCCACACAACACTCAACCACACCACACTTCGAACATCACAGATCACGCTAAATGGTTCCATACGAATAAATTACATTCTCTGATTCCCTCCCATCAATGAACCGTTTAAATTGAAGGAATAAATCATCACTATTACAGGCACTCTTGTAAACAACTAAAAAAGGAAGGTGCTTTGTGCCATGGAATCAAAATCATTTTCGGTAGCAATACGCAGTGTAAGGAAAGCAATAACTCTAATTTTTGTATGTAATTATTGGAGGCTATCGTGAAGAATCTCATGATTGATATTTCCTGTATTGTTAACAAGACTGTTAGAGGAATCTAATATGTACCTACCCACAAAGGTGAGTTTTTGGATTAGTTCCGTTTTGTATAAACGCTTTTTCTTTAAATTGGTATTATGTTTTTATAATGATACATGCGAAATAACTTCCCGTAACAAATGGGATAGTAGCTCCTACAGTAAAGTGCGACATCATAAGAAAAAGAAACAATAGAAATAGAGAAGACAAGAATCTGACTCTTTGAATCTGGTCATAATGTAAAAAAACCCAACCCTAAACATTTCAATTATGAATGATCTTTCAAATTTCTATAACTCTAAATAAAGTTTTTTAGAGTAGATATTATTATTGGCAATTATTATTAATAGTAATTTTACACTTTACTAACGAAGTGCTCACCAATCTAAACACTTTTGCTGCTTAACGCCATCATATATGTAACTTTTATGCATATTTACTTTATACAATAATATTATTTATGTAAGTATACAATTCAGTGGAAGGCTAAATCTTATATTTAAAAATGAATCGCTGAATGTGTTGCTAAGCTCAAATCTCGAGAGCAGCTGAACCGATTTCGCTAATTCTTTTTTTAGAATATTCCTTGAAGTACGAGGATGGTTCTTACGGAGAGAAAAATTAAGAAAATTGCGCAGAAAATTGGATAATTTCAGAAAACATCGCACGTTTGACAGTTCGCGTGTTTGAGAATGACATTTTGCATAACAATGATTGTTAAATCAGGATTCTATTTTTGAAAATCTTTTAGTTGATTAATTTATTTAAAGTAGGTACCAGTTTAGTTTGAATAGTACCTAATAGTTTGAATCGAATCAAGAATTTTAGATATTTTAAATAGGTACCTATGTTAGGTACCAAATTTAATATACCTACATGAAAAATGGAAATTGGAATAAAAATTGTAAAAGGTGGCACGCGGGCTATTTAAAAATTATCTAGGAATCTGGGAGGGGGGAGGGGAACTCGGGAGGGGGGGTTCGCGGGACGGGGGAAGGGGGGAGTGGAGTGGGGAGAGAGAAGGTGGTGGTGACGGAGTGGGAACGCGGGAGGGGAAGAGGACGCAGGAGAAGAAGGGGAGGCGGAAGGGGAACGGGACGAATGTGAAAGGACACTCAGGGAGAAACAATTTCTTTATTTAATGGCATAGCAAGGCATGACGGGACCAGCTAGTATTTAAATAGAAAGGGACTAAACTTAAAATCAGTAATATTCGTTTTAAAATCAATAACTGAATAATAGTTGAACAATTTAATAAATCATTCCTTAACAAAAGAACCAACAGAATAACTATATCTCATTAATTATTTATTGGCTGTCTTTAGTCCTTTGAGTGAGCAGATGTTTCAAACTTCAAATATATTCAACGGTCCGGATATTTCATATTTACAGGACTGGATTCACAACAAATTATGGAGGAGTAGTTTTTTCGGTGTTCACGTGTTACTTGCATTTTGATTTTTTAGATTGAAAACGGTCAATGGCTGAGTTGGCATCGTGTTTGGGTTCCATCTAGGCGTGTTCGATACCTCGGCTGGCTAAGTATTCCATCACGATACAAGCAACATTTTCCGCTTACTGTGGAGGTAGTAGGAGATTTTCAAATATTGTCTGATTATTCGTAACTCGGGAATGTTTGTCTTTCTTTTAAAAAAAAAAATTTAAAATTAAATACAATTATTGAAGAATAGTTTCTCCTCACCAACGTTTCGTCACGTCCGGTAGCTGCTTGGAAAAACAATACATGTGAGCGGAATGTTGTTTTTTGTAGGTATTATATTATTTATTACTGCCAAATTTACATTTTTAAAGAAATTTATTTATACAAAAATATAAACGTAATTGTTAAAAAGAATAATAATTCATATATATAATATATATAGTAGACACCTTTCATTTTCATAATAATTTAGCTACATATATTGTAATTATGAAGTAGGTACACCAAATTAGATAATTATTTTTTTGTGTTCGTTATCAGGACAATGTTTGTATAAAACTACTAGTGATCTCTGGCATTATGAAATTTGTATAAAATAATTGCGGGTGGCATTCGACCTCTTTCAAAAATTGAACGTACCGGGACTGAATGCTTGAAATGCGATAGGGGGGTGGGGGGACGGGAACTCGGGTAGGGGGTTTGCGGGAGAGGGGAGAGGAACTCGGTAGTGGGGAGGGGAACCCGGGAGGGGGGGGGACCTCGGGAGGGAGGTTCGCGGGACGGGGTAAGGGGGGATAGGAGTGGGGAGAGGGAAGTTGGAGGAGACGGAGTGGAAACGCGAGAGGGGAAGGGGACACGGGAGAGGAAGGGGAGGCGGAAGGAGAATGGGACGAATGGGAAAGGACACGCACTGAGAAACAATTTCTTCATTAAATGGCGCAGCAAGGCATGCCGGGCACCAGCCAGTAACTACATACAATTCACACCTACGTTTGGTACCAGCCAGTAACTGCATACAATTCACACCTGTACGTTTATACTTATATCACAATTATGTTTGGTCGGACGAATCTCAGTCAAAAGTCAATTCTCCCAAACAACTCCTTAGTGCTTTACAATTATTAGAAAAAATTGATTATTTCACACCAAAACCGCTAATACAAGCGATTTCATCTGCTATTTGATGATTTCAAGAGGTCAATCCAACCCTGCGCTTTAAATTTTAAAGTGTAGTAAATAAAATGTGCGCACACCTCATCATATACTGGTAACACGGGTTTGGTTCACGCTACACGGGTTACCGGTCAGGACTGAAGCTGATTGATTTCTATAGTCGAGTATCATTATCTTGTAGGTGCTAAAGTTGAAAGGTTACCGGTGCATTAGTCAAGTCCTGTCCCGAGCGAGCGAGTATCTGATGGCATGTTCATACGTCTTCGTCCAACACAGCCTCTTTACCAACAATTCATTTAACACCTACTGTTATTTGGGTTGGGCTGGGAAACCAATTTTAATTACAGCTCTTCGAATACATCGATTGGGCGCTGTGTTGTTTCATTACTCAGACTAGCCAGGTGTATATTTATTATACTACTACGAAAGTGGTAAGTTTATGATATACCTACTTTACTATTGATTTTAAGGGTATAAACAGGGTACAAATAATCTGTTGATTTTATTGAAGCGTGATAGGTTAGTAAGTGAATAGGTACGAATGGAATAAGTTCTTGGAAATGTATTTTACTCGAAGGGAAATATTTGTTTTTAAATATTTTCCATATAATAGTTTTAAAAAAAACGGATTGGTCTGAAACCTAATTACATAGAGTATAAACGTATTTTAAGTTTTTTTTAACAAAACCACCCTACTCAATGGATAAATCAATTATAGTGATTGAATTATTGAATTGCTATCATAGTTTTAGTATGGTATTTTTATATGGGTATATATAAAAATCCTGTTCGAGGGATATTAGGGTTAAAAATTGTATGCCTAAACCTATTGTCGGATTCCATAACACTAGATTTAGTCAAAAATATGGTATCTACGTTCAATGTTCATTCCAAAAACTACAAATAAATACGGGCAACGAACATTCACTTACGTTGTACCTACTATATATTATATTTAAGGGCCATTACCCAGCCAGCGGCCAAGAATTCATATTTCGTCGAAAGATGTTCTTACGATCGTACAGGGCGGTTCCAATGAGAAATAATAATTATTCTAGGTACCAGTTTTTTTAAATAAGAACTCAATATCGATTTTATTTCATTCAAAATTTGATTTAATTTATACCTAGGTACATTCAAAAATGCTGAAAGGCGTGATGATAAAACTATTAAAATTGTGTACTTTTTGTAATTATTTATTGATTATATGTATTTATAATTTTTCAATAATGTCTAAGCAAAATAAGAATGTAAAAAATCATAAATATGTTAGTTTGTAAGATCGTAAATAAATAGACAAACTGAAGTATTTTCGTCACAAAACATGTGTGCGGATCTTTTTTTTAAATGATTTTATTTAAACTAAAATTAAAATTCTAAAACACAGCTTTCCCAGATAATTTATGGATTTATTTTTCTGCATGATTGTATGATTTGAAATGTGTGTTGTATAATACAAAATTTTGATTGTAAATTTAACAAATCTGCCAATGACCTACGGTAAAACCTTATTGAACTAAAAATAAACAAATTTTCTCAAAATTTAAAATATAGTTTTACTAGATAAAATAACGGTATTTCGAAATCAATTTATAAATTTTCGTGGAAAAGAGTCAATACGTCTAAAATTTGATTTTAATATGTCATATTTCCGGTTTTGTCTGGTTATTCCCTCTAAGATACCAAAGCATATAAAAAGCGAATTAAATTGCACCCTGAACTCAAAAAAATTGTTAATGGAACAAGTTTTTTTTTTTTACATTGATAATGTTTCTAAGCACCTATACAAGGGACTAAATACAAACCAAAATTAAAAAATTACCGAAGTTATAAACTTCTAATAGGAATGTAAATAATAAACTTATGTAGTACAAAATTATGTAATACATGTGTATGTGTATGCATGATAATATACTTGTCCCAGCGAGAAATCTTTTGTTTTCAAACAAGACGCGTGAGAAGGAAGAGGATGAACGTCCGTGTCATCCGTAAGAGCTCTCGCTGGGACTAGTTTAGTCATTATAATATCTGAAAAACATAAAAACAAAATCAAATTAAAAAAAATGTAGAAGAATAAATTTAAACTTAATATTTGAATAGTTTGTTTAATTAATTTTCAAATGTTTGTCTCAGGTAGATATTACAAAAAAAAAAATAGTTATTGACACATGGTAAAGATCTTTCTATTGGCCATTTCAAAATACATTTGGCTATGTTTGGTGACTAGATTAGTGCATCCATTGCTCTATCTGTTATTTCCTCAATATTGCCATAGTTCCACTGTTTCTGAGCAGATGAAACTCCTATAACATGATGGTATTAATATATATTTGAGACAGATTCTTATCTGCCTCGAATCAATGCTTCTTGTTCGAATCAAACAAGTCTCATTGTTTTATAATAAGGTGAATACTGTTCGGTTGCAGTCTCGGATCAGCCGATGAGCCGATGAGCCGGTGAGCCGGTGAGCTGGTCAGCCGGTCAGCGGGCATCTTTAAGTGTATCAATCGGAATTATCGCTGAAAATCGCAGAGTATTATTCCAGATCATTGGGCACCGGGGCCATAATATTGTAATTGCGTATAATAATTGGTAGTGTACAGTGGATGCGGAGGGATGGGAGGTGGTGGGGGCAGTGTGGGGTAGGTGGCTGTACCGCGAGGCTGTGAAGCCGCAGATGCTGGGACTTGATGATCATGATGAAGATGAAATGACGGTAACAGGCAGACTCCCGCGGCCGGACCGACTCTAACTATACATTACTTATTGGCGGTAACGCATCGATATCTCGTCAAAGGGTGAGGTGCAGATTTCACTGCGATATTTACAAATAAATTGGAAATAATTTAGCAGGTAGAGGTACCTACTGACTTAAATTTTTTTGTAAAAATTATTTGTAATTCGCTTTTAGTCGAACAATATTTTTCTTCAATTGTATAATTCTTTAATATTAATTTTATTCGATTCCAAAGAGGCTATTCTATTAGATATTTTGATACTTTTTGGTAAATGGATAGGTAGGTACGTCTTGTATTTTGTATTCCAATCAGGTGGAATTTAAATAAAATTGTAACGACTTTAAATTATTGAATCTGAAAGAAATAAAAATCGAAAAATGTAATAGTGTTTTTTATTATTATTTATCGAGTTAATATATACTACATAAGAGTATAAACTAATATGCACAACGTAACATTTCATTTGATAAATTTAAATATTTTAAAAGTAAGCATAAATTTCTTTTAAAATACATTCTTTTATTCTTCATACTTTCAAGTATTTCATCATACATCTTTAGTCATATAACGGCAGTTTTGATTTTTTTCGTATGTGGCAATCTAACTCTATCTATATTTCTTGTTTCGTGATAATGGGTATCTCTATAAAAAATAATGGTAAATATTCGGAACAAACGTCAACGGTTATGTAACGGGATTGTGTATGTCATCTTTACTTTAAAAAACAGCCTACGTTTTTAATGGTTTGTTTGGCTACGCAGGGTTTGTGTAACGGGCTTGTGTATAATGTGTATATTATCTTAATTTTAAAAGTTTTATCAAAAAAAGTGCGTATTAACCGTTGACGTTTGTTCCGAACAATTACCAAAATAATTTATGTACCTACATCTCTATAAAAAAAATTTTTGTCGTTGTTCCAGATCTCGGGGAGGGCGGTGCAATCCCACGAGTTCCATATTATACACAGGTATATCTTATATCAAGTAAACATTAAAATATTGCAAGATGAGAAAAAAAATATTTACATGATAAAATAAAATAAAAGAAAATAATATTAATATAAAATAAAAAAATTAAATTTGAAAAGGTTAACTTTTTGTTTTCAATCTATGTCATTAGGAAGTGGCTCCATCTCTTGTATATGGGACCCTACCAGAAGTGTAATATAAGTAAAAAAAATAAGTATTAATTTGGTAAAAATAAGTAATATTTTGGCATTTGGTTTTTCATAATTCTTTTTTGGGTTTTCATGCACAAAAATAAACACAAAACAGCAGTCTCTTTTTTTTAGCTCCTCTCTCATTTGATATACTTATAGTTAGCATAATTATCTAAATTGCAATACTTACGAAATTGCGTATTATTATTATTTTTGAAATATAGTTTTTATAAGGCTTGACAACTGATAAACCACAATCCACAACCATGTAAAAATATATATAAGGTAGGCTATTTTACGTAGACAGGCGTAAATAGCCTGTTTTTGCAACAACCTTCAGTAGGCATGTTCATTTGATTACTGCTGTTAAGACGCCGTTATCCGAATTTCTACCGATTTCTTGCAAACCTCCCTTAAATATTTGAAGTTTTTAAGCTCTTAAAAAAATATGTTATTTTTTAAGATAATACCTAGACATTCGTCGCGCCGAAACCCAAATTATATAAAATTCCTTCGATAGAAAAAAATCGCATAGTTATATGTATGAAAAAATTTACAGTGTTTCTTTAAATGCTGTTTAAGACAACCCTTGCGAGATTTTTGATCTATTTTAAACGAGTCGTGTTTTATTAAATATTTTAACAATTTTTGCATCGATTTTGTCACTTTAAATACTAGCGCTCTCCTCTAACATTCGTAATTTCATAACTCTCCATCTTCTTCTTTTGGTGCGCGGTTGCGGGGCCTTAAAAACGAAGAAATAGTATTTGTTGCTTAGTCTTTAAATAAAATAATAATTCCATGGGAAACTTTTAATAGGTAGGATACAAGTTTTAATTTTTTAAGAACGAGAGTGCCAGCACTTAGGAGTGGTGAATATATACTTTGAAATTTGATGAATTTTTCAAATTCTGTGAAACACTCCATCCTTAGTAAGGAATGAAGTAAGTACCTAAGGTTTAATTTACTTTGTAACTAAACAGTGTGTTTTCCAAAATAAAACACTACTCATAAAATGACAATCTATTTTTAACTTATTTTAATACAAAATATTGATCAACGCTGCGTTGCCCCTCCTCATCCAGCTATGACTGGCTCTTTATAATCCGAGTCTTTTTGTTAGCCAGAGATGCTTTTTATTATATTGATCAGATTTTTTCCGTATTACAATTTTTATAGGTTGTTACCTCCGCGAGCTCAATAAACAGCGCGCCCGTGGCCCAGTGGACATATCGCGCACTAATAATGTTTTAATGATATTTTTATTTTTATTTTTTTATTGTTTTTATTTCTTGCTAGAGCAATCCCGATGAGTTACAGAACTCATTTTAGGACAGGAGGAACATACAAATCATGGGTGGGAGGAAATAGTTAAAATTTTACATAGGAATTTGGATATTAAAATATAAAATTCACATACAATATAGAAGAAAAATAAAAGACAGGTTGAGTAGAATAAACAGCAAATGGAAAACAATTAAAGAAAAAGGGAACAAGGAAAAAGGGAACAAGAAACAGATATGGATGCTTACAACTTAATGGAAAAGAAAAGGAGAGAAAAGAAACAAGACAATATACAATATATAAATGTCGCATAGTTAGTTATACCTACGGCCGAAATCAAGAATTTGGGGTTCAACACGTTTTATTACTACAAACATGGGTGGTTAGTATTAGATATTTTATTATTATCTACCGCACCAGAGTCCCAACTGCCCAGGATATAGGGTCGGGAAAAAAATGAGAATTTTTCAATTTGGGAAGCGGGTATGGGAAATAGCCTGTAATAGTAATAGTTTTACTGGAAATAGTCCCCTGCCATAGATCACCCCAAGTAGATGTCCGGGTTCGTGGGGTGAGGTTTGTCTAGGTCTTAGCGGCGGATGCGTTTGCCCACCTACTGCGTGGCAGGCAGGATCGGGAGAGATTGGTTGAGGGAGACCTTTTGAAATCGCCTTACACCGCAGTGGGAGGGTAGGATTCATACGTACCTACGTCATTAACTTCTCAAGCAACTCTAATTTCGTGTTGCTATTTTGTAAGACTGAAGGAAGTAGGAGGAGAAGGAGATGAGAGAGAGGTAGTTTATAAAGTACCTAGCTATTCAGGACTAATCACTGAACACAACTAATACCATTTCCAGCATATCTCTATTCTGGCCGGTTGCCTTTACCAGCCACAAATATAATATACTATATTATTTTTAAATTAACTAATTGCGAAATATCACACTTGAGGCATTGTCTGATGTGGATCTACAGAAGAATACTCAAAATAAGCTGGATGGACAGGGACAATAAAGAAAAGGAAGTAATTAACAATATAAAAATCCGAAAACTTCAATATCTTGGACATGTGATGAGACATCCAGAGAAGTATGAGCATCTCATAATGCAGGGAAAGATTGCCGGAAGACGGGGCCCTGGAAGAAGGAGAACCTCATGGCTGAAAAACCTGAGACAGTGGTTTGGCCAGTCTACCGTGGAGCTGTTCCGGGTCGCAGTAAACGAAGTCCGCATAGCCAACATGATAGCCAACGTCCGTTGAACGGACAGGGCACAAGAAGAAGAAGAAGAAATGTCACAATTAAGTAAACTTTACTTGGGCGCGCCGGGATTTGAACCCGCGACCTCGCGAAGGCCATCACGCAGTTTATTAATTAACTTATTGTTTACCTATGTGTTTATCTTTAAGACTTCGTTATAAATTTGCTTTAAAAACAATCAATTTTACAATGCTTTCGTAATAACTAGGTATAACCATAACGTGTAAAAATAAAAATTGCTATAATAATTTCATAAACAACAATACCTACTAAATCATAAAACGACAAGGCGCGGATCAATAAAACAAAACAAACTTTTATTATTTACCTTATTTGTATTAACATTTTATTTATTTTTAATATTGTTGACGTGAAAAAGGAGTGACGGTCCAAGTGCATGGGCGCACGGGAAAGTTGGCGAAATAGTCAGGAGGCGGAGCCCTGGCGGCCAGGGGCGCACTAACCAGCCGGGGCGGGGCACTCACAGGTCGACTCGTGGAATAATCATTTTGAAAAAAAAACAACTATATTCTATGTAAAACATATAAAGTTGAAAACAAATTAGTGTATTACATCCTGGAAGAATTTGATACTGGAACATTGTTTTCTCTGCATAAGCAATAATTTTAAGGAGTAAAAATATGACAATATTGCAAGCATACTCTTGGAAAAGTTCTTTTTTGTTTTTTATGAAAGAAAAAAACATTCCCGGGTTACGAGTAACCCAACAATATTTGAAAATCTCCTATTACCACCACGGTAGGTAAGCCGAAAATGTTGCTTGAGTCGTGATGGAGGACTTAGCCAGCCGAGGAATCGAACATGGGACGCCTGGGCGCCATGCCAACTCAGCCACTGACGGGTATATTAGGATTACGAATTTGTTTTATTCATTGATTATTTTACCCAATAATAACACGTTACCCTATACATTAAACCAATAATAACACACGACATGATTTCTTTTGCAACAAACACTACACACGATTCGACATTTTAACTCAGCACCACACTCCGTAAAGTCACACAGGAAATCTTTAGATCCTCTATAACTTCAGATACTTATCTCATACTACCACCATTCTAATACTTCCTTTTTTTATTAAAAAAAAAAAACAGAAATCATATATATTTATATGTATAATACTTAAATTAAATCGACCCCTTACCCACACTATGGTCCCTATTTAAACAACTTGCTAAGTAACTTATAAAATATATTAATTTATATACTCGTATCAACATAAAATATGCATTTCAATTACCCATAAACCTTCTGTTGACTTTTTACATGTTTACTTTTTACACTGTGTTTTATTTGTTTTAAATTCTTGTATTTTTATTTCTTGTACCTTCCACTTTTTATCTATTGTTACTTTTTTATTGTTTCTTTCTTTAGTTCCAAATTCTTTATCGTCTCTAAGTTGTACTACCCATATGTAAAAGCTCCCATGGCTTTAAATAAATAAATTTTCTACTTTTTAAATCACTCACATATTATGTACCAATACCTACTTAAGTGAAACCAATAAATGGTAAAATTCATGTTTCGAAATAAAAAGCCACACGCGGTAGAAGTGAAACCTTCAGAAAACTAAAGTAGACAAGAGTGGGGAGACTACGAAGCATCGCACAAAGAGGAGACCGATGGTCTACAAAACACCGCACAAAGAGGAGACCAATAATTATACCAAGTATCTCATACTCTTGCAGGCTAAATCCTGTAGATGAATGTGTTTGTCTCTTTTTAGTATCGCTATTTTTCGTATCATCGCGTTTCAAATCACAGCGGTGCTAAAGAAGTTTTCAGCTCAATTATCTTCATAATTCCCACCGGGAATATATGGCGTGCGATATGCTGAAACAGGCCAAGTCCACATGTATTATGAAAATGTAGCTCTTGTGTGAGACTAACATAAGATATATTTAACAACACCTAAAAATGGATTTTATGCACCAAGAGCATTTTTGTATACGCAGTCTTAAAGGGAATACCTTAATGAAATTGTACTAATAACTAGGGATAGAAATTGCGGAAAAATAAATCCTTTTTTTGTGCTTGACTTTCTATCTTCATGGCATTGGTAGTAATGATTTTTATAGCGCTGTTTTTTGTGAAAAATCACCGGTGGGCGGTGTACAATTTTTTCCAAGTCTCTATCCTACTGTTGTATATATACTACTGTTTTATATAACAACCCACGATACAGAGTATCACCAATGAGTGTGACGCCGCACAAAAATGTATAAACTTCACATTTATCACTTATGTACAGGTAGACAATATTAAACTATCAGTTTTAAATTTAAAGTGTGAGAGATAGTGTACTTTGTATATTTTAATCAATGGATAGATTTATCTGTTTTATATTATATTAATATGAGGTTGTTAATTATTGATAGTCATTTTTCAGTCCCATCTGCTTAGAGTCTTGATTGGGGTATATTACGAGGTTGGAGCGAGGGAAGAGGAAGGTTGGCAAATATCTGGCTAAATCCTTTTCAAGTGCAACGTATTGATTCTGAATGGTGGTCTTTCGCCATTTGTTGTATCTACCACTCTGAAGGTCTACGTCCTCTGACAAAGCAATTTATTGTCAAACCGATGAAACCATTAATATCAAACCATCTGCAATGTGCTCTGCCTATTAGCGTTGAGGAAAAAAAAATCACTAAAAAACAAAATGACAAGCTTGTGCAAAAAGCGCATCGCCTGCACTGCAAGCGCACTGAACATTGTAATTACATTGCAGCGAAATGTTGCGTCACGACTCTTGCAGCGGAGACGGACGTGCTGCGTGCCCCCCGCTTGCTCCTGCCCCTGCTCCCTGCTCCCTAGGTACTCCCCGCGCCGCCACTGCCCGCAGAGCAAAAACCTACTTCATCCGCAAGCCCATATTGGTCCGAGAGATGGGAAACATTTGCAGGAGGACTGGATAAACACTTCAACGCGAGAATTGTTACAGGACGATTTTGATTTGATAAGGAGCGATGGCCTTGAGATTGTCAAGGTTCGTTATTCTTTGGTTGTAGGTTGTAGCCCTGTAGGGCGCAGGCGATGTAGGGGCGAAGGATTTTGTTATTTTCTTTATCAAATGTGTAGTAACACCAACACCTACCAAAACCAACCGACACAATAAAATCAATCCAATATTGAAGGAAATTTTTTTAAGACCTAAAGTCTGAATGGAATCTAAATAGAAATTAATTTTAATAGAAATAGAATTTAAGAATATTAAGGATAGAAAGACCTGACCCGGTAGTAGTACCTACCTAGTTGAGTAAGGCAATAATAATCCTAAATATATTTAACCAATTCCGATCGGATCTCACCCAGTATGCGGGAGAGCATATTTCGTCAGAGCTGCTGTGTTTCCCGCACACTGTGCGTTTTTATTTGATTTTCATTTTTTCTGGCCCTCACCCCGCAAGGGTGCTCCAGGCCATCATTTCAAATTAGAGAGGAGAGAGGAAAGGCGAATTTAGATATTAATTTTATTCAAATGGGCAAATTTCAAAATTATATGGAGGATTGGAGTCGAGTTGAAACTTAGAACAGGAGAGGTGTTGAATGTGGAGGTCATTTTCGATAAGGTTTGATAAAAGAGAAGATATTTTTTAGAGAGGGACAGCCAAAAAAGATGTGATCTAAAGTTCCCACTTCTAGACCACAGAATGTACAATCTATGGGGAGTCAAGGACATGAATTTTAAAAAAGTGAGATTGGAACATAATTATGTCCAATTCTCAATCGAATACCTAAGTGAGGAAATTTCTTTTTTTGGAAAAATGGTGGAATTTTTTAAATCAATCAATTTTGAAGGGATGCTCTGAGGCATAGCAGGCTCCCTTGAATTGACTAGCAATAGCATACGTTGCGAGATCTATCTTTGAGGATGGAAAAATGTCAGATAAAGGAATGTGGTTTACAAGGGAAATGTGGTTTACAAAGGGTTGGATGCTCCTGGTTTTTCCCGGGAATCCACGATATCGTTAGCCATGATGCCAACATGTCCAGGAATCTAAATCAGAGTTACAGTTTTTCCAGAGCTTTGAATGGAGGCTAGCAGCACACGAACAGGTAAGACATACAAAGCGATCATCAGGATGAAAAAAAAACTGGATTTAAGTTTTTGGAGGGAACTGAGAGTCAGATAGAACAAGGGAATGTTTAAAATTATTTTTGATTATATATTTGAGAGATTCAATTATTGCAATGCACTCGAGTGAAAATATTAAAAGTTTGAAATTGAAAGAAATATTCTGTCATTAGAATTATTGTGGTATTGTGTAGTTATACCACAGTTGGGAGATTTTGAGCCATCAGTGAGTTGGGCCATCAGTGAGATGTTATTGAACATTTTATTGACAGTACGAGCCGTGAGATTGGAATGACTTTTAAAGATACCGATCCCTTCTGAAAAAATTTGAGGATAGGGTGAGATGACTATATTTTAATTTGTATAAGGGAAGAAGATCATTTTGGATAATATGAAAACCTGTGAGGGACTGAAATTTTTTACAGATGGCAGGAAGAGGTTTAGTTCGAGCTCTGATTGTAGTAGGTAGGTACGTATGTGTTAAATCTTAGAACAATGAGACTGCGGATAACCTGATGACATTTAGAATCTAAACATCTAAGAACACATTTGCCAGCAAATAGTTGACGCCTTAAATAAAGAGAGGGATCAGAACATTTTACTTGAAAGGAATTTATGGCCCATGATTGCATCGCTTCAGTTATTATTCGCAAAGATTTAAATTGAATTTTGTCTAATTTGCTGAGTACATTTTTGATGCAGCACTAAAGAGTGGGCAGGCGTAGTCGAGATGGCTTCGAACAAGTGCATTGTTGAGTGTAGAGCTACTTGTTGCAAGTAGGGTGAGCACCTCACCAAACGCCAGACAATGATCTGATGATATTTATTTTTTTTTGCATTTGGTAACTTTTTTTTAAAGAAGACTTTATTGACAGTAGGTACCTACGGGCCCAACAGGCCCGGACTGGCCAGGTCCGCAGGGGCCCCACAAAACGTACAAAAAAATTTTTTGACTTGTTAGTAGTTATAATGCCCGGTGAAAAATCAAAAGATGAAACTGACTCTATTTCAACAGTTCAACATTACAAAATCGTATATTTTGATATTTTAGAATGTGCGAGGATGAGTATTGAAGAAAGATTTTGCGCAAACAAAGACGTTTTTACACGATTGCTCTTGGTTGGACCCAGTACCGGATTATCCCTAAGGCAGAGTAGGCAACTGCCTAGGGGCCCCGCATCGGCTAGGGGCCCCGCGTCCCGAGAAAAACTGACTTGCTTCAATTGGTGAGCAACGAAGTTTCGGAAAAAGTCAGTTTTCAAGATGTTTTCATTTTTTTTATTAGAAACATTTACAAGTAAATAACATTAGGTACACGCATTAAAGAAAACAACAAATTATAATAATAATTAGCTTAAAACCCAATAAATAACTAATGTTCATATCATGCACAAACAATAAATAAAAAGTCTATAATTAAAACAAATATATAATCATAGTTGTATTTTACTTTTCTTTCCTTCTTTTTGTTGCAAAATTACTTAGTATCTGAAGTGATTGAAGGTGCCGTGTGTGGTTTATATTGGCATTTGTTTTGTTTTATTTTTAATTATACCTGTGTTTAAAATATAAATGTTGTACAAGCTTCCCCCCTTAGTGAAATTGATGTAATTTTACAAGTTTTTTATTCAGTTCACACGGGCCTCTGACTCTGGGGGGCCTCTAAACACCACCATGTTCCCTTGGTCAAATCCTAAAATAATATATGGCTTTAAGGACACTGCAAAAAAATATTTTTATTTAATTTTCTAAACTGTGTAAAATTAAAAGAAGTCGGCTGTTGATAGAGCTGCGACGGTTTGCACAACAATACAGCAACTTCATAGCGGCAGAGACCACTGAGAACTACGGAGACAGATGCAGTGACGAAGAAGACGATTTGGACCCAACGGCAGCGGAAACAAATGCTGACATTTACTGCTCTGAAAATAGACATGTTTCCAGTGTTTGACATGTGCTTTTTCTATTCTGTTTTACTTACTCAATCTGGACTGTTTACCAACCTGTATATTGTATATAAATTTATTCTTTCCATACCTTGTACCCAAGTCACATGTGGCCGAGTTTTTTCTAAACTTAAAATCGTCAAAAATCGACTTCGGTCGTCCTTAGGCCAAGACCTTTTGTCCAGTCTGCTTTTTATTAATGTTGAGAGGGATTTATTTTATAATTTGGACAAAAATAAAATAATAGATGAAGTAGCTTTAACAAGTGAGTTGCTTACAAAGAAACTGTTACTTTAGGACTAGGGAAGCAAAATGTCGAATCATTTCAGTTAAGTTAAGCCCCTTCTATTCTAGTATACAACAATACAACATTGTAAACTGTTAAACACAGAGGATTTTTTTAAGGTTAGTATTATTTTTCTAATCCCTAAAATCCGTTTGTCATTATTTTTACTACACAAATAATTTTGACATAATTCATTAATGCTTTGTTGTGAATAAAATCCTGCCCTTTATTTTGATCTCCGTTATAATTATTGGCAGTTCTAAATCATGTGTTTAGTAGTGTTGTGGTATCCTAAAAATACTGTGAATTTCTTATTTCAATAAATAATAAAGTCAACAAAAGTCGAAAATCATGATATTTGTATAAAAACCTATCTGAATTTCTTCTTCTTTATAGGTGCCAATATAGCGTAGAAAAACTTTTTCATTGTTTTCTGGAGCCCCCCCCCCCCCCTCCCCCCAGCCCACATTAGGGGGCCCCTTAACAGGTTTTAGCGGAGGGCCCCAAATGGTCCCAGTCCGGGCCTGGGGCCCAACATTATTTGTTGACAATATTTAAATACCATCACAGTAAGTGGAAAATGTTGCTTATGTTGTAATGGAGGACTTAGCCAGCCGAGGAATTAAGCACGCGACGTCTGGATGGAATCCAAACGCGATGCCAACCCAGCCACTGACCGATCAAAAACCGGTCGAAAACTATTTTATGAATATGGGAAGACCATAATTTTTCCTATCAAATGTTCCTCCCAAAAATGTATCATTTTATAAAAATCAGAGGCGATGGGGATTGAACAGTTTTAAAGAAAATTATAAGGGGGGGGGGGGGTTATGGCGGTTTGAGAAGGTGACTTTTCTGGACTGAAAGTTCAAGACCATTCAAAATGAGCCAAGTACAAAGGGCATCCATGGCTTCGTTGTTATTTGACAGCGGATGGAATGCAGTCCTGGATTTGTCAATAGGCCGTGTAAGCCGCGGCCTAGGTGCGGCAGATTTCAGGGTGTGGCGCAAAGGAAGTGGCCTATACTTATGAAAAGTATAAATCCGCCACTGGTGGGATGTTTTTTGATGGTAACAAAAAAGATATGTCATCTGCGAACTCAATAACTTTTACTTGAGGGGGAATAGTGATACGCATATCGTACGTGTATATATTATGCATTAAGAGGGCATTACCAGAGAAAACCAGAAATATGTCATTTTCAAATCAGATTTTAGACGTATTGACTCTTTTCCACAAAAAAATATAAATGGATTTCGAAAGATTGTTATTTTATCTAGCATTCGCGTGTAATAAATTTTGAGAAAATTTTTTAATTTTTAGTATAATAAGGTTATTCCATAGGTCGTTGACAGATTTGTAAAATTTCCAAAAAAGATTTTGTATTATAC
Source organism: Limnephilus marmoratus (assembly GCA_917880885.1). Lineage (NCBI taxonomy): Eukaryota > Metazoa > Arthropoda > Insecta > Trichoptera > Limnephilidae > Limnephilus > Limnephilus marmoratus. The sequence continues at coordinate 34,385,789 of OU862908.1, forward strand.
CACACCCATTTCAAATAATATAATCATGCAGTAAAATAAATCAATATATTTTCTAGCAAACGCATGTTTTAGAATTTTAATTTTAGTTTCAATAAAATCATTAAAAAATATGTACGTACATGTGTTTCTTGACGAAAATTGGTCCATTTGTGTATTTATTTGCGCACTTACAAACTAATATATTTCAGATTTTTTTAACATTCTTATTAAATTTAAACATTATTGAAAAATGATAAATACTTATAATCAAAAAATAACTACAAAAAGTACATTATTTTAATAGTTTTATCATCACGCCTTTCAGCATTTTTGGATGAAGGTATAAATTAAAGCTAATTTGAATTGAAATAAATTCGATATTGAGTTATAATTTTAAAAAGCTGGTACGGAGAATAATTAATCTTTCTCGTTGTAACCGCCCTGCACGATCGTAAGAACAACTTTCGACGAAATGTGGATTTTCGTCCGCTGGCTGGTTAAACGCTCTTAAGGAGGACAATCTCAGAGTAACAATATTGTTACTCTAAGAGGACAATACATCGCCTTGCGGTAGACCCAGTACCGAATTATCCCTAAGGCAGAGTAGGCAACTGCCTAGGGGCCCCGCATCGGCTAGGGGCCCCGCGTCCTGAGAAAAAATGACTTGCTTCAATTAGTGAGCAACTCCGGCACCCATTTCGGAAAAAATCAGCTTTCAAGATGTTTTAATTTTTTATTAGGAGCATTTACAGGTTAATAACAATGGGCACACGCATTAAAGAAAACAAAAAAAATATAATAATTAGGTTAAAACCAATTAGGTGATGGCATACCTTTCGTAATGTAGTAAAAGAGAAGATTAATTATGAATAAAATTACGTTTTGGTAGAAAAAAATAAATTTTGGAAGTTAGAAAAAGGTAAAGTGCAGTGGCGGACTAAGCCCGTCAGAATCCCGGGGCGGCAAAGTTAAATAGACCCCCCCCCCCCCTCCTTAGGGAAGTTGATGTAATTTTACAAGTTTTTTATTCAGTTCACAAGGGCCTCTGACTCTGGGGGGCCTTCAAACGCCTCCATGTTCCCTCGATCAAATCGCAAAAAGAATGATATTTTTAATTCATTTTCTGAAAGATGCATTTGTTAATAACGCTCTCACCATTTGAGGAAATTGGTAAAATTGATGGAGATACAGCATTTTACATGAAACCGTTTTAAAAAGTTTGTATGTTGAATTATCCTCAGCAAAACTTTGAAAGCGTTTTTCTCGAAACTACGAAACTATATATCCGATTTGCATGCACTAAGTCTAAGTCTCACTAAGTCTTACACAGTTAGAAAATCCATGCTATGCCACTATGGCACCACTTCTGGATTTTATCATGAAGGTCTATTTTTTTTATGAACACTGAAAATTTTCTATAAAAAATTGAAAATAAAATTCGCTGATCCGCCATTTATTTATTTTTTTTAGATATCAAAATTCCCCTATGCCATAGACAGTAGATTTTCGAACAGATTAAGACTTCATGCATGCAAATCGAATGTATAATTTTTTTTAATATACTTTTTTATATATTTTTATAGGTTGAAAAACATGTTAAAAAGTTTCGAGAAAAACGCATCCAAAGTATTGCTAAAGGATAATTCAACATACAAACTGTTTCACTATCTCCGTCAATTTTTCGAAATTCTTTAAAACATTTGGTGAGAGTATTTTTAACAAATGCATCTTTCTGAAAATGAAATAAATAAAAAAAAATAAAAAAGTATTTTTTACAGTGTCCCGGTGCCTTAAAGGGGGGTAAGGTCTTAAAGGCGAAATAAAGGCATATTGTCGTGATTTTTTTTGAGATATGAATAATGTTGGTTTTATTTATTTCATACACACTTTATAGTATAACATCTGAAGTATCTTTGAAAAAAAATTCAATCAAAAATATCAATAAATAAGTCCGTGAAAGCGAATCTCCGGAGGCGCCTTGAAAAAAAGTTGTTATGCGGTGAACTCCTAACTCGTCACCGGATCATTTGAAACAAAAAAATCGAAATGCGTTTTAAAGGTAATATGTTTTCACAGGTAGTCAGAGGGAGTTTTTTTGATTTTTTTTTTGAAGTGTAAAACGCGATTTTTGCTAAAAAATTTCGGTGAATTTGTAATTATAAAATGGTAAAAAAAACTCCCTCTGGCTACCTGTTGATTTATGCGCAGAAATAGTGTGCAAAATTTTAAAAGCATTGATCAAGTCAAGTCAAGATTTTGAGTTATGATGTTCATGAACTTCAGAAATGTTGTTTGCGAGAAAACCAATTGATTATTTTTTGATTATATTGCGAGAAAACCGATAGATAAAAATTTATATTGAAAGTCACTTAAAATAAAATAAAAATGATGTACAATACAGTCGAGGGATTCCCCGTGCAACATATATGAAAAGGGTTGCCAACTTGGAAGATTTTAATTCCCTAGTTTTATATTTAATTTAAAAAAAACATGTAACAAACGCGTTGGTCGAACCCCCCTCCCGCCCCGGTAATGCACAGGAACGTTTTACGAGACCCCCCCCCCAAAGTGCATTACGTAATACTTGAACGGCCCCTTATTCACAAAATTACAAACAACAAAAAGAGTATGTAAAGTGACAGAAGTAAGAAAAGTTTATAAATACCTGGAAATCAGTGGCAAAAATGACTCCTGGAAGATCAGGGGGAGAAGAATCCTCAAGGCACAAAACAATACACTTTTTTTGGCCAAAAACAAAAAAATATTGGAATAAGAATTAAGATTTTTATAAGCAGCACATTAAAACAACTGATGGCAGCCTAATGTTATTGTTGCAAGACATGCGTTTTGGTTATTTTTTTGTAATTAGGTACTTACGTCAATGTGTGAGTTCCCTCATAAATTTTCATCAATCACATTTCCAAGATATTTGATGCTTTGAAATGTGCTATAATAGGTGGACAGAGGCATGCTAAACCTTGATATGGTTGATGGATTCCTTGGCGTTTATGTAATTTGAAAATAAATTCATCTGCGGCTTTTCTCTGGCTAATATAGAAAATATCAGATATTTGGTTTTATTGACATTAAGTGTTTTGTATAAAACTCTTTGCTATTTAAAAACGCTTATGGATTTCGATACGAGTTATGCCCGACCACCAAACAAGATAGGTAATTCACAATTAAGTGGTACTCACTGCTTTTGTGTCTTCTGGCTTAGTTCCATTTGGGGACGTAGACACTTGATACAATACAGATATTTCCATAAGAGCGCGATAATTGGGGTTATTTTATAATCCACGATAGAAATATGAGTCACGAGTCGATTCACATAAGAAGTTCACACAAAGCATACGATACAATACGATAGGGTTTTATACTTTATGTTACGATTTAGATAAATAACACTTCAATGTAGAGCGAAATTTCACAATACGATGATGATTAGCAATGGACTGGCGATAACGTAGTACTTGACTCCAGTCTACCGTGTAGGTAGGCACCCTTAATGTGCGGAATTCCAAAAATCTGGATTCCTCCGATCCTGTACGCCGATCGGAGCACAAAACGAATGAAACCCATCATAATATAATGTAGAAAACCATACACAGCCATCTCTTTGTTATTCTAGAGACCACATTTCACTCCGCCTTTGGTTTTGTTGTAGTCCAGTATAACCTGGGGTTTAGTTTATTTAATATACTTACACTTTAAGGTGCGTGTTGTAAAATTTACGCTCAATGGAATTTCCAAATATCAATGTATAACAAAAACTTCAAAGCACACCCAGTACGTCTATGGTTTAGAGACGCTATAACAGCTCGAAGCTCGATGCTTGCTACTAAGTGGTAAAAGTGGGGGAAGCGATAAGGCACATTTGTCGTAAATTTTGTGACAGCGTGCCTGCTGGAAGGTTAAATAAAATTACTGTATCATCAGCAAAACTGATGATCTTTCCTATCATTCTTAGGTTACAGACATCAATGATATATCGATCGTCCAACTGATTAGTCAGACATCTCCAAATACTAATGAGAAAAGCAATATTCGAAGGCTCACCATAAATAAAATATTATTTTCACCTGTGTTTTTCATATTAAATATGCTATAAAATAACATTGGGAGTAAGTCCGGTACATTAGTGACATTTCGAAATATCCTACTAGTGACTCAGAAAACATCAACATTTTGTCTTTAATTCACTACAAGTTATTCTACATTACAATTGATTTGGTGGTGTTTATGAGTAATCTGAGTATTGTACCAGATAGAGGTTTCACTTCAAAGATATTGAAATACAAGAGATATGCTATGATGGCCGTCCGACCATCGGCAGATTACCGTCTAGTGGGAATAGTTTGAATATGGAAATTCGTTCAGTTAGTAGATTTTTCAAAGGATTGCAGTAGTATTGGTTAACAACATGGTTTGAATACTGAAAGAATTCATTCATTTAGTTGATTTTTTGAAGGTGTGCAGTAATATTGGTTAACAATATTGGTGACGCCAGGAAACACAGTTCCACCCAGTAAAAACTGTCGATAGCACATCTCTTATATTACAATATCTTTGTTTCACTTTTACATTTCGTAATGTAAAATTGTATCGTCCATGTAGTTATATCGATCGTCCAGTTGATTAGTCAGACATCTCCGCGTTCCTAGTAGGCTTCCTTGCGGTACTCTGCGGTATTAATTAGGAGGTTTGATTTTTCGCTTGTTAATATGAAAGCCTATCATATAGCTTTTTAGTTAGTTTAGAGTTGAATTTGGCAAAACAATTTTTGTAAGTTTTGCAATTAGGATTTTGTGATCTATTATTTGGCAAAACAATTTTTGTAGGTTTTGCAAATAGGATTTTGTGATCTATTGTATCAAAAGTCTTTTGTAAGTTCTATGAAGATTGTCAGTTTTTTTCTCCACTGTATAAACTCTTTATAATCATATCTGTAAGTGTCTACGGCGTCACCAGTGCTTAAGTTCTTCCTAATACCAAACTGTGTTTCTGATCTTTTGTAAAATAATTGCAGATGTTTTTTTATATCATACCTTTCAATATTTATGAAAATGTATTGAATACATAGGCTAATTGTTAGATATGTAGTTGTTTGTCATTTTTACAACCTTGTTAATATATTTGAATAACAATGGCTTTTTGCAAGCTGTGGGGAATACGCTTTCGGTTATAGACTGATTGACTATGTATGTTAGAGGTATGATAAGTTCTTTACAGAGATATTTTATTGCTTTGGTCATGATTAAGCCCTCCCTTGAAGATACATTTGATTTTTTCATCAGCTGTAAATTGTTTAAACTCAAACTTTTTACCTTGTAACATGATAACTACGTGATAAGAAATGAGTGCAACTACCTACAGCTCTCGCCGGCAAGTTGAAACAATAGGCACAATATTAATAAATAACAATAAGTCTGATATAGAACAAAGGACATTTATTGATATGCAAATTATAATGATCATGGTAGAGCAAGACAATAATCTCAGCGCGTGACAAGTGTATAAACTTGTTAGAGGTAAAATGGATTTAGATTGCTATCAGAAAGTTAGTTAATGCCGTCAAAGCTATTGCGAATATAAATTAAACAGGGCGCCAGCCAGGGAAAAACATCCTGACATAATTTATAAACAGTGATCCCATTAAGCTAAAAAATATTCATTTGTCTCACACGTGATACAAAGTTTCCAGAATCCACCCAAGCTCCGGCGCTGGCACGAGCTGCTCACTTCCAGCCGGCTCCCACCCAACTCCCGCTTGCGGTTAAAACTTGTACTAGCAATCCCAGATGCTTACGGCATACCAACATCAGGAAACATAAGGCGTTGTTGACAATTCGAGACGCAGCCGGTAGCTACCTGCTACAACCTTACCTTTGTTTTGGAGGCGTTCAATGGGAAATTTTCATGACCGATAGGCACACCGGCACACAGAGCTAGTTTTTTTTTTTATATTTAATAAAATTATTACTTAATTTGTAAAAAAAGTGTATTAAAAGGATGGAAAAATTCAGGGATGAAGAAAAAACTTTTTTTACAAATGACTAGCTTATAATTTAATCATCTTGCATTAAAATGAGTTACATTTCATCTAAGATTATTCAAAATATTCTAAATACAATCTAAAAAGAAGGATGGTTTGAAAAATATATCCCAAGAATTTTCTTCTTAAAATATTAAAATAAATACAGATCGGAATATGTCAAATACATATTACACTAATATCCTCGACTGCCTATCAGAAATAAAGCAATTTCATTGAGTTGATGTAACTTTCTATACAAAACAAAACAAAATATGACATCATGTAAGAATCAATTTTTTATTGAATTGTTGCAATTTTTTACAAGATATCTTATTTCATTCATGCTTTATGCAAAGGTAGTGAAAACTTATCCAATAGGTAGGTTTTCCTTATTTTTACAGGTGGAATTTTTTGAGAATGCGCAGAAAAAATCTTTGGCTGTCATCCCGGCCGTTGGCCTGGGGCGGTAAGGAACCCACATAAACCGATGCTGGAAGATCCTGCACAGAAAAGTAAAGTTCGCTAAAGTAAGGTAACGGTCTGCAGCATAGTCTATTGTAGAATTTTTCTGCGCAAGGTCTTGGGCACTCGGTTAATGTCAATTCTTTACCGACCCATGGGACGGCGGCCTTGATATTCAACGCCTGCATTGATATTCAACAGTTCAATGAAACTGTAAAATAATATAAATAAAATAATATTAACTATATAATAACTTCAAAGCTACTGTTATTCATTGATCCCGATATCTGAACTTATTGTAAATGGCGTATAAATAGGTAGAAATGTTTGTATTGTAAATTCATCAGATGGTCATATAAAATTAGACCATTTTCAACAACAAAAATAATAGGTACCTTTTTGGTACATTTTATTGTTATGATTATAAAAAAACTTACCTACTTTATTATAACTTATGTAGGTTTAGTAGTTATCATTTATTATAAATAAGCCAAACCATTGAAACCATCAACAGTTTACTTTAATACTTTTAATTGTTGCTTGACAAATTTAAAATTGCCTTCCTTATTATTGTATTTCTTTTTACAACAAATACGATTTTTACATTTTTATTGCTTCATCAACTTAGTATTGTCAAAATATGGTGAAGCCACTGTGAGAGGATATTGTATTTATACAAAGCATAGATACTGGCTAGATAAGAAAGAAAAAAGTTTTTACTGATTCATTTATCAGACGAGCTATTCTGTATTTTTTGTGAGAACGAGATTGATATCGCGCGAGAACTCCTGTCAGATTTGTGTCATTTTCAATGGCTGTTATTTGCTTTTTCTACGGGCCGATGTCAGAATTTCAGCTATGAGCTGTCACGTATGTTAGTTTAGGTCATTTTATATGCACATTCCTGCAAGTGTGCATGCTTATTTATTCATTTAACAGCGATATAAAATCCCACAAATCTAACAAGAGATCTCGCTCGATATCTATCTCAATCGACATAGATCTCGGGCGAGATCGCTTGTCAGATTTGTGGGATTTTATATCACCGTTAAATGAATAAATAAGCATGCACACTTGCAGGAATGTGTGTTTAAAACGACCTAAACCAACATCCGTGACAGCTCACAGCTGACATTCTGACATCGGCCCGTTGAAAAAGCAAATAATAGCCATTGAAAATGACACGAATCTGACAGGAGTTCTCGCGCGATATCAATCTCGTATCACAAAAAATACGGAATAGCTCGTCAGATCATGTTATAACGTATCTATAACCAGCAGAAGTAAAATATCGTTTTCGATTTAAAACATTCTAATGTAGTTCAGCAAATTAATATATTTTTTAAACATGTAACTAAACTTATATCTAACTGCAGATTAGTTTCTCAGGAAATCCAAGAAAATAATATGTAGACAGAAGTTGTGATATTACAAAAACATCAAAATTCGTTGCTATGTAGAAAAGTATAAAAATACTGAAGGTTCGCGCGCACACAGTTCAATATTAGGTTGGTATGTTCACTTATAATTAGATTTATTTATAAGAAATATTCAATGTCCTTTACTTGTTCAATGTGTGATGAGTTCTTCATTAATCTGATGAATACTAATAATATTTTGTTATGAGTGAAATGAATGGAACAAAATATTGCAATTCCTTTGTAATATATTTTTAAAAATTATTATGTTAAGAACAATGACGAGAATGGTTTGTAGGATTCAAATTTTACAAAAAATATAAAATATTTATAAATTAATTAAATGCCAATATCCAATTGTGAAAAAATTATAAATAACAATGTTATTGTTTATGTAATATATATTTTAACTTTTACAACACTGGCCGTTACAAGGCAATCTATCCCATCATGCGGCATATTTTGACAGAATGTATGTGTTTTGGTGAAACTTCACAGATTACATAAATATGTGACATTCACGTACGTAATGCAATTATTTTGAAGTTGAAACCGGTAGTAAAACTGCTAGTAGCATAGAATGAAATTTCTATAATTTTTACACAAAATCGAGTTGAAGAATAACTTTAGTGAATATAATATGTTTGTATAGAAAGTATTTTCTGGTAAATCTAAATTTTTATCTTGAGAATGTAATAAAAAATATACATATTCAATACAAAATTACTGGTTTGAGAATTTATAGAAACCACAATGTTTTTTATCTACTTATTTAATACAGATTATTTTGCTATATATTTGGCAACTCACAACCGATGCATATTTGGTGCAAAAAAATCAAAATTTATTTTACGGTGAATAAAAACCGATAAAGGATTTTAAAAGTCTCGAAAAATGCATCTTAACAAAATTGAGCCCAATTTAATAATCAAAACCAACTAACCGGATGTTCTTTATAAACTGATAGGAATAATATTTTTACCGTATGTAGGAGGTACCTTGAAAAAAAATATATTATTGACGTAAATAGTACCCTATATATGGCCTTTGGGGGCATATATTAATTACGTGAGCTCAAAAAGGGGGGAGGGGGGGATTCAGCAAAATCTCACGTTACTCGAAAAGAATATACGAAGTGGCTCAAATTTATCTCACCAAGGGAAGGGGGGGTCTAGATTGGAAGAAAAACTGCTCACGTAATTAATGTATGCCCCCTTTACTATTAAATTTAAGACAAAAGCAGATGATACTTTATGGTTGATATACAGAAAATGATGTAGAAGTAAGGTAGATTGTATTCATTTTAACCGATGCGACGCTAGATGCATATAATATAAGTGCACAAATAAAAAGTAACCTCAGCGATACACACAAAATATATGTGCATTCATTTTGATAGAAAATGTATGAATGTCACAAAAATGCGCAAACCCATTATCCCATAAACATCAGGAATGCGGCGAACAGATTAATCAAGAAAGGCCCATCTGATATATTCTATATCAATAAGTTCACATTGATTTAATGACAAAATGTACAAACAGAAAACTCAATGTATCAAATACCTAAATTTAATCTTAGTGAACCTAATTGTAATACATATCTATAGCATGAACCGGTTCCTTAACTATTTGATGACTCTTATTATAAAATACTTAGCACTATTATTATTTCTTAATAAATATCAAATCATTGTAAAGTAAAACCATTTTAATTCATACAAAATATTTAGTGAGTACAAAAATAGTAAAATTATCACAATGTGATTAGTTGATTAGCATGCCGACAAAACTAAAATTTAATATGCATTAGCACTTACAAGACAAGTAAAATTAACGGGAAAAATAGTTTTATTTTTATGTGATACGGCATAGGGGTTCCAACTGTGCGGAGCCATGGCAGCATGGAGCTATGGCATCCCCATTTTTGGGGAAAGTTGTGAGGTTGAAGGAAGTGGAGGACAGGAGATGGGGAAGAGAAAAGCTTGAAAATACCTTCTCAGATAAACATTAAACTAAAAATAGCTGAAACCATCTCAATAAGCGATATCTTGATCCTGAATGGAGGTCTCTCGCCAGAGCAATACTAAGATATTTTACACTGTGGAACGAGATGCAAATGTACATATGAATTTAAGCTGATGTGATGAAAACACAAAACATGAAATTACATTCCGTATTAAAAATGTATACATACATTCTAAAAAAGTTTAACATAGTTATTAATATTTTGAAGTGCGTATAAAATGTGCCTGAATAAGATTTAAAAAAAAAAAACAAGATTTGATTGTATGTACCTACTTAAGAGTTACATACTGAAAACCGTTTCTAAAAATACGAAAATTAAACTCAATGTTAATTGTAGCAAAAATATTTGGAAGTCATTGAAATGAAATCAGTCATATACCTTATCCTACAGTGAAGTTGTTCAATAAAACATCTTCCTCTATACGCATATAATGTGTAAATAACAATGTAATATTTAACTAACGTTTTTATTATATTAACCATAAATATGCTGATTAAGCTTGTCAGAAAGTTAAAAAACTATTCAAAATATTATAATATAATACATAAAAAAGAATTTTTTAAAATTGGATGACTTAGAAGAAATAGGATCAATTTTCGATATTTGAGTCAGAACAGGCAAAAATGTATAAAAATGTAGATTTTTAAAATACCATTCAGCAAGTTGGAAGTGTATAATTTAATGAATATTGCACGATACAACACAAACACACATGATATTAAATTTATCACTTGAAAATAGTTTTCCTCCTAAATCTAACTTATACTCTAATCAATTTCCTATATTCATGACAGTGAATAAAAAAAAATATAATTTCAATTAATAAAATAGATGTCATAACTGATAAAATTTTCAGGAATAACTTATACTGGAATGTACCTGTATAAAAAAAATAATACAAATAATTAAAATTATTAATATATGAGATTACTGGGAGGGATAAAATGATACTACATAATAATAAGATTAAAATATTAAATTGTAAATCAATGTTCACCGTTGTCCTGAATCTTCAGTTTAGAGTTAACACACGAGTCAGATAAAATACTGTCAGATTTATCCATAGTGCCAATCTTTGGCGGAATCGGTGGGGGTCCATCGTCAATATCCAAGTCAGCATCGGGAACTATATTCATGAACTGCTCCAGTTTGAAGGTAGAGCTCATGGCTGCGATATAGCCATTATTCAGATCAGGGGTTCCGTTGAAATCTCGCGAGTCAGAGTTGTAGTGACAGGTGGCGGGGTGGTACTCCTCGTAGGACAGGTTGTTGAGGGCCCCCGACAGCTCGCTGAGGCTGGCCGTGGAAATGCCCGAGTCCCGCAGGTCCGGGGTGCTCGACTGTGGGTGGTTTTCATCCGGGAGTGGGTGTTTGTGAGATCTCTTGGGGACATTCGGCGGGACGTTCTCCATTGAAGCGCGCTTATCTGAACCTAAAACAATCCAATTCATTTCAAGAGTAAGTTTAAATAATTTATAAAAATAAACCAATATCATATCACCATAATTTGAATCACAGATATTATAAATAAAGAAAGTTAGTTAAGGTAAGTCATAGCAAGGGTACATTCGGGGACAATATTCAATGAACTTAAAATAATTAAATAATAAAAAAGAGTTCTACAATTATTGTACTCTTCAGGGTTTTGAGACATATTAATTTTATTGAAGGTATTTTAGTACTAGCCTGTAAGGCGCGGTGGTAACGGAGGTGCAGGGGCGTCACCCTCTACCGGAGGAGGGCTGGAATAATAAGCATTCTCCAGCTCTCTGCAAATATACAAAACATACGGTGATATCTTAACATAAATCAGCAGTATACATCTACACTATGAAGAAACAGATTGACCTAACTTATCAAGAATATAAAAGCTAAACAAATGACCACATTACAAATGAGGAGGTTCTCCAAAGAATTGAAGGAGGAAGGCACCTGCTCAGGACCTTGTCCGAAAGGCGTGCAAGATGGATCGGCCATGTAATACGACAAGAAGGCCTCTTGCATGCCATAATGGAGGGTATGACCGAGGGGACAAATTCTAGGGGACGCCCACGCCGAGAGTACTTGGAGGACCTGCTGGTGGACGTGCGCTGCTCATCGTATGCAGACTTCAAAAGAGCCGCACAAGACAGGGAAGAATGGAAGAAAAGAATAGAGGAAATTGCTGCAAACCAACCCCAGGGTTGAAACCAGAGAGAGAAAAGCTAAAATATTAAAAAGGTGGATGATAAAGAGGGCAAAGCCAAAGCAAACTTTAGTACTCTAGTATGTAACAATAGATTATGAGCTCGAATTGTTAAATGATAAGAGTTTAGAATTTTACAATACCTAGAATGTCTGGTCGGTGGGCGGAATTGCGGAGATATTCCATCTGTTGATTCAGAAGAGTACTGAAAGAAAACATCATTTTAGTTATAAATGAAAGTAACTACGGATAAATACAGGGATTTTGCAGCTTGCATGAAAAGAGTATTGGGAAATCAAGGAGAAACTTACTATTGGTTTGGTATAGAGGTGGGAATCTTCATAGTTAGATAGATCGGTCTGCTCGGCTTGTAAGCTCTGAGATCTCCTCTCCACGGGGAGAGGTGGTAATGGAGTACTGAAATAAATTATGTTCAATTAGTAAGTGTTTGGTACATACAATAAACATATTGATCAAATAAATAACTATGGTATTTATGACTACTGATAAATACTAACTTGACAATGCTTTCTGACTGCTGTCGTTTCATTCTTGCGATTGGTCCCAGGGATTGTTTTAACTGCCCAAATCTCTCCAACAAACGCCTAAAATAAAAGGATTAAATCACTGCACATTGCGCAAGGGCTGCCACTTACTCTATACTTTTTAATAAATAAGTAACAACAAGGCTGCATAGCTATCGATATTCGAAATACACAAACTACAGATCACTTTGCAGTCATTGCTCGAAGCTGTCTATGTATGTATTCAAATAGACAGCCTTTTTTACAATATCTCTTCACAGGAGGCCCTGAGGAAAATAATTTCCCTCAGGGCCTTTGTCATCTTAGGGGATGCTGTGTGGAGGGTATTTTTTAAGGAAAGGAAGAAGAGGAGTTCTAGGAAGGAAATAGGTATGAGTGGTCGGTAGGAATCTGGGGGTCAGTGTGTCCAGGAATGACGGGACGTATGAATCCATCCGTCTAACTGCGATGTAAGGCGATGTGTTGAGAGATTTTGGCTGGAGAGGATAAAAGAGCTCCCCCAAAAAGTCTCTCTTGATCTTGCCCACCAAGCAGCAGGTGGCCACAAAGACCTGCACAAACCTCACCCCACGAACCCGAGCATCCCTGCTAAGTCACCAAATGTAGCAAACCACTTGGCGTGACCAACAGCAGAGGTGTTGGTTATCCAATAAATGGTTCCCGGGGCGGTGGTACCCATACCCGCCTCCCAATTTGAAAAATTACCTAATGATTTAATTTAATGAAAACTGAATCTTCTGAAATTATAGGTACATGCTACTATTAACGCCGTTTTAAAAACAGCTAGTGTTAGGAAAAGTCAAGGTAAGAATGAAAATTTAAAAATTAACTTGAGACTATATATCGTCGCAAGAAAGCAATACTGCTGTACCGCTACTACCTACGAAAATACTTTGTAAACACCATTTTGCAGGGTTTTTTTTTCTGAGTCGATCTATCTGGGTCCCGTGACTCCACGACAATAAATAAGAACTGTACGACATTGGAAAAACTAACCGTTTTGTCAACAAACGTTTTTTTAACTGATGTACACACATCAAAATCCCCAAAAGTATTTTCGTAGGTAGTGGCGGTTACAGCAGTATTGCTTTCCTGCGACGGTATATTAAATTTGAATTTAATTAAAAACTTCCCCCGAATAAATTCTTAAAAGATTTTTGGTGATTTTTCTTGGGATCAAGCTGTTACAAGGATCTTTACCTGTGAAGTGGCTGTACGCTGGGAGGAGCCAGGCGTCCATGGAGCGCCAACGCGGCTTCCAACAGTCGAGCCTGAGCTGCCAGAAGTGTCTTCAGGCGCTGCACCTCCCCGCTCAGCCGGGGCCAGCGGGTTGCAAACTCCTCGCAGAGGAAGGCCTCTTGGTACTTGCTGGGTCCACCCATTACGTTGGCATCGATGATACCCTGTAAGACAATTCCCTTTTTAGACACCGAGGCGCAGTCACGTGGTAAATTTGACAATTTTACCTAAATGAATACTTCCATGAACTATTATATTCATTGAGCAATGGGGAATGTCAATGTTATTAGTTGAAAAACAATCTAAAATAGTCAGGTAAGGGATTTTAAAAATTTCAATGTCAGAACAGTTTGTTTTCAGTGGTTAAGTTCATGAATAGTGCATGATTCCGACAAAACAAATTCTATTTAAAATTAAAATCCTCACATATTATAGCACCATGCTGATTTAAAGCGGGGTCCAGAGCTCGTCATTTGTCGCAACAAGTCAATGAATTTATCAAGTTTATCAATAAATATTCTCAACTTTTGTTGTTTCGAGTTTAGTTGTGCTTTCCATGTTCGACGGAAAACATTTCCCAAACACTCCATCCCGGGTGAAGCGGGAAGGCAGGCGGGGGGGGGGATTCATTTTTTGACAGATGCCGCGCAATGCGGTCGTGTGGGGAGAATTAACGGAAAGGCCGCCTTTTGAGGTTATGTGCAATGAGCGGGCATATTCACGAGTTTAAAATATTATAATAAATATATTTGATAATAAAATTATAATATAATATGAAATATTTATAATTATTCTGTTTTTGATGTAAATATTTACGCACTCTAAATTCGTAACTTTAGGTCGTGCCATAATCGATATTAGTCAGAAATCTTTCCTGATTATTCAAGTTGGCATGGTGAACACAATTTGACAAGTAGTACCTACAAAACATAATAATAAAGTACATAATAACAATGTATGGCTGTTTATGAAATTTGCGTTTTTGTGTAAAATCATTTCAAGGGCACTGTACATTACTGTACAAAGACATGTTACGCATCCACGTTCCCGCGCGGCGCGGAGAATATTTCAGGCGTTTCTCGATACCGAATAATTATGTTAATATTTGTTACTGTATTATAATTATATTATCAAATATATTTATTATAATATTATACGTAAGTATAATAATATTTTAAACTCGTGATTATTTAAGCTTGCTCATTATACATTACACATAACCTCAAAAAGTCGTTCGGTTTGTTCTTCCATAAATACGACCACACCGCGCGGCTCCTGTCAATTAAATGAATTATACCCCCCCGCCCCCCCCGCCTGCCTTCCCGCTTCACCCGGGATGAAGTGTTTTGGAAATGTTTTCCGTCGAACACGGGAAGCACAACTAAACTCGAAACATTGACAAACTTGATAAAATCATTGACTTGTTGTGGGACTGTCAATGATTTTATCAAGACAAATTGAGACAAATGACGAGCTTTGGACCCGACTTAAGTGGGGAACTTTATCGACATTTTTAACTCAAATTATTGATATTTTTAACGACAGTGATGTCCCGCTGACTGTAAAAAGCATAGATAAACCACTCACTACTCACATAGACAATTGTTTGGTTTAACAAAGAAAGAAGAAACATGTTCCACTTTTAAAATCACAGATGATCCGTGTGATGCTGTGTGAAACTGGTGATGTCTAGGCTTGTGACCTATATACGGATTATGTTCCATGCTGCGCTAAGCTCGAATTTTCCAACCAAGCCGAGCTTAAAATCAACTGATATAATCAATCACCCGACTTGTGTCGAGCATCTAGCATGACTAATAATAGATAAAACTGGACACATTTGAAGGAAGCCAATGTCCAAAGCTGGATACCAGAAGGCTTGGGAAAAAGAATTTTTTTTTAAGTTTCACCTGTAATCTCATTGAGAAAGGATTAATGTTGCGCGATGGCTCCGCTGTATACAGCGCCACAAGTTGCCTCAGTTCCTTCTCAACGGTCTCCATTGTTTCGCAAGCATACTAAAAGCAAAAAAAAATCATTTATGAAAGAAATAATATAATCATCATTAATTGTTTTACCGTTAAGTAAAGTTAAATAAGGAAGGTAAATTGACAAACCTGGATAGGAGCGAGTTCTTCTACAGACCGTTGAATGACTTCAGACCATCTCAGAATGCCAGGAAGCTCATTTTCAATTACAAGCGTTGAGCGTTCAATCCATAAACTCTGTAAATTGAGAAATAGAATTAAAGTAGAAAATAAAAAATAAAAACAAAATAACACCAATAAGGAACTCTAGTCCAATTTTTTTTTTTTTTTTTTATGAATAATGACCTTCTAACTTAGATAACTGCATATTTATTTTTACTTTCAGAGTTAATTTTAATAGTTAAAATAATTGTCAAAGTTTTAATTTTTCAAGATCCCCGAAAACCACCGTATGTATGGTGAATCGTATGACGTCGTCATCACTCACCAAAAGTTTGTTTTATTTTCAACAGGTATGGCAGTTATACGGAAGAAGCTATGAAACTATACAATAATTAAAAACATTATTTAGGTGGAATTATTTATTTATTATATTTTTAAATATTATTACGGGAGAGCGGTATAAAATATGTTTGAAATTATTATTTTTTTGGTTTTCACGAAACGAAATCAATATTATGGAATCGTAGGCAACTACAGCATACAGCGCCGAATCAGCTGTTCGATGTCCGCCATTTTGAAGTTCACACGGAGAATTAGTAGCATTACGATTTTTTTGTACAGTTTAGTTTTTGAATATTTTAAATAATAGAGATACCTCTATTTTTGATACTGAATTATTTAGGCCTAAATAATGTTTCAATAAACACAATAAACTAAATCTCTATAAACAGTATGTAAATAAACGAATAACATGAAATGTTGTTAATACCAATGGCTTGTGTCATACATTTCAATACAATGAATGTAAAATTATGGTGAGCAGTGACGTCAGCACTTAACATTTAATAATACTAACTCGAGAGTTTGTTTTAACGACACAATTAAAAATGGACTTTTTAATCATTTTTTAAAACTCTACATTTAATATTAATTAATAAAACTTATATACATATTCAGAATCAGCGTTTATTGGTCTACATGAACATATTTTTGTTAAGCCATAATATTTTTCACTGGAGTTCCTTATTGACAACAGTTTATATTCTGGCTGCAACAAAATTGTATCAGAAGTTGTATTTGTTAACTCTCCAAAGCATTTTATTAGCTTAACCACATCAACCAGCCTTTCCATGCAACAATAGAGTAGTAATAATAATCATCATAATGTGGGCATAATGACATTTCTGGATGCACAAAAATACCTACTTCTGACCAGTCCTGGATTTGTCAATAGGCCGTATAGGCCGCGGCCTAGGTGGCAACTTCTAAGAAGGAGGAAGGGGTGGCGCAAATGAAGTGGTCTATACTTATGAAAAGTACAAATCCGTCACTTTTTCTGAGGCATGGAGTGTCATATTATCGAATCATGGTAACTTTTCATGTAAATTGAAATTTTAGTATATACTTTATGTCCTGACAAACTCGATAATTAAATGATAAAAACATGATTAAATTTTGTTCAGAGATACAAAGAGATGTGTATCAACTTGACGGTACTGGTCTTGGTGGCAGATCGGAGGCGGGCCGGATCTGGAGAGGCCAGTTGAGGGAAACCCTTTCAGCCGGACTCTCGACTCATCACCTTGAACGACAGTGGGAGGGATGGATTCATACTTCCGACACTCCTCGACACAGTGACCCCTAGAACCTTTTTCCTTCCCAGAACTTCCTATACTTCTTTTACCCAAAAATATCCTCAACAGAGCATCCCCAAAGACGACAGGCTGTTAGATAAATTATTTTTCTCAGGGCCTGTGTAGTTAATGTAAAAAATTAAAATATATCATTTCATGCAATAAATAATATTACTTTGGATTGAGGTTCGAGAGGGCAGATTAAGTTATCCAACTATGTTAACATGATCTTACACACCTTGAACTCATTGTCTTTGTCCACAGGCCCCTTGTGCTTGGGACGGTCGCAATGAAAGGTGCGTAGGTGGTGGGCCATATAGTGGCGGCTTAACACCTCGGGTGCTGCAGGACCCAGCCCACCCGCGCCGGTGGCTGCCACGCCGCGAACATTGCAGATTTGAATATCTAAATAACACAAATAAAATTGTGTAAGTGTGTACAAGCAAAATGACAAAAAACATATTTACACTAGGTACACTTTTTTAAGAACATTAAAATATTTTCTCGAATATCATATATACTTTTTTAAGAACATTAAAATATTTTCTCGAATATCATAGATACCTTCAATATTTTTTTCTTTTACTGAAAGCATTGATCAAAAAAATAAATTATGAAAAATTATGCTCATGTAGTGCATTCATCAAATTTATGCTTACATTGTCCATCCGAATTGAGTAGATTGTCATCAGGTGGTGAGTTCTTCATAAGAATTTGTGCAGCAGGAAACTCGGCTTGCAAGCGTGTTGTGAATGCTCCAATCCTTTCATATTCCAATCCTCGATACACAAATTGCTTATTCTAAAAAGAAACATTATTTTAGAACATAAGACCAAATTAGCACTTTTAAGTATCTACTTGCAGTGTTCGAATTTAAATATTGGGAAGGTACCCTAGTAAGTCAATTTCAATAGTCTATGGTTAAGATTTTGTGTGAAGAAATATTGTTCCATATTCAAACGGAAAATGGAGAGGAATATGATGCTACGTTTCCACGCTTGGCAAGTCTCGGCAAGCGTCCACAAGCGCAAACGTGTAAACAGGTCGTTTGGCTTGGCTTGCGTAGGCTTGCAAGAGCTTGCGAGAGTTTGCCGCTGATCCAGTCGGGGTCGGATCCAGCGGCAAGCTTCGGCAAACGCTCAGTAGAACTTTCGAACTGGCGGCGAATGCACGCCGTTTTTGCTCCATGCGGTCTATGATAATATTTATAACATTACGAGACATATGTATGACGTATGAGGCGTGCCAGACTTATTAAAATGTATAAATACATAATTTTAATGCACTTATGTTATGTAATTTATTGCGACTGGATTTACCTAAAAAGTCAAAATAAATAAATAATATTTTATTGATGATTTACTATTTATTGTAGTAAAAAAATATATGATTTTTGTTAGAATAACTTTTTTTTTGATACAAAATAATTTTATATAAGACAAGTGATCCTCGAGTTCGGGTCCCAATTGCGATCATTATTTTTGAAGCGAAAACTTCTTTAGTACCGTTGTGATTTGAAACTCGATGAAACGAAAAAGTGGTACTAAAAAGAGACAAAAATCTATGAGATGCCTGTGCGATAATTCTCCTCTTTGTGCGAAGTGACCTGGGACGATTTTTATGAATCTGTATCATCCATCATCTTCGTGGTCGTCGGGCTTTCCTTGTTTTTGTTACACTTTGCTTGTATTTCAAATAAAAGTTTGATAAACCAAACGCAATAGCCGACACAAGTTCGGCGTCCGCCATGCTCGGGTGTAGGTAGCGCACTGACGCATTCACAAGCATGTAAACGACTTCCAAATGCCAAGCGAGATTTGTGGACGCTTGGAGCTTATGGAGGCTTGCCAAGCCTTGGCAAGCGTGGAAACGAACCACGACATTCTTTTATTTTGACATTTTAATTTGTTTGTCTATAAAAAGAAGGTAATAGGGTTGAATTAAGTTTAACAAATATCCTAAAATATTAATAACCATCACTCTGTTTCACCGCAGGGGAAGGCAGAGAGGATGGACCGCCACACATCACTTTCACAGCACACTTTCTTGCTTCATTCACATTCATAAATCCTCTCGTACATATTCTTTTGTAATTCCGACTCAAGTATTTGATTCACTTGATCATGCCGCGTCTTCGACTTCTTCTACCATTTACAGTAAAATATTGGCAGTGTTTACTTTTACGTATTGGCTGGCATCGCTAGAGACGCTAGTGTAGCATGGCATAATCATGCATAAAATCCATTAAAATGGATGAAAGCAAACCAAACCTCACAACTCCTGCTGCTAGTGTAGCATACTACCATCAGAATGTATGAGAAATGTTAGAAGATTGAGGTATTATAACTATTCTACGGTATCTGGTTTTACTTACTCTCACAAACAGAGGAAAGCCTTGGCCATAGTATCCAACTCTGAAGTATTCCGGATCTGGGCGCAATTGGGTCAGTATATTTTCATGGAATCTTGCACGAGTGCGTAAAACGTGCGCAAGTTTTCCGTAGTCGTATAATCTCGTTTCGTATAGATCCGCCAGTTCTTTGCAGAGAGGAATGCCTGCTTCCCAGCACTGGACCATAAAAGAAATAAAAGCAATAGGTATGAATAGAGACATTGATTCATAGCTTTAATTTTTATGAAATGTAGCATCAATTATTGAAAAAATAGCTTTTATGCTTTAATTTTGCGTTTTCAAGACGTTTATAGCTAAATAGGTAAACACCAAGGGATGGGAGTCGGCAAGAAGGGAAAAACAATTAAATTAGTAAAATCACTCGGAACATGTTTATTGTAATATTGATTGAAATTCAACATGGCACATGTTTCTACAGTAGAGTGTGTCGTGTTCGTTCTACGATCTCAATACAAGATGATAGCGACTAAAAAATCTTTCTGCATCAACACTTTCCACAGGGGTCCACAGTCATCAGAGCTGCTTCAGCAAATTCTCTGTGAACAATTTTTACAGCTAAGAGTAGCTGAATTATGTCTATAGTAACTCCATCCCTCACTTGCTCTACGAGCTGTCTTTGAAAATAGCTAATACCTTCCAGGAATTTACTGTCATCAACAGATTTGATTGTTAATGCAAGCCTACTTTTACTTGCTAAAAGAATAGCGTCTGATCGCTGGACATTCTGACCTACAATCGCAGGATTGAACATTTCACCTGCGTGCTCAAGAAATAGATTAGTGCTGTTGTCTTGACGGTTCAGCATATGAGATGCTAGTTTCACAGAACTCTTCTGACAACTCTCTCTTATTTGGGTTTTTATTTGGGTTAGGACAAACTGGTAAAGTACAATCTGAAGACCTCCTGCACAGCCTTTACGTTTGTACTTTTGCTCGCATTATTGAAAAGTTTGCATATTGTTGAGTTTTGTCGTAAAAATCGCTGCTATTTCGTGTTTTAACGTATTTATCGCTAAAAACACCATTTATCGCTTTAATTTGCGAAAATATCGTTAATGCTATGAATCAGTGTCTCTAGGTATGAATAAGAGCAATGAAAAACAATAATTTAAACAAACTTTCTGCATTGATCATGTTATTTAATGTGTCATATAATTGAACCTTCTTTCATCGTCACAAAAACAAGATGCTTTCTAGGAAATTTGACACAAACTATTCTAGATGAACAGAGGTCGCAAAAGCTAGCAATGAATAAGAGCAATGACAAACAATGATTTAAACAAACTTTCTGCATAGATCATGTTGCAAATGTCATATAATAAAACTTTCTTTCATTGTCACAAAGCAGATGTTTTCCAGGAAATTTGACAAAACTGTCCTCGATGGACAGAGGTCACAAAAGCTAGCAAGGACCATGATAGATAAAGAGTACCAAGATCTCTCATTTTAATATTATCTGCAGTTAAATATCTTTTGACCAAGTCAGCAACAATGATTCTTTACCTTTCCTCTGTCGAAATACTGCAGGATTTTATGATACAGCATCTCCTTGCGTTCCCATTCGGGAGTGTTAGGATGATTTGGATCAGTAACTGTGTTGTTGCTATCCCAACTTAGCATGTCAGCATAGAGCTAAAAAAAACAAAACAATATTAAATAACATCATTATAAATATGCAAAGTAAAGGTCTTAGGCTGGGATTAGACTCGTAAGTTTTTTCCTGTAAATCGCTCTTGTAAGTGATTTATGGCCAAATTACCAATGTTAACGACATCAAAAGTCACTTAACGTAATTTTAGCAAGTTACAGAACTTTTTCTTTCGGAAGTTTTTTGACAGGTCTAATCGCGCCCGCGCGAATTTCCAGCCTTCTTACAGCTTATAAAATCAGTTCGATAAGCTATGAGACTTACCACAAGAAATAGTTCCAAAATGCGCCGCGCACCGTTGCGAAATGTCAAAAATTAAAAAACAATTGTTTTCATAGGATTTTTTCCCACAAAACTAGTATTTATTTCCACTTATTTAAGTTTTCTGGAAAATGAGCAACCTTCTATTCAATTATCGGTCTAATCCTTTCCAATCTTAATGTTTTTGTTTTTAACATTTACGTATTTGAAATTTTGAATTCGAAGTCGGTTGCTGTCAGCTAATGTCAGGTAGCTGTCATTCGGATAAAACGAAATTAATTGCCGCCTTTGACCACCTTTGACGGCATAAAAGCTTGTGGAGAATTGTTTAATTAAAGCCAAAATCTATTTCAACACTTTATTGGGGCCTTTTCCTCTTTATTGACAAAATCGCATAAATTTGAAAGTAGCAGGTCGTTGTTGACAGGAAGCCATCTTACGCAAATAAATTTACAGATGTAAACGGTCATGAGCATGAGCATTTACACAGGTCGAACTTCCGAACAACTTCCGTGATTATTAATTACCACAAGTTGGATGCATATATAAACGCTCCTGTGAGTGACCTGTGAAAATCTTGTGTAATCCGTAAATTTTAATTACGAGTCTAACCCCAGCCTTATAAAAAAATGAGTGATAAAAAATAATATAAACTTGGAATAAGACAAGTTTAACATGGCACGTTAATTATTGTTTATTTTATACTGTACATAATATTATGACCTTTTTAAGATGAGCTTGTGTGATTGCATTTCTGTCCCGCATTTTGCATTCATTAACTCATTGATTCAAAAAGCAGATGTGTCCAATACAAGAAATGTTATTCCATAAAGAGATTAATGTTACAAAGAAAGACAAATACCTTCATTGTATAACCGGCCTCTGTAAAGTTCTCTGCAGCCAAGTGAAGGTCGTGGAGTCGATAGATGTAGCGCAGGTAAAGCTCTTTTCGGTCTATTTCATTTTTATAGAAGTTCTGTAAAAATTTAAAGATCTTGAATTATGATTGATTTACACATTTATTTTGGGATACTGAAAACGCCTTATGCACAGTAATCATGGGCGTAGCCAGGTTTTTTTTTTTTTTTTAATTGTACGACAGACAGGTGAGTCCAATTACGGTACAATTTTCTCACAACTAACAAGACATGTATATAGTTTTTTTAAAACATGGTACGGTGATATCAAACACATCTATATCCGCTGGTAGGACATTAAGCAATGCCATGCCTCTTGTCATGCTGTGTTGAGCCATGACATTTGTCCGACCCTGCGGTATGTAGAATAGGGCGTGGCTACAAGTTCGACAGTATTTGTCAGGAGCGAATAAGCCACAGCATGACAGGAGATATGGGCAATCAATAAGGTTTTTTATTAACTTTAATTCGAATACCATGAGTCCGGCATTACGCCTGGTCTCCAGGCTTTAATAATTTGTCTCCTTTAGCAGTTCCACGTGATGCATGAATTTCGGACATATTCCGTAAGATCGCATGTAAACATACCTTAGGAATATTTTTTGAATTTGTTCAATCATATTTATGTATTTAAGTTGATATGGTATCCAGACAGTATTAGCGTACTCCAGCTTGCTTCTGACCACTCCGTTGAACATGGCGGTCATTGCTTCTATTTTGATTTAGGGTGGGGTAAAAAATGAAAATTTTGAGTTGGTACCGAAAAAAAAAGTAGGCTTCTATAACACATTCATGCTTTAGGCTCTATGAACACAAAGAATGTGAACGGACGAAGGAAAAACCAACCTATGAAGTGTTGTAAATCTGAAAACGCGACTCGGTCGACAATCCCAGAGATCATGCATCGGCCAGCCAGGGTTGGGCGTTTGCCCTACCATGCCTACGCCTATGACGGTAATCGTTATAAAAAGTGGAGTGGAGGCCAAATTGATGCAAAATTATTAATGGATACATCAAAGGGTTATCTTTTTGATAGATTCCCGTATTATAATGCACCAAATTGCAATCATGAGAAACAGACTTAAGAAGATACTATAATTGTTTTGCCGCTATTTCAATGGAAGGTACACTGAAGAATGCCTCTCATCCCTTCTGCAATTATGAACAGCCAGGAGGCATTTGTATATGATTAACATTTGTCGCAAGAGAATATGTTGTACAACTCATTCTTAAATGTGAAGTTATTTACAAGCTATTGTGTTTCCTTCCTCCTAAATTAAACGTCTCTTCGCTC
Organism: Limnephilus marmoratus; assembly: GCA_917880885.1. Lineage (NCBI taxonomy): Eukaryota > Metazoa > Arthropoda > Insecta > Trichoptera > Limnephilidae > Limnephilus > Limnephilus marmoratus. Next base: position 34,409,998 of record OU862908.1, read on the forward strand.
TTTTGTAGGTTCTCCCACATAAAGCTAAGTGTATGAACACTTCTAATAAAGCCTCCTATGTGGAGTTATTATGAAAATAAAGCAAACATAGCATAAAAAACTTACCAGCAGATTCACAGTGCAAGCCATTCTCTTATCTCTGTTTTCCTCTCCCTGTAGCACCGCCCTGTAGTCGAGCAGGCGCTCCAACAGTCTTGTGACGCAGCCCACAAAGGCTGCCCCCGCCTCACGCCACCCCCCTTCCTCCGCCTGCACCCTCTCCATCAGCCTGAAACATTACACACAGGTGAGTCAAATGTAAGAGTGCCCGGAACTCACATCAAAACCTCCCCTCTTTCTTTCTCATTCTATCGCCGCTATGCCCCGTGTGTCTCAGCACCTTCCTACATTTTTACAGAAATCATGCAGGATAGACAGCTCACATTAAGTACAGAGTCTATTTTTAAGAGATTGTTTGTCACTCATCGAGAAATTTGAACAATAGGTATTTTACCAAACTGTTACTGTTACTGTCGCTCTAACTCCCCCGAATACTGAGCGAAAGTGACAACTGCTCCTCAGGCTGAAAATACCTAAATAAAATTATAAAAATATAAGATTTTATTTAATTATTATTATGATTTAATTATAAAAATATAAGATTTTATTTAATATAAGGTTTTTTACTCCCCATTTTTCTCCTCCAAAACTGGACTGATTTGTAAGATTTTTTTTACGGACTGTAATAGAGGAAAATACTCTATATCTGTATGCATTGCTTTTTTTTAAATACATTGTTTAGTTTGTATACTGAACGTCTGTTGATGGCGTTCAAACCAGTCAATTTTAATGATTTTTGAAGGGTTCTAACTTGTACAAGAAGTAATTTATCAAAAAAAGCAAAACGTACCGACACATTAGCGGTCGATATTTACATTATATTAAAAATATTTGCAGTAGTGTCAAAATCCAGAGAGGAAATTGAGGAATATGTACGTTTGTATGGACAAAACGCCGCCCGGTTTCCTCTCAACCTTTAGCTAGTCGCACCTAAATACTTGCACTATTAGTCGCATGGGGTCCGACAGACCCCAGGGTTTACTTTTGAAAAAGAAACAAATAAAATAAGTGAAAATATTTACTTTATAAAGGAACTTTGAAAACAACATCTAACTCTACGAGTACTACCCTAATAGTACTTGTACTACTTGTAAAATTGTACCACACTATTAGTTGCATGGGGTCCGTTGGACCCCGAGCACCTCCGTAAGGCATGTGTGTTTAACGCCGCGGCTAGCGGAACACTGAGACGGAAGAAAAAAGGAATTTTAAAAACAACATCCAACTCTACGAGTACTACCCTAATAGCACTTCTACTACTTGTAAAATTGTACCACACTATTAGTCGCACGGGGTCCGTTGGACCCCAAGCACCTCCGTAAGGCACGTGTGTTTAACGCCGCGGCTAGCGGAACACTGAGACGAGAGGGGCAGGCTACTAGAACACACAGTCGTGTAAGTGTAATATTTGCGGCGTTTGACACAAACTAACTCGCTTGAGGTCCAATGGACCCCACGCAATTAATTAAAGGTTAAGGGATTGATTTTGCTTTTGATATGATATTATATAGAAGTAATAACAAACGTTGAAGGACACTTTCTACGTGGCATATGAAGTTTCCATTCTTTATAGAGCCATAATTCAAAATATATATATAAATAATTCCTATAACTTTAATTTTGATTTGCAATTCAAAACTCGGTGGGTGAGAAACACAAAAACCTACATACAAAAAATGAGTTTTTGAGAAAAACTCACAATAATTGATTCTATCAGTAATACAAAGATGCATCTCCCCGAGTACTATGGGTAGTAAAATAATCTAGAATGCTTCTCATTATTTGCATGTAAACCATAAAAACACAACAACGCATCGCCTCTTCCATATTTGAGTGTTCTGATACTATGAGATTTGTTCGGGTGAAAAATTAGAAACACCAAAGTTAGGAACTTAAGTTTTTGTATTACTAACCGAAAGACAGAACTTATCACACAGCGGCAGAGTGTTATAATAATTTATTGTCGAATCATTAGTTTTTCCTTTTTTTAACTATACTTGTGTAGGTTAAACATTACAATTTATTATCAATTTAATCATTAAACTTCTTTTTTTTTATTTTGAAATATATAAGCAAGACCAAAATTAACAAAAAAAAAATTATTTAACAGAGAGCATGTCATTCTTACGAATGGAATTAGAACTCAATATTTATCTATTTTTGCAAAGAAGTTAACTCAAACTCCAAAAATGGTTTTCTGCTCTCTCGAACTCAATTACCTTTTTGCATTTCTCACCCCTCGAATTTCAAGTCCATGCTACATTCATTCACTTCTAAGTAGCACTAAAACTAGTCTTACATTTAATTATTAGTAATAAAGCAAAGTTATAGCTGTTATAATAATATGTTATAATACAATTAAATGTGTTATAATTCGACAATTCTTCAAAACAAGTTTTTTAAAACATTAAAAATAATTAAGGCAAATTTAGCTACATAATGATAATAATATGATATGTGATAATAATATTATCACGGTGTAAATATATTGTGTACAAAAGACAGAAGTTAAATAGTAAATGCCAAAAACTTGTCACAAAATACAACTTTTGTACCTCCTAAAATCCCACCATGATGGTTGCAATGCATTTTCTGCCCTAAATAATGTTTTATTATTCCATCGCATGGTTATGGTCTCACATCATGTTAATATCAAAATAGAACCAAAAAACACTGCAATGAAAATAATAAACACCGAAATGAAAATACACATGTATTCAAAAGCGATAAAAGAAAAACACGGTCACCATAAATAAATAATAAGCGTTTCTGTAAATAATAAACAAGTACATAAAATGATTTGTACAACACAGTATGTTAAGACAGAGGCAGCTCTGGCGTTCTCCAATACTCACACTGCACTGAGGTGTTCCCTGAAGAAGTATCCAGATAAGCATGTAATATTAAACTTCTATCAACAATGAATCATAACACAATGTGGCTGTTACGATAAAAGCGTGCACCAATGCAAGAAGGATAGGTATTTTACATAATGTTATTCTGTTTGTAAGAAGATAAAAGTAAAAAAAAAACAATCTGCATGGTCATTAGTGATATGTTTATAAATATGTAGCTAAATGGTGCTAGAGTACTTAACACCTTGTGAACTAAGGGGTTTTGATTTTTTGCAATAAAAAATATTTAAAAATACATGTGATGTCAAAGTTTAGGTAGATCTTGACAAAGTCCATATTTTTCATTTCTTTGATAAAATAGAAAAAAAAAACATAATTTTTTATTGCCGAAAATTTATTCAATTTTCAGTGACGTGAATCATGCATAAATTGGTTTATTTGAGAAAAAAGGTATTGGTGGGGGCGTTAATCGGGCCTTGACTTAAAATGGGCTACATTTGCTCCTTTAACCTGTCAAAGGCCGGAGACGCGAAAATATGGGCGTCATATGCGCATGCGCGAGAAAATAATTCAAATATTTGAATAATATTGTCGACGAAAAACTTTTGGTCTGCGATTTTGACCCTTCTATGTATAGAATTTGTATAAAGAACAGTGTCAGAATCGCTTGCGCCATCATTACTCTAGGTGATGCTAAAAGTTTCATTCACCTAGTCACCCTGGAATATTTTTAAAACGATTTCATCCATGACAATGCGCTGTCATAAATTGCCGCGAATTTAACGGTCGCAATAAATGCGTGTATCGCGAATAAAACATCATAAAACCTATTAATTTACGTAATAAATGCAAGTAATGTGGTTTTGGTAGATAGTTTATTGTGTTGTGAACGTGTTTCAGTCAATAAAATGTACAATAGCTCAAAATTTATCAACAAAACATTCAATTCAAAATTCAAAGTGGTGGTTTTTTAGTGTTTTTTGTGAAGTTCCGCGAATTTCCGCGAAATGGCCTGGCCTTTGGCGAGTTAATAGATAGGTAATCAGTGATAGGAATAAAATAAAACACAATAGATTCCAAACCATAGGAAAGCAATAATGGTCTAACTGCAAAAATAAGATTCAAATGAATTTTTCTATTTCAATGCTTGAAGTTTATTTCCCTTGATGTAATTTTTGGTGTGGTGATGTCATTAAAATGAAATATGATTGTGGAATGAAATATGGCCGAAACCGAAACTTTGGTCGGTCACTACATTAGACTACGGAAAAAATTCATCATGCTTTCCTGAAGTGTTCTAGATAGAAATAACAAGTGTAACATAGTAACCCAATTCAAGTGCCAAATATGGTGTTCTTTATCAGTAAAAATAGAATTGTCGGACAATAATTAATCAATAATATGGGACTGCGTGACTATGGTTTAAAATAAATTATTGTGCTGTTCCAAAAGTCAGATAAGTAAATCAGTTCTTTTGTAGAAAACAACTGTTGCAGGACTGTAGTAAAGTCTGTTTTTAAACAGTAATCAAGTGATCTACAAATATTAAATGCAAGGTACTTTCTTAATTTGCCATTCTGATCTTTTTAAAGGTTCTACTCTACTCTTTATTTCATACATGTGAAAAGATATTAATTTTGCCTTAAATAAAGTTGTCTCTGGAAACTTAATTTCTTTACGCAGCAGAAATAACCTCTGCAAACTAAAACTTACATGGTATTGAACAGCCTCCGGTACTCGTCGTCAGCTTTGTTGTCGCTGAGTAGGGTGTCCAGTCTGTCGACCAGGGCCGCTTCCAGCCTTCGGGCGTGGCCGGCTGCAGCACGCTCTCGGGCCATGAGTTCCACGAGGGCGCCTAGCGCGGCCCTGCGAAGCTCCGCCACCAGAGTAACCTCCAGCAAGGGCCCCACCATCTCACCGGCTAGGACTAGTTTCTGGTCACCTGGAGGAATGATTTCAAAATATATTACAGCTCGGATACAGCGATAATTTACATAAGCTACAGACACACAAATATTCAGTCTGTAGAAAGGTAACTCGGTTGTGACAATAGAAATTTTCTGGTCTCCCTAATGTCACCGTAAGAAAGATGGATCTAGGCTTTTATACAGGAGAGATTTGGTTTAGGTTTGTTCCCTACTAACATCGGCGGCCTTCGTGGTTGAGGGGTAAGGCTCTGGACTAACGATCCGGATATCGCAAAAGGTTCAAATCAATTTCACAATTTAATTACTTAAAAATAATATAAGGCATATTTACGGCACGTTCCAGAGTAGAAGATACTCTCAGTATCGCCATGGTGTAAGACCACCATTCAAAATTGAAACATTGCTTGAAATGGCTTTAGGCGTGTTTAGTGACATAGCCAGGTAATTCCCCACCCTCTTCTTCCCCACCTCCTTCCCATCCCCCTACCTTCAGCCTCACAACATCCCCCAATTAAGGATGTCAGTCTCACTGGCTCCTGGCACTGACTCTTGTGCAGTATTCATATAAAAAAAAATATATAAAAAAAAAACAAGAATATTTAATTATTTATTATTTTTATTTATTATTAGTTTCAATAGCAAGGTTTGTACATGTATGTATAATGTATAGTATAAGTATAGATTCATTTTTTTTCTACAGGCCTCCTCACTAGGATTTCCTGTTCTGAGGTGGCCTGTAGTTTTTTTAAATATTTGTATTTGGTTATGGATTGTCTTTATATCGTCTTCATGATGTTTGTAATTTTATTATCACTTTAATCTCTCAGCCATGTTTTTACTTTTGTTTTAAATATATTCATTTCCTTTATATTTTTGATTTGATCTGGTAGAGCATTGTATAATTTCATAGCATGGAATTTATTATTTCTCTGTCCAAAAGATGTGTTCAAACTGGGTGTAACCAGGATGTTATTGCTTACTGACCTGGTTGAGTATATTTTTTTTTTTTTTTTTTTTTTTTTTTTATATCAAACGTTTATTGATTATAGCATATAAAATATAATGTACATTTAGATGATGTATTAATTTGCTTACATGTTCATATTCAAATATGTTAATACCACTCTTCCATGAAAGCGTTAGCTTGTGTCTGGAAGAGTAGTGTACATTTTTTAATGCTATATTTAAGTTCTTAAATTACAATGTGAATGTAAAAAACAATAAGTTGTAAGTTCGGTGATATGTAATTATAAGTATTTATCTACTATCAAAACAATTTTACTGTTTGGATAATGTGTCCAGAATTATTGTAGTTAGTTGCTAAAAACAATACAAAATTTAACTTATTTGAAGAATGGAGTATCACTTGGAAACTGAGTTATAAGTAGATTAGATTAGTCGGAAACTGTTTTTTTTTTTTTTGAGATTATCTTTAAAATATTTTTTTACAGTGTTTATTAATTGGATTTTATCATTAATTTTTCTAATTTCATCCGGTAATCGGTTGAAAATAAGTCTTCCTTGATAAGTATAATAATTTTGTGCAAAGGAAGTGTTTAATTTTGGGCATGAAAAAATATATTTATGTCTAGTACGGTTTTCAGTTATAAATTGATATTTTTCTTTTTCTTTTATAATTTGAATCAATGCATTTCTATTGTATAGATCTTTGAAAGATGGTACTTGAAATTCCTTAAATAATTGATCCGTTGGGTAGTCAGAAGGTTTTTTTAATATGATTTTAATTATTAGCCTCTGCACAACTTCAATTGGGGAAAGATTAGTTTTGTATGCGGATCCCCAGCTAATGATAGCATATTGTAAAGTTGATTGAACCAAAGCGTAATATATTAGATATAAGTTTTTTACAGATAAAAAATTTCTGATTCTTAAAAATATATAAATCAATTTTCTAATTTTTTTTACAACTTGACAAATTTGTTCCTTCCATTTCAAATTTTTATCGATAATGACTCCTAAATATTTGATTGTGTTTGTTGTTTTTAATATTGTGCAGTTTTGGATACAATAATTTTTACTATGTGTTTTGGAATTATCATGGATGATGATGTCAAGGTTTTTAGGGGTATCATTTTTGTGTATTGCAAATGGAATTACAAATGTTTTATCACCATTTAGTGATAGTAAATTTACGTCGAAGAAATTCTTTAAAATATTTATGTCTTCGGTGGCTTTAAATGTTACTTTTTCCCAAGTTTTATCGCTAATTATTAGTACCGTATCATCGGCGTATGAAGTAATTTGGCCATGTAGTGGTTGAAAAAAAATGTCATTAACATATATGGTGAAAAGGATTGGTCCGATTACTGTACCTTGAGGGATTCCAAAGTCTGATATTTCTTTATCGCTATTAATCTGATTTATTTTTACGACTTGCGGTCGATTTTTTAGGTAGTTCGAAATCCATTTAATTGCATTGTCTTTTATACCTATATTGTTTAGTTTTTTTAGTAGAATCTCATGGGATATACTATCAAAAGCTTTTCTGAGATCAATAAATATACCGGCACATTTTTCACCTTTATCCAATGATTCATTGATGTATGAGGTTACATTAGCAATAGCATCTTGTGTGCTGAGTGACTTTATAAAACCAAATTGGTTTTGGTGAAGAATTTTATTACTTTCTAGGAAACCGACCAATTGGTTTTTCACAATTTTTTCAAAAATCTTTCCAATGTTTGAGATTAGACAAATTGGGCGGTAGTTAGTTACTTGTTGAGGATCTCCAGATTTATAAATAGGTGAAATAATTGTATTTTTATAGTTTGTCGGAAATATTCCCTCTGTTAAACTTAAGTTTATCAAATGAGTAATTGGTTTTACCAAATGAATTTTCATGGATTTTAGAAAATGTACTGTAATAAGGTCAAATCCGGGAGACGAACCTCCTTTCATGCCTTCTATTATTTTTAAAACTTCACTTTCTGAGGTTGTTTCAAATTTTGATAAATTATTTTGATTTTGTACATTTTCAATCGTTTGTTTTTTCGGGTTAAAAGATTTATTGATATTTTTCGCAAGATTTTTTCCTACATTAGCAAAAAAAGAATTAAAGATGTTTGCACATTGTTTAGGTTGAATATTAGCATCTATTATTTTATTTTCATGTTCAATGTATTTTATTTTTTGTGTTTTTTTAGTGTTATCCATGGCTAAGTTGACTGTTTTCCATATTTGTTTATTGTTATTGTCTGTAGAAAGTATTTTATTTTTGAAATAGTCTTCTTTATTTTTTTTGATACAGTTTGTTAATTTATTTTTAATTTTTTTGTAAAAAGTGTATGCTTTTTCATTTAGAGGATTTTTCAATGCTGTTTTATAAAGTTTTTCTTTGTTTCTAATTGATATTATAAGTCCTTGTGTTATCCAAGGCTTTAAAATTCTTAGTTTAGATTTAATGCGGACTGTAGTTTCAGTAGTTGAATTTTTTATGTGTTGAGACAATATATTTTCAAAGTTTTTTGAGCAAGTCTCGGTATCATAACTATTTAACACGTTCCATTGTTCATTTCTTAGTTTTTTGGATAAAATAGTCATATTTGTGTAGGATTTTGTCTTTGTTAGATTAAATTTTTTATGTTTAATTTTGTTATCATAGAGAAGAATGCATGCATGGTGGTCAGTTATATTCGTTTTCCAAACAATTGATTTGATTTTGTTGATATCTTTAATATTTATGTTAGTCCATATATGGTCTAAACAAGATGGAGTGTGATTTTTTATCTCTCTCGTATATATATATATTAATGCACAGTTTTGGGGTAGGTCGGGAAAAACCTCACTTTCGATTTGAGGGGAAAAGCGACCACTCTGCCCCTCGGGTGGGTGAAACGACAAGGGTCACTTTGGCTCGCGGCCGTTTGGTAAGGGTCAAAGCTCACTTTCGATTTGAGGGGAAAAGCGACCACTTTGCCCCTCGGGTGGGTGAAACCTCACGGGTCACTTTGGCTTGCGAAAATTTGGTAAAATTTGGCAAGCCAAATTGATCTCTAAGCTCATCCGATTTCAAAGGCCCCACGGTTCACTCTTCTTCGAAGCGAATTCATTGTATCTATCTCTTTTCAAATGCCTGCAAAAGTTGAGAAAGATGTAGCGAAAATCTCCCATACAAAACTGATTTCGCTAGGTACGCAGATTTTAAATGTCATCTTTCATTTTTCGTTTTCCCACCGGCCGACTGGCATACGCGATTTTGTCGAAAATATCACGCTTGGAAGCCAAAATTTAGTGAAATTCCGTCAACAAGAGTTTTTCAAAGGTCAATTGACCGTCATAATTATCACTTTTCTCAAAAACATCGTTGTAATATTCATTTGAAAACTGACGTGTGCAAAAAAACAACATAAAAGTCGAGTATTGAAACTAATGTTTAAAAAAAATGTATACTTTTAACGGAGCCACCTATCGGCAGAGTCGAGAAGCAAAGCTTTTCGTTAGAAAAAATCAAATTTCTATCAAAAATTTCAAATTAAAACGTTCGAAATTGGAGTAAGAAAATTATGCATCGTGTAGGCAGAATTCCACGGGCAGTTTCATTCTTTATTGTCGTTTTGAGGGTGATTAAAAAGAGACCGCTCGAAAAATTATTAATTTTTTTTTCTTTATTATTTCTGACTTTTGATTTTTTTTTTTTTTGTTACAGAAAATCGATTCGGACAGTCGCATTAAGATTTGGGAAGAGCAGATTCATATCTGAAATGAAGATGTGAATAATTTTTTAGTTTTTCAAACATTTCTCATAATAAAATATACATTTATTAATAAAAGAGCATGTGTGTCAATGAATTCAAAAGATTGATACATAAAAAATGTCAATTCCAAAAAAAAAGGGTTTAAAAAATATTTTTTTTAAAACGCAGAGTTAATTTAAATTTTTTTAAATTGTTTTTAAAAATAACTTCAATCCTGAACTACCTGCGATTTAGGAAATTTACCCGAAGCCCGCTGATTGGCTGGAACGTGATTGGCTGGGAACTCCAACCAATCAAAACGACATTAGGGGTGCCGTATTACTAGAGGCCCCCTGATTGGCTGACGGTATTTGGGCGTGGCGACGGCCATTATTAAATGTTTTATTTTTAATTTTTATTGGCTGAGCGTATTTGGGCGTGGCGACGGCCATTATTAAATGTTTTATTTTTCATTTTTATTGGCTGAGCGTATTTGGGCATGGCGACGGCCATTATAAAATGATTTTTTTTGTATTTAAGCTTGATGACGTTATATTGGTTGGATTACTGATTTGACGATGGCTTTTGCTTGAATTCAGGATTCATAATATTATTTTTTTAATGCGCTAAAATTCAGTTTCAAGATTTTTTTTTCGTAAATAATTAAAAAAAAATTATAGCGCAATTTTTGTGAAATATAAACATAGGAATTCTGTACTACGTTCTGGCATCATGAAATTATGCATGGCTAACCGTTCATCGTATTGCGATGAAACTTTTAGGATTTGATGTGAGCATGCCTGCAATGGTGTCTTTATATTTCAGCTCGGCAGATTTCAGCTGCTAGGCCCTGCGGGCGGCTTTATATGTAAGTATGTTTAAACGCTAAGATTTGCCAAACCATTCATCCGATTGCGATGAAACTTCAAGAATTTGATGTGTGCATGCCTGCAATGGTGTTTTTACACTTCAGCTTGGCAGGTTTCTGCTGCTAGGCCCTGTATGCGGCTTTATATATAATTATGTTAAAACGCTAAGCTTTGCCAAACCATTCATCCGATTGCGATGAAACTTTAAGGATTTGATGTGTGCATGCCTGCAATGGTGTTTTTATACTTCAGCTTGGCAGATTTCAGCTGCTAGGCCCTGCGGGCGGCTTTATATGTAAGTATGTTTAAACGCTAAGCTTTGCCAAACCATTCATCCGTTTGCGATGAAACTTTAAGGATTTGATGTGTGCATGCCTCCAATGATGTAAATATACTTCTGTTTGGCAGGTTTCTGCTGCTAGGCCCTGTGGGCGGCTTTATATATAATTATGTTTAAACGCTAAGATTTGCCAAACCATTCATCCGATTGCGATGAAACTTCAAGAATTTGATGTGTGCATGCCTGCAATGGTGTCGTTATACTTCAGCTTGGCAGATTTCTGCTGCTAGGCCCTGCGGGCGGCTTTATATATGAATATGTTTAAACGCTAAGATTTGCCAAACCATTCATCCGATTGCGATGAAACTTCAAGAATTTGATGTGTGCATGCCTGCAATGGTGTTTTTACACTTCAGCTTGGCAGGTTTCTGCTGCTAGGCCCTGTATGCGGCTTTATATATAATTATGTTAAAACGCTAAGCTTTGCCAAACCATTCATCCGATTGCGATGAAACTTTAAGGATTTGATGTGTGCATGCCTGCAATGGTGTTTTTATACTTCAGCTTGGCAGATTTCAGCTGCTAGGCCCTGCGGGCGGCTTTATATGTAAGTATGTTTAAACGCTAAGCTTTGCCAAACCATTCATCCGTTTGCGATGAAACTTTAAGGATTTGATGTGTGCATGCCTCCAATGATGTAAATATACTTCTGTTTGGCAGGTTTCTGCTACTAGGCCCTGCGGGCGGCTTTATAATTAAGTATGTTTAAACGCTAAGATTTGCCAAACCATTCATCCGATTGCGATGAAACTTTAAGGATTTGATGTGTGCATGCCTGCAATGGTGTCTTTATACTTCAGCTTGGCAGTTTTCTGCTGCTAGGCCCTGCGGGCGGCTTTATATGTAAGTATGTTTAAACGCTAAGCTTTGCTAAACCATTCGTCTGATTGCGATGAAACTTTGGGGATTTAATGTGTGCATACCTGCGATGGAGTCTGAATACTTCTGTATGGCAAGTTTCTGCTGCTAGACCCTGCAGGCGGCTTTATATATAAGTATGTTTAACCGCTAAGCTTTGCTAAACCATTCATTCGATTGCGATGAAACTTTGGGGATTTGATTGCTGCATCCCTTCGATTCTTTCTGCATAAAATAGTGAGCTCGGGCATCATAAAATTACTCATTGCTAAACCGTTCATCCGATTGGGATGAAACTTTTGGGATTAGAAGTGCACATCCCTTTGATTTGATGTGTGTATGCCCGCGATGGTTTTTGTATACAATAGTAAGCTCTGGCATCATAAGATTATGCATTGCTAAACCGTTCATCCGATTGCGATGAAATTTTGGGGATTTGATGTGCACATGCCGGCGATGGTTTCTGTATACAAAAGTGAGCTCTGGCATCATGAAATTATGCATTGCTAAACCTTTAACCGATTGCAATGAAAATTTGATAATAATCCGATTGATATTGATATTTAATTTAACACACACTCCTCCTCGCTTCATCCACGTTCACACGTCAAATCGCACAATTTTTTAACCCGTTAGTTGCTTCTGCAACGGGCAAAACCTAGTATATATTAATACACAGTTTTGGAAAACCTCACTTTTTTTGCCGCGCTAAAAACGACCACTCTGCCCTTGATGTTTCAACTACCTTAAGGGTCACTTTCGCTCGAAGCGGATTCAGACAGGGTCGTGTCCCGATTGAGGACCAGAATTCATACAAAAAAGTTGATGCAGGATTAACAGCGCACCCAACGGCGAAAACTACAATTAGATCTCTCACCGACGAAGAAATTCGGCCTCAGTTATATTTTCTGCCGACAGGTTCACCCGTTAAAAAATGTCGAATATTTCAGTGCGTCAGAAAAGTTCACCTCCCATACAAAACTGTATTTGCTAGGGATTTATTAATTTTACGGCTTTATTGGAAATAACGTAGAAAAATGGACATTTTAAAGGCCCTTTGCGGGAACGCAGATTACAGCGTAAAAAAATATTTTGACCGAGATGTTTTTCAATAAATTGTAAAAATACAAGTTTTAGAAACTTTTAAAGTTGCGACATGTACCGCATTCCATTCAAAATGTTACACAATTTTGCATTAAAATTCAACATTATTTTGACATTTAAGACATATTCACTTTCATCGACAATGTATAATTATGCGGCCAGTACAAATCGGTGGTTGAGTAGGTACTTAAATTCCTTTCAAATCACAAAAAATAACAATTAACAACGTGCTCGATAATCGAGGTAGGTACTGCAGATACTAAATACCTACGAACAAAATGAAATTTGCTAGGGAAATAATTCTCAGTACCTAATAATACGGCTTTGCTGAAAGAATTTGACATTTGAAAAGTGCATTACGCCAACGAAGATATCATCAAAAACACACATCCTAATGGAAATGTTTTTGGATAATTTCAAGGACTGGAGGTCATAAAACTTTATTATCACATAATTACGGTTGCGATCCATTTAAAATATGTCACAGTTTTGTATTAAACTTTTGACATTTTGACAAAAATCAAAGTGAAAATCGTTCCTTCGAGGATGAAAAATTCTGTTGCCAGGTAATGCCAAAGTAGGTAGGTAGGTACTAAATACGTTGAAAATGTCGTGGATTTACATGTTTGAAATATTCGGGCAATGCTGCATTCATATAAATCAGAAGTTTTATGATATTGATTTCAAAACAGATGGGTAGGTACCTACTTAATTCCTTCGAAAATCAAATAAATTGCTAATTTTTTTAATGCTGCATCCACATTTTAAGTCAATAGCTTTAGTTTGGTGAATTTCTATAAATTCAATTACAAATGGGCCAGAAGTACCTACTCAGGTGGGAACGTTATCGATCAAATATTGAGAAAATAATAAAATGAGTTAATTTAAATAACGATGGTCAATTTTTTTGCCAAATGATGTAGGTGCCTACTTGAACATAGTACGTCGATATAATTATTTTTTCCTTAGGAAAAACAAAGAATGTTGCCATTTTTGCGTACTATTTATTGCGCTAATTTGTTAAGAAATTAAATAAACTCGATAAAATTATTTTTTCCCAACATTACATTAATTTCTACAGCGCCATTTCTGCAAAACATCACACCAAGATCGCAGTGCTCTATACAAGGAGCACAGAAGTACGAGTAATTACAATATCAAAATTATTTGAATTAAATTAAATATTTATTGAAAAAAAAAATTTGTGAAAAGACGTAGGTACCTAAAATAATTATCTTTTCTGTGATTTTGATTTTGCTGAGGTAATAATATATTGTTAATAATTAAGAATGGTCCAATTTTTTTGACAAATGGTGTAGATACCTACTTGAGTAATGCGCTGGAACTACATTTGTTCTGTAATTGTTATGTACATTTTTAATTAAATTTTGATGTGAATACCTACCGCACAAGAGTCCCAACCACTGGAGCCAATGAGACTATCATCTTTGAGGATGCTGTGCGGAGGGTTTTTTAAGGGAAATTAAGGAGAAGAAGATATGTGAAGGAAAAGGGTATGAGGGGTGGGTAGGAATCTGGAGGTCAGTGTGGCCAGGAGTGACGGACGTATGAATCTATTCCTCACACTGCGGTGCAAGGCGAAGGGTTGGGAGAATCTGGCTGGAGAGGTCAAAAGCCTTCCAATAATTATGGTAACAAGGGAAAGGATAAGAGGGAGATATAAGTTAGTGACGTATTTTATATTGTTAATGGACTTTTTGTCCGTAAATAAATAAATTATATACAGCGGGTACCCGGCATGCGTTGCAAAGCCACTTTAACCTCGGGGTCCATTAAACTGTAATGGTTCCATCCCAAATCTCGGAAAACAACATTATAATGCAAGCTCCTGTACTATATAACATTATATACAACGGGTACCTGGCATGTGTTGCAAGGTCACTGTAACCTCGGGGTCAACTTTACTGTAATGGTTCCATCCCAATTCCCGGGAAATAAAATTTTAATGCAAGCGCCTGCAATTTATAACATAATATACAACGGGTACACGGCATGCGTTGCAAGGTCACTGTAACCTCGGGGTCAACTTAACTGTAATGGTTCCATTCCAATTCCTGGGAAATTACATTTTCATGCAAGCGCTGCACTACATAACATTATATACAACGGGTACCCGGCATGCGTTGCAAGGTGACGGTAGCCTCAGGTTTCTTCATATATTTAATTAAACACACACTCCTCCTCACTTCATCCACGTTCACACGTCAAATCGCATAGTGTTTTAACCCGTTAGTTGCCGCTGCAACGGGCAAAACCTAGTATATATATTAATACACAGTTTATCGACCGCGCACTTTTTCCTTGATGCGAAAAACGACCACTCTGCCCTTTACGTTTCACCCACCTTAAGGTTCACTTTCGGTTGAAGCAAATTCAGACAAGAAGCTGGGAGTAAATTTTTTTCGACAAAATGAAATATATACAGGGATTTATTCTCCGATACGAATCGGCGGCGAAAACTAGAAGCTCTACTCGAATCACTCGATTCGGCTGGGTTGTATTTCCCGCCGACAGATAGCGTTTCAAAAAAAAAAATGACCAAAAAACCCGTTAATTTCCACAAAGGAAAATGCTAAGACTATGGTCAAAATCTTAGATGTCAAATTTTTAGCCTAACAAAACGGAACTCTCGGCGGTTTGGGTCGTTGTTTTTCGGAAAACGACATTGCCGACGAAAAACCGATTCCGGGCTAGATGTTTTTTAAAAATACGATAGCCGGAAAAATTCCGCAACTTTTAATAACAATAATACATATGATTCTCATATAAAATATGTCAGGAGATGCTGCCAAAAATTACACATTTTCATGTCAAAAACGTGTTCGTAAATTCTTTGAGAGTGTAAAAATCGCTGGCCATATGAAAATTTAAAACAACACAATTTATAACGCGGTAGGTACCTACCATTCCATTGAATTATTGCAAATTCGCCAAGTATTTATTGAGAATAAGCGTAGGTACCTACCTACACCAATATTATTTTTCTCGGTATGTTTGAGGTAGGTACCTACCGGCTTATGAAGAATGTTCTTAGAAAATAAAGGCGCCATAGAATGTTATTTATTACAGGATAGGTAGGTACTTAATGCGTTCTCACTAAAATAATGCCGATTTTCGTAGCTTGCCAGTGTTTACGAATGTAAGTGCAGGGTGGTAAAAAAAATACCGTTGGAAATATATTGATTAATTTTGTAATATTATTAATAATGTTTTCTTATTTTTTTTTGTTTTTAGAAAATGGAGTCGGGCCGTTGCGACAAAGATTTTCGCAGCGTATAATTTTTTTTCAAAATGAGATACGTAGTTTTTTTTTAAATTTCAATACATTTTTCGTTCTGAATAACTATTTATTACGAAAATAGTATTGGCGTGGCTAAATTCGAAAGGTGGACACTTGATAGATGACATTTTCAAAAAATAAAATCAAAGGGTCGATTTAAAAAAAAAAAAAAAATTGTTCATCAAATTGTGTTTGTTTAAAATGAGTAAGGAAATATTGGCGGACCCTATCTTTTTTAGCTTTCAGCCAATCAGGAGAGAGATTGGAATTCTATTCCGATGTCCAATCAGAGTGGCCGCATAGAGATGTTATTGCTTATTAATTCAAATGACAATATTCACTATGAGTAGGAACTTATTTACTTTAAAATTATGATATAAAATAAAAGGAAGTAATCAAAGATGTAATTTTAAAAAATGCTTCAGTACCTACGTGTATTGGAACTATTTATTATGTACATTTAACTAAAATTAAATTACATGGGTAATTGGTTGGTGGAATTATTTGTTTTGTAAAAATACGTAGGTAACTAGGAACACAGATATATTATGTGTGTTAGTAGGTAGGTACTAGGTATGAGAGAACTTTTATCTTATTTTCTGTCCAAATGAATAGCTAAAGTTTTTGTTTTACGCATCAGAAAAAAGTGTAGATTGCTTCATTTACATTCGGATATACATACTAAATTTTACAAATTTTTCATTACTTTTTTTTTTTTACAGATGTGTGGGTACCTACTCAGAATCTGAGTAGGCTACTGCACATAACGACTCAGAATCTTCTGATGATATTGCGTATGTTTTTTTTTTGTAAAATATGTGATGAAATTACTAGAAGTTGAATGGGATCATTTTTTTCAAAAATATGAAATTTACATAGCGCTTTTTTTGTATTTTGCATTTTAATGATAATCATTCAACGTGGAATTGGAATCGCCACCCCGGGAACCATTAATTGGTTTCTATATACAATATTGAGCTCTGGCATCATGAAATTATGCATTGCTAAACTTTTTTTTTACATTAGCTCCACACAGGAGGCACCGAGGAAAACAATTTCCCTAAGGGCCTATGTCATCTTTGAGGATGCTGTGTGGAGGGTTTTTTAAGGGAAAGGAAGGAGAAGAAGATGTGGGAAGGAAAATGGTATGAGGGGTGGGTAGGAATCTGGTAGTCAGTGTGGCCAGGAGTGACGGACGTTTGAATCTATTCCTCACACTGCGGTTCAAGGCGAAGGGTTGAGAGAATCTGGCTGGAGAGATAAACAGCCTTCCAATAATTATGGTACCATAAATAATTACAGAACTCGAATAGAATTTGAACAGAACTTTCACAAAACGTTAAGCTTAACTTGAAAAAATGGAAGTTTTTTTTAACAACCACGCAGGAGGAACCGAGGAAAACAATTTCCCTAAGGGCCTATGTCATCTTTGAGGATGCTGTGCGGTGGGTTTTTTTAAGGGAAAGGAAGGAGAAGAAAATATGGGAAGGAAAAGGGTATGAGGGGTGGGTAGGAATCTGGGGGGTCAGTGTGGCCAGGAGTAACGGACGTATGAATCTATTCCTCACACTGCGGTGCAAAGCGAAGGGTTGTGAGAATCTGGCTGGGAGAATCTTATATACAACGGGTACCTGGCATGCGTTGCAAGGTCACTGTAACCTCGGGGTCAACTTAACTGTAATGGTTCCATCCCAATTCCAGGGAAATAACATTTTAAAGCAAGTGCCTGCAATATATAACATGATATACAACGGTTACTCGGCATGCGTTGCAAGGTCACTGTAACCTCGGGGTCAACTTAACTGTAATGGTTCCATTCAAATTCCTGGGAAATTACATTTTAATGCAAGCGCTGCACTACATAACATTATATACAACGGGTACCCGGCATGCGTTGAAAGGTCACTGTAACCTCAGGTTTCTTCATATATTTAATTTAACACACACCCGCTCCTCGCTTCATCCACGTTCACACGTCAAATCGCATAGTGTTTTAACCCGTTAGTTGCCGCTGCAACGGGCAAAACCTAGTATATATTAATACACAGTTTATCGACCGCGCACTTTTTCCTTGACGCGAAAAACGACCACTCTGCCCTTTACGTTTCACCCACCTTAAGGTTCACTTTCGGTTAAAGCAAATTCAGACAAGAAGCTGGGAGTATATTTTTTTCGACAAAATGAAATATATACAGGGATTTATTCTCCTATACGAATCGGCGGCGAAAACTAGAAGCTCTACTCGAATCACTCGATCCGGCTCGGTTGTATTTCCCGCCGACAGATGGCGTTTGAAAAAAAAAAATGACGAAAAAACCCGCTTATTTCACAAAGGAAAATGCTAGGACTATTGACATAGGTCAGGATCTCAAATGTCAAAGTTTTAGCCTAACAAAACGGAACTCTCGGCGGTTTCGGTCGTTGTTTTTCGGAAAACGACATTATCGCCGAAAAACCGATTCCGGGCTAGATGTTTTTTGAAAATACGATAGCCGGATAGATTCCGCAACTTTTAACACCAATATAACATGCCCATCCCATGTAAAAAAGGTCAGGAGATGCTGACAAAACTCTAAATTTTCCGAAAAATAATCATCAAAATACGCGCTCAAAGATTCCATCGGAAGTTTAAATATTGGTGGCCAGTTCAAATTAACACGCTATTCATTCGGGGTAGGTACCTACTTATTTCGGTAGTATTGCAAATATGATGAAAAAAGCAAATATTGCCGGAATCTAAGGAAACGCGCAGGTACCTACCTGAATGGGTACCTACACAACGAATTAGGTTTTAATGCAATAAATACTAAGGTAAGGTTGTTTCGATGATACTGAATAATTCAACTTTTTTTAAGTTAATTTTCACGTTCTGAGTTGCTTCTACTGAAATTCTGTTTTTTCTCAATATAGGCCAGTTACATCACAAAACTGAAATAATTACAGAACTCGAACGGAACTTTCTAGAACTGAAAATTTACTAGAAAAATTTTAAGAATTGACAATTTTTTTTTATTAATTATATTTTTTTTTATAAGTGTGTTCTATCTGAATAATTCAACTTTTTTTAAGTTAATTTTCAAGTTCTGAGTTGCTTCTACTGAAATTCTGTTTTTTCTCAATATAGGCCAGTTACATCACAAAACTGAAATAATTACAGAACTCGAACGGAACTTTCTAGAACTGAAAATTTACTAGAAAAATTTTAAGAATTGACAATTTTTTTTTATTAATTATATTTTTTTTTTATAAGTGTGTTCTATCTGAATAATTCAACTTTTTTTAAGTTAATTTTCACGTTCTGAGTTGCTTCTACTGAAATTCTGTTTTTTCTCAATATAGGCCAGTTACATCACAAAACTGAAATAATTACAGAACTCGAACGGAACTTTCTAGAACTGAAAATTTACTAGAAAAATTTTAAGAATTGACAATTTTTTTTTATTAATTATATTTTTTTTTATAAGTGTGTTCTATTTGGACATTGTTAAATAAAAAAAATAATTACGCGTGTTCTAGGTAGGTACTTACTTCCAGGGACTTTTTTCATTTAAAAATCAAAACATGATATTGAATGAATTTATTTATAGTGAAAATTATTTTATGCTCAACAGCATAATGGCGTCGTTTTGGTGAAATATTACAACAAAGTACCTACTTAGTTCTTACACTTGCAAAATGAAATACAATACAACTACAATAGTGAGCTCCGGCATAATAAAATTTTGCACTGCTAAACCGTGCAACCGATTGTTATTGTTAATGGACTATTTGTGCGTAAATAAATTAATTATATACAGCGGGTACCCGGCATGCGTTGCGAGGCCACTTTAACTTCGGGGTCAACTAAACCGTAATGGTTCCCTACCAAGTCCCGGGAAACAACATTATAAAATTATGCACTTTATAAAATTATATACAACGGGTACCCGGCATGCGTTGCAAGGCCGCTTTAACCTCGGGGTCAATAAAACTGTAATGTTTCCATCCGAAGTCCTGGGAAACTACATTATAATGCAAGCGCCTGCACTATATAACAGTATATACAACGGGTACCCGGCATGCGTTGCAAGGTCACTGTAACCTCGGGGTCAACTTAATTATAATGGTTCCATCCCAAGTACCGGGAAACTACATTATAATGCAAGCACCTGCACTATATAAAATTATATACAACGAGTACCCGGTATGCGTTGCAAGGCGACTTTAACCTAGGGGTCAACTTTACTGTAATGGTTTCATCCCGATTCCCGGGAAATAAAATTTTAATGCAAGCGCCTGCAATTTATAACATAATATACAACGGGTACACGGCATGCGTTGCAAGGTCACTGTAACCTCGGGGTCAACTTAACTGTAATGGTTCCATCCCAATTTCCGGGAAATAATATTTTAAAGCAAGTGCCTGCAATATATAACATGATATACAACGGTTACTCGGCATGCGTTGCAAGGTCACTGTAACCTCGGGATCAACTTAACTGTAATGGTTCCATTCCAATTCCTGGGAAATTACATTTTAATGCAAGCGCTGCACTACATAACATTATATACAACGGGTACCCGGCATGCGTTGCAAGGCCACTGTGAACTCAGGTTTCTTCATATATTTAATTTAACACACACTCCTCCTCGCTTCATCCACGTTCACACGTCAAATCGCATAATGTCTTAACCCGTCAGTTGCTTCTGCAACGGGCAAAACCTAGTTTTTATTAATGCACGATATGAAGTTAAATTCAGTCATACAATTAATATATTCATTTTTGAAATTATTTTCTACGTTTTCATTAATGTTTAAATTGAAGTCTCCTGCAATAAAGCAAAGTTTATTACTAAATTTTAACAGTATGTGTTTAAATTCATTTATAAATGACGAGATATTCGAACCGTGTGTTCTGTAAACAGCTATTATGTGGTAGTTTGTTTTGTCGAGTTTTAATTGTATTTCAATACAGTTTACTAGGTGTACAGGATGTTCAGTTATTTTGACAATACTAAATTTATCGTGAATGAATATGACGAGACCACTATTTTTATTGATGTTTATTTTGGTTGTAACATAATTATATTCTGGTAAATGATAGGTGGGTGATTCGTCATTAGTAAAAGTTTCTGATAATATTATGATGTCAGGTTTTTTATTTAGATTGTTTAATTTTAGAATTAATTCATCCCAATTTCGTTCCATACTTCGTATATTACTATGAAAAATGAAAATATTATTGAGATTCTTTGAGATTATGTCATTACATGAATCGGTGTATACACACTCATATTCTTGTATTTTAAAATTATTTTCTAATTCATTAGCTATGAAGTCATCCATTTAGTAAAAATATTAATGTGATATTGATTTCTTTTAAATATGTAGAGTATTTTCAAAGTAGAGTGTGACATAGAGTTAGTAATACAAATACGGATTTTATAATGTGTAGAGATTGTTGAAGAATGTTCCGGTTTTTTATTGATCATATATTGATTGATCACATCTTTATCATTACTAGCATAATCTTTTACAATATTTGAATGCATATCTCGTAAAATAATATTATTTATATTTCTAAAATTCAATAAAGCGTTTTTTGATTCTACTATAAATTGTTGTACTGTAGACTTATGTGTAGGATAAATAGCAATATAATGCGATAATTTATTTACGTCTTTAAATTTTATATTTAAAATATTAACATCATAATCATTAATTACTTCATTAATATTGAGAACATTATACTGGTTGGAAATAGATATTCCAATATCAGAGTTTTTGTTTATTCTTATTATTGTTACCTGGTACCCTGGAATGGAGTAATTAGTTTCGCCAGTAGAGTAGGTCTTTGTAAACCCAATCAAGCCCGGGAAAAAAAATATTTCTTTTAAAGATATTATTAATTTTTCAAAAAAAATTTTTACGCTTTTAATATTTTTATGAAATTGAGTAAATCTTTTTTGAGTGCAAATAAAATAGAAATCTCTTATAGAGTGATATAAGTTTTCTTCAATACATATTTTTTTATCTAATGCGTTACATAAAAAATCATTCATTGTTAATTTATAGATAAGAGTTTGAGGAAATGAAAATTTACAATATTTATTCGTAGTCAATGCGTTCTTTGGCAATTCGAAGCATTTTTTGCCGGTAAAGGCATTTTATGCTATCGACTCTATGATCGGTGGAATAGTTCATATCAAACCTTTTGTTTTGGACACAGCAGTTGTTGCAGATTGGAGTTTGTTCTTTGTTTTCACATTTGGATAGTATATGTTCCTTAGTGCAATGAGGGCAAATGGGAGGCTGCGTCCTGGCGAGACATCTTTGAGCTGTGTGGCCGAACTTGAGGCAATGGTAACATTGTGTGAGCGGGCTGCAGTCGCTGACGTACACTCTTTGGAATTTGATGTTTAATTTTTTTTTATCAATTAGTTTTTTCCTTAATTGTCCAGTTGTTTCGATAATGTAGTTAGTGGTGTCGTTTTCTTTTCCTTCATTGTACTTATTTTTTAATTCCTTGATAAGCTCAATGTCTTTTTTGTCTTCTAGGGTTAATCCTTCATTTTGTTGTACAATCCCGTCTATAATTTCTTCTTCAGTCAATTGGCATTGCAGGCTTTTCAACATTAAGCACGGTTTCCTTTTTTTTATTTCTTCGGCCGATACTTCTTTTCCAATTACTTTATTTATCTCTTCGGTTAATTTTTCTGCATCTTCTTTTTTTTGGCAAGAAATCACTAATTTTTGTTCTCCGATCTTTTTTACTCCATTTACTCCAACTTTTATTTTTGTTAAATTAATATTTTTTTGAATTTTTATTTTTATGTCCTCGGCCTTCAAGGTGTTTTTTGAGGTAATTAAAATGGCGTATTTCTGTTCTGCATTATATGAAGTTTCTGCGAAGTTTTTATTGTTACTTAGTGCACTCGCGTATGATTTTTTGTTATTTTGATGGATTTCTTCGAGTTTCTGTGTGTAGTGATGATTATTTTTAATATTAATTTCTTGTAATTCTATGATCTTCTTTTGTAGACTAATTAGTTCGTGATGAATTTTTTCTTCCAGTGATACAATATTTTGTTCCAGTGTTAATTTTATTTTTGAGTCTTTCACTGAAGTGATCTTATTAACTAAGTCTTTAATATTTTTAAAAATTTCTTCGGTTTCCATATTAAATTAATGGAATCGCCCAGGTGGGCGAGTTATTAATGTAAGTAATTATATTTATTGTTTTACTTCTTACAAAATAACGCGACTGTACTCGTTCGGTGCTGAGCGAGAATCAAAAAAATTAAATGACCTTTTTTGTATATACCCTTATTATTTACTAAACAAGTGATTTATTTACCCAGGTGTGACCACATGGACAGAAGGTGTAGTGCAGCGGGCACGCGCAAGTCTCCGTGGGCGCGCAATAGAGGTGCACGCCAGCCCCTGCCCCAGCTTTCCACTTGCAAAGCCGGCTGACGAAGGAAGCGCACCATGGCTCCGAGATAGGCACTCCACACCTGGAATAGTATCGTCATTGTGAGAAAATACATTCAGAATCGAAATGTAGCTTGAAATGGATATGGACATGTTCAAACTAGATCGGAATAGCTAGGTACTTACTTACCATCCTTTTTCTTAATTTTATTCCCCCTTCCCCACATCATTCCACCTCACAGCACTCGGGGTTTTTTTTTTACATTAACTCCACACAGGAGGCCCTGATTCCTAATTCCCCTCAGGGCCCATGTCATTTTCAAGGATGCTGTGTGGAGGTTCTTTTTAGGAAAGGAAGGAGAGGAAATTCTGGGAAAGAAAAGGGTATTAGGGGTGGGTAGGAATCTGAGGGTCAGTGTGTCCAGGAGTGACGAACATATGAATCCAACCCTCCCGTTGACTCCCTCAACCATTCTCTCCTGATCCGGCCTGCCATGCAGCTGTGGGCAGTGGTGGGTAGATGCGTACGCCACCAAGACCCGGACAAACCTCACCCATGAACTCGGGCACCCCTGCTAATTCACCAAAAGTACCACTTGGGGTGACCTATGGCAGAGGTGCATCCAATAAATGGTTCCCGGAGCAGCGGTACCCATACCCACCTCCCAAATTGAAAGATACTCCTGAGATTTGATCAGTCCGGCACTTTGGCGAATTTAATCTCTTTCAACTTTACCAGTGAATATGAGTTTTGAAAAGCTCATGTTTTCGTATCTCTCAACAACTCACAATAATTCTCAATATTATAAGAAATATTACAAAAAAATATATATAATGTTGTACGCATTAGTTTTACCTGTGGATCGAAAGGATGCTCCGGTCCCAAGAAGCGCTGCGGCAGCGGAGGAGCTAATAGCTGTAACCCTCGTAGAAGGGCAGCACAGCCACTCACACGCATCAACAGCCAATCGCTGGGGAATACCTGTACGTATATGCAAAAAAATGCATGTGGCTTAAATTTGTAGGTCATACAAAGAAAAATGTCAATCATAAGTTCTAATCTAAATTCATACACAAATAGTGCTTATCAAATATTTTTTTTAGTGATTCAATTGAAATGACACAATGGGAATATACATCATAGTAGATACCTCAAGTTCGATAAGATTGGTGAATAGTAAGAAGGTCCTTATGAGGAAGTCCTTCAGTGGCTTGTAAGCGAGGGAGTCACACAACCTCATCAGTTGTTGTCCCTCCACCAGCTCCAGCAATCCTAAAAGACAAGCACTAAGGGCTCCCTGGAAACAGAAAAACAAAAACATAGCATCATTAAAGACTAGATCACAAGCACCGAGTAGAGTGGCAAGACAGTAAAATGATGCTAGGCCGAGACGGTTGGATGGACGAGTAGGTGTTTACACGTAATTTTTAATTTGGCACCGAGTCAGTCAGTCAATAGGCCACTTAAAAAAAATTTCGGTTTAGGCAAATATTCTAAGACATTCCATATTTTATTTAAATCTAGTGAATGTTAAACGTCAAATACAACACTTTAAAAAAAATAAATCAGTGTGGAATTTTACAAAATTAATTTAATATTATTGGAGACGGATGATTTTCATGAAGTGACGTCATGAGCCCACATAACAGATTTATTTATTTAAAAAAAAAACATTGTAAATTTCTAAAAAATTTTAGTAACATTTTCGTAATCTTAGTAAAAAAATCTATCCACGTGATTTTTTCCAAATCATTATGAAATTTATGCAAGTGGCCTAGTAAGTTGCGATGCGCGGGAAACGGTAGCATGGTGCAACCGACAGTACGCAGTGAGTAAATGTTTATACCAACCGAGTGAACATGCGAGTCAGTGCGGGGATGGGCAATCGGCCCAGTAAGTAGAACAGGGTCCGAGTGACTGTCTCGCCTTTTTACTGGCTCGGCCCAGTACTCGGTGATGTGTTTACACGTACCGAGTACTCGGCCGAGAACACTGTCTCGCCCATCTACTCGATCTGTGTGATCCACGCATTAAAACCTATAATAGTAGCATAAGTTACTAACCAAATGCAGGGCTTAGCATAATTTCTAAGAGCATGATGAATTCAGATGGATTTTGCATGTTTATGTCAGGCCTAGTATCAGACAGAAATAAGTTTTGATTGAGACTCAAGAAAGGTACAATTAGGTGCAACAAAATAACAGCCCTGCACATTATGCTGGTTCCTAACGCCAAGAGAGATGAATGAAAATGTGAAGATAGACAGCTGCTAACTTCATGCAAATTATATCCATCACACTTACCAGCACAGGAGTCGTCCGGCCCACTAGATTGAGCAGCGCCTCAATGAGGGCGTCCAGTGTACCCAAGCACAGCACGTCCATGTGCGCCGGAGGAAGGGGCGTGTTGTCTCTGGTGATGTCGTGCAGGGCGGCCAACACCTCTCCAAGCAGCTCCGCACATTCCTCCAGCTCGTCGCGCCGAGAGAGATGAACGCGGACGTGGCGACAGATAGCGGCCAGAAGGATGTTACGGGACTCTGGAAGTTCAAAACAATTTTAATACATCTATCATGTGAGATGATTAAATACAATACTGTAAATACTAATACTGTTCTGCTTTGTTCTATTTTATCTCTCCTCTAGCCTGGAGACAAAACAAATATCTGGATGAGAATACTCCTATTTTTTGGAATATACAAATGCAACTCCCACAACTACCATGCTTTCTCCAACCTTACCATACTTCCACTGATTTAAGGCAGCTTTCAAATCGTTCCCAAACGAGATCCCTTGGTCAAGCCAGGGATTATTTTTTAAGTTTCCATCATCATGTACCATCATAGCCCACCAAATAAAAGTACCATTAATTAATATTTATAGAATATTCACCTTGATCTTCTATGAAGATCTTAGTGGCGACGAGTTGTTTGGCTGCCTTGAGGCGGGCCCGGGCCAGCGCCGGTGGTGGGCCGGGCTGAGGTGCGTCCAACAGAGCGGCCCCCGCACGGGCTCCTTCAGCAGCGCCCAGAGCCGAGCCAACCTGCTCCACCACAGCCCCACAGGAGCCCAGCAGAGATACCTGTGTGGGAAGTATAGGTTCTGTGGGTGGTAAGCGCAGCATGGAAGCTAAGGCGGCAGCAGCAGCCCGGAGATCCCTGCGGAAGCTGTCCTCGTATTGGCCCCCCGTGGCGCGGGCAAACAGCCGCCGACTCTGCACCGCCAGCCTCAGGATAACCCCCAGGGAACGGAAACACTTGCGAATCGGCTCCTGGTTCTCCGTGCTGAGGGCCCACTCAGCACAGTGCTGGACGGAGCTCAGAAGGCCCCTGGAAGAAAAGACAGATTTAAAATTTAATGGAAGTCAAAAAACTGATAAAGATGATTTTGACAAGACCGAGTAATTTTTCTCAGCAGTTCAAATTGTCTTTCAAACTATTTCAAATTGAACAATTTAAACTGCTCAGAATTTGAAGTCTCCAAAGCCTATATAAATTTGTTTCCATTTTCATGGCAGGAATAATTGCGTAATGTCAACTGAACCATATTTAAAAACATTTTCTTCTTAAGCCGGGTCTCCTGCGACAATTTTTTTTCACATTATATGTATTTTATAAAATTTTTATTTTTCATCGGTCTCAGAAAGCAAAAATATTGCGTATGCATTCACAAGTATATGGTCACCTCTCCCCAGTGGCGGTTCCCCATAAGGGGACCATGGGGACAGTCCCCACCAGTTATTCCAGAAACATACCAAGAAAAAATTGATAATTCTTTGTGTTCACAAAAAATAATTAATGCGTTCTCAACATAAAGGTGTCATTGCGCTTAGAAATATAATCTAAAAAATTAATTTGGATAAATTTTAGGCTCAAAATTTGAAATATTTCCGCGAACAAACGTGCGACCGCTCTCCTTTCTTCCAAAGCATACAACTAAACTAAACTAATACTAACGCGAAACGCGACCGGCCGGCCAGTCGGCCACTTCGGACTCGACTCGACGCATAGGTACTAGATTCTAGCGCCCGCTTGACTGTGCGCACTGACTACTGCGCAGTTAGGGGACAGCACGGCGATCTATTCCTTCTAAAATGAAGTTTTTGCGCGCGCTGAATATTTTTGTATGTGATTTTAGGGATCCGCGCATGCGCACTTGAACCATCTATACCAAAATCGCGGGGACCGGTTCAAGAATCTCCCTGTGCAGATTGTGAATATTATGCACGGGCCGGAATTCACGTTAGGCGTTTTATAATCGTATTTGACGTTTAGTAAATAGTAATATTGTTATCGATTGATCGGATTATTTCTATAGCGCCGTTCTCGTGGTAAATACACATCAAAGGTAATTTAAACGAAAGTGCCGATGATTATCTTGTGTATTTTTATTAAACTTAATATTTATGTATGTAGGTACCTAGTTGGTGTTCCTTGTTAGGTGCATGACTTATCCTCTAATCTATTTTACTTTAAATACTTTTGTTATACTTTTGGTAAGAAATAAAAACGACTTTTAACTGAAAATTATATTCTAAGTATAGATACTTTTTGATGGTGATACGGTGTACTCAAGCTGGGTATAAGTTTTAAAACTAATTTTAATCTTATATATTTTAAACATTTATCGGAAAGTTTGACAAAACACGAAAATTCGTGGGAGCACGTGACAAACGCAATAACTCACTTTTTTGGTAAAACACAACATTAAAAAAACATGAAAATGTCTACACAAAAAATGACCGTCCCCACTACAAAAAATGTGCTCGAGCCGCCACTGCCTCTCCCCCCCCCCATTGTTTGCACGAACGTTCAATGTACTTAATTTACTTATTTTGTAATTTTACTTTATCTTATATTGTCGTTAAATAAATAAATAAATGTTATTGCAAACAATGTCGTAGGTGACTTGGCTTTATTTCACAATAATTATTGATGTCAGTTAAATGGATATTTCAAAGCTCTATAAAAAATTATATTGTTATTTAAAAACAGATCAGGCAAAAAATGACAACTTTATGTGAGCCAGAAACTTTGATAATATACTCGTGCAATCATAAAAATTATCAAAAAAACAAAATATCAATAATAACTCAGAACCGCCTCAGAAAGGTCATTAAAAGCTATGAAAAAATATTTTTAAAATAGCCGGTAACCCTTACCCAACTTAGCCTATTTAACCATTTTTTTTAATAATTTTTTATCATCACTCTGAGGTGGTTCTGAGTCTCATTTCTGAGGTGGTTCTGAGTTGGTTTCATTCTGAGTTGGCTGGTCACCGAAAATAGTTACATTAATCTTGAAATACTACATAGAAGACTGGAAATTTGATGAGGCCAAAGCTAACCATTCTAGAATATTTTATGGTTAAGTTACTGTAATATTTATCTGTGTTAAGATAAATAAGAACTGTAATTTATTTATTTAACTTACTTGTACACTAACGCAGCAGCAAAGTGACTGTCGATGTAGGCATCCATGACAGGCTTGAAGTGCTGAAACTTGCTCTCGTCCAAGAGACTGAAGATGGAAACCAACACCAGGAATACTGTTCCTGAATGTGGGGTGCTGAAACATGGAATGTATGTAAAAAAAAAAGCCAATAGGCTGATATTTATAACAATAACCCTTTACTTTAAATGATTCATTTATTTCAATTGAATACAAATCATTTCATTACATAGTATAAAATGAAGTCGGGCAAAATGTATGTGCGCATAGATCTTTTAAACTACGCAACAGATTTTCATGCGGTTTTCACCAATGGATAGAGTGATTCAATAGAAAGGTTTATATGTATAATACATGCTTATTGTAGTAGAGAAAAGCCGAGAATATTCAATTCAGGCAGCGGGCAGCGGGCAGCTGGCAAGCGGGTGGTGTGGATTTTATAAAGGTTGGGTAATGGCGTTGTGTTTTGTTAGCCACAGCAACGTATGGCCGGGTCTGCTAGTTCAAAATAAAGGACTCACCTGTTGCCATCTTCAGTAGAAAATAATGCAAAAAGGGCATCCAAGACATCTTGTAGAAACTTGACCAATTCTTCACATAAAAGCCTATCGGCGAGACGAAGAACTCTCAATAGAGTTTCCTGAACTCTTTCAGGATGAGCACGCCATTGAAGCAATGCCAATAGATCACCTGAACAAGAAAAAAAGAATTACGATAAAGGAATGAACATAATTATCAGTCAACTGTCACTAAATAAGGGGCCGTTCAAGTATTACGTAACGCACTTGGGGGGGGAGGGGGGGTCTGGTGAAACGTCTGGAGACGGGGGAGGGGGGGGTTCGAAGGACGCGTTACGTAACATGTTTTTCTTTATTTAAATAAAAAAAACTAAGGAATTGAAATCTTCCAAGTTGGCAAGCCTTTTAGTTTATGTTATACGGGGAATTCCTCGACTGTATTGTGCGTTGTTTTTATTTTTCTTCGTTGTCAGTTAGTGTTTTAAACATGCATAAACACAATTTGCTGTAGTAACTGTAGTCAGTGTTGTTAATGTGAGTTTTTAGGAATTATAATGTCCTCCAAACCGGGAGATTTACATCATCAGCTGTTATTGGCCTATAAAGGCTCTCATGATGACTTGCCAGCGCAGCGCAACCAACCAAATTTGAAGACAGCAAAAGAAAAATTAAAAAAATTAAAAATTTATACAACATATGAATGATGTTATACGAGAGTTTTTAGTAAGAACAACGCTTTTTAGTTATTACACACAGGTTAGTTTACTGCTAAAATACAACGTGTCCGGAATCTCGTAGTACAAGCGGGAAACTGGTGAATCTACATCACGTAGAGAATCCAAAAAACTTATTTTTTTCGATCTAAGCATTTCGATTTTAATATTATTTTTTTTCTATTTTTCCATTTTTTCGGCAACTAAAGGGTTAAAAAAAATTTTGAGCCCGGTTTACCCTTCGTTGCATTTTATAAGACATTACACAGCTGAAATCAACCCCCTAGTGAAATTTTTTTTCAAATTTAACCTAAAAAATTCCAACTTCGGACCCGATTTACTCGAAAACGAAAGCTCAAATCAAAAAAAGTTAAACCACAAAATCGACTCCAAATGTGATGTGGATTCTCCAGTTTCCCGCTTGTACTACGAGTTTCCGGACACCTTGTATAATAATATTACCTAAAGCTAGGTTTCGTAGTACATGCATAGTTACACTCAGAACATGAAAAAGGTTTTCTTCACTTTGAATCGTTCTGTGGATTTTTTAATCTCCCTTTCGAGAACTTGAAAAACCACGCTGGGACAAAAAAATAGTTTTGTCTGCTGAAGGTAAACATGTGATTTTTCGTGCCTCTTTGTAGAACACGAATAGTTGCAGTAGAAACATGTAAGTGGTTTTGTAGCACTGTGAGTCAGCAAATGATTTCTAAGAAGTTCCTTTGTACAACATGAATAATAATTGCAGTCGGGACATGAAAAAGGTTTTTGTCCAGTGTGGTTCAACACGTGAACTTTTGGATACCGTTGTGTAGCGCATGAATAGTCGCAATCGGGACAAGAAAAAGGTTTTTCGTCACTGTGAGTTAGCAAGTGCCGTTTTCGTTATTTTTTTTCGAGAAGTAGAATAGTTGCAGTAAGGACATGAAATGGATTTTTCTCCACTGTGGGTAAACATGGGTAATTTTTAGATTTCTCTTCGTAGTACATGAATAGTTGCAGTCAGAACATGAAAACGGTTTTTTTACACTGTGAGTCAGCAAGTGACTTCTTAGATATCTCTTTAGAGGACACGAATAGTTGCAGTCAGGACATGAACATGGTTTTTATCTTCTGTGAATCATACTGTTGATTTTTAAATCTTCCCTTTGAGAACTTGTATAACTGACGTGGAAAAGGTTTAACTCCACTATGTGTCAGCTTGTGAATCATAGTGGAGTAAAGTGTTGTTCCACAGGGAAAACTTAGGGAAATTACTTTCCTCAGGGCCTCCTCACTAAAGCTAATGTAAAATAAAGTATGTGTTGTAAAACCATGTAGGTTTATTCTAGGTAAGACAGTGTTAAATTGTGGAGATCTGGAAGTAATACAAGGCCGATAAAAATAATAATATTCTCAATTTTTTTCATAAATGACAATATGAATTAATAAAATGTATTTAATGTATCGCGAGTTGGAAATCTCTTGTTTTATTTATTACCGCAAACGCGATAAAATCAAGAAAAAGGGTATTTAAGCGACATTTCAGTACGTTGCGCAACTTAATTGTGACTTTCAGGTAAAAATTGTTACTTGGGTGTTACGTAACGCTTAGGGGAGGGGGGTTGAACAGGAAAACGTTACGGCGCGTTAAATGGGGGGGAGGGGGGGTCAAAAATCTTCAAAAATTCCCATAATGTCTTGTTGATTTTTCTTAACATACTTGAAAAATGGTTTAAATCAAAGATATTCAAATACAAAAGAGATATGCTATGGTGTCCGCGCAACTATCGGCGGACTACAACCTAATTAGAGTAGTTTGTATGCGAAAAGAATTAGTTCATTTCGATGATTTTTTGAAGGTGTGCATTAGTATTGGTTAACAATATAGGTTGAATACGGAAAGAATTTGTTCATTTAGTTTAACGTTCGTTTACTTTATTCGTTCATTTAGTTTATTTGTTAATTGGTAAACAATATCGGCGACACCCGGAAGCGCAGACCCACCTAGTAAAAACTGCAGATAGCACATCTATTATATTTCAATATCTTTGGTTTAAATACTGCAAAAGCATGGTCTAATAGAAGATGGCTTCTCACAAGTCAATGAAGATGTCAGTTTGATAACAATATTAGTAAAGTGTCATCATTCTTACTATTTTGGGTGAGTTTTGTAGAACAGAGCAGAGATTTGATGTAAACCAGTTCCTTGCTGCTTCTCGAAAATGAGAATGCTTCATTGTTCTGCTGTTTGGCGTAATTCACATCTTTTCCACTGCTTGGGAGACTTAAATAACTGGCAGTTGTCAATCTGCAACACAAATTAAAAATTATGTACTTTATACTATTTCATTAATCTTTGGAAATTATTGCTAAGTTCTGATCATTGCTAACATTGAATAAGCAAAAATGAGATTATATCTTACCTGGCAGAATCTTCACATTTGTAGATATACAACTCATGCTGTCCATCGCTGATAGTAGCGCCGCCTTCTTCCATAAGTCGGGCAAAGGCAAAACCAAACAGTTTTCTCTCCCCTTTGTCTCGCGCTGCAAAAATTTACAGATTAATAATAGCAAACAAAACAAATAACAAAATGTTCTCTCTAATTTGTGGAGTCAGCGAGTACAAAAAAATATTGTTGAAATATAATTACACTGGACTTCCTTTTTCCACGGTGGATATGTTCCACGCTGTGTAAAAAATATACTAATACAAAAAAAATTATGGTGGATAGGTTTCCATATAATATAAAAATAAACTCACGAAATCAATAAATAAAATTCATTATTGTTTATTGCATCTTAATTTAAATATTGCTTTATTTTCTAAAAATCGTAAAAAAGATTATTTACTATCAGACAAAGACGAGCCCGTTAATGCACATTTGAAATGACTTCGCTCTCATCACTCGAGATATCCTAAGCCTCTGTAATATTTCTTTTCAAATTTTCAGGTTTTACTGGATTTAAACCAAAATTCTGTTATCGATCGCTGTGACTGTTTTTTGCAGTTCTTTGTATGACTCTTGGTAACAAGCCATACAAGCGGTCAAACCACGTTGAAACTGTGGAGCAAGTTCTATGATTATTTTTGTTATAAAATGATTTCCAAGCCAGTTGCAGGCCTTCAAGGATTGAACAGCTGTTATTGGACCTCCTTTGTCATCGTCACTACTGCATACCTCTCTGTGCATAGACATACTGAGTAGTAAGTACGTGGAAGGAATGTAGCACTAAATTTCGAAACCGTTCAAAAAAACAGTGTAAAAAGAAAAACCAGTGTAAAAAGAAAGACCAGTGTCAAAAGGAAAACCAGTGTATTATTAAAAACAGTACTTAAAAAAGTAAAGTGAGAGATCATTGCTTCTCCAATGGTAAATCAAAAAGATGGGACTTACTTGAACAGTGTCGAAAATCAATCCTCAAATGTGCTGATGGAAATCTATCCAGGGGCACAGCGAGCCTAAGAGCTTCCTGCCAGGTGGGCTGGTTGTTGTGGTACAGCAAAGGAGCATCGTGTTGAGGCCCACCTCCAGAGCCAGCAGCGCTCCAAACGCATTCCTGAAATATTTAACAAGATTTACAATCAGTTAATGTTTGCAACGATGCTAGCAATCAATGTTAACAAAGAGGGAAAGACTTTCAGGTTTCACCATCAGTATACCAACCAGTATTTTCTCACTCATTGCTGATGTAGGCTTATAAGTAACAGGCTTTATTGATAATCTTTTCAGAACTCAGTTTAACAGCGAAATGAAATGCAAAAAACAATTTAATGAAGAAATGACGGATATGAAATACAAACCGTTTTTAAAAGCTTAATAAAAGAAAAACACTTACGTCTATTATTGCACCCGTAGAATCAAATACCGACAAGCTTGCTAGAACATTTTTAGGTGTTGGCTTCCCGCCCCTTTCAAACTCGCCCCTTTCCAGCGTGATGAATAGATCGTTCCTGATGTCTCCGGGCATAATAACATCTGGGAATCCCAGCTTGCAGGCGCGGACTGCACCACTGGGACTAGTTCCTCCTCCCCCAGAGCTGGCGTTTAAGGCGTCACCTTTAATTAGGCGAAGCGATACAACCATTCCTGCAATTGACAAAAAATCAAT
This sequence comes from Limnephilus marmoratus, assembly GCA_917880885.1. Taxonomy (NCBI): domain Eukaryota; kingdom Metazoa; phylum Arthropoda; class Insecta; order Trichoptera; family Limnephilidae; genus Limnephilus; species Limnephilus marmoratus. The sequence continues at coordinate 34,444,236 of OU862908.1, forward strand.
TAACCACTGGAGCGCTTTTTGCCACTATATGGTACCATTTAAAATACCTTGGATTGCTTTGCTGCCAGTTTTAGGAAAATTTTCCCTACTTGCATTAAAAATTTTTTCAATTTTTCCGTATTAAAATTCGGAGGTTTTTAACGTCGGCGGAAAATATTCAAAATGGTCATCAAAAAATCACGGGCAATCGGAGGAAAAAGTTAAAAATCGCGCTGTCGCTCGAGTGGTTAAGTATATTGGATAATGAAAGATTTGTGATGGCAGAAGGACTGAAATTGTGATAGGATGGTGGAATTAAAAATAAAATTTTATAATATCAAAACTCACAGGTTCGAAAAACTAATTGAGCGTGAATTGAAGCCATAGCAAAATTCGGTAGGTCAAATGACTATCATGATGAAATCATTTGTTAAGTAGATTAAATTCCACCCTGGGATATTGCGCCATGATGTTGATAATATCAAGACAAAAACTCACCAAAGTTTGGATGTCCCGATAGAGGGCTATACTTGTTACTTTGTTTTTTGATAATAAGTTCGTGAAGCTGGTGAAAATCTTTTTCCTCGCATTGATAAAGCTAGAAACAGAAAAATGAATAACATTAATACAAACTTTTCTTGTGCGTGCAATATGGTTTGAAGAACAAATACTATATATTTAAAAATTAACAATAAATTCTTTAATAAACTTTAGACATAATTCAACTAATCTTACACACGGTATCCGTGTAGTGGTATAATCGGGACAGCGGTGAAGCTACATCAATTTGGCAGTGACCATAAGTTTCTGGACTCCCAAAATACAACTTACTCATCAGTACAAACCCTTACCTTAAATGTGTACTCCTTTTCGTTCTGGTGGGCTGGGGCGGCTAACAGGTCAGCCAGGGGGAGCACCCCACCCCCCAGGGGCCGGCGGTACCCCTCGGACCCCCCGACATATCCCGCCCCTCCCTTGCGCGCTCCTTCTGCTGACAGAATGCGCCCTACTCGCACAATCTGCGCCACGAGGTAGAGCTCCTTTGCAAGGTCAGCATTGCCCAAATCCTGGAATTTTATTTATTTATTAAATGTGAACATTGGGGTATATTTTCAATGAATTTTTCGCCTGCAATGCTAGGTATATCTCTGTGTTATGGTGGAAGATGTTGCAATGAGTGTGATTATTCAGCATGCTTCAACAACTGTAAGTTGTCGGTCACTGTGGTCGAGGTATTAAATGCTTTTTACCCATTGGTTGAACAATTGTTTGGAAATAAATGACCGGTGAAAATATTTGAATTATTTTTTTAAATAGGGAATTAAACTGAGCATTGAACGTTGAACATTGAATGAAAAAATTGAAATTGAGCACAAACAAGGAAAAAAGTAAAATCTAAATTAAAACTCGAAACACTTAGTACATTCACGTAGACACATTAACTAAATCCTTACCGTAAAAATAGCGCAGTTAGTATGCAGCCTATCCAGATAGTTATTGAATCCGTCAGCGTCAAGCCTGACGAGGAACCTCTCTGACACGAAGGCCCCCCTGCGGCCATCGTACAGGCTGAGTAGCGCCTGGGCAGGCTGGCCCCCGCCGGCCGCGCATTCGCGGGCGCAACACCACAGGTGCGAGGGGCCGGCGCCAGCGCTGGCTGTGGTGGCAGCAGTAGTGGCGCCGCCGTGGCTGCCCGTGCGGCGTAGGGTGCCCGTCTGTGGTGGAAGGATTAATTAGACAACAAGTCGAGAAGGAAAGGTTAAATTATTAAAGTTATGTAAGTCACTTAATAAAAGTAACCTAAATTGTGTATAAGTAAAACAATCCTTGTCTACTTAACTTTGCAGTTGGGGGTAATGGCAACTATAGAAATTTTGGACACATCTAAGGATATAAAAAATTGTGTGTTCATTGTTTAGTTTCTCCTTTGGCCGGCCGCAAAGTTAAGTACCTACCTACTGCAAGCTGTACTGACTTTTTCAGGTTTTTTTTTTTATTTATTCATAACATGAAATTTTTTTATTGCAAGTTATTTTATTACGAAGTCCTACAAAGCTGTCACAAGACAGCTTGTCTGCAGGATCCACCGAATCAATATTTCTGTAATATATGTCTATCGTCTATAATCTTGCATAATTATACGTATGTGAGTAATATTTATTTCGAAGTATATTCAGAGTTTTTTTTAAAATATAATTGAAGAAATTTTAGATATGTATTATAGGTATATTTATAATAGTTTAATAATAAATGAATTATATGAATTATTTAATTATATATAAATTTAATAACAAAGAACTTTATTTGTGACGAATTTGTTTTTGTGACGAATTATTGGTGGAATAACCTTGGACGGAGCTCTCTACTAGAACTTGGCAAATACCCTGGATTTCTTGGTGCGCTCAGCCGGGATCCTGGTCAACGGCGTGAGACCTGCTGCCTGGCGAGGTGAAGGGGATGCGTTCCCTACGTCTTCCAATGAGTTTATTAATATTTATTGCGGAAGCGTTCCTTGGATGCGATCCTCGGTTGCGTCCCCTAGAGTCTTCCACTCGAGATTGCGGCTGCAGCACATCAGCGAGGTGAAGAGGCATAATTAAAGTGCTCCCGAGTGTTAGAAGTAATTTAGGAATCATTGTCACATAAATAATTATGTGACTAATGCAGTTCTTGCTTAGGTGTTTATTTTGTCTATGGTGTTTTTTGGACACTGGTAATTTTTTGGAAAAGAGAGAGGTTCCTTTTTGCCATCAAGGTGTTTAAATTTTCGTTTAATCATGAGAATTTAAGTGGATTTAAAACTTAAAAGAACGCGGGTTTTTTTTACGTAACACGCGAGGCTCGTGTACGTATAATTTATAGTGGATGACTTGAAAGTCCCACTTTTTCTCGATGTGGTTGGTCGTCGCCGGCAGTGATATATTTTCGGCCATGTTTTAATTTTAAAAGTGTGATCGAAGGTTCGATTAGTTGTCCCGGTCCTGGGATGTATTCTTGGAAATTGGAATAAAAGAATTACCGACAGTTAAACGGAGTGTTAAGCTCGTGGAATTATGTTTCGGTCGTGAGTTGCATAACACGCGCTCGGAGTACGGCCGGCGTATTAAGCCGAATCGAATCGTGATTTTACAATCCTCACCCGCCTTGCAATCGTGGTTTTGCCAAAATCAGGAAGATGCTGATTTTCATCGGCCGAGATTGTTATTTATTTGGGACAAGTTCGACACTCATTCCCCATTAATCCCGCCACGTTGTCTGGGAGCCTGTACCTTCCTCGTGTGGAGGCTTTCTGGGTCATCACCACATCACCAATCCATCCTCATGGAAAGCCCTAGGCTGGCTTTCGTCCAGGCGCGGACTGGAACGTGCTACCCGCAATTTCCTGGTGGGCCGGCCTTCATCCTGGTGCGGACCTCTCCAAGGAACATCATCACGGCATTCTTTAGTTAAATAGTTAGTTTAGTGAGTCCATCTGGTATGTGTATTTTTATATATTCCTTTTGTTACCCTGGTAAGAAGTTTGCACACTTCCATGTTGCTTTTTGTTCAATACATATTTTTAAAGTTCATCTTCTTTGATTTTTCCGAAACCCTACCTACATGATAGACAACTACTTGGCCCACTATCCTGAGTCCTGGTCTCTGCTCTGCCACAAGGTTACATTTCATACGAGCATGATTCGTTACATCATGACTTGGTCCAACAGGTATGAAGCATTTCTTGGTTAGTTACCGGTTTATACCTTTTAGGTTATGTTGTTGGGTACTATGGATACAAAGATCTCAAAGGTCATTAATGTCTTATTATAATTTTGAGTATTTAAATATACTAGGATTTGTTATTTTGAAATGAACTCTTTTATTAACAAGTCCAATCTAACCTCACAAGTAGAAAAAAACCTGTATTTGTTTTCTTCCCACAATCCTGATGAGATTCTCTCGCCCTACCAATAAATAAAAATAATCCGATGGTATATCTGGTAAAACTGTTACAGTAGGTACATCAAGGTATTCAAAGATACATGGATTGATCCTTATTTATCAACCACAGCTTTAATACTTAATACTTTAGCATTTTTAAAAACTTAAATTCTCAAATTTTAAGTTTTTATTAAGTTTGTTAAAAATCACTGGTACCAAGTATTCAAGAGTTCTACCTCCATACCTATTTAAAATTTGTGGAGTCAGAATATTTATTAGCAGCATATCGACGCTGGAAAGAGAAAAGCAATATAAAAATAGTCATACAATTAAACGGCGCTTTAGACATTTATTCTTTCCGGCGTCGATATTATTTCAGACAATGTTGAGAAAATGATATTAACAACAAAAAAAACATTTTTTTAAAAGACTCTCCAGTACTAAGCGAGAGTGTGGAGAAAAATACCTAGTTTCATTAACTAAATTTTAATACAAAACATTCATGCAAAAATCAAATACTTACCACTAAAAAAAAAGTAACAATAGTAGATTTGAGATTTAATAATTTCTATTTTAACACCTTTTGCAAAATTATCAAAATTAAAACATGAAAATATATTTTTTAAATATACATTTTACAACATTGATTCTTAAAAGTAGTTTTTCACGTACCGTACTCTCACTTTGGATGACAGTAGGTAATGCTGGCTGAAGAAAAGCAAGATTTTATAGAAATAAACTCCACTACCAATAATATAATTATTTTAGAACAATATCATATTTTTTTCTACCCCCCGTGATGAGGGTGTGTGAAGAGAAAGGTTGGGAGAGGGGACTGAACTCACCGACACAGAATCGGCGCTGGCTAAGTGAACCCTGTAGAGCCTCACAGCTCCTAATTGCCCGGGCTGGACAGCTCTGGAGCCTTCTCGCGGTACCAGCTCCAAGCCAAGTTTTCTGAAATAATAAAAAAAAATAAGTTAAATTTCTTAAAAAAATTTTTTTTGCATAATAATGTATCAGGGAAATAAATATAATTCTATACGTACATAAAATAACATAAAAAACTTTTTTTTAAAAGAAGTGTTCTTTAACCCCTGGAGTGTTGGAGATGCCTATCGGGTACACAAGATTTAGACCAATCGGTCGTATGCCGGAGTTGCAATATGTCAACGGTATCCAGCATATTTTCATCGGTTTTCATCTTTCATATTTTTAAATCTGTTTAAATATACTAATATTTAAATTCTTATTAACAAACCTGAAGAGAAGTTTTGCAGTGCTTGAAATTCGGTACAAGTCGCACAAGTCATATAACAAATATTTGAAGATGCAATAGCAAAAAATATTTCAGATTCAAAGTAAATAAATATATTTATTGTACGTATTTATAGGCAAACCTTAAACATATTAACATTTATTAAGTAAGAAAATTTACAAAAACATCGCAAATATAATAGCTCAAATTATTTATGAGAATAAGGCTGATCAAAAACTTGTATTTTTAAATTTTTTAAAAGGATATATTTTTTTAGTACTTTTTTATTTATTTTTATTTTATCAATGTAACTTGAAAAGTAAAATATGGTTAGATGTTTCGTTTCAGAACAAAATATGTACACAAACAATCAAGATATTACTAAATCAAAACCAAAATCATTTCAAATCCCTCCAAACACAGCGTCTAATTTTTGATCAAATTCTATTGTTTAAAATTCTAAAAAATGGCCTGGACTCACCAGATTTTACCAATTTAATAATTTTCATATTCCATCAAGATCAATCCGACAATCCGATTTATTTTATTTACCCTCATGTAGAACAAATATTAAAAAAAAAAATCCTCAATTCCTCGTGTATGTGCACAATATAATACAAAATTTCACAGCAATGACATTTTTAGTAATAACTTAAAGAAATATAGATATGAAGTAATGCGTACGATAAATTATTAATATGAGAGTATGGAATGTGTCGGGAGCATCTCCTATCCTTTTCCTATATTCCTCTTCCTCTCCCCTTTCTTCAACCCAAAATTGCATAATTGCATAATAATGTACTTTAGCATAAGAAACTTCTGTGGCTTGACTTCAGCTCACTGAATATCTATTAATTATTATTGTATATTATGTAAAAGCTGTTTATTTCTTACAAATAAATATATGTAGATCAATCAAAATGTTTCTGATGTCTATTTGAGATTTTTTAGGCATTTAATTATAATGTGCAGTAGTCCCTTGATAAATATTAGGGAACGTACCAATACTACGTGACACGTTTGGGGGGGGGGGGTCTTCAAAATGTCACGCTTGGTACAAATGAGCGGCGGCGGCCTTAGGTTTTTGGTCACCGGGGGGGGGGGGGGGGGTTAAAAATTGCAAAAAGCTGGTCACGTTTACAGGGTGTAATAGCATGTACCTACCTGAAGGATTTTAACTAGCAATTCCTGAACATTTTTGGAGTAAAAAGGTAGATGACATTTTGCTGTCCGATGATATTTTTTTCTATAAAAAAAAATTCAACCACACGTCCACACGATGTCACTCCTAAACGTCGCGACGGGATCGTGTGTTACCGTGCTGCGAGATCGAGCCGCAATGCTTATCAAATGACCTGCTAGACTATAAATACGCTACTCTCCTGACTACTCAGTGGCGGCAGCGTAATGGCAGTTGACTACTCAGTGTGATGGGAAAATATTTTAATGTTTTTAATTACAAAAATAAATATCATCGGACAGCAAAATGACATCTACTTCTTTTATTCCAAATATGCCCAAGAATCGCTGGTTAAAATACTCCGGGCACGTGCTGTTACATCCTGTATAAATATACCTAGGGAACGTACCCATACTACGTGACCAACTTTTTGCAATTTTTACCCCCCCCCCCTCCCCCCCCCCGGTGACCAAAAACCTAAGCAACCAGCCGTTCATTTGTACCAAGCGTGACATTTTGAAGACCCCCCCCCCAAACGTGTCACGTAGTATGGGTACGTTCCCCTACCGCAATTATAAATAAATACATTAAAAAAAATAACATATACATATTTTTTTATTAACATGTGGGAGAAAAATACAATTATTCACAATTCCTTACTCTGCGGAAACCACTTATATTATGAATACCATATGTACACAATTGAAGATGGTACAAAACACATTTTATTCCCGACACGGAAATCCGGCATTCCAGAGGTTGATAGTAAAATAAAAATATTTTACACAATGAATGCGTTAAACTTAAAACCACAAACGTACCGCAAAAAATCGTAAACAAAGTAAGGGAATTCAGCGGGTGACGTATTATTTAATAAAAATATGTGGATACTAATAAAGACACTTCATGTTTTAGTACCTATTTTATACCTACTTGTACGTTTCGTCAAATATTGAAAGAGAATAAACCGGTGGAATACGTGACTAGCGCGATATTTGAGTTTTTGTTCTTCTCATTTATTATAATATCTATAAATTTTATATCAATCAACAAAAATATAATAGTTGACTGTATATTAAGGGGGAATTACCAGAGAAAACCAGAAATATGTCATTATCAAATCAGATTTTAGACGTATTGACTCAAAAAATTATAAATGGATTTCGAAAGATTGTTCTTTTATCTAGCATTCGCATGTAATAAATTTTGAGAAAAAATTTAAATTTTTAGTATAGTAAGGTTATTCCATAGGTCGTTGGCAGATTTGTTAAATTTTCAAAAAAGATTTTGTATTATACCAAACCCATTTCTAATAATATAATCATGCAGTAAAATAAATCAATACATTATCTAGCGAACGCATGTTTTAGAATTTTAATTTTAGTTTCAATAAAATCATTAAAAAATATGAACGTACATGTGTTTCTTGACGAAAATTGGTCCATTTGTGTATTTATTTGCGCACTTTCAAACTAATATATTGCAGATTTTTTTTACATTCTTATTAAATTTAGACATTATTGAAAAATGACGAATACTTATAATCAAAAAATAACTACAAAAAGGACATTATTTTAATAGTTTTATCATCACGCCTTTCAGCATTTTTGGATGAAGGTATAAATTAAAGCTAATTTGAATTGAAATAAATTCGATATTGAGTTAAAATTTAAAAAAGCTGGTACGGAGAATAATTAATCTTTCTCATTGTAACCGCCCTGCACGATCGTAAGAACAACTTTCGACGAAATGTGGATTTTCGTCCGCTGGCTGGTTAAACGCTCTTAAGGGAGGCTTGCAGTGTTTCGTGGATTATGTCTCTATGTTGTGAAGTCCAAAAGTAGATAGTAAATACTGCAGTTTTAGAAAAGAATAATATATCAGATATAAGATGTAAAAAAATACAACTTAATAAAATGTACCCACAATAAAATATATTTTGGCGGTCTAATTACCATATTTCACCGTAAGACCATAATCAATTAATTATTTCCTGTACGCAAAAGTATATAAAAAAATACACATTTTCGGATGTTTGATTGAACATTTCGTCAGTTGGAAAAAACACGAAATATTTCAGACTAAACGCGAAGAGAAAAACAAAAATTTGCACGTAATTCAACGTAAAATGGCATTGGCAAGATAAATAGTTTCTTTCCATTGTTTTTTTTTTTTGTGAATATGTACTTCACAAGAGTCCCAACGGCTACTGTCTGGAGCTAGTGAGACTATGGCATTTCCAAATGGGGCATGTTGTGAGGCTGAAGCCAGTGGGGAAGAGAAGGAGTTGGGGAATAGGAAGGTGGGGGAGCACCTGGCTATTTGGATCTGGTCACCAAACATGGCTAAAGTAATTTCAAGCAACGTTTCTCTGAAACGTGTCGTATCACACGTCATATTATTTTTAAACGATTAAATTGGGAAATAACACAAATTCATCAAATAAAATTTACTTGCGCACGTCGCACCCGCGACCTCCGGATCGCTAGTCGAGAGACTTACCCCGCGACCAGGGAGGCCGTTAAATATTGCATCATTTTAACGATAGATAAAAAATTAATAATAAAATTAGTGCGGTGACATAATTATAATTCTTCAGATGTTAAAGTTACAAGGCAAAAAACGATTCCTAATAAGTATGAGGAAAACACTTTAAGATCGATTTCCACTGGGAATTTTAAAACGCATTTTGATTACAATGCATTTCACTAGAAGAGGCTACAATAATTATGTATTTGAGTTACACTCGATTTTGTAGTATTTCTTTTACCGTTTGGCTAGCTTTACACTCGTAAGTAAAATTTACGGCTTACGTAAAATTTTGATTAGTTACTCATTGGAGCTTTTACATATGCGTTCAACTTATGGTAATTAATACTCACGGAAGTTTAACTTACGTAAGTTCTCACGGTGATATACGTAATTTTTTAATTCGTAATTTGCAATCGACATAGGTAATTTTAAAATTCTCACCGCTACATACGTAACTTATGCGTAATTTTACTATCGGTAAGATGGCTTCCAGTCAAAAACGATTTGCTGCTAACAAATTTACGCGATTTTGTCAAAAAAGACGAAAGGGCCCAAAGAAAGTATAGAAATCAGTTGGGATATAAGTTGGCTTGAGAGAAACGATTATCCACGCATTTTTGTTCTGCTAACAGCGGAAATTAATGGAATTCTTTAATTATATCCGAATGACAGCAACGACAAAAGCAATGTACTTCGAATTCAAATACGTTGTTATAAACAGAAGTAATGAGATTAGAAAGGATAGGACCGATAATTAAAAAGAAGGATGCTCATAATCAGAAAGCTTTTTTCATTTTGAAAAATAAATGATTTCTCTTCGTTTTTTGGAATCAGAAAAGTTTCCTTCCGTTTACATTCATTTTCGCTTATTTGAGTTTTATCTAATGTTCTTTTCATATTGTTTTAGGGAGATAATAAGGTAAGTAATTATCAACTTAACCTAATTAGATTTTAGATAAAATAATAAAAATATTAGTTTTTATAGGAATAAATCCTACGAAAACAATTGTCTTTTAATTCTTGACATCTCGCATCGACGCATTTTGGTACTATTTCTTACGGGTAAGAGTCTCAACTTATCAAACTGATTTGATAAGCTGTGAGAAGGCTGGAAGTTTGCACGGAAGCGATAAGACCTGTCAAAAAACTTACGTAAGAACAACTTCTGTAACTTGCTATATATTACGGTGAGTGATTTTTGGTGTCGTTAACATTGGTAATTTGGCCATAAGTCGCTTAAAAACGTAGCGCACACGTAAGTTTTTTCTCGTAAGTCACTAAGGTAGCGACTTACGGGGAAAAAATTACGTGTGTAAAGGCAGCCTTTGAAAAATTACTTAACGATTCACTGCTGGGCGAAGATGGGCGATGTCCACCGATTAAACGGTGGGTATAAAAAAAAGTATCTAATTAACTTCAGAGTGCTAATACAAGAGACCAAAGTAGTATAAAGAGACATGATCGCTCCGCGATATACGGAGGATCCTAGTGACCCCCCTTCGGGTGATACGCGATTTTTACCTTCAGGTTGGTAAAAATTAAATTTAAAAAAAATCGTACGTTGTCTCTTCAGAAATCGGGTGTATTTTTTTAAAGGTCAATAAAATCCAAATACATAAATAGAATATTTCAGTACATAACTGAAAACTAAAAACTGTTTTTGAAAAGTTGAAAGGTGATGAAATGCCTTCACAAATGTCATTATTTGAAATTAATAAATTACTTGGTTTTTACCACTTTTATTGTTTATAAAACCGACATGTTTCGTCAGCAAAGCTGACTTCTTCAGGGTTTTGACAGAACTAATTTTAAATATAGACATATATATAGGTAATAATATTTTTCTCTATTACCTATATATATGTCTATATTTAAAATTAGTTCTGTCAAAACCCTGAAGAGGTCAGCTTTGCTGACGAAACATGTCGGTTTTATAAACAATAAAAGTGGTAAAAACCAAGTAATTTATTAATTTCAATCATAATGGTGCCACAAAATAAGTTTGCTGTGTTAGAAGAAAAAATATATTTTTTTAATACAAACTTAAAGGTTTTTCTATCTAAAATTACTGACAACGAAAAGAAAAAGAAAACACATACACATACACATATTTTATTAAGCAAATGGGTTATAAACGTTATGTCATTACCGTACCGCCTCACTTATTGTCGTTTCATAAAAAAACAATGAATAAAAAATTCTCGAAATTTTACATTTTTCTCAAATTGCTATCGGAAACTTTGATTTTATGATAAAAATTTTATATAATTAGATTCTAGATTTGAATATAAAAAGCGTGGAGTTTTATCTTTCTAACACCGTTTAGATCATATTTCTCACCATGACAGTAAGGGAGATACAACGATTTATATGAGACCTATGTGAGCTGGGACAAATCTGTGATTAAACGAGTTAATAAAAGGCTATACATATTTTAATAAATAAATTAAACTTCCGTTATTGTAAGTTTGCACACTTACCATTATTTAGAAAAAGATGCCGGAGCTTTATACGTGTTAAAATGAAAATTATTTACAAGTATTACGACGTAAGTATTCAATACGGCAAAAAAATAGTTGCAGTATTTTGATGCTTTCATCTGCCAATTCGTAATGCTTTCACACAAAAACATAAGTAATAAATTTATCGTTAGTCTAACTAAAACCAAATTTAAAGAGAGTGCACAGTTTACGCCTGCCCTGCAATCGAACCATCCCATCCAAATCCGATAATCCGATAATTGGTGACTGTATCATTATTGACGAGTTAACGGTTGTATATGGATTGAGAAAAGCTGAAAGTAAAAACTAGTAGAGGGTGGCTTAGCGTCGTTTGAAAGTTGGATGTTGGGTGATTGGTGACCAGCGACGACACGCCTCAGCGCGCGGCACTTGCAACAATGTCAGGCTGCTATTCGAGGAATTCCGATATTACACCTTTGTTCCTCGTCCAGCGGGTAATAATTCCGTCGGGCCACAGAGTCATTCGCGAATTCGCCTCGCGGACCGAAACAGGTTTCGACCCCGAGACGCTACAGAACACAGAACTACAGACACAAGCCTCAGCGCTCAGACGGCAGCGGCGCGGGCGGCCCCGGCCACGTTGCATGGACCACGGACCACAAGAGATGATCCGTGATCCGCAGACATTCTATAATATAATAAGATGAAACGATGTGGAGACGATTCTGCTGCATTGCAGATAACCAATATCTGTACTTGATTCTACATTGATTCAGTTAAGATGACAATATACCCTAAAATATATTCAGAATCTTAACGACGTAAGTAAAGAAACCGTGTATATAAATTGCAACTCGCGACCCGTGCTCTGGACGGACCTACTGTCGAATTTGCCGTATCAAAGAAAAGAGGAAGAAGATAAATAATGTGGGAATCTTAACGACGTAAGTGAAGAAAGCGTGTAAACAAATATACGCCGCGGCACGGCGTTTTGCACGAACGTGCGGTCGAATTCACCCTAGCAGGCCTGGAGATTTGACCTTTCTGTCGCGTTCATTTTAATTAATTCTGAAGAACGTGCTACAAATATTAAAAATGTGTCTCCATGTTGTCCTCCCGAAATTATTAATTCATCGTCTAGAAAAATAAGATCTGGTGCTTACCGCTAACTTTATAGTTTAAAAGCGGGTTATATAGTTTTCAAATCGTTGTACGTAAAATATATTAATGGTAAGGTACTTTTTTTATCAATCTAGTATATAAATAACTCGCATTTCTTGTGCGACATGGAAATAAAAAAGTTATTATTGTTACGGATTCGCCGGAAATGTTTAAAATGTGAGTTTTGAGCGTACAAAAATTATTAGGACTGTGTACCGCCTTAACATCACCAAGGCGATGACACAACTACGAATTTTCGCGCGTTTACTTTGATTATGCAATCTGGTCACAGTTCACAGTATCCTGTCAGGACAGATTCTGCGTACTATATTAGCTTAGATTATTATTAGTAAAGAAACAAACCGCCCAGTTATTCCTCTGTAGGGATGGGCAGAGCATAAGATAGAATGTCACACAACTGTCTTGTAACACACTCCTAGTTTCATTAACATTCATACATCGTCGTTTCATTCAAATTCTTCTGTAGTACCCGGGGTCCTAGCATGGTCGATCGATAAGGATTGATAAGATAACTTTCGGCAACTTTTTATCGTTCGCTAGGGGGGCATACATTAATTACGTGAGCTCAAAAAGGGGGAAGGGTCCAGCAAAATCTCACGTTCCTTGAAAATAATATACGAAGTGGCCCAAATTTGATCTCACCAAGGGGGGGGGGGAGGGGTCTATATTGGAAGAAGAACTGCTCACGTAATTAATGTATGCCCCCTAGGAAAACTGCAGATTGCAAACATAAAAACAAAAGTTGAAGCCGAATAAATTAAGAACGTTTAGTCATTGTGAACTGTAACTTATTCGTTAGCGATCTGCAATCATGCTAGGGAACAATGAGAAATTACCGAAAGTTATCCTATCAATCCTTTTCGATCGACCATGCGAGCACCCCTGCTCTTGGAAATTTTCCTGGATTACATAATTTTCCATCCATTTTGTTCTTCAGACATAGTTACAAAGGGATCGTCCATTAATCACCTGAGGCTCGAAAGGGGAGGGGGGTTCGGAAAAAAATCACGAAATATCACGAGGGGGGGGGGGTATAATGAGATATCACGTGTATTTATTTTTCGTTGAACGCACGATAATATTCTAAAAATTTCAATATACTTTGTACCAAAAAAATACACGTGATTTTGAGTATGGGGGGGTAGTCTAAAACCTCACCACATATCACCAGGGGGGGAGGGGGTTAAAAATTTGCTAAAAAATATCACGTGATTAATGGACGACCCCAAAGATGTATGTGAGTAAAAAGGTAACGTTTTGAACCTATTTAATTTTGTAAATAATTATGTCCCACTCCTCGCTTCGTTAACATGCATACAGCGTCTCATACATACCTACTCTTCTGGCTTTATAACTACTCTTGACATGATCCGACTCCAGCATTTGATTCACGTGCTGTCTACTATAAGAATACCCGACATCTTTTCCCATACCATAGCGCGTCATAATATCCCATCTGTTTTCTTTATAATTACGAAAGTACGAGCAAAATCACCGATTAATACAAAAACAAAAAAGTTGTTCGAAGGGTAAATAGTAAACGTTTTAATTTATTTATTTTAAAATATAAATTGGATGCCATGATATGCCATAGGTTTTATATGTATAACGTGACGAAAAGTTATCGAATTGTATACGGGTTATAATAGTAGGTAGAAGAGTGAATCGCCGCCTATCAGGGGAAAAACGTGTTACAGGACCAGAATCATAATGCAAATACTTAGTAAGGGTGAAATTACAAAACAGCAAAGGTTGGAGCTATTTCTTAACTGGCCAAGGATGAACACATCGATGACGAACATGACCCAAAGAAACAGAGTTTGACAAGACTAGGGCAACCCAAATTATTCAGGGATAATTTATTCGAGTGTTTTGGGTTCATCCTTGTTCTTTAGATTTTGCAAAAACAAATAATTATTCTGTTTCAATCACAGAAAATTAAAAACCTAACAGACTTTTCAAGGCAGAGACCACCATGTAAAAAAACAAGTCAATCAAGTTATCTAAATATTTTAATAAATCAGGTAACGAAATGAGTTTTTCTAATCACATAGGCAGGTGAAAGCATAAACAATTGAACAGCGGCATTTTGAAACACGTAAATTATTTCATATCTAGAGCCTGTATGCAGATTACTTTTATACATGCCTCCATAAATTATTGACAGATAAAACCATGGGCTGTTATTATATCGCCTTCTATAAATATAAACTAACATCATATATAGAGCATTCCGACTCGAGACTTGAGTAACCGCGAAAATAGATTTGACAGAGACTATGAATTAGTTAATTAAATTCGATCGCTTTTTGCGAGCAACTGCACAAAAAAATTACACGAAATCGATTATTATTAATAAAGACCTTTTTAAAGAATTCAGAGAACGAAAAAATGTTCAGTAGATAGTTGCAGCCGTTCAACGTAAAAAGGGAAGCCTAAACATTAGTTGATTGAAAATAAAAAGGATCTCGTGAGAGCTTCTAGATTACATGTAATAACGGCACGCTCCGCGGAACAAGCGAGGCCACTAAAAGTATTTGGGTCTGTTTGCCTGAATTGTATGTAAATTAGTCAAAATTAATGAGGATTCACATTATTTCTAAAAAAATCTCGTCCAATTTGACTTTGGGCTAGAGAAGTGACAATGGGCGGAATAAGAACCCAAAATCTGCAGAGGCATTGACCCCGGGGGCCTGAGAACTCGCGGAAGATAATATATTATAACCCCATTGTGTTGTGACTGGAATCTCAGAATCCCGCCCACTGGCGAGCCCGGCGGCCAGACCATTTTTTATATGCGACAAGAGTCGTGGGAATGGGGACGGAGGAGACGAGGAGGTCTTGTGATTCGGCCTCTGCCCCGAGCTGGACAGTTTAACTTGGACAGAGCCTGCCGAGGGACAGTCAGTGGACCACAGGAGGACATGCATCACCATGGCGGGCAAGTGACAGCAACAAAGTCAACGCTTATTTTCCACCGCGTTCTTGGAGATCATCAAACACACTAAAGAAAAAAAAACAAAAACTTCAAGGGTCGAATTTTCATGAAGTTCTAAGTAAAAAAAATATAATTAAAACGGTAAAATGTACAACTATGTTTAACTTTGTAACTAGACGGTTAGCCGGGGGAGGCGTCTACTAATATCTACAGGAATTCCAAAAACTGAAAAAATCGAACTAATATCTATGAGAATCAAAGTGTTGACGAATATCTACAGCTCAAACTGTTGATTAATATCTATGAGAACCAAAGTGTTGACGAATATCTACAGCACTGGCAGAGGTTGGATTTGCAATTGTGTATAGCATATTGGAATAACGTAATATTGCGTATGCAGTTTAAAAAACTTAATTTATGTAAGTATGTATGTAAAAATCCCTAATATCGGACTATTGGACACATTTAGCTGATTAGTCCAACCTATGCTATGTAGATATTAGTTCAACCTAAGCTCTGTAGATATTAATCAACACTCTGAAGTTCGTAGATATTAGTTCAACATATGAGCTGTAGATATTCGTCAGACATACAGGCTGTAGATATTAGTATCTGGAGTCTTACCCGGGTACCTACTACCTAGCCCCGCTTTCCAGACAGGCGAGAACGTGCTAACATCATTGACACAGGTATCCTTGCTGGGTTTGTACACCTTATTAAGATTTTCACGAATAACCAACATCCGAAGTTTCGTGGTATGAGCGATATACTTATAAGCAAGACGTTCCGAATGTTTGAACAAAATATTAGGTAATTAGACAGATAAACCATTACGACGAACATTTTGGAAAGCCCTGTGTTGAGTGTTATTTGCAATACTAAATTTAAAAGTTTCCGCCAAAAGCTAATTAATACAGCAGTGAATAACTAAACCCATGACCGTACAAAACGAATACCTAAAAGGTTTGCCATTGAAAATAATTGCCAAAGAAATCAGTCATCGATTGTGATGCTAACCAGTTCCAGGTAAACGTCTAACGGGGCATCTTGCAATGTTCGGCTGGACTTGACGTGCTTTGAATAATAAACGATTTTCTACCAAATGACCATATAATTTGGACGTTCGTAGTTGGTTGTAAGTAGTGAGTAGGAATGCCCATAAAATCGTACCCTACTATAAAGCAGAAATCTTTTTGTCGTGTCTCACTAACAGTGAGCTCTGGCGTTGGGTACAGGCGTTTGGTTGTGGAATTTCGAGATTAATGCAACTATTTTCAGCACGAAAATTCATTTGCGACATGAATTAGGAAGCTTTGAAATACAAATTTTTACCATAAAAAAAAAACATTATTACACCGTGTCGTATGAAAATGCACATCCCTTCGAAGAAGTCAACCCGTATAAGCAATCAAAATAAATTCTCAGAAGTATGAAGTTATAGGAATCTTTCGGAACATTTAGAGAGCTTTTAGAGATTACTAGAGCTTTTACAATTATGATAATTATTTATTATTTATTAACGTCCTACTGGGCTTTTACATGAAAATTTTATAAATAATTACGGTATGGTTGTAGTACCCGTAATTAAACAACAAGTATTACAATTTGGGAGGCGGGTATGGGTACCGCCGCCCCGGGAACCATTTATTGGATAACCAACACCTCTGCCATAGGTCACCCCAAGTGTTCGACTTAGCAGGGGTGCCCGTGTTCATGCGGGTGAGGTTTGTCCAGGTCTTGGCGGCCGATGTGTCTGCTCACCTGCTGCGTGGTGGACAGGATCAAGAGAGACTGATTGAGGGAGGTCTTTTATTAGAGATGAAACGGATATCCGGTAACTATCCGGTATCCGGCCTATCCGGCCTAAATTTACTATCCGGACGGATACCGGATAGTAACTCAATATCCGGCCGGATACCGGATATTAAAAAACTAAGACAATTTCCTATAATGAAATGCAATACATTAATCTTTGTGAGGTAAATATCAATAAAATGGCTTACAATTATGACGGCTTTTATTTAAAGCCGAAAAAGTTACAAAAAAGCCATAAGGCCTTCCAAAAAACTAAAATTTTCTTCTGAGATATTCACTCTAATGATAAATACATAAATAGTAAATATCTAAACTAAAAACTTTTAGAAAAAACTACAAAATCCTCGAAGAGTAGCGAAAACTCCATTATACGTGATAAAAATCGTAAATAAACGTGAAATAAACATCGTAAAAAAAAAAGGTTATTGAAATGTTTAAATACTGACATTGAAGCACCATAATATACCTCTTGTTCTTATTCTTATCAAAGAGAATATTTTGAATTAATACTCAAAATGAACAAGGGGTAAATTATAGTGAATAAAGACTAAAAACGGCGCTAAACTCGTCACGACACGCAACGAGACAATGGGCCAAATATCCGGCCGCCGGATATCCGGCCATCCGGCCTCGCAGCTCGCCGGATATCCGGTATCCGGCCAAACAACTATCCGTTTCATCTCTATCTTTTATCCTCTCCAGGCCAGAATCTCTCGATTCATCGCCTTGCACTACAGTTGGAGGGATGGATTTATACGTCCATCACTCCTGAACTCACTGACTCCTAGTTTCTTACCCATCCCACGTACCTTTTTCCTTCCCAGAACTTCCTCTCCTTTCTTTCCTTAAAACAACCCTCCCCACAGCATCACCTAAGATGTTTTTTTAATTATTAAATTATTTTCCTCAGAGCCTCCTGTGTGGCAAATTAGCAAAATACAATGATAACAGCCTAAAATAGTAAGAAAAGAAAGTTTAACATAGAAAAGCAAGTGTGCGCGTATACGCTTACAATATGAATGTTGGGGACATACATTAATTACGTGATCTCAAAGCAGGGCCGGATTAACCATGTCGGGGCCCCTAGGCAATACACGTCTCGGGGCCCCTTTACCAATGGCTGACTAACGGGGGGGGGGTTTAAGGGGCTTCCAAACGCCTCCTTGTTCCCTTGATCAATTCCTTAACAAGGCTTTTATGGGGGGGGGGGGGGTAAAATTTTAAAACTTTTCATTTTTTTCCTGAATGTAAAACATGTCAGTATATTGAGTAGCGTGTCAAAATTTCAAGTAAATCGGAGCAAAACTGACGATGGTACAGCGTTTCAAGCGACCGGCCCTTACTTTTATTTTCCCAAGCAGATAGGTAGTGCATACTGAAGCTTGTGCAACATTAATATTTTAAACATATGTATGTATAATTAAAAATAAAATGAAACAAATGCCAATATAAACCACACACGGCACCTTCAATCACTTCAGATAATAAGTAATGTTGCAACAAATAGAAGGAAAGAAAAGTAAAATACCACTATGTTTACATATTTGTTTTAATTTTCGATTTTTTATTTATTATTTGTGCATGATGTGAACATCAGTTCTTTATTGGGTTATAACCTAATTATTATAATTTTTTGTTTTCTTTGTGTACCTAATGTTATTAACCAGTAAATGTTTCTAATAAAAATAAATAAAAAAAACATCTTGAAAGCTGACATTTTCCGAAACTTCGTTGCTCACTAAAATGAAGCAAGTCATTTTTTCCCGGGACGCGGGGCCCCTAGCCGATGCGGGCCCCCTAGCCGATGGGGGGCCCCTAGGCAGTTGCCTACTCTGCCTTAGGGATAATCCGGTACTGTCTCAAAGGGAGGGGGGGATCCAGCAAAATCTCACGATACTTGAAAAGAATATATGAAGTGGCCCAAATTTATCTCACAAGGGGGGGGGGGGGGGGGGGGGTGAGGTCTAGAAAGGAAGAAAAACTGCTCACGTAATTAATTTATGCCCCCTTGTGTGCTACAAACCAATAAAACAGAATAAATAAGAATGCAATTTACGCGTAAGGTGTAGAATGTTATAGCAGAGATTTAAAAAAAATAATAAGCATACTCTGAGACAAGGATGAATGTGCCAGTTGTACAAATAAAAAATAACACAATTAGCAAAAAAATATAGAATTTAAATAACAAGACCTGACATAAAACAAAGTGTAATTTATAAAAGCTAGTACGTAGGCATATGCAAGGCTTACAATTATTTGTGTGTGTTACAACAAATAAAAGAAACAAAAATATATATATCAGTGGCGGTCCGTGAGTTTTCAGTGAGCTAGAGTTCTAAGATTGAAAAATACGATGTTACTGATGATGTAGGTTGTAGTTGAAAACGATTTTCTTTTTCAAAATTTAAACTTGATGAATACTTGGAGCAGGTGGATGAGTTTGATTACTTGGGAGTATGTTTACAAGAGATGGGAAGGCTGATAGAGATATTGAAAGAAGGGTGAATGCAGGTAACTCTATTAATAGA
This sequence comes from Limnephilus marmoratus, assembly GCA_917880885.1. NCBI lineage: Eukaryota > Metazoa > Arthropoda > Insecta > Trichoptera > Limnephilidae > Limnephilus > Limnephilus marmoratus. The sequence goes on from OU862908.1 coordinate 34,464,031, forward strand.
GGACTGAACGCCGTTGGCATCAACAAAAAAACTGTCCAAAGACGCGAAGCTAGCCGTCCATAATGGAGTACTGGTACCTACCCTGATGAATGGAAATGAGGCATGGAACTGGCAGAGGAAGGATGAAAGTAGACTGAATGCTGTAGAAATGAGATCCCTGAAGCGTATATGTGGTAAAACCATGTGAGAAACGTGGAGATCCGCAAAGAATGCAAGGCTGATGTAAGCGTGATGAGTAAGATCAAGAAAGGAACGCTCCGATGGTTTGGGCATGTAGAGCGAATGAACGAGGAAAGGAGTGTAAGGAGAATATATGACGCAAATGTGAATGGTTGAATGGTAAAAGAAGTCGAGGACGCCCGAGAAAGACATGGTACGACCAAGTGAATCAGATACTTGAGTCGGGCCATGTCAAGAGTCAGAATAATAGAAGAGCGTGTATGGGACGATGTATGAATGTGAACGAGGCAAGGAGTGTGTGCCAAGACCGAGTTGTTTGGCAGTCCTTCTCTCTGCCTACCCCTAGTAGTTAGTTAGTTAAATTTAAATTTTTTGCTTGAAGATCTTTCAGTATGTGGATGCGGCGCATCCCTTGACTGAAAGAATCCTGAAGATCTTCATACAAAAAGTTGAAATTTTGAAAAAAAAAATAATTTTCAGCTACAACAAACGTCAATAACGTCATATTTTTCAATCTTAGCGCTCTAGCTAGGTCACTGAAAACTCACGGACCGCCACTGCAGTACTTGTAAGGCATACCGACTATGCAGAGTAATAAAACAAAAGCAAAATTTATTTTTGGTGAGTATACCCAACATTCCTAGACCTAGAATCGGTATCAGTGCCGAATCGACAAAAATCGGAGACCCTGCGCAGAAAACCATTGTTCACTACGGTTTGCAGCGCGATTGTGAGACTATTCTGGCTAATATAAAAAAAAATAGTAAAGCAATATTTGTCGGAAACTAGTAGTACAAGCGGAAAACTGGTGATTCCACATCACTTTTGGACTCGATTTTGTGGTACAATTGTTTTTGATTTGACCCTCGTTTTCTATTAAATCAAGTCCGAAGTTGGAATTTGAAGGTAAGATTGAAAAAAAAACTATCGCTCTGGGGTATCAGATGCTTAATTTCTTTTAAAATGCACCGAACTAAGAGTATGGATATTCATTATAGTTCCATGGCGCCGAAGCGTAGAGCCGGCAATGGGTGCCCCCAAATGGATAAGGGTAACCCAACTCCACAAAGACTCTGAAATCCCCTTATTAAAAAAAAAAAAACACATCTTAAGTCTTGTGGAAACATTTTATGCGGGATTTCCCACCCATGAAAACGCGTCCATAAACTTCCTCACCCGGTACGACGAAAACGTGCGTACCACATATAAAATACCTAAACAAACCTACGAAAGAGAAAGGGGCCTTTTTGGCCCGGAGGTCTGGATGCCAATATTTCAAAAAGTAGAGCCGGCTCTAAAAAAATTTTTAACTCTAGAGGGTTTGAAGATGCCGAAAAAAAAGAAAAATGTTAAATATCGAAATTCTCAGATCAAAGAAAGTTTTCAGGTTCATTATGTGATGAAGCTACATTAGTTTCCAGCTTGTACCACCAGTAACCGGACACCGTGTCTAGATATGCCTAAATAATATACAAATTTCCTAATTAATTGTGATGGTTGCGCTCGTGTAATAACTGTAAAAGAAGACACAAAATACTAACCTGGGGCACACCAAATTCTATGTCAAGTGGCTGGCTAGTTTTATTACCAACTAGCTGGTACCCGGCATGCGTTGCTATGCCATTTAATAAAGAAATTTTTTCTGCCTGCGTGTCCTTTCCCATTCGCCCGTTCCCCTTCCGCCCCCCCCCCCCCCCGCCCTATTCCTCGCCCGCGTCCTCTTCGTCTCGCGTTTCCACCCCGCTTCCTCCACCTTCCCTCACCCCACTCCACTCCCCCCTTCCCCCGTCCCGCAAACCCCCCTCCCGAGTGTCCCTCCCCCCTCCCAGGTTCTCCTCTCTCCTCCCTGGTTACCCTTCCCCCCTCGTTCATTAAATTAATTCCCTGTACATTTAGTTTTCAAACAGCTCGAGTGCCACCTATTGCAATTTTTTTATACAATTTTCATAATGCCAAAGCTTACCAGACAATAACGAATACATCAAAAAAATAATTATCCAATTTGGTGCATTCGTTCGAAAGTTATGCGCGTACATACATTTCGGCGATTCATTTTTGTACAAATTTCATAATGCCAGAGCTCACCAGAAGTTTTATACAAACCTTGTCCTGACAATAACGAACACAACAAAAAAAGAATTATCCTATTTGGTGCAGTCGTTCGGAAGTTATGCGCGTACATACATTTCGGCAAATTCATTTTTATTTATAAAGAAGAAGAAGAGAAGAAGATTATAAGAAGATGATATAAGATTTATAAAAAGAAGAAGATAAGAAGAAGAGAAGATTTTACAATTTATATTCTATATCGCTTGTGTAGCTTTTGAAATGATTGGAATTCTTTATATTAGGTCCTTACATATGAAATTGGCGTTTTGTATGTGAGAAACATAAAGTCGATTTTTTTTAAATATAATATATTTATTTAATCAAAGTATGTACCATTGCTATCTATGCACTTTTGCCATCTCATAGGTAGTTCATCGATCCCTTTACTAAAAAAACCATTCGGACGGGAATCAATAAAGTCTTTGAAGGCGGTTTGGACTGCCCCATCGGAGTTGAATTTTTTCCCTTGCAAGAAGTTATCCAAATTTCGAAAAAAATGGTAATCTGTTGGGGCAAGGTCCGGAGAGTAAGGTGGATGTCTTAGACATTCCAATTGAAGCTCCTCTAATTTGATAGCCGTCTAGGTCTGTTGTGCACTGTGTGGTCTAGCGTTGTCATGAAGCAGCAGTGGCCTAGAGCGATTAACCAGCCTCAGTTGTTTTCCATCATGGTTTGCAGTTGCTGACAATAGACATCTGCCGTAATCGTCTGGCCAGATTTAAGAAGAACGACACAAAAAAAAGAAAACACAACTGTGTTTTCTTTTGCGGCACCGTCGCCATACACATCATTAATCCTTCGAGCCGTTTCTGCAGCACTGGTGCCACGGTGGAACTCGTACTCGTAAATAATGCGATATTTCAAGTTTTCCATTTTGCAAACTAAGTGACGCAAAGAAAAAAAACAATTAAGGAAAAAAACAAATGAATTATAATTTTCGAAACACAAATACATGAGTAAATAGCTGTATAAATTTGAATTTGGAATTCCTAACCAAAGAGAAGATATTTGAGATCAAAGTTTCCAGTACAGCAAAACGCCAATTTCATATGTAAGGACCTAATATTATGTGATCCCTACTTCATCAAGTTTTTTAAAAGGGTACTTGTGGTTTATTTGCTTTTGAGTGGTCGAGGAATGTTCCATTTGTTACCATTGCATTTGTTACCTGCGTCTATGTTGGTTTTTTTTAATGTCATTTATAACTGGGGTAATGGAGTGAGATGTACCTCGATTTTTCCTAAAGTCAAATTGATTATGTGATAAGTTATTTTTTTCGAGTAATTAATTAGTTGGTTTTTAATGGTTGTTTCTTAGTCGTTTCCATAATTTTTGATAGGTTATTCAGAAGGGCGAATGGTCTGTAGTTACCTTAGATAAGAGAAACAAAGGGTAATTACTAATATGCCTAGTTTAAGTAATGATGGGAATAAATTGTAGTAATAGATCTATTAATTTGAAATGAATGCGAGCAATGCGTTCATCTTGAAGATATTATTATATGTGGGTTTAATTAGATGAGATAAATATGAGTTAATTCACGTTTCGTAGTAGGTTTTTAGGAGAATATGTTTCGTGATATTTTTTGTTTATATTTATTAAGGTGTATTTTGTTGGCTAATTCGGAACCTACGTTGGAAAAGTGCGAATTAGTAAAGTTTAACAATAGGTTCGCATCTATGTGCAAAGACATGTTTTCATTTTCCGTTTCAATAATTTATCTTTGTTGTGTTTTGTACAGGTCAGCCAGAGTAAAGTTAGCCTCCTAAAAACTGGGCGTACTGTACAGGGCCCACAGATACTTTAATAGTACACTACTGCTAACCCTGTACAAATCGTAAGTGCGCCCCACGGTTGAATTTGGCAGCCACCTCTGGTCTGGAGCTCCAAAATAACTAAAAAATACCCTTGACTCTGTGCAAAAACGGGCGGTCCATTTGATAGATTCTCCCATATTAACAGACGGATTGCAATCTTTAAAGCACAGGCGTCGGGTGGGATTGCTATCCTCGTTATTAATAAATTATCAAATTTACGCACGTTTTATCGAGAGTATTTATTGCTTCCATGATAAACAAATGATAACTACGATATTTGAATAACTAAATGCAGAAAAGGGCTTTCTGGTTCTTCACTCTGTAGATTTTCTGCAATTTTACTCATTTAATGTATATAACAAAACATCTAACGAGGTTTAAGTTTGGGTGAGAACTGAAATGTCTTGAGACAATTTTATTTATTTTATTTTTTATTTGAAATAATAAAGAGGTTTGACTGTTTCTTATTTAGGACCACATAACTATGTTTAGGACAGTGAGAAAAATAATAAAAAATTAAAACAAAAACTATTGAACATTAAACGTTAATCTAAAGCGAGATGCGTGCATTGCAATCCATTTGACAGGCAAAGGTACCGCCGCCCAGGAACCTTTTTTGGTTCCCAACCAAAACCAACACCCCTCTCATAGGTCACCCCAAATGGTTCGCTACATTTGGTGACTTAGCAGGGGCGTCCGGGTTCATGGGGTGAGGTTTGTCTGGGTCTTGGCGGCGGATGCTTTTACCCAACTTCTGCTTGGGGGACCGGATCGGGAGAGACTGGTTGAGGAAGACCCTTTGACCTCTCCAGCCGGACTTTCTCGACCCATCGCCTAGCACCGCAATGGAGAGAGACCCCCAGATTTCTATCCACCCTTTATTATAATGTTTTCCTTTCCAGAACTTCCTATGCTTCCTTTCATATGTCACAGGTTCTAAGGATATTTTTCCTCGGGGCCCTGTGTGAAGATAATGCAAAAAACAAACACTTGGTTTAAATAATGTACCAGAATGGATTTTAAAACCCTGGAAATTTCCTATTCCGCAATAAAACCTGATTTTCAAAGCGCTACTATAAAATATTGCGATGCAGAATACCATAACTTTTGCAAATTTAAATTTTTTAATTTCCTTGAACAACATGGCAAAAAAAAAAGTCATCATCGCACAGTGATTCTTTTGTTCAAAATTCCTTGCTATAACTGAGGGAAGTGTTAACTTGGTGAACTTGGTCTGTTCTTTTCAACAAAAATTGTCGTAGACATTCACATATATTACGACGATTATACGCGTCGATGGGGATAGTAGTAAAACATCGAACAAGTTTTTGTTGTTAGATTTGGGCAAGTTTAACGTGATCCTGTGAAAACAATCGTCGAAAAACTGTTTATTTTTGCCTAGAGGTACAGACGAAATAAAATATTTTTATGAGTGTACCCCAAATGCCGGATCTAATATTGTCAAAGGTCACCTTCACAATAATATCGCAACCAACGTCGGTGAGTTTTGAAATTTTTTCTCAAGGTGACAAAAAATTATAAGATTTTTTTAAAACTTATTTTTCAACACTCCATTGGTTTTGTTTAACACCGCAGTCACACCAAAAGGGGTAAATAAAAACATGTCAAACTTCAATGACGACACCAGTAGCGTAGCGAGGGAGGGGCGGGGCGGGGGGGGGGAGGCGGTCCGCCCCGGGTGCCACCCGACAGGGGGGTGACACTCGACCGTGGAAAAAAATTACGAAGGATATTGTCACCAAAGTATTGTGTACATGAACACGGTCCGTTATTTTCTCTCATATGTTCCCCGTGGAGTGCCCCGAATTTTGTGTCTTGGTCTTTTTATAGGCGACCATAGCCTATGAATTTTTTCTCAAATCAACTTTCATAGGAGGGGGGGGGGTGACACCACGCTCTGGGGGGTGACATCCGCCCCGGGTGCCACCTATGCTAGCTACGCCACTGGACGACACTAACCTTTAGATTCATGGTCAAATATTATTACAAAATTTAAGTAAGTACTAAAAATACGATAAAATTAAAAACCACCAAATAAAATCTAAAATCAACGCTGGGTAGTTTTTGTTCGAAAGAATGGAATTTGATACGGCATAAATCCGTTATAAGTAGACATTTTTAGGGTCAGTTGATTCACAGAATTTGACCAATTCATCAAATTTCACCGAACGTCAGTCCGATCCGAGCCCGTAAGACGGGTCGGTGGCTGAGTTGACATCGCGTTTTGATCCCACCCGGGCGTCGCGTATTCAATCCTTCTGCTGGCTAAGTCCTCCTTCGCGACACAAGCAACATTTTCCGCTAACTGTGATGGCAGTAGGAGATTTTCAAACATTGTTGGGTTATTCCTAACCCAATGGGAATGTTTGTCTTTCTTTAAAAAAAATAGAAATTAATTTTCAAATTCTGTGAAATTTATATTCAAGTTACGCTTTTAAATCATTATGGGCAAGTTATTTAACAGAACTGATATAATAACAGAACTTGAATAGAACTTTCACAGGACTTGGAAATTAACTTCGAAATTTGATGAAATTTGATGATGTTAAAATTCTGTGAAACAACCCGTCCTTAGTGTAATAAGTGAATCTTGGTAGAGAAATAATTCATAGCGACTAATACATTATGAATGCTCAACAATAAAAAATGGCATTAGATGTTATGACCAAGAATATCATGAAAAAATTCACAGTGCGTCAGCGTCATTTAGCCATGCATTTATAAACAAATCAACCAAAATACTTCAATATGCTCCAATCATTATTCCGAGGTAACTACTCGTACATTTATTAAGCTCTGATTCAATCAAATCAAAATCTCGACACCCCCGCACTATCTTTAAACCGAAAGGACTATTCTAATGTACGGAATTTCGACACGGGGGAGTTTCAATTCACAGCACCAAATTAAATGACAAAGAAAAACACAAAATCTTCTAGCCTAAAAAATCTCACTAAAGAAATATGAATAACCAAAACTACTCGTAAATGTTGGAAGAGGCTGCTATCCAAACAATCGGAAGAGCAGTACCTACCTAAAACCGGTAGCTGAATAATATTCTACGAAATTTATGAAGTCATCAAAACTAATACTCAAAGTAGTCCGTCTTTTGGTAGTTAGAACGAATTCATATAAAAATATGCTCTGCTTTGATATTAATTATTATTAATCGATTTAATTACGTACGGTAACTTCTAGTGTTAATCATAAAAGCTGTGCAGCGTGCAGGTAGTCGGTGTATGGGTAAGAAGGAGTGTAAGGAGTCAAGTCCTGCATGGCAACACAAAAGTTGGCCGGTGATATATTTACCTGAGTTAATTCTTTTCCGATTTTAAAATGCATCGGCGATCGAATGTGAAAAGGTCACATTGCAATCCTCCCGCCCCCTCCCGTCGCCCAACCCCTTTCGGGGAAGAGTTGAAAATCTCTGAAAGTCCACCGCAAAACTCGTATTCACCACAAAATAAAAATAAAGTAAAAGAGTAGAGCAGGACGGCATGGGAGCTTTACGGCGTACGCGAGAGAGACGACCATGTTTCCACCATATAAATGACCGTGTGAGTTTACCAGTACAACCCAAGGTAACAACGGTGATCCGGAGAAGCCCGGATTACACTAGCCAACTTTACGAGCAGGAAAAAATTCAGGTAAAATTTGAAAAATCCAAATAAGATACGTTTTTTATAAGGGTCGACCGAGACAGGTTTTTCGTTCTCGGCCGAGAATAAATTAAAATCTCGGCCGAGACCGAGAGCCGAGACCGAGAATAGATAAATTGAGAAAAAAAATGAAAGTGCCTTATTTTTTCATGGTATAGCAACAATAAAACATTATACCTACTTAGTAAACACATTAAATCGAAATAACACACCCTAACAAACCTTAGCCGACCAATCACGGTAGATTTGAATCCCATTATCCTAAACCGTACCTACTTACAACGGTCTCGGTTATGGCCGAGAATCTCGGCGATTTTTCGCCGAGAACCGAAACAGAATTCTCGGTAGAATTTGTAGCCGAGAATGCCGAGACCGAGACCGAGATCTCGGTCGACCCTTTGTTTTTTATATGACTTTACTCGAATTCGAATTGAAAAATATGTGGCAAATAATAAATGTATGTATCATTGAAGAAGAAGATAACAATAAAAATCTAAACGAAAATATGAAAAAGAAGAAGACAAACAAACCCAGAACTCTCCCGTTTTGACGAAAGGTCTGGGTTCGTGTCCCATTGTCTTTTTTTTGTGTCTTGTTTTCTTTCAAATTTTCGTTTAGATTATTGTTGTTAACTTCTTCTTCAATGATATATTACATTGATGGGAATAACCTCCAAAAGTTATAAAAAGAGGGTTTAAAAAATTAATAAATGTAAGCTTCGTTTATGTTTTGACAGTTAAATTAAAATTTCAAAGCTTAATTTCTCACGAAGGAAAGGACTCCGTAAGCTGAATATATTTGCACTGTTCGAGAAATTCAACAAAAGGAAAGCTGTTAAAATTTTCTCTCGAGTGTTTTTCCAAGGGCTGCTCCTGATACGAGGATTTTCTGCTGGGTAGTTAAGATAACTTTTGTATGAAAAATATTGAATCTAATATTAAATATAACACGAGGATTTTGTGCTGGGTAATTAAGATTTAACTTTAGCTTAATATGAAAAATATTAAATATAAAATCACAAGTCACGCAAACATCATATTTGGTTGCCATTTTCACAAAGTCAAGAAAATAATAGTCCCTGTAATAATAATATTAATACTCTGAGACAGATGTATCTTGTCCTAATAAATAATTTTTCGGGTGAAAAATAATAATAGAAAGGCGTTGTTTATCTGTGCCAATATCCGGAAGAGTTATCGTTTTTAACCCTCCCGCACCGGAGGGGGTATAGGTAAGTTTTTTTAGATCACATACTCTATAATTTAGGTTATCCTAGAAAAGCTGTTCGGAAATCGATCTACACTTAAAAAATATTTCCCGTTACTATTTTTTAAGATATTAAATAATATCTAGTATGTAATTGAGTAACGAATCTCTTTTATTGTTTTGCATTACTTAATGGTTGACTGCTGAGCTACGTATGAGTAAAACGGTAAGAGTAATAAAATAGTTACTAATATTCAAATGTTACCAGAAAGGTCAAAATTATTATTAAAAGAGACGCGATCGCTCTGCGATATTATATGAGGGGGGGGGGGGCTAGTAACCTCCTCTTCGAGTGATATGCGATTTTTAGTCAGTTCAGCGAAGTTGGGCAAAATAATATTAATAATTTTCCCAACTTCGCTGAACTGACTAAAAATCGCATATCACTCGAAGAGGAGGTTACTACCCCCCCCCCCCCCCATATAATATCGCAGAGAATGGAATTATATAGTGAATCAATTTAAATTAAAACACCCAATTAGGTATTTGTGGATATCACCTTTATCGGAAGTGTGAATATAATATAAATACTTAATAAGAAACCTGTTTTTAAGACCCGTGGTATAATAATGTCAAGCATCCATGATAGTAGTGATGATTGAATGCGTTGGGTGAGCATCGACCACAAATTTCAATAGAGAACAAATTGCAGTTGATTCATTTGTTGGCGCTTGTAATACAGGTTTGTTGTACACGGCTGTGGCAGGCAATGCCCAGCAGCCGACGTTGGACGTACGAAGCGATTCGCTCGGTTCAGGCCCGAAGCAAAACGGTCGCAGTGGAACCCCAAACATCTGACGACAGGAGGCTACAGAATACTGGCTACGGGATCCAGCCGCACAGAGCCGCAGAGCTTAGAGCAGCGGGCCATCGCCACCGCCAGTACCGCCACTCGCAGTCCGTACTGTCCGCAGTCGGCAGTCGTCACTGTCGTCAGTCACACGGCAACCTGAACCGAAGGGGGCCGCAACTATTGCATCCGCGAGTGTTACTAACATCTGCCAGTGGGTCTTCTGCCAAACAATCCTCTTTAGCATCCATTTACTAAACTAAACAGTGCGCTTCTTTCCTATTTTATACAAAATGACCGCTTCATAAAGTTACTATTTATCGTAGTGCAGTGAAATAATAACAAACTCCCGCTCGAGTAGTGGTTTTACTTTGTGTTGTGCTGGTGTTGTAAAAGTTTTGACATAGCCGCGCTTATTGAAGGTAAGAATGAGACGGTGATAGAGACGTGAGACGTACGTCGCACAGAAGCCGTCCCTGGACGTAATTCCAGAATGCAAGATAAATGATCAGATGGCTTCGTTTAATGTTTTCTTCCAGGATTGCCTTCCAGGACTCGTTCCGCACGTTTCCCGCAGCTGGCCGGGACTTGTTATCTAATGTAGCCTAATTTCCTGAACGCTGAGCAACAAACTCCACTCCCGAGCATATGCATTGTTTAGATTTGAGGAAAATGAGACAACTACTGTTCTATAAAATGGCGTTGCAGACATGTTTTTGGGATCTAATATTTATTCATAATTCATAACAATGAAATTTGAAAAACTTTATCAACTACGAAAGTGAATGAAGGGTAGATAGGTAGTTGTGTTGTTTACTAACGCAAAAGTAAGTAAAACTTATTCATAAATTGCTTAAAATCGATGTTATCTGCGACACTCGCGTTGTCATAACACACGGACGGAATCTCTTCCAAGCACGTACAAAAATAAACCCATTGCAACCGTTTAACCATTTGAATCTGCCCTTTTTGTCTAGAAGCACCAGTGATGCAATAACACCATCGGTCTTGAAACTTAAAACAGAAATATCTGGCAGAAACACTAAAATACAAGTGTTGAAACCACGATGTCAACAATTCACAGAGTTATAAAAGGGTCATAAACGATGTCAGAATGCACCCCGGGACGAGAGTTATCAGAGGAGAGAGTTGTCTGCGAAGACAGAAGACTGGCAAGAAGCAAGCAAGCTAGAGCGGGACCACTCACACCATAACCATACTACTGTTCATTCATTCTGTCGGAGCAGCCAGCAGCTCTCCGCGCCGACACACACACTACTGTACACATCTCTTCACCTTTTTCTCTAACTTCAAACACCTCGACCTCACAACAAACTCAACTCACTTTACATAATACATACTTACACATCATCATAGACGTCATACCGTTCAACAACAGAACTTAACTTCCTCCCAACGGAACATCACTATCGCGGCGTTCCTCGCGGAACTTTCGCGGAAAAAGTTTTCTTTACAAATGATAAACTTACACTATTGAATGAGATAAGCCAGACTGTATATTACATAACAATAAATAGGGTCATTCGAGATCAGAAAATCTATTAACGTGGGTGTAACTGATGTAGGTACAGGGGACCTCTTTCCAAAGCTGGATTGCCTTGATAATAATCGTGTGGCTACCTCATGCTTGTCAAGCAAACTCGCTAAATTTGTTTTAAATAAATTGTCATGTAAATTTCAATACCTAGGTACAAACAGAAAACTTTTTCTTGTTAGTCATTTGACCTTCCTTATAAATAATGTTTATAAGAAGCAAAGACCAACAGACTCCAAATTGGCCCGTAAAGTGATTTCATCCGGCACTACATATATTATTCTAAACATTCTACCCAATTGATTACACGAATGATCGGGGTTGTGTTCTATAAATTTAGTGATCTGAGCAGTTAATATTTAGACTGGAAACCACTGACCTAAAAGTACCTAATGCAAAATCATGTGTTTAAATGCAGATTATACTTTTTTTATAAATTACCAAATTAGCATCACGATGCAGTCTAAAGTCTAAATCCATGTTTAATGGTTAATAGTTTATTTGATGAGTTATAAAAGGGTTGAACATGTTTACGATTTGCAATAGAGTAATGCATATAGAAGCAATTCCAGCTACCTACCTAAATCTTAAAACCACAAACCTAAATTAAATCTAATTAATTTGATCTTGTAAGATGTGCCTGCCTTTTTTAAATAAAATAAAATAACATTCGGATATCAAGTAGAATGACAAATATATGCCATCTTGACAAAATTTTACCGAATTTGTGAATCAAAGTTTCTAGAATAGGCTCAACAGGCAGATCCCTTATCTTCGTTTTATTGTAAACAAGAAACTGACGGCATAATAAACCCTGTCAACATTGTCAGACAATCATCTTAACCTAGCAAACTATGTGTGTAGAATATTCAAGATAAGGAGTTTTTATCGACCCACAAACCAAAAAGAGACGCACGAGGTACAGGCGAGACATGGATAACAGTAAAGGCAAATAAATGTACCTATTGTGATTTCGTCACTGTTGCCCTTCGATGGGTTGTCAGAAGTCATTATCCAGTGGAGGCAGGTAATAATGGTTAGTGCTTTCCAGGAATGCTAATTATTTTGGGCTGGTAATATCCTCGCTTTACAAGAACTAGCAATTGTGAGAAAATGTTGTTATTATAATGTTTAGTTTTGAATAATACCCTTTCTAAACCATTATGGAAACATCTGACCGAGGTTCGTATGCAAATGCAATTTTCTAAACCATTATGAACATATCACCAAGGTTCAAATGCATAATGTTATTTTTCTAAATAATTATTAACATATATTATCTGACCGAAGTTCAAGTGCGTATTGTTATTTTTCTAAACCATTATCAACACATCTGAGCGAGGTTCAAATGCATTCCGATATTTTTCCCTTTTAATAGACTCGAATCTGAACTCTTAAATCTAAACAGTGGCATCGTTATTTAGAAATCCTTATGGGGGCTAAACGTAAAGCACCACTTCTGAAACACCCAAAGATGTTTCTTTTATACCTAAATTTAATTATTGTTAAACCTTTCCGCGATTTTTTTGGTAAATTCGAAAGACGTAAAAACAACGGTGACCCTACGAAACGACCGATAAAACCCGACGTAACCCGAGGCAGATTAGTGCGTAGCTCCAGCCGACTCCTGAATTCAGCAGACGGGCCAATACGGAGACCTGCATACCAACATCTCATTCACACCGGCCAGAAATCAATCAAGAAACGGGTTACGGCGCACCACCTATTAGAAAGATCTCAACGCGCGGTCCTGTGCGCGAGAGGCGCTCCCTCCCTTGCTACGTAGTCGCCGGATTGAAGATCGTGCACTTGATCTCAGCTCCGTGTGAACTAGGTACTGTAGGTGTTGGCTCAAACTACAGAACAGAACTTCAATTTTATCCCAGAATTGAGTCCCCGAAGGGAATATTTTCACAATAGCTAAACAAGTCAAATTTTGGTGTAAATGGGATTTATAAGAAAATAGATAATAAAGCACCCTTACAGCGCCCTTGGGTGATTTTGTACAAAAACCTATACAAATCAGCCAATTATTATTATTAAAGACATATCACTGATATGACAGCTGCATTGTAACAAGGGGAGAGAAAACAAAGCTTTCAGCGGCAAGACCATATTCGTAGATAGTGCAACTCGTCACAGACATTACTCAGTTGGTTGCGATGACTACGAAAGAGATCCTGATTGCATAAGTGGAATCCGAGTTGTTGGGGCACATTAGTCAGTTTATTCAGAATCTAAATTTAGAAAATGTGTAGTGAAACAAAGGAAACAGGTTGGTTGTGTAGTTGTTGCGTGGCTGGACGCTGGTCGCGGTGACTCGGCAACTCCGGAGACCCTTCTGAGTTCTGAGAACCCCGTCCCGCCTGCGCATGCGCCTCCTTGGCGGCTCTCCTCGGGCACATCATAAAGCCAACCAGTCAGCCCAAAGACTCTATACCTACACGGAATGACTAAGGTATTACGACCGTCTCAGTCGCCAGGTAAACCGAAAATTAATTGTTGTGCTTGGACAAGAAATCGCGGAAGTTTAACCCGGTGAGTCACGATCATCGGTTTACCAGAAATCTGAGCAGGTGTCTCAGGAACTTGTGATGATGATGATGACACTCTTCAAAAAAGAATTTTCGGAATGTGAAATCTAAAAAGTCCTTAAATTTTATGCACAATGAACAATCTGCGTCAATGAACTCTTGAAAGAACGCCACACCAATAATATTTAAACAATATTAGAGCAGATTTATTCAACATTTTTTCATCAGAACTTGGTCAAAAATATCCACTAATAGGAATAGTTTTAATGTGTCCTCTTTCTAGCCTCTTTTATATTAATTTAGAGCCAATAGCATCGAGTTATTCGAGTTGGTCAGTCATTTACATATACCGTTGAACTTTACATACTTGTTATTCCGTCAGCATAATTCTACCATGTCACAAGCGGCAGTCCCTGAACTGTAATCGAGTGTGGATAAACGGTAGCAGTCGACAAATATAAACAGACTACGGCTATCAAATTAATTATAATCGCGTCAATTAGAACCTAATAAACACGCACAACGATATTGGCGGGAATGTTGTAATACGCATATTTGATATATATGCATCATAAAAGAGAGATTACAGCGTAGCTCTCAGCGGCAGGAGCATATTGAGCACTGAGCAGTCGCGTATTATCTCCAGTGCGCGGGCGGACGATACGCTGTCGCAGAGATGCAACCCCTGAGACATAAAAGTGCACGAAGCTGGATGGACCAGGTGAGCGGGGGGAGGGGGGTCGGACCGGTCGGGGAACAAAGGCCCCTGCGCGATGGGGGCGAGGGCTGAGAGGGGCGCGGGGCACAAGAATGTGCGAGCGGAAAGGGGGAGGGCGGCTGCAACATTGGCGAATCCACCACCATCCAATCTTTCTCCGCGTTGCCAAATTTGAAGCACCACCATGCAATGCTTAACCTCCGATAAACATAAAGGCTACTTACTTACCGTTGATAGCTTCGCTGCAACCTCTAACTCCATTTCTTATAATATTTTTATATAACAGAAAGAGATGTTACATCATAGCTCTCAGCTGCAGTACCATATTTTAAACGAGTTGCAACTCTGGTTCTAAATAATTATTATCTCATGATTTCCTCGACTTAGTTATTTACCTGCCAATAATGATTAGTTCCAGACGACGCGCATATGTTTGCATATTCCCGAGAGTGAGAAATCGTGGCAGAGTAGGTACATACTCTTTCTCGGCCTGTGGTACCTACTGATCAAACAGACTTATTTGCACTTCGCTAGCAAAGATCATGATTGCAAACTCAGCGCACAACCGGTTTGATATCCGTTTTGAATCCATCTCTGAGAATTGAGATTAGGCAGTCCTCCAGACAATGAAATCGAAAATCGCCTCAGATACAAGACCAGCTTGTTTAGAGATTACGTGCAAGAAGTGAATAGCACGTGGGGTTGCACATACGCTGATGGAGCTAGATCTAGCACCAGTCTGTTAGTATTCAGCCACTAGCCATGGATGGGAAGGTGAAAGAGTCAGTGAGATAAGAAATAACAGACGTAGACGTATTGCGTCCGAGGCTACAGTGGAATGCAGTAACCTCTCACAAAACCAGTAGCCGATGATAACTAAATTTCATTTTACACTTCGGTACATTCATACTGGTAGCAGCGCGCTGGAAGAGCGGTGTAAAAAGAACCTTTACAAGAATAATTATTTTTTCTGCAGTAACGCCATATGAAATATAATACGTATATAAATATTTCGGAACGAAGCTTTTTTTAATACTTTCGACAAAAATAAACGTTTCATACAGACAATTAGTCCAATTTCAGTTAACATCCGGAGAGCGGAAAAATGTCTGTGAACATTATTTACTGGTTAGGTACCTACCACGAATAATTATTTTTCAGGTAATTTTTAATTTATTCTGAAGAGCAAATTATGGCAATTAAGATTAAACTGTTGATGATCTGGCAAGCACAAAAGAATTGGAATTTTTTAAATCGTGCGTAAGGAATTTCGGGCAACGGAAATTTGTGATGAAATTAAGTTAGGTTAGGTTATCCGATAAGGGGCGATTCAAAATTCTGTTAGTTTTAATCGATAATAATCTAACGAAAAAGAAAGTGATACAGAATTTCTATATGTGTAAATATATTGTGATGAAAACAGAAACCAAATCCATATAACGTTATAGTTTACTAATAGCCATAAAACGAACGGATAAAAGTTGAAATGTTTTACGACTACAATGACCCATTACGGGAAGGCAATGCGAAAACATTCGTCTGAAAAACCAAAAGTTAAGCTTGTGCGAACTATTACTTGCTTCTGATTAGCATTTTTATATCCGGAAATACCAAGGATTCACCCAATAGTAGTGATTCATACTCTTGGAAATCAGTTAACTTGACTAGTAACAAAGCCAATGACATCATCAACGAGATTTAAAAAAACTGATTTATCATTCCTTCAACTCAAAACAGCGTGATTTCTCAAATTCACCGGTGATTTCTCCACGGGAATAGGGGCCGGTGACCATAAATCTACATTTAAGTCAAACGCTAATATCAACTGTCATAAAATTAAAGTGGAGATCTTGGAAATGGATAATTCGCGGGCACGTCCAAATAGTTGTCGGAATGAATGGCTGGATGCAGCGCCCGGAGCGTGTTAGAATAATGGATTTAATTACACACCAACCCGAAAAGGCAGTGGGCTTAGGGATCAAGCGAGGGGTAATTATCTCCATCTGGGTCCATAGCTCACGTTCTCACCTTAATTTGTGCAAATGAGGAACAAGCTACCCAGCGAGAAGTAGCGGCCAGCAGCAGCGGGCACCGGCCAGCGGTAACGAGCCGGCTGTAGCTACTCGGCACTCGGTTAGCGGCTACCGCACCGCAGGACGGCCGATCCGACATCTTCATCATCCACTAAATCATTACTCGTATAAAGGTACCGCGAAACCAATGCCAATGGTCTATGAATATGTTTATGAGACGACTGTTAAATTAGCAAAACGTTTTTTTGTCTGTCTGGCCACGCGGCTTTTTGCAGCATCCATTACCCGGATTTGCTTCTAATTTACAAAGTCGACTATGATAAAGAATGCAAGTGTACGAGACTACCATCCAAAAATAAATAACCGAAATCGGTTTGTCGTCAGATCGTCGAATTCGGCGACGAATTTTACCAAAATCAAAAAAATTTATCATAATTTAGAATACGTATTAATAAAATTACATTCAGCGTTCAAAGTTCAAAAATGTTTGTGTAATGCGGTGGTCACAGTTTGGTGTTTGCGTGATAAGTACGTCTGTACCACGACAACATGTTGTTATAAAAAAGTCCATAAATTTAATTAAACAATTTATATGTAAAATTGCTAACGTTCTGGGCGTTCTAGCCGGTTTATTTGGATTTATTTTTTTGTTTAAAAGCACAACGGGCATTTATCTAGGCAGAAGCGGGGGGAGGGCAGGGGGCGCGCCGGGACGGCTACCGGCAGCCGTGCCCCGCGGGCCCCAGGCCCCAGACCAGCATCCAACCGACCAGCCAACTCAGCAACTAGTCTCAGCAAGCAAGCTACCAACCAGTCTCAGAAACCCGTACCAGTAACTCTAACCAACACAAGCACGTCTCGTCTACTTGCAACATGCATTTACCGTTTCCCAGCCACTGGGCTCTCTAGGAGGCTTTGCGACACTTGGAAGCGGATCCGCTGATCCACTGCTGATAGCTGATAGCTCCTACGTTATCTATCTCACTTGACTTCAATCATCAACCAACTTGCACATGGCTCTTCTCTTGGTATCCCGAGTATCGAGTATCAGGTAGAATTGCTTCTAATAAACATGCAAATTACTATTACAATTAATTCATAACAAACCATGTATTATTACCCTGTAAGACACGACACGCAAGATTCAGACGAATGTCCCTACGAAATGAACAAGAGCGAAGAAGGTCAATTAAATAGGTCGTTCGTTAGTTAAGATGGACGACATCTGATACCCATTCTAGATTAAGACGATCAGAATGTTTCATATGTTCATTATTGTTTACATGTGAGTTTAAATAATCAGTAAAATTAGTAAAAAATACAAAGAACTGTTTTATTTTCGAATTCGCGTTATTGCAAAGTAATAAGTGTTGTTATTGCAGACACCATATTTAAAAGCAGCGCAGACAGAATGGATAACCCTTAATATTTTATAAATAGCAGCAATATTCGGTACATCTGTTGAGCAGACAATCAGATATTTGATAGCTTACATCGCATCGGGCCGATATCACACTAAGGAATGCAGAGACGTTGGGAGAAGGCGGACCTATAATTCAGAAGATCCAAGACCAGTTGGTTTCCAAGCTCACGACCGCAGTTCAAAGTTCAACACTCGTGAATAAAGTATGCGGTGCATTTAGAGTGAGTTTCACCGCATTACCGCATGGATAGGTGGAACACGCCAAGGAAAACCGCCATATTA
The DNA here is from genome assembly GCA_917880885.1 of Limnephilus marmoratus. Taxonomy (NCBI): domain Eukaryota; kingdom Metazoa; phylum Arthropoda; class Insecta; order Trichoptera; family Limnephilidae; genus Limnephilus; species Limnephilus marmoratus. The sequence continues at coordinate 34,482,418 of OU862908.1, forward strand.
GTAAGAAAATAAATAAATCAGTATAAAAATAAATGAAATTAAAAATAAAGCTAGAAAAATAATTTAAATATGGTACGAGAGAACTTACAACAGCCTGCAATTTTTTGTGTATAAAACGTTCATGGATTATTGCAACGATATTGCTGAGTGCTCCTAACCATACGATTATAATTGACATATGCAACGACTTGAACCAACCACAATGATGTATTTATATAATACTTACGTATTTACATATAAACTTATGATAGGGCATATTGGAAGTACATTTATAACCTAAAAGCCTATATTATGTAGGTCAGTATTGTAGTCGAGATATCATAAGGCGTGCCGCAATTGTCATAAAACGATAAGGATTTCACATTACAAACTATTTCTTGGTAGGTATGACACGAAACATCAGTATGAAACACACACTCAAAGATTTAAATTGTCTCCGATCTTCAATTTCATTAATCACAAAGCTCTATTGCGTAATGGTCCGCATTCCGAATAAACGGCACCCAGCATCCCACTTATACTAATACTAAATGGATACGACGAATAATGAACGAAGAATTATTAGATATTAGTGGAAATACTAAAAAAAAAACATTAAGATTTACGGTGAAAATATTATAATGGCTCTCAGGAAGGCAATTTTGAGAACACACCACGATAATTTCTAACATAATAATACTCCTCATACAATACCTACACGAATACTCCCGATTCCGATGTTGGCGACAGGTTTGAAAATATAGCACGATAATTTCCAATAATAAGAATTATACTAATATAGTCCTGATGAAAGCGAGAGGTTTGAAAAAAGAGTTTGATAATTTCCAATAATAAGAATTAGAATAGTATAGTCCTGATGAAAGCGAGAGGTTTGAAAATAGAATTTGATAATTTCCAATAATAAGAATTAGAATAGTATAGTCCTGATGAAAGCGAGAGGTTTGAAAATAGAGCACGATAATTTCCAATAATAAGAATTAGAATATTATAGTCCCGATGAAAGCGAGAGGTTTGAAAATAGAGCACGATAATTTCCAATAATAAGAATTAGAATATTATAGTCCCGATGAAAGCAAGAGGTTTGAAAATAGAGCACGATAATTTCCAATAATAAGAATTGGAATATTATAGTCCCGATGAAAGCGAGAGGTTTGAAAATAGAGTACGATAATTTCCAATAATAAGAATTAGAATATTATAGTTCCGATGAAAGCGAGAGGTTTGAAAATAGAGTACGATAATTTCCAATAATAAGAATTAGAATATTATAGTCCCGATGAAAGCGAGAGGTTTGACAATAGAACACGATAATTTCCAATAAGTAATAAGAATTAGAATATTATAATCCCGATGAAAGCGAGAGGTTTGAAAATACAGAAGCGTGAGGTTTGGAAATAGAGCATGATGATTTTCATTAAGAATTAGATTATAATACCGATAAAAGCGAGAGGTTTGAAAATAGAGCACGATAATTTCCAATAATAAGATTTAGAATATTATAGTCCTAATGAAAGCGAGAGGTTTGAAAATAGAATAAGATAATTTCCACTACAAAAATAGCCCATTCTTCGGTTGTGTAGGTCCAGAAGAAGTTTTTTAGTTTCATTACAATTATATACATATACGTAAATTAATTTTACATTTGATGGTTATGGTTACAGATTAGGAAGCCAGAGTTATATTATTACATAGTAAAAGTAAAAAGGGAATACAAAAAAGTAATGAAATAATAGCTTTGATTTAAATACATTGTAAGGATAATTTGATTTAAACGTTTCAAAGGTACAGTGGAATCAGTTTATCTAATAATTTGTCTTTTTTTTGCAGAAATCTTGAACGATGGCGGTGTTTGGAATGGTGTCGGCGGTGGCGGGCTTCGTGAAGGTCCGCTACCTGGTCGACAAGGCAATCATCGACAACATGGTCTTCAGAATGCACTACCGCATCACCTCTGCCATACTTTTCCTCTGCTGCATCTTGGTCACAGCCAATAACCTAATTGGTAAGCATTGTGCACGAGCACCCTATACCCTACGTAATTTATTACTTTAAAAAATAAAAGCGTAAAAATAATACGGGAATGAGTGATCAATTTTTTTTTACAAATAAAAAAAAAGCTTCAATGCTAAATGGTCGACATCTGTGTGACAAAACAAACATAAGATAATATATATTATAGAACGTTATCTATAATGTTCATACATTTACAAGCAAGAATGTTTCATGTCGAAATTGCTTCAACTAGTCTCAGGCAAAATTCTTTCTTATTGAGAACTTGTAATCATTATAACAAAAAATGTATCGATGCTGATATCTTGTCATGTACTTTAAGCTCTTTCAAACATTTAGTTAATGGAGCCTTATAATAACCAATTCATTACCAAATTCTCGTAGATTAATTCACAAAACTAAATAATTATTACCGTACTTTTAATGTGTATATACGTACATGTGCGCGTATATATTATTTTTCCACTTTAATTCTGGTGTTTTTTTTTTCAATTTTTTTTTTTGTTGTTTTATAATTTTTTTTTAAATAGCCATAACACTGGCACACTATTTTTTACATTTTTTTTGTGAGTACTATCACTTTTCTTTTATCTTACTTTCAATTGTTTTTTATTTATTTATTAATGTACATATTATTTCTCGATCCTACATCTAGTGTTTTTCAGTTTTCATCATTATTTTTATATATTTATTTTTTATACTTTCATTGTTTTTTATCTTATCTTATCTGTATCTTTTATGTATCACACAGTATTATACAGTATATATAGACTATGTTTATATTGTTTATCTAGTTTTTATCTCTGTAATATTAGGCAAAAAAAGTTAATAATTATTGACTTTTTATTTATTATTTTTCGCATGATGTGAACATTTGTTATTGGGCTGTAACCTAATTATTATAATTTATTGTTTTGTTTAATGCATGTAATGTTATTAACCTGTAAATGTTCCTAATAAAATAAAAAAATAAGAAGTATCTAAGGGAACGTACCCATACTACGTGACACGTTTAGGGGGGGGGGGGGTCTTCAAAATGTCACGCTCCATACAAATGAGCGGCGGGTTGCTTAGGATTTTGGTCACCGGGGGGGGGGGGGGGGTTAAAAATTGCAAAAAGTTGGTCACGTAGTATGGGTACGTTCCCTAAGTAGTAAAGTATTATGAATAATAAACAAATAATTTAAACGTTTTTTTTTATTTTTTATTGGGGGCTTTCTGAATTTGCGACGGAAGATGTAACGAATCTAGACTTATGTGGTCAACGTTATACCTTCTTGTTTCTGCCAACAGTGAACACACATTGTAACTAGGTACTTGGTAAGTTCAACGATCTATTTGCTCTTAGCGTTCAATGCTCTATTAAACTTTACCTAGTTGCAATAATTGAGATACGAGTGCAGCGTGATAATATCGAATAACTATCTCGTAGACAATAATATTACCTATACTTACAGACATTAAGATAGAAAACGCAAAAAAAAAACATAGTATTTAACATTTCGTAGAATGTTTCTCAAAACGTATGAAATTAAAATATCAGAGAGGAAAGATTAAAACTTTAGTGTGGCAAATAGCTAACGGTTACAAATGCTAACATTCACAGTTATTGGTAAATCAATTACGAAACGCGAACATGTCGATTATAATTTTATACGTGCTACCAAAATTAGAGTGTCAAAATAGCACCGATACAAATATTAATCAAGTTCATACACGGAATAAGTTTATTATATTGTTAAATGCCCGAGTGCTTGAAAGAACCGGTTACCACGTCTGCCGAAGAACAGCCGATAATACTTCTTCTACGGCAGCCACCATACTTTTTTTATTGAATTCGTGATAATACGGCGTGAAGTAATTTATTGTATTCCACTAAAAATCATTTGAATTTACGTAGTTACGTGACCTCGTGAAAACCCAAGTGCATTGAAAACCCGCAAACTTTCTCCGAAATTAAAACAGTTTGTCTTTCAGACTGAAAAACGTAAAGGAAAACCACCGCAACCGGAAAGCATTCTCGAATGCCGATATTTTCATAAGTAATGAAAAGTTTCCTGGTTAAAAGATGGTTAAAGGTGACTTTCAAATCCGAAATGAAAGATATCAGATTCTATTTATATAGTTCCTTTTTGAAACAATATTTACTCTGTTATACATATATTATATTAGGTATAATCAATTTCATTACAACTTCCGTACAACGACGAAGAGAAAGTTCACATAAGCTTTTGTTGCATATAAACCGCGTTGCTGAACAAATGAGGTTGAGTGAGTGAAGGTGACATAATATTTTCTTTTAAATGAAAAATTATAGTATAATGAATAACTGATTACTTTGTATAAAACCACTATTTTTAAAACAATATCAACATGTTTCAACAACAATGTTGTCTTCATCAGGATATGTTAAATATGCTATAAATTATAGTAACATATCCTGATGAAGACAACATTGTTGTTGAAACATGTTGATATTGTTTTAAAAATAGTGGTTTTATACAAAGTAATCAGTTATTCATTATATGAAAAATGATGCCACAAAGTAATTTTGCGAAGTTTGAAGAAAAATTATAGTTTTAAATCACTTAATTTATAACACACAACAATCAACTAGTATCGGTTCAGGACCGTAATAATATTATATTATATTATAATAATTATATATATTATATACATATATTATACCGTAATAATATTATATTATATTATATTATTACGGTCCTGAAGAAGGGTAGTTGTCATAACTAAAACTACTTGAATACTGGGTGTTATAAATAAATAAAGCGGTATAAAACTAAGTATTTTTTATTTAAAATATAATGTCAAGCCCCAAAGATATTGCTTTCTTTGATAAATAATATTTTCTTGTTACTTGGGGTAGCTCTTGTGTGAAGTTTTTGTATTTGTGCCTCTATAGCAGTGGTTCCCGACCATTTTTGACCAGGGACCACCATGACATTTATTTGTTCTCACAGGGACCACACGGTACAATAATGATAAACCGTTAATCGTGTAATTAAACGCGTCCTTGCAATTAATATCATTTTGCAATTCACTGTGCTCTTCTTGGACTTCTTCAGCTACCTCTCTATCATTAATACCAAAAGGGTTACGAATCAGCTTTTCGATACCCTTCGATTCGGTTTTGTAGTAAATGAATAAATGTTTCGTGGACCACATTTCAGATTTCGCGGAACACCGACGGTTAAGGGTCGACCGAGACAGGTTTTTCGTTCTCGGCCGATACCGAGACCGAGACTGAGAATAAATTAAAATCTCGGCCGAGACAGAGAATAGATAAATTGAGAAAAAAAATGAAAATGCTCTATTTTTTCATAGTACAGGAACAATCAAACATTATACCTACTTAGTAAACACATTAAATCGAAATAACACACCCTAATAAACCCTAAGAGACCCATCACAATCGACAGCTCTCTCACGCACTGACACCAAGTGACGAATGTGGACGCGCGCGGTAGATTTGAATCCCACTATCCTATACCGTACTTACTTACAGCGGTCTCGGTTATGGCCGAGAATCTCGGCGATTTTTCGCCGAGAACCGAGACAGAGTTCTCGGTAGAATTTGTAGCCGAGAATGCCGAGACCGAGACCGAGATCTCGGTCGACCCTTACCGACGGTCCACGTACCAGCGGTTGGAAACCAATTGCTCTAGAATGATTATCTGAAAAGTCAGCCTTTCATATTACCTACATGGTTCTTTAGAATTTCTTATTACATTAATCAAATAAGAAGGTGATGCTTTAATTATTCGCATTGTCACAGATATATAATATCCTCTGTACGATTAAATTTTGCACGCGATAAACTCATCTTCCTGCTGTTTATAACAACGCCATCCGGTGTTTTCGAGAATACAGTTTTTTTTCACAAAATTCCAAACACTATGTGGTCATCCGGCGGTGACAACAGATAAAAATGTTATTCCCACAAACTTGGGTTTCTAGAAATCTAACCATTTCATTTAAAATGGACACAGTACAATGATAATCAGTATAATCACCATACATGGCTTTGAACCTGTTTTCCTCACATCAAAACCATTCCTATTAATATGACAAAGGCAATATGGATTTATGAATTCTTTATTGTTGTCTGTCGGTGTTATTATAGGATATTATCATAGTCAGGTGTTGTGTTGTTAAACATTATTAGACTGGCATAGCCGTGTACTAGCTTGTACCGTGATGTCGGTAACACGACAGCTGCAGTGCACAGCGGAAGTGAGCTCCGAGTGATCTATTAGTTAGAAATGGGGATTACATTGACCTTGTAACTAATCATCGGTTAATCTGGCAATCAACATTTTAGGTATCTGAACAAACACGCCGTTTAAACGATGTTACCTAAATATTTCAGCCTGCATGTGTTCTCCTCTTTTATTTTCCATTATTCTCACTTTAATTTTCCTCCAGTTCGGTAAATTCATGTACCTAGTCCAACAGAGCAAAATGACGGGAAGTTTGTCATACCAACAATGTCATATTATCAATCACTGACCTCCATCAACTATGAATCAAGTCATGGACATAGCAACAATTTCGTAGAAACGAATCATCGAGCGAAAGTTTCCGTCGCATAGTTTCGCGCAAAATAATCTTTGGCAGCTTAGAGCGGTATTATAAGCGGTTTATTTTCATGTTTTAGCACGGCCAAAAAATATTGCAAAAATTCTACTAAATATCTCGCTAAAAATAATTAGAATCAACCGTGACGGATTACGTTTTGAAATATTTGCTGCCTTTAGAATTTAGAATCGTGCAGATACACAAGTCTTTTAGTAAAATTTAATATGGTAAGGGAACGTACCCATACTACGTGACACGTTTAGGGGGGGGGGGGTCTTCAAAATGTCACGCTCCATACAAATGAGCGGCGGGTTGCTTAGGATTTTGGTCACCGGGGGGGGGGGGGGGGGGGGGGGTTAAAAATTGCAAAAAGTTGGTCACGTAGTATGGGTACGTTCCCTAAGGCGAGAATATGACGAATTGGTGTATTGCTCCAAGTGACTCGAGTCCCGCATAAGGCCCGAGCTGCACATGTGCGCTTTACCTGAGCTAATGGTAGGAATAATAATAATATCAAGTACCTACCTAACACTACCAGTCCGACTAGTGTCCATACACATTTCAATGCAAATATTTTACATAGCGTAGCAAATACCTAACCGTTTAATTTTCCCTAATGAGGTTGCTTGGATTTACCTGTTACGGATACTTTAACGATCTGTCTATAAGTTATCTACTAATTATTATTAACGTGGGTTTTTGCAGAAATACAAACTCGTTTTTAAAGTCATTCGCATCTTTATTAAATTTACCTTGCGATACGATCAAATCAAACCTATCCTCGCCAATTATTCTATTCGAGCAGCAAAACAATGGGGTGTACGAAATTATGTAGATCGTTATTTCGTCACGCAACTCTTGTAATCATACGACGGCAAGGATTATTATCATCATTCTTCCTATCGAGGGTTTGTGAAATTTGAATACCAATAACAAATTTTGCGAAAAGGGTTGTCATAAACTTGACTGGAATTTCCTCCGGTTGTCCGTTAACCTCGGTTCGAGGAATGAATCAGAGCAGACGTTGCCGCACCTCCCTAGCGACGGTGTCGAGGTCACCTCTCACCTGGCCGAGTGCCGGTGCTGAGTGCCCTGAGCGGCTGCCATCTACCTGCACAGATATTACTATACTGTCCTATCCTGCAACCGGCAACCGGCCAGGGGGTTACCTCCCGACCAACCTGCTACCATCGCACTGTGCACCCACCCGGTGCCCGGTGGTACACTCCAAACCCTAGTACATCTTGGCACTCGATAAGTACATTTATAATAATGCGTGATTCGTGACATTGAGTATGTCTAGACGAAGACGACGTACTCGCATGTCTTATCTAAATGTAATCATACGAGCTAATTGTCTCATTGGGGCAGTACTTAGCAATTTGATAATAGTACAACGCTAAACAAAAGCATTAGTAAATTTGATCCAGACATGCTTTCAAAATGCGTAACACGTAATTTTCTTTAATGTGATGCTTAACTTTCAAAATTGATTTATCGACTCACGACACTGTCATTAGATAGACAAGACCCGATACATAACTTTCCTAACAACTCAAACTTGTAAAATAAGCGTTTACTTTGTTCGAGTGTTGCATGTGGCATTGTTATTGGTACAGGTAAAACAGGTAAACGAGGGGCCATGAGCCGAAACGAAGGAGGGTGTGTAAAGACGATACCCGGTGGCAATTTCGATCGCCGTAGGTATAATCCATCCGAGTGCATGCCTTTGTGAAATGAGGGGTTTCGACTGTAGGCTATAGGAATAGGAAGCACAATGTTTTGGAACACATGGCATAATTATAGTGTTCGTTTATTTTATGGACACACTGTATTTCTGAATAAGTGCATTTGACGGCTTTGTTTTTACAGATAGCTTTTTCCTCCTTTGTACAGAGGAATTAGAAATCGGTTTTCAACAGACAATCGGGCGATTATACGAATGAGTAACTAGAAGGTACAATGTACAATGAACTTTTTATTGCCAAACTTTATTATTTGTGATAATAAAAACAAATAACAAAAACTGGTAGTCGGTCCACTACCCAAATACTTATACTTGAGGTTCAATTGATCTACCAGCGACGATTTATTGGCTGAGCCTAACGAAGTCCTGTTTTAACCAGACCGTTTGGCATTTCGCCTGTCAATAAATTTGTTCATGCGTTCCGTTTCGGGTTCGACAATTTGCTCTTTGCTGCATCCAATTTATTATTCAAGTAAGTCTTACTTTGTCTAGATTGCTAACTTTAATTAGGTGGCTAACTTTGACTAGATAGTTGACTGATTTGGTGACCGGACAACTCAGAATGAACTCAACTAATCACCTCCTTTGAAGTCATTAAAAGTGATGAAAAAAAATTGGTTATTTGGCGTATTTTTTTCTCACTTTTACAGTCAGTTAACACGTAATAAATGAAATAAAAAACAATAATTGCGCATGTGATTTTTTTTTAAATTACTGCTACAAAATAAACAAAAATTATAAAAATTAAGAAAAAATGTTAACTGCTTCTTGGAATTTTTTTTTTCAATAATCAACACTCGCATTATAAAGGAAGGACCCTACGATCAACAATGGATGGACCTCATTAATTTAGTATTTTAAATTTAATTGCGTTTACAGTCTCAACATTCTTATTACACACGTGAAATGAAATAAAAAACAATAATTGAAGTATTTAAAAAATATATTATTTATTTTTTTATAATACTCCGGACCGGCCGGCGAACTCAGCTGATTATGGCGGGTGACACACTAGTCACGAACTCACCTGAAGTCAGCCGAACGACGCGCGATAATTCACGAACGCAGAGTTTCGGTGCGGCCGAAGGTTCGGCAGATTATCTGCCAAAACTGGATTTTTTTGCCGAAACTTTCCGAAACCGAACCTTCGGTCGGTCACTATTTTTTTTTCATAGCTTTTAATTGCTTTTCAAAGAGGTGTCGAGTTGAGTTGATTCCGAGCTGGCAAGGAACCGATTGATTTATATTTTCTAAAATCTGCTGCATCCACTTTATTTTTCATCTTTGAATAGATGGCTAACTTTGACTAGGTGGCTAACTTTGACTAGGTGGCTAACTTCGACTAAGTGGATAACTTTGACTAGGTAGTTAACATTGACTAGTGGCTAACTTTGACTAAGTGGCTAACTTTAACTAGGTGGCTAACTTTGACTAGATGGCTAACTTTAACTAGATGGCTAACTTTGACAAGTGGCTAACTTTGACTAGGTGGCTAACTTTGACCAGTAAGTGGCTAACTTTGACTATGTGACTAACTTTGACTAGGTGGCTAACTTTGACTGAGATATTATGGTACCTACCTGCCTGAAGAAAGTATGAAAAAAGAATTAGACCTGTGCTGTAAAAGATCAAAGATCATTTGGCTTTGCCTATTTCAGCATATATGCCGAAATACGCCAAGTCACGTGATCTTTTATCTTTTATAGCTGTGTGTGGCACAAGTCTTATTGTTTAGTGACGTTTCTTTGGACAATTTGTATACTTAATTCCTTATTTGAAACAACAAAAAATGTTATATATAATATATATACGGTTTATAATTAGTAGGCGGTATTTAAGTACCTACTTAAAATCTTGTGATTTCAGTGGAAATTTTATGTTTTATTTATTAAATAAGATAAAATTAGAAACATACATATTTGGACTCGAGGTCCACTGTTCACAGAACTATTCTATAGCTAGGCAATTTTACGTAAATGTAAACGGACATGCACAAACAGTGAAATAGCAAATATACTTGTGAGATGCGAGTAGCAGATACCTACTGACTTCTGACCATAATGGTATGGCCTTCTAAATCCGTACGACAATTGAACGAGTTCCTCCATCCTCATTGTGTGGTTTATTGGAATCGAGCTCAGCGCATCTGTTCCCTCCAGTCACTCCAATGAATAGGTCAACTTAATACACGAATTTAATAATAAATAATATGGGGAGCATGAAAGAATTACGATTGTTATTAATATTAACAATAATCTCCGCGGAGACGGCGCAGTGCGCGCTCGGTCCGGGGGAGGTCTTCATATGAACTATTGGATTTAATTAAAAATTAAACTCCATTCACACGAGGCCGGCCTGATTGCCTGCCGACTATGTTCAGTCGTTTTGAAAAATTAAAATATTATACCTCGTATTATCGTGAATGCAGAATGCGCAAGACATTTTTGTTTAAGATTTTTCTCTAAATTTAACAAGACAATTTAGCGACTCTCAATCAAAGAAACAAAAAAATCTGAAAAAGATGTCCACCTAGGAATTGAACCCAAGACTTAGTCTAAAAAGCCAGGCATTCCTAGGTGCGACCGTTTCTGATTTTCCTGCTTCAAATTTTCATTGAGAGTCGCTAATATTGTCGTAAATATTACAATTTGTGGTTTTACTCATGAGTTAAAATAAAAATAAACAAAGACATTATACATATAAACCTCGCAATATTTTTTAAAGAATATTTAAAAAATTTCCCTATTTTTCATTCCATATTTTATAGATTAAAGAACCGAGGTTTATCCTGTAATCGTTATAATTATATATTGTGTTTAATTCATAAAACTCTGTCATTATTTTTTTTTTAAATTTAATGAAACAAATTTAATATTGTTATTATTAAAGTTCTGCCAGTATTTTACATTGGAAAACAGATTTCAAAGTACCCCACAGAATAGAGAATCTATTATAACAATTATTTTCTCAGTAAATCGGTACTGATATAAAATCATTTTAGGCACCATAAAAATTTAAATTGGGCAGGGGTAAATAGAGTCATATAAGTAACACAATAACAGTTTAAAAGTGGCCGTAAACATCGAAACAGCTGTCAAAAAAAATACTTGCATAACTTAAAAAGAAACTCGGTCCCCAAGAAATGTGAACAACAGATATTTTACCAAACTATTGCTGTCCCTGTCAGTGTCACTGTCACTCTTATTCCTACCAATACTGACCGAAAAGGACAACTGCACCTCAGGCAATTAATACCTAAATAAAATCATCAAAATCGAGGTTACTAACCGTATTACAAGAAAATACTTTTATGTTTGTATGTTTTCCTTTTTTGAAAAATACATTGTCTAGTTTGTTTGTATACTGAACATATGTAAATGGCATTTAAATCAGGCAATTTTAACGATTTTTGGAGGGACCTAACTCCTATAAGAATAGGGTTGCCATACGTCCGGAATTTTCCGGACAAGTCCGGAAATATAGGTCTTTGTCCGGAATGCGGGGGGAATTCTAAAAAACAGTCCGGAATTTCTACAATTAAGTGGAGATTGATATAAAAAATGAAATAAACCAAATTATTTTTATTACAAATCAAAGTAAAAACATCACTTCTGATATTTAATGCTCCCAGAAATATTGCATGCCACGATGCATAACGACATTCATATTATATTTACAAAAAGGCCGGAATTTTCTCCGGGATTTTGATTTTTTTATCTGGACATACAAATAATAACTATGTTATATTAGTGGATTTTGACACTAGTACAAAAAAAATATTTGCACTAGTGTCAAAGTCCAGAGAGGAATTGGGGAGTACTTTGTATGGACATAGCGCCGCCCAGTTTCCTGTTAATAATAACATTATTATATTTGATTAAATGAACAAAAAAAAGTATACATATAATTATACAGTGAAAAGATGACATATTAACTGCAATTACTTTTTGGAGTGATGGACTGAAAAACGCCAACTCATTTTTTTTAATCTCAAAGTACTAATCCTGAGTAAAGTAATAAAAGATGAAATTCTATTAAAAACTGACATTAATGCAACATGAGGCATACGCAGCACACATTTACTAGGCTATTTATCATGTGCATGACAATGAATTATTTTATTCAAGAATTTTATTATGCTTTCAACTGCACACAAATACATTGTACACTGTGTACCTATGTATAAGAAAACAAAGTATGCATGATCTGTGCCCTTTCGTGAGTTGTGCAGTTTATACGTCTTGTAAACTGATTTGTGTACTTGTATAATATTTACAGGCCTTTGACATATCGTTCTGTATATGCAAAGAATTAATTAAATGGTGTTTTTATTTTATTCAATTCAAGTCACCTGTCGCACCATTCGTTAGTTTGGTGTTTCAATTATTCAGCTCTAACGACCTGCTTTTCTTATTTATATTTGTATGCCAATACAATTATTTTTATGTGACCTGGTAACGGGTCACCATCCAGTTAAGCATCATTGTGAGGTGGGTTAAGGTAGGGGCTGTAGGAAGGGATTTATAAATGCGGGTCTTGAAGAGGCCCGGATTACATGAAGGAGGTAAAACAGATGCCGGTGCGTCGTTCCCCACACAAACCGACTTACAAGCCAACATCATCTGCGTGGTCAACTGCTCAACGGGTGTTTTACCCATGTTCAAAGAGTTTCAAGCATGTGCACTGGAGATCAATGCTGCTATAAAATGAAATATACTATAATATATAAATATAAAAAATAGGTATTTCACACTGCTTTTAGGGCGCCTTCAATTTAGACGTTTCGTGTCGGACCGCTGCAGCGACGAAGCGGTGCGTTTGTCGTAAGGCGCAAGGACGGTCATTTGTTTTCGTACAAAGTGCACGGAGCGACAACAGTGCGGCGTCAGCACCGAGAACGCTCGACGACAGGGTTGCAACGTCGCAAACTCCACGTATTCATTTGGCTGTTGAATAGTGCGGTGACAAGACGTGAGAGCTAATTTCATCGTATTTTCATGTTTATTGTTTGCTTAAAATAGATGATATAAATGTGGAAGAATTTATAAATGAAATTGAAATACGTCCTGCTATATGGAACTCCAAAAGCGACAAAAACAGTAAAAATGCTTGGGAAGGTATCTGTGAAAAATTTAAATTTAGGATTTTAAAAATAAAACTACTGGTGAAAAAAACTGCCATCAAATGAATTTAAAACATCAAACGACCCACAAACATCACTAGCATACAAACGTACGGCAGTCAGATACGCTTTAGACGTTTGGTATCGGACTGCTACCGTACTGCAGCGGCACGGCAGCGGGTTATAACCAGCGGCACGGTAAACATGCGGCAGCGGTCCGACACGAAACGTCTAAATTGAAAGAGCCCTTACTATTGTCTTATGGCTTTTTTCCTTGGATGCAAATGGATAAATTATACATTCATATAATTGTTTAACCCATGGGGGCCTACAAGAAACTTCAATAAATAAAAATATGTTTTTGTTAAAGCCAACACTTAGATAAAGGCTTATTTTATAATTGAATATATTTTAATTTAGTCTCTAACTAACTAGGAGATGTAATATCCAAAGGCAAAATGAATACAAAGTCGACACTGCTGCAATTGCAGTGCTTCCAACCATGTGTGGGCATGATACTTCAACACTGCAATCTTTGGGGTCCAGCCTATAGTAGTTAACCCTTTGCCGGCTAACTTGCAAAAAATTTCCAAATTGTGATGGGCCATATTAACAAAGCTCTTAATTACGATCCCATAGGGCTGGGCGACTTACTGGTTGAAATACATCAACCAACGTGAAGGTACCCTGCATAATAAGCAGCTCCTGCATTTTTTTTTATTTTGATACAATAACTTTAAATATTTTCTTAAAATTATTTGATAATGTGGTCCTCACTGGGTGATTTACCCGTTCTGAGGCCCCCAGCATTATTACATTAATTTATTTAAAATGTTGAATTTAGAACATCATAATTTTTCCGACTTACGAGACCAGAGCCAAGAATCTTACCGATCTCTCAGTATTACGTAAATTTTGCATCGGCACACGGTTCGTTAAGCAGTTACACAAACAAAATTTTATTAAACCTTCGCAGTTGATGTTGGCTTCATAAGAATGAGACGTTTCTTCGACTCATTTTTGTGTAAGTCGGCTTATATGTGGAATGAGCTACCAGCTTCTATTTTTACTGAATTATATATGATCCGGACCTCTTCAAGTTCCACATTATACCCGACCTACACCCATACCTTTACCCACCTCACAAAGCTGCCTAACTGGCTGGCGATATAGTTCCCTGTCTTTACACTGCAGATACAAGTGCGCTGTCACATTAAAAAAATAATAAAATAAAATTTATTAATTAATTAACACCTTGCGGTTTGACAAATGATTACTTGTGTCTAATATGTTATTAGAAATGTATTCTCACACAATTAGTTAATATTTCCTCAAATCTATAATTATTAATTAAGTTATTTTAATTACCCTGTAGCTTACAATCTTAATAATAATGTATTTAATATACGAACTTGTTTACTACAAATAATAATAATAAGAGATAAAAAAATATTGTAATGTCCTTTGAACCAGATACTAAAACTTTGTGGTTTTAGGTTTTTGTCCACCACACTACGGAAGTTATCGAATAAATGATAAGAATAATTTCTATTTAAAATAATCTTTGTTTCAGTAATAATTATGTTTACGATAGAATGAACGAAATTTGATAAAGAACTGCTGTTAATGTTATCATAACATTATATTCTGTAAACTTTTGACAAAGTAAATAAACAATTGTTACTGATGGAACATCTGCAGACAATAAACGACAACTATGAGCTTATCCCAGATGTACTGGTTAGTTCATAATGCTGCTAGTAGTGTATAAATACAATGCATAATATTATTATTAATGTAGGACTATAAATATCATAAAATTGATAAAACAATCGATATCGCCCTGATGAAAGGCTGCCACCATTCAGAATTGAAAAGTTTGAAATGGCTCAAGAAATGCTTACCAAACTTCCTCCATCTCCTTCATTTTCCTGATTTATTATCACCTCACAATAATCCAATATTAGTGGGGCCAGACCCACTGACTCGGAGCACTCGGAAGGCAAAAATAATCAATAGGCATACAAATACGGCGGTCAGTGCAAAAATGGCATATCCAAAAAAATCCTAAGTAAGTTAACAATCGAAGGTAGCTAAACTATATGTTTCATCAAATAAAAGTGGTTAGATCAACCAAAACACATTTTTTGTTGCAACTTTTATTTGAACCACCTCCAAATTTTAAGAGCCCTTGTAAACAACATGTTTTGCCAACATGAAAACCTCCGTTGGACTTAAAGCAATATTGCACATTGGCCAGTGTTGCGTGGATCACTATCGGAGCTTGTACACACACACGTGAACAAGGATTCACAATTTTCCTGCATTTTCAAAATGTTGGAAAAATGGTTTGTGCACAAGAGGTCTAAAACATTATGATTTTAGCTGGACATTTTTGTGGGTTACACGGTTGTGCGCTGACCGCCTCAAATGTTGAATTATTTAATGAATCATTATTATTAAATGTGTTATTTTTTCAACAGGTGACCCAATATCCTGTATCAATGACGGAGCCATACCTGGCCATGTAATTAACACATTCTGTTGGATTACCTACACATTCACCCTTCCCGGACAAGATCCCAAGAACACGGGACACCCTGGACTTGGAAATGACAACATGGGAGATGACAAGAGGGTCCACAGTTACTACCAATGGGTGCCATTCATGCTGTTCTTCCAGGTATATTATACTATATTTGTATGTTTAGCTGTTGATGTTGCAATGAATGGAGGTTGCTGATTTAAGTGGGTTATTCAAAGCTCATGTTTCGTAGTCAAAGGTATTATTAATTTTTCATTTAATTTCCAGGGTCTTCTCTTCTATATTCCCCACTGGATCTGGAAAAACTGGGAAGAGGGCAAGATTCGCATGATATCCGACGGCATGAGGGGATCCATCGCTGGATTCGGAGAGGAAAGAAAGGAGAGACAGGTATAATAACTTAATATAGTAGGTTCCTAATGCCGTAACTTAAATTACATGCATTATCAATCTCAAAAATAATAGCCGATATCGGGAAAACCTGCTACCGGTTTTATCGTTTCCTAATCTTAACCTGTGCCATAAATTTAACAAAAAATGACATATTTATTTAACTACTACAACAGACCTTATTGATAAAGGAATAAACAGCATATTGAGTTTTGTAGCTAACTGCAATAACAATGCTTTACAACTGTTTAGATTACGAGCCTGTTACAGAAGTCGTTCAACGAATATGTTTATGGTAGAACAAATTGAATTGCTTCTGAAGAAATAAACATACTGATTTTATAGCTTTTTTGCGCTCAAGGAAATGAGCTTTGCCTATCTTATAATATGAAACATACCTTGCTGATTTAGGTTTATGCAATTTATGAAAGAGTCTAAATGATTGATTTGTGGATTGCAGGGACGTCTCGTGCAGTACATGATGGAAACCCTTCACATGCACAACACCTATTCTTTCGGCTACTTCTTCTGCGAAGTTCTGAATTTCATCAACTCCGTAAGTAAACATAAAACAAACTTTTCAAAAGAGTCAGAATCCCAAAATCCTGTCCAGTAAATTTAAAAAAAGGGATTTGGTTCTATTTATTACGATTATACACAATATGTAC
The DNA here is from genome assembly GCA_917880885.1 of Limnephilus marmoratus. NCBI lineage: Eukaryota > Metazoa > Arthropoda > Insecta > Trichoptera > Limnephilidae > Limnephilus > Limnephilus marmoratus. Next base: position 34,499,496 of record OU862908.1, read on the forward strand.
TTATTTTAGCCCTAATAAGTTTATGTTTTCAAAACAGCCTTCCGGAATTAAAGATATCTTATAATGGTAAGAATATCAATACATATTGACTGATAATTTGTCATTATAACATTGATGTTGTTCAGCTATTAATATTTAACACGCTACCTTTAAATTAACTGCACCTGATGCCTTTATGCTATTGATTTCAATAATATACCCCTATCTGTACAAATAACTAAATGTGTAACACAACTGCTTAAAAGTTCCCTCAGTGTTCGTTTTAATTAATTCGAAGAAGTTTTGTGTTTAAACAGAATCATTATGAAATCAACGTATCTAATGTTATGATCATAATTTACAGGTTGGAAATATATTTTTCATTGACCTTTTCCTCGGAGGAGCATTCTTGACTTACGGAACAGATGTAGTGAAGTTCTCCAACATGAATCAAGAACAGAGAACAGATCCTATGGTAAATATTAAATGACGTTTACTATTGAAAACAACTTCAACCTTTTAGAAGTTTTCCTATAATATGTTAGAATTATTTTTATCATTACATACTGATGAATTATCTTTAACCTTTCACACTAATTAAAATTCATTGATGAAATGTTTATCAGAAAAAAATAAAAGTATTACACTTCATTCTAATACAGTTATTCTTATTCCATCAGAGGTAAATTACTTCCTATAAAATAAATTACTGATAAGTAATGAGTTATGGGTCACTTAATTAGATATTATTGAATAAATGCCGTCTTCGATTGTTAACTTAACTTACAGCTCATTGTTTCACTAATTAAAAAATAATAGGATTTTAATGAAACTGTTAAAATAGATATAATAACATTAAGGTAAAAGAATTTATTATCTACTCTTCATAGATGGCGCGAGTTTATTTATTTTGGGGAATAATGCTTTTTCCGAGTTATGCTTTAAAATATTGGTAAATTTTTGAGATCGCTGGCAATGGTTAATACGCACTTTTTTTTGAAAAAATCTTTTGATTCACCTTAATTACATTAAAAGACAACTATTTGCATTGGGGGAAGTGGAAAATATTTCATTCTAAATTTCCATTACGTAAAATTAAAATTAGCTTTCATTCTGTGAAACGAGACCGTCCATTTTCAAACATTATTTTTAAATGTCATTTTGTTATGTTGGTATTCTTGTTACTGTACGAAAAGATGCTAGAGCAAAGCATAGAAGACTTCATGGGAATTCTAGGTTTGTGTAACATGGTTTGTGATACAAAAGAAAGTGCCCCTTTATAACGCCTACTCGCGTCAAGGCAAGAAAAACATCCCAGTTTTCAAGTAGTTTAGCGGCTACGCTAGGTTTGTGTAACATGGTTTGTGATTCAAAAGAAAGTGCCCCGTACCTTCAAAATCTTCTAGCCGTTCGTTATACATTCAAGTGTATCAGGAATACCAACATACCAAAGTGACAGCGAATGAGCTAATAGCTAATGGCGTACAATCTCACAAGACGAAAGCTAATTTTAATTTTACGTAATCGAAATTTAGAATGAAATATTTTCCACTTCCCTCAATGCAAATAGTTGTCTTTTAATGTAATTAAGGTGAATCAAAAGGTTTTTTGAAAAAAAAGTGCATATTAACCGTTGCCAGCAATCTCCAAAAATTAATAAAATATTAAGAATAATTAATGGTTTGTGCCCATATATATACAATATGAAAATGAATAAATAGTTTAGTCAATAAAAAACTCAAATCTTTCAAGAAAGGCCAACAAATACAATATTGGATTAAATCCCCGATGCAATATTGTATTTATTAGCTTCACTTGAAAGATTTGAGTTTTTTTATGGACAAAACTATTTATTCATATTTATATTGCGTATGTACGGGCGCCAACAGATAATTCATCTTTATATCTTTAGTTTTTCTGTAAAATAATTAAACTCGCGCCATTTATGAAAGAGAGGATTTACGAATTCATTTCAGTATCACCTTATGTTCTTCACACAACTCTAATGTTTAATTTTTCAGATAGAAGTTTTCCCTCGCATAACTAAGTGCACATTCCACAAGTTTGGAGCTTCAGGAACCATCCAGAAGCACGATGCCTTGTGCGTCCTCGCACTGAACATTTTGAACGAGAAAATTTATATTTTCTTGTGGTTCTGGTAAGTACGCCAATAATTTATTCTGCTTCTTAACTAGTCTAATCATTGCTAATTTAACTGTAATCACTTAAATTACTTCTTACATATTTATGGATATTTAATTAAATAATAATGTATGCAACAAAAAACTGTCAATAGACAATTCTTTCATAATTACATTATGACCTAGTTAATTGGTGTGATTAGCTTTACATTCGATAATATTATGTAAATTAGAAATGTGACTAATGCATTAATTGTATATTTTAGGCTGATCATCTTATCGGTGGTATCCGGCCTGGCTCTGGTGTACTCAGCAGCCGTGGTGATGCTGCCGTCAACCCGTCAAACCATCCTCAAGAGACGATTCCGATTCGGAACTCCCGCAGGAGTTGACGCCCTTGTGCAAAAGACACAGGTAAATACTTTTGATTTATAAAGGAAGCTCCTACAGAGAAAGTGATACGTACAGTATGTAAAGTGATAATATTCGGATACCTGTTCCACATAAATAATATACCCTACAAAAGCATGACACCCCATAAATTTCTAATTTGGACTATAGTTTGGACATGTTATGTTGAATATTTATGTCTTTTTGTTGTAGCACCAATGAGTGTCTTTTTAATTGTAATAGTGCAATTAGTGACGTTACGTCATCATTCTAGTATCTTCTGTCTTTTTCATTTTCATACAAGAAGTGTGAGAAGAAAGAGGTCAATCGTCGAAGAAGTATGTACAACCTTTCTCCAAGACTACCATGTGCCAAATTCAATTGCAGTTTTTTCATCTCTTGATCATTTCACTTGCTGTCATTTTCACATTGATTATTTTAAATTCCAGGTGGGAGACTTCTTGCTGCTCCATCTACTGGGCCAGAACATGAACTTGATGGTGTTCGGTGAGATACTGGACGACCTGGCTCGGCGCATTCAGATGGAAAACAGTCCCCCCTCCGCCCCTTCCACAGTGGAGATGGTCCCCATATATCCGGACATAGAGAAGTTCTCCAAAGACGATTCATAACCAGCCGACTGCAAAACCCCACAAATATTTTCTCCGTCATATGAAATCATCTCGATAATCTTTAGTACCTATATAAAATCTCGAAATTTAGATCTGAAATAATTGTACATTCATTTGTAAGTAGGGTGATGTGATTATCGCAGAGAAAAAAATAATTTTACGATTTGATTAGTTTTGGAATTTACTATCGAATCATCATTCTTCTCTTCGTTTGTCAATTTTTTTTTTCTAATAATTTGTTTCCACTCACTTCGTAGAAAAAATTATGATAGCAAAATTTTATTCATAGAATATGATTTGTGCAACGATAATGAGATGGTGTTCGCAATAAGAAATTAACTGTCAATTTGCATAGTTTGTAATAATAATTGAACTTTAACGATTGACAATAAATTTTATTAGTAATGCAATATTATGCAACCCGAGCAAACATTCCACGAAACTCCTTCTATTTTTGGGACCAATTTAAGGACTGATATGAATTAAAAGGATGCCATTTTATTTATGATAATAAAGTGTGTAATGTAAGCATAATGTTATTTTGAGTATAACCATTGCCATATTGCGGGCTTATATACAATTCGAAAGCAACGAATTAGATAGAGGATTAGCGAATGTGGAAGGATGTTGCATTTTGGAAATCGGTCAAAATGTAATGTTCCTAGGAACGATTCTGCCATTTAGATAGATCTCCATTTAAGGCTTTTTTTCTATTTTATTATTTCCCCATGTGATTTTTCACATTAAATATATTTTTATTTCTTTTTACAATATTGTGGCTGATGGTATGCATATCATTTATGATTAAATATTGAATTAATATCGAAAAAATTATCTATAATATAAAAATCATTTTACATATTATAAATAGTGACGATATTACAACATTGGTTTGAAGAATGTGAATCAGATAGTTTATATTAATTGGATATACATTCAAAACTCTAGCCACTTCTAACAGCATTCACGAAATATAAAGATTTCTTTTTAGTATTTTCTACATACATAAGTATACATTATTATCTATAAAATAGCTATATTGTTTAGTTGTATAAAGATTTTTTCCAAATTATTAATATCTCAAGATGTAATTTTTAATAAGTTGAGTATTGTTCATTTTAAGTGTGCTGTCATCATTTTTGTAGATGGTAAAGTTAGATTATATGTTTAATAATTAAATTGTTGAAGTGATATAAGTGTTTAGCGAGTCTGTGTTATTTATGAACGCATAATAATATACATTATAAACATTCTCCCTCATGTAATTAATGCATCTATAATATACATTATAAACATTCTCCCCTTGTAATGTACGTATAATTGACATTTTGGCATACTACTGATAATAATTAGCAATAACATATAATTAAGTAATTGATTATCATTTTCATTAATTTTATTTCAAATTGCCAAGTTTGCCAAAAGCTCAACTCAATACTCAATACTGAATTCCACGCCAGCATTGAAAACTGAATATTGTCGTCCATTTAAATTGCTTATATATGTGCTTTTACTTTTACAAATAGATATTTTACTGATCATGTTCCATGTTAAACTTTAAGATTCTTTTTATTCCGCATTAAAATTATGATGAAATAAATAATATGGTGCATTATGTTAGCGGTAATAATTTTCATGCCTATGATTTTTTGTGCTCCCAAGTTTTGATGTATTTTTTCCCCCTTTTATAAAATAAACGCGATTCAAAAAAATATATGTTAATATTTTGAGTATCATTTAAATTAAGTTGCACATTTGATCACCTAAAACCTACAGAAATAAGGATTTACGAATGTTAAATCACAGGCCAATCTCGGTAAAATCTGCTAGTTATAAGCTTTGCTCTTTATAACAGACATTTGCAAATCTTAGGTAAATTTAAAAAAATCAGAATAAATATATAGTAATGTATATGAAATATGAATCATATTGTTATGCCCACTAAAATGTGCCTCTCAAAGGAAACATTTTGAATTATGATAATATTGATAATGAAACAATAAAAAATTTGATGTAATAAAAGTGAGGCCAACATTATTGGATTGTACTGTGTCTATGAAATGTGAAATGTTGTATCAAAATAATAAAAATCTAGCAAAGTTCTTCATCATCACTGATACAACATTTTCCACTTATTGTGATGGTTGTAGAAGGAATTCAAACATTGTCAGGTTATTGTTAGGGTCATTTGTGATTTATTCAAATTCTCGACAGAAATTTGAAAAAGATGTCATAAAAAGCACCATAAATTTCAAAAAGCGCAAGTTTTATACGAATTTTCTCATGCTAGTAGTCTCATAATAGAAGAGCTACAGCCGCGTATCATTTTCATTACTTTTCATTACTCAAGCACCGGTTTTCATCGGCTGTGCCAATTTGTACTGCAATATACACAAGGTGGCAAACTTGCACATGCTCCGGTTCAAGTCATTTCTACACAAATTTGCACCGCCGACAAAAACTGGCAAGCAAAACCTACGTAAGGGTCTTCGCTCTTATTTAGAGTACCTCCCAATAACATTTTGCGATTATACATAGGGAGACTCAAAAGAGAATCGGTCGGTAGAGGGGAGAAGAGGAGGGGGAACGGGTTTTGTGTGGTCGGCTGTTGTACGGAAACTCTTTCTCGGGCAGTTTGCGAACACCCATCGCTATAGGTCCATGCGTTAATCCAAAATTTAATTTTAAGTAAATCAAGATTTCTTCTTTCTCTGCGGATCAAAGAGAGCCTTCGCCTTCAAATCTGCCACGAATTGAAAAATCAGATGGAAGAGGACCCAAATTTTTTTCCAAGGTGATGATTGGTGATGAGTGATAAGTCATGGTGTTATGGGTACGATGCCGAAACCAAGCAACAGTCAAGCCAATGGAAGAGTGTTGTGCACACAGAGTTTTTTCCTCCAGGCCAAACAGTTAACCGACAATTCTACATGGAGGTACTAAAGAGGTTGCATGAAGAAAAATCGTTGAAAAAAGATGAATCCTTAGCGCAGAGGGGACTGGTTCTTCAACCAGGACAACGCACCCGCTCACACCGCGTTGTCTGTGAAGCAGTATTTATGTAAGCATGGAATGACCCAAATTGTTCACTCGCCCTATTCACCCGACCTGTCTCCCTGTGACTTCTTTCTGCTCCCTAGGATGAAAAGGGACTAGAAAGGGAAATGTTTTCATACTGTTAAAGTGAAACAAAAATCACTGGAGGCCATAAAGGACATTCCAATCTGTGGGTTACAAAATTGTTTTGAACAGTGGAAAAAAAGGTTGGGCAAAAGCATACACTCTAATGGTGAACCCTTTAAAGGCGACCAAATTTTGATGTAAAAATATTGAAAAATAAAAAAGTTAAAAAGAAATTCTCATTTCTTTTGGGTCCCCGTATGAAGATAAGCAAAACTTAAAAAACAATCGAAGATTTGCTCATAATAGCCGTGAGCTTTTGCATTTCGACAACCGTAATAATCAAGTTCAATAGGCCGCTTGCATCACATTTTTTTTTTTTTAATATCCGGTTTAGGCAAATATTCTAAGAAATTCTGTAATTTTATTTTTTTTAATCGCATTTTTGAAACCCTGGCGATTTTTTGAAAATTTCAATCCGATAAATCAGACCATTTTTTATAAATCGGAAAGACGGGACAAAATTTTATGGGTGCGAAAAAACGATAATTACATAGCCGAAAATCATTTAAAAAAAATAACATTTTCCACACTAATGTCACAGGAGAATAACGATGCTTACCAAATATATTACATCTCATAAATATTTTTTCCTTGATCCATCTTATTTATCATAAATCATTATAATGTTCAACGTCTATATTACTAAATCCAATGTAATATACTTGTACTTGTAAAATATAATAATAATAAGAATATTATAAAATTTGATTTTGTCAAAATCAACACCATTACCGTTATACCTCTAAAACACATGCAGACAGCATAAATGTATGGGGTTCTCTTCACAACATCTGTCAAAAAGTCAAACCAAATGATAAGTTCACAGAGAACAAACAATAAATCTAGTGAACGTTAAATGTCAAATTCAAAAATTCGTATGAAATCAAAGTGTTGCCATATAAAAAAAATAAATCAGTATGGAATTTTACAAAATTAGTAGGAACATTTTCGGAGACAGGACATTTCATGTAGTGACGTCACGAGCCCAAATAATGGATTTATTTATTTAAAAAAAAAAAACTACATTTCTAAAAAAATTTACCAACATTTCGTAATCTTAGTAAAAAGATCTATCCACACGATTTTTTCCAAGTCGTTATGAAATTCATGATAACTGATAAAAAAATCTAATTTAATCACAAGCCATATTTATCTGTATAATTCTATCACAATATTATTATATCGGTACATGAAATACTGATATATTTAGCCGGTTCCATGCCAAATCAGTATCAACTCAACTCAACACTTCTTTGAAATCATTAAAATTTATGAAAAAAAAAATTGAAAAATAGCCCATAACCTAACCTAACATACTTAACCAATTTTTTTCATCACTTTTAGTGACTTTTCAAAGGAGGTGTTGTGAGTTCATTCTGAGTTATCCGGTCACCATTTAGCCAGTAGGTTAGTTCGTAATATAATAACAAAAAAATATATCACCGTTTGACATTGATCATTATAATCTGGAACACGTATCACAACATTGCGCTACACAAATGTAATTTTATTATTATTAGTATAACCAATCTAGGTCACCAACCTCAATATTTTAAGCTGACATTAAAAGCGGGTATAAAAAATGACTTACCGATTGCCCCAGTCAAGTTTGGCTGCAATCTGGCTCCTTAGGGCTTCAGCCGGCCCCCGGGGAAGGGCCCCGGCTAGTAGGGCCCTCCTCCCCGCCAGTAGTTCGCACATTACTTTTCTAACGGCCTGGAAGCGGTAGACCTCGTTTTCCTGGAATAAAAGAGATGAACGAATAGAGATTAACGAGATTACAATGTTTTGTAATGGGTAGCCAAACTAAGTTGAGTGCTTGAATAGTATTTTAATTAATCACAATTATAATTTTACAAATAAACGATCATCATCACACAAACGTGATACCCTAAACATTTAAACCATTCCGAATTACAAGTCTTTAAAACAATATGGAGAATTGAAGGCTATTAACTTCAGGTTTAAAGGACCAACTTCCTGTTCCAATCATTAGGTACCCAATTTTATTAACATGCTGTGTTCATCGTCCTCATATCAAATATGCATCTGTTGGTTATAGCCCACTCACATGGTTCATTTATCTTTCATTTCGTGATTTCATTCCGCCTCTTTCCCTCGAAATGAACCGTGTGAACACGAAAGTGAAGAGAGACAGTGCCGAATGAAGCATTCCAACAATGTTGGAACCGGAATTTAACATCACGTGACAAGAATGATGTGTGTGAACACTCAAGTGAACAGTCTTTCACTCGCGAATTAGTCGGCCGAGAATGTTCTGGCGTGAGGACTAGTAGCCGGAGCGGTTTAAACGGTCAAAATGCTTCGTTTAGTTCGCTTTTCGAAATAACTCCTACACGTCTCATAGAAATCGTTGTTTCTCCCTTACTATCATAGTGAAAAATATGATCTAAATGGTATTGGAAAGAGAAAATAATGCTCTATATATTCAATATAACAATTAACCACAAAATAATACAAATGTACACTTTTATGGAACCAAAGTTTCTGATCGAATTTGAAAGAAAATTTATGAAAAATTGGGAATTTTTTATGAATTATTTTTATATGAAATGACAAAAAGTGAGGTGACAGAAACGTTTATAATTTATTTGTCTAACAAAATAAGTATGAGTTTTATATTTTTTTTTGTTACCAGTAATTTTAGTTAGAATAAACGCAGAGAGAGCCATTTTTTAAACTTTTTTTACATTAAAAATTATTCTATTTAAAAAATTACGTGGTTATTTCTAATAATAAATTTTGGAAGCATATTTCATCACCTTTCCAAAACAGTTTTTAGTTTTTGGATACGTTAATAAATATTCCATTTATATGGATTTTATTGCAAGCCGAGGCCAATTTTGGAATAAAAAAAATTTCATGGTGCAAAAATACTGGTAGATATCAGTTTTCAGGTTATTATTTAACCATATGTTCATTTTATGGTGCTGAAATTTATTTACTGTTTACAAGAATCGCCAATTTCTCATAATTTAGTTGGACGTTATCGGAAATGTCAATTGAAATCCATTCCAATGCGCGCCGCGACATTGGAATCACACAAAACTCTCGTGCATTAAGTCTTTAACAAACGTGGTTGCTACAACCAAAACCGTACCAAAAATACTCACCACATAGAGCTTTTTCCATATGCGCCCCCAGTCCCTGAGGACGGCAGCCGTCTCGGCCACAAGGGGCTCCGTCTCAGCGGGGGCGGTGGCCCCAACAGGCACCACCGCGACCCCGCCCGCCTCGCGCACCACACTCGTGGGGAATATGCCCCATGATGACTCCTCCGTTCGTCGCCGGCCCCGATACCACCCTGAAAATGTGCAATACAGAGAAAGTTTAGTATAAGAAAAATAAAGATTTTCTGTATTCGCCACAGTGACAATAACTGCAAAATTTGCAATTTTATTATATACTAGAAAGTAACCGGCACGCGTTGAATGTCACTCAAAGAAAAACGAGTTCATGTTTTAATTCTATTTATTCAAGTGCCAATGTCCTGCGTCCTCCCCCCCCCCCCCATGTTCCCCTTCCACCCCCCCCTTCCCTCGTAAACTTTCGGCAAACCCCCCCTTTCCGGATTCCCCTCCCTCCTTCCCTGCCTGCTGCTAAACTATATGAAATACACAAACTTCTCACGCCTGTCAGTATGAGAAGTATCGATTTTCCAAATTACCCTCTGCTACCGTTAATGTCTCATTTGAAATCCCTCTCTCCGCCACTCCCTCTTCCCCCAAACCTCCCCTGGGTGTCCTTTCTCAAGCGTCCCCGTACTCTTTCTGCATCCTATTCTCATCCCGCGTCCCTCTTTCACCTTCCCCCCTCCCACGAACCCCCCTCCTAGTTATCTTCCCCCCTCTCCTGGATTCCCCTCATCGTCCCTCCTTCCCTCCCTATTACCAAACTACATATGTATACAGGGTGTTAAAGGACGTACTTGACTTACTTTAACCAGTGATTCCTGACATTATTTGGAGTAAAAAATGTAAATGAAATTTTGGTCTCAGGTGACATTTTTGATGTTTTTTTTTTTCTACAAAAACATAAAAAAATGGTAGTTGTTGAACAGTTGGAGGCAGGGTAAGGGGTTCGTTGGACACTCGGCTAAGTGACCAGTGACGACATGTGGAAGAAAATTTTTTTTGTTTGATTTTGAAAAAAAATTTTGAAAAAAAATTTTGAAAAAAAAAAGGTTGTCAAAAAAAGTCACCGGAGAACAATATTTCATTTACATTTTTTACTCCAATTAATGTCAGGAGTCACTGGTTAAAGTAAGTCAAGTACGCCCCTTAACACCCTGTACATGAAATACACTCATTTTTCAAACAACTTGCACACCACCTATTATAATTTTATTATACAAATTTCATAATGCCAGAGCATATTTAAACCTTCACGGGATCTCGCGCAACAACTCATGAAAGTTTCATTGCAATCGGATGAATGGTATAGGATATAATTTCATAATGCCAGAGCTCACCATTATATTATACATAAAACTTTGCGGGCTTGCACACAAATTACCAAAGTTTCATCGCAAGTTGAATGCATAAGGGACAAACAAAGAAACATTCATTTTTATATATTAAGATTATAATAGGATCAATATGACAATAAAGCAGGAGTGCAAAACCATTAACTAACTAAACATCACGCCGTTTCTCCGCAGGGGTAGGCAGAGAGGACGGACCGTCAAAAACTCGGTCTTGGCACACACTCCTTGCCTCATTTACATTCGTACATCGCCTCATCGCAAAACCATAGATCTTTCAATGACCAGACTGTCAAATAAGTAGTTTTTCAAAGATAAACATTGCTTATATTAGTCCCAGAGAGGTTGTGTGTAGTAATCAGTGTTCTCCTTCTCACACGTATTATATGAAAAAAAAAAACAGAAGATACCAGAAAGATGACATCCCGTACAACTTCTCTCTGGGACTATTATAGTTTCATAAACATAACCAGGAGACATCATCAAACATCCAATCACAGCCCTGGTGAACTTTAAAAAAGGGACCCGTCTAGCAAAATGGGCCCATAGCCGAAACACTTACAAGAGCTGTGTAAACTGCCTCCATATCAACTAGGAAAATTGTTTGAATATTGTAATTATAATCTCACCATTATATTCTTCGAGTATTTCTACCGAATCTCCAATTTCCAATGGCAGCCCATGTTTCACGTCGCCTTGCCAGTTGTATACAGCTAGAACATGTAAAAAAAGATTTAAGTAAAGTTAACCTTTCTGTCAAGCGAATGAGCAAAAAGGAGAAAAATAAATCTATTTGCAGTTTTAATACCACGGTTTACAAATGTATTACAGTCATGTAGGCAAACACAGCATGACTTAATGTTAATTAGTCAATAGCAAATAAAAGTATGTCATTGTCCTAGAATGCAATAAATGTAATTTATTTCTATTATTCATAGGAAATACCTTATCTAAGAACATAAACAGATGCTAATAAATTTAAAAAGAGGTAGGTAATATAAGGGAAATTGAATTAAATGGGATACGTGGAAAAATCAAAGGAGTATGACAGAGCCAAAGAATCTCCCAATGGTTTAAATCAGTGGTCCCCAACCCCTGGCCGCAGACCGATACCGGTCCGTGGATCAAATGGTACCGGGCCGCCCAAGGCCCTGCTCAAAAATCAAAATTACGTAAAAAAAAATCGAACATAACCGATAACAAAATGATACCAATGAAATGATACCAATGAAACAATACCACACCAATTAAATAATTATCGACAAAAAATATATTATTCAGTTGAGAACCCCTTCACACCAAGTTGCCGCCGAAACAATATCTTCGAAGTAAAAAACACGACTAGGCTTCCATCTTGCGCACTCGTATACATAACGTAAAGCGCTTGTGAGAGACGCAATGATGTGAATCACCGCTCTTATATTCTGCTTGCCCAAATACAAGTGGAAACGTTTTATTGTGAATACGTGACATAGGTAGCAGTAGCAGTCCGAATTTTTTAGTGAGCTCGAGTGCTAAGATTGAAAAATACGACATTATTGATGTTGTTGTAGCTGAAAATGATTTTTTTTTTCAAAATTTCAACTTTTTGTACGAAGATATACTGAAAAATCTTCATACAAAATGTTGAAATTTTGAAAAAAAAATCATTTTCAGCTACAACAACATCAATAATGTCGTATTTTTCAATCGTAGCATTCTAGCTCATTGAAAACTCACGGACCGCCACTGATAGGTAGGTACTAACACGCGTTTGATTGTATTGGTGAATTTATTTCCGTATGTCAACAAAATATTTCTATTGCAACCAATGAGAGCTTATTATTATGTTTATAAATTATTATATTAAATTCGTAAATGTACAATGAAGGATTAACCAAAATCTGAATCCTGAATTTACTATATTTTAAGAGATGTTTACACATTTTGAGGGGGGGACAGGTGATGTATACTATTTATACATCACCTGTCCCCCCCTCAGTGGGCCGCTGTAAAATTATCAAACGTTGGCCAATCCGCGGCCATAAAAAGGTTGGGGTCCACTGGTTTAAATGGTTAATCATGTTTCGTCTTTTGAAATTTTGCTTAACAAAATAATAAGTCATTGAAGAAGAAGACAATAAGAATAATCTATAAACGAAAATATGAAAAAGAACAAGACACAGGGAAATATAAAGATAACCGTCGCAACTTTTTTTTTTTTTTTTTACATGAGCTCCACACAGGAGGCCCTGAGGAAAATAATTTCCCTCAGGGCCTATGTCATCTTTGGGGATGCTGTGTGGAGGAATTTTTTTAAGGAAAGGAAGGAGGAGAGTTCTGGGAAGGAAAAGGGTTTAAGCGGTGGGTAGGAATCTGGGGTTCAGTACGTCCTGGTCATCCGCCTCCAAGACCTAGACAAACCTCACCCCATGAACCCGGGCACCCCTGCTAAATCACCAAACGTAGCGAACCATTTGGGGTGACCTATGGCAGAGGTGTTGGTTATCCAATAAAGGTTCCCGGGGCGGCGGTACCCATTCCCACCTCCCAAAACATCCTCCGCAACTAGGACTCGAACCCAGGATCTCTTGTCTTACCGGGACGAACGTCTTTATTAGTATTATCTTCATCTTCAATGATATATTACATTGTTGGGAATAACCGTCAAGAGTTATAAAAAGAGAGTTGTTCTAATAATAAAAAAATAATGCATTTTTTCAAATAGAACGTTTTGTCGAACAGAAGTGACTAGGCCAACTCATAGATCTTCTTGTTCTTGTGTAGTAGGTATTTGAACATAAGCAGACATTTTTGGTTGCCCCGTGTTAACAATATTTTGGAAGAACTGAACGCAGTGGTGATAAAACTAATGTTGTGTCTAAATACTATCATACAAATATATGTACCACTGAGGCAGACTGCAAACAACAGTTCGGTAAATTGAACATCGTTCTGTCTAAATGCAGTAAATTATTTTTGTCTAAAGATGTAAATTAATAAAAATACTTAAACTCAGCATCCCTAAAATCTCGTCGCCCTACTTTCAGGTAGGCACTAGACTAAATTGCCAAAGTAAAGATAGAAATTCAAATTATAGGTTCATAGTCTGATGTTTATGGAGCAAAATATCGGATATTGTGCGAAATCATGATGGTTTTTTAAACCAATTATATTTAACTAAATAAGGACATATTTTTAAACTTAGCTCGCGCCTGTACAAGGTTTATGAAAGAAAAAACAGATTGTGAATTTGAGCAATTATAGCGAATAATAATTATTTATTGCAAAAAATATTCTGGAACAAAACCGTTTCCTGCAAATAGGCGTTGAATGTGATGGAAATGAAATTGATAAAAATATGCAGGATGCCATAAAAAACAGGATGTGCAGGATGCGAGATGAATCTATAATAAATCGGAAATAGAATCGAGACAGGAAATATGAAGTGTCAAATTGACAAGACTTACCGACTCCAAATAATTTGAGTTTTACGGGCTGCCACATTTTCATGTTTCCCCAAATCACCAAAGATCTCACTCACATATCGTAACTCATTTTCTAACTTCCACAATTCATTGAGCCATTATAGTAAAAATTAATCAATAACAAATAACATGGCCGCTACGCAGAATAAAGACAAACACCAACAGACAAAATACTACGGGAACTAAATGAATGAAGTTGACGTTTGGTTTAGTGATGGTAGTATCGAAATCGATATTTTGTGGGTGTGGGAAAACTTCGATAAATGTTTTTGAAAATTATTTTAATTTTCATTGAAAATTAGTTTTTCTACCACCTATCAGCATTTGCTTCAGTATTTTTTGATTAGAAGGCATTTAATTTTGTTCAAATTGGTTAATTGCTTTTGTTCTAAGTCACTTTTCGGTCAGGGGCCCAGTCGTAGATATAACAAAATAAATGATAGTGATGAAATGGCCGGGCTCTCTTTAGCATAATAAGTTAGGGAACGTACCGCCGATCCCCCCTGAACGGGTCACGTAGTTTGGGTACGTTCCCTTATTAAGAAATAATAATATAATTTTAGTTCCTTTGAATATTGTCGGGCTTGGGAATAGTGGCATAGCGAGGGGGAGCGGACCACCCCGGATAGGGGGTGACAGACAGACCGTGGAAAAAAATTTACGAAGGATATTGTCACCAAAGTATTGTAGTTGAGTCTAGGTATTTTTATAGGCGAACATCTCTAGCCACCCCCCCCCCCCCCAGGATGGTCCACAAATTTTTTTTCTCAAGTCAACTTTAATAGGGAGGGGTTGTTAATTGGTTAGGCTCAAGCGATAGAGCGTGAAGAGGAGCATATTATGACGAATGATTTGGCGACCCCGATGTCGTTAGCCAATATATAACAAGCGAAATAGGATCGCACCCGAATAATAAAATATAATCAAAAGAGGGGAAGGAGGGGAACAAGACGTGGGAGAAGAGATAAACATTTTTTAAACTTAATTTCAAACTTTGTTCTGGATTATTATGATTCGCTATTACGTAAGGTTTATATCGATTGACTTTACCAACACTACGAAATTTCTTGCCAGATGAAACTGTCGTAAAAAACGTATCCAAGTAGGCGACTTGTTTTATTTATGTAGGCGACTTTCTTTTGTGGATCCGGGAGTTCGTATACCCGTTTCAATAAATTGTGCAAAAATTTTTTATAACAATAAAAAAATACTGTCTAGAATTAATCTCTAAAATGCGAAAAAATTCTTAATTAAGAATGGTGTTTATTGAAAGTGTACTTAGATGTACATATTTTATAATTAATGTTCATTCAGCGTATTTAGCATTCATAAAACGGTGACCGAACAACTCGTGCAACTTCAACACCTCCTTTGAAAAGTCATTAAAAGCGAAAAAATGGTTAAATACGGTACGTTAGATTAGGTTATGGCATATTATTCAAATTTTTTTTCATAACTTTTCAGAGGAGTGTTGAAGATGCATGATTCTGAGAACCCATAAAGCTACGGATGCACATGCTCGTTAGTCGCATGCTCTCTTGCTACCATAAATATACCAAACCACCCACGCTACGACGCTACTAATGAGAATGAGCAACTGATACCTAGTAGCATGTGTGTTACGCCCAAATGAGCACGCTCATTGATTCGCGGGTGGAAGGGGTTATGTGCATGTGTGTCCGTACCATAAAACATAGTACTTAAGGGGTCGTCCATTATACACGTGAGGCTCTAAAGGGGGGGGGGGGGGTTCGGAAAAAATCACGAAATATCACGAGAGGGGGTATAATGAGATATCACGTGTGGGTATTTATTTTTCGTGATAATATTCTGAAAATTTCAAAATACACGTGATTTTGGGGGGGGGGGGGTTAGTCTAAAACCTAACCACGTATCACCACGGGGGGGGGGGGTTAGAAAGTTACTAAAAAACATCACGCGATTAATGGACGACCCCTAAGTAGATAATGATTGAATTATTTAATACAGGGTTTGGCCATAGACGGTCTTATGCTACAGACACACATGCTCATTAGTAGCAAAAGAGAATGCTACTAATGAGCAATTGCTACCTAGCAGCATGTGTGTTAGTGACGTTGCCAATATTGCCAAATCAACAGCTGTTTGATTTGTGAGCATGCTCATTTGATTCACTGGTGGTAGGGGAAGCCCCTAAGGGGGCATACATTAATTACGTGAGCAGTTTTTCTTCCAATCCGGACCCCTCCCCCCCCTTAGTGAGATAAATTTGGGCCACTTCGTATATTATTTTCAAGTATCGTGAGTTTTGCTGGACCCCCACCCCCCTATTGAGCTCACGTAATTAATGTATGCCCCCTCACACAGGCTAGCTTATGACCATGCTCATTTCGATCCGATCTCAGTTAACACCTGTGCATTCTTTGCAAAAATATCATAAACGCTGGGGAGACGAAAAAACCTTGCTTTTAGTGATTTATTACGGGAATCTCGAAAGTATTTGGAACACAACTTCACTAAAATACAAGTTCCTTTATCTCCAAAATCAAACCACATTCTATTGAAATTAGAATGACCCAATCAAACTATTATTTTCTTTCGTCAAAAGATTCAATAATCGTGTAGCACGCAATAAGATTATTTGGTTTAGTTCTGGGCGAATGGAACTGACTCCATTTGTTGACATTTGTTTGACATGAGCATGCTCATAATAGCACATGTGTTCAATTGTTAGCTTTGAGTATGCTTATTCATGAGAATGCTAAAACCAAGCTTGCTCATTTATGAGCAATTGTGTACAGTTGATGAGTACACTCATTAATGTGCATGCTAATTAATGAGCATGTGTGTCAGTACCATGTTTTAACACTATGGCACAAATTGGTGTTAATAACGAAGACCATTAGAACAAGTTTTATAATACAGCAGCTCTCATTGAGGGTTCACAGGCTGTTAGCGTTAGGGACGTACTCGCCGTACAACCAGTGATTCCTGACATTATTTAGAGTAAAAAATGTAGGTAAGTACTTAAATGAAATTTTTTTCAACTAAAAACAAACAGTTGAAAGGACAGTTGGGGCCGGGGCAAGGGTGTGGCTGAGTGACCAGTGATGACATGTGAAAAAAAAAATTGTTTAAAAAAAATGAAGTCACCGGAGACCAAAATTTCATTCACTTTTTTACTGCAAATAATGTCAGTAATCACTGGAAGTAAGTCAAGCACATCCATTAACACCCAGTACATTATCTCAATGGCAGCTCCATGGTTTTTTTAATTTGTTCTTTCTTTTCTCGTATAAGAATTTTTATATTTATAGTTTGGGAGGCGGGTATGGGTACTGCCGCCCCGGGAACCATTTATTAGATGACCATCACCTCGGCCATAGGTCACCCCAAGTGGTTCGCTACGTATGACTTAGCAGGGGTGCCAGGGTTCATAGGGTGAGGTTTGTCTGGGTCTTGCCGATGGATGCGTCTGCCCACCAGCTGCATGGCAGGCCGGATCAGGAGGTAATGGTTGAGGGAGTCCCTTTGACTTCTCCAGCCGTACTCTCTCGGAACATCAACTTGCAGCGCAGTGGGAGAGATGGATTCATACATCCGTCACTCCTGGACACACTGAACCCCAGATTCCTACCCATCCCAATACCATTTTCCTTCCCAGAACTTCCTCTCCTTCCTTTCTTAAAAAGATCCACCACACAGCATCCCCAAAGATGACAACCATAATAAAACAGAGTTATTCTCATAACACAAAGTTTGTTTCTAGTTTCTGATTGACAGTCATAGAGACAGGACTGGAAATATTATTATTCGAGATACAAATAAAAGAAACGGTGGTCATTATTTTCAAAACTGTTTAAACCACTGACGATATAAGAATATGGTTTAAACAAATAAAACCAGATGAGAGTAATCTTCCAACGCATTTTATATTTCATAAATAAATAGTACAGAACAGTAAAAATTCAATAATTTAAATTTAAGCAGCTCCATACATACGTACATAATATTATGTAATATGTCCGTATCAGTACTATTTACAATATTTTTTTTATGATTAAATATAGGCACTTCTCTTCAACCGACAAAATAAAAATGGTAAACATATTCTTACGATAATAAATTAGCACCGAAAACAAACAAAATATTTTTTGTACGTATAACTAATCTATTAAAAAAAGCAGGTTAACAAATTCAGGGGTTTCATTCGTAAGAGCCTATACGCATAATTGGCAGAGATAGGCCCCTCTAATCTAACCCTCGGACTATGATCGCCCAAACTTTAAATAATAATTTTGTACATATACATATCACAAAAAAAAAACATAAGAATCTAATAATTAATACCTATGAAGCTAATCAATATACAAAATTATTCAAATTACAAGTCGGCTTTTAGAATTAGGCCATTTGTACACAGAGATACTTAGTGCCTTCGTTCACGGAGATACTTACAAGATACTCGATCCTCGTGCGCGTATCATACGCGCCGATCGTAAGTACCCCCCGTACGATTTTGCTGGTACCCGTTCACGGCGCTACGCGGTGGCTGTCGGTTTCCAATCAGTGTCACGATACGGACAGTGCTGATTGCACGCGACGCGTCGCATTATTTGTGTCTGATACTTATTCGTTTAACGTTTGACAGAAATGGCGTCAAACATGAAAGTAATGTTAGATTTGTTCGGGAAGTGGAAAAAATGCGTGTTTATGTAACTATACTTTACCAGAATACTTAAGAAAGGATTTAATGGAAAAGGCATGGATTGATGTTGGAAAAAAAGTCATATGACATCGCTTGACAGGGTGTTGACTCCACGGCTGCACGTGAAAAATGATCAAGTTCAGTATATTTCGGATAGCGCCGTGTATGGAGACTAGCAATAAAAAGTAGTATGTCAGCAGGGTACTTGCATTTTCGTCACAATTAGGTAGATTGTAAGTATCTCCATGAACGGAGGGCCTTACAAGTTAAGTGACAGCAATGCAACCAGTTGCCTACTGATATGCTACTCTTCAAAGTTTGTTTCATACACGGCGCTACCCCAATTATACTGAACTTGATCATTTTTTCACATGCAGCAGTGGAGTTAATGTCAAGTGACTCAGCAATTAAGACAATATTGTTCTACTCCATCTTTTTTTTTCATTTTGGACTCACCCATACAATAAAATAAATATTATTTGCAGGGCATTCGTTGCCGCCAAGGAACTAGATGAGGATGATGTCAAATAAAAAAAAATTTCCAACCTCAATCCACACTTTCTCCGCTAAATCTTTTCTTACGTATTCTGTTAAATTATAGTTATATACCACGACTGTCAGTAGCATGCAACTGACGTCAAACCTGTTGCCGATTCGTCATGTTGTGTGTGAACACTAGCAAAATAATATAGCGGATACTCACGTGCGACGCATATGCTACACGCACAAAACTCGAGTCGCTTATAAGTATCTCCGTGTACGAATAGCCTTAAAGATAAATAACAGCCCAACTGATAAACTTGAATACATAATACTCTTTGAATAAGCGTAGGCATAATTTCTGGATTTAGTACTTAAGGGTTAAATTTTTTTCACTAAATTGAAATGTAAAAAGACAGATAACAAAAATCAGTTACCTTAATGTGATACCATGCCAAAGGAAGATAAAGACAGAAATACAATGAGAAAGCTACATTTAATACATACACAAATTAGAAAAATAAACAATTTGTCAAAAGTAATCATTTAACCACAAGAAAACATATACATATATAGTATCAAAAATAAAGTATGCTTTGTTATCATTTAAATTGGACAGTAGCAGTTCTTCAAGGAGGGACAATGGTGGTGGTCCCCGCCAGATATTCACATACATAAAAAAATAATTAGTGCTTTGTCTTCACCAAAATAAAATAATTCTTTTAAATGTAAAAACAATTAACATCAAATGTGGAAAAAGTAGAGTAAAGAATGCAACTCTAGAAGTGCCTTTCATTCAAATTTGAATGGAAACGAACGTTCCATTTAGCCCAACCCCTCGTCTCACTTACAGTCGCCTGAAATCGTAGATATCCATTTCATTTGAATTTTGAGAGCACAGTTTTGTATGGCATTATAGATCCAAATTGGTCCTATAATTGGATCACGAAACACGGCTTTTCTTGTATTATTCTTTATTCTATGCAGAAATATTTTATAAAAATTTATTTAGGATCATTTTCAAGCTCGAATATTGGTGAGATACCAGGGCGACCACTTTGTGCCTTGTCTTGGAGCTTACTAGCGACTGCGACTTAGCGTTAGTAAAAGTGTTAGCGACTTGTCCATAAAAAATTTTATGTTCAGATTTTTATACATTCCACACATAAAAATATCAGTCCCCACCATCGAAGAAGTGCTCGAACCGCCAACGACAAAGGACGATTCATTTTTCACTTTGAAAATGGAAGTACAATTCTATTCTTCCTCTTCCGATAATCACTATATTCCTTAAATTTTTCAAGAAAATCCTCACATCAATAATTAATTATTAATATTATAAGCTAAAGTCCAGGTGAGCGTAAAATCAATTAAATAATTAAAAGTAACAAATAAAAATTGACCGGTCAGTGGTTGAGTGGGCATAGCGCTTGGGTCCCACCCGAGCGTTGCATGTTCGATTCCTCAGCTGGCTAAGTCCTCTATCACAACACAAGCAACATTTTCGGCTTTCTGTGGTGGTAGTAGGAGATTTTCAAACATTGTTGGGTTATTCGTAACCCGGGAATGTTTGTCTTTCTTTTTTTTAAAAAAAAGTGAATTTAAATCAAAGCTAACCAAGTAAATCAATTAAGTGATCTTTTTTTAAGAAAGAACCACTGTTTATCAGCGCAGCTAGATTATGCTAAAACTCCCAGCACCGATCTGTCAAGACAGTTAGACTGTGCTAAAAGTCTCCCAGCACCGATCTGTCAACGCAGCTAGACTGTGCTAAAAGTCTCCCAGCACCGATATGTCAACGCAGCTAGACTATGCTAAAAGTCTCCCAGCACCAATCTGTCAACGCAGCTAGACTGTGCTAAAAGTCTCCCAGTACCGATCTGTCAACGCAGCTAGACTATGCTAAAAGTCTCCCAGCACCGATCTGTCAATGAAGCTAGACTGTGCTAAAAGTCTCTCAGCACCGATCTGTCAACGCAACTAGACTATCCTAAAACTCCCAGCACCGATCTGTCAACGCAGCTAGACTGTGCTTAAAGTTTCACAGCACAGATCTGTTGGGGCAAGCTTAGCTGACATATGTTATATGTATAAATGGCAATGACATAGGAAACAAAAGTCCCATAGAATAACTTCTGTCTAAATAAATTTATTTGCAAAACAATATGTTTCGAGACTTTATTTTTTTAAACTGAAAAATAGCAGAGGGCAAAAATGTTTCATTGTCTATAATTTAGACAAACCTAAAAAAATTAAAATAAATTTTGTGCAAATTTGAAAATTTTAACAGCATTCTTTTTGTAGAATTTTGACCCTTTGGAATAACAAGGTTCCATCTGTCGCGGTAACGTCATGTGATAATGGGATCTATGGTAAGCAACTTTAGAGTTCATTATCGTATGACATTACCGCGGCAGATGGAACCTTGTTATTCCAAAGGGTCGGTTCCTTAACGGGAACCCCCTTGATGAGGAATTTAATCTACATCAAAATATAAAAAAATATTCTAGTTAAATAATTTTACAAAAACGGTTTCACAGAAAATTATATGCATAATTAGCTGACCCGACCACGCGTTGTTGTGGCTAACGAAACACAACGCTATCTACTTGATGGTTACCCAACCTAGATAACCAAGTGTTGTGTCGATAAATTAACTCACACCGCCATATGTTAGAAACTTATGGAACTCACAAATAATTACAAAGCGTTGTCCTATAACAAACATTTAATGAAGATTTAATTCGGAAAAATA
Organism: Limnephilus marmoratus; assembly: GCA_917880885.1. NCBI lineage: Eukaryota > Metazoa > Arthropoda > Insecta > Trichoptera > Limnephilidae > Limnephilus > Limnephilus marmoratus. Next base: position 34,521,714 of record OU862908.1, read on the forward strand.
AATATTGAGGTCAACAATTGAGATAAAAACTATCCTATCTTTTAAGCTGGACCAAATTACACACAGTAAACCAAATTTAATCAAAATCGGTTAAGTAGTTTCGGAGATTATCTCGAACAAATATTATAGATTTTTATATATGTATATAAAGATAGACCAAAATGAAATAATGGTTTTTGTCAGGTAGTTGTACAGTCGTATCCAAATTATGAGTTCAATAAGCTACCTACCTTAATTAATTAACCTACATACTTTACGCCCGCATACTGCATGTATTGAGGTTTTTGTTTATTACCTCATTTCTTCATTTTGGCAGCTTTCAATAATTTTAAAAAAATTATTCAAAGTAAATTCTCACAAATGTTTTTAAATCTTATTTTGAATATTACAAGAAAATATGGAAAAGTTAGCAATGTTTATGATATTTTCCAATTTACAATCAACAAGTACCAAGTTGTAGTATACTTAACATTAATCATGATTTTTTGTACTTTCGTTAAAACATATATTTATCAAGAAACTGTTATTTTTTTTCCCTAACACTTATGGCAATTGACTTGTGAATTTTAGCCTTCTCAAAAATGATGATTATTATATGAATACTTTGATTATTATAAAATAATATTACTTAAACTTCAAATACTCCGAAAAAAACACATGATAAAAGAAAAGCACCCAGCCTAACGATTCTATATCTTTTGTGGGATCGTTATCGAGATAACAGACGTGATCTCCTATCAGATTTCTGTGATTTATTTGCATTTTCTATGTAAAAGTACAATAAATGAATAATACATCATGCATACTTGCAGGAATTCATGTTTAAAACGATCTAAACCAAAATATGTAAAAATCACACAAATCTGACAGGAGATCACGTCCGTATCTCGATAACGATCCCACAAAAGATATAGAATCGCTCGGCAGGTTGAATCGGCATAAAAACATTTAACCTGAGCGAAAACAATTATATTACAGAACCATAATATAATATTTGAAGCCATCACTTTGGATTGCATGCATGATATGTACATAATAATATTGTAATCAAACTATGCGTTACAATTCTGGAAATAAAAATCCTAGATGTCGATAAATTAATTATTAATACAAATTACTTACACAGAGTCTGATTATCAGCTATGAAAAGAAAGCAAAAGCAATAAAATTTAAAAAGTATGTAGTTTTGTCCTGGGGCATATTTTCATCGATATCATTGGTATTTTAACTGTGATAATCTTCAAAAGAAATGCATTTCCAAGGGCGAGTTGAAATAAACATAACCCCTCGGGTTAATTTTTTCAGTTTTGCCAACAAAAAGCTATTACCCATAGTCAATTTGATCACCTTTGGGAACAGTTCGTAGGGTCTCATAGAAATCCTTGTTCTCTTACTGTTGTGGTGAGAAATACGGTATAAAAAGTGTTAGAAATAGCTTTAAAATCAAACCCAGAAGTTAACCACAGAAAAATTAAAAATTTATGCCTAAATGAAACTAAAGGTTTTAACAGTAATTTGAGAAAAAAATTGTGAAACTTTATTTTACTAATTATTTTTAAGAAAAATCGAAAAAGGTGACAATAATGTTTATAATACATTATAATTTGTGTAATTGAATTTTCTTTTTTCATTATCAGTAATTTTAAGTTTAGGGCCTTCGCTCATGGAGAAACCGAAAACTGGTTGGCACTCAATTCACGGCGCAACTCAACTATACAATTTCAGTAATTATATCAGCTTGTTTAACAAAAATACAATTTATCAACCTCCCGAACAAACAACCTGGCAACTGAAACGCACCTGCTGCGGTGACTAGCACTGCGAGTTGCGGCGTCATTCTTGACAACTGATCTTTGAGAAGTTGCCTCAATGAAATTCGCAAGTTGCTTTCTTGCAACAGTGATTGAGTTGCTAACAGTTTTTTTCAGTCGCCCCGTGAGCGGATGGACTTAGTGTTCAAACAAAAAAAAAAGTAATTTTTAAAACTTTTTTATGTTTGCATTAAAAATTTTTATATTTAAAAAAATTATATGCATATTTCCAATAATAAAATTTGAAAGCGTATTTCATCACCTTTCAAAAACAGTTTTATTTTTCAGATACGTTCAGAAACATTCCATTTATTTGGATTATATTGTAAAGCAGAAATACCGACTAATTCTCCAATCTTATGACAGCCTCTTTATACGGTCAATATGCGGAGGCCTGAGGGCTTAATAACAATCTATTAACCTTGTGGCTAACAGCATCTAATTTCAGTTAAAATGTTGTTGTCATGCTGTCATGCCGCATGGCCACCTTTTAAATCCCATGTACTGAATATAGCAAAAATTATCGCCATATTTTTACTGCAACAAAGGACTGGTAAGAAAGTTAACTATCTCTCGCTTTTAAAATATCAAAATTACTAAGACTTTATTGACATTTTATTGTGACAATATTGACAACATGGAAGTTTTGTAATATAAAATAAATTGGTTACAGAGCTGAACAATCATTAATTGCAACGTAAAGAGACAAATGAAATACATATGTAATACTGTTCCCACAATGAATTATGACATTTGTAAATTACCTACAGCTGGATTTCTAGTTAGTAGTTTGATTTACATGTTCACCAGACCAATAAATGCAGGATCACTTTGTTATCGCAAAAGACAGATTGTATTTCACTGAAGGATGAATCTATATCTTTTGTGTGATCTTTTGCGTTTAGTCAGCGTTAAAAGACAATTAAGACAAAAAAGGCAAAATTTGTTACATTTCAGAAGGCTTCCGTTGTTTTTTATCGGCTGTCAAATTTCTGTGATTTTCTATGGTTTTCAATGGCTTGTCTATGCCTGTTGTGTGTTGAATGGATTAATTACCTACTTAAAAACATGAATTACTATTTATTATTTATTAAAACTACTTATATATAAGCCTAATAGGCATTCATAAATGTATTATTTGATGTTTGTACGTGATGAAATTCGATTTGCAAATTTTCCTGCAATTACCATCTCTTAACAAGGATTATGTGGCTAACGCACCGTCATCTCTGGCATTAGAGTAACTACTTTTAAGAGTTGTCTTAACATAGTAGCAGTATTTGACTTGTTAGCGCGATACAGAATAAAGCATTTAAGAAAACTGTCCAAATGTGTTGTATATGGCCGATTTATCACATTAAATGCATTACGCAGTCGCAAAAGATAGAGAATCACCCTTCTGATCTTGTCACAATTAAGCTTAAAGCAGATTGTCATTGATACCCTGAGACACATAATTACAGAAAGATTTGTAATATTGAATGAGTTAAAACCACAGATCATTAAGTACCTTAGTAAGTAGTTAGTTAATTTTGTCATTTTTAAAGTATAAGTCAGTAATATATATATATATATATATATATATATATATATATAATATACTTAAACACAAATTTAAATCTTTAAATGCCAATCGCAAATTGCAAAACGAAAGATTAGTACGGGCAAATCATTTTAACCCCTAGGATATGACACACTACAAAAGCAGTGCAGTGAAATCATGACTACATCTACAAATGAACTCCATTGTGTGGATGTAGAGCTAGGTTTTAGAAGCTTTTAATGCATTTTGTTCCTGTCCATGAAAGTTCGAAAGCAAAAAAGTTGATATTGAAAAAACCTGTCAATTATTTCAAATATAACTTTCAAAATTATGTTTGGTTTTCAAATATTTACAAAATAATACCCGTCTTCTAGGGGTTAAAGAGCGCACTTTTGAATTTATTTAAGCACACCGATAGTGGTTCAAAATGGTTTGAAATAGTTGGAATACCCACCTGCAGTTCCCTCTTACCACGAAGTAGTCCTACAATACAGAACACCACTAAGCAAGCAAGAATCTTTTTAAAATGATTCTACTGTACATAAAATGGATTATAATTTCAATTGACATATTAAAATAAGGTATCAAAATATAATATGTACACATACATATATAAATACATTACATATATAATTGAATTAGCAATTACCATGTAGAATATTTACAAGAACTTAATCAAATTATGGTAGGTATTCTAAAATTAGTTTCTAAAGATCGTATTAAATCTAGAGGAACCATTATTTCCATAAAAAATCATGAACATTTAAATTCACCTGCATAGATTTAGATTACACATTAATAAGAAAAAATATATGTCAACAAATAAATAAGAGATTGAAAACAAGAAAACCTTTCAGGTGTTATCCTTTACTCTTTATCCAGTGAAGGTCAGCAAGTCAAAATAAACAGGCTGCGTATCTTTCCCACCGCAGTTGTGAAATTGTATAATATATTATGCTGAATTAATTTATTAACTTCTAAACGAATAATAATTTACTATGACTTTTGGATATATGCGGGGATGTGTCGGAAGGCGTAGGGATGAGGTGGTAGCCATTCCGGAGGGATCCATTTGTATATTCTGATTTTTCTATATTAAAACTCCTAACTAATGGATGTTCAGTGGATTTCTGACTAAGTGGTAATACTGGTGTTTTCTTCTGGTCTTTTCGCTGGTCATATTTTGCCTGTAACAGAAAATACATTTATTGATTATTTTGATATTTTGGAGACCGTTTTCACTAATCCCAGACACACACAGGCCTTGAAACAAATGTGCTATTTCCTATGATTCATCTTATATCCTTGACAAGAGTCTTGTCCTTTTATTAGTTTTGTTACTGTCTCCTGGATTGAAAAAAGCCCCCACGGTATCTCAACCTTATTTCACCAAGGCGGAACATATGTGCATCTTCATTCTCTTTTCATTTTCCAAAATTATTGGTGCTTTGTGATCAAGCTCTACATATTATAAATTAAAGTCCAAGGCCGTGTCTGTCTGTCTGTTCGCGATAAACTCTAAAACCACAGAACGGATTTTCATGCAGTTTTCACAATAGATAGAGTGATTCATGAGGAAAGTTTAGGCATATAATTTGTCAAGGTTTTGTGTAAATTGGTTGAAATATATAATGGCAAGCGGGCGGTGTGGATTTGATTTGCAGCACAGCAACGCGTAGCCGGGTCAGCTAGTTTTAAATACATTACAATATAAAAGCTTCAGCTTTCGTCTTACAAGTATCAAATTCAATATATTACCGAACTATTATTATTTTTTTCATGTGAATACCGCATAAGAGACCCAACTGCTCCCAACCGCCTGGAGCCAGTGAAACTACGGTATTCTCAGTTGGGGTATGTTGTGAGGCTGAAGGTAGTGGGGTGGGGAAGGTGATGGGGAAGGAAATAGAAAAAGATAATGGTCGCAACTGGGACTCGAACCCAGATCGTCTAACCGGGGCGTGCGCTTTTACCAATTCAGCCATTGCCACCTTCCAGAGGTTCTGGGTTCCAATCCCAGTTGCGACCATTATCTTTTTCTATTTTTCTGTGTCTTGTTCTCTTTCATATTTTTGTTTAGATTATTAGTGTTATCTTCTTCTTCAATGATATATTACATTGATGGGAATCACCTTCAAAAGTTAAAAAAGGGAGTTGTTCTTAAATTAAAATTAGAGTCTCAAAAGTAAGAGATTGTAGAATACGTATATGACATTAAGATCTGGGTCATAAAGCATTGGACTCATTTAAAGGTCTTATCATATATTGCTGGCTTACAACGAAAATCCTCAAAGGAAGTAAAACAGGTCTCATTGTAGATTATGTTTCTGATAAATTATTAAAGTATAAATTATTAAATTTTTAAACTAAGCCTCTCAGTGTATACATGTATGTACAGTGGATTTACATAAGCATATTGCTCTCAGCGCATTCAAGTATGTAAAGTGGATTTGCGTAAGCATATTGCTCTCAGCGCATACAAGAATGTATGTATAGTGGATTTGTGTACGCTTATTGCTATCAGCGCATACAAGTATGTATAGTGGATTTGCGTATGCATATTGCTCTCAGTGCGTACAGGTATAGTGCGTACAGGTACAGTGGATACAGGTACAGTGGATTTGGAAACGCAAATTGCTCTCAGCGTATACAAGTATGTATAGTGGATTTACATAGGCATATTGCTCTCAGCGCACACAAGTATGTATAGTGGATTTGCATAGGCATATTGCTCTCAGCATGTACAAGTATGTATAGTGGATTTGCACAGGCATATTGCTCTCAGCCCATTGTGGATTTTTCTTGCATTGGTGATATTAATAACTTATTTAAAGTCAAAACTGCACAGAGTGGATTTTGATGGTTTTAAATATAAAATAGTTGTATAAAATTTGAGAAAAACACTGTAGAAGCAAAAATAAACTCAACATAGGCTTATCCTAGAGAGGATACAAATTTCCATGTTATTAACAATACCTACCATGTAAAGAAACAATAAATAAATATAAAATTAAAAGGAAGAACTATACCTTATTATATCCCAGGACACCGAGTATAGCCAACAGCATCCCTACAATATTCATTGAAGTAACAGGATTTCCTAGAATGCACAGCGACACGGCGATCACAAATATTCTTTTGGAAGCATTGGCCACTGCGTAGGTCAGTGGGGCCACCAGAGATATGACGCTGAAGGCAACTATGTTTTGTATCCAACATAAAAACCCATCAGCAAACAGAAGGCCAATTACTTTGGGGGATCCGGATATCTGTAAAAATTTACAAAATATTATAAAATTACATTCATAATACTTGCACAGAAAAACACATCACAAAAAAAAATTGGTGCGCAAAAGGGGTTTTATCTAATGTACAAACAAGATAACTGTGCACATATAATATCGCTTTCATGAATCAAACTGAGCAAAATTTAAGTTAAGCAATAATTTTAAACCATTAGGAGATTTCTCAAATGTATTTCATCTACATTTTTTTGATTGAGAATTTTGAGGAAAATGTTGTCAATCTAAAATATAAAAATGTTCTATTAACTGGAATAAAATAAAATAGTACTTATTGTTAATGCAATCATTCATTTTTTTAGTTTTCACCCTGGAATGCTTAAAACAACAGTGTTTAGATATTTTTTTAACTTGACCTTTTGTGTGCCGTCGTTACCAATAGGCAAAATAAAAATAAAAATTCTCCAAGCTATGCTGGGGAAACCACTTATTGTAGATTATATACCATTCTTATCAATATATAAACACATTATCTGGGAAGACGGTACTTACAATAAAAAAAAGATATTAGTTTGCAAAAAAAAAAACAAGAACTTATTATGAATATAGAATCAACTGGCAGATGGTGAAAATTTAGCGTTGGCTTATCAAGAATTATAAAAAAACCGATGTACATATGAAAGATCGATTGAATGTACATATTAAAAAAAAAATATATATTTATAAATATTACATCATATTGTGTTCTTACCAGGTGTGGGTCATTGATCACATGTGAAAAATCAAATATCAGCCAAATGGGAAGAAACAGGAATAAAGCCAACCTTCCGAGAATATGCAATAACCGTAAGTGATGTATTCCGGTGTCCTGGAGAACCTGTATAAGAGAAAATAATTCATTAAATGAATTTATAAGGAAAATACACAGGTTTTATCAATTACAACCTGTAATTGTTAAGTGCTACAATACATTTTTTTTTACATTAGATCCACAAAGGAGGCCCTGAGGAAAATAATTTCACTCAGGGCTTATGTCATCTTAGGGGATACTGTGTGGAGTTTTTTTTTAGGAAAGGGAAGAGAGGAAGTTTTGGGAAGGAAATAGGTATAACGGGTGGGTAGGAATCTGGGGTTCAGCGTGTCCAGGAGTGACGGATGTATGAATCCATCCCTCGAACTGCAGTGCAAGGCGATGGGTCGAGAGATACTGGCTCGAGGATAAAAGATCTCCCTCAACCAGTCTCTCTCGATCCTGCCCACCAAGCAGCAGGTGGGCAGACGTATCGTCCACTAAGACCTGGACAAGCCTCACCTCATGAAACTGGGCACCCCTGCTAAGTCGCCAAACATAGCGAACCACTTGGGGTGACCTATGGCAGAGGTGTTGGTTATCCAATAAATGGTTCCCGGGGCGGCGGTACCCATACCTGCCTCCCAAATTGTGAAACATTAATGTCTAATCTAAAAATACCGCTACTTTCTACCCGGAGAACTATTAATGACATTCTTAAACTTTTAAATAATTGAATAACCTCATAGACTGCCCTCAATGTTAAGAGATTCCGACACTATCAATAGTGGCTTGTTTCAAGCACGTAGTTTTTCATTAAGTTGGCAACACTGCATATAGTTTTTGTATGTGCCAAGCATTTTGACAGTCTACAGAGGAAGCTTGTGGCTTGTGTCAAGTGTTGCGCAATAATCTACGTGCTGGCGGCGAGCTTGATGTGAATTGATATTTTTTGGGCGTAGACAACTCATAGAATTATATATTTTTTAAATTATTTATTTGGCTATCACCCGTTAAGAGAGTATAACCAGAGAAAACCAGAAATATGTCATTTTTAAATCAGATTTTAGATGTATTGATTCTTTTCCACAAAAAATTATAAATTGATTTCGAAAGATTGTTCTTTTACCTAGGAAATGCATGTTTTAAATTTTGAGAAAAATGTTTACTTTTAGTATAATAAGGATATACCATAGGTCGTTGGCAGATTTGTTAAATTTTCAAAAAATATTTTGTATTATACAACACCCATTTCAAATCATATAATCATGCAGTAAAATAAATCAATACATTATCTGGGAAACACATGTTTCAGAATTTTAATTTTAGTTTAAATAAAATCATTAAAAAATATACACGTACATGCGTTTCTTGATGAAAATTGGTCCGTTTGTGTATTTATTTGCGCACCTACAAACTAATATATTTCAGATTTTTTTTTACATTCTTATTTAGACATTGTTGAAAAATGATAAATATTTATAATCAAAAAATAATTACAAAAAGTACATAATTTTAATAGTTTTATCATCACGCTTTTCAGCATTTTTGGATGTAGGTATAAATTAAAGCTAATTTGGAATGAAATAAAATCGATATTAAGTTATAATTTTAAAAAGCTGGTATGGAGAATAATTAATTTTTCTCATTGGAACCGCTCATAAGAACAACTTTCTCATACGAAGATAAGAACAACTCAACGAAATGTGAATTTCGGCCACTGGCTGGTTAAACGCTTGGGTGATCTTGGCCATTACTTGAAATTAATTACATTTTCGAAGCAATCGCAGAATCATGAAATAGGAACCCATTTACATTAATTTCAATTTTAAAAACTTAAACATGGCGATGTGACGTCCAGGTAAGGTCTCCTGCCCTCGAGGCCCTACCGGAAAGTGAAGCCAACCCAAAAACGGAAATCATTACTACCAACCTGTTGCACCCAAAGTATGGTTGTTAAAAAAAAAAACCATAGACAATAATAAAAAAAATATGCGCCGTACTTATTTTCATAACAAGCATTCTTCAACATAAAAGAACAGATTTTTTCAAAGTTAGTTACATTTTTACGCATCATGAAATAATTCTATAAATTAGATAAAATTAATATAAAATAAGTATTAATTGTTTTTAATCCCAGACGCAAGGAGCGGTGTTATAAGTTTGACTTGCTGTGTATCTGTGACTGTCTGTGTGTGTGTCTGCCTGTGGCCTCGTAGCTCCTAAACGAATTGACCGATTACAATGCGTTTTTTTGTTTGTTTGAAACCTGACATGATCGAGATGGTTCTTAGCTACAATTCGTGAAAATGTGTTCAGGCGTTTCAAGGTCATCAGCCTTTTTTGTGCGGGCTTGCTTAAAAATTTGAAAATTTTACTTATTGTGTTTAATTTGTAGAAATCCATCTGATTTTTCTTTTAAATTAATGTAAATATTAAGTTATTTATATGTATAAAATTGAATCTCTGTTTCCCTTGGTCACGCCATAACTTCAGAACCACTTTATCTATTTCATTCATCTTTTTTTTAAAGTTTTCTAATACTTTGTAGAAGGTTCTTCCAGAAAGAAAATTGAAGGGAGGAGAAGGAATTGGAAGTTTTTTTAAAAGTTTTCTAATACTTTGTGAAAAATTAAGAAAATTGGAGGGAGGGGGAAGGCGGGGAAGGTGGAAGGGGAACGCAGGAGGGGAAGAGGACTCAGGAGGTCGAAGGAGGATGGGGAGGGGGAGAACGGGGAAGGTGGAAGGGGAACGCGGATAGGGAAGGGGACTCGGGAGGATTGCAACGCATGCCGTATACCAGCTAGTATTATATTATTAAGTTCTGGAAGTATTTTATTTTTGTTTTCTTATTTTTTAATAATATTGTAAGTGCTATTGATTAATAGTGTTATTATTAAGTTCTGCAAGTGTTTTATTTTTTGTTTTCTTATTGTTTAATAATAATGTGACTGCTATTGACTGATTTAAAATATTGTTTAGGTCTTGTGAACATCTGAGAAACGGGGAATAAATAATTTTCCTTACTTTATCAATTAATGTTATATTAAAATATTAATTATAACATTTATTCATAATATCAACGGAAATATACAACAATGCTTCGTAAGTACGGTCATCCATTTGGAAAAAATGGGATCTCGATTTGTAGCATTCTTGACACCAAATTCGTTTATATAAATAAATTATATAATAAACCAAATCACTCATCTGTCAACTATCGAAAAACACACAAAGGCATAGACAAATGCTTGCCAGAATGCTTAGAGACTATCAAGCGGCTTGACGGCAAGCACGTAAATTTAGTGACCGTTGTGACAAGCCTTAGTCTATTTATGGAGGGGACCGTTTCCCTCATGGAGGGGGACGGGGATGCATGGGAAATATTTCTTATGGCATTGCAACGCACGCCAGGTAACAGCTAGTGTAAAATAAATGTAAATGATAATGATCGTGGAAATTTAATATGCTTTAAAGGACAAAATGTTACTTGTTGAGAAGAGTTAAAAGAAAGGTTTTTTTTTTCAAAACATCATATCTCTTGTTTTTGTAGACAAACAATTAAGATTTTGTATTATAAAAAAACATTGAGTAGTAGAGAATCTTTCAGAATAGGGAACGTATCCATACTACGTGACCAACTTTTTGCAATTTTTAAACCCCCCCCCCCCTCCCCCTCCCCCCTGTGACCAAAAACCTATGGACACCGCCGCTCATTTGTACCAAGCGTGATATTTTGAAGACCCCCCCTAAACATGTCACTTAGTATGGGTACGTTCCCATACCTACATTTATTGTAAATTTCTTTAATAACAGTATTTAATTTCTAGAAAAAAATCCTCTTAAAATGGATGTCGTGAAAGATGCACTACTTTTTCTTGAAATATTTCAACTATCGAATGGACAATGAACAAATAATACACAAAATAGTTAGAGTTAACATGTTCATTTAAAAAATTAATCTTATGTTGACTGTTAATCTTTTTATACTGATGTAATCTATTTGTAAACTACATTGAACATGTACTTTTTAGTTATAATGTTGCCAATTTCATTGAATAAAGATATTATTATTGTTATATTATATGTGTTCAATAATAAAAAGCTGACATCATCAGAGAAAATAAAATTTTCCATTCAAAATAAATTGATATAAACTGAAAATAAATAAACATGCATGAATAGTGTCAAAACTACTTAGTTGGCAAATGTAACAAAATAATTAAATTCACTTATTATTCAGAAGAATTACTTACTTTTTTAGAGTAAATATGCTGGAGTGAGAATCCAGCAGTTGAGATTAGGGCGCAGATTAATCCAATTCCATCGTAAGATAGTTCGGTCATAGTTGCTATGGTAACTCCAAAGATAATGGGAACCAGGCTTAGATAGACCTTGGATGTCTGCTTCTCTCCCGTTATGATTCTAGCCAATATGACGGTAAAAAGAGGCATGGTGGCTTTTACTGGAATAAATATACAACATGTTTAGATATTACTCTTTCAGGAAGAAGGCCACATTTTTAGGTTTTAACATACATATATAAAAAATTTAGGAAAAAAAAATTGGCTATGAAAATGTCAATGAGGGTTTGCCGTGGAAAAAAAAGACATTCTTCCTTCACTAACATAGTTATTGAAGTTAAAGGAATTTGATTTTTGAAAAATATGTCAAATAGTGAAAAATATTTAAATTTCTAATGTTCTAAGTTGTACCGCTAATAAAAATACAGTATCTTCGTTGAGACTCTTAAGGAAGAAGCTGTGTTTTTACTTAAAGGCAGTATACTCTAATACTGTAATAGTACTCTCGTAATAGACCTATTTCACCACAAATTATGAGAGTATTGCATTGACCAAGGGTGAAAGTGGATTTTAATTTAATAATAATAATAATTTTTTATTAAATTCCTTACACAATTAAAATTTTTTTAGTATAATACATATAAGAAATTACATAATGTAATATTTGCCAAAATAGAATATTAACAAACATTAAAATAGATTTTTTTTAATGTAAAAAAAATTTCAGGCAATGGTGAAGATCTCAATAGTGAGGCGAGATTCTTTCAAGAAATAAAAGAATTTCCATTTTCGTCTCTGAATTTCTGTTTGAATCTCTCTTCTCTTATCTTCCCATTGTTTTTAACGGACTTGCCCTTGTAGTTTTATCAAGGGATGGATCAGTTTATAATATTTAAATGATTTGGGAATTCTGAAAAGCCATTAGTGTGTAAGGGAACGTACCCATACTAAGTGACACGTTTAGGGGGGGGGGGGGGGTGTCTTCAAAATGTCACGCTTGGTACAAATGAGCGGCAGCGGCCTTAGGTTTTTGGTCACCGGGGGGGGGGGTTAAAAATTGCAAAAAGTTGGTCACGTAGTATGGGTACGTTCCCTAATATGATTATTGCATTTATGTTAATAAATTTGACAAAAGGTAAATAAATTATTGTGTTATTATCCTGAACTATTAAAGATTGGTGTAGAACTGGGGTCGGCAGACCACTGCTTGCGAGCCGTCTGCATCTCTTTGCGTAGGCATTTGCAGCTTTCAGACATCAATTTCTATTTCACCACCACTCAACCAGTCTCGTGAGAAAGAGCTGCCGAACGAACTTTGACTTGAACAACAATCAGCGTTGCCAACTCAGCTCTTTTCGAGCTAGATTAATAGTTTGCCTCGTCAAACAGAAGGCATTATTAATGCGGCGGTACGCCGGACTAACGCTGCATTGTGTTGTACTGAACATATCTAGACCAGTCAGACAGCGAGCGCGTTAGCATTACGCGATACTCTAACGCGGCATTAGAACGTTGTGTTGTATTTTTTTTTTTTTAATTTTGTTTAACGCCGGGCGTTCTTACTTGACAGTGGTAAAAATGAATATTGAAAAGTTAATTGAATGTGTCTGAAAACATCCATGTTTGTATGATTTGAGGAACAGTGCATACAAAAATGTTCCTGTAAAGATAAGATTGTGGCAGGACATTGGAATTGAAATAAAGGGTGAAATGCAGATCCCGCCAATGTGGGTGGATTTTAATAAAAATGCACTTTCTAGATGAGAAAAGTGTGGAAAAGTTGAATAAAAAAGAAATTAAGGTGCGCTTGGTAAAATTGAGGGAGATACAGCCGTTTAAAGAATGAATAAAATGACACTTCGTGAACTTATACTACGCCATTTTGTTACTATTATGTTGGTATCTCAGACTTGCTGTAAACGAAGGTTGATACAATTGTAGCCAACTTCGTGTGATATATAATAAGGCGCGAAATTATGTAAAACAGAATTAATAATGGTCACAAACCATGTCACACAAACCTGGCGTAGCCGCTAAACTACTTGAAAACTGGGATGTTTTTCTTGCGTTGACGCGAGTAGGCGTTATAAAGGGGCACAAACCATGTTACATAAACCAGTGGATGGTGCAACAGATTTAGAGGACGATTACGAGTGCTACCAACTTTAAGGTAAAATTGGCTGACAGTATCGGTTCATGAAGTGACATTTTATTCATACTTTAAACGGCTGTATCTTCCTCAATTTTGCCGAGCGCACCTTAATTTCTTTTTTATTCAACTTTTCCACACTTTTCTCATCTAGAAAGTGCATTTTTATTAAAATCCGATCTGCATTCCTCCCGAAATAAATCAATCGGGTCTAAGCTCTGCCTAATGTCGAAGCCATTCAAATAGAAAATATGCGACGTGACGTTAATAACGCCTTCTGTTTGACGAGGCCTTCAGCCCTAAATCAAGCTAGAATCTAGCGTCTCCAAAAAACAGTTTAGCTAAGATATTCTAGCTCTTTGTTTTAAATTCTACCCGTAGAAAAATCCCACAAGCAAAAGACAGTATTGTTTTCAGATTACCAATTGGATAAGAAGGCGAGTAACGGGTATAAATTTTTCGTATCCAATGGGTAACTACGAAGTTGAGTATGGTAACTTTTTTTCTGTGTTTATTTTTCTGATGAATAATATTTAAAAAAAAAAACAAACAGGAAATGGGAAGCAAAAACGATTACATCACGTTAAAAACAAAATGACCAAAACAGTGATTTTTCCACCTTGAGAAAAGAGAAACAAGTAAAACTTCTAGTAAACAAAATTGTCAGTTATCTCTTCAATGATAGCAATCGCAAATAAGGTCAGGCTAGGGCATAACATTATTGTATTTTTAGAAATATACACTCATCATCCACATCATTTACTCAAATGCACGACGCAGTGAAAGGTATTTTGCCATCTGTCACTTTTGACACATATGCTGTCAAAATAAAATAAAACTTTATAATATGAAATTGTATGCTTACCGGTATGTGCGTACGAGACGGGCACTTTCCATATTGATACGTGGGAAAACACAGACGTTATGAATTTTCCAAAAGCTAGAGGCACAATTAATTTCATATAGTATTTCCACGGAATATCAACATATTTACGAACGCCCCATAGCTTGAAAAATGGGCCACTATAAACTGTAATGGAGACTAATTGCACCATTGTAACCGTCATCGGATAGGGGAAAACATTAAGTACCATCTTCCCGATGACATTGTTACTAGAACTGACAACATACCAAATGATACAAAGAAATAACACCGTAAGAACCTCCCTAGCCTGCTTTTTGTCCGCCATGCTGGCCACAGAACACAGAAGAGTTTCTGAGAAAGAGATGAGTAACTATTAAAAGAGTGTATTATTTTTTCATAAAATAATAGGTAGGCACTCATCTGCGCAATAATACGCACGATAAAAATAATCTTTTTGACTGATTTCCAAACATTTCTATCCAATCTTTTAAACGACGCGGGCGCAAAAGCCTGGCCAAGTCTAATTGCCCGTAAACATAGAATCTGATAGAATCATAAATAAACCAAAGTTGCATAGAATAAAGAATTACACAAGAAGTTCCCTTTGGGCGTATGCATATTGGGGATATTGGGCATATTTATGCTTCTATACAAAACTCACAAAACTGCTTCACCATGATTACGAAATTCAAATGGGATGGCAAGATACCATTTCAGGCAAGTGTATGAGACAGACCGCTTTCTAAGCAGTTGCACATTTGTTTCCATTCAAATTTAGATGGAAGGCACTTCGAGTCATGTAAACATCATCTTAAAACAAAATAAATGTTTTTTTTAATAACCCTTATAGCTGCTTCAGACATTTGAATTTTAGTTAATCAATCTTTATTGAACGACTGAAAATGTAAAAAAAAACTTGTTTAACTTTATTACGCTTTCAAATGTCGAGTTCAGTCGAGTTGATCAACTAAAATTGAAACGTCTTTATTGAAACGTCCACGTATGTACACCCACAAATATACTAACCCCTGTGTACACCTTACATTTTAATTTTGATGTGGCAGCACTGGCAAATCCCTTCCCATTAGTGTTGTCTGATGCATGGTTTTTTTGAAAAACATATTTTTTTCTATTATTCGAAGGACAACATTAAAATGATTATTTTCAATAAAGCAATATAGGTAATATACTTAGGTACCGTTATTTTATTATCTAAATTCTCAATGAGAAGCTTACGAAACCTTTTTTTTAAAACTTCCGATATGGTTTTTTATCCCTGAAAAATGTTTTATTTTTGGGATATGGCATCACCGCTTTCCATAGAAAAATTGGAAAGATTATTGTTACTGGTTGTGGATGACAGCTGTGTATTTTGTTCGCTTTGAGAAATAATAATAAAAGACCTCTAAAATGAGCTACGAATCTGCGTGTGGTGCATTAAGTAGTGAAAAGATTGATTTCCCCAAAGATGACCTATTCAATAAGACGGAGTCGATGCAAATTTCAAGAACCGACATGAATATGCTTATTATGAACTATTTGGTCACAGGTACTTTCTTCACGATGTCTTTGTTTCGGAATGTTTGGCGTGAATTCTTTGTTATTGGTGATTCACACGTGTTTTTATTGATTGTAGAGGGATTTAAGGAAGCAGCGCTGAAATTTCAACAAGAAGCGGGGTTGTCCGAACCTGCTCTGTCAGGATCATTGGATCAGAGAATCCTCATCAGAGAGGCTGTACAGAGTGGAAGAATCCAGGAAGCAACGGCCTTGGTTAATGCCTTGCACCCAGAGTTATTGGACAATGATCGATACTTATACTTTCACCTTCAGGTAAATAAATACCACTATGGTTTTAAAGATGACCCGAATAGTATTAGGTGTTTGCGTTATCTAACTCTAATTCGAAATTACACGATGATAAATGTTCTGCACAAAATATGGTAAATATCGGTTCGGACTGGCCACGCTTATTACGAATAATTTTTAGAAAAAAACTTTAGATTCGCCTTAATTACTATAAAAGGAAACTTTTTGGCTTTGGGGCGGCGGAAAATAATGCATTTTAATTTTCAATTGCATAAAACCAAAATTCACTTCGCGAACCGACCCAGCGAAAATTCGCGGCCTTAACTGTCACTGTTATGTTGGTATCCTTGATAAATTAACAAGAGCTAATACGACTGTAGCCGACTTCGTGGGATAAGGCGCGTAATTGTGAATCAAAATTAAATTAAAATGCATTATTTTCCGCCGCCCCAAAGCCAAAAAGTTTCCTTTTATAGTAATTAAGGCGAATCTAAAGTTTTTTTCTAAAAATTATTCGTAATAAGCGTGGCCAGTCCGAACCGATATTTACCCAAAATATTATTACACTTAGAACAAAGTTTGTATATTTAGAAAGCTTTCTCAGTTAGCGCAGCTTTACGATTTCATTATTTATTCTTGAATTATATTTTGCAATAGATAAAATAAAGCTTAAAATAAATAATAATAAGGATAAACATAAGGACCTATTTCGACGTGACTGTTCACAAACAAATTATGAAGCAAACTCGCCAAATCCCCGTCTGCATAGTTTTTTGAAACCTCTGCTTAACTTATATTTACAACACATTGATATTGTTGCGCAAATAATATTGTTTTATTTTTCAGGTATAATCTACGAATAGTATCCTCTTTTTTCCTAAGCAATACTGAGGCCGATGGGGGGTTTGAACTCACTAAATGCCCCCCCTTATATAAGCCCTTGATCCAATGTAAAAGCCCCATGGGCATAAAAAAGAGTAAATAAAATATTAAAAAACAGTGATAAAATAAAACTTGTCTTTTGGGAACTTTTCCCGTACTTAACGTTTTACTGTACTTAATCAAAACGCTCTTTCTATTTGCAGCAACTCCACCTGCTGGAGCTGGTGAAGGCGGGGCGTGTGGAGGCGGCCCTAGGCTGGGCTCGGGCGGCACTGGCGGAGGCGGCGGCCGCTCGACCCGCAGCCCTACCTGAGCTGGAGCGCTCCCTGGCGCTGCTTGCCTTCCCTGACCCGGCCAACAGCCCCTTTGCCGACCTGCTGCAGCCACAGTACAGTCACACTGTAAGTACAAACACTTCACTCGTTGTTAGTCACACTATAAGGTACACTTCACTCGTTGTTAGTCACACTATAAGCTACACTTCACTGTTTGCTAGTCACGCTTTAATACTTCTCTCATTATTACTTTTAGATTCACTTCACTTATTGATGTTAGTCACCCTGTAAGATACACTTCACTCTTGGTAGTCACACTTTTAGATTAAATTTTTATTTCCATCTTTATAATATTCAGTTTATTTTTAAATTTGCATTCTTTTTTATTTTTCTGTTTTTTCTTTTCATCTTTCTTGTGTTTTATTATTTAGTTATATAAAATACTGTTTTTCTAGTACTTACACTATAATATCATGTATGACTACCATAATATGGGCATAAGCCTGGATGGTAGTTGAAAAAATTACAAAATTTTGTAATATAAAATTTATTAATAAATGAATCATTGTCACATTAAGAAACAATTAATTCATAGTGGTTTTAACATTGTGTCGATCCCACAAAAAAGTTTAAAAACAAGCAGGGGCCCTTCTATTTGCTATATTGAATTATTTTTACTCTAATATCTGAGTAATGTATCTTTTTTTTTTCAAAGAAAAGCTTTTTAATGTGTTTTTTTCTTTGTGATGGCATTATTTATTTAATTAAAGACAATTAATTTTGTTTACATCACTTTTTTTTGTACACAATTAACATCATCCACAAAACATGTCGATTGTCTATAAAAATAAGTGTAGTAAACTGTCTTTTAATTAAATAAAGTACGTACATATTATTTTGGGAAATCTTTTTGACAACATTTGTATTACATATTTCTTCGATGAATTTTGTTTTAATTATGAACCGACAATTTTGTATGAATTTGGTACAGGAAGAGTACCGTTTCTTTTGTAGCAAATAATCACAGCCACTTTGTTGCAGAACCGCACACGCACATATTCTCACACTTCACTTCAACCTACAATACACACTGTTCCTTAAGTGACCAAAAATCAAATATGTAATGTATAAATTATCTCCATGATGCTACCAAACTGGAGATGTAACGTGATGTTTGTGTTTCAGATTGCCAGTGAACTAAACGCTGCCATTTTGCGCATGGAACATCAAGAGTTCACAAGCCCGAAGCTCTCCAGCTTGCTACGACTTATCTTATGGGCACAAGCCGAGCTGGACAAGAAGAACATCAAATACTCCAAAATGACCAACTTAGCCAATGCAACCATTGAAAATTTAAAGTAAGATCAGGTTACTTTATAATTGACATTAACTTAGTTTTTGGGTTTTATTCAACTGCAATTTAAATCTTCATTTAAATATCCTGCTTTACTCACTTAGTTCCATAGTAGAGATCCTTGGGGAAAAAAATCTTTGAAATAGAAAGTTCATAAGATTTATTAAACGTTGAATAACTACGTGTTGCTATAATTTAATTCCATATAAAATATTTAAAACTTTAACCATAACGTTGAATAACTACATGTTGCTATAATTTAATTCCATATAAAATATTTAAAACTTTAACCATAACGTTGAATAACTACATGTTGCTATAATTTAATTCCATATAAAATATTTAAAACTTTGGGAGGAATGCAGATCCGGGCACCACTTTTTTTTGGCAGAAAACCATGTTTTCACCGCGTTTTAAGTTGAGAACTTTAACCTGGAAGGTGAAAAAAAGTGCGGAAAGCAATAAAAAAAAAAATTGAATAAGTAATTAATTTTCAATTACGTTAAGAAAAATTTCACTTCGCCAACCAATACTGTTAGTCCACCTGCCATTTTGTCACTAACCTAAAAGAAAATCAGTGTTGCCAACTCTCAAAAATATTTATCCCTAAACTAAACTCAAAAACCCCTAGAAACCGACAAATTACTTGAAAAATTTAAAAATAATAATTTTAAAATTTTTAATTACTAGCGGCTACGCTAGGTTTGTGTAACATGGTTTGTGATTCAAAAGAAAGTGCCCCTTTATAACGCCTACTCGCGTCAAGGCAAGAAAAACATCCCAGTTTTCAAGTAGTTTAGCGGCTACGCTAGGTTTGTGTAACATGGTTTGTGATAGAAAAGAAAGTGCCCCCTTCGTAGCGCCTACTCGCGTCACGGCAAAAAAACATCCCAGTTTTCAAGTAGTTTAGCGGCTACGCTAGGTTTGTGTAACATGGTTTGTGATAGAAAAGAAAGTGCCCCCTTCGTAGCGCCTACTCGCGTCACGGCAAAAAAACATCCCAGTTTTCAAGTAGTTTAGCGGCTACGCTAGGTTTGTGTAACATGGTTTGTGATAGAAAAGAAAGTGCCCCCTTCGTATGTATACTAAAGCACCGTTTACATGCACACTTCAGAACGATCGAATCCCGCGCCACTTCAGGCACTGGTTTGTCTAGCAGGATTGTGTATAATACCTATTATCTTTACTTTAAAAAACAATCTACGTTTTTAAATGGTTTGTCTAACGGGATTGTGTATGTTATCTTTATTTTAAAAAACATCCCAGGATTTGAATGGTTTGTCTCCATTCCAGTACCTACGCGCCTTATTATTTATTCCCTACAATCGTATCTAGGCTCTTGTATCGGGTATCCCTACCAACAAATTAGTATCAAATGGCGGACACAGGCGGACAATATCTGTTCATGAAGTGTCATTTCATACATTCTTTAACCTGTCAAGGGCCAGGGTTTTTTACCTTACCTTTTTTAAATTACCTTAATAACAAGAATGGAGGAAGCTATTTTAAGCTTTATTTTATGTTATAAATTAATGGAATAAAATTTAAAATCGCATCCAAATTATTTGAATTAATATTCTTTTTTGAAATTCCAGTCTCGCGCGCGGGCGCGTTCCTGGCCTTTGAAAGGTTAACCTGTCATTTGCCGCTCGTGCGCCGGCGTATCATGAGACTTTACACGCGATTTTGACCCTTACGTATAAAGAAAGTGTATGAAGAACACGGTCAGAATCGCTTGCTCTATTATCGCTCTTTACCATAGAGAAAACCACAATTAGATTGGTGACTCCATATAATTTATATTAATGATTTACCGGAGCGCGGGAGCGTGCGCAGTTCTTGCGCATGCGCGGGAAAAATTCTTTGGTTTTGAACTTTGACCTTTCTATGTACGAAATTTCTCAAGGACGCTGTCAGAATCGCGGGACATTGGGTGTCATGGCTGCCGCTTTTTGCGAACGCTAATTGGTTACAATCAATCCCATTTACTCGCGGCATTCAACGAGTTAAACGGCTGTATCTCCCTCAATTTTGCCGAGCGCGCCTTAATTTCTTTTTTATTCAACTTTTCCACACTTTTCTCATCTAGAAAGTGCATTTTTATTAAATTTCCAAGTGGTGCCCGGATCTGCATTTCACCCAAAACTTTAACCATAACATGACAGATGTGAATCTGAGAAAAAAAAACTATTTATGTATATTGATAACAATAAATGATTTAATAATTTTTAATAACCTTTCACCACTGGAATTATTTTTTCACAATTATTACATACTTAATTTATTCTAAAAGTTATGTGATCGCAGTTAGACTTTTGTGTTTGAAATGTTTTATTCTTTTACTGTAAAATTATTTTTAAATGTATCTGCTATTCTGCTAAAATCTAGAAAATAAAAAAAAGTTTTTCACATTATTTTTCAGTCCTGTTGTAACCTTCAAGCGGGCGTGTAGTCTTATAACAAATGTGGTGTGATTGTGGCAGATATTCCTTGTGCGATTGCCTCCTTTTCTTAGCAAGACCCTCTCGATTTTTCTTTCCCTAGTAGTTGACGTGCTTTCTTGGACACCGTCGGCGCGTGTAGTTGATTAGGAGCTTTTGGCTCAACTTTTTGAACCCTTGGCCTAGCGCGGGATTAGTGAATAGTGCATTCATTGCTTGGTTATATCTCTATCTCAGGTTGCCCGCCAGACCAGATGCACAAGATGCAAGACAAGCCCGTAGGGAAGCCAGCAGGGAAGAAGGGGACATACGCGCTCTTTTAGAAGCCGCGCGCCCTCTTGAAGGTTAAGTAGATAATTTAATATTATTGAATGTTCTGTTAGCATTATTTATATACAAATTCACACAAATATTTGGGATGTGAGCTAATTTTTTCTTAAGGTTATGTTCTGACCTAATTGAAATCTCGATTTTTATGCATATTGTAAAAAAGAAAATTTATTACTTACGTAGATTTATATTAGACATTGGATTATACGCATTTGCAAAATGTATATTTGTGCCTTTTTGGTTGTTAGTGCGTATTTCAATCTTTTTGGTCGTTAGTGCACATTTGATCATTTTTCCGTCATTAACGCCTATTTTAGCCACAACATTCTTCAAAATATAAACTGTTCAAATTAGAAATGCCTGATGTTCTTTTTTTTTTCTTAGGAACGGGAATTATTTTTATCAAAAAGAGAGAAATGAGATATTTTTTAAGAAACCTGTTATTTTTTCTCCACGATTTCGCTAATCCCCCCTACCCTTTTCCCCACCCTATGAAATCAAAAATTTCCTAATTGAACCAGTTCCAAAAGACATATTCCTGTTTTTATTGTATAATTTAGACATTGATATTGTTATTGCATATTTCTCTATTTTGATAGTGCATATAATCTGATGTCTAGTTATTATTTAGGGGATAGCTAAAATTAATAAATTATTTTCAGACTTTACGTGATAAGATTATGAAATATAATACTAGAAATGCCTAATAAATTCATAAGAGCTAATTTGGCACTACTTATCCATTTTGGAAAAGTTAAAATAAATATTTTGCTATCAACATTATTTGAAACTATTGTAATCGTGGCATTAGAAAACAAATCAAAGAAGAAAATAAATATCTAGTTTATATTAAGATAATGTTAAATAAAACTTGTATGAGAGGTTTTAAAAATAAAAACAACAGATTTAAACAGTATGCTTGTACTATTATTTTAATATGATTATGTATTTGTAATTGTTTTAACTAAGGATTTGAATTTTGTTTATTAGGAACCAGCATTTTACAACAATTATTATTGCTATGTTGTGAATTTGTTATAAAATAATGAAAGACAATATATAATCTGCCACAGACCTGATGACATGCTTTTTATATAAAATGTTATATCAATATCTAAATTTTAATAATAAATTTAAAAAAAAATCATAACTAAAATTAAGACATTATAAAAATTAATTTAGGAAAAATGAAGAAATAATAACAATTTAAAATTAAATAACATAATCAGACCCTTTACATGATGAAACATCAAAATATTTACATAAAACATAGTTAAAATTATTGTAATTTTAATTTTCGTGGGTTCATATTTGACTTCCTCGATATGCCATAAAAATTTACAAAACTATACTTTATCCTTCTTACTTATGTATAATCGAGGTTTAACTATTAATACGCGCCGTGTAAGGTCGGAATAGTGAAGAACATATCAAGCCGTGGGTATAGATAAATCGGGATTAACTTTTATCCGTGGCTTATGCACATGCATGTGCTTTGAAAAGTCAAGCCCATTGCGCAACTGACACATACGAGTGTGATCAAGCGACACCCAAAATCCAAATCAAAATTTGGAGAATGTATTGGTCAAATCATTCACAACCTGTGTTTAAAATGTGGTTTATTCTTTATTCCATTGACATCTAAAAATTAAAAATTTAAATGTACGACTACCACAACACTAGTGTGGTAGCCAAAAAAAAAATCAAAAAATCTGTAACTAATAAAATTTTATGAAATAAAAATGAATAAATAAAAAAAATCTGTTGAAATATTCAAGAAGAAATATCTTTACTTCATCCAGATACATGAAAAAACAAAGTCTCCAGTTCTCTGTGGCTGGGAGGAAATCTACCACCATTTTTTATTTTTTTCTAAAGAAAGACAAACATTCCCGGGTTACGAATAACCCTACAATATTTGAAAATCTCCTACTACCACCACAGTAAGCCGAAAATGTTGCTTGAGTCGTGATGGAGGACTTAGCCAACCGAGGAATCGATCACGGAACGCCTGGGTGGGACCCAAACGCGATGCCCACTCAACCACTGACATTTAGTCGATAGGTATATCTCTCTTGCTTCGGTTTTATTTATTTAATTTTATATTTTGTCTTTATCATAAATTATGACTATAATTTTAGTGTGTGATGGTTCCGTTGAGCTGAGACCCCACCTGATTTATTTCATAGAATCTATGAAATAGATCAGTGAGAACAGGCTTTCTATGCGATAGAAACCCAAAGTTGAATCGACTTCAATTTTCGTTCTAAGAAATAGACCACGTAATAGTTAAGGTGGGAACCCAGCATTACAAGTTTATGTTACCGTAATAAAAATCTTAAGTCAGTGTCAAACAAGTGTTTTAAATAATGAAAAATGTTGTAATCGAGCCGCGCACGGTGGATGTCTGAGCTGATTTGTCGAGCGGTGTGAATGGGTTAAGGCTGGTTTATCTATACCAACATTGAACCGGTGCGTAAAAATGTAATAAGTAAGAAGGTATGTATTTATTCAGAAGATATAATAATTCACACTGTAAGGGATTATAAAATCAAGGAGAATAAAGGGGATAAACATAGGACGGGTTGTTTCACAGAAATTAAAAATTAATGTACCATTTGTCATCAAATGGCCATTAGGTTTTTTTGTCAGTTGGAAGGTCTCTATTGAATGCCAATTCTAAGTCTTTCAGCTTTGGAATGAATTGTGTGTGAAGAGTACAACTATCAGCTTATACACACTACAATTTGATAGAATCGGCGTTTAATGGAATTTTTTAAATGTCAGAAAAACAGAATGAATGGCCATGCTGACTTTGTCACACGTGAATTTCTGCAAAACAACTGGGCTAATGATTGTCATTGATTGTATCAAGAGATTTGTTTGTTAGGTTTATTAGCTATGTATAGGATAAAATATTGAATGGCACAATAAAATAGTTATCTTGGTTTAGATACTTTGAAGAAGCTTGCGATACATGTAGAATGTTGACCATAGATAACAGAAACAATGGGAGATATGGCATAGAAATGTGTCGATTATCGGCGATCTACAACCAAATTGAATGGACTATCAACACGACAGAGCCAATAAAAGTTGTATGTTTGATGTGCAGATAGAAACAAAGGCAGTGGTATATTACGCTGTGCGTAAATGTAATTTGCAGTGGTATAAGTGGACAATGTTGGTGACACTTGTGCGTGTTGGTTTTATACCAGTAATGGTTCATAGCCCATCTCCCTTGTTTCATACATGCGTGATGTTGGCAAAAGAATTTAAAAGTTTGTATCATCAATAAAATTATTGTAAACTATGGATATTTTATGTATAAATTTGGGATTTTAGGTCCTTGGGCCACTGAATTATGTACATTCTTTAAAGTTGGATCAAAATATCAATTGATTTATTAGGGTTATTTTAATATTGACTACCAGCCGAATACGTATTCCAGTGCGCGTGATATAGTCCCCGAGGACCTCTGGGCCCCGGCTCCTGATGGTGGGGAGGCTGCTCCAGCCATGCTTGTGGAGGTGTTGAGGACCCGTGATGGACCTGATGCTAGTTGGCGCACTCCACTTCTGTTGAAGATAAAAAGTTTCATAAATAAATATGAAAATGATTCTCGTTGCGATTTAATTCAAAACAGAACATTGAAGACATTAAGAAAAAAAAAACCTAACCTATTTATTGTGTTCTGTTCTGTACTTATTTATTTATTTATACTAGGTTTTTAAATATGTTCTCACCTATGTATGAATAATATAGTTGCACAAACTCAGTTAGGATAATACATAAAATTACAAAAACTCACTAAAAAGATACATTTTCAAAATAGGAGCAAGTGATTACCCAAATCGTGGTTACATTTTTTAAAGCAATAGCAGGACATTTTTCTGAACTATAAATAATTAATGACAAAAATATCAACACAGCAAATTCAATCTTGTGTTACAGGCGACACATTTGAGAGAGGGCTAAAATATGTAATAT
Organism: Limnephilus marmoratus; assembly: GCA_917880885.1. Taxonomy (NCBI): domain Eukaryota; kingdom Metazoa; phylum Arthropoda; class Insecta; order Trichoptera; family Limnephilidae; genus Limnephilus; species Limnephilus marmoratus. The sequence continues at coordinate 34,547,499 of OU862908.1, forward strand.
TATTTTTATTTTTGAATGTGCTACGGCATCTTTAACAATAGAAATTCGGACCTTTTGTTTAAATATTGATTTAATATGATAACTAGAGATGGCAAAATTTCGTTTTAACTAAAAATGCGAAAAAATAGCGAAAAACGTGATTTTGGCCGTATTTCAGCTAAATTATTCTATTTAGCGAAATAGGCGTGAATTTCCCGAAAATACCGGGTATTAAAATAATATGTGAGAATTTCAAAAAAGAGACTTTGAAATGCTTCCTGTATTCTCGAAGCTGACCAGCGACGTGTGTGTTGAGGGCTATCTCTACCTTCACAAACTGATGGGACAAAGTGTGCGTGAAGGTAAAGTGTGTGACTTGGTGCAAATGTTGATGGCAATGAAAGTGACAAACTCTGCCTTTGCTGGGCCAGCCCTACAGACAATTTGGGCCCCTGTAAATAGTGTTGATGCAGAGCGTTTTTTCAGTCACTACAATTTAGTACTGACTGACAGGCGTACGAGAATGAAGGAGTCCACTGTTGAAACGTGCGCAATGCTATCATTCAATCAGTAAAGTGCCATTTCCATTGTTTTTTGTATTTACCTGTATTTCAAATATGCCTACTATATTTCATTTTTGGAAGCCTGTCCTAACTCTTTTTACAATTTTGTTACTATTTTATGTGTAAATATTTAATATTTTTGTACTGTAGGCTAAAATTGCTTTTTGACATTACACAAATTGTGCAAAATAAATTACGCCTATTGATGTTAATCGCAATCTGCATTAGTTGTGTTTGTGTTCGACCCGTACTTAGAGTTTCCTTCCTTATTAATTTAATATTAAAATTAATTATTTATAATCTTTCACATGGAAATACTTGCAAATGAAGGTTAAACATATATTTTACCAAAAATACTTAAAATATGCGCTAAAAACATTCAGGAAATACATTTTTTTCTATTTTGCTTCAAAACGCTAAATTATGCCTCAAAATGCTGTAAAACGCTAAATTTCCAATTGTTAATGCTAAAAAATCTGAAAATTAATGCTAAATTTTGCCATCTCTAATGATAACCATTATATAATAAATAATGCCGTATGGAGATGACTGAATTATTTTTATTTATTTATGTACCTGAACATATTAAATCAATTAATTTCCTTCTAACTTTAACCTGTCAAGGGCCAGGGTTTTTTACCTTACCTTTTTTAAATTACCTTAAGAACAAGAATGGAGGATACTATTTTAAGCTTTATTTTATGTTATATATTAATGGAATAAAATTTAAAATCGCATCCAAATTATTTGAATTAATATTCTTTTTTGAAATTTGATACTCGCGCGCCGGCGCGGCAACGGCACTAGAGAAGTTAAGGAGGTATTTCACCATCCTTTTGATAGCTTATCCATAGGATGACGTATATTAATAAATTAAACAAATAAATACTCATAATAGGTGGAAAACTTGGCTATAGTAATAAAGGTGAATCAACAGGTTTTTTCTAAAAAATATTCATATTAAGCATGTCCAGTCATCCCGAAAGTTTACCAAAATCAGGAATCACTGTCTGTCAAGTACGCCTTGTTACACCCTGCATATAATTAACCCGTCTGCTTGTTTAGGAATACATACATCCCAAAACACGTAATCGCGTTATACTTTCATAAGACCTAAAACGTCCCGAGCGACCTTACATTTTGAAAGCTATATATCTCTCTCTTCCTCCCATGCAAACATATATATTTTTCTTTTAACCAGAAAGAGAACGAAATAATGCTTCTTATTGTCTTTGAAATATGAAAGCTATCTTGCATATATATTTTACAATCTCGATCCAAAGTGACGGTTTCTGATTTTTCGCTTGAAACAGGTTTCCGGATTGTGAGGAGCAAATATATTGAACCAAGCAGACAGGTTTAAAAGTAAAATAACACATATTAATAAAATATATTTATTTATACAAGCCGGGATTTAAATCTGCATCCTCCAGGTTCGTAGTCGAGGATCTTAATCGCTCGACCACGGAGATTGATTCTAAGTAGCCATAAAAATAAATAAAGCTATATCCAGTTAACTGCAGAGGTATCAGACTGAAAATAAGAAAAGTTGATTTGGTTGGTAATATTATATGTACCTGTGAGACTGGGGAGGTTGGTGGCAAGACTGAACCCCGACCATCAAGTTTCCTGGCAGAATTCGTCCGTTGAGGGCCAATGCTCGGCCCACTTCAGAGCGGGAAGAATATCTGATCCATACCCAGTTGCCTTGGGCTGGAAATTTCTTATCTGAGAAAAAAAAGTAGGTATATTGTCAAGGAACAGCAAGTAATTTCTAGTGTTGCAGTTCAGAATAACTTTAAATGTCCACAGGTAACTTAAGAGGGCATTACCAGAGAAAACCAGAAATATGTCATTTTAAAATCAGATTTTAGACATATTGACTCTTTTCCACAAAAAATTATAAATGGATTTTGAAAGATTGTTCTTTTATCTAGCATCCGCATGTAATAAATTTTGAGAAAATTTTTAAATTTTTAGTACCTATAATAAGGTTATTCCATAGGTCGTTGGCAGATTTGTTAAATTTTCAAAAAAGATTTTGTATTATACCCTTCGACCAAGTTGGTCGAAGATTATACCACACCCATTTCAAATAATATAATCATGCTTAAAATAAATCAATGCATTATCTAGCAAACGCATGGATTAGAATTTTAATTTTAGTTTCAATAAAATCATAAAAAAATATGTACGTACATGTGTTTCTTGACGAAAATTGGTCCATTTGTGTATTTATTTGCGAACTTACAAACCTATATATTTCAGATTTTTTTATCATTCTTATTAAATTTAGACATTATTGAAAAATGATAAATACTTAAAATCAAAAAATAACTACAAAAAGTACATTATTTTAATAGTTTTATCATCACGCCTTTCAGCATTTTTGGATGAAGGTATATATTAAAGCTAATTTGAATTGAAATAAATTCGATATTGAGTTATAATTTTAAAAAGCTGGTACGGAGAATAATTAATCTTTCTCGTTGTAACCGCCCTGCACGATCGTAAGAACAACTTTCGACGAAATGTGGATTTTCATCCGCTGGCTGGTTAAACGCTCTTAAGTTTCTCAAAAAGGAGTGTGGCTTATAAAAACTCAGTGACCGGACAAATCAGAATGAAATTAACTCAACACCTCCTTTGAAAAGTCATTGTGACAAAAACAATTTTTTTTTTTGGTTAAATAGGTTAGGTTATGAGCTATTTTGAATTTTTTTTTCATAGCTTTTAATAACTTTTTAAAGAGGTGTTGAGTTGACTTGATTCTGAGATGGCGTGAACGTAAAAACTCATATCACAAGTTTAACAAATTTATTTTGCTGTTATAGAAACAAGAATTACCAATGAGATTTCCACAATTTGAAAATTGTGTCAATACCATGCTGGCTGCACTCAGCGGGAATCCAAAGACAGTAATCCAAAACTCGGATGTTTCTTCTCCAAACCTATTTTCCGTATTCATCTCACCCGCCGGCGAGGAGTAGCACAAACTGTTGTTATTGGATATGGTCGTCTGCGCTGCAGACTGATTAAAGTTCTGGGACTGGTTGAATTTCTGTTGCTGGCTGTGAGCAAACGAGGAATTAGCTGCAAATGGAGAGTCAATCTGGGCCATGTAATTGTCTTGATGCCCGAGGTGGCCGAATGTGGAGTTGTGCATGGGGGATGTAAAGGGGGCACCGGGAGATTGAATCGGCTGGCTGGAATTCCAGTCTGGTTGGTGGAGTGTATCGAATAATCCTTGCGTCGGAGGGCCATTTATTTTGTTTGAAAAGGAAACATTTGGAGTTGCCTTTTGTCTTTGCGGCGTATTGTATTGTGGGATTTGCTGTGGGGTAGGACGGATTGGAGGCGAGTTTCCTGTTAAGAAAAAAAACATTTTAATTTGACATAATATTATTTATGCACCGCTTACTCGTTAATACGGAAAACTTTTTATCCAAACAGTTATATTTGGCTTTATTATTACGAAAAGTGAGTATTTATGTCGGGGGAGACCAAAAAACATGCAAAAAATATGCATTTAACATTTTAATTTTGTTAAAATTAATTCACTTGCGCTGTAACGCCATGTTTATTCAGCGTTTTTATTTTAACATTTCATCAATGCTGCCAATCATAGAAAAAATATTTTTGCGTAAAACAAAGTGAATGCATCATTGACAAGTTTGTACCTGTATTTATAACAGTAGGTAGAACATGGAAAGAAATGTATTAAAATAATTACACAAACCTGCTAGACAAACCCTGCGTAGCCAAACAAACCATTCAAAACCTGGAATGTTTTTTAAAAGTATGATGAAAAGCGAGTTTATTTTAGAGAATGTATTTTATAAGATTGGTACTTCCGACAAATGTCATATTTGATTGTCTATTAGTTAAAAAAGGAACATTCCGTATTATCCGTGCATCAAACTTCGACAACACGAACGTTCCGTATTATCCGTGAGGTGGACTAACTGCATATTTACCGACATAATTTTAAGCTATTGAGCCGACAAACTACCAGTCTGAAAATGTCCGTAATAGGATGAAACCGGTCCTGGTGAAATATAAATTAGTGGAAGAAAGTACAAAAGTGTTTTAATTTCAAATTCTAAGACTAAACAGAAGTTAAAAAACGTAAAAATAGGTTCAAAAGTCATCGATTTCAATGTTTTCTATAATTGCAGCTATAATATTCTAAGTCTATTGGTAAACAGTAAAGCAATGAAAGTTGATGCTTACCAAATGCCAAGGTTCTTCCTTTTGTTGGTGATAAGCTATTTGTTCTTGGAGAAGTAGGTTGGTTGAATTCTGCTATGAAGAAAGTCGGCAAAAAGCTTGCGTTCGGACTATTTGAAGGGGAATGGGTGGGACTTCCAAGGTTCATTGGCTCCATGCTGAAAATTAAAACATATATTTAACCTCAATATTATTATGCCGAAACCACCAAATACCAGCTTAACACAACGCAATGGGTAATACCACAGATATTACTATGGTTATATATAAACTAACCAAAAATTTATGCTACTTACATTGCTCTCATAAATGATTTGTTTTCAACAAGCAACACAACGAACCGGAAGGTTCACTTTTTTGAAAAATAATGAATAATGACAGAAGCTCGGGATATTCAACCGCCGATGTTACCTTCGATTTGACGTTTGTTTTTAACCAATCTACATTACCTACAGCTACTGTTAACTGCCTTTCCGACAACATCCAGGATACGGACAAGAGTCTTTTAAAGTTATTCGATAGATGGCAGGCGTATTGAGGCTGAGGCTTTCCGACAAAATAATGTGCTTTCAATTAAATATCTGGTTCCACGCCATCTCAGAATCAAGTCACTCAACACCTCTTTGAAAAGTCATTAAAAGCTATGAAAAAAATAATTGAAAATAGCCCATAAACTATCCTAACCTATTTAACCAATTTTTGAAGTGAAACTTCTACAGCACCATTGTGATTGTGGATTTCGGATGAAACGGAAATCGATTACTGCACCTGCGACGCATCAACTGCGCTCATCTGCTGCTTTGACAACGATGTCACTTTTAAAGGCTCCTATTGGTTGGGTTGGGATATGAAACGGAAATTACGCGAGGTTTGCCCTCATTGATCACTTTGATTATGACCTCACTTTTCAAGTACCTATTGGTTGAGATTGTTTTGGTAAAGTTTGGCTTCTACCGTGTGCATGGGCGTAGCCAGGGGGGGGGGTTTAGGGGGTTCAATCCCCCCCCCGAAAAGTTAAGATATCAACACCAATAATATTAAAATAAGGAGAGTTAAGAGAATGTTATTTTTAACACTAACATCTCAAAATGATATTATGTATCTAAAAAGATAAATGGGGTCCTCTGAAAGAAAAAAAAAATTAACTTGCAAGTTCCATTTTCCGGTGATTGCGGTTGATTTTTATTTTGCAACGTGATTTTTATTTGGAATTCCGTTTCTAATTTCCGTTTCTAATCAGTGGTAAGTGTATGCGTACTTTGAAATTATTATTTCACTTAGTGGTTCGCTACGTTTGGTGACTTAGAAGAGGCGCCCGGGTTCATGGGGTGAAGTTTGTCTAGGTCTTGGCGGCGAATGCGTTTACCCACCTACTGCATGGCAAGCCGGATCAGGAGAGACTGGTTGAGGTAGAAATAATCTAGACCTCTCCAATCGGACTCCGTTGCCTTGCACCGCAGTGGGAGGGATGGATTCATACGTCCGTCACTCCTGGACACATTGACACCCAGTTTCCTACACACCCTTCGTACCTTTCTCCTTCCCAGAATTACCACCTTCCTTTCTCTAAAAAGACCCTCCGCATGCCCAAAGATGACCTAGGTCATAAAAAAGATAGTTACCTATCTTTCCATTCTCTTTTAATTTTTTTTTCGTATTTTCAAAATTATAATAATAAATCCTACGAAAACCCATTTTTAAATTTTTAGCACCGACAAGTCTAGGTACTATTGCGAACTTACGGTAGGGGGCCGTTCAAGTATTACGTAAAGCACTTCAGGGGGGTCTTATGAAACGTTACTGTGCGTTACGAGTGGGGGAGGGGGGTTCGAACAACGCGTTACGTAACATGTTTTTCTTTATTTAGATAAAAAAAACTTGGGAATTAAAATCTTCCAAGTTGGCAATCCTTTTCGTTCTCGAAATCTCTTGTTTTATTTATTACCGCAAACGCGATTAAAACAAGAAAAAAAGGTATTTAAGCGACTTTCCAGTACTTTGCGCAACTTAATTGTGACTTTCAGGTAAAAATTGTCACTTGAGCGTTACGTAACGTTTAGGGAGGGGGGGGGGGGGGGGTGGATCAGAAAAACGTTACGGCGCGTTACATAAGGGGGAGGCGGGGGGGTCAAAAATCTTCAAAAATTGCGTTACGTAATACTTGAACGCCCCCTAGGTTCCTCAACTTATGAAACAGATTTCATAACGAGCTGCAAGTTCCGGCCAATAATAGTGGGTACCTAATTATGACGAATAATAAAAATATGCTAAAAGGGTGCTTTTCTTCCACAAAGTTTTTATATTGATTTATAACTCAGGTACGCCTCTTACATCATACTTATGTCTAGTAATGTTACATCGTAATGTAAACAAGCTTATGGGTCCGAGTGGTTAGTTAACTTCTTTCATTATGAAGGAATATTTTTAAAATTCTGACAAAAAACTTTTTCATACAATTATATCTAGATAAAAAATACCAAGTACCGAATGTTAAAAATCTTTATAATATAGTGAAGAATCATTTACTTTCAGAAAATACCACTAATAGGCCTCTTGCATCACATCTTAATTTTTTTCCGGTTTAGACAAATATTCTAAGACATTCTGTATTTTTTTTTAATCGTATTTTTGAAACCCTGGCGATTTTTTGAAAATTTCAATTCGAAAAATCAGACCATTTTTTAAAAACCGGAAAGATGGGACATAATTTTATAGGTGCGAAAAAAACGATAATTACATAGCCGAAAATCATTTAAAAAAAACGTTTTCTACAAGAAAGGGCTCAGGAGAATAAGTTGATCCATCTTATTGATCATAAATGATTATAATGTTCAACGTCTATATTACTAAATCCAATGTAATATACTTAAATTTTGTCGAAAGATGTTCTTACGATCGTACAGGGCGGTTCCAATGAGAAAGTTTAATTATTCTCCGTACCAGCTTCTTAAAATAATAACTCAATGTCGATGTTATTTCATTCGAAATTTGCTTTAATATATACCTACATTAAAAAAATGCTGAAAAGCGTGATGATAAAACTATTAAAATTATGTACTTTTTGTAATTATTTTTTGATCATAAGTATTTATAATTTTTCAATGACGTCTAAGCAAAATGAGAATATAAAAAAACTTAAATATATTAGTTTGTAAGACAGAAAATAAATAGTTTTTAATTACTTTATTTAAACTAACATTCAAATTCTGAAACATAGCTTTCCCAGACAATTTTTTGATTTATTTTACTGCATGATTATGTGATTTGAAATGTGTGTTGTATAATAGAAAATTTAACAAATCTGCCAACGACCTACGGTATAACAGTATTATGCTAAAAAAAACATATTTTATCATAATTTAAAACATAACTATACTAGATAAAAGAACAGTCTATCGAAATCATTTTATACTTTTTTGTGGAAAAGAGTCAACATGGCTAAAATTTAATTTAAAAATCTTATATTTCCGGTTTTGTCTGGTTATTCCCTCAACGATCGTAGCGCTGCTTTCCATTGTTCTCCATTGAGGGTTATTTTAATTTAAATGCAATGTTTGGTCAATGTATTATATTATTTTTGGTCGACACCTGACTAATCAGTAATCAGTAACTAGAGGCAGTAGGTAGGTACTGTTTTTTTTTTTTTTTTTACATTAGCTCCACACAGGAGGCACTGAGGAAAACAATTTCCCTAGGGGCCTACGTCATCTTTAAGGATGCTGTGTGGAGGGTTTTTTAAGGGAAAAATACCTGTGCAAATAACCAAAAATACAAAATTTCGGTTTTGGGTATATGAAGTAAAATATTCTTGCACGAATTTGTTCACGTTCGGCTAACCAAAATTTTCTTTAAAATTTTCATATTTGGAACTGTTTGTCTGAATTCAAACAAGCTGAAAGTAAGTAGGTACCTACCTATATTCAAAATTTGAATTTTTATTATACTTCTACATTTGAAAAGTATATATTTATTTTGTTTAAATTTTTTGACAGCATTTGTGATTTTTCAAGTTTACTGAAGGTTCATTCGAATCATATAATTTCACAATTATAATATCCCGTAATTTTCACAGGTCTACGTTTATAAAAAAATATTATTTATAATAATAATAATATTAAACTCGCCTTACGCCTGAGAACCAGTGATGCCGTGTCCCAAAAATGAAAAACCATGTTTCAAGGATACAAAAACCATGTTTTGAAGGAAAAAAAAAACCATGTAAAAAAAATCTTTTTGTAGACCTTTCATTACCAATATAAATAAGAAAATAACGGTACCTAAGTTATCTATATGCTTTATTAAAAAAACCTGTATAATTTTCCTTTGAATAAAGGAAAAAATATAGTTTGAAAAAAAAAACACTGTAAAAACAATTTTGTTTTTTACCGTTATCAAGTGTAGTTTGTAGTACCTACTTATTAGAATATATATATTTTTTAGTTTAAAAGAAGTTTTTCGGGTCGATGAGATGAGGGAGAAAAATTTCTTCCACAATTCCACATTTTACAGCAGCTAGTGTAGATACTTAATCAAAGTTACCTACGTAATATGGAAGTAAGAAGTAAATCAAGATCTCACGGAACTATGAAGAAAATACAAAAATCGAAACATGGAAGAATACAAAAGAATCCAAATAGAAATTCGAAGTAAAATTAGGCTAGCAAAAGCTGATTGGCATATTCAACAGTGTGCTATAGTTGAAACCCACAATGATGATATTTTCCAAGTGCACAAGAAAATCAAAGAATTGACTGGAATAAATCGTAAAACCGACATAGGGCAACTGGAGGACCGAGATGGAAAACTTCTAATCGATATAAACGAAAAACTAAAAATATGGAAATATTACATCTCAGAACTCTGCAATGATAATAGAAGCGCAGAATATGATATGGGAAATATTATAACAGGCCCAACAATCACAACAAATGAGGTAGAAGATGCAATTCGTCTTTCTAAAATCTGAAAAGCAGCGGGCCCAGATGGAATACAGGCTGAAATCCATAAATTTATAGGAAATAAAGGCATTCTAATATTGACAAGTCTCTTTAACTCAATATATAATTCTGGAATTATCTCACTAGATTGGCTTCGATCCACTTTTGTTACCCTCCCAAAGAAAGCAAACGCAAGAAAATGTAGTGACCTCCGCACAATTAGTTTGATGAGCCACTTATTAAAGATATTTTTGCGAATTATACATGGACGCATATATCGCAAAGCGGAAGAAAAGATAGGGGTAACACAACTTGGCTTTCGAAATGGGTTGGGTACTCGGGAAGCGTTATTTAGTATTCAAGTACTAATCCAAAGATGTAGAGATGTGAATACAAATGTATATGCATGCTTCATTGACTTCCTTAAAGCGTTTGATAGAGTTATGGCAAAATGATTCAAATTCTGAAAACCTCTGGGATATACGATAAAGATATAAGGACAAAAGGTAATCTTCATTGGTACCGGAAAGGAGCAGTAAGAGTAGAGCAATGTCTAACAGACGAAGTAGAAATAAAAAGAGGCTTGCGACAGGGTTGTATTCTTTCATCTATGCTGACCAATTTATATTCAGAAGAAATATTCAATGAAGCTCTCTGCGAGAAGTTACTCAAGGACTTGTTATAAATGGGAAGATTCTGAACAACCTGCGTTATGCAGATGACACGGAACTACTAACAAGTAACATTGAGGATCTATAACTTTTACTGAATCAAGTAGTGAAGACTTGTGAGAATTTTGGGCAAGAACTGAATATAAATAAAGCAAAATACATGCTCATAAGCAAAAATAACACATTGGATGAAAATATTTATATTGCTGGAACAAAACTAGAGAAGGCACAGAGTATTATATACTTGGGCTGCAATATAAATGATAGATGGAATCCTTCGGTTGAAATCAAATGCCGCATTGAGCAAGCTCGTGCAACCTTTATCCGCCTGAAAAAGATGTTCTGCAGTCATGATCTCAACCTTGGATTACGAATGCGAATGGTCAGATGCTTCGTGTTTTCGATATTATTTTATGGAATGGAAGCATGGACGCTTACTGAAGAACTAATTAGGTGACTTGAGGCATTCGAGATGTGGATCTACAGAAGAACACTTAAAATAAGCTGGATGGACAGGGTTACGAATGAAGATGTTAGGGTTCGGATGAATAAAGAAAAAGAAGTTATCAAAACTATAAAAATCCGGAAACTTCAATATCTTGGACATGTGATGAGACATCCAGTAAAGTATGAGATCTTGCATCTCATAATGCAGGGAAAGATTGCCGGAAAACGGGGCCCTGGAAAAAGGAGAACCTCGTGGCTGAAAAACCTGAGACAGTGGTTTGGGCAGTCTACCGTAGAGCTGTTCCGGGCCGCAGTAAACAAAGTCCGCATAGCCAACATGATAGCCAATGTCCGTTGAACGGACAGGGCACAAGAAGAAGAAGAACTTGATATGAATTGTAATTTATTTTTATTCATGTATTAATATTACTAATTGACAAAGTATTAGATAAAGGGACATAGTGAACCTGTGCTCAAGCCAAGAACTACATTTCCCCAAGCGACCCGCGCTAAAAAACGAATCCCACTCAAAATTACACACTTCTGTTGACCGGTAAAAAACATGCCTTATTCGACAAGATTTTTTGGAAAAAAAATCATGGAGGTAAAAATGGTCACAAAAAACCACGAAAACATTGTAAAAACCATGCTCATGGCAACACTGCTGAGAACTATTGATTAATAATAATTATTATTGGATGATTTTTATAGCGTCATTTTCGCCAGAAACTCACCTCAAGGGCGCTTTGGCGCGATTATTAGTATGTATTAGGTACTTAGTGGAGAGCAGATGAGATAAACATAAAAGCGATACGTTACTATAAAACTTGGCGCTCTTTCGTAACAACGACCGTAAGACCATTCTCAACGTATCGCGATTGTTCTACGTTATAATACGGCGGATAGCCGTGGCGTCACTGCGACCATTTCTCACGGACCGTTACCAAACTCTTGACGGGCGGTTACTGGCCCAACAAAACACGGCATCCTAAATCACAACGGCAATGCTCAGTTCATGACAAGGATCCAATGGACTTGATGGAGTGATTGGATAATGGCGAAAATGATTTAAATGTAAAAAAAATGACCGGGCTTCAGCGTTGCCAGGTAAAAATAATAGAAACATACTCTAGGTAGGTAGCTAGATACGTAAGCTAGGTAGGTACGTACGTAAGTACTATTCGACTTTTAAATTACCGTCGAAGAATCCAAGACGCTACCGAGATAATTTTTTTTCGTGCTTTCTTCGAATGTGGAGGTACCTACCTATGCGATTAGATGATCAATAATGTTTTTTTTACGTAAGCTCCACACAGGAGGCCCTGAGGAAAATAATTCCCCTCAGGACCTACGTCATTTTTTTTTTTTTTTTTTTTACATGAGCTCCACACAGGAGTCACCATGTCATCTTTGGGAATGCTGTGTGGAGGGTTTTTTTAGAGAAAGGAAGGAGGGGAGAGTTCTGGGAAGGAAGAGGGTTTAAGGGGTGGGTAGGAATCTGGGGCTCAGTGTGTCCTGGTCATCCGCCTCCAAGACCTAGACAAAACCTCACCCCATGAACCCGGGCACCCCTGCTAAATCACCAAACGTAGCGAACCACTTGGGGTGACCTATGGCAGAGGTGTTGGTTATCCAATAAAGGTTCCCGGGGCGGCGGTACCCATTCCCGCCTCCCAAATTGTAAATAGTCGTCATCTTTGGGTTGCTGTGTGGAGGGTTTTTTTAGGAAAGAAAGCAGAGAAAGTTTTGGGAAGGAAAAAAAGGTTTGAGGGGTGGGTAGGAATCTGGGAGTCACTGTGCCCAGGAGTGACTGACGTATGAATCCATCCCTCCCATTGCAGTGCAAGGTGATGTTGCGAGAGGGTACGGCTGGAGAAATCATAGGGACTCCATCAACCATTCTTTCCCGTTCCGGATGCCGCTGGTGGGCAGACGCATCGGCCGCCAAGACCCGTTCAAACCTCACCATATTATAATGTTTCAATAATAAATACCAACAGGATGCATTATGTTCAAAACAAAAATCTACTCTATTCATTAATATTTATTCAATTTTGATTCGGAAAAAAATGGGCAGATAGAACATTTTCCACAAAAACAAAACGAAAAATGGCTGATTCCCTAAAACAGCGATGCACAACGTTTTTAGCGCAAGGGCCAAAGATATTGAATGTATTTGAATATCTTTGGCAAGGGCCAAAAAGTCCCTGCAACCATAGATTATTGGTGAGTAATTTGAAAACGGGCACTATCAACCAATGCGTGCATTGCCCTACGACCGAATGTAGGCTGTGCGTATGTATTTGTGTCTATGAAATGTGCACCGAGTATTTGGAAATGGCCATTTTGTTATTATCTTCCACCGATTGTTGATGGTTACTGTAACGCTATTCGAACGTTGGCTAAAGTAGGAGGTAGTGCAACACGGCATGATACCCAAAAAAAAAACGATGATGCTTTTGGCCGTGAAAATCTAAAATCATATTTGACGAGTGTGCCTACACGTTCCTTAAAAATTCAAAGAAGAAGTACATTTTGAACAGAAATTCGTCTTTTTCTTGATTACCTTGAATTTTCTTTTTGTTGCTCCGTTTTCTTACATTAATATGAATTATGTTGGTTTGAATTTGAGGATCATAATATGGCCGTCATAAAGATCCACCGATATAATTTTAAAACTCTTTTTTTCCGGGTTACGAATAACCTGACAACATTTGAAAATCTCCTACTTTTTTGGAAGTGAAAACTTATTTAGCACCATTGTTATTTAAAACTCGACGAAACGAAAAAGCGACACTAAAAATAGACAAACATAAATGTATGTATGTACATCTCTGGATTTAGCCTGCGAGAGAATGAGTAAGAATAATCGGTCTCCTCTTTGTGCGGTGCTTCATAGCCTCTTCATTCTTGTCTAGTTTAGTTTTCTGAAGGTTTCACTTCTACCGCGTGTGAACTGCATACTTGTATTTTTTTTACGTTAGCTCCACACGGGAGGACCTGAGGAAAATAATTTCCATCAGGGCCTATGTCATCTTACCGGATGCCGTGTGCAGGGTCTTTTTAAGGAAAGGAAGAAGAGGAAGTTCTGGGAAGGAAAATGTATGAAGGGTGGGTTCTGGGGTCAGGATGGGAATCTGGGGTCAGTGTGTCCGAAAGTTAATCCAACCCTCTAATTGAATGTACCGGGACCTCAACGCGGGGTTCGCGGGACGGGGGATGCGGGAGAGGGGGGTGGGGTGAGGGAGGGCGGAATGGGAAGGGGAGGCGGAAGTGGAACAGGACGAATGGAAAAAGACACGCAGGAAGAAAGAATTTCTTTATTAAGTGGCATTGCAACACTTGCCGGGAACTCGCTAGTATTTAAATAAAACTGCGGTGTAAGGTGATGGGTCGGGAGAGTCCGGCTGAAGAGGTCAAACGGCATCTCTTAACCAGTCTCTCTTGATCTGGCCCGCCACGCAGCAGATGGGCAGACCCATCCACCGCCAAGACCCGGACATTAACCTGGGCACCCTAGCTAAGTCACCAAACGTAGCGAATCATTTGGGGTGACTTATGCCAGGCGTGTTGGTTATCCAATAAATGGTTTCCGGGGCGGCGGTACCAATACCCGCCTCTCAAATTGAAAACTACCACCACACAAAGTGGAAAATGTGGCTTGTGTAGTGATTGAGCTAGCCGAAAAATTGAATACACGATGCCTTGATGGCACCCAAACGAGATGCCAACTCAGTCACTGACCGGTCAAAATTAAATTAAACAAGTAGGTCATACATGACTCGACAGTTTATCGCCGATTTGAAAATGTAATTAGTTTTGACTGTAGGATAGTAACATTTATTTCCATAATTAGTTGACGTTGTACTTACGTACCTTTATATTTCGGAAGCACATTTCCGTAGACAGGTCGGGAAGATAGCAGATAGGCGTATCAGCGAAGTCATCAACACTTAACAATATGTTACTTATGTGAATTCTATAAGCAGAAAACAAGAACTATTTCCTCTTAGCCTCTCGTGTAACTATTATACTCGTACTCGACACCTATAGCGAGAGTTAGAGACCGCGACGCATCATCCAGTGGAACGACATTGGCCCATTTGCACTTCACACTTCTTCAAAATAAATTGCTAATTATCTTCTCCAAAACTTCTGCACAGGTTCAATGCAATGTTTTGACTTATGACCACAGCCAAAGAAGATGGTATTAGGTACACCGTCTGTTTAATTTACATAGAATAGATTGTGCAATGCAGAAGAACAAATAGATTGCAATAAGTTAGGGAGTTTGTGTTTCGAGCTGATGCAATCTTAAATATAGTTATTCTTGTTAAGTAATGTTGCGATAATTAATATTTCAACGCGAACAATGCCCTTAACAAAGTTGACGTGCGTGCTCTTACCGGACAACCTACTTTTAACAATAATCAAGATAATAAAGACGTGAGAATATTATTTTTAAATGCCTACGAAAAGCTACAAATAGTTGCATTGTTTTACAGCATGTTGTTTAAAAACAAATGTCCTTAATGTTGCAGTTCTCCGAGCAATGTTTTAGAAATCTAAGATATGGATTGAATAATATTTACACGCAAAATTAAGTCAAGTAAGTCAGTATGTATATACGCTATTGCTCTCTGCATTTACCTATTGTAATTTAATATCTGTTCATTTGTATGAGCGAAAGATCGAACTCCTAATTAGCACGTCATTGAACAGTATTGAACACATCTTGTCATGAAAATACATACATCCAAGATCCAAATGCATTCAAGTTCATGTTATCAAACTAAAAGTAGAGTATCCAATTTCAGGAAAATACACATATTTTTAGCATTACATAAATAATGTGACTCATAAAAAACTAGGTATCTAAGGTAAAACACCCTATTTCTGACACGTTAAGCTATCACTTTTTTTTCATGAATTTCAATATTTTTTTGTAAAATCAGCCTTGTATTTCTGAAACGAAATTTTTAATTTTTGGAATCATTGTTCAATTTCAAATAATGAAATCGCACTTTTTGGTAAATTTATTACCGTTAAATATTTAAAATCATTTAATATGTAACATGCTAGCAAAACACATATTTCTGACATACCAAAATCAATATGTTCCTATTGATTGACATGGCTGTTCGTATTTCTGACATACCAAAATCAATATGAATCCAGTATCCGACATACATGTTGATATTTCGATTCGTTGATGCAAATAAAATGCATAGCCAGGTGGACAACATTTAAAGCAAAAATCAATATTTTGGAGAAACTTTATTAAATATTAAACATAAAATTTAAAAAAAAAAAACATTTTATACAGGGATGAAAATTAATTAAAAGATTGTTATTTGGTATAAAACATCGCTTATATTATTTTTCCTTTGTTTTACGCCAACAAGGAACTTAACCTTCTTCAGGCATTACATCTAAATTAAAATAGGTACAAGCATTATAATTAAAATAGGTATTTTCGTTCTCGCACGTTCATTGAAAGAAGTAGAAGGTTGATTGATAACAGGCCTCATTAAAAAACTATTTTTAAATGGATTAAGGGTATTCCTGCTAACTAGATTCATTTTCAATGTTTTTTTGGTTTTCGTGTAGTATTTCCATATTATTTTCACTGTCTTCAAAGGGATATTCAAAATAGTTTCGTCATTCATGTCAGCAATTTACTGAGGGTCTATACCTTAACACTATCAGAATTAATTTCCGATGACATATTCGAAATATCTAAATTCCCCGAAAAATTGTCTACAGTTAGGGAACGTACCCAAACTACGTGACCAACTTTTTGCAATTTTTACCCCCCCCCCCCCCCCGGTGACCAAAATCCTAAGCAACCAGCCGCCCATTTGAATGGAGCGTGACCTTTTGAAGACCCCCCCCCCTTAAAGTGTCACGTAGTATGGGTACGTTCCCTTACGGTAATAATTTTCCAAATATCAAATAATGCCTTGTACTCCGCAAGGCCCATCCAAACCTTGTGCGATTCACGAAATTATTTTAAAACAGCAGAATAATAAGGGAATGGAATGAAATGAGGGGATATAACCGGTGATAGATTATTTTCTACCAAATGTATTGTTTCTTCCACTGCAATGCTCTCTGGAGTCACTGATTTTACACTTTCATTGAATAATGATGATTTTCATAATTTTTCGTATGGTATGGGCATCTGCATCAAAAGGAAAAAGACCACACACTCGAAAGCCATTTTTGAGGTGCGATTTCATATCCGTGTTATCTAGCGCGCTTTTTAAAATAAGCGCAAAATTTTCCCTTTTTACTTTTGCTTCCTTATTTTTCAGTCACCATTCCTGGATAGATTTTTTAAAGGACACTTTTAACGGCCTAAACACAGCAACATCCAGCGGTTGCAAGAAGTGTGTGGCGTTTGGGTACAAAACCACGAAAATAATTAGATTTGCTTTGCAAAACTCACTAATATTCAGTGTTAAAAACATTAGTTCGGTAACATTATTTATTTAATCAAATTGTTACTCACAAACTCGCAAAACATTGCCAAATTTGCCTTTAAAATCATTAGAAAACTATTTCTTAAATGGCCTGAATTTTATATTTAAAAATACCAAATAAATTAAATTACACTATCGGCAATAGATATTTCTCAAACATTTTTTTAATTATTCGATTTGGTTGGGTATTTTGTCATCAAATCCAAAATATAGTTAATTATAAGAGAGGTCACGCAGCCGTTCTTCTTATGTCAGGATTAAACCCCCCCAAATTATGATAAATATCAATTTCTGACATACCGGTCAGAAATATGAAAATGATTTTTTGAAGGTGTATCATTTTCTGACATACATGTCAGAAATATGGTCACCCTATTAAAACAGGTACCTATTTCTGTCCGCTCAAAAATTGTGATAAATCAATTAAAATATATTATTTTCCGTTTAAAATGTACAAATATGGTCAATACTCTATTGAAAAACATACAAAAACAATACATAAAACATTGGTGAACTGTGTCTTCACATTTTGTAAAATTTGGTTTACTCTTCGAAAAAGGTGAAAAAATGTGCAATGTCACAAAATCACCAAAATCATATACTAAATAATATTTTGGTTGAAATGGGTGTCAAATAGTCCTTAGACTAAACGTTGGTTAGAGGGAGAGGGGAACAAATTTCTCGATGCGCTAATATCAATATACGTAGGAATGTTACTTCAGTTGGTAAAATCGTAATTTGTGTTACATATGTCAGAAATCGGAGCAGGGTCAGAAATGTGGTGTTTTACCTTACCTAATAATTTTAATTAAAGATTAGATTATCCTTCAGAAGAAAAAAAAATAATGTGAAAGGTCGTTGATTCTATCTTTCCTGTGCTGACCTTATTATGGTAAAACATATTGATTCAGCATATCTGACTCTCAATATAAGAGTAGAGTGGAACATGGACACAATTCTAGGCTCACAAGAATCAACGTGGTGTCACCCCAAGAATTAGTAATCATCAAACTGGTTTTTGATTAATGTCCCATCTAATATTGAAGAAAATAATATAGGTATTATGATTGGTGGCGCTAGTAATGCGAGGGTGGCCTCGTGTTCAAAGAATCGACAACTGAACGAAATCTGGGGCGCTCTTACATTTGGTCGACGAATTAACGACGAAAATACCCCTGTCAAATATGTAAAAACGTTTTTCGAAATCTTCCAAATTACTTATTTTTTATTACTATTCCTTAATTATTTATTTATGTGCATACAATGAAATACATTAAAAAAAAAACAAACAGATGATTGATCATTTTTTTCTGTCAGTTTTCGATCGATTCTGCTACAATTGTATTCAGATTTTGCGTTTATTAGTTAACATTTATTACAAAAAATGAACTATCCAATCCACTTATCTTGGTTTTTTGAAATATGTCTTTCAACACTTTAAAAAATACTAACAGAATAACACATTTTTCACTAATTTACGTCAATCAATAGGGAACAATTCACGAATTCACAATGTACGAAAGTTATGAGAACGACACAGATGACAAGACAGTGTTCATGCGTAAAATATTTTTGTTGCAATATTCTACCTTCATAAGTTTTTTTCACGGCCCGATGTCACCCCCTATCGGGTGGCACCCGGTGCCGCCCCCGGCGCGGGCGCCTCCCATAGCTACGCCACTGCATCGAACCCTGCATGGAATACAACGTACCCAAAATATTTTACAAGTTACCAAGTAATTGCGATTCACCAAATGGATCAAACCGAGGTATTATGCTGAAAACAAGGCTTCTAAGTACGTGCAGATAACTAAGGAATATTTTAAAACAATAAATAAAAAAATGTAAGCGAACATCGAGCTCACTCCGTTCGACTAACTCACGATGAAGTTTCATGAACATCGCATGGTGAAGTTTCTGATTGATCTATCAAACACAAAACAGTTTATTATACAAAATGATGAAATATTATAATGCGCTGCCGGAAACTTAAAAAACTACACCCAATCAATTTATAATATAACAGTATGTAAGTTATAATTAGTAGTTTGTAAACGTAAATATACAAACAACTAAAATACATTATACGTATTTGCATGCCCACATTACACGAAATGAAAAACGTCAAAATATTATTGACAAATCATGTTTGTAGAAATCCTACAGGAGCAGTAATTTATTGAAGCATACTGACAATTTCCTCTTCCACAACATACAATGTCATGTAATCTGAATATTATTATATCGTAAGCACCAAGAGAACTGATGACAGAGATGATGTCTTACACTAAAAGTAATCGGAAACTTATAGGGGCAGTTGGCTAGGGATACTGGCTAATGATTTTGTAATAAAAGTAATTCGATATTTTATGGGTCGGTTGAAAGGCATGAAAGGTTCTCGGGAATGTTTGCATATTATTTGATTCTGCAATATTATTGAATAATATGATCCCAGGAAAGCAGGAACAGCAGAAGTGAGTAAACAATGCTAACAGGTGAGTACGATTTCTTACGCTAAAAATAATTGGAATCTTATTAAGTCATGTGATGAACTCGCCTTAATATTAATAATACACCGATGATTTCTAAGGGCGCTCTACAACTTAAAATAATGTCTGAAACACAAGTACCTGCAGGGATGATTTATATATCCGAACAGGGATGAATTTATGGGTTTGCACAGGCGATCCCCGGCGAAGGCCATTCTGAATGAAAAAAAGGGGCTTGTTGCCACATGTGAGGGAATTAGGTACGTCACAGGGCTCTGTTTAGAAAGTGTTCTGATTTTCAAGTACAGATAATTAATTACTATTTTGAAGTTCTGAAACTGCGACAAAAAAAAAACTAAAGAACATGGGACAACGTCAGAATTCTTCGAAAATGTGATTAAATTTGACATGTTCGATCATTTAGTTAAATATATCGGTGATGATGTTGGATTTAACGAATTTTGAAGGAATTTTAGAGAAGAAGGCAATAAATAAATTTACGCTTTGCAGGCATGGACCACACACGGGAGATGAAATGGGGATGGAAACCAGGGGAGAGGTTTTTGAAAAGGACAGTCAGGGACAGATCACGGACGCGAACGGTTGAAATTACGCGGATAAATCAAATTTTAAATAAGAGACAGTCAGGGACAGATCACGGACGCGAACGGTTGAAATTACGCGGATAAATCAAATTTTAAATAAGAGAGTGAGGGTAATTTCGGTCTCGAAGACGGACGTGTTTAAAGTTGCAGGAAATGATAACGGTAGTTAGGACGCATAAACAAAGGAAATAATTCGTTAAACCGACAAAATTAACGCGGATAGTCAAATTTTAAATAAAAGGAGTGGGGGGGGGGGGGGGGGGGGGGGGAGATCGTTCTAGCGGACGGATGAGATTAGGGAGGCAGTTTTCATAGTGTGTCGAAATTGATACGCGAGGAAGGCAGGTCAAATTGATGGAATTCGGATCACGAAGAATAAAGAAAATAATTTTGAAACTGACGAAAATAATTTAATTAACTCCGGGAAGTGAGCTATTTTGTGAAAATATTCAGACGTAAATTCAGAATTCAGTTGTTTTCAATTCAGTAAAAAATTGCATGATGAGTGTTGTGTTTTGCGAAAGTGCATGTGGTAATTTAATTGGAATCTGAAGCATCGTGAATTCGGTAAGTATATTTACATTACATATTTAGTGCGGCCCTTGCAGAAAAGATTCAAATCACAACAGTGTTAAAGAAGCTTCCATTTAGAAAACCAGCCGTCAGCACTTTAGAAACAAAAAAATACTTTATTACAAATTGCGTTACATATTTAGTGCGGACCTTGCAGAAAAGATTCATAGCCATTTGGTTCGGAGCGTGTACCTACCCAAGGTCATGCTGGGATATTTTGGAGTGAGGGGCGCGTTTGTTTTCGGTTTGAGTCATAAATCCTTTGACACTTCCTTCTATTGTCTCTTCGAGCAATAGCTAAGATTTAATTTGTGTAACTGGACATTTTGGACGGGATCCCTGTCTAACAGAGTGCAATTCACATGCGGTAGAGGTGAAACCTTCAGAAAACTAAACTTCGGGAGAATGACGAATTTAATACGTTAATTGTGGGATTTATTCATTTAATATCGTTACCAAGTGCTAAAATTAGTTCAATTTTATTTTACGAAGCACCGCACGAAGAGCAGATAGATAGGCCACGAAGCACCACACAAGGAGGAGACCGATTATAGTATTCCATTCTCTCGCAGGATAAATCTTATAGATGTGTTTAGTGTCGCACGTTTCCGTTTCATATAGATTCAAATCACAACAGCGTTAAAGAGGTTTCACTAAAATAATAAATCCTGTAGATGCGTTTAGTGTCGCTCGTTTCCGTTTCATATAGATTCAAATCACAACAGCGTTAAAGAGGTTTCACTAAAATAATAAATCCTATAGATGTGTTTAGTGTCGCTCGTTTCCATTTCATATAGTTTCAAATCACAACGGTGTAAAAGAAGTTTCACTAAGATAATAAATCCTATAGATGTGTTTAGTGTCGAACGTTTCCGTTTCATATAGATTCAAATCACAACAGCGTTAAAGAGGTTTCACAGGATAAATCCTACAGATGCGTTTAGTGTCGCTCGTTTCCGTTTCATATAGTTTCAAATCACAACGGTGTTAAAGAAGCTTCCATTTAGAAAACCAGCTATCAGCATTTTAGAAACAAAAGATCAAAGTTGTGCAGTTTACACGCGGTAGAAGTGAAACCTTCAGAAAACCAAAGGAGGCAAGGGTGGGGAGGCTGCGAAGCACCACACAAAGAGGAGACCGACTGAAGTGCCTCATTCTCCGGCAGAATAAATCCTATGGAGGTACGTGTTGTCTCTCCGTTTGGCGTCGCTACTTTTCGATCTATAGAGTTTAAAATAACAACGGTGCTAAAGAAGTCTTTTGGGGGTGTTTGGTTAATTTTAACGGACAAGAGATAGTTATGTATCTTACGATTGTGTTGCGAGACATTACATCGGGAAGGCTATGTTAGGGGTTTAGTTGGATATAACAAATTACGTTACATTAGGAATACCTATTCTCAAAAATACTTTAGAATTTACTCAGTAATTGAAGGTATTTGTTAGGCAAGGTACGTACTAGGTATATCGGTTTGGTAAACAGATTTATTGCATGGTTATTAACAAATTTTAAACAATAGAATTCCCAACCCAAAATAAAAAAAGCCAACACCTTTTACCTCAAACTTTAGGAATCTCAAGAAAACTGTTATGTAGAGGCCTACATAAGCTAGCTTTTGACTTCGTTGAAACGCACACTTGGAAGTACCTTACGATTAGGTATATAGTACTTTACGATTAGGTATATTTTTTTTGAAATTCCCATTTTAGCTCAAATCTTTAGTATTTGCGATTGAACGAGACCGTCAGCGCTCTGCTATTATTATTTAGCAAATTTCCTTCTTTCAAATTTAACCGAACGAGTTACGACGCTGGAACTGGCGATTGCTGAAGTAATTATGAGTTAAGCTTCCCTATTCCATGATTATAGGTTGCACTTTATGCAGTTATGATCTGTGGGCGAAGTGAACGAGATGCCGGTGGGCTACACTATTTCCCAAATGTGGAGGCGAAGCAAGCGACTATAGGAACTTAGTCCAATTAAATTGGAATCCTTTGTGATGGAGACTTGGAAACCTGCGTCTCTGAACGGGCCTGGAGCAGTTAAGAGCGAGGCAGGAGCCCTTTCATGATGTCGACGTATATGCTATCACATGTATCGTCATAAAGGCATTGGGAGACGTCTGGAAGGCAGAGGACGTGCGCCCATAACTCCCCCCTCTACCCCCTCCAGAGGCCTCAGCTGATAAGAGTCATTGTCGCGGGAGGCCAATTAAATACAGGACGGAGATAACGATCTGGCCGGGCTACCTCCGTAATGAAGGAAAAGAAGTGACGAAACGCGCGTTGGCTTCACTACCCTCTGGTTACGCTCGTGGAGAGTTACCTTGTCAGCGGAACGAAGAGAACATGACATACAGAGTTGTTTTAGCAGTCGATCGGCGGCCCTTTGTCGGAAACCGGGTAAATTTTCATAATCTTCCCCAAAATTAGAATTAGGGCATCATCCAGCATCAGGTTGGGAATGTACTTTGGACGAACGAGTGGCGGGGGAAAGTAAGGAATGGAAGATTTAGAACTGGATTCACGCCCCGGTGACATTCATTCCTGGACCCAGCGCCCTGGAAGCCAAGTTTGACATTCCTTCTCCGAGCTGATATTTGAGATGAGCTTGGGATATCACCTATCGTAGGGCGGAGGTCCGTGAAGCGCTACATGGGTACCCACCCCCGTCACGCCTGCTTCCGTCATGCGAGGGGAGGTATTTTCATTCAAATCAAATACCGATGTGCACCGCGGCTAAAGGCAGACGCATGTTTATAACGCGTCTAGGAAAACGTAAGCATCATTACTACTGGTTCGTGGCGGTGTGCTGGACGGAGAACGGGACTGTTGAGGAGCTGTGTGACTGCAGAGGCGAGGGTCGATGGCATCAAAATCCACCTTTACTAAATTCAAACCTCGCGAGATCAGAGGGGGGAGCGGCTCCACCGACCTCCTGACATTGCCGTTTGTCTAATCCACTTCGGTTTAATGTTCATGTCCAGTGCTATAGGAGTGAATGGGACTCTAGTCATTGACATGCTGAAAGACTTCATCATCATCATCATCATCATCATCAATTCAGCTTAGGGGATGTCACGACCTAAAACCTCGTGCCACCCACGCATTCCTGAACACTTCCGGACATCGGCTACCACACCATAAATCGAAGCAGATCCTCACATCAAGCGATATGTGATGGCATTTCATCAAACAACAGTAGCAGTATCACCACTATAATTTAGCGGCGTATTGGTTGAGAACACTCCCATTACCATCCTCCAAACCAGAAACACACACCAAACCCTTTCCCGACAGGAAGCAAAACATGTCGATTTTTACATTCGTCGCTTGCGACCATCAAAATATTCTCTGGAGGCGTTGGAATTGGAGATTGACCGGGCGGTTTTTAATTGAACCTCACCAAGTCAGTTGCGGAAATGGAGGAGTCCAATTGTAGCAAGACATATTTTGTTTCATGTCAATCTATAATAATCTCCCAAAAAAATACCTATCCAAACTAAAACTAACTAACAACCTTCACTTCCAACTGTGATTGTAGAATTTGTGCAACCCGGGCCTGTTTTGATTGAATTTTGATAGTAACTTCGTAATTAGAGTATAAATGTCCAATTATTTTATATGTTAGCTTCCCAAGGGTAGCTGAGGATTCGCCGCGTTACACTAAGGTAGAATCTTCCCAAATCACTGTATAAAGGTATATTTATGTACTAGGTACTAGGTGGGATGGCGCGGGTTAATTCAAAAGAGTTAGTCATCAACAAACAAGTGTAAGACGGACGATAGTAGGGGGGGAAAGTTGCACGAATGGTAGAATCAGTTATTTCAAGTTAGCTAGTGTCAGTCATTGTAAAACGAGCCTTAGTGAATTGTAACACGCCATACCTAAAAGAACAAAGGGTTTACCACAAACAAATTATTAATTAAACTGGATTAACCATATCAAACCTTTAAAACAAAAAATAACACAACGTTAAGGGGTTAATTACAAGTTGATTAATTGAGAGCATCTCGCCACGTATACCTAAAACGTATTACGAAAAGGGGTGTCGAGGCTCTGCCAAGGGAACGAAGGAGAGAGGAGTTTGGGCGACGGAACTACAAGGCGTACGAATACGAATGGGAGACTAACTCTACGTACAGAGTTAGTTATTTATAAAGCTTTTAAAACCTTTTAACATTAAAAAAATTAGGGGGGGGGGAAGACTCAACTATTACAGTCAGTTGAAAAAATATATTTATTTTGTTTTTCACATCCAGCTAGGCCAACAACGAACATCCATAATGCATAACATCACGAAAATTCTTCACCATGCATGATGGAAAAATAGTATGTTTGTAATACATAGGAGGTACAACAAATAAATTAAATAAGTCGACGCGGAGCTTGGCCTTTTATTTATTTAGATTTGTGGTTCTACTTTCCGATATAAATTCTACTAGGACCTGTTTATATTTAGTGATTGACACGTTAAATATGACAAAACATCCCTACAATAATTACCCACATTATGTTTATGGCTAACGGGAGCATATATTATCATTGCTAAAACGACGATATTACCTATATAGAAAGAAATCAAGTATAATAAATAGTTAAGGGCTATCAATTATTGAATTTATGATTTTATATAAACATGTTAAGTCATTAACTATTCTAAGATCGGATTTTAATAAATTTAATTGACATAGCATATAATCATAATTGACACAATCCCATGTGATACCCATTTTGAAGTTAATAAATCTTAAGAATTTATTTCGAATTTTTTCTACAGCATAATTTGGCACCCACACTGTTGAGTTATTATCGATTTGACTCCTAACTAATGACGTGTACATTTTTTTATGGTTTGAATAATATTAAATCGGCTGCTTATTCTAAATACAAAACCCAACAGTTTCAAAGATTTTTTTTCAATTATTGCTGGCTTTACACCCTTCAAAGGTGACCTAGGCCATCATTTAAAATTATAGGGAAAGGAATAGTGAATATTGGCATATTGTTTGGTGAGTAACTATATAAAAACTATTTGATTTAAATGTTATTATGTTTCGAGATGAACAGGGCCAATAGAAGTCAATAGAGGGTAGAGACTAATTATGGGTGAGTACGATGATGTCGATGATATGTTATGCTAAGAGTTTTGGAAATTTATTGGGTCAGTCGAAAAAAGCTCAGAGATATGAGCATGTTGTTTGGTAAGTACTTCATGATATTTATGTAATTGATTTATAGTCTAGTTATTGGAGAATTTTATCTTCCCAGGAAAGCAGGGGCAGCGGAAGTGACAAGAGACTGGTCACGGCTGAGTGCGATGGAGGAAGCCACAAGCCAAAAATGTATTCTTACCGTGCCTTATATCACCACAAAAATAGGTAATAGGCACACAAATCGCTTGGAAAATGGAATCTAGATGAATCAGGATCACGATGTCAAGAGCACAAGTGTTTTTTTAATTAATTTGTGAATAATTTTATGAGAAAGAAATAAGTTAATCTATGAAAACAGTTACAGAAAAATTTTGCCGTCTTTAAACAGTTGTTTCTTGTATGCGTTCACATTCCTAACGAAAATAAACATTTTTTAATGGTTTACGCTAACATTTTTTTATAAAATAAATAACATTTTTTAAAATTATTCTCAATGGAAACGGTAAGAAAAGCGACAATTTATACAAAACTTATGTTTTGTATTTAATAGTGATTTAGAACCAAGCGTCGCCATAAGCTAAAAGTAATTATTTGACTGACCAAAGGTTCGGTTTCGGCGAGTTTAGGCAAAAAAAAAATAGTTTCGGCATCAGTTTTGATTTCGGCAGAAAATCTGCCGAACCTTCGGCCGCACCGAAACTCTGCGTTCGTGAATTATCGCGCGTCGTTCGGCTAACTTCGGGTGAGTTTCTGGCTCGTGTGTAATGTCAGTGTTGATTATTGACAAATTTTATTTCCAAGAAGTAGTTAACATGTTTGTTAATTTTTATAAATTTTTATTTGTTTTATTAATAATTTAATTACATAATTTTTTTTCTCAGTTTCATTTTTCATGCTTTTTCGTTTATTTAATTTAATTTATGTGTTGTTATTTAATTTTTACCTTAACTTATTATTTATCTTTTTTTGTTATTTTACATTATGGAATGTATTGCATTGCACTTCCCCTGCATACATTCTGGAATAAACTTATATTATTATTATTATTATTTTAGCAGTAATATCAAAAACAAATATTTTTATTCTTTCACTTACTTCAAATATTTTTTATTTATTTATTTCATTTAACACATGTAATAAGAATGTTGTGATTGTAAACGCGATTAAAATTAAAATAATTAATGAGGTCCTTCCTTTATAATGCAAGTGTTGATTATTATTGATAAATTTTTGTTTCAAGAAGTATTTAACATGTTTTTTTAATTTAAAAAAAATGTTCGCTTAATAGAAGTAATATAAAAATAAGATTTTTTTACACACTTTTCATTTCATTTAATACGTGTTAACTGTCTGAATACGTGTAAAAAATAAGCCAAATTTCAGTAAACAATAGATTTTTAACATGTCTAAAAAAGTTTCGGTTTCGGTTTCGGCCGAAACTGAGACAGGTACCGAAGATTCGGTTTCGTTTACGGTTTCGGCAGAAATTCCTGTTTCGTTCGGACATTAGTAATTATTGTAAACTTATTGGGTGGATTCAGAAGCTCAGGGAGCAGGGATATTAGCATATTTTTGGGCAAGGTCATGAAATTTGATGATCTGCTAGGTATGTTATTGGAGAATATGTTCCCAGGCGAGCAGGAGCAGCAGAAGTGAGTAGCGAGTGGCGGTGGTGACTGGAGAGTGGTGAGAGAGCGCGAGGCTGCGGCATACGATGATACCGAGGTCAGAGATGTTAGCAGCATCCGTACACGGCTGCTCTGATTTATAAGACGCTCGCTATTACTTTTACGGTTAGAGTAACCACACATACTGTGATATTATATTATTTTTGAAAATTATTTATTTGCAGTTTAGGGGCCTCAACAAGGGTAGCCCCCCCAAGCGAGGCCAACATTATTAAACTATAGCATAAAATGTAAAATATTGTATAAACATAAAAAACAATTATACGATTAATAACATTTGTATAGCACAGTTTTATGCCATTTCACTTCAAGTGCGCTTTAATATAATAAATTTTAAAATAATTACAGTTAAAAATATTCAATTGATTTAGTTTTCCCATTCATTGGCCAGGATTCAAAATCACTCCAATTAACTTAACATCCTAACCAATATTATAATTGCGAAAGCGTGTTTGTTTGTTTGTTTGTCCTTTCACGTCGCAACGGACCGACCGATTGACGTGATTTTTTTGCGTAGGGATAGTTAGAGGACTAAGAAGTTACATATTTTTTTTTTTTTTTTTTTTACAGTTAATACCGCACAAGAATCTCAACTGCTCCCGTCTGGAGCCAGTGAGACTATGGCATCCCCAATTGGGGTATGTTGTGAGGCTGAAGGTAGTGTGGGAGGGGAAGGAGGTGGGGAAGAGGAAGGTTGGGAAGTACCTGGCTATTCAGATCTGGTCACTAAACACGGCTAAAGCCATTTTCAAGCAACGTTTCAATTCTGAATGGTGGTCTTAAACCAGGGCGATACTGATAGTATCTTCCACTCTGGAACATGCCGCAAATATACTATATATTATTTTTAAATTAATTAATTGTGAAATAACACAAATTAATCAAATAAAAATTATTTGCGCATGCCGGGTTCGAACCCGCGACCTCCGGAATGTGAGTCAAGAGTCTTAGCCACTGGACTACGGCGGTCGTCAAATATATATATCATATACTTCTTTTCAGCATTACATTCCCGTGAGAAAAATTTTTGTACAGTAATTTCTCCCTAATAGAATGCCAGCGAAGCCGCGGGTAAAATTCCGTAAAGTCGCTAAATCTCAAGTCTCCAGCGACAATGCTACTACAAATATTGAACTAAATGTTTGTGCAAACAGAAACATCACGATGTTTTGAAAACATTTGGTTACTGGAGTACCGACTTAAAATAAGATTTTTTAAAAACATTTTGGTTTTTAAGCCCCTCATGAACCGCGCTGAATTCTGGATGTTAGCAATATTTGTTGGAAGCTTATTTCAGATGACAGGGCCAGTTATAGAAAACGCGCGATCATAGTGGCAAGGTCTTTGACCGACTAATTAGGGTTCAACTAATCGTTTATCAGCATTAATTCTCCAGAGTAAGCGTTCAAAAAGAACAAGAAGATGGTTTGAAAGGGAGATATGTAAATACAAATTAGAGGGAGCGCGCTAATGTAAAAAAACGATAATAATTAAGCGCAAATTGTGAAAATATTTAATTAGACACGACTTGTTTAAAATAGAGCAAAAATCTCGCAACAAATGTCTTGAGTAGCATTTAAAGAAACCTTGTGATTTTTTTCGTACCCACAACATGTTAAATACCAGAAAAAATGTTTTTTTATTAATTTTCGGAGCATAAATTGCGTTTTTTTCCTATCTAGGAATATTCATACAATTACCATTTCCGCTCACCAAATTTTCTAGGTGAACGTAGCTATTTTCAGCGTATGAAACATGATTATTTCCATCAGTTGTGGAGAATTGAAACAAAAGTTCAAAAAATCTTATCGTAAATTCTCTTTCTACAAGCACATTTTTTAACCGATGCGAAAAATGGGCTGGGAAAAGGAATGAAGCCCCATAGATAATTACAATGCATCGCTTTGTAATTTAATTATAAAAAAAATATTGTTAGATAGGTATCTACATGAATTTTTGGCGTCTACTAATATCTACAGGAATTCCAAAAACTGAAAAAATCGGACTGATATGAGAACCAAAGTGCGTACGAATATCTACAGCTCAAACTGCTAACTAATATCTATGAGAACCAAAGTGCGTACGAATATCTACAGCTCAAACTGCTGACTAATATCTTTGAGAACCGAAGTGTTGCCGAATATCTACAGCACTGGCAGACGTTGGATTTGCAATTATGTATAGCAACTGGAATAACGTAATATTGCGTATGCAGTTTAAAAAACTTAATTTATGTATGTATAAATCCCTAATATCGGACTATTGGACACATTTAGCTAAATATTAAGGATTTGGGTTTTTGTTTTAACAGCTTTCTTTAATTCGAGTGCTTCTAAATTATTTAGTCTGTTACCATGACCATTTCTATGTCAATTAGGTTAGGTTAGGTTAGGTTAAGTTGTGGTGCCGTGTATTTCGAAATAAATAAATAAATTAATATCTTTGTATTAATTTGTACAGTACTTTAACCTCCATGTTTGTTCAATAAATTATTGTCCTCGTAAACAGCAAAATACGTAATATTATGCAAAAACTTCATGTACGTACTTTAAACGTTTAAGCCTTTACGTAATTAGTAATTACGTAATTGAAGTAATGTATGCTTTTCCGTACAACCTCTTGCTCAGCTGCCCTCTGTAGATATTAGTCCAACCTACGCTCTGTAGACATTAGTTCAAACTACGCTCTGTAGATATTAGTCAACACTGGGACCGTCATAGATATTCGTCCGACCTTAGTTCTGTAGATATTAGTCAACACTCTGAAGTTCGTAGATATTAGTTCAACATATGAGCTGTAGATATTCTTCCGACATACAGGCTGTAGATATTAGTATCTGGAGTCCATGAATTCTTATCAGCTTCTAGATGTTTACTGTCATGCAGCAAAATATACCAATATGTCGTGTTTAAAGCTTCCCAATGTAAGTACTAAACTGATATCTACAAGATTATCAGCTTTCTATATTAAAAAAAAAAATTATATTGGAAAAGCTAAAACATGTAGGTATTTGAAAAATCCTCTCATCTTTCCCGCGTTGAAATGCAAACATTACGGTCACCCTATAAAATATAGAGCGCTTGTTAACAATATCAAAAGACGACCATAATAAGGTAAGATGAAGCAGATTATGCATACAGATTGTATTCGTTATGTCAGTACTACCGTAACACATTACCATCATCGTAGTCTGTATTACTTTTATACTGCAGACTATTATTAACTAGGCTAAGAATTAATTCTCCTTTAGTCACGATGAAAGATGTCTTCCATTTCCACAAGACCACCGGTAGCAATAATAATAATTCTTGTTTTTCAACCGTTGTAATTAATAAGATTCGAACGAGGTTAATGTTGAAGGAATCGTTTGTATTTTTAATCGCCGGATATTTATTTAAGGTAAGACAAACGCGTTATCAAAATTCAAAATACTGTTGCTACAAAGGATCCTATGTATATGGTTTACGGTCATTTCCGGGACTAGGTAATTAATTTCCATAATGTAGGATGGATCGCCTCTTGCTTTGTTCATATCTCTAAAACTCAGTGTTCTCAACTTCTATGCATACGTTTTGTTAGCTTTCTTAGTGCAATTTAGTGTATTTTCACATGTTGGGCCCGTTACTCCAACCTACATATATATAAATATATATAAGTCTTCTTAATATATGATATTTCGTGATACTCCTTATGATAACTGTGTTCAAACTGGCAAAAATGCACAACTGGCGCACAACTAAATTATGTAAAAAAACATTTTAATCATCTGTAAACAAACTAAAAATGTTCATATCCAAGGACATCTACCCAATTTTCTAAGTTCATTTTCTACCAAAATGCCAGCCGAAGGTTATTAGATTATGTGATAAAATCTTTACATAATTTATGCAGAGATCAAAACTATAAGAACGAAAAAAATAAACGAGGTGATAGAAATATTTTTGTGTTATCACCCCAATATTCCGTAAACAATTTTTACGACACGTTTCATATACTAACCATTTTAAACACGAATAAATAAATTCACTCCCAAATCTTGACATCAATCTGTAACCAGTAATGTATTGTTTTTATTATTATAAAAGATTAAATCATCTCTTCCTTTCTAGACCTTGTTTCAGATTGATTGCTATCTTTTTTCTCATTAACACGTACTTAACCAAAAACGAAACTAGCAAATTACTAACAGATAAGGATTAATAAATTATTATTTGCTTGCTTTCGTGTTTCGGTACAATTATCTTTATAATTAAAAGTTACAGCGATTATCGGGTTGCCAAATAATGATTGATGAATGCAATAAGGGAAGATGCGGAAGTGCATACACTTGTAGCCATAGGTATAAGTTGTCATGGGAATAGAATACCTGTCAATCTTTACATAACCGGTAACGAAGTTGTGTGATTCTTAGATTGGAGGAAAACTTGAGAAGAATATTTTATAGGTCGATTACCTACAGAGTTAGCCCCTGAGATGATTTTTCACAAAAACGACGCTATACAAATTATACTATTATAATTTTTATGAAATCTCTGTTGTCATAGAAATAACATCAAGGCGTTTCTAATGAACTCGTAGTTTGCAGGAGCTACGAAAAATTATAAAGCCGCTATTACTCCATGCGATATGTACGATTACACACGAAAAAGGTAATAGGTAAATAATTCAAAATGTTTTCGAATTCTAGGAAAAAGTATAATTGCGTAGGTATTTTTAACATTACAATCTATAATTTATTTTGCAATTTATATTTACTAGTTGACCCGATGAACTTCGTAACCCCTCACTGTTTTGTTAACATATTAGCCAAATTAAATTCAGTTTTTTATTAAGTTACAAATTACATGATTAAACAATTATCGATGCGCAACTGTCCGTGTTTTGTTTTTGTCAGTATCAGAGATGGCGTTGTATACGGACATATATTTTCTGTGATTTTCTTACTTTTCCACTTTTTTACGGGAATTGCGTTTCATTTTCTTTATACGTGTGAGGGAAATTTATTATAATTATTGTATTTTTCCTTTGGAGGGGTGCAGACATACGTTTAAAGTTTGTCTCATTTTCGACTATTGATATTTAATGTATAAGAAAGAGGGGCAGCATTATATCGCTTGCCGAGGATTGGTTTATACTCCCGTATTTTATTTATTTTTTATTTTTTAATTTCAACCAAATATATTGTTCTTTTTCTTGTAGATAGATTAACCCTTGAATTAAAAAAAAATATTTATAACAATGTGTTTTAAATAAAGGAAACAAAAATGTAATTCTTTTAAACTTCAATACTTTTATATCTCAATACGAGTTTTTGTGGACATAGTACAAACCAATCCTGAGCAAGCGATATATTTAAGAACAAAAGCAAAACAATCAACGCCTTGACAATTGACGTTTTTGAATTTTTGGAATTCACAACATTATATTTATCACAATATTGCTGCAGCTCTTTCAAAAGATGAGAATTCGTTCCGTATAATTTTTAGTGGAGACAAATCCAACAAATTAAAGACCATAAAAACCGGTACAGCCGTTCTTGAGTTATAAATGGTGTAACTAACCCAACTTTGATTATTCAATTATGTCAAATTTTTAAATAAGGTTTAATTCTTTTTTATCATTCTTAAGAAACTTAAAGCGATTACATAAGTGTACACAAAAGATTTATGTGTGTGAAATCACTAATATAATTTTATTTGTTGAAATAATTTTATCCTCCGCTCACCCGCAAAT
Source organism: Limnephilus marmoratus (assembly GCA_917880885.1). Taxonomy (NCBI): domain Eukaryota; kingdom Metazoa; phylum Arthropoda; class Insecta; order Trichoptera; family Limnephilidae; genus Limnephilus; species Limnephilus marmoratus. Next base: position 34,581,055 of record OU862908.1, read on the forward strand.
TGATTCAAGTTTTTTCCTTCGTTTTTCTCTATTATTAACAGGAAATAATTTCCGAAGGTATTTTCGGACGAAGGAAAATTGGGTATGATATAATAGGCAGGTACTCTATTTAATGTTGTTCTCCGCATTGCCCGTAAAATTAAGTGCTCCTGAAAGCCTTGCTTGAAAAAGTCCAAGCCTGTTCAAAGTTCTAACTTTGATTATGTTCAGTAGATACACACGACAATAAAGATACATAGAAAAATAAAACTTCTAACGATAATTTTTGTTATTTATTTTTGGGGTATTATGCCGTGTTGCGCTACCTCCTAAAAATAAATAACAAAAATACTTTTGGCCATGAAAATCTAAAATCATATCTTGCAATGATAATGTTATACGGTTTGCTAAAGTAAATAAATAAAGTAGGTACATAAGTAAATAAATAGATTGACTGATCACTTCTATAATATAACAGATGGTGACCCGACAATTCGTCCTGCGACAATTCATCCGGCGACCGTTCATCCTGCGACAGTTCATCCGGCCGACAGTTCATCCTGCCGACAGTTCATCCTGCCGACAGTTCATCCCGCCGACAATTCATCCGGCGACAATTCATCCTGCTTGATCATTTAGAAGATTTTTATTAAGTAAGTATGCAGAGAGGATATACGGCCGTACAACCAAAATCGATATACTTATATCTGAAGACATCGTGAGTGGAAATCCGCTGTAAAAATATTTTTACTAACAATAATTTCGACTCTCCGAAGAAGCATGCGTGAATAACAAAATACGACATACTTATAGGTTAGGTTAGGTTAGGTTAGGTTAGGTTAGGTTAGGATAGGTTAGGTTAGGTTAGGTTAGGTTAGGTTAGGTTAGGTATGGTTAGGTTAGGTTAGGTTAGGTTACGTTAGGTTGTCGAGAGTCGAAATTATTGTTAGTAAAAATATTTTTACAGCGGATATCCACTCAAGATGCCTTCAGATATAAGTATATCGATTTTGGTTGTACGGCCGTATATCCTCTTTGCATACTTACTTGAAGAAAAAATCTTCTAAATGATCAGGCAGGATGAATTGTCGGCGGGATGAACTTTCGGCCGGATGAACTGTCGCAGGATGAACTGTCGCCGGATGAATTGTCGCAGGATGAACTGTCATGGAACCATAACAGATATTTCAAGGCCATATTTTATTCCCGTCTTCTCACTTTTTTATTTCTTTCATTAATTTCGGTTTCTATCATTTCTTTTCTTTTCTGTCATTTATTTCATTCATTCCTATTTATTTCCTTAAATTTCTTAATGCATTTTTGCTCTCATTGCCTAGATATTAAAATTATATTACATTTCTGCCACCTCGGAACAGGCTCAGCCTAGTTATGTAGGTGGTTTATACAAAAATATTTAAATCTATCTTTGTTACTCGGTTAATAAATAATTATAAATAGAAATAATAATTATACACAGATTCATAGAACGTGTTTTAGGTTGAAGTTATATTGTGACTAATGTCCATAAAAGGTAATGTCCATTCCACGAGAAATGCTCAAATAATCCACGAGCACTTTCCTAAATGATTATCATACCATGACTTTCACTTACCTACATTATTATGTCCAACGTGTGTTTCAAAGTAGGTACCATCTTGACAGGAAAAGCCGAAAAACACGTGCCGCAGATATTATTCCGAATGTCACGCCATTATGTTATTATAATATTATTTCTATTCATTTTACATTTCACATAGAATTCAAGATAAAAGAAATTGGTCTGTATTACGTGAATTATGTCCGCTGTCTCGACTTCCCCGTGTCAGTCACCTTCAATGCTGTCGCGTCTGTCAAACGTAAGAAGCCGTTATATGTATTTATGACCTACTACCTACGCAGCATTTTCTTCTATTGTTGTGGTTATTTTCATAACCATAATTAAAAATAATGTATGAAAGTGGTTATCCGTGTGAAAGGTTTTCTCTTTATTTTTTTTTATTCTTTACAACACGTTTGATTGGAAAATGAAAAACTTTTCGGCTGCGAAAATACTAATCGTACCGTATTGTTTTAGAAAATGCCGAAAATGGAAAAAGATGTCCCATCCTGAAATCATTGATTTGATTGACAAATAGCTCTTTTTTTGGTAGGTTCATTTTAGATGATTAGAGAAACGAATTAATCAATTTGAGAGTATTTCGGTAGGCCATTAGCTTTGAAAAGAGTCTAAAATTATGACAATAATCGAGGAAAAATAATAATACTATCTAATTCTCGAGAAGATCGATGGTCCAAACAAGTTGGTATTCAACAAAGGTCTTCTTGATTTCGCTAAGATCATCTCAATACAGGCTGTGACAATTGAGAACAATGCATTTTAAAATTCTATGAACATATTTAATAATGTTGTGACAAAAAAAATGTACTTGAATCCAATATAAAATAATGAATAATGTTTCTTTTCTCACATGAGCTAATACTCGTTTTCAATAATTACATTTGAAAACTATTGGGTGCTATACATAAAAAAATTAATATCTATGGTGCTACTACTGAAAACTGACATAAACTACACAGGAAAAACAACAAAGATGTCTTCTAATCTGAGAAGAAAGAAAAACCCAAATTTGTTTGAAACGAGAATTTACGCCCATAAAATACGTAATATGACCATAAACTTACTCGTATTTTATAGGACTATGTCTCTAAATGGCCCGAGCATGAGTTTCAACCAATGCGCTTTCACTTTCTTTCATCATTGAGGTATTATTATAGGAAGAAGAGGACGAGTCTATAAAACCAGTTACAATTTAAGTAAGTACATATGGAAAATTGACACTCATTTACCATCCAAAGAAAATTTGAAATCCCATTTACGCATATAAAATAATGATAAAATTCTGTACATATTTTATAGAAAGGAGAAATGAGTAGGTACATATCTACTCATTTCGATGAAGCTAACTTTTACTCATCTCCTTCCTTTAGCACGCTTTAATCTGTAAGGCTAGCTTTTCACCCGTAAGAAAAATTTACGACTTAACGTAAATTTTGGACATGTTACTCCCAGGAGCTATTTCATATGCATCCGAATCGGTAATTGATGCTCACGGAAGCCGTTTGGAAGTTAAACATGTGTAAATGCTCATGCGGCCTTTTACATCTGTAAATTTTTTGCGGTAGGATGGTTTCCTATCAACAAAGATCTGCTATTGTCAAATTTACGCGATTTTGTCAACAAAGACGAAAAATCCCAACTAAAGTGTTGAAATAGAATTTGGCTTTAATTAAATAATTCTCCACGCGCTTTTGTGCGGAAATTAATGGGGCTCTTTCATTACCGGCTTCGAATTCAAATACGTAAAGTTAAAAACAACATTGAGATTAGAAAGTTGGACCGGCAATCGTATAGAAGGATGCTCATTTTCAGAAAACTTAATAAGTGTAAATAAATACTAGTTTTATATGAAAAAATCCTACGAAAACAACTGTCTTTTAATTTTTGACATCTCGAAATGGCGCATTTTGGTACCAATTCTTGCGGCAAGTCTCTCAGCTCATCAAACTGATTTTATAAACTGTGAGAAGGCTGGAAATTCGTGCGGACTTGATTAGACCTGTCAAAAAACTTCCGAAAGAACAAGTTCTGTTACTTGCTATAAATTACGCTAAGTGACTTTTGCTGTAGTTTACATTGGCAATTTGGCGATAAATCGCTTTCATGAGCGATTTACGGGAAAAAAAACTTACGAATGTAAGGCTAGCCTTACGATTAAAGTTTCTATTTCGCCTGAATTACAGGCGTTTTTGCCGGACCCCATATTACAAAAAACCTTGATTATTGCTTCACACAATAACAAGAAGATTCTTAGCGGAATACCTCCAAGAGACCTTTACGCCAAATGATCGATGTGGCTATATAATTATTACCATAAATAGACTCAGATGTCAATGGATGATAATAAAAGACGACTTCATAAATTAAAAGCCGGCCCATCCCACGGACATCTTTTAAAATGTTAAATATTCGAAAGAATACGTCATAAATTTATCGTAAATGGTCAATTTAAAACCATAACATTACATTTAAAACCATGAACCAGAAGTTTTTTTTAATGTTTCAAATGTAGGGACTAATACTTTTGAATTTTTATTTATTAAGTTAAAAGAAATACAATATTTCGCTTTCTTAACTGAAGTACGGAGTAGATGTATATAGTATATGTATAAAATAGTGTATATAGTATGGTATTAATATTTTTAATTTTGTTCTACCAACTTAAGTTAAAATAGTTTTTTTTAAGGTATTTATATTCTTCTCCATTTTTAGGTTATCTGGAAGGAGATTATATATGTGTACGCCCTCGTGGCCAATGCTTCTCTTGCCACTTTCAGTCTTGACAGTATTTGTGTACAATTTATTATGTTGTCTAGTATAATGCTCGTGTACTTGTGTCGTTTTTATAAATGTTGTGTTTGTGTGTATTAGTCCATTTTGAATTTTGTAGATTAAAAGGCATACGTATGTTCTTATTTTCAGAAGGTTCATTTCCTGGTATGGTTTTTTTGTGGGAGTTTCTGGGTTATAATTGAAGTGTTTTTTTTTAATAAATTTGTTCTGTATTTTTTGTCAGTCGTTTTTTACGTTAACTACACACAGGAGTCACTATGTCATCTGAGATGCTGTATGGAGGGTGTTTATGAGGAGAGTTAATCGTTTAAGTACGTAATGCACATATTGTGTTTCCCCATATTTCTATTAAATAAAATTTAGGTGGGACTGGATTAAGCTAAAGTATTAGCCCCTCTTTATCTCTGCTGTTAGAAGATGAGTAATTCTACCAAATACACCAATTAATGGGATGATTTTTGCATTAAGTTTTTCTACGTGTTGTTTAAATGTCAAATGATTATCAATACATAAGCCTAGGTATTTGATACATCTACAATATGAAGGTCTCTTTCTTCTATTTGTAATGATTTATGCGACGGTATTATTCTTTTAGGTGAGCTTAGGATCATGCAACCGGTTTTATTAATATTTATTGTTAATATATTTTTTATTAGCCTACTATTTTTCTAATAGAATTTCTAAGTTTTTGCCGTAAAATATTGCCGTGTCGTCTGCATATAAGAAGATTTCACCATGTAGTTTTATTTTATTTTTCAATTTGGGAAGCGGGTGTGGGTACCGCCGCCCCGGGAACTATTTATTGTTTAAGCAACACCCCTGCATCGGGATTTTTTAGGATCTGATTATCAAAAATGCGTCAGAGTTATAATAAATATTGTATCTGCATATATTTAAAAACGTGTTTTTGGTTAACTTTTACGTTTAAGAGGGAATAACCAGACACAACCGGAAATATGTCATTTTTAAATAAAATTCTAGACGTACCTATTGACTTTTTTCCACAAAAAAGTATAAATCGAATTTGAAAGATTGTTCTTTTATCTACTAAATGTATGTTTTAAATTTTGAGAAAAAATGTTTATTTTTATTATAATAAGGTTATACCGCTGGTCGTTGGCAGATTTGTTAAATTATAAAAGAAAATTTCGTATTACATAACACACATTTCAATTTAAACAATCACATAATAAAATAAATCAATAAATTATCTAGGAAAGCTACTTTTCAGAATTTTAATTGTAGTTGAAATCTTAAAAGAAAGAAAAATCCCAGCACAAAACACGTGCTGGGATTTTTTTATCTTTTTACTTCAGTTTGTCTATTTGTAATGTCTTACATACTAACACATGTCAGTTTTTTTTTACATATTTTTTTGCTTACACGTTATTGAAAAATTATAAATACTTATGATCAAAAAATAAATACAAAAAGTACATGTTGTTAATAGTTTTATCAACACGTTTGAGCATTTTTGAATATAGGTAATATATCAAAGCAAATTCTTATTGAAATAATATCGATATTGAGTTTTATATAAAAACGCTTGTACGGAGAATAATTAATCTTTCTCACCGGTACCGCCCTGTACAGTTGCAAGGGCACAATCGCAAGACCGTCTTTCGACGAAATTTGAATTCTCGGCCGCTGGTTAATTGCCCTTAAGTACAAAATTAACATCATATCATCACAGTCAGGTCATTTCTATTCCTAACTATTCATAGGTATAATGCTGTCGTCAAGGTGCTTTATGTTTTCAAATTATGTCGTCGTGAGATGTAATATACACGCAAATAAAACCACTACAATTTACATTTACCATTATTTTTTAATGAGATTCAAAGGTCATTCATAATTTATTTATGTAAATATAATTAATACTCGTGATTCATAAATTTTATTTACATGTAATAAATTCTTAATTTCACGCAGAGCTACCGAATTTAATATTTTGAAGCATTGGTCTTCTTCGACCATATATTTTAAGTAGGTTCTTCTAGATATTAAATAATCTGTTTTAGTGTACCCTGTAAAGTGTAAAGCGTACAAATCCTCCTTTGTAAAATAAATGATTTACGATGCTGGCGATAGGACCTTGGGATGAACAATTTAGTGATGTAAGGCTGACCTTTATTGATTCACGAAGTATTGAGATTCAGCCTAGGAATGTTTAACGAGAGGAGAGAATGTCAAATGATTCAAATAAGTTCATACTAATGAATAGGTAGTCGCAGCGGTCTCATCATCGGATAAATTATTGCCTGCCCGACTGTGAATGGAATAATTTGAGATACAGGTATGTTTTTTTTTAAAACGGCACCTGACTTTTTTTGTAGTCTGTCGAATAAGTGTAGAAAATATAAAAAATGGAATTACATAATTCGTAGGCTGGCAACACAAATTTACCTGTCAAATATTCTTTTAAAGTGCAATGACACTGAAAATACAGAACACTCTACACACATTTAAAAAAACACATTTAAGATCGAAGAAGCACTGTTGTTAAGGTACCTACTTAATGACATAGCTGGTACCCGGCATGCGTTGCTATGCCATTTAATAAAGAAATTGTTTCTCCCTGCGTGTCCTTTCCCATTCGTCCCGTTCCCCTTCCGCCCCCCCCCCCCCATTCCTCTCCCGCGTCCTCTTCCCCTTTCGCGTTTCCAATCCGCCTCCTCCACCTTCCTCTCCCCACTCCACTCCCCCCTTCCCTCGTCCCACCGACCCCCTTCCCGAGTTCCTCTCCCCCCCTCCCAGGTTCCCCTCTCCCCTCCCTGGTTCCCTTCCCCCCTCCCGCGTTTCATAAATTAATTCCAGGTACATTTAGTTTTCAAACAGCTCGCGTACCACCTATTGCAATTTTTTATATAAATTTCATAATGCCAGAGCTCACCAGACAATAACAAACACAATAAAAAAGAATTATTCAATTTCTTCGTTCGGAAGTTATACACGTACATACATTTCGGCGATTCATTTTTATACTAATTTCATAATGCCAGAGCTCACCAGTAGTTCTATACAAACCTTGTCCTGACAATAACGAACACAACAAAAAAAGAATTATCCAATTTGGTGCAGTCGTTCGGAAGTTATGCGCGTACATACATTTCGGCGATTTATTTTTATTTATATAGATAGAAGATATAAGTAGGCATAGACAATATACAGTTATTACAATAAAATCATCATAATAATATAAAAAATAATTAAACTATTATACCAAGGTTAATAAATTACGTTAATATATAATTGTAGACTTATACAAGGGGACTTGTACTCGATGTGAAATACTGATTAATGAAAACAGAAAATTAATTAGGTATAATATAAATGCGTATATTTTTTTAAACCATGCTTTTTACGACTGAGGAATATTCCTCAATATTATTAGGATTGAGGAATATTTCTCAATATTATTCCCCATATTATCACTAAGTTATGGCGGAAGAAAATGAGATTTTGTTTGTTGTTCTTATATTAGCTTCACACATGAGGCCCCGAGGAAAATAATTTCACTCAGGGCCAATGTTATCCTTATGGAAGGGATGTGGGTGGTTTTCTTAAGGAAAGGAAGAGAGGAAGTTCTGGGAATCTGGGAGTCAGTGTGTCTAGGAGTGACGGACGTATGAATTCATTCCTTCCATTGCGGTGCAATCGACCAATCACGATGGGCCGAGAGTCCTGCAAAAAGGGTCTCCCTCAACCAGTCTCTCCTGATCCGGCCCGGCACACAATAGGTGAGCATACGCATCCGCGGTTTAAACCCATAAGTTATAGACAAACCTCACCTCATGAACCCGGGCACCCCTGTTAAGTCACCAAAAGTAGCGAACTACTTGGGGCAATCTGCTAAGAGTCAATAAAACATTAGGAGGTATGTATGATTCTGTTGGTTCCATGACAGTTCATTCTGCGACAATTCATCCGGCGACAGTTCATCCTGCGACAGTTCATCCGGCCGACAGTTCATCCTGCCGACAGTTCATCCTGCCGACAGTTCATCCCGCCGACAATTCATCCGGCGACAATTCATCCTGCCTGATCATTTAGAAGATTTTTTCTTCAAGTAAGTATGCAAAGAGGATATACGGCCGTACAACCTAACCTAACCTAACCTAACCTATTTACTAAAAATATTTTTACAGCGGATTTCCACTCAAGATGCCTTCAGATATAAGTATATCGATTTTGGTTGTACGGCCGTATATCCTCTTTGCATACTTACTTAATCAAAATCTTCTAAATGATCAGGCAGGATGAATTGTCGCCGGATGAATTGTCGCCGGATGAACTGTCGGCAGGATGAACTGTCGGCAGGATGAACTGTCGGCCGGATGAACTGTCGCAGGATGAACTGTCGCCGGATGAATTGTCGCAGGACGAATTGTCGGGTCACCATTCTGTTATACATCATAAACAAGATGCCTTTTTTTATCCCATTTCCATACCATGTGCTAATCCCGTTGGATTGGCATAATAGTTAAATAGTAACTTTTTCCTCGTCGAGGAATTCTACAATGGCTGGATTCAATGGGAATATAGTGGAAGTAAAAGCAACATTTTACATTTAATATATATGGTCAACTCAAAGCCCGATGAAAGAAGGTGTAATTTATAAAACAAAGAAAGGAATTTGTCAGTAAGTTGGTACATAATAATGTTGAGTAGGTCATGGTCTGTGGATATAATATACCTATTTCTGCAGTCCTTTTTCGGGTCAAATTTAGTTTCTTTTTAGCTATTACGAAAATTGCGCAAATGCACGTATTATTTACGACCACGAATGTTCTGATGTGAAATAACAATGTTATTCTGTATATAATTCTATAATAATTATAATGTATTTCAGATCCCTGTGGCCATGTGATTTTTTGCAAAATTTTTCAAGAACCAAGAACTATTTTAATATTTCGATATAACACTATGACGAGTTTCGTTATAGATGGGGTTAGAGCTTAGGAACTGAACCCTTTAAAAGTTTTGCAATCATGTGGTAAGATTGATGAATGATATCTTCAAAAACCGAACTTGGCTCTAGTTGTGCCTGGATTTAAAAAGCCAGATCTTCCAGCTTTCAAATCATATTTTTTCTGTCTCTTTCACCTCTGGCGTTTGGAGTTCTATAAACCCACTGGCTTAGAGCTGTGGAGCTCTGGTGGTAGGTATATTGTTTATGCGTTGTGAATCTGTTTTCACAATTTGTGTACCTAAAGTACTAACACTTACGCTCTTAGAACCCTTTTTCTAATGTTTTTGTGCTTCGACCCATTTCAAAAAAAATTACCCATATATGTAAATGTAATGTTCTTAGAATCCTTTTCTAACGTTTTTGTGCTTGGATCCGTTTTTTACATGTTATGTTCTGACTGCCTTTTTCCAATGTTTTTGTGCTTGTCCCATTTTTTTACATGTTTATGTTCTGAGAACCCTTTTCCAATGTTTTTATGCTTACATCCTTTTTCTTTTTTCAATGTTTTTGATCTAAGGTATACCCTTTTTTTACATGTTTATGTTCTGTGAACCTTTTTTAAATGTTTTTGTGCTATACCCTTTTTTACGTGTTTATGTTGCGTGCTTACACCCTTTTTAAAACATGTTTATGTTTACATTATGTGAATCTTTGTCTAATGTTTTTAACAGTTGAAAGGTTCACGTTAAACGCCGATTCCAGGTACGTTTCTGGTTTCCATAAAATTGTAGTACCTAAGCTGACAAGCAACAACATGATATTTGTCCTCTTTTGCTGATCACAATTTGTCAAAATCGACATTTAACGGGAACCTTTCAACTGTTAAAAAAACCGAAATGGCGCTGAATGGCCATTTGGTGACAACGTTGCATTTGAACGTATGCGAACTAAGTGCCATAAACCTTTATTCACATGCTTAGATTGTTTAGATTTTTTAGCTGTGAACCATTTTTGGGCAGTGATTTATTAAAATAATTGGGTGTATCGGAACCATAATCACCCTCCCACCTCAGTGGAACATTTTTTGCTAACGATGTACCTACTTACATGGTTAACACAATATAATAACAACGTACACTTCCTCTTTCAATATCAATTGAAAAAGCGAAGGCAAAAAACTAACAACACTTATTAACTTATTATTTATATAATTGATAACCGGATTCAATAAAAAAGCAAGATCCTTATTGAATAAGGTATTGCCTATAATAAGGATGGTGATTTATTCATTGGCTTTTGATAGATTATACAATATGATTTGATCACGAGACCTTTAAATTTTTTTTTAAAGAAAGACAAACATTCCCAGGATACAAATAACCTGGCAGTATTTGAAATGTTGCTTATGTTGTGAAGGAGAACTTAGCCAGAAGAGGAATGAACTCACGATGCCTGGACAGGGAATAAATTAGAAATCGGTATAAGCTGCAACACTGTCTACAAATTCACACCCTGAAACGTCAAAGTCAATCAATCACTTAAAAAAATTAATAAATCATCTAAGAAGAAGATAACAATAATTAATCTAAATGAAAATATGAAAGAGAAGGAGACACAGAAAAATAGAAAAACAACTGGGACTCGAATCCAGAACCTCTCGTCTAATCGGGACGTACGCGTTTACCAATTTCCAGAATATCCACGCGGACTTACATATCGCGCACAGACAGTATATATATATATATATTTTTAATTTTATTTATTGTATTTTTTTACATTAAATCCACAAGGAGGCCCTGAGAAAAATATTTCCCCTCAGGGTCTATGTCGTCTTTGTTGCAGCTGTGTGGAGAGTCTTTTCATAATCGTATGGAATATAGGTATTTGAGAAGTTTTAAAACCATCGCTAATTATTTCCACCAAGCTCCTTATTGCTCCATAATGATTGATTTATTTATATTACATTCTTAAGTGTTTATTTTCAGTTGCTGTTCACCACAAAGTAGCGAGTTGAAAATCTTACCAGAACCATTATTTATAGTCCTTTAGTATAATTTCAGAGAGGGGATTTTTTTTTACATTAGCTCCACACAAGAGGGCCGGAGGGGCATCTTTGGGGATGCTATTTGGAGGGTCTTTTTAGGAAAGGAAGGAGATGAAATTCTGAGAAGGAAAAAAGGTACGAGGGGGGGGGGAGTAGGAATCTGAGGGTCAGTTTGTCAAAGGTGACGGACATATGAATCCATCCCTCCCGTTGCGGTGCAAGGCGATGTTCTGAGAGAGTCCTGTTGGAGATGTCAAAGCGTCTCTCTCATCCCGATCTCCTCCCGATCCGATCTGCCAAGCAGTTTGATGGGCGGACGCATCAGCCGCAAATACCCAGACAAACCTCACCCTTGTGAACCCGGGCACCCCTTACACTAAACGTAGTGAACCACTTGGGATGACCTATGGCAGAAGTGTTGGTTATCCAATAAATGGTTCCCGGGGCGGCGGCGGTACACACATCCGCCTCCCAAATAAGGGATTCTCATACTTATCCTTGTTTTAGTGAATAATGCACAAGAGCCCCAACGACCTAGAGCTGGTGGAATTAGGTCATCAAGCACTGAGAGGTTGAAGTTAGTCGGGAAGGGAAGGGTAAGACATAGGGTCCACATAGAGACGATATGCAGCAAAGCTCTAAGAATGCTAGGATTTGTGCTAAGCAACTCCAGACACTTTTGCAGATCAGCCGCGATTCGTTTGCTATACTATAGTTTAGTACGTAGCATTTTGGAAAGTGGTTCAGTAATATGGGGACCAGTGGATTTAACATACTCTCAAATGATTGAGAAAGTGCAAAAGAAGTTTCTGAGATATTTGCATCTTAGAGACTTCGGA